>OX596236.1:46660971-51660971 GCA_951394345.1 Salicornia ramosissima | reverse complement strand
AATATATGTGCAAATAAGAAAGAAAAAAAGATTATTTAATTTAATATAACAATTTTAATTAATTATGAGTAAATGAGTATTTTTGAAGGGAGACATCATCTTCTTCCCCTTTAATTCTATAATAAAGATAATTTACAACTTTTTTTAACACATAAATGTCCGTCTCCCCTCGATAATTTCTTCTTAGTCATATGTGCTCGTTCTATTTTGATTTGCATGGGCCTAATCGAGCATGTGTAGTCTGCCCTAATGCCCTTCTTGTCTATCAATTACTCAGAGACAAAGAAAAAAAAAACTGTTTTCAATTATGTTTCTTATTAATGAACGGCAATTCTTACCTAATGAATAAACGAAACTAAACGACAAATTGAGCATTAAGTTGATTAACCGGAATATATTAAGCTCAAAATTTAGTTGCATTTGTACACCAAATCTACAATTATGGTATAACACAACAACTTTCAAAATTTAAAAGATTAAAAAATAATTGTATCAATTGTTCACCTACTCCTTAAACTAGTCTAGGTTAATAATCACATCTAATCTCTAATCACTAATCACAATTCAATACCAAATTCTCTTACAAAATTGACTCATCAACACACACACATGAAGTGCCTCAAATTACAAGCTTTACACTAAAATAGCCACTTGAATTTCATTCCATTCTTGAACAAAAATATCCCATAAATCCACAATACATCGCCTTAAAGAGAGAAAAACAAAAAACAATAACAAGGGCCTCAGCCGCCGCCACTACCTCCTTTCACATTATTCGCCATTGAAAGGCCTTCGAAGATCTATCAATGGCGTCGTCAATCCCTCAACTTCGCTATTCCCCTTTATCTTCATCATCAAATCGCCAATTTTCTCACTCAACAACCAATAATTTTGCTCTTTCTAATTCCATATCTTTCCCGCAAAATCACACTCTTAATCTTCGACTGAACTCATCCTCGAATCACATCAACCACCTTTGTTTCTCCTCCAGCAATGGCGGCGGCGCTGGAATCATCGGCGGCGGCGGTAGCGGCGGCGGTTGGAGTTCTGGCAGTGGCGGAGATTCATCCTCAAACAACAATGACGATAGTTCCTCATTTTGGGAGAAGTTAGGGTTAATCGGAGTTTTTATCAAGGGCTGGAAATCTAGGGTTTCGGCAGATCCTCAATTCCCATTCAAAGTTCTAATGGAAGAGTTAGTCGGTGTTACCTCATGTGTAATTGGCGACATGGCATCTCGACCTAATTTCGGTCTCAACGAACTCGATTTCGTTTTCTCAACTTTAGTAGTTGGATCAATCATGAATTTCACACTCATGTATCTTCTAGCCCCAACTGCAGCTTCTGCTTCATCTTCTCTTCCTTCGATCTTCGCGGGTTGCCCGAATAGCCACATGTTTGAGCCCGGATCCTTTGGGCTTTTGGCTCGTTGCGGCACCTTCGTGTACAAAGGGGCCTTATTCGCTACAGTGGGCTTTGCTGCTGGGCTTGTGGGCACTGTAATATCCAATGGGCTGATTGCAGTGAGGAAGAAGATGGATCCAGATTTCGAAACCCCAAACAAACCACCACCCACTATACTGAATTCAGTGACATGGGCACTTCATATGGGATTGAGTAGTAATTTTAGGTATCAAACTTTGAATGGTGTTGAGTTTTTGCTGGAGAAAGCTGCACCTCCTGTTCTGTTCAAATCATCTGTTGTTGTTCTAAGGTGTTTGAATAACATTCTCGGTGGTGTATCGTTTGTTGTGTTGGCTCGTTTAACGGGGTCTCAAAGCGTAACACCAAAGACAACGACAACAACAACAACGATGAGTGAAGTGGTTGCTGTTTCCATGGTTAATGGTGGTGAGAAAGAGAAAGAGAAGGAGAAGGAGCAAGAGAAATTGGTTGTCAATTAGTCGACCTAATAAGGTTATATCTTTTAATCTATATGACTATATATATATATATATATATATATGATTTTATCTTAATTGCTGATTATACACCGCAAAAATTAGCAATTTTAATAATTGAGTGAAAAAAAAATATATATGAGGGGGATGACTACAACGGTCTTTGATAGATTGTTGATAGTTAATTTTGGTTGCTAGTGAAATTGATGGGTTTTGAATGAGATGGGGTTAGGCGACTATGGTAGATTGTCTTTTTTAGAAGACAAAAATATTAGTGTTCTGTTAGCTAAGGATGTGTTCTTTCACCTTGTAGAGGAAGTTACTATCTAAATAATGTAGACAAGTTTGTGATTTGAGTTTAATTTGATCTTTTTAAGGAGCAACACTCGTACTTTGATTACAAGTTTTTAGATCTTATGATTTCTTGAATGTAATAATAATGGTATGAACTATGAAGTATTGCTGCATTGTTACTTGATGAACATTTTGTTAATTTTGTGGTACTAATAAGGATATCATGGAACAACATTTTGTTACAAGTTTTGTAGATTTTATGATTTCTGGAATGTAATAATAACATGAAGTAGCAATTTACACCTTCCTTTTGATGCAAGAAATTGATTCAGAAGACTGGGAAGAGCACATAAATTGTAGTTTGTACTTTGTGGTATGACAAGTAACCAAACATTAATGTATTGTTTTTGGTTGATGTTAGAATTTGTCTTGTTTTTCTAATGGCTTCCCAAAAATCTCTTTATTTTTCTCTTTCCCATTATTTTTTTTCCAAAACCCCGTTGGCTTGTTTACGTAGGGACCATGTGTAGATTAAAGTTGGAATGGATTGGAATAGATTGGAATGAAGGGATGAGAATAGATTGGAATGGAATTGATTGGATTAGAATGGATCAGATTGGATTGGATTGGATTTAGATTGTAATTTCGTAAAGAGAACACCCCCTAAGTATATGTGTATAATCTCTTGTAGTGAGGGGTGTATGTGTATAATCTCTTGTAGTTTTCTTATAAACTTTAGGTTCATTAGGAAAATAATCCAACTATCCAAGTAGAAGCGCTGAAGCAACACAACATAAATGTTGCATGCATATCCCTATATGCACAGGGGGAAGTGGTAGTGCAGATCAATATATGGGATAAGAAATCCTTATCTTACCGGTTAATCATAGTACATGTCTATGTATAATATATTCCGTGCCAATGTTTAACCAAATATATTTCGTGCTAATGTTTAAGCAATAACATGCCTATGTTCCATCTGATCCATGTCTGTTTTAGCGTGTCCCAAAGTCATTAATATCTTATTATTGTTGTTGTTCAATTTACATAACTGTCTCTCTCACCAATTAAATCACATTAGATGTCATGTCACTTGGCATTAAGCTCATTAAGAACACTTCGCCGAGCAACGGGCCACTCGCTTTCACCACCATGAAATGCATCGGCAATACATTGAAATCCACAATTACCATTGCCTTGAACATCATTCCAACCAGTCAAATAAGGAAGAATACACTCGGACTTGGTACTGTCTCTGTATGGAAATGTGTTAGTCTTGGTGGAGAGTCCTACAAATAGCTAAAATGATGATGATGATGATTGTGATGGTGGTGGTGGTGGCAGTGGTGATGGTGATGGTGGTGGTGGTGATTGTGATGATGATGATGAGGATGATAATGAAAATGATAATCACGATCATTATCATGATGATGATAAATACGTACTACTGTACTAGTGGCCATGTTTACTGACAATGAAGAACGTCCACGTCCCTTCCATGATGACCTAGAAAGACGGCCTCGACCAAGCATATGCTCAAATGTGTTCCGATCACGTCAAGTACCCGACGATCTAGGTCTTTCTCTAAATTTTTTATTTAGTGGTGGATGATCAAGTTGTAGCTGTTGCAGATGTAAGTGTTTGTACATGAATGGAGACGCACACGGATCATCGAAATATCATGTAGCTCTACCTCGTCTACCATTGAACGGAAAAATTGTCTATCTTGCTCCCATTCATCAACAAACTTTAGTATATCTAGTTCATCCCCGATCTGAAGTGCCCGAAACATGAGATGAATCTCGTTCAAATAGATGCCTCGTCCAGCACGCATGAGCCTATCCAAACACATTCCGCAAGTGGTGTACAATTGACACTTGCAACGTTGATCTACCTAAAGATCAAACCCTGTCAACTGAATACTCTCTTTCTTTATTAGACCCAAAGCAAATGAAGAGACACGACCATTTAGGTGCTGATAATCTGATATGGTGGCCTATAAAACTCTGTTCCATGTTTACGCACAGAAGCTTCTAATTCATTTCTTATCTCCACCAACTGTATTTCAATAGATTTATTCACACTTTCAAATAATGTATCCATAGAAGAGGTAGGAGATTCGATCCATATCTTCAACAATGCGTGTGCACTCTTATCTCTACACGTGGTAGTATTTTCAAAGTGAAACACTTCATTAGTCCAAGCCTTCACAAACATTTCTTTGTACCCTAACTGCGTCCTACGACAACATCGAATGATTCCTGGACACCAACCCCAAGTCTCCTCAAGCTACTCCAAAGTTCTATCAAACCCCGTAATTGTGCTAGCATATATCACTTTGGCCCATTTCCCATCCGGAAATCATTGAGTTATTTCACAGCATTTCCCGAGATACTTGTACACCTGTTTCAACACATCTTCACCAATATGCCATTACCCTGAAGGCCTCAGGAAAAGTATATGCTATCGGTTTCATTAACACCAGCTCTCGATCTGAGACAATAACAGTTGTTGATAAGAATCGAACCTTGCATCTCGAGGTTGTGAGATAGCCTTATGTACCGCTGCATGTTATATTAAAACATAGATGTAGTAAATTAACCCTATAACTTTAACATGTATCAAATTATCCTCATGATTTTTTAAAACCAAGTAATCTAAGTCAACTACATCAGAATTAGGCAAAATTGGATAGAAATATATATTTTTTCCGATCAAAAGCCAAGAGATTATATATATTAATAATAAAAAGTCAAACGACATTTACAAATCCATAATCTCTCCAAATACATTAGATTTAAAACAACAATACATATTTTACCTTCAACTTCACTAATTGCTTCTCTTCTGACCGATTGCAGAATCACCTGGTAATTTTTGTTCGACTACAATATGTTTTGTCTAACTGCAACACTTCCTGTACAGATCCGAGGAAGAAAAAATATATTTGAAACCATAAATCTTTGTTGATGATAACCATAACTCTCCAACTCAATGGATGTAACTTGTTTGAGGAAAAATAACCCACATACTATGGGAAATAACAACCCACAACAAAAAAAGAATAACAATCCACACGAGATGAGAAATAACAACCGACACAAAATGTGAAATAGGAACCCACACAAGATGACATAAATCAATCCACCAAAAAAAGTAGATAAAGAACCATCATTAGAGATATGAAAAGTAATTATTCAAGGATAAAAAACTAAAAGAAAAACGAAAGAAAATAAGAAATTAGAATTATATTGAGGCTTTCCACCGATTAAATCGATGGAAACCACCTCAAAATCGATGGAAACCACCTCCAAATCACCAATGGAGCAAGAGAAATGAGAGAGAAAAGGGGAGAAAAAACTAGGGCCGACTGTGTTAAGTTTTGGATAAAAATATATATTAATAAGAATAAGAAAACAGAGGAATTTTATTTTATTTTTGTCAAGTCACGTATAATTGGGCTGGCAATCCTATACTATGGACCGAAATAACACACAAACTTCAATTCATATGAAGGCAAGCATAAAGTAGGAAGTTTTAGCAGGCAATTAAGCATCTTATGAATGTCAATGTCCTCATTGATTAAAGCAGGGACTAGCAAGTATTAATCACCCCTGTCTCTTTTAGTGAAAGACTTTAGTGCTTGTTCAATTTAATATACTCCATATGTCGAAGTTTATTGTTTATTTGAGAGGTCAGAAAAGCTGAGGAGTGAATCAGTTGTCTCAAACAAAAGAAATGAACTTGACTCTTTGTTATGAAAATTAGCTTGGTTGTTATTAGGGACACGTTTAATCATTGATATATAAACACATAAGAAATTAAAACCCCATCTGTTTCAATTTTCTTAATTACGTTTGGAATCTTTTTATAAGAGAAATATGACCAAAGTGTAACTAACAAAATAAAACGAATAGAGTACTTATAAACTTTTATAATGTAATATCTATTCAAAAGTGGATGTAAGTTAGTTGTTTTCATTTTCATATTGTTGCTTTTATTGATTAGAATGATAGAAATTTTAGGGCGCGAAAGTTTTGATGGGCCTGAATTTTGTATAATTGACTTGTAATTTCATTGATAATAATTAATTGATTACAATTTTTTTTCTATTGAGAACTCATGTTTCTCATTTTTACTCTAACTTGGTAGAACCTTTTTTAAAATTTTGTGGGAGCTCTCTTTATTTTCTCTCCTTTGGCTCATTTATATCTCATGCATCAATCACATATTTATACATTATTGTATCCTACATTCTAGAATTTTCTACAATTGTCTAATACTAGACAGTTTTACCAACTAATATCTCTAGATATTTCTATTCTTTTATCTCTAGATTTTTCCTGCTCAACCTCTACACAAATCTAGATTTTTCTAGATTAATCTCCAACATAGAAAAGCCAAAAACAAAAGAACAATTGAAACCCTAAAACAATTTAGTATTTTTCTAAGCTATGCCTCTAAGATTTTTGCTTTTCTAAGTTATGCCTATGTTTTTTTAAACTTCTAAGCTATGCCCCTCAACTTAGGTTTATTAGTAACAGTGCCCAATCCGTTATCTCATCGTTAATGGATATGTTAAAAGGTGTTACATTTCGTACGAGGAAAATTTTTCATCTAAAATTATAGGGCTTTTAACAAATTTTCAAACCTTTATTTTAAGGAAATGCATTATTTATAGGGCAATGCATCATTTATTTTAGGAAAATACATCAATTACAAAGGGTGAAAGTAAGCTCAAAATTCTAGAATTGTAGAGGGAAAATTATCATCCCACGAAATGCAACTCCTTTTAACGGATCCATTAACGTTGAGTTAACAGAGTGTGCATTGTTAATTAAAAATCTAAGCTGGGGGCATAGCTTAGAAGTTTGAAAAAGTATGGACTATGGACACAATTTAAAAAGACAAAAAACTCAGCGGTATAGCTTAGAAAAACCCAACAATTTATTATCATGCCCAATTTCCCCCATTACATGCAACTTATGAAACAATTTATTTATGAAATATTATTACAAGTCAGGTAAAATAGATCTATTAGGATCGAATTTATTTATTAGTTTTTATTTTTTGTTCAGTTGCCCAAAAAAAATAAAATCACTCAAATCCCTGCTACATTACTTCATCGTTATTAATGGCTGATACAAAAAAACTCAACAACCTTCATTAAGCATGAAAGCTATCTACTTCATCATCCTTTTAACCCTAAAAAGGGGCTGATAGGATAAGAAGCTAGAGATCATCATTCAACAGTGAGTCAACAGGGTATGGCCATAGAGTCTTTACTCTTTTGCCTTCACCAATTAATATAGTTAAGGCTGAGTAGAGTGCGGTCTGAACCGCACCAAACCATAATTGTGCGGTTTGGTTTGGTTTGCGGTTTGAAAAGTGCAGTTTGGTTTGCAATTTTACCAAACCGCAATTTTGTGGTGCGGTGCGGTTTCCGGAAATTTTGAAACCGTATCAAATCGTAAAGTGTATTTTTTTTATTTGTTATGAAATATTTAATTTCATATTTTTTACTTGGCCTACTGCTTTATTAAAGTTATGTCTTTTGTTTGCTTTGGACCTTATCTAGTCATTTAAGCCTGTAACTCTCTAAGGTTTTTCTAACTCTTTAAGGCTCTAACAAAAAATAAATCTAGTTTTTTTTTTGTCCTTATCAATTACTAATTATAAAATAAAAAATTTTAAAAGTGGGTTAAACCGCAAACCGCACCACACCAAACCGTATTTTGCGGTGCGGTTTGACATAAATTGCGGTGCGGTGCAGTTTCAAAAATTGACAAACCTTAATTTTGCGGTTGTCAAACCGCACCAAACCGCACCGTGCTCAGTGACAACTCTAGTAAAGGGTTGAGTCTCACTTCAACTATAAGCTAATTTAACACTTAGGTCAATTTTCCTAGTATTCTTGAGATGAGAGGTTTGATCCTTTATCCCCTTCCCTTGCACAATGCTACTGTGATTATTGTCATACGAGTCAAATGCAGGGGGCAGTTGATCTTATTATGAAAAAAGAGCACGAATCTTGTAATTTTAGTTAATTTTGATTCAGTTTAATTCATCCTCAGTTGAGTCTATGATTCGGTTCAATTTAGTAAATATCAATTCAATTAAGTTCAAATAAATTTAGTTCAGATTAATTCATTCCAAAAGAATAAACGTTTAACTAATTAAGAAATAACAAGCCTATTATTTTCAATTTTTTATAAAAAAATTGAACTTATCTCAATTTATTTGATGTTAGAACGTATTTGATGCTAGCTTCTTAAATATAATCGTAGGGTTATGTATATCATTTAATTTTTCTTTTAATAAAATGTACCAAATTAAATATCCTTTTATCACTAAGAAATGTTAGATTTTTTTTTAAAAAAAAAATGTTTTCAATTAAGTACAGTTAAATGTGGGGGGGGGGGGGGGGTTCAAGAATGAGAGGATGTAACATGAATCACATGATGACAAAAGGTTTAAAATTAAAATCTTTTAAAATAAAAGGCCAACATTTGTTAATCATAAAAGGATAGTAAAAGATTCTTTATTTCAGCTTAAATTCAATTCAGTTCAGTTCAGTTCAAATTCAGTTATATTAAGTTCAATTTAGTTCAACTCTTAATTTCCTTCTCTTATAAAATATTACTTTCAGTTTAATTCAATTAAGTTCAGTTCAGATGTATTCAGCTAAAGTAAACGAACTGAATACAACTGAAAGTAATTAATCTCTATTATATAAGCAAGGGGGAGCCCGGAGCCATAGTGTCCCCCTCGAAAAGTCCATAATGCCCCTTAAAAATTTATTAAAAATTAAATAACATCATTCTTATTTATTAAGGAAAGTTATTATAATTTTTGATTTTTTTTAATTAAAATATTACAAAATATACAATTCGGAAAAATAAAATAAAATAATCAAAATTCATATTTTTGAATTCCCTATAAATAGATACCCATTTTAATATAATTTCTTACATAAAAATTTTACCTTTTATTATCGTAGAAATTTGATAGCCAATTTTGTTCATTGTAGTGGAATGGTTGGAAGAAATGGGAATTTGTTTTTACGATTATGTGAATGAGTGTGAATTTTTTTAAAAAAAAATTCAATTTCTCAAACAAAAACCTTCGATTTTTTAAGATACATTAAAAATATCGTAGCACGCAAATCGTGCACACAAGGCTAGTATTTTATAAGAGAAGGAAATTGAGAGCTGAACTGAACTGAATTTAACTTGAAGTAAACAAGCCCACATCAATGGGTATAAATTTCCTTCCCCATGAGCATTTGGCATTCTCCTCAAGATTTGAGGGAAAAAAAAACAGCCCAAAGTGTAAACTTTCTACCTGAATACTGCACATCTGAAAAAAAAATTAAAAAACAATACTTCTGACTGGGCGCTATCAACCAATCACAACGGCTCTATTTTTGTAACGACGACCCCAAAATTAATTTTTAAAAAAATCACCAACGCTCTTTTTTTTTCTATATAAATAGACATCCATTTTGATATATTTTGGCACATTTCAAAAATCTCAAGAATCATAATTAAGTTATTTTAACTGATTAAGTTATTTTTTAAAATTATTACGTAAATCATAATTTTTTTAATAGTGTTAAACTATTTACCAAACCATAATTTACTAAATTATCACTCGTAATTTACTACATCATAATTTACTAAATATTAAAAGTATAATTGTGTTAAAATATTAAAAGATGATGTGTAATATGGTGGGGTATAGGAAATAGTAGGAGAGAGTATTGAGGAATTTTTTTTGTTTAATATTGGTGTGGTGAAAAAGTTGTACATGAGGAAAAATGGGTTGGGAAGAGAGAGAAAAGTAGTAGAGAGAGTAGTGAGGAGTTTTTTTTTAACCATTGGTGATAGTGGTCTTAGTAGATTTTATTAAAATCATGGGAATAATTTTTAAATACATTTTTTTGGAACAATAGATAATGTTCATAAATTTTGACAAAATTCATAATCATCTCATGAAAAAAATCCTTACGTACGGAAAACAGGGCCGTCCTTGCACATCTGCAAGGTGATCAACAGCACAGGGCCCTCAGTTGTAAGGGCCCCATTTTCATATTTAGCCCAATATAAAAAGAAACAAAGAAACAAATTAACCGTAATCTACAATGAATGTCAACTAATTGCTCCATATTCCATTTTCACATTAAAAAAAATCATTCATTAATTGCAAATCTTAAATTTCCATGAATTAATTCTTCATCTTCATATTTAGGGCCCAATATTTTTGTATGAGAACAGGGCCCCAAAAATTCAATGGGACAGCCCTCACGGAAAATGCTTTAAAAAAAACTCTTTCATCCATGTGATACCTTTTTTTTCCGGGAAAAAATTATCTATCCCACATATTATGACTCATGTGTGTTTCAGTGTTTCACAAAATTTGATTGATTGATTTATATTTTTTTTCCATTTTCAAATTTTAAAAGGTGTGTGTCACAGTAATTATTATAATCGATGAAAATGAGTAGAACACAAATGAACAAAATTTATAATTTAGAGGATTTGAGCCTTTTGTTTGTGGGATGTTGATTTTGGCATTCCCCAATTTGATTTTGGCACTCATCAATGTTACTATTCATGTGAGAGGGGAAGGACTGCCAAAATCAAATTGGAGAGTGCCAAAATCATTATCCTTGTCTGTGCCATAACTCTCAAGTCTCAAGCCTCCGCCGTTCTTGGGTCCCGATTCGATCTCACCTACTGAACTGCACTCGCCAACACATCCCGACATCATCACGAACCACTACTCCAATTCCCACAATGTCTTCCCCTATAAAGCCCGCATCAGAGTCAACCTTTACATATCCTTTAGATCGATGGAGGTTTCCATGACTAAGGCCCTGTTCTTTAGGACTAATCTGATTTGATCTGAACTGATCTGATTAGGTGGGAGTATTATTTTGTGAGAGTATAAAATTAAAATAAAGCTGAACTGATATGATCTGATTACTGTAGCATTTAAGTCCAAAATAATAGGACCTAAATTAGATGCTTCCAAAGTAGGTCCACTACCGGTTTTGCTTCGAGAAAAGTTGCATAAAAGCTTAAAGCCGCCCCTACAACATCCTCTCGCCTCCTAGCGCTACACAAATAACTAAATTTCTCTTATAAACATAAATAAAAGCATATCAACAATTTTTTATTTATTGTTTTTTATATTTTAAAAAATAAATTAGTTGTCCCAATGTCGAGGCTACTTGACAAGCCAATATTTATTTTTAGATTAGACACATGCACTAATTAATGAACATGCCTAATATTTGGGCAACATCTAATAGAGATTCTATGTGGACACAGGTTAATGAAACGTTTTCTTGGTCTAATTCAACCTAAAATTCTATAACTCAACTTCATCTAATTTTTTTTAGTCTGATCTGATTTATTTGATTAAAATCAATAATCTAATTTTTGGTTTTTGCACTAATTCATTTCGAAAAAAAATAAAACTATCGAATGAGTTATTATTATATTCATATTGATCTTATATGATCTCATTTTTTTTTCAACAAGCAAATAATTGCTCAAATAAGCTAAACTATGTAGTCATCACCCAACAATGTAGATGATCTTTTTTTTTTTTTTTTTCCAATAAGCAAATAATCTAGGGCAATGCCTTCTTTTATGGATTTATGATTAATATTCTAGAAGACCATTATACCCATCTTAAAGTCTCTACTACCATCCACCTACTCAAGTAATTGTACGTACACTACATGCTACAATAACTTCATGGATTATCACCATCATATAGTAATTATTTGGTTGATATATGTAAAATCCTTACAAAAATAAATAACAAAAATAAAAAAAAATGATTTTACATGTAAAAATATCTGTAAATTAACATGAAATTTAACAATGAAAATAAATTCCTTAGAATAAATTGACTGGTGCTTAACAGCTTGCATATTAATTTGCATATTCAATTTACATGACCTCCCTAGATAATTTTTTACATCTATATATATCAACATATTCATACACTCCACATATAGCTAAAAATCACATAACCAAACATTTCCCTCCAAAAAAAATAAAAAATTCATCTAGTAGTATATCATGGGAACCCTATACCAAGCTCCTCCTCCACTTTTGCAAGACCTTAAGGTCAGTATTCACGATTCAATTTTAATTTTTTCGCCCGAAGAAAGCGAGGAAAAATCAATGTTTTTATCGAACATAGATCAAGTTTTGAACTTTGATGTTCAAACCCTACATTTCTTCGCTCCGAACCCTGAATTTCCTCCGAAAATTGTATTTGAAAAGCTAAAAAACGCCCTAGAAAAATTGTTAGTGCCTTATTACTTCTTAGCGGGAAGAATTAAGCTTAATAAAGAGAATGGTCGTATCGAGATCGATTGCAATAATGCAGGAATTGGATATGTTGTAGCAAGTAGTGAGTATAAATTGGAGGAACTTGGAGATTTGGTTTACCCTAATCCATCTTTTGAGCAACTTGTAACCAAGAAGATGGATGGCACCTTGGAAGTTGATGGTAACCCTCTTTGTATTGTTCAGGTATGTACTAATTATATATGTTATTATTGTATGTTTGTTGTTTACAAATTAACTTCAAATTTGTGATCTTAGCTTAGTTTACTTTGATTTGTAGTAACTTGGATAACTAACAAATACTCCTTTTGTTTGGTCGCATGTAAAACGATTTTCTATTTTAAGCATTTTTCATTGTTTGGTTGGACTGAAAAACAATTGTTTCATTCAATTGTGACGGAAAATGTTTTCATTTCAATTTGGGAGGAAAATATTTTCAATAAGGTGGAAAATGGTTTTCCACCCCAAGTTTTACATTTTAATATCTTACTCCAAACCAAACAATAAAAAATGGAAAAATAATTTTCAGTGAAAACATTTTACATCCTGCCAAACGGACCCCTAACAAAAAAATAAGAACGAATTGTGATTTCGCATGAAAAAAACTTTTTATTCATTGTGATTGGGACTTTTTTTTTCCATTCCTCATCCTTTTTGTTTTTGTTAATTAGTTAGTATATATCTTGTACTTACTCCGTTCCAAAAAAAACGCAACAGTCAAATTTTTGCACTATTCACGTTGTATACTTTGACCAATTTTTGAGCTTTACACGTAATAAAGAACATAGTCAAGTGGGATCTTGTTAGATTCGTCTCGTTAAATACTATATTAATATCAACTTTTTATATTTTTTAATTATTCATAATTATAGATATTAATGGTCAAAATTTCGTCTCGGCATGTGTGAAATGTTGACTGTTGCGTTTTTTTGGAACGGAGGGAGTATGTTCTCTTACTTTTTTTTTCTCTATAGATAGACTATAGTGTACTTGTTTCACTAACAGATGTAGTAAGCTCTTCAACAACCTTTACTCCCTTGCCCAAAAAAAAAAAAAAACAACCTTTACTCAAGTAGAATATAATATGATAAAGTATTGGCTTAAACAAAAAGAATATAGTATAAAAAGACTTGATATATAGCATCCATGGCAACCTACGACCAACACATTAAATGTTCCAAGACTTTTACTCAATCATGATATGGTCTCAATTCAAGTTGAATGTATAATTTTTTATTTTTTTTTAGAAAAGGTAAACAATTAAAAAATTAAGATTTCTTCTTTTCGAAGAGAAAACCTGATTTATCTAAGTTTAGGAAATAAGAGAATTTAGCATCCAAAAAAGATCGATATCGATGTGCGTGGGGTACAGGGCCGTCCCGGAGCCCGTGCAAGAAGACCAATTGCACAGGGCCCCGAGTGGAATGGGGCCTCTAATTTACCTATCTTCCTATATAGATAAAAAGTGTAAGCTAAGTTAATGAAATGAGCAATGTGTTGTAATTGTTGTTGTTTTACCGCATGAATTGGAAAAAGTGGAATGGGGCCTCTAATTTACCTATCTTCCTATATAGATAAAAATAGTTGTTTATCTTCCTATATAGATAAAAAGTGGAAAAAGTGGAATGGGGCCTACATTATTGTTTGGGATAATTCTAAACAACTAAACATTCACTGTGTCTTATATTAATTGTCATATTAATCCGTTACTCTAGTCTCTATATGGGTACTTGAAAATTTTAGCATTTTCTTGCTTTTTTTTTTCTTTCTTTGGAAAATTTAAAATCTTTTGTACTTCTTTTGTATAAGTTTTGTTGTATAAAATACCTTGACACCCACATTGTATTTCTCTTTTTTTTCGGCAAAGTATTTCTCTTACTTTTACCATTAAATAAATGTCGTCTCGAAAATTATGCAAAATATATATATATATATATATATATATATATATATATATATATATATATAACATGTATAAAAAAAGCGAAGAAATTATTATACAAAGTAGTAATAATATTTGGGGCCCAATTTAATTATGGTTGCACAGGGCCCCTTTAATGATTGGGACGGCCCTGGTGGGGTATAATGAATGCAAATTATATGAATTGTTAGTTTAACTACATATTTAATGAATGTATATGAATTGTTAGTTGAATACTTGAATGTATAATGAATGCAACTTAACTACATATTTAATCGTCTAAATTTTTCACTCCAAATTATATGTAGTGTGAACAATTTTAATCTGAGATAAATTTGAAAAACAATCATTGTTAGTTTTTTTATTGTCAAGATTTTAAAGTTTTATATATATGCAATTTACCAAAGTTTAACATTCGTAGTCCATCTATATCAATTTTTTTTCCACAGTTTTGAATGCACTTGTTTAAACTTCTATATATTCAGCTATACTTTATAAAAATTATAAAAGTTGATATTTAAAAAACTACATACACATCTAAACGAATATAATAAGTTTTCAGATAGGTATGTTCTTTTTTTATGTATAATAATTAATAAAGCATGATTTTTCATGATAGAAATTTCTCCCTCCTCATACCCAAAATTTCAATCGCATGTAATAAATATTCTGAAACGGAGGAAGGACGTATTATTACATTTTTGAAACAACGATTCTAAAATAATTTTAGAAAAAAAAACTTTTCAAAATTTTCAATTTGCGATAAAAAAACATTTTATTTTTTATTTCTTTTTGCGAAGTGAAACCTTAATATAATTTTTTTGTACCATCAAACCCAAAGACACTTTCCGACGTTGACTACTGGTTTTTTTGACGAATCAAACTAGATCTATTATGACTATATTATTTTATATGTATATATAAAAGTAAAAACAGTCAAAATTTACAAATAAAACAGTTACGATTGAAGGAATGTAGGAAGTAAATGTACAATAATTTCATAATTTTACAATATTCGACATTAGCCGTGGAAATTTACCTTTGTAGATTTGTATTGTAGATTTATAGTATGAAACAGTTGAGGGCTTTAAAATTAACTGCCAATTTTTGACGTACCTATGGCAGTGTTTACATCGACCTCACGCAATCTACCACTTGTTTATTTTGTCTACTTCTATATTTTATACACCTCCTCTCTCATTTGATTTGTAATGTTTGGGTGAATGGATAATTTTTTTGTTAGGACTGGCCGTAATTATAAGTTTTTACTGATAATTAGATGAAAATGTAAAACAAAATAAACTATTGAATCACATATGGTGTACTAGTGAGTGTTTCACATCGAAAAATGAGGAGAGACTAAACTAACTTATAAGTCTAGGAGTTACTCCTCCTATTACCAATTGGTTTTAGGATGTAACTTCATATGGCTTATAAGTAACCTAACTCTCCTCTTCCATATTGGGGTTGCCCAGGCCCGATCAAATATTCAGTCAAATTTAACATGGTATCAGAGCCCAGGTTGTGGGTCTCACTCACTCACTAGTGAATGTCCCACATCGAAAAACGAGGAGAGACTAAACTAACTTATAAGTCTAGGAGTTACTCCTCTTCTGGCTTGTAAGTGACTTAACTCTCCTCTTCCATATTGGATTGCCCAGGCCCGTTTCTAATATTCAATCAAATTTAACATAAACCCTTAAATTAATTTTAACAAAATTTCTAGCCATGAGAATTGATTCTAACTTTTATTATTAGAACATGGAATGAGTTAAATGAATGTTTAAAACCAATTAAACTAACATATTTTCAATAATCCTAATTACATTGTAAAGTATATATTCAATTTTTTTTGCATAGGGTGGGACATGGCCTAGGCCTCTATATCTGCCTCCGGCTAGCTTTGTCCATTTTTCTCTCATAAGAAATATATAAACGTAACAAACAAAGTAAAATAGAGGAAGCAGATCTGATAAGCTAATTAAGACCTTTGCTAATTACTACCACGCCTCATTTCCTTTTTCTAAGTTCCGCTTTGATTTCTTTTTTCCCTCACAAAAAGATTCCAACTACAACAAAAAAAAATTGAATGGAGGCAATAACAATATCTATAGTACTCTGTGGATCCACATTACTTATTTACTCTCAAAATTATACGGAGTACCATTTTAAGTAATGTATTTCATTCTTATACATAGTCTTAATGGCTACAAACTACGATAAAAGCATAAAACTTTATGAACGGTATAAAAATTCTCAAGGGTATAAAGTACAATATTTTTTTAGTTGGATAATGTGGGTTGATCTAGACCTTGAACCGGGTCTTATTGTAGATCACCCGGCTCAATTTATTGGCCGACACACGAATCCACAAGGGAGGATATAAGAGATCTCACAAATGCTTCCAGTTGCGATTTGGTTTAAACTACTAGGTTAAAACTCACACAGTTACACCTTGGTACAAATTACAATATGTGGTCACAACATATCAAAGACTACTTAAAAATGTCGTTAATATGACTTGGTGATACTTGTACCAATCAAACATTATTGTGCTGACTGAATTTAGTACACTTCTGTAACTTTACTTTAATGACCCTAAAGAATCCAGGTTTTCACTTGTTAGTTCATTTGCACCACCATTCATGTGACTTATCTTTTTTTATCTCTATTTTGTTTCTAAACTCAAGTTCATGATGATCAGTTTGATCACCATTTTTGGGAACTTTTTACTCAATAAATCTACCAAATTCACATGATAAATTAGATGCTTTAAATTCAGGGACAGTGATTCCATCTTCATCTCATTCTTGTGATAAGAATTTCGAATCCTCCTAAGATGATAGATTTCTTGCCTAACGATTTTTTTAAAAATAATTTAAGGGGGATGTTTCTAAAAAATGTGAGTTTATCTGTTTATTTATTGATTTTTGTTTGTTCTCTTGATTTTTTTCCCTCTTTTGAGTAAAGTAGTACACATTGGTATAGGTCATAGGACCATCCATAAAAGGGCACACTTGGAGGATGAAGTTATGTCTTACTCCCTCCGTCCCCTTTTTATTGCTACATCTGGAATTCTTACACTGTTCATTGGACAACTTTGACTCTCTCTAATTTTATACATATAAGAAAAAATATAGTCAAATGGGTTCTCTTTTGATTCGGCTCGATGTGTACTTTATTAATATATAAATTTTATAATTTTTTAGTACTCCCACCGTAACATAATTGTGGCAACAAGTTATTTTTCACGCATTTCAAGGAAGCAATTTAAGGGTGTAAACGAACAAATTAATCAAAATGGTTTTAATACAAGTAAGATTGAGATCATAAATTACTAATCTTAAATTTTTTTTGATCAATTTATTCGTTTACACCCTTAAATCGCTTCCTTGAAATGCGTGAAAAAAACTTGTTGCCAGAATTATGTTACGGAGGGAGTACATGTATTTAAAGATATTTTTATTAAAATTGTGCGTTGGGAGATGTGAAAAAGCAAATGTTGCAAAAAAAAAAGGGGACGGAGGGAGTAGTAATTATATATGGTTATTATGAAGTATAATTTTGGGGCGAAGGATAGAAGTATCACTATCAAGTAATGCCATTATCTGCTAAAATATTTGCACATTATCAATTTATTTGTAATTTATAGTTAAACTATTAATTTATAAAATCATAAAAGTGTAATATAAGGTGTCATATTATCAAAGATTAAGTCTATGTTAATATATTATCATATCCATGTTTTATATTATATATTCCATGTTTCAACTCATCTTGTCTGTGTAATGTTAAGGACATATTTAGAATTATTAAAATTTGAAGGAAAAAGTACGAGGGAACAATGTGCAAATATTTTTACCACGTAATAATGCTCATTACCTGGTATTGGTATATCATTCCCCTGACTTTTTTCGGGATAATTTCCTAAATATTGGAGTGTGGATAAACTTTTGAACTTTAGGTTAATTAGGTTCTTTCCTTGAGATTATAATTTATTAAAAGGGACATATAGAAGGAAGGATTTAACCAATTTGGTCTTGGCATGATGGCTGCTCATCTTGTTACTTAACCAAGAGCTTGTAGGACCAAATCTGAATCTTTAAGAATGGAAGACCATTGGTCAGTCCTTTATCTTTAACTCCTTAGGTGAAGCACCTAGTAAAAGAGAATTAATCACTACTATCGGCGCTGGATACTTTGATTTATTAGCAAAAAAGGAATACGTTTTATCTTTATTGTTTCTAAAATACTCCGTAAAAAATATATTATAAAAAAAAACCCAAAAAAAACCCTTTATTAACAATGTACTTGTGTGTCTATCTCTTAGTTTAAAGTAATTTACTATATGCAATGTGTCCCTACCATAGAAACATAAAAATGTTTCTGTTCAACTCATCCTTTGTTGATTCTATAATTCTGTTCAATTGAGCTGAGTCAGTTTAATTAAGTTTAATTTTGTCAAGTTCAATTCATTTTATTTTAAATTATTTCAGTTTAAAAGAACAGTGTCCTAGTAGTTTAATACTAGACCCCTTTTTTCATTTTTAAATAAAAGTTTGGGTGCTAATATATTTCGGTATTTCAAGACATACATGATTAAAAGGATTTATTTATGAGTAACACAAAAATAGTGTATAACATGATTTTTAATTCATGATGCATATATTTTTTTGGTACCCCAAAATCATAGACACCTTGGCTTTTATTAATTAAAAACACAGAACACTGTTTAAGACATTTATTTATTGACATCAACATGTATGGCATAGTTAAATCACATCCATTTTCGTACTCTGTATAATTAAAAGATATTCAACATATATACATTTATGTATTTTAATGACTTTGTAAGATTGTGGGTCATAGATGTAGAAGTAATATGGAGTACTAATATCAACATTATTGATATGGTTGTACGTACATCTTCTAATTACTAAAACTTTCATGTTTGGTTTGGAAACAAGTTATAAATAACAGTAATGAAAATGAATTTATATGTAAATTTGGAAGTGAGAATATGCTTCCATAAAAATTATTAGGTTTCTTCCCTAGTTAAATTATAGTTTAATTACCATGATTTGTTACCAACAGCGAAACGACCTGTAAACAATAGTAGTACATAGTACTAATTAACATTAATGATAATTTTCTTTGGTAATGTTTAGCGATAAGGTGTACATGTCTTCTTATTACTTTATAAAAAAAAAAAAACCATAATAACCAAATTTTATTGCAGATAACGGCGTTTAAATGTGGTGGGTTCGCAATGGGTCTCCAGACCAACCATACAACATTTGATGGCGGTAGCATCAAATACTTGCTACAAAATCTAGCGGCTCTAGCAGGGGACAAACCTTTAGTGGTTGTCCCCTGCAACGACCGTAAGCTGCTAGCCGCTCGTTCGCCGCCACTTGTCACTTTTCCACATCCCGAATTACTTAAGCTCAAGATCCCTATAGGCCAAGAGGGCGAGAGTGACCAAAACAGTAACGTCTATGATACGATGTCACAGGACTTAGATTTTCAAATATTCAACCTATCCGGAAATGACATTTCTACCCTCAAGGAAAAGGCGAAAGCGGGACCCACTAACGGAAAAGGCAAGATAACGGGGTTTAACGTGGTTTCAGCCCTAGTTTGGCGATGCAAAGCCTTATCAAATTACACTGAAAGTCAACAAGTCAACGAAGACTTATCAAAAAAGTCATCAACCATGCTATTTGCAGTTGACATTAGGCCAAAACTAGACCCCCCATTGCCACCATCATTCGCCGGAAACGCCGTCTTAACGGCATATGCAACGGCTAGTTGCGAAACCCTAGAGGAGGCACCGCTGTCGTCGCTGGTGGACATGGTGGCGGAGGGGGCGGCGAGGATGAATGATGAATATGTGAGGTCAGCAATTGATTGGGGTGAATTGTACAAAGGGTTTCCACATGGGGAGTTCTTGATGTCATCATGGTGGAGATTAGGGTTTGATAAAGTGGATTATCCATGGGGAAACCCTAAATATTGTTGCCCTTTGGTTTATCATAGGAAAGACATTATATTGTTGTTTCCTGATATTGATGAATCTAGTGCTGGAGTTAATGTTTTGGTTGCTCTTCCTCATAAAGAGATGGCCAAATTTAAATCTCATTTCTACAAATTTCTATCTTCTTAATTAATTAGATGTTTAATTAATTAATTAATTAATTAGCATAATTAAGTATATCTATATAGTTTAAGGGCCATGAGGTTTTTATGGTAAGTGATTATCATATTTGTAGCAATATGAAAAAGATGCTAAAGTTTAAGGTTTTCATAAGTATTAGGAGTGAGCTTTGTTGAAAATTTATTATGTAGTTGAATAATAAGATTGTACTTATGTTCAATGTATGAATCTAATGATATTATGTTTGTGTGTTTCCAATTAGTAGCTTGTTTTAATTCTACATCACTTTAAATTTCACGTATTAATATCTTTAATTTTGTGTTTATAAAAAGTATAACAACTTAATTAGATACTAAAAAATTACATATTAAAAAGAATCCAATGAGATCTCATTTGATTATTTTTTCATTATTTATAAAGCTCAAATAATTCTGGTCAAATGCAGAATCTAAATAGTGTAAAATTTATATCATAATAAAACAACCTCCATATTTTGGATTATACTGTAATAATTGATAGTTGTGATTAATATTGGAAGACTTCTAATAATTGGGATTATTTGTATGAATTTTTCCTAAATATTATATATATACATGACTATTTTTATATTAACAATCTCCTTCATATTAATGTATCTACATGATCCTTGGTCCTCAATCTCCTTACTACACCATTAGTGCATAAAAAGTGACAACTAGCAATGCGGGCCACAAATTCTTTAATTTTCTTTTCTAGAAGATATTCACAATCTTTATAAATTAACATGTATCAGTGCAGTAAATTGAAGCTATAAATGGGTTGGAGATTTGGGATAACAAATATACAATATGACAAGTAGGGACGGATCTAAGATTGTTAAACTATGTACTAGAGCTGTCAATTTTCAATCCGACCCGTAAATAGTGGGTTTTGACAACAAAAAAAAAACTCAAACCCGTTTTGAGCCCGGTAAACACAAACCGCTCTTAATCCGACCCGACCAAAAAATCATTAAAGATGTATTAAAATTATGATATTATAGGAAAACGTAAGCAAAAACACTTCTTACCATTAAAACTTTGAATTTAAGATTATTTATATTGGACCACAACATCAATTATTTGCCATGAATTAGCTATTTATGAAGATATTTCATATAATTTGTACTTTTTAGAACGCTTAAGGTACATTTTAGTACATATATTACATTTAAATATGAAAAATTAAAGGGAGTTATAAAATTTCTCAACCCGCTGGGTCAACTCGAACCCGAAAAATTTGGGTTATAAAAAAGCTAATTATACTGACCCGAACCCGCTAACACCCAACCCGGTACAACCTCAACCCGCAACTATTTTACACCAACTCAACCCGACTCGACCTGTTTGACAGGTCTATATAGTAGCGAGTCTAGCGATAATTATAACCGCTGTATTTTTTTGACAATGCAATGGAATATCAATACATATTTATTGTACATCAAAATTACATATCCTTAATTATTATGCAAACTGAGTTTCATTTAATCTCAATGGTTTAAGAAATGTCAGTAATAAATATATAATATAAAAATAAAATTATGCTACATTGCTATCATACATCAAAAGAAAAAAAAACAAAACTTTGAACTAATGCTGATTACATGAGAGGATGAAGTCATAGCCTAGTATTTAGAGCTTCAAAATTTCAGGTAGAGGTCTTGGATTCGATTCTCACCGCACGCATTTGAGAGGATGGCTGATTACATAAACCAGCCTTTGAAATCCTAAAGTAACAATATGAAAAGTAGGAGAAATAGGGGGCTAAGGATCGAACATAAAACCTAGCAAAGCATGAAGTCTATACTGTAGAAAAAACAACTATTCTAGCTAATATCCTTTATTAATATAAACTTTTAGTCAAACAACAAATTTTTGTCTAATATGGGGTAGCATCTACCACCCCTTGTTTCTTCATAAATCCACCTCAACCGAGATACAATTAATTAATAATATTTTTTCCGTTTCTTTGTACTTGCAACAAACTGTTTTGCACACACTTTAAGCTAGGTTGCATGGATATGGGTGCGGGTTTTAAAACGGGTACAGAACGGGTACGTAATACGTCACTTTTAAAATTAAGGATACGGGTATGAATAAGAAAATAATACATAAAATATATAAAAATATGAAATTTTATGAAAATATTCAATGTAACTTAGAATTATATTTATAAAAATACAAATAATCATGTAAAATGATAAAGCCCTTTTGAAAGAACAGTATAAAGACGGAAAAAATGGTTAAAATAAGGTAAAATAAATTTAAAAAATATAATAAAAAATTAGAGTGAAGTATCAGGTATCCGTAAAGTATCGGTATCGTATCGGTATCCAACACGGGTACGACTACCAAATTGAAGTATCCATGCATCCTAGAATTTTAAGAAAGAGATTTAAGGTTATAGACGTACAAATTATTAACAGGATTTAAATACAAGCAAGACAAAAATTAGAAGTTACGGTGTTCAATTTTTAAAAATTAATTTATCTATTTACACTCTTAAATTTATTTCTCAAAAAACGTGCCCAAAATTGTTTGTTCAAATCGGAGGTAGTATTAATATTTGTTTGGTACGTCCCTAACATATCTCTGTATGAAATGGGGGTGAGAAGGGATTGGGGGGAAACACAAAGGAGAAGAGAACATATATAATTATATACAACTATGAACTATACAAGTACTAGTTGATAAGAATAGTGTATAATTTAACTCAACTCTGCAATTTATATTCAATGTGATTGTAAGAGCGACAAGGACCACTCCTATGCAACATTTAGCTTATGTTATCTACACCATTAATTACATATCAACCATTTGTCTCTCACTCTGCCAATGGGTCATACTCGGATCAGATTATGCATAATTTAACTCCGATCAAACAATAGTCGGGTTTTTTTAGATGGAGTCGGATGCAGATTTATATTTTCGAGAATCGAATCAGATTTTTTTTTTTTTTTTTTTGCAGATCAATACAGACTAGGGTCGGATCCGGACTAAATTGTCATACACTCATATCTATTAATAGAGATATATAATGACAAGTTTATGGATGTGTTCTTTTCAACTTATGAATCTTGACTTTATAAGAATTGATCTGATAAAAAGTTATCAAAACTGATGAATGATAAGATCTATTTTTAAGCTTGTAAGAACCGATCAAATGTAATAAACCCTAGTTTTAAGTTTGTTAGAACTAATAAGAACTAATAACCTAATAATCTATGACCTAATAAAAACAGATAAGACGTAAAACTGGTTAAATATGTTAGAAGAAAACATCTTATACCCAAAAAAATCCATCGTAATATAATAAGCCATATGGACTTTAAAAGTTAATTCTCATTTGTATTGATTATGCTTACATTTACTTCAACTACTTATTGTACAAAGGCTTGCTAGATCTTTTTATCTCAAAAAGATATTTCACATCGTCAACATTTCAATATAACTCCATCCCTTCATTCTCAAGTATTTTCAAGTTTTACATCTTGTCACACTTTGCCCCCCACCCCCCCAAAAAAAACATCTTGAAAAAAAAGAAAAAAAATTGTTTTTTTAAATGAAAGTTTCGGCTTATTGATTGATACGAGTATTCAAATCATTGACTTTAATGATCAAAGGTGGATATAGAATCATTGCTCCATACCTCATTGTTCACTTATAAAACTTTTTAGATCACATCAATATAAAGATTATTATTAGATTTATCTTAATGCGCAACTTTAAAATTGTCACATTTTTATTAATAATAAATACGGAGTATTTTTATGCTCAATTTTAGTGGCAACATAGGCACACATTTTAAGGAAAATATTTAAACAATTAAACTAGTAAATTTTGTAAAATAATTTTAACACTGGTATCATGTAGTTTCACTTTTTTTTGTGTTAAATTATGTTCCTTAAAATAACCATTATTTATTATTTCAAATGACATAACTAATAAAATCATTACACGAGATCATGCACCCCACGAGTTTCACACCAGTTAGATCGTAAAAGTCCAATACATGTGCTATTTCGTAATTCATATATTTTTGTCACAAATAGCTCAAAGCCTCAAACTACTCAACATGGTCTAAACAAGTTTTGGGCTTTAATGTGGACTGAATTTAAAATATTAGAGCATTTTCAAATCTAAAAACCCAAGGCCCATACATTAATACAATACTGGGCTGGGCTGCATAAAGAACACAGATTGAATTGCAAACTCTTGACATATAATAAGCTTTCATACAACAGGCCCAAAGCCCAATTTTACAAAGCCTTTTGTTTTAAAAAAAAAAAAGTGGGGAAGGGCGGCACAACCTTACAGGAACAAAAGGAAAAAATAATAACAAAAAAAAAGCTAATTATTGCATCCCCTAAAATTAAAAAAAAAAAGGCTAATTATTGCATAATAATAACTACTATACCGATATATAATAGATAAATTTGCCTAGATAGATAATACCTAATAGATAGCACTTTCTAAAACCCACAGTACCTTTGTATGTAACAAAATGTTTGCAAATAATAACCATCTTGTAAGACATTTTTTTTTTTCCAGAAAAATCTTTAACCTTGAAAATACTTTGATAGATCAACCAAGGCTTTACAATAATCAACAAAAAATGGGTTTAAAAGGAGCTATTTGCAACAATAACAAAAAGTTGTAAAGCATTTGTTTTTAAAAAGTGATATATATAAGATAGATTGGTGACAAATTATCCTTGTTATTATAAGTATTATATAATATAGTATATATGTTGTTATAACATTAAGGCAAAGTGTTAAAAAAGTGTAGTAAAATTACCAAGAACAAGCCAAATTCTGACCGATCTTTCATAATTAAGTCACTCTTTTAAAAATCCAGAATTAAGCTAATTTTGTTATTATTTAAGTCAAAAATAGTTGCCTTTTTTTTTTTTTTGCTTAAATGATAACAAGACGGACTTAATTCTGTTTTTTTTTAAAAATGCTGGCTTAATCATGAAATACTGGTCATAAATTGGTTTATTTTCGACAGTTTTTCCTAATACATTGTTATAATATATTATTGATGCAAAGTGTTAAAAAGTGAAGTGAAATTTCTTAGTGTGATAAAATTCTTAGACAGCCTCGGAATTTTTTTTTTAAAATTTTTTAACAGGTAAGGTGAACGGTCCCCACCCTAGACTCTGTCAAGATTTTATAACCTTCTACCACCAGAGCCACCCTCACGTTGGCAATTATAATAGACAGCAGCAACAGGTAAGCCAAGATTATAAGTCTCGGCAAAAATTCTAGTATTAAAATTTTGACGCCACCCTGGAGGATACACAGTTTGTCTTCCTAATTGCCGAAACAATACAAATACAAATCGATGTATTCCCACTGCTGGCCTTGGACCCTCATAGAATACCACCTCATTACCTGTAATTTAAATTAACCAAAAATTACATTTAATAATTTATCATTCATATATATACATATATAGCTAAGGGTATGTATGTAACAATTGTTTAAATATGTAAAATATTTGAATTTGATGATTTCTGATCTTTTTATTCAACCTGTTTTCTTTTTGGCAAGGAAATCTGCTCTTTTTTTTTAACTACATACTCCTTTATAAAAAAGGTTTGAACCTGTATTGCTTTGATACGAGGTGGGAGTGAGCACACTAACCTTGCCACCAGTGGCGGATGGAAGTACAATTAAGTGGGATCCACTTGGGCTTAAAAAAAATAATTTATGTTTATTTATTTTAATAAAACTTGGTTACAAATTAAAATATTTTGTGTAGTACACGGGACCCCGGTTTATAGTGAAAAGCGACCCCGTAATATAAAATTTTAAGTATAATCATGTCAACGTTGAGAGAGGAGTGTATTTTTATATAAAGTGACTCCGTTACATAAAATTTCTAGATCCGCCACTACTTGCCACTCCTCTTGACCTTTCATGAAATTGTAATTTACTATGTATTATTAATCTACTGTATGTCTTGATTTTTTAGAATAGGCTTGTCCCCAATAATGTGTACTAAAACAATGGTATGTAGTCGCAGTATCAGTATCTTAGGTCCACCTCTGGCAAGATTTATACAATGTTTGGATAGAAGAAAACTGGAAGAGAAAAAGGGAAGTGAACGGACGATGAACAAATCTCCTTATTTGAAAAATATATATTAGGGCCGAATGAAACAGAGGTAGAGGAAAAGACCCATTTTTTTTTAACACAATCAATAATCATTATCCCTTAAAAATTGAAGAAATTTGAAGAAAGATCGTGCTCTATCTCCCTTGTACTACCCCTCCCTTTCTTTCCTCACCACGGCTCTCATTCCTTCCTTTCTTTCCTCTGTCTTTCCTTTCCATATTATTATCCAAACATAATAATTCTTTTTTATTTGTATACGATTTTAATGAGCATAAATCAAATCTATATTCTAACCTTAAAGTACTATATTAGAGAAACTCCGTGATCTAATCTTATTTATGTATCACTAATTTAATATCGAGTGACAAACAATAAAATTAGACATTAACATGATCTTAGCTTATTGGTAACAAAACTATAATAATTTAAAGTAGTGTAAAAGTTTTTTACCAAAAAAAAACAAAACAAGGAAACTATAGCAACTCTCAAGGGAGCATGAAGCGAACATAAGGCCAAAGAGCATCAATGCTATTATTTGTGTTTGTGTACCACGTTGTGGTGTTGTACCAAAAAAAAAAAGGGGTAAAAAAAGGAATTGAGATTAAACCAAAAAAAAAAAAAAAAGGAATCGAGATTGGGAATAAAGCAGCTAAAGTGTGCGCAAAATTAATTTCAGGTGTTTGGTTCAACGAGGAAAAATAAATAAATAATAATAATAATAATAATAATAATAATAATAATAATAATAATAATAATAATAATAACATATTAATAGCTACGAATTATTATTTTTTTCTCTTTATTTTATGTCAAATCTTTGTTATTAATATGTCACGGACAAAGTATATGTTATTTGCACTTTTCTAACCTGAAAATGATACAAATTTTAGATAAGATTGTTTTTTTTTTGTGTGTGTTATAATAGATCCTATTAAGGTAGGGCAAGATTAGATAAATAAAAATATAATATAATATAGTTTCACTAAGATAAAAAAGGTGCAATAAGTGTGCTTTTTTTAATGGACCCGACTTTTTGATACCCAACTAAAAGCTAGGAGTAGTTTATCAACATTTTAGTCAAATTGATAGTTGGCTTTTGACTCGTTAGTTGGTAAACTGCGCAAAGAAATCTTCTAATTTAAGTTTTTTAAGCCAGCTGAAAAGCTAGTATTGCAGTCAAAAGAGTTTAGAGTTTGTTGTTAGAGTTTTTTTACTTTTTTGTTTAGAGTATTTGACTGCTGATTTGACTTCTGTTTTAATAATTGTGTTTGGTAACATTTAGCTGATTGCTAAAAGCTGTTTGTGTAAAATGACATTTATAGACATTTGTTTTTGTAATATATTTAATTATCTTTTTTGAAAATCATAAATCAATGTGGGTAATTTTGTCCTAAAACTTTAACAATTGCAAAACTCTAATGAAAAATCTCCTAGGAGGAGCTTTTTCAAAATTAAAGTTTTGTAATCAAAACTTTAAATTGAAACTCCCCCACCAAACAAGAGTTTAGAATTTCAATGGGTCAAAAACTCTAAAATATAGTCAAAACTCTAACCTTAACCTCTGAGCAAAAAGCTCTTTGCCATACACCCCTTTGACTTGTTCGCCCATATTTTATATAATAAACACTTAAACAGCTAACGATCACCAAATAATTTTACCAAACGTATTAAAAAGTTGGCTTATGCCCGGCCACTTTTCTAATGGTGAGTATTTTATTTATTTTACAAATTTAAAGTTATTTCTTTATCTTGGTAGATCATATAGAAGAAAATTTTGTGATGAACCTATAAGATCGCAACTTTAATTTGTACAAATTTTTTCATATTTCTAGTTCCGCCACTGCCCATATAGACCGAAGCAGCAGCAATGCTTGTCATGGTCAATAAAGACAGCATCACAAGCAAAAATAGATAAATAAATAAATCAATCAATTCATGCATTCAATACTCAATATAGAGATGAAACTGATGCTCCAAATTTTGGATGCCTAGAAATGGATCTGAAAATGTTCTAACAGAAATATCCACTACTTTGAAAAGAAACTCACCAAAGGATGCACCTGTGGTCCCAGGAATATCAGTCACCAACCTGTCAAACCATGAAAAATATGAACCAATTAAAAAAAATGCACTCGTCTAACAAGGCTGGTGATTTTCGCACCCCAAAAATTAATATCCGCACCCCACGTTTACAGTATTAACCCGCATTAATACTGAAAATCTGGAGTGCGAAAATCAAATTTTGGGGTGCGGAAATCAGTTTCCGTCTAACAATAGTAAAAACATTTGAGTTAGGTGCAAGGTATCAAAGTATATATACTACCTCCGTTTCAAATTATGTGCAACAATTAAGTATTATGTATGAGGTATAAAATATTCAATTATTAGTTGCACATAAAATGAAACCAGGGTAGTTAAGAAGAAAACTAAAAAAAAATCATATAATATTTATTATGAATTACTCCATTTTTTGTGTTTTTAGAGTATTAGTTATGTTCCGAATATTTTTACTTTTGTACTTTTTTTGTAGTAAGTTTGGAATTTGGGTACATTTCTTTGATTTGTTAGTTTGAGTAAACAAAGTATCAGTATTGGTTATAAAAATAAGTGGGAGGGATTGATTTTTGATTAGGTGCAATAAATAAAAGAGTGAGAACATATTGTACTTTCTCCGTTCAATTTAAATGCAACAAAACATTTTATACGTATTTTAAAAAAGAGATTTCAATTGAAGGTGTAAACGAACAAATTAATCAAAATACTTTTAAGACAAGTAAACTATAGTCTTATTCTTAGTTATGTTAAAATAATTTAAATTAATCTGCTTATTTATATACCCTTAAATATCTTCCTTAAAATGTGTTCAAATTAATTTTTTGTGTTTAATTCAGAACGGATACGTATTTTTAAACCAAAAACATTGAAAATCAACCAAAATAACATCATGGAGTGTGATTTTTTAATATAAAAAAATATGGAATCTAGCTCCATTACATACATATTCGTCTGAATTCTTATACGAGAATACAAGATTCCAAATATAACTATCAGATAGAAGCGAATGGAGTATTATTTAAGGTGTGATGAACCGATTAATAAATAAAATTAAAAACCAAAATTGATTACAGGATCATTTAATTGAAAAGGCAAAGGCAATGAAAAAATGCCTGACTAAGAAAGAATAAGGAGGACATGATTAAACTTGATTGATATTGCCTATCAAATTAATGACCTTCAATTCAAGATTCTGTAACCTTTTTATCCATTTAAGTATAATTGGAAAAAAAAAAAGAGGTTAAAGATAAATTTAGGTTGAAAAGAATGACATAAATGTTGTTATTCCTAGTATGTAAGAGCCAATAATTTGGCAAGATTTCTCAAGGACTTGCCTAAATCAACTTATCATAATGGTTTTCTTGTCCTATGAATGAATATGCTAATGTGAGAAGAATCAAATAAAATTTTATATGACTATTTTTATTCTTGTGTGTAGATCATCAAGCATAGTCAAAGTACGAGATGTGGATGGTAAAAAGGTGAAAATGTTGCAATTCATTAAAAAAAAGGAAAGTATTCATATATATGCAAGCCAAGAGAGTATAATGACGGAAAAATAAATAGGAAAAAAAAAACAAGAAAGGTTTTCACACATCCCTGTTTCTTTGTCCTTTGTGAATGTGCACAAGGATCAAGGTAGGAGTAAAATAGAGTAGAGATTGTTACCAGATTGGAATGGTCCCGTAATAAAAGTGCAAATGCAAATAGAAATTTCACAAACCAAGAAAAGCATGTAAAACTCAATGAGAAAATGGTGTAAAAAATTAGAGACTGATAAAGTAGCAAAGTTTCATGGCCGGGTTCTTGATCTACTCACCAATGCAAGTATTCCCTAATGTGTGGATTACTTGGACTAGGAGCATCAGGGTCCACCATGATCTACAAAAACAGTCACCCATTTAGCAAACAAACAAAAAAAAAAACATTACAATAACGAAAGAAGAATTAACATGGTTCCTTATGAAATTAAACACTATATATATATTTCTTTTAACTGGTATGGTGTACGGCTCAAGCATAAGAACTCGAACCCGGATCATCACTTCAGAGAACGTTGCTCCTACGTACCGTATATACCACTGGAGCAGCGCAATGTTGTTCCTCACCAAGAATATTATTATATATAAAAAAAAGTAGAAAGAAGACAAACTATATATGTGTGTATTTTTTAAGGGAGGGGGTTGATAAAATTAGGTCAAATTAAATTATATTAAAGGAAGAGAAGGGTGAGTTACCAAGGTGTAGAAAGTCCTAAGGTCATCACCACCAATATCAATTCTGGGTTGGTTGGCAACTTGAGAAGGCCTAAATTCACGACCATTACTAACATCTCTATTATTATAGTTAACTCTGAGAGGTACACTCCTATTGAAAGGATCTAAAACATCCCCAATTATTCTACCTACTAGTAGTGGATCTCTTGGTGGTCTAGCCATATATATATATATATATATATATATGATATATAACTAACCATAGTTAATTAAAACTAAACTTAGTTAACTAAGGATGATCTGATCTGATATAATCTAAGTATATATGGTATATAACTATATGGTGTTATATATGGTATGATATGTAGTTACTGGTATATATAGAGAGAGAGAGAGAGATATAACCAAGCTTGAAGAAAACAAAATGTCCAAGCTAAGAGAACACTTTTATACTCAAGTTTGAGTCCTCAGCTAAGGGATCCCAGCATCTTTCTTCACACCTCATCCTGCATCAGAACATCTACTTCTATTTCTTTCTTTCTTTCTTTTTTGAACTTAACTTTCCTTCTGTTCTTTGTCCTCCAAAAAAATCACAGGAAAAAAAGGGTTCTGTAAAAAAAAATGACACCAATCTGACACACTGATGGAATCGACATAATTTTAACAACTTTATTACAAAAGTGGCATAAACTTTACAACTTTAATATTTTAATGCAAACAGTCTTAATGGGTCTGCTACGCACCCGGGTGCAGATGTAGGTTCACCTAAAGGTGTTTTATTATATTGCTCGTATAATATAATTTTGCTCATTTTAAAATGAGCAAAATTACCATCTGAGGGCATATAAGTATATTTTCTGAAAGAATTCGGTATCATTTTATGTTACCTTGGCATAAAGTTTACATTAAATTTGTTTTTAGGCAGCCAAATTCGTGTCAATTTTGTTAGTGTTGTTAGAGAATCATCTCAACCAAAAGTTTAAGCTGATTTTTGAAGCTCGATAATATGTTATATACTCTATCAAGTGTATCAAGTTGGTGTCTTTTTCATATTTTTTTTTTATTAGGTAGGAAACCAACAGTTCATTGACTAGTACAAGGGCTACTAGCACAAAGGGAAAGGAAAAATATAGCAGCATAATGCTGGGGTAAGGAACGAACCCGTGACTTTGGTCACTGGACTTGGGGGCTTACCACCAAGCCATATCCCAACTCCTTTTTCAGTTTTTTTTGTTTGTTGAGTGTGCATGTAATTTTACAAAATAAAAAAAATTAAAAAAAATGAAGAAGCAATACATAAGGGGCCCACTTGCTTTCATAAGTGTAAAATCAAGTGGACCAAGTTTAGATTCATCTCAGAAGAATTAAGCTCTGGTGAGTTTAGATTAGAACTTTGTGCTCACAAATCACAATATATGGATTATAGAGAGGTGACAAATAGAAATTGAGATAAAACTTGTTTTAAATAGTTCTTTAATTTCAGCAAATGAAAAGGATTTTAGAAGAAACATAAAGATCTTTTTTGTATTTTTTTTAGAAAAAACAGGTGGGGGTGGGGTGGAGTGGGAGTGAGGGTGGGAGTGAGTGGGGTTTGTATGGGAAGATAGAGAAGTGGGGGACTCTAGAGAGAATTTTATTCCTTCATGTTGTTGCATATATATAATTTATATGACTATTTTGAAAACATGCAAACTAGACGTGATCATAGGCCGGGTCGGGTTCGGGCCAGACTCAATGCATAAAATAAAGCCCATAGAGCGGGCCGGGTTCGGGGCGGGCCTAGTTCGGGCTCAAATTTCTTGGCCAAAGACCAAAAAATTAGTGCGGGCTTTTTCGGGCCGGCCCTAAAAATTAACTAAAAAGCCTAATTTTTAGTGACCAAAGCCCGCACTAATTTTTAGTCTTCTGCTTCATGGCCTTGGCTTGCAATGAGTCCTCCTTTCCTTAGCATATACTTGCCGGGCCCGAATTTGGGCCTAATTTTCATGCCCAAAAGCCGCACAAAATCGGATCGGGCTGCTTTTGATCAGCTCTAATGCAAGATAACATGCACTTTGATTTATATTTTGCTTATTTATGGTGCATTCTTTTCATCTTAATAAATATAAACAAAATAATGTTTCGATTTTATACGCTTAGATTAGTTCAAATAAGTTCAGATAAGGTCTAATCAAGTGTATAAGTTTGATTAGGTCCAATCAAGTCTGATAAAAGTCCAATTTTTTTCTTGTACGTAGTAAATTATAATCATGATTCATGTCCAATAAGTTTCAATCAAGTTCAAATTAGTTTAGGTCTAATAGGTTGAAGATCAGAGAATATGCCCTTAATACATAGTGAGTGCTTATGAAATTATTTCAGATTGGTTGTTTAGTTTTCTATATTGCTCGTATTCTAAAACTACATGTTAAATGAACAAAATGGATATTAAATGAGCAAAATATAAATATCAGTATACATACACGCGGGTATAACTATGAGATTTAAATTTTAACAACCATAATGAGTAACCAGCAAATTAAAGAACATGTGATCAGTTGGATTTGAGAAGTGAGAATTCATGATCTTGAGGACTAATCCTGGACTAAAACGATGACATTCAATTCTATTATTTTTTCCATTTATAATTTTGACAGTTTTTATAATATCTTATTTTTTAAAATTTTTGGTAATACATAGTTAAAGATATTAATGGTCAAGGATGCGCATTGTAAAAAGTCTATATTCAAAACCGGAACAAAAAAAGAAACAGGACTAATAATAAATTGGAAAAGTTATAAAAATAAATAAATAAATAAATAAATAATTATAAGTCAACCATTAACTGGTCTTCTCAAATTAAATCAATTTTTTGATTTAATTATAAAAGTCAACCTAATATTCATGTCTTCTCAAATTAAGTTTTTTCACTATTTACTTGTTGATTAAATTAATATTGTCAATGAAAACCATATAAACTAAAACATATTAAATTATTAATGCATCGCTTTGATTTATCATTGAAACGTTAACTTTCCCCACCAATAAATTATACAAAAAACTTAATTTGAGCGGATATGTGTAATAGGTTGACTTATTCTACCTCTCCATAAATAGATAATTTACCGAACTTTACTTTTGAGACTATATATTCACATACTTTACTTTGACCGTAATATAGAAATAAATCTTTTTAAAAAAAAATTGATCTAGAAATATCTTATAATTTGTAGGAAATTATGTAATCAAATTTTGTAGAAACATCATGTAAGCAAAATATCTACTAAAAAAAAATCTTTGGATGAAAATATCTAGATCGAAAATGGATTAGTGGATGATGTAGATGCAAAAAAAAATGAAGAGCATGTTTATGAAAGTTGGCTTGTATGATAAGGAGTAGAATATAGTAAACAATCTAGATTATGGATAAAATAAGACCATGAAAAAAGGTGGTATGGACGTACGTATAGTGAGCAAAATACTCACCAATCACAAATATTGTGTCAAGCTATGCTAATTATTTGTGATCTATAAAAATGTAAAATTGTAGTCTTGCACACTGATCCCATTAAACTTTCACCTTATCTTTACTATTTCGTTTTCTTATTGTTCCCAATTGAAGTCTTGTTATTATTCACAGCTCAATTTATTTCTTATCGTGAGAAATGTGAGAAGAGATAAATATATCAACTATGACCTAGAGGTACATTGATTAACAAATATAGATACATTCAAAATATACTATAAATACATTGATTTTATGTCATAGATACATTGACTCCAAACAATGGAATTAAGAAGTAAGGAGGGAAAATCAAATTTAATCTTAGCCATTCATTTGTTGATCGAAGGGTTGTGGTTGCTTCTCACCCTTCTCACCAAAACTACATTTCTCACATGAGCCTACTTCTATATATATATATATATATATATATATATATATATATATATATATATAAACATATAGTATATATATAAACAGTAAATTAAAAAAAAAACAGTAAATAAAAAACATATATTAGCAAGAGTGCACAGTCAAAATGAAAACAATGTTTTCGAACAAATTAAGGAAGTATATGTTATAAAATGTACTATTGAATTTAATTTTCTAAAAAAATAAATATGAAATTTCATAAAATATCTAAATTGTTAGTATTGGACGACCTCTTGGAATAATCATTTTGGTTCATGTAGCCGACCCCACTTATGGGAATAAGGCTTTGATTGATTGATTGATCTAAATTGTTAGTATTGGATAGGGATTAGATGCACTGTTGCTTATTTTACAAATATAAAAACTATAAATAAACCTGAAACTCCGTCTTTTTTTTTTTAATTCGCAAAGAGTGACCTTTAGGGAGGCCAACCTAACGCATCCTTTCGGGTGATTAAGGAAATGGTAGAATGACATGGATGAAGCCCATGATGTCATATTATATATTATAGTAGTGACTCGGATTGGCTTTAATCAACTGCTTTATTAGCTTCTTTGTAATTGTGAATGATATTAATTAACCTAGTCGGGTGTGTGTTAAGATCTATTTGGGCATCTTTGATTGATGAATGGCCAGGATTTCCCATGGGATAAACCCGAAGCTCAATGTTTAGTGGTGGACATATAGTTTTATATATGTATAACGCTAAAAATAAAGTCGTTCTCTTTTTACGGGATTAAAATCCATTTCAACTGTACTCAATCCAATCCAATCCATTTCAATTCACTTTGGTTCAATACAATTCAATTTAATCCCTTCATCAATTCATTTTAATCCGTTCCGATTCATTCCAATCCAGTTTATCCCTTCAATCCATTTGATCTAATCCAACAACATCCCTCCAATTCATTATAATCCATTCCAATCAAACTCTTACAAATTAAAAAACAAATTTAACTATTTTGCATTATAAATAAACAAATTTACAACTCAAAATAATCATTAATGTTTATTTGTGTATATAGCTAGCTAAACTCAAAAAATTAGGGCAAACAGTAAAAAAAAAACAAGTATATTTTGAAAATGTATCTCACAAGAATAGCCTAAATTTTCCTTTGTAAAAGGAGCGTGAAAGAGTGAAAGGATAGAAATAAAACCAGCATACTCCATGCATTTTTTTTAATCTATTAATAACACTTAATTTTTTTTTGTCTCAAATTTGCAATCCAATCGGCTGCGCGATTTCCTTCACGATAATTATGCCGTACAATGTAAGTGTCAAACTGGGGAAGAAGAAACTATATTTCGGTGACCAAATATGCTATCTTCCACGAAGGGCGAAAAGAATAACACTGTATCTAGTGGCCTATAAAAACATTGTATTTATTATTATTATTATTATTATTATTATTATTATTATTATTATTATTATTATTATCTATAACTAAAAAATCCAATACTAATGCCATCATTGAACAATTGTCATTTTCTTATATAAAAAATTCCCTCCAAAAGTATTTGATTACATCTTCCTATCCTTTTCTTTTTAACTTATACCAAGTTCTTAAAAAAAAAAAAAAAAAGTCATTCTCTTACAAAAATAAATTAGACTATATATAATAATCCTTTTACCCTATTTTACTTGCACCGAATTAAATTGTCTATAGGTACATATATACTAATTACTATCTACATGTATATTTTGACTCACTTTAATTATATATATATATGTAGAGAAAATATAGTCATATTCGATCTTAGCTTGTTCTATTCTTCTTCATGCTGGCGCGGTTTTTTAAATATATAATTTCGTAATTTTGTATGATATATAATTAATGAAATTGATATTTAAAGTTATGTTTTATGATACATAAAAAAATAAAAAAAAATAAAATTAAAGTGACCATAGCAAGTAATTTAGGACGAGAAAGAGTATAATAATAAATCAGATATATATTTAGGTAATACAGGGGCTAACCTGATAAATCACAATTATATATATCAAAATCATACTCCCTCCGTCCCTTAAAGATTGCCCCATGTTGACTTTTGCTACTGTTCATTTGGTAACTTTGACTCTCTGTAATTTTATACATATAAGGAAAAAATATAGTCAAATGGGATTTCGTTTGATTCGGCTCAATGTGTACTTTTTAAATATGTAATGCTTATAATTTTTTATTATACGTATCTCAAGATATTTTCATTTAAAAATGTGTCTCGGGAGATGAGAAAAAGTAAATGGGGCAATCTTTTAGGGACAGAGGGAGTATCATATATAGTTGAAACTACCATGCATGTCATTGTCCTAGAATAGGTTAGCAGTGAGATCAAACAACATTATCATATGCATCATGAATCATACTCCCTCTGTCCCTAAAAGATTGACCCATTTACTTTTTCTTATCTCTCGAGACACATTTTTAAATGAAAATATTTTGAGGTATGTATAATAAAAAATTATAAGCATTACATATTAAAAAACTACATATTGAGCCGAATCAAACGAGATCCCGTTCGACTATATTTTTCCTTACATGTATAAAATTATAGAGAGTCAAAGTTATCAAATGAACAGTAACAAAAGTCAATATGGGGCAATCTTTAAAGGACGGAGGGAGTATAATAATATCATAATAAGAAAAATCTTGTTAGAGGGTCAACACTTTCAAGTACAGGTGTCTACTAGTCTATGCAGCACATTTCCAAAAATTCCTTATTACTGATTTTTTTTTATTTCTTCACTGTTAGTTATACTCTTTCTTCCATTCTCAGCTAGCTAGCTACCTAGCTGGACCAATCTCGCGTCAGAAATTACATGACCATCCAAACCACAAATATCAACACCCAAAAGCACAAATTCAGGCAAATATATACTCACACAACACCGTCATACCTTGTCATTAGGGTGTTCATAAACGGTTAAGGCTTAACAATTCGGTTAACCGTTAAAACGGTTACTAGTTTTTTTTAACCGTAATCGAACCGTTAAGAAACGGTTAACCATTAACCGTTAAGAATAATAATAGAAGATGAAAATATAAAATGATAAATGAATTATAGTTATGCATATGGGGGCTATAGGATTAGGAACATATGTGGGTTTGTTAAAAATAATACATTTAGGCCATTTGAAAATTGAGTTAAACATACTCAATGTCTCTTTAAAAAATTAATGGTTAACCGTTTATGAAAACCGTTAAGCATAACCGTTAAAAATTAACAGTTCGGTAAATTAACCGTTAAAAAGTACCGGTGACGGCTAATGGTCACGGTTAACGGTTTTTTTTAGACACCCCTACTTGTCATAGCTTGTTTGGGTACTAATTCTAAAGTCTCGGGCTATTAATAATTGTTCTTATATAATCGTATTCATATTATAAGACTTCTAGCTTATGCATTGGAGAAGTGTTTTTACGAACTACTCCCAATCAGTTTACGTGTGCTCGTTGTACGGGTAATCAAGTCCATTATGCAATTGGAAGAAAGTACGTACAATCTTTCCATCAAATACAAATTAAAGTGTCAAAAGGACCATGTCAACCAAAAGTTTAAGCTGATGGATGTTTGAAGCCCAAAATTATGTGTTATATATTTTATCACTTCTCCTCACAAGAAATGCGCTTTGGGGCTTGAAATGTTAATGCAACACAAGCACACCTTACCCGATCCTATCTAAGTGCACTTAGTAAAGGAGGGGTGGATGGGATTTGAACTCGTGACCTCTGTGTCACGTTGGCTCTGATACCATGTCAAATAAACATCTCAACCAAAAGCTTAAGCGGATGGTTAGGGCTCAAGATTATTTTATATACTATACCACAGAGGACTTAGTCTAGACCACATTGTTCGTAACCAAAATTATATTATATATACATGCATTACATACATTTTGAATTTTTCCTCTAGAAACGACGACCTAACTTATCACAACAAAAGAAAAAAATTAGCATCCGTGAGACATTAATATATTCATCTAATGGGTTTAAATCCAATGACCAAGAAAACTAATATAATCAACAGTGCAGTTGGCTTTTCGAATATATTCACTTTGCCTTGTAATGATAAACTCATCGAATCACTGTAGCCATTGATCGCTAATAATTTCCATGGGTGATTCAGTATTATTAGTAGTATATATTCACCAATCCCCTTATTGTATGATCTGATCTGGATACTAGCAAAGCAAACAATTAAACGTCCCCATTTCACTCGTAAAAATCAGCCATATTTATTTGAAAGTCTGAAACATAAGTCGTGAAATACAATTCTAACATGGATAGTCTTGGGAAAATAAGTGCATCCCAAGTCCCACATCGAAAGAATAGTAAGACATGAAACTGTTTATATAGTGACCCTCAATATATACTAGTACAAGGCTTTTTGGGAAGGAGTCCAAAAACAAAGTTGTGCGGGTTAAAAGCCTAAACATGACTATATTGTACTAGTATGTATATGAGGTTGGTTCCGTTGCCCAAGAGATAGTGTCCAAAAAGTTGTCGTGATATGATTGATGCATTTTAATGAAATTTAATATTAACTAATTTAACATGGATCTTATTACGGTCACTAATTATGATTTTGGCAAATTATTGTCAATGATTTTAACTGATTGACAATTCGATTGTAGAATATATTTTTTAAAAATTATCTTGTCAAATTTACATTGTTTTGTGTTTGTTTACCCTGATTGTGTAGCTTTGTTAATTTGGAAATGTGATTTAAAAAAAAAAATTACCAAGAGATAAAATTGTAAATCATAGGGGGACACCATTGCTACCTCTTCCCTTATATTATAGATATGAAAAATGTAGTCACATATTATGGAATGAATCAAAATGTGGTGGTTGAAAACAACTAAACAATGTAGGAAAAATGGTCGGTAAATATGTTATAAAGGTAGGTTTATTATTAGTAGGTCATGTTCTTTTTAACTGAATTAATATGAAATGAATGGAACTGAACTAAATTAAACTAAATCTTAAATTTAGCAGTAGCTGAAATGAACTGAATTTGACTAAATTAAACTAAAATTTTAACAATTATGTCCAAAAAAACAGGGTTTAAACTCCCAACCTCTCTCATTTTGCCACTAAGCTAGCTCGTGCTCATCCTTTCTACTATGATTTCCAATCACCTAAATTTTCCTTAAATTTGTCTCCTAATATCTTACTAGTTCATGGAATTGTCCCAAAATTGAAGCATTACCCTAATTATGCGAGGCTATGCCATCACAGTAACTTTATCCTAAAATATGCAACTTTATCTTAATTGCAATTTTATTCTAACAACATGATCTTAATCAAACCATATGTGGTATGGGTATATATAAGTATATAATTAACCATCACTTGTCCTATATGATTAATCAATTATTAAGAGAGTTCAAAACATTTTAAGGTTTTTTTTTTTTGGAAACACTACACGTTTACGGTAATCCTATATTTAATAATAATTATACTTCATATATGTTTACAAAATTATATCGCTTCTATAGATCTATTCCTTTTAAAAATAAAATTACATCTTGATTATTCGTGATGTAAACAATAAAACAAACCGTGCACCAATATAATTCATCATTTTCTGTAAAATATAAATACATAATCTTATACAAGATAAAAGATGAATATAAGTATGTAATACACAATTCAGCGAATTTGGGTGATTTGAGTTGGTTTCCAATTCACCTTGTTTCCCCGAAAACCACCGATCGACACCCTTTTTTCCCAATATTTTATCCTTGGATATGACTCATATACCTTTCCATAAAAATAAAGTACTCCTATATCCCAAAAAAATGTTCCACTTTAAATTTTCTTTTTCATACGTTTCAAAATTATTTACACACAAAAAAAAATTGATCGAACAGCTTTTTTTGGAACATGGTGAGTATATGATACTCCATCTGTTGCATTTTAATATTTTTTATCTCTATTTTATGTCAAATCGTTGCAATTATTTTATTATGGAATGAGTACTATATAATAAAATAATTTCTCATCCAAATTTTGTGTTCAAAGTTTGAACTTTGTAGTGTTCACAATAATAAAGAACAGACTGACACGTGGAAAATTTCAAGCCAGGAATACAATAAAGAGCATGAGGGGCTTCTAGTAGCCATCTATTGTAAACTAAATTCTCCCTTTATTTCTTTAATTTATCTATTGTACAAACGTTCTTTTCACTCATACTAATAACAAGGGCATGAGGGGCAAAGTGAATTTGGATTTTTATTTTTTTCAACTTGTGGTTTAGATTTTTGCTATTATCTTCGTTAGTTTTATTTTTATGTAGTGTTATTTTCATAGTTATATTGTTTTTATATACTTGTAATCTATATAATATATTAAAAGGCGTTTATGACACCATATTGCGCCACATAGGATCGTACAAGTGGCATTATTCAAACTATGTGCGCCACATAAGCATGCACATGATATCCAAACTATGTGCGCCACATAAGCATGCACATGATTTAATATAAGAAACTAGTATTGTGGCTCTGGCGTTGTCCCGGATAATTTTTTTTTTTTTTGTGAAAGGGCAAATACGGTTGAAATTAAAACAGTTGGATCAAATAAATCTTATGGTCAAATTAGGTTCTTAGTTCTCATTTTAGGATTAGGTTCTCACATGATCCCAATTCTATATATTTCTTCCGTTTCAGGAACTTGAACTCACCATCCCTATAATACCGTAACTCTACCATCTCATCTACATCATTTTATTATTCAAATTGACATATCAAAATGTATAATATCATGTATGAAAAAAAAAGTTTAAATTTTTGATGAAAAATAATGATATCCCCTTTTATTTGTGTATCACAAAACCTTAATAAAATTTATATTTCGTATAGATTAGTGTGTCAAATCTAACACTTTTGTCAAAGGTCGTGCAATATATAATTGTTTTTAAGGGAGCCTTAACAATAGAACAATATTTTAAAAAAAAAGTGATTATTGAAACAATAATTAGAGTTGGTTGAGGTGGTAATTGTGTATGGATTTGATAACTAAGTGCTGAGTTTGAATCTTAACGCAATCACCTAACTTGGTGGTTGAAATGCACATATATTTTATATATTTCTTTCATTTATTAGGTAAAGTAGAGTTTAGACTTTTCCACAAGTGTTAAAAATAACTACATATCAAGTAAAAAAAAAAAGTAACATCCGGAGCAACACTCGGGAAAACACACTAGTTGTATTATAAAATATAAAATAGACTGTTGATGACTAAGTTTGACCATGCATAATTAAACGCAAATATCCTTTTCATATATATAATTAAGCTTATGTGAGGAATAATTTTAGTGACAATATGATATATACTAGTTCAACAAATAAAGAGTCAAAATTGAATTAGATCGGTTCAACTTATTTAAAATTTACAAACAATTATTCATAGTTTAAAATCAATATACTACCTCCGTTCCAAAAAAACGCAACAATTGTCATGGCACGGACTCCTAGGCATTTTTTTGTTGTGGGTAATTAGAAAAAATGAGGGGTAGTTGACTAAAATAAATGGAGAGAAAAGTGGGGACAATAAAAAGGAGTTGTGAGAGAGGGTGGGGACAATTAAAGAATTGGAGAGAGAAAAGGTGGGGACAAATAACGAATTAGTAAGGGTATTTATGTCTTTTAAGTAGCAACAGTTTACTATATAGGAAAAATAAAAATTTGTTGCATTTATTTTGAAACATCCAAAAATGAAAATTGTTGCGTTTTGTTTGGAACGGATGAAGTATCATATTTGATGTATTTTTCTAGTTTGCAACTGGCATATTTATAATTATTAGTCAATGTATTTATAGATTATTGTTGATGTATCTAGGTTCTTCTCGTATTCTCACGATAAAAAACTTTCAAATGGGACACAACTCTATGTGTGTGTATAGGGGAAAGATTGGGTAAAACCACAAAATTGCTGAAATTATTGGAAACCAAATAATTAAAAGGGGTACATATATATATACTCTCTCCGTAACATAAAAATGACAACGATTGTTTTTGCACGCATTTTAAGGAAGCGATTTGAGGGTGTAAACGATTAAATTAATTAAAATAATTTTGATATTAGTAACTTATATTAATATTCTTACTTGTGTTAAAACCATTTTGATTAATTCATTCGTTTACCCTCTTAAATCATTTCCTCAAAATGCGTGAATAAATAATTGTTGCCATTTTTATGTTTTGGAAAGAGTACTTTTATAGATAGGTGCACGCATACTCGTCAAATCAAAGTTGTCAATATTTACAGAAGTGTTATTAATGATCATATATGTGCTCCTTTTAGTGTGTTAAATTTAGAGAGTATAGATATTATATTATTGTGTTTCTGATTCATACGATTACATTGACTTATATAGATAACATGACATAAACTTAACCTAATAAATTTAACCTAACGAGCCTTGCCCCATAGATATGGACCTATGGTCCAATATCCTCTAACATAGTGTCTAATATAGGTGTTCTCACAATAAAATAAAATAAAAAATGGTTTTTAACAAATCGTTTTTATATATAGAGAGAGATAGGGAGAGAGAAGAAAGAGTGACTAAAAACCACTAGATTACTAAAAAGTAAAAACGGCTGAATAAAAATCTAATAAAAGGAATATATTAAATGATTTTCGGAAGTTGTCAGTTTTATAAAATTGTTATGTTGTCAGTTTTATAAAATTGTTATCAATAAACGCGTGCGTACCTTTTTCTTAGTGTCTAATGTAGATATTTTCACGGTGAAACTCCTAAATTTGTATTAATTAATGAGTTAACCATCATATATACCTTGTTTGCAAAGAATGTTGATAGCTAAAAAATTCTAGACCTTGCACTCTCCAATTGACAATAGAACGACAAGTGTAACAATTTGGAGCCAAGAAAAACACTTGAGGCACATAACTCACGAAACACTTGAGGCAACAAATTAGCCTTCTTGACTTTTTTTTTTGCCCTGATATTTTAGAATTTGTGGCCTAAAATAGCCTGCTTGTATTGTGGGAAATTGGTGGCTCAAAACAAATGGTATAACAAAAAAGAAAAAAGTAAACAACCAAAAAAGAGATCTTTTGGGATTGTAATTTTCAGTTGTCATATGGTAGGGGGAAAAAAATGAATAAAGGTGAGGATAGTATCTAAAATCGTACTCCCTAATCCTTTTCTTTTGCCAACTAGATTACATAAGTTTAGGGCTGTTTTTTTGGACTTAAAAGCTACAGTAATCAGATCAGATCAGACATTATTACTCTTTATTATTATTATTATTAATTTCGAGCATCGTTTTTCCGCTCGACATTTTCCGAAGACGGTTTTCGAATGAGTTTTCCGGCGACGGTTTTCGGGACGACTTTTCCGACGACGGTTTTCAGACTGACTTTTCCGGCGGTGATTATTCGGCTGACTTTTCCGCCGACGATTTTCAAGCCGAGTTTTTCGGCGACGATTTTCGGGACGACTTTTCCTACAACGGTTTTCGGACTGACTTTTTCGGCGGTGATTATTCGACGGACTTTTCCGGCGACGATTTTCAGGCCAAGTTTTTCGGGATGACATTTCTGATTACGATTTTCGGACTGATTTTTCCGGCGGTGATTATTCGGCCGACTTTTCCGGCGACGATTTCAGGCCGAGTTTTTCGGCGATGGTTTTCGGACTGACTTTTCCGACGGTGATCATTCAGCCAACTTTTCTAGCGATGATTTTCAGGCCGAGTTTTTTGGCGACGGTTTTCGGAATGTCTTTTCCGGCAGTGATTATTCAGTCGAATTTTTTGATTACGGTTTGGTCAAATTTTTCGGCGGTGATTATTACTACTACTACTATTATTATTATTAGTAGTAGTAGTATTATTAGTATTAATATTATTATTTGAAATTTTGGAGTGAGATTGAATGAAGAGGTGAAATGAAAAGGGCTATCATAATAATAATTATAATATTAATAATTATAATAATTATTATATTAATTATTAATAATAATTATTATTATTATTATTTTAGTAAATATAATCATGTATTACATTTCTCATAAAAAAATAAGTATTACAATTATAAAAATAAAAATAAAAATAAAGATAAAAATAAAAATAAAATTAAAAATAAAAAAAATAAAAACTAAAATAAAAAATTAAAAATTAAAAAAAATTAAAAAAATTAAAAAAAATAAAAATAAAAAATAAAAAAAATAAAAAAAAATAAAAAATAAAAAATAATAAAAATAAAAATAAAAATAAAAATAATTCAAATCAGATCAGATCAGACAAACTCAAATCAGATCAGATCAGATCATACCAAATCAGTCCTAAAGAACAGAGCCTCAGTCCTATTTCTCACTTTCTAAGATTCAATATGTTCAGTTGTAACTCTTACGGCTCGTTTGGTAGCCGGTTATAAATGATGGTAATTGGAATGAATTTATAGCTAAATTTGGATGGGAAATCAAAATCTATTTCCATGTTGGTGCTACCTTAGCTCCAATTTATCTAATATTCTTCACAAATATCTGTTCCCATCAAATATCACCCTCTCCAATGGTAATGGATGTGAATAAAAATGGTGAAGAAAATTGAAGTTTGGGAATGATAATTTGCTTTCCATGGGGATTATAAGGTTTTTCCTTACCAAAATTACACTATAAATTCATTACCATTACCACAAATTATTACCAACAACCAAACGAGCCGTTAACACTTTAACCTTATTATATAGATTTACCTCATTCAATCACCAATAGTCAAATGAGTCTTCAAATGCAATACTAATTTTAATGGTGATCAAAAGTTCGTGCGAAGTGTGTCCAAAGTCTGAATTTTTAAGCGGGCTTAGGGGGCTATTTATCGGCTTTTCAGGCCGGACCGTGCTTTTGAACTAAAAAGCCTATTTTAAGTGTACCAAAGGCTGCAAAATTTTCGGGCCGGTTGGACCAAGCTAGCGGGCCGGACCAATGATGATTTGCTATAACTAATTTCAGTTCGATCAGCTACTGACGAGTCTAGAATTTATGCCCTGCTCATTTGGACTTATTGCGTGTTCTCTTCGCTGGATTAGATTGTATTGGATTGGATAACTTTAAATATCAATATAGTCATGTATAACAAATAATTATATACACACACAAAGAGACAAAAAGTACACATCAAGTCGGATCAAATGAGATATGACATGACTTTAGAATAGAGCGATTGAAAGGATGAGAATGAATTGAAATGGATTGGATCGATTAGATTGGATTATAAACATGTAAAAAAAAACGCCCTTATTAGCTTAATTTTCGATATTTCATGTCAGTTCAGTTCAAACAAATCCAATTTAGTTCAAATCATGCTGGTATAGAATTTAGTTTAATTCAGTTTAGTTTAGGATCATTCGGGTTAATGTTGTACTCTCCCTCAATTTATGGTCGTGTTGTCATGTCAAGAAAGAGATTACTAGAGTTAGTCCCCTTTATAAACTGATGCAATGGCTAGGGATTACATGACCTAAAAATATGAACAAACAAAAAGGTAAAAAATGACAAAGCTTAATGCAATAAGTGCACTAAATAAAAAGTTTCACAAATGAAGGATTATATATATGGTATATATTGGGCTGCTTTTATTGACATTCATAACTCAACTTGGCTCTCTTTCAAGTTTTAATAACAAAAAGAATATATATTCAAACACAAGAATGCCAATAATTATAGTCAAGTCATAAAACAATAACAGTTGTGAGATCAAATTTCATGCATTTCACAATCACTAGCATCCACTATCAGCTACATGGTCAGATCACTTGAGGTTTTGATGCTTGGACACACAAATAAAGGCAGAAAACTTCAACATGACTCGATGAGCCAGCCAAAAAATATCATGATTGTCTTTTCCAAGAATGTTCTTTTCTCAGTTCGGTTCAGTTTCAGTCCAAAAGAACAAGCAGGCCTCAGATGATAATGTGATAAGTTTATACGGAGTATGTGATTATCTATCTTTAACACGAAGTGAAGTCTTGGGGTAATGTTTTTGGACATACTTGTATACCCCAGTATCTCATTTCCTTCATTGGTCACTAAGGGGTTGTTTGGTATAACAAAAAATTAGTATAGGAAACGTAATCACAAAACAATACCGTTACCATTTGTTTGCTATGGGTTTTGGGAAACGGAAACAAATTTGTAAGGGAAACAAATTCTCTTACCTTGTACTTTTCTAAATCTAGTAGAAACAATTACCGTTTACGAATGATAACCATATACGTTTCTTTATTGATATCAAATAACTAATAAGAGTAACATTATGTATTATCCTTTGCCCCCCCTTATTGTTTCCAATCCATTACATTTACTAATCTCATATCAAACACCCCACTAAGACTCTGTTCTTTTAGACTTAATTTCAATCCGGTTCAGTTTAATTAAAAAAAATGACCTAAAAGTGACACAATTCCTATCTATCTAATAAGATAAAGGGAGCAAGATTTGATAGCTTTTAATTGGTGATGAGTAAATAGGCCAGGTCATATGTAGAACTAGACATTGGGGCATAATGTGTGATGTGTCGCTTATTAAGCCATACAACAAACCTTTGATAGAACAATTTTTGCAAGAAAACGGGCCTTGATCAATTAGATATTATATTCTTCAAGTTTTAAAAAAATCAACACAATAATTTATAACAAGAATTTCTATTTGTGATCCTAAAATTATCTTCTTGCAATTCCAATTACAATATGTGGCATCAAAATCCAAAAATTTTAGACCACATAAGAAGCTAGTTCATACATATATGATATATCCAATATATAGTTGTTAAATTAAATACTCTCAACTCAAGTTTATAAATGACATGGACAATATAGACACAAATTAATCAAATACAATTACAAATGAAACTTGAGATATTATAGTTGTAAATGTATGAAGAATAATGTCCTTATTGCTCCTTTTTTTTCCTTCCTCTTTCTTCACCTAGAATCTCATTCCATAGGCCATATGCAAAGCTCTCAATTCATACTTTAGTTGTCAATGTTAGAATTCATAATTACGTCAATTTTTTATAAGCAAAAACACTTTCTCTATATGACACTTACTAAACAACCACATATACAAGATAGATAAACTGCCATTTGATTCGGATTCGACTACATCAAAAGTTTCAAACTCTTAGTTTGTAGACGAGATAAGTAAAATGACGCCTTTTTGTACATATATTCTACTAATTTAAAGTTGCAAGTCCACAATTCGCATATAAATGTGAATAATTGAATGCTATATGCGTGAGGGTATGTCGAAAGATCGTTGGTTGAGAGGCATTTGTAAGAAAAGAACGTTAACGACTGTTTTAACCTATGCATGGGAAATAGACTTTAAATTGTAGGTGTTATTTTTATGCATATGAAACTCGTTTTGAATGGACTGAACTAAATGGAAGATAGTTGAAAAACTGAATTGGACCAAAATAAGTTCAATCAAATAAGACCTTAATGTAAATACTTCACTAAATTGATGAGAAGGGGACTCCTAAATATATGTCTCTTAACACTTCACTAAATTTTAAAATCATGTACTTGATATAACTGTGTTGCTCCTTGAAAGTGTACAGTTTACACTCACAACATGTACTTTTTTGTACATGAAACATTCCATACAAATATATGGCTGGCGGTCAGACACTTCGTTTATAACAGGTTTCGGTCGTTTTTAGGTCGGCCATTTTTCAATAACGGGTTAGATTTCTTTGTTTATGGCTCAAAGTTTTTGGTAATAGGTCGATCGGTTTGTAATTTTTTTTATTGAAGTGCAGCAGAATGTAACTAAACTAATTAGGAATTCTTAATTGAAATACTTCCTTGCTTCGATCTTTTTAATTGCAAAAATTGGACTATGCAATATTTACATTTATAAGTTATAACTTTGACTAATTTTTGTGATTTATACGTAATGAAAAAATATATATTCAAATGGGATACTGGGATCTATTGTATCTTGTATATGTTTTGTGGCCTTATATTATTTGCATGTGTATAGAATTAATTGGAAAATCGATTGGTTAGGTTCAGTAGCAGATACACGAATAATATATAGTGGGTTCTATAAATTTTAAGGGAAAAAATATTTTAAAAAAACTACATTTTATTGATAAAATAAAATTTTATTACTCCCTCCGTAACATATTAATGACAACGATTTGACATTTTTCCTCACTACTTTATGTCAAATCGTTACCATTAATATGTTACGGAGGGAGTACTTCAAATCCAAGTTGTAGGCCTTCATCAATCCGCCACGGGTATGCCACTGTTTAAAAACAAGGTTTGGGGTTCAAATTTCTTGTTAATGACTAGACCTGTAAAATGGGTCAGGTGGGTGTAAAATAGTTGTGGTTCGGGTTGTAATTAGTTTTTATAACCCAAAGTCGTCCGGTTCGGGTCGAATCAGCGGGTTGAGATGTTTTATAACGCACTTTAATTGTTAACGTTTTAATGCAATATATGTCCTAAAATGTAATGTAAACATTCTATTAAGTACAAATTATAAGAAATATCCTCATTAATAGCCATTTTATGGCAAATAATTGATGTTGTGGTCCAATAAAAATAAATTTAAATTCAAAGTTTTAATCGTAGAAAGTATTTTTGCCTTAATTTCCCATAATATCATAAATTTAAAACATTACTAATGATTTTTGTGTTAGGTCAATTGAAAGTGGGTCAAGTCATCGGGGTTAATAACGGATTGAAAACCTACTATTTACGGGTCGAATTTATTGAAATTTTCGAGTTGAGTCGAAAATTAACAGTTGTATTAATGACCCAATTTTTCAGAGTAGGTTTCAAATCGATAATGGGTCCACTTAGACAATTTTTTCTACGGACTAAGCAAGCACAACACTAGCTACTTGCCTACTTCTTCCACAAAGAAAAATATGCATTTTTACTTTTTTAGTATGGATTATGGAGCTGCCATATGAAATAACAATAAGTGGGGCCGTGATATAGAGTATATATAAGATATTCCTGAGCTTCAACTATCAGCTTAAACTTTTGGCTGAGATGGACCTTCTACAGGCCGCAACTTCTTTGAGCCAAAATGATCAGCTTTTGTCCTTTTACGATTTTACCAATTACATCAGAACTTCAAATTCAGTACACAAATTAAAATGGCCTTGGGTAATATCCTCTCAGGATCCCATATAGCCTTGCTCTAACTCTAAGGGCTTGTTTACTTCAAATTATATTCAGTTCAGTTCATCTCTATTTAGTTCAATTAATACACTTCTATTCAGTTCAGTTCATCTCTATTAAGTTCAGTTCAGCTAATGTAAACGGGCCCTAAGTCTCTAACCTTGTTTTCTTAAATTTTACCTGAGTGATAGGTAGGGGTGTAAACGGATTTGCAAAAGTTCAAAGTACAGTAATCCAGTCCAGTCCAAATTTAGCGGAATGAATCAGACTTGGAAAAAAATCGAATTGGATTTGGACTCAAATTTTTAATCCAAATTTTTTTTGATTGGATTTATACTCAATCTATTGGAGTCCAAAGTCCAAATTAGAGTCCAAAATGTGTGTGTATATGCACATACATACACAATTTTTTTAATGAATAGTATACAAGAAATCAAAATTCCTTTATATGAATGTGTGCATATATGTATAGATCAATTTAATGTACAACCAACTTTAATCTGATGTCATGGTGTGCCGCTTATAATTTTTAGTGCGATAATGTAAAAATAACATAGAAATTGTTTGGGTAACAAAAGAGTCTTATTCATTTTAGTGGATAGTAATTCTACCCTTATATAAGCCCAATAGCTCATGATCTTACTAGGCCCATATATGCCTAAAACATTACCAAAGCCCATTAGTGCCTCTCAAATGACTATATATATCCCTCTTGGGGGCAAAGGTAAAGGGGAAGTTTTAACATCAATGCTACACTTTCTCCCTAAACACTTACAAATTACTATTGTTTGGCTACTAACTTGGGCGTCAGAGGCTCTTCCTTGGGGTCCAACCCTGAGGCTCAGAATTTATCTTACAGGTCCATACACTACTTTGGAGTCTGGATGAAGGTCCACAATCAGCATTCCATGTTCAAGATGGTCATCGAAACAAAAATTTTATATTGCCTTCTAAAATTTAAATATTTAGATTGGACTGGACTAGATTTTGACTTAAGAAATTTTATTTGGATCGGATTATGTTAGACTGATGAAAATTTTGGATCAGATTCAGACTCAAATTTTCAAATCCATAATTTTTTAGATTAGATTTGGAGTTAATGGATTAGATTTGGAGTTAATAAAGTCTAATACAGTCCATCTAATTTAGACCATAGGGATGTGTGACTCCCGGAAAAAATTTACATCAGTCCACCAAACACAGTCACTTTTAATTTTTAAAGTTTAGACAAGAAATAAATGGATAAAGGAGAAACGATGGCTCACTTTCCACCAATCATACAATAGACAACAAATTAAACAGGTATAAGAAGAGAAAGTAAGTGAAGTAGTGTGGACGCCATGAATCCTTGCGTGTAACAATACTTCAAAGTTAACCAGGTGTACAATCAACCTGTACAAATTTTCGACGAAATTTTAATACAAGCAAATATGATATTATATATGACATGTTTTTAAATTTTTATCTGTTGTATTTTTTTGAACCTATACAACAAATGGAACCTGTACAATCTCCAAACGTAAAGACGACAAACAACAAAGTTAACCATGTGTTTCGTTACTGAATCCATCCTTCATGAGTTGCACTCGAGTATGTTTTTATTTAGTTGTTTTGAATACGAATCTTGTTCTTAATTTATGTACTCGATCATATTCGATGTAGACGTGTTGCTATTTTTGAATAGTGCTAGATTTCTAACGTTGCAATTATATAGGAGTGGAGAAAGCAATTACAAAGGTGGAGAGAATACAAGGGTAATAAAAAAAAATGATTTCCAAAAATGTTTTAAAGTTTTTTTTATAGAAAAAAGGAAAAACAAAGAGTTAGTTAGGGCCCGTTCGGTACCACTATGGTTTTCTTTTTTTATTTTTTTAAAATAGTCATATGACATTATTCCTAAGATATACTATATACAAATTAGTCAAACTTATTGGAAACATATATATTGAAAATGAAAACTGACAATTAAAAAGTAAAAACTACTTTTTTTTTTCCTGATTTTTGTTTTTAGTTTTAAAAAAAGTAACAAATGAAAAAAAAAATGATATCAAACAGGCCATAACTGTAGAGTTTGATAGGGAAATGAGTAAAATTAAGATGAAATTCATTGGTTTGTGTTTTAGTATGTACTTTGTAGTTCGTACTATGTAGTAATGTAGTGTAGATAGATAAAAGAAAGATAGGTTTTTCGAAGTCCTTTGTATATGGGGGCCTTGAGCCGTCCTGCACCGGCTAATTATCGACCAATTTTTTATTTTTTTAAAAATAAAGATTAATCTATCTATAATCTTATATATATATATATGAACAAGATCATGTAAAAACCTTATAAGAAGTTAAAAACCTAAAAACTAAATATCCTGGCCATTGATTTTTTTCTAGCCCATCATAACCGTCGATTTAATTTTACAAAAAATCAGAGAAATTTTTTTTATTTTTTTTTAATTTACTCACTTCAGTTTTCACACTTGCCGATGCAAAACTTTGAAGATTAATATCTTTAATTGTGTGTTTGTAAAAATTATAAAACCTAGATATTAAAAAACTACATGTTGAAACGAATCCAACGAGACCGCACATGACTATGTTTTATCTTATGTATAAATCACAAACGATAGTCAAAGTAGACTTTGTGAATAGTAACAAAGTCAAACTGAGTAAACTTTAAAAAAACGGAGGTAGTACAATTAAGGTATACATGTTAATATTATAGGGGTACATGTTAATTTAAGGAGGTACATATTAATTTCCAGATTAATTCTAATCTTACATACTAAATTAAGGGGGTACATGTTAATAATAAAGGGGTACATGCAATGATAGGGTACATACAAAATCAAACACGAAGAACTGCACTTAAAAAAAAATCGAACTTTACAAAAAAATGCACAAAAACATACTAAATTAAGGGGTACATGTTAATAATAAAGGAGTACGTGCAAAGATACAATGGTACATACAAAATCAAACACGAAAAACTGCACTTAAAAATAATTCGAACTTTCCAAAAAAAATGCATAGAAACATACTAAAATAAGAGGGTACATGCAAAGATACAAGGGTACATACAAAATCAAACACGAATAATTGCAATTTAAAAAAAATTCGAACTTTATAGGAAAATGCACAAAAACATATTAAATTAAGGGGTACATGCAAATATACAAGGGTACATACAAAATCAAACACGAAGAACTACACTAAAAAAAATCGAACTTTATAAAAAAAATGCACAAAAACATATCAAATTAAGGGGGTGCATGTAAATAATAAAGGGGTACATGCAAAGATACAATGGTACATACAAAATCAAATATGAATAACTACACATTAAAAAATCAAACTTTATTAAAAAAATGCACAAAAACCTAAATTGTTGCTTGAAATTTGCGTGAAATATGTGAAATTTGCGTGAATGAACTGGTTCAATCAAGTAGTTTCTATAAAAACCTGACCGAAATTTTATTTTTTTTTAAAATGGTAACTTTGGGTGGTTAGTGTTTTTTACCCGAAAATTAATCACAACCCTTGATCTACATCTAACGGTCATAACTAAAAGTTTTTAATTTTCAACTTAACATAGGTTTTTAGCAGATCCTGACTCTCTCTCTCTATATATATAGGAACATGATCATGTAAAAACCTTCTAAGAAGTTAAAAACCTAAAAACTAAATATCCTGGCCATTGATTTTTGTCTAGCCCATCATGACCTTCGATTTAATTTTGCAAAAAATTAGAGAAAAAAAATCTTTTTTTTTATAATTTACTCTTTTCATTTTTCACACTTGCTGAGGCAAAACTTTGAAGATTAATATCTTTAATTGTGTGTTTGTAAAAATTATAAAAACTAGATATTAAATAACTACATGTTGAAATGAATCCAACGAGACGCCACATGACTATGTTTTATCTTATGTATAAATCAAAAACGATAGCCAAAGTAGACTTTGTGAATAGTGACAAAGTCAAACTGAGTACACTTAAAAAATGGAGGTAGTACAAACAAGGGGTACATGTTAATATTATAGGGGTACGTGTTAATTTAAGGAGGTACATATTAATTTCCAAATTAATTCATCAAATCTTACATACTAAATTAAGGGTACATGTTAATAATAAAGGGGTACATGCAATGATAGGGTACGTACAAAATCAAACACGAAGAACTGCACTTAAAAAAAATTGAAACTTTACAAAAAAAATGCAAAAAAAAATACTAAATTAAGGGGGTTCATGTTAATAATAAAGGGATACATGCAAAGATACAAGGGTACATACAAAATCAAACATGAAAAACTGCACTTAAAAATAATTCGAACTTTAAAAAAAAATATGCATAGACACATACTAAAATAAGAGGTTACATGTTAATAATAAAGGGGTACATGCAAAGATACAAGGATACATATAAAATCAAACACGAAGAATTGCTTTCACTTAAAAAAAAAAATAAATCAACCCTTATAAAAAAAGCACAAAAACATACTAAATTAAGGGGGTACATGCAAAGTTACAAGGGTACATACAAAATCAAACACGAAGAACTACACTAAAAAAATCGAACTTTATAAAAAAAATGCACAAAAACATATTAAATTAAGGGGGTGTATGTAAATAATAAAGGGGTACATGCATGCAAAGATACAAGGGTACATACAAAATCAAATACGAAGAACTGCACTTTAAAAAAATCAAACTTTATTAAAAAATGCACACTAAATTGTTGCTTGACATTAACGTGAAATCTGTGAAATTAGCGTGAATGAACTGGTTCAATCAAATAGTTTTTTTATAAAAACCTGAGCGAAACTATTTTTTTTTAAAAAAATGGTAACTTTGTATGTTTAGTGTTTTTTACCCCAAAATTAATCACAACCCTTGATCTACATCTAACGGTCATAACTAAAAGTTTTTAGTTTTCAACTTAACATATGTTTTTAGCAGATCATAACTCTCTCTATATATAGAGAGAGAGAGGAAGGATTGGCTAAAAACCAAAAGATGGTTGAAAACCAGACAGAAAATGGTTTAAAGGGGTACATTAGCAGTCGCAGGGGTACATTAGATGTTTGAAGGGTACAAATGATTTTTAGAGAAAGTTACTAATATTTACAAAGATTGCCATTAGTAATCACACGTGTACCCCTTTAAGTGTCTAATGTAGGGGTTTTTAGGTTGAAAACGTTTTTAGTTGATCCTCTTCCTATATATATATATATAATTATATAATATATACTAAACAGAACACGCAGTCGCCTACAACCACATGTCATATTCTGATGAAAAATTTTCCATCCAAAAGAAATGATGATGTCATGACTAATTAATTATCACTCTCAAGTTTCAAAATCTAATAATAAACGTTTCCTAAGAATTGTAACTTTATTTTTCTTCTAAAATCTAATCCCATTAAAAAGGAAGAAAAGAAAACTCAACGAACTCCAAGTACTTCCATTAAAGGAGACAAAAAACCCAAATATGGGTAGAAAACTCTCCCAAAGAGAGAAGATAAATTTATTATTGTCAAAAACGAAGACAATAAATTTTTTTAAAAAAATTCGGGGCTTACTATCATAAAAGATGTGATGATGGTAACCCCTTACGGCTAGATTATAAGATAGGGTTCTGAGGGAGGCTAAGCCTCGACCCTCAAATGTATGATATTAATAAAATAATGGTTTTTTTTTTCCCTTACCACCTGTTCCATTAATTTTGTTATGCCATTTAATTTTCTTTTCTCACTCATGTCCCTTAATTTAGGGTTGTTGATTAGTGATAAAGTTCACCTATATTCCACGTTATCCTTGTTAAGTTCACGTTAAGTAAATCCCAAATTTTTTTATTTTTGTATATCCGAAAGTAAAAAACAAAAAAACAAACTTTTTTCCCTTGAATGTGCGTTATACTATATCCCAATTACAATCACGACTCTAATTTCAAAATAAAAATCTCAACCACAACCCTTAATTTCGTAAAATACAAAACAAAAAATTAAGGATTTACTAAATGTTAACTTAACATGGAGTATGAAGGAATGTGAGAATGAAAATTAAATAACAATCTAAAATTAAGGTGCACGAGTGAGTTTTTTTTTTAAAGGGGCACAGTTGAGAAAGAAAAAAAAAAAAATCAGACACAATCAAAATCAAGAAAACACAAAAATTCAGGGATATAAGTGGAAAAAAACATAGTTGGTGAAATTAAAATTTTATTTTATTTTTTGGATTTTGAGTCCTGATTGGATGTAATTTTTTTATTTTTTTTGTATATGGTAATTAAAATTCAATTTCAAGTCAAAATAATATAATGGCATGATTCAACAAGTAATTTTTTTTTTCAAGGGCGAATAATGGGGGGAAAACTAAAAAAAAAAAAACAACAAAAAGAACGGGCAGCAAAATTTCAGAATTGCGCCAAATGTTTTTGGTGCTAAAGAAAAATGGCGGGAAGTTAGTGGAAGTATTTATTTTGCTCAAAATAATGAAATTTATCCCTCCAATTCTATTTCTACAGTTAAAGATACAGAGGAAAAAGCTAGAGAGAGAAAGAGAGATAGTGTTTGTGAAGCTAAATCGTCATTCAAGGTTTTTTTTTTTCAGCTCATCGCAAATTCTCTCTCTTCTCATTCACTCATTTCTAGTGTTCAAATCACTTCAAATTTCTGCATTTTTTGTTCATCATTTTCACCAAATCTTATTCACTTGTAATTTTTTGCCATTTTGTTTCAATTTTCTCAACTTCTCTAAACCCTAGGTATCTGGACTTTGACCGAATTAGACTGCGATTTCGATTTTAGTAGGGTTTGTGAGTTGAAATGTCTGAAATGATGGAAATCGATGTGAATCCAAAGAGACCGTCGCTGAAGCGGAAGCGAGAGAAGCAGAAGTTGCAAGTGTTGTCAACTCCCGAGGAGAGAGAATCGAAGTTGAAGTCACTGAATGAAGAGCTCGAGAGCTTGTTCAGGTATTTCGATGAAGTTCTAAGTACGGATGTTGGTTTAAGTTCGCATCTAGACAGTGTTTTGTCAAGCCGTAATACGAATGCGATGATTGCGTTGTTGCTGGTGGAGAAAAGGTCTTCATGCTCTAAGTTAGTTGCAGAGATTTATGAGAAGTTGAAGGAAAGAGACGCTGGAGTTACGATTGCAAGTGTGAAGAGGAGTGTGCTCTATGTTGGACAGAGAATGGCTTATGGAGTTCCGAGTGCCGAAGCTGATGTTTTAGAGGATGAGTCGGAATCTTGCCTATGGTGTTGGGAGGTGATGGTTAACTCAAAGTTTTTTTATTTTTATTTTGCTTATTTTTCTCTGCTTATACTGTTGTCAGATCATTATACTCTTTGAATTATGCATTGATATCTCCAGGGAATTGGATCATGGAAATAGTCACAGTTGAAATAATTATGATGCGTGCATCATATATCGTGTTTTTCTTATACTTGTAATTATTTTGACAACATTATTTGATGCATGTATTTTTAGATACGCAATTGAGGAATTGGATGAAAAACAATGATTGTATTTTTTTTTTATAGATAGTATGTCTATGAGTTGAAGCGTTTTAGCAAATGTTCAATAGTAGCCTAAGTATTTTAAAAATTGTATTGGCAACTTAAAAAATTTGTCTATGGCAGCCGTATGTGTCTATCAATGTGACATTTATGACCTTTTCAGGTTAGATTTTCCTTAATTCGACTATTTAAGTGCAAAATATAGTTATTTTTATTATAATGACTAATTTTAGAGGAGGTTGGAGGTAGATATAAGAAAAAATGGGAGCAGTCTTTTGAGTGGAATGCTCTATAAATTCTACAAGGTTACATAATTGGTTGGGAAATGTTGGTCATCACAAGTACTAAATAATCATGGTTTAATCTAAATTTGGTTTAATTGCTGAAATATTACATAAAAATATCATGTTTGTGAGATAGAAAATATACATATATCTACCTTATCGATTTTTTTTTTTTAAAGTTTAATGGCATCAACAAGATTTAGGAAAGAACTTGGCTATTATTGAAATTATTCATTGAGTGCTACCGATAAGATTTTTCCAATCACCGGATTTTGATATCTGTATTGAAGTTCTTGGAGTTTTGTATATTACAACCATGCAATTTGTAAGTGACACGCTCATTTTTGTCATTTTTCCTTGAAGTGTAGTTTTATCTAGGGATTTAGTATAGATGCTGACTTTTGAGGCAATAATTCTCACTCATTGTGTTGTTTTTTTGGTATCTATCGTATCTATTGTATCTATTGTTATTTGGTATGCTGTATTGAATGAATGGTTATGTTGTATTGAGTGGCGGGAAACTATGATCCCTTTTTTGTTAGGTTTAAGTGAAACCTTTAAGCCTTTTATGATTTATTGGACATACTCTCTATCTAGGTTGTTAATTTCTTTAACTTCCCTACAAATTTGATGATGCAGATAATAGATAAGAAATTATTGCCAAGTTCCGTCCGTAGTGCAATACGGATTCGACATACTTGCCGTAAAAAGATTCATGAGAGGATTACCGCTATCTCAGGTGAGAAATGTGTTATCAATCAATGCAGGTTCTCTTCAAATTCTATGGATCCCTTTTTGTTTTATTATTGTTAAAGAAACTTCCTTTTAATCTACAGAATTTATGATTTTTCACCTCTCATCTTTTTATTATATTTATAGTAATTTTTTTATAATTTATTTTTTTGTTATTTTTATAATTCAATGTATTCATGGTAATTTATTTTAACGGTCTGTCTTTGTTATGTTCAAATATATAACTTTACACTTAGAAATAAATCTTAGCCTCTTAGGTACTAGTATGATATAATTCATTACCAAGTAGCCCACTATTTATGCCTATTAACATAATTCTCTATTTCTAACGTCTGATAGAATTGCATTTGGGACTCTTCCCTTGTTAAATGAAAAGTGCTTTACTGGAATATTTTCATCACTTTGTGGACTATGTGGCGATTGGACTTTGTTATTGAATGAAACGTAACCATGCTTCACTATGCTATCTTTCTGATGTAACATGGAACTTTATGCTCTATTTCACCTCTTTTCCCACTCTATGCTTATGAAGGGGGGCAAGTAGCAAAGAAGGAAAAAAATACAGCCTTATAAATGGCATTTTGGCCCTGGGAAAAATTAGAATTTATGGTTTGGTTCATGTTTGAAGGCAACATAGCGTTTGGGATTCTGCCCTTGTTAAATGAAAAGTGCCTTAATGGAATGTTTTCATTACTTTGTAGACTATGATTCGATAGCATTTGGGACTCTGCCCTTGTTAAATGAAAAGTGCCTTGATGGAATGTTTTCATTACTTTGTAGTTTGTAGACTATGATTCAATAATATTTATCAGTTATGGTAATTGCATTTTTTTTACTGAATGAAATGTAACCATGCTTCATTATGCCATCTTTCTGATGTAAGATGGAACTTTATGCTCTAGCTCTTTTCCCCACTCTATGCTCATGAAGGGTGGCTAAGTAGCAAAAAAAATAAAATTACAGCCTTATAATTGGTATTTGGCCTTTTTATGGAACACTTGCTAATTGTTTTAACATATGTAAAGGAAAAGGTTAACTTTAATTTTTGTCCTGAATAGTTGAAGTTTATGTTGCTGGGAAATAATTGCATAAAACAGGCATGTTCCAATAATATGATTTGTTTTTAAATGTCATTTACTTCTGGACATCTATGTTATGTTGTCATTTTTTTTTTTTTTTTTTTGTATAATAGTGACAACACCATTTATAAGTGTACCTGCAATCTGCTTCATTCTCTTTATCACTTTAGTTTTTTAAAATGTTTATCTTGAGTGGTTTCAGATGTAATATCTTCTCTGCAAAAACCTGAGGATCATCCAACCTACATAACTGATATAACAAGAGCAGTGGCAAAGTTCAATAAAGTATTAACAGAAGCAGATATCCGTTTGTTTTTGGAAAACTCGAATCAGAAAAACGACTCCGAATGGTAGGTAGATTTATTTTACTACTTGTCCAGACTGTACAAATTTTCAATTCTAAACCATTGGCTCTCGTTTCAGGGCTGATAAAGAGGCGAAAAAGAAAGAAACAACTATTATTAAGGAGTTAGAGAAAAATAAACAAAAAGAAGAGAAGGAGAAGAAAAGGATGGACCGAGAGCTCCAGAAGGAAAAGTTGCAGAATGTATGTGATGGCCTCTCCATTTTTTTCTTTAAGTTTAAGTTTTGGGCTTTTTTATTGGCTGTAATAGTTTATGTCCAAATCACCCTTTCCTTAATGTGAAAAAAGAACAGTTTAATATAAATAAAGGTCATTATTATATTTTCGTATGTTATTTTGGCAGCCATATAAAACTGTAGGGCAATTTGGTCATTGATTTATACATTTGAGTTGAGTAGTAATGATGTTGTATGCTGGGAAGGACCTAGGACTCCTGAAAGGGGAAGTTTTTTTTTTTGTGTGTGTGTGTGTGTGTGTGTGTGCTGCACTGCTGCATTTCACATATAGACACAAGTTGCCTGCCTGATCCATTGCCTTCTAATCAATTGGTTGTATATGAGATTATGGCACATTGCCATTCAAATGACATTTGGTTATGAGGAGAGTAAAGAAGATTTCTGATAAGTACTTCAACTATGCTTATAGATGAATGATTTGTCAAGTTTTTTGACTTGTTAGTGACTCCCTATGCATGTACATAAATTGTTAGCATCATTACCCTGATGCAGGAGAAGGAGAGGAAACGATTGCAACAAGAGGCCGAGAGAGATGAAAAGCGCCGTGAAAAAGAAGAATCTGAATTGAGGAAACAACTTAAGAGGAAGCAAGAGGAAGCTGATAGGCAGCAACGTCGAAAAGAGAAAGAAGAAGCTGTTCTGAAGGAGCAACTTGAAAAGAAAAAGCTAGCTTCATTTATGGAGCGCTTTATTATAAAAAGGAGTAATACAACATCCCAGAGTGATCAATCACCAAAAGAAGCTACTTCTAATCAATCTCCAATTGAAAATGCCCTTGAATCAGTTTCTCTTAAGATGGATTCTGCTTTTCAGTGTCAGGATGAGATTGATGTGGATGAGATTCGCAAGTATGCTCCATATATCATTACTCTGTTTACATGTTCTGTCCCATTTATATTTTCTGATGGATTGATGTTTATTTTATTGGTTTTGAAAGTTGTTGACTATTAAAATTGCTTTCATCCTTAACAGGTCTCATATGAGTTCCTGGCGCTGCTTAGGGCACTCAATCCGGTCAAACCAAAAGCAGCAGTGGGGTTTACGTCATAAACCCAAGACTGCTTTGTATAAGGAGCTAAAGCTTTCTTCTAATGAGGGACCAGCTAGTGATGATGACTTTTGGAAAGATAATAACATTGTAGCTGGATGGGGACAAATGAGTATTGATGACAAATCATGCCAGGCCAATACAAGCACCTCACTTGGTACCAGCAATTACTTGCCAAGAAAACAACTCCTGCAATTTGATAAAAGCCATAGGCCTGCTTTTTATGGTGTATGGCCAAATAAAAGGTTTGTTGTAGTCGAAATTATTTGTGGGACCTGTTCGTGGAGTTTTCAATTTCTTTCAAATTATTTGCAAAATATGTGGTGTTTCATCATGCTCAACTTAATGTGCAAAATTTGCAGTGTTGCATGTTCATGTCAACTACAATCACAAGGGAAAAAAGGGATAACTTAGCTCTATTTTGCAGTTATTGGGGAAATTCTGGCGGTTCTGGTTTAAGAAGTATAGCATTATAGTGAATTTAACTTAACTTCCTATTATTTGATCTTTGCTACTTGCAGTTGTGTTATTGGACCGCGGCATCCACTTAAAAAGGATCCTGAGTTGGATTATGATATCGATAGTGATGAAGAGTGGGAAGAGGTAGATTTTTGATATGTTTAGAATAATCTGTATACAATACCACACCATTCATTTTGATGTGATTTACAATTTGATGTCACAGGAAGAGCCAGGTGAAAGCCTTTCAGATTCTGAGAAAGAAGAAGAAGAAAATCTGGATGAAGGATCTTTGAAAGATGACGAGGATGATGAGAGCGAGGATGAATTCTTCGTACCTGATGGTTATCTCTCAGAAAACGAGGTAGAATCATTGTATTTATTTCTTTTCCTGAAAAAGTAGTTCTAGTGAGTTGTGACTGCTTTCATTTTATTGGATTGTGACTTTGAGGGATGAGGAAGGCATTTATATGATTTGATTTTTTTTCAAAAGCTCGATACTGCCATAAGTTAGTAGAAAGTCTTCAAAAACACACACACACTCCCTCCACCTTTTTTTACTTGTTACATTTGACCAACAAGGATCTTCCTCTGGGCGAAGCTGAATTTTGTTGTGGAGGAGGGCCAGTCTAACAAAAAGAATCATAGGCTTCAATAAACTAAGCATATAATCCACTATCAAAATGAAATCCAAATCCAATGTAGTTAAACCTAATTTGTTGTCTTTTGTATTATCTTTTATGGGGCCACACCATAGAATCAACAAATTATTTCTATATTGTCCCTTTTACAATAGGTTGAGTAGGACACTCAGTAGTGGCCATGGCCCTCTTAGACCTCAACAAAGCTTCTCTTATCTTCGTTTTTGGTGGTTCTGCAAATAGTTATAAAATCTGAAATGTAGATGTTAAACATCATGCTGGCCATTGATATCTTTAGACTATATAATGTGTTGTTGAATGTTCATGTACATTAAAACTTAGATCTATCACTCTATCAGCAGATTATGATTTCTTTTTTTTTTTTTTGTATAATAAGAAGGTAAGAAATCTTTCTTAGGCTTGACGATGCTAAGAGGGTGGGGGGAAATGGTTGAAAGTCCCATTGAAATCAAATTGGCTAAGCCAATCTCTTGGTTGCAGGCCTTTAGAATGTTTAGATCACTTAAATCCTAGTGATAGATCAAAGTAGGTCAACTGCATGTACCAATATGGCGGCATGGCGCTACCTTTTTATGGTGTGTACAGAGTGTTGAAAGCATATGTTTATGTTTACAAAATATCAAATGTTTTTACTCTGAAAATTTCAGCAGCTCTAAATTTAGTAATGTGGTGGTGTCTTTTCTTTGATATGAGTTATGACTGTAAGGGTTTTTGTAAACTATGCTGAGGGAATGATGACTTATATGCAGGGTGTGAACACGGATAGAAGTCAAAGTAATGTTGAAGTGGATGTTACAAACAGTTCACTTTGCAAGGCAGAGGTTCTAAATGAGGAATATTCTGCTTGGATGCGACAACAGAAGTGTCTGTACAATTTAACCGAACATGCTCTTAAAAAGAATGAGCCTCTGATCATTGTAAATATGGTGCATGATAAAGCATCCTTGTTGTCAGCTAAAGATCTTACCGACAGTCTCAAGAGGGAGCAATTGTGTTTGCAAGCTCTTAGTATCCGTGCTTGTCCTGGTGAACTGTCCATAGAGGTGCCATCCGAAACTAATTTGCAAAATGAGAATCAAGAAACTTGTCTCTCAAATAGCAAGAGCGTTGTAGCAGGAACAGGGGTTTCTTCAACAATACCTGATTCTGACCTTCCTAAAATTGTAAGGGGTTATGTTAACAACTTGGCACTTTTGTTTTGGCCAAAAGATATGAATCTTTCTCTGAATTACAATAATTTTTGGTTGATCTTGCAGGTTTCAATTATTCAATCCTGCCCACAGGGTATCAACAAGGTGCTGGAGTCCTTGCAGCAGTGTTTTCCTGGGATTCCCAAGACTCACCTGAAGAATAAGATCCGTGAGATATCAACTTTTATCGATAATCGTTGGAAGGTTGGTGAAATTTCTATGCTAAATTATCTCTTAATTGTCTGCCATAGTTTCTATTATTGTCTTTAGGCAGCATTGTTGCCTGCTTTATTAAACCCAACTGTCAGTATAATTTTTTTGTTACATCACGTCAACTTTGGGTGCTGCCATCCTGCTGTTGATGGTGACTACACTAAAATTCTTGGGTTATTAAAATTTAAAATAGCAACCTGATTATAATGCTCTTTTCAAAATGGAAACTTTGAACATTTCATGTATAGGAAAAATAAAAAACAAATTTGTTTGCATATAGTGTTCTATAAGATAACCTTGTTTGTCTTTAAAATGGATAGTCTTGTGTGCGCACTATTACAATGCTGCACTGTAAAATGACCATATTTGCAAGCCAATCTTGTTTGTTTATTTTTCTTATTGCCCCTGGTTATGCAGGTCAAAAAGGAGATCTTGGTCAAGCTGGGAATGTCAAGCTCACCAGGTACATGTCCTTCTATATCAAGATAAAAGGAAAAATAAAAAGTTTAGATAATAATAGTAAAAAATAAACAACTGCAAGGTTTGACCCTCTCATTAAAAGTCTAAAAAGGTTAGAAAGTTGAAAAGAACAAACCTTAAGGTTCCGTTTGTTTTAATGTAAAACAATTTCAAAGGAAAAATATTTTTTTGTGGAAAACATTTTCCAAAAGAAAATAAATCAGAATTTAATTTCCATTGTTTGTTTTCATGGTAAAAAAAGAAGAAATGGAAGAGGATGATGGATGGGAGGAGAAGAGGATGGAAGTAAGGAAATATGGTGTAAAATGTGGCATGCCTTGGGAAGAGGAAAATGTTTTTCTCACTTGGGCTCCGTTTGTTTTGACGGAAAACTATTTTCAATGGAAAGATTGGAGTAAAGAACAAATAAAAAGAAAATAGAAGCAAAAAAGAGTGTTAATGTGAGTAGAAAACAAAACAAAAGTAGTAGGTAAGGTGAAAAATGTGGCATACCTTGGTTAGAAAAGGAAAATGATTTACTTTTTCAAAAGAGAAAATTTGCACCTTTGTGAAAATCATTTTCCTCACCTTACCAAATAAAACAAATGAAAATGAATAGAGTAAGGAAGATGATTTCCTCCAAAACAAACAGAGCCTTAGAATGACCATTTCCCACCTATGTGAAAACTGAAAACTATTTTCCCTTTTCAAAACAAAGGAAAATGAGAAAATGGATTTTAGAAAATGTTTTCCTTCTAAACAAACAGAGCCTAAATCCTTATTTCCCTGGTCAAAGAAGTGTGTTTGGAAAGATAGGTCCTGATGTGTTTTACATCTGAATGTCTGATAGGCTATCCTGCTCCAGTTTATTACTTGTTATCCAATTCTTACCATCTGTGTCTTGGATTCCATGTAAACTTACTGCTTGGGTCTGCTTCAATCCATTGTGGACAATATTCTGACAATTTTTTCTAAATGCTATGATCACCGGTCCAACTCTCATCTTATCCACTTGATGATATTTCATCACTGCAAAGTATTGAGGGACTGGCTGCTGTCGGGATAATCCTCTCTTGCCTTCACTTTCTTTGCGAAAGAACTGGATTACAGCATGCGCCTCTGAAGGTTCTATCTTTTTAGCTTTGTTCATCATATGTATCCAGAATCCAGCACCCAAAAAACAGTGTAAATATAAAGAATGCAAGCTTATGCAACCATGGAAACATGATGTGGTAAATTTATAAGCTGAAAATTGTAGTTTTCAAATGATTAGCAACTATGGAAACATGATGTGGTAAATTTATAAGCTGAAAATTGTAGTTTTCAAATGATTAGGAAATGTGAACACCCAATAACTTAAAAGACAGTAGTCAATGACTTGGTCTAGAAATAATAAAAAAATCTATTTTTAACAAAAAAAGTATCAGTAATGGGAAATGAGGAATGTGATCTCCATTGTAGTTTATGTTTCTGTGCTTCTTAGCTTTGCACTACCCAGTGGATATTTTTTTAATTTCTAATTTATCTGCTCCACTATATGGAGCTTATGTTCATTTTAATCAATTAGTAAATGATAACAAATTAACAATATACTCAATTGCAGAGAAAACTGGGAAAAGGACCCAAAGCATTGCTACATTTTTCTCAAAAAGGTGTTTGCCTCCTTCTGGTAATGTTGTCAACCTCTGCGAGACGTCTCCTCAATCTATGAAAACTGCTTCATCTAGTCAGCAGCCTCAGCTGCAGGAACAATCTGAGAATATGTAGTCCTTTATAAAATGGTGGATCTTCTTTCAGGCTTCTGGTCCAATTTTTGCCCCCCTGATGTATTATAGGGCTTGTATCTACATGTTTTACATTACTGTAGGTTAGTTTGGTTCAATTTTTTAGGTAAGGCGGCCGTTATCTCATGGAGGTAAAGTGCGCTTCGAACCCAACCCAATGGTGTAGCCACAGGAAACTATAACAGCACCAGAGTGTCCTACCTCATGGAAACGTAAGGTACATTTTGTTGGTAATGATTTCAAAAGAACAATCCAAAATTCTTGTACCCTTTTCTCAACAGTTTTAACTAATACACTTTGTAATTCCCTGAATAAATATTTTGGAGTCAGTTCACAAGTCACAACCAATGCTACCTACAGTACCTAGTTCCTATGGCTCTGTACCTTTGTTAAGGGTATTACAATGCACAAACATTTATGTTATACTCCCTCCCTCTTAAATTAGTTGTTACATTATGACTTGTAACACTTTCCACATGTGGTTTTGACTACTTCTAGTTTTATATGCGTAAGGAAAACTATAGTCATGTAGGATCTAATTTGATTCGTCCCGATGTATATTTTTCATATATATATATCTTTATGATTTTTCTATGTATGAAATTATAGATATTAGTGTTTAAAGTTGTGAATATTCCAGCAAATAATATTCTAATAATTTTAAACACTAATATAAGGTTAAGGGGCTACTATTCTTATTACCATATGGTTTTAATTTTAAAGCCTTGTAAGGTGGACTATCTCTCAATCTTTGGTTGCGGCCTAGATCCGTATTTGACATGGTAATAGAGCTAGGCTCATGACTTTGGACCTTGATGGCTAGTATTCAGGCCAACTTAAATGAATGACACGTGTTTGAAGCCAATATGGGGCCTTGTAAAGAGGTGTTGATAAATCCGTTTTGACCCATGAAAACATCACATGTCTGAACTAAAAAAAGGGCCTCACATGTGGGTGGGGTGTTGAAGCCAATATGGGCATCTTCAAAGTTTAAACAATAAATGTTAGTGTCTACTCCCCTTATTACCATATAATTTTAATTTTAAGGTTGAATCTAATGAGATGATGCATGTATTGAAAGCAACACATAGCACCACTAAAAAATTTGGCCAAAACAATTAAAGTATTAAGTATTTTGGACTTGTTTAGTTGTTGCCGAAAAAGTTGCTAGATTTCATGGAGGCCAACAATTATTAAGCTCTTTCCAGCAGATATAAATGTGCATGTGTTAGCTTTTTCTTTAATTAAAAGAAACATATTCACCATTGATTTTCAGTATTTCGATATATGTAGAGCACCTGCGTTGATCCATCGACATTAAAATACTATTTACTTTTTTTTAATGGTTATGTTGGTGTTATTTAATTATTAGTTTAAACTGTTGGTTAATCAGCTGATTTATGAATATTTTATTACTGATTGATAATGAGTTACTAATCATGAGCTAACTTTTTGAAGTAAATATGATCATTCCAAACATCGAAATTTCGATACTTGATTTCGGAATGAGGAGGGGACGCCGGGCTCATTGGGTACCCATATTTAACATGATTAGCCCGTATTATTGAAGGGAGGGTAAGGGAAAATTCTCAAATATATAGAAGGATTGTGAAAAAGCCTGTACTTTGAGCCGGGTTGATCTTTGACAAGTTTAAGGACAATGTCATAAAAACATCATTTTAAGCAAGTCGTCAGTGCTGCTGCTGGCTAGAGTTCGCTTCTTTGGAATGAAAATGAACATGAGATAGGTTTTACAATACATAATAGTCCGTAGTATTTAGTTGCCTAGTTGGTTTTACTTCCAAAGTGGATAATTAGGTTGTGGTTATCTTTCAACTCAACAAACTTGTACACACGTATGACACATATATACTTCCACTTTTTTTTAAATATAAAAAATTATTCTACACGACTAACAAATTTTAAAAAAGAGTTTTAAGGGTAAAAACACACAAATTATTAATAATAATAATTTAAAAAACAGCGACATAACCCCTTTTACTTGTATTTAAATTATGTTAATTAATTTTTTTAATGCCACAAATCTCTTCCGTAATTTTTTCTTCATAAAATAGTTTGTAACAACTAAAAAATATGGAGGTTATATACTTGAGAAAAGTTTCACATTAATAAAAGTAAAAACTATAAGAGTTTGTTTTTATGATGCTCATTGAGACAATTAAACATGACCATAATATATTTTTTTCTTTCTTTTATATAATAAAAAAAAATTGAAGATTCTTTAGATGTTAAATAATTACTATATTGCACTATATCATATGACAAAAGGAAAAAAAATAGGGAGTATGTATTTGATATATTATTGGCTCTATTGTTTTGGTTGGGCTCGAGCTGAAAATTTAATTCGGATCGCATGCATGATGTGACAAAATCGAATATCAAATACCAACGCAAATATTTATTTTAAAGTAATTAGATTTTTGAAGTATTCAATAAATTTCTGGATATTCCTGCTATATATATTTTGGATATCTAACTATTTGAAATTCAAAATATCTAAGAATTTGAATACAAATATATTATATTTCATATATTTGTATTTAAATTCAACATTCAAAATACTTTGTAATTTGAAACAAAAAAATATTATTAGAATCGAATGTTTCATATATATATTCGGATATCCAAATATCAAATTATGCAGTCAAATTAAAAAGTGAGAATTTTTTTTTCAAATATCTGAAAAATTGGATTTCGATCATTCAAAAATTTCGGATTGAATTTAGGTATTGGATAGTCTAATTTCGAATAACTAATATCAGATCCAGACGTACGTTCCAGATCAGGTAGTTGATCAATGATCAATTCTACTTATTTCCATTAAATTTAATTCACTTCACTTCATTCTAATCCAAATAAAACCATCCAATTCAAAACGAGATTCAAATATTAAAACTCTCAACAACAAAAAAAGAGTTGGGGAAATAAATTTCTTGGAAATGTCACATGCATATTATGAATGTGTGTGTAAGCTCTTCAAAAGATTACAAGTTTGGTGACCCTAAAATTTTGTCATTTTGAAGACCATAATAATTATAAGTTTCTAGGCTATTGGTGAGTTTGTGTTGAAATGTGGATGTCCACTGATTTCAGCTACTACTATAGCCTACTCCTAACTGTGGGTGGGTAGATGAACACAAATCTGTGGATGTTTTTTTTTTAATAAATAAAAAATAATTCATTAATTAAATTTAAAGGCCAAGGGCCAGGGGAAGATGGTTATTAATAGAGCTGGCAAAATGGGTTAACGGGTCGTGTTCGTGTCAATTTTTGTGTCAATTTCGGGTCGTCCATTAATTATGTTAAAAGTTACACAAATGTAAAATACTTGCTTTCTAAGACAATCGTGTCAAAACGGGTCAGTTTCATGTTATTTCATGCCGTGTCGTGTCGGTTTCGGGTTTCCTTCAATAAATTCGTGTCGGGTTCGAGTCGTGTTATCGTGTCGTATCAGAAATTGCCAGCTCTAGTTATTAACATGCAAAAGTAGCTTGATTAACTAATTAAATATGCATTAAATACAAGCACGTACTGTACTTTGGAAATGGTCACATGTTTAGACTTTAGAATAATTTTATACTCAAACCTGTGGGGGTGGGTGGTTTGGTTTGTACTTGGTAGCTACTTATAACTTATAAGTTATATAAGACCTTTTGTCGGTAGTTTAGTTATGTAATCTCTTGGATACTCCTTTCGTAACATATTAACTGTAACTATTTGACATTATCTTCATTTTATGTCAAATCGTTGCAGGTATTTTGTTACGGAGAGAGTATTATATTACTCCCTCAGTTCTTCTTTAATTGCTTGTACATTCCTAAACGTTGAATTGTTTATTTGTAAATAATTTAACTTTTTGCGCTTTTTTTAGTTGTTACACTTTGATATTTTATCTCTCACATATATTTCAAAAGTGTAACAACTAAAAAAACGGAGGAAGTAATTGTTTATAGTCTTATATACCTAAAGAAATAGAAATTCTTATATATTCCCGAGTGTAAGATATATCCAAGGTAATCTTGCTCATTTTATAGTTTTTTTTTCTCATTTTAAATTTTAAAATGAGCAAAATTATTAAAAATGCGAAATAAAACATCTTTGGATGTACCTACCTCTACGTTCATCCGAATACGTAGTAGACCGATTTCCTAAAAATATTACATATAATATATGATGGATCTAGTTAATTAATCTTTCTCAACATGTACTACTTTTTTAAATACATAGTATATAATTTTTTATTATATGTAGTTAAAGATATTTTTGCATAAAATAGTGCATTAGAGAGAGTACTTGATTAATTGCTACATCCCATAATTTGATACTGATCCTTTTTAATTTGACCGAAACTAGTTTTAATTTATGCAATAATGAAAAATATAGTCATGGTAGATCTAGTTTGATTTGTCTCAACATATACTTTTCAAATATGTAAATTTTATAATTTTTGTTATATGTAGTAAAATATATTTCTATTTAAAATTGTGTCTTAAAAGAAGTAAAAAAGAGAACGTAGCAAGTAAAAAAAAAATTACAAATAAAAAATAAATATATAAAAGTAATGTTACTAATAAAATCCTTTGTGTTGAAACAAATAAAACCTCACATATTATATTTTTTTTCTTGGAAATTGACAAGAATTTAGAAGACTTAACTAAAATTATGAATAATGTCAAAATTATAAAAGTAAACAACACATATAATTATATAAACTACGAAAGTATTCCGTTTGTTACTAATCTGTATCATTTCTAAATTAAATTTTAACATTTTTTTCTTAATATGTTGTCCATATATGTATGTCATACGTTGCAACCCTCCAAATATGAAATTCACATGGTATCCAACGGGAAATAGCTAGTAAATCAAATTATTTTTTTAGCAAACATATCAAATGACATTTTTTAATTTTGTTGAAAATATATTACCAAAACACCCCTATAGAGTTGGTGCTCGGATCCCTGCCCCTAAAGTTTGTCAAAATTACCTTAAAATACCATTTGAGATACAAACTTTGTATCTCAAATTGATTTACTGGATGACCCTCGCCCCTCGGTATCCAACAATATTTGTGGTTGCTAAGTTGAACACTTGGTGGCTAATAATGGTAAAAATGAGAGAATATATTATGGTGCCATGGTGGGGGGTGTACATTATTTCACATTTGTACATCCAAGAACATCGTGATTTTGAGTGTCCAATAATATGGCAATATATGTGCATGCAAATGCCAAAATGTGTCGAAACAGCCGAAACTCAAGGAGGTGCAATATAATATACACCAAGATTTGTTGCCTAATTTGGGATCCACGTATACCTTATTTGAAATACCAAGTTTAAATTTTGTATTTTGTGTTTTGTGTTTGAATCATGTGAAATTTTCTGATTTGATCTGATATGAACTTAATTTTTTTTTTATTGTAGTTGTTTTTATAATTATAACTTTTCTAATATGATATAAAATTTTCTTACCTAATCTGAATTTTTTTGATCTTATGTGATCTCTGTTTTTCTGATATGATATGAACTTTTCTAAAATAAGCACAGTGCTTAAATAAGCTGACTCAAACTCACCCTTACTCCTATTACATGGTGTTTATAAATTTTGGGGATTCTCTTAAAGAATGGTTGATAGAGCTTTTGATCTAATTTACTAAATAAATACAAGAAAATTAAGGTGTTATATAGTATAAAACTAATTTTAGTTTAAATGACTCACGAGTTCGAATTTGATCAATACCCATCCTTTTAAAGTGAAACAATATTTAGCGCCAAGTAAGGGGACACTCATGTTGCACCCACACTTAAACCATGAGCTTAAATTTTCAATTGAAATAATCATTTAAAAGGTATAATATTAATCATTCAATCAATAATGCTTCCTTAAAAAGGAAGAAAAAAAGAGATATAATCTAATTTTATGTACTTATTTAATAAATTACAAATCATATAGAATTATCTTTTATGAATATAGCATATAATTGGGGACATTCAAGAATAATTAAAAGTTGAGATTATTTGTATAAGAAACGGCGATCATTGCTATCAATTTTTTAAAAATTGATTTCCTCACAAATTTGTATTATTTTTATATAAGTAATGTTCTTTACTTGTAATTTTTTAAAAATATATATATATTAGCTAGTCACAAGCCCGAAAGGCCAAAACTACAATAGTCAGCCGAGTAAGAATTTAATAGGTTGTAATCTACAATATAAGTGATATAACCAATAGATGAAAAGTGTAAAAAATATGAGTAACATAGATGAATTATTATGAATGATGTGTGGTTGATGATACTCTTCTTCTTTTTTTTTTTTTGGTGTATTCACCCGGTTCACCCTTTTGGGTTATTCTGGATTCGGAGCGCGTCCGGGGTTTAAGGTTTTAAACTCCTTCCAACATGCTTGCGGGGGATCGAACTGTGGTTCTCCCTACCAAGTCTACCCCTGACACCACTAGACTAAGACAACGTTGGTTTATTTTTATTTTTAATGATAGCATAAATTATTGATGTATAATGCGTCCTTTAGAAATTAGAATCATTATTTACGTTACGTTACTTCCCAATTTGTGATGTAGGTTACATTCCAATAAGATTGTGATGTTTGCTAGATGGGTTTAGCAAATTAAAGTTGTGATCAATTTTGTCTTGTAATTGTCACGTAATGTATATATACAAATACAATCAAGAGCATACAATATGTTGTTAAGAGAAAAGAAGTAACATTGGGTGACCTATGTGATTTGAGAAATGAATAATGATGATGGGAGAAAAATAGAAAATCAATCATTAAAGTGGAGTTTTCTATTATTCATTATGGAGCAATTGATCAACTTTCATAAAAGTAAACGGTACTATTCCTTTTGTTTTAAAATATGTTTGTTACGTTTCAAATACATTTAGGCCCTGTTCTTTAGGATTGATCTGATCTGATGATCTGATCTGATCTGATCTGATGATCTGATCTGAAGTCTGAACTGGTCTGATTAGGTGGGGGTATTATTTTGTGAGAGTATAAAATTAAATCAGTCATTAAAGTTAAAAATAGCTAGTAAAAAATGAAGGTGGTGGCGGTGGACCAGTGGTGTGCAGTGGTAACGGTATCATTGAAAATAGGGAGTAGTATATGAGTAGAGTATAAAAAGATAATAAATAATAATAATAATGTTGAAAGTAATTTTGGCAATTTTAATTATAATAAATATCAGCCACATCTTGCAACTCTAATGAGGAATAGTCAATAGAGTGGTTTTACTGTCTTGCCTCGCAACATTGTGATACAAGTTTTGATTCTATCATCTCTTCCTCACCCACAATACTACCCTGATTATTCTGGAGTGAAAACTTTTGGATAGGACACGATCGAAAAATCATATTTCCAAATCTGAATTTTGTGACCAACGAAATCGGATATTCGAAAATCCAAGTTGAAAATTTGGAGATTCCGATGTTAATTCGAATAATCGGTTTATAAATTCCAATCATCCTAATGTAACTCTGATCCGATTCACCGAATTTTTTAGATTGGACAACCGATTTTTCAGATCTAATCAAAAATTTGGATTCAAAAAATTTGTCACAAAACATAGTCTAGCAATTCCAATCGACCCCAATTTCCCACAACTCCACAAGGTACTTAGCAAGACTAGCAACTCCCCCCTAAAACATCAATGGCAGAATGGTAATTTCACAGTAATGTAAGCACCATATAAGAGACAAAACTTTCCTCTTTTTAATTTGCCTCTCTTTCCTCCAAACCCCAACGATTTTGGTACACTCTGCTTTCTTCTTTCCTCGTTGAGATCGTCATTTTTCCCCCTTTTCTCACTCTCTTTTTGTTTCTTCCCCTTCTCATTTCCTTTCCTTTCCATTAAAGCAAAGCTTTAAGCTCATCAATCAAAAACTTCTTCACATTATAACACTATCATCAATTCATCATCATCATCTTCATCAAATTAGTCTGATACCAAACGCTTCCTTCTTCCTTTTCTTCTTCTTTTTTAATAAACAAAATACTATAACAATGGCATTGAAACTCCAAAACCCATTGATATTTCAATCATCAAACTCTCCTTCTTCCTTCACAAACTCTCGATCTCATCGCCTTAGATCTCCTCTTCGCGTTTCCATGGCTTCCACTATTGGCATCACCTCCAAGTTAGCTCCCTTTCCCCTCCATCAATTCGTTCTGTTTTAAAACTTTATTTAGATAATTAGATTGTTTTAACATGTGTGTATTGCTGCTATCGAATTAATTTTTCTGGGTTTTGAATTTTGTTTATAGTTATGCTCTGTTTGTGATCTTGTGATTGAATTTCTGCCACTTTTAATCCCCTTTTTATTTGTTTTTTTAGGAATTGGATTTTTTTGATATAGAATTGCATTTTCTTATGATCTTGTTTCAAATTAGTACCCCCTGTGTGATTTAATTTAATCCCATTTTTAGTGGTTTTGCATGTGGTTTTTTTTTTTTAGTAAACCTGGAGAGTGTTTGCTGGGGTACTATTTGTTGAAGATTAATTTCGTTATTTTCGAGGTTAAATTCATTTTTACAATAATAGTTTCAAATTAGTACCCCCTATGTGATTTAATTCATTTTTTTTTTATTTCTTAATTTCTATCGGAAACTTTTTTCCTCTTTTGCACCCAAAAAAAAATAATATTTTAGGCTTAAACTTATTTTTACTTACTATTCTGAGTCTATTTTATTTCGATATACTCCATTTTTATTGATGATTCATAGGTTTTGTTTGTTTTCCTATTAATTTAGCTCCATTATTGTCATTGGATTTTGTTTGATGTCATCGTTCAATTGTTAATTTAATTGTTGTTGTTATTATTCGAAAGGTTTACAAATTGAATTTGCTCTTGTCAATGTGCACTTGTCAAATTCAAAAATTTAGGTATTTTTTTATGCATAACAGTAGCTGACTCTGTTTGCTGCAATTCAGTGACAAAGAAAATCTGGATATTTTATTTATATAAAATAATCGTGATGCTAAGTGTCTTGGTGGTTGACCCATAATTTTTGTTTAGAGACTCAAGAGTGCTTGGCAATTAATTCTGAGAAAGTTGAATGAGTTTTTGCCTTCTGTCACTTGAAGCTGAAGTGGTGTTATAACCTTCTAGATTATCAAACTTGCAATTGGCTTTTGCTATTTAGTTATGGAGACTCTAGTTATTGACAGTGAGGATAGCTCATGTGGTTAGAGCTTCCCTCCCGATTCCGGGTGATTCTGGGATCGATTCTCATCCCCGCCCTTTGTGGCTCGTTCGCACCAAATAAAAAAAATGGAGACTCTGGTTGCTTCCCGGGATTATATATTTTTCATTTAATACTGCTCATTTAGTTTTCTATATTGATTGTTTTCTAAAAATGAATACTAAATGAGCAAAATATAAACATGGGTGGGCGTACGATATAAATTTTGTAGTTTTTCTTTTTGACGACTTGTTTGGTAACAGTGGTAAGTGATTCATGGTACTCTACAATGAATGATGAAATGCCATTGAAGAGAATCATATCAGATTCTACATTACTTCCTTGTGAGTTGTGACATCAAAAAAAAAAAGATGGAACTTTTGTGTTAATTCAAGTTTTATTATAATTTTTTTTTTGTAGGGGGGGGGGGGGGGAGTTTAAATGATGGCATTACATTTCTTGTGACAAAAGGGTAACTATATTCTGACCTGCTTAAAAAAAATGGGATATTTGTGTTATTTAAGTTGAATAAAAGGTCCCCCCCTCGGTGCACCAATGGTGTTTTTGTAACTTTTAACCAATTTCTTCCATTGCCTTGTCTTTTCTATCCCACAGAGTAACAAGCTCCTTATTTTAAGTACCCATGAATCCATGATAGATATGTCACAATTTGACATTGGCATGAACAAACTTCTTTTGAAGAAGATAAGCAAAATCATCTCTAAAATGGCGCAGTCCAATAAATGGACAGACTAAATGTTCTACCCTAGATTTCGCAAAGTAAGTAAAATTTCTGTTTGGCCTCCTTCTTGATCACCGGGAGATGGAGGCCTATGTTATGTTGTGTTTGTTAGTGAAGCAAATGGTGCAAAGTGAGTGATATGGAGTACATGAATATAATAAACCTGCCTTGGGTCATTGCATTGACCATTACTTAAGATGCCAATTATCACTCGCTTGGCTTGATCTCATCCATCTTAGTATCTTTATGGCACAGCAGTGATTAGAATCAGTTGTGGAACTCTATTTTGTTGTTTTGACTTTTTGCTTATGAGGTTGTGGATTCAAGCTGTGCTCGTTTGTATCATCTGAGACTCTGATGAGGACTTGCTTTTGCTCGCTGTCCATGGGATTCTTTGATTTTATGAGTTTCATGTTTTTATATTGCTTCCTGATGCTGTCTTATTGCTGCTGCAAATATTTTTCTGCTTGAATTTATGAGTTTGTGCTATGCTAGTTGATTTGGTATTGTTCCGATAGTATGATCTAAGTTGAGCAAGATATTATTCACTATAATGATATTTTCGGAGAGGTTCATAGAGCATAGATTGTTCCTTAGATCCATCTGATAACTACTACTGGCTCTGTTCCATAAAGCTCTTTAATCATTCTATTATTGTCTGTTCATACAGTTCAAACGGAGTATCATTAAAGAACTTTATAGAAGTATTATATCATGGGACACATTTTGACTGACTAATCTTCTTAAATCTTAATATAGGGAGATTCCGAATGGCAAAAAGCCATACATGCCTCCAAGAGAAGTACATGTGCAGAAGACTCACTCAATGTCACCCCAAAAGATTGAGATGTTCAAGTCTCTAGAAAATTGGGCCGAAGAAAATATTCTAGTGCTTTTAAAGCCCGTTGAGAAGTGTTGGCAACCACAAGATTTCCTACCAGACCCTGCATCCGAAGGATTTGAAGAGCAAGTCAAGGAGCTGAGGGAAAGAACTAAAGAACTACCTGATGACTACTTTGTTGTTTTGGTTGGAGATATGATCACCGAAGAAGCCCTTCCTACTTACCAGACAATGCTTAACACATTGGATGGAGTTCGGGATGAGACTGGTGCAAGTCTCTCTCCTTGGGCTATCTGGACCAGGGCTTGGACTGCTGAAGAGAATAGGCACGGCGATCTATTGAACAAGTATCTTTACCTCTCTGGACGAGTTGACATGAAACAAATTGAAAAGACAATCCAATACCTCATAGGATCAGGAATGGTAAGATTTCACAACCCAATTTGATCTTTGTTTTCGCCTAGGAAAAATTGATGTGAATAATCCCAAATTTTTAACCCTATCTTTCAAAAATAACCCAAACTTAAAGGGTATCCTTCTCAAAATAAAGGGTTAGTTTTGTTGCTTTTGTTGATACATGTTGAGACTATTGAGAATAAGAAAAACAAAAGTTCGAATTGTTTTAAGGAGGTAGTGCCTACTAGCGTTGGGGTTATTGTATAATAATCAATAGCTGAGATTATTTTGAGAAGATAGTTAAAAATTGAGATTATTCATGTCAAAATTTACTTTCGCCTATCGTTATAATGTTTCGATTGTTTTATGTTGTATGTCATTATTCTATTTTCAGGACCCACAAACCGAGAACAACCCATATCTTGGTTTCATTTACACTTCCTTCCAAGAAAGAGCTACCTTCATCTCTCACGGTAACACTGCAAGGCTAGCCAAGGATCACGGAGACGTGAAGCTCGCGCAGGTGTGTGGAATAATTGCTGCAGACGAGAAGCGCCATGAAACCGCCTACACAAAAATAGTCGAGAAGCTCTTTGAGCTCGACCCAGATGGCACAGTCATGGCTTTAGCCGATATGATGAGAAAGAAAGTGTCTATGCCGGCCCACCTAATGTATGATGGCATGGATGACAACCTTTTTGACAACTACTCATCTGTTGCCCAACGCATCGGAGTCTACACTGCAAGGGACTATGCTGACATCCTGGAATTCCTAGTTCAGAGATGGAATGTAGCATCTTTGACCGGGCTTTCTGGCGATGGACGTAAAGCCCAAGATTTCGTGTGTGGGTTGGCACCGAGGATTCGAAGACTCGAGGAACGAGCTCAAGCTCGGGCAAAACAAACATCTCTCGCCCCGTTCAGCTGGATTTTCGGTAAAGAATTGACCGTCTAAGAAAGGTTATGTTGAAGGGAAGAATGATGATAACAAGGAGGATGTATCTTCCCTCCCAAATTCACCCTAAATCCCAGTTTAAGTAATCCTATGTGTTGGTTAAAAAGAAGTAAAGTCATTGTAGATACTTTTGTTTTGTTTTATTTTGTCTTGTCAAGCAATTTAAGAATAGAGAACTTTAGTTTTAGTAGTTTGTTTAATTAAAAGTCCTGTCCTATGTGAGATCTGTTGTATGAGTAAAGTGATCCTATATTATCTATGTTGGATCTATTTAAACTACTTTTAAAGACCTTGTAGAAGACTGGTCTCTCTGTTGGAACTTTTGTTTCTGCTATTTTCTAGTATTATGAAATATATATATTTTCAAATTTATACTCATTCATATGGAACAATACCCACGATTAAGGTTAGTTGGCAGTACAATCATTGTGGCAAGAATGACCACATATTCACATCCTAGCGCTAGTGGATGCCAATTAGATTAGTTGGAACCTTTGAATAAAATTTTGTTCACATCAACATTTTTAAAAAAAAAAATTAAGGTAATGAACCCATATGATACAATAATCCTTGAACTTGAGGGGGAGATAAGGGAGAATCTTCAAATAAGGGGTGATGATCAAACTATGCACCTCTAGGTAGGTGTAAGCAGCATTGCTTCCTCACATCAACAGTCTTGTTGACATCCACTAATCTAATTGATTCAAGGTTTGATTGTTCAAAATATATAAAGCCAGTTGATGTGAACAAGATTTGATATAAGAACTTATTTGGTTAAGGTTACCATTGATCATTTTAGACATATTTAGGGCATCCACAATAGAAACAAACCTTTTACAGGTTTGTCCTATGCCACATCACTAATATACAAACCTTTTCATTCTACAAATCTTTCATCAACAATAGACAAACCTATTTAAAGGTTTGTAGATGAGACCACTACCAATATAAATTATAAAATATATTTAACACTTCAATTTTCCACAACATTTTGTAAAAACTTAATTTTTGGTAAACTTTAATTAAATAAATTTGGATAAGGATGAGTCGGATTTGGAGCATAATTAGGAGGATTAGGAGGGTTTGGGTATTCTGGGAATAATCAAAAGTATTAGAAGAATTTAATAAATTAAAAAAATTACCATTATTCTCTTCCATCTTTTGAAAGAACCCCAAAACATAAACAAGTTTGTAAAAGAAATGAAATGAGAGTGTTAAACTGTTGAATTCTTAAAAAAAAAGTAACGTTAAAAATTTTCAAAGTTGAAATGTTGATAACCATTGTGCACAGTGTCACACAGTATTTGTCCACTTTTTCCTTCTTTTTTGTAGACAAGAACTGGTTACAGTGTCTGAACAAACCTCAAAAAGTTAACACAAACATGTGAACAAACATTTTATTGTTGGTGCCCTTAAAACATTTAGAATTTAGAACATTTGCCTTATATATTTAAACCACTTAAATTTAGAAAACAAAATTCAAAATATACAAGTATATAACATACATGTTCAAAGTCTATATATATAGTATAAATGTTCAATTTTAACAGTAATGATCCAGTACACTATCAAATCCCGGGAAGCAATTCTGATGATATTTATATGAAGGAGATTAGCGATTAAAGGAGAGCGATAATGGACCCGGAACTCAATAAGCCAATATAGTAAAGGAACATGGAAAGGACTTCTATTAATTCCATTAATTAAAAAAGTTCTTTTTAAAAGTTTAATGTCATTTTGGTTGGATAGGGGTGAAACACAATTTTATTTGTATAGTTTAGGGTTACTAGCAAAAAAATCCCAAATAATTTAGGATAAAGCCCACCAAGGTTAATAATTCAGAAATCTTTCTACCAATACAAATTTGGAATCATTTTGCAATATGCCCTTAATTATCAAATCTTTCAAAGATTTGTAGGTGTTACTTGAAATCATTTTGCATTGTCCTCAACTCCTCATCAGTTAGATTAAGCAAAATCAATGTTGCTACATTACATTAGTTAGCAAAATCAACTCCTCATCTACATTTGTGTTTCAATTTGAAGAAATGGGTTATCACTTATCAGAATGAGCAATTGCCAAGTTCAGAAGGATTAAACAAACAAACAAATGCAGAATTCAAGTGGCCATTGATGATATATATATAAATAGCAAACCAATATATTGCTCATATTATATTATATTATATTATATAGTAAGAGCATCTTACAATAATAGCAGTACATACCAATTACCAAACAAAATCAAAACATAAATTCATAAAATTCAACAAATAAAAGAATACCCCAAAAGTTTATAACAGTACCCCAAATCAAAACCCTAAACAGCAGGGTAAGGCAAGTACCCCATTTCTTCCCCAGAACTTCCCACTTTAGCAGTTCTCTTAAACCCACCATTGTTATTATTATTACCATCACAACCTTCAACCACAGTGTAGTACTTCAAGAAGAAAGCAACAGTTAAAACAACCCACTCTAATATAAACATAACAACACAAAGTCCCCCTGCTAATTTCAATATCATGACCCCACTATGCTCTTCAACATATGACTTTAATTTAGCCAAGAAATCATCACTTCTAGTGAAGATCAGCACTGAAATTGAACCCTGGAAGATGGCAGTGAGGACCGTGGCGGCCATGTGGGCCCCGTACCACCGTGTGCCGCCAGTGCTGGCGGCGTGGCACCCGGCTAAGGCCCCCAGGATGGTTAGAAGGTGGAGGATGATGAAGAAGAAGCCGCAAAGCGAAGGGATTAGCCGGAGTGAAAGTGTTAGGAATATGCAACTTGAGGCTGCTGCTAACAGCATGTAGTTGCTGTAAAGGAAGAGTTTTTTGGTCTTGAAATGGGGTTCTGTGCTTGATGGTGACACTATCTTCAAACCCATGTTTTTTGGATTGGATTTCTTTCTTAATTTTTAGGGGAGAATTGATTCAATTGAAGGTTTTGATGAAATTGTGAGATGGGGTGTTGTTGATTTGTTGGAGAAATTAAGATTTTGGTGATTGATTGATTGAAGATTTTGATGAAAAATTATGAACTTTGTTGGAGGGAAAACATTACAAGATTATGATTTTGATGAAATCTTGAAATGGGATTTTTGGAAAGAAATTGGAGAGGATGAAAGTTGTTCAAGATGTCTTGAAGAAGTGAGTTTGTGAGAGAGAAGTGAAGAGGGAGGTGGGATTTAAGGAGGGAAGAGGGTAACGGTCATATTTGAAAATTTGGGGAAAAGGGTATAAAATGTGACCGTTGGTGGGGGCAATTTGGCATAGGATGCTGGAACTGGAAGACAGTAAGTAAAGCAATGTGGTGCACAACGGCTACTTATTTACTTACTGTATTTTACAGGTGAGTGGCAACTGGCAAAGTAGGGATCTGGATTCTGGAGCTCTGTTTAATTTAATTTTTTGACACACAAGATTTTACTAATATGAGGGGTATCTTAATTTCATTAGATCTAACCTTATTTGAAATGAATTGATCAAAGATTATTAAATTTGATTATTACTTATTGGACTTGATTAAACATGGACAGTGGCATTAGAGTGCGTTCTTTTCAACTTATTAAACTTGAATTTATTTGAACTGAACTTTATTTGAACTTATCAGTCTTGAATTAACTTATTAGACCTAATTAGAACTTATTAGACCTTATTGAAACTTAGGGTCCGTTTACTTTGTTGTAAAATATTTTCCATGAAAAATATTATACGTTGGAAAACTCATTTTCATATAAATTTTTCAATGTTTACTTGCACGGAAAATATGTTTTACTCCTAAATTTGGAGGAAAATGTTTCAAATATGGTGTAAAATGAGTTTTCACCCAAATTTTTACATTTTATTTTTTCACCCAAAGTAAACAATGTAAAATAGGAAAATTATTTTCAGGGAAAAACATTTTTCGCTCTAGTAAACGGACCCTTAGAGTGTATTCTCTTCAACTTATTTAAACTGAACTGACTTAATTATAACTTATTGGACCTGACATGACCTGATTATAACTTATTGGACCTTATCTAACTTGACTTAATTTGCCCTTATTTTATTAGAGGAATTGAAACTTATTAAACCTGGCCTAATTATAACTTATTGGATCTGACTTGACTTGATTATAACTTATTTGACCTGACCTGATAAGTTTTAAAATAAGTTGAAGAGAACACACCCTTATCAGACATTATTGGAACTTATTAGAACTTATTATACCTGATTGGAACTTATTGAAACTTAAGGTGCGTTCTCTTCACTTTAATAAGTTCTAATAAGTTATACTAGCCTTCTATGCACGCTTTGTGTGCGATAATATTTTAAATGTATATTTCAATTTGTATAAACAAACAAAAAAACTAAGGTTGTTTGTTCAAAATTTGAAATATTTTCAAATTTCTCACTAATTCATATAATTATAAAAAAGCTTTCACTTTTCATCAGCTCATCCCACAACACTGAACAAAAAAGAAAAGGATTATTCGTATGAATTTTCCTATTTAAATTTGAGTTTCAATTAAGTCTGATTAGTCAATTGAAGTAAATAACGTGTCAAATCAAGATTACAAGAAGCGGACTAATCAGCTGCTTTGGTCAAACATGTTTGACACAATACGTTCTATCAGTAGTGTTTCGGCCCGCCACAGTGGGAAACCCAAAATACACAGAAATTAATAACCTCAAATCTAATGCAATTAGAAAAAGTAGTGCGTATACACATGCAAATAAAAGGAGAACATGTGTCACAAGCCAAACCCATATGAAAACCATCAATTATTCATCTAAAACCTTAACTATAAAAGTACGCCTATAAAAGGACTTGTCAGTCCATTATGTCAGGTATCTCATCCATAACTCACATACTTTGTACTACATTGACTTCTTATTAATCCGATCTATGACTTAAGTATCGGAGGGGCGCTTTCGATATTTATCCTCAGTTTAGTGATATTCCCTTGTTTTACAGGTTAGACCTTAAAGAGGAGTACGACAAGAACACATTAACACATTTGATTACATAAAGATGTTCTGGATCAGGAACATGAAGAACCATGAGCCACACACTATGCCACAACATAGGGCTGAGTAGAGTGCGGTCTGAACCGTACCAAATCGCAAACCAAACCGCAAATGTGCGATTTGGTTTCGTTTGCGGTTTGGTTTGCAATTTTGCGGTGTGGTGCGGTTTTTGAAAATTTTGAAACCGCACCAAACCGCAATTTTTTAATTTGTTCTAATATATTTAATTTCATACTTTATATTTGGCTTAATACCCTACTGAAATTATGCCTTTTATTTTTTCTTGGGCCTTATCTAGTTATTTAAACCCGCAACGCTCTAAGGCTTCTCTTACTCTTTACGGCTCTAACAAAAAATAAATCTAGGGTTTTTTTCCTTATCAATTACTAATTATAAAATAAAAAATTTAAAAAGTGGGTTAAACCGTAAACCGCAAACCGCACCGCACCAAACCGTATTTTGCGGTGCGGTTTGATATAAATTGTGGTGCGATGCGGTTTCAAAAAATGGCAAACCGTAATTTTGCGGTTTGGTGCGGTTTGACGTCCAAACCGCATCGCGCTCAGCGCTAATGCCATATACATCTGAAAATTTTAAGGTAATCTACTATCCATTTACAAGTCTACAAGCTTATTCCTACATTTAATATAAGCCACACAATATGCCATATCATCATTACCCCTTGACTTTGATTTTTTTTAAAAAAATCTATACCTAATTATCTACTATATAAAAATCCTCCCTTAAACAAACGCTTGTCATCCCCAAATTCACTCTCACCTAATTCAATTCATGTTTTTTAAGATGACACCTACCACTCTAAACTAATGACATTCCAGCAGACACTCACTCTTCCCCTCCCCCCCTTTTCTTCCATTACACATCATTCTCTTCCCCCCTTCGCCTTCACCTTCCATTAAATTTCCCCCCTTCACCTTCCTCTCTTCAATAATAATGTTACAATAATCATTTTCCTTCTCCAAACATCTATCTATCTTCTATACTATCTACTAAAAGGATAACCACAAAAAAAAAAAAAAAAATCCCCTCCTAAACTCTCCATTTTCCCACCTAGATCCCCCTCTACTTTATAAGATCACATTAAATATTTTCCAATTTTCAAAACAACTTTTTATTTTCTTTTTAAATGAATTATAATTACTACTTTATTATTTAAGCCTCTGTTCTGGTCAAACTTAACAAAAATTAAAATACCACTTATCTGCTATTCTCATTTGTTAAAGAAATTTTTTAATTTTTTTAAAAGATTGCATTGCATTTTTAAAAATTGTAAAAGAATGTATTGTTAATAATAGAAAAGTTGAAATTATTGAAAAAAATAATTGATCGTATTGCTTATTTTGTATCAGTTTTTTTTATAAAGAAAATCCACTTAAATAACTTTTCCTTTAAATTTTGTACGAAGTATTTGTTTTTTTTAAAGAAAAACTTTGTAAGGTATTAGTTTGTGTACATCTGAAATCTTGTAGTTAAATTTTACCTATTCTGATATTTGTATCACGTAAGTCAAATGTTCGAATCTTTATTTTCATATGAAACAAATTGTATATTTTCATTATCATTATAATTACATTTTCTATTAAATATTAGATTATAGAAAAATTAAGGGTATTATCTAATTATAAATCTAAAACATTCCACTAATACCTCAGAACATTTGATAAGTTTCTCCCTTTTTCTAATCTATATATGGTTGATGCATGGTTGGTTTATTTTAGGTTTTTGATTGTTTCATCTTATTTTTTAATTTTATTTTTAAATGATTGTGTTTCTCTCTTGAATACAATTGAATTAGTTTCTTCAATGATTGTGTTTTATTGATAGATATAATATAGTAAGCATATTTGAATATGATTGAGCCTACAATTTTTTATTTCTCCGTTCTCTAATTTTGTATGTTTATATTTTGAAAAATCAAGAGCTTGAGAAGCAAGCTGTCTGCATATATCTAACACCATTCCTTTGCTTGCAGGTGAACCATGCTGGAGGCCTGGATGAGGACATTAGAGGTGGGCAAATTCGGGTACCCGGTTTTTTGGGTCATAATTTTTTTGGCCCGGATTCGACCCGGGTAATTCGGGTACCCGGAAACCTGGTTCGGGGAACCGGGTATTCGGATCCGGTTTTTTTCTTATACACCTTTTTTAAAAAAATAAAAACTGTTTTTAATATAAAAAATGTTTTTTTTATATAAAAAAACTGTTTATTTTTTTTAAAAAAAAAAAACTATTTTTTGATTTATTTTTTTTTAACTTTTTTTTCAAATTTTTTAATAAAAAACAAATTGTTTTTTTAAAAAAAAAAACTGATTTTTTAAAATTAAAAAAAGTATTTATAATAATAAAAAAATATTTTTAATAATAAAAAATATTTTTTTAAAAGTAAAACCGGATTCTCGCTTTTTCGGGTAAAAAAAAATCGGGTACCGGTTTTTTTGCCCGCCCCCAGAGGGCATAGGTTTTGCTAAAATTTAGAAGAATAATGTTTTCTTTTCCATGTGTTAGCTATATTGAGAATGATCTTCAAAATATTTGTAGGATCATATGGCTAGGACTTATCAAGATTAATTTATGACCAACTAAACTTTTATAACTCCTTGATCTATTATATATACTAACACTTTCGATGCAGACAAACTTTCTTATGCAATGAAATACACTAGCATAATGGATTCCATTCTTTAATTTGTGTAACTGAAGCTCATTTTCTTTTGTGTGATATCGTCTTTACTTGATTCCACTCATGAAAGCCCAAATATAGATTTAAATATTTGTAGTTGGTTTTTAATTGATCTTTAAGAGACTATGATATGAATTATGAAATTCGAGTATCTGTTTAAGACAAATGATAGAATAGAATGGTACCTTTGTGCAAGGTCAATAATTATTCCGTTCTCTGCCTTTCTCCATCCATATCTTATATCCCTATCTTTCATCAACTTCTCTATTATGCGATATACACTTTTGCAGATGATCGACCTCTATCCAAATGGCTCCAAGGAAGTACTAGATCGACAAGGAGAAGCTACAAGATGTTGTTTTAGGGAACAAAAGTACGTGTAAATTATTATTAACCATATACTCCCTCCGTAACATATAAAACTTTCAACAATTAATTTTGCACGCGTTTTGAGGAAACGATTTAAAGGTGTAAATGAAGGAATTAGTCAAAATAATTTTAATATTAATAACTTATAATCACATTGTTGCTTGTATTAAAAGCATTTTGATTAATTCTTTCGTTTACACTCTTAAACCGATTCCTCAAAATGCATAAAAAACCAATTGTTGAAAGTTTTATGTTACAGATGGAGTATTTCATAATGTGTACTCCAAATGTCTACTTGTATTGTCTTGAAACTGAATGTATATTTTTTAAGTTTGCTCCAATGTAAATGGGTTGTAATAGTGAATGGTGATGTAGAATGTAATATAAATGCAGCCCTCGATAGTGTACGGTGGCGTATGAGCGTTGTCTCAACATGTATTTGTTTTATTAATTACCTCATTGTAGGAGAACTCATTTGTAGCGATGCACACGATCAATGTCATGAATGTTATTTCAATTACTCTGTAATGATTTGTTTAGTGATTATAACCTTTTTACAAGCACTTAACCCTTTGTGCTTTAGAATTTGTGATTATAACTTTTTATACTTTAGTCCTTTTAGTTAAGTTCTTGTCAATCACCACCAATTTTAAGATACATTTCTACAACGTTGTCTCAAGCTGCCTTGGTAGATCAAGTACATCCTCTATCTGCATGCAACCTTAGCTTGCACTATACTATAAATAGTTGTGATTGTTGCCATTAAATTTTAAAATACTTGGAATCGTATACAAATGAAATTTAAGGTTGTTGTGTTTCGAATTTTTGTATGACTTATTTATTAGGTGCCAACTTTAATTCATTTTCACTCACAACCTATTATGTGCAAAAGCCCGCAGATTGCTCACGTTTGTATTTTCTACACTGTATTTGACAGCTCACAACATGAGCATGACTATATACAAAAATCATCCAAGGTTCAATCAAGAAAAACCTACAATCACCATTGCAGCACCTTTGGCTATTATCTTCTTGGCTCTTCAGCTATATCCCGAGCAACGCCGGGCAAAAAAACTAGTTTTAGATTATTTCCTTTTCATTTTTTGTATCTTTTACTTTTTTTAATTTCTAAAGATTTTAGCAACTTGTATTTTATAATTCAGATATCATAATACATTTCGAAATTCATTTTGTAAACTAGGAATTTTCACTTTTTATTATTTTTGACATTAAAAATTTGAATAATTAGAAAATTGTAATTAAGCTAAATGCTTGAAGAAGAAAAAAATTGTTGCTCAAAGTGGCATTCTTCCTCACAAATCTTAGAACTCCATTAATATTGAACAACCATTACTCCATTAATATGTTTGGTTGCTGGTTATGTCCAAATACTTTGTTGGCTATTATCTATGTTCCATTGAATTCTAGCTAAGATAGAGGGAAATCAACCTAATTTTCGACAATTCATGTTTAAAAGATTGAAATACAATTAAATTCTAATACTATGTATTATTCTTGCTTTTCATTTTCACCCACAAATAGTGAGACATCCTTCTATAACTCCTTCTCAATCACTTCTTCCCAAATCTGAGGATGAAGTCATAACCCAGTGGTTAGAGCTTCAGAATTCCAAACACGAGATACTGGGTTCGATTCTCAATTTCTTACCGCACGCATTTGCGAGGATTCCTTATTATCCCCCTTACAGATACGTGTGTTGGCTAAAATTGGGCGGGTGACCTGCAATAGGGCCAGTTCCAAGGCTTAGTATCCCACACATTATCTTAAAAAAAAATTACTTCTTCCCAAATCTACTTCTAATGTACCGATTGAAAAAGAAGAGTTGATACATGATGTTAGCTTCTCCCTCGTGATCACGAAAAAATATTGCATTACTTAGTTACTTCTAAACATTTGGTTTATTGGGGTTGTAATATTATCAAGCATTAAACGATCATATATTCTTTGAAAAAAAAACAATCATGTATTCAAATGATTTTTTTTTAACATTAAAGCAGTCAAATACATGTATTGTTTGAATTTTGTCACCTCAAATTACAAAGTCTAACTCGCCACAACACGTGAATATTAATAAAATAATACCCACGCGATGTATATCAATTTAACACCAATAAATATCAATATAAGAACTAATGAGCATTATTTAAATTTCAAATTAGATAAAATGAATCACTTTAATCAATATTTATTTAGGACTTGTTTACTTTAACTGAATTAAAAGTAATATTTTATGAGAGAAGAAAATTAAAAGATGAACTAAATTGAATTTAAGGGGGTTTAAACAAACCCTATACAACTCAAAATTTGGACATAAATAATACAACCGGAAAATCGAAAAAAAATTCCAACCAAAATATTAGGTCTCACGTTTATGAGTTTTCCAGGCAATATTATCAAGAAATCGAAGACCACTAAACACTACAGTACTTATTGTTTAAGCACCATTTTCGACTCCTATCGAGCTCTCTTTGTGAATCTCAATAACGATGTCTTCGGGTGATGATTCTAATCTTCAACATACTCAACAATCCTCAACACACGAACAGCACTTCGTTGGTAAGCTATATTCTCAGTTTTCTTGGTTTTTATACCCTTTAAAGTTCAATCCGTCAATGAATTTGATGCTAGATGTTTCTGAAGCTATGCTAAGTGACAAATTCTTAACTCCCAAACCCCATTCGAGTTCATTTGTTTGATTAATTGATTGATTATTCCTCTTTAAGGATGCACTCCTCGTAGTTTGAGAAAATGGGTTTTATTCCCAGATTGTATAATGGCGCTTTATTCATAGTTAGATATGAGTTTTGTAAAACCGTAAAGCAGAATCATTTGATTGAAAGTTAGTTATGCACTTATGCTTAGACTATATGCAGTACTCCTATACCCTTTTATCTGTAGAATGATTGATTATTTTGAAGGATAATTTTGACTCTTCAAATATCCGTTTGATTACTTGCTTACACCTCTATAAGTGATGGTATTATTCATAGTTTGATTTTTTTGGTTCTTTTCTTTCAGATTATATAAATATATAGACGAGAAATGTTGGGGAATTTTATGAGATTTGAGTATTCGTATGATCGAAAAACACTTTAGGCGTGTACGGAGACACTTTCTTGAGATTTGAGTATTAGTATGATGGAAAAACACTTGAGTTGTGTACGGAGACACTTTTTTGAAAACAATATTCCTACCCAATTCATAGGCCGGGTTACAAGGAATTTGTTAACGAGATAGTGAGATACAAAGAGAAACCATAGTGAGTCTAGATTCAATCTCTACAAATGAGAACAAGTTTGTGTGTAAACTTTTTGCAACAATGGAGAAACTTAGGGTTATGCAAGAGAGAACTTTTGTGTATGAGGATGAATGTAACTTCTCATTTTCCTTCTGAGAAAACCAGTTATATAATAACTCCACGAATCTAATAGCAGTTTTTCCAAAGTTAAACAACGCGACGGGAAAAAACCGAATAGAAACGCCACGAGCCAAAGGGGTTGCGAGTCGCGAGCTATGGTCGCGATCTCGTTTTCGCGAGTCGCGAAAAGTTTCTGTGTCGTTGGCCCCTTTTTTGCCTGTTTTTGCGTGTTGTGCATGTCTGCTTTGTTTGCCACTATTTCTGCTTTGTTTTCTCGACATTTAACGATGTAAATCATTAAATAAACTTTACATAATTACGATCTTACAACACATAGTACTACGTCTAGTATTATCAATGTTCATAATTAATCACATTTATATTTTAAATAACATAAATCTCAACAAGAATTTTTTTAATGTGAAGCTCTCCTGCAGTGGAGAGATCATAGCTATGTATTTCTCTGTTTTTCTTATACTTATTACACTTTCGTGAAAGGGTTTTTCTCAGTTATAACTATGAGGTATTGAGATTTCCCACCTGTAGCCACGAATTTTGAAAATTCTCTGTTATACCCATGAGGTTTGTAAAAAAAATTAACTGTAGCAAAAAAACATAATTATAGGTCACAAACGTTAGCACCGTTTACTTTGCAAAAAAAGGTGAGAGTGTGGTGGACTTTTGTTAGGTTGATTTGGTAGTTGTGGTGGTGAAAATTAGTGTTAGTTTGTTGTTAACGACTTAACCATGTTAGCTATTATTATTATTTTTGTTGGCTACTGTTAAGAATTTTTAAAAACGTCATGGGTATAACAGAATTTTGAAGGTGGGAAATCCCAATACCTCATGGGTATAACTGAGAAAAACCCTTCGTGAAATGTAAACTTCACAATACTATATTACCATTTTTTGCTTAATTTTTGTGAAAAGGTCTCGCTGATGCTGGTTCCTTTAATCCTTTTTCTTCTTATTTTCCTCCAAATTCCCCCATTTCCCCAAACAATACCCCAACTTTACTTAAAAAAAAGGCAAGTCTCTCCTTTTCCCTCTACCTATCTTACGATTCCCCTATATCTATTTTATTTATGTTCCATTAATTAAAAAGATGAGGAATTATATGATTTTGGATTGTCTTAAAAATGTTGTCAGGCTTTTGAAAATAGTAGTTGTTCATGATTGAATCTCCAAAAAAAATCCTGGAATTAGTTATAGAGAGTATGGGAATGACTTTGAAAGTGAAATCATGTTACTTCTTTCATTATGATAGACTGGAGCTAATTGACAAGAATTTCTCCCTCTGTACATACGATTGGGTCTGTGATGCATTTGAAAATCCTTGAAGTAATTGTGCTTTCCTTCTACAGCTCCCATGTTGCTAGAGCTTTATATACAATTGAGAAGTACATTTTTTTTTTGATTTCATTGTGGGAAGTCATATTTTATCTTCACGCAGGGTTCTAAATTGTATTTGGCTGTTGTTATCAGGGGCAGAGGGCACAAGTCAGCCTTTTCCAGAAAATGCAGAGGTGGGATGGTATATTATTGTTGCAGACATGCAGCAAGTTGGCCCATACACGATATCAGAATTACGGGGTGAGTTTCTATGCTACTATGTATGTAAATATGTTTGAATATGGTAGTAGTTTATGTTTTTTCCTTTGGTCTCAGGACTAATTTAAGTACTTCATACAAAGAGGCATTCCACTTTTTGCTTTATATTTAAGAGCATCATGCATTACAGGTTTGAGCATGAAATCATGTACTAGAATGCATGATGTTCGGGCACAATTCAAGAGAGCTTGTCAAGGTTACCCCAAATCTCTTAATTGTCTGATAGTGTGAACATTTTTGAGCAAGGAGAAAATTGCAAATCAGATGTTTGTGGTGTTTATTGTTCTTGTTGCTTGTTGGATATTGCCATTTCTCAATCACCGTTTAAAATAAGATATTAACCTATCTAAATTGTTCTTTGTAGAGGATTCTTTTTTTCTTTTCCTTGGAACTTTCAGCAATAATAAAGAATTACATAGAGGTATGGGCAAGGAAATGGCCTAGATGTGTGTGATAGCCCCGATAGGAAAGATATGAGCAAAAAAAGGGTTTTTACGTTCATCGCATGTAAGACATGTGTTATCACCAAATTCATTGTCACGCTCTCAAGTTTGCCTACCTAATAACTGAAAGTCAGTACTTAATTCTTTTATAATCCCACCATTTTGGCTTTCTACACTATTCTCATTTCTCACAATAATTTAGTAATTTTGACCGTATCTTTTTACAAATATATAAAAATCAAACATTATTATGTAATATGCTGTTAAATTGGTCACAATTTATATTTGGAAAAATTGATGGGGATAATCCCAACTTTGGCCGCTCTTCTCATTTTGGTCCCAACTTTTGGTTTATTGGGTATAATCACAAATATCACCACATTCATTTTGGTCCATGACCTGTTAAGAACTGTTGGTGATCTGTTGAATAGGCTAATTTGACACATGTTTTGCTTTGATCTAATCTAATTGGAAATTTTGATGGGAATAACTTTGGCTGCTCTACTCATTTTGATCGGTTTCACTATACTTAATAAAATTTTAACTTAATACTATAGTTGAAGTGATAAATTAATTTGAACAAAAAATAAAAAGATCCACCACTAGGGCTGATTAATATGTCGGGTTAGGAATAAGCAGGTTGCAAAACTCTCAACCTAAACCTAACCCATTCATTACACGGGTCAAAAAACTCAATCCTAGTCCAACCTGTTTAATAAACAGGTTAAAGTAATCTATTTAATGCATTTATGTCTTCTAAATATTTAGATAATACGGAGTATTGATTAAATTTAGAATATATATATATATATATATATATATATATTTATATTCCCAAACATATTATAATTACGTAAAATATTGTTTATTATATTACTGATAATAAACTTCTAGAAAAGATAATGTTATTTGACCAATTTTTAAATAGAAAATTTATATATTAATGTTTAAATGGGTTGAAGTAGGTTATGTTCTGTTATGAAATGTCAACCTGAACCTAATCCGTATTATTAAATGGGTCATTCTTTTCAACCCAATGATCAAACAGGTTGGAAAGTTCAACTCTAACGCACTTTTTTCAGGTCGGGTCATCGGGTTATATCAATTTACCCCCAGTCCAATACCCTCCACCCACTATTCACCACACTAACTGTCCTTGTCCAAACCAATGAACCACCACCCAGAATTCAACAACCCAACCATCACTCATCAGCAGCCACAACTAATCACCATGCCCATTCAATTAGAGGTGTTTACCGGTCCATAATCAGACCAGGCTGGGACCGGAATCACATCGTTCCTCAGACCGGGAACTAAATTTAAACAACTTCGGTCCGGATTTGGATCAATTTGGACTGAATTGGACCAAAATTCTAATATTTTTGGTATATTTTTTTAATAGATTCCTTTCCAAACCGAAATTTTCCGGGTTTGGAGTAGATCAGATTGATTGACCAAAATCTTTATTTTTCATGGACCAGACCGGAATCATCAGGTCCAAACTGATCTTTTTTCTAGAATCTGGACCTGTTCATGAACACCAAAACACATGATACCCACCCAACCTAACGGGGCTGTGTGTTGGTCTGTTGGTGGGATGGTGAGTCATTAAAAGTTAGGACCAAAATAAGCAAGTGCTTGAAGTTGGGATTATACCCATCAAATTTTCCCAAAAAATTAACTTAGGGCCTGTTCAATTCAGTTCAGTTCTCAATTTCCTCCTCTCATAAACAATTATACTCAGCTCAATTCAATTCTATTCAGCTCAATTCAGTAAACGTAAACAGGCCCTTATTCAACATGTAAAAACCTGTAGCCGGTTAATTGGACCGAAATGAGAAGATGCGATTATACTCAGAATTATACCTAGTTTAATCAAAAGTTGAGACCAAAATAAGCATATCGTCCAAAGTTGAGATTATTCCCATCAATTTTTCCTTTATATTTTCAAGATATCAACTTTTAAAAAGTTTTAATAATAGATTATAGAAGCCATTAACGGCCACACTAATGTATCGTAACGGTAGACGCCCACACATTACATGTACAAAAGAACAAGAAGTCAAATTGAGTGAAGTAACTATGGCATTGAAATCGAAAGTAAATTGGGAGTTTGTCAAATTCCTTTTGAATTTTTCACTTGTCAGATTCCGTGAATGTATGCAAATGTTGTATAGATTCTCTGCACATATGTACATTCAGTTTTTTCTAGACTTCTAGCATAACATGTTTCCTGCATCAGTGAGGGCTGGAGGGTAGTTGGAGATCCCCTTTTCCCCCTCTTTTAAGGAGGTTGCAGGGAGGGTGTTGCCTTGGTGAAGTAGATATTTAATTAATTATGCTTATATCACAGCTTTTCCCTTGAGCATCCATTGTTTTCACTGCCTCACATTAGTTCCTTAGTTTTTCCTTATTGCTGTGTTCTTTTAGGTGGATATGTTGGTCAGCATTTGCTTTCGGAAATTTACTAGTTCCTTTTGTGTCCCTTTCAATTACAGTTCTACCAGTTACCCATAGCACGGTTACGTGATCTGTTCATCTGTATCATGTTGAACCAACTACTTAGCTTGTTTGCTTCGCCTGAGCAGAGCATTTCCTAAACGGATACCTGACAGAGAGTACCTTTGTGTGGGCTCAAGGAAGATCTGATTGGCAGCCACTTTCTTCAATTCCTGAGCTAATGACTGGAGTCCATCGTAATGCAGCGGAACTTTCAGATCCAGGTCAGTTTTTTTTCCCCCCTTTTCCTTATTGCTATTCAGCAGAGATGGTTCTTATTAATAATGTTTTATCGCAGTGCCTGCTAGCAATGATGATGAGTTCGAGAAATGGCAAATGGAAGTTAAAAGGGCTGAAGCTGAAGCTGAAGCTGAAGCAGAGATGCTGAAAAATGGCTCTGCTTCTGGTATTTTAGATGGAGTCGATCCAGAAAGACCCTCAACTCCACCTGATGGGGAAGTAGAATTTACTGATGATGATGGAACTACTTACAAGTGGGATCGCAGTCTTAGAGCATGGGTGCCTCAGGTTTGTGGTTTGGTGTTTGAATAATGCTATGCCTGGTTGTCTTCATCTTTTCAAATGTGATGATCGGACTTTGATCTTTCGTTCCTTTCTGTCCTTGATTTAATAAGCTTGCATCTTTGAAGAAAGTTTTGTTCTTTTCCCATTGTTAAATATTTTCTATCTTGCTAATAGTTTCGTATTTTGTTTCTCACTTGCCATGATACTTCTGGATTGTTTTTGTATTGTTCTTTCTTTCTTTTTTGGATTATTCCCATTGGTGTACCTGGAAATTTGCAAATTCCCAGTGGTATACTTAAGTTTTAAAAAATCTCAGTGGTATACCTAAATAATTAATGGAATTGAATAACCATTTTTAAAGGCTGTTTCAGGCCATTAAATACCACTAATTCGACAATAAACATACTTAGATTAACTATAATTAGTGTTTTTTTTGGCTAACGACAGTTGACTAAATAAAAAGAAAAAACCGAATTTATGGTTGTTAATGTCCTAAAACAACCTTTAAAAGTAGTTATTGAATTCCATTAGTATTGTAGGTATACCACTGGGTTATTTTAATACGCAAATTCCCAGGTATACCAATGGGAATAATCCTTCTTTTTTAAAATGAAAATTTCATTGGAGATGCTCCTACATGAAAGACATCTAGTGTAGCACCTTTTTGGAGTATTCTTTTTATTAGTGCAGTTATGCATGTTTCAATGATGCATTCTTCATCATATCTGGGTTTATTTTTTTGGTTGTGAATTTATGATGTTGTGTGTGTGTGTGTGTGTGTAGCTGATTATTGATGCTGCCAGTATCTGAATATTCCAACCTCCTTTCATGGCCAATTGATCTAATATTTTGTAGAAAATATATCAGGTGTTTTTTTCTCAAACAATTATTTGCGAACAGCGATGGACTATATGAAATAATCTTTAATTTCTTGTTGTCCAACAGGAGGGTCAAGCAGATGAAATGAATGGATATGGATTGGAGGAAATGACATTTGTCAAACAAGAGGAAGTTTTCCCAATTCCAAGTGTTGATGAAATTCTTGAAAATAAAGAAGCTGAGAATAATATTGTGGCAATACAAGAAATTGACACAAAACAAAGTGATAAGAGAAAAGAGCCAGAAGCGAATGCTGAAAAGAAGGTTAATGCATTTGCATTTGCTGTTTTAATTAAAGTAGCTTCTTTTTTATTTTGAACTGTATCATTTAGCACTACTTTAATTACCCTAATCAGTGCTGCACCCTGACCTGCTGCACACGAAATCCAAAGAAGAAGAAGTGAAATGAGCTTATTCGAGAGAAGCCAACTCTCCAGAGTTTCCTTAATTCTGATTCTTTTCTCTTATTATTAAACTGAAGTCTTACAGCCTTATTTATAGAGACTACCCCTAGGAGAATTGACTAAAATGCCCTTAATGAGCCACAACAACAAATACTAAAACAAAAGACTAAAAATACAAAATGAAACATTAAAAAGTCTTGAATTATTTAATCAGCCACGTGTCCCTTCCTAGCATAGGTTTTTGCCACCTTGGGTTTATGTCGATGCATAGCAATACCCTGCCCCCAAAGCGCCACCTTGTCTTCAAGGTGGAAGTCAGGAAACCGCGTATTGATAATGTCAAAATCTTCCCAAGTGGCTTCAAAAGGCTGCAGGCCCTCCCAAGCAATTAAGACTTCTGGAACAATGGACTTTGGTTGGGGTCGAACTCCTTGGACAGCTGCTGGGGTGACTTCCAGAACCAGATCCGAAGAAAGTTGTGGGGGAAGGGAGGGAGAGACAGGAGCAGTGCCCACAGCAGCCTTCAACTGAGATACATGGAAGACAGGGTGTATCTTGCTTGTAGCTAGAAGCTGGAAATTGTAAGCTACTGCCCCCACCCTCTGAATCACCTCAAAAGGCCCATAGAATCGTGCTGCAAGCTTCTGGTAAGGTCAGTGAGCAACTGAGGTTTGTCGGTTTGGCTGTAATTTGAGGTAGACATGATCCCCAGCTTGGAACTCAACATCACGTCTCTTAGTATCTTCTTGGGACTTCATACGTTGTTGAGCCTTGAATAGATGAGTCTTCAAATCATCCAATATTGCGTCTCGTTCAATTAATAAATCTTCAAGTGAGGATATAGGAGTAGTGCCTGTGGTAAAACGAAGTAATTTGGGTGGGTCACGTCTGTAGAGAGCCTTGAATGGAGTACATTTGGTTGCGGAATGGGTGCAAGTATTGTACCAATATTCTGCCCCAGCCATTTTGCCCAAGTTTTTGGATGACTCGAAGCAAAACAACGGAGATAGCTCTCTAGTCCCTTATTCACCACTTCCGTTTGTCCGTCCGATTGAGGATGATAAGAAGTGCTACGCCTTAATGCTGTTTGTTGTAATTTGAAGAGTTCATGCCAAAATCCACTCATGAAAATCCGATCCCTATCCGTCACAATGGAATATGGAAATCCATGAAGCCGAACAATTTCCTTCACAAACTTGGTAGCCACTGAGTAAACAGTAAATGGATGAGTAATGCATATAAAATGACCATATTTGGTAAGGCGATCTACCACCACTAGTATGGTATCAATGCCTAAGGAGCGAGGTAGTCTCTCGATGAAATCCATCGAAATATCTTCCCAAACTTGGGTTGGAATGGGTAAAGGTTGAAGTAAGCCCCCTGGACTAAGTGAGGACGACTTGTTCTGTTAGCATGTATGGCAAGCTGACACATTATTGGCAATATCCTTCCGCATTCCTACCCAATACATTCTTTGGCAATACGTTAATAAGTTTTAAATTCACCCGAATGTCCACCTATTGGGGTGTCATGAAATTCTTTGAGGAGCACGTGAGCCAAGGTGGAGTTCTTGGGGATAACTAAGCGCCCTTTGTATTTAAGGATTCCCCTATCTAGGACGTAACCCATACGTACCTTCGTTCCCTCTTGTAGTGCCGTTGTTAGTTGTAAAATGAGGGGATCGTCCTTGATTTCTTGCTGGACATCTTCCCATGGCAATCCACATGTAGCTACCAAATTACCCAATTCAACCTTTCCTTCAAATTGCCGTGAAAGAGAATCTGCCACCACTTTGGTCGTCCTGGCCCGGTTCATAATCTCAAAATTGTATCCAAGTAATTTGCTTACCCAACGTTGGTAGTCAAGTCCCACTTCCCTCTTCTCCAGTAAGTCTTTAAGCTGTGATCTGTCTTGTCCAAGAATTTTCTGCCCAATAGATAGTGACGCCATTTTTGTATTGCTAGGACGATTGCCATAAGTTCCTTTTCGTAGACCGGCTTGGCTTGAGCTGTTGGCCCCAACACCTTGCTAAAAAACGCAATTGGATGGCCTTCTTGCTGGAGGACAGCCCCTACCCCACTTCCAGATGCGTATGTCTCCACAATGAAAGGTTTAGAAAAATTAGGTAGGGAGAGTACCGGAGCTGATGTAAAAGCCTTTTTAAGTGTAAGGAAGGCAGCCGTAGCTTGAGTGGTCCATCCAAAGCTATCTTTCTTGAGTTGGGCCGTAAGGGGAGCCACAATTTGAGCATAATTCTGGATAAACTTTCGATAATAGCCCGTGAGTCCCAAGAATCCACGTAGCTCCTTCAAATTAGTGGGAATTGGCCAATCAATCATAGCCTGCACTTTTACGAAATCCACATCAACTCCATGGCCAGAAATTTTATGGCCCAAGTATGCCACTTCCAACTTACCAAACTCACACTTTTTAAGATTAATATACAGTTTATGTTTTGTTAACAAAGTAAAAACAGTATACAAGTGCTCTACATGATCTTTTTCAGATTTGCTATATATTAAAATATCATCAAAAAATACTAACACAAATTAACGGAGATGGGGTCGAAATACCTCGTTCATTAAAGCTTGGAATGTTGCCGGAGCATTAGTGAGGCCAAAAGGCATCACAAGGAATTCATAATGTCCATCGTGAGTTCGGAACGCCGTTTTGGGGACATCCTTAGCTTGCACCCGAATTTGATGATAACCCGATTTGCGGTCGAGTTTAGTGAAAATGCGAGCCCCTTCTAGTTCATCCAACAATTCCTCAATCACCGGTATGGGGTATTTGTCCGGAACCATTCTTTTGTTCAAGGCTCTATAATCGACACAGAAACGACATGACCTATCCTTTTTCTTGACTAGGAAAACCGGGCTAGAAAATGGGCTATTAGACACTTGTATAATTCCAGCTTGGAGCATGTCCTGGATGAGTCTTTCAATCTCATTCTTTTGGGCAGGAGAATATCTATAAGGTCGGACGCTAATTGGATTGGTCCCTTCTATGAGCACAATACGGTGTTCGTTCCCCCTCAAAGGTGGCAAGCCTAGTGGGTCTCGAAATAAGTCTCCAAATTTTGTTAACAATTCTTGTAAAAATTCTGGTATTTCACACCCTTCATCTTCCTCAATTTGACAAAGTTCGACCAACAATCCTCCCTTTTCTTTGCACAAGGTTCTAAGCATGGCTTTCAAGGACACCTTAGAACGCCCCAATCCCGGGTCCCCGCACAACGTGACTGTTCGGTCTCCACTAGTGAACTTCAGCACTTGTAATTTCCAATTAGCAACCATGGTCCCAAGTTTTTCGAGCCATTGAATTCCAAGAATTCCCTCGGAATTTCCAAGAGTGATTGGAAGGAAATCTTCTTTAATTGTAATTCCTTGCATTTCCAACGTGACTCCCTTACATTCTCCCCTTCCTTGTACCTCCATGCCCGTGCCCAAGGTCACCCCACAGATCCGTGTGGTGGTGATGGGTAGATTTAATTCATGCACCATCGAGAGGGAGATGAAATTATGTGAAGCCTTGGAATCAATCATTACTGCAACTTCCTTACCCGCAATTCATCCCCTTAGTTTCATTGTCTTGGGATTAGAAAATCCAACCGCCGAGTTTAGAGATATGGAAGACAATGTGGTTTGTTCTTCTTCGCCTATGTCCTCTTTTTCAATGATGTTTTCCTCCTCAACTTCGTCCACCTCCTCAACTTCGTCATTCACCAACAACACACTAAGTTCTTGACGTTTGCAACGGTGGCCCGGGGCCCATTTCTCATCGCAACGGAAACACTGTCCCTTTTCTCGTCGGAGCTGCCACTCACTGTCCGTGAGTCTCCGTGTTTCTCCATTTTTTTTGGTAGTTAGGTTGAGTGGGCTTTTAATTGAATGGGTTGAATGGGCGGGTTGAGAGAAAGAAGTGGGTGGGTCGATTCTTGAATAGGAATTAGAGTGAATGGGATCCATTTGGGTTGGGCTTTTCTAAGTTGAGTTTGAGGAATATTGGGTAAAAGAATTTGATTTAGGATAATTGGGCCCCATTTTTTTGTTACCTCCATAGTTCATTTTCCCCTCAACTTTGAGGGCCAATTCCATTGCATGGTCCAAAGAAGAGGGCTCAAGTACTACTACTTCTTGTCTTATATCTTCTTTGAGTCCATTCAAAAATTTTCATGTAGAAATGTCTTTAGAAATACCTGTGAGAGGTGCAATCAACTCAATATATTTGTCAATGTAGCTCTCCACTGTCCCCGACTGTCGCACGGCCAACCACTGAGCGTGGAGGGTCGCCCCCGCTGCCGCTATTCGAAACCGCCTCAAGGGCAATTTCTTTAGGTCATCCCATGTTCGAATGCTCCTCCGATTGTTCTCAAATTGCAAAAAAGACAATGCTCGGCCCTCCAAGGCCACCACTGCCCCCTCGAGCCGCTCCTCCTCCGTCATTTTATAAAAATGAAAAAATCGTTCCACCCTCAAGATCCACCCGTCAGGGTTCGAACCGTCGAAGATGGGCAGATCGAGCTTCTTGAACCGCCATGGCCCCTGATTCCCTTCGTCCGGCGGCCGACCCCCAGCCACGTAAGGCCCTTCGATTTCTTTCTCTTTATTTTGGGGGCTAGAAATCTCTTTATTTTGGGGGCTAATTCGTCCGAACTGTGCGAAAACCTTAGCCCTAAATTGCCCCAGTTCCTCTTTTTGCTTCAAGAATCCTTTCTTTCTCTTTATTTTGGGGGCTAATTCGTTCGAACTGAGCGAAAACCTCAGCCCTAAATCGCCCTAGTTCCTCTTGTTGCTTCAAGAATCCATCCGTAAGTTGTTGCAGAGAAGATTGTACCGTGGCCGACTGATCCACCATTGTTGATTTCAACGAAGCTATTTCCGACTCTACCACTTCCAGCCGTTGGGATTGCGTAGAACCTCCCATCTCGCCGCCGCCCAGAACGTTGCTGCACCCTGACCTGCCGCACATGAAATCTAAAGAAGAAGAAGTGAAATGGGCTTATTCGAGAGAAGCCAACTCTCCTGAGTTTCCTTAATTCTGATTCTTTTCTCTTATTATTAAACTGAAGTCTTACAGCCTTATTTATAGAGACTACCCCTAGGAGAATTGACTAAAATGCCCTTAATGAGCCACAACAAATACTAAAACAGAAGACTAAAAATACAAAATGAAACATTAAAAAGTCTTGAATTATTTAATCAGCCACGTGTCCCTTCCTAGCATAGGTTTTTGCCACCTTGGGTTTATGTCGATGCATAGCAATCAGGTAGCAATTCTCACCCATTTTATATATTGAGCGGGCACTGGGTTTGAGGAAGAGGGAATGGAATTGATGATGGCGGATGGTTGTACCTTCAAATTACACCCTGGTGAATAAACTGGCTTTACAAAATCTTGTGAAGCTCAGGCCTCTGATGCGTCAAGTATTAGTTAATTGAGAAATGCTTCTCTTTATTGCTTAGCCTGTTGTGCAGATGAAGGGCATACTTACGTTGTTTATACCTGCAATCTGCATATTAAAATGGTGTTTCTTCTGTGTTGTATGTCTATGAGGGGTTTTAAGTTATTACTATATTAAACTGTAGAAGATAAGTCACTCTGTTAAATTATTCCTCATTTTTTCTACAATATATCTCAACAGGAACCAAATAAACCTCCAGACAGTTGGTTTGAGTTGAAAGTCAACACACATGTTTATGTGACTGGACTGCCAGATGATGTCACAGTTGAGGAAGTAAGGAATGGTTACTATTTAATAAGCATAGAAACATTATTACCTTAGTTGCATTTCTTGAGTAATTTTTTTTTTGACATCCTTTGGTAATCTTATGCAGGTAGTGGAGGTTTTCTCAAAGTGTGGTATAATAAAGGAGGTACGGATATGAAGTCTATGCTGCCCTACCTCGTTTACTGTGGTGATAAAAGAATTTTACTTGCTTATTTGTTAGTGTCATAGAAACTATCTCTTCCGTTGTTAAAGTTTTCTCTTTCATTGTCACAGTGTGTTTCACTTATGAATGGATTTTTATTTCTTTCGAAAAAGCATATCTTTTTTATATTACGTGTGTTGTCTTTTCTCCATAAACTATACCATTATTAGTTAGAGAAGGCTCCTAGTTAAGGAGGGTGGGTTAAAAAAACTGTGTACTAAGCTTAAATGTTTTAAATATTTGCTTCTCATTTACTGTGTAATAGCTGAAAGTTTTCACTTTTGGGATCAAGTTTCTAATTGAAACAGCCTCAGCCTTTTCATTGTTGTAAAACTGCAATCTTCATGCATCTGACTCACCTTACCCTTCAAATTAAGTGGAGGCCTCTCCGCCTCTGCATTCTACATTTTAATGTAATAAAATTACTCCGTAATAAACATGTACAGAGCAGCAGGAAGGAATACTTTATGTACAAGAATTTTAGGCAGATTTGAGCATCATACCTCCTGCCATTTAGAGAGCACTCGCACAGCGCATCCTTTCTTGTCTATGATATGCATACATGTACAACACGCTGTTGATCAAACTTTCAAATTTTCCCACTGGACTTGTACAGGTTCTGCACTTTTTTTCGTACTGCCAAGAGCCTGAAATCCACCTAACTCATCTTCTACAACCTTTGCTGAGCTTTACATTGAGAATACCTTTATCGCTTGGTTGAAGGCTATGCTACTTGGACTCTTCATTTTACCTCAAGTACGTATCGGATCATTGACACTCCGACATGGGGTATGGACGGAGACTTGACACTTCATTTTGGGCTAAAATCATGAAAAAAAATTCACAATTTAGCCGAGTCTGACTCTTAGACATACCCGTGTCAGATAAAGTAGCATAGGTTGAAGGCCGAAGGTTGTACAATTAGCATGGATCATTTTCAGACTAGGGGCGCCCTCCTTGCTGTAATTCTAATACTTGTCCTTGTTATCTGTACCCTTAAAAAATTAAGATTAGTATCAGATTATTTCAATTAATTCTTTATAGTGGAAATTGGAACTGATCTCATGCGTAACATATGGAGATGTTAGATGTGTATCTGCTTCTACTTCAGTTAGAATATTGGCTTTGTGGTTGTGTAACTACATCTATTATCTTTTGATATCATGTGCTTAAATATGGTAAAATTGGAAATTGGAAGCAGAATCATCCTATGGCTCTGGCTGCGAAATGAGAAATATTGACAACTTTGATTTTCATTTTGCTACAGTCTCATTGATTGCTAATACGATAAGATTGATTGAACTTGAACCACATTGACACTTTTATAACACACAGGATCCTGAGAGTAAAAAGCCTCGTGTAAAAATATATTTTGACAAGGAGACTGGAAAAAAGAAGGGGGATGCACTTGTTACATACTTGAAGGTATTTGTTATATTTGTTAGGCACCTAAATCCATATGCAGTAGATACATCCTAGAATCTCATAATTCTAATTATTTTTCTCCTTTTCAACGTATATTAGGAGCCATCAGTAGCCTTGGCAACACAAATATTAGATGGGACACCTTTCCGGCCTGGAGACAGCATCCCTATGACTGTAACCCTAGCAAAGTTTGAGCAGAAAGGTGATATGAGCATTGGGGTTCATTTACCGTTTCTCTTTGACATGCAATTGGCAGTATCTGCTCCTAATTTGCTAAATATTATATCGTGAGGTCCACATGTTCTTGATGTGCTTTTATAATTTGTTTTTCAGGGGAGAAGTTCGTTCCCAAACAAGCGGATAAAAGGAAGAAACAAAAATTAAAGAAGGTTGAAGAGAAGATGCTCGGTTGGGGTATTTTCCTTGTCTTTTGTCCTCCATTTAATTTCATTATTGATATGTTCACACTCACAGACATCTTGAGCTGTATGGCTGCCAAAAAGAAGACTAATTGATGTTTTATTACTGTTATTATCTAAGGCTAAGTTATGCCATTGTTTTTATATCTCTTATTTTGATATTGGTTGGTTTTCTGAAAGTATCTCATTGCATTGCAAGTGAGTGGTAGATGTTGCTTATTATTATTCTGCATTTTGAGCTTTATTTGGCACTTGCTGCTCCTTGTGTGAATCTGTCAAGGATACCTCTGTCATAACTAGGCCTCCAATCCATCACACATGTCCGTAAGGGGCAATTATGGGAATGTCTAAAAGTATGTGCTGGACCAATCAAGAGGAGAGGAAATAAGGATGAATAGTGCTATAAATAGAGTGAAAAAGCTGCCATGTGGGATTCATTCAGAAAAAGAGAGAATTTTATTATTGTTTGTATTTTTACATTACTCTAGTGTCCTACGACTCCTATCTGCTGTAATCATCCTTTTTTGGTGAAATACAAAGCTCTCATCCTTTCCCTACAATAATTTGCTTATTTCATACTAACTGCCGCCTTGAGTATTGTTGCTACTGTGTTATTGCTGTTGCCGTTGAATCTGTGTACAGGTGTTGGTGCAAGGGTTAAGCCATAACAACCTCACATTTGATGAGGAAGAAAGCGTATAATGTGCTGTAATCTTGTTTTAGCTAGTGCTGCCTTTAGGTTTTTGTGTGGTTATAAAGTTCTGTCCTGCACTCCTGCACATGTATAAATATTATCCTGCTGGATGTTTTATTTTGGGTATTGTTTTGCTGCTTCATGGTTAGAATGGTATGCTTTCCGAACATATGCCATCAGTCTGTTGCTTTCCAATTATTTGTTTGATTTTGGGACTTGAAATTTTCCCTGGTCTAAGGACCTCTATCTGCTTTCACACTTATACCATGATCAACTTTTTATTCTTATGTGTGCCAAAGGTCAAATTTGAGTACAATATACTGATTTTTATCTCTTGTCGCATCTGCTTATTTAATTCATCTCTGATCATTCTGATAACATTACCTATTTTACCATTGAACAACCCAAAAGCCATCAGTCAAATCACTCTTGAACATTTCATCTTGTTCTCAGCTTCATGAAAACTTTAGAATCTCCTCTGCTGGTGGGTTGTGTGATAGACTCATAGGAGTATGCAATAGATTTGGAAGGTAATTTTGTAATTGAAGACTATAATGTTGAGTTATAATCTAATTAGCATCTCCATCCATTATCCTGCAAGTTGTAACAAAGTTTCTCGTATTAATCACAAGTCAAAATTCATCAATTAAACCACTCCTAAATACACCAGCTCATATGTTCTCAGCTTCTTCAATTCTTTATGGCGTACTCGTAGAATTCTCTGTTGATGTTAGTGTAATGGGAGTGCACAATGCACTAAACGATTTTATTTGGAATTTGAGTGTGTTATATTGAGTGATTAACCAAGCAACATCCTTTATTTTGTTTTTGGAGGAAAGCTGTACTATATAGTATGGTTGAAATGGGGATGTGATCTCCAACTCCCTTCCACCCTAAGTAGGGACCTAAAACCCAAAATTAGGCTGAAATGTTAAACCAAACATGTAATCAATTCTTTTTCCACACATAATTAGCCATTGCATTATGTCATTTCTTCTTTTCCAAACTTACCTTTTCATTTTGTTCTCTATTTGGTTTAGGTGGTCGTGATGATTCTAAACTTATGATCCCGGCTACAGTTATCCTCAGCAACATGTTTACAACAACGGAAATGAGAGTAAGTTTAAACTGTTTTTATTCTCAGTTAAAAAAAAAAAATTGCTTTTATTCTGTATCTCATTCCCATGGTGGATTGTGATTATTCTGTGAATCGAGGACAGGTGTGGCGATGCCTGCTTCTTTCATCTTCATTGGATGTATTGAAGGGTGTTCTGTGCAAATTCAATTTGTTCAGCATATTTAGTTTATTGATGATGTTGCTATTTATGCAGGAAGATTTAAGTTTAAAAGATGAACTGGAGGTAGATGTCCGTGAGGAATGTGGAAAGCTTGGTCCAATGGATTCTGTCAAGGCAAGCTTATTCTCTCTCTCATTCAAGACTTTTATGCCTTCATTATTTGTGGAATGTGTTTTCAGTTAATGATCCTTCAAGATGGGGGCTATCATGTCTTTTGAAACTTATTTTCTATGTTAATGCGTCTACCATGGAATTTTCATTGCCCTAAGAATCTAAGATTGCCTTGGAAAGAGATATTAGTGGACAAAAATCCAGTCCCAATTCAGAAATTATAAAAGAAAAATTAACGAGGAAAGGGAAACAAATTATAACTTTTACTTTATATTTTTTCCTCAATGCTTTAAGCTTTTTCTCCGTTGGAAAAGGTGTTGGGAGACAGCAGTCCATTTCCACTTGTAATTGTTGTAGTTCAGATATTATGGTACGGAAAGAGGTGATGGGAGCAAATAATAACTGTTACTCTATTTATTCCTGAATCCTGGTACCTTTGGATTTTGTATCCTTACCTTATTTTATCATTTTAATTTTTTCATAAGCAATGTGATTTTAATGTATTTTATTCCTGAATCCTGGTACCTTTGGATTTTGTATCCTTACCTTATTTTATCATTTTAATTTTTTCATAAGCAATGTGATTTTAATGTATTTTATTCCTATGGAGGAATAAAAGTCATGTTTACATTAAATACAACTGTTTGACAGATTGCCAGTTTGAACCCCATGAAAAAGAATATGCAAGGACATGCTTGGATTGGGGGGGGGTAAGGTATTAGGGAAAAAATAAAAGTCAAACAAAGAAAAATGGAAGTCAGTTATAGTGGATTGGTGGTTGCAAGGAGTATGTAGAGGTGTTGTGATGAGAAGAACGAGATGGAGAAGTAATTAAATGAGGAAAATAATTACCCAGGGGAATGGTGGTGCATAATGAGGGAGAGTTCTCCTTCCCTGCCAGCTATCTTGATAGAAAACAAAATGTCGGTTCATAATCCAAGATGCTGGGAAAGAGAAAATTTATGTTGCCTTTTTTGTTTATCTTGACAGAAAGCAAAATAGCAGTTCTTTTTCCCCGGCAGTATTACGTTAATTAAGGTGGGTTACTAGTCTTACAAAATTTTCTGTCAGTGTCTGACATAATTTTTATTTAAAGATTTGAACCTTTTGCTATTAATCTTTAAAAAAAAATTACATAACTAGTTAAGTTTTATATAGAGTTATGGTTTGATGATAAAAGTTCCCATTTATTTTAGCAAAAAGTTAGTCTGACAGGAGACTTGCTAACTTGTCTTTGCCAGTCTGTGTTTTTAATCGACCTACAAGATTTACAAAAGCCGAAGTCACCTAGCCTGGAGATCAATTAGTGTTTTAATTCCAATCCTCAAAACAGTATGGGGAGAGGGGGGAAATACTTAAAAGTAAAAAGAGAACGTAACAGTCTAGTTTGCGCTTTCTCCACTGTACCCATTTGAGTGAGCAATTGCGTTCTTGCTCGATTTGAATATTCTTTCTTTTTTCTCTCTTTGTAATTTGGTTTCGCAATTTCTTTTTTTGTCCAGGTCTGTGAGAACAACCCCCACGGAGTTGTGTTGGTGAGGTACAAGGACAGAAAAGATGCTAAAAAATGCATAGAACTGATGAATGGAAGGTGGTAAGTGCAAAATTTCCTTGTTATGGAGTGCAATACTGTATATGTTAAAGTCAAATCTTATGCCTGTTCAATCTTAGGTAAATTATCTACCGAATTATTTCTTTATCTAAACCATATTCTATGGTTCCATTGATTATCATCTGACCATACAATTTAGATCAAAGAATTTTTTTATGCAATCATCATTTCAAAATTTGTCATTAGACAACTTGGCTTCTGTAGAATCAAGGTCCTGTGCATTTTGTTAGATTGAAGAGCTCATTCACTAATAGTGTTATAAAAATTTACTGATTTATACCAATCAAACTGATATTGTTGAGAATTCTAATCTTTGGTAGTGTAGGAAAGCCATATTAGTCTACTGGTTTTGGCAAGCAACTCTCGCTACTTTTGTTCAGATCTTGCGAAACACAATAATATTATTAATTCCTTTTTTTTATTTCTTTGTAAAGGTTTGGCGGGAAGCAGGTACATGCTGTTGAAGATGATGGTTCTGTTAATCATGCTTTGCTCAGGGACTATGATGCCGAGAAAGAAAGGCTGGAGAAGTTTGCTGCTGAACTTGAAGCTGAATGATCCAATTGTAACTTCCTGTTTCTTGTGCTAGTTAATGTAATTAGTCTATGATCAAAATTTAGATGTAGCTGCTAGAATAATTGAAAAAACTATAGAGATGGGGCAGAGTTGAGTTGTACATACTTGAGGAGGTTGACATTTTCTGTACTTTTGGCTATATCAAATCTCTTGGGTACATCAAAAATTTGTTATCATAATTTTTTGAAGAGGATTCTTATAGCGAATTCTTTAGATTATGCTTATCTTTTACGGTTAATCAATATTTTGATGTAGTTTATTAGAGTGAAGTATGCAGTTGCCGTTTAAGCTTCAAAAACACTTGTGCATCTTTGTAAGTTCCATGCCAAATTAGAGATTAAAAAAAAACACCGGATGCAAGGAAATGGGGTTGTATGATGGAGCTGAGAGATTATTACATCTCTTTGGGGCTCCTCTTCATAAGTCTCCTTTTGATGCAAATCAATCTCTCATTTTGCATATAGGATAATTTTCTTGTGCTTGTTGATTGTAAAATTGTGTTCATAAAAGACACAACAAAAGAGGCAAAAGGCATGGAGTAGTGACTTTGAGACCATTTAATTTCTCAAACCATTAAAAGAAGAAAAGACATAGGCAATAATGCAAATCAATGCAATATCATATAGCTAACCAAAAAGTACTTTTTTTCATCCAATATCCCAGTACTTTTCTCATCCAATATCCCAAGTTATTAGAGCAAGTACAATAAGGACTTATGAGGAAGTCCTCTTCCTTTTATTTTCCCATTTTCCTTGCCTCCTTTTGATACATCATTCTCTTTCATCTACATCACTCCTCATCTTCCTTTTAATTTCCTCTTCTATATACTCTATTGTGGATGCTCTTAGTAGTCTAGTCTGAAATGGCAACCCTTGCTTATATCAGTCTCCTCTCTCTTCACAGCTGACTATGACTAGATGAAAAAGCTATATTGCATCTTTCTTATACATTGAATGAAATATTTTTTTCCCTTGAAAAGTGGAGTAAAGCTTGTCACTTTCTCTAAGTCATAATAGTAACTCCATAATTCCTTAACCAAAACAATTCAATAATATTGAAGAATTAACGTCACAAGTGGAAGGATGTGGCCATTTTCAACCCCTACAGATACAAGGTTCAAATCTTATTGCTTGCATTCATTACCATACCCTCACATCAAAGAGTTGGGATTCCTTACCTATTTGGAAAAAAAAAAAAATGAACTAGATACATGTGAATCATAAATAACAGAATAACGAATTTGTACTAAATAGCACGTAGCTCGATTACACAAAAATACAATTTCAAATTTATTGTGTTTCCAGGCTGTGCGTGAGAATTATGAAACAATACATCCAGCCTACAAAAGGGAAAGTACATGAGCAAAACCTTGCAGCGAAGAGGAAAAAATAATTACCAATCTATAGGTGATCTCATTTGTTTGTTGATGCCATGTCACGAGCCTCGAAAGGCTTGACATGCATACTGTTTATTTAGGGTTTTGAACAACAACCAATCATTGAAACATCTCATAAATACCTAATGAGATAGTGAATCTGCCTAATCACACACCGAAATCTGCAGTATTTCTTCAATAAATACACATCAAGCTTGCAAAAAGCTTGCATACTTGGCTCCCAAGAACAGCCTTTGGATGCATAACAAAGCATTTTTGGTAACCTCAGCATTCTCATGATTCATTAGTTTCATCACTCGTTCCTTAGCCTTGAGATCATTAACTATGATTCTTCCAGACGGATAATGTTGGATAAATTGTGACAGATCAAAGCAAGCAACAGCGAGGGATCTTGGGTCATTGGAGGTGTCCAGAATAGTCATGAGGACTCTCAAGATCTGCATTCACAAGTTAGTGTAACAAATAAAAATCAATATCTAAGTAAAGCAGTAGTCTAGTATGTCAAGGCGGTAGAATAATTCACCTGGAAATCATTTTCCTCAAAGTTCTTGACATTCTCCCGCCAGAATAAAGCATCTTTGTGAACTGGAGACCAATCGAGATGACCAAGAAGTACCTCTTGTTTATACTTGTCAAATGAACTCAGCTGCTTGACATTGTACTTCAACCCTTCATCTAGTTGATTCAGAGCTTCTACAAGGTCCTGGAATTTGATAAAGGAAAAAGGAAAAGGGAAAAAAGAAAAAAAAAAGGCAAAACAATTACAATCCATAGAAGGTAACAGAAGAGAGAGACTAGCACAGGTAGCATCCCACTGTAGTCTACAGTACAGATTGCGAAAAACTTCACTCCACATACGAATTAGTCAAGGTCACAGGAAATTTTGAATAGAAAAGCTAAATACAGTACAAAAGATATTTCAAAGTGGCTCATCAAATGTCACAATATGCTTAAATCTAAAAGGTTAATCAATTCTCACCTCATCTCCCCAGGCATTAGCTTTCAAATTCTGGATAATCTGTGGCATTCCAAGATCTACCATCTGGTTACCAAAAGTCCCTTTTGGAAGCAAATTCTTGAAGGTCATAATAATAACCCTAACCACCTATCATGAATACAAAAAGGCAATTTGTCAATATAAAAAACTGCACACATTTATGTTACAAGCATACCAGTACACAGTTGCACATGCTGAGAGTTAAGACACGTGTCACTCGCATTCCTGACCTTACACAAACGATAAAAGGAAAAGGCCAGTTCTGTGGCATTTGCTTTATCTCATCCAACGATTCAAAATCTTTACTTAAAAGCTCTATATATTACCTTTTCTTTTGAAGAACTCTTAACAACTTCGGCCAGCCGTGACAGACAATTGGAAGTAGCTAAGTATTCAACTGCAGGTTCGTAAAATGACAATAGCCAGATGCAAAGACAGGTTTCATAAAGGAGCTGTTGAGCATAAAGGAAAACACCACCAATGTAAGGAACTAATGGAAATAACAAATATATACTGATAGTGATAATAGAACGAGAATAGCCATCAACTAAGATGATTGCAGCAGGAGAAAATAGAGCACCAGGAAGGATATCTTCTTCTCAAAGGAATAAAAGCATTACCTGCATAGATTGCTGATTGGACTGTGAAGATGCTAAAGGTGAAACTTGATTGGACACTGGATTAATGAATGGGATAAGTAGCTTGACACCATCAGCTTGAACAAATGATGATCTGACCAAAGGTTCTTTCAACAAGGTAGCAAGGCAATTCACAACACTAGGGATACCACGACTGGGATGAGAAGGATTTCTTAGCTGCAGAATATTTACATCCGAAGATTAATAATACACCATGAAGTATTAATAAGAATCCGTCTAACAAAAATCCAAAAACTAATTATAAATGCAGATATATAAAATCATTGTCTCAAAACAAGAATAACCAAAGAGGGATACTATAAACTATAAAGACCAGCACCCAAAAAAACCAGGTGTACATGACGAAAAGCAAACAGTGATAATATTATAATATAAATGTGCTCAAACCTGTGCGCAAAGCCAATCCACCAATCCTTTCAAGACATCATCTATGGTAGTCACTTTGCTTTTGGAATCTGAAGCCTCACCATTTATAGATCCAGAATGCTGGCTTTTGGGTCTAGCACTGTGATGATTAAACATAATTACTTACAAGTAGGTCAAGAAATTCATTTCGCCAAAAAGTTAGTAAAATATAATTTTTTTCAATACCTTACAATAAGTGCAAGGATCTTGCAACTCTTCTCTTGTATGAACCAGTTGCCCTTCCATAGCAATCTACACAGATTCATAGACGGAATGTTATAGGAGAATAAAGATACAAACAATACAACCAAAAGAGGTGCGGGTATGCATGTCAAAAACGGTAATCAACCATATGAACTATATCAATGATCTTCTGAGTGACAATAGACTCTTTGCACAGAGACAAGCCTAATAGACTCTTTGTAAGTGTATCAAGTATCAACATTCAAATACCACGTTACTCCTATCTTAAGAGTAACAAAAAAAGCCTGCACTTTTTGAGATACGCTTTTCAACAAACAATTCAGTGAGACCACATCGTACGAAAGGTATGGAAAAGGTGCAAAGGGAAGAAAACTTTCTAGCCCACCAACAAATCCAGAGATTGTTTACAGATGTGGAATCTTTCTACCCCTCTCACAAACTTTACATGACAAATAAAAATTAGACTGTCATCAACTGGGATGCCTCATGCACTAAGGTGCCTCAGAATGTTACCAATTAAATTCTGGATTCCACTTTGAGCACAAGAGTTGCACCCGCACACCGACAAAAAACCCTGTAAAATTACATGCTGTTCCGACATGCACTAGCAGGTCTGGAGGCTAGAAACAAAAGGAAGCAGTAGCATCACAGCAACAACTTTATGAGATTATGGCACTTCTAGAATATTCCGACAAGATAATAACCTTAATCACACCACTAATATATGGTTATAGGTCAACAAGCTTTCCAACCACACACACCCACCCACCCACACACACACACACAAACAGAGTAACACGAGCAGGACTTATGTCTGACACTATGTTACTTCGACACCTTTACTTGCCTTAAAAAACACGTGTCTACTCATATCGTGTCAATAGTGTCGGATACGACAAGATACTTGGATACTTCATTTTTAACTAAAAACTTGTAACTCTTTCTCAAATTAGCCAAGTCGGACACTTGGACACCTAGATTCGAGTAGACACTTTATCCGTGTGACCGTGTCTAAGTAACATAATTTTCCAAAATTTCACATCGTCATGCCCTACAGCCTTTTCACCACATTGACTGGACATGAATGTTTCTCATACAGGGTATGAGTATGGGCATGAGTACATATCCAAGTGTTGGATACATAATACACTAAAATTTTGGACAAGGAGACCCTGTCCTAAAGTTAGAGATGGGTGCAGGGGCACAAAATTACTCAATATTCCTGATTTTAAAAACTTTTGTATGTTTTTCATGTAATTAAATTAATGTAGGCAAGTACGCTCTAGACTGATTTAGTTGCTTTTTTATTTTGAAATCATGATCTAAAGATAATTTTTAATCATAGGTTACACAATTTTCGTTTTATTAACCTAGTACTGTAAGATTTTTATTCATCAATATGTGGTTCTATTTAATTGAATTATTATCAGGCAAGGATTTCATACCCTTCTCAAAATTTGAAGTATTTGACACATATTTAAAAGAAAATGGAGTATCGAAGTAACAAAGCTTAACGTGAATCAATGACAATAGCTCCTGCTTAAATGTGTTTCCTGTCACATCCGTCATCATACCTCACCAGAACTAAGGCTAACCACTACACTTGCATTATTTGGTTGAATTGAAACACCAAAACTTGGTAGTTGAAAAGGTTAACCAAAGTTTATTAGTTGACTTATACATAATCTCGATCTCAAGTTCATGAGGATACAGATCTACTTCAATTTAAAAGACAGAAGTACAACAGACATTAATCATTTATACATTATGAGAAAAGAAATATCTAATAAAAATAGATTCATAGTCTTGCCTTACGAAAGGTTCATATACATCCTCATTTGCAAGTGATGTATCATGAAACAGCCTAGCCCTTTTGGGATTTGCTGCACAAGAAGAAAAGGAAAGAAAGTTAGACTAATAATACAATAAATACATTTTTTTAAAAACAGATCACTTAAAGTCGCTATGCATTTACCAGTGAGCATTTCATCAACTAAAGCAAGGACATATTCTACTGTTTCTTCTTTGTAAATATCACGTAGAATTCTCACAAATACTCGAACATAGGAAGGACCATCCTGTTACAATAAACAGCATCAATAAGAGTAATTAGGACCCATTAGATGAAAGCATCATCCAGATGTAAAACAATTGTACTGGGTACATTCATCCAAACAAGCTACAAGGATAAAGATAACAATGGTTAATTTAGTGAAACAATAAAGCATAATTAGTCAATAGATTTATACACATTCAAAAATCAAAACATACATGGAGGGAGTAGAAATTAAAATGACTTAATATTTTACACACGTCATGAGAAGGAGTGCATTCTAGTAAAATGAATTTGTAAGAGAGTAGAACTGAAGTCCCTTCTCTTCTTGATACTATTATACAATTATTCAAGTGAAAATTACGGAGTTAAAAAAAAAAAACAAGATAAGATAATATAGATCCCTCTTATGAAAAATAGATTTAATATAATTATGTGCATTTAGCAAAAACATGACAAAACAACTAATACTACGCAACCACAAAACTTGAACAGCATAAAAATTGTGAGATGCTAAAATAAAAACATTACATCATCTAGCAAGGATGCTCTTTGGCTCTCTGGTCTTTTATCATAACGCCTTAGAAGTTGGAGGGCTGTCCCAGTGAGCAACTTAGTCGTCATGTATGTCTCCCATGGAATGTCCCTTTGGAGAACCTTGAATATAGACAAGGAGAAAGAAAGTATAAGCAGAAAAGAAAAGGAGTAGTTCACACACAATCTAATCTGCCAAATTTAATACTGATCGACCCCAAATATATATATATATATATATATATGACGTCAGAAAACCAAAGAGAAGCCGCTTAAGATCTATTGTTCAAAGGACAAAGTACATACACAGATGCTTAACATAACAATGTTGGGAATGCTTTATTTGCAAAAAGATTGTGAGAAAATAAAGGGACTGGCCTGCTGATGTTTAATATAACCATTAAATGTTTCGAGACACCACTAATACAATATGCAAAAACACAGCCTTAGAAGCACTATTCATTGCTCTAGTGTCAAAAGATTGGAGGAATTTCATTTCTATCAGCTAATACTACAATATTCATATGCTACTCAAGTTCTCGCTTCTCAGCATTTATATTTAATTTAATTAGGCAAGTTGCAACTAACCGCAAACATGATACAATTAATTACTAAACTAATCAAATAAAGTACTTTTGAACCACAACTTAAACCCTTCCAGCCTCCTTTTTTATTATATTAATATTAAAGAAAGAGCCCTTAAATTCTGATGTGTTTCGGAACAACTCTATTTCAATGTTCTGCAGTTTATAATGTAAGGATGACAATTTCAAATTCTGCACTAAGTTGTGGCCAAGTTTTCTATTTTGTAATTCCATCCATTTCCAGATTCCAACCAGGTATTATCAAACTTCCCAGTTCAGTGAACATAAGATTCTTATTCACCAATCGAAATCAACCAATAGCTACACAGCCACTGCCAGAGTAATCAACTCTCCCTAATTATAAGTTCGATGCAGAGTCAGCCATTTTAACCTCAAAATTCACAATGTGGATTGACAGATAAAGAAATAATTCCATCTAAACAATGCCAAACCGCCAAATCATGGATTGCTTCCTAGATTTTCTAAAACAGGAAACAGATGGCATTAAGCGGATAACCAATTATTTAGATCAACAGAGCAGGGATAAATACAGAAAAAGATACAATTTTTCTGATAACCCTAGTAATCAATGAACTGAAAACTTAGATCAAATCATAAGAAGAAAAAAAAAAAAAAAAACCAATTAGTATCTATCTATCTATAATCATTAATAAAAACAATTAAAAGAGAAAGCGCGCGAACGAATCAAACCAAGTCAACGAATCTATGATTCGATTGATAAAAAAAGAAGAAGATTAAGAAAATAGACCTGATCAGTGGTGAGTTCGGCATGATCCATCGGCATTGCTTGCAGAAATTATGGTGGAATTATGAAGTTTAAAGACTAAAGATGCAGATTATGAAACAAATTAAATTGGGGATAAGAAGATTGAATAGGAGATGAAGAATGTGAGATGGGAGGGCGAGATCGATCACCAGAGAAAGATGAGAGAGAAAAGGGAGAGACGAGAGATATGAAGGAAGGAAAGAAGAGACCAGTTGTGTTTTCGTGGCGATAATAGATGTTGTATGATTGATTGATCTAGTTTTTTTTTGGTTTTCTATTTCCCTCTTTTGTTTTCTACTTGTATATTGATTTGTTATTAATTTTTGGAAAAAAAAAATTTGTTAAAAAATTAACTTATAATTTTATTTTTATTTTTATTTTTTTCAAAATCCACCTTTTAAAATTTTGTTAAAAAAACCACCTTATTTTTTTATTTTTGTAAAAAAACACCTTTGGCCGATCCCGTTCTTTAATGTAAAAAAACCACCTTATTTTTTCAAACTCTGCAAATCCGGCGAACACAATTCGTCCCTCCTCAAGGTGTCTCCACCCCTTTTACTCCCTTGAATCACCAATTTGAAAAAACTCCAAAATCGAAACCCGAAATTCATCCATAAATGATTCTTTAAAAAAATCAAAAAATGTGGCTTCTCACAAACAAACAAACAAAAAAATATTAAGGTGATTTTTGACAAAAAAAAAAATGTATTTATAAGGTGGTTTATGAAAAATTGTCAACAACTAACACAAACTTTTATCATTTTTGATATAACTACCACCAAAGTTTTTTATTTTATAAAACTACCACAAATGTTATGACTATTTGAGTCATAATTAAAATACTAATATATTTAAATTAAATTGAGGAGAGAAGTTATTACATTTATTTTTTAATAAAATTTGGACAACCGATTCGTGTTGTCTTTCCTGGTTCCGCCTCTACAACCTCATCTACCCTAGGTAGCATGGATACGGATACGGGTATGAGAATGGTACGGGTATGGGTACGGGATACGAGTATTAAAAAAATGTAGGATACGGGTACGACAATATAATATAATATTATATATTAAAAAATAGAAAAATTTAAACAACGTATAAATCGTATGTAAGTTTATACTAAATAAATTAATCATACAATTAATAATTTCTTAAGTTAAAGTTGAAAATTGCAATATATTGCCGAAACGGTGATGTTATGGTGTGTTTCACTTGTTAGGGAGTTACTTTTGAACTATGGATATTATTGACCTTAAGTCCTAAAATGATTTAATTTAAATTTTGATATTAGGATACACCAAAATATAAAGGATACTGCTTGTATTTACATGATCGGATACTCCAAAAATTAAATACGCCATAAATCGTATTAGATACGCAAAATCGTGTATCGTATCGTATATCGGTATCAGATATGGGGATAAATTGAAATATCTATGCAACTTAGCCTCTACACGAAGCCCAATCCTCTCAACATGAAATTTTTAAAACTAACCAAAAATATCACACAAGTCTTTTAACTCAAACAACCATCTCCACTCTTTCTTGTAATCCTGTTTTTGCACTAAAAAACTCGAATTGATAATTGGTCATGGAGGATGAGTACGATGCTCTTATTAAAAATGAGACTTAGGGATTTAATTAGTTCCTCATCTTCCTAATGTCAATGTGATTAGGTCTATATGGATTTATCGTCATAAATATAACTCAGAATAGTTCTTTTAAGTGGCATAAAGCTCGTCTTGTAGGTGATGGTGTAGTGTAACAAGTTGGCATTGATTGTGGTGAAACATTTAGTCTGTTTATAATCGGCTACCAAATGGGTGGTTAGAGTTAAAAACATAAATGACATAATTAAGTAAAATTATTAAGGTTCCATTTACTTTAATGTAAAACATTTTCGATGTGAAATGATTTTTTGTCTAAAAGTTTGTATCGCATACTTATGTAGCGAATATTGTGATATGGATGTAGTGTTATTTTTCATTCTTTTATATATTGATTTTACAAAATATATAATTCATAAAAGTAAAATAAATATACTTAATTTCATATTTTTTAATTATCTAAAATAGACACATGTATTGATATATATTTTTTAACATAAAAAAATTACCTTTTGATTATAGTTGAAATTTGGTAGAGAGAAGTGGATTAACTTTTTTTTTTTTGTACATTTTTTGGTAGGAAAGAAATTCAATTGGTATTTTTTTTCCCTATTATTAGACTATCAAAAAATAGATGAGAACTAAAATCAAATTAAACCTTATACAACACACAGAGCGTGCATAAAAAAATCTTATAAATATATATAAGTGAAGGCTGAGGGTAGCAATGATTATAATGGACAATTTTGTTATTTATATTTCTAAATAACGTGTTTTTTGATAACTATTTGTATTTATATCAATTTTTCTTATCGAAAAATAAATGTTAACTTCGAAACAATTTTTTTGGTTTATTTACTAACCAATATTGTTTAAGTTCAAAATGTCTCGTGCGCATATTATGCATAAAAATATGTATGTATTGTCCCCTTATGATTTACATTCTTAACCTTTAAGTTTTTTTAAAAGGATAAAAAATAAAGGTTAAATTAGCAAAGGAACACAATCACTGTAAAGTTAAACAAATCAATAGTGCAAATTTGACAAGGCAATTTTTAAGATGAAGAAGGTTGTCGCTAACCTATAAAAAATGATCTAATAATAATAACTAATGTAGATAAGGAAGTAGGATCGAATCCACAGAAAGGTATATATTTTCTCTTAATTCTAAAAAGTTCAAACTGTGTAAAAAAATCTTTGGTGGGAAATATTATTAGACTAAGGAAAATAAAGCAGGAAAAAACTAATAAAAATCAAAACTTTAGAGGTCTATGGTTCAGGTTCACTATAACTAAAATCCTGAATCGATTAAAAATCAGTGTCAAAAAATTCATAGATAAGTTTTAACTAAGATCTAATAGGCTCATGCAATTTATTAGATATAATATATACAATTAATCTAACAGGCTCACGCAAAAACAAAGCTTAAACCCTAGAAATAAAATAAGAATATAAAGAATGATCCAAAGACAAAGTACATGGGATTACAAAGGGTATTTGGAACCACACGTTTTTTCTAATGAGGTCCATACGGTTTATTGGGCTCATTTCTAACCAGCAACTTTAAACGACCCTAACTTCTTCATTTTAAGTCAGAATTGGGCTTCCACCTACTGTTGGAAAACTCTTTGGATCTAGTTTCCAATGCCACTAGAATCGTCTTAATGCGATGTGTATATATATCAAAAGTTATGTCCAAAATAGTGAGAGGTGGTCAAATTCTTTCGAATCAAATGAAACAACATCAAGTCAATTCTTCACCAATTGTTACCACAACCTCTCCAACACTAACCATTACTTTGCTGCTTCGGTTCCTATCTTGGCATACTTTCATGGTTTTCAATCCATTTAGAACATCTTTTATCCAAATCTTGTCAAAAACATGAAAAATACACAAAATGCTCCGAACAAAGTTACTAGTGGCAAAATGATGCTTAAGAGCATAATTTGCATAATAATAAAACCATACAAAATAAGGGAGAAAACAAGTATAAAATTATATTATGAAGAATCTATCATTAATTTTTTTAATCAATTAAAATCATGACATTAAGTTGCCAAATTCATAATTATTAGTGACCATAATATCAATTTTATTTAACATTAAATTTCATAAAAGACACAAGATCAAAATCATCGTCATTATTATGCCTATCAATCATAGCACAACAATTATTTTGGACACTTAGAAATATTTTTTTTTTACGGGGTAAAATTGCTTAATTAATAGTTTGCAAACTATAGTATAAGCAATTTGTCCTTATTATCAAACACATTTTAAAATTTAGATGTGGACGCATCGCGTGCACCAGACGCTAGTGTTATAAATGTGAAGTTAGCTAGGCACCTCATCAGTCACCTTATAAATAGAGTTAAACAATCCATTGTCACTCACACTAAAAAAATATATAATACTGATATACATATATATATGAATCAAAAATAATTATTAAATATCATGGGTAGAGCAAGATATGATGGGTCGAAGTTTACATTTCCTCAATCTCCACTCAAGATGAAATTGAGTCCGGATAAAAAGGATGAACTTAGGGCTCGTGGAGCAACGTATATACAAGTAAATGACTTAAATACAGGTCATATTAGTTTTATGGAGTTACGAGATGCTAAAACTAAATTCAGTTATCCTTTCGCTATTGAGAAGTATTATTTAATTGTGTCTGATGATTATCTTCAACGTATGCCCCTTCAAGTTGGTACTAAGGCCGAGTTTACTTTCACAAATAATAAGATAATGATTTCAATTATTTAGATTTAGATATATATATATATATATATATATATATATATATATATATATGGAGTATCTATCATAGTTAAATTCTTTCTAATAATATAAACTTCCTCTATTTTGAAACAGGTACAACGTTTTGACCAAGTATGTGAGAACTTTTTGGTCAAAACGTTGCAAGTTTTATAGAGCAGAGGAAGGATTAGTTTTAAAATAAGTTATGCATTGTAATAAAGTTTTATATATACTTTATATCCAATTCAGCATGGAATTTTATGCTTTATCTTTTGCCTTTAGATTTATAAAGTTTTGAATTTAGATTATTGATATCGCGTGTTTGTTTGATTTCAACAATTAACAGAAGTTATACCTGGTTGTATTTGGTCTACCTGCATCATTATATATATAGATAGATATATACATACAATAGCAATTTATAGTAATTAAATTGATTTTTTTTTCTAAGGAGTTAATAATTAATAACTAGATTTATAAATCATTGTCCCTCATATTTACACCTTATTTCCAATTTAATTTGAACTAGTTTAGATCTCGTGATATGCACGGATAATACAAAGATATTTATCTATCCACAAATTATTTTCAAATTTTTTTTTTTTTTTTTTTTGTTTGGCATGTAAAAAAATATATAATTTGTTCTAACTATGTCTTTTATAAGTTAAAATCAAGAAAACAACCAAGTACAATGCAACAAATAGTACTTAATTATCTTCATGCAGATAATAATTTTAGTACGATAAATAATCAATCTGATTTTAACATATGGAGTACATATTTTTTTTTTTAAAAATCTCTATTATATAAGGAAAGGGAAGGTGACAGCGATGTCACATAAATATTAATCTCTATTATAGCTTTTTTAACAAATCTTATTCCTATTTTTTCTAGCGAACATATTTGAAAAAATTGTAACCACACCCATAAAATGAATAAAAAAATGCTTAATATACAAACTTTATAAGTGAATCAGGGGCAATGATTATAAGAGTCATTTTATTATTTATACTTCTAAACGTGTTCTTAGTTACTATTTAAAGTACAACAATTTTTTCCATCATAAATGGATGTCAATATAGATACAAAGTTTTGGTTTTGATTTTTTAGTACCGAGTAACTGTTAATATAAGCTCAAAATGCGGCGTACTCATCACGTTCATAAAAAGCTAGTATAATAGAGACTAGTCTTATACGCACGTTTTGCATGCGGTGATATTTTTTTGCAACTTTTAATTAATAAAACTAGCAATTTGGCCTATGCATTGCTCCGGGTTACAATCTATTTTTTTGTCATTGATTTACTGGCCCCTAAATTATTATCAATCAAAATTATTTATTATAATTGAAATTATCTTATTGAATACAAAATAAAGATGTAGACTACTGGTAAAATATTTGCCTATATGAAGTTGGGTTGTGAGTTCAATGCTTATTGGCATCATTTGTTTAAAAAACTATATCAATAATAGCCATTATTCTATTAAGATAATAAGGTAAATTGAAGTAAGAATTATACAAAGTTAAAATAATGGCATATCAAGGACTTTTTTTTGTACAATTGGTTAAAAATTTGTAATAAAAACTTTATCATCATCATCACATTAAAAAACAAATGAAAACATTAAGTGAGAAAGATCAATAAGCTAAGAAACCTTAAACCGAGCGAAATATAAGAAATCAGTTGTAAAATAACAAAGGAGGTGAATGTTCATATATAATTAGCTAGGAAATTAGAATACATTGAAAAGTTAAAGATATCGAAAATACAAATATTATACTTTGATCGATTTCAAAGTGAGTTTATATATATAGTGATTACAAAATACTTAGTTTTTTGGTAAGTTGATTAATTTTATAATTAATTGATATAAATTTTATGTTGATTAATATCTAATGTTAGTAGCTCGTTCTTTTATAGGCTTTATATAATACTTTTATCGTTTAGTTAAAATATTTTTTAAAAAAACAAAATTTTATTTAGGGAGGTTTTTTGATATATAAATTGATATTTATGATTCATGAATTTAATTAGGTTTCATCTAAATTAAAATAATTTAATTGTTTCATCAATAAACTTTATTATATTATTCTATGAATCTCTATTATGTATACCAAGGGGAGCCATGATGCCCCCCTCCCCCCTAAAAAAAAAAAGTCTATAATGTCCATAAAATTTCTAAAAAAAATCAATTAGTATACTCTTATTTATTTATTAAGGAAAGTTATTACAATTTTTGAACTTTTTAAAATGAAAATATTACAAAATATAAAATTCGTATAAATAAAATAAAAACATCAAAATTCATATTTCTGAATTCTCTATAAATAGACACCCATTTTTTATATAGTTTGTTACATAAAACTTTTACAGTTTGATTATCGTATAAATTTGATAGTCGATTTTGTTTATTGTTGTGGAATGGCCGGATGAAAGGAGAAAGTTTGTTTATGATTATGTGAATAAAAAAAAAACAATTTCTCAAACAAAAAACCTTCGATTTTTTTAAAATACATTTAAAATATCACTGCACGCAAAGCGTGCACATAAGGGCATAAGGCTAGTCTTTTAGAATTGATGGTAAGTTTAAAAAAAAATAAAATTGCCAAATTTGATTTTTTGAATGTGCAATGATATTGCTTTGAATTTGAATTGATTGGATTTTTAATTTGGTAAGTTTATATGTGTACATTTAATTATTGAGATTGGAATTTTAATTTGGTAAAGTTTATGTCTACATTGATATTGCTTTGAATGTGCATTGATAGGTAAAAGGGAGAATTGAGATTTTGAGAGTAAAGTTTGTGTGTGATGATGTTTTAAACTTATTTTCTAAAAATGTTGTTAGTTTGAGAAATTGAAATATTTGTCAAATTCAGTACTCATTTACATAATCATAATTCATACACAAACTTTTTCCCTTTTATCTGATCATTTGACAACTAAGAACAAAAAAAAAAAAGTTACTATATTATGTAGGCTATCAAATTTCTACGCTACGATCAAAAGGTAAAAATTTTATGTGACAAACCATATAAATATAGGTGTCTATTTATAGAGAAGTCAAAAACGTGAATTTTGGTGTTTTATTTTAGTTTTATGAATTTTATATTTTGTAATATTTTTAATTTAAAAAGTTCAAAAATTGTAATAAGGGACGTCATGGCTCCCGTTGGCTTAAATAATACTCCCTCCGTAACAAAATAACTGCAAAGATTTGTCATAAAGTAGAGAGAAAAATGTCAAATCGCTGCAGTTAACATACAGATGGAGTATTTTGTAATATTTTAGGATGCTAATTGATTTTTTAGAAATTTTATGAGCATATTATGGACTTTTTCTAGGGGACGTCATGGCTCCCGTTGGCTTATATAATAGAGATAAAGATAAATCATGATTGTTTTACAAAAATTTTACCTATATAAGTAATCAACACTACCGCATTATTTGCATCATAATATTCAAAATTTCAGTATTTAATTACAACTAGAGTAAATCGGTGCTATGCACCGGATATATATATATATTTTATTTTATGATAAAATTTGTATACATTAATTTTTTTTAAAAAAAAAATTATTTTTATGTTTATTAGTAAATATTAAATTAAAAATCGGTTATATATTTATTTTATGTATCCGGATACCCGATTTTTTGGGTCACAATTTTTTTGATCCGGATCCGGTCTGGATGCCCGAAAATTCGGATAACCGGAAATCCAGATTCGGAAACTGGGTATCCGGATCCTTTTTTTGTCTTTTATATAAAAATAGTGAACCGATATGAAATATCCAATTTTTAAAAAAATAAAAGGACCAATAATTACATTATAGTGGCTCCAAAAATTTTATGGTATTGAATGGTTTTTTTTTTCCATTTTTTCATAGTTAAAGACCATAAAGAGGATGATTACATTATGGTGTCTTCAAAAATTCAATCATATTGATTTTTTTTTTTCATTTTTTCATAAAAAGCTTAAATAGTTTTTTTTATAGGTAGTTATTTTATAAAAAAAGGGCTAAGTAGTTATTATTAAGCTTAGGCGGTTATCATTTTTTATCATCAAATTTAATATATATGGTGATTTAAGAGGAAATGCATGAGAAGCCTCCATTGGGGGTTTGGAAGCCTCTCATGCAAATTAGTTTTTAAATTATAATATAGATGTTTATTAGTAAATATTAAATTAAAAATCGGATATATATTTATTTTATGTATCCGGATACCCGATTTTTTGGGTCACAATTTTTTTGATCCGGATCCGGTCCGGATAATCCGGATACCCGAAAATTCGGATAACCGAAAATCCAGATTCGGAAACTGGGTATCCGGATCCTTTTTTTGTCTTTTATATAAAAATAGTGAACCGATATGAAATATCCAATTTTTTAAAAAATAAAATGACCAATGATTACATTATAGTGGCTCCAAAAATTTTATGGTATTGAATGGGTTTTTTTTTTTTTTTCCGTTTTTTCATAGTTGAAGACCATAAAGAGGATGATTACATTATGGTGTCTTCAAAAATTCAATCATATTGATTTTTTTTTTTCATTTTTTCATAAAAAGCTTAAATAGTTTTTTTTTGTAGGTAGTTATTTTATTAAAAAAAAGGGTTAGGTAGTTATTATTAAGGTTAGGCGGTTATCATTTTTTATCATCAAATTTAAAATATATGGTGATTTAAGAGGGAATGCACGAGAAGCCTCCATTGGGGGTTTGGAAGCCTCTCATGCAAATTATTTTTTAAATTATAATATAGATTGCATTCACTATGTTATCTGATATCACCCTCTTAAAAAATCAAAATAAAAAAAATACATACTATCATATTATTAATTAATACTATTATAATAATAAATACGTACTTATTCCTTTATTATAATTGACTTTTAAAAAATGTATAAATTCTAATGGAATGTATACAATGCAACTCTAAAAAAAAGCTAGAATGTATCCATTTATAAAGAATCCTACGTACAAAAGGTGTAATAAATAGATCTACTAGCGTTCTATGCACACTTTGCGTGCGATATATAATATTTGTATAAACAAACAAAAATCGAAGGTTGTTTGTTCGAAAAATTTAATTATTATTCTAATTCACACTAATTCACATAATTATAACAAACTTTTCCCTTTTGATCATCTCATTCCACAACAATGAATAAAAAAGAAAAGGTTTTTTTTTTTACTATATTAGATCGGCTATTAAATTTTTACGATAATCGAAAGGTAAAAATTTTATGTGACAAACTATATCAATATGGATATTTATTTATAGAGAATTCAAAAATATGAATTTTTTTTTACGAATATTATATTTTGTAATGTTTTCATTTTAAAAAGTAAAAAAAATTTGTAATAACTTTCTATAATAGTTTTTTTTTGAAATAAAGATCAATTCATTTATAAAAAAAGTCATACCACATTTACAAAAGATCATACCCAACAAATACAAAGGAGAGTGAATTAAATAAGATTCTAATTCTATAAAACTATATACAATCGTCTATGAGATCAAATATTGAATTTCTCGCTGTCTTTTGCAGTCTTTTACAAGGGGTCTTGCGATCTGTTGTAGTTTTTGAATTGAATACAATTTAACCCAATTGATTGCACATGCAGGTTTGAGATCTGATTTGATACCGTATAAGTCTCCATCAACAAATTAGTTCTTCCAAAATCTAATCCTCCATGAAAGAAGAGAATAAAACTCAACCCCAAAATACCTCCATTAAAGAAGACAAAGAACCCAAACATTGGGTAAAAAAGAGAATAAAATTTATTAATGACAAAAACAAAGAAAACAAAAAAATTGAAAGAAGATTTGGGGCTTACCATCATAAAAAAGATAATGATGGTTAGTGGTGAGCAAAACCGGGTACCCGGTCTTTCTCAATGGAACCGGAACCAGAATCACCGGGTCTGAAATATATGGAACCAGAACCGAAACTGGTCCAACCGGGTAACAAGTTTATGGAACCGGAATCGGAACCGCTGGGTATCGGTTCCAAATTAAAACTGGGTACCCGGTTTTCTTTAATGAGTGTGTTTTGTTCAATTTTTTAAATTCAAAAACAAAAAAATTATTAAAGAAAAAAAACAATAAACAATGATAAACAACAAATCAACAATAATAAACAAGAAATAAAAAAATAATCAGTAATAAAAAACTAAAACAAATACCCAAAAAAGAAGGAAAAAAAACAGCAAAATTATGAACATAAATACAGTAATGAACAAATCAACTATATATAAACAACAACAATCAACTATAATCAACAACAAAACCGTCCTGGGTACCCACCGGGAACAGGTACAGTTCGGTACCCGAAATTGGAACTGTTACAATCGGGTACCCATCGGGTATCGGGTCCAAGATCCCTGGAACCGGAACCAGCTGCGACCAAGTAGTAACTTTTGGATCCGGAATCGAACCCAGTTGAACCGGATCCGGGTAATTACCCATCGATTACTAACTGGGCCTGATTCCGTGGGTGGGTATTCGGAACCGTTGCTCGGCCCTAATGATGGTAGCCCCTATAGCTAGAAAAGAGGTTAGGGTTTTTAGGTTTTAGAGGAGAGAGAAAAGAGACTAGTTTTTATTTAATTTTATTTAATTTTATTTAATTTCGTACAAAAATTTATTTTCCATAATAGATTGAAGTGATGCAAATTGAATTTTTGGAAAATTTTGAGGACTAACACAAACTTTAATTTTCAGGGGACATACCATAACTCTCACCTTGGAGATAATTACAAAGGTATGTATTCACGTTCAAAAAATGTATAATATTCATGGTCAGTCATACTCCATCTAATTCGTTTTAATAACGTCATCAATCCAAATCAAATCATTATTGACTATTGATTATGGCTTAACCTTTGCAATCTTTTTATTTTGTGTATTTATATTATTAGTTTGAAATATTTCCTTAGTTAAAGGATATTACTTATTTCATTCCTTTTATAGCTCCTAATGTAAAATCAATGCAAATACATTTACTTCTTCAATCCTTTCAAATATATAGAAATAAATCATCAGTTAAATAGAATGATTAACTTAAAATCATGAAAAATGATATTTCGAAATTAAATTAGGCTACATATATATTATTTAATTTCCAATAATCTCATGGTCCATGTATTTTTTTTTTTTTTGATGCAAATCGTCCATGTATTTATAAAGTCTTCTTTTTCATTTATTTTTCACTCATGTGTCAATTGTGCTTTACCTACACCCCTTTAAGATTAATGATAATGCAAGCTTAACTCAGTTTATTGAGTTAAAATTCGGTCCATCACATAAAATTTTATTTCTAAAATAATCAATATTGAATACAAATGATTCATCGAGTCGGTTAATTACATTGAATTTTCAAAAAAAAATTAATAATTTGGTCATTATTGTGACAAATATATGTCTAACTCGAGTCAGGTACGGATTGTATGATATTTAATTCCATCATGTAGTTAATCGTGTATAATAATATTTTATTTGAATGCCAAATCTTAAATTAATATGGAACACGTAATATAATAATTGAATTTGTAAATAATTATTAATTGATTATGTTGCATAATACGGAGTAATAAACAATCAAAAATCTCCCAAAAGATAATATATTTGTATACCAAAATATCACCAAAATATGATCATCAAAACAACGTACAAATAAAGGAAATGGACTTGAAAATTAGTTCACAAAGGACTAATAATCAAGAATTAAACATAATCTAGACTAAACACACAATAAAAAAGAAATAATGACTTATAATTCATATAGGTTTGCAAGATTTTGAATCCGCTATGGATGAATAGGTTCACAAAGAGAAGTGATCTCAAGTTTTCAGTTCAGCAAAAAGATTGTTTACAAAGAGGCGTAATGAAGAATTTATAGAACTTAGGGTCCGTTTACTTTGGTGTAAAACATTTTTAATGTAAAATGATTTTCCATGAAAAACATTTTACGTTTGAAAACTCATTTTCATAGAAGTTTTCCATTGTTTACTTGCACGGAAAATTAGTTTTACTCCCAAATTTGGAGAAAAATGTTTCCAATAAGGTGTAAAATGAGTTTTTACCCAAAGTTTTACATTTTATTTTTTCACCTAAAGTAAACGATGTAAAATAGAAAAACTATTTTCAGGGAAAGCGTTTTTTGCTTTAGTAAACGGACCCTTAATTAAACCTAGACGGAGCTCTAATCTAGACCCTTAAACTAATTAGATCCAATGGCCAAGACTAAAACATAATTAAACAAAAGCATGGAAGAAGTAGAGAAAGAAATAAAATCATTGTCGTCGCTTGCATCCTTCGTTGACCGGGATGCTCATACATCAAATTATCTAACTTTAAAATTTCAAAACTTTTAAGCATATTTAATATTAAACTTTATATTATACAAGTACTAATTAAAACTAATTAAAGATTAAACTCACAAATCAAGATTCACAAATCACAATGCTAAATTCTAGTTCAATTGCCACGTTACTTGGACTAGTGATGGACTAAGACCATGATTAGTTTGATGTATATTATACAATAATTATCCATGATTTCATGCTTTTGGGCATGTACAACTGTCCATAATTTTATATTTGATTATTTTTTTATTAAAAAAAGTGGCCATACTTGACCCACCCATGTTATTTTCCTCTTCCTATCTAATTAAGGATGCGTTTGATTCGTCTGAACTTTTCTGATCTGATCTGAAAATTTCTGATCTGATCTGATCTTTGGTGAAATTTAATTGTGCATTATTGTAAATGTAAACTATTATTAATATTGTTTAAAATAGAAATAAAAAAAATAATAGAAATAAAAATAAAAATAAAAAAATAATAAAAATGAAAAAAAAATAAAAAAAAAATAAAAATAAAAATAAAATAAAATAAATATAAAAATAAAATAAAATAAATATAAAAAAAATAAAAAAAAATAAAAATAAGCACTTAATTAGTATTTTCTGATCTGATCTAATCTGATTTTTTCAGATCTGATCTGATCTGATATCTTCTGATTTGATCTGAATTTTTCTGATCTGGTCTGATCTGATCTGAATTTTCTGAAAATAAGCACAGGAGTGCTTATATAAGTTGAATCAAACACACTCTAAATCAAGACATTTCACCTCATTATGTCATTTAGATCTGGAAAATGCGTAGTAACTCAAATTGAATTATTTATAAAATACCTTAAATGACACTCGTAAATATGTTCAATTTTAAGTAATATTATCGTAAATAAGTCAAGTTGAATATATTTATATATTTACGATAGTGCCATTTTACTTGTTTATAAACACCTCAAATTGAGGTATTAGGCATCACTCTATCTCTAATCACATTTTCCCTCTTCTTTTTTTCTTTCTTTTTAATAAAAAAATGTTTGTTGTTAATTTTGTTTAATTTGTTTAATAATTCCCCATTACTTTGATTGAGATTCCCAGCAAAAAGTAGAAATATAAGAAGTGAATTACTGCAACTCAAATTTGAGCACTTTCCCAATTGTTCTCTCTCTATTGTTTCACTCGTTATTTGTTTGAGAAATCTCGCCATTTTTTCCCTCATTTCTTACTATATATTTTTTTCGAGTTTCAATGACGAAGAAACCCAGTGTTATCAACAACAATGAATCAAATTTGATTCACAAGGATGTAAACAAAAGTGATTTTCCTTCTGATTTTGTTTTTGGAGTTGCAACCTCTGCTTATCAGGTTTCTTTTCCCCTTTCTATCTGTTTTAATTTTATTTATTGTTTTTAGTTTCAACATTAATGGTATTATTATCTGTTTGAATGATCATCTAAAAGAGGATGAAATGTCCACCAAAAACAAAAATTAGAAGATACTTGTTTTTGAAAAGGATGAAGATCTCTGATCAATAAGAAAAAAGAAGAAGAAAAGGATGAAGATCTGAAAAGATAATCGGTTAATACCTGGGAACTGGGAATTTTCTATTATTATGCGCAGGTTGAAAAGGGTAACTAATTTGATGTGTGATTGATAATAATGTTTCTGAATGATAGGTTGAAGGGGCTTGGAATGAGGGTAACAAGGGTCCAAGTATTTGGGATGCTTTTACACATACTGAAGGCAAGTCATAATGCTATATTACATTTACCCAGTTTCAATGTCTTGTTCAATTGTTCAACAACTTGGGTAGTTTATGATTTTTTTTTAGAAACGATGGTGTACCGCTAGTTTTACTGATTTAGGCTATAAATTAGAAGATGAGTAATAATAGAATTATACTCCCAACCCCAATGAAGAGTATTATCAAATATCAAGTTCCTCAAATTGAGATACAATTTTGTATCTCAAAGTGACATTTTAATGTAATTTATCTCTAACGTTAGGGACATGGATCTAAGCACCAATGTTGAATGAATTCAGATAATTGAACAAAATTACAAAAATGACATTTGATATATTTTGACTTTTGAGATACAATTCTTTTAGAACTTGGGAATTTCCCCCAATGAACATCAGTCTAAGATTTAATGTATTCAGATTTCAAAATATTGTTCATCGTCAACTTAATGAACAAATATTCATTGTAGGTTGTATGTGTATGGAGTGTACCTCACTACCTCTTCCTTTGGGTATTCACCAGTGTACCTTCTGCGAAATTAAAATTGGAAATTTTATCAGATACCCCCTAAGTTTGACACCTAAACCCCATTATCTTTTTTAAAAAAAGACACCATATGTTTTCCACCCCAAATTGGTAATTCCATTAAACTTTTGATGGACATGGGCCCACTTTCCTACTCATATAACGACCAAACCCATTTCCCCCAAGGGTTCTTCCTCAAAACTGAAATTTTTGAATCTCAATATCAACTTCAATTGTTGAAAACCCTCAGTTTTAAGTTACAATTGCTCTTTCAAAGCTACAATAAATCAGGTAATGTGTTAATTGTTTAAATATTTGCTTAAATTAGGAGGGAATCAGGGGTAAGAATGACAATTCACAAGTTAATTAGGAGGGATATGAGAGAAATGGGCCCACTTCCGTTAAAAGTTAATGGAATTACCCATTTGGGGTGCAAAGTTTAATGGCTGGAAACATATGGGGGTTTTGTATTAACATAAGGGGTTTCTCACAAAAAGTATCAAACTTGAGGGGGTATTTGCAAAATTTTCCACTGGATTTAGGCTACTTTTTGTTTTTGTTGTTGGTTGCTGCCTTAATGCAATTTTGGTTGAACTTTAACATATTTTGATGTCATTTCTATGATCAATTTATTTTATTAATTAACTAAATTGCGAAATCAAAATGCAAATAAAATACCCCGGAGTAGATAAATTAGGTTAGTGATATCATAATAAAAACCACTATTTTTTTTATTAAGGTAGTTATCAACAATAAAAGTAAAAAATCAAGTAGTAATTAACAGCATTTTTTAACAAGGATATAATTATCAAAGTGGCCTAAAATTAAAGTGATATAAAATTAAAATAATTTTTACTCAATAAGATGAGTAACATAACTAAAAACTAATGTACTTCTATATTGTTAGTAGCAAGTATGAGTGTTTTTATTTACTTTCCTATGTTATGTTTAAGACAATATGCATTTTTTTTTGTCATGTTGGTGTAGGAAAAATTATTGATGGCAGTAATGGTGATGTAGCAGTGGATCAATACCATCGTTACGAGGTATCAATCATGGGGAATATGGTTGTGTTTAGTGCTAATGGGCTTGATTGATTGTTTAACTGATGTATTGGCTTGATTGTTTGATATTTTGGTAACAGGAAGATGTACAACTAATATCTAAGTTGGGGTTTACTGCATATCGGTTCTCAATATCATGGTCTCGCATATTCCCTGGTAACATATTAACATTATTTTGTTATTTCATTAGTATGTATTTTTACATTTTATTATGCTCTAATATCTATATCATTATTTTATAAAAAAAATTCTATATTATCACTTATGTTAGAAACTCAAAGCTGTCTTAGTTCTCAAGATAGTAATGGTTTGTGAAAAGCTTTTCATATCCTTCTTGATTGGATGATAGAGAGTTAGTGAAAACTAACCAACTTTGTTATGATTATCCTACCCACCACCTTTGATACCAGAACTATAAATAGAATCTGTTTTTACACACCATATTAAGCAAATTGCATGATATGTGGTCCAAACCTGTGCATTCCACATATATTCCATATGCTTTACCAGCTAAGATAACCATTTCTCTTGTTTGATGGTATTACTATGTCTTACAAATTATAGAAAACTTTCCATATTATTACATATAAAAATTTACTGTATCCTGCAGTATTTTTCCAGGAATATTAGTTTATACTCCTAGTTACTTCATGACTTTTTTGGCATGTGTTTAGTAATTTGCTCATCAATCATCATAACTTCTATTTATTTTGCTACTATTAGACAATGAAAAATAATATACTTTCATTGTCTTCATTACTATTACACAAAAGTAAGTCATGCATTACACAAGTCAAATAATTAGTTTGTACACAATTATGTCATTCATAAAGTCAAGTAACATGAGATTGAAATAATAATATACTTTCATTGTCTTCATTACTATTACACAAAAATAAGTCATGCATTACACAAGTCAAATAATTAGTTTGTACACAATTATGTCATTCATAAAGTCAAGTAACATGAGATTGAAATAATGTAACAACTAATTCCGAATGGAGTATTTTAGCATTAGTTGTTTGTTGTTCTTCCAGATGGTCTTGGTACTCAGGTTAATGATGAAGGGATCAATTACTACAACAAACTTATTAATGCTCTTCTTGAGAAAGGTATGCTTCCATTTGAATATTTGATGCTTTATTAAAGAGTTCAGCACAATGCATAAATAAAATGATGTTATGCCTCTTTGCAGGTATACAGCCTTATGCTACTTTGTACCACTGGGACCTTCCTTTACATCTCCAAGAGTCAATGGAAGGATGGGTGAACAAGGACATTGTGTGAGTACCCCTCATGAACTTTACTGTTAGGAAAAGAGAACAAGTCTGTGTCGAGATACCTTGCTTGAGAATTGATTGCATACCAACTCAATAACCATTTAGAAAAATTAACTTGTATTATATTATTTTTTTCTGCTACCCTGTTTAGTTTCCGCCTAGATGAATTGGCCTTCTCAGATAGAGCTGCCTAACATGGTTTCAACAACTGGCAAAATTCAGAAAATACTTCACAATTTATGCGGAAACTTGCTTTGCAAATTTTGGAGATAGAGTGAAGCACTGGATTACGTTCAATGAGCCTCTTCAAACTGCTATCAACGGACATATGATTGGGATATTTGCACCTGGAAGATATGAGAACTCATCAACAGAACCATATTTGGCTTCACATCACCAAATCCTAGCTCATGCTTCTGCTGCTTCAGTCTATAAAGAGAAGTACCAGGTTATCAATTTTCCTACATTGGTCCAGCACAATGATTTTTATTTATTTTAAGGTGTTTTTTTTACTTAATTAATTTTTAGTTTATTTTATGCTGTGGGCAAGTAACCAATTTTTTTTTTTATGTAACCAAAGTACTTCCATTTACAAAGTACAAACTTAAGAACTACTTTATTTACAAAGTACAAACGTATAAAATAAAACTCATGTCAATAATAATTTAATTGCCAGCTGATCTGCTTTATTTCTGCGTTTCAATTGCCCGCTGTCATCTAGATTTTTCTTCTCTGGTTTTTATAAGATTTCTTACTAATAGCTAGGTTTTTAATGGCCATTTGCTATTGCTCAGGCCTTTTACTGGTTTAAAATCTTTTGTTCTGCTTGTTTTGTTGCCTTTTTATCAATTTAGGAAAAGCAAGGTGGGCAGATTGGCATAACAATAGATTGTGAATGGGCGGAACCTGCATCAGAGAGCATTGAAGATAAAAATGCTGCTGCACGACGTCTTGCTTTCCAGCTAGGATGGTATATTTCCTTCCATACCATGCAAGTTAAATTCAGTTAGCAAGCTCAGTGTCGATCTTCATTGAATGTGGACCTGCATTCTTTTTGGAATCATGGCGCTGACCTTTATGTTTTCCTTCAACTGTACTGATCCTAAAAATTTCCTGTTTGGCATAGGTATTTGGATCCGATATATTTTGGGGATTATCCCCAAGTAATGCGTGAAAGACTTGGAGAGAGACTTCCTAGCTTCTCCCAAGAAGACAGAGATTTGCTTCACAACTCCATTGATTTCATTGGTTTAAATCACTATACCACTAGGTACATAGCACACTCAACCGAGGGTTCTGAAGGGCTGGAATATTATGCAGCTCAGGAAATGGAGAGAATTGGTAATGCTAAATCTTTAAAATAAATAATTTATCAATTTTTTTTTCTTGTTTCTCTGTTCTTATTTGTTTTACTGCTATATTGGCAGCTGAATGGGAAGAGGGTGAAACAATTGGTGAGAAGGTAAGTTTACAGCTCCTCTCAAAACGTGTCTTTTGCGATAGGTAGTTATGAACTTACAATTATTGATGAGCTGTATTTCCTTGAATGGCAGGCAGCATCGTCATGGCTATATGTAGTACCCTGGGGTTTTAAAAAATGCCTCGCTTACGTAAAAGAGAAGTACAACAATCCAATAATTTACGTTACTGAGAATGGTATAGTCCTTAAGCTAAAGGGAATTTTAAGAAAAGTAGAGAAGATAAATACTGAAAGAGCCCAGTTTGACAAGCTATCGATATCATGTTGACAGGTATGGATGATGAAGATGATGCCTTAGCAGAGCTCAATGAGGTGCTAGATGACAAATTGAGAGTCTCTTTCTTTAAGGGATATGTTGCTGCTGTTGCAGAGGCAATCAAGTAAGCATCTGATGTCTTGTCAGTAGGTTGCTAATAGTGTCCCCTTGTTACTTCATTGATTGGTTGTCACATGGCGCTTACATATTCATAGCAGTATCAAATGTGCTTTTTTTCTCCTCATGTTAAAATATCTGTGAGCAACTGGACAACAAAAGCCTTGTTAAGTTGTTTTTCAATCGGTTGGTGCAGTTGGCTTGTTTGGCTGGCTGGTTTAGCTTTCCCTACCAGTTGCTTGAATGTCAATTGGCACTTACAGATATTCATTGCTGTGACACATCATTCTTCTCTTTCCAGTTTCCACTATGTTATCTATGTTGCTGCAATTACTGATGAGCTCCGGTTTTGAGCCTAAAGACCAATGACTTTGTTTGTCTACCATTTGTCAGTTGATCTATTCGGCTTGTTTAGCTAGCTGTTTAAGTTAACTTCTCATATCAGCTGTCTACACACATTTTTGGTAAATTCTATTTATTTCATTATTACTTGTTTATACACAAATGCAAAATAACTAACTTTCAGACAACATATCAAAGATGAAAGATTAGTGTGAAAAAACTTTTCTAGTCAGGAACCCTTATGGCTGTAAAATCCAATTACCAAGTGTTTGCCCAAAAAACTAAAAAGTTTATCCAAAATCTGACCAAGAATTACTTTATTTAGTTGTTTACCAAACAAGGCTACTATCTGCTGACTTAGCCCAGAACAAAAGGACAAAAACAGCAAGTTAGCCTTGTTGAGTGTTCACAACAAATCTGCCATGAAAAAGACAGCCTTAAGAAAAGCATGGAAATTGATGAGATGTACACTAGTGATTAGTGTCATCTTCTGCCAGCAAAGTGAAAGATATCAAAGATGGTAGAAAAATTTGTTTGTTGTTTAAGAACACTCCTTTGTGTGTGTGTGTTTTTTTTTTGGATATCTTATAAAAAAAAATAAGCTAATTTCCATCATTTACTACAAATTGATCAATAGGGATGGTGTCGATGTAAAAGGATACTTTGCGTGGTCTTTGCTGGATAACTTTGAATGGCAACAAGGTTACACCAAGCGCTTTGGTTTAGTTTACGTTGATTACAAGCAAGGGCTCTCTCGGCATCCCAAGTCCTCTGCATACTGGTGGATGCGATTCCTTAAGGGCAACAAGGGAAAAGATGGTAAAGAGGAGTGAACTTTATAAGGACCTCAAGTTCATTGAAAGCATAGTATTACAATTTGAATGCTCCTCTCATATTATTGTTGAGGGTTACCAATAGCAAAGTAAAATTTGGTGATATCTTTGTAAAAGCAACCAAAATAATACCTCATGTCACTCCCTTAATGTATTCCATTCTATCTCGTTTCTTTGAAATAATAATAGGGTATTCATGTGATCATGCCCCCCTTACTCATGGACAATAAAATTTGAAGGGTGATGACAGTTAGATGGTAATGGATCAATGGCTTAGTAGAAAGAAGAAAAAAGTTATTGAATCAAGTTTGGCGAGTGGAAATTGTTTTTAATGGTAGTAAGTCATTTGGAGGGGAAAAAAAGTAACAATTTCTTTAAACATGATTACTGGGTAAGTATAGATTTTGAAATAATATGATTTTTTACTCTGTATTGAGAGTTACCAAGGAATTTTGGAACTATATTCCCTCTGTTTTTTAAATGTTGGTTTACGTTTGGAATATTAAAGACGAGGGGGAGAAAAACTTTGACTATGATTAATTTTTATTGTATGCAAAAAAAAAGTCATTTGAGGTCTTGTTAAATTTGTCTTAATATATTTTTAGAATATCATTTTTTTAAAAAAAGAATTTATAAAACCAAGAGAAAGATATTTAAACATGTACTATTAACGGCCCGTTTGGTTGTTGGTAATAAATTGTGGTAATGAATTTATAGTGTAATTTTGTGAAGGATGAACCTTATAATTTCCATGAAAAACACATTTTCATTCCCAAACTCCAATTTTTTTCTCATTTTTCAATCCCATTCATTACCATTGAGAAGGGTGGTATTTGATGGGAATGAGTATTTGTGAAGAAAATTAGATAAATTGGAGCTAAGGTAGCACCACCATGGGAATGGATTTTAATTTCTTTTCCAAATTTAGTTATAAATTTTTTCCCATTACCATGATATATAACCGGCTACAAAACGAGCTGTTAGTGTCGACATGAAAACACTTCCCTTAGAACCTTAATGATCTATTTGGTATCCAGTCATAAACAAACATAATTGAAATGAAATAGTATATAAATTTGGAATGAAAGTCTATCCACTTCCAAAATGGCAGTACTAGTTTAGCTACAAATTCTTATCCATTAGTCCAATACAAGTTTGAGAATAATAATATTATTTTCTTTACTAAATTATACATTAAAAAAAAAAACACTCATTATCACAATTTATTATCAACGACCAAACAGGCCACGCATATTATTTGACGTTTGTCAATGCATTGTATAATCAGCATACCAAAGGTGTTTGTTTACCTGGATCAGACCCAGTGCACAAATAACAACATTATCCTTAAGATACCGATATTTGGTCCTACAACTTGGGGGAAAAAATTCTGACAAATTTCAAATATGATCCAGGTAGCTTGAAGAATACATTGCCTCGTTAAAAATAAGATCTTTCTATTACAGAACCTTAATTTACAGCGTGTAGCAGAGAACTTGGTATGTACAAGAATGAACAGTACAAAAGAACCCTCAACACAATTCTAACATATTTACTTCTTGTCAAGTAGATGGGTTAAGGAGTGAAAATAGGGCTTACAATGATTCTTCATCAACAATAGTGTTCACAGAACTGCACCATCAGATTATCATGGAACCTGTCTTCTTCAATTGCATGATTTTAGAATTTTACATATATATAATATATATACAAAAACATATATTCCAGCATTAACATTACAAGATGTTCTACGATTTCTACCCATGATGATACACGTGCTAAAACGTTACAAATTCTCCCACCCCTAGACTCCCCTGTTAACCTACTAATCACCCAAAAAATAAAAATGAAAATATAAAATACCTTAAGAGAAAAGAATAAATAGAGGGGAAACCAATCCCACCATCTAAGCTATGTTAACTAACTAGGACTACAAGGCTATTCACCAATCTATCTTTCTGTGTTTGTATGAGATCAGAATTCAGAATCCGGGTTTCATGAGCTTTCCTCTAGGCTTTATTTTAATGTCACAGAAAACGTTCTCCTGCTCCGCGTGTACATAATCCTTAGTTTTGAGGACCTGTGAAAAAACGCACAACAAATAAGAAGTTTTCACATTGAGTTTAGAATAGTATCATTTTTTAGATCTAAATACCCCCTTTTTCTAGGGTGAACCCTAGAGCTATTAGGATTTGAAGGAATATTGTTTATGGTTTCAATTTTTTCAGATTATATTTTAAATGAAAATTTTAATATATAACCATTTATGCTTGACGTACCAGCGTTTCAAAAAACATTCTTGACGCTTCTTTTCTTGTTTTCCCGAGTAACAAGCCATCCAAAGAGATAACCTTCTTTGACTGATCAGATTCCTTTTCAAACAAGCCTTGAAGATAGTTGGCAACCGCTCTGAAAAAGGCAAACACATCAGTATTGTATGTTCGTCTGAAAATTAGATTGAACTCCAGAGGCAACAAGCCAAGTCAATCTCACATTTGACCTGATTTAAACTGGGAAATTCAGTAGTGACTTAACTTGATTGGAGTATTGGATTACCCACATTCAAAAAAAACAAAAGGGAAAAAATATACAGACCTTGTACGAGCAGACCAGCCACTATTGTCAAGAATGCGTTTGTCTTCAGCATCAGGCGCATCACTTTCATAATCCTCCGCAGCATCATCATCATCAACATTCAAAAAGTCTGAATGAAAAATAGCAGATCAAATCATTACCTTTAAATATAAGCTCCATGTAACAGGTCAATTCAAATGTCTGAATGAACAGAGTAAGCTCCATGAACAGGCTGATGCAAGAGTCAACATTAGTAGGGATATAGATTAGGATATAGATTAGAATCTAGCAGAGCTGGCAAGCTAGCGAGCTGGTTTTGTACAGGTCGATGTGGAGCATCGTGAATACAAGTTGAGTTAGCTTATAGACAGGTCAAATCAGGTAAAATTTCAGGTATGAGTTGAGGCAGTTTACATTGCCTTTGATTGGGTTATTCATGTTCAACTTGAGAGGAATTAGATTCAAGCCAAAAGCTCAGGTCCATCTCCTGTCAACATCATATTCTAACCAGTTATTCCCTCCATTTTTATTTAATTTGCCCACTTCACTTTCCACACTTACCAAGACAAAACCTTGAAGATTCCAACAAGAATACAACTATACAAATCCCATATGACTATTTTTTCTTAGAAATAAATATACTTTGTGAATAGTGACAAAAGTCAAACTGAGCTATTTGATTAAAGAAAAAACACAGGTAATATTTCAGATGTATATTGTGCTGCATCACTGATGAAATAGGTTGTTTCAGTTTATCAAGTCAAAGGTTACTTTTGTGTTCAGTTAACACTAAATAACTTAAAGTTACATAAATGGTTTATATTGAAATATTAATACAAACATAGCAAAGAGAAGAGACCTTCAGGCAGTAAATAAGTAGTTGGAGAACTTGGATTGTGTTGTCAAACTCAGATTAAATGCTCCACACCATAAATGGACTTCTCTATATCTATAAGCTTCCTACAATAATGTTTAGAATTTTGGTGGCTTCCTAAATCCTGAAGTCTCCCTTAAAATACTTAATTTCCCTAAAATAATTTTTTTTTAAAACTTGCCTCCTACTTTCTCTCGACAATCTCCCCCCCCCCCAACACCCGAGTGTTTAACAAGAAGCTGAAGAAATATTTATAAACATGGAGACCAGAAAGGTTATCTTCAATCCAGTTCGGCTCAGTCCACATAAGTTATAACCACAATGCTTTTAAAGCAGTCCCGGCCTAGTGCCCATTGCAGGTTACACTTAAATGTGATTGATACAATATTATACTACCTCCGTATCAGTTTAATTGAACCAAATGGGTTATCGCGGTTCCCTATGGACATTTTTTTAAAGTAGGATTAGGAGAATGTTGAAGGGTAAAGTAAGAGAGAGAAAAAATGACATGTAAAGTACTTTTGGAGAATGTGTAAGATTTAGGAGGGCATAATGTTTGTTTATGTTTTTAAATTAGAGGTATTTGAAATTTTAGGTCTAAAATTTTACCAAATTTAGAAAGATATGAATTGTTGCAGTTATTGTGTTACATCCTTATTTAGAAATTTAGAAATGTTGCAGATAAACCGATACAGAGTACAAAAATAAAAGAGCATCAAACCTGTATCATGTTCAATGGCTTCTGTCCCAAATTCCTGCATCACAAGAGTGAAAGCGATACTCAGTATCATCTCCACAAGCGCACACACACACACAAATAGCAGGTTAATCTTAAAGATAATGTTCATTGATTCAGCAACTCTGGTAATTTTCCTTACAATTTTCCTCACATTCAATTCAAGGATTTCAAGAAATGGAATAAATTTTATGCAAATGTGATTCAAATATATCCTTACAAAATAAGGACACAAATTGTCACTTCTATTGAAAAGAGAACTCGGTTTTTTTATTTACCATCTGTCTCAAGAAAATGCCACACAGATTTATGGCTGGAAGTTACAAAGAAAAGACCTAATGCACATGATGCTCAGTGAAGTCAAAAGTGGGGAAAACAATTTCGTGCTTTTTTTAAAAATCACAACATAACGTTCACACAATAAGTTCTTATGACAAAAGAGAACAAAATGTAAATTTATTATTATGCACAACATCTCAACAAGTCCAACAATGTCAGTGTTGTCAATGTACAATTCACAGATGCATTATACATTCTATAAACCCATCATTTCAACCAGAAACTACAATTCTATCAACATCACTCATTAATAAAGTATTCTTCAGGGATATCCAGATATGGTGGGAGAATGCCTTGATATAAACATGCAGGCAGATATAGATTTAAAGTATAGTGATTAAAAGAGCTAGCAGATGAGATGTGCACAATCTAGGCAATTACAGTCCACCCCTGTTTTGCTTAAACATCTTACTTTTCATGACTTATCAACCTCCTACAGAAGCAAACAGCTGTGAAAACTACTTTTTGCATGAATATAAACTGGAAAGTTATCTTGATCCATCGTTTTGTTCATAACAAAACAATGCCAAATCAATCATAAGCTATAAATGGTCAACTTATGTTTATACCTACATATACATAAATTAGAACAGAACCATAAACAAGCAGCAGCATGAAAATACACCTAAAATAAGGCATTTATTCAAAGTATAAGCATACACAATTAAAGTGATGCCATTGGGAGGGGGAACTCAAGATAATTTAAATATTTAAATGAAATAAGATGCAATTTAACATCAAAAAGATCAAGGTTAAGGTTATCTGAAAAGGCACTCACAGCGTTGTTCCCAGTGTCGATAAATTCAGTACGAACAGGAGTAGAGTCCATGATAATCTTTGGACCACCTTCTGAATGCTGTAGATCTTCCATCTCATTAAAATTGGTGAATTGAGAGCTAACACAAGCGTCTACTGGATATGGCGAATCTAATTTCACATGCTCACCAACAATGTTTGAATTTAGGCAGCTATCATCATGTACTAGGCCTGTAAAACAAGGTTCATCCTTATGTGTGATACCAAATACATTTTGCTGACAATCCTCAGCTACATGTTCTGACGTTGGACAAACCCTGTCCTCAAGAGACATGGAGTCGGAGATAGTAAAATCATGAATATGCAGAGAACAAGTATCCTGGAAATTCCCCATAACTACATCCGTATCAACACCTTCCCTTTTCTCCAAGTTAAATTCTATTGAAACACTATCCGCCCCTTGATCTATTTCTGTATCAACACCTTCCCTTTTCCCCGATAAATGCTCGCCATCTGATCTTTCTTTTAAGTCAAAATTGTTTGAAACACCCCCTTGATCTCGAATATGGGATCCACCATTCTCCACCGCAGAAGCATCTCCCGTTGAACAACTAGTAATACACCTCTGATCAAGTAATTGATCTGATGAATCAATATGTGTAGCCATCATAACATCACTAAATTTTGAATCAACTTTAGTATCTTCTATACAGGCAGCTTCTGGGACATGATCAGTTGACAATATTGGCTCAACAACAGAATGATCTGCTGCATTGTTAACTGGAGTTCTGTCGCCATCAAATTCTGTACCAACCTTTTCTTCGGAAGCATCACATTGTGACAACTGTTTCATGACCTCTGTATCTACATTCTCCACCTCCTTCGGCATAATACTACACTCTTCCATTGCAGACTTTTGTTCACATGAAGTTGTCAATAGTCTCCCGGCCTCATCGGGGTCAATAGAAGGTACAAGACTCCCCACAGCTTCAGGTTTTCCATCAAGCTGTGGCCTCGCAAAGGCGTCAGCAATAGAGGGTAAAAGAGAGCCTACGCCTTCAGTTTCCTCATCAAGTGGAGGTTTTGCAGATTTGTCTCCTTCACTTGCTCCTTTGTTTCCATTATCTCGAATAACTTTGATTCCATTCAGATCAAATTGATTATTACTCAATGCAGGAAACATTCCTACAAAAGAAAACAATGTATTCAGATAAGGTAAACAACCTTCAGATGTAGAATAAACCATATGCAGTCAGCCCAAATGGAAGATTCACCAGCAATGGTTTCAGTAGTTGTAAATGAAGGTTACAAAGCTAGTAAGTATCAGAACAACCCAATACACATCAAAAGGTAAACCAATATAACTAAATAAACAAGCACTAAACAAGTAAACATAACCTACAATGCTATCCAAGCCAACTTACTAATCAAGCTATAAAAAATCAGCAAAAAAAAAAGCAGTGAAAAGCGGAGAGAGATAAATGATTAGTCCAACAAAGGCTGGTATGCTTAATTGAGTATAAATGATACAGAGCCTATATATGATTAGAGAACCAGATGACTTCGAGAATTCCACCTCCTACAAGTAGAACTTCCTTTGTACTGATGTATCAATCAAAGATTCAAAGAACAATAAATATGTTAAAGAGTCGTGACAGAGTAACTGAACAGGGAAAAAAAACTATTGTTGAATACAAATCCTCCAAAAACACAAAAGGCCGCAATACATCCAGCAGTACAATATCTTTTTACTAATCAACAGTCATTTTAATTAAGTAGAAGAATAAATAAATTTCCAAAATATTTACCTGTTAATACAGGTTCAGTAAAAATATCATCCTCCAGAAACTGTTTCTGAATCGCCCAAACTTCAAGGTTCGTACAGGGAGCTTTTTTGCGCACACGGCGTATATCTTCTGTGTTTGTCAGCTGTTGCCTTATGGTGCTGAACAGATGGTAAAAAGTATTTAGAAACTAAAGAAAAGCACTTCGTAGCAAAAAGTATAGCAGACAAAAGATACTATCCATTAGAAAAAAGGCACATGCCACAATGAACTAAATTACAATATGCTCCAACCTCTGGAAAGACCTTGGGGATGAACTAAATTACAATATGCTCCAACAAAATAAACCAATTAAAGGGAAAAATACACTGGAAGGATCTTGCCTTCTTTCTTGTACAGCTCTAAATTCGAAATAAGAGACTCAACTTCTGCAACACAATCCATAACATATACACCACCAGAGCCATAGGTTGATAACAGTTAATGCAAATAACACCACGGGATTTTTTTTCCTTTTGTTTGGTTTTATATTCCAGAGTTTGAAATTATGGATGCATGGAATTCAACATCTCAACTATCAGAGCAATAGAATTTGTTTAAGCTCTGTATGAACTACCAAGTAAGATGTGCAGTACAGCTATAGAATGGTAAAACCATATTATAGCATAGCTTAACTTTGGCTAATGCCTAATTTCAAAATAACCCACTCGGGCCAGTCCAATTACTATTTTTTTTACCCACTCAATCCACCTTCCTTTCCCCTCAACCTCTTCCTATATCCCTCTAAAGTCTAAACATTACGGTCATGAAATGCAACAATGAAGCCGGACTCAAGGCTCGACAAGTCCACAACACTTCTTAAGGCTAGTGGTTGTGCAGCAAATGTAGCTGAAGATTTCATACTTTCATCAGCCATAAATTGTATAAATCACTGTCTATTCATTAGTCCTCCCCAATATTTAGCCAGATAGTGTTCCTAGAAACTAGGAAGTTCTACCATTAAATGAGCAAGAAATTAAAGACATGACGTAAGCCTCAACTGCCATTATTGTTGGGGAAAGGAAAGCTAGAAATTCTACCATATAAATGCTTAAATATATCTCCTTTTCATCCTGATTACTATGCTACCCCCTCAAGCTCAATTTCTCCCAAACAAAGCTGTTACAAATTGAGACATGAACACAAAAGGCCAACTATGAAAGCTATTTGACATAAGGCATCACCATTACGTATAGCAATCTATTGCATGCTTGGTTGATTCAAAATATGTTGGAAACAGATATTAATGGGAAGCGATTAAAAAAAATCTGAAGTTGTTCAAGAAGAAACACAGAATCAATAACTTCTACAGAAATTCTACAACCTACCATATGTAAGAAGTCACTTACCTGGCCCCTAGATAAGTGAAACTTTAATGGGAATTTCTACTTAGCGCAAAATACCAAACAACTGTCAACATTTCCCAAGAAATGACTCTTTCTCATACTTATTTTTAACAATAGTTTCGAACAAACCACATATACTTCATTTACATGTTGAGTGGGAAAAAATTCTCAAATATGAAAATTGCTGTTGGGAGAAGCATGAAGAGGCCAAAAAATGAAACACTTACTCGCCATGTAGTACAGTAGAATCATCTACAAGCACCTTCCGCTTGTGAGGAGCAGAGCGAGCAGCAGTTCGCTGGCGCTTTGCTTGTGATGTATCGCGAACCTGTGGACTAGGCTTCATTTTGAAAGATGTAGACCTTTTACCAGCTGTCAAAAGTAAGAATAAAATGAAAATTAAAAATTTTCTAGTTACAATCGAAAGGTGCCAGCCGAGAAACAGCTAAAAACTTGTGAGCTAATCTAATGAACAAATTATTCAAATCACTACTTTCCCCAAAAAAGATAACTGCTAGGGCAAAAGTTCAATACCTAAAATAGATGACAACAAGTCATTGTCATCAGGAACAGATTCAACAGTTCCTTTGGACTGAGCTCCACCAGAAGACTCCACTGAATTAAAGCTCTGTACTGTTAGAGTGCTCTCCGTAAAACTTCTTTTTCTCCCAGAAACGATGTTTCCATCCGTAGCATCATCATTCGTTGCAAGTATATCTTTACCAGGAGTAGAGTCAATAACAAAGTTGTCTGAGAGACCAGTAGGGAGATTTGGCACAGAAAGCAGCATCTCTGGAGGCGGAAAATTAGATGCTTGCAAGTTCTTTTCTTTTTCTGAATGATTTTCATCTGTGAGCAAATTATCCAACTGCCCTTTTAAGTTACTGTCAGCAGTAAAAGATGATAGCAAGTTCTTTTCTTTTTCTGAATGATTCTCTTCTGCTACTAAATAGTCCAACTGCCCTTCTAAGTTACTGTCAGCAGCACATGTGACTCCATAAGCTGTTTGGTCTGCCTGTGAGGTGGGTGCCACATCATCTGCTGCATAAAAAGTTAAATTAAAGTCTTAAAACGACAGAATCAGCTTATAATAAATTATTCTACCAGGGTACTAAGTCTACTAACCCAAGAATAACTAACCTCGGACATTTGTTGAAATCTCAGAAACATTGGTTGCATCTTCCCTCGCAGACATTACAGAATTTGGCCTGTCTTCTTGTGCCGAAAGGTTATTAGAGGCATCTAACAAATTATCCACTGCATCAGAAGCAGGACCTTTTGAAGTACACGCCTGAAGAAATGGAATCCCAAAACCTGATGATTTTCCATCAATGTTGGATTCAGAGGACTCATCGGTTTTAAGGTTTACACCAGGTTCAAAAGAATTCTGATGTTCAGAACCACTAGTCAAAGCATCCACAGGGCCAACAACAGCAGGAGCAGCTGATAATTCATAATTTTCTGCTCCATTATCAAGTGAAGGGAAGTTACCATTAAGGTCAGTTTTGTTGAAGCCAGTATCTTCAACCTCCATGAAAATGGCATTTTCAGCAACTGGTGGAACAGTTCCATTCATGTTTACTTCTTCAAGATCACAGCATTCTTTCAATTGCATATCAGCAGCTATATTTTCTCCATTCTCAAGAGTGCTAATGTTGAAAATCTTTCCCAAACCATCCTGAACATTAGTTGCCTGTCTGTGCTCACTAGACATAGCAGGCTCAGCAAAACCAGATGAGATCAGCTCAGACGACTCAGTTTTGAGAGTTCTCACTAAATCAGTGTCCTGCTCATCCATATTATGGGAATTTCCATTTAAATGTATCTCCGAACCAACAAAATCTGACGGACCAGCAGGATCTGAATTAATTCCAAAAACGCCTTTGGCAGCCAATTCACTAGGATTCTGGTCTTCTTCCATGTGATCATCACTAACCTGTAATTCCTCTTTAGCACTAGGCAAGTTTGGCTCTTCCAAAAGTCCTGGAGTGGAGGGTGCCTGAATATTTAGCAATATGAGCATGATTGAGGAATCCAAACTTGCTTATATATATTGAGATGCATGTCAGAATCCAATAATCTTGTGATTTGTGTACTTTACCATGCTTCAAAAGGCAAACACTCAATTACAACTAACTTGTGTACCAAAATAGTAACTCCATGAGTCAACATTCCTCAAAAGGAGAAACTCAATCACAATAACAAATTGCAAAAAACAAAAGGCTAACCTGGATAGCAAAGTAATTAGTGCTTGAAGCCAATGGAGGATCAGGGCTCCCCTCATTATGTTCATCTCCCTTGAAAGGTGAAGATCCTCTGGGGGATGCCAGAGGTTCGGCACTAGAAACAAGGATGAAAATAATAAATAACATTCGTCCTCAGCACAATCACAAAGAATACAACTAAAAATACATAAAAGAAAGCATCAACGGAAAAAAGGAGGGAAAAACCCTAAAATACAATGCTGAAAAACAATTTAGAAATCAAAGGCCTTTTTCTCTTACCTAGTTCCAACCAAAATGCCACTTGTTCCTGCAGTATCTCCCTTGTCCATAAGTAGCTCCTGCATGTAGGGGATGAAACTAAGCCAGAGAAAACAATAGGCTAAAATTTAAATAATTACAAAAAAAAAAAAAAAAGGGCTAGTACTTCTTCAACATCAGACTATAAGAGACATGCATAGAGACCACAAAGGTGACTAAAAAATTTATTTACCTCATCAAGGTCTAAGCCAATCTGAGATGCATCACCATCACCAAAACGCTCTGAAGCACGGTTAAAAGGATTGAATAATGACAATATAAACATGATAATGAAAAATATCCAGAACTTAAACTAAGAACTAGCAACTGACCATCGAGACCAAATTGCGATGTAGGAAAAGCCGCCACACCATCCATAGTGTCTTGCAGAGTAATTTGCTCTCTTGTACTAACATGGTGATCAACAAAGCTCCTGCAGAATACAACCAATTGTTTAAACAGGACCAAGAAATAACTGTTGAATTTCTTCAACACCACCTCTCGACAACAATAACATAAAAATTGAAAATAACAAACCCTTGAAATACTTCATTTTCTGGAAGCTCAAAATCATCAAGATCAAAGGTCTCCGGTAAAGTAATTGAATGATATGGTGCTTTAGACTGTTCAGGAGGCAAATCAACAGCTGCAGAGCGAAATGCTTGCTTGACTTTAAGCAAAGCGTCGCTGCAATCGTCAAATAGGTAATTTACTTTCTTTGAATAAATCCTAACAACACCGAGCAGCAAATGGCTAGACAAGCGGAGTGCAATTGGCACCTCTGGAAACAGGATTGAGTCTGTGACACACAAAGAGAGGGAGAGAGAGAGAGAGATTAATTAAGCAAAACAGTTAAACAGCAGCCACAAAAAGGGGACAAATAACATATAATTGTAACAATGCAAAATTTGCCAAAAATTCATTCTTATTTTCACAATGAACAGCTTTCAGCAAATCCATTCAGAAATAGCATTTTGCCAGTCACTTAGAAATCTCAGGAAACATGCAAGCCCAAAATTCAAACAGCACATTACACCAAAATTAACACATGCCAATTTCAAACACAATTTGCTGTCATGAGTGTGATTCTTTATTGATTGGGGCACCAGCACTTTACTGTACTACTACTGTGACAGTGTTACCACGGCTAAAACCATGATAATTTTACACTGCTTTCTCTATACATCTGCTCCTGATCTTTTCTGCTACAACTCTTGTTGAACTTAAACAACTACAATATTAGGAGTCTAATATTATTAAATCCCATAGAGGACTTCGTTTTAAAAAGCGCGCCTCAAGCGTTGGGGCGCACCCAGGTGCAAAAAAGTCACAGGCTACGCTAAGCCAAGCCAGGCTTGGCCACCTATGAGAGGCACGCACTTCACGTACTGCGGAGTGCCTTTGTGAGGCACGCCTTTGCACTTTAAGGAAAATAGCTTAGGTTTAAGTCATAAATTAAAGAATCACTGAAATTTCTTCAAACTGAAACTTTTATCATTACTAAAAATAATCAAGGAACTTTTATTTTTATTTTTATTTTTATTTAAAATTAAATACAGCCAAATAGAAAAAAATAAATAATAGTAAAAAAGCAAGCCATCGACTTATGCCTCACACCTACATTGCAAGGATCACTTGCACATATGTGCTTTTTGAAACTAAAGTGGTGGAACCACTGTGGGTTCAATGGGTTTAGTTCAGTTGACCTAGATATAAAATCTATCAGACATGAGAAAAAGGTTAAATAAAAAACTGAACTAACAAAACAAAAAAAGGGCCCCAAATTAAGGCAGTTATTAAGGAGAATGCAAGTATGATTCTTATACATCAATACACAACATGTTTGCTTTTTTCACCTTTATTTTCATTTCATTCGTTTTCTTATGGACATAATACTTTCCCTTGTCTTCATCCAACTTTATTTTCCTTTCCCCTTTCATTTTTTAAGCTTATGTTAATTAAATTCCAATTTCCTTGTGTTTTAAAAAATTGGAACGGTTGATTGTTTATTAATGAAATTTCTACTATTTTTCATCAAAGAAAAATTCTAAAGGCATTGAAATTTGGTTTTAATTTTTGATATTGAATTACATATAGTTAATTTTTATTTTGCTAAGTACAGAAACCACATGCTGAAATACTTATATGCCACTGGTTACACTAGACTTGAAATAATCACTGGTTACAGTTTAACCATAACATAATATTGAACAATCATTGGAAAAATATGCACATCACGACCCTTCTCAAATAAAATAGAAAACATTCCAGCCTTTCAATCACTACAACATCCAATAAATTGAACGTTAATCATATCTTTCAACCCTCTCTTCTAGTTCTTGTTTCCTGGAAATAAGTCAATAAAAGAAAGCTGAACAAGTGCCCCCCACCGGCCACCTCCCCAAAAAAAACTTCAACTCCTTGCATACAGCCTATAGTATTTACTCCCACGTCATATGAAACACTGATCAATCGCAATATTCTTTCATGCATCCGAGCAAAATAATAAATAAAACTTTAACCTGAAAAGCAGAATTAGCCTTTGATGAAAGTATTTACAACTATAAAAACAGCAAGTTAACAATCACTTATTATAATTCTTCATGCATGTATTATGATGGATATAGGTTGCACAACAAAGTTAATTATTCTCAATCTCAACATAAACAGTACTAAATGTTATACTCTTTCCCTAAGCACAGTATCCATCTTTAAGTATTGCCTAAATGCTGGTATCATTTGGATGTGCATCATATCATACACCCAAAAAAAGGATTATGTATTCCCACATTCAGCCATTTTTTTAATAAATTGCCAAAATTCCAGCAAAAAACAGTCTTGTATTAAATTGTGTGTACAATCATTTTGAGACTAGTAATAGTATGCAAACTATTGACATAAGATTGCAACTACTGCAACTGTGACATTTTGGTCTACATGGTTTGTAATCTCATATAAATCTCCCCCACCCCCATAAAACCTAAGACTCAATGCATGTTTTCTAAGAGAAGAAAAAAGATAGCAAAGGCTCCACAAAACTTCATTTCTATAATTCTATGTAAGTGGATAGTAGTAGTAGAGTAGTCCAATATCTAATCCATCCTCATGCGAGCCTAGGCAATTACGCCTCACAGCATTCTACAGCCTCAAACAAAAACTAGGGAAATAAACAGAATTCACATCTGGAACTATAAAAGGCCAAATTTTTCAGAAAAGCAAAGCAAAATCAGTTTCATAATCCATAAACTGTAAATTAGCATAAATAATGAGCAAGAACTCTAGCAACCTTGCATCAACTATATAGCTACAATAATTGAGATGCTAATCATCAAGGAGACAATTATCAGCTGCTTCACCAAGAGATAAGGCCATGTCAGCTATAAAAAATCTGTTTTAGAACAGCAATGATTACTGTTGGTTGCCACAACTGCAACCACGACCAGAATCAGGTCACCTCTCAATAATTAAAGCTTGATGCCTTTTTTTACTGTACTCCATTTGAGTAGCCTTCCCATGCTAAAGAGGCAACAGTAGCTTCAGTTCAATAAACACTATTGTAACTCTCTAACCATAAACCCTCGTCCTCTCCAATCTCTACTCATATTACCTAACAATTTAGCAAAAAAAGATACCAGGAAAGAAGCAGTTAAGCTTAAATTTCGCTTGATAAATCCTGCATGGATCAATTGGTTCGGTTTTGGGAATTTTTTAAATTCCCCCTTTAGTTTCGAAGGGAGAAGGGGGTGATACTGATAACAATCAATGCTCTGATAACAAAAATAAAGTACAAGCAATTTCATTTAATTTAAAGTGCAAATTAATGATGAAAGAAGTGAGTAAAGAAAAAAAAAAACACTAACCAACAGAGACGCCAATATCAGTATCGGCAACTTGATTCTTCCGAAGCTTTCGCTCCAAATGAGCTGCAATCCATATAGTCCCCAAAGGCCCTTTCTTGGCCAATATAAATTGTGAATAAAACATTTGTACTCTTCCCTCTCCACCTTCAAAGCCCTAAAATAAATAAAACTTGTTTCTCGTGGAATAAATTACCATTAAATCTCTCAAGATTTCACCATAGCCATAAACCCTAGATTCAACCAGATTGAGCTAAAACTTCAGCAGCGACGAATTTCAATAATTTCGGAACTATAAGGGTAAAATTTAAACCTTATTCACTGAAACCCTAACTCCGTTGATTCAACACAAACTGCCAATTCTCAGAATCACCATGAAACTCACTAAAAACCAGTGACCCCTGGAATTCACCTAACTGCGTTCCAACCCACAAAAGAACCTCAAAATTGATCAACGTAATTCACTTCAAGCAAAATAGTACAGTAAATTGAACAAATTTTGCCCAAAAGCTCAAAATCTTCAGCCACTTCAACTAATAAAAGTAGCAAAACAAAACCAGATTTCAACTTCAGTGAACAATTTCAACTCAATATTGTGAAATTAAAGTTGAAACAATGGTGACTTGAAAAAAGAGTGTTTTTTTGGAGCTTCAAAAATTGAGATCGGGGGAGAAAAAGAGGAGGGAATTGAACGACGAACAAGAGGAGAGAGAAAACTTTTTGAAGAGAGAGAAAGTGATGAAAAATAATACGCAAGTGATTAAAAAAAAAGGGGAAAAAAAGGGAAAGAATCTTAACCCAATGAGGAATTATTGGGTGTGTCTTCAAGTTGAAGTCTAACTTTGTAGATCACCGTTGATTTGTTTACGTGTGTGAATTGATTTTGTGATGGACGGCTGAGATTGAAAGGAAATGCGCGCTATGATTTTTTTGTTTGTATTTTAAGTGTTTTTATTAAATAAAAATAAATAAATATGGAATTTTAAGGGAGGTGAATTTGGCTTGCTTTCAAATTTTTTGGTGAAAATTTTGAGTTGATTTTGATTAAGTGCCATCTATAAATGTTTTCAAAGTTTTGAACTTTTTTGGGTTAGTTTACAAAGCTAACTCAAAAGGGATTTTTTTTGTACATAACATAAAGTACATTGATTATGTATCAATAATAGCTTAATATCAAATTAGGGTGAAAAAATGGAATTTTTGGGAATATTGTTAAAAGATGACTTTAAGATGATGATGACTAGGGCTTGTTTACTTCAGATTATATTCAGTTCAGTTCATCTCTATTCAGTTCAGGTCAGGTTTTTTCAATAATTTTACTAATTATTTTATATTATATTATTTAAATAATGATAATGATAACTAGAGGTGGGAAAAATTGATACGACACGCTAACTTGAAACGAAATTAACCAGTTATTAACGTGTTTGGATTGAGGGGTTTGACCCGTTTAAATAAGCGAGTCAACCCAACACGACTCGTTCATTAAATGGATCGGGTTAGGGTCAAAGAATTAAACCCGTTTATGTAAAAAGGTTGACACGAACCCAACCCGACTCAATTTTTACCTCTAATGATAACAATGATAATAGTAAAAATGATGATAATAATATTGATTTCAATTAGATGATGATGACAACGGCGATAATAATAATAATAATAATAATAATAATAATAATAATAATAATAATAATAATAATAATAATAATAATAATAATAATAATAATAATAACGATAATAATAATATCGATGATAATATTATTAATATGATGATGATGATAATAATAATAATACAACAATGATAATAACAACAACAATAATAATAATAATAATAATAATAATAATAATAATAATAATAATAATAGCCTTTCAATTAATAGATCTCTATTAAGTTCAGTTCATCCGAATTCAACTAATGTAAATGAGCCCTAAAAAGTGATCATGAAAAATTAAGCTTTTATTACTCAAATATTGTTAATGCTATGTTTTTTAGTCCATCTTCTTTTTTTTTTACCCAACTTGACCTGACTACTGGCTTACAAAAATCAAAGGAAAATTTGACAAAAATAAGCTAAACTTTAGTCATTCTTCCATAAATAAGTCAAACTTTTGAAATTCCATATATAAGGCAACTTTTGTATCATGTCAGCCAAATTTAGGTTACAAAATTTATTTACCGCCACCTCGACCCACCAAAATCGACCTCTACCGCCACATGTCTTTGTTATCCTTCATGGATCTCCTTTTTATTGGATTTCACGGTTCATTAGTGTGTGCAAACAAAATTTTCTGACCTAAATTTGGTTGACATGATGCAAAGATTAGCTTATCTTTGGAATTTTAAAAGTTTGGCTTATTTATGGAAGACCGACCAAAATTTGACTTATTTTTTGTCAAATTTTCTAAAATTAAATCAAGGTAATATATAAAAATTATCTATGTGCTTAATAATAATAATAATAATATTTTTAGAGTACTATGCATTTGCTTTGCATTTTAATAAATACTTGTAATGTATAAAAAATAAACAAGATAGATAATCATTTCAAGCACTTTATGTTACAATATTGTCTTTTGCACATAGAGCTGGCAACACTTGACCCAACCCGATAACCCAACCCAATAATAACGGGTTGGGTTGAGTTTTTAACCCGTTTAGTTAAATGGGTTGATCCAACCCGTTTAGTTTAATGGGTTGGGTTGGGTTAAAATTCTCAACCCAATTTCAACTCGCTTAACCCATTAAGAATATACATTGTAATAAAATTAGTTTCAAGTTCAATTGACATACTAATCTATTATATCACTTTCATATTTTTATTTTTTTTATTATGTTATAGATTCTTTACGAGCTATGTAGGTGGCTGTAATGTCTTAAAATCTAATATTTTTTTTTCTTGAACATTAGAACTCAAAAGGTTGTTAGTTATTAATTAATACCGTGTTATAATGTGTAAATTATGGACAATATGACTTGTAAGTTTTAATATATATGACTTTCGTGGATTGTTGTTATGGTCCATGTATAAGTATAGACATATAGTGCTATAACTTTATTTGATGCTAATGAAAAAGTGATAATATTATTAAACGGGTTATTGGGTCAATCCATTTATTTATAAGGTTGGGTTGGATTGAGAATCTCAACCCGTTTAACTAAATGGATTGAGTTTGAGTTGGGGATTTCAACCCGTTTATATTAATGGGTCAACCCGAAGTCCCGAACCCAACCCAAATCGACCCATTTACAGCTCTATTTGCACCATTCTTGATATATATATATATATATATATATATTTGGTTTTAAACTTAGACCAGACGTCCAAGATATTCTACTCAATACTTAATAGTTTTGGAGAGGATATTACTCCCATGACATTAAACTTCAAATATCCCTTTGGTAAATTTTGCCACAATACTTTGTGTATTTAAAGTGCCCTTCACAATCAGGGAAAAAAAGTTATGAATTTACGACAAAAAATTATAGTCATAAAAGAAATTATAGTCATAAAAGTAACGTAACTTAACAACCTTATAAATTTTTATCAGTGCAATAAAACTACTATAACATTGGAATTATTTTTAAAAAGGTTGGTTAAAAAACTCTATGTTAAGTTAGATCATTACTCATGAGGCACAATTATAGACAAGCATATTTGATAGAAATGGAAGATATTAGATCGCAATAAAAAATTATACCACCTAATATTTGTTTTCCTTGATTTGATTTTTGTGATAGATCCATGGAAGTCCTTTTGAGGATGATCGAACTCCAATGCATTAGGGTTAGAGACGCCATTACATCCTTGAGGTGTGAGGTTCAACTCCCACCAATTACAAATTTACAAGATTCACTCTCCTATCCTTAAGGCAATGCTAGTGTTGAATTCCTATGTGACAAGCCACAAACTTTTGGGGAAGTCTACCTTAGCATGAAAAAATGGGGTTCCCTTTGTGACAAGAGTGTAATGGTTCTTGATTTTTTTATAAATTACAAAGTATCTTCTAAATAAATTGGTTTAGTTGTTACAAAATATTATGTATAACCTAAGTTATCATTCCGTAAAAAAATTTATTAGCACAAAAAATAAAACTAAATATTTTGAATAGGTTCACACAATTTATAATTAGAAGTGGCAAAAATAAACCCGACCAGTTGGTCGCCAAAATCGACCCGGAAAAAGTGGATCATGAACAAGAAAAACCAACCCGAAACCCGTTATATAGCCTAATATTAGACATGGAATCCAAAATCCGTTTTTGGTCGACCGAAATCGACCGATTTGCCATATATATTGATAATTAATTCATGTAAATTTTAACAAATTCAACAATGTTTAAATAAATTTAAATCAAGTATGGATAACTGAATTTTTTGAGATAAAATGAACAAACCTAGCTCAGTCGAACCACAAAAAATACTAGTTATGGCCTTATGGAGTTATGGGGTTAGGGCTTTGGGCATCTTTTTTTTTTTTTTTAATACTCCCTCCGTAACATAAAACTTTCAACAATTGATTTTGCATGCATTTTGACGAAGTGATTTGAGGGTGTAAACGAAGGAATTAGACAATATAATTTTAATATTAGGAACTTATAATCACATTCTTGCTTGTATTAAAACCATTTTGACTAATTCCTTTGTTTACATCCTTAAATCGCTTCCTCAAAATACGTGCAAAACCAATTGTTGAAAGTTTTATGTTACGGAGTAAGTACTTAATTCCGGATCGAAAACATGAGTATAAGAGATTAAGAGTACGAGATGTTGAAAAATCAGGGCTGAATTGTGCACAGGCGTTGGATTGTTTTTTTTGGCACCTGAACCAAGCCATGATAAAATCTACTTTGAATTGTATAAAAACATTTTTTTGACCCCTTTTATACACCCACCCCAACTCTGTATGCTCCATACTTTTTCTAAACATATAATGCACATGTATTGATGTACTCCTCCGTAACATATTCATGACAACAATTTGACATATTAATGGCAACAATTTGACATAAAGTAGAGAGAAAAGATGTCAAATTGTTGTCATTAATATGTTACGGAGGGAGTACTATATGTCACTCGCTCGCTAGCTCATGAGATTATGAATGATGAGACTATAAAATCATTATATTATTATTTAGCTTCTACTAGTTTTCTTCGAACACGGTAAAAAAGATCATCAATATTTTAAACAGTTATAAGTTATGGCTAACATCAATTATGTTGTTCCTAATTGAGTTGATTCAACCTATACTAGTATAAATTATTTCAATGTGGTATCTCATTACGTACCACATCTAATATACCTAATCTGGGAGTGAGAGTGAACATGAAGACGAGATGTTTACAAATTAAATTAACTAAAGAACAAAAACCTGAGAAGTGGAGAGAATTCAAGAAAATAAATAAGGATCTTAATGGGGCGGGTATGACAATTCCTAACCTCATTCCCCATTTAGAATTTTCATCCCCATCCCTTCGATGGGTCTAAGATCTATCCTCATTCCCTTCTTAGTGGGTCCAATACTAAACATGTCCCCGCTCCATCATTTAACTGGGTATCCATCATTGTTTCATCCTCGCTTCCTCGGCCCATATCTACTTCCCCCCCCCCCAAAGCACTATCAAAATTTCTATCTTTTTATAAAAATAATATGCTATATATTTAATACTACTCACAAATGATAAATTATACTCCCTCCGTAACAAACTTTCTTCAAAATACACAATAAAGAAAAAAAAAGCCAAACAATGCATTTTTTCATTTGTTCCCGTTGCCGCTTCATATTCTTCCTTTAACCCTCCAACTATTTCAAAATACTTTAAAATACTAGATAACATATACATAGTATATCACATTCACTCATGTGATGAACACATAATTTTTTTTAATTTTAATTTTTAGAAGTTACTGAATATCAGGCAAGTATAGCAGGGATGAGGTGTGGCGAGTATCGCAAGACATGGATAGAGTAGGTACAACATAAAATACATCCCTATTCCACGACAATTACAATTTTTATCTTCATCCCCGTCAAATTGGGAGTTGAAGCGGGTCTCTTATTGCCCCACCAACACCCCTAAAGATGAAGAAATAGATGAAGCTAAAACGTGTAGATAATTCAAGAGGAAGCAAATATAATGCTTGAAAGAACAACAACAATGAATTATATCTAAGATTGAATTGAATGTTTAAAACATGAGATTGAGATATAGAAACATGACTCACACCCACCTTTGAATTTGGTATTGTATTGAGGCCTAGAAATCTGAGATTCAACCCTTGAAGTTTGAAATTGAGCCTAATAAATCAGACATGGTTATGAAGGAGATTTTCACAGGATCTTCATAATGTGGGTGACCCTAGGCCAAGAGTTGAACATTACTATAGATCACCTAAGATGCAGAGATACGGGTATAAAACAAAACAATTACGAAACAGGTACAATATACGTTGATTTAAAAACTATAGAGTACGGGTACGATAAATAGATATTATTGAAAACTTTAAAAACTAAGACATTTTTATCAGTTTTTTAATATCATTTGGAATGTTTTACTTTAATTAGTATATAAATATAAGAAAAACCATTAAAAAAAAAATATGAAAACATGAAAAAATGGGTAAACCTATCATAAAACATGTCAAAAAAATAATGTTAAAATTGAGTAAAGTATTGAGTATCCTAGAAATGGATACGACTACCTCAATAAAGTATCCGTATTAACTAGCCAATCACCAAATCCAATTTAGCTAACACACTTTTCTAAAAGGGGAAAAATAAAGATTTCTTACAAATGCATGCAATGAGGTTCAAGACATGATGGACGCCTAAACACTATGGAAGGCTAAAACCTTCAACTTCCAATAACAACTTCTAATCACGCTCTAATTTCTCTCATAAAAAACTATAGATTGTACCAAGTAACTTTTCAGTATGCAAAACCATAAGCTTAAATAATCGTGTAAAAAGCTATAGATTTATGTAAAAAAATTATAAAGCTTTAAGTAAAAGTTCTTGCTAGACAGTCTTCCAAGAGAAATAATAATAAATATTAATACAATATCCAGGTGAATGAACAATCAAGTGGTACTTCCCTAGTTTCACAAACGCCCAGCATTTTTTTTTTTTTAAAACAACACCACTTATTCACAACATCACACGAACCAACAATCTCTTCATGTCATGATGTCAATTTATAATCATCAGAAGCCATATCCATGGGTATTGTTATTACATGTAGTTAGTAAGGCAATTTAACCAATAATATTGCACAAAAGATATTTCCTTTGTAATTTATATGCATAGTAGTAACAAATAAAAAAACCTTAGTAAAGTACTACAAGGTAAATGAATTATGATAGAAGAGGTGGCCTGAGCAAAAAAAATTAGGCACCATTGTCACCAATATGAATAATTCTTTCCCCCAAAATTGCGTATAAAAGTGAGTCTCCCAAGCCTTACTTGAGACCAGGTTGTATATATGACCTTGAAAAACCCTAGAAAGATGAATGAACTTATTCATTTTTCAGATCCAGCTTCATCACTGTCCTTCGGACTGGCTAGCCTAACAATATCGTCAACCAGTATCTTTCCATCTGGTAAAAACAGTTGCACAGAATAAACAACATTGTTAATATCAGACATACATAACGGAGAAGATTTCTGGCATATGAAAAAATTCATGCAGCAAGCATTAAGAACTTTTATCTGATAAATGGCAGCGAATAATTCATTCTAAAACTGGGAAATCAATAGCAGCTAAAGTAGAGAGATTAATGTATCAAACGAACCCCTGTCTTTTGAAAGCTTGCTAATGAGCTTTTGGATACCATCCTTGTCCAATGTTGACTTCAGATAAGCAGCTGCAGAAGCCACTTCTTCTGGAGTCACCTTCCCGTCGTGATCCCTAGATAACAGAGATATATCCATTGCCATCATTAGTTATCGTTGCATTGAATCTAATAATCATAGAATACAAGAGCTTTGGGGCGGGACGTGAGGCTGGGACATCTCAACATTTATCTTGTTAATTTAAACAAGCTTATAAAGGTGTTCCAGCTTGGCTCATTTATTTAAATGAACTTTACAATTTTGTTCAAGCTTGTTCATTTTATTTTCAAACGGATTTTGACCGAACTTTTACCAAGCTTGTTTGTGAACACATAGGCTCATTTGCACACTATAATGTCAGAACCATGATATCATAGATTTTTAAGTGAAACCATTTTATGGTCAGACCATCTGGTACTGTGGTAGTCATATAAATATTAGAAAAAAGGTGAGAAAATTGAAATATTGCCAATATTGGTAATATTTGAAAAAGTTATACAAAAGAATTTAAAAGTAAAAAAAAGTTGTACAAAAAGGCTCAAAGGTTAGTAAAATTATGTGATCGATCAAGAACTTTATTTCTTAAAAGTACATAATCCATTCCGTATCCACAAAAAAAATTGGAAGTTGGATGGTCTAATAAATTTGGTTTAATAACATACCTGTCCAACAATCGCCAACGGTCACCGATCTTAGCATCCACATCATCAATTTCTTTTTCAAGTTTATGAAGCATAGCATCCACCTAATAAATTAAAACATGAAAAACCCAAAGTTGAGTATGAGAATTTGAAGTTGCATCGACAAATACATTAATATCAGTACTATCAAAGTATCCAGAGGTAATGAAAAGAAAAACACACGTAGACCATACATTACCTTATTTACAAGGGCCGAAGAAACTTGAGCAGTATCCAGCTCTTCTTCATCTTCACGGGCTGCTTTATATGCCTTCTCAGCTTCAGCCTCCTTTTGTATGCCCTCCTTGTCTACCACACTATTGTATAACTCGATCTGGAATATATATATACACATATATAATCAAAATTTTAAATCATGTATCCTAAAGGGGGAATTGATGAACCATCAATGTTTTCCTGACACCAAACTACTTTCATACCTCCTTATTAACAAGTCTCAAGAACGCCTCTCGTTCCCTGGTTACTGACTGAAGTAATTGGAAGAAAAGGTTTATCAGATTGATCACAAATAAGAAATGCATCCCCCCTTTAAAACACACATCAACAAAAATTCTTACAGATGCTGATGCCAAAACAGCCAATGCACGACTCAGTTCACAAAGCTGATCATCTTTATCAAATAATGCAGCCTTTGCAAGCTCCTGTGCTTCCCTGGCAGTTGAATCCAACATCTCTTCCAAGGCCACATCCTTTTCGACAACAGTAGACTCCTTAACTTTGGCCTTTTCTTCTTCTGCTTTCTGTTTGTCCTCTTCTTCCTGCCATTTAGTAATGTTAGAGAAACTGCTTTTTTAGGTGGTAGCACATTAGAACATCAGTACATTTGAAGCCAATGACCCCTATAGAGAATACATAATAGATACAGTCTTCTAAAAACTTTACTCAGACAAATAACACAACTTTTAGCCTCATGGACAGAACACAGTGTTTGTCAGAATCTTAGGAAGAGGAACTAACAGTTGGCAACTTGTTCAAAAAGAGGAAGAGAGACTAAAACCTTGATTAATTCCTCCTGCATTTCAAGGAACTCTAACTTTCTCCTCCTTTCTGAAACGGTATCCTCAGAGGGCAAAGATGTAGCTCCAACAGTATCGACAACCTCATCTGGCAAGGATGAAAGTGCAGCTTCTACAGCTTCCTCAGGCTTAATTTTTCCAGAGACATTGAAGGCTCTATCAAAGAGTAGAAGAAAGTTGAAAGACCGTGCACAAAAGCATTTATGATAAGAGGAAAATCCATCAAAAAGCAGAAGAATAATACAAAGCATATGCTTACCTGGAAAGAATTAGAAGAGAAGATGGAACCGAGTGATTGAGAGACAAGTCAAGCCAATCACGCAGCTGCACACATGTGACAACTTGAATGAATACACATGAAGAAAACCAAGTACAATAAGTTGGGTAGAAAATCAGATGGCAATCAGAAATTTATTTAAATTAGATTTTTATCCACTTGTACGGCTCCCAGATCACATCATGTCAACAACTAATACAAAAACCAGTGCTAGCTATATATTCCCTCATTCCTGGTTTTGTTTGCCACAATTTCTCTATGCACAAATTTCAAGAAAATATCGGCTTTATTTTTATTTATAAAAGTTGGTATATAGGGATAATAAATAACTCCTACCATCTCATTATCTTTGCTTCATTACTCTTCTGCAGACAAACAAATGTTTACCTAAGAGAAGGGAATGCATGTGGGGGTAGGTTAAGTATTTAAGAAAGAATTACAAAATAAAGAAAAGGGACAAAGATTTTGAGACAAACAAACAAAGATAATGGGATACAGAGAGCAGAAGAGTATGAATAGAAGTTATGGCAATTAAGTTATTTTTAAGGGGATCATTAATAATATAAAGAAATGTGGCAATTCAATTGGGAGTTTGGAACAGACAAAAAAGGAAAATGTGAACACAAAGAGTGAACGAATAGTAATTAATACCGTCAACATCACTCCACAGAGCATTTAACATAGGAAATAATATGGCAGGGAGTAGTGAGCACACCTGTTGACGCATTTCTTCAACAGAAAGTAAATCAAGTAAACCTCTGTCTATACAGGGAGTAGAAGAGTATGAATCGAAGTTAGGGCAATTAAGTTATTTTTAAGGGGATCATTAGCCATATAAAGAAATGTGGCAAGTCAACTGGGAGTTTGGAACAGACAAAAAAGGAAAATGTGAAACACAAAAAGTGAAGGAATAGTAAATAATACCATCAGCATCACTACACGAACCATTTAACATAGGAAGTAACGTGGCAAAGAGTAGTGAACACACCTGTTGACGCATTTCTTCAACAGAAAGTAAACCAAGTAAACCTCTGTCTCTACATGCTTGACGGAGCTCCGCTTCTGAAAGCGACTCAACACCTTCAGCCTGAATCATCCTATCATCCTCTTTAATCCTTCCAAAGTGAGTAAGTTAGTGTCTCACTACCATAGTGAACAGCTCAATTTTGGAACATTACAAATGGTCAATCACTTAACATCACGATTAAACATATAATAATAGACAATAAAGCATTGCACACTAGCAATTCAGCATAGAAATATATCAGTCCAATAATCTCACTATAATGGTAAATTCAACATACTACCTCCGTATCACAATACTCGCAACTTTTACCATTTTAGGCTGTAACACAATACTTGCAATAATTTTTTTTTTACTATATTTAGTATAAAAGTTACCAATGTGTTGCTTTTCTATATTTTTTTAACTTTACTTTTGTTATGGGCCCAATTAATTATTCATTTTTCAATCTATCTCTCTCCTTAAATCTATTTTTTGCCTAGGAGTCCGTGCCATCTACTTATGTAGCGAGTATTGCGATACGGAGGTAGTACAAGGGATTTCAAAATTCAACTAAGTGAACTGCAATAATGAATCATAATGCGAAACTTGACTCAGCAAGTGGACTGACAGCAGGACATAAAAGTTCATCCAAACAAACATCTAAGATAGAGATACAATTGGTGTTTACAAAAGCCAAATTTAATAGTTATAGAGAGCATCATGCTAAATGTCCTACTTCAAAAGTTGGACAACAGGAGATGACAACAATGAAAAATTGCACAAAAATATAACGTCAAAATAAGTAGCAATACTGCAGACCTGCAGAAGCCAGATTTTTTTTCGAAAACAAGTACAATAATAATGAATTTAGTTAATTTAAAAGAACCTACTTCCGAAGCTTTTGTCGAAGCATAAAACGTAGATATGTATCTGCTCCAAATGGCATGATGCCCATGTATTTGCACATATTAACCAATCGAGGCCTGCACAAAGGAAATCAATGTCATGAAAACATTTAGCCGAGAAAGATAGGTGAATAGTATCAGAACACACAGCGGAACATACATGTTTTAAAAAAGGAGACAATACCAACCTGCTAATGTTGTCAAGAGTTAACTCATCATTAAATAACTTGGCAAAACCCAGAATTTCTTCATTGGAGACATCTTCACCCCTCCTAACCTGGTAATGTAATGATTTAACAAGTGAAATTAGAGTATATCTGAATACATATCTATGAAATAGATATATGATAACCTCCTTACATTATTCATGAATTCATCAAGATCTTCTGCTGTTTGCTTAGTCTCTCCACTACGAGAATTCTGGACTTCCTTGGCCATTTCTTTCACTGTGTCCTGAAGAAACTTAGCATACTCTATTCTTGCATTTAGCCTCCTTTTCAGGTCCTCCTATAGTACAGTCACCAGGATAAGAGCATAAAAATCTAGTTGAATTCAATTTTGCATCATGCGTTACAACAACACACAAGCACCACTTGCAAGTCATCAAACTCTCTCCATCTCCCGAATGATTTTAAGCAAAACTGCTGCACTATCATTTGACACAGAAAAAGTAGCGGTACTTTGTTTACTTCACACACAGCATAGAGTCAACCCACTGACAGCCATTTTTAGGTAGATATAAGAAATGAAGTTCAATTCATAACTTTCAGTACTCAATAACACTATGCCACACTATTCACTTATTCAGTCCCTCAGTCTATGAGCTGAGTGTCTGCACTCTGCAGACATGTAGAATGTAATGTATATGAAGCTGCCCATCACATTTACTTCACCTTAGGATTTCTTGATTCCCCTCAAGTTTGCTAAAAGTAACAAGTATAAGCAACAAAGAAATGCCCTCTTTGTGTTCAAAGACCTAACTCCTCAAAGAAACAGCACAATAACTATAAAACAGTTGTGTGACAGGGTGGAAATTTGGAAAAAATAACACTTATCTAAAAATAACAGTGCATCAGGTGAATGCAAAGAACACAATTCTGACATAGTGCTCCAAAGCTTTTGTACAAAAAGTAATACTTGGACAGCGCAATATTCAACAATTTCTTGATACATTAAGAGTTTAGAGTTTTAGACTGAGAAATTGGACTTCTAGGCAGGAAAAAATGTTGTGTTAAGCTTTGAAGATACATTTTCAGCTGTTAGTCCACATAAAGAATTAAGACATGCAGATTGCATTAAATTTTTTATGATGATTTCTCATGTTTTGGTTTCCATGTAGAAACAAGTTTTCTGAACAATGAGAGTAAGGATTTGGCCACTTCACAAACTACAACAACTACAGTAAGCATACAGAAAAGATTATGCTACTTAAAACATCAATAACAACTGCTTTCTCAAAGATCGAAAGCATAATTTACAAGAATATATCCTAGGCTCCTAGCTACCAACACAAGTGACCATTTCAATAACCATGAGCTGGAAATCATTATAGCACCGATAAGAGTAATCATAGACAAAGACATAAGGAAAAAAGATCCAACAAACTTCTACATTGAGCAACAGGCAATCAGATAGTCTACGAAATAGGCTAATATCATGAAAAATCCTAGATCAGGTAAAAAAAATTGACAAAAAATATAACATTGAAAAACTTATATTGTAAACTAACACAGACTACACACAGTTTCTTGACTTAAAATATACTTCAAGTATACAAATACATCGAATTACATGTCACTGATGTCAGATAAAGAAGATATGTGAACAGGCAACACATGTAAGACTCTAAGAGTGTAATTGCACATGATATTCTGACTTCCAACTTCCTGATTAAGTAATTAATAATAATAATAATCTCACATGTAGGTTTTCTAACTTTCAATACTAACTGTAGAGCATAACATACTGTCTACCTAGATCACCATGAATATTACCTGTTCTTTCATCTTGTCTTGGAAAGTTGATGGCAGCATATTTGGGAATAGTTTCAAAAACACTGGCAGCAAGAACTCCATGAACGGGACGAGAATGAAAACTGCTACTGGAACTAGCCTGAAAATATCAGCTGTAGTGCGTGTGAGTTGCTGTCGTTCCCTCCTTGATAGACTCTTGCCACTAGCAAGCTTCAATAGCAGCCTCGAGCATATTCTAACATCAGCCCAGAGTAACTTTGTGCCTAACCAATAGTGCTGCATCGTAGATTTTAATTCATCCTTCCAATGCCGAAGCTTTACAGCCCAATCTTGTCTGCATGAATGGAAGATAGAGCCATGTAAGTAAAGGTACAGAAAAATTTGTATAGATGATTTGGCTTTACCTGCTCATTGATGCAACGGCCCTCAAAGCAGGCCCGATGCCTAATAATTTAGCCCACACTCGCTGCAGTACTGTTCTTTCACTCTTCATAAATTCTTGCGTTTGCTTAGCTTTGGCTTTAGCTTTAGCTGAACTGAGACCTTCAACTGCTTGATCACATTCTTCAGGTGAAGGTTCCTTTGATTGTGCAGCAGCCTTGTCTCCATTTTTGCCATTACTGCCACGGAACTCTGGTTGGCCTGCTGTTGCAGTTGAAGAGTAGCGCAAAGACTGAGACAGCCAGGTTGCTCCTATAGTCGATCCGTAGTACAGGCGTGTATCAACTGATCTGAGTGCTGGAACTCCACCCAAGTAATTGTGTAGAAGCCCCCCAGAATAGTAAAATTGAGACTTATCTTTGGTTACTGAAAATGATTCCCTCTCGTTCTTTGAATCAGACTCCACAGAAGGAAGAGCAGCAGCCCAACTTGGATCTTGTGAGTGCAGGACAGAGGATGAATGTCCATGTCCAAAACTTGAAAAATAACGAAATGAGCCACTGGGTTGAGCCCATGCACTGAAGAGGGCTTTCCTCCGGCGCAAGATAGCTCTTGTAGCCATGAGTAACAATTAGCCCTAGGTGTTGCGAATTACACTAAATCCCTTGCTAATCTCTATTATATGATACCCATGGAATAACAGGAATTCTCTCCAATCACAAAAGAACCTAGAATTTCAGTTCCTGCATTCGAGGTACACATATCGTTATCAACAATTGAAATTGACAATCTATAACTCAAGAATCTCGAGTCTCCTCTCAAATGAAAATCAGCGAACAATGTCATGAAGCAATTAGATTTTAAAGGATTCTCAGTGCCTAATTTTGCGACATGTATTAAAAACTCAGTAGCAAAATTCATAAAATCCTAACTCTGTAGCTCACTCATCCAAAAGCACTAACAACGCAGAAATCCTAACAGATATCCACACAATCAAACAGTTCAACATTATCTAACCAAACTTGTACACCAGATTTTGTTTTGTATTTTCAACAAGCATATGCACATCAATGTTAAATACTTACTTTAGATTCGCATGATATTGATAAGAGTAAAATGATTAATAGAAAATTGAGCTTCGAGTAACGAACCTGGAAGAATTACAATCCCTAATTCGCTGAGAAATGGAATTTAAACAGGAGCAACGATGATTTATAATAATGTTCAATAAATGAGCTTCAAATGTGAGAGAGATTGAGTGAATTTAAGAGAGAGAAACTTGGGGGAAAAGTCAGAAAGAAGGGTTTTAGGATGTTAAGTTAGGAGGTGTGTAATTTATGAACAGTCGAGTTTTTAGAAATGGCCGCCAAATGGGAGGAGAGCGCAGAGCGGTCTACAACATTAAACACTTCCGAATGCGTGCGATGAAAATCGAACCCAAGCCAGACTTTATTCTTGAAATTATGAAATCTTAACCACATGACTAAGATTTCATCCTCATTCATTTGTGGAAATGGAAATACTCATTAAATCAAAATGATTTTTTTAACTCATATATGAATGGCATTTTTTAATTTTGTTAAAAATATATTACCAAAACAATCCCTATAAAGTTGGTACTCGGATCCCTGTCCCTAAAGTTTGTCAAAATTACCTTAAAATATTATTTGATATCTTTGCTAAAAAAAATCAATTTGATTTACCTGATATCCCTATGTGGAAATAGAGGTGGACCAACAATTTTTAACAAAAAAAAATTACAATATAGCATAAAATCACCATATGTCATTTTCTAGCACTATTGTTGCGTCATGTCATCAAGCCCAAATTTGTTTTATATAAAAAAAAGTATAACAACCCTTAAACTCATAACCTCATTTTCATACATTAATAGTTTAAACCATTAGTCTATCTCTCACCCTTGTACTTAAAAAGAAGATTTTAATAATTATAAACTACCTGAAGTTGATATATAATATAACAAACAAGCGGCCATTCGATTTCTCTTGAATTTTTTTGGTGATCATCTTATACAATGTATCATTGCAAATTCTTTATCCTCTTAATTATGTTCTTCGATCCTATTTTACACTACGCTATATTAAACTACTATTATTTAATATTTATCTATATCTATATCTATAATCTATACTAAATACTTATAACAGGATATGTTAATCCACGTGGCATCCTTTCAAAACATATTGAATTTATAATTTCTAAAAAAAATTTAGAAATTTAATGATAAATTACCTAATCATCTTTTTAATTTCTTTAACTTCCTTAAATTGGCTTTTTTTTAATTCATATTTTTTTTTATATCTTAATTTAATATTAAATGTAATTTTTTAAACTCTTATTTACGGAGTACATGCTCTAATTATTTACATGCATGTTCAATTTCTTTAATTTTTTAATATACATTTTGGTGTATATGAATAGATGTTTCTTATATATGTATGGTAAAATATTGTAATTTTTCTCTTATATAGTCAAATTATAAGTCAAACAAAATCCAGTGCAAGACACGGGGTTAAAACTAGTTTGTCATTATTTAGAGTCGCTTGCGTAACTATTTTTGTGTTTTATATGTGTGACAAAACAAAATAGTCATGTGAGAATTTATTGGATTTGTTTCAATTTTGTGCATTGTAACGCTTGTAGTATGCTATGTGCATTGTGCTTTATTCTATTTTGGGACTCGCTCTAATCTATTTTTACTTTATTACCCCACTTTTCATTACTTTTCTCCCTTTATCCACTCCCTCTCCAATCTGCTTTTACCTTTTGACCCTACTCACATTATAACATATTATTCTTAATTTCGTTCCTAAATTGTAAATGCACAAAACATTTAAAAAAATGGAAGAAGTAGTAAAATTTAGTGACAAGCTTAATAAAAAAAGAAAAAAGGAAAATATTTTCTTCTTTCCAAAAAAAGCAACATTCAACATTTTACACATGCCGAAATTACTTTGACCCATTAATTACTATAATTATGAATAATTTAAAATTATAAAAGTTGATATTAAGATAATATTTTACAAAACAAATCTAACAATATTCCACTTGACTATATTTTTTATTATGTGTAAAACTCAAAACTTGGTCAAAGTAGGTGAATAATGCAAAATGTTGACTGTTGCATTTTTTTGGAACATATTTATAAAATAGGTGATGGGTCACTAAATTTATTTTGGGACGGATGGAATACATATTTCTAAAAATGCTAATGGTTCAGTACTACTCCCTCCGTTTTTTAATAATTGTTCCATTTTTTAAGGATGTTTTTAAATAGATCGATGGTCCATTTCCCTAATAATCATAATTTAGATTATCAATATAACCTTAATTTTTAGTGCTCACATTAACTATCTTTCTTACTTTTTGAAAGACTACTCATTTTTATTGGAAAGTGATGTATAAAAGATATTTCTCTTAAACTGTGTGTTGTTTTGGTGTGAAACAACTAATAAAAAATGAAGTGAGTAATAAATAGCTCATCAAGATAAATCAAATAAGACTTCATATGACTATATTTTTTCTTAAATATTGTGAATAATTTAGAAAATTTCCTTGAATTGTACGTAATAAAAAATTCCAAATGAGAATACACAAATAAAAGAAAAATCTATTATCTATTATATACTACTAATTCGAATCATAAAGAAGACATGTGTCAACTCCTCACTAAAAATTTCCCCTCCAAAAAACACATGTGTCTCTTTACTTGATGATGAATAAATAAAAAAGTTTGAAAAGATCTTGATGATATTATTATGTGTGGATGTATATATGAAATCATAAGGTACGTGGATTAGAAATTTAGCACTATCTCTTTACCTTCTAAAATAACATATTTTAGATTTATTTTAGCAAAATGTGTATAAAATGATTTTTGCTAACGATTAAATTAAACAATTTAAGTAATAGTTATGTAAGATTGAATAATAACATATGATTTTATACTAAAACAATTTTTGAAAGGAGACATGTGTTGTTGTATGTGCCACCTCCTTATTAAAAGTTTTTCCTCCAGAATCATTGTAAAAAATAATCAACATAAAATCAATGCAGAGTGTTAGAATCTACCAAAAAAATACGATAAAAATAGAATAAAATCATATGCGGAGTGTTAGAATCTAGGGGGAGAAAAAGACTCTAGACTTTGTATTTATTGTGTTTGTATTTGCTTTGTGTACCATGGAGTACTTGTATAGTTGTATTTTCTAGGGCTATTTTTGTTTGTAAGATAAAAAATGAATATGGAATGGAATGTGTTTGTAAGAAAAAAAAAATGAGTTTGAATAAAATGATTGAATTTGATGATGCATTATTCTTTCCCTTTACTTATAATCGAGGAAACAGTTTTTTTGTTAGTCCTAACTTTTGCATAAGCCCCCTTTCGGATTTTCGACTAACGGACTGCCCTAATTTTTGCCTTACAAGCCTCTCACACATCCTCTTATTATAAAACAATTCTATGAAAAATCGTTCTGTTATCATGTAAATTTCAACAAGACTAAGAGTATACTTCGGTGGCTCCTCATAGTATTTGTTTTCTCTTGACCCTAGCTTAATATGCATGTTTGTTCCATCCAATAAGCCTGTTATGAATCAACATTCAATTCTGAGGGGGTAAAGAAGAAACTGATGCAAAATACAAAACTCGAAAATCAAATTGCAAATGCATTTATGCAAAATTCAGAATCGTTTCGCATAAGCCTATATGTTTGACATAATGAAACAACTCAAGCAACATCTACAACCTAGAATACAATCCATTGATAAATGGTCAATCGAATGATAATAATATCCAAGAAAGACCAAATATATTAATGTAAGCCTATAAGAAATTTAGCACTGATAAATGCTAGTATTATTATCCTGAAAAAAGTTTCTGTTCAACCAAAAAAAGAAAAAGAAAACTCATCTAGAGAAAGTTTGAGATCATCTGCAGTTCTGGTAATACCCTAAGCCTGAAGTGACTGGGCATATACAAATCGAGCTGCTTACCTCCACTGCTTGCATGAAACTGAAAGAAAAGAGCTCACAATCTAGCCTATCAAAACTTTTTTCCAGGAAGTTCCTTGATTAGTGCAAATATTAAAAGAAAATGAGACCCGGACAGCCAAACGACAGTCAGAAGATCGGAACCTTGTTTTATGCTGCAGATCTGATGAATTTGGTCCTCAAAGGAAACTTCGATGCTGCAACTGTGATTGCTTTGCGTGCAACACTTTCTGGAACTCCATTAATCTCATAAATTATTCTGCCAGCTCTAACACCAGCTACCCAAAATGCTATATTACCTTTCCCTCGACCCATACGTGTTTCAGCAGGTCTTAGTGAAATCGGTTTGTGTGGAAATATGCGCATGAAAAGTTTTCCACCACGCATGTTCCTTTTGATTGCTAGCTGCCCTGCTAGGATCTGTTTAGAAGTGATCCAAGCTGGTTCGAGTGCCTGAAGAGCGTATTTTCCAAAAGAAAGAACATTGTCTGATACCCCCTTCATTTCTCCTCTATTCCTGCGTTGTTTACTGAATCTCTTCCTAACATTTGCATATACCCCTGATGTTGAATTGTAGCGTACAGATTCTAGCCGTCTAGGAACTAAACCAGAGCGTGTTTGTGCAATGACTGACCCTAAACCAGGACTGCAACCAGAATTTCTCCACAAAATCCCTGTTGTAGGAAAAAGATCACTTGTTTTCTTCAGAGAATAATCCAGAGGAGAAGCTAAGGTCCACACTGAGTTGCATGAACCTGGAGTAACAGATGGCTGGCCAGGCTTGAAAGTTGTAGAGCTACGAAAGGGGAAGCTAGCCTGCCTCAGTGCATTGACAAGGGAGCTCTTAGAGAGCACTCTTGTAGCCATCATCAGCAACTTGTAGATCTCTCTGCAAACAAAGGCAACCGCGTATAAGGTAACCAAGGATGTGAATTGACCCATCAAAATCACACAATAGAAAAAAGTAAGAAAATGGTTCCGAGTTCCATCCCACCTGCCCACATAATTTGCAATGACAATGCAGCAAAATCAGAATAGAACCAGGGGCATATCTAAGATTTTCATACACAATTTATAAGAAACAAGATTATAAACCTGTTTAAATTAGCCTATACTCTATACCATACAATATCGTTGTATAACTTGTGGATTGAGAAGAAATTATCATACAAAGTGTTAATGTCCATAATATCAAAAAGCTTACTCCTCCATAAAGAGTACTTAAAGAAATGGAGAAGCTAAATTTAGGTATGCTCTAGAGTTGGCAAACAGGTCATTTAGGTCAGATACGGCCATACGGGTTAGTTTGGTTTGGGTACGGGTCAGGCTTGGTGAGACGGGTTCAAGTCTATTCGGGTGTGCACTATTCGGGTCGGGTCTGATATGGGTTGTGTTTTCCGGTTACAAAACGGGTTGAGTTGGGGACGGGTCGGGTCTATTTCGGGTGTGTCTTATATTATTGATTGTTAGAGCAATTACGTTATTTAACTTTGGGTAACAAATTATATAATATTAGAGCAATTTGTTATATTCTATTTTGAGTACAATGCATTGAGATAACCTATTGCCATATAAATGTATAGTTTGAACTACAGTATGTGTTCCATAACATTTATACAAAGCAACAGAAGCTGCAACAACACATTTATAACAGATGACAGCACAAACTGACAAACAAAACATAGACATTGTTTTGGAACTGTGATCAGGATGACAACAGTGATCACTGTTCGGGTTGGATAGTTTCGGGTACACTATAAACTTCTCTGAATAGAACTTCAATCATTTTAGCACATCGTTGGATAGAAAATTTTGGAGGGGAAAGGAACGGCATTGAGGGATTTATCATACCTTATTTGGATAGTACATAAAGGGAGGGAAAGAAAGGAAATTAGAAGGATCTACTTTCCTTTTCTTCTAAGTAAACTCTCTTTCTACATTCATAATTGTTATTCAAACATAGTGTTATGACGCGTTTGGACAACAAAAATAGAGGGAAAAGAACAAGAAAAAAAGAAAAACTGTTTCTAATAATTTCATATTTAGGTAGTATTCTTAGGACCTAATCCTAAATGACTTTCTATAATAGCATATTAGAAGCCTAGAAGGGGCCCTAGTACCAAAGATTTATTGGTTATCGGACATCATGGCCATTAGGGGGAGCTCTAGCACTATAGATTTATTTGGATGAAGCATGAAATTTTTAACTTGAATCCAAAACAAGAAGAAAAGATGTTGAGGTACGTTTAATCTACAATTGGGCAGAGATAGGACTGTTAAATGATTGAAAGGTAGAATTATAAATATCAATTTTTCAAGAGAAATGAGAGACATAAGGAGCATTTTCTTTCCCGGTCATTTTATTATTGAAAGGATTCGGTTTATCGAAAACGAATTCTTCCAATTACCTCCCTCTAACTCTCCTAAGTCATACAATATAAGAATGAGGCCCTTCCTTTCTCTTACCCAATCAACTCCCTTCATTTCTGTTAATGAGTGAATAGAATTGACTAATGAGGGAATCATATTGTGAGGATTTGCAATCATTCTATGCTTTATAAAGATTCAATAAAATTGATATATACCAGATAATATATTACCATTGAAAGGAAGCTATAGCCATTGTTATTTTCAGCATATAAACCATTGTTATTTTCAGCATATAAACCATCATGGAATTTCCATAAAAAGTCTGATAACATCGACATTTAAAAAACAAGTACAAAGTAGCTACATAAAGATTGCAAACAATTATCACATATTTCACTCACTTTCCAACACTCACCAAAAAAAATATAAAAACACTCATATTCACATGTATAAGTAGAATCACAATGTTGGAAAATTCTACTCTAGCAATTAGAACTAAACCTCCAGAACAAATAGTTTCATATAAACAAGGCAACATTATTCAATGTACAGAATAACAGCATAATTGACTAACTCCGCAAACAGTTTTAATAAATATTGATTTCATGTATTAGTTAACAAATTACATCCCAACAACTCAACAAGACAACATTAATTCTATGTATGATTAACTAATTGTGTAGCTTAATGTATGCACCATGGAGTAAATTAGTTTCAATTCGGTAATTGTAGCAAACATATTTTAGTTTTAAAGTTACTTAGGCAGTAGGTACTATGGATTGTCAATGCCGACAGAGTGACGGATTGGTGCAAAAAGAGGAGCTGGTCGCCAGAAAAAAAAAGTGAGGATTGAAAAAGAGAAAATAACAAAAGCAACATGAGTCAACTCCCAATTTATCTTCTAATTGTAGAGCTTGTATTCATATATGATTTCATTCCACATGGATCAAATACCATGATTTCCTTTCATATTGAAAGAGGGGGAAACCTGTCACCTTTTAGATTCCATCTGCTTACCATCAGTCTTGGAGCCAAGAATTTATATATGGGCGGACAAGTTCGATAATTCAACTAAAATAATTCGGATACACAACGTTGGACATGATTCGGGCACAATAACAATAAAAAAACCATTATAATAAAAGTCATAGATCCCCCACCCCCCAGAACCCCCCCCCCCCACCAAAAACAAATTATATATAAATATATATAAATCCATTTCTTAAACCATTTGACACTAAACAACAAAACCTGGAGACTTGTCTTAGAGGGAAGGATGCATTTTTGGTTGGCAAGGTTTCTCTAAAGAATATATGCTCTCCTGACCGGATTTCTTTGATTTGCAATCCATTCCACCCAGATCATGAGAAAGAAGTTCAGCATCATACACCAATTCTTCTTCCTCAATTGGTTCCTCATCACCACTAATTTGTTCATCTTCCTCAATTTTTTCGTCATCACTACTACTTAAACCTTCCATTTCCACATCCACAACATTATCTTGAGTTTGGGGAGTACATTCATTAGAAATCTTCCTCAATATGAAATTTTTGGTTCAAAAAGAAGTGTCCAAGTGTCATACCAATGTCCAAGGATCGAATGTCCGACATTGGTACTTAGGGTGAAACAAAGAGTCCGGGTAACATAGATGATAACATTATCAGCAACAGTTATGAAAAAACGTCAGCGTAAAATGGTTGTACACGCTGAAATTGCAGCGTAAAATCTTTTGTCGCTGATTTATCAGCGATAAGCGTATTTCCATAATTATCGCTGATATCTTTTCTATATAAAACCCCCATTCCCATTTAAAGGGTATTATTCTACGAAAACTTCTTTCTTCCAATTCTTTAATTTTTACATTTTACAAAGTGATTGAATTTATAGATTAATTCTTTTAACTAAGGCGAAATTCAGTCCAACTGAATACTGAAAGAAATATCTTCAAACTAGAAGTGGTAAGTTTTCTAAGAGTCTTAAATTAATTCCTTTTCCTTGTATGTATGTGAATAATTGTATAGTTTATTTATTCTATTTTATTGTTTTTCCCACATATTTTATGATTTAATTTGATTACAAAAAAATCAGCGACAAATTATTTTATATGCTGATCTATCAGCATTTAATTGTTTTCTGCGCTGACAAATCAACGTGATTTTCATTTCAGCACTGATTTGTCACTATAGTTTTTTATTAAACGCTGATTCATCAGCGTTAAAAACATTTAATCTCTAATTTCTAAAAAATAATTAATTGTTATTTTTATATAGCTTGTTTTTGCAATTGAGCGAAATTAGTAAATACCGTCTACGAGCTAATATGACGCATTCCACCATATTAGTACCCTTGGCCCGAATTCAAACTTTGGTTCGTAGGACCATTTTTTGGAGTCATCATCATGGGATCGAAGGGGTAAAATTATACTATTCAGATTTGCCCCTAAATCGTGTCCCATTTGTTTATTTGATTTAAAAATACATTGTTTATGAGTTTAATTACTAAAAACTCATTGACGACTCCTACTAATACCGTCCCTTTCGTTAATCTTTTCTTCCCTCTATCCAATTTTTTCTCCCTCCCGTCGCTGATACGCTTAGGTTTAAAACGACCTCTTGGCGGAGAAGGGAGGGGGAAGCAAAAAAAAAGCGGGGAGCCGGCCGTGGATCCTACAAAGACCACATTGTTTTCCCATAGCTTTGGACTTGTTTGAGCAATTTAACATATACTAATTAATTTGAGAAAGTTGGATTAAAATAATTTTCTAATTTCAAACAATTTATTGACAAATTACAAGTAATTAATCAAAAAACCTAAACAACAAACGTTAACATTAACAAACAAATGAACAATTAACATTACAAGTTCACAAGTGTCAAGTTCCCCAAAAATTAAATATACTTGGAACAAAGAAAAGAGGGAGTAAATCTGTAAATTAAAGCAGAACCAGAAGGCAGAACAAATAAACTTCCCCAATAATGAACCAGAACAAATAAACTTTGCATAAAAGGAAAATTAAAGCATGAAAAGAGGGAGTAAATGAGTAAATCTGTGAATTTAGGGTTTGAGAAAGAACAAACCTGGTGGCTCGTGGCTGGGGTCTGGACAAAGGAGTGCAGGACGAAGACGCCGGTTACCGGCGGGGTCAGGCGGCAGCGACTCCGACGAGGCGACGGCGCTACGCAGGTTCTGGGCCTTCTGGAGAGTGGCGACAGTTCTCTGTTCTCTACTTCTCTTTCTACCCTTTTTTCCCTCTCTTCTACTTCTTTATTTTTATTTTTTTTAATTGGGGGTCCCCGTGTTGGGAGCATGGCTCTAGCTCCGCCTTAGCTTTACTAAGTTACCCTGCATATCATATGCATTTTGAAAATTTAATTATTGTATTTAGCATCTAAAACAACATTATAAAATTAAACCTTTAAAAGGTTAAAAATCAACATTATTTTGAACATATTATAAAATTAAGGTATTCAAAATATTCTAGTATTACCGTCTGGTGTATAGCTCAATGGTTTGAGCGCCAAACTTCTGCAGGAGGGACTTGTGTTCGAATCCAACCTCCTACAGGATGGGGTATATGCATCCTGAAGTCTATAGCTCAGTGGTTTGAACGCCGGTATCGTGTAGGTGGCTTGTGTTCGAAACATGACATTTTTTTGCTAAAGAGTTTATTATGTTTACACATTTTTTGCTAATATTAGCTACATCAAGATAATATGTTATATGAATTGATTTTTTTTAAAGGTACACACAAGCTTTATGATCCCTATCTTATGAATTATGTTGCCCAACGCAGCATTGCCACAGGAAGTGAGAATGAGACTTGATCCTTGCTCGAGAGTGAAGAACATGGTTACAATTTTACAAAACCATAACCCAATCCTAAAGAGAAATGATAAAGTTTTTCACGAAGGAAAATCATACCTTAACACAAAAGTCCTATCACATGAATACCTAGTTAACATTATTGTTACTCATAACTCATAAGGGAGGGGGAGTGGCAAAAATCAAACCCGCAACCTCTCAATTTTAAGATGCACTATGCACTAGAGGTCGATTTCCATAGAATTGATACATGGGAGAGCAAAGCAAATAGAAAACAGAATTAAGGGGGCCATCTCCTTTTCTCTATCATGCCCAGCCAAACAGGCTCTAGTTTAAAGCAATGGCTTCAGTAGTAATTTTGAAATGAAATAAACTTGTACATGTAAATGATTATAAGCAAAGTTCCTTTCTGCAAAAGTCTTGCTTTAGTATTTGAAAACAATTCAAGCTCAGACTTCTGAAACCATAATGGGAGATGAACATGCACATCTTTGTTCCTCAGCCTCGTGAAATTCACGAAATACCCGAATTTAACATGCAACAATATCTACAAAATAATGGCAGTCCATTATTATATCACTTTAGAAAAATAATTTCTTCAATGAAAATTTTGGCCAGTTAAAGCTCCAAGGGCACAGACAATTTGCTTTGCTCTGAGTTTAACTAAGACTAAGCACTAGCTACAAAATAGATACAGCCATCCTCAGCCTGGGAAGCAGCCATAGAAGCTCGGTAAAAGTTAGCTTTTGTGGCAAAAAAAAGAATTAGTCTTTTCCTTGTGTCCATATCTTCACTGTCTTATCATTCCCAAGTGAACCGGAGGCAATCATATTCTCAGTAGGGTGGCAAGCAACTGATATCACAGTATCAGTATGACCTTCTAATTTTTGGACAATTTTTCTCGACTGAAGCTCCCACATGTAGATACAATTATCTTCCGAACCACTAACTATGTACTTTCCATTTGATATTGAAAAATCCGCTGAGATGCAGTACCTTGAATTTCCATGCCCTGTGTAGGTCTTCAAAAATTTTCCATTCTGAAAATTCCACAGCCTCTGTAGAAGCAGACATTTCAAGTTGCATAAATCACAAAAGAATGAAACACAAGGAATCAAGGAAAGTAGAGGACTGTCACTTAAAAATCACAAAAACATTTCTACAGAGCAAGGCAATAAGCAATTAAGCACTATCAATACAGCATTACTTCAATCTATGTTACCCAACATCAAACCCACATAATACGACATGCTATCATTTGACTTTCATAATGAAAATAAGAGATGACTAAAGGACCAGCAGAGTCAGGTCAGAGCTGGATAATAATTTCATGCAATCATGTTCAATAGCAATCACATATGAGGGTAAGTCAATTAACATTGCCCTTGGCATGACAACAATGCAAGGCAAAGGCTTGATCTGCCTGCTAGACTAGAAAAATTTTGCATTTTCCTTGTGCATGCCTGGATGTCATGTTGAGAAAAAAAGCAAATACTTACAGATTCAAAAACTCATATTATCTACAAGTACAGAACTTTAACCCTTAATTTGGATATATGGACTGAAAAAGAATTTCAGCATTTGACAAGCTCTCAAGACCCATAGTAAATAAATAGGAACAACGAGCCTACAGTCGACAATTTAGAATCAAGCAGTTAACTATGGACCATAGTATATTATAGCAAACCAAAGAATTTAAACGTAACAAGTAATTCAATATGATCTATAGTTTGAAGAACGCATTTTCATCAGAGTTTCATAGCTTTAGACTTAGGTTCATGTCATAAGATATGTCAAAGTTTTATGCTGGCAATCACCGGCCTAGCGCAACCCTCCCCTTTTACCCAGGCTTGGGACTGGCAGCAGGAAACCCACAAACAGAGTTTGCGGCTCTCGATCGTAGGGGGTGGAGGAGGAAAATCTTTCTGAATGACTACCGGAATAATCAAATCATTTTGGTTCATGTAGCTGACCTCACTTATGGGAATAAAGCTTTGATTGATTGATTCATAGCATAGAATTGGATTTTGGTGTTGTATCCCTGTAGGGATCGGAGGATATGACACTCTAATCCAATAATTTAGCGGATACGGTTATACAACCAAAAGAGTGTCTTGATTAATTTTTTAGATATGGCTATTATATTGTGGCCGGAAAATTCATTTCACACTTTTTTCATAAACAGAAAAAGTTGTAAACAATATGTCATGCACAAAGACAACCAAGAGGCCCCTCCGGACATGCTCACTTATCAAAGGAGAAACAAGAAGGGCACTTTTGGAATTACGGAGTAATGGGTGTTTTGTAATTAATCTCTTTTGATAAGGTGTCCTAGGAAGAGACAAAAATAAGGATGGCTAGGGATTTATATATGTGAGAATGTCTGTATTAGGGGTTGTTTAGAAAAGAAGTCTTGTTTTATGTTTTACCTTGCTTTTTGTAAAAATCACTTTGGGAGTTTGGAGCTACTCAAAAGCACCCTCTCATCATTTGAATATCAAGTTACATCCTTTCTACTGTTCTATTATTGTTCTTTATTATTTTCTGTCAAGAATATCAACTCAGAATACTAGTGGCTGTGTGTTGCTGTCTTGCTTGGCTGTTATTGTGGTATTGTGTGTGTAGAAAAGGGCGCAGCAGGTGGTCTATAACACAATATTATTATTATTATTATTAGTATTTGAAAAAAAAATAGCAGTGAAGGACAAGCAAATAAGAAGAGAAAATTTCCGATAAGATAAAAAAGATACCGAGGAAAATAAAAAGGTGTTACAAAAAAAGTTCATGGTAGATAAACCTTTTTTGGTCCATTCAACAACAAACAAATCTTGTTCAGCAACCAACAGTGGACAAGTTCGGACTGCCATACTTATTTGAGAATGCTCCATGCAGCTTTTTTTTCCAGACATTCCCACCAGAGCCTGTGCTACAGAGCAGATGGGGATTATCTGAAGTTTTTTTTTTGTTTGTTAATTGTTAATGGAATATCCCAAATGGTTTGTAAATAGAAGATGTGGATGAGAGAGAGAGAGAGGGGATGAACCCCTTTTTTCTGTTCATTGTTGTTGATAAAGAGAAAGGAGTATGACTCCCATTAATAAGAGGAAGAAAGTCAGAGAGATTTTAAAAGGTAAATAAAACAAAAAAAACTCCTTGGGGGGGATGAAAGTGAATATCAGCAGCCTAAACCGGACAGTAGGCCGCCAGTGAAGGTGACCAGAAACTGAGAATAAGATTAATGCCGGAAAATCCCCTATTAGGGTCACCCCCAACATTCTCAAACCCTAGATCAGAAAAAACCTTGAAAATTTTGTACAAACATTGAATTGGAATAGTTTCTAGGAAGAAATGTGGGTCATGGTGCCAACAAACCAAATCGTGATTGCTAGCATTCGGAACATGGTGTAAAAACGTGGTTTGGTCGCGATTGCGAAACGGTCACGGTGTTTCGGTATCGGAATTGATGCGCTTATCGTGGATGCACGATTTTTTTTTAAAGTCTTATTTTATTATTATCATCATTTTTTTAATTATAACATTTTTATTATTAGTACTCCCTCCGTAACACAAAAATGTAAACTTTGTAGAAAACACGGACTCCCATGTAAAAGTTTTATGTGGGTTAATTGTGTTGTAATTGTGTAGAGAAGAGGGAAATAAATAAGAAAACACGGATTCCCATGTAAAAGTAATGGCAAATGTGTAAATTGTATGAAGTTTTTTTGCCATATATAGAAAGTTTTGTAAAAGTTGATATTTTTGTGTTACACCCATATTTAGCAAAAGTTTACATTTTTGTGTTACGGAGGGAGTATTAATTATCATTGATTATTATTTTTAATTATTATTATTATTATTAAAAGGCCCACCTATCCATAGTGTAAGGAGGACATAAAATATAAAAGGAAAAAACAAAGAGTGAAAAGAAAAGGGCAGTCACGACTCACGTGATAAATTAAAAGAAAAGAGAGGAAAGCTTGTAAAAGGAAGCCTCTAGAAAGTAGAAACAAAAAAAAAGGTAGAAAGAAGTATAGCTTCTTAAAACCTCAGTATAAGCAATTCCTAATTCCATCACTTTAAAATTCCAGCTGGAACATTTGTGATATTAGTGCTTCTAGAAAATCAATAGGCACCTTCAAATGCGCCCATGACATGACAGTAGAGCTAGATGATTCAATTTCTCTATCATAACTAACTCCGTTCTAGCTTAACAAACTTATTCCTATCCGAATATGTTACATTACAGATACCAATTAAACTTTAAGGTTGGAAAACCATTAAATACTCCCCAGCACAATGTTCAACAACAAACTGATTTCAAACCTGCTCCCATCAAATAGCAAAACCCTCAATTAAAATTGAAGCACCTTACAATTGTTCTACAACTAAAATTTGGTAGGGGAAAAGAATCCTCCCATTAACACAAAGAGGGAGAAAAACAAACCATCATAAAGATCATACTTACTCTTAATAGTTAAGATGGGTTTGTTCACCTTAAAATAAATTGCAAGGGTACTATTTTAGGCAAGTTCAAAAAAGTTGAAATTAAGACTAATCAAATCTAATCGGTTCTAAATGTTTCTTAGAATCCGTTTTAATTGGGTCCAACAAATTACAATGAAGTCTAATTAGATTCAATAAATCCGGAAAAGTTCAGGTAAGTTTATGATAACTACAGGGTCTACAGGTATAATAAGGTGAGGAAAACGAATCCTTATTTAGAGGTTCATTTTAAATTGTCTTATAAAATTTCAAGCTTCCTTAGAAGCTAGAACAAAAGTCATAATTTATTGTTAGATCTCCAAATATGCCTAATTTAAATTTAGAGATAAGGAGAGTGTGGGTATAAATCAAGTGCTATAAAGGAACATTTGATAAGAACATCTCAAATCCTTGATCAGGAGGTATTTCGAATGCAAATTCATATAACTTAGCCACTAAAGTGGGCTCCCCTCAAAACAATTGGGGGGGGTGGTGGTGGGGTGGTTACAGGTGACGAAGTTCTTATCATCATATCTACATCCTCATTCCGTTAAACAACTTTAACCAATCAATCATTCTATCATTCCACATTAAACCACATATCCATCAATACCAAAAAATTGCACCTTAACCTTAGAGGCTTAGACAATATAGAAATAGCAAGTATCTGTAAGACCCGAACAATCTGACACAATAATTTTTCACTAAAAAATTAACATAAAACCATAACTTTTTATATAAAACTTAACTAGTTACGTAAAAAGTTATAGATATGACAATTTGAAATGAGATTTGTATAAAAGAAATATGAAGTGTCATTAAAGTTGGAAAAATAAAGCTTGAAAACATAGCTCTACATACCAAGTTAATATTGAACTAGAAACAACCAAAATAAATTACCTATATCCACACCACCCTAACATAAAACACACGTCAATTGCTCTAAAAATGCCACCCTACCCTTTTTATTTTTTATGCAAAATATTAGAATCAATTTTCAGCTAGAAAATATGATACCACCATCATATAAAATGAAATTGAAACAGCTAAGGAGGACGAATGGTACTCCTATACCAGAGAATTATCAATGTCGCACGACAAATCAAGTATAGAATTTGCATTATGTGAATTTAGCAACTGAAAATATTATTTTCATCAGAAAACAACCTAATTCAACTACATCGAAATACAATTGATGATTGTCATGTTAAAATTTGGGGGGATAGCTGGCTAGGAGGGTTGGGTTCAGGTAGGGTGGTGACTCCGCATAGGCTGCAAGACGAGGAAGCAAAAGTGGCTCTTTTAATTGAACATCACTCTCATACATGGAGGGACGATCTCTTAAGGGAGCTATTTCTCCCCATTGATGCTGATCAAATCCGGAACATCCCTCTCAGCATAAGGAGCCCACCGGATGAGAGATTTTGGAGTGGCAATGACGGAGTGCTTAGAGTGTGGGATGAGTATAAAACTATAAATTGGCGGTGGAAGGTGAGGATGAAGCTACGAGCTCAAATGGACATAATCCCTTGTGGAAATTTTTGTGGAGCCTAAAGGTCCCTCCAAAGGTCAAAAACTTCCTTTGGAGGGCTTGTTGGGATATCATCCCCCATATGGAGGAGAACTTGAAGCAAAGAAAAGTGATCGAGGAAGGATGGTGTGTGAGGTGTGGCGAACCTAAGACCCTCCTCCATGTTTTGCGAGATTGCACCGGGGCTAAGGAGGTATGGAGGGAGGGTAGAGGCTCTTGGAGTTGTACTGAAGCTTCAAACTTTAAGGAGTGGTTTGCTTTGATTTGCGAAAGAGCCAAAAAAGAGGAGTAGGAGGCTTTAGGTGTTGTGGTGTGGCGTATATGGAAGGCGAGGAACGAGTTGATGTTTCAAGAGGTTACGACGGCTCCAAGTCTTTGTTTTTGGTCTGCAATGGATGCACTATGGGAATACCGTAAATACAACAATGAGATTTCCTCCAAGTATCATAGACAAAAAGCAACATGGATTCCCTAATAATTTTAATATTAAGTCAATTTTGATGTGGCAAAAATGCAGAAGGCAGCATGATGGGGGCTGTGGCCAGAACCTGGTTGATAAAGTGGCCGGCAGAGTTGAGGGAGGTTTGGGCTGCCTTCGAAGCAGTGGAATGGGCGCAGCAGCAAGGATGGACACAGGTCATTGTGGAAGGAGATGCTCAAAAATCAAAACATCATTCGTGGTCTTAAAAATGAAGCGAGAAGAACAGGACAAGTACAAATAATCATTGATGATATTGTTAGCTTAAGTAGTAATTTTGACTATATTTCTTATTCCTTTTGTTTTAGAGAATGTAACGAAATTGCTCATAGGCTAGCTAAATGGGAAGTTAGTAGTGTTTGTGATGATTGTTGGGGTGAGGGTGGTCCTAGTTGGATCTCTGATGTAATTCTCTCAGATTTTCAATCCACTAATATCAATTAATTACCCACCCTGGTTAACACACACACACACAAAAAAAAAAAAACCATATCGGCACACAACACATGCCAATCAATCCTGGCCTTCAGTCATATTCACTGCCACAAAAAGGCAAAACATATTGAAAGCCAACCCACAAAGAAATGAAACTCCACCAACATAGCACTAACTCAAATTGAAGCAATATCAAAATAATTTACACACTGAAGGGTTATCCAATGTAGCCACATGATTAAAATACCCATTTATAGTAAAAAAGTTATTAGAGCCATAAAACAAAATAAGGCCTGATAATAAGATGAAGTGAAAATAGCCTCATTCAAGCCCAAACATACCAGAGTAATTTTTTTTGAAAGGACACACATAGTTAAATTCCACATTCAGTGAAAACTGAAAACTCAACAAAACAAACAAGAAATTAATAGTAGAAAACAAAATCCCACCAACATAGCACAAATTCAATCTGAAACAGCTAATAATATGCCAGGCTATTCTCTAAATCGGTTACAAAGAGTATACTTCCCATTGGCCGAAAACTTCACAAAATCATCATTTCACCATAAAAGAGCAAAACAAGCTAAAATCCGACATACACAGAAAATAAATCCCACCAACATAGCACTAGTTCAATCAGAAACAGATTAAAAAAAAAGGAAATAAATTGACATACCGTTGTATTATCCAAAGTGCTGACGAGAACATACTTGCCATTGGGAGAAAATTTAACGAAAGAAACAGGAGGATTCTCATCATCAACCAAAGTTTTAGTACAATGACCAGTGGAAACATCCCAAACCCTACACAAACCATCAAAACTACCGGAAACAATCATGGTACCTTCGCGGTTAATATCAACAGCAGTAACAGGATCAGAATGAGCAGGCAAAACCTTCAAGCATCTACCAGTCTTAACATCCCAAACCCTAACAGTCTCATCGAAAGAACCAGAAACAACCACATTGGACTGGGGGTTAAAATTAAGGCAAAAAACATGGTTTGTATGACCCAAAAAGGTTTTAATACACTGACCGGTGGAGACATCCCAAACTTTGACGGTCTTATCGTCGGAACCAGATGCGAGAAGGCGAGAATCAGACGAAAATGCAATGTCGGAGATGCCTTGATCGTGGCCTTCGAATTTCTGGTGATGGGAGAAAGGTGGGTCGTCGGATGAAGCGGTGGAGAGAGAGAATGCGAAGGCGGATTTATCGGCGGAGGAGGTGGCGAGAAGGCGGCCGTCGGAAGAGAATTTGACGGAGGAGATTGCGCGTTTGTGGGGTGTTAGGGTTTGTTTGAGGGTGTATGGTTTGAAGGATTGAGATGGGTCTGTTGTTGTTGGGAAAGACATTTTTGTTGTGTGTTGTGGAAATTAGTGGGTTTTGAGGAACAACCAGGGTTTAAGGTTTGAGGAAACTCGGGTGAGTACGTTTGGTGGGAAAAGTTGAACCACCGACTCTTGTTCAAATGGCGGTGTATAATAACCGGAAACTTTTTGGCCAAACTGTCTGATCCCAAAATAAATGTTTCATTTTCATTTTTTACCCCTATTAGGTTGCATGAAAACGGATAGGAATACGGATACTGGTATGAGAAAACGGTAATTCAAAAGTTCAGGACACGAGGACACAAGAAAATAATATCAAAAATTATATATTTCTATGATTAAATTAATAGAAAAATATATAATGAAGAAGAAAAATTATTTTTAAAATTTTAATTTCCATTATAATGTTTTTAATGAATACGATGTTCGTGATTTACATTTCATTTTTATAAACTCACTTCACACATTATAATATAAATTCTCATTCAAACTAAATATATAAGTTTTAAAAGATGTTTAGAATGTGTCCTATAAGTGTCCAATATATAAACCCACACTTACTATTTTTGATACTATGACCCACCTATAAAATTACACTTATATCCATTAAATGACAAAAAAAAACAACTACAACCTTAAAATTCACCAAATTTCTCTATGTAGCATTTAAAAAAGAACGGAGGGAGTAGTTTTTTTATGCATGTAATGCGTGCGATCTTAAAATTCGTTAACATTCTTAACAATATAATTTGATAATAAAATTAATAAGTTCCCACATAATTGTAAATAACTTTTAAATAATATTTTATTTAAAATAATAATCTAGTTTTTTTTTTTGCTCTTACACAGTAAGTGTATTGTAAATTGAGTGATAATTTATTTCTCTAAAAAATTTATTATTTATGAATAAATTTTAATTAATTTTATAATTAATTGTACTTGCAATTTTTTAAATTGTGATTACTTTTTTTAAATAAAGTTATTAATGATTTCAAAAATCAAATATCAATATGGAAGATTTTAGACTTTTAGTACATAAATAACAAAATTGTTCCTAACTTGACTGACAGTTATGATGAGTAAGGGTAGTGTGATAATCCACTTGGACACTGTCACGACCTCACCCCTTCCCTTATATAATACTAGCTTTCTATGCACGCTATGCATGCGTCAAATTTTGAGTTTAATTGTTAATTATTTTGTAATAAAAAAATCAAAACCAAAACTCTGAAATATTCTTGTGAAAAATTATACCATTATGGGTGTCTAATTGTAGAGAATTTAAAAAAAAGAATTTTTGGTTGTATTTTATTTGTAATATTTACATTTTAAAAAGACAAAAACTTTCCTTTATAGTTCATATTGATATAGTTTAAATATTTAGTTAGTTTTAAAGGGTATTTTAGACTTTTCTAGGGGGACACCATAGCTCCCCCCTTGGCTTATATAATAAAGATATAGATTGTCAAACCGATCGAACTCGATATTGTGATTAAATTAAATCCAAAAAAAATATTCATAAATTGATAAGCAATGTTCACATGCAAGTAATTAAGTTGGTGCAGTGTTCAACGCCTATGGAGTACAACATAATGTTCAAAACTTGTAGTGCAATTGCTTGGGGTGGCTGTTAACTAACATAATTGCGCTTACATCATAAATAGATCCACAACAGTTGCTATATAGGATCATTAAACTTCATTTTGTACATAAATAGATCCACAACAATTACTATATAGGATCACTAAACTTCATTTTGTACAGCTTGTGAATCACATATAAAGTCTCTTTTGACTAAATAATGTTATCCTAAGCAATTCTGATTCATGACATCAATAATTATACGGAGTCTTACAAACGATCTCCCAAAAGTAAATCAACTCAAGCTAGGGAGTAATAGACAATAATAACAAATTAATACATAAGATTGCGTAGCTCAACTACAATATCCTTTACAACTTACCAAGTGTAATACATTCTTCTTTTAACTATCCTTTAGACCCTTACTCCTTGAGCCTACCTACAGGTTACCATTGTAAACCTGCAAATGAGATTCCTGCCCTCACCACTTCACCAGGACAGGTCCGAAGACAAAACACAGTGAGTGTACACAACCTAACTCAAAATTCATTTTTTTTTGGCTGAAAACATATTAGTTACACAATACACAAATTATAATGGTAAGGTTTTTAAAATAATCAAACATGAACACTTTAAAAAAGATGCTTAATAATTCTTTAAGCGTACAAAACAATATCAAGAAACATTTCAAACAATATACACAAAGGCGAACTAGAAAGACATAAAAGGGGAGGTTCGCACCCATCATCCTAATCCAAATTATAACATTAAGCCTATAACTATAGATTTTGCTTACAAGATCCTACCTGGATTTGACTCCTTATAAGATGGGCCCCATGGACCCTAGCCTCATCGGCCATAGTTGAGCTTCGGCCACACCGACCATAATTGTACTAACCATTATAGTGGTCACCCGAACCAAAGTTAAGCTTGCAGGACTTACCGGAGTCGACTCCGAAAATGGACACCACGTCCAGGCAAATGTTGTTCTCTCAAAGTAACACACTGGGCTACCAAAGCCATACAATAATGGGCTACCAAAGCCATACATTGTTCTTTTATCATAACAATATATCTCATATAATTATTTATTTGCATGTATTCATTTAAGGAACATTCCATGAAATCATTCATATTATGCTTTTCGGCAAGCTAAGTTCCAAGTTCATTCTCAAATAAAGCACATGATGATTAATCATCACGCTAATAAATTCGGCTTTAACAAGCTCAAAACTAGCATTCTTAATTGCAATCGGTTACCATAATAACAAACTTAACTCTTTAAGCTCGAAACTAGTATTCCCATTTTTGATCAATTATGAACTATGCACCCTAGGTCTAGCTACCATAGCATGTCATACTACTTAGAGCAAAGCCCAAATCTTCTTATAATAGCTTTTGGAAATCATCTTGAAGTTCACACGGGTTATCGTTTCCGGGAATGCTCAAATCAATTAAATAACTATATATACAAACTTCCATATACTCAAAACTGGTACACGGTCCAGGATATAATATAAGCCATTTAATTGAGTCTAGATTGATGAAATTTATACCCAAGAACAATTCCCAAGTGAAAATAAATTGACACTTGGAGGTATTAGTTAAATCTAGTCAATTAGTACGAGATTTTAATACTCAAACCAAATATCTTTTTTTAATTGAATTAATGCTAAAATCTTGTATAATATCGCTAAGGACGTTACTTCAATCGCGCTGAACTAATGTTTCACGATGACGACAATTAGACCAAATCAGATTATCATTTAAAATGAAGAACTCAAAGCTCTTGATACCTTTGTTCAAGGTAAACCTTAAGTTGAAACACCTAACTTAAAGGGTGCAGTGCGAATCAAAGCTTTGGAAAACACTTGCTTAAATACATTTTGTATTAAGCCTAAACTTCCTATTATATAGAACACTTTTTGAACATAAAGTCTTAGCTTGCATATCATCTACTTATTAAGGTAACTTGATAAGGTAAATACATTTTGACCATCTCAGTGAAATAAGTTTTTGGAACACAAAGACTTAGAGTTTTATTCCAAGCGGTTAAAAAGCATGAGGCCGGATACCGGTCTCATACAAATATAGCTTGGGGCATTATTCACATAAAACTCAATGATAGAAATTTTTACTCCAATGGAAACCTTTTATAAATATTATTTTATCGGAGTAAAAATTACCCATAAAAGCATAGCCATTCATCAAATTCAATTAGGCACGTATTGAATATGTTATTCTCGTTTCTTTTAAAGAAAAATACTTCCTCGCTTATAACTAATTTAAAGACATTATTCATAAGGATATTCTTAAATTCTAAGGATGTTACTCATACAAAATATTTGAAAATAATTAGTTTACAATAGCTCTTATAAAGAAATATTATCAAAATAACAAGTCTTATTTTAAATATTTTATTTAAAAAATCACCATTTTAAAATATTGTTTCACTCATCAAATACCACATACAAAATTTGTAAATCAATTGCAAGGAGTGTTACAATAATGTTACTACATTCAAGTTCCACTAAAATGCTTTTCAGTTTTCAGCAAAATAAGCACTCCTTAACAAAGATTAAGATGCCTCATTAACAACAATTTGGATGAATGAACAATTAAAGGCGAAAACGAGTCATTAACAACAATTTTTATTAGCACTCTAAAAGGAACAGAGAAATATTCTGTTAAATTTGGGTTGCTTCTTGCTTGTGTACCCCACTATTTCTTGATATTTCCTCTTCATTGTTTATCTTCCTCAATTTCATTTTTTATCTCCTCTTCTCATGGCGGCTGTGTCTTTAAACAGCAATGGTGGAAAGATTGGAACTGTGTGTTCAAAACCTGATTTTTGTTGTGGGTTTTCGAGAAAATGGGATTTTGGAGCCCAAACACCTTTAATGGCAAAACCCATGTCCAAAATTTTAAGGTTGAAGGCAATGGAGGTTTCTGCTAATTCTACAGTTAATTCAGTTCCTGTGTCAGCTCACCCCAAGTAATTGTTCTCCCCTTATTTGCCCTTTTTTAACAAATGAAATTTGACTGTTTTAGTTTATTAGTAGTATAATGTACCAATGATTGAAATTATCCTGTTGATTGGTGTTGGTTTAGAAGAATTTTCTGCTTAAGGCTTGTGAAATTTTTGATTGTATGTTGATCAGTTGATGTACTTTTAATTATGTCTTATTTGAGTGTCTATTTGCTTGATTGAAGTCAGTAATAACTAGTGGCTAATTGTTCTCTTGAAGCATGCCACTACTTGTGTTTTTACCCTTGAATGTGTATTGAGGAAAATAAACTCACTCATTTTTGTGGTGCTAAGAAGCTAGTTTTGACATTTGTAAGAAACTAAGAGAGTTACTGCTAAGAGGTGGATTTTTTTAGTGGGTTGTTCATGAATTTGAGTTTACTGTGTTTCTCTTTGTGAAGCCAACATCATATGATTCATATCTAATATCTCTTCTCTTGCTTAATTGTAGGTTGTGGACTTGTGGTAATGGTAATGAATTTTAAGTGTAATTTGTTAAAGGAAAAGCTTTATAATCCCCATGGAAAACACACTTTTCATTCCCAAACTTGAAATCTCTTCTTATTTTCCATTACCATCCATTATCATGGGGGAGGGTGGTATTAGATGGGAATGTATATTTGTGAAGAAAATTAGATAAATTGGAGTTTAACTAGCACCACTATGGGAATGAATTTTGATTTCCTTTCCAAATTTAGTTATAAATTCGTTACAATTACCACCATTTATAATCGGCTACCAAACGGGCCGTTAAGGTCTTTGGAAGTAGTATCAATTTACTGGTTCATTTTAAAAGACTTTCTTTGATGAATCTCTTCTTTACTTTGTTTGTTTTTAGAAATGGGGTTGTAGAGAGGGTTATTTCAAGAAGGATGAAACGGCATTTATTACTTTAAGCTGTTGAATCTTAAAGATCTGGCTATCTCATCGAATCCTTTCATATGTTTCTAATATGTATAGTCATTCGATAGCTTGGTTATATAATGCGTATACAATCTGACGAGGTCTAACAGTTTATTTTTATATCCAGGGTGATGCGCCACACAATTTCAGTCTTTGTCGGGGATGAAAGTGGGATAATCAATAGGATTGCGGGTGTTATTTCTAGGAGAGGATACAACATAGAGTCTCTTGCTGTTGGATTAAACAAGGATAAGGCTCTTTTTACTATAGTAGTATGTGGTACTGAGAAGGTGTTGCGCCAAGTTATGGAACAGCTTAACAAGCTTGTTAATGTTTTAAAGGTAGTTTTTATTTCCCTGCTAGTTTTTCAGTGATGATATATTGATTGCACCTTTTCTCATCAAAATGATCAACTTGGTTACTTGTGCGCTGGTAATTCTTGAATTGACAGTAGCTGTTTTGTTAGGTATTTTTAATTTTTTAAAAAATTTTGTGGCTGAACCAGTTGTGCCAGATTCAAGGAGAGTATGATGCCTTACAACTTTTACCAGCTCATATGTACTTGGGCAGATGTTCTCTGCTTTGCAAACAATTAGGCTTCAAGTCCAATACGTGTTCACTGTTCGTATTATATATCTGTAAGATGACTGTGCGTCTGTGTGGCAGATTTTGACATTTAGTTTGCAAAAAACATGGGAATGACTAAACAGCAATGCCTTTGCAATTTTGCCTATTGGGAGTGCTATGGGAAGTTTTTGGTCACTTAACATTGTCAGGCTACCAGCTTTGTCCATCAGATAATTCGCACGCAGATGAAGTTTTTTTTTAAATTCCCTTTTTTTGGGCGGGGTTTTTTTTTTTTTTTTTTGTGTCTAATTATTTGTTACCTTTTAATATTGTGTTGTGTAATCCGTTCTTTTCAGACATTACGATGGATCATCATCCTGTGTGTGTGTGTCTGTTTGTTGTATGTAGGTGAATGTTGTAGTTCCTGTGCTGCTTCCAATTGCCCTAATTGTTTTCTTCCTTGTAGGTTGAAGATTTGTCGAAAGAGCCACAAGTAGAACGCGAACTCATGCTTGTAAAGCTTTATGCAGATTCAAATACCCGCGCTGAGGTAGTTCATCATTTTCAGTTAATTCTCATGTGGAAAAATGTTGCTTTAATGTATTAATCTCTGTCAATTTTCAGCTGGAAAGAAAGAAGGTTGAGAGAGAGCTTCGTGCTTATATAAATATGCTATACAGGAAGTCAATTATTCTGAATTTTCTTAAAAAACTATAGTACATCATAACACAAACTCTTGTGTTGCTCAAAAAGTCACCAACATCTCATAGTAGATCATCTTACATCCTATCAGAAGATTTCCTTCCCTTAAATTCGCCTATCATAGATTCATAGTTAATCTAGATTTATGGCACACCTATTTATGCAGACGGACGGCAGACCTATTCAATTGTTCATAACTTAATCTGTCAACAGATTGTTGTGTATTATCTTTAATTATCATTTGTTGCATGCTGATATGTAGTCATTGATGAAGGTCGAAGAACCTATTATTGCTTGAACATTAATTCATTTTCTTTATGACTTGTGCTATTACAGTATTACAGTATTACGTCATGGAATCATGGGTGTTAGAAAACTCTATTTGTGAACACACACGCACATCAATATATATTATTAATCTATATGGGATTCAAACCTAAACATTGCTGTCCAACAGCCCCATGTTGCCGCCAACACACACACTTGCACAAACACATCAGCAGGCATACCCATTCTTTACTGGCTCTCTCTCACACACACTCTTGCACGCACCATGGCAACCATTTTGTTCTCTACCTATTGCACCCACATCTTGGGGATGGTCAAAATCTTGTTAACCTCATCCCAAAAATCATCCTCCATTATAGTTACGGTAACTTCCCTTCCAAAGGCTTTTGTATGCTCATTCAATATCTTAGAATTACAGTGCTTTCCTACATTCTCACAACCTTTTTAGTCTATAATGTGAGCCAAATCAGGTTTTTGCCACTTTCAGCAACCCTAATCTAGTTTGTTTGTGGTTTACTTAATTTTTAAAGACTTTGCAACTGCTTTTACATGGATAAATGAAACCTAATTAGGGGCATTATGAATGTGGCAAAAACCTAATTTGCCTCACATTGCATATTAGTAAAGAAATTATTAGAATGTAGGGAACCAAGAATAGCTACTGCTTTAGTTCTAAGAGCATGTAAGACAGGGTCAATAATGAACAGGAGTGTACAGAAGCCTTGGGAAGGGAAGTTGCCTCAACTATAATTAAGGATGATTTTTTGGGATAAGGCTGTCTAAATTACAGCGGGATAAGGTTGTCTAAATTACAGCGGGATAAGGTTGTCTAAATTACAGCGATCACAAGCCAATATGTAAGATGATAAATTTGCTGGTAATGGAGGCTAAAAAATGGGAGAGAAGTATGTGAAGTTGGACTGCTTGGTGAAATTGGTGATGCGGTGTAGGATAGCAAACATTAGAGTGATCATGGGAAAATGAAAGAGATTCTAGTCACTACATAGGGGGAAAAAAATTAAAATCCCCATTCACTGCTTAGGATTCCCTCTGAACCCATTTTTTATGACCCAAACTATTTGCAATCTCTCGCTCAGTGGGGAACCAAGGTGAGCTCCAAATTATGATAGTGAAGTCGTCCAAGAAGTTATATATGCTTTTGATAGAGTTGGGATAGCAAACAAGTCGCACCAACAATTAAGTAATTAACTCAATTTCAAGCCAAATAAGGGTTTTTTTGGTCACTTGCTGCAAGGATAGATATTTTGATGATGACTTCCATATCATCATGGGCGACATAGGGAGCTGATACCCCCTGTGAAGGTACCATCACAGCCATCAGCTGTCATTGGCAAAAAAAGTCTGAACTACTTGCTCATTTGTGCATGACACAAAAAGAAACCGGCTTAATTCTACTCGGGCTGGCAACTTATATCTCACTTCACAATAGGTTACAAAGGACTCTATAGGAAGCGGGGCATTCTCCTCGAGAGCTCCTTATTAGAATAGTCTCCGGTTAGACTCAATGATTTGAGGTAGAGATGGAGGGAGGGAATGCTGCATCAACATCTAAAAGACAAATATTCTCTTAGACTCCCTAGTTTGATGTAGTTTATATGCATGTTTCGAAGAAGTTGAGTGAACTTTGAATATTTGCTTTGTGATTCTTTGATCATGCATCTTACACCTGAATCTTGAACCTGTACTTTCTTTGATGTCATGATAAATTAGAACTTCAAGATTTGAAATGTATATATTTTTTTTTGATAAACCTACCGGTTTTTATTCTACGAAAAGTGTATATATAATAATAATAATAAATCTGGTTGTATTGAAAAAAAAATCATTGTTTCCAATTCACCAGAGATAATGGAACATGTATCAGTTTTCATACCACTTGTATCAAATCTCGTTCCATGTAATATTGGTGTTTATAGTTATGCAATTCCAGTTACGTCTGTTGTGGAAATTAGTTTGCAAATTTGGCTAGTTGTAGCAGAATTTGATGAGTTAAGGGCCTTGAAGCCAGGATGGAGCATTGAGAATTTTGATTTTTTGAGTAAAAATCAACTACATAAATGTATTTTCCAAGTGAAGGGAGAAAATTTGCTAGTTTTTCCCACTCAATATTATGATGGTCATCTCCAAATAAGAAAAATACAGCCACAAGCCCACAACTATCATTTTTTGTTCAATACTCCAATGAATATAACTCTGGCAAAGAACATGGTTACAATCATGTAACCAAAGATGTGCTGAAAAATTTAAAGCTGTATAGTTAGTTATCTAAGTCTGCTATTTCCTGTGAAAATGGTGTCATATGACATAAAGATTATATCCAACTCAATCTTAATTACAATCAATACATCTTTGGGTACTACAATAAGAACCAAAACCAAAGTGAACCAAAACCTTGAATCTATGTTGCATCATTTTTTGGGAGGTAATGGAAGTGAAAGATGAGAATCTTCCCTTTGTCCCATTAGATTGGAGGAGGATGATATATATGGATGACTTTCGTGATACATATATTTAATTCTCGTCTAACCAAATCCAAATTTTTTGGGAACAAGGCTTTGATATTGTTGTGTATAGTTGTAGTAGGGCCAACTATCTTCTTCTTCTTGCGCTGCACCTTAATCCCAAAGCGATGGCACGAGGACTTCCTAAGTGGTCACCCATCCTAGTACTATTCTCGGCCATTCATGGGGTCGGTGGGGTCAGCGGCATGGCAACACAAAGACTTACCAAGAGGTCACCCATCCTAGTACTATTCTTGTCCAACAATGCGCCTCGATGTGACATAATTTTACGTTGGTTGTCGTAGAACCTTCCTCCTTTATCCGGGCTTAGGACCGGCAGCGGGAAACCCCACTAGCGGAGTTAATAGGGCCAACTATATGTTGTCTAATGACTTATAAAGTTGTAGTGGTGATTCTCATGAAATTTTCTTTACATTCTTGCTTATGTGAAAGGCATTCATCATTTTAGTTAGAACAGGAGTGGCAAGGCACTCCAAATGCATCCATGGTTCCACACACGAGGGGAATATGTTATGAGCTGAGATTTAGAGGAAGGGTATTCTAAGAAATACATAATAAGTTGTTATTAGAAACTTGAATAAGGTTCAGTAGAATTAGTTAGAGTAGAAACTTAGATAAGATTATGTAAATAAGAGCAAGTTAGAGTGGGAGAGAATATGCTGAATATTAACGAGTGTTTGCTTGTTTTCTTGGGTGAGATTCAAGCCCCTCGAAAGCTTGATTAGGGAGAGCATCTACCACTCAAAAGTGGAATTATTTTGTTAATATTATTTAATTCTTAATTAATCAGTCCATAGCCATTATCATCTTATTCTTTCAATTAGACTTTATCACTTTTAATTCTATTTAGCTATGCTTGTTCATAGCAGCATTATACGTACTCATGTTCGTCGTTGCTTAAATGCTCTGTTCTTGGACGGTGGAAGCTGCTGGATGACTGAAATATTCAAGGGTTTTTTTTTTGTCTTCAGATAATGTGGTTAGTGGACATCTTCAGGGCAAAGATTGTGGATGTTTCAGAAAACTTGGTCACAGTTGAGGTTAGTGTTTTTTTTGGGTTGGTATCTTGTGTTCTTTTTTTAGTTGGTTAACTTTTGTCCTAAATTGTTGTACTTTATTGCAATGATGTCAGTTTTCATGTTAATTATTAGACACTTCCCTTCCCTTCCCGGAGTTATCCTAATGCTTAAGCCCTAGAAGTTCATATCTCCAACCAGCTGCACAATTATCAAAATTCTCCCTTTTGTTGTAGATTTTTTTTGAATGCTTTTCTCCCCATTCTGTTCAGGTGACTGGGGATCCTGGAAAGATGGCTGCTGTCTTGAGAAATTTTAGCAAGTTTGGAATTAAAGAAATTGCAAGGACAGGAAAGGTTAGTTTTTTTAGATAAGGTGATGGAAGAGTCAGAGAGATGCGATGCCATATTACTGAGAGGGAAAAGGATAATATGTAGTAGCTAACCTGTTGTTGACCTTTTCAACTAATCTTAAAGAATTTTGCTATTGTTGTAAATGTATGATAGATTGCTCTAAGGCGGGAAAGGTTGGGTGAGACGGCCCCATTTTGGAGATTCTCTGCTGCTTCTTATCCAGATCTTGAAGAGAAGGCTGCTGTTACTCTTGTCGAGTCTACAAAAAGAAGTGTCAATGGTAATTCTGGCTCATCGTCAAGTGTAAGTGAAGTTCTCTCTGCTGAGCAATCACCTCATTCCCTTTTTCTATCCTGTAATTTAATGCATTGAGTCATTGACTGACTGATATGATCATATTTTAGATTATTTTGAGAGCCGTATTATGTATTATCTATAGCATTTTAATTGTTAGCTATAAACATATGCTTTCTGTGTTTGACAATTTGTATTTAGGCTTATTAATTTTTTTCTTTAAATTTCTCTGAAGGGCGATGTTTATCCTGTGGAGCCTTATGATCTCTCGTCTGTAAGTCAAGTACTCGATGCTCATTGGGGTGTTCTTATCGAAGATGATGTAAGCTTTCTTGGTTGTTACCTGATTTTCTAGATTTGCTCTGTTTTAGTTGCAACAAATACTGTAAATGCAAATTTCTATTTAGATGCAACATATGCCTCATTAACATTGCTAGCATGCCAAGTTTGTTAGAATTCTTATATACACCCAGGTGTAAGATAAGGTACACCCAAGGGTAATTTTGCTTAATTTAAATTTAAAATGAGCAAAATTATTAGAAATGAGCAATAAAACGCCTTTGGATGTACCTATCTCTACTTACACCCGGGTGCGTAGTAGACCCATTGCAAACTTGTCTTAAAATCTTAGGAACGGATCTTTTCAAACCTAGTAACTTGACTTCATTTGAAGGCTTAGAATTAATGCCTTTGGCTCCTGAATCCTGTCTTAAAGTGTCTTTTATCTTTCAGAACTTTGTGTTTGTTGGATTTTAAAAATGAAGGGGTTAATTGGACTTTTCACTTTATAGAGCTGCATCGTTTTGCAAGTTGATTCTAGATTCTAGAATGAATCTGGTCTGCTAGTTTTTTTTTTTTTTTTTGATGTTGTTTCTCTTATCATGTCAGCCAAGTGGATTCCGGTCACATACTCTGTCCATGGTAGTAAATGATGCTCCTGGAGTTCTCAATACTGTAACAGGTGTAATTGCTCGCAGGGGTTATAACATTCAGGTCAGTATGGATTCTCGCTGCAGTAAAACAATGAATTCTACCTTTTGGTGTTATGTGATCTTATATTTCACTTTGTTGTTATCCTTAGAGTCTTGCTGTTGGCCCTGCTGAAAGGGAGGGTCTTTCTCGTATCACAACTGTCATTCCTGGAAATGATGATTCAATTGGAAAATTAGTGCAGCAGCTTAACAAGTTAGTAGACCTTCATGAGGTGAGTATCTATGTTGGTGTAGCTGGCATTGATGTTCAAATAAGCTAATTTCTGTTCATGAGTTTAAATTTCATATTCCCTCATTATTAAATTCTGGTACATCTTTTTCATGTGCTACCAGTCTCCTTTAGTGCAATGCAGTTGTACAATTTGATTCTAGCTTTGTTTTTGTGGGAAGTAGCTATTAGGAGATCCTTGTTATGGTCACACTCCCAACAGTTAGAACCTCTTCCTTCCAATGTCTTGATGCTTAGTTAAATTATCAACTATTTTCGGCATCATTATTTGGCATATATACTTTTTTCCCCCCACTTAGGACCTGTTCTGTTGGACTTGATTCCAAACAAATTCAGTTCAGTTTAGCTTCTGTCGAGTCTAGGATTTACCTTAATTTAGTCCGGTTCAGTTTAGAATACAGGCCTAAAGAATAGGGTCTTAATCTTGCATAAAATTTCAAGATTTATTTGGGTCCAAACTATGGTAATTGTGACGGAGTTTGTTTAGAAGTTACATTCATGAAGCAGGAAAGTTTTGACAATCGGCTACGGAATTCCATGGCTGCAGATTCAGGACCTAACTCACCTGCCATTTGCGGAGCGAGAGCTTATGTTGATCAAAGTAGCTGCAAACACTGCTGCCAGGAGAGATGTCCTTGATGTTGCCAATATTTTTCGTGCAAAAGCTGTAGATGTTTCTGATCACACCATAACTTTACAGGTACACGTGATTTAGCATTTTTTTCCTCTCTGTACTGACTGATACTAGCTGAAAATACAGATTATAATCATGAGGCTTGAATCTCTCCCCAAGAAAGCTAAACAAAACTAGAAATTCACCACAATACTTTCTTCTCTCTCTCTCTCTCTCTCTCTCTAGTCTTTTGTATTCATATCATTTTCCCTCACTAATTCACTTGTGTCATTCTTCTAGCTACTCTTAACTGAATTATTATGCACTACCAATGCCCCTTCCCTCGGCTAGTCTGTTACATACTCTCGAGAGTCTCAACAATGCGTTGCATCTTGAAGTTAAGTTTATATGACTACATATTGCATAACCAGCAAGCGCTTTGATCTGTTTCAACTGAAAAAAGGAATCTTATCAATAGTGTTAGAGACTAGGAACTTAGGGCATGAAGGTTTTTCCTAACATATCTGATTTGTCTTTCCAGCTTACTGGTGACTTAGACAAAATGGTTGCACTACAGAGATTACTGGAGCCTTATGGAATTTGTGAGGTATGATTTTTTTTACTACCTAAAGTGATAATATGCAATTCATGCGACTTAATTAGGCTTAAAAGTTCAATCTAGTGCAAATAAGCTGATCGTTAATTATTTTAGCTCTGACTATATAGGAGATAATCAGATAATTTTGGTTGTAGACTTTTGAGGTTGTGGAAAAAACTGTTTTACTGCTGTAGCAGTAGGTAGCATGCTGATAATGTATAGTCACGAGTGAATGATTAAGCGTCGAGAGACATGCTCATGCTAACTTAGTAGGTCTGTATATTAGTGGTGTTGTATCATGAACTTGAGTCTGAAACCTGTTTGGATTATATTACCTTTTTTGACTCCAAGGGTGTGTTCTTGTCACCTTAAATAAAAGTATCGTTTTAGTTAAGTTTAGTTGGAATTAGGTGTGATAAGGTCTAGTAAGTTAAATAAGCCTATGTTTACTTCAGCTTATTTAAGCAAATAGAAAAATTCAGATGAGATCAGAAAAAATCATATCAGATCTTATTTGCTTCTATATATTTCAAAATACCTTTAACATCATAATAAAATAAATCATGAAGCTTATATAATCGAAAAGTATTCATCTATACGAATATAATGATACCTTATTTGATAAATTTTTTCTTTATAAGTTAGTGTACAGACAAGGTTAAATGTTTAGGCAAAATTTCAGTTAAGATTAGACCAGATTAAAAAATTCAAAGCAAAGCGGATAAAATTTTTATGATTAGACCAGATTAGAATTAGATCAGGGAAATTAGATCAGATTAAAAAAATTCGGATGACACCAGACCAAGTAAACACAACCAATGTTTTAATTAGGTCCAGTCAAGTCTAAAATGGCCTATTTGTTTCTCAGAATCAGGGCAATTAGGTTTTTAATAAGTTTAGATAAGTTCTGGTCAAATAAGTTCAGGTCAAGTAAGTTGAAGAGAACGCACCCTAGTCCCTAAAACTAATTATGGTAATTGACTTACATTCACTAATTATGTTCCATCATGAAGGTGGCACGGACCGGAAGAGTGGCATTGACTAGAGAATCCGGGGTAGACTCCACATATTTGCGAGGATATGCTCTCCCCTTGTATGAGTGAAAATGGTGAAGTACTCTTCCAACTAGAATCTTTCCGATCAAGTTGTCCGTTTTTTTTCTCTTCTATAGTAAACGCAAACGCACGTGAGTCGTGACTTAGCTTTAAGGCAAAAAGCAATTCCGTCCTCTCCTCTCCTTCGAGGGATGTTAATTGTATCAATAAGAGTAGGTTTTGTAAAACCTCTAGGTTCTAGTTTATTTATTTAGTGGGATGAGTTCCTTTTTTAGCATCCAAATAAAGAATTTCTTTGTCTCACAATTTATGCATCATTTGTTTATATTCTAATATCTAGAATTCTAGATCCATTAGTTCAATCCAACAACAATATGGTGCAATAAAGGGAGATACTATTTTCTTACTATTGTGTTTTTTACTTCTCTTTAATATACTGTAGTACTTTGGTAGTTTGATTACTTTATTTCATGCACATCACTGCTAAAAAAGAGAGTACAAGAGCATAGGCAAGGCTTTGTTATTTTTCAATAATGTAGTACACAAACATAGTTGTTCAATTTAGGTTTTTAGATCAGTTTACTGTGTACACAAAAATTATACTAGTATATAGATTAATAAACATAACAGGATTCTCTCTCTTATAATAAGGGCCATCAAACAGGCAACCATTTTTTACAAGATTCAGAACTTGACCACATCCTAGTCGACTGTATAAGCACGAGCTCAAGAGCGTAGAGCATAGGGTTTAGCATAGGGTTTAGACTTTAGCTGCATACAAAATCCATGGATTGGATGCTTAATTTGCATGTCTTGAGCTTCACAAAAATCACAGAGGCCAGATTTACCTGTGGACATATAATTTAACTTGTAAATGAAATTGATCACAAACCAAAGGTAAACATACATAAAAAAAAAAAAACACAATTTTGTTTATATGTTAGCCTTCCTCCCTGCCAATCAACCATAACCCTAATAATAGCACAGCACTAACAAATTAACAATGAAAGCCAATTACAATACACAATCTCAAAACACAATCAATATCTTACATACGCAACTAGGATAGCGACGCTAAGAGATTTGTAAGCTACAAAATTTCCTGATCTAATATAAGAACCATCAACACAAATCCACAAGTAGAAAAAGTCAATTGCTGCTGCAATCACATTGCAAGTATCAGCAGAAATGTAATCTACAACAAACAACCTGAGAATCTAAGATGCTGAAACAACAAGATTCGGAAGTGGCAGGAATAAGCCTCTTCTTACCTTTAAGGATAAAACATTTATTGGCAAGCCAGCCATCTGATGTATGATATACCTCCCCAAAGAAAAGCTTGATGGAAGAATTGGCATCATTAGGAGCTGATTTCGGCTTAGCTGTGAAGTTCACATGCACCAATATTGGATCAAAGGTGAACCCCAACATATCCACAGGCTCAACAAGCTCATAGTTGGTACGCTGCAAATTACAACATGTATTCATGGATAGTATGGAAATTTTGACAAGAATGGAAATAGATGACACAAGAAATTAATAGACTAGAAGCATGAAACAACAAAAGAATATACTCCCTCCGTCCAATATTAATTGCTCCATATTGACCAAAAAACTCTCACAGTTTTGGTCAAATGGATCAATTAATATTGGACGGAGGGAGTATAATACATATGTGTCTCTTGTTGTAGTAGTCCAGTGATACTCGGGAGGATTCAAGAAGTTGAAAACGATAGTCCTCTATGTAGTCTTGTTCCGGATACCTTAAATGAGGAAATAGATTGCCATAATATTGTAAACAGAGAAACATTAGTAACCCATAATATTGGCAAGAACTTAATATAATCATAAGAGAGGCTATGACAATCCAATTTATGATAAGGGATGTTTCTTTGGTGGTCGTTGAAAAAATGATATGCATGTATATTTATGTCAAACTCAAGAAAGATAAATTGGGCATTGTTCCCAATACTTCCTATCCAAACAAAGGTGATAAATGTTTCAATGAACGAATGGCTACTCAACTAAACTCAACTCCACTCCACTCTACTAAACATGGGGAGTAATATTTTTTTGAGTGACTGATAAGTGGTATTTTGGTAGTTATTTTCTTAATTTTTATTAGTTTATTTTCTTATTTTATTTAGCTTTCGTTAGCGTTTTTAGGCTTTTTAGTTTAGTTTTGCTCTTGTAGTCCCCTTCCCCTTTTTCTATGTAATTTCCTCTATTTTGCCTTGTTTCTGCGTTTTCTTCCCTTTTTGCAGGTCCCGAGTTGATTTCGGAACCCGAGGAAGCGAGCCGGGAACCTCGAGGAAGCCACAGAGTCCTTATGCCATGGCATGTGAAAAGAAGGCCTCAGCGGGCGCTGGAAATCCCTCAGCGCCCGCTGGGATGAGTTTTGGGCATGGCTGAAGGCAGTAGCAATTTGAAGGCCTTTCAGCGGCCGCTGATGGATTCCCAGCGGCCGCTGATCCTGAAGCTGCCAGACCACTCACAAGCACCAAAAGAAGACAGCGGGCGCTGGGAATTCCTCAGCGTCCGCTGAGATGGGTTTTTGTGTTTCAAGTTTTTTGCAAGGAAAAAAAGGCAGAAGGTCTTCCTATGCCATGGCAGCGGCCGCTGATGGATTCCCAGCGGCCGCTGATTTTGCAGTCACCAGGGCATAATGAGCATACGTATAGGAACAGCGGCCGCTGACCCCAACTCAGCGCCCGCTGTCCCCTCCCCTGTATTGAGGCAGTGGCATCACAAAGGCTAGCAGCGGCCGCTGACCCCAACTCAGCGCCCGCTGCTATTTTCCTTCCCAGCCTGCAGGCCTATGATTATAGGTGTCAGCGGGCGCTGTCATTGCCTCAGCGCCCGCTGAGATGCCTTTCTGCGTTTTTTTATTACTTTTCTTCTGTTTTTGCTCGCATTTTTGGGGGATTGTATATGTAACGCCCCAGATTTTGGGCTACTTTCGTGTTTACTTTCTTGTAATTAGTTTGTTCCGGTGCATGGTCTAAAATTTATTTAGGCTATTTTAATTGCTTATGTGTAACCATTTTATTTAATGGTTTAATATTTCTTAATTTTATTTTATTTTAATTAATTAGAATTTTATTATTTAATTTTCTAATTAATTAATTAGTTTTGGGCCAAGTGCAAAATTAATCAGGATTAGTCATGAATTGGTGCAAATGGCCCAAGTGATCATTTTGGCCTTTTTCTTCTAAGCCCAACCGGCCCTCCTTGGTTGTATGGCAAGTTTTGCCACTTGCCTTATGTTCACACCTAACTAACTTCTATAAATAGAAGTAGTTAGTAAGGCTTTAAGATCCTTTTGTTCATTTGCTCACTTAATCAACCTTTGCCATCACTTTTAAAAGGCAAACTCTCCCTCCACTTTGCTCCTTCATTCACGCCATTTTTGGCTAGTAAACCCCCCAATGTGTTCATCCATCTTTCTAATCCCAAACTTAAAGATTCAACCTCTATTGATCTTTAAGTATTAAAACATAATTTAAACCCCAACAATTTCATTCAAGATCACTAGTTCGGGTTGAGTTTGGGTGCGTGTTCGTGGGGTTGATCGTGTTCGTGGTCCAAGTGTTGGTTCGTGTGGGCCAGCCGTGCAGTGCAGTAGGGGCCGTGCAAAATCAGGCAGTGGGCAGCGTGGTGGTTGTGTTCGTGGTGTCTCGTGGTGGTACACGGTGGTGCCGTGTTGTTCATGTGGTGTACGTGGTTGTTGGGCCGTGTGGTTCCATTTCCGGGCAGCGCGTTTTAGTGGGTTTAACGTTCAAGTTTTGACTAAGGTAACATGCTTTCTCAACCTTGTTGGTATACTATGTTTATAGTATAGATTAAATGCATGTATGGGTTGTTTGATGATGATTATTCATGTTTTTATGGATTGTTTATATTCTGATTTTTATATGGTTTATATGACGTTTTGATGATGGTTTTCATGATTTCATGATTGATTATATGTTGTTTTATGATCATGATAATTGTGTTAAAGTTTGATGAATTTTGGATGAGTTTAAGTGGGATTTTCGTGTGATTCATTGAGGTTATACGTGTGATGTAAATTGGTTTGGATGAGTTCTTGATTGAGTTCTTGAATCTTGATTAAGTTCTTGATTGAAGATCTTGAATCTTGAATGAATTCTTTATGATTTCTTTATGAGTTCTTTGAATTCTTGATGAGTCTTTATGAGTTCTTGGTTGAATCTTGAAAGTTAAAGAAAATGGTTTAAAAGATAAAGAAAGTTAAAGATTGAGTCTAAATTGATTAAAGAATGGTTAATGAATGATGGTTTATGGTTGGTTAGACTCAAGATCAAGGCATAGAGGCAATCTTGAGTATAACTTCGATGTTTTAACTAGTTATTTTCGAGAATCAAGGCATAAGAGGCAATTCTTGAACTTAATTTAGTTATGTTGGATTAATAACATGATTAAAATGATTAAAGATTAATGATTAATTTAGCTTGATTTCATTTTTAGACGCCTGGTACTTTGAGTAAGATTCATTGTATTTGGGTTAAGACGTTGCCCCTATTCCATCCGCGGTATTGGGATAGTTGGAGTCATACTATGTGATCTTTGTGAATTTCCAATAAGATTGGTTTCACGGGACATGGATTTCCAGTAAGATTGGTTTCATGGGGTTTGGGAGTAAGATTCTCAAATCCGAGCATAGTAGAAAGTTCGAATGCGTAAGATGCGTTTGTACGAGCACAGTCCGGTCTAGAATATGAATGATTGCGCCAAAGATAATTGGTTAAGTTGGTTTGAGTCGAGTTCACGTTTTGGGTTGTTCTCGTACTTTGTTTAATGATGTTGTTTATTTGATTTATGCTATGTGCATGCGTATTCCCATTAGGGTGAGTCAGTTATGTTACTCGCCACTGATGGTGGACTGTTGTTTGTTTTTCAGGTATTTCTGATGTCGATACTCTTGCTTAGCTTTGGGTTGGGCGAGTGACGTTATTGTTTCTGTTATTTGATGTATTTACTATTTCTGTCGTTTGTAGATAGTAATGGTATTGTATAGACTTTATACGTTATTGTTGGACTCTTTATACGTTGTTTTAAACTCTGACGTGTGGTTGGAGTTACTCGTATTCTAGTATTTCTGTTTTGACTTTTGGACTAGTATGTACAAACTTGTGGGTATTTGTACGTTTGTGGTTGATTAATAATAATTTCGAGGAATTAGTTTTAATTTCTTAAGTATTTGAGTTGTAGTTTATAACTATTCGACTCGTCGGTTTCTTCCGCGCCGATTTAAGCGAGTCGGGTCGTTACAGTATAAATACCCCCCTCTTCCCATTTCTTAGGGAGCTGATGTTAGAAGCTCAAATTAGGGTTTAGGTTAGTTTTAATGCTTTGTTCTTCATTTCTCTTGTAATTTCTACTTCATTTTCTTCTTAATTTATGCAAAACTCTTATTGTTCTTCTTCTTCTTCTTGTTCTCCATCTCAAGGTATTTAATAGCTTTCATTTACTTGCTTTCTTACTTGTTTTATGTACTTATTTTGCTAGTTCTTGTTGTTTATGTTGTTATTTGTTGTTAATTTAGTTGTTTATGCTTGGTTTGTTGTAGTTGTTTGTTGTTGGTTTAATTGTTTTGTTATTAGTTTATCTTCCTCCTTGTTCTTATTTTTCTAGGTTTTAATTGTTAGTTTGTTGTTCATAGTTTTAGGTTAATTTGTGTATTTAGTTTTAGTTTTAATTATGTTTTTATTAATTATGTGTGAGTAGTTAATTTCTAGGGTTTGAGTGAAACTTCTCAATTCCTCCATGATTGTGGTTTAGTTGTTTCTTGGCTTTGGTTGTGATAATGTCGGTACCTTAGGATTCAGTTATCTTGAGTCTTGTGTCTAGCTAACATAGGATTCATTGAAGAATCCCCACCGAAGGACCGAAAGGTGAACGTGGGTGATGACTTCCTTTGCCCGATTGATGGAAGCACCACGAAAGTTGGGCCTTCGATCAAGGGAAAGTTACCGGTCTTCGTGATTTTGTGCTTAGGACTCGTTAGATGTGTCGCTGCACGAAAGTGAGTTGTATATGTCTTTCCGGTCATCGTACTAGCTCGAAAGAGTGGTACGATCATAGAACGACCTCCCCTTATCCACGACCTAAGTCTAAGTTTCGATTGATTCATAATTCATGGTGGTATGAGTTGTGGATCTCTTACCCTAGTCCCTTTTATTTTTGTTTCCTTAGTGTAGTTTTAGTTAGTTCCCTCCGCTTCTCGCGACCATCACCTGACCTAGCTTGTTCGACGCTCACGCCTAGATTAGTGCAACGTACCTTCCCCGTGTTCGACACCCCCACTCATACTACGACGGGGGCTTTTTATTTGGTAAGAAAATCCCTCCTATCAAATTGGCGCCGTTGCCGGGGAAGGTAATGCCATTAGTTTAGGTTGAATAGAATGGTTCTAGGTCTTTCTTTTTCTTTATTTTTGTGAATATTTGGGCCTTATGGCCACTCCTTTGATCGATCCCCAATATGAGCATGAATTGTTTTGGGTGTATTATGACAGGATCGGAAGCTCTCTTCCGCCTAATCATAATCTTGGTAAGTGGGATATATGCAATATGTTGTATGAGGGTTTGAACTATGAGACGAGAAATTGGATAGAATACCTATCTCATGGCGATTTCTTAGCTCTCGACTTGGATAGAGCTTGGCTCTTATTCGAGTGTCTCGCTAAGGACACCTATGAATGGGATATAACTAGCCAAGGAATACATGATTATAGTCATGAGTTGAGTGCACTTGAGGAATATGGTTTTAATCAACCATCACCTCATGCCACTACCTTTGATTTTTCTCATCATTTTTCACATGAGTCAAGTTCACTTAATCATGTTCTTGATGAGTATTTACAAGGTCTTGGCATGAACATAGTTGATTCACCTCATATTCCCCTAGGTGAGCCCTTCGATGATGACCTTAGTCATGAATTCGATCCCTCACCCCTCATAGTCGAGCACACCATCCCGACTCGCATATATTTATTGGCAATGTTGTGATGAGAATCATGACACTTTCATATCGTCATGTGATGTTGTAGAGGATGAGGCCCTTATAGCAGAGTCGAGTGAAACCGACGAGGTAGTTAATGTGGAGGATGTGGTTATACCACATTCTCTTATTCCCTTTGTAGGAGGATTTAACCTCGTCTATTCACATCCCACTCCAATTCCATCCGTGCTCATATCACCTCCATCCGAGGGCATCATCTCTTGTCTTGACTCCCATTTTTCTCTTCCAGAAACCAAGGCAAGTGAGGTGTATGGAGGTGTTCCCCCTACTTTATTTGATTTTTCTTTTTGTAGTTTTTATTTTAATTTACCTCCCTGTGGGCACTCACTCCCACATAAGCATAGGATGCCGGTTTTTAAACCGTTTTCTTTGCTTAATTTATCTATCCCTTATGTGGTTTTTAGTGAGTTGAGTGTCAGTGTGTTTGACAAGCTCTTGCGAGCTTTGCGGGGCTATTTACTGAGCCCCGGGTGGTTGTTCCCGCTGGATGACTTTGACATAGTTTTTCTTTTATGTCTTAGTCCCTGTGTCCAGCTCCTTTGTCAAGCTTAAGACGTTAAACAAGCGCTTCTCGGGAGGCAACCCGAGCCCTTTTTTTTCCCCTTTCTTTTTTTTGTAATTTTTTTTTTGGAGTTTGGTTTCTTTTCTTTCTTTTTTGCAGGTTAAATGAATAAGCAACTCTCATGGACATGTATGACACTAAAGCGCAAAACGGAGGTTGTATGCTTACTTTATAGCCTGTTTTGGTGAAATCATTCCAAATTCCCTTTCTTTTATTTTTCTTGTGTGCTTAGTTGTAGGATTAGTTTTAGGAGGAGATGATTGTTCGAGGATGTTTGGCTTTCAAGCCCTTGAGGACATTTGGATATCGATGGCGTTGGGCCTCGATTTATTTATTTGTTTGATGCTTGGTTGCTTGATTGAGAGTCCTTCATGCTTTGATTTTTATTTTCCTTCCTTTTGTTTAGTTTTTATTTTTATTTTCCCTTTTTCCTCTTCTTTCTCTTTTATTTTCTTTTCAAGGCAAAGTGTGTTTTTGTTTTGTTTGTAGTTTGGACTTGGTTCTTAATTTCTTGGACTTTGAATGCATTCCTTCCTAAGTGTTAGTGGTCCACATGGTTTGAGATGTTGGGGTTGATTTTCAAATACTACATGCTAGGTTTCAGAACTTTGGAGTTCATGAAACCTAATGTCTTGGCTTGTGGTACGATTGGCAAAGCTTTGCTAGCTAGTTGAAGCCCTTGAGGTAGTATTTGCAATTCACTACCCTTCATATGTGAGAAAATTGTAAAATCTTTCTAGCCTTCATCATTTTGTTTGAGTGGCAATAGGATCCTTGTCATAGTATAACTTGATCAAGAACTTGATTCATGACTTTCCGAGACTGTGATCGAGCTAATCTAGGGGAGGACGGAGGCGTTCATTTCTTAGTCATTTTCCATTTTTCCTTTTTCATTTTCCTTTTTATTTTAGCATCTTGCTTCTTTTCACTTTTCTAGGTGTTTGCTTTACATTCATCCTTTGAAACCCTTTGAGCTTGGCCTTTCCTTTCTTCTAGCCACGTTACAAGCCTTGATTCCCATTGTTTTGTTTTGTACCCTTTAGGTGTAGTGAAGTAATTGGAGCGTTTTGGTTCGTATATGTTTTGTATTGAAAATTTGTGAAGTAAGGAGTTCGCCCAAGAGAAAGTGCGTTAATTTGTATGAATTAGAGCAAAAGCCGACCTAAGTTGAAAAAAGGCAAGGTCATGTAAAAAAAAAAAAAAAAAAAAAAAAAACACAACCAATTATTCCTTCCTTTTTCACAATGCGGGCATTGTGTCATTCAAGCTTGGGGGGAGGAATAGTTCGAGAAAAAAAAAATAATTTGATGTATATTTTTTATTTTTTTTTCATTTTTCATATAGTTTTTTGAATAAGCTTGGGGGTTTTTGGTGTATGTGTGCGAATTTGAGGAATTCGTTTGCTATTTGATGCTCATTTGTACTTATTGCTTCACTATTTAGGTTTGAGCACCACAAGCCAAATTGATTCCTACCCTATCCCTAGCCTTACATTACAACCTTAAAGCCCTCTCGATCCTAGATAGTTGAGTCCTTTTCGGTTGAGGAAGTCATGTTTCAAGCATATTGAGCGGTTTGCTATGATGAGATGTCGGGTAGCCTAAATTGTTTCTCCTTTTTGTTTTTCCGACTCCTTCGTGGAGTTATGAGAAGCTACCTTTATGGGTGGAGACGACACTAGCTTAGCATGTGGATGCTTGGTTGTTGAGCGAAAAGGGAATGTTCCTCTCTAGTTCTCCAATCTAGCATGTTTTATTTGACTATCCACCCTTGACATCTTTGAGCATGTTTTCCGTTAGTGCTTAGAAAGGTTCGCATTCATTGATCCTCGGTCCCTTGACAAGTCCAACTAATTGTTTTTGTTTTGTTTGGTTTTCTTTTTATTTTCCTTTATTTTTGTTTTTCTTTTCTTTTGTTTCTTGTGAACCTTTGCCTTGGTTTGTTTTTGAGAGAGTTATGGGTTAAACTCTTTGGAAACCCTTACGAGAGCACACTCGTCCTCCTTGGCGACTTTGAGGTTTAAATGGCTTGTTGTTTTTGCTAAAAACAACCGTGATTCCTACGAAAATGAGTTAGTGTGAATTATTAGTGTTATTTCTTTTAGTTTTTGTTTTTCTTTTAATTTTGTTCCCCTTCCCCCACATAAGCACAGGATGACATTCTATGGTCATTTTCCTTATTCCCTTCTCTTTGCTTATGTGATGCTTTCTAGATTTAGTGGCGATGTCCATGACACGCTACTAAGAGCTTTGCGATGCTATTTACTAGATAGCATCCTTCTCCCTTGTACATAGTTTTCCTTGGATTTCCTTTTTTTTTTTCCTTCTTTTTGTTTTGTTTTTGGAGTTTGGTTCTTGGTTTATCTTCTTTTGCAGGTGTGACGATTGAGTAACACAATTGGATAGATGATGGTAATACTTATGGAATTAGAGTGTGTTGTTGTAATTTGAAGCTTGTTTTGGTGAGATTGCTCCAAAACCTACTCCTTTTATTTCTTGATTGCATAGTTTTAGGGTTAGTTTAGGAAGAGTTGATAATCGAGGATGTTTGGCATTTAATTTTCGGCTTTCAAGCCCAATTGAGGATTCTTGGTTATCTATGGCGTTGGGCCTCGATTTTATTTTGATTGATTGTTTGATTGTTGTCTATGTGTTGAGCATGCTTGATTATTGGCTCCTTTTATTTTATTGCGTGTTTATTTAATTTTAGTTTCTTTTCTTTGTTTTCTTTTCTTTTATTTTTCTTTTTTTCTATTTTCTTTGTTTTCTTCTTCTTTTTCTCGATTAGCCGACCTTGAGTGTTGTTTGTGCATATTTGAACCTTTGTTTTTCTTTTTCTGGCATGCTTAGGAGCTTTTCTTTTGACCTTTTAGGAGTTGGCGAGATTTTGAAAACTTGTACAAACTTTTGTGTTCTTGGTTAGAGGTACCGGTAAGATTGGTTGAACCTTTGGGGAATTTGAAGCCTACTAGGAGTATTTGCACCTTGGGGGGGTTTTAGGTAGCCTTCTCCGTGTATTCTTAGTTTTGGGGCATTTATTTCCTCTACCTTTGAGCCTTGATCAAGAGTTTGTCTAGGATTCCCGAGTTCAAGTGACCGAGGCACTGTAATAACCCGAAATTTAGGGCCAGACAATTTTGCGGTTATTAGTTTATTTTATTTAATTCTAAGTCCAAAAGGCCCATTAAAGTTGGACTGTTTTAATTTGATCTGATCTCTCTTTTTCTTAAATTGGGCCAAATGACCCAACTTTCCCTTTCTCTTTGAAGCATGGCCAGCCTCCTCCCTTGTTATTTGGGCCAAATATTATTTTTCTTTTGATTTATTTGATTAATTAGATAATGAAGTTATTTAATTAATTAAATTAATTAATTTATTAATTCAAGTTTTAAACCTAACCAACTTTACTAAGTCTCCTTATTAAGCTCAACTTTCCCCCTTAGGGTTTCATTAGGGTTTGCTTTTGTTTTTCTCATTCTATAAATACATGCTCATCAACCCTTTTGCTTCCCTAATTACAAATTAGCTTTGAACTCCAAAAAAATATATTCTCCTCCTTTTCTCTCCAAATAGCCGAACCAAATTCACCAAAGTGTGAATATTTTTCTTTGGAATTTTAAGCGATTTAAAGTAACTATGCTTTTCTGTTTAATTTCGGTACTAGTTAATCACATAGTTTATTAGGGTATGATCATGAAAACTGTTAGAATAATGTTCTAAAACTTCCTTAAGAATGTCGAGCCATATGAAATTTGTTCATGAATGTTTCTTGATTTATTTCATGTATTTTCTTGAATTATTATTGTTAATCTTGATTATTTAATTGTTATATTAAAGTCTAGAATTAAAAAGAATTAATTTTTTTCTTGTTGTTCTAAAATGTCGAGTGTCTTGGAATAATTTTAGGAGCTTCTTTACTGTTTGATCTTTAATCAAGATTTATTTCATGGCGAAATTCGTCCTTCTCTTGCTTGAAACAATTTAATCTTTCAAACCGGTAAAACTGTCCAGATTCGGTTTACGAATTATTTAAGGAACTTAATCAATTAGGATGGCTACGAAATTTTAGGTGGATGTCCGTAATTATGTTTTACATCTTGTGTTAAATTTTCGTAATTTTTAAAGTTCTTTTTCTATGGCAAAAAAATATGAAACTGAGTTCAGACTAATCTGATTTGTTAGTTATAAAATCACTTAAAAATAGTAAACGACGTTATTTTTGGACGAAATTTATGCACGTTAAACCTTGAACTCATGTTTAACTCCCATCAAAATATCCAGATTATTAGAGACCTTTAAATGGACGTTTCTAATTTAATTCTTTAAAATCAGACTGTGTAAAATAGTGTGATTAAAATTATTAAAACATGTTATCATTGAATTCTTGAATTTAATCTTGATAATTTTAATGTTTAAAGTATGATCTTTAAATTAATATTATTCAGTTTAATTGCTAACCATTGATAATTGTATTTAATTAATTAAAGATGTAATTTTTGGTATTGTTGTTCATGAAGTTTTCGAGTGAGTCAAATTATGAAAAATAGGATTTTTATCATGTTTTGAGTAATTTATGATGTTAAATGTTACTTTATATGATTTATTGAATTAATTATATGATTAATTGATGAATTTACGTAATTGTTATATTATTCCTAAAATGTCGAGTGCCATGTTATTATTTTTATAAGATTATAGATAGTTAAATTTTAGGAATCATAAGTCTTATTATCAGGGATAAGTTGTAATATGAAGGGAAGTAATAATATGACTAAGGAATAGGTTATATAACAATGTTAAGGATTAAAAGATTATTGTTATTAATATTTATTATTATTACTATTACGGTTATTATTAGTAATATTATAATTATTGTTATTAGTATTACGACTAATATTATTGTGATTATTATTATTATTATTATTATTATTATTATTAAGAAATCAGTAAGGATAAGTTATAATAAGATATAATAAGATATTAAAAAGGGTAAGAAAGGAAACAGAGTAAAAGGATTTTGAATTGTTTCGATCTCTGGCTAGGAAAGACTTGGTATTTAAGGTGGCCAATATACGTGCCGCACCTCTCTTTCCTGGGATTTCGAACATTTCATTTCCGATTACGGCCACCTAGTATTTCCCGAATCAAGAAGATATAAGATAAGATTTAAGATATGAAATATAAGATAAGATAAGGACGCCCATTCGATGATACACGAGTCGTCGGATTGGGTTAAGTCGATGCCACTGCTCCATGGGACGAACACACGAGTTCCCCCGCGCAGTTCTTGGTTCTAGAATATGTAGTCGTCTAAGTAGTAGTACACGAGCTTCTATTTAGGGGTTATGGCCATAGCTTAGGCTTAGTGGTGCACACGGGATCCACTACGGGTTGAATACACGAGTTCACCCCGGCATGTTTTAGGAAAGTTGTGGTGCACACGGGATCCACAACGAGTTATAGTGACCGGTCCGTTAAAAGATAAAGATGATATGATATGATTATAAAGTTAAGATGAATGATATGATATGATTATAAAGTTAAGATGAATGATATGATATGATTATAAAGTTAAGATGAATGATATAGTATGATTACAAAGTTAAGATGAACGATATGTCATGATTACGAAGTTAAGATAATGTAAGGTTCAATATGATAATTAAGGTATAAGATCGTATGTAGTATAAGTTCAGTATTAGACGTAATGCATTATGATTGGTATAAGTCTTCCGCTGTGTATGTCTGTATATGTATAACTCTGGAATGTATGCATGTATAAATGTATTTCGTATGTATGCTTGTATTGTATACGTATTTTGGTACGTATCTCTAACCGTATTTTGCAGGTATTGTTATACGTATTGTATACGTACTTTTATACGTATTGCGTATGTATTTCTAACCGTATTTTGCAGGTATTATTATACGTATTGTATACGTATTCTTATACGTATAAAAGTACGTATTTTTATACGTACCTTGTATGTACATGTGTTTGGAATGTTATTTGTTGGCATGTTTTCCGTGTGTTATCCTATGCTATTATGTGTTTAGCGGTCCCTTACTTAAACGGGACAGCCTAGTTACTCGCCACTGACGGTGGACCCCCCCTCAGTTTCAGGTGACGATGCAGCTGCTTAAATCGGGCTTCCGCTGGGTTGGGCTTTGTGCAGCAGAGACCTGTAGTTTAGCCTTTGTTTTCTTAAGTTATTTAATAAGATTTCTATGCAACTTAGATTATCCCAGCCTGTTGGGATGGATTTTATTTAACTCATGTAATTTAAGTTCGACCTATGTAGACCTTTGGAGTTTTAGTTTATTTATTTAATAAAAGATGTTTAGTTTTGAATAATTAATTTCATTTATAGTTTAATTGCTTAAGTAATGATCCGTTTGTCGATTTCCCTTCGTCAATCGACATGTCCAAAAAGTTGGGTCGTTACAGCCACCCTTGGGGACGACGAATGCATTCATTTCTTAGTTAATTTCATTTTTCTCTCTTTTCATTCACTTTTTTTTTTCCACATGTTGAGATTAGGCTTTTTCGTTGCCAAATTGGTTTTTGTTTTTCGTTTTTTCTATTCACTTTTGGAGCCCTTTTGAGCTTGAGCCTTCATTTCTTTAAGCCACGTTACAAACCTTTTCCTTGCTTTTATTTCACCCTTTTAGGTAAGTGAAGTTAGGGATGTTGGTATTGTTTTGTATGAGCGCTGAAATTGTAAGTTTGAGTTTCTTAGGTTCTCTTGTTGTGGATTTTCATGAGAAATAAAAGCCGATCAAGATTGAAAAAGGCAATATCTTCATTAAATTCAAAAAAAAAAAGAGTAGCATTTCATATTTTGGAGTAAGAATGAATTTATATCTCAGAAATTTCAATTCAAAAAAACAAAAAAAAAAAACAAAAAAAAAACAAGAAAAATATAAAAAAAAAAATTAAAAAATTCCAAGCTTCCTCCTTCCATTTCTCACAATGAGGACATTGTGTCCTTCAAGCTTGGGGGGGAGGAAGTCAAAAAAATTCCAAGCTTCCTCCTTCCATTTCTCACAATGAGGACATTGTGTCCTTCAAGCTTGGGGGGGAGGAAGTCAAGAAAACAGTTTTTTTTTTTTTTTCTTTCTTTCTTTCTTTTAGGACCTTGTAAAATTTTTGGTCCATTTGGTTTAGATTGTTTCTTGAATAAGCTTGGGGAGGTTTCCCCGGTAGTTTGGTTAGTGTGATCCCTTGTGTTTTGAACTTCACTCTAGGATACCACCACATAGCCAATTTTTTCCACACCCTTACCCAAGCCTTACGTTACATCCATAAGAAGTCCTTCCTACCCATGCGGGGTTGAGTCCTCCTTGTCTTTCGGGAACTAGCCAAGTATATTGAGCGGGCGAACAAGGGGAGTGATGGGGGGTTAACTCTAGCTCCACATTAAATGATCCACTCACTACGGATCCGTTTTCCCATTTCTTTCCGGTTCCTTCGCGGAATCATGAGGCACTCCTAGTTAGGTGGATTTGAACTCTTTGGTTGGTTTGTGGTATGTTTGGTAGAACTAGCTTTGGGACTATTAGGTTGTGCAAAGTTTTCTTAGTTTTCTTTCTTTCTTCCTTTTGGGTCAATTTCTTAGGTCCTTTGCATGCCAAGTTTGGTAGAATTAGGAAACTTTGTGTTCTCTTATGCACATTCTCCTATTTCGGCTAAAGAGTTTATATTTTTTTTCTTTTTAATTTTAGTTTAATTTGTAGTTGGTAAGAGTTATGGGTTAAACTCTTTGGAAACCCTTACGAGAGTATACTCGTCCTCTTTGGCGACTTGGGGGTTTAAATGGCTTGTTACTTGTGCTAAAAGTGACCGTGATTCCTACGAAAGTGAGTTAGACTTTTGATTTCCATTTTTTCTTTAGTTTTCTTTGCTTGAGGACAAGCAAAAGGCAAGCTTGGGGGATTTTGATCGTCCATTTTGGACCCATTTTCTGGCTTTGTTTCACTTGTCTTTCGGCCCTTTTAGACTTTATTTTCTTTGGTTTTTAGTATTTTATTATAGAATTAGCTTATTTCATGGTTTCCTTCAATAATGTTGTGTTTTATTTGTTTTCATGAATAATTAGGCTCAAAATTGAAGTATTTCAAATGCTCTTGCATATATAGTCTGATTCAAAGACTCATATCTTTTTTTATATAACTCTTTTTCAGGTGATTCCTGTAACGACCCGACTCGCTTAAATCGGCGCGGAAGAAACCGACGAGTCGAATTGTTATAAACTACAACTCAAATTACTTAAGAATTAAAAACTAATTCCTCAATTATTATTATTAAACCATAAGAGTACAAATACCCACAAGTTTGTACATAACTAGTCCAAAAGTCAAACCAAAAATACTAAAATACGAGTAACTCCAACCACACGCCAGAGTCTAAAAACAACGTATAAGAGTCCATACAATACTCCAATACTAACTAAAAATAACAGTAATAGAGAATACATCAAATAACAGAAACAATAAACGTCGCTCGCCCAACCCAAAGCTAAGCAAGAGTATCGTCATCAAAAATACCTGAAAAACATATAACAGTCCACCATCAGTGGCGAGTAACATAACTGACTCACCCTAATGGGAATACACATGTACATAGCATAAACCAAATAATCAATATCAATAATCAAAGTACGAGAACAACCCAAAACGTGCGCTCGACTCAAAACATCCTAACCAACTATCTTTGGCGCAATCATTCATATACTAGACCGGACTGTGCTCGTACGAACGCATCTTACGCGATCGAACTTTCTACTATGTTCGGATTTGAGAATCTTACTCCCAAACCCCATGAAACCAATCTTACTGGAAATCCATGTCCCGTGAAACCAATCTTACTGGAAATTCAAAGGATCACATAGTATGACTCCAACTATCCCAATACCGCGGATGGAATAGGGGCAACGTCTTAACCCAAAAACAAATAATCTTACTCTAAGTTTTAGGCGTCCAGAAATGAAATCAAGCTAACTTATTAATTATTATTTAATCATCTTAATATCACAATCATAACTAAATTAAATTCAAGAATTGCCTTTGCGCCTTGATTCTCGAAAATAACTAGTTAAACATCGAAGTTATACTCAAGATTGCCTTTGCGCCTTGATCTTGAGTCTAACCAACCATAATCCATCATTCATTAACCATTCTTTAATCATTATAGACACAATCTTTAACTTTCTTTAACCCTTAAACCATTATCTTTAACTTTCAAGATTCGACCAAGAACTCATAAAGACTCATCAAGAACTCTTAAAGAACTCAATTAACTCAAAAAGAACTCATAAAGAAATCATTCAAGATTCAAGATCTTCAATCAAGAACTCAATCAAGATTCAAGAACTCAATCAAGAACTCATCCAAACCCATTCAATCCACACGCATATTCATCAACATTTGACACGAAAATTATCCTTCCAATTATCCAAAATTCACCAAACTTTAACACAATTATCATGATCATAAAACAACTTATAATCAATCATAAAAATCATGGAAACCATTACCAAAACATCATATAAACCACATAAAAATTCAGAATATAAACCATACATAAAATCATGGATATTCATCATCAACAACCCAAACATACATTTAATCTATACTATAAACGTAGTATACCAACAAGGTTGAGAAAGTATGTTACCTAATCAAGATTAAACACGTAAAGAAACCCCAAAACCCGCTGCCCGGAACGAGTCTTGCACGGCCCAGACAGCACGACCAACCACGGTGCATCACCTTCCTATGCACGGCTGCTGCACCACAACAACCAGCCATGAACCAGCCACGATCCAGCCTTGAACCAGCCACGTTTCAGCCTTGAACCAGCCACGAGCCATTCCCCACTTGACCCACACGAACACGTCCCGAAACCAACCCGAACACACAATCTTGATTGGAATTATGGAGGTTTAATTTGTGTTTGAACACTTAAAGATCAAAGGATGAAGAATCTTTAAGTTTGGGTTTGAGAAGATGATGAACAAAGTTGGGTAATTACTAAGCCAAAATGGCGTGTGGAATCAATGGTGAAAGGGGAGGGTGTTTTGCCTTTTAAAAGTGATGGCAAGGGTGATTAAATGAGCAAATGCACAAAGGATCCTAAGGCCTTACTAACTCCTCTATTTATAGAGGTTAGTCAAGGTGTGAACATGAAGCAAGTGGCAAAGCTTGCCATCAATCACAAGGGGGCCGGTTGGGCTTAGAAGAAAAAGGCCAAAATGCTCACTTGGGCCATTTGCACTAATTCATGACTAACCATGATTAATTTTGCACTTGGCCCAAAACTAATTAATTAATTAGAAAATTAAATAATAAAATTCTAATTAATTAAAATAAAATAAAATCAAGAAATAATAAACCATTAAATAATAATGGTTACACTCAAGCATTAAAAATAGTCTAAAATAAATTTAGACCATGCACCGCAACAACAATAATTACTAGCAACTGACACGAAACTAGCCCAAAATCTGGGGCGTTACAATTCCACTTGGAGAAGATTCCTTATTCCAAGAGCTTTAATTTGATATATTATATGCTCAATTCCGCTAAGAAACGAAGGAGATATGAGCATTTGAAGACCGAGTGCGCAGATCTGCACGATCGTGCACTTAGTTGCACGATCGTGCAGAATGCTCGTGCAGAGGTCAGAAAGCCCTTTTTGGAGTGCACGATCGTGCAGTAATAAGCTGCACGATCGTGCAACTCAGTTGCACGACCGTGCAGTTTTCCTACACGATCGTGCAACAAGTCCTTCGTTTCGCCACGATGCAGATCGAAAATTTTGGTTTGGCCATGTGCTTTGTAATCTTTTAGTATTTATAAGAGGCTTAGGCTTTGTTGTTAAAAAAAAAGTTTTTCTGATTTTAGAATAGTTTTTAGCTAGCATTAAACACACTCTCAAGTAGTAGATTTCTCTCTCAAGATTTGAATTCAATTCCAAGTTTTAACATTGTTCTTAGTTCTTGTTTCCAATCCTTGTAAACCAAGATTCCATTAGTTTCAATTAAAGTTCAAATCAGGTTTTCTTTTAGTTTTCATTGTTAATTTTGTTGAGTTTCTTAATTTCTTGTTATCATTTTAGTTTCATTAGAATTAGTTTTGAATTCATAGAATAGTTTAATTTGAATTTCATGATTTTAGCTTTAATGGATTGCATTAGTGAGTAGTTCCTTTTCTAAGGATTGGATGACTTGATGTTATAGATTTTGGGGGTTAATCATTGGATTGTTGGTGTTTGAATAATCTTGATTGTAATTTCTTGATTGCTAGAGGTAGTAATTAGGATTGTGAATTGATGAAAGTATTTGATGAACTCGGTTTTGGGTTTTGCTAATTTGACTATTCGAGAGAGGTTATCTTAGCCGATCCTAGAATTTCCTATCACCTAATCGAGAGAGGGTGTTGGGATTGAGTCCGTTAAGTGCTTTTGAATGTTCATATTGCAATTGAGATAATCGAACATGAATTAATTCAATGACTATAATTCCTCCGATTGAAGTAACGTTAGGAATTCCAATCTTTAGAGTTTTTAATTTTGATATTTCCATTTGCATCGATTTCGTCTCTTTTCGATTAGTTTTAATTCTTGTAGTTTAGGTTTAATTCCAACATTCAATCAACAATTAAAGATCCTTGGATCATTCTAAATTCACGACTAATTCCGCATTAGTTCCTCGTGGATCGACCCTAACTCCGCTAATACTACGTGTTAGTTGTTAGGTTTATAAATTGTATATTTGATAGGCGTCTAGGGCCGCGACACCCTAGGAGCCGATCAACCTCCTATCAAGCTCTTCCATCACTTCTAGCTTAAGTTTTGCTCGGGATGAGCAAAAGCTAAGCTTGGGGGAGTTTGATAAGTGGTATTTTGGTAGTTATTTTCTTAATTTTTATTAGTTTATTTTCTTATTTTATTTAGCTTTCGTTAGTGTTTTTAGGCTTTTTAGTTTAGTTTTGCTCTTGTAGTCCCCTTCCCCTTTTTCTATGTAATTTCCTCTATTTTGCCTTGTTTCCGCGTTTTCTTCCCTTTTTGCAGGTCCCGAGTTGATTTCGGAACCCGAGGAAGCGAGCCGGGAACCTCGAGGAAGCCACAGAGTCCTTATGCCATGGCATGTGAAAAGAAGGCCTCAGCGGGCGCTAGAAATCCCTCAGCGCCCGCTGGGATGAGTTTTGGGCATGGCTGAAGGCAGTAGCAATTTGAAGGCCTTTCAGCGGCCGCTGATGGATTCCCAGCGGCCGCTGATCCTGAAGTTGCCAGACCACTCACAAGCACCAAAAGAAGACAGCGGGCGCTGGGAATTCCTCAGCGTCCGCTGAGATGGGTTTTTGTGTTTCAAGTTTTTTGCAAGGAAAAAAAGGCAGAAGGTCTTCCTATGCCATGGCAGCGGCCGCTGATGGATTCCCAGCGGCCGCTGATTTTGCAGTCACCAGGGCATAATGAGCATACGTATAGGAATAGCGGCCGCTGACCCCAACTCAGCGCCCGCTGTCCCCTCCCCTGTATTGAGGCAGTGGCATCACAAAGGCTAGCAGCGGCCACTGACCCCAACTCAGCGCCCGCTGCTATTTTCCTTCCCAGCCTGCAGGCCTATGATTATAGGTGTCAGCGGGCGCTGTCATCGCCTCAGCGCCCGCTGAGATGCCTTTCTGCGTTTTTTTATTACTTTTCTTCTGTTTTTGCTCGCATTTTTGGGGGATTGTATAAATACCCCCCTCTTCCCATTTCTTAGGGAGCTGATGTTAGAAGCTCAAATTAGGGTTTAGGTTAGTTTTAATGCTTTGTTCTTCATTTCTCTTGTAATTTCTACTTCATTTTCTTCTTAATTTATGCAAAGTTCTTATTGTTCTTCTTCTTCTTCTTGTTCTCCATCTCAAGGTATTTAATAGCTTTCATTTACTTGCTTTCTTACTTGTTTTATGTACTTATTTTGCTAGTTCTTGTTGTTTATGTTGTTATTTGTTGTTAATTTAGTTGTTTATGCTTGGTTTGTTGTAGTTGTTTTTTGTTGGTTTAGTTGTTTTGTTATTAGTTTATCTTCCTCCTTGTTCTTATTTTTCTAGGTTTTAATTGTTAGTTTGTTGTTCATAGTTTTAGGTTAATTTGTGTATTTAGTTTTAGTTTTAATTATGTTTTTATTAATTATGTGTGAGTAGTTAATTTCTAGGGTTTGAGTGAAACTTCTCAATTCCTCCATGATTGTGGTTTAGTTGTTTCTTGGCTTTGGTTGTGATAATGTCGGTACCTTAGGATTCGGTTATCTTGAGTCTTGTGTCTAGCTAACATAGGATTCATTGAAGAATCCCCACCGAAGGACCGAAAGGTGAACGTGGGTGATGACTTCCTTTGCCCGATTGATGGAAGCACCACGAAAGTTGGGCCTTCGATCAAGGGAAAGTTACCGGTCTTCGTGATTTTGTGCTTAGGACTCGTTAGATATGTCGCTGCACGAAAGTGAGTTGTATATGTCTTTCCGGTCATCGTACTAGCTCGAAAGAGTGGTACGATCATTGAACGACCTCCCCTTATCCACGACCTAAGTCTAAGTTTCGATTGATTCATAATTCATGGTGGTATGAGTTGTGGATCTCTTACCCTAGTCCCTTTTATTTTTGTTTCCTTAGTGTAGTTTTAGTTAGTTCCCTCCGCTTCTCGCGACCATCACCCGACCTAGCTTGTTCGACGCTCACGCCTAGATTAGTGCAACGTACCTTCCCCGTGTTCGACACCCCCACTCATACTACGACAGGGGCTTTTTATTTGGTAAGAAAATCCCTCCTATCAGTGCCGAAATACAATTTTATAACCATTTAACTATCTATGGAATATGAAAATTCTATTAAAAAAGATGGAACTATAATTATAGTATAAGTTATAGCTTGTGGGTTCAAACATCATAGACAATAGTCCAAAACTCCAAATTTTACCGCTAATAATTAATATGTGCAATAACAATTAGAATTAGAAATAATAATTCATACGAGATCTCGTGTGATTTGTCTCGACGTATATTTCTAAATATATAATTTTTTTTGGTTAAATATATATCTAAATATATTAATAATTAAAGTTATAATATGAAAAATTAAATGAAGCACTTAATTATTTTGGAAAATTAAAGGAAAGGAATAAAAATGTTGCAAAAACTACAACGGGATCCTTTCTTACATACGGAGTATATTTTACGCAGTACTCATATATATCCTTTGCTTCATATATAATAAAGGAAAGAAAAAGAGAATCATTACATATGATCAGATTTCAGAGAGCCTTGAAGCTTGAAAGGAATACGCAAGTCACATACAACAAAACATGAAAGGAAAACCTTGAAGTTTTGTGTTTTAGAGCGTTTCTCTGAAAAGAATTAATGTTTGCTAAAAAGAGGAAATATAAGCAGTAATGTACGAAAATGATTTTGGTACCCAGGTTACTATTTATGTGAAATCACCACCCAGTAATCTGTTGAATTTATTAAGAAAGAAAAAATAAACTTTGCAAAGAGACTAATGCTATTATGTACTCCGTACTAATATTGCTACATATGTTGCCAACAAAATAAATAAATATTGCTTCATATTTATTCCACTTGAACCAATTACATCATATGCATTTTTATAGCCTAAAGAAATACTGTACTATCAAGCCAAAAAATGTACTGAGGGCTTGACCCGATCGGGACAGTTGACCCGACCGATTTTGGGTCAGCAACCCAGACCAAAAATCTTCCCATTTCTCTCAAACCAGATCAGGTGGCTCCATCCGACCACATGACCCGATCGGGTCAGTTGACCCGACTGGTTGGGTGAGGCCCAAAAGACTTCCGTTAATTAGAAAACGAACCGATAGAGAGATACAACGAGCAAAATGGTATTAGAGCCGGGCGGTTCGGTCCGAGGCAGGTGGTCGTGTTGGTGTGTGGGGTTGTCCCTCTTGTGTGCCCTCGAAGTTGGTGATCTTGTGTGCCCTTGTATCGAAAGTCAACCTGTGTGTGTTCAGCTGTGTAGTCCAGAGATGGCCCTGATGCTGGAGGTTGTTACCCTGTAATTCGTTGGCGGAGCGTGTGAGCTTGTTGTCCAGTGGGCATGTTCCGGTAGATAGTTTGAGTCCTGATGGTTTGCCCTTGTAGCTCGTGGGGATCAAGTTGGCATTTGACTGAACTGTGTTGTGGTAGCTGATAGTGTGGTCAAGGCGGCGGGTCCCATTGGTGCAACAGCGGTACTGAAAGGGGCGAGTAGTAGACCGAGTTTGGTTCGAGGGAAGGCCATGGTATGTGGTCCTTGTTTTGAGGGAAGGTTTGTTGGGAAAATTAGTGCATCCCAAGTCCCACATCGAAAGAATAGCAAGACGTGAAGCTATTTATATAGTGATGCTCAATATATACTAGTACAAGACCTTTTGGGAAGGAGCCCAAAAACAAAGCTATGCGGGTTGAGAGCCCAAAGCGGACAATATTGTACTAGTATGTGTATGAGCGAATAGGCTAACAACCTAACCTCTTACTATATATATATATATATATATATAAACTACGTAAGTGGAGTAATATTTTTACATCTTACAATTCCACAAGGATAAAAATTATAGCCTTGGCTGCATTAGTTGTACAAAAACAGCATATATTCATATATAATCTTCTAATATAAGCATCATATTGAAGTACTATTTATTATACATAAAAGCCTTGCTATAAACTATATAAAAGGATCTAAATTTCTATATCTCACATAAACACTTGATCTTGTTTTCGAACCTCTAATCCCGAGCAACGATGAGTTCATCAGGAAAACCAGCATCAGAGGTCTCAGTTGGAACCATGATCTCTTCATCAACTGTGAAGTGATAGTTTTCACCAATGGCTCTTAACAGTTGGTAAACTTCAAACATTGTTGGCCTCTCTTTAGGCATTGGCACTACACATTTACAAGCAACCTTGAGAAACTGTGAAACCTCATTATCAACTCCATTACCAAGTAGAGACTTGTCAATAGCAGAGTAAACATCATTATTATCTGATAGTAGAGTTATCCACTCTACCAAACTACCCTTAAAGGTATCCGGGGAATTCGATACATGTGTTGGTTTCTCACCCGTGATCACCTCCAAAAGAACAACCCCGAAACTAAAAACATCTCCTTTCGGAGTTGCAACGAGTGTTTTCGGGTATTCGGGGGCAACGTACCCGAGATCCCCGAATTCACCGTTCACAAACGTGCTCAGGTGGGTGTCGATCGGGTTCATGAGTCTTGCAAGACCAAAATCGGATAACCTCGGATCAAATTCTTCATCCAATAAAATGCATTTAGAGCTTATGTTTCTATGAAGGATTCTAGGATTACAATTATGATGCATAAAAGCTAGTCCTTTAGCTGTTCCAATTGAAATTTTTAGCCTTACAGGCCACTCTAACCTCTTAGCCTCAGGTTCTGAAGGATGAATCCAGTCATAGAGGTTTCCATTAGCCATATACTTGTAAACTAGAAACCTCTCTTTCTTTGCCAAGCAGAAACCTAAAAGAGGAACCAAGTTTTTGTGCTTCACACTGCCCAGAGTTTTCATTTCTGACAAGAATTGTTCCTCCGTCTTCTGCGAATCTTGCAGTCTCTTGACAGTAAGGAACGTACCGTCAGGCATCGTGGCCTTGTACGTTGTTCCCATTATTCCAGAACCAATCATGTTGGTGTTGCTGAACCTGTTGGTGGCTTTCATCAGATCATCCAAACTCATTTTTGAAACCGATAACTTCTCAAACATAGAAACCTGAATTTGATGGAAAGAAAAGAAAATTCTACTTTAGCATAAGCATAATGAAACAAAAGTAGAGGATGAAGCAACAACTCCATGGTAGAGCATTGCATCCCTAGGACTGATGCCCCGGATTTGATCCACCAATAAAATTTAAAGGCAATGCTACCGGGTGTGAGATGCAGTCTGGCCGTCTAGGCAGGGCTCAATCCACCTTACCATGTAAAAAAATATGGCGTAAATGAAAAATAGCCCTATTTAGTACTCCCTCCGTAACAAAATAACTGCAACGATTTGACATAAAGTAGAGAGAAAATATGTCAAATCGTTGCAGTTAATATGTTACGGAGGGAGTACTATGTTTTTCTACACTTTGAAATAACCACCTTAACAAACTTTTTATTTAAATACACACTTCATATTTCTTTTTTGTTAAATTTCACCATGTTATTGATGATTTCACCCAAAAATTTCATTGCAAAGCTCACATTTTACGAACTTTTTACACTTAATCGGGGATTTTCACCGATACAAACAATTATAAACAAGTAAAAGTTCATAACATCTAAGCTCCACATGAATTATTTTGGCGAAATACTTGACAAGGGAAAAGTGAATCATAGGATGGTTAACAAATTAACCTTAAAAATAACAATGAAAGAGAAGTTTGTAACAACTGCATAAACCAAAGTAGTAAAAGAAGGTTACTTTACTTTAACAGCTTTGGTTCCCTTCATACGCTTCGCCCATCGATTGCCTTCAGGATCATCCAGCTTCTTGATTTTCATCTTTGAAATGTAAATGAATGCAATACAAGTCATGGCAATAATGAGGGTTAGACCTCCAGCTGCTCCACCAGCCGCAGACCGGAGGCGGTTTTTACTGCTCTTAGAAGAGCAAGTCACCAAAGGACTCCCACAAAGGCCGGGATTATTCGCATAATTAACATTCGCATTATTGCTAAACTGAGGAACTTCTCCAGACAAATTGTTATTGGCAACATTAAAGGTCTTAATCCTATCAAGATAGCTAAGATTGAATGGAATTTGACCAGAAAACTGATTATGATCAAGGTTGATACTGTTTAGGTAAGTACAGTTTGCAAGAGTATCTGGTATTGAACCATTAAAATGGTTGTTAGACAGATCAAGTTCTGTCACATTTCCAATATATTTGGAGATATTCCAAGGAATTGAACCAGTTAAGTTATTACCAGAAAGATTTAACCCAGTTAAAGTTGTACAGTTCTCAATTCCTAAAGGGAATTTGCCCTGTAATCCCATTTCTGCTAAATTAATGCTCAAAACCCTGTTCTCATCTGGGTGCCAACAATTAATCCCACTAAACTTACAAATTGCTCCCTTAGTTATATTGGTAAAATCCCATGTTTGGTTTAAGTTACCATTAGGATCCTTGAATGAATGATATAAACTTTTTAAACAGAATACATCAGTTGCAGTCCCATATATTTCATAACTACTCAGCAATATCAACAAAACCCTCAATCCAAACAGGACACAAGTAGCTTGATTTCTGTTGGGGCCCATTAGCACCCTCCAATTGTAAACCCCAGATATAAAGTTTTGATTTTGGACCAAAATTTTTATAAAATATAAACAAAAAATCATATAAAACTATGTTTTATAGATAGCCCCAGAAACACCAGTCTACATATGCATATATTTTGAGAGTGCTTTACTCAATTCAGAAAAGAACTAAGAGCAAGTTTGGGGAAAAACTAATAACTTGAAGTTTTGGGGAAAAACTAACCAACCCAATTCAGTTTATGCTATATATAATCAAAATAAGCAAGAATTGAGACATACCCAGGGATAAAGATTGCAGCTTTGAAGCTCAAAATACCCAAGAAAGCTCAAAAGAAAATAAAAATAAGAATGAAAAAACCCAATATTGAAGTGAATTAACCTGAGAAACTCAATTAACCAACAACCATAAGTAAGTTAAGATAGAAGAAAACTTAAAAGGGTCACTTTCTAAAAACACCAAAAAGAAAGGAAATGTCATAGGAAGTTCAGTCTATCTTTGACAATTCAAAGGCTACTAGACTGACACTGTAAAATTGTGAAACCCATAAAAGTGGGCAAAGGAAAGAAGGAAAATGTGGGAAAGAACAATAATAATTGGATTTTTTTAAAATAAACAATTAAAATTATTTTGTACATGTTCAAGTAGGGAAAAAATATTATCCAATGGCTAAATTATCCATTACTAACATAGACTAGTGGTAATACTGTAGTAGAATCCAACTCAGCTTAAATAAATAATTTTTTAATAATTAGATGAGATCCTAATGCCAATATTTTATTTATAAAGTATATTTGAAGAATACTAAGGTGTTTTTTAATAGGGGTGAGAATTGAATCCTGCGTTCCTACAACACTAGCTGCAAGTGAATTGATGCTCGTTCCTCAATAATTTCCAATTATTAGGGAACAATTAAAAGTTTTTTAATTGTAAAAAGGCAAATAAACATTTAATATATTTTTTAAGAATAATATTAATTATGAGGAAAATTGTTGTAAAACACTATATATATTAATGGGACGTTCTCTTCAGTTTATTAAACTTGATTGAAGTTTATTAAACTTGATTGAAGTTTATTGAACTTTATTAGACCTAATTAACCATATTTGTAAAAACAATTGAACCTTATCACACATGATTGGACCTGATCAAATCTTATTAAATTTACGATTTTTTTTAAGAATCCAACAATTTGAATTTTAGCAACCAATAATCCAATCTTTGCACCCCAAATCCGTATAATAATCCAACTTTTCGATTTTTAGTAACCAATGATCCAAATTTGAAAATGAGAGGTTAATTATATGTTGTTCTGTTGTTTTTTGGGTATTTTAATCAATTACAAATCAAATAATTAACGTTAACTTACCTATACAACACGTAAAACTCGAAAAATGAGAGACTTCGGCTCACTTGATGGATTTTGGGTACAAAGGTTAGATTATTGGTTGTTAAAACTCAAAAGATAAAATTATTAAAAACAAATAATCCTTGAACTTATTATACATTATTTGAATTTATTACAATTGAAACATTTATTTTTTATAAGATGATAAAAATGCACACAAGTATTTATTACACGAATTTATGCGTAAATTCTCACATTTGTACCATCTAAAAAAATTTACTCCCTTTGTCACAAGAAAACTACTCCATTTATTTTTTTTCACATCTCACGAAATATAATTTTAAATATTAATATATCTAATTATATTATAACAAAAAATTATAAAAAGTATATATTTGTAAAGTGTATTTCGAGACAAATCATATGAGATCCTACTGCCTATATAAAATTAAAAAGATTTAAAGTTACAATGTGAATAGTATCTATAGTCAAAATAAGACAGTTTTTTTGGGACAGATGTAGGACGGAGTATTAAATTTAACACTACGCATAAATCGATTACACAATAAAATCAATTTACAAAAATTCACTTTTACCAACTTTATCTTAGAGGTGATCAAAAATTCGGATCAGGACCTTAACTACTTAAGTGTGTCCAAAGCCCGAATTCTTTAGACGGACTTGGTGGGCCTTGTGTAGGCTTTTAGACAGGGCCGTGCTTTTGAAATAAAAACACCTATTAAAATGCGCCAAAGACTACAAAATTTTTGGGCCAACTGAGCGGGGTGATGATCGACTCTACTTTATCTAAAGCCTTGAACATTACTCCCTCTGTCCTCTTTTGTTTGCTACATTTACATTTTCACATATTCTAACACACAACTTTAAATAAAAATATTTTTAAATACATATAATAAAAAAAATATAAAAATTATATATTAAAAAAGTGCACATTGAACTGAATCAAACAAGATCTCATTTGACTATATTTTTTCTTATGTGTATAAAATTAAAGAGAGTCAAAACTACCCAATAAATTGTGACAAAAATCAGATTGTTGTGAACATAAGGGGACGGTAGGAGTAGTTCTTTGCTTTTAATAACGGAGCATTGTTTTTTTTTTGGGCCCTTTTTAATCAATTTTCCATTTTTGGATAACAGGTCTAATACGCTAAAGAAAAATTTTCAAAGTTAAATGGACCCACGAGGCCACGACACCGTATTTGGTTGACTGCGTTTACTTGGGTTGTCTAAACAACCTCTAAGTTTTCCATGGTCTGCCTTTGTTGCTCACAACTCACACCTCAATTTTTTTTTTTAAGGGATTTCTTATCCTGTTTTCGAAATCAATTTTGAATCCGACTAATCCGGATTCAAGCAGGGGGCTCTCCCAACACAAACTGATTCGTTCCCAAAGAATGAACCCGAGACCTTGGTTAAGCTAGAACAACTCCCTTACCACTTACCAGCTGATCTAAACATGTGTTGGTCACACCTCAAAATTAATACGGAGTAATTTAACTACTCCATCCATCACCTTATTTTTACAACAATTTGACTTTTGTTACGGTTTATTGGGCAACTTTGACTCTCTTTAATTTTATACACATATGAAAAAATATAGTCAAATGAGATCTCGTTTAATTCTGCTCGATGTGTACTTTTTTTAATATATAATTTTTGCAATTTTTTATTATATGTATATATATATATATATATTAAAGTTGTGTATTGGGAGATGTGAAAAAACAAATGTTGCAAATAAAAGGGGACAGAGGGAGTAGTATTTTGGTCCGGGCAATGTCCCGTGCTGATTATTATTATAAAATTATATTTCGCTATTTTTCAAAAACTTTGTAATTGATTTTGTTATTTTTATTTTTTTGTCTATTGCGAATTGATATAGATGACAGGGATGGTGTGATAAATAATACTTTCTCTGCTCCATAATAATTGCAACACTTTGACCAAATATATGAGAGTTTTTTGGTTAAACTGTTACAATTAATATGAAGCAGAGGACGTCATAAATTCTAAAAACTATGTAAGATTTGGAATTAAAAGAGAATAACATTAAAAAAATTAAATAGGATGATATGTAACAACATTTTTTGTTTTTAACTTAATAGATTTATTTGAAATGTGTTGTTTTTTTAGTTACACTAATTTGCAAGACTTTATCATATTTTAACATTGAATGTTAAACCAACAAATTAAAGTGGTTTGATAGTTGATAGCTTACATTTATCATATTTTAATGATAAATGCTAAACAAACAAGTTAAAATGGTTTGATAGTTAATAGATTACATCTCATTATGAAGGTCGTGGGTTCATCTCTGGGTTCAATTCTTGACCAAAGTAATTTTAATTGAAACTCAATACATATGTTTTTCTTGGAAAATGATTTTGACAGTCCCTAATTTGATTTTGGCACTCCTCCCCTCTCATATAAATAGTAACTTTGAGGAGTGCCAAAATCAAATTAAAAAGTGTCGAAATCACCTGCTGTTTTTCTTAGGTGACATGATATGGAGATATGGTGTAAACAACTTAAAAAAAAAACACTAATTTATTGTGAGTGGGATAGTCTTCAGTCTTCACTAATGTCACAATTCTGACTTGTGACTCTGTGTGTGGTTTTTTGTTTCCTTGACGTGAACAATACTCTCCCACTCTTTTTTCATTTGCTATATTCTACCCCTTTCATCTTTTTTACATGGGTTGCTAACGTCGTCCCCATATTACTTAAAATCGCCCATAATTAAAAGTAAAAAGACAAAATTATCCTTGATTTAAAATTACACCACAACAACTTAGATTAAATATACAACGATGTCGGACACCACGCCATGTCCTCGACTACCACCGCCACCACCACCACCACCATGGTGGTGGTGGTTAATTTTTTATTAATAAGGGAAGGGGCGTCCAGATCAGACGCCCCAACCATGATAGGGGCGTCTGGACGCCCCAATAATATACAACGACGTCGGACACCACGCCATGACCTCGACCACCACCGCCGCCACCACCACCACCATGGTGTGGTGGTTAATTTTTTTTTTTTTAATAAGGGGAGGGGCGTCCAAATCAAACGGCCCTACCATGGTCGGGGCGTCTGATCTGGACGCCCCTCCCCTTATTTAAAAAAATAAAATTTAACCACCACCACCACCATGGTGGTGGTGGTGGTGGTCGAGGTTATGGTGTGATGTCCGATGTCGTTGTATATTTAATCTAAGTTGTTGCGGTGTAATTTTAAATCAAGGGCAGTTTTGTCTTTTTACTTTTTAGCGTGGGCGATTTTAAGTAATATGTGGGCGACGTTTAACAAGTCCATTTTTTACTTGCTACATTTTCTAATTTTTAAGAGAAACATGTGTAGTGGTAGTCTGGTAGGGACCATAAAAAAATAGAGATATTTATTAAAAAGATACAAAATTAGAGCTAAAATGCATAGAATAAAGTGAATAAATGACAAAAATATTGATAGAATAGGTTGAATTTCTGTGAGCTTCACATGCCAAAATATGAAATGTAGAAAATAAATTGAGACATCCAAATATTTATGTGAGCTGCACATGCTAAAATATGAAATGTAGAAAATAAATTGAGATATCCAAATAAGGAAAATGTAGCAAGTAAAAAAAATAGAGAGAATATTTTTTACAATTTTCAAGACGCAACTTTAAATCTGAATTTTACTACATATAATAAAATATTATAAAAATTGTATATTTAAAAAATACATGTTAAGATGAAACAAATTAAATCCATTATAACTATATTTTTTATTATGTGCGTAAAACTAGAAAGTAGAAACAAATAAAATTCAAAAATGAACTGTACCAGTTTAGGAAATGTAGAAAGTAATAAAGGTCCGCTGGAGTATTTAAGATTCAATGTGCATGGATTTATCCTTTTTTACTAATACTTTTTTTTGTATATATATATATATATGTGTGTGTGTGTATTAGTAATTTAGTATATATATAAATTCGAGTGTTTAACCAAAATAATGTTGGGAGCAAAAGTATTTACTAAAATACTGCCAAACCAATAATAATTACCAAAATACGTTCCACGTCAGCCTTATTTTTAATTTTTTTTACGCAGCATAAATCGCTATTTCAGATAGCGATTTCTTTAACAAAATCGCTATCTCAAATAGCGATTATTGTAGAGAATAATAACCAAAGTTGGGTTGTTATTAAATTACAGGGAAAATCGCTATCTGAGATAGCGATTTACCATATATAACAAAATCGCTATTTCAAATAGCGATTTTGCTACAAATAATTTTTAAAAAAAATACATGAACACTCTCTCTCCTACGTGGACAACAATCTCGTAATTATTTTTTCATTGGCAGTATTTTAGTAAATAGTTTTGACCCCAACATTATTTTGGTAAAAACCTCTATTAATTCTAAGCTGGCTGAAATATTAGTAAAAATCAAATCCAAATTTCTAATTCAGTTCAGATTATACAAAGTTTAAAGTCGAATTCAAGAAGATTTCGAATGAAGCTCAACTGAAATATGCAAAAGGCGTGTATAACTCTTAACATTAGTCATGAGAAAAGCCAAATGGGTTCTTATTTCAGAAATGCATCAAAAATTGGTACCACAAGATAAAATAGATCGACAATGAGCAATTCAAATTAATACTCCCTCCGTAACATAAAACTTTCAACAATTGGTTTTGCACGCATTTTGAGGAAGCGATTTAAGGGTGTAAACGAAAGAATTAGTCAATATAATTTTAATATTAAGAACTTATAATCACATTCTTTCTTGTATTAAAACCATTTTGACTAATTCCTTTGTTTACACCCTTAAATCACTTCCTCAAAATGCGTGCAAAATCAATTGTTGAAAGTTTTATGTTACGGAGGGAGTACATTACATTATTTTCTCTTTCAAAAAGCTCCATTTTGTTCTTGTATGTGCTATGAACATAGGGAAAAAAAGAAAAAAAAAAAGCATATTGATCTTGACTGTAAGTTGGTAGCATCTGCTAGGAACAAGCTTTTACGGCCTGTTTGGTGGTCAATACTAAACGATTATATTGAAAGTAGAGTAATATGCGTTTTTTTTTCTCTCAAGTATACTGTCATTTCACGGGAATGCAAACTCATCCCCACCAAGTGAAAGCAAAACCGAAGAAGAAATTGCGGTGCTTGGGGGATGAATTAGCATTCTCATGAGAATTGACACAAGACTATAATAAATACAAAGTACAACTGCAAAATCATTCATATTACCAACATTTATTACTGTTTGCGAAACGGGCCATTATGGTTCAATCAATCACGGGACACACAAACAACTTGCTTACCCACATTTTTACCGGTAAAAAGTCCGGCTAGGGCAGAGGGGGCGCTTTCTAACCCTTCATTCATGTCTTCAATGTACACAATCTTACCTTCCCTATAATAATTTCCAACATGCTCTACAAATTTTGGAAACAAATGCAAGTAATCACTCTGAATAAATCCTTGCATTGTGATCCGCTTTGTGATGAGGGTAAATAGGTTGTGGATTCCGTCCTTATCATGATAGCTATGCTGAGACACCATTCCACAAACAGCTATTCTACCATGAACTCTCATGTTGAGGAGCACAGCATCAAGCATAGGTCCACCGACATTCTCAAAGTATATGTCGATTCCTTCCGGAAAATATCTGCTTAGAATTGGCACATAAGAAATCATTTTGGGATCTTATTTTATGAAACAAAACATAATCTTAAAAGTCAACAAAAAACATAATCCATTACTTGTTTGCATATATTCTCTCCATTTCTCAAACTTCCGGACATTTACTATTTGGGTTTAAAAATAACTAGGAATAATGTATTGTAATGGGAGTACCGAAGTAGGGTCAAAATGCAAAAATAGATTGTAGAGAGAATGTGTAAATGGATGAACAAGGAAGAGAAATTGGGAAGAGTGAGGGGAAATGGTAGGCCTACTTTATTAAAATAGCATGTCCCAAAATGGAATAAAGCACAATTGAATTTATAAATCTTTGAGGAACATTCATTTGAGTAAATTGTTTAAATTTTTTATGAACGGAGGGAGTATGCTATATGCCGACTGCTGAGGATTCACAATCTTAGCTTTGAAGTTCTCATTCAGAGGTTGCAGAAAGGAACCAAAGAAGAGAAAAGAGGTTGAAGTTTTAAGAATCCAGATAATCTTCTAGCATTTTCGGCTCCGTTTCTTTTGGAGGAAAACATTTTCCTTCATCCCTCTATTCATTTTCTTTTGTTTTATAAGTAAGGGGAGGAAAATGATTTTCTCAAAGGTGCATATTTTCTCTTTTGAGAAAGAAAATCATTTTTCTTTCTCTAACCAAGGTATGCAACATTTCCTACCTTATCTATTACTTTTGTTTTCTTCTCTACTCCCATTACCACTCTTTTTTGCTTCTATTTTCTATTTTCATTTTATTTTGTTCTCTACTTCAATCATTCCATTAAAAATAGTTTTCCGTCGAAACAAACTGATCCTTCCTTTCTTCTATGTTTAACTAATATTATTTCTTCTTAAGACTTTCTTTTTCCCTCCAACTCTCTTGCATTATGCTGCATATAGGACTCTTGATTGAGCAAGTGGCTACTTCATCCACAAACAGATAAACGAAATACTATATTATCCAGAATAAAGGTTTTTCTTAATGATACCTATCCAAGATTATAGGTCATTTGTGGTATCAATAGATTGAGTGGATGAACTAGCGATCCAACTCAAAATGAATTCTTAATAGAAACAGTACAATTGCTAAAAAATCTTAGGATACAAGTGATTTAATAATTATACAAAGCTAATGACATACAATAAGAATATAACTAGAGACAATAAGAATATATGCTAGAAACAAGTACACTATAAGTGCAAAACTGAATCTATTCCTAAACATTAACAAAAAAACACCATTCAACCCGTTATATATCCAGAAAAAGTGTCAGGAATTAAAGTACTGTTATATTACTGTTGTTGATTAAGGCCTTGTTCTTTTTGGCTTCTGAAATTTCAGTTCAATTCAGACAAATCCAGTTCAGTTCAATTCAGCTCTTGCTGAGTCTAAGAATTAGTTCAGTTTGATTCAGTTCAGACAAATTCAATTAAGTTCAGTTTATATTAATTCAGTCCAAAAGTTTCTTGACTAGAGATCAGAGTGTCTTCGCTTTTTTTTTCACCCTTTTCTATATCTATCTGGTAGGTGAATCATGAAAAGATTACTAGTTGCTTTCCCACTTCTGAAATCCTCCTCATCAACAAAAGTTATAATACTATTAGGCAGCTGTCATTCACCCAATCACCTCATTAGCATAGACAATGCAAACAACATAATGTAAACACTTCAGCTGAATTCCAGCAATGGCACACACATACACAAATCAGGATCAATGCAACTGAATAACCTACATAGAATGTTTTCAATAAATAAAAAACGAAGTAAAATTAAATTAAATTAAATTTCATCTACCTTCTAAGAGCTGCGTCAAGGTCTTGCTCTTCTTTGTAGTTGAAAGCATCATTGAATCCAAGTTTGTTTTTCAGTAGATCAACCTACCATACAGAAAACAGAGGAGGGCAATTAAAATTAATATTTTGTCCTTGTTGACATCAAGAATCACTCAGTAGAACATTGCACCTGAGTCCTGAATTGCACTAATGAAAAACTCGTGACAAAATATTATGGTACCTTTTCTTTTGTGCCTGCACTACCAACAACATAACAACCGTTTAGTTTAGCGAGTTGACCAACAATCTGCCCAACAGCTCCAGAAGCTGCAGAGACAAAAACACGGTCTCCTGCTTTAGGAGAGCAAACTTCATAGAAGCCGGCATAAGCAGTAAATCCAGGCATACCTGCATAGACATATGTTTCCAGCTTAGTAAGCCAAAATTGAAGAAGGCAGAAAAACCCATAAATACATCATAGATGTATCATGTATACATATGTACATAAACATACATACAAAAAAAGATACAATCATTATGCAAAAGGTGAAATTCGTTGCAAAAAAAAGATAGAAAATTTTGTCATTAACCACCTAATAAGTGGTAATTGTTGTCAACAACTACCATAATTTTTTTTTATTTAATTTAACTACCAAATAAGTTATAAAAAGTTGCAAACCACCACCTATTTTTAACACCGTTAGCTCAAATCACAATTAAACCTTAATTAAACCACTTAAACCTTAATTAAATCACTTAAACCTTAATTAAATCACTTAAACTTAATTAACACATTTTTAAAATAAAAAAATATATATAAAAAAAATCTGAAAAAAAAAATTAAAAAAATCTGGAAAAAAAAACCCTCAGCCACCCCTCCCCTCCACCACCATCACTGCAGCCACCTCCCCCACCGGCAGTGCCGACCCCTCCCCCTCCCCACCGGCACACCCCAACCCCGATTAGGCAGCACCCCCACCAACAGTCATTTTTTTTCTTCTTTTTGTCTGATTTTTTTCTCAATTTTTTTTTCTTAATTTTTCATTTTTTTAATTTAAAGAAAAATAAATCAAGGGCCAATCAAATCTCGACACGTGTCACAAACTAATGGTAAACTAACGGCGTTAGCATATTCCGTTAAGTTTTCATAGGTAGGTGGTGGTTTACAACAAAACATAACTTATTTGGTAGTTAAATTAAATAAAAAAATTTTATGGTAGTTGTTGACAACAATTACCACTTATTAGGTGGTTAGTGGCAAAATTTTCAAAAAGATACATATATTATACAAAAACGGTTAAACACATTTCCCTAAATGAAGCGGGTTCCCATTAAGTGATGCCCCAAAATAAGATTGAACTTTTGAAAGATAAGCATTTTTTATATAAATCTAGAAACCAAGATGACACATATTGAGTTCTGTTCTTGAACTATATATTGATGCACTTAATTATTCATTAACTCACTGGATTTGGGATTTAGAGTTCAATCATGGATGAACACTCCGTCTTAAACAAAAAAAATGAGAAAATGAACATGCATGATATCTTGAAATACTAAATGATCAAATGGAATGGTTTGTAGTCTGGATTACTAGATTATGCACTCACTATTTACAGAGGGCACACTGCCTCGTGAATTTACCCAAAAAAAAAAAAGTTGGATCGTGAATTTTATGTAGTTTGTTCTTATCCCGCAAAAAAAAAAAAGGAAAAAGATGATATCAGGAAATTAAGATCAATTTCATACCAAGAAGACCTATATGATAAGAAAGAGGGATGTCATCATGCTGGATTTTCCTCAGCTTCTTTGCATCCTCTATTAAGCTATATTCTTCCCAGCCTGTCAATCCTGAAACAATATCTCCTGGCTTGAAATTTGGATCATCTGAATCCATGACTTCAGAGACACCAAATCCTTCAATAGGCTACACAATGACACATGCCAGCATAGTTAGAGCTAAGTGTGCTTATTAGGCTAATGATATTACTATATCCTCCCTCACCCCCACCAAAGTCATTAGAAATATATGAAGCAATCATAAACTTCACCTATCAGAAAAAATTGATCTTTGATGCCTAGATGATCAAGGCAGCTAATGATATTGTCATATAAAAATAATGTGAAAAGTATTCTGTGATGAACTGCTGACTCCACTACTAAAGGTGGAAAGAAACATCATTCTCATTTCTCAACATTCCTTCTCCTAGAGTTCTTAGAAGGCAAAAAGGTTAATATATATATCAATGGGGACTCAAAACATTGGATTTAACATATCTAGTATAGGCCTTAATCATTACTAATTTCACTGGGAATTTAATAACCTCTTAAAGTTTCAATTTGGCCCCTCCGTTTACACAAGCAACCCTAATTGAGCAGTTGTCTAGTTGTGACTATAATCCTTGCAAAGCAAAGCTTGAGACACATAACCTTCTTATTATTTAGGGCTTCATAATATGAGTTATTTTACATACAAACTTAGACAATGCATTGGCTGTACGGATAGCAACAATTGATATTCTCTTCTTCCAAATTTTATTTAGAGCTTCAAATTACGTTACAAATTCCCAAAAACTTAAATAAAAAGCATATCTCTTTTTTTGACTAAATAAAAGGCAAGTCTTGGGTGAGACCTCGTTGCACTAATTCATTGTAAAATATAACAATTTACCTTAAAGATATCAAGCAATCTTTAAAAACCGTCTACCAAAACAAAATCTTTAAAACTGTCATTCGGACAAGCCTACAATTCCACAAAAAATTATTTTGATTTGTGAGATAATCTAATACTCCCTTCATTCCTTTTTTTTAATTCTCATTCAAAATCTTGACACTTCACAACTACAGAGAATCCACTAATTTTCTCTCAATATATAAAAAAAGATCTAATCATATGAGATATTGGTTGATTCGTCTCAACCAGTATTTATTTATTTTATGGCAACTTTTAAATATGTACATTGGGGAAGGTGCGTATCCCCCGTAAAAAAAAAAAGTTAGGATCCTCTCCATTTCATCTTACATTTCCTAAATCAATGGTTAAAAAAAAGGTGCACATCCAATATGGGACAACAAAATGGAGCAGAGGGAGTCCAAGAATTTGCCACACCAAGAATAATAATTAGGGTCTAGGGACTACAATTTTTGCACTTAGCAGCAATTTTCAGATCAGGTTACTCATATGTAGGAGAAAATCCAGTGAAATAAAAGCAACAACAACCCAATAAGCCATGATCAAGCAATTCATGACAAGTAAACATAATATGTAAACAACAAAACAATCTACTTACTTCACAAAATATATAATTTAAAAGCACAATAATTTCCATAAAACCTCATTATCTTAAAACCCCACAAAATAAATAACTAAAAGCATATAACTAAAATTTTCATTAATTGCCCACAAAAATCAAAGCATAAACAGAAATAAATTTTGAAGATGCAGTAAAAAAGCAAGCTATAAATAGGATTAGGATTATACCTTTCCAGGGACAAAGGGTGGAAGGTAAGAACCATAAAATTCTCGCATACGAGCTCTCATGTAAGGATCACAAGAAAGATAGAGGTTTTTAACGAGAACTGAAGAAGACCCTTTACTAACTTTGAGATTAATTTTAGTTCCTAATTTTAATTCCATGTCTGTTTCTAATGGAGCTCTATCAATGTACTTGTTTAGTATTATTTGTTTGTTTTCCACTTCTTTCACCTCCATTTTTCCAGATTTTTCGCTATAAAATTGGGATTTCCGGGGGTTTATTTGGGTTATACAAGCTAAATTTAGGTTTTGAGTTGATTTGGATTAGTGGTTGGTAGCTTTGCAGGACTCTAATAACAATGGTGGTTGGTAGGAGTGTTATTGCATTGCAAGACTAGTTGGGAACTTGGGATCAAATGATGGTCGCTGGATTATTCATTGACTGAATGAATTATGAATGTGGAGGGGCAATGGGCTAAATTGAACTAATTAATGTGAATTGAACTAAATTAAATTAAATTAAATGATATACTAAAAGGAGCTAAACTAAATTTATCTGAACTAAATAAAATTAAAATTTAAGAATGAAGTCTAAAAGAACATGACTTATCGTGTTATTCTTTCCGAGGTTCCAGACTTCCAGGCCCCTTCCATTTCTAAGAATAATTGGATGGTACAATTACTCAATTAATAGTTGAGGATACAAGGGGTAAAATCCATAAAATAGGGTTGAATTTTTATTTTAATCTGAAATTGTCGTGTTGAAATAGACACAAAGTACTAAAGAGGATTTTAATGCCCTTCCACACACGATTTATTAAATTCTATGGAGTACTTTTTTGCTTTTTGAGAGGAAATTCTATGCATAGGAAGACATGTGGTGTGGCATCACGTGACCTGAAAATAAGAGTCAATGTCGGAATTTCACTTAAGGTAACTAAACGAGGTATAGTAGTTTCTTGCAAAAATGTGTGTAAGGTAGGTAGTTTTGGACAAAATTTCCTTTATATAATTACTTATTTGCAAGAGTACTTGATTACAATACATTTCCAATGAAATCATTTGTAATATGCATTTTGGAAAGTTAAGCTCCAAGTTCATTCTCAATCAAATGATTAATTATCAAACACTTAATTCGACTTCATCAAGCTCAAAATTAGTATTCATATTTTCAAGCACTTAACAAATATATAATAAATAGCTCAACCTCAATCGGTTTCAAACTAGTATGCATGTTTAGTCATTTTGCAAACCTTGCACCCAATGCCTATCTGCTATACTATGTCAAGTTTACTCGTAAATACGATATAATTATAAATTTATAATGTAGTTTTTCCTTGTTAAAAAATGTCTCGCTATAACAACCCACATCTACCTCTACGAAAATATATACTAGAATAATACATAGTATAAAATACCGTAGAGATAGACTTGGGCGTATTATCGACACGTGATAACGTAAGACTATATTAAGATACTATTAATCTCTTGTAATAGAAACTTAAAATAGTTTATTATTAAAAACAATAACAATAATAAATGGGTTTTTCTCACTAGTATACGTGTGTTTTTGGATTTTCTCAAGTGTACCCACTTTTACACAACTTTTTCAGGGTACCCATCAACCTATCTAAGATTAGTCACCCATAACCTAAATTGCATTAGGTGAAAGGTGTTAACAACGTTAGTTAAGACCCAATGCTAAATTAAAAAATGATGGGTTTTTTTCACTAGTACCCATGTATTTTTGCATTTTCTCAGGTGTACCCATTTTTACCAAACTTTCTTAGAGGTACACATCAGTCCTTCCACCATTACCCAACTATAACTTGATTTGCAACCTCACTGACGGCATTAGGTTAGAGTAATTACTTACGTTAGTTAAGTTCAAATGCATAATTAAAGAAAAATAAAAATAAGAGGGAATTAGGCCCTATCTCTTTGGACTGAATTTTGCTGAACTCAACTTAAATTTAAATTTTTTTTTTTTTTTTTTATATTTCCATTTTAATTTTTTAATAATTTTGAATAGTTTTATTTAAATTATTTAAATTTTTATTTGAATATTTCTAATTTATTTTATTTTTAATTTTTATTTTTTATTTATTTTTTAATTTAATTATCTACTTTTTATTTATTAAGGGCTAGATTTGATGTTAAAATTTACAAAAAAAAACCGATAAGCCCCGATTTGTGTTCCAGATTCACCTTAATTTGCGCACATTAATCTATGTATCAAAAAATTTCTCTATCAAAGTTTTATGGGTCATTTAAACCCTTATGGATCAGATTTGAGTTCGGAATTTGCAAAAAACGATCCACTCAGCCCTGATTTGAGAATAATAACTAACGACATTAGTATTGACTATTGAGTTAGCAATAATGAAATTATGGCTGGATAAGTCGGTCGAAAACCATCGCTGAAAAGTCGGACGGAGAAAGTCACCAGAGAAGTCAGTCAAAAAGCCGTCTCGATAAAATTGGCCGGAAAATCCATGCCGGAAAAGTCGGTTGGAAACCGTCGTCAAAAAATTCGGCCGGAAAAACGTTGTTGGAAAAGTTCATCGAAAAACCTTCGCCAGAAACCCTAGCCGGAAATGTTGGAGAGAAAAACGCTGATGAAACAGTTTAAGTTAACGTCGTTAAATTATGTTTAAAGTTTCATCGTTAAATTATCATTAACGACAATAAATTGATAGGTATTTCTGAGAGAGTTGTGTAAAAGTGGCTACACCTGAGAAAATGCAAAAACAGATGGGTACTAGTTAATTAGTGGCGACCCCAGGATTTCAAGAATGGTGGGTCACCATCACCAATAATGAATACAAATTGCAATTTTTTTCCCCGCAACTTGTCTATAATTCATTACATTCCAAAAGTTATACGGATTATTATATATATAGGGTTTATCATTTTAATCGATTATTTGCATTTTTACACACATAATTGCCAAGTTACATTGAAGAATTTCATTTTTTTATATATTTTATTTATTATTTTATTATCGATACTCGTATCTTTAATTTTAAAAGTGAATATTCCGTACCTATTTTATACTTGTACCCATGTTCATGCAATTTACTGAATTTAGTTCTCAAGTATTTTATGAAAAAAGTTCCATGGTTCACCAGCCTTTTGTTTCTCTTTTGCTGTAGAATTGCAGTGGTAGCATAGGTCACATTAGTGTCTCAATGAGCTGCAGACTAAAATAGTATGTGTCACATCAAAAAAATTACAGATTTAATACTCTCTAATATCCTTTCGTTTTATTCTAATCAAACTAGATTAGCACTCGTGCGATGCACGGTTTTAATATAGTAAATAATTAGTAAATTTAATTTATATCGATAATTTTTTATTAATATTTAAATGAATCATAATTTACTGTTAATGTTTCTATATTGTATTCTTTTATATAATGATTATTTTTTTGTTAAAAAAATATATTATTGAAATTATAATTTATCTTTTAATTCTAAAAAAATCATATAGCCTTTTTTGTTAGAATATATTTTAAAAAATTTATCATTATTGAGACAATAATAATAATGAAAGCATTCGAAAGTGCTAAATTGAACTGGTATTATATAAATTTTATACCCCTAAGAAGCCAAGCGTTAAATTCTAATTTTCACTATATCAATTTATATTAATAAAGTATTAATCCATAAAATATATAAATGGATCCCTTTGCATTGCACGATTTATATAATTTTTAAGGAAATCATGTACCCCCAAGAGGCTATGAGGTTTTGTTGAAATATTTTTATACTATCAATTTTGGGACAATAACAACGCAAATATTGGAAAGCTTTAAATTGGATTACTATTATATGAATTGCATACCCCAATATGCCTATATAGTTGGCTTATAATTTTCTCTATTATTATTACTCCATATATTAAACAAATTTTTTTAGTCTAATGCGTTGCACAATTTATATATTTTGTTTTTTTAGAACCAACTAAAATCAATTTTCATGTTATAGTCGTTGAAAAACAATCATATTTTTGCAATTTAATCCAAGGTAAAACTTCAAATGCTATACATTGCAAAGAAGTAAAACAAAAAATGAAGTGATTGTATTGTACTTTAATTTTGTTTTTAATAAGATTTTTTTTGAAAAAAAAAAGTGTATTTATAATTTCTTTGTATTTTAAGAACAACATTTATTATCTGGTTTTCAAAATTTAGAGCATTAATTATTAATGGAAAAAAACGACATCATGTATTTTGGAGGGAAATTTTTTTATGAGAGTTTGACATGTGGCAATAAGTGATATAAGCTTCTTTTGTTTTAGTATATACGTATCATAGAAGATTGCAGACTTGCAGTGAACTTCGTGGGATGATATCCTTTGGTTTCTGTTTAAATAATTACAAAAAAAAAAAAAAAAAAAAAAAATCAAAGTTTCACATAAACTGTCTAACAGCGAGGCCAACACAGTAGTTTGGTACTAATGAGAAAAACCCATAATAAATTTTGTTCTATAAAATATAATATAAATTGAAATTTAAAATACTAGACTTGATGAATAAATGCCCTTGTCCCCGATGCAACATATAGTCTATCATATCACCTATCTACTTATCATTTATTAATAAGTAGGACCAAGCTAAAAAACAAAAATAAAATACGAGTTAGCAAAATATGCCAAGTATATAAAAGTGCAAGATATGTAAAAATAATTTGTTTCACAAACATGTTTTCGAAGACGTACGTCATATTACATGACAACATTTATTTATCCAAAATAACACTTTTCCAATAATATTCCAAACCATGAATATGTCAAACTAGTATTTATGTTTAGTTATTTTGCAATCTTTGCAACCAACGCCTAGCTACCATATCATGCCAAGTTTACTCGTAAGTACGATATGATTATATGAAATTGTGACCATGAAGATAATTACATCTTATCCTATTTTCTGGATTTGGAATTTCCAAATTTTCATGTAATGTTTGTTCAAGAAATTCTATTGCTTTCCATGCATACAGGTACAAGTAAATTGTGCTGTGTAAATTGGTGTGGAAATTTTCTGGCCACAAACTAATATGGTGTAGAAATTTTTGTTTCAATCTCTTTTGCCATTCATCAAGGATGCACGGGTACAGGTAAATTGTGCTGTGTCGCGTGTCGGGTACGGGTACGACACGCCCCTTCCCGCACCGACACGCCAAAAACCGTATCTTGGGTTTTTCTTAAAAAAAAATTGGGTATGGTACGGACCGGACACGCCAAGACACGGGCCGTGTCCTGTATGTTTAGCCGTGTCCCATATTTTTTGGCCCAAAAAATATGAATTACTCACTTTATAGTTTATACACCATTTGCCCCTTATTCCCGCTTGAGACTAATAATAGACTTAACCCTAATTTCATAAATCCCTTCTCTTCAAATTTGGCATTGGCCTCCATCCTCACTCATCTGCTCGCCCTGCCAGTGCCGCCTCCACCTCGTCGATTGTCGGCCTACCGTCAGCCGCTTCTGCTCCCCCGTCTCCGACTGATCTGCTTCCAACCAACAACCGCGAACCGCCTCTGGTTCGCTGCTCCAGTCGAACGGTTCGACTTCGAGTACTTCTCTGTTTCGATGCTTTTGCAGGTATATAAACCAGTTCTTTTTTTTTTATTTTATTTATTAGTGATTTTTTTTTTTACTTTGTATATAAATTGCTTTATATTAAATATAAATTGTTTTATATTAGTGAAATACTTTGTTTGTAAACCAGTTAGACTTTGTTTCGACTGCCTCTTGACTTATTGTGCTATAATAAGTTGCATTATAAGTCAGAATATGTTGTATGTAGCAAATTTTCATTTAATTTTTATATTTATATGGTTATTTAGATAGAAATATGTTGCATTCTATTATAAAATTTAAGAAATTTCTTTTAAAAAATATATTATTTAATAAAAAAATTGTCCTACTCATATTCTATTTTTTTTAGCCGTATCTCGTACCTGTATTCGTTCTCGTACCCGATTTAGTGCATCCTTGTCATTCATCATGGTTAAAAAGAGGACCCGCGTTAATAATGGAAGACGTTATCACTTTAGGCCATCGAATCCTCATATCATATGTATATTCAATTTGATATATTGTTTATTCATAAATTTTGGTATAATTTAATGATTAGCAAACTTATATTTTGTAAATTTGTTCTAAGGTGAAATTCGCTCTTTAATTGATAATTTTTATAGTTTCAAAGTACATAGGATGCAATTTAAGAATTTATTTTTTATTTTGTAGTTTTTTTTTATATAAAACAAAAACTATTAAATATGAAAAACTAGTTTTTGATGATAAAAATAATTAAATAAGGAGATAATAAATGTTTGGACTCATTATTATTTAATAGTAAATAAATAATATATATTTTATATTTTCTAAAAAAAATTTAACCCCTTAACATTCAAATCTTGAATTCGTTTTTACTCCTATTTAACCTTATATATTAGTCATTTTATCCTTTTATAAAAAATGAATGAATTGAGCTAGCGGGTACCTTGTTACATAACAATTTTGATGAGTAAGATATGCCTCTTTTATATCTTTTTTGCGTTGTTGCATCGTGTAATATCATCTTTGTAATTTGTCCACGTTAACCGAGAGTAATATATCTTTCGGTAGGAATCCAATACGATAGTATAATTCACTGATGAATTTTTTTCGGTTTTTTGGGATTGTGCCTCTTTTCCCTGCACATATTAATCACATTCGAATATATACTTTGAAAAGTAATTGGTTTCAAAATGAGGTTAACCATATTAACCACTGATAACATGCATTTTGATACAACAAATTAAAATCGTCTCTAAAAAACTAGGTATATCTGGACGTGACTTAGAGTTTTCTTGGAAGGAGAATTTTGATAAACCAAATATGTATTCAGTGTGAGACTAAATGGATTATAATTTTTATTTCATACATTCCAATTAAAATTACATCATGAGTGATATATTTTTATTCCTAAGAAATTATTTTTCATAATACTCAGCCATCACTAGGTTTGATTAATATGGTCAAATCATAATTATAGGTCCAATAATCTTTATGCAAATATTTATTCTCTAAATATTAATTGACATAAAAATATTACTCCCTCCATTGTATGCCTCCGTTTTCCACGTAAGTACCGGAGGAAAAATGAAAAAAATCTTTTTGTCCCATTCCATTTATGTCCCATTAATTTTGATTTGTTCTTCCAAAAAAAAAATTTTGATTTGTTGAAAAAATATATTTTTTTTTTTATTTTTAAAAGGTGAACCATAGTAATTATTTGAACCAATCAAAATGAGTTGAATACAAATGAGACATGATGAGTGGGAAAGAATATTTGAGTCCAGGAAGAATGATCATCAATGTACAACTCATTTTGATCAATCTTATCACTATGGATGGCATGAATTACTTGATATTTGATGTATTTTTAATTCCAAAATCTAATTAAAAATCATTTTAAAAATACATTAATTAGATTTCTTATTTCAGAAAATAAAAATCGGTTTTAGAGAAAAGCAGAAAATATTTTTCTAAATCTAATTAAAGTATTTTTAAAAAATATTTTTAATTAGATTTAGAAAATTAAAACAAATCAAGCAATCCTAACCATGTCGATAATGACAAGAGTATAAGACTATAGTAGAATCATTCACTTATTTAGTATTTATCTGTTTGTTTATTTCCACTTCTTTCACCTTCGTTTACCATAATTTTCCAATTAGCAATTATTCCACCATGCAACCCACCAACAACCAAAGCAACATCACTATTCCTCATCCAACAACAACAACAACAAACCACCACAACATCATCAACAACTCATCATCATCAAGAAGAACAACAACATGCGCATCATGTAAGTATTTCAGAAAGAAATGCAAACCAGACTGCCTGTTTGCCCCATATTTTCCGCCGGAAAAACAACAAGAATTTATAAACGTTCACAAACTATTCAGTTATTGTTTCGTTAAAAAAAACCTAGAGTCAATTCCTCCTTGGTCACGTGACGACGCGATGACTTCTTTCATTTACGAGGCTAATGCACGTGCTTGTGATCCTGTTGGGGGTTGCCAACGCATTATCCAAAAACTCCTTCAACAAATTCAAAATTCTCTTGTTGAACTTGCTTTTCTTAAACAACAACTTCTTTATTATGGTTCTTTATTTCGTGACGACATAAACGCCCAAGTTCCACTCCCACCTCCTACCCTTTCCAGGTTAGTTATTAGTGATCCTAATTTACTTATGCATTATTTCAATATGATTTGACCCATAAAAAAAGAAAAAAAATTTGACATAAATTATTTTATGATCTACTCAAGATATTGATTTAAGAAACTTAAGATTTTTTATAATTCAAAATTAAAAAGACTATTGAGAACTAGTTTTCGATCCGTTTTGACACTATTTTTTTTGCCTTTTAGGTTAAATTAATCTTGAATCATAGGATGGTAGAATAATTAAAAGTTTGAAAAGATTTGGTTTTTGGAATAAATTATTTTATGAGCTATTTAGATTTTGATTTAAGAATGATATAGATAGAATATAAGTAATGTATATTTTATATAACAATAATTAGGTTTCTAATTTCAAGCCATAATATTATTCCTTGTACATATCATATTTTAATTTTTAACTAGTCTCCTTCATGGTATGCTAATCCTTCACCGACCTAGCCGGCTAGCCGTTTGAGAGCTTATTACCGTTATTGGTAATTCGAAACTAAGAAGACAATTGGCAAATAGGGTTCTGAGTTTTATTTCTATTTTTTTCATTTAGGGAAAATTTTGAATTTTAGATGTAAAATTATAAAGTTTGAATATATATATATATATATATATATATATATATATATATAGTCAGGATCTATTAAAAACTTAAGTGTAGTTGAAAACTAAAAACTTTCATTGTTAACCGTCTGATTTAGATCAACGGCAGACATTGATTATATATAAACGCAGAAAAAAAAACACCGCACTTCTCTCTCATTCTCACAAAAACGTGATTCTAGATTTTTTCTCCATTCCAAATATTCTCTCTATTTTCTTTATTATTCAACCATCTTTATCAAGAATCAAACTATATTTCTTCATTATTCAACGTCTTTCATCACGAAACATCACGATTGATTCGATTTTCAAAGTGATTCGAACGATTCGTTTGAGCATCTTCATTGCTGGTTTGAAGGAGTATACATTCAAAGAAAATTGTAGCTCTTCATTGTCATTCAATTGAAGAAGTAAGCATTTTCATTGTAGAGGAATCATAGACAATTTGTAGAGGTAAATAATCAAAAACGACATTTTCATTATGCACTATCTAAGTTTCGTTTAGTTCGAATTTGGAAAAAAAGTAGATTAGATTTGTTTTTAGCATTTTCAATCATATATAAGAGTAACCTAGGGTTTCATAGTCATTATCGTTTTATCGGATTCAATGACATGCTACAACATTTTTTCACATGTACCCTTTTATATTGAAATGTACCACTCTATTTTTATTGTTGTTTAACTGCCTTTTGAATGCATTAGAATGTGATTAAATTATATGTATCATTAAATGCACTACTTCGTTTCGCAAATGTACCATGTTTTGTTGTAATTGTTGCTGTTATTGTACCTTTTTTTCAAAATGAACAAGTATTGCATATGAATTTATAAAATGTACCCTTTTCTGTTACAATGTATCATTTTTTTTATTGTAATGTACCCTTTTTCTTTTAAACTGTATCTTTTACTAGATTGATTTCCAATTATTATTATCCATTAATCAAATATTTTTTTATTGCAAAATCCAATATAACAAAACAGAGATTAGTTCAATTTTGGGTTATGTTGAGGGTTTATAACGTAGTTTGTATCTTGTTTATGTGTTATTGGTGAATAGTTACTCTCTATTAATTAGCAATAGTGTGATACTCGATACTTGTTGGAGTTAAAGAAAAAAATGTGGAATGACGTAACATTTTTTTTTTCTTAACATGTTTTGAATTATTATATTGCTGTTAGATTAAGGGGCGCATTATAAAATAAAGGGGTACATTATAATCTAAAGGGGTATACATTTCTGCCACTTTTGTAATTTTTGCCAACTCTAATATTTGCTTTCTTAACATAGTTACTCTCTATTAATTAGCAATAGTGTGATACTCGATACTTGTTGGAGTTAAAGGAAAAAATGTGGAATAAGGTTTTTTTTTTTTCTTTCTCAAAACGTCTTGAATTATTATATTGCTGTCACATTAAGGGGCACACTAGAAAATAAAGGGGTACATTATAATCTAAAGTGGTACATTTCTGTCACCACTGTAATTTTCTATTTTAGCACATTATAATAAGAGAACATGCTCAATCTCATTGTAAATTGAGCACGTGGCTTGGTTTGTGGAACTTCCCACAGTAATTACTTTTCATATTGTAGAAAGCATATTAGTGTTTAAATTTGTTTTGGTTTTGAATTGATTGCAGATTTGTGAAAGATCATTGGTGCATCCAAGTGCAGTAGGAAACAACTTAATTGAGGCTGTGGATGGACTATATGTTGCTGCTTTTGTGCACCAACCTAAAGTCTAGTTTTTAGTTAATTAGAAATCTAAACTTGTTAGTTAATTAAGAACAATAGTAATTGTAGTGATGTTCTAATGATTTCTATACAAGCAGTATGCTACTCAGTACTTGTTGGAGTTAATCATGTCTAATGTTTTCTTTATCAACATAGTTACTCTCTATTAGTTAGCAATAGTGTGATACTTGATACTTGTTGGAGTTAATTTGATATATATAGTGTGATCTCCGACTTCAATTTTTTGGATGACAATTTACCTTCACTTTGAACAATTCTGCACTTTTTCCTTTCTTGAATAACATCATCTACATCTTCATCTTCATCTTCATTTGGTATGAAGTCCTCATCATTTGACTTTTCATTAGGTGGCTTTTTGCGCAAACAAAGATCTTTTGAAGAAATTTTCGGATTGTCATCTTTCTTCAAGTTTCAACTTGTTTTATTTCCCATAACTTTCTTGAAAATCTTCTTTGTGTCTTTCTCTCGATCCTCCTCAACACACCATGAAATAAAAAAATTGACATGTCACCATGAAATTATATACAATAAATTTACAAACAATTCTCAACACACCATGTATTCCTATTCTCAACATTAACATGTAAAAAAAATTAGGAATGTTACACAGTAAAATACCAAATTTTAAACAAAAAGGGGTACATTATAAAATTAGAGGGGGTACACAAGTAGCATTATAGAGAAATCATCTAAAATGATTGAATAATTATATGGTACATTTTACAAAACAAGTGGTACATATAAATATAAAAGGGTACATTTTACAAGGATAAACTAATGAAAATCAAGATCATCTTCTGTACTTCTAGTATATTGATTCTCCAACTCTTGGTTCTCAAGCAAGGCCTTTACCACCATTTACTCTAATGCCTCAATGGTCAAAGCTGCACATCAATTTGATATACGTATGTTGCTGATCAGTTCCAAATGAGATTAATTAGCAATACCAATAGAAAATAAAATTACAAGCTTACATGCAAAAAAAAAAAAAACACAGAGCAATTGAAACATGGAAAAATCATAACAGAAGATGCAAAAGACGAAACAAGTGGCTGACCTTATTTATCAACATTGTTTAGTAGTGACAATAATTAATAATTATATGATAAACCATTATCGCAAAAAGCAGGAAGTCTATCATCACTCAGAAACTCATCATTCATCCATATAGATTAACATAAATTTAGGGAAACATCAACAAACAAATAGCCCCAACAATAAACACAAACAAAAAAATCCCAACTGTAAGAATTAAACCTAATCATATAGTCCAACTCCAATTAACCACTGACAGTCATCTAATTCCAAATCCAATTAATCAACCACCACTGACACAATCAAACAACTAACAACTGGAGCAACGAGGGCAGCCTCAAGTCCTCAACCACAAGAACAACAACAATTGCATTATGCTCAAAATTGGTACATTAAAGAAACAGAAAATATATACGAAAATACAAAAATATCATCTAAAATGACCTGTATTCGAAAATATCATCTAAAATACGGGAAAAAAAACCTAGAATCAAATTAACATCAAAATCATAATAAAATGGAAAAATTGTCATCTAAAATCACAAATAATCTCAACATATATTTGAAAATACGAAAAGCAAAATGAAATCGCAAAAAAAAAAAAAAAAAACTAAAACTATGATTACTGTAATACCCCGAAAATTTGGGATATTTTAAAATTTTTATTTATTAATTAAATGTATAATCAATTGACTATTTAATTGATTATTATTTAATTAATTATTATTTTGTGTAGCAATCTAATCATTTTGAGCCTGACCTTAACCTTTTTATTTTGTCTTGCCAAAACCCGAGCCCAATTGTTTCCTTTGACCCATATGTTACGCAGTCCATCCTTTTATTCTTTCTTTGTTCCATTAATTTCTTTTATTTAATATTATTAATTCTTTATCTATTTTGGCCCTATTTCCAAAATTCTATATTTATATCCTTGCCCATTTATTTTCTTCTTACTATTAAGGAAGCCTATTGTCCCTATTCATTTTCTGTTTTCCTAAATATTTTATTCTAAGTCCAAAAGACCCATTTAGTTTGGACTGTTTTATTTTTATTTCTCTCTCTTTTTCTCAAATTGGGCCAATGACCCAATTTTTCCTCCTTCTTTTGTCATGGCCGGTTCTCCCCTCTTCTTTTTGGGCCAAGTATTATTTTCTTTTGAGTTTAAGTAATTAGTTAATTAAATTAATTAAATTCATTAATTATTTCAAAATCCTAAAACTTAGTCTAAACCCTAACTAAGTCATCCCATAATAAGCCCAACTCCCCCTATTCTTTCTCTCCTCCTCACGGCTCCCCTTCCTAATTTATTAGGGTTTGTTTTCTTTCTTTCTTCTATATATATTTGTTAGGCTTGGCAATATTATTTTCCTATTTTGCAAAAGCTCATAAACCCTAAAAGAAAAAAAGGAAAACTTTCTCTTTTCTTTCCTCCAAAAGGGCCGTGCACTTCAAGTCACCAAAGTAGTAATTTGCCTTGGAATTTTTAGCGATTAGAGGTAACTATGCTTTTCTGTTTAATTTCGGTACTAGTTAATCACATAGTTTATTAGGGTATGATCATGAAAACTGTTAGGAATAATGTTCTAAAACTTCCTTAAGAATGTCGAGCCATATGAAATTTGTTCATGAATGTTTCTTGATTTATTTCATGTATTTTCTTGAATTATTATTGTTAATCTTGATTATTTAATTGTTATATTAAAGTCTAGAATTAAAAAGAATTAATTTTTTTCTTGTTGTTCTAAAATGTCGAGTGTCTTGGAATAATTTTAGGAGCTTCTTTACTGTTTGATCTTTAATCAAGATTTATTTCATAGCGAAATTCTTCCTTCTCTTGCTTGAAACAATTTAATCTTTCAAACCGGTAAAACTGTACAGATTCGGTTTACGAATTATTTAAGGAACTTAATCAATTAGGATGGCTACGAAATTTTAGGTGGATGTCCGTAATTATGTTTGACATCTTTTGTTAAATTTTCGTAATTTTTAAAGTTCTTTTTCTATGGCAGAAAAATATGAAACTGATTTCAGACTAATCTGATTTGTTAGTTAGAAAATCACTTTAAAATAGTAAACGACGTTATTTTTGGACGAAATTTATGCACGTTAAACCTTGAACTCATGTTTAACTTGCATAAAAATTTCCAGTTTATTAGAGATCTTTAAATGGACGTTCCTAATTTAATTCTTTAAAATCAGACTGTGTAAAATAGTGTGATTAAATTATTAAAACATGTTATCATTGAATTCTTGAATCTAATCTTGATAATTTTAATGTTTAAAGTATGATCTTTAATTAATATTATTAAGTGTAATTGCTAACCATTGATAATTGTATTTAGTTAATTGTGTTAATTTTCGGTATTGTTGACCTGAAATTTTCGAGTGAATTAAAATATGAAAGGTAGGATTTTTATCATGTTTTAAGTAATTTTTGATGATAATTATTGTTATATGATTGTTTAATGAATTTAATTTAATTATTGTTATTTTACAAAAAATGTCGAATGGCTTAGTTTATTATAGATCAACTTTAGTTTAATTTTTGACCTATAATAATATTAGAAGGTAACTTTAGGAATTATTATAATTAAAGGAATTAAAGGATTTATCAGGGATAAGTTGTAATATGAAGGGATAGGTATTATTACTATTATTATTACTAATATTATTATTATTATTATTAGTATTATTATTATTAAGGAATCAGTAGGGACAAGTTATAATAAGATATAATAAGATATTAAAAAGGGTAAGAAAGGAAACAGAGTAAAAGGAATTTGAATCGTTTCGATCTCTGGCTAGGAAAGACTTGGTATTTAAGGTGGCCAATATACGTGCCGCACCTCTCTTTCCTGGGATTTCGAACATTTCATTTTCGATTACGGCCACCTAGTATTTCTCGATTCAAGAAGATATAAGATAAGATAAGGACGCCCATTCGATGATACACGAGTCGTCGGATTGGGTTAAGTCGATGCCATTGCTCCATGGGACGAACACACGAGTTCCCCCGCGCAGTTCTTGGTTCTAGAATATGTAGTCGTCTAAGTAGTAGTACACGAGCTGCTATTTAGGGGTTATGGCCATAGCTTAGGCTTAGTGGTGCACACGGGATCCACTACGGGCTGAATACACGAGTTCACCCCGGCATGTTTTAGGAAAGTTGTGGTGCACACGGGATCCACAACGAGTTATAGTGACCGGTCCGTTAAAAGATAAAGATGATATGATATGATTAAAAAGTTAAGATGAATGATATAATATGATTATAAAGCTAAGATGAACGATATGAAACGATTATGGATTTAACATAATATAAGGTATATTATGATAATTGAAGAATAAGATGGATTAAAGTATAAGTTAAGTATTGCTTGTAATATTATATGTTTGGTATAAGTCTTCCGCTGTGTATGTCTGATCATGAATGTATATGTGTATTTCGTATGTAAGCTAGTTTGGTGCAGGTATTATTATACGTAGTGTATACGTACTTTTATACGTATCCCTAACCGTATTTTGCAGGTATTATTATACGTAGTGTATACGTACTTTTATACGTATTTTATACGTATCTCTAACCGTATTTTGCAGGTATTTTTATACGTATTGTATACGTATTTTTTTATACGTATTCCTGTACGTATTTTTATACATACCTTGTATGTACATGTGTTTGGAATATTATTTGCTGGCATGTTTCCCGTGTGTTATCCTATGCTATTATGTGTTTAGCGGTCCCTTACTTAAACGGGACAGCCTAGTTACTCGCCACTGACGGTGGACCCCCCCCTCAGTTTCAGGTGACGATGCAGCTGCTTAAATCGGGCTTCCGCTGGGTTGGGCTTTGTGCAGCAGAGACCTGTAGTTTAGCCTTTGTTTTCTTAAGTTATTTAATAAGATTTCTATGCAATTTAGATTATCCCAGCCTGTTGGGATGAATCGGATTTTATTTGACTCATGTAATTTAAGTTCGACCTATGCAGACCTTTGGAGTTTTAGTTTATTTATTTAATAAAAGATGTTTAGTTTTGAATAATTAATTTCATTTATAGTTTAATTGTTTAAGTAATGATCTGTTTGTCGATTTCCCTTCGTCAATCGACATGTCCAAAAAGTCGGGTCGTTACAATTACAATTGAATTCAACAAAGTTAGATACGTACCACACAGAGTTTATCAAAATGGATTATGGACGATGATCGAAGATGTAGTGAGCATATAGATATTTAGACAATGAGACCTGATAACTTCAATGGAAGAGATTAGTGAGAGTGCTTTTTTTTTGTTTTTCAGGGAGAGATTAGTGCGTTTGTGTTGTTATAGAGGAAATAAAATGCTTTAAATTTAAATCAATCAACGGATTAGATCAAAATAAGTTTAATCAACGGTTAGGATCTTTAGTTTTCAATTTTCAACCAATAGGTTAATTAGTTTTCACATGATCCTATTCATATATATATATATATATATATAAATATATATATATATATATATATATATATATATATATATATATATATATATATATTTGAACGAAATTATTTTATGAGCTTCCTCGAGATTTTGATCTAAATTATCTTAATTTTTCTTTTTTCGATTAGAAACATCTTCATTTACTAGTATATTTTGCAAAAGATTTTAGTGGAAAAGAATTATCCAAAATTATGACAGCCTATTAGCTTATTGTTATTTTTATATAACAAACAATACATTATACACATTTTTATATAAAATCTAATAAACTAATTGATCATTATATTATTTTATTTGTAAAATAAAAACCATTGATAGTCTTGTAATTAAATAAGGTTTTATAAAATTAAGAAATTAAAGAAATACCAATACAATAATTAATTTCACATACATGTTCCACACAATCCCTCCATTCCTCAAAGTTTTATACATTTACTATTTGCATGAAAAACTAGGATTAAAATAATTACAGAAATACCAAAACAATAGCTATATATCATAGTTAACACGTTATAGAATGATCATTAAAATAATTAAATAGTACTCCGTGATACATACATGATGTCTTTGAAAAGATTGATCATTGATGTTAATTAAAGCAAAGGGTAAGTAAAAAGCTAAGTATTTTAATTCAAAAAAATAAAAAAGTATATATTTTGTTTTTTTTTTTATATAAAAAAATGAAATTACAATTCACTGTTATGTGGCTTGCAAAATTTCTTTGTTTAAAATAATATTCGAGTATAGTATATGACAATTGACAAACCTTTCTAAACTACTCCCTCTATCTCCTCTTGTTTGCAATATTTACTTTTTCACATCTCTCAATACACAACTTTAAATAAAGTGATAGTATTGTGTCGGACCGTCCAACACTTGTATTTTTTTTATTCCCAGACTCAACAATAAGTGTCCAGGTTCAATAATATGTGTCCAGGTTTAACAATATATGTCCAAATTTAACAATATGTGTCCAGGTCCATGTGTCCATGGTAAACAATATGTTTTTAGGTTCAATAAGTTTCACCATTTTACAAATTTATGTCCAAGTTCAACAATATGTGTCCAGGTTCAATACTATGTGTCCAGATTTAATATCATGTGTCCAGGTTCAACAACATGTGTCCAGGGTTACAAATATATTTTCAGGTTTACAAATTTGTGTTCAGGTTTACAAATATGTGTCCAGGTCTAACAATATTTGCTCAGGTTTAACAACAGGTGTCCAGATTCAACAATATATGTCCAGATTTTACGATATGTGTCCAGGGTAAACAATATGTTTCCAGGTTCAATAAGTTTCACCAGGTTTACAAATTTATGTCCAGCTTCAACAACATGTGTCCAGTTTCAGTACTATGTGTCCAGGTTCAACAACATGTGTCCAGGTTTACAAATATATTTTCAGATTTACAAATTTGTGTTCAGGTTTACAAATATGTGTCCAGGGCAAACAATACTTGTCCAGGTTTAACAACATGTGTCCAGGTTCAACAAAACTTGTCCAGGTTTGACAATATGTGTCCAGGTCCAATTGAACTGGTCTGACAGTAACCTTATGTCAGACTGGTCTGACACAATACCTTCTCTTAAATAAAAATATCTTTAAATACATATAATAAAAATTATAAAATAATAAAGTACATATCGAGCCGAATCAAACGAGATCCCATTTGAGCGTATTTTTTCTTATACGTATGAAATTAGAGAAATCAAAGTTGCCCAATAAACAATGACAAAAGTCATGTTGTTACAAAAAAAGAGAGACGGAGGGAGTACTTTCCAGTGACATGGAATCTATGAGGAAGACAGCCTAGCTAGCTTTTCTTGTTTACTTTTTCCTTCCAAAAAAGTGACATGGAATCTATGGTGGACGGAAAATTTGATCTTAGCGAACTTACCCATTTTATGGATGATCAATGATAGGTGAGGTATTATTACATGAGAAGGTATTGTGTCAGATCGGTCTGACAGTAACGTTTTTGTCAGACCAGTCCACTGGACTTGGACACATATTGTTGAATCTGGACACATATGTGTTTAACCTGGACACATGCCGTTAAATTTGGACATGTATTGGTAGACCTGGACACATTTGTAAATCTGGAAACAGAAATGGACACATTTGAAACCTGGACACAATTTGTAAACCTGGACAAATGTGGACAAACCTTACAAATATGAACAAACCTGGACAAATCTAGACAAACATGGAAAAATCTAAACAAACATGGACAAATCTGGATAAATCTGAACATGCAAACCTGGACAAATATGGACAAACCTGGACAAACCTGGACAAATATGAACAAACCTGGACAAATCTAGACAAACATGGACAAATCTGGATAAATCTGGACACACCTGAACATGCAAACCTGGACAAATGTGGACAAACCTAGACAAATATGAACAAACCTGGACAAATATATGAACAAACCTGGACAAATCTAGACAAACATGGACAAATCTAGACAAACATGGACAAATCTGGACACACCTGGACATGCAAACCTGGACTAATGTTGACAAACCTGGACAAATATGGACAAACCTGGACAAATATGAACACACCTGGACAAACCTGGACAAATATTGTTAACCCTAGATACGTATTTGTAAACCTGGACACCTATTTGTAAACCTTGACACATATTGTTTAAACATGGACACATATTGTAAAACATGGACACATTTTGTAACTAACTTGGACAAAATACTTTTTTGCATTTTGAGGCCTTTAGAGGCCTCGTTTGGCGATTTCCGGTGGCCAAATCCCCTTCGGGCATTTGCAGCTGTGTTCGTCTCGAAAAATTAATCAATTTCGACATATCATATGCCCCGATCCGACACCCGAGCGCAAAGTTATAGCCTCCCGAAGTTTTTCACCATTATAATTCATTATAAGGGTCAGCCGTCTGACCAGATTGTCTGGTCAGACCGTCTGACCCAATACTTTCACTTATTACATTTACATTCATTTTTTATGCGGCTAATAAATAAAATTCGGATGTATCTTAATATGGTACAATGTTTAAAAAAAAGCTCACAATAATCTCAAAATGTTAGAGGACCATCTCAACAAAAAACTTAAGCTAATAGTTAAGGCCCAAGAATATGTTACATACTCTATCACAAAATGCAGTGTTATATATATGTAGACTGTAGAGCATATTTTGTATTACTCAATTGATTGTATAGTTTTGTTATATGGTCACGTTTTTGTTTTTGGTTTCACTGATTACGTACCTTACTTATTGTTAACAATTATTTCACTAAATTCGTTATGAAGATAATTTCAAAAAAAATAAAAAATCGTTATGAAGATCATGCTAATAGTTTGTGGTTAATATATCTTCAATCTTGTATATATTGTATTTAGAGAGTCTATAATGGTAGTTCATACGTGGTTAGGGTGCGTTTGATTCAACTTAAATAAGCACCTCTATACTTATTTTCGGAAAATTCAAATCAGATCAGAAAAATTCCGATCAGATCTGACCAGGATATTAATTCAGATTAGGTCAAAAAACTTATAACTTTAATAATAATTGCAATCAGAAAAAATCAGATCAGTTCAGATCATATCAAACCAAATCAAAAAATTTCAGATTAGATAAAAAAAATTTAGATGAATTAAACGCACTCTTAATATTATCAAAATTTTATAATACTCCGTATTTACTAATGTAAATTAATGATCTGATCAAAAGAGAGGATTTGATGCTGCATGCGCAAAACTTAAATAAGTTCCCAATTTTAATTGCATGTTTGTTTTCCCCTTCTTTCACCTCCTTTTTAGTTTCCAATTTTAATTCATGTCTACGATGAGCAAAACCAAACTGAAATTTCAGAAATTAAGTAAAAAATGATAGGGCCTCTCTGTTCCCACATTTTAGATCCCTTCCATTTCTAAGAATAGTTGAAGGGTACTATTCCTGAATTAATCAATGTTTAAGGATGTGTGGGGGTAAAAACCATAAAACAGGGTTGGAATTTATCTGATCCTAAATAATTATGTGTCATGAACTTATTATAGAAAATGAATACAAAGTGTTAAAGAGGGTTCTAATTCCCCTCCACGGCTCCACTCCTCCACACTCGATTTATTAAGTTCTACAGAGTGCCTATATCAGCTATATGTGGTCAATTTTTTATTTTTTTAAAAAAAATCATAATATATTTTGATCATTGTAACACAAAATATTAATAATTTTCAATTATCAAAAATTTATAGTACTCCAAATTTATTTATGTAAATTAAAAGATATTAATGATAAGAAAAAGTGCATCCGATGCTGCACAAAACCCAGATAAGTACATTTTAATATACTCGTATAAAAACAATAATATCTCCTTTAATAAAAAACAATAATATCATCTCACAATTGTTTTATTCATACTAAAAAAGTACTGTAATTCAATACAAGGCTAGTACGACCAGATACCCATAATTATTTTTGGAACCAAAATTGGTCTAAAATTTTGGGTACCAAGTATATCCGGTTTAATTAGCGACAAATTTAGCAAACAACCTAAATAACAAATTAGGATTGTATGTACAAATACATACATTTAAACATAAAAACAAATCATTTAGATGATACATAAAATTATGTGTATAGAAAAAAAGATGTAATTAATGATTGATTAATCAATCAAATTCCATTAATTTAAGCAACTCTTTGGTTGAACAAAGCCTGTGGTGTTCCCAACAGCGTTTTGACAAAATGAATCTGCTTGGCGATTACCGTAAGTGATGTTGATATTCTCAAGTTTAATTCCAGTGCATGGATTTGTGTCACTACAATCAAACTTCATTGCAACTTCAGTTAATGAAGTTCCTCTTATATGTTTGTATGTCACGTCATTGATTTTTACTCCTGATTCCTGGTAAATTAAATCACATTGTGAACAATAACCTAGGTTAGGTATATCAAGATGAGAATGAAACTTTCATTTACTTGTGCATATCCTATATTAATTAATTGGACACGGATAACATGTGTTCGATCAGATTTGTGTATCTAGGTGTTAGGTTCGATTTGGCTAATTTGAGAAAAAAAACTCGTAAGATTACTTTAGTTAAAAATAAATTATCCAAGTATGTTCTCGTGTCCGAAAAGATACGAGTTGATGTGCGTTTTTAGAGGTGAATATAGGTTTCAAAGTAACATAGTGCGCTGCATATCACATTGGATTAGTTGGTGAGTTAGAGTTTTGAAGAAAAAAGAGAGGTTTGAGGATTATGAGTGATTTTGATTTTTTCGTCATATCATATACATACTGAAATAGCTGATCGACATATTCTAACAAGTCTCCTATCAGACCGTCGAACGAAAAACTTTTCACTATAAATTGTAACTTTTTTGAATAGAAATTATAGCGCAGCTTTTTACGTAAATTAAGGCTTATACCTAGTTGCCTAAAAAGTTATAATAAATTCATGGTACAAAGATATCATAATTTTAAGCTAGCTAGAAGTTATGACAAACCATCAGATGATTGACATATTTTGTTAAATTAGCTAACATGACCAACTAGCAATTAACAACTGAGGTAAGGTATGAAAGAGAAATTTATCACATCTTGTATTTACTTGTGCAAATTACATCATCCATGTGAAATTGTTATTGTATTTCCTAGATGAAAACGTATATGTATTATGCGTGGAAAGATTAGGTCAAAATTCATGCATTATTTTTCTTGTATGGCAAAATAGTTACGATAAATAATTAAAAGATATTTATCGTTATTTTTATTATGAGTGATTCGAGAAACAAATTAAATTTGTTATTCAAATTCAAGAAGCTAATAAGGTGAAGAATGAATATAATATAAGAAAATGGATGCATATATATACCTGAGTAGGACAATTTTTTTGTTGAGGACAATAGTTTTGATTAATGATAATAGGGTTCCAAACGTTACGCATGAGAATATCTTCAAAGACAACACCTTGAACAAATCCATTACTTGGTCTTGCCCATGACTTGATTCTCACCCCTGTGTTCGAATACGAAATTACTGCGGTTTTCACCGTTACATTTTGTACCCCTTCTTCATCCATACTCTTCGCTAAGCTCCCAATACTGCAAAAAATAAATTATTTTTACAATTAGGTTAAAATAAAACTACTTTTATTTTATTTTAGTAAGAAAAGTATACAGGACCCATACAAAACCTATAAGTTATAGTTCGGAGCCCTAATTTAATCACTTGGACAAGGGGATCGGAGCTTGGTAAAACTCTATTTACTTGGAATAATAAATGATTTTCAAATACACATGTATATCGTAGGAAGTAAATTGCATTTAACTAGCTAATAAGATACTTGAATAAAAAAAATGTTATTGTTTTAATTTTAAAATAATTGGTGATTTTTAATTGGTAAGACTTTCCTAAAATTCACTAACTACTTGAGTACATATGCATTGACAATAATGCAATAGCCCATTTAGGTATGCTTGACCAACAAAATCTTTGCATCCATTTGAATTTAATTTTATCTTTTTAAATTTTAATTTGATAACTATTTTTTTATGCCTTAATTTGATAACTATTTAGTATTTACAGTGGTACAAAAAAGAACTTTTGTAAGAATTTCAATAACTGACAATTATCGAACAAAAGAGTTAATTTATAATTTATTAGTGTGGTGTAATATATATAATAAGTCAAATGTAATATTGTAATTATGTTATAGCTTTTGCATTAGGAATCAACAAGTCTTCCGTCAAACCGTCAGACGGTATGATGATATGACTTTTCGCCAAAAAAAGAAATATATAGTTTTTTTTTTTTTTTTTTGCATAGATTTACAATTTTTCATAAGAAGTTTAATTAAATATGCAAAAAGTCATGGTTTTTACGATAAAAGTTTTATCAGATCGTCAAACAGTTTAGCAGGAGAGTTTGTATTACACTATTACGGGATAGAGGGAGTAATGAATTCGAACAAAATTGTTTTATGAGGATTAGAGTATGAAGTAATGTCTACACCTTATTGCCTCAAATTCTCATACATTCCAGCCAATGAACTAGTGAATTTCTTAACTAATAAAAAATAATAAACATAATTATATAATCATACCTAATACCATGACTAGGGCCGCACACAATCCGTTCAATCCACAAGTTCTTAGTACCAGGTCCAATCGAGACACAATCATCGCCCGTTTTAACGATGGTGTTCATAATGGTGACGCCAGTCGATTGTTGGACATGGATACCATCGGTGTTAGGGCTACTTCCGGTGGCTCTAATCTTGATTGCCTCAAGAGCAACATTCTCACAAACATTAAATACCATATGGTACAATTGGCTATTTAGTGAAGATATTCCTTTGACCACAATATCTTTGGCGTTGGTAAAAAATAATGTCTGCAATCACAATATAATTAATTAAGGTAGTGTTTGGATATGTGGAATTTATTTCAAATTGATGAATTCAATTTCGAAAATTGAAATTTTATAATTCAAATGACAATTATTTGTTTCGGTTGTTTTTAGAATTTGAAAATGACATAGTTTTATAGAGTATTTGAAATACACAACATTTGCTTGTTAAGCATTTGGGTTGGGAATTAGGCCAAATTCAATTCCAAATTTTTTTACTTGCCAAACATGTAATTTGGCCCAAATCCTATACTTTCAAACGAAATGCTAGTATCCTATAATTTCATGCTTAACATATGAAAAATGATGGCCGTTGACTTTATCGTATGGCATATGAAAATTTATGACCGTTGACTTTATGGTATACTCTAACTTTGCAATTGTATTCCACTATAACATTTTTTTTATAGGATAATATGTGAGATACTAGGCCTTGGAATCGGGCCCTACTGTAGGTCACCCGCCCCAATTTTAGCCAACACACGTATCGGTAAGGGGATAATAAGAAATCCTAGCAAATGCGTGCGGTGAGAATCGAACCCAGGACCTCGTGCCCGAAATTCTGAAGCCCTAACCACTGGGCTATGACTTCATCATCATTCCACTATAACATTAGACACACGCACTTATTAAGATAATGGCAATATGTAATTATACGCACTTATATTTGTTATATTTTTTCTTTCACCGTCTACAAAAATATATTTGTTGACTACTATTATCTTTTATTTTGTTTTTATTAAAATTATTAGAATTTTAATGTTAAAATAAATTACATATGATAATGAATTCAACACAATCTGACATGATTTTTTTTCCTTATATTTTGATCAGTGATAACTTTTAGTCAAAGTTGTATAATAAGTTTGACTTTAGAAAAGTGAATGAACATAATTACTAGATAGAAACTAAAACCTAATTAATTAATTTACTTAATTGTGAGAAACTAAAACCTACGGATTATTACTTTTATTGCTTTTTTAAAGGGGTTTTCATGTGCAATTTCATGTTAAAAGTTAAAATGGACTTTTTGGTTGATTGAAACCAATAAATATTACCAAAAAAAAAATTGTTTCTTTTGAGTAGTTTATAAGAGTAGGATCCAAATGTTGTTAACATGTAGGATGCTAATTTTTAACAAGCGAAAGCTTTTGAGTTTTAACCTCATCAAAATTACAACATGTTCGATCTATGACGATTATTTTAAAATTTTAATGCTATATTGCTTTAAACAAAATTAATGTTCTTCTTCAACAATATTATTCTACTTCAAAATATATATATATATATATATATATATATATATATATTCTTCTTAGCTAATGCAATTTAATTAAAAAATACGTACGAACGCCAATGCAACCATCTTTTTCTCATTACTTACTTTCGGAAATTTATTAAAACACGAAAAAAATTGCATATTTAATTATTATAACATACCGTTGCACCTAGAGGACATTTATCAGCATCTTTGCCCTTCTTGCAATTCCACAACGAGACACCTTTGGCATCAAAAGTTCCCTCACCATAAATGGTGACACCCTGAACCCTATCAAACCCAACCCATCTGTCTACAGCACCGAGCACACGATAATCAGTAGGAGCCACTATGGTCCCATCGATCAGAAATGTTATATCAGTGCTCTTACACCCAACACCGCTGTATAGGATGGGATTGAGCAAGTACCTCCCCTTAGGGACGACAATCGAAGTGGGTCCCTCCGCGTTACATGCAGCCTCCCATGCACCCAGGAAGGCCTTGCTTGTATCAACTAAACCATTTGGCTTTGCACCAAAGTTTAGCACATTGTAAACCCTAGTACCACCCATTGACAATGATGATAGATTAACTAATACCATGAAAAGAAATTTTATGAAAAACATGAGTTTTTTTAGGTTGGCCATTTTAATTGGTTAAATTATGAGACAAGAAATTAAAATAATAATAATAATAATAATAATAATAATAATAATAATAATAATAATAATAATAATAATAATATGATGATGATGATGATTTGTCTTCAATTCAATCAAGAGATCATGAATTAATGAAGAAGATGTTTGTTTTAGATATTTTGGGATGTGATGAATGTATATATAGTTTTTTGAGAGGTTAGTTAGTTGACTTTAATTAATTAAGTTGGTATTAAGCCACTAAAGTGGAGGTAATTAGGAACTTTGAACATAAGGTAAACAAACACTAATTAAGGAAATTAGGAAGGGGTAATTAAATTAGCAAGAAAACTAATTAATATGCACTAAATTAAACAAAGGTATCTTTAAATTAGGGTTACAAATAGTATAAGGATAGTTGAGATTGAGTCAATTAATTAAGTAGCTTTATACGAAAGGTAAATATGCACCATGAATATATATATATATTAGCATTATTAGGTAATATTATATATATATAGAGTTTAAGAGAATTGAAGTACGTATCTTTATCTGAGTCTTTAATGCATGTCAATAGTGAAGTACAAGTTTGTATCTTCAGCTGAATGTACGTGGAATACGTACTCCATTTGTAGTCCGTACATATACATTATCAAATAAAAAAACTACATATTTCACTTGGTAATATTGTACTTTTGACTTTTCCATTTGGATAAATCCGAATAACTTACGGCTAGGGGTGCTTATTGAGCTGGGTAACTCGCGAGCAGCTCAAGTTCGACTCGGTCAAAGCTCGACTCGAGTTGGCTCGAGCTCGCTCGAAACAGCTCATGACGCGATAATTTTACAAAAAACTAATAATTTTCTACGTGAAATATTTGAAAAACAAAATTAACCTTGATATTTAATTTAATAAATTAGTAAACTTTAACAATATATAATTTTCATAAAGAAAAGAAAATATAATCAATGATTTTCTTTTGAAAAAATTAAGATTCAAGAGGACTAAAACATTAAACGAGCAGCTCGTGATCGACTCGGCTCTACTCGAAACCTAATGAGCACGAGTCGAGCAACCCCCAGCTCGCGATCGACTCGCTCGATAAGCACCCCTACTTACGGCTATTGGATAAATCCACTTCTACCACTTTTTTCCCTCTTATTTTTTCCTCCTCTTTATATAGAAAACCATACCTTGAAGTAATTTAGAAAGAGTATATGACAATTTGGCCTAAATTTTAGGTAGCATAATCTTTATTTATTTATTTACTTTTTTTTAATGGTCGCAATTTTGCAAATTAACTTGTTGGGTGTATCATATCGCAATTTTGCAAGTAGAGATTTTTGGTGTAGAATTTAGAAATATGTGCCCCATAGAGTATTAGTGTGTGGGATACTCCTTTATTGTAGGGGGGGATTGCTTGAGTAAAATATTGAGCACACCATAATAAAAGGCTAAAAAAAATCCCCAAAAAGAAAAGTCTTTCATTTTTTAACGCAAAGCAAAAATGAAATGAAGGAAGATATGACTTCATATACAAAATAGTGCACTTTCAATTTTCTACTCAAAGCATCAAATTCACCTCTTTTTCCCCAACTTTTGTCTTCCAGCCGCAATAACAGATATCTAACTGATTTTATAACTGCTTTATATATACTCCTTTAAGGAGAAGAATATCCAAAAAAAAAAGAAAAAAAGAAATTGCTTCAAATAAAATAAATTTCATGATTGTAGAATGAAAAAGTTGTACTAGTACAAGGAACTTGCTTGCGACAATTTTAAAATTTTGAATAACGTGTTTTGCGTGTGGCTGATCATACGCGAAACTTACTACATGTAGTGGCATGTATTTTACAAAAATATAGTAATGCTAGTTAAATAAAAAAGTAAGCTATATAGACTTACAACTATGATTCCCCTAAACAAAAAATAATAATCATCACACATTGGCACATAATATATATGTACTCCATTCAAATACTATAACATTTAATCATCATAAACATAACTTTTATCATCCCATGTAAAATAATTCCAAAACACATCTAAAAGGTTAAAACTGAACTTGTAAACCCTGTTAAATAAAAAAAATAGTTATTATAAATTTAAGAAGTGAACCCTCTGTCAAGGCCAGCCAGTCAGTCACACCATAGATGGCATTGTAACTAGTCACATATAAGGATTTGTAACTTTCAAAACAATTAGTTTGACCATTGAAGCTGGAAATGTAAAATTAGTTTGGTCAAACACATTTGCTTGACAATTTGGCAAGAGGAAGTGAAGTGCATGTTTGATTGGAAGAAAAATAAAATAAAATTAGAGATTGAATAAATAAGAATAAATTCTAAAAGCTAATGGAAGTGGCGGAGCAAACTAACTACAAAATGGATTAGCTTGAGTTTATGTAACATGTTAAGCTAATTTGACTAGTTAGATAGAGGACCAGATTGCAATTTGCAACATTTATGATTTGGAGCTAATTGTTTGGTTGTAGCTAAAAATGTTTTGGAGCTAATTGCTCTATAAGATAGAGTAACTCTCCACTCTTAGCTGTTGTATGCATTTAGCAGCTGGGAGACCAATCATATTGCTCCATTTGTGTCAGAAATAAATGGAGGTGGTCCCGCGTACAAGTGAAGCCAAAACAGTCCGTGGACAATAAACGACACCATTGGGACAATAATTGTGTTACACAGGACAATAATTGCATTGCACGGGACAATAATCAAGACATTCATTCAAAAACCGCTAAATACTTATAGCAGCTAATAGTTTATCATTCCTCCTATAAGATATGCAACTTTTTTTTTCTAAGAAAGAAAAACTGACAAGCCCTAATTGTGGAGCCAGCCACCAACAAATCACAGTGTTTTGCTTATGGTCTAATTGACTAGATAATCATCCGCTTGATTAGCTTCCCTATATTCCTATTATATAAGGAAAGAAGAGGTGGGTGGTGGTGTTGTTGTCAACTTGAAAAGTCTAAAATACCCTTCTTTTCTTGTTTATAAAATAAAAATAATTAAAATAGAAATTAAAGTCAATCAAACATATCGAAATAAATACTTAGTTATACCTCATAAAATATCACAATTAGTTGTTTGAATCATGTCCAAAAATAGATGAATGAATTAATTTATTTATGTTAAAAAATTCAATTACTTAACCAATTTAAACTACTACTGAAATAAATTTCCATTGATATACATACATATATATATGTACTCCCTTCGTTTTTTAATATTTGCAACAAATGAATTTTTTATCTCTTACAAAAAATACTCATTTGTTGCAACTATTAAAAAAGGAGGAAGTATATATACAAATTGCAATTTTTCACACTGTTATCACGGTATACTTAGTGATTCAGTGATAATTATCAATTTTGATTCTGATTTGGCTGAAATTTGACTTCAAGGTGCAAATTGCACACTTCTTACAAGTTATGGGGTTAATTAAAAAAAATTCATATGATATTAAATCTATAGTTCATAAAAATTAGTCAAATTTACTGAAAATATGTTGAAAATAGGAACTGGCAACTAAAAAGAAAAATTACTTTTTCCAGATTTTTTGTTTTTGTACTTTTATTTTTTTAAAAAAAAAAAATTGAAAACAAAAAACGATACCAAACAGGCCCTAAAGTTTTGGTGCCAATTTGCCATTTATTCCTTTTTTTTAAGTATCTAAGTTGATGATCTGAGATGTTATAAAATTTCAATTTCTACCATTAAATACATATGAATCATGAACACGGAGAATAACGAGGGATCTCAGGGTCTGTTCACTTCAGCTTAAATTCAGTTCAGTTTAGTTCAGCTCTCAATTTCCTTCTCTTATAAGATATTACTTTCAGTTTTATTCAATGCAGTTCAGTTCAATTCAGCTCAGTTGTATTTAGTTGAAGTAAACAGACCCTTAGCTGTGTGGTTTGAGTCCGCCGTTGGCAAGTCTTGATTGAAAAGCCAACCACCTTGTATCGAAAATGATTTTTGAAACTCCAAAGTGCTCTATTAAAAAAAAAAACTCAGTAGATTATTTTCTTACAGTTGGAGTGCTAAAATCACTAATTGAAATGCCTAAATCATTACCAGCCTTATATTCATTGATAGAAGGTGCAAAATAACCCTAGAACATAACTAGGATATTGAGATCAACAATAATGTGAAGTAGAAAAGACATTAAAATGCAGGAATTCCATATGTTTCGCTCTGTATTTAGCAGGTTGCAGAAGTGCTATATTAGCTATATATAATCCATTACAACTCCAAAGTAAGATTATTTCCTTGTCAGGAAGATTGAGTTTGCGAAATTCAGCAATTAAAAATTTAAAAGTGTGTATTTGTCGAAAAAGTAATTATCATAATAAACCCAAAAATCAACAATGTATATAAATTAAGATTGTACCTAGCGTTCCAGCTTTAATATACAGCAGAAACATCAATCTAAACTGAACTACATTATTTTAACCACCCCAAAAAAAGGTGTTTATTTCAACAGCAACTTACAAGCTGAGCAAAAATGAAAAGAAGAAAATAAATCATATCAACAAACATTTTTTTAAAAACTAAATTATATGTATTAAAAAAAAAAAGCATATAAACAAATGAGGCATTTGCAAATTGCAATACAACAATAAGATACAATTTGGTTCAACTTCTCACCTTCAAGATTCTTCCCCACTTTCCCTTCCTTTTCTGATTCCCTTTGGGGTTTAGACATTCGACTTTATACATGCCTTCTGTACACAAAATAAATCCCTGCTTGACGCAGAAACTTGGAATAATCAACTCTTCAACGGCAACAGAGGCCTTGCAGCACATGCTTCACAAATGGCTGTCATATGGTAATGCAAACCAACATTTTATAGATGTTATATTAACAATAGTTAGGAACATCAGCAAAAAAAAAATACTTCCATTTGCTAACCTCAGTTACCACGAAAGATCAATGCCATACGCTACATGCACATTCAACGTTGGTCTCAAGGAGTGTGAAGCGTATTCAACTTATCAAATACGTCAAGAGACGTGCTCAGATTTTGGATGCTGGACCTGTGCAGGAGATTTGACTGGACTTTTTTGTCATTCTCCAGTTTACTTTTCGGGCTTTTCTTCTTAGCTAAGCAGCAGTGATGGACTCGTATGCGGTAATTACCCACCTTAGTACCACAACTTCCATGAACACTTACAACCATAATGACTTCATTGTCCCTGGCATCTTCACACCAACTATTTATGGGAACACCATCAACAAACTCTTCTAGGGTTTGAAACTCCTCATGACGAACTTCGATCTCCAGTGTACGATCTGGTTCAATAATGCCGTTTGCAGGATTTACCTGATGAAGATTCAGGTTTCACTTGAGTTACATTTCATGAAATAGTAGCATGTGTATCAGATAAGAAAATGCTCAAACCAACAATATGTTAAAAGTAAAACTATACAAAATCCTCCGAGTTTCATAAAATAACAAGGCAACACATCTCAGCCTCCGAGATCACTTTGGCAGACGTGAAGTACCATATAGTGAGCGCACGCAGGAAGCTTAATTTCCATTGCCCTAGGGAACCGCTTGCTAAATGATTTCTTGTATCTTGAAGCTACCTTCTAAAAGGAAAGTTCTTCAACCCAAAAAAAAATAAAAAAATAATTTTCTCCAAGAAAACTATGAAGTATTTATAGAAGGGTCACTCTCAAACTAAAAATACTAAATTAGACGTCCAAAGCAAGTTTGATGCAGCAACAGTCAACAGAGTCAAAATCGGGATCATGTATGACAAGAAAAAAGGAGAAACCGGTAGTTAGCACCATAGGTTCATACGGGACATAAGAAGAAACAACAGTCAATGTGTTGACTCTAAAAAGTAAAAACGAGTGCAACTGCAAAACGTCATAGATAAAATTGCTTCCGAATTCAGAAACCATCTAGTGATTGAGCATATAGGGAAAAGCAGTTACTAAATTTATCTACGTGAAATAACAATGACCCTATGAAAGCCATTGTATGTGCGCTTGCATTAATGTGTATAGTCATGAGATAGATGACACTAAAGGGCCTGACGGCTATGAGCCTATGACAACAATGATGACTAGATAAGATACCTGAAGCCAGCGTGGGAAGCCAAAAGCCCCTCTTGGACTGTGATTTGAAGCTATTCCATCCTTGTTGCTTGTTGACTCACCAAGACAGATTATGGTAAACATTATTCTATCAAATGTACTTTTGCTTGTAATTCGCAAAAGTGATGTGCCATCATCTTGAAGAATTATGTTGTTTGTACTGACAACAATTTCTGGAACTCTACATAGTTCCCGAAGCAGTGAGCAGACTTTTGGATTTGATTCAATAATTTCACAGTACTCCTGTCTTCTTACTGACTCATCAACACGGGCAATATCTACGTTGAATTTGCAACGAACAGGTTTATGATCACTGTCAGTCACATCCATGCAAGCCTCATACCTAACAATATAAATCATCAGAACTCCAAAGAAAATAGTATACAAATTTGATCTTTTAAATCCCAAAGAACATAGGATGCATATTACAGTAACTTACTCTAAAGTTGAGCAGACAACAGGACAATCAAGACTACATTCAGATGCTGAAGAAGAACGACTATCACGATATAAGACCCTATCACACCAAGCAGGAACGCGCTTTTTTTCACCAGCATCATAACCTAGGCCATAGGACAACAAAATCATTACATATTTCCATCTGATCATCACAGAAAAATATGCACTTGAAAGGAAGAAACAAAAAACTTTCTCCAAAACTCATTCTATTAGGTATCCCCTATGGCCCTATCAACTCTCTTTAAGAGAAATAAAAAGCAGCACAGATTACAATGATGAATGATGCAATGAAAGATGGACAAGCCAATTAGGGGGCATTTGGCTCACAAACTGGTATGGGTTTGGAATCTGGAACACACAAGCTTAACATGCCATTACTTCCATAAATCATCAAGAACAAAAAACAAAGTGAGTTTAACCAGGAAAGCAACAACTTTATGAGCAAACCTGCTAAACCAGGCTGATGTCTTTCAAACTTGTATGTTGGAGGAAACCTAAGAATGGCTTCACGCATTCCTTGAAATACTCTTCCAGCTTCCATCTCTGCTCGAAGCTGATCCCTCCCTCTTAGCCAGTCAAAGCATCTTTGAGAGATAAAGTCTCTGGCTTCATCATAAGATATACCATCAAGGCGATAATTAAAATCTCCAAGAAAGATGACCAAGTCTGCTTCTGATAAGTCAGGCATTACTTCAAGCGAGCCACTGCTCAGATCCTGCAGAAAGATCCAATAGTTTCATACACGTTTTAACTCTCTGTATATTAATAAGCAAACTCCACATTCAGTGTCACATGCACTCATGCAGTGTTTACTTACGTTTGTCCCGCGAAGCATTTGAACAGTAGATGAGACACCAACTGCAAGACAAAGGACCAATGACAAGCCAGAACAGTAAACAAAGCAAGATAAATATATGAAGCAGGCAACCGAGCAAGACAATAGGAAATATGGCTTAATACCGACAGCACCATTGAAATTGGACGACCGACTGAAGACCATTGAACGATACACATGATCAAAGTCAGCATTCCTACGGTTGACTGCTTCCAAATGTGGAGCAAAGTGACAATTCACAAAACACATTATTCGATCATATATTCTCATCCGTAAGCCCACTGCCCCCTGAAACAAAAACCTAAAGCCAGGTTAGACATCAGGAATGGCACGTAAAAACACTTTGTTTATACACATGCACATGCTTGCAAGGTCATAATTATAAAGCAAACCATAATAGTAATTTAACAAACAAATGGCGGTTCATAATTATAAATCAAAAGGCAAATGCAGTTGAGCTAAATGCTATATCTGGAAAACGAGCATACAAGCTACATATATAGAACAATAAGTAGATTTGCTTCAAAACAAAACAAATGTAGCTAAGTCCATATCACATCACAAGCTTTTACAAAAGACAAGCCAGGCTTCATTTTTAATTCATGTTGATTGTTAAATGTTGACGAAATGCATTTAATTTTTTTATAGAAGGTTCTCATGAACTAAGTAACATATAATCTCATACATTTGTTGCCAATAATTGAAGGCATACCTTATTACCAATTGCACGCCCAAAGCCACATGGTACAGCAGCGGCATCAACATCCCCAACATGAGCTTCAAGGTTCTTTCTCACCCTTAGAATAACATAGAATCTCAAGATTAAAGATAAGCAGGAAAGATATAGTAGAGCACAGAAAATATTATATAAATTTTGTTTTAAAAAAAAAATGCTGCACAAAATCAATTGATACCAAGACCTATGGGCCCTATACAGTAGGAGTCCAGTGAACGCCAAATCAACAACTGAATAACTCTTGGATTAAAGTGGCTATTTAGATAATGGCTTGCATGGACAGTAATGCCTAGCTTAAAGCACACACTTTATAGCCATTAGGAGTTATATGTCTGAATCAAGACTCTTAGCCATGTGATCTAATGTGTGTATGTCACAGTTTGAATCAATGACTATAATCTCTATACGAAGTATAGGTTCTCCATGGCTGCAGACATGAATAAGTCCAGGTTCAAAGTGGTTGCCCAGAGCAGAGGCTATAACCTCTAGCTACTAATACGATAGCAATCAAATTTTCTCTTGAAGATAAGCTCCAAATGACCGAAGAAAGATACAGAGCATGCAAATAGAATTTTAACAACTATATTTGTTTCTAAAAGTTTGAGGCAACAACAAGTACAGGCTCCACATGAAAAACGCATCTAACAACTGAATTGCGTTTATTCACACGGCTTCTATCTTACCTTACCCCATACACATCACCCAAAAAAGGACCAAAAAGGGGGTAATATACAGGATATCAATCTATGTTTGTTTTTCTAAAAGAGTACTCACCAAACAGCAATGAGAAGACCTGCCAGCTGCCGTGAACCAGCACGATAAAAAGTGGAACCTTCATCCAAAATATTACCTATTGTGTCAAGCCACCACTGCCCGACAGCACTTCCCTCCAAACCCACCTATGGAAAGGAAGATTGTACAGAAAATAAACACAGTTAGTTTCCTAAAGTAATGAAAATACCTACTTCAAGAAAACTGATGCTTCCAGAACAAAAGGTGGGGAAGGGTCAAGGGGATTATTGAGATCATATGTCCTGTCTTATACACTAATTCTGTGTCCTACAATGGAAGTTTTCAAGGATAAACTCTTTCTAACATACAAATACATATCAAATTTACCCTTGAATTATAAATTACAAAGTTAAGAAGAGACACAAGATAACTTAAAATAAATGCATGTCACACATTTTCCATATACAGGTTCAATGAGTAGGAGGGCAATTAGACAAAGCCTATCAACTTTTTGGTGAATTAATTAAAACAATCTGGCTGGAGCAATGCCCTAGGTCACTCTTTGTAGTATGCCAAAATTAGAATACATTGAAATTTTAAATAACATTAATTACAAAGCATTGGATTCTATACTGGTGATAGATTGAGAGGAGACAGGAGAGATAAAACGTCAAATTAGGAGTTGAGTTTTGAAGCTTGGCAATGAAGTTGGACTTTTACTTTTGGATTTCATTTTCCTTTTGTTTATTTGCAGTCATATTCCTATTTATGTAAGAAAGAAAACAATAGGAAAATGCTAGATTATAGATCGAGAATCTATCTATAAATTTATAGGTTATGGGGGTTCAATTCATCCTAAGTTTAGCTTGTCAAATATGTTATTCTTTAATCAATCAACGATATGTGTGTGAGTTATGCAGGCTAGATTTTGAGAATGAAAGGGAGGGGGTGGCAGGGAAAACGTGGCAAGTTGGCAACATATGCAAGTTCCTCACACCTATCACAATAAACTCAACTTCTCTCAGGACGTTTAAAAAGAGTTAATAGGAGATAAATTGATGCTTTAATGCACATAGGTGACATAGCTACTGCTTCCATATAAACTTGAAAGATAAATAAAGTCAGCAAAACATTGGGGCAATTGAAATTTTATCTACACTATCGATTGGATAGTTGGCACTGAAATATAAGTAGACAATTAGATAGTGCAAGGTCAGCTTCTTGGCATTGGAAACAAATGTGGAAAGTTAAGGAACTTCTCAAACATAGTTTCATTGGGAATAGGTGGGCTCATAATGCAGAAGGGTATAAGTTGCTAGTGCCTACAAGTGGATTTGTGTCCCTGCTACTGAGGTGAACTGGGCTAATTGGGTTTGGTGTAGATTAAACATTCCTAAGCATAGGTTCATCCTATGGTTGGCTTGTAGGGGTAGGCAAAGAACAAAGGTTATGGTGGCAAAACATTGCTCTTTGACTGACATTAGATGTGGTCTGTGTGGGGTTGCTGATGAATCTACTGGCCATTTGTTCTTTGACTGTGTTTATAGCAGGAAATGCATTGAAGCTTTGCCTACTAAGCTACAGCTGCTGAATGTGAGGTCCATAGAAGATTGTATTCAGGCTCTTCATGGAATCAGAGGAAGGTTCAAAAGACAGGTCTATTTTAGTATCATGGCAGGTTTGGTTTACTGCATATGGCAGCAGAAGAATATTGCTATTGGAATGCTACTGTGAGAGCTCCTAGTAGCTTAATGTATGATTGTTAGATGCAATGTATTACTAGAATTAAGATGATCATTCCTAAGAAGACTAGATCTAGTGATATTAGTTGGATAAATAGCCTATGATGTTGTTTGTTTCTTTTTTGGTAGGTTGTGGTTGTTTGTATAGATTTGTTTGAGTTTTGTTGCTAGTTTTGGCCTGGTTGGTTGTGGGCCCTGAGTTGCGTAGCGGCATCTGTGTATTTTTTTTCTCTGATGATATAAAATGCTCACCTTTGCCCACAAATGCCCACAAAAACTTATATCCTACAAAATGTCAAATTTTATTTTTATTTGTCTGGAAGATATGAACTTATAATTCCCGTAATAATTTTCAATTACCCAGGGATAAGTATGTAAGCTAATTTCTCCATTTTATAGGAAAACAAGTGCACATGCATTTACTTCCTAGGAAAACCAGCTTTCCATGAATTTATGTTCTAACCAAACAAACACAGAATTATTACAGACAAAAACTAGCTGACAAGTGACAACACATATTTCCAATCACCAAGAACCATATAACTCGAGACACTAACATGGGAGAACTTATAGCATGTATAACAATATTATGAGAATGACACTGAGAGTCACAATATATGCCAACACTTACACACATGTAGGTTGCCGCAATGAAGGATGAAGTGAAAAACAATGAGCAAAGAAAGTTAATGAAAAACTGAAAAAGGAAAAAAAAAAAAAAGAAGAAGAAAGAAATGAAGCATAAAGACTAAGATGAGTGGGACAGTGGAACACATTAAACTAATAAATATATCAAGACAAAAACGGTTTCAATTGGTTGGAAAGAAATAGAGATGAGAATGCATTAAGATAAATGACTTTTTAACAAGATCTTACAGTCTACTTGGCAGCAGACATTGCAATCAGGTGAAACAAATAGAGATAAGACCAAGTGAATTAAGGAGACTTTGTAACAAGATCTTACAGTTTCCTTGGCAGCAGACATTGCAAGAACACCAGCTCCCATTTCTAGTTCTTGGAAGCCAACAACAACAATATCAGTATCTGATGCTGCACTGCCAAGCCAAGAAACGAGTGAGTCATATGATGCCCTTCCTTCTGCAACATTCCAAGTGCCAGACAAAATCTTCACATTCTCTTGCCTTGTGTAAAGAAATTCTTTGCCACTTAACTCTTCACGAATCAAGTTGTCAATGGGCCCTGGAGATGTTATGTTCCATGCGCGTATACCACCATGACCTGCTAAAGTAAACATATATGTAGACCCAACAACTATTTTGATAACAGGACTGCTATGAGCCACCCAACTTCCAAGCAGCTTCCCCTCAAGATCCACTACCTGCACAACCCCATTCCAATAACCAACCCAAATCCTGGACCCATATGTACAAAGACACAGGACAGAAAAGGGATGATATTGAAACTCCTGCAGACGATTGCCATTTCCATCCCACTGCACAAGAAGGCCACTACTACACCCAGTCCAAACCATTCCATCTATTGTTGCAACCATTGCTTCCGTTCGCCGATTTTCATCTCCCATTGGCCCCTTGACGGCAGCTCGACGAACAGCATCCGCAGCACCAAGAATGGCATTACGTGAACGCTGGAAGAAACCAAATGAAGCCTGAGGTTTCTCCTTCTTTAAAGCAGCTACGTACCTCGACTTCATCTCATCTTCTGTTGTCAAATCCTGCAATGATGAGATGTCCAACCAGCTTTCCACCTGACCATCAGTATTGAAGACTTTCAGCAATTCTCGAGTTCGGGCATCCCTGTTAAGGCGAATCAAATTATATGCAACGCAAAATATAAATTTTGCAATACAGACCGCTACTCGCTGTTGTGTTAATGGCAACAATGGCGGTGCCAATCTTTAACAATTAACATGAATTAATCACATTTTGATGAATGTTATGAAGAGAAATAACCTTTTTCTGTCATCACATCACAACAATTACACATACCATTTACTGTTTGAAAGTGAAGGAAACTCCACAAGTGAATTAGACTTGGGGAAACAAAAACAAAAAAGGGAGTTGGGGTGGGGGTTTAAGTTTCTCAAGTCCTTCCTGAGACAAGCATATCTTTCACGAATAACTACGCCGAACCAGCCAGCCAGTACTACAACATTTTAATCCAACACATATACGAGCAGGCGGAGCAGCAATTCAGCATAGCTCTTAGCTTTACACCCTCAAAGAATTGCTAGTCCGAAATAAATATTGTAATTTAAATATTGATTTGCACGTGTAGTAATCTATCAGCTAACTGCCGACTGTAGTTCAGCTACATTAAGTTGCATTTACTGTTACCATTTTTTCTCCAATATGGCTTAAAATTATCGAATTTTGATAGTTTTTTTCACCTTTACTTATACCAAATAAATGCATATATTAATGATGTTTTGCTGAAGTCTTCAAAAAAATTCATTAAAAGTAATTGCCACAAAACTTTTATACCAAAAAATTCTAAATGAGAACATTAACGGGAGTAATTGCCAGTTTACTAAAAGTATTTTTAACTAACTACAAAAGTTTGGATGGCCAACACCCTCCTTAAAGGAAGAACTAAATCTCGTTGACAATCTTTGCTCCAAAAAAAATTCAAAAATTGCAATAACATGGTGGTTTGACTGGTTCTGCCAAAAAAAAAAAAAACCTAGAGCTAAAAAATGATACAATCTCAAAACAATTAGCCATCAAACAAATTTTACACAGTATAAGAAATTGTAAAAAAAAACAACATTTTGAGAGATAATCCTATAATAACACACCCTCATATTCAAAATAAACAAAAACCAAATCAAACACGAATAATTCCCTGGTTGCCTCCCTCTAAAAACTTGAAAATTATATAGTGCACCTGGGTGCATGCCCACCGTTAAATTTAAGTTGTTTATATATAAAAGACAAATGTTCTAAATTCTCAAAGTAAATGTTTTGTTTTAAATGCAAGTGCATGGTGTTCACCTGGTTAACAATATACAGATTACTGAAAAACAGGCATAAGATAAAATTTGATGGATCCAAAATAAGTGAAAAAAGTACTTCAATAGGCTTCACAAATCACAATAAGAGCCCATTTAGGCATAAGAATAACTTTAGCAAGCTGTTAATCCAAATACTCCAATTATTCTCTCAGCACTTAGAGAAGGCCTAAAGCAATCAATATCAATGGGGATCAAAAATCTTTGCATTAAAGGAGATAAATTGCAGTCATTATTATTAATGCTATAAGAAGGGTTTGAAAATTTCAATGGCAATTATACTCAGTAATTAAAGACTCGATTTTAAATGTACAATTTCTATATAATTTTAAAATTAGGCATTACAAGGAAACAAATAAGGCAACAAATTACATAGCACATTTAGGCCATAATTACAAAAGCCTTCATTGTTGGTTTAATTTCCCAGACAGGTTTTAACTTTCTATTATCCGGAAAGAAGGTATAGGTTGGCCGCACGAACGGGGTTGGTCGGTTTTTCTTTCCTATCAAAAAACATGCCACATGGAAATGCTATTTTAGCAGAATGATATACTTTCACGAGGATGATGACATACCATAATGCAATTGAGAGAACTCCAGCACTCCAAACCTTTGCAGTGGAGTGATTTGATAGCAAATACTTCACATCTGACAAAAACATGTAACATACACCATTTATAGTGACTTGGCTCTTAAGATCAATATAAGATCTTTCAACTTCCAACGAAGCTGTGTGTCTTTCCTCTGCTTTTAAGGATAGGGATTTTGCAATAGCTTCCCATGACCAGATCCTAATAATGCCATTCTCAGAGCCAGACCAAAGATCACCTAAATGCAAGTAAAGGTCAGACAAGAAATATGGAAGGGCATGTTGATTCAATACAGAATAATTATAAGGGAATAATGCCAGCGGGAAGGCAACTATTTTTACGGTACCACTGGGAAAAAAGTTGTCACAAGAACAAGTGTGTAATCTATATGAGTACAGCGATTGCTTTCTTGCATACAATGTTAAGATGACTATTGAAATCATGATTCTTCAATTTAATATTATAAGCCATATCCTAGCACAACCAGAACTTATTCCAGAATCTTTTTTTGTCATGTTTTTTCATCAGTGTGGTGGATGATGATGGAAGAAGACTTTGTCTCAAAACAAAAAGGATACACAAAATGTGTTAGAAAAGGTGAATGTATGAAACATGTAGCTAAAGCCTAAATTCATCTAACCTTATGCTTTATCAATCACTGTATAAAACATTTGGCCAATTTGGACATTTCTTCACACAAACTAAAGTGGCACTTATTAATGAACTGAAAGCTAATAGAAATTTAAATAGTTGGTATGAGTCAGGAAGAGTTGCCAATAAAACACAAATGCCATATGTGCTTCAAGAATATGTGACCATTCTTGATTGAACTTTGAAAGTAAAACAAACACCAAATTACTGTTCCAGACAGACTTACAAACTTTGGACCCTCCATTCTAAATTGTCATTTGTGAACCGACTAAGCAAAAAAAAGTATTCATATAAATCTCTATCAAATCACATTAGTTTCCAAAAATAATCTCAATTCACACAGAAAAAGGCGCAAACATAAACTAGTAAATAGTAATAATACAGTGTATAAAAATCCCGAACTCACCATATGATGTCATGACCATGGAAAGCACAGGTCCTCTATGAGCTTGCCACGACAAACACTCCTTGAATTCTTTCTTTTTAGCATCACTCATTCTCCAACAAGCAATACTCCCATCTCTGTGACCACTCCAAACCACTCTCGCCCCTTCATCCTCCACCATGCACACCACCTCAGACGCCACCTCGACCGACTCCCTAAACCTTGCCGTCATTTCATCACCGCTCCTACTTGCCTCGTTAGAGCACATACAGCTATCCCTCTCACATCCACAACCCCCACCACCACCACCATCATTACATGAGAAAATATCATACAAGTCCCAACACCTCAGCGAATTCTCTCCACCACACCACAATTGCTCATCAGTGCTTGCCATCGTCCTCAACCCACACCCAACCTGTGTCTCCCGCCTCGGACGCGGTCTTACCTCGACACACGGTGGGCGGTCAGGACGAGCCGCGGACCGAATCGGCAATCTGAAAATCCCAGTCCCACCACCGGACCCTAAAAACTCCGGCAGAGGAGAATTATTGGCCCCACTCACACCAATGTTGCTGGAAGTGGTGCTGTTAACCTTAGAGAGCTTGCGATCAAGGAATTGAATCATGTAATCGAGCTTCTTACCTGCAGCTTTGACAACGCCATTAGAGGATGTCGAGGTAGAATTAGGGTTTTGGTGACTAGCAGATGATGGTGAAGGCGAGAAATCATCGTCGGAAGATGATGACGTGTCAAATCTGTCGAAGATTTTGGGAGTTCGAGGGAAGGAAGACGATGAAGGAAATAAGTCTAGATCAGGGTCTTCTTCAAAATGAGCTTCCATGGCGGAAAAAAGAAAGGTTGCAGAAGATTGAATTGAATTGAATTGAAATGAAAAAAATATAGAGAGAGAGAAAGAAGAGAGTGTGTGAAAGATGGTTGAAGTGAGTCTGAAAATGTGGGAGAGCCGAGAACGATAGAGCTTGATCGCTGAAAACTGAAGACCTGGTGGACTGAATTGGAAAAGTAAAAAGAGTTTAATTTGATGTGATTAATCTGATTATGTCCAATAAGTAATGGATGGACCGGGAGCACCCAACTTTCTGTGGTCCCTCAAATGTTCACAACAAAATTATCAGATGTTCACAACATCACACTATCAAATGTTCACAACAGAATTATTAAATGTTCACAACATCACACTATCAAATGTTTACAACATCACACTATCAAATATTCTTCAACATCAAACTATCAAATGTTTATAACAAAATTATCAAATGTTCATTAACATCAAACTATCAAATTTTTACAACAAAATTATCACTTGTTCATCAACATCAAACTATAAAATATTCACACAAAAAAATATCAAATGTTCATCAACATTAAACTATCAAATGTTGACAACAAAATTATTAAATGTTCACAAGCATTTAACTATCAAATGTTCACAACAAAAGTATCAAATGTTCACAATGTATTAAATGTTCACCAACATTAAACTATCAAATGTTGACAACAAAATTATCAAATGTTCATCAGCATTAAACTATCAAATGTTTACAACAAAATTATCAAATGTTCACAACAAAAGTACCAAATGTTCACAATAAAATTATCAAATGTTCACAACAAAAGTACCAAATGTTCACAACAAAAGTACCAAATGTTCACAACGTCATTTAAACCAGGACCACTCAGCTGCATGGTCCCGGGTGCACCCAATAATTTGCGGATTATGTCAAATGTTGAATTGTTTATACTGTATTTTTTCTTTTATCTGAGTCAATGTTAAATTGTTAATTAGGCCAATTGACCAGATTAGTAAAAAAAACTGCAGTAACAATTTGGGTAATATGGTGAGTGATGGCGAAATCGCGAGCCTGCATGGGGCTTCTGCGTTCGAGACAGCGTAGGGAATGTGGTTGCGGTTGGGGTGAAGCCTGCATGAGTTGTCCAAAATTGGAACTTGGAAGGGGAGAAGGTTATGTATTTTGGTATGAAAGCGCATTTGATTGCGGATACTGTAAACTCGTTAAGTCTTTTCTCTAAAATAAAACGTAAGGAGCGGGTCTTTGCAAGTAGTGTTGGTCAAACAGTGGCTGATATTATTAGTCTTGCTAACTTGTTTAATTTTAGGGAAGGTAGTGGGTTTAGCATATGTTGTAGCTAATTTCTATCTCTTTACATTTTTTTGATGTTGTCCAGGAATTGATTTATCTATTTTGGGAGTTGTTTATATATTGCTAATGAGTTCGGTCATAATGTGTTTTTTATTTCCTTAGTTTGTGGACAAGAATCAACATTTTTGCACACTAATTGGTCCGAACCAGCAAAAAAAGTCGAGCAAGGCGGCGAAGCAGTTGCAAGAGATCACGGTGATCAAAGTGGCATGAAAATCGAGGTAAAACACCTCACCCTAGTGTTAGAGTTGTGGCCCTGATGAGTCGGTGGCACCGGGGTGCAGACTAGACTATCCTTGTGCAAGTACTGAAGCTTGGAGCATCGATTGAGCGAAGCCAGGAAGGCCTTCGGTGCCGAAGGTGACGTCTAGAAGTTGTGAGCGTGTTGCAGGAGCAAGGTTGGTGGAGTCATGCACGACCCTAGTACCAAGGTGATGGCTCTGGTCACCAGTGGGGGCTGGACTTAGAGATGGCAACAGATCTTGGATCCGCCAGATCCGTTTTTTAGGATATGGATCTTCATATTTTGGATCCGCACGGATCCGGATTGGATACAGATCCTCTGGGAAAATGCGGATCTGGATATGGATCTTGTTTACAGATCCGCATTAAGATCCGCGGATCCGTTTTTGTAATAAAACATATACTAAATTAATGATAGCCTTATAAACTATATGACCCAAATGCCCAATACTTCAAAGCTCAAATAGTCCATTACCCAAGTTGATTATGTAATTATAGATTTTAGAATGTTGATGATGTTAGTTTGTTAGTACTTACTACTTAGTAATGGGTTTTAATTTACATATTAATTGTGTATGTGATGAAGTGACAATTTTAATGCATTAAAAATTTTAATTATTTCATTTAGTAGGTATAACATAAGAGGATCCGTTTTAAATCCGTTTTAGATCCGGATCCGCAAGATCCGCAGGATCGATCTGGATCCTCATTTTGAGGATCCGCCGGATCTGGAGCGGATCTGGATCTAGACCTGAAAAACGGATCTGAATCTGGATCCATAAGGATCTGGTTCAGATCCGGTCCGTCGCCATCTCTAGCTGGACTGGTCTCCTTGGATCGCTGTTTAAGCAAAAGTCGACCAGTGGGAGTCAACCTAGCTCGATCCTAGTACTGGGGACTGGGGTGGTGGCCTCGGCCACCGAGCTGAGGCCGCCACTGCACGTTTAGATCAGAGCTTCCTTGTTTGTCCATTATTTGTGATAGGCCAGACATGACCGCAATTGAGTCGGAGTCATGGCCTGATTCGGGTTCAGGTCACTTAAGTTTGTTTTGCACTTTTCCTTATACATACCTCGTTCTTTTCCCTTATAATGGATCATCTCCTTTTTCCTTTTCTGATTTTAAATTCTTAATTGGTTTTTTTTTTTTTGGTCTCTGTATAATTACTTGTACTCCAATATTCTTCAATTGCAATTCAAGTTTCAAGCTTTTTGGTTCATCAATTTGGTAACCTTTTGATTTTATTAATATTCAAACCTTGAACATGATTTGTAGGATACAATTCAATGTGTATGATTTATTAGCCTTCTAGTGAATAGGAGGAATTTGCGTATTCGAAAAGTTGATGATTTGCATACCAAAATGAAACAAAGTATTGCATGGACTAGAAATTCCAACAATAAAACGTATTTTTCAAAGTTTAGAAGAAGAACAATAAGTAATGCAGAAATGAGGTCCCTTTCATATTTGGCTTGATTGATGACAATATGTTTTTAATTTTGGTTTTCAGTTAGAAGGCGTGGACTTTTATTAATCTTGGATAAAGGATTATATGTGTATGTCTAGCACTTTATAATATATAGCCAAGCTCTAATGCTCTATGCCCTACCCCATGATATATTTTAAAATTTCTATGCCATTCTTTTGGTCCATTAATACACCTAAAATACAACGAGAAAGTCTTAGCTCCTTAACTATTTAGCTATGTTACATTTCTATGCTTCTTTGGTTCAACATGAATTAAACTCTAATAGAAAGTTTCATCTAGGGTCCTTTTGGTATGACGTAAAATAATATTATGAAAACTATTTTTCTCATTTTATGCTGTGCACTCTAACTTTTATAATGGAAAAGTTAAAGTGCAAAATGGTTTTACACCATAGTTGAAAACATTTTTTTTCTCCCAAAATCAAAGGAAAATTGTTTTTTCATTCTCTATTCTCATTACCCCACAACACACACTCTCTCCTCATGTACATATTTTTTTTCTCTCCTCACCAATCATATAACTCATTAACTTTCTCCTCATGAAAACTTTCTATCTCCTTACGAACGCTTAAAATAGAAAATCATTTTCCATTCAGCCAAAACAACGGGAAAACTCTTTTGAAAATAGGTTTTCCGGTTTTAAATGATTTTCATCGAAAACCATTTTACATTGAAAATGTTTTATGCACTACCAAACGGACCCTTAATGGAAAATAAATTCCCTTGTCATTTTCTTAAGAAATGACTACATGTGATTTGGTTGACCTTAGAAATTTGTAATTGACACTGAAATTTAGATTCAACAGGCCAATGGGGAAACGGATGATTAATTTCCTACACAAAGGCTTGTGTTGTTTCTTGTTAATCGAACACAAAGGCTTTTAGATAATTCTGATGAATTTGTATTCCCATGGGTAATACACTCCAGGAATAATGTGTATTTCCCAGGATCGGAATTGATTTATCTATTGTCTATTCCATCAGACTTCAATCTTTTTCTAGTTTGGTTTTTTATTTAGCATTTTTTTAGACTAATTTACCCGTCTTACATCATCATGTTGATCTACTTTGTATTCATTCCTTCTTTTTTGTTTTGGTGGAAATGGCTATTACAATAACTTAGTGTCATATAAGTCATCATACATTGAAGTAAACCTACTACAGTCTTTTTGAAAGATCGATATTGATACAAAAGCTCGGGATAGTATATAGGAAATTGATTACAATAATATCATTCTAATAAAGACTAGCTACTAGCTTTTCCTTGCAACAGCATCCACTAAGGCATTCTCTTCATGCTTCAAGAATTCCGGGTGGAAATTCTGGAACACCTCTTTCTTGTCCCTGCATTGGTTGACAATCTTCGAATATATACTATCAAGTGTTGCTTCTTTTTTTTGGAGAACTTCCTTTGCATTCTAGCAATCGGTAAATAAAATTATATACGTGATTCCATTACTATTTCTATGATACTCTGTAATATTATTCTTTAGTATACGGTGCTACAATAATTAATGAGTAAAATTTAATGAAATAAAAAGATTAAATTTGAAAGGTTAGTAATAACATTAAAATAAGTTGTTTAAATTACGAACTCATAATTCTGAATTGAATAAAATCATGAAAAATAAAATTTATAATCTAATTTTAATGGCCCTTAATTAACTATTTTCTTGCTCGGGACCTATACAGTGTTAGGGTCATGCCCAACTTTCACCCATTATACTAGGATTTTTTTTTTGCACGCAATGCTTACGTAAATAAAAAAATAAATGAAAGCCAACATAAGAAAATTCCTTGCTTATTAATATTATAAGATTTTAATTTATTTAGTAACCAATGAACTATAAGCAACATTAATATTCAACAATTATTTGTATGCATAAAACTTTTTATACACGCTATGCGGGTGGAGAAAATTTTGACATAACCATTTATCCGTAGTAAAATAAATCATAGATGGAAGTTTACATCTAATTTTACATTCATTTTGGGATAGGTTAAAAGGGAAAAAATATAAGAAAATTTTTCAAAAAGATGTATCCTAATGTTTGCAATAATTTTAGTTTTTCATAATAAATTTCAAAAGCAAAAAAAGGGAAAATGTATATTTAATTTGTTTATACACTTATGAATTGAGATTATTTACCCATCCATAACTTTTATAAATTAATATTCAACTATTACAAAATTTGTAGATTTATGAAAAGAATTACTTGATACTATACAAAGCACAAATGCAAGATTAAAAAGGATACATGCAATTGAAAATGAGCATCAAATTACTTGAGAAGATTATAGAGAAGCATTCACTATTCTTCCAATTCTCACTCTTTCACATAATCATTAAAAAAATACTTTTTCATGCCACAACAATATGAACAGAAAAGTAATTATCAAGTATATATTGCCTATTGTATGAAATTTCACTATAATCAAGTGTTAAATTTTTTATTTTAAAAAATTATATTAGTATGAGAGTCTATTTGTAGAGACCTAAAAAATATGAATTTTGTTATTTGTGTTTTAATTTTATATTTTGTAACATTTTCATTTAAAAAATTACAAAATAAAATTGCAAAAAATTAGTACGCCTCTTTTAAAATAAAAAACTCTATAATCCATTTTTTACATTCTCTCGCCTTGATATGCTCCCAAATTTCCCTCTCCTAAAAGGTTAAAACTGTTAAGAGTGGTCCAAAAAAAATAGTTGCCAAAAGGGAATTGAAGGATTTGTAAATCAAAATAACCTTAAGAAATGAAGGGAGTAATTTAACAAACATTTATAGGTACATCATTAAGGTAACATGCATGGCAAGAGGGATCCTCGTTTCTCAATTTGAAATGGAGTATAAATTAAAATTTGTATATTTAATGACATTCCGATTTAATTTTCAACGTATATGTCTAACTACGAAAGAAACAAGAGGTATTTTGGGAATATATTTTTAAACAAATCTTATAAAAAAAAAAAAAAAAAATTGGCAAGGGGGAGGTTTACATACTAACCTTTTTTGTACACTATTCGTGCTGATATTTAGGGCTTAGTGTTATTCGGTAGTAATAAATCAAACCCAAATTGAACGTTTGTAACTAATGGCATGTTTACTTCAGCTTAAATTCAGTTTAGTTCAGTTCAATTCAATTTAGTTCAATTCAGCTCTCAATTTCCTTCTTTTATAAAACCTTACTTTCAGTTCAGTTCAGTTCAGCATAATTCAGTACGTCCAGTTCAATTCAATTCAGTTATATTCAGCTGAAGGAATTAAACAGGCCCTAAGTTGACATCTATGTTGCTTTAAAGTTTGTAACTAAGAAACATTGATTTACTTTAAAATAGTAATTAAAACACATTTTTAATTCTTTATGCATCCATTCACGTTGCTTGCAACAACAGTTTATTGTTAGTATTAAAATCAAAGCTTTACTTGGAGGTACATCATGTACGTAATGATTTACAAAAAATAGTATTGATTGATTTTTTTAAAATAAATAAAATAATAGCAATTAGCTAGCAAACTATTAAATAGTGTAGTTTGTCAAACTATAATAAGATATTGTATTAAAAAATACAAAGTTATACAAAACATAAAAAATCTTCTCTTTTTTTGCATACAATAACTCATATTTTATTTTATAGAATAAAATAACTTATACTTGATATATTATTGAATTAATTCAAAATATTAAAATGAATAGAGTGTGATAAAGGCAAAATGACCTTTTTATTGAATTAATTAAGGAATCAATTGTTAATTGAATGAACCGCAAATAAGGTAACTTTTCCGTTTACTATAGTGTAAAATGTTTTCCTTGAAAATAGTTTTCCCATTTTACATCGTTTACTTCGGGTGAAAAAATAAAATGTAAAATTTGAAGTGAAAACTCATTTTACACCATAGTGGAAACATTTTCCCTCAAATTTGGGAGTAAAACGTATTTTCCGTGCAAGTAAACATTGGAAAACTTCTATGAAAATGAGTTTTCCAATGTAAAATATTTTTCATGAAAAATCATTTTACATCGAAAATGTTTTACACCAAAGTAAACGGACCCTTAGAGAGCCACAATGACGGAAATAAGAATCGGTCCCTAAATCTTCTGAAATCGGGAGAGAAACTCTTACCACCTGAGCTATTCCTAACGGTAAGACACAGAGGAAATGTATTGTTTGGGAAACCGTTTATTTCAATTCCCAACATGGCAACCGCTTATAGATTAGTACTAGCTTAGTCTACTACAACTGCATGCTAATTTCATGAACACCTCAACGCTCCAAACACCTGATTTTGTGTGTTGTTTTTGGAGGAGATCATTGGCTCCATGTTTAATCCCTCACATTATTTTTGTTTCCAATGGATAATTAAATTATACATAAAATAAATAAAGAAACCAATTAGTTAGAGCTGTATTTGTTGAGAAATGGCAGACTTTCTCCACCATCAACTCACCTTTATTAAACTGTACATCAATTATCCATAAAAAGAATGAAAAAATAAAAAATGCAAAAAAGGGCAAAAAAGGAGATACACCTACCCAACCCAACCAAAACCAATACTTGAAATCTTGAATATCATTAAATGTTCCAATAATAATTACAACAAATGTCACGGGATCATAAATGTTTCTTCACCTGAAATACATCTACTCCATCAATCACAAAAAATACCTCTTTTTTTAATACCCAATTCAATTCCCTTTCTTCCAAAAATTCTCATTTTCCATCTATGGTTCTCACTTCTCACATGCAACAGTTTTAGCTTCCATTTTTAGAATTCAATCTGAAAAAAACACCCCTTTTTTTGTTAATACACCCAATTTCTGATTTTGATTCATAAACTCTGGAATTGTTATCACATTCATATTTATGGTTAAAGAAATGATTTTTATGGGATTGTAGTTTTTTGTTGTAAAGTGTAACAATACAAACTTTTGATTTTGATTTTTTGGAAATGGAGAAGAAATTGGTTCCCATTTATTGTTTTTTGTTGTTGTTGTTGATGGTGATTGAATCTTTGGTTTTTGCTGCTAAAAATGATGGGCAGCAAGTGAGTATATGGCCAATGCCAAAGTATTTTAGCAAAGGGAATAAAATGCTTTTTTTAAGCAATGATTTTGAGTTGAAAATTGGTGAGAGTAGTAAGTATGATGATAAGTTAGGGATATTGAAAGATGGGTTTTTGAGATTTAAGAATATTGTTACCTTGGATCATGTTATTGATGCTAATTTCTCAAAATTGGACCAATCAGCTTTCCTTAAAGGAATCAATGTAGTTATTCAATCACCAAATGATGAGGTAAGTTGTTTATGATTTTCTTATTATTTTACCAAGTTGTATTCTTTTTAGTTTAGAGTATTGAATTGATTTTTTTTTTTTTTTTTAATTCTACCTTGTTTATTGGGTTGATTTCTAACTTATGTTAATTTTAAGCAGAAAAATCAAAAATGGTTTATGAACTAGTTAACTTAGCTTTGATTGTCTTATTATATTGTTTTGGAAAGTCAAAGAGTAATGAGGGTGAAAGAATTGCTTACTATTAAGGGAATAGATATCTACATAATGCAGCATTCTTTTTTTTTTTAGAGTGTGTTTGTGTGTGTTGTCATGTTCATCTGTAGAATAATTGAGTTCATTTCTTAATATAAATTGACATACTGACATCAGATGTTATAAATTATTCATCTCATAATTTTGAAGTGTTCATTGAGTTAGGGCATATTCTTTTGGACTTGATTTCGGACAAATTTAGTTTAATTCAGCTCATCTTAGCTCATCATGAGTGTAGGATTTTATTTAATTCAATTCAGCTCAGATTAATTAAGTCCAAAAGAACAAAGCCATAGTTCTTTGTTTGGGAAATGTGAAGAATGATGGTGATGTGATGGTGATAGTGATGCCGTGATGGTAATGGTAATGATAGTGGTGGTGAACTGGTGATGGTAAGATGCTAACGGTTCACCCCATCATTTTCTACACAATGCGGGCGAGTTTCATGCTACTATATTCACTGTCTAGAACTTTTGAGTTCAATAAAAGTGACCTTGAACTTGAAGGTTTAGATCATTCACCCCATCATTTTGAATTTTTGATTGTTTGTGATGTCTTTTTGAGAGGTAAAAGTCCAAGCACAAAACCAATGATCAGTTTCTGTGTCTGATTGGGCATATTGGATGCTATTTGTTCATTTAGTCTATTGAAAAAAATCAGTGGTTGATTTAATTCAGTTTTTTTCACACTATTTTGGCATTTGTGCTCTTTTAATTAGCTGAATGAGCTTATTTTGGAGATTGCAGTATTGCTTGATCTTTATCATATAGAGTACTATTTTTACTGTATCTTGTTCTCCGAAAGGGTTATTAATTAAGCATCTGTTTCTGATAGATCTATTGTATTCTTATCTGTTGTTAGCTTGTTATATGAAAAGGATTTGTCACTACTGATTATAGCCTTGCAGTTGAAACATGGGATCGATGAATCATACAACTTGACTATCCCTGCTTCCGGGAAGCCTGCTTATGCACACATCGAGGTTAGACAAAGTTACACTAGCAATATCCTCTTCCATATCGAAGCCACTATTTCGCTAACATAGTTGTTACTTGTTACCATCTCAACCAAAAGTTTAAGCTGATAGTTGAGGCACATGAATATGTTATATACTCTATCAATAGTTTTCATTAACAATAATTTTTGCGCTACTGTAATTGATAATTTTTCCTTCGGTTGCAGGCAAACTCAGTATATGGAGTTTTACATGGACTACAGGTTATTTACTTCTTCCAACTGGCATTAAAGTTTATATCTTAGAAATCCTATTAACTAACAGCTTTTGATTTTGTATTTACATGTTATAATGTAGACATTCAGCCAGCTCTGTTCTTATAACTTCAGAACAAGGCTAATAGAAATTAGTATGGTTCCATGGACAATTTTTGATCAACCTAGATTTCCTTATCGCGGGTTGCTTATAGGTGAGTTGATTTCCTTATCAAGTGATTCTTATTGATATTCTCTAGATACATGATCCTTCTCTAATTTTAAAGTTACATGCAGATACATCGCGGCACTATCTACCTATGTCTGTGATAAAGAAAGTCATTGATTCCATGACATATGCAAAGCTGGTAAGGAACTAAGGATTACACTGCTGAATATTAGCTTTGGTGCTCAAATGGATTCTAACTTCCTAAGTGATTCTTTGGGCATCATATATGTCTGTGTCAAACTCTCACTCTTATAATTTTTCAAAGTGGACAAAAATAGGATTATTGCTAAAAATAGGATGGCACGAGGACTTCCTAACAGGTCGCCCATCCTAGTACTATTCTCGACCAACCACGGGGTCGGTGGGGTCGGCGGCATGGGAACACAAGGACTTCCCAGGAGGTCACCCGTGGCTATATATACACGGTTTTAAAAAATGAGTGATGTAAAATACAAACATGGGTGTATGTAGTATGTGCACCCGGGTGTAGGATATAAATTGTAGGGTTCATGCTATTTCAAATATGCTTTTTCTCCAAACCCTTTTGAGATTTGGACTTTTATCCAAAGAGGTCCTTCTTTGTGTTCTTGGATAAGAAGTACCAAATCCGTTCAACTATTGTCAATGTCTAGACTCTAGAGTGCATACTTTGTGATTACTCCATATTTCTCAAATTATGGCTTTGCTAATAAAATGTTTCTACTGATGCAGAATGTGCTACATTGGCACATAGTAGATTCGCAGTCTTTTCCATTAGAGATTCCTTCATATCCGAAGCTTTGGGATGGTGCATACTCTGCATCAGAACGATATACAATGGCTGATGCTACTGAAATTGTGGCGTAAGTAATGTTTAGTGTGTCTTTGTGCAATTGTGCCTTATCTTTAACGCCGATGTCTTCCTAAGATCTTCTAATTATGCAATCTTAATATTACAGATACGCTCAAAGACGAGGAGTGAATGTACTTGCTGAAATTGATGTTCCTGGACATGCCGGTTCATGGTAAAGTCGCCACATCTTTAAAATATATAATGTTGTATTAACTTGAAGGAAATGATTCAAATATATGCCATTGAGTCTAACAATGCTTGCCATATGTGCTTAGGGGGGTTGGTTATCCTTCGCTGTGGCCATCATCAAGCTGTAAGGAGCCACTTGATGTGAGCAATGAATTCACCTTCAATGTTATAGACGGGATTCTTTCAGGTGTGCCGTAGTTCATTTTCTTCCTTCATGGATGAATTATGATAGTTTCATATATTATAACATAAACACCGTCTGCAATGTTACAGATTTCAGCAAGGTCTTCAAATATAAATTTGTTCATTTAGGAGGCGATGAAGTTGATACAGGTTAGCTGGCTTGCTTGATTATTTATTTCCTGCGTATTGTCTTTCCTGCATAATATCAATGGTTTCTTTTTATTATTCAAAATCTTCTTTTCAGTTTTGCAACTATAGAGTGATTTCTAGAGTATCATTTCTCTTGTGAGACCGTCGGGCGGTCTAACATTACTTATTAAAAAAAACAGTGTCGTTTTACAATAAATCTTTAACTTTTTATATCTTTATATAAAATGTTAAGATTTTATGCTCAAAAGTAACAATTTTTAAGCAAAAAGTTGGGATAGGAGGCTTGCTATTTCTAGAATAGGGATATGGTTAAACACCCCTACTAAACCTTTTTTTGGAGCCTAATATGTGCTTTGATACTTGTGTTATCATGTCTTAGGTTGCTGGGAGTCAACTCAACGAGTGAGTAGATGGTAAGTGTTTAAGCCTCATTCTATCATGAATCATGCTCTCTCCTAGATGCATATATAAATGCTGTAATATGATCTTGATGTCTTATGATGAAAATAATGAAATCCATTTCTTTGATGAACTATAGTTCTCTTTCTTACCTATTGAAAATTTACGCTGATGACAATTTGCGCAGGATGCAGTCTCACAAGATGTTCGGCCCTCAAGCTTACGAATTCTTTGTTCTAAGAGCACAAAAAATTGCGTTATCCCATGGATATGAGATTATTAATTGGTAATCTATTTGCTTTGTACAAATATTTGATTCATCATTCATTCCATCACTTAAAATAGCTAACCCTTTTGTGCATGTACAAAAATTCCACAGGGAGGAAACCTTCAACAAATTTGGTGACAAATTGGATCATAGGACCGTCGTCCATAATTGGTAATTTTATAAAATCTCGTCAAAAGCTATCCTTTTGTCATAATGTAATTTCTTTTTATGGCACCTTTCATATGCAACCGTGATCGATTAACATTTTTTTTCTATTTTATGCCATTCGCTCTTTTACAATCTCTATTCGTCATGATAGGCTAGGGGGCGGTGTTGCTGAGAAGGTGACTGCAGCCGGGTTAAGGTGCATTGTAAGCAACCAAGACAAATGGTATTTAGACCATGTAGACACCACATGGGATGATTTCTATATGAATGAACCTTTAGCTAATATCATAAATCCCGAGCAACAAAACTTAGTCATGGGAGGTGAAGTTTGTATGTGGGGTGAACACATTGATGCGTCTGATATTGAACAAACCATATGGCCGCGTGCTGCTGCAGCTGCAGGTAAGCTTACCTAAACTACGTGTTTTTTTTTCTTCTTTTTTCCTGGTAAGGTAGACTAGCCCTAGTTTGTGACTCTTTTCACATAAATACCATACTGCCATTGCCTAAGGGGTTAGGGGAGGGGATTTATTGTTGGTGAAAATCAAACCTCGCACCTTGAGAATGCAAGGACAAATTTAACACACATACCTCTGCACTCAGCAATTAGTACACCTTATTGTGCCTTGAGCTTAGGAATGCCGGAAATATCATTCGAACACGATATAAAGTGTGACTTATTATGCTATGGTCTCAATTTCTTAAACTTGTAGAAACACGAGGTTATGAATATTATGGCTTTTGTTCTTTTCATCTAGAAAAAAGGCCGCATATGTAATCTATGATTCTAAACTTTTTTTCCCCTTATCTAAACTATATAGGCCCTATTCTTTTGGACTTGATTAGGAACAAATTCAGTTCAGCTTCTGCCCAGTCTAGGATTCAGTTTAATTCAGTTCAGTTCATTCTATAAGAATAAGGCCCTACCGCCCTATTCCTTGCCAACACTTTGTTCTCCTAACTATAAAACCTTTTCATTTAAGCAAATTTGTGTTTGAACCTGTTAATCTATCTTTCAATGGCAAACTAGTTTCTTATACTTCGTATATTTTTTTTCTTTATCTTATTATTCTCGCTCGATCTCTCCTTTGTATAGAACGGTTATGGACGTCGTTTGACAAGCTAGCTAGGAATCCAAGACAAGTAATGCACAGATTAGCTCGGTTCAGGTGTTTGCTAAATCGAAGAGGAGTTGCAGCTTCTCCCTTGAATGGCCCTGGTAGGGTTGCCCCTGATGATCCGGGATCATGCTATGTTCAGTGATAGATGTACCAAATAACTCATACTCATTAAAAGTACAGCGAAAGAAAGTGTAATATTCGATCTATAGAGGTTATTTTGTGCATAATTTATCAACCAGAATATTCATTGATGGCATGATATTCATGAGAGTATTCAATTATGCTCCAACTTATGATTTCAATGGAGAAGGACAAAAGGAAATGAAACTTGGTATTTTCTCCAGAGTCTACTAAACCTCCCTTCATATCTTCCAGCTGCAGCATGATCATGGCAGTCATGTTACTCATGTTTCAAATAATCATTTGTGTTTCTGTCATGTAATTTAGTCTAATTATGCAAGGATATGAGCATTTCATGTAACAATTAAGATGTGTTCTCTTCAACTTATATCAGATCAGATCAGATCAGATGTGAGATAAACTAAAAGACTAATAAAATCAGATCAGATCAGAAAAAATAAGTTGCAGAGAACGCACCCTAATGCTCAAACTTTCAGGTCATTAGGAGGATCTTTGCATGCCAAGACCTTTTTTTTTTGGATTGAGTATTTGAGCTGAACTGAATTAAATTTAATTGAACTGGATTGTGGTTGTAGAACCCATTTCAATTCATGTGAGAATATCGAATCGATGAGACATGAAGCTTGCAGCAGTAGTTCCACCTCAACCTCAAATCTGGGAGCAATGATGAACTACACATTGTATCTAGTCTAGTCTAGATTAAAAAAACACACACACAAGACCAAAACGGTCATTAAGTGCACTAAAAACAACACTCTTTTAGCTAAGCAACTGAAGCGTGTTTTTAGAAATTATGTATACCGAACTAGAATAATAATCAGACACACGACAGAAAATGAAAAAGACAAATTTCTAGGACATGATATTAATAATTGTCCAATTAGCACACACTATTGTTATTGGGTTGAATACAACAAATTTACCCCCAGGATACCCCTATTAAATAGATTGAATGATATAACTCATTATATTTAGCTTTGATTTTCCCCATAATTATGTAAAATAGCCATGAGATAAACAAATAGTGTTTCTCCCTGTGAGAAACCTAAAATTCCTCCACACTACCTCCTCAATTAACAACTCATCCTTTTTTTTTTTACAACAGAATAAATATCATCAGCTAGCGTCCTAGGTAACTCATCCTTTTTATAAGCACCACAAAATACAAATATCTATTTATGTACAACTAAATTAATGGCACTTTAGCTGTGCACTATTAGTTTGAATTAATCTGATTAATAGTATAGTTGGTTTTTTAAACTTTGATGATAAATTAATAATAGTAGTAGTTCATGTGTATAAAGTAAATCTCTAGACATGGCATATGACCAAATCTGAATTGATCTGTGAATGAAGTCATAGCCAGGGTTTCAAAATCCAGGCACGAGGTCCTGGTTGACCTACAGTAGGACCGCTTCCAAGGCCTAACATCCCACACATTATCCTAAAAAAAAAAAAATCTGAATTGATTTTTTTTTTTATTTATTTATAACTATATTTATATTAAAGATATCCAACCTGTTGCATGTTGCCATGTTTGATTACTTTACATCATTAAGAATCTTGCAACTTGACTAGCAAGGAAAAAAATGAAGGAATATTTAGTGTATATAAGATATTTTTAGACTTCAATTATCAGCTTAATTTTTTGGTTCAAATGGTCCCATAACAATATTTTTCCACAAAAATAAATGTCCCGCTAAAATTTATATTCCTTTTGTAACTAATGAACATGAAAAACGTCCATAATTTTGTAAACTATTTCAAAATTTCAGTAATAAAAAACTCTGTATGTGATTTCTCATGAGAATTTTTTTTTTTTTTAAATAGTGAAGTTTTAAAATAAGTCGCTCATCCTATGTATATAAGACTATAAACATTGGACCAATGCCTTCTTAGAAGGTAAAAAAAACACTAGACGGACAAAATCAATTAAAGTATAATTAAATAAATGAAAAATTGCTAAGAATAAGTTAATCTATTAGTTATCATTAAGCTAATCTAAACATTTGGCCGATCTTCCACAATTAAGCCAATCTTTTGAAAATCCAGAAATAAGTTAATCTTGTTATCATTTAAACCAAAAATAGGTTAAACGGTTATTTAATCTATTAGTTATATGTTGTTTTAAGTTACTGTTATCATTTAAAGCAAAAAATAGGTTGAATGATTGCAAAATAGTGATAAAAAAACAATAATCATTTAATCTATTTTTGGCTTAAATGATAACAAGATTAGCTTATTTCTGGATTTTCAAAAGGTTGACTTATTTGTGGAAGATCGCCCAAAGGTTGGTTTATTCTTGGCAAATTTTCCTTAAATAAATCCAATTCAAATATCCCCTACAATTTACACAACCATTTCCCTTCCAATCCTCTTAGGGTTTCCATGGCGGTGGGGGCGGTGGGGTTGGAGTATAAAGCGGAGGCACACCCGAAAATATTAAGTTACGATCAACTCCTGTACCTGCGGTTGTAGTCAACGAGACAAGAGCCGCTACTAGACCTGCATTTCCGGCCATAGTGGGCTCGGTATAACGTTCTAATTTACGGCTATCTTTGAATTTGTCTAAATGGTCTGGCCCACCAACCATGGCCCCATGAATAATGTTCGGGTCGGGTGTTTTGCGGTCCCTCCATTTGTAACCCCCTTTACAAGAAGATTTCACCCCTTTTGGTATTGATGCACCACGGTGATGTACATGTTTTGGATACTTGTTGCCAAAGCCCACCACATAGCTCATACTTAATGGGTTTTTGCCCAAAATGTAGTCAATCTGTGACATTTAGGAAATACATGACAATAGTGTGAATAAGGCCCAAAAGAAAAGAAAAAAAAATGCTTGCAATGTTAAATTAGCTTTTTAAAAAAAATAAAAATAAAACCCGAATTCAAATAAAATAGAGATGTGCCCTGGTCTAAGACCGGCCCAAAATAGATGGACTAGAATTTGCGATTTTATGGGACTAATGGTCAGGTCGAAATTCTAGTCCATACCAGATTGGACCTGAAATTTTCCATCCATATCGGACATAATTTTTTTTAATCTAGACAAGGTTCCTTTTTTTCATTTTTATAACTATAGAGTATAATTTAAAAATAAAAGTAATGATATGTGAATATTATATAAAATCTATATACATGTGCATACTATTTTTAAACATAAAATTTAATTATTTTTTTTTTGTCGAGGATTGCGGTTCATCCAGTCTAGACTCTAGACCGGATTTTTCAGGTTTGGACCAGAAATTCGAAATCCTCTTTTTTCATTAGACCTGAGACCGGACCGGTCCAGAAAAAATTAATGGCACATGACTTGTGCATTATTGTAAATAGTAGTTACCTGAGACTGGGCAAAGCTTCGAAGATCATGTTGACGAAGAAAATGGGGGCCACAATACCATCCAGGAATTCCAGTAGAGTTCATGTAATCTGCAAACAAATTTGCCAAAAATGCTGTATTTGCTACATATTGCAACGGCTTTCCCCCTTCTTCATTCAACCTTATCAGTCCACCTGCATATATTATACACTCCAATATCATTACATTTTTTGGCGAAAAATTATCCAGCCTCAAATTTGTTGTATGAGACTAAGACCATGTTCTTTTGGACTAAACAAGTCCAACAGAACACAATCTTAGTGACTAATGATTAAGAAAAAGAGATATTGAGGTATACAATTAAGTATGTGCAAGAACGTTATCCTAAGACTTTTTGTTAAAAGTGGTCACATATAGGCTCTGTTTGAAAGTTAGCTGTTAGCTGTTAGAGGTTAGCTGCATTGACTAGCTGTTTGTGATAGTGGATTTGACTAACTGATTATATTAGCTGTTACTGTAAAAGTGTTTGGTAAATAGCGGTTAGTTGTTAGATGTTTTAGTGTAAAAAGAACCCAAAAGCTATAAGCTCTTTCAAAAAGCTCATATCTCTAACTAACAAACTCTCAAAGATATCTTTTTGAGTTGGCCAAACCTCTATTTCCTCTCAAACCTCACCTTTTCCCTCAAACCTCTAACTCCCAAACACCCCTATAAACTTATCACATCATTATCTATGTCACTGTTGTTTTGGACTGGACTAAACTGAACTGAATCAAACTAAAAATAAGTCTTAAAGAACAACCATCTAAGAATGTAAGATAATCTAACATTTTGTGGCCTTCTAGATGAATATAGGCATATAGCCTAGTTGATGACCAAAGGCATTTGCTAAAAATCATGAAAATGCAAGAGTATATATATATATATATATATATATATATATATATATATATATATATATATATATATATAACTAATAAGAAAAAAGAAGGGAAGTGGTGCATATATATACCTTTAGTCCAGTTATAAACATGGAACCTTTCAAGGTAGGAGCACATATTAAGCTGTGAAACATTATGGTATTGCATCAAAGTATCTTCATATGGAAAACCAGGATTCAAGAACATCCTAAACCTTGTTAACAACAACATTGCAGCAGGCAACTTGTTGTCCCAACTCAAATAGCTCGTGTTCGAGTTCACATTAAACGCACCCGCGTTTTTAGGAATCCCAGGGTTAGTAGCCAATGAGCCGTATGACGAGTTCCCGGTGGCGTAATACAACCAAGTAGCACCCCACATGTACTCATCATAGTACCCTGTGGAATTATAGTTAGGGGAAATATATAGATTTCCCCTGCTATAAGGTGCTCTTTTGCCACTATCTCTTGCAAAACGAAATACCGTTTCTGCCCCTTTTACGAGTTTTTTTGCGTAAGGTTGGTTGTCGCGGAATACTATGGACGCGGCTGCTAAAGCCGCGGCCATCTCTCCTCCTAAGTCTGCCCCTGCAAAGGCTGTTTGCACGGGGCGTTTGTAGTCCATGTGCTCTGGCCTCTCCCAACATGTCATGTCACTTGGCACTGTCGATCCATTTTGTGCACCACCAACCTAATACATACATACATCATTATTTTTTAGTCATATTGTATTATATACTACCTCTATAACAGGTTATGTCAAATCGTTGCACGTATAATTTATTACGGAGGTAGTAGTTTAGATTTGATTATGATCATTGTTGTAGAGTATTAGAATTAGTTGCAAAAGTGACAATTTTTGTTTTCAATCAACTCAGTTTCACATCAACAGATGAGATAATTTATTGTACATTGATGGCTGCATCTAAGCATCTATTTACGGCCCGTTTGGTAGCCGGTTATAAATTATGGTAATGGGAATGAATTTATAACTAAATTTGGAAGGGAAATCAAAATTCATTCCCATGTTGGTGCTACCTTAGCTCCAATTTATCTAATTTTCTTCCCAAATATCCATTCCCATCCAATACCACCTTCTCCAATGGTAATGGATGTGAATAAAAATTGTGAAAAAAATTAAAGCTTGGGATTGATAATTTGTTTTCATGGGGATTATAAAGTTCTTCCTTACCAAAATTTCACTATAAATTCATTATCATTACCACAATTTATTACCAACAACCAAACAGACCGAAAGTGTATAATCATCATTCAGGGGAGGACCTAGACCTAGGCCTACCTAGATCATGGCCCACTTCATGCCAAAAAAAAAAATTAAATGAATACATACTTTACAATGTAATAAGGATTTTTGAAATTATGGCCCATGCTAAGCAAAGTTCCTAGATTCTATCAGCAACAAATGATAAAGACATGCTAAAATACAAGAACATTACACACAAAAAAAGTCAACATAACAACAAAGTACAGTTAATTAAGGTAGGACAAAAATATGAAACAAATAACAAGCTCATAGTATCTTTCTTATGGTGTGCGTTTTTTTGCCTATAGCTAATATGTCTTTGTCAAACTCTTCATAAGTTGACTTTGAACAAGTATGTTTTAAAGTTTTTTTATTTTATTAGGATAACTTGTGAAAAATAATCCTGAGCTTGGTGCGTTTTTCACCATTAATTCTAAAAAAAAAAAATCCAATATAAATTGAAGTTTGTATCATTTCTTCTCACGTAGGTCTCACGTGAATATTACATACATTGAAGGTAACAATTGAGGAAGAAAATAAGTTAATAAACATTTTTTTTTTGGCAAGGGAGTAAATAAATATTGTTAGGGTTATTTTAGTCCTTAATGGTCAAAATTGAAGCCGAAGTTGGTAGACAAAAAAAATCCCAAATTTTGTGCTTGAAAACACTTTTAGACCAATATGGGAAAAAATTTGGATTACTTTGGGAAAAAAAAAAGAACTTGGAATTGATGATGGAAGATGCCCTAAACTTCTAATTATTTTTTTATAATTATTCAATTTCATTAATTACTATAGGTGAATTCTAAAAGGCAAGGTTGTATTATTTACATAATCTAGCATCTATTTATTTAATTTTACTTTCATATTTATATTTATCCACACATTATTTTATTTTAAATTATCAGTGCATTCATTACAATTATTTAAATGGATCTCGATATATATTTTTTTTAAAAGAAGTTAGACGGTATGTCCGTCACACTAATAAATAAATAAATCAAAGTCGAACAAGCTAGAAAAAGTAAAAGAAAATATAAGAAAGATAATTGCATATTTTTTAAAAAAATATATATAAATAAATAAGAATATTAAGAAAATCAGTAAACTTTTCTTATGTTTTCCCTAATTTTTCTTGTTTTTTTTTTTTTGTTGGTTCTAACCAAAGACATCATGCCATTTGTTTGATTTGTTCTAATGAAATACTTTTAAAATATCAATTTTATAATTTATATTAACACAATTAGTATAGATTAAAAATATTAATAGTCAAAGATATGTATCAGCAAATTAAATGTACATACTCAACAGACGAATGAATACAACAAAAGAAAACAGATGGAGTACGTATGTATGTATGTATGTTGTGACAAACCTGGGAATGAATTTTGTCAATAAGAGTAGCAGAGCTGTTGAAGGTTTTGAGCAAATAATCAGTGCCCCATTTGATGAGTTCAAGAACATGATCATACTCATTGATGGCTTCATATTTGTGAGGATATTCAATCACACTCCAACTTAGCATTGTCATAGCAAATGCCATTGGAAAATGATACTTTGTGTTTTCTCCTGAATCATAATATCCTCCCACTAATCCTCCTTTTACATCATTTAACATTGATCCGTCTTTTAATCCCGAGTTTCCTCTCCATTCTATTCCATTATTCTTCGGCAATTTTCCCGCTGCAATTTCAAATATTACGTTTTGAATTAATCATTCGAACGATATAAATTATTTAGCAGAATTATATAATTACTACGTTACGTACGTTTCAATTAAATTCCATTGCACACTTGTTTCAATTTTATGTGTTTCGCTCTTCTTTCATTCCCTTTTTATTTTGATCATTTCTTTAATTTCCCTTATGCCTATAAATATGCTTGTCAAGCAAATCCAAGTATGTAAAAATTGTGGAACATAACCCTTTTTTTAGTTTCCTTATATCATGGACGTCACAACGTAACTAATTTAGTTAGTTAAAGTCTTATAAGACAGTATCTAAAATTTATTCTGCAAAATTGCCTCTACCAGCTTCCTATGCAAAGATATACAGAGTATATAATATTTCCATTTTAGAAACATGAATTTTAATTTTGAAACTTATGTATATCTTCAAAAAAAAAAAGTATAAATATATGTGGAAATAACATTGTAATTAAATATATATTATGAAATAGTAGTAATTTGATGTTGAAATTGTAGTATTAATATGATTAAAAAATGGACGGCATAAAGAATGTGATTTTTAGTGATCTTGCACGTAGGGCAACATCATTTTGAACAATGATATGTGCATATGAAATACAATTGAAGTAATCAAATATATGGATTATTATATCAAATAGTTTGATGAGAGGATAACACAAGCTCATTAATTATAAAAATAATATGATTAATAAAAGTACGAATCTTCTACTTGAAGAATGATATTATTCTATTATAAAGGTTTGACAATTTGAAGGGATAAAAAAATGAGATAATTATTTTCTAAATTTTAAAAGTTACCTAATCAAATTGTCATTTGTCCTAAAACTAGCAGAACATTCTGTAGGCTAGTGGTGGACAAATCTTCGGATAGAAGAAAAGTAACCCACCAAAAAGAATGCACAATAAAAGTGGGCAACATGTATTATATCACTATCAAAAGACTATAGCCATAAAAGTTAAAGGTGATCCTAAACTATCTATCATAAAAATGCGATACGGACTCCTAGTCAAAAAATTAATTTAAAGAGAGAGATAAAGTGAAAAATGAATAAATTAATTGGGCTCACAATAAAAGTAAAGTTATAAAATAAAACAAAAGCTACACAATGGGTAATTTTTTATTAAATATAGTAAAAAAAAAAATGTTGCAAGTATTGTGTTACAGTTTAAAATGACAAAAGTTGCAAGTATATATTGCGATACAGAGGTAGTATATCAGATTTGCTTGTTTAGTTTTTTATATTACTTATTTTCTAAAATTGCATATTGAATAAGCAAAATATAAACAAGGGTGTATATATACTTAACTATACTATATAAATTATAGATCCATGGTGATTGATTCTAAGATCTTGCATTGTAATATTATATTCCTAATTTATTATTATTATGCTTTAAGTACACTCCACAAAATACACCATAGGTCCATAGGTGTTTTCATAGGAAGTGTTTGGTTTAGTGTTTTCCTTAGGAAATTACAGAGGGGTAGATTAGGGGGAAAAACTTAATTTATTTATTAGGTAAATAACTCATCTATAATTCTATATATAGCAATTACTCCCTCTATTTTATTTTGCTTATTGCGTTTGAAATCTTTTTATGGGAGATGATTGGCCAAAGCGCAACAAATAAAATGAGACAATCTTCCCCATAGATAGATGCAGTGGCGGATCCACCTTGACCCCACTTGAACCTAAATGTGTAAATTTTTCTCTTATAAAATTTAGAAAATTTTCAAATTTCCCCTATAATTTAGAATTATTGACCCCTATTAAATTTATCAAATGCATTTTGACCCCACTAAACATTTTTTCTATATCCGCCACTAAACATTAAGGATGCTAATGTGATAATTTTTATAAAATGTAAAGACAAGAAGGCAAAATTTATTGTAACTATAAGCTTATTTTCCTCACTGCATGCTAGTTATAACTATAAACATTTTGTTTGGAAAATTTATTAGGCTATTATTTCTGACCATGATCGATAAAGTCTTGTGCATTAAAAAGTCCTATCCAGCAAATACCATATAACCTTAACTCTAACCACATTTTCTTGGGCTACTCTATCCAATAACCACTGATCAAGTCTAGTATAGAATATAGAATAGTATCTTGAACCTTCACCAACAAAGTTGATGGAAATCCACAAAATAAGATGTGCATAAATATCCTTAAAACATGGCACTAATGCTTGTCACTTTTCTAATAACCTTAGCAAAAAAAAAAGGGGTCCCACACGGAATTCAATTTTGTAGTAGTTTATGGAATTAAGCAAGTCGATTATATGATCAAAGCCATACAACAAAAACCAATGTCAAAAGAGTAGCGCGCAAAAGAACATGCCCCATGCTTTTGCACGAAAATTAAGTCCCCGTTTTTTTCTTGAAGATGTTTTCAATGTGTTGTAAGTTCATGGGTTAATCCATAAATTAATGGACCACCAATTAGGAAATACACCCTAACACGCCTTGTCTAGTTCCCTAAACTACTCTATTAGCGATCATCGTATTTTGGTCTGTTCTGTTCAACTTAGGGTGTGTTTGATTCAACTTATAAAAGCACTCTGTGTTTATTTTCAGAAAATTCAGATCAGATCAGACCAAATCAGATCAGATCAGCATTTTGTTATTTGTTCTTTATAAACTCAATTAATATTATTTCTCTTAACAAATAATAATGAATAGTGTTATATAATTATAATATTATGCATACTAATGATTAATTATATTTATTGATGACAAAAAAATTGAATTGTTGTGATATTTTAGCTTATATTTTGGAAGTAATACTATAGCCATAAATAAAAAAAATTACTACCAATTTTGAAGGATAATATTAATTATTAATTATTTACATAATTTTTTATTTGAAAGAAAATTATATACATAATACACAATGATAATATTAATTATTAATATATATTCATCTTTAGAAAAAAATAAGTTCAGATAAGTTCGTATTTTAAATAAGTTAAAAAAAAAATAAGTATGGAGAGAGAAAAAACTTTAGTATAAGATATATGACAAAACATATTTATATATGATCTTGTTAAATTTGTTTAAATACATAGCATTTAAATATCAACTTTTAAAGAATATATATATATATATATAATTCAGAGAGTACGAAGTATAATGGAAGAATTAGTAATTATATTAAACATGCATTTGGATTGAAACTTTAAAAAAAAATACTACATATAAAATAGGATTATTCCCATTGGTATACCCGAAAATTTACATATTCACACTGGTATACCTAAGTTTTAAAAAATACCAGTGGTATACCTAAATAAATATCGAAATTCAATAACCACTTTTAAAGGCTGTTTCAGGCCATTAAATACCACTAATTCGACCATAAACATACTTAGGTTAACTATAGTTAGTTTTTTCGGGTAACCACCATTGACTAAATAAAAAGAAAAAACGATTTTATGGTTGTTAATGTACTAAAACAACCTTTAAAAGTGGTTAATGAATTCCATTAAAAATGTAGGTATACCACTGGGATTTTTTAAAACTCAAGTATACCACTGGAAATACGCAAATTCTCAGGTATACCAGTGGGAATAATCCTATAAAATATTGTGAAACACATAGAGTATAAATGTCGTAGAAATTTATAGCAAAATTAAAACAATACTCTTTAAAGTATATCAAGTTGTGCTATTTATGGGTTTGAACAAATTATCTTCCTAAATGGCTAAATCTCAACAATTCTCCATTTACAAATTACGGACTATTTGATAAGATCAAGTCTCGCCGGTAGAGTAAAAAATATCTCTACCTTATGTTATAAATATCTCTACCTTATGTTACAAATTACGGACTATTTGATAACTCTTCACTACTTCCGTTAATTTTTATGTACAACGATTAAATATTTCTACCTTATGTTACATTTAAAATGACCATCTTTACATGATCAACTCTTACCGAATTAAGAACTACTTCTTTCATTCTGATTTACTCACAACGCAACGTTAGATTTTTTTTTTACACTATTCACAATCTTAATTTTTATTACATTTTATGATTCGAAAAGTTCTTTATTACAATCGATGATCTACATTTTATTATAATCTTTACAACAACAAAATTAAAGAGACTGGCATTCTAAATTGTGCATTCGCAAACGTAAAAATTGCTTATGGTCTGTTTACTTCAGCTTAAATTCAGTTCAGTTTAGTTTAAGTTATATTCAGTTTAGTTCTCAACTTCCTTCTCTTATAAAATATTATTTTCAGTTGTATTCAGTTCGATCAGTTCAGTTTTATTCAGTTCGATCAGTTCAGTTCAATTGTATTCTGTTGAAATAAACAGATTACAAATAAATTGTGCATTCACAAGGTGAAAATTGGTTAAAATATATGCATTTGTGATTCCACGATTAGAAGTATGTTGGATTTGACTAGCCAGTGCCATGCGCCAACCTAGTTTTGATTCTCGTAGCCAATAGAGAACGAACCAGACAATACACCCCCTATCAATCGAGAGATATCAGGTAAATTAAATTGATTTTTTTAGCAAATATATCAAATGACATTTTAAGATAATTTTGACAAACTTTAAGGATTGTGATCCGAGCACCAACTATATAGGATGTATTTTAATAATATATTTTCAACAAAATTACAAAAATATCATTTGATATGTGAGTTAAAAAAATCAACTTAATTTGCCGATTATTTTAATAAATCCTTACTTTCAAACTAGTACTAGGTGACCTTTTTTTTACCGTTGTTCCAATGAAGATTTTGGTTCAATTGTGAAGGGTCAAATGGTTCACCGGTTTTACCTAGTCCATAAAGTTTATTTTAGGTGTAATGGTCAAATGGTTGGTGAGAAATTCGTAAGTCATAATTTTATTTCCATTCTATTTTTTCATCCCATTTTTCTTAATTACGTCAAATAACAAATAAGGATATCACTTAATATTACATTTTCCGTTTATAATTTATTTCCATTTCATTCACATTATTCCTACCCTTATACCAATTAATCAAAAAATTTAAGTTCAATGAATCTTCAAAAATCTCAATGGCAAACATTTAATTTTGCACACCCTTTTTTCTCAAAAAAAATAAATAAAAAAAATTGCACTCCCTCTGGGTTTAGAGAAAGTACACATACGAGTAGGGACACAAAATATTCCACATACAAATATAACTTATAATTAATTAATATTCATTATTGATAGTAAATATTTATTTTGTTCTAATTTTAAAATTTAAAAGAAAAATGGAATTTAATAATCACATAATCTGCTCAAAATAATCTCACTTTTAATTTATTCTAAAATAATCTCACATTTATACATCATCTGCTTAAAATGTAATAATCTCACATTTATTCTAAAACTATTTTAAGCAACTTACGTATAAAATTGAGATTATTTTAAAATAAATTAAAAATAAGATTATTTTGAGCAGACCAACAAAATGTATGATTATTAATCAAAATAATTCTTTTTTCACGCATTTTGAAGAAGCGGTTTAACGGTGTAAACGATCAAATTAATCAAAATAATTTTGATATTAGTAACTTATAATCACAATATTGCTTGTATTAAAACCATTTTGATTAATTTCTTCGTTTAGACCCTTAAATCGCTTCTTCAAAATGCGTGAAAAAACAAATGTTGAAATTTTTATGTTACGGAGAGAGTATATAGCATGTGTAGCTCCGAATTTATACCCAAGTACAATTTTTTAAAACATATAAAGTGATAAAGACCATTAAAATACTTAAATACATACAATGTATAATAAAAAAAAGGCAAATGACAAAAATATATTGACTTTTTTTTTTGTTTTGAAAAACAGCATACTTTTACTTTCCTCCAGCAAAACTGCGTAAGCATGCAGCACTGATTCAATTATAACCGTTTGATTCATTTTTTTACCTAAAAAGCCTCGTTTGACTACCATAAAAACAAAACAAACCAAACCCAAAAAAAAGTAAGGAAAAAAAAAAAAAAAAACAGATGAAGAAGAGAGAAATTAATTAAACTTACATTTCTGGGCATTGAAGAAAAGAAGAGCTTTATGAAGGGCAAGAGTGTAATTATCAGGAGGAGGAGGTCCATGGTTAGGCTTAGGCAAAGACTTTGCAATAATAATAGGCATAGCAATTACAATGAATGCAATAAGAAATGACCAAAATGCCCATTTAACCACCTTCTTTTTCACCACAACACACCCTAAATCAACATAATTTTTCTTCTTGTTTTTCCTAGTTTCTTGGGGTGCTAATAGCCAGCTTTGTTGAACTTGATCTAATTCATTATTGTTATTAAGGAATTTTTGTTGGTATAATAAACTTGATGTGTCCCAATCTTCCATTTCTCTGCTTTTTTCGTATTCTTCTTCTTCTTCGTTATTTTTGTATCTTCGGACTTCGTAGGTTCCTCCCCATACATTTGGGCTGTGCATTTTTTTTGGTTTGTTTGAATTAATTGGGTGTGATTTGTTGAAATGGAAATTTGGACTGAAATTATTAATTGTTTGAGAAAGAAGGTTATATGGGGGGAGGGGGGGAAGGTGTTATTTATGGGGAGAGGAGAAAGGGAAGAAAAGAAACTAGAAAGGATAAATAATGAGTTTGTTTTTTTTGAAAGGAGTATATATAAACATATCGTAAAAAGTTACACTTATTTATCCAAATGCCGCTGTTAGATGTTTATAAACATCTTTTGTCTTAGCACTAGATAAATCAGGATTCTCTTCGAGAGGAAGAAATCTTGATTTTCTTTCAATTGTTTACCTTTTCTCCAGAAAAAAAAAAAGTGGTCCGGCCCGGCCCGCTTTTTTGCGGGGTTTGGACATAAAAATTAGGCCCGAACTTGCTTTTTTAATTTTTTCGTGAGGGCCTTGGACATTTAAAATTAGACTTTTTGCTATTTTTTTATACCCGGCTCGAAAAAGTCCGAAAAGCCCGCCAAGCACGCACTAAATTTTCGGGCTTTGGCTAAGAAATTTGGGCGCGAGCTGAGCCCGGCCCGAACCCGGCCCGCTTTATGGGCTTGATTTCTTGCATCGGCCCGTCCCGAAGCCGGCCCGGCCCACGATCACCTCTAATATACTACTCCCTCTGTCCACAAATAAGTGCTCAATTTTAACCAAAAAAACTCTCACCATTTTGGTCAAAGTGGAGAACTTATTTGTGGACGTAGAGAGTACATTTTTATCTCAATACTTGCTACATAAGTAGCACGTACTTCTAATAAAAAATGGATTTAAGGAGATATAGAGTGAAAAATAAATAATTAATTGATCCAAAACAAAAGTAAAGTTTAAAAAAATAATAATAAAACAACACATGGGTAACTTTTATACTAAATATTGTAAAATTATTTGTTACAAGTATTATATTACAGCCTAAAATGATAAAAGTTGCAAGGTCTATAACACGGAAACAAACCTGTAAAAAGAAATGCAAGAATGAAAAAGGTGTTTTTGATAAAAGTGAAAACGATTTTAGTACTCTATGTTAGTCATATTATATACTCGTATTATATATTTATATTTAATATTAGGCCTTGATTGATTCAACCTCATTTTCCTTGGAAGTGCAAATTCCTAGGAAGTGGCTAAATGAGATTGTGTTTGGTTGAATATAAAAAGAAAAATTGTAGGAAATTCAAATTCCTAGGAAATGTGAGTTCCTACAAATCATAGGAAATTAATTACCAACTCCCCCCTTGGTGAGTTGAATTTCCTAGGAAATACATTTTCCTATAGTGCTAAACAAACAAACTTGCCTAATTCCTAGGAAATAGACATAGGAAAAAATTTCCTATGAAATAATTTCTCATGTGAACCAAACAACACCTTATTATAAGTTGTGAGTTGTGACGCGGTGGTAACAACCAGTGTGCTCACTAGTAAGGAATTAAGGAAAAGAATAGTACATAGAAAATCAATTTTCTTTTTCTGTAAGAAACATACTTATCTCGATTATATAAGAGAGGGGGAGAGAATGGTGTCCCTCATAAAAAGTTTCGGCCTTGTTTGATGATTAGAGTTTGGAGTTTAGAGTTTGTGGTTAGATGATTACTTTTTATTCAGAGGATTTGACTGCTGATTTAGATAGTTGATTGTTTATTTGTTTAAAGGTGTTTGGTAACACATAGCTGATTGTTTAGAGTTTTGTTATGTAAAATGACATTTATGGACATTTAAAAATAACTCGTAGGTTTTAATAGGTTTAAATATGTGGACAAATTAGTCAATTAATATTTCTCTCTCCAAAACTCTGAAGAAAAAGCTGCTCAACCCAGCTTTTTCTAAAGAGAGTTTTAATCAGAGTTTTTGGTACAAAACTCTATTTTAAACTCTATTTTACCAAACACCCAAATTAGAGTTTTGAGTGGTCAAAACTCTAAACTCTCATCAAAACTCTCTTAACCAAACAAGGCCGAAAATACCCTTAATAATTTCAAGAAAAATTATTAAAGATTTAAATTTTTACTTTTTTACTTACTATATATAACAAGGGTGCGTCTGATTCAATTTAAATAAGTACTCTTGTGCTTATTTTCATAAAATTCATATCAGATTAGATCAGATAAAAAAGTTTAGATCAAATCAGAAAAATTATAACTATAATAATAACTACAATCAAAAAAATTTACTACATATTCTTTTATATAAAAACCGGTATATGTATCAAATATTTCAATCAAAATTTTAAGACCATTTTTTATAAGGAAATAAGGAATAAATAATGTCTACCCAGAAATTTTAATACTCACACACTTAAATATAAAATACAAATGCCTAACTAGAAATTTCAACACTCACTTCCTTAAATATAGAATACAATATTAATTTTGGGGGAAAAGAGTCAATAATTAATTACCAAAGAAATTAGAAAGATTAATGAAACAACAAATTTGAAAAGAAAATTAAAACAATTATAAATTGAAAAGTGTTTTTTTAACGATTTCAAAATTGGTTCTAAGATATTTTAAATTATTATATCAATTTGTGTTCGAAAAATAAACCAAATATGAAGTTAATAATATAGGGTTATTTACGCAATAAGTGAAAAAAAATAGTATCCATTGCGGGAGGAGAGCTAGTGTGAGTCGCACTTGCAATCGAGCAGTTTTCATGTGCACTCCAACACTGTTGCGTTAAGCTTGTCATCATAAGAATTAACATCCTATTTAAAAAAGAAAATTTGCTTTTGAAATTACCAAAGGCAGCAATTGTATTTTGTTTCTCATGAGTTTTAACTTTAACTAAGAGGTCTTTTATTTCATAAATATATTCAATTCGATCTAAAATAGCTTTCCAATTTGATTACATAAAACGCATATGAACATTCCAATCAATGTTTTTAAAATTTAGGTAATTTAGATGGTCAAACATATGTATTAAAAACTGTGCAAAAACAAATGTAACAACCATTTTGAGAGAAATGATATGACTAGTCATTGTCAATTGGTAATTATATATGTTGTTGCATCTTGACGAACTATATTGGGACTTTGCTCCAATTGGTCGCTACACTAATAAATCTGCTACTTGTCTGGCTCGTGGCCTTCCCACATCCCACGTATGCACCTAAATGTGATTTTCATTAGATTTGAAAATTGGATATCAACCGTTCCCTAAAATCTAAAAACGTTCACTTGGAAAATTATGCATATAATGGTCTCTAGGTTCCTCAAATTTTGGTTACTCGTAGGCTTCCCATCTCCGGATACTGCCGCTTCTGCCATTAGGCGAATGAGTCTCAAGATTATATTTTCCTTCATTGTCATAGTGGTCCTGGTCTACATACATATCCAGGCTATTTGTTGGATTTCTCCCTTTCTAGGGCAACTTACACTACCTTTTCTCCTATGATACCTACATAATCAGCATCATCCTTTACTAGTTTAAAATTTTAAATCCTCTACATACTTCAAAGTATTTGGAAAATCCGAAACATTTTTTTTTTTTGGTAATACTCCTTTTTCTTCAGCTACAATTTTTGCTTGAGCTCTTTCTCATTTTCAAGAATGGAAATCTCATTTCTCTTTAGATTTTATATGCTATATGTACAATTCAAGCAATCCTAGGTTACCCGCCCATGTCCCTCTCTCTATATTTGTAAAGTGAACCCCTGGCAATATTAATCTTAAATTTGATGGTTCCTTCCGAAATATTTCTGCTTCAACCGGAATTGTTCTTCGGGATCACATTGTAATTGCCTTGCTGCAAAGGCTTTTTTTAGCAAAACATCTCTATCAGTTGTAAAAGTTGTTGCGCTTGGACTTCTTGGCAAGTCTCATAACTTTTCTTTTATCTATATTGAAGGAGACAATCTTACAAATATTATTATTTTGCAGGAAAAATTATGATGCCCTTGAAAGATTCATCTTCTCATGGAGGGTATTAATTTGATTCTTCGGGACTTCGCTTCGGCGTCTTCTACTTACATCTTTTGGGACACAAATCGTACGACTGATTATGTAGCTTCACTCGAAAAATGGATCCCTACGCATATAAATATTAACCCTTTTTTGGATGCCAGACTTTCTTTCATTCTTTTTAAGTCTGATAATTTGGTTTTATATGTGTTTTCCTCCCTTATTTTGTATGGTTTTATTATGTAAATTGTGCTCTTAGAAGTCATTTTGCCGCTAATAAGTCGATTTGGAGTGTTTTGTGTGTTTTGTGTCTTTTCCATGTCTTTGACAGGATTTTGATAAAAGATGCTCTAAATGAGACAAAAACAATCAAAGTATGTCAAGCTAGGCACTAGAGAAGCATTGGGATGTCACGGTGAGTGTTGGGGAGGTTCTGGTGACAATTAGTGAAGAATTGGCTTGAAGTTATTTGATTTGGTTCGAATAATTTTGACCACCTCTCATTATTTTTGACATAACTCGATCTATGATTGTCGGATTAAAGCGATTCTAGTAGCGTTGGAAACTAGATTTAAATAACTTTAAAACGGTAGGTCACACACCCGATTTCGACTTGAAACGAAGAAGTTATAGCCATTTCAAGTTGATGGTCAGATTTTGGCCCAAGAAACCGTTTGGCCCAATTATAAAACGTGTGCTTCCCATATTTTTCCCTATAAAACTTGTCTTTGGACCTTTTTAATTTTTTTTATATTAAGTTTTAGGGTTTAGCTTTTTTTCCTTTCCTTTTATGTTTTGTTAATTACTTTTTTGTTTCTTTAATTCAAGATTTGTTCTTTCGGTAATTTCTTCTTTCTTTCCTTTTGTTCATGCTTATTTAATATTTACGCCTTTTGATTTATTCTGTATTATTTTCTTTGATTAGATCTCCTTCCCTCTAGGGTTTAGGGGATCTATGATTGATTGAATGGGTTGATTGATTTTCTTTGTTCTTTAATCCATTATTTGTTTTGAACTTCCTAAAATCTGATCTTTATCATATAAAATTGAGTAAATATCAAGTTGGCGGTAGTCGAGAGGTGAAAATTTCATATAGACTTAAGATTTTAGGTGAAATTAATCTAGTATTCCGATGGGATATTAGATTAATTCTATAGATCTAATTAATTGCGAGAGCCTGTTAGACCTTGGTTAAAGCTTACATGTGAATTATCGAACATTGATATTTAATCAATTCAGGATGTTAATCATAGTGAACTTAAACCTTAAAGCTAATAAAGTTTTGATTTTTATTATTTTTCCTGTTTTGTTTTCTTTAATTTAGTTTCCTTTCCCTCTAAAATCTTTTTACATAATTTGAACATTTTAGAATTAAGAGAAAATATGTACTTCCTTGTGGATTCGACCCTACTTATCACTACTACATTAGTTTTGATATTTAGGTTATTTTTGATAGGTTAACGGCAGCCTCATCAAAGTCAGGGTGTATGTTTTTTCGGGAAGCAGAAATCCTCATGTTTCATGTATACATGTTGGGAAGCATGGTAAATCAGGAAAATCTATATAATGTCTTATTTTCCCAATATTGTTATTGGTTATTACCTAGGAAGCATGGGTACTCCATTTTTGCTCACGTACCCATACCATATATCAGGGTGTAGTCCATTTGTTCTTTTGTTTTTTTAAATGTGTTTAGACAACAATTATCCATTTTAACAACCTTTTTTTTTTGCCTATTTTATATCTTATTTATTGCATTTTTCATTTTATCTAAATATCTTGATCAAAATTTTCATAATATATCTGAAATAGTTATAAATATTTTCATTTTTAATATATTATTTAATATATATTTTAACGTATCCGTATCCTTTAATTTTTCAATAGGCGCGTATTGCGTACCCGTTTCGTACAAATACCCGTCTTCATATCCGTTTCCATGCAAGTGATGCAACCTAGCTAAGTTATTATTACACCTTGGGTTGTATACTTTGTTCAAGTAGTATAATAAAGTTGAATTCAGGATTTTTTTTTTTTTTAGTATTCCCCAAATAGGATGTACAAGACAAGTCAATACTCAGCATAATCCAGCTGTAGCTTGGCTGGGTTTATTCATGCACTACAAAGTGTGATACAAAGTGTGAAAATTGCCATTCTTTTGACATGGAAACTTCCTTAGGAAGCAACACATTTTTGGACGTCATCTAAATATATATACTCCCTCCGTTTCATAAAAATGTCAACAATGTCATTTTCACGTATTTTAAGGAAACGATTTAAGGGTGTAAACGAATGAATTAATCAAAATGGTTTTAACACAAGTAAGAATATGAATTTAAGTTACTAATATAAAAAATATTCTAATTAATTTAATTGTTTACACCTTCTAATAGCTTCCTTAAAATGCGTGCAAAAACAATCGTTGCCATTTTTATGAAACGGAGGGAGTATGTAAATATATTGCTTAACAACCTTTGCTTTTAGGTTTTTATCCCTTGTCATTTTTTATATGAATAGCGAAAAAATAGAGAGGAAAAAAAATAGGAAAAATTGCTTTGAATAATACAACCTTTCAGCGATTTACTTTTAATACGCAAACCTTTCAATTATTATTTAATAAGCTAACCTTTACCCCAAAATTCTTTCAGTAGGCAAAACAACCTACTACCGGCTAAAAAAGAATTTCAAAATTAAAACCCTTAAAAAAAACCAACTCCTTTGCTTAAAAAAAAAAAAAACCTTCTCCCCTTCATTCGATGCTTTTCTCCTCCCTTGATGCTATCAAAAACTTAGTTTCTCAAGTAAAGGTAAATACTTGCCAAAGTTCTTGCTCTATAATTATGTTTGAATTGCTTCTCAATTGTATGATTTTTTACATTAATTGCATTATAATAGGTTGAAATTTTTTTAAAAGAATATTTGTGAAGTTGAAGTGGAGGAGAAGAATGGAGGAAGATTGTTGGACTATTTGACTGGAGAAGAAAATGGAGTAAGATGCATTAGAGTGATTTTTATTAAAAAATACCTACAACTTATCTGCTACTGTAGGTAAGTTATTTTTTTGCCTACTGAAAGAATTTGGGGGTAAAGGTTGGCTTATCAAATAATAATTGTAAGGTTAGCTTATTGAAAGCAATTCGCTGAAAGGTTGTATTATTCAAAGCAATTTTTCCAAAAAAATATTGTCAGTTTTGAAAAAACAAAAAGTACTCAAATGAGAAAATTATTGACTATAAAAAATAGAGAGGAAAAAAACATTATTGTCAGTTTTGAAATAATAATAACAATGTCAAATTAGTAAAATTCAAATGAGAAAATCGATCAATCAACGAATGAAAGACGATGATACTATTGTTTGAAATGTCAAATGTATACCTTAGGTGGATATACTGGATACAGTTATACGGACCTTCATTGCTAAAGGTCCGTTTGGTAGGGAGAGTGTTTTCAGATAAAACTGATTTTCCATTAGAAATGTTTTACGAGTACATTGTAAAATACATTTTCACGAAGGTTTTCCTTTGTTTGGTTGGATGTAAAATGATACTTCCTCCGTTCTAAAAAAAATGCAACAGTCAACATTTTGCACTATTCACATTATATACTTTGACCAAGTTTTGAGCTTCCTACATAATAAAAAATATAGTCAAGTGGGAACTTGTTAGATTCGTCTTGTAAAATACTATCTTAATATCAACTTTTTATAATTTCTAAATATTCATAATTACAGTTATTAAGGGTCAAAGTAGTGTCTCGGCATGCGCGAAATGTTGACTGTTGCATTTTTTTGGAACGGAGGAAGTATTTTATTTTAAGCATTTTTTGTTTGGTGGAATTGAAAATTGATTGCTTCAATAAATTGTGAGGGAAAATGTTGTTCTTCCAATTGTGAAATAAAATGTTTTTTCTTTTCAATTTGAAGGGAAAGTATTTTCAATAAGGTAGAAAATGAATTTAATTTCCACCTCCAGTTTTACATTTTAATATTTGACTTCAAACCAAACAGCGTAAAATGATTTTTTTTTATAGGGAAAACGCTGTACATCCTACCAAACAGATCATAATTCCTAGTTTAGCATTGTACTATGTTTAAAAAATAACACATACAACGACATAAACTGAAAGTTAATTGACACATAACAAATAATTTTTGTTGATTTTAATTAACGCACTCTATTCAAAATATTTACAAATACACCATTATGCATTCTGTTGAGTATGATTAGGCATCCCATCACAATCACTTGCATTGCAAAGTTAAGGTTGAAAATTGCAACCAGTTCTCCAATGTCAACCAGGACAGAGGAGACGTGCAAAATAGCCGCATTTTGACCAAAGCAAAGCTTCTTGGCCTTCCATTAGCTACTAACTAGGTTAGTCTCTTGCATCACATGATTTATTAGCTACGAACTATTTTTTGGGTAATTTTTAAATGATTACTTATTATTTTGAATGTACTTCATTTGTAATATATTAACTACAAAAATTTAACATTTTTTTCTTTCTATTTTATGTCAAATCGTTGCACGTACTTATTAATTTAAAAGAATTTTGTCAATATTGAAACCCGTGCAAGGATAAAAAATAGAAAAATAAAAACGACAACATCAATTAGTTCTTGAAATTTTTTTAATGATAAAATAACACATTTATAATGATGACTTAAGCAATTTTTTATTTTACTATATTCATTTTAGGGGTTTCTTTTTGTATTAATTGTATTGATTTCTTTTTTAAAACTTTTGTAACAAATTTGAAAATTGTATACTTTTTTTAGTTTTACTAGTTCAAACCTCATAGGTTCATATTATGTACGGTGTTATATAAAAAATATTATTTAAATAACTCTAATTTAATTAAAAGACCACTACTATACTTTCCATCCCTATCCCCACCAACCATCTTGAAGACACTCTCTTTTGGGGTCTTTCTTCTGATGGTCAATTCTCTGTCAAATCCGCAGCCATGCTTATTAACAATCTAATTAATTTAAACAATACACAACATCTTGTGCCTTTCCACTGGAATTTGAACCTCTCACTCCCTAATAAAATAAAATAAAAATTTATGGAAACTTAATTTGTATCGATGCCTTACCGATCAAAGAACGACTTATTAGAAGCCATGTTGGAGTCCCCCGTGACTATCAATTTTGCAACATTTACCATATTCTTTTCACTTGTCAATTTACGAAAAACCTACTAGCTATGGTAATCTTAATTACCATAGTTGGCCTCTCCCGATCACTAACCAAAATGATACAATCATTGATATTCTTTGTGCTATTAATTAGAAACAACCAGGAAAGCCATTCCTTTTGCAAAATAGCCATAATTTGGTGGCATAGTTTGTAATACCCCGAAATTTAGGGCCAAAAAATTTCGCGGATATTAGTATTATTTTATTTATTCTAAGTCCAAAAGGCCCAGTAATTTGGACTGTTTTATTTTGTTTCTCTCTCTTTTATCTCAAATTGGGCCAATGACCCAATTTTTCCTCTCCCTTATGACATGGCCGACCCCTCCTTTCTTTTTGGGCCAATGTTACTTCTTTGGTTTAATTTAATTATTTAAAGGATTTGATTAATTAAATTAAATAATTAATTTTTGAAATCCTAAAACCTAGTCTTCTAAGCCCTAAATGCTAGGTCCAATTCTCCCTTATTTCCTCCCTTTTTACGGCAACCCTAGAGTTATTTTTAGGGTTTGTTTTGTTTCCTCCTTCTATATATATAATAGCTTAGCAATTGTTTTTGGTTCCTAATTGCAAAAGCTTGTAAACTCTTCAACAAAACTATCCTCCTTTCCCCTCAAAAATAACCGAGCTACATTCACCCAAAGTGGTGAATTTTGCCTTGGAATATTTAGCGTAATGAGGTAACTATGCTATTTCGTTTAATTTCGGTACAAGTTAATCACATAGTTAATTAGGATTAAAACATGAAAATTGTTAGGAATTAGTGTCATGATCACCTAGAAAATTTCGAATCATATGATAGAATATTATGTAATTTTTCTTGATGATAATATGTAATCTTTATGAATTATTATGAAATTTTCTTGATTATTTTATGTAGTTTCTTGAAATCTTTAATTGTTGAATAATTACTTGTATGAATTTATTTCTTAACCAAATCTTGTTATTTCTTGATGAATTTTTCGTGGAAGTTTCTTTACTATTTGATTATGAATCATGATTTATTTCGTGCCAAAATTCATCCTTTTCTTGCTTGAAATAATTTAATCTTTTAAACCGGTAAAACTGTCCAGATTTAGTTTACAAATTCAAGACACTTAATCAATTCGGATGGCTATGAAATTTTAGGTGGAAGTCAGTAATAGTGTTTTACAGCTTGTGTTAAAGTTTCGTAATTTTTAAAGTTTGTTTGCTATGGCAGAAAAATCTGAAACTGATTTCAGCGAATCTGATTTGTTAGTTATAAAATCCCTTAAAAATAGTAAATGACGTTATTTTTGGACGAAATTTATGCACGTTAAACCTTGAACTTATATATAGCTTCCATCAAAATTTCCAGATTATTCGAGACCTTTAAAAGGTCGTTCTTAATTTAATTCTTTAAAAATCAGATTGTGTAAAATAGTGTGATTAAATTATTAAAACATGTTATTTTGAATTCTTGAATTCAATCTTGATCTTGTTTGAACCCTATGATAGCCGTGTGGTGTGATGTAAATAAAGGAATGATTTTGATCTTGTTTTCATAATTAATCTTGACATATTGTGTTTTAAGGATAATCTTAATGTTTATTATAAAGTTTGTTATGAATTGTTGGTTATTGAATTTAATTAATTAAATATGTAATCTTTAGTATTGTTGATATTTTCGAGTGATATAGAATATGAAAAGTGGAATTTTATCATATTTTAAGTAATTTATGTAGTTAATTGTATTTTATGTGATTTATTGAATTAATTATATGATGATTTGATGAATTTATGTAATTGTTATATTACTCCTAAGATGTCGTGTGGTTTAGTTCTATTGTGCTCAATTTTAGTTTAATTTTGACTTTTAATAATATTGGGATAACTTTTGGGAATTAATATTATTATTATAGTGTTTAATATTTACTAAAGGAACTATCAGGGATAAGTTGTAATATGAAGGGTAATGGCAATATAACCAAAAAGGGATAAATTGTAACATAATAATAATAAAAGGATTTCAGGATAGTTAATATATCTGTCCCCCTAATATTTATTATTGTTATTATTATTATTAAGGAAGTCAGTAGGGATAAGTTACAATATGGAATAAAGAATAATAAAATGTTAATAGGGAAGGAAAGGAAACAGAGTAAAAGGGTAATTAATTGTTTCGATCTCTGGCTAGGAAAGACTTGGTATTTAAGGTGGCCAATATACGTGCCGCACCTCTCTTTCCTGGGACTTCGAATATTTCATTCCCGATTACGGTCACCTAGTACTTCCGAGTATAAGAAAGATATTAAGTTAAGATCGCCCCTGCGATGACGCAAAGGTCATCAATCGGGTTAATAAGTTAAGAGCGCCCCTGCGATGACGCAAAGGTCATCAATCGGGTTAATAAGATAGGACGCCCCTGCGATAACGCAAAGGTTATCAATCGGGTTAAGTCGTTGCCACTGCCAGACTGCGGTATCTGCGCAGTTCTTGATTCTAGGATATGTAGTCGTCTAGGTAGTTCTCGCAAAGGAGGACTATTTAGGGGTTATGGCCATAGCTTAGGCTTAGTTCTCGCAAAGGAGGGCTACGGGTGGGACGCAAAGGTTCACCCCGACATGTTTTAGGAAAGTTGTGGACGCAAAGGTTCACTACGAGCTATAAAGACCGGTCTGCTAAGAAGTGAAGATATATGATAAGATAAGAATATGTTAAGTTAAGAAAAATGACATGATATGTTTATGAAGTTAAGATAATATAAGGCATATTATGATAATTGATGTATAAGTTTGTGTATAATATAAGTTAAGTATTAGATGAAATGGATTATGAATGATATAAGTCTTCCGCTGTGTATGTTTGTATACGTATGACTCTGGTATGCTCGTATGTATGTATGAATGTATTTCGTATGTATGCTTGTATTGTATACGTATTTTGTACGTATCTCTAACCGTATTTTGCAGGTATTATTATACGTATTGTATACGTACTTTTATACGTATTGTGTATGTATTTCTAACCGTATTTTTGCAGGTATTATTATACGTATTGTATACGTATTTTTGTATGTATTTGTATATGTACCCTGTATGTACTTGTGTATGAAATGTTATCTGTTTACATGTATTTTTCGTGTATTATCCTATGCTATTATGTGGTTAGCGGTCCCTTATTTAAATGGGACAACCTAGTTACTCGCCACTGACGGTGGACCCCCCCCTCAATTTCAGGTGACGATGCAGCTGCTTAGAACGGGCTTCCGCTGGTTTGGGCTTTGGTGTGGCTGAGATTTTAGTAGTACCTTAGTATTTCTAGAGTTGCAATAAGACAATATTTCATTATTTCAGTTATTATCCCAGTATGTTGGGAAAAACAATATTTTGGTTTATGTAATTTTTAAGTATTCTATCCTTGTAGACTTTTGGAATTATTTATGGATTTCATTTTAAGTTAATAAAAGATGCTATTATTCTGAATATACATAATTAATGTTTAGTTAATGTTTAAGTAATGATCCGCAAGTCGTTTTCCTTCGTCAAACGACAGCTCAAAAAGTCGGGTCGTTACATAGTTGGCTATTCCGCAATTCCTTGATTTTTAAAAATGAGTCCATGTCCATTACTTAGGCCACCATTAAAATTAATCAATTTCTTAAAAATTGGTCAAAAATCCTAAAGACCTCAACACTATTAACACTAATAGTTCCAGTGCTAATAACTATTCTTCTTCCCCTAGCCCCAATAGACGATGTCGATCTCATTGGACTCCCCCTCCTACCGACCATTTCAAACTAAACTTCGATGGCTCTAAATACAACTCAAACAACACAACTTTAGGATTCCTCTTAAGAAACCATAAAAGGTGAACTAGCCTTTTCAGCTGCAAAAAAGATTAATGATCACTCAAGCATCCTCTTTGCAAAAGCTTTAGCGCTTAGAGAAGGAGTAAAACAAGCATTTGCCCTGAATATTAACTGCTTAGTTATTGAAGGCGACAATCTAACTGTTATTAATGCTATTAGAAACATTGGGAGATTCATACCATCATTGAAGATACTAGAATTGATCTCAGTCGGTTTGATTCTATTTCCATAAATCACACATATAGATAAGTAAATAACGCTGCAGACTATCTTGCAAATAAAAAATCAGTTTGTTGAATTGAGTAATTGGTTTTTAGACCACCTATGTATGTATGTATTATATAATCTCACATTTTGCACTTATGCAACTAATAATCCCACATTTTATAAATTCAGTAATCCTACCTAGCTTTACTTGTATTAATTTAGTGAACCTTTTTCAGCTTACCTGATAACAAGTTAAGGCTACATGTTTCCCTCCTTAAACACACATAATCCCAGCCCTCTACCTCCACCTGATGTCATTTTATCCAGGTTAGTATTTACCTTATCCAGGCCAGTGTTTTTTTTTTTCCAGCTGAGTTTTTATTTTGTATAGGTAAAAGTTTATTTTGTCCAAATTAGTGTTTATTTTGTACAAGCTAGGTGTGGTTATTTTGTCCAGGTGATTGTTTATTTTATCCAGGTGAGAGTTTATTTTATCGTGGTAAGAGTTTATATTAATTTGTCCAACAAGTTTCACGCTAGTCGCTCACATTTCTTTTTTGAGCAGAATACTGAGCTAGCCTTCGAAGGAGATCCGGGGCGTTTGGCTGAATAACGTCGTCTTAGCTATTATCGTACCGGGATAGAGATGATGGTGAGTGTTTATTTTTGTCTGAATGAATGTTCCTTTTTCCAGGCGAGTTTTTTTTTAGTCCAACTCGCCTGACAATAATATTGTGTCAAACGTATCTGGCAGAATAACTTCTCAAATTTTAATTAAGGAAAAAAGTGCTTAGTATCCTGGCGAGAAAGTTTTTCCAAGAAATTGACACTTGGCAAACATAATCTTTATTCTAGTTACTATTTTAGTAATTTTTGTGATTATAAATTTACTAGATTAGCACATGTGTGTTGCACATATTTTCTTAATAATGATAATTAATTTTACAATATAAAGTATCATTCTATCAATACTAATTTAGAAAATCTTGACATAGTCGAACTAAATAAAGATAAACATAAGATGTATGGTTAAAAAAATATTTTGAAATTTAAGTAATCCGTAACCAAATGCATTATGCAAATGTTGGAGGGATAATAAAATTGTAATATTAGTTCTTTCATCTTATTGTTTTTTCAAAGAAACAAGACAACATTCGTTGTAAATTGAAATAACAATAATTGAAAATTCTAACACTTATAATTAGTGTTTTTTAAGCTTTATTATATAAGGGAAGGGGTGAGGTCGCGGTGGCTTCCAAGTGGATTACCACACTATCCTTACTCATCCTTCCTAATTGATAGTCAAGTGGGGGAAAAATTTGTCATTTGTGTACTAATACGTTTCGATATTTGATTTTTTAAATCATTAACAACCTTATTTAAAACAAGAAATCACAATTTTAAAAAATTTGCAAGTACAATTAATTGTAAAATTAGTCAAAATTTATTCATAAACAACAAATTTTTAGAGAAATAAATTATTTACGCAATTTGCAGTGTACTACTGCTTATCAAATAAGAGCGAAAAGAAAAAAAAAACTAGATTAAATTTTTTTAAAAAAAAATTATTTTATTTTTTATTTTTTTACAATGATGTGGAAACTTATTAATTTTACTGCCAATTATGTTGTTAACGAATTCTAATATAAGGTTTAATTACACTGATTCAAGATCATTAGGTTTCTTTTGGTAATTTTACATTTTAATTTTTTGTGCATTGTCAATTTTAATTTGTCATGTAATGATAAAGTTGAAGAAGATAAGGTGAAGACCAATATCACATACTTCACTTTGGGAATAATACAATGATTTGGGCCTTTGGGGGTTTGCTATTAGCCCAATTTTGTTTTGAAAACAGTTTTGGACTTTAAAGAAAAGAAGGTGAAGGCCCAACCTGAGTATCACCAATCCGTAAAATTATTTCCATCCTTACAAAAGGGTTTAGAAAGTCTCGCATCTCCTTCACCCAAACTTTATCCCAAATTTCCAATTGTTTAATAAACCCACCCGTTTTAAATCAAATGCATATTTATTTAAAAAAAATAAAAATCAAATGCATAATACAATATTGTTCATTTTAAATAATACAATATTGTTCATTTTTATTTGTGAAATATATCAATATGGATGTCTTTTTATAGAGAATTTAAAATTTTTAATTTTGATATATTTGTTTTATTTTTTCGAATTTTATATTTTGTACTATTTTCATTTGAAAAAGTTCAAAAATTGTAATAACTTTCCTTAATAATTAGGGAGTGAAATAAATTGAGATTTTAAAAAGTATAGAGGGGTAAGATGGACATTTCGAGGGGGGACACCGTGGCTCCTCCTTAGCTTATATAATAGAGATAAATAGATTTGAATTGAATTAAATTAAATGATAGACTCGTCAAGTCTAATACCCGTTTAGTTTTTGGCAATAAATTGTGGTAATGGTAATGAATTTAAAGTGTAATTTTGTTAAGTAGGAAACTCATAATCTTCATGGAAAACATATTTTAATTTCCAAGTTTGATTTTTTTTCTTTTTTCTATTAGACTATTACCATTGGAGAGTGTGAAATTAGATAGGAATGAATATTTGTGAACAAAATTAGATAAATTAAAGTTAAACTAGCACTATTATGAGAATGAATTTTAACTTCTCTTCCAAATTTAGTTAAAAATGTTCGCAAAGAGTTTTTTGGTTTAATTCCAATGCGTGACTTATAGAGTTATAGTTTATAGGTCTACTAGCCGCACTATTGGTTAATAATTTGGAATAATTTGTCCTTTTGCAAACCCTGAACAACAAACGTTTATTTATGATATTTTTTTATAGTTTAATAAAGATTTACAGGACCGTAAAAAATTAGGTGGTCAAACGATAGTAAATTGTAATACACTAATACTCATCAATCATCATTATGAATTTACTCCCTCCGTCCCATTTTACTTGCTATATTTTATTTTGGAACAAATTTTTATGCAAATCAATTTAGAAATTGATTGGCTTAAAGAAGATAAAAATGACAAAAAAGAGGGTAAAAATGTAAAATATATATGGAGCCCATAAATTATAAAAGGAAATGTAGCAAGTATTTTGGAACATCCAAATAAAGAAATTCGTAATTTGGGACAAGGGGAGTATTATATGTTTGGTCTGTCCAAATCGGTCTAAAAATTCTTACAAATGTTGCTTAAAAAAACATTTTCACAAAATCCAATTCCAAACCATTGTAATGTAATGTGCAGAAATGTTGTAATACTTCGTACATTAATACTCCCTGTAATTAAACAACCGAAAATGGAGCTCACTCTCCAATCTCAGATCCGCCATTGAAAATCTCTCTTTCAAATCTACAATCCCATTTTCTTCTCTAAAACATCACATTCTTCACTATTTTCCACTTCAATTAAAAGCTTCAATGTTTTCCTAATCTTGCAATCTAGCCATTTTCACTTTCTTGCAGAATAATCACTCAAAGAATCATGAGAGTTTCGTCGGAGAATCAGTCGTCGGCAATGGCGTCTGGAGCTGGATTTCGTGAAGCAGAATCGTTGTTTCGAGCGAAACCAGTTTCGGAGATCCGAAATGTGGAGTCGAACACTCGGAAGCAGATCGAAGACAAGAAGGAAGAACTTCGTCAATTGATCGGAAATCGTTACAGAGATCTGATTGATTCAGCTGATTCAATTTTGTTGATGAAATCTTCTTGTGAGTCAATCTCTTCTAACATCTCGTCAATCTCTGATTCTTTATTTTCTTTGTCATCTGCCGCAAGTCCTAAATTTTCGCCTAACCCTAACCCTAATCGAGCTAAAATTTACGGCATTGCAAGTAGGGTTAAGTATTTGGTTGACACGCCTGAGAATATTTGGGGTTGTTTGGATGAATTCATGTTTTTGGAGGCTAGTGCTAGGTATATGAGGGCAAAATTAGTGCATCAAGGGTTAAATTTGGTGGGACATGATGGAGGGAAGATTTTGAAGAAGAACTTTACATTGTTGAATCATCAGTGGCAGATTGTCGAGAGTTTTAAGGGTCAGATTTCACAGCGGAGTAGGGATAGATTGTTAGTGATGCTGGACAAAGAGGAGAATGATGTATGGAAGCTCCCGATTGAGGCATTTGCTGATGCTCTTGCTGGTGTTGTGATTATCGATGAGCTTGATCCCAAGCAGGCTTTTGGGTTGTTTTTGGAATCTCGGAAGTCATGCATTTTGCAGAAGCTAAGTAGTTTCGATGGCAATGCTGTGGTCCCTGTACTTTGTGAGGTGACAAGGATAATTCAGATTACAATAGCGCATGTGGGGCAGATGTTCTTGCAAGTTTTGAGTGATATGCCATTGTTTTATAAAGTGATTTTGGATTCACCACCTGCTGCACAGTTATTTGGTGGGATACTCGATCCGGAGGAAGAGGTTAGGTTGTGGAATGAATTCAGGGATAAGTTGGAATTGGTCATGGTGATGCTTGATCGGGAGTTTATTGCAAAGGCGTGTTCTAGCTGGTTGAGGGAATGTGGGGGAGAAATTGTGAAGAAGATTGATGGGAGGTATCTTATTGATGCAATCTCAAGTGGTGCGGAGCTTTCTTCAGCTGAGAAGCTCATACGGGAAACAATGGAAAGTAAAGATGTGTTTGAAGGAAGCTTGGAGTGGCTCAAGAGTGTCTTTGGTTCTGACATTGAGCTTCCTTGGAGTAGGACTAGGGAACTTGTCTTGGAGGAGAATGTGAATCTTTGGGATGAGATATTTGAAGATGCTTTTGTATCAAGGATGAAAGAGATTATTGACTTGGGATTCAAAGAATTGACTAGGGCTGTAAATGTTACAGAGTCAATTCGTGCAGTTGGAGGTTATTACGATGATAAGAGTGATTTTGGTGCTTATTTAAAGAGATCTTCTGCTGATGGTGGGGTTTGGTTTATTGAGCCAACTGATAAAAAGGGTTCTCTTGTCTCGGGCACAAAGGTTTTGCGCGAGGAATATGATTTTGGCAGCTGTCTCAGTGCATATTTTGGGCCAGAAGCTAGCCGAATTAGGGATGCAGTGGATAACTGCTGCTACAGTGTGCTGGATGACTTATTGTATTTTTTAGAATCACCAAAAGCACCTTTGAGGCTGAAAGACTTGACACCATATTTGCAAACTAAATGCTATGAAAGCATATCAATGATCCTGTCCGATTTAACAAATGAACTTGACAAGTTACGTTCTGACCTAGACAATTTAAGCAAGGGAGGCAAAGTTTTACCTCCAGGCACAATTATTGAGAGGTCTCTTTTTGTTGGAAGGTTGTTATTTGCCTTTCGAAGCCATTCGAAGCACATCCCAGTGGTGTTAGGTTCACCAAGAGCTTGGGTGAATGAAACTGTGGCTTCGGTTTCTCCTTCTTTGTCAAGATACTCTAGGTTTTCTCTAGAGTCTTCAACACCTGATAGCTCAAAGCCATTGATTAATAACTCTAAGAGACAAATGTCACTTGCTGCAAATGCTTTATTTGGAGCAAATGATAGTACAAGCCCAAAGCTAGAAAAACTCACAAGCAATATGCGGGACCTCTCTATTGCAGCTCATGATTTGTGGATCTCATGGGTATCTGATGAGCTTGCAAATATTCTATCGGCAGACCTCAGAGCAGATGACGCGTTATCAGCAATAAATCCCATACGTGTAAGTGAGCTCTGTTTAATTTTTGTGGCAATGTTTTTTTCTTCGGAACAATTGTTACTGGTGCTGACCGTTAGTTTGTTCTGTTTGTGTACTTTTTAGTTTTAAGAGGTTAATTACTCTTTAAATCAGGTTCCGCTTGAAAGGGTTTTTAACTAATTTTTTTTTTTTTTTTGGGCAGGGCTGGGAGGAGTTGGTAGTTAAGCAAGACGAATCAAGTGAAAGTAATTCAGAGATGAAAATATTGCTTCCATCCATGCCCTCTTTGTATATGTGTTCATTTTTGTTCAGAGCATGTGAAGAAGTTCATCGCATTGGAGGTCATGTTCTGGATAAGACTATTCTGCAGCAATTTGCAAAGAGGCTGTTGGAAAAGGTATGTGATTATCAGTCCCACATAACAGCAGATGGCTTGTGTCAAATTTTTAACTAATTTGATTTCTGTGGTGTATTTAAGTTTTTTGACGATGGGTTGTTTAGAAAAACAAAAACAAAAAGAAGGAATACGTGATAATACCCTATTTGCCATGTCCAGGAGTTTGTGGTGAAGTTCTGCACTAGTGTATTTTTGAAGTTGGGCCGGACGCTGCTTGGCGCTTTAGATGCCTGCTTCTTTTATTAGCCAATCCTTAGAACGATACTAGATGCTTAAGATGCTAAGAAGTTTTGATCATTTTTTATTACTATGTGAAATATATGGCATGGGATGTGCTGAAAGGAAATGATTGATGCGATTTTTCAAACAATGTTGGTGATACCAATAACACTGTAACATCCCAATTAGTAGTGCAAACTGTTTACTCGAAGAGAGCACGACTCTTGTTTCATATGTGATTATTGGTGCCTATTTTTTTTTTTTCCCGTTGCTTTCTTGCGACCTTGACTTGAACACTAGGTAGCATGGATACCGATACTTCTAGGATACTTGATACTCTACTCCATATTACCTTTTTTTTTTGACATGTTTTACTATAGTTTTAACTTTTAACCAATGTTTTCATATTTCTTATGTTTTTGAAAGTTTTTTCTTATCTTATTGTAGTAATTAAACTAAATATTCTAAATGATATTGAATCTAATAAAAATTTCTTAATTTTTAAAGTATTTAACTAAATATCTAGTTGTCATATCCGATATATATATATATATATATTTCAAATCAACGTAGTCCTTACCCGTTTCTATTTCTGTACCCGTATCCATGCAACTTAGATTGGACATGCTATTGTGGGCAAAAGTATTAATGTAGTTTTTTTGTGGATGCTCCAAATTAGCTGAATGTTTACTAATAATCTGAGCTATAATGATATTATTGGAGGTCCTATGGTCAGTACTGTGGTCAACTTTGCTTTGTGTCAACCTCTGGTGGATTTTTTTTTTTGCTTTGATCTGTTTTATCTCACGATCTTTTTGTCTTAATAGTTCAAGGTTTTTGCTGATGTGTTTTAACATCTTATGGCCTCTCAAAAATAAACTATATCAATTTTCTATGATGTAATTTAAGTGTGAAAGGGGCACATGATACAGCACTATCTGTTAATACTGATACTTAAAGAGTAACGACTGTATTGTTAATTGTCACCACGAAAATTCTCTTGTGCTAGATGCCTGGAATTGTTATGCTGCAGTTTTGCACTAGTGTGTTTTTGCCAAATGCTAATGCAAAAACCCAGCAGGAAATTATATTGGATTGGCTATTGTAAATTTGTAATTGAGAATGATATAGTATTTCATATATGTGTTATCTTTTTGCCGACCCCGCACCGTCTCCGTCCCCACGCTGTCCCCACTCCCTAGTACGGGTACCCCACCCCAAAAGCCGTCCCTGTGCTTCCTAGCTGATCAATTTTGTTTTAAGTGAAGGTCTGTTGATTCATTTTTAATGCTTTAAATTGCTCTATACCTTGTTTCACAATTTACTATTGGTGTTTAATGGTTTCCCTCTGGTGTCTTTGCTGAGTGTTAATTCTTGGAATCGCATCTATTCAGTTGTTTTCCATTAATAATTTGTATTTTCCTTATTAGGTTATTGGAATTTATAGCGACCTTATAACTAATGGAGTGCAAATGTCAGAGAAAGGGGTTCTACAAGTTCTATTAGATTTGAGATTTGCTGCTGATGTTCTTTCTGGGTATGATTCCACTTTGAATGATGGATCATCAAAAAGCACTTCTATGAAGTTTACTTACAGGAGAAAGCAGGATAGGAGCTCAATCAAGTCAGCTACTACAGAGCGTATTGATGATCTAATCAACCGTTTTTCACAGATGCTGGATCCAATCGATTGGCAAACGCAAGTTCTCTATGACTGAATTTATATTTCTCATGTCCGGGGTTAATTTTTTTTCTCTCGTTGTGAGTTTTCAGTGTCTTTTAAGGATCTCATGTGGTTTTCTGGATTACTCATGTAGGTATGAGCCTTACCTTTGGGAAAATGAGAAGCAATCTTATTTAAGGCATGCTGTCCTATTTGGATTCTTTGCTCAACTGAATCGCTTGTATATAGATACTGTTCAGAAACTCCCTACGAATACAGAGTCAAATATAATGAGATGCTCTACTGTTCCTCGATTCAAATACCTTCCCATCAGGTCTGATATGCTTTCATATTCTACAATATTGGTAACTTCAATTTATGAAAGATTCACAAGAATAATCCCAACTTTTGATTATCTATTTATCTTGGAATAATCCCAACTTTAGTGGGTATCTTCTGAAAAGAATCCAAACTTTTATTTTCCAATTCACAATAATCTCATCATGGATCACCAAACACTTCGGATTATTTTGAAAAGGGTGACCTTAAAGTTGAGATTATTATAGAACAATCAAAAGTTGGGAATTTGGGATTATTTTGGGAAGATCCGTGAAAGTTTGGATTATTATAGAACAATAAAAAAATTTCCAATTTATTTTGTTTTGATTTTGAGCTGTTGTGTTAGTCTTCAACACCCTACTGAGGAATAGCCCTCCTAATGATTTTTTCCCCCTGCTGCAGTGCACCTGTCTTGTCTTCTAGGGCTACTAAGACACCAATTCGAACATCATCTGATGATGTATCATCAATAAGTCAGTGGAAAGCTCATACAAATGGCGAGTTTTCTCAGAAGGTTCATTTAGATGACAACGCAAGCTTTGGAGTGGCAACCCCATTTTTTAAGTCTGTCATGCAGGTATGTATTTAAAATTTTCTTGTTTCAATATTTTTAAACAATCATTTCTTATATTTCTTAGGCGATGTTCTCAAAAGTACCAATATCTATTAAATTAAATCAATTTGAATCAGATGAGACCAAATAAAAGTAATTCAGAAAAAGAGCAGACAAGACTTCATTCTGTTTATATAACACTCAATTTATTTTTTTAAATTATGTATCAGTATGAATTATGAAAATTATATATTTTGTATTCCGAGTATATATTGAGGCAAACTAACAATATCACATGGTCAAAAGTCTAACTCAAAAATTCAGATGAAACCAGAAAAATTTAGACCACACCATGTGAAGAGAGCATAGGCATATTGAGACTTTAGCATGAATGCTGGAGTCTAAAATAGATAGAATAATAAATATTTTTATAGAACTTGAATCAATTCTACAAACTTCTTTCATCCCATTGGAAAACATTTAGTTTTAGTAGTGTCCTACGATCTTGTTTCTTTGCTCCTTTTGCGTTCTTGGTTCTTTCATCTCATTAATTTGGTGTATTTTGAGTCTGAATGTATTCTGTATGATTTTTCGTGTGCTCTAGTCCACTAAAATCTTTAGTTGAAATATCCATGCATGCCTCGAGTGGTGGATCTCTTTTTTTTTCTTTTTTTCTTCCAAGTGTACCATTTAGTTTGTAAATTGTAATAGAAATTTGTCCAATGCAAAAATAAAATGAATGTGAAAATGGGGATGTTTCTATCATTAAATGTGGAAAGAATTATCTTTAAGCTTTACAGGATTGAACTTTTCACCTTCAAGTTAAATACAAATCGTAAAACCACTACACCATTTAGGGGCTGTTTGGTTGAATGGAATGAGAAAAGGGAAAGGAAACTTGGACTGCTGATTGCCTTACTAGTGTTTGTTTTGTATTTTTACTCTTTCCGTTTCAACGTTTTACGTTTTAGAGTTACCTAAATTTCATCCCCAGCTTCAACCCTGGGACTTGCATTCCCTAATTTTCCTCTACACGATAATATCTCTAGTAATTGTTAATCATCACTGTAAACACACTGACCACTAGCCGTCTAGCCCCTCCACCGAAAGCCCCTCCACTACCCTGCCATCCACCGTCAGTCCAACATCACCACTGTGCCATCTGCTATCAGCCTGTCACCACCACCCTCCTAATCTCCTATGAAAGCACGTCACCGTCACCGTCACCTTCTCCTATGAAAGCACTTGAAAAACTGATTTACACAACCCACCCAATTACATGCACATAAACAATTAAACACCTCCCATCAACAATCATCTCACTCTTAATTACAATGAAAATCTTCAAAATAAAAAAATAAAAAATGGAGAAGAGTAGCCATGAGAAGAGTGATATCAGCAAGATGAAAACACTTTCAAAGCATATTTGGCTTTACATGGTAAACTTTTTCCATTTGAAGCTCCAAATTTGAGGCTTTCATGGTTTAATTGGACTACCTCAAAGCCAACGGAAAAAAAAATGAATTGGTGGGAATTGAGCACTATCGATTGTGACGGTTACTCCGATAACACATGGCGGTCAATGACATGAGAAGAACAACCTCGATGGTTAGAGAAGGACGATAATGGCAGTTGTAGTATTTTGTATGGAAGTGGTGATAGCATGATATGGACAATTGCAGGGATGAAGTCAGAGAGATGAGGAAATAGGGATTCTGAAGAATAGAGACCCTTCTACTTCCTTGTACCAAACGCACATAATGGGCTTTAAGACTCTTTTAGTCCCCTAACCAAACACATGGAGGAATCATGGCATATTCCTTTCCACAATATTGAGCCAAACAGCCCTTTAATGTATTATAAAAGGAGTGTTGTTTTTTATGATCAATCAAGTAGGGTCATGTGCTCCCACATACTTATACATGGGTCCTCCAGTGGCGTTCAACATGTATTAGGAATTCAGGATTAGCATATACATCAATTCGCAAAATATTTCGATCTTGTTCAGATGCTCTGCTCCTCTGCCTGGTTCTGAACCTAGTAGTAGTGGTCAACTCTGTCTCTCATTCCCTGTATCACTTGTGAACAAATCTTCTGTATTTTGTCATTGCAAGGGTTATTGGTTAGTTGTTGTCAAATGGAGTATGAAAGCTGGTTTATGTGGTGTGCAAGCTCCTAAAGCTTTTTTGGCTTTTGTCAATTGGTGATCTATCCTGTGCGTGTTGTGTTGTGCAAGTATAAATGATAACAAGTCCATGATTACCAAAACATTGTTGGACGTCACTGGGTTTCATCTTTTAATAATTCTAATAAAGGCAAAATTGCATTTGTTTGCATTCTGTTTTCTGCAACATCAGTTTTAACGCATTCAGTCAGTATTGTGATGCTATTTTTCCAAAACATATTTCTAAAATCGCATAGGACTGCACATACGTGAATTATATATTTTGTGGATTGAATGAATTCTGTTTACATTACCAGGTTGGGAGTAGGTTTGGGGAGGGCACGTTCAAACTGGGTTCAATGCTAACAGATTCACGCTTCAAGGATAAATCAACTGCTTCCATGTCATTTGGTGATATCTTACCAGTCCAAGCTGCTGGCCTCCTCTCATCTTTTACTGCCACCAGATCTGATTCCCAATGATAATCAAACCCATGAGCTCAATTCTCTTACCAATTGATGCACAAATCTTTTTTGCGAAAAAATTACGGCCTCTGCTTTGTCATCGGTATACCAAGTTGAGTCCCATTTCTAAAGTTTATATGATTGTATATGCCAACGGCCAATTACTTTCATCACATATTTGAGCAGATTTAATAGAATATGACCATGGGCTTATTGTTGTTAACAATATGGGTGAGATCTGCCCCCACTTACCATGGACCGTACGCTTCATGTATTTAACTGTAAAAGCGGAACCTTCTGGTACTTTATTGCTCCAGACCATCGGCTAGCATAATGATTCAACTTATCAGTGGTTCCAGACTTCCAGGTGCCTGTAAACCAGATGACGTTAGTGTTCGTGGTTTCTCACCCTTCTCTGAACAGATATATACTAGTCAATCTATCTAGGTGGCTATTTTTCTTATAAATAGGTGGTAAATGTGAAGACAGCATTTGTTGATTTGTATACCAAAATAGAAATATATAGTCTATTATGCTGTAATGTTATACAGTAGTTTATAAAAGTGGCAGGAATATTTTTGAATGACAGTTGAATTGTTGTACATTGAACTGGCTGGATATGGTTTAGTTTTTGCCCTCACTTTGTTGTGTAATGCTATACTTTTGTATTTGATAGGGATCATAGATTAGTATGCCATATAGTTTTTGGTGTCATTCATCTGTTTATCATAGAAAGAAAATAAAACGGTTTCCTGTAAATTTGGATTATATTCTGGTTTGCAGCTCTTGAAATGCTCTAGTTACTATACTTTATTCCGTTCTCTTACTCAAACAGGGATGCTGGCTGTGAATCCAAATTCTTGGATTATGTTTATGTAAAATACTAAAATGCAAAATGATGTGATTTTGTGTAATTTCTATAATAATCTAATTTGTATCATTGCATCAAAAAATTGGTGCAGATTATGGATGAATGAATACTTATGGTGTGTTATCTTCGACTTATTTCATCACTGATCAGTGTTTATTAGGTTAGGTTAAGGCGTATAAAGTTCAAACGGGTTCTTATTTCAACTACGATCAAGGGTTATCAATGCTCACCAGGTCAAATTAGGTCAGGGTTTCTAAAACTAGGTTTTCTAAATCGAATAGAACACACTCTTAAATGTTATCAGTTTCATTGTACAGGTTTGTGAAATCATGTTTTAACATGTCCCAATTTATCTGCTGAAACGTCATTTGTCTCCTTGAAATTACTATTGCCCAATTTTAAAGTGAAATGATGATATTTGTCCTTAATTACAACCCCAACAATCTAACGTGAAACAAAAGGAACTGGTGTTTTTGACGGTTGCATAGCCGTTGATCCACAGTATTAGTTATATTGTCCATGGAAAAAAAGGACCATTATTCTATATGCCAATAGTCTATATGAATATGACCATTTAAATTGATCCTAAAGATCATTAGTTGGTGTTCTTTGCCTATACATATAGTAGGCATTTCCTTTTCTCAAATTTTCTTTCTTTTGTCTTATTTATTCCAATAAATAATTCACAGAATTGATTACATACAGAAGAATATGATCCTTGAAGCCAGTGAACTAAGACATTAATACATTATAAGCCATCACAAAAATAAAGGCTCACAAGTGGAGTCTCTCCTTAATTTAATTTGCCCATTTCCAACAACCAACCTCCAAAATTAATCTACCAAATTAAACTTCAAGAAAAATAAATACTACATTTGTAGCATATTAATGGCAACGATTTGACATAAAGTAATGAAAAAAAATGTCAAATCGTTATCATTAATATGTTACGGAGGGAGTACTAAAAGCGTGAAGGGTGTTTTTTTTAGGGCAAATCGTGAAGGGTGTTAGATTAGATAATCTTACAATCATATTTTAGAAGGAAAAAAAAAAACATATTTTCTCCGTTTTATATTAGTTGCAACATATTTTTTTGGAAAGTAAATTTAGGAAGAAATTTGAGCAGACAAAAGCTCAAATTTATTCCTTAAATGTGTGTCAAAGAGGTATGTTTACTATGTTACGTACATTGCGACTAATATGGAGCGTAGTAAATAATAAAAAATGAAGTAAAAAACAAAAATATTTAAAGGGTATGTGTGACAAAATTGTGTTGTAAAATATATAATGGGTTGCTTGCATAGTACTCTGCGTGGCTGAGCTGCTCTTTCACTGAGAATTAAATTACAGCAAATTTCTACTACCGTTATATATTTTATTTTGCAGTTGTGGAGTAGTATATATGCTCCATGCAATAAACACACTCTCATGGGCTTTGGGCTTTGATTGGACTGGGAAGTGTTGCTTGGCAATAGATTTCTCAGCCCAGGCCCATTGCATAGTTTTATACTTTTATCCATGTTTTCATGTAATTTTTTCTTTTTAAAAGTTTATTTTCTTAGTAAAGAAATTGAATTAGAAATAGTGCAAGTCTGGTACAAGTGTTAAATTTAATTTGGAAAATGCTAAATCAAGGTCTTAATTAGGAGTTAGGCCTGTATATAAGATGTCAAAATAGAAATATTTATTAAAAAAAAAAATTCATATTAATTACACTGAACTACATGTGATTTTAACATGCATTTTAATATTTTTAACACTTTTAGAAAATACTATATTAAATACTTATATACAGCCTTATACATGACATTATTCTTAAAAAAAATATTCAATAAATTGCTTAATATAAAAATATATCATAGCATTTATTTTGTTGCACTCATATAATTTGTTATCTAAGCCATTTACTTTGGTGTAAAACATTTTCGATGTAAAATGATAACATTTTACGTTAGAAAACTCATTTTCATATAAATTTTCCATTGTTTACTTGCACGGAAAACAAGTTTTATTCCTAAATTTGGAGGAAAGTGTTTCCAATATAGGATGAAAAATGAGTTTTCAACCAAAGTTTTACATTTTATTTTTTCATCCAAAGTAAACGATGTAAAATAGGAAACATTTTTCGCTCTAGTAAATTGACCCAAAATACAGATACCACGTACATATCCATATTCATGTCGTCATAATCATATATGATTATACATACATTAATCCTATATGATAAATCATAAGATTAAGGTTAATCATCCCTAACCCCAATTTATATTTTAGTTTATTACTACGAGGGAAGCTTCATATTTGTGATTTGACAATAGAGTTATGTGCAAAAAGATGTTAATCTAAGCTACCTAGTGATGCAATCTAAGAAAATCTCTTCTTTTTTTTTTTTATAATAAAAAGCAATTAAAAAAAAAAAAAAACCCTACACCATCACAAAAATTTAAAATTGAATATAATAATCAGCATAATTTTCCTATAATTTTGTTTCTACAAGAATGTTTTTTATTTTCCCCTTACAAATTGTAGTAGGGAAATTTCAGAAGCACTATTATTATTTCGTGGGGTAGAAAGAGGGGGACAAAAGGGATGTATTTAAGGAGATGAGTAAGAGATAGAACACCTGTCATACCTACCCCTCGTGTTGTTTCTTTCTTCTTCTTCTCCTACTTTGTTTTTTTTTTTTTTTTTTTTTTAAAAATATATATATATTCCGTATATAAAGTACTCCATCTGTTTTAATTAGTTGCTACATTTTATAGAGTATAGTACAAATTTTTAGCAGAAATATGTGAAGCGCTAGGGCTATTAAAGAATACAAATATTTCTTAAAAAGATGAAAAATATAACAAAATATGTTGAACAAGAAGGGATAAATGACAAAATTGTAACAAGTAATGAGAGCCCCATGTAGTAAAAAAGAAAATCTAGCAACTCTAACAAGTAAATTGGGACACTCAAACAAGGAAATTGTATTAAGTAAAAAAAGACGGAGGGAATATTCAAGTAGGGTTTATTTGGTATAAGGTTTAAAACATTTTTCAAAATCTTGCGTCAATTGATGTACTCCATCCGTTAAAAAATAATTGTAACAATTTGACATAAAGTAAATAGAAAAAAATGTCAAATCGTTGCAGTTAAGATGTTACGGATGGTATAATTAGTTAATTTTTATTTTAATTTAAGATTGTTGACTTATTTGGTATAGTGGTGATGACTATCTTTTTCCATTCAAGTATAGTACTCTATTTGTTTTTATTTGTTTATTATGTACTCCGTTTCGGGTGTTCTATATTGTTACTTACGTTTCGATTCTTTCCATTATATAATGGAAAATATTACACATATACTAGGTGTATATATACACAACTAATAGGGCATTCGATTCCTATTGGTTAGTTGTATCGGTTCCAAAATACCCCTTATTTTTCCTCTCGATAATCCTTTTTTTTCCCCCTAAAATCCATTTTGGTTTGTATAAGTAAGGATCACTTACACAAAGTGTACGTGTAAAATCTCTCCAATCTTACTCATCCCTATTTTTAATGTTTCTTATTAATCTTTACATTTGTTTTATTTACCCTTTTTGTACTTTATTCTCAACTACTTATTTACTGATTTACCACTTATAATTTTATCTCTTTCTTCAATTATATCATTAATTCACATTTACTATTCCAATAATAACTTATAATTTTACACATTTCTCAGCAAGTGCAATTAACATAATTTTAAGACCAGTTTACACATAATTTGACACAATAAATGTTTGAATTAACTATTTATTTTTATTCTAAGAATTTTAAAATATTACAGTTCTATGTGTCTACATCAACTCTACTTATTTGCCTAAATAACGCCCAAGATTATAAATGGAATAAACAAGTGGATTATATTTATTTATGAGTTTGGATCCGGTAGAGTTTAAAAACTATAAACTCTACCAAGTAAAGTTCAATCAATCTTAACCATTGATTAATAAATTAATATATATATATATATATATATATATATATATATATTATACAAAAATTCTTTACCTTTTCCCCAAAAATCTTGAGCCATTGATTTTAAAATATATGAATAAGATTGAACTCTACTTGATAAAGTAGTTATAAAACTCCACCGGATCCAAGCTCAACCATTAGTATGATATTATCCGTTTGAGTCAATTAAGCCCGCACGGATTTGTTTTTGGGCACCTTCCCAAAAGACCTTATACTAATGGGTACTTAGTAGCACTAATAAAGAGATCTCCTACTCTTTATTCTTCCGATGTGAGACTTGGGATGCACTAATTCTTAACAGTAAGAATTATGAAAAAAAAATATTTAGATAGGGTGTACCAATACGAATCAAACAAGATTCCACATTTTCACTTGTCTATATTTTGCCTTATATGTAAATCGCAATTATTAGTCAATGTGTGCTGAATGAATAGTGTCTAAAATGAATATGTTATATCGAATAAAAAACGGAGGGATTATAGTGGAGTATTACTCCACTTGGTATATTGTAAAATAAATGTGGTGCCAAACTCCAAGACAGACCCATAATATACTACTGTATGCTGTGGTTACCAGCCTCTCAGGGGGAATAGTCATCATCACACCAAACTTATTATAAAAAAAAAAAGAGAGAGAGAGATATTTGACAAAAATTTGTGAAAGACTTGATTTGATTGGATTTATTCTAGTATAAGCTTACCAAACAAATTAAAAAAAAAAAAAAAAGAGTGAATATATTGTGACAGAGAAAAGAGAGGGAAGAAATGATAGAAGGGTCATTTCATGATTTCATTCTAAGGTTAATGTTCCTTTTATTTTTATTTATTTAAGAGAAAATTGCAGGAAGCAGGGGATAATACTATGCTTTCCTGCCAACGTTTCATTCTGTCTTGGCTACGTCCCATTTATTGCTCTTTTCCTTCCCTTCATTTTTTGCCTCTATCTAGAGCTGATCGGCAACCCGGTCCACGGGCTCGACCCGACCTGGTCCAATTTTTTGCGGGCTTTGGATAAGAAAGTTAGGTCTGAATTTGGGCCCGGCCCGGTCCGATTTTTTATTGTGGGTTTTGGACACTAAAAATTAGGTTTTTTAGTTAATTTTTAGGTCCGGTCCAAAAAAGCCCAAAAAGCACGCCAAGCCCGCACTAATTTTTTTGACTTTGGCAACGAAATTTGAGCCCGAACTAGGCCCGACCCAAACCCAATCCGCTCTATGGACTTTATTTTATGCATTGAGCACCGGCCCTTGATCACCTCTACCTCTATCCCACCTAAACTTGTTTTAATATGCAATGGTATCAGAGTTCAGGTTCGGTTTGATTGATCCATATATATGGACAATTTATGTGTCGGGAGGAGCGTTGAGCCATCCATGAATAATCCACGTGTGAGTGTTGTCTCACATTAATTAAAAATTGATGATAAATGAATTAAAGTTATGTTGAGAATAAATTCTACATTGAAAAATAATAATAGTTGTGTCGTGTCCATTTGTCAAGACACAACTTTGATCGGTAATATTTTTAATTGTATAATTGTAAAAATTATACTACCTCCGTTTCTTATTATTTGCAACGATTTGACACTTTTCCTCTCTACTTTATGTCACATCGTTGCAAATAATAAGAAACGGAGGTAGTATATATTTAGATAGTTTGTACTGAGACGAATTCAACAAGTTTCCAATTTGTTATATTTTATGTTGATTATAAATAACGACAATTACTAGCTAGTTAATGCATGTGTGTTGAATAAATAATGTCAAAAGTCAATGTATATATTACATCTAAATAAAAACGTATGGAGTATACTTTAAAGTGATTATGGCTGATTGTAGTATAAAATTGGCTAAGATAGTACTCATTTAATAGGAGTACGAGGCTAAATGCTACCAACTCAAATAGCGCATCTTTAATTTAATTTATAATTAGATTTGAACCTATTTGAATTTTTCTAAATATATTTGAACTAATATTTAAAATTGTATCTTGAAAGATATAAAAAGATAAATAGAACATTTATTTTAGGACGGATGAATAATATATTATTTTGTACGGATCAGAGTGTATGTGTATTGTGTTTTGTGTATAATAACATTTGATAGATTTTGTACATTAGAAAAACAATACATGGCCAAACCTAGTAGATAAATAATGTCATTTTCAAAGTAATTGAGGAATGGCCTATTTAATTCAGCTTAAATTAAGTTCAGTTCAATTCAGTTCGCTTTCGTTCAGTTTAGTTCAGCTTTCAATTTCCTTCTCTTATAAAGTACGGAGTATTACTTTTAGTTGTATTGAGTTCAGTTCAGAATAATTCAGTTCAATTCATTTATATTCAATTGAAGTAAATAGAACCGAAGTAGTAATATATTGATGAATACTAATTAATCCACTTAATCAAATTAATAATGTAGATTTATATGATCTCTAGTGGGTGGGTTATTGATGAAGTCAGGGGCGGACCTAGCTTTTTTGGATAGGTGTAGCACAAAATAACTAATAAAATAAGTGAAATATGTGCAACTTAATATTAGCAAATTTTAGACAAAACAAAAAGCAAATTTCTATATAAATAATCCTAAATTTCAACCGTATTTTCAAAATAATCACAAATTTTTATTATTCTAGAATAATCCCAACATTTAGGGATACCTTTAATTTGGGAAAAAAAAATCGAGCTGAACTACTTTTGTTATATAAAATAGGCTTGAAATGAATCAAAAAAAGGCAACAAGAAAAACACTTTAGTTTATTTTGAGAAGATTACCCTCTAAAATTGGAATTATTCATAAATAATCAAGAGTTGAGATTAATATGAAACAATAGCTGAAAGTTGAAATTTTATATATGGGATATATCAATTCTTCCTAAAATTTATATGGCATAATATGTTATCTAGTCTAATGCCAAGTATAATTACATAAGGAATATGTAAATGTAAAAAGGTAGTTGAAGGTTATTTTTAGGAAGATACAGATACAAGCAACAAATGTGGTTAAAAAAGAAAAACAAAATATTAAAAAGTAAAAAGTTGGGCCTATTCAATTCCATCAACAAAAAAGGGCGTAGAGCACGCTAACACATTAAAAGTCTAAAACCTCGCATAAGTTTATCATAGAGTGAAGCCACTAAAGCACAGGTGTGTTTGTATTTCATTATGCTCAAAGTACAGTATATATTTGTGAGTTTGGGTGTCGCACGTGCACTACGGTGCTCAAACGTGCGTCCGTCCCTGAATGAAGTTTTAACCTACTAGTACACGGTACTAGTACAAAAAAGAAGAATGAATGATGGGGTATCATGCATGGGTCAAAATCACAGAGACTTCCCCAAATAAATGCAAAATTGAGTAAATTAAAAATTATATTAAATTAATAAATAAAAATAAATAAAAAAAGTGTATAGCTCAATTTTTTGTCATCATCTATATATCTTACAAATAAAATTAATTACAAATAAAATTAATGATGTGGTGAAATTTATATCAAAATAGGGTTTCAAGTTTTCAATACAAAAATAGTGTCGGAATATCTTCCTACCTCTATAACAATATCTTTCATTTCATGTCTCAATCTCCCATATATCTTCTTCCTTAGTTGTATAATAAAGTTTGTTATTGCATCATCCAAAATCACTTCAGCTATAACCTAATAAATTCTTTCATGTAAATACTCTCCCAAAAAAAATCACATTTAAAATTTAATTATTAATAACCTTATATATTTTTTCCTATTTATAAGTTTAGCTACATACGGAGTATATATCAGTAAAACTTGTAACGATCCCTCCATCCCAAATAAAATGATTCATTCATTTTTTTACATCACTTAAGACACATCTTTAAATATTAATATCTTTTGTTGTATATAACAAAAAATTATAAAAATTATTATATATTTAGAAAGTACATATCGAGACGAATCAAACGAGATCTCACATGACTATTTATGTTTTTTCCTTATATATATAAAATTATAAAGGGGAGTCAAATTCTAATACATTTTTAAATCTCATCTTATCAGATCAGATCAGAAAAAATAATAAGAAAAAAAATAATAAGAAAATATTTAAATATTTACTCAATAAGAACACACCCTCAATTTGGGACGAAAGAAATATTAAAGAAACACGTACTGGTCGGAGGAATTAAACATAACCGGCCCGCACACAACTATAGTTTTTTCACCTTATATATTGAAGAGAGTTTAGATTCCAAGTTTTGCCACACGATTTTTCAATAATGTTTCCATGTCTTAATTTTCGACAATGAATTTCTAAGTGCATTTTTTAGGAATAACTTTCCAAATTTTTTTGTGATAAAATAGGGAGTAATAATTATTCTGACTCACTTTTTCCACAAATATATTCTACTCATAATATTTCACACCAAATTTCCTACCTTGAATTGTTTTTTCCAAAAAAAAAAAAAAAACTCTAAAATTAAACAAATTATGAGTACAAATAAAATAAAAATGAAAATAATCAGGGAAGCTCAAAATATGCAATAATATTGGATTAGATAGATGTAACCAAGTAAGAGTAGTAGTAGCAATATATAGCATAGTGATAGGTAGATTTATTTAGGGTAATAAATGAGACAGGCATGCATGCATGCATGCATGATTGTGAATGGATCAAATCAGAAGATTTGACTCATTTTAGTTTTACATTTTTAATAAATAGTCAACTAATATCCATCCATCATTTCAGTGTGTTTTCATTTTTTATTTTTTTTGAAAAGAAAACATGCATAAGTCAGGGTTACCAAATTTTCATAACCCAACCACCTTGAGAGGACAGACAGAATGAAAAGTTACATAATAATGTATTTGCTTAATTGTTGGTAATAAAATATGGTAATGAAGATGAATTTAAGATAATGTATAATTAGCAAGATAAAAAATTAATGTCATTATAATCTCAATGGAAATGTATTTTTATTCTCATACAGTCATACTTGTACCATTCTCAACTGGGCCTGATATGTGAGTGTTAGTCTAGTGGTTAAGTCTTACAATATATAAACGTTAATTCTTAGGCTAGATGACCTGCAGTGCAGTATATAGTTCATTTCAAGGTTTAGTACCACTCATAATATAAAAAAAAAAAAAAACAAAACTCAACTATGTCATTTCTTTTTAAAAACTAATTTTAAAACAATAATATTCTTACTCCATCCCAAAAAAGGAAATAAACTTGTACGTAGTCCGTATTAGGCTTTGTTTGATTTACCTAAAATTCGTTTATCTAATTTGATCTGAATTTATTTTTTTTATCTAATTTGATCTGAATTTATTGTCTAATTTAACTAAATTTTGACCGTATATATATGTTAACGAATAAGTAAAAAATATATCAATTGAGATCTTAATTTTATTCGTATTACCAAGTAGTTTTTTAATACTGCGTATGTAATAATAATTTTTTTTTGTTACGGAATTAAAGATATTTAAAGTTTTAAAACATCAAATTAAATTATTTGATCTAATCCAAACTTATTTTTTCTGATCTGATATGAAATAAGTAACAAGGAGTGGAAATAAGGATTATCAAACAAGGCCTTAATAGCTGGGTTTTTTTTTTTTCTCCAAAGTTATTAGTACACCTTAATACGTTCCAATAAATTCTAATCAGGTCAAAAAGTTTCAATTTGTTTGATAAGTTCAGATAGGTTCAGTAGTTTCAATTTGTTTGATACACTCTCCTCTGTTTACAACGCAGCCCATATACCTCACTCGACTCCCCCTCGTTCGCACAACCTAATTTTAGCTAATTGGTCCCCCCCTCCCCAAACAAGAACCGTTAAATTAAATTTTGATGGCTCCATTAATAACAATTTTGTCTCTGCAGATATCATTCTTCGAGACCACATGGGAACATGTATTGCAACCCGGGCTTGTTTCCTGGGAACAATACACTTTTTTCCCCATTGTCGTTGAGGCCATAGCCCTACGTGACAGGCTCCTCTTACTCTCTTAGCATGTCAATTCAACTTTTCTTCAATTTATATAGAAGATGATAACTTAAAAGTTATCACTTCCTCCGCTCCATATTAATTGCAACACTTTGACCAAAAAGCTCTCATATATTTGGTCAAAGTGTTGCAACTATTATGGAGAGGAGGAATTAATATTTTACAGGGTAAATTTAATTGTCCGTGGAAGATCCAAATCCTCATGTATGATATCCGCAACATTCTCAGAGATTTTTTGTCTGTCTCTACTGGCCATATTATTTAGGAAAGCAACAAAATTGTAGACTATCTTGCGTCTGTCGGACACTAGACCCTTCACATATAAATATTGATCCTTTTTAAACACTAATTTTCCTACTTCCTAACTCTTGATAAGTTAGGTTTCATCTTGGAGTAGAAGAGTTTCTAATTGTACCACCTTTTCCTTACAAAAATACGGAGTAAATAAAAGGGGAGGGGGGAAGGAAAATTAAAAGGCGCATGCTAGGGAAATGCGTCACACTGCCTGAGAGATGGATGGATCAAATCAAAGGAGAGCATTTAAAGGGGGGTCATATTGTCATCATTGCTTCTTCAAGTACTATCATCATTATCATCTTTTTCTTTTTCTTTTTTCTTAACAATTCTTAGAAACTGTGGCGTAAAAAATACTGTATATGGACAAACATACATGCATAATAGGAGGATATAAAAATAGGGTGTTACAACCCTAAGATAACTTAAGAGTGTCTTCTATTCATATTATTTCTTCTAATCTAATCTAATCTGATCTGATCTGATAAGATAAGATCTTGAAATGTATGAAAATTTGAACTTATATTATGAGATCTGATATGATTTGATCGTATATAAGTTGAAAAGAACACACCCTTAAGATAATTTAATTCGTTGTATGTTAATTTAGTACTCCGTATATAAAATGTACAAAATTTTTTCATTTAAGAAAAGAAAAGAACTTATCATATTTTTATATATAATAATAATATGGGTGATTGGGTGGTATTCTATATATGTTACTCGGACTCTGCTGGAAGTATCGGACAAGGATATGTGTCCAAGTGTCAGACACGACAATTTTATGAAAAATATGAATGTTTTTGATTCAAAATGAAGTGTCCAAGTGTCATACCAATATCCAAGGATCGAGTGTCCGACACTGGTACTTGGGGTGAAACAAAGAGTCCGGGTAACATAGATGGTATATATTAGACCTTTAATCGGCTATCTAGATTGCAAATCATTTGACTCACTTTGATCGACACATGCATACAAAATGTGAAGATAAGTAATCCTCGTAAATAAGTACTCTGAGGTTCGAACCCTAATCCCAGATCGAGTTAACGCGTGTTGGTAAAATTTAAACAGTAGGTTAAAACTCAAAACTCGAAAAACAACTTTATCATGGACGATCTGTATAGTATGGCGAGTTTGACTACGTCTTGAATGACCATACTCCTACTGTTATGTCCTGCTTTGCTCTTACAAACCCTTGTTTTTCTCTGTCTTTCTTTAATAGTTTTAGGAGAACCTTCCAGGTTTTGTGAAGGTATGTAAATAAATTTCAGATGTCAATATTCCCTTCATTCATTTTGTTATTCTCGTGTGAAAAATCACGGTTTAATTTATTGTATCGTGTACCCCCTCTGTAATATATTAACTGCAACGATGTGATTTTTTTTTCTCAATTTTATGTCAAATCAAATCGTTACAATTAATATGGTACGGAAAGACTACATTTTAGAAAATATATATATACAAGTATATATACAAAAAAATAGTCATTTTAAGTTATAATATTTGACTCATCATAATAATTATATTGTGTTGAAAGAGAAAAAAAAAGGGTTCAATTATCAATGAAGAGAAGGTTAATACAAATATTTTAAGATTTGAAGATAAAATTACAATAATTTGAGACAATAAGAGCTCATTTACATTAGCTGAATAGAGATGAACTGAACTAAACTTAATAAAGATGAACTGAGACTGTACTGAACTGAATAGAAGTGTATGAACTGAACTGAATATAATCTGAAGTAAACAAGCCCTAAATACATGATTTGAATTTTTATTTCTATTTTAAGGCTCTAAAACATAGCCCAAACATTTTCCTAATATATATATCATTTTCTTTTCTTGTTATTTTTTAAATTTAAATAATAATATGTTTATATCATGTGTCATATAGACTCCTAGCTAGTAAATTAAACTATGTGGGTATGAATCGCTCGCACTTCATGGTATCATGCATTCATGCATATATAGGTCAAAGACCAAAATAAGATAAGCTAAAAGCAAGGGTGGATTGTTTAACTATAAACAGAAATTCCACAATTATTTATGCATATATTCCGAAATACGAATTATTCAGAAACATAAAGACAGTACAAGTTTAAATAGGAATTAATTAATAAGTTTAGCTAGGATAATACAACTTAAAATTTGACTATGATCCGTAAAAAAAAATGTTATATATTCATATAAATATAATAAGGATAAAAAATCGATTAGCCGCCTCAATTAGAATCACATAATATATACACACATTATTGTATGCGTAACTCATCACTAGAAATTAAATTGATACTAGGAACATGTTCTATAGAAAAATGAGGGAAGCCCTAATACGACCTATTAAAATATATATATCCCATAAGCAAAAGCGAAGAGAGTAAGGTGTCTACTCTTTTTACGTTGATGTTTAAGAGATCAGAGTAAGGTATGGAACCGTTGTCACGGGACGGTCTAGTAGACCGCTGGTGTGACATTTGAATCTTCGGGACATTGATCCATGCCAGCCTACCCCATATGCGCAACAAGCTTGTTATTAATTTATTATGGCATAACGCATATATAAGACACATAATAATACTAAACTGCACCAGCGCATATGCATTAGAACAAGTATAGATAGACATGAAAATTGCCTCATATGATGGGACAAGTTGTGCCATATATATATATATATATATATATATATATATAGCATCGATCGGGGAACTACCAGCACGTAACAAGTAGCTCCACCTCGATCTTTAATTATAAAGATCAAAGGTTCAAATACTCATATTAACCCCAAAAAAAAAAAAAAAGAAAAGAACTACATAGATAATAAAAGGAAAAAAGAAATAGAAGGAAGTAAGAGAAGTAAATAAGGAAGAAAGTACAGTAAAGAAGATGGTTCAAATGTTGAAAAGTCATGGGAATTTGAATGAGAGCATAACAGAGCATATCAGCATTGAGTCATAAATGCAATCCCCTGCATTTTACCATCCCCACCCCCCTAATAATCTTCTCTCTCTCTCTTTTCTACCTCTGCAACGGTCTGTCATTGCCTCTCCCTAATGGAAACCTACTCCTTTTTTATTTTTTCCTTTTTTTCTCCTTTTTCCTTCTAATTTTCTAGCAAATCTCTTATTAAAGTGTGTAACACACTGGCGAGGAACACAGAGCGCCTACTTAATACTTTTAACACACACAAAAAATAACATGTATAGAATATCATACATATATAGTGTGGTGTATTAAAAGTTATTATTTTATGTTAAAGAGCTGCTATATTATACGTATGTATTGGCAGACTGCTAAATGTTTCTTGAAAAGTAGTATACAAGCTAATCTAGGACTTAAAGTCGATTTTTCTTATAATTTGACCAGTATGAAATTAGGCACTATTATAAAAGAAAGTAATCAAACAACAATTTTTTTATCTAGACCATAAAATCGATTGTTATCAAAATCTTTAGTATTGTTGGTTTTATGCATTCTTTTGATCCCGATCTTTCTTTAATTTTAAGGAAAGACCTGTTAGGTTACCCTTTTGAGATGGTTGACCGTTTTCATCACTTTCCTATATATAATGCCAAAAAGAAAGAATTTAACCCTTTTCTTGTATGTTCCTAGCTTCCTATTTCAAGACTTATTGCATTGTGTCTTTAGTAAGTGAGTATAATTATGGCAATGTATGTATTACCTATTTTAGTAGCATTTGTTTATACTTTATGTTACACTTCAAATTCTTATTAAAAAGCTAATAAATATCCATAAAATATCATCTATCTTTATATGCCATGAAATATTTATTATAATAAAACTATTTATACCATATTACCATGTCTAATCATCATCAATTTAAATTATAGTATGACATACTAAATTTGGACATTAATAATTAATATCAAATAATGCAACAAGATTATATTATTTTTGATGGGAGTGCATTAAATATTGAAATCTTTGTCTTGTTGGGCACTAATAATATCTCATCATATTCATGGCCCTGAAATCAACTAACCAGCTAGCTATAGCTACATCTATCAGATATATATAATAGCAGATTATACATACATTAATGTGTAGAATGGTTGGTATATATGATGATCTACTTGAATGAATTATAAATACAGATACTCCCTTTTTGAGGAAATTTCATGCTTCATCATATCAACATATATATTTGCATGGAAATCTGCAATTGAAGCAATAAAAGTACTCCTACGGAGTGTTATTACATTAATTTATCACCACCATTTTTATGATATGTTTTTATTAAAAATAATTAAAACTAAAGGATCCTATATTTTAATAATTATTGTGGTCTAGCCTTGACCTCTTCAACTTAGAGCATGCTTAACAGCAAACTAAAAAATGGTTTGCAAACCCCAAACCATTTTTTTGGTTCTTATCAACAAACAATAAATGGTTTGTTTGCAAACCATTTTGCAAAAGTTTGGTTTTCCAAACTAGTTTGCAAACCAATTGAACCAAAAAAAAAACAAATTCAACCAATCAAACCAGGAGAGAGAAGGAGAGAGGGGAGGAGAGAGAAAAAACTAAATTTAATTTCCTATTTGTAATTAAAATAAGTTAAATTGTATATTGTAAAAAAAAAAAACTAATCAAATCAAAATTCATATTTTTAAATTCTCTACAAGTAGACACCCATATTGATATATTTTTTTTTTAAAAAAAAAAACTTCCCAACAGCTATATTTACCATGGTGAACTTTTTTTGTGGTTTGTTGTTAAGAGTTGAATTATAAATGATTAGGTTTGAGTGATGTAGATGAAAGAGAAATCTGCGAACCTTTTATTTTGGGTTTGTTGATAATGATGCCCTTAATGAACATACCATCATACTCCATCTGTATTTTAATATTGGATACGTTTAGAATCTTGATCTAATTACAATGAGAGGTAAACTTAAACTATAAAATAATATTTATTATATATAGTTTAAAAAAAAATTATATGAGATCTTATAAGATTTTTCTAAATATATATATAAAGTTTTTTTAATATCAAATTTTATATAAAAAAATAATAAAAAGCATAGTGAAATATATTAATGTTTAAACATGCATGCTGAAAACTTTGCAAAAAGCGATCGTAAGCTGCGTTCTAAAAACGAGGGATTATACTCCTTAGTCTTTTTTTTTATAACCGCCTCTCATACATTGACCATATTTGTCATATATCATATAACTAAATTGGGGAGGAGGGAGTATATAAATATATAATTGAAGAAAAATCAATTTATTCATGAACGTTTTGAGCAAAAAAGTTAGACAATTTATTTTGGTGATGAGATATAATCTAACAAAGGATAGTTATTCTCATAAAATATACATTGATTCATAGTCCTTTTGTTTCACCAATTTGTTTGTTATTAAGTTTTAATTTATTTTTTGATTGTGATATGAGAGAAGATTGGTTAAAGTGTACCAAATAAAGTGAAACAGGGGAGTAGAGGGTAATGTGAACGGAGACTTTTCTCGCATTTCTAACATGATCTATTGTTGATTTTAAAGAGAAATCACGTGCACCATGTTTATGACTTGTGAGTATGATCTTCTAGGCATACATGCACCATGTTTATGTAATTTCGAGGCAAATTAGATATTAATTATTGTTATTATTTGAGCTTGTTGCATGATGGTAAGTTGGTAACATATAATACTACAACTAACTCTATCGGTTCGTTTAGTTGTTGGTAATGAATTGTGGTAATGGTAATGAATTTAAAGTGTAATTTGTTAAGTAAAAACTTCAAAATTTCTATATAATTTATTTACCACAATAATCTGCAATCCCGGTGACAATCCTCATCTATCTAGGTTTTATTTGGTCTTCCTCGACTTCTAACCTTCTCATTCGCTTGTTTTTCTCCAAGACTCCATACTGGTGCATTAATCGGTATAATAGTGGGAAAAATACTCTGATTTTTTTAAATATATGTTAAGTTTAGTTTATTTTAACTTATTGCCCTTTCATTAACTTAATGAAAACCATTTTGTTCTTTCTTTTTGAAAATTTTTTGCCAAAAATGCATAGTTTTGATTTTTTTTTATTTTTTAGGAATACCAAGATTTTTTCCACTTTAATTTGATCTTCTTTTTCTTAGTTACATTGGTTGGTGTAATTTAATTTCTCCATATAAGTTTGATTTTTAAAATGAATAAAAAATTAATATGATATCATCATTTCATAATTAGGAATTCCATCATACCGTCTAAGTCTAACGGTCTGACGAGATAACTTTTCAACAAAAAAAATAAATTAATTATGACTTATTTGCATAAACCCATAACTTTCTATACAATTTTTAACTAGACATTAAAAAGTTATATAGTTTTATATATATAGTCAAAATTTATAAGTTATAATTTTTGAGCTAAAAGTTCTGTTGGACCGTAAAACATAGTGACATGAGATTTTGTATTTCAAAATTAGGGAGTAATGAATTTTTATTTTTATTAATTGTGCATATCCCAAGTGATTTTTTTTATGCAAGGAACTTGAATATATAGATACACCACAAAAAAACTCACACAACAAGGGCAACTTATCATGATTAAAGAGGGCAATGTGAGTATTGTTTTACTTAATGATGCCTACAAGGACAATTATTTTTGCACTAATTGATATTAACAATGAAGACAATATGATTATTTTGCCCCATTAGACTTTTGAAACTTTGCCCTATTTGACAATAAATGAAGTGTTTAAATCAAGGAAGACAATTTTGTTTGCCCTTTTTGAATTGAATCAAAGAGGGCAAAATATCTAAAATTGGCTTTGAAATCTAATACAACGGGGTTACAAGGGCAACATGAGGACAATACTAAAATTGTCATTATAACCTAAGAAGACAAATTTTGTATCAAATAGGGAAATTTTAATTATCCTTCTTGAACATACTTTTTGTAGGGATAAGAAGTTAATTAGTTATAATAGGGATATGCTCACAGGGGCGGACCTAGAAATTTCAATGAGGTGTTGCACAATTTAACCTTTACAAAAAAAAATCATTTACAGATCCATAAATTAAGTCACACAAGTTCGAACTTGTTCGAACAACTTTAAAAATATTCTTAATGTAAATTTATTTTACTATTGAATTAATCCATCAATAAAGTGAAAAAAGTTTTAGATGATACGAAACAATGAAAAAAACGAGTATAATTTTCACAATTTGAATATATATACTACGTATAATTTAGTCATACGTTTAAAAAATGATACATATTAGATGATTTTAAATTACACATTAAGGCAAATTTCACAACACAAAAATCCACTTGATTTTTCCTAAATATAACTTTTTTTTTTGAAAGGCTAAATAAACATGTAAGTTGTAAGTCACTAATATAGTATAGAATGGAAAATTTTATTGAAATGGATTTTAAAATCCAGTTTATTAATTAAACAAGAAAAGTTAGAATATAATGGGAAATAATTTAAATAATGTAAATGAAAGGTTAGAGATACCATGTAAAAGGAAATCAGAAAATTAGAGAACACATTTACTCTGTAAATAGAAAGCTAGGAAAATATAAAATTTAAACAAAGTCAAAACAACATTGCCAAGATTCGACCCTGCAACCTGCTACCGTGCTTCAATTTAATCATACCGTTGAGCCACGCTTGAGCTTTATTTACAATATTGCATGTATATATTTATATACGTACTAGTATCTTCTGTGCTGGATGTCGCACGTGCGACAGGAGGTTATAACGTGGGTCCGCCCCTGTATGCTCATAGTGAATAATGTATACAAATTAAACTTTTATGTTTTCATCTAACGTGCATGATATCATAAATTGATTAATTATCATAAATTGATTAATTATCATAAATTGAGAAGCTAGTATGATCCATATATAATTAGCTTGATAATTTAAAATTTTACCTAATTCAAGCAACAAATGTGCTAAAAATCAAAATCGATACGAATCAATTTGATTAGAGCACATATATACTATAAATAATCCAACGACAACAATTAATCAAATTCCAAATTTAGACTTTGCAAAGGGATAATAATAATAATAATAATAATAATAATAATAATAATAATAATAATAATAATAATAATAATTAAGGAGAGATGTGAGAATTTGTGGGAAAAATGACAAGAACAAAAACAATAGAACACATGTTTTGTCCCATAACAAATAACATAACTTAAAATTCGATCTTAAAGAGATAATAGATACACATATATGGCAAAATTTTCCAATGTAAAGATGTTAATTAGGATATATATATAAGGGCAACTTCATTCCTCTTCCATTTTTGTCTTCCTTTAGTCTCTATCTTGTTTGATCTCTCAATCTTTCCTCTCAAAATATTGAATTCTCCAAGGTCTTCCAAGCTCACAAACCTGTGAAACACATTAACAATAGTAACATTAACATTAACAAAATATTCAATATACTCCTTTGATTATTACAATCGTACCTCTAGTTTAATATTATGACAGCTTAATAATTATGTTATACACGTACGTACTCCATATACATTAATTACGTTCAAATTTTAAAACTTTGACCATGAGTAGTGAATGGACGGAATTTATTTTAAGCAACTGATAAAATGGTACAGACTATTTTCCTAATATTATTCGATCCATATGAATTTCATTTCATACTTGCATGGTTTTTAAAGTTTTGACAATCATGTATTCATAATTATGCTTCTTTTACCCTCCATTTTTTACTAGCATAATGATCAAGAAAAAATAAATAAATTATAATGATGATAAGTAGAGAATGTGGGACAACAATAGTAAGCAAGTGACAAAAAGAACATACCAAATATGCAAAAGGAAAGTACAGTATAGTATCATAATTTGTATGAAAATTGATTTTTAATTTTTTCGTGGTTGAGCGTAATATTTGCTGCCTAATATTAGTAAAATAATGTCAGTACAAAAGGGACACTTCTACCATTATATGACCTCATCATCTTTATATTATTACAGCTTACCTTCAACCTCTTATTTTTCTATCTCTTTCCTTTATTTATCTTTTCAAACCCTAATTATCCATCCTCTTTAGAGCTTCTAACCCTAACTTAGCTTGTGTACAAATACAAGTACATGTTCCTTTTTAAAATTATACTGTACATTTCTTCTTATAATTCCTCTGTCCCTTAAAGTTTGCTACATTTGCCTTTTCACGTCTTCCAAAACACAACTTTAAATGAATATATCTTTATACGTATATAATAATAAAAAATTACACATTAAGCTGAATCCAACGAGATCCCACTTGACTATATTTTTTCTTATACGTATAAAATTAGGAAGAGTCAAAGTTACTCAATGAATAGTGGCAAAAGTCCTTATGTAGTAAACAAATAGGGACAGAGGAAGTATTTGGTAAAATTGTTGCAGTTAATATGTTAAGGAGAGTCGGAGGGAGTATTTCGTAAAAAATATAATGTAGCACCCAATAGCAAATGATACTTTGTAGTTTGTAAACAAAATTATAATTACTAAACAACTGATATATATACACACATACACACATACACATATATAGATCCATATATCTATTGGTATATTTTGTCATGATGAAAATTCTAGGAAATTGGGACTATATGGGGCTAGCAATAACCCCTATATTAATAGTCTTGAATTAAAGATGTGCATATTTTTTCATCCATGCCAATAAAAAAAATTAATATTAATATAAACAATTGCAACTAAGACTACGTGTGCTTTCTTCAACTTATTTTATTAGTGATCAAGGCTGATCTGAGTAGGTCAAGCCAGATAAGGTGAGGGCTAATAAGTTGTAATAAGTTCATATTTTAACTATAATCACATTAATCAGGGTTTATCAGTGCTGAACAGTTCTAAACTGATCATGTCGAGTGTTATAAAATTAGGTTTCATAAGTCGAAATGAAATCCTAAGAATATAATTAAATTGGATTTTAAGTGGACATAATAAAATCTTGTCCTTATGTGTATTTGTAGCCCAAAAAAAAAAAAAAAACTGAAGTATAAGCTTATGAATCAGCTACATACTGTACAAATAAATTAAAGCCATAAAAATTTCAGATTTCATTATTGGTTAAAAAGGATAATAGTGTTCTGATCTGATCGATAACACACTTTCTATCATACCATAATTGATGAATGCGATGTTTCCTTTTGTTCTCTGAACATTTTTATTAGACACACCACGTGGTTATTATAATTTATTTAACTATATATGTTCTCCTATATAGAAAAGCTAGGAGTTTATTTTAATTTTAGGTTATCATTTTTCGTTATTCCAACTCCATTTTTTTATTCTCAAAATAATAAAAAAATAAAATAAAATTGCATTAACTTAATTTGTAAAATTTAATATGAATCAATTTGTAATTGAAATAGAAATTGAAAATAATTAAACATTTTAAAAGAATAGTACCTGAGGTAGGGTTTTAAAAAGAAGCCAAGGCATGAAAATCCAGAAAACCCTAGGAAGAATTAAGGATCAATGCTCCGGCGGTCATCGCCTCCGGCAGTTCGAGCGGTTGGGTGTTGGTGGAGCTGGCTGAGCTGTCCGATACCAGCTGCGGCCGGGACGCTCATGTTCATAGCAAGAAGACCACCGGCGTCATAACCATGGCCGCCACCACTACCACCAGCAGCCATATCAAACCCTCTCACACTATTATTATTATTATTACTACTAATCCCAATAGTAGTTTGGTGGTGGTTACTGGGGAAAAACTGGTGGTGCGAGTACAGATTTGACTGGTCCCTCATACCACCTGTTATCCCCAGAAGCCCAATCCCGAGAGATTGGGATTGTTGGTGGTGGTGGTGGTTGTTGGTGGTGGCCGCTGCTGTGCTGGCAACAGCAGCGGCTGCAAGGATTCCGCCCCCAGCCCCGCTGCAAGCAGCAGTGGGGGCAGGGGCGGGGAACGCCAGGTTCTGATACTTAGAAAGTTCAGTCCTGGCACAGGAAAGGTCAACCTGCAACTGGCGTAGCTGGTGCTGAAGCAACGAAATGACGCCTACGCACCCATAAACCGGGTCGCGTAGTCGCATGTCGGCCTCGTACGCCAACGAGTTGACCGCGTCCTCCCTTTGGTGAGGGTGGAGCTCGTTGAGTAGCTTGGTGACGTTGCTAGCCCCAAACACCTTATGCACGTTGGCGAACTTCTGCGGTTGGTCCGGCGGAAAGTACGGCGCAAAAACACACTCCGGCTGACACTTCCGCCTTAAAAACTTGCACGCTGCACACGGTGAATTTGACGACGACGCCATTTTCCTTCCTTTTTCTTTCTTTCTTGTTGTTTGCCCTTCACAACTTTCCACCGTACTATATATATGAAATAAAATAAAAATATAATGTAAGAATAAAACCACACACAAAAAAAAAAGGTGTATAGCTGATATATACATATATCAACTACTAGACAAACTTTTTTCGTATTTTTCCAAAGTAAAATAGCAAATTTTGTTTGTCCGATCCTGTAGCTGATATATGTATATATCAGCTATACACTAATAATACTCCGTAAGTCCGTATCTTACAAAAAAAAAAAAAAAAAAAAAAAAGGATCTAGCCTTAAAAAGGAATTGAAGCTAGATGCAGGAAATATTCATGTAGAAAAGACTGCAAAGATATTTATCTCACTTTCAAAAAATAACAGTTGATGAAGCTAAAAAGATTGCTTGTAACTTGAACAGCAGCTAAAAGCTAATATAACCAGCTAGCTACTTCTAGTAGTAGTAGTAGCAGCAGCTTTCACCAGATTTGAACTGTCAAAACCAAAGTCAACAAATTATACCACTTCATCTTTACTCTAAAACTTCCCTAAATTAACACTTTCCTTCACACACACAAAAAAAAAAAATACAAACTTTATTATTCAATCAAAAAAGAAGTACAAATTTCAGATGAAATAAAAAAAATAAAGGAAGAAGAAAAAAAAATGAAGGTTGATGATATATATATATATATATACATATACCGTGGGGAAATGGGGTTGAAAAAAAGGGAGTGTTTGGATCTCGTGTAGGGAAAGTAAAAGTGATGAGAGATTTACACCAATTTCAAAGCTAAGTTAAAGTTGCTTGAATTTCATAGATTTTCTCAAATTTTATTGCATACTATTATACTACTACTAATAATAATAATATATACACTTATTAATCTAAGCTTGCTAATTCTCATACATTTGACTTGTAAAAAGCTATGAGTTTTTAGACTTTTTATGAGGGAAAAAGGGGGAGAAGAAGAAGATTAGAAAAAATGATCTTGCTTGGGATCATGTATCTCTCAAAACTATATAGTAAAATTAAATATATAATAATTATTTTATGGTTATAGAATGGTACGTTGTATGATTAAATTAATTAATGGGATGGAGTAGTACTATAATAATAATAATAATAATAATAATCTTTAGTATATGGTATAATTAAGGTCCTAACAAAGAGAAATCTAATCACACTCTTTTGACTATATGAGAGATTGATTGGGAGTTGTGTAGTTAGTTAGTTCCTTCTTAATTCTATCATTCTTTTACTTGGGATTACAAAAATTATATGAGAAGCTAAGCTAGCTAATTAATAGAGTAACTACTAATTCATAATTAATATTCTCAAAGTTCAATCGATCTTAGAAAAATAGAAATAACGACAGCTAATTAATATGAAACGGAGGTAGTAAACCGAGTTACTATTTTAATGATTAATTCAGTCAAACCTTTTATTTTTTAAAACAACCTTCTACTCCTTCTGTCCTCCTTTTTTCAACCTCGATTTTTGCAAATTGTTGATGAAAACTATGCAAAAAGAAAAGACGAACTCTCAAATTAATAAATTAATTAATTTAATTAATCAATTTTTTTTAAAAAAAGAGGGAAAATAAAGATGATGATGAGACAATTTGATTTCACACATACCTTTTGAAATAGTAAGATGAAGTAAGCTTAATTAAGTGACTTGTGTTGGATGTAGCTAAAAGAAATAGAAATTAAGTAATAATAATAATTTAAAATGAAAGAAGAAAGTGATGAGGGGATCATGCAAATTTGTGGGGGTGTGTTTGGTGAAGTAAAATCGCAAAACTTCCAATTTCTTAGCCGTGAATTTATCAAAATCACCGCAAACCTTTGCAAAGATAAAGATGATGATGATGATGATGGTTATGATGATGATGATGATGATGATGATGATGATGGTGATGATGATGGTGATGTTTTAGAGAGAGAAAGAGATGGTTTTTATTATTATGTATATGCACCCCCCCAAGAGCAAAGGCTAAGGAAGCGCGGAGAAAGTGAATTGAAGAAGATAAATTATATATAGAGAGGAATGAAGTATGTATATATATATATATATATATATATATATATATAAATATATAAAAATATATGATATGAAAATTAGGGCAAAGCAGAGAAGTGGTTGTTTGTAGTGTATGGAATGGAAATTATATGGATGACAAAAGAAAGAAATAAATGATGATGATGATGATGGATTGATGGGGCAGAAATTTAAAGAGGTGATTATAGTTGTGCGTGGGTGCATTTAATTTTCATGTACTATATATATATATATTATTATTATCATTTGTGCACGTAATTAATTTAATTTATATCATGTCTTGTATGTAGATTCTGATCCATCTCAGTGTGGGTTTTTGGTACCACTTGTGTTTCTACTTTGATTTTTTTTATTTTGGGGTTTAATTTGAGAGAGAGTTTAAATGTTGGTGTATATTGAATTATTGGACTGATAAATGGATCATATAAATGATGTTTGATGAAAGGGTTTAGCCAGGAAGCACGGGCACAACTTCAATCTACAGTGCCCTGTGTCTGATACCAACATACGTTGAACACACGTACTCACGATGAAACAATTGATTAAGCTTACTCAAGTATCTTATCATAAATTTTTAAGTTATTTATCTCGTTTTAACTGTTTATACCTTTTAGGTTTTTTTGAATAATTTATATAGTGAATTGTCGTAATATATCATCATCAAATTTGATATTTATCTCATTTTTCTTTTGAAATTATGTAGAATTTTATTTATTCTCTTCTTTTTTTTCTTCTTCATGTACCCGTATTCTCAATTTTTTCAGTGACAATTTTTCCGTACCCATTTTGTGTATTTGTTTTGGTGCAATCTGATTGTTTAGTACATGTGAATTTTTAATACGTATAAAAAAAACAATTTTGAGTATTTTTCTTTGTTCGGATTTGAATTTTTTTTTAAAAAGAAAAGGAAAACCAACCAACTCCTCTCAAAGGATAGCCTAGTGCATCTTTGCGTATAATTAAAGCAAAATTTTGATCTAAATGTTGAAACCAACAAGTTAAGGTATGAAGTTTTAACTATATTGTCCTTTTTTTCCTTTTTTTTAAAAAAAAAGATTATTGGTCACTGCCACCAAAAAAAAAAAATGAATGAATTAGTTGGAACTTGGAAGTATGTGTCAAGAAATGATTTTACCATTTTAAGGCTTTGTTCTTTTAAAATGAAATAATTTAACTGAATTAAACTGAACTGAATTTGTCCAAATTGAAATAAACTAAATTGAATTAAACTAAATTGAACTAAACTAAACTCAGCAGAAACTAAAATGAACAAAAATTTCATAAATTAAGTATAAAAGAACACGCCCTAAATCTATTTCACAGTTGCACTTTGAGATTGAAAGTTTAGGCTCAATTTCTATGCCCAACTTACAAGTGTTAAAATCAATTTACATGTGTATAAGGTTCAACATATAGACTATAGAGTAGCTAGAAAAAAAGAGAGGTCAAGGTAAATTATATTAAATTAAACTATATTGTTTATTTGTCTTTGTCCATAATTCTCCAATTTTAACAAGATTATGTGTGTTATTAGTGAGAAAGACAATGCAAATAAGGCTTAGTATCCCACAAATTATCATATTAAAAAAAAAAAGTTCCAACCAATCATATTTTTTTGTGGTACCGGGCACTGACCAATTTATCTTTTTTAAAAATAAACCTACCTCTACACTTTATACAACTAAAACCCTAAATTTTCATAGTTTTAAGAGTTTAATTTCCATGTGGTATTGAGTCCAATAAAGAGGAAGTATACAACTCGATTATGCTGCATTTGGGAGTGTAATCGAGTTGTATTATTGTACAACTTTCAAGTACAATATTGTTTGATTTGTCTCGATGTATATTTTATCAATATTCATTTTTTAATACTTTTTACTAATATATAAATAAAGATATTGCTGGTAAAAAAATATGTATTGATAAACGTGCAAAGGTAAAATAAAAACAATAAAGGGGAACAGATAGAGTAATAATATTATATGTACACACACTATAACATCTTAAGAAATTTAGATATATATTGTCACAACTGGCTTACTGGCCTTTTATTGTTGTAGCATGTCTGCATATACATTATATAATCGATAATTGAATAAATTTGACTGTTTAGGCCTCATTCTTTCAGACTAAATTAATCCAAATTGAACTTAATTGAATTTGTCATAACTGAATTGAATTAAAGTAAATCTATCCTAGACTTAACGAAAGCTGAGCTGAACAGAACAGAGTTTGCCAATGAATTTAGCATGTTTGCTCCAAAAACGGAGGAAAGTGATCAATACACTCCAATCCCTTTTTACTCAATATACTCCAATTTATTTATTTTTTTCAATTGAGAAAAAGGACAAAAATGTGTATACTAAGTAATAAGGGAGTGCATATATCACCATCCGGAAACGGATGCTGGTTACATACGTTGTTAGTTGGTAAAGGCTAGCTCATATCCGAGGTTGAGTTGAGAATTAGGGCTCGTTTACATTAGCTGAATAGAGATGAACTAAACTTAATAGAGATGTATTAATTGAACTGAACTAAACTGAACTGAATTTAATCTGAAACAAGCCATTAGCCAAGCATTGCAATTTTTTTTGGCAAAGAATGCATTGCATCTTAAGAGAGGGGGGGGGGGGGGGATTTAGATTTTTAGGTACTTGGTCCCTCCTAGTCCGGCGTGGGATTAGTCTTCTTCCAACACCATTAATCTTAAAAGGGTTATTTCTCATTTTCTCCCTATTTCCATTTTTACTTGTTTGATCAAAGTACTACTCCCTCTGTTTCATTTGTTCCCTCCATTTAATTTTTTTGTTATAAGATTGTTGGAGAGAATTTAAAAAATGAAAAATCTTCATTATATATAAGAAAAACATATTTAGATCGTATATGATCTTGTTAGATTCGTCTAAATATATGCAGTTTTTTAAAATATATTTTTTATAACTTTTTATAAAGTGTGGTATAACATATTAAAATTTAAACATGTGCATTGATGAAAATTGTGCAAAAAGTAAACGTAAAGAACAAATTAGAACGGATGGAAAACTTTTTTTCTAGAGAGAAGATAAAGTAAAGTACTCCCTTCGTAAAATATTAATTGCAACAATTTGATATAAATTAGAGAAAAAGTATTGATATAAATTAGAACGGATGGAAAACTTTTTTTCTAGAGAGAAGATAAAGTAAAGTACTCCCTTCGTAAAATATGAAGTAGTGAGTATTTTTTTTATTTTTTTTTTTGTAGAGAGAGGAAAGGATAAAGTATAATACAAGTATGAAATGCGAAAATAAGATAGAAAAAAAAAAAGCTGTTCCGATATAAATTAAACATATTTCTGAAATGTCGCAAGCATAGACTCCATGGCCCAATGGATAAGGCGCTGGTCTACGAAACCAGAGATTCTGGGTTCGATCCCCAGTGGAGTCGGCGTTTTATGTTTTTTTTTTTACTGTTTTTTTAATGTTTATGCACATAGACGGGTTTTTTTTTTTTTTTTTTTTTTAACAGATAGGTTGGGCTTTCATGGCCCAATTGATTAAATGCAAAACTGATCATCAACTATTGTTTATTTCTGATTTTTGGGCCATAGTCTGATAGAAGTATATAACATACTAATCCTAGCAATTTTCTCATCTTCAAATTAAAATGTTCATGTCGAATAATTGTGGTGTGGAGTATACCTTATGTTAGGAAGTATGTAAAAATTTAATGTCTATATGCTAATTACGAAGTATATGATTATGTGAAATAAGAGCTCATAAACCATTTTTTTGTTTTTACAAAAAGGCAAACGTAATAAATAAAGTAAAACAAATTGAGTAGGTTACTTTTTTTTTTTACGAAAGGGAATTGAGTAGGTAACTTTTTTTTAAAGGGAATTGAGTAGATTACTTTTTCATGTTTTGCTTTTAAATTTTTAATTTTAATCTCATTATGATAGTTATATAGATTGGGCGCTCCTACTAAATTATCTTTTATTTTATCGTTGCTTATTCAATGACATTGAAGAGATAATAGGGCCTTAGGGCTCATTTACATTAGATGAATAGAGATGAATTGAACTGAACTAAACTAAACTTAATAGAGATGAACTGAACTGAACTAAACTAAACTTAATAGAGATGAACTGAATATAATCTGAAGTAAACAAGCCCTATCCTTTATTTGGTCACACAACACCAAAACAAAACCAAAAAAAATAAATCAAACTGTTGAAGTGACTTTTGATAATGAACACACATGTTGAAGAAATTTTTTTTTTGGTAATTCATGTTGAAGAATATTACAAAGGTCATAAAATGCACTTAAAATAAAGAGATTGTTACAGAATTATGCAATTTTTTAACTTTTTTAGTTTTGAGACAATGACACATCATATATCCTAACACTTATTGGAAATTTTGGACGAGTCCACACAATTACAAACACATTTTTCCTAATCTGACAGTTGATGACCATTTTTATTGATTTATGTATAAAGAAGCCACAACATTTGTTCCGTAACTGAAAAATGATAATATTGACTTCAAAATTTTGGTATGCTTTCGCATTGTTCTACAAGGAATACAAGCGTATTGGACGCTTGCTTTCTAGTGTGTATGAACTAGTTTTTACAAAAGAGCGGCACCATTGCCACAATGCTCCTAAAGTTCTAACTGTACACTACCTCATCAGCCAACCAAACCAAACCAGCCCACTATATTCAAACCAAGCAAATTTCGGCCATTCGTGCCCATTTAAACTTTCTGAGCCTCTGCGCTTCAACGAACACAGATCTGGGACTGCAGGCTTCTTGTAAGGTGGGGAAAAAAAGGGCTACCAGCCAATCATTATGTGTCTCCATCATCAATTGAAATTGTGACTGGGACTACTGACTTCTGACCTGGAATAGACAATTCAAATGTGTCAATATAAAAAAGTAGATGAAGCAACAAAAACACCTAATGATGACAGTAACAAGAAAAATAAATGACAATAAGACATACCAGATAGAAATGAAACCACAATGGCACATCACACAACACAAATTACAGAGAAGATTAAGTTGAATGTCTTTGGCAAGTTAATTCAACTATAGGTAGTTGCTTCTAGGCTTTCTAGCTTATGGTACTTGATCATCACCATTTTCCACTTTACAGCTCTTTTATATGATATGTGATCATCTAAACTCTAAGCTAGATTCTCAAAAGCAAATCCACAAACTTCAATTTCCTCGCATAAATCCTGATTGACTTCAGTTCCCAAATGAGTCTCCTGTGTTTGACTTCAGTTCTGCTAGCTCAAATCAATGTGAACTTTTGCACAAAAACCACATGTTTATCATATAAATGATTCTCCCCTACTTAGGAGGGCAATTATTATGAACAAGAAATGTATTTTATTTTGGTGTTATGAGTTATAGTTAAATTCCACTTTGGTGACCTGAGAGGCTGAGGTTAACAATATAGTGAATCATCTATAATTCTCTCAAAAAAATCTATAATTAAAAAAATTGTGTTTCCTATAATAACTTTCAAAAGCACGAAAAAAAAAAATTAATAACACACACACGGAGATACATAAACATATGTCATAGATAATAGCCACCTGTGCAGCTCACTGAGACAGAGAAGGTAGATGCATGTGAAGTACCACCCAGAAGAATTGAACATTAATTGACTTAGTACAGGGGTAGAAAAGACACAGGCAAAAAAATGTCTTGTTAACTAGCATACCTTTAGCAGTTCCAACTATGTCTCTCTCATCCAATTGCAAAGCAACCAAAGCATCCAATTTCACTAGCCATAAAGCAACAGCAGATGAGGTTTGGGGCATATTTCGAAAATGTGCGAAAAAATCCTCACTAGTAGATTCACTTTTAAGCATAATATTGCGTTGCAACACCCAATCCACATTAAAGGAGCCAACCAAATCAGCTAGAACCTATCATTTTAGAAAAGAATAAATAACAGTCGAAACGAGATCAGCAGCAAAAAACTAGAATAGAGTTCAAAAATAGAAGTATAAAAAAAATTGGTATAAGGTAAACAGTAAATTATATTTTAATATGTATAATTTGGAAAAAAATTATGCCGCTAGGCTAAGAGCCTAAGACCTCATCCCCTTCTATTATACATGTATTAGAGGGGTAGTTTAATATGTATAATTTCAGCACTGTATAATACATATAGGTACTTTTAGTTCTCTTATAATTATAGCTTGTAATAGACTAAGGGTGCATTCTCTTCAACTCATTAGACCTGAACTTATCTGAACTTATCAGACCTGATTTAACTTATTAGACCTTATTTAACTTATTAGAACTTATTAGACCTTATTGGAACATATTAGACCTTATTGAAACTTATTGGAACTTATTAGAATTTATTAGACCTTATTAGAACTTATTAAACCTGATTGAAACTTATTGGAACGTATTTTATATGATTGAATAAAATAAATTAATAATAATAATAATGATAATATTCTATACATTTGAACTTATTAGACCTTATTGGAACTTATTAAACCTGATTGAAACTTATTGGAACGTATTTTATATGATAGAATAAAATAAATTCATAATAATAATAATGATGATAATATTCTATACATTTGAACCTATGTTCTTTTTTATTGTTGAATTACGTTCAAGAAGGTAATAATAATTAGTATCTCTTTTTTTCAAACCCATTATTAATTAATATTATCAATTCCAATAACAACTTATCTACATATTTAATTTTTCTTAATTCACTTGTATTAAAATTAACAAACTAGAACGGATTGAATAATAATAATATGGAGGATGGGTAAAGTTTAATTTGGACCAAAATTAGTAATAATAATATGGAGGATGGGTAAAGTTTAATTTGGACCAAAATTAAATCAAACCCAAAATAAATAAATAAGTTTTATTTTATAATATAAAAAAATAGTTTAATTCAATCTAACTCTGATTGGTTTCTCTAAAAAAATTATAAAACAAGAATGATAAAATAAAATTGGTTTATGTTGTGTAAGAGTGCTTTAAGGTAATTATTAATTTAATTAATTTTATTTAATCAATAATTAAAAATAATAACCTAGACCTGATTGAATCTTATTAGAACTTATTAGACCTGATAGGAACTTATTAGACATGATTGGAACTTATTAAAACTTATTGGAACTTATTAGACCTTATTGGAACTTATTATACCTGATATAACTTATTGGAACTTATCTAAACTTATCTGAACATATCGGAACTTATTAAACCTGAAACTTATTCTTTTAAGGTGAAGAGAACGCACCCTAAGTGGATAAGATGTTTATTGAAAAATTGACAACCTTTGTTCTTCATAGCAAACATGACTTTGCTTATTTGTTCGAATTCCTTGGGAGTGTTAAAACTACAAGTATTCAAATCGATTACCTAACTTTGAGAATGATTCTCCTAGTGAAATAATCAAACTAGATTTTGAATTTAAGAGTGATTCTTCTATTTAAAACTAGAACTATCCAGATTAGCCTATTAAGAGTGATTCTTCTTAGCCTAAATTCAAAGCGTTCCACAACTTAATTAGCTCCATTATGTTCCAAGTGGTATCAGAGAAAAATGTTCCATTTACAAAAATAGAAAGACAGATCCACCAATTATTTTTTTAATAACATTTCTTTATATTAATTAGAGAAAAATGAGGCCAGATCTAGATTATGAATAGTGAAAAGATAAAACTGCTTGCACCTAAAGCAATACAGAGGTAGTAGATCACAAGACAATCAATTACCATACCTGTACAAGCTCGTGCAAAGAAGAGGTACGTCTAAGCCTCCGTACCCAAAGCTTATGAGCAGATTTTTTCCATGCCCCAATCAGCGCATCTTTAGGCATAATCATCTGTGAGAAAAAAATTAGTTCAGAACCATAGTGCTAGTTTACTTAACCAGAAAAACAAGCATTTTGGAACATCTTCCAAAGTTCATTAAGATCAAACAGATATTAATGGTAATAAGAGGTGGAATGATAATAAAAAAAATTATAGAGATGAGGCATATATTGTCATGCAGAAGCTATATGCCTACCTCCTTCCTAATTCCTATCATTCCACTCCAGCCAATTTGCACAGAAAAGGCACAAATTAGACCGCCACAATATTATATGACCAATTCTTCAAAGCTCCTAAAACTTTTCAACAAATTTTGCAAAACACAAGTTGGACCAGTCCAACTCATTGCAAAACTGGATGATCTGACGTTGACTTAAAACGAACTCACGCGCATGACCAAGCACATGTGGACTGATATCCCTATCCGCTTTTTTCATAATCTCTAATGCACAATTTTGACCAATAGTATTTCTACTTATGAACGAGTAAAACTATGAAAATTTCATGTTACTACAAATCAAGAATAAAAAATAAACCTTAAAAATGTTTTGGCATCAAGGTTCACTAGAAAAGATCGATTGTACCCTATGCATAAGGTTTCTTGAAGCTTCACTAGGATCAAAGACAGGCCCTGGTGGATCTCAAAAATTTATCTAAGTTTTTTAAATACAATTAATGACCTTAGCATAATTTGGCATTAAGTCTCGCTAGTGAACTTACAAAATTCACAGTGATAATCCAATGTTCACCGATGAACATCAGGTATCGACTAAAGGTTTATTGGTGAACCTAAAAAATAATAAACTTAGATCCATTGACGAGCCTTCGCATGGTTTACAATCAACATTCATTGGTGAACCTAAAAATTTTGCCCAAAAAAATCTAGGCCCATCCAAAGCTTAATGACACAGGCAAAATAGTTGGATGTGAAATATCGATTATGAGGAGACACTCGCTTATGCCTTTTTCTACACACACAACAGCAACAAGAAAGCAACTCAACCCGAAAGAAATTTTTACAAGAAAGCAACTCAACTCGCTTATGGTAGTTTAATATGTAAAATTTTAGGATTAGGACTAGGCATCTAGGCTTTACATGAAATGAGAAATAAGGACTAAATTCTGAGCTTCCATACATTGCTTGGCCATGAATTGAGTGACAAATAACCATTCATTCAGAGTAAGCCAAACTAATATTAGTTCCGAGACCATATCAGGGAAATAAGCTAAAGGATACCCAACAAATTGGAAAGCTTAAAAATAAATCTATAAGCAACTGCACTTCTGAATTTTTTATTCTAGTTTTAAATTTTGAGTTGAAATGATCTATCTTACAAAATTTATTTAACTGCCAATAATGAATCCACATGCTTTAATTCTTGGATAATCCACAAGGTTGCTCCGAAAAAAAATTGCTCCCAATACACACCTAGACTAAACAAAATAGCATACTGCATATCACTTTATGCGGGAAATAGACCCTATTTGGTTTGACGCTAAATATTGCTATGTACCATCTAATTATATTAATAATGGCATTTTGGTTATTTTGTTGTATTTTAGTAGTAAGGGTAGAATAGTCTTTTAATAATTGTTTGTAGGTGGATTTGTTAGTTTGTAGTTGTCATTAGTCTATAAATAAGGAATTAATGTGTGTAATGTTTCATTAGGAAGTAATAAAATCAGTTTGTGAGTTCAGTTTGGGAGTCCTTGATTACTCGAAAATCAAGAAAATCAATTAATTCTCTTTGGTTCTTAGCAGTTGGTATCAGAGCGGAACGATCCTCGGTGGTTCAATCTGCCGGTAGCCAAAGGTGAAGAAGCAAAGTTACTGACAGTATGTCTTCACCACCATTGTTTGAGGAAAAAATAGAGATCTCAAAGAAGCTATGCAAAGACATAGAGGGGATAATTGATAGAGCACTTGCTCCAATCAGAAGAGAGATTGCATTAATAAAAGAGGAGTTAAAGGCAGAGGATAGGAAGATGGGAAAGGTCCCCAGTCAGACTCGACTAACCACCATTAAAGTTTATACAATTAACAGGAATGAGAAAGAAATTTGCAAAAATCGCAACCATCTTGTGATGGCATCAATTGGATCAAAGAGAAAGAATGCAGTGGCGCAATCACCTTCGTTCAAAAAGGAGAATGAAAGATTTGAAAGGTTCGCCAAAGTACTGCTCAACGACAATCTTGATGATGGTAGGAGATTCACGGGTGCTGTACAAAGGCATCTTGCTGTTGAACTTCATAGAGAACGGAATTTTGCAAAGGGTGATTTCAGTGGTGGATTTCGCGGTGGACAAAGTGATCTGAACAAAATGATGGGGATTTTCAATGGCATTATTGCTGATGGAGCCTATTTTTGCGGTGGTTCTTGGAAATGTTTTAAGTATGGAGGGGTTGATAGAAGCAGATCCGGTGGTGGGGGTTATGGAGGAAGATTTAAGAGAATTCTAATCCTAAAAGATGCAAGAGAGGAATTAGGTTAGAAATTAGGGTTAAGCTGGTGAGATCTCAGTTCGCCCGATGGTTGCGAGTCGAACCTTCGACGACAGAAGCAACGGTGGAAACCATGGTGGGTGGTGGAGACAAATCAAAAAAAAAAAAGAAAAGGAAAGGGAGACGATGGGAGGAAAAACGTTCGGCCACCGGAGATGGAAGACGATGCGATGGTAGTGCTGATAGATCGGGGGTTGACGGAGCCCCTGGCGTCGACGGCGAAAGGCATGGTGGTGGTGGCAGTTCGGTCGAGCAACTGAGGGGAGAAGCTGGCTTTGTTATTCTGAATAAAAACCTGAACAGAGAGAGATATTCTAGAAGGAGATACATATATTCTGAATAACCTAATTGATTTGGGTAGGGTGAAGCAAGAAAATGTGCCTGTCAATCTTAAGCCCAATATGTTGTTGTTTAAAGGAGGCATGGTGGTGGTGGCAGTTCGGTCGAGCAACTGAGGGGAGAAGCTGGCTTTGTTATTCTGAATAAAAACCTGAACAGAGAGAGATATTCTAGAAGGAGATACATATATTCTGAATAACCTAATTGATTTGGGTAGGGTGAAGCAAGAAAATGTGCCTGTCAATCTTAAGCCCAATATGTTGTTGTTTAAAGGAGGAAATATTTTTGAACCCATTATTTCAAATCCACAAAATTTCAGCCCTCCTTACAAAAGCCCATCACCTCATTCCAATTTTCTCAATTCTTTCCAAGACCTATCCACTTACTCCCAAACAAGAAACCCACCCCCAAGAAATTACCTAGGCCCACGTAATTTCCAGCCAAGCTCCAACTCCTCCTCAACCATCGTCGTTTCAGAGTCAAATTCAATCTTTCCACCTTGGGGACAAGGTGGAGGTTTGGGAGGGGCGTATTGCTATGTACCATCTAATTATATTAATAATGGCATTTTGGTTATTTTGTTGTATTTTAGTAGTAAGGGTAGAATAGTCTTTTAATAATTGTTTGTAGGTGGATTTGTTAGTTTGTAGTTGTCATTAGTCTATAAATAAGAAATTAGTGTGTGTAATGTTTCATTAGGAAGTAATAAAATCAGTTTGTGAGTTCAGTTTGGGAGTCCTTGATTACTCGAAAATCAAGAAAATCAATTAATTCTCTTTGGTTCTTAGCAAATATTTTCAATGAAAATAAGATTATTTTTTTCATGTGATTAAACAAAACTGCGAGCTAGTTTTCCTTTGTTTTATGTCATGAAAGTCATAAAGAAAAGGAAACTGGAAGAGGAAGCTGAGGGTGGATGGATGAAAGGAAAGGAAAGGAGGGAAGAAAAGGTGGTTTTGCTTCCTTTTTAAAGAATAAATGTTTTACAACATTGAAATAATTTTTTGGGAAACTATTTCTCATCCCATAACAATCCAAACTATGAAAAATTATGGAAGATGGAAAAATTATTGTCTGAAATTCAACCAAAATCAAAAACTCAAGAAAACTAAGGAAATATTTATATGAATAAACCAATCTTTATCACATCCGCAAGTAATAAACCTACCTTTGAGTAATCCCAAAACAAAAGCCAAAACAAAACAACATTTGCACCCAATCTGCCCATTACAAACTAAATTACTCACAACCTATTCAACTGGTTAAAGTCAAAACCATTTTTAAAAATTGACATAGCTAACTCATTTTAATTACATTAAAAACATAATTTAAGAAATACATTTAAAATTAAACATTAAAAATAATTTAACCCAACATAACTAATTTCATTCTCCCTCACTTCACTCTTCTCCCTAACTTCTTCTTCTCCTTCACGTCATCTCTGTCCTCCCTTCTCTTCCTCCATTGACACTGAATTGCTCAGAAGCAATGAGCTATCTTGAATTTGTCCTTGTTTTGTTAGACACCCCATTTTAGTCAGTTGTACGAGTTATGAGTAAGTTGCTAGTTTTTCTCAACTACTGTACTCTATCAAACAATCAATTTGGTTTTTTTTTTGGCATTTATATTATCTTGAAAGTGAAGCTGACGTAAAATCAACTCAAATGGAAGAGAAATCAATGCAAGCCATGTTATCTCTTGAGAAGAAGAGTGAATAACCAGTAATAACATAACAAATCTCAGCCGTAAAATCAACCCCCACCCCCCACACTCACCACAGGTCCATCAACCACCATCAATTACAAATAAAAATAAACAGATATACGCAACAAATCAAGAAAATAAAAAGAAAAAACTAAACAAAAAAACCTAAAACTAGAAGAGACAGATAATAGACTCAAGATCTGAAAATTAAAGCAAAGACGGCAGTGGGTGGAAAAATGGTGAAGACGGAAGAAGTACAAGCAAACAACAAAGATAGCGATTCTAGCAGCACCACTTGGTGACTCGCCAGTGGGTGGGTTCTCAATAGAGGAAGAATACGTAATAGTTATCCTCTTCTCGGTGCTACATTCGAGAAGAGAATGGATAGGAAAGGAAGGATTAATTATCCTTTCCAATCACAAAGTTTGAATGTTTTGCAGAAAAATGCTTCCTTTCTACCCCCCCCCTTCCCCCCAAGGCCCCAAGTCAGAGTTGTCTTCTTCCCGTCTTTTCCTTCCCCCCCGAAACTGTTACCAATACACTGAGTTTAAATTTTTAAACAAAAGTTCGGACCTCATGCAAGGAAAAGAAAGGACAGCGGATAAAGGTATACGGAGCAAAGAAAGAGGGGGAATCCTAAGTTCCTGACACATGACTGTCACAAACTAATCATATTCTCTCAAACACCACCAAGCTTCTTCTATTTAAATATCTATAACATCTTTTTGTTTTTGTTCTTTTTTTTTCAATCAAAATTTGAGCTAGATTATCTCAACTTAAAAGGGCTTAGGCTTTCAACAGTACAAAAGGATCGTAAATCATCATGGGAACTGCATGAATGAAACAAACAAAAGCAATGTAGAGCAGCCAAGATCAGACTACAACATGAAGTGTCTCTTTTTTCAAACTCTAGAGCTTAAGCTATATCAAATGGCTTTTTTTTCCAGGCACTGGTTCTACCAACATGCAACTGAAACGTATTTCCTGGCTGAATGAATTAGCTATCTCATATTGTAAACATATAGTTTCAAAAAAGCTAAAAGCACAACTAGAGGTCAAATAATTTGTTGGCTCAAGACTAAAAAAATAAATAATGATGGCCCAATGGTAAACACACCTCAATCACATGGATTGCAGCTTTGAGAGCCTGTAGTTTTGATGGTAAAACTTTATGCACTGGGTAGACATCAGCATCTTCAGGACCTTGACATGTAGCCACATGGATGGCGTACTTTTCTTCAAGATCAAAGTCAAGTTCAAATGTTGTATGGCAAGTCTTACAATGCCTCTCATCTCGCCAATACAGATCGTGACAACTTACACATCTCATCCACGAATCAAAGAAAGAATGCTTTCCATGTCTAACAGCATGGAGATTGGAGTAAAAGCCTTTCCATATCCATGAGTCATTGGCCTGGAGATGTTCGTATTTCTGTTTTTGTTCTTCTACTTTTTCCTTAACATTGTAAGGTGCATCACCAAATGACGATACAGCTTTACATGGACTTTCACCCAAATATGGGCTATTTAAGTTAGCTACAGATGGTGGACTGCCTTCGTAGGTCCCATCTATCTCAGATAGACCAGAATGCGTTGACTGGCTGACATTAACATCAACTGGTACTATGCTTGACATTTCTTCAACGAGATGTGCTACACGCTTCTCCAATGATGCCAGAAGGACAGACTCCCTTCTACCTTCACCATTCAAAGTTGCCAGCAAGCCCCACAGATCCTGCAAACATATTCAGCAGAGATAAATTTATGACAAAAAGTAAAAGGAAAAAAACTGATACTCGCAAGAATTTAAAACAGGAATTATCAAATGTCACCTCCTCACTGTCAATCACTTGCCACTGGCCGTCTTCAGAAGACTCAAAATATACTCGTTTATGCCCGGGATCATCAGCATCACAAGGACCCAAGAATAGCCAGTATCTGTTATACCTGCGATCAGAACCCAGAAATATAGATTGCATTGAATGTAGATAATTTCCATTTTCCACACCATTTGCACCTTTTTCTTTCCAAGAATTTTTATCCTCACACATAATTGATAGCACCAGAGTTGAGTCAACAGGACGGATTTCTGAAGAATGCTCGTTTTCCACTTCACATTTTTCTCTATCATCACCAAAACATGAGGTAAGCAGGCTAGATCTCCTTACTGTTGATCGCTTTATCTTTCCTCCAGATCCATGCAAATAGATCCTCGGAGCACATTCTGTGGGTGCTGCCAATGGATCCTACAAGGTAATTCCAGAATTAAAATGTGGAAAATCTCAAGAAACCACTCAAAACAAACCACCCAAACAGCAACATACAAACATGAAAAGTTTGGCAATTTAATAACCTCACAAGTTGCCATTTTAAGAATTTGTGACAACAAAATGCAGAACATTTTCAAGATGGTAAAAACAAAAATTGAAATAATAGAGAAAGAAGCCTTTGACAAAGCCTATACCAACCATGAATTAGAATGTGCGAAATGAAAGCTCTGCAGTCAACATACCTAAAATGGTTTTTGGTGAAGCAATCTTTACAAGAAAACTCATACAAAAGATAAATCAATAAAACTCGGACAATTACGAGATGCAATAAGAGAGAGGGGGTGACTTGTGGACAATTTATTTTATGCAAGGAACAAAAGCAATATATTGACACAAAGCACTGCAAAAAATTAAGGAACTCAAAAGTTATGATGCAAATCTAATATACCTTACCTCCATCCTAATACTAGACCCCGCCTTTACAAGATCAACAACAGCCAGTAAAGCATTTAGCTTCTCCTCAATGCTTAGATCAGAATATTCTCCCTCCATGAGACCTAATAACCATGATTCCCCAGGCTGACTTTCATCTATAACAGAGGAAAGAGGAAAACGACTATTTTCAGGAGATTGGTGTCCCATATCAGGCCTTGAAGAAGAAATTCCAGAGTCACAATCTGCGTTAGAACTACGTAAACTGGAAACCCTGGATTCATTATCAATGCTTCCAAAATCCTCATTATCTGATAAAGCATCTTCATCTTTCTTCATAATTGATGCAACACGTAAACGATATGCCGATGACGATATTTTCTCAAACAAAGTAATATCACTTGCCAAAATTGAGCATATTGAATCTTCAAGCTCACTTATTGTTTTTCCCAGATTCAGGTTCACAATCTTCAAGACAAAACCACGGCTTCATCAATATGTAGATAAAGTAAATAATTATCACATTCAAATATTAAATATTGTACTACGGTATCAGACAAATGAAGACTAATGTACATCAAAATAAAGTCACTGACCTGTGCAGAATTAGCCAACTCAGTGACTTTCATCCCCTTATTCCCCTGCTCAAACAAAATACTAAAAAGTTCACCCTTTAGTGTACCAGAATCCAACCTAAACTTGGTCATATGATCTGTCTCCTGAGAAGAAATATTATATATAAGAATGCATCGATTCCCAAACACAATAATAGAACATTTAAAATGTGCATAAACATAAACTGCGAAAAGCTTCAAGAAGCAAAGTCAAAAACAAACATTGATTACACAGCTAGTATGCAAAGATTATACTCCTACTAAACAGGAATAATTGCATTCAAGAAAGCATTTTGTAGTTGAAGAGTATGCTGGCAAAGAGACTTCCAGGAATGCTTGTGAGAATAGATACTTAGATCTAATTATACCCATCTAATTCAACAACTCTCACCTACAAGTAGACCTTCCCCCCAACCCCGTGCCAAAAAATCATTTTATTGTTAGAGAATATTATCCAGTATGCCACATTAAACTATTCACACACAGTAATAACCAAGGCAGCCAAGAATTGCCAAAATTGGTGGTTCAGCCTGGAGGCATTGCGTTTAAGAAGCAAACAATCTCTATCATATTCGAGTGGAACTGGGGACGCTTTCAGCTTCATTCCCCAAAACAGAAATTCAGGGTAATATATTTTCTCACATATAATAAGATGTGGAGGATAAAGGGGGAAATATATGATGTATGAATGGTAAACAATTACACAAGCACCAGCAGCATATGTAGCAATGTCAAAAGTTTGAGATATGAGGTATGGTGAGGGGCTAAACCTGTGATGCTTTGACTTGGGACATGACCCAACCAGGGTGTGGACACCAGGTATGGGTTGGACGTGCTGAAGAGAAAACAGAATCTGGGAAAACTGGGCCTTTTTTCAGCTTATGAGGTGACTCAATAGGTGTTTTTTCCAGGCCCTCAAACTACTACGGCCAACTTCTCCGGCTTAGTTTAAAGAGGCACAAGGCACAAATGGTCCCAAGAGCCTAGGCAAGAGGAGCAAATCGAAGGCGTGTGCGTCTTGTAGGTAAAGCACCTTTATTTATTAGTTTTTTAAAACAAAAAATAAGATTCTTTGGCTGTATTTAATATTGATTAAAAGATCCCTAATAATTTTCGTAATGATATATGTAAAGCTAAGGTGGTTATCAATTTGAAAAAAAAAAAAATCATCATTCTTCAATTTATAACTAACTTAAATCACCATTTCCCATTAGAACTTATTTTCCTCTCATTAAACAAAATAAAACCTAGCTAAAAGCGAACAAACTTTTACTGATTTCTAATTAAAAACAACACACACACACACACACACACACACACACACAACAATTGATGTTATAATCTAAATATTGACAATATTTTCAAAAACATTGGCATTTCCAAGCCCACAAGAAAATTCAAATTTCATACCCTCTGAATCATGTCTGCAATTCCTTAATTTTTAGGGGTCCAATACTCACAACCATAACCGTGTTCAACACTCATACCCAACTCTGAGCATCCTAGTCTAAATCAATATATAGCATTCACGATAATCATCAGAAAGAGGAAGAATGCTCAAGTGAAGTCAGCTATAGTAATTTTAATTTAAATTAAAAAATTATAATAATTAATTAAAATAAAAAGAGGCCTACCGCCTACCGCTCTCCTGTAACACTGGTACAGCTTGAAAAGAACCTCAATAGCCAATCCCCATTAGAAACCCAATTCGTCATACTCAACATGAATGATGAATAAGTTTAAACGACCAAAATAAGAATTTCAACATCAAATACACAGAAACAACATACTAGGTACAATTTGCATGCATCTCATCTATCAAGGAACAACACAAACCTTGGAAAGGTATCCTTTGCTTTGGATACCATCTTTCGATCCAAAGCCAGCTGCAACCAGGACTTGTCGCAATATTTCAGCCCAGGTTAGAGGATTCAATGATGTCTTCCAAAAGGTCACAACAAAATCCTGCATCTCAGCCTGTCACATAATTCATCAACAAGAAATTATACAAAATTTTCAGAGCACATATACGGACACAAACTGCAAGTACACATTAAGCTGAAGTAGCATTTCTTTCCAAAATTATGACTTACCATATAAAGTAAATTCAGAAACATGCCATTTTTATTTGAATGAATGGAAAGCTCACTAGAAATCTCCTTTTGAATATCAGACAGCAAAAGACCAAGGAGGCATACATGCAGTTTGCCCAGTAATAAGGAATCCTGAAAGCCATTAAGAAGGGAACAAGACTTGGCCTTTAATCTCGAAACTTAGAATTGAGATGTAAGATAAGCCACACTATAAAAGCCAAGAAGAAAGCAAAGCAATTTAGATCAAGAACCATTATTTGGCAATAGAAAATCAAGGTGTATTTTACCTTATCATGGAATGCATTTGCAAACTCATCAATGGTAAACGGACAAAGATCAAGTATTACAGCATAAGTATACAGGAAATGGAAAACCTGTTCACAGTGAATATATATTATTAGCATAAGCAGGAAATATCAAGTACGACAAGGATTGCATATATAATAAACAAAATACCTTAAAAAGTTTTTTCTCGAGCTCCAAGGAAGAGTACCAAGGATGTATACAAAGTGGCTTTCTCATTCGAACAGAATCAGGGGGAAACTTTGGCAGAAGACCTGTTTTTACAACTAAGCATTGGTAGTCTGTGATGGAAAGATAATGAAGAGTGCCTCTCTGATATGCCCTCTTCTATTCCCAAAAAATAACTTCACATAATCACAGTTGCCCTTGGCACAGAGATTAATGATTTCAATAAGTCAATGCATAACAAAAATTTGAAATGGATATATCAAGAAGAGGAGAGAGAGGTGGGATGGAAGGGAATATAATACGATATTTTTCTTTAAAAAAAAATTGAACTTTTAAACAAATATAGCTTCTTTTTGGGAAACGCCAAATTGGTAAGTGTGAAGCTCTTTTCTGGAACAGAGGGAGCATATAGCAGCCAGTTCATAAGTTTTACAGGAACTTATAAACACACCTTTGCAAAGAGAACAGCCATGAATCCCAACATTAGCAAAATGAGCACCACAAGTCAGTGGATTTGGTCCAGCTTGGAGCTCCTTCAGCTCAAGCTCCTCATCATCTGCCTTTGCAGGAAATGAACAGAAATTGTCATCATGGTTCAGTAAATTTAAAGCAATTTTGCAATAATCTCTCTGAGCCTTCTGATTTTTATTCTGACAAGATTTCGCCTGATACATGACAGGATTAGTTAAAGTCCTTCCTGGCAGCCCTAAATCCCTAATAAAAGATTGTTTTATCCGCAATACAACAGGTTTACCTTTTTCCGTCTTAGAATAGGCTTCCGCTTCTCCTGCACTTCTTTCACAGATCTTCTCAGCTGCTTTGACACAATAAAAAAAAGTAAAATAATGCATCCACCCCACTAAGTCCAAAATAAATTGCAAACATTTATGCTACAGAAGGACATTGCACAAGAATATGATTTTTCGAAAGCTAAACAGATCACATACAATTGCAGGTTTCCGTCGTTGTGTCCTCCTAGAAGCAGGGATGTCCAGATGTGAAGGAATCATTAAACCTTTGCCCATGCCATGTTTTATAGCTGGCTGACTATTTTTACGAGGTAACATCTAGAATGAAACAAAATGTCAAATGACTGAGAAGAAAAACACAAATGCCAACCAGTTAAAACGCAAGAGAAGAGAAACATTACACACCTTCCCTCTTTTATTTGCTTCAGCATTATCTTGAAGAGAAGCATGAGAGTTCACCAGTTGCCAGACCATCAAACCTTTTCCCTTCCCATGCTTCTTCAAGGAAGTTTTCCTTTGATTTAATTGCTCCGAGTCTAAAATAGCAGGTTTTGTCACCTACATTGAAGCCAGTAAAAAATTAACATACCAAGATAATCCGGTTAACATGCTTTTCTTCAATATCATCATGTCACATAGCAGGTCTTATAGGTACTCCCTCCGTCCCTCTAAGATTGCCACATTCACTTTTTCACATCTCCCGAAACATAACTTTAAATTAAAATATCTTTAGACACATTGAATAAAAAAACTATAAAAATTATATTTTAAAAAAGTACACATCGAGCCGAATCAAACAAAGTCCCAATTGACTATATTTTTCCTTATATGTATAGAATTAGAGAGTCAAAGTTACTAAATGAACAGTTACAAAAATCAGTTTGTAGCAAAAAAGGGGGGACAAAGGGAGTAAGTGTTTTCTGAGCATGAAGGATCAAGGGTTTACCCTTCTCAGCAGGCCTGCATTTGAGACAGGGCAGGAGAGCAACAGGGCCCAAAAATGTAAAGCCGAAATTCTCTTAACTGGAATAAAAATTCTAAAATCTAAAATGTGGAGCTTGCTTTATTCCTCTATGTCAATCCCTCTTTACTTTCAGATTTATGTCAATTTTGTTTCCACGTTTAATTTCAAACAGTCCACAAGTCAACCAATTTCCTATTCTAACAACCCCCTAAAAAAACCATGGAAATTCATGTATTATTAATTTAAGCCAAGCTGCTATTGTTTTATAATCTCTTCCTAAACTCATGATATAATGTACTATTGGACAAAATTGATGTATCTTTTCAAAAACCAGCTTATAACTATTGTGAATAGGACAACTCAGCTAGCTTCCTTGTGGGCTAGAGCATCTAGGGCTTTCACAAATTAAAGCCGAATAATTCAAAGATATGGAGTGAATTTGCTTAGTTTTATTTGAGGACAGCTTGCGACGTTACTTTATAGTTTGTACTACATGTTTGCTGATAGCATATCCTTTTTTTTTTACCAAAATAAATAAAGAAATAAAAGTAACATTAACAATGAGCCAAGTGGCCCAAGTCAGACAATATATCATGGTCATTCATCCCATAACAAATAAATTGTGACCTTACCTTCCCTTTTTTTGGCATCCTTTCCTCAGCTTGACATGCAACATCACCATATCTCCAATCTGGTCAATAGCATATTAAGATTGAGAAAGCCATCAGTGAAGCCAGCAGTGACATAGTCTAAAGTCATTCTATGTATTTCCAATGATAAGACGAGCCAACAGTGCAGAGAAGAAAGAGTGTGGCAACAAGAAGAGAGGAGCATCCTCCTTGGATGCGAATCTAGCTAAACTTGGACGATTATTCCACGGACTTTAAAATGAGTACATGAACACCACCGACATTCGAATCATCTCACAAATGTCAAATCACATGTTACCAAACACTTCATGCATCTCTGATTGGGTAATGGTGTTATAGTGTTATACATATCTTTTGTCAACAATCCCAAGCGTTTCTGGTTTTCAACACCTCAAACTTTTCAAGATTAGCTAACAAATGATTGAACAATACCAAAATATGGTAACCCATGGCATGCCAGCGTTTAAAAAACAAAAACAAAAAAAAATTGACAAGGATGGCATGAGCAGCTTTGGTTCTTGCTTTATGTTACTCAAAAACAAGTGTTGCATAAGAAATACTCATGTATCAAGTATCAAGCACGTCAAGACTCAAATTTCTGACATGACCAAACTATTCAACAATTGGACATGGTGATAAGGGCAGAGATATTCCCAAATTTAAAGACTCCCGCACACGCTTTTCATATTACAATATATAAACACATTTTCAATTGGTTTTTTTTTTTTTGCTAATAATCTTAAATTTATGATCTCGAGTTCATTTGTGCATAAGTCATTTATTCTCTTCCCACTCTTTCCACATTTTTTCCTCTAGAAGTTAGTTATTTAAGATAATTGAGATGTGCAGCTGATAATTGAAGGTCAAATTAGGTATCCATGTCATATGGATTCTTTCACAAACCCCTCCACAACCAGTGGTACATTTTCCGGTTGGTCTTCATGTTATCCACTTATCCCTAATCCTATAACATATCTACTCATAAAAGCATTTGGGTTTTTTTTAAATTACATGAAAAAAGCATCTACCTCATTCTGCCTTCTAACATCACTATTCCTATCTTCACTACAGCCCTATAATTCAAAATCTTTTATAGAATTTCAGTGTCTCCAATCACCTGACACCCTCATCTATAGACTTCTTATCTTCATCTGTTGCATTCACAGGTTCATAATGAGCGTTTCAGGTGTATCAGGAATTTGGTATATATATATCTATGTCTATAAGAAGAGTAGTGTGAAAGGAAGTTGTTAGCCATAGTCACTTCAGCAATATTAAATGTTTTTCAAATACAGAATTTACGCAAAATTAATCATCAGGAGTAATTTTAGAGATATTCTATTCACAAAACACATAACTAGAAACAAAAGCACTCTTTTCCAACTTCCAAGATTAGCATAGCAACCACTTCAGACACCAGAAAAATTATCAGACTTAAATTTTGCTTCAGTATGGCAAATAACCATATTTGGGGAAAAAGTCGGATGTGTGGAAACACAAATGTCTAAAGCCTTGAGCATGACATCACAGTTCAGTATCATCGAGTAACAAATACATAGCTAGAAAGGATCCAAATCGGAGGAAGGGCCAGCGTCAAAGAAGGCTATAGACTTATTTAGGTTTACAAATTACAATTTATGCCATGTATATCCATTAAACTCCTATAAGCATTGCCCAAATGTACCAAGTACCAACTAGCAAGAAAAGAAATCACAAGCAAAAACTAAATAGATAAATAAAACACAATAGTCAAAAAGTGCTTGCCATGATTCAAAAATATCAATATCAATTAGATAACCCAGGGAAAAGAAAATGCAAATTCAAAATAAGCATAGCTTCGAATTGCAAATACCAACCTATAATTTCACCCTGACATTGAAATGCAATATCAGGAAGAGCATCAAATTCCACACCAAAGGGAGGACCATCTTTCCTGAATACCTTCTTAGACATGTACTCTGGAGAATATAATATCATCTGATTAATGAAGGACCAAAACAATCATCAAACACTAATCTCTAAAGAAATTGCCAATTAATAAATCATATTATAATCAGCAGCTTGATACAAGTATCAACTCATCACTAATAATACCCAATCATAAATAGAAAAAGGTATTACACACAACATTTCCAACTCACTCGCATTAATTAGAGTTAAGGATTAGATGCTTGGCAGAAAACCGAAACAAAAACCCAATTCTGGAGAATATAAACTAATAAAAGCACAAACAAACACACCATTAGCACGAGGTGTTCTCCAAAAGTGAATAATAATTCATGCCAACTGAATTATCAATTAAGCAAATAATATAAAAATAAACATGTACCCAAATGCCAACTGAATTATCATTTAAGAAACTGGTCAGTGGCGGACCCAGGATTTAAAAAATGGGAATACGGAGTACTTAGCTTTTAAGATAAATTCTTTATAAAACAATCATAACAATACATATTGTTCAATACTTAAACATGTATTTTCATTCTTCACAACAATACATATTGTTCAATGACTAATTTGTGGGATACTAATTGATGGGATGTATTTTCATTCGAATCATTTCCATTGGGAGGAGTGGGTGAAGCGCACGAATTACCTTCAGAGGCTTTCACTTTTTTAAACATGTATGTCCAAAAATTGGGGCTGTTACCCCTTTGATTTGCTTGACTTGGGAGTGGCATTTCCTTCACTTGTCATTTCCTAATTGAATTAATAATGATTTTTTAGTCATTTAGTCACTACTCACAAAGGATATATCAATTATCAAACTAAAATTAATATAAAATCAGACTAAATTACTAAACTAAAAAACAATTCCAATGTTCAAAATAAACTTGCAATAGTTGCAAATAATAAAAATGATAAACAAACAATTAAACAAATAAAATCAAATTATCAAATAAACAAACTATGAGAAATGAGAAATTGAGAAGCATACCTAAGCTGGAGCTCGTCAGGTGCTGTACTCGTGCAGATGGTGCAGTGGCGCCTGGTTGTCGAGCGAAACTCACCGGACCGCCGGACGCAGGGCGTCAGTGGGAGGCTGTACACAGGTCGGCACTCGGCAGGGAGGCTGGGAGGGCGAGGGTTTAGGGGAGTGATAAACAGTCAAACAGATAGAGAGAGTAAAGTTAGGGTTTAGGGTTTAAGAAAAGAATGTCCATCGCTCATAAGACTATGTATGATTATGTCCAATCGCTATATCTATACCTTAATAATATCACATTTTAGTATTCCCTCCGTAACGAATTACTAGCAATAATTTCAATTTCTAGGTGTAACAAAATACTTGCAATAATTTTTTTCCAATTTCATTTTATTATTTTTTAGCAAAAAAAACAACACAATACCCCCACTTACTTTTACAATTAACCTATTTCATCTAGGAATTTGTGCTAGTTCAAATGTTACTACTAATTCATTACGGAGGGAGTATTTTACAAATCACTCTTCCTTTCTGTTCTCACAAAATAACACCTCGTTTCTCTTCTTCTCAATGACACATCATCTTCAATTATTCTACGAGTACTAAATTCAACTTTCGATTTTATAAACATTTTCTTCAAATATCTATATCATTATCGATTTATTACCCTTATTTTATGTTTAAGTTTCTTCCTTCATCTCCCTATATCTTCCTTTTATTACTTTCATCATTATAATGAATACAACAATATAATCCATCTCTCATAAATCACCTAAGATATGACATATAAGAAAACATAATCATTCAAAATGCATCACAATTTTCTTAAAACCTTTCGCTCGTTTGATTGTTTGCACTTTCTATGTTATTATATTCAATACTTCAAAAATTATACAAAATATATAGTTATTCAATAATTCAAAAATTATACAAATGATATAGTTATTCAATAGTTACAAAATTATACAAAGATATAGTTATTCAATACTTCAAAAATTATACAAAGATGTAGTTATTCAATACTTTCAAAATTATACAAAATATGTAGTTATTCAATACTTCTAAAATTATACAAAATATGTACTTCCAAAATGTTGCATGTACCTTACACACATAAAAAAATAAAAATAAATAAAAAATAAAATAGTTCTGATAAAATTGCTCCTTGAGCAGGGCTACAAGGGTCTACCTCGATAATTATCTTTGGGGAATAAAACTCACTAAAGCTGTCATTTTTAATTAAATAATTATAATAATAAGCTAAACTAAACATAATTATATTTTAAAGACATAATTAATCCCAAGTTTAGTTGCAACAATTAGCTAAAAAATTACACATTAGTTGCAACATATGTTTGCTTTCTTTAATAGATAATCATTTCTTCTTTTCCTTCTCTGTCACATTCTTTTTATCTCTTTATCTATTTCGCATTCACAAACAATTTTTATCTAGTTAGGAGTTTGTGTCCACTCCTTAATTCATTGCAACTAAATTGATGCTGATGTATTATACTACTATTATTTCATTATACTACTTTTTTTATTAATTTCTTCAGTTTAACTTTTGTCACTATTCACAAAACTCAACAATTCTTCTCATCCTTGCCCTAATTGAATTTTGAAAAGGCATCAAAATAAAAATTGAGCAGTAGTTTTAGTGTCAAATAAATTTTTTAAAAAAAAAACAGTCTTTAATTTTTTAAAAAAAATTTGACTATATTTTGAATTTTGGGCTCCAATAGGTTGAATCCAAATTCAATCCAAAAACTTTTGGATTCAAAATAGTCTGAATCCAATCCGAATTTTTTCAAGTTCGGTCCTGTTCAATAAATTTATACTAAAATGGATTGAAATTTGAACTTTTGCAAATCCACTTACACCACTTCCTCAAACAATCCCCAAATACCTACCTTTTAGAAATTGTTGCACATGGGAAAAGTGAAAAGGCATGGCAACAAGCCCAAACAAACCCCTTACAAGCATTGAACTACATCCAACTCAACTTATAAGCAACTCTAAACAAGATCATATTAGCATCACCATCACTACTAGGATCCTTACAAGATGTATTAAAAATCTTAGTAATTTTTCATTCTAAACCACATACTTCATCCATTTTCAAATTTTTGCAACAAATTTAATTTTGATACTATTTGCAATTTTCACTTTGACTGCAATCTATCGCTTACAAAAATAGAAACATTAATTTTCAAAATTTTATATCAACGTGCGTGAAAATATATTTATTACAATCATTTGAAAACAAAAGAAAATAAATGGTTTCTACAAAACATGACATACACCTTAAAAGTTAAAACTTAATCTTAATAAATGAGAAAAAGTAAAATGAGCAAATTAAATACAACCTCACTTTTGAAAAAAACGCAACAATTTCTATTTTTGGATGTTTCAAAATAAATGCAACAATTTTAATCTTCCATTTTTGTAAGTTTTTTCTTTCTATCTCTCACATCATCACATACTCCACTTTCTCTTTCTATCACTTTTACTCTCACAAAAAAAAATTACCTAGGAATCTGTAATACTCCAATTATTGCGTTTTTTTTAAAACGGAGGAAGTAAAAACAAAAAATAATGAAGTATTACATAAAAATCGCAACTCATACATAATAATATAATATCATTACCAAATTTCATAATCAGTCCAAAATCTATTATTACCACTTTCACAACCAATTCACAAATCAAACAATATGAAATTATTCAATGTCTATCAATCACATCAATACATAACAACAATATTTCTACTCACTCTTAACTACACTAAACAGCAATGCAAACTAAAATTTTGGGACCCAGCTACTCCCTACACTACCAAACAAAATACTGTATTAAAAGTTTCACTTGTCAGGCTTTTATTCAATTAACTATGCCTTTAACCTTTTTTACTTTTCTTTCTTCAAATTTTCATTTATGCCTTAGTTTTAACTTTCACAAAAATAACTATATTCATTTATTAACTAAATTAAATCGAATGACCTGTAACAAATTATTGTAATGTTTATATCTATATTTATACTTAAATATTTATACTTCCATTTTCTGCTTAATAAATAATAACTTCTTTTTTGCTTAAAACAAAACAATTTTAATATTTTCTCCATTCAAAAAAAAAAACGCAAACTTATTTACACGCATTTTAATAAAAAAATTTAAAAGTCTAAACGATCAAATTAATATATGTAATTTTAAAGCAAATAACCTATAATATCATTCTTACTTGTTAAAATTATTTGGGTTTTTCTATGTAGTGCCCCTGTAGTATTATTTGGGTTTTCTACGATGTACCCTCCAAAATGAGACTTCTACATGGTACCCCCGAGAAAGTACTGCTCACCACATAGTACCCCTATAAATTACTAATCACGTAATTAACACACTAAACATGATTATTAGTACTCTAATCTTCATGATTAATATAAACAACTGCTAATTATTGCTATTTTTAAAAAATTTCGGTAGTCTTTTGTGTTTTTTAATTGTATTTTTTGGTAATTCTTTGGTAATAATTAGTCATAATTAGTAATAATTAGCAGCAAATTATATTAATTATGACAGTTAGTGCACTAATAATCAAGTTTAGATTATTAATTACGTAATTAATAATTTAGAGGGTACTAAGTGGTGAACAGTAGTTTCTTAAGGTACCATGTAAAAGTCTCAATTTGGAGGGGTACATCATAAAAAACGATATACCACAGGAGCACTACATAGAAAAAACCTAAATTATTTTAATTAATTTGCTCATTTACACCCTTAAATTACTTCCTTACAATGCATGCAAAATGGTTTGTTGCGTTTTTTTGGAACATAAGAAATACTTACCTCTTCATAAACAATTTTAATACTTATCTCTTCATTTATAATTAGTTCTCTAGAATTCTTCAATTATTTCTCAATTACTCTTTAAACTTCAATACATTTTAAACCTTATTGTTAAAAAAAAAAATGATGTAAATTAATAATATTATCTCTCCATCTTATTTTTAAAAATCATCACGTTCATCAAACACGGACAAAAAACTAATTACCATTTAATAAATAAATAAATAAATAAAACTCTTAAAATTTCTCTATCATTAAGAAAAAGTTAATACAAAAAGGAAAAAGCAAAAGGCAAGAAAAAAAAAAAGAATATTTGTCATAAATAATAACCCTTCATTTAACGCCTTTTTCTTTTTCCATTTTTCCCCTTTTTCTTTTTTTTCAGAATCTAAGATCCAAAAGGCATGATACAACAAACATCATCTCTTTTCCATTTTTTTTAACCTACTAACATCTCCCTCACAAATTTACAATTCTACCCTTCCATCTTTTTATCACCTTACAAATTAAGCTAATCAGCTCTTCCTTGGACGCCCTCTACCTCGCTTAACACCAACAACAACGGGCTCAGGCACGGGCCGTGGGCCGGGCCCATCTTCTGGTTGAGGACTCTTCCTAGGCCTACCACGGGGCCTACCACTAGAAGGAGTCTTAGTGGGCTTAGGAGCAAGAGGATCTCTGGGCTTAGGAGGCCTTCCTCTGGGCCTAGGGCTTGATGGGGCCACTGCAGCAGCAGACACATCAGACTTGGGCTTAGGTGGACGCCCACGGCCTCTCTTAACGGGCTCCATAGAAAGCCCATTTGTATCAGATGATGACTTCAGGATGACGTAGCAGTCATCTTTCAACATCAGGAGTTGACCACTTTGTCTGAGCTTGTCAAGCGTGTGACTCACATGTGTGGGGTGAGATGGTGAAAGATCTGAGCAATTTGATTCTATGTAGCTCATTATTGCTTCTTTACTTGACCCTTCTTTCTCATTTAGCTCCTCAATTGCCCCCATTATCATCTTCATTTCACAAATTTATAAAATAAAAATAATAATAATAATTAAATAATAATCATCGACACAAAATAAAAATATCAAGTCATTGCAATTAAAATGAAATTATTACCTGGGTATAGTCAGGAAAAGGTGTATTAACTTGGACAGCCATGGAGGAAATTTGCCTGAAATTTTGGGAAGTTAAAATTAAATTAAATTAAATTGTTAGAAAAGAAAAAAAATTAAGAGATAGAGAGAGAGAAAGTGAGAGTGAGAAATATGAGGGTGAGGAAATATAGGGGGTGATGAAATTTGTATTTATATTAAGGTTGTAAGAAGGGTTTATTAGAAAATTGGAAAGATAGGGAAGAAAGGATGAGAATGGAAGATCAACGGTTAGGGGTTGATGTGGGAGCATGGATCTAAGGGTTGAGGATGGGAAATGAAAGGGGCACACAGATTGATGACATGGCATGGATAGGGAGAGAGATGAAGTTTGAAATTGATTTACAGGTTGTTGTTGCAATGTGTTCAATATCATGTGTATTGTGGGGTCTCTACTGGTCATTCATGGGTACTATACCATTTTCAATTTTTTTATTGAGGGTTAGAGGATAAAGAGATACTCATCATGGGGTAGGAATTAGGATAAATTCCAAAACTTAGGGTGTGTTTTTTACGATTTATTCGATTTGATCTGATTTTGCCTCATCTGATCTAATTTGATTAAATTTGACTTGATTATAACTTATTAAATCTAACTTGACATGATTAAATCTGATAAGTTTTGAGAAATGGTAAAAAAAAACTGAAGAAAACACACCTTTAGTCCCAATTTTATCCTACCCGAATTTGTATTTGATAATAGAGTTCGAGTTTCAGCCCGTTTCATTAAATGGGTTCAATTTCACCCATTTATCTTAATGGATTGAGTTAAGTTGGGTTGGGTTGAAATTCTCAACTCGATTTTAACCTGATTAATCCATTAAAAATATACATAGTACACTGCAATAAAATTTTGTTGAAGTTGAGATGGTGTACTAATCTAAAATATTACCGTACCTTTTTTTAACTAGTATGTTAGCTTGCGCGATGCCCTGTTACAATTACCAATTATATTTCATATTATTCTTCATAAACTTTGTAATTGATTTCGTTATATTTTAATTTTTTGTCTAATGCAAATTTATATATGAGACAGTCATTAACTCATGGTGTAAAAATTAATAACTTTTAAAATTCTTAAAAGATTTGAAATCAAAATAGAACAACATTAAAATAATTGAGATCTGAGGATATATAATAATAGTTTTATATTATTAAATTAGTAGATTTGTTTGAAATTTACACGTTTTTTAGCTACACTAATTAAAAAGCTTTCTAATTAATATTTTACTTTTAAAGATTAAACCAACAAATTAAAAGTAGTTTGTGGTTTAGAGTTTGCATTTCATAAAAAAATGTTGCGTGTTTTATTCCAATTAAGACAATATATAAATTTTTATTGAGATTCAAAACATATTTTTTCTGCCTAAAATCCTATGGGTCATACTATAGTGTCGATTAGGGGTGGACATCAAATTATTTCAAATCCGGATTTCTGATCCAGTGCGCAAAAAGCCAAAAATATATATGATATATCTGATCCAATTTATAAATTTGAAAATTATACAGATTGTGCTTCAGGAAATTCGAATACTCTGAATATTCAATTTTCAAACCGGTATTTCCAAACTAAAAATCGAATTACTTGTTTTCCAATTCAATTTTTCAGATGTCCAACTTTCCAATACGGATTTTCGGAAAAAAAGAACAAAGAAAAACAATTTTCGTCCTGGTTGTCAAGAGTAGTAGTGTTTCCAAAATTTGGATCTGGGTGCAGTATAAGGTTTTTCGAAAAATCCGGATATCTACCCAAACCAAAATCCGAAAACTTGAATTTCACATACAATGTCTTAATTTGTTCACCCCTAATTTCAATAGGACATGTGTATAGTCTTACATGCATGGCGCAATACGGTGCAAACAAAACCTTTTATGGTGTATTCTCTTCAACTTATATATTAGAACTAAACTTGTAATACCCCAAAAATTTGAGATATTTTAAAAAATTTATTAATTAATTAAATGTATAATTAATTAACTATTTAATTGATTATTGTTTAATTAATTATTATTTTGTATAGCAATCTAATCATTTTGAGCATGGCCTTAACCTTTTCATTTTATCTTGCCAAAACCCGAGCCAAATTATTTCCTTAGAATCTGTGTTGCACGGTCCATCTTATCTTTCTTTTTATTAATTACTCTATTTCTTTTTAATCGATATTATTATCATACCTTTATCTATTTTGACTAACCCTATTTTGTTTCCCATTTTGACTGCTAAATTTTAGGAACCAACTAACTCTCTATTATTCATTCTATTTACATGGTTCCTTCATTTATTTTCCTTCCAATCAATTCATTCAATTGCTTCACTCAAGCTGTATTAAACTATATTGATTTTGGATCCCATTTAAACACCCTACATTTGTTTTCCTAATTTTTGTACTAATCTTTAGGGGGCCATCAACCCTTTTGCTCTTCAATATTCACGGCTCTTTATTCATTTTCTTTTCTCCTAAATATTTTATTATTCTAAGTCCAAAATATATTCGGACTGTGTATTTTTATTTCGTCAATTTTCTTATCTGGGAATCGGGTCCCATGCCCCGTCCCCTCTAGTAGTCGGCCCTCTCTCTGGTATGGCCAACATATTGTTTCTTTTAATTTATTTGGTTAATTAGATAACTATGTTATTTAATTAATTAAATTAATTAATTATCTTAATTCAAATTCTAAACCTAATTCAACTAATTACCAAATCCCCCTTGATTTTCTCTCCACCCCTTCTTTCTCTCAATTCTCACGGCACTCTCCATGATATTGTTAGGGTTTTATTTTTTTTTATTTATTTATTTTATTCTTTGTTCCTTGTATTATAAATAGGGAACAATTCCTAACTTAATTCATCTTACTTTTCCATACTACTAAAAACTCAAAAACCCTAATATTTGTTCTTCTTGGAGCCGTGTACTTTTCTTTCCAAAAGGGGTAATTTTCTTGGAATTTTAATGCGACTCAGGTAACTAGACTTACCTTCTTAAATCTGGAACAAGTTTTCCATATAATTAATTAGAGTTAAATCATGAAAATTAATAGGAATAGTATCATGTTCACCTAGTATAATATTTTTCGAATCATATAGTATGATTTATTATGTTACTTTCTTGATGTTTCATGAATCTTTAATTGTTTTATGGATTTTTATGCGTGTATTAGGAGTATTAAAGGTTGAATTTTTATTTTATTCCTTGATTAAATCTTGTTATTTCTTGATGAATTTTTCGTGAGAGTTTCTTTACTGTTTGGTTATTAATTAAGATTTATTTCGTGGCAAAATTCGTCCTTTTATTGCTTATAATAATTTAATCTTTCAAACCGGTAAAACTGTCCAGATTTAGTTTACGAATTTATCAAGATACTTAATCAAGTCCGATGGCTACGGAAATTTAGGTGGAAGTCACTAATAGTGTTTTACATCTTGTGTTAAATTTTCGTAATTTTTAAAGTTCGTTTGCTGTAGCAGAAAAATCGGAAACTGATTATAGCCTAATCTGATATGTTAGTTTTAAAATCCCTTAAAAATAGTAAATGATGTTATTTTTGGACGAAATTTATGAACGTTAAACCTTGAACCCATATTTAACTTCCATCAAAATTTCCAGATTATTCGAGACCTTTAAATGGTTGTTCTTAATTTAATTCTTTAAAATCAGATTGTGTAAAATAGTGTGATTAAATTATTAAAACACTTTTAAAGTATATCTTGTTGAATCCCTTGTTCAAATTATGATTCTTTATGACTTTCTTGATTTAATTTTACTAAGTGAATAAGTTCTTGAATTAAATTGTTAATCTTGATTTAATTAATTAAATTCTTGAAGTATATTTTCTTTGTTTATTATTTATTCATGAAAATGCCGTGTGATATGTGTGTACAAAAGAATTGATTTTTGATCTTGTTCGTGAACAATCTTGATGATCTAATGTTGTTGCATAATTTATTTATTAATTAAGTTAATTTATTTAATTATTGATGATCATATTTAAATTGAATTGAAGTATAATTTTTGTTATTTTGCATTGGAAATGTCGAATGGACCCTCTTTGATTTTGATCAATTTTAATTTAATTTTTGACTTATAAAGGTATTTTAGGAGTAATTAATATTATTATTATAATTAAAGGAGTCAATAGGGATAAGTTGCAATAGGAAGGGAAGGTATAATAATATAATAATAGCGAGGAAACAGAGTAAAAGGACATTGAATTGTTTCGATCTCTGGCTAGGAAAGACTTGGTATTTAAGATGGCCAATATACGTACCGCACCTCTCTTTCCTGGGATTTCAAACCTCTTAGTTCCGGTTACGATCACCTAGTACTTCCAGTTTTGGTATACTCTACCGGGTATTAAGGAATTGACGGCCGGTATGAATACCAATATAACAATAATTAGTGGTCTCAAGATGGCCTTTAGAAAAGACTTAAAAGAAATAGTGGTCTCACGATGGCCTTTAGAAAAGATAGTATGTATTACGGACGCCCCTTTGGTGATACACGAGTCATCAATCGGGTTAAGTCGTTGCCACTGCCAGACTGCGGTATCTGCGCAGTTCTTGATTCTAGAATATGCAGTCGTCTAAGTAGTAGTACACGAGCTGCTATTTAGGGGTTATGGCCATAGCTTAGGCTTAGTTCTTGCAAAGGAGGACTACGGGTTGGATACACGAGTTCACCCCGGCATATTTTAGGAAAGTTGTGGTGCGCACGGGATTCACAACGAGCTGTAAAGACCGGTCCAATATTATGATTTGAATATGATAAGATAAGATATTTATGTATATGATATGATATGATATGATATGACAAGATATGTACTTAATGGAAAGTTGATTGTATATATGTACTTATGTGAATTTCGAATATATATGTATTATGCTGTAATATTAAGTCTTTCGTTATGTACCTCTGAAATTTGTATGTTGTACGTATTTGAATTAGTCGTTGTATGTATTCGTATTTGTATGTTATACATATATGTATTTGTTTGATGTACGTATTGTGTACCAGTATTGTATGCGTATTTTGTATGTACCCTAACCGTATTTTGTAGGTATTTTATACGTATTTTTGTACGTATTCTCGTACGTACTCTATATGTATTCCGTAATTATTTTTATACTTATTTTTCTACGCGTTTCGTATGTATTTTTTTTTTGAACGTATTTTCATGTAGTTGGTATGGGTTTTCATGGTTGATTTTATGATATTATGTGGTTAGCGGTCCCTCATTTAAGTGGGACAGCCTAGTTACTCGCCACTGACGGTGGACCCCCCCATTTCCAGGTGAAGACGCAGAGACGTAAGTGGGCTTGCGGCGGTTCGGGATGTCTGTTTTGTTGGAGCGATAGAGAACCCATAGTTTAGCTTATGTCATTTTATTCTTTATCTATTAAGTATTTATCCCAGCCTGTTGGGATTGAACAATATTTCAGTATGTATTTCGGAGTTTGTCTTTGGATTTTGAGACTAGTAGTTATTTCTTCAATTAATAAAAGAGCAATTAGACTTAAAATATGTTAATTATGTTATGTTTATGTTTGGTAATGATCCGATTGTCGATTTCCTTCGTCAATCGACGGTCCTTAAAAGTCGGGTCGTTACAAAACTTATTAAATTGATTGGAACTTATTGGTCTTATTAGACCTTAATGGGACGTATAAACCTGATTAGAACTTATTGGAACTTATTACACCAGATTGAAACATATTGACTTAATTGAAACTGGACCTGACTAAACCTGATTTGAATTTATTATACCCGATTGAACTTATTAAACCTGCAGGTTTTTTTAAGGTAAAAAGAACACATCCTTAATATATTGTATAGATTTTGTTGTTTTATTGTATTATAGTTATCTTACCGTGTTTTATAGGTGTTATAATGTTTAAAAATTTATGCAAAATTGACACTACAAGGCCATACTATTTGTCATCTGCCCATATCAGTCCGAACAATTGATTATCCCATAGTAGGCTCAACTATTACGCAAATTTTCCAAAAACAGTCCGGCTTACCTGTTGACCTATTGTAGCCGGTAATACACAACACATGACTAGTGCATGACTTTTAGTGGGGGTTAATTGCTCATAAAATTATTTATAGAAAATAATTAATTGATAATCGAATCATTTTTAGAAATAATTAATCCAAAACACGTGACTAGCACATGACTTTTAGTGGGGATTATCGGCTACAATAGGTCAACAGGGAAGCCAAATTGTTTTTTTGCAAGTTTTTGTAATAGTTAGGCCTACTCTGGGATAATCAGATGACAAATAGTATAGACCGGTGGTGTAAATTTTGCCAAAAAATTATTGTTTTAATCTTGAACATTGAAAATCAAAAGGCTATTAGTCGTTCATTACTATTAACGCCATCAAATAATTTTGGCATATCCATTGGGAAATTCACAATTTCATCCAAGACACCAAGTTAGAACTCAATAAATTTAGTCATATTGTTATAAATCACTTTTGTAGATAAGTTAACAAAGTTGTAGTCTGTAGATTAAATTGCGAATTGTAGCACAATAACCTGTAAGTTCTACCCTTACGATACTGATCTTTTCCTCATCATCAGCCAATATGCTTTTGGTTGGCCTCCTTGATGGGCAACTGGTTCTGCCTTCCTTATTAAAAAAAAAAACATTAAAAACATTAGCTTTTCACTTTTTTTGCCTCAACCTCCTCCTCGTAAGTTATAGCTTTCATTCTTTGTTACTTAAACTTTCACTTTGTATTTTTTTCCACAATTTAAATAATAAACTAGTATTTAGGCCCGGGCGTTGCCCCAGGTCATACATTTTTTTATCATCTTCAATATTTTTTATGATTTGAAATTAATATAGTATAATGAGGGTTGTAAAATACCGAACGAAATTTTGAAAGATAGTACAATATGAAACTTGATACTTTCACTAACGTATTGAAAATTGGTTATCATCATCATCACGGCTTCCTCCGTTTCGTTTTCAGCACAACAAACGAATATTTTATATTTCACAAAAAATACCCCTTTCATGCGTTTAAAATGAAACAGAGGAAGTATCATCATCATTATTTTGATCGAATGATACACTACGTTTTTGATTTTGAGACTCAAGTCCAGAAAACAAAGGCAACAAAAATTTTTAACAATGAAATTTATAATACTTCTTTATGGAATAATTGATAATGAAATGAATATGGATTAGTGGTTAAGTTGTAACTTTTGTACTTAAGGCTTTTGTACTTAAGGGATTATGGGTTCAAGTATGCTTCGAAGATGCGTTTTAAAAGAAGAGTATAGATTACATGGCATAATTAATAATTGTAACGTTATGTTGTGGCGAGTAATTACGTAATATTTGAAATGAAAAAAATGCACATCATTTTTCCTTTTGAAGAAAATTTGTGCGAGTCTTTTGAATTTAAAAAATATTTGTAAAATAAAAAAAAGTATTGTTATTGGTGTTGTTGTTCTTACTACCATTGTTTCCCTTGATTTAAATATGACAAAAGATATTTCATAATGATGGTAAAACTTTTAACAATAATATTAATATTTTTTTATAGGAACAATAATATGAATAATTAGTATGGATTAGTGATTTAAATTTAACTTTTTTGTCAAATAGTTATCATGGAAGGTAAGTATTATTATTAAATCTTATCCAACGCCCAGCTTTTGCCTTATTGATAGTAATATTGTCTCTTTTGTTTGCGCCTAAAAAATAAGGTATCTAGAAATTTATTAAATTTATTGTTACATAATAAACTAATATTAAGTGTACTCGAACAATAAAACAACAAGTTTTAAAATAGTGGAATTTGAGATAATAATGAATGTTGGGTGAGTTGGTAAGTGTATACTATTAATGTGTTATAGTCTCGAGTTCGAACGGAGACCTTAAAAAGATGTAGAGAGGGTAAACTAAAATGTAATTATCTCTTATTTCATAGGTATGACTCATATATATACATGTTTAAAAGGTACAATAGTTCCAAATTAAAGGATACAATGATTTATGGACATCCATAATTATTTCATAACATTTTCTACTTTATTGGTCTTTTTCATTATAATTATTATTATCATCATTATTATTTTTAGAGGTACTTTTTATTCTTAAGTATTAAAGGTAACTTTCTCATAGGAAGAATTATTGATCAATATATACTATTATAAAGCTTTTACCAAAAGTAATATATTCATCCCCTAGTTTTGTTTTAACTATATATAGTATTATTATTTTTTTAACTATTTTATAGAAAAAGGTTAAGTAGGGTATATAAAATGTATGATAGAAAATTTAATGTGAAAGTATTGTGTCGGACTGTCCGGCCGTCGGACCGTCCAACACTAATTTTTTTAACAAATCACGAGCTAGGTAGCACAGACACACCTCTCAAATGGCTTATCCCGTGTCTGACACGTATCGGACACCGACACTTCTCAGACACGCCTATATATGTGTCAGACACACCAATCCACATGTCCAATATATTTAGTTATATAGACACATACAGAACACTTATAAGACACACTTAAGATACATTGCAAATATTATAAACCTTTTTCAAAGCTTGAATTATTAAATTGAGAAAGAAATTAACATATAATTCGTAAGTATGTTGAAAGAAATGAAACATAAATCACAAATGTTCCTCTATATTCATTAAAATTAATGTTATAATAACAATCTAATAATTAATAAAGAGAAAAAATATATATTTTTAAAATTATTTTTCTGTGTCCCCGTATCCTTAACTTTTGGATAGTCGTTTTCCCGTGTCTGTATTCGTTTCCATACAACCTAGATCACGAGGGGAACCATGTTTATTAATATGTGTATAGGTCAAAGAAATATGTGTCCAGGTCCAACAATATGTGTCCAGATTTAACAATATGTTTCCAGGTTAAACAAGTTTCACTAGGTTTACAAATGTCATCAGGTTTATAAATATATTTCCAAGTTTAACAATATGTTTTCAAGTTAGACAAATATGTGTCCAGGGTTAACAATATGTGCCCAGGGTTAACAATATGTGTCTAGGTTAAACAAGTGTTCATCAGGTTTATAAATATGTGTCCATGTTCAACAATACGGAGTATGTGTCTAGATTCAACAATATATGTCCAGATTTAACAATATGTGTCAAGGTTTAACAATATGTTTTTAGGTTAAACAACTTTTTACCATGTTTACAAATTTGTGTCTGGGTCCAACAATATTTGTCCATATTCAATAATATATGTCCACATTTAACAATATGTGTCCAGGTTAAACATGTTTATACTAGGTTTACAAATTTGTGTCCATATATGTTCAACAATTAGGTTCAATAATATATGTCCAGATTTAACAATATATGTCCAGATTTAACAATATGTGTTCAGGTTTACAAATACGTGTCAAAGTTTATGTAATACCCCGAAATTTAGGGCTAGAAAATTTCGCGGTTATTAATATTATTTTATTATTCTAAGTCCAAAAGGCGCGTATATTTGGACTGTGTATTTTTATTTCGTCAATTTTTATCCGAGAACCGGGTCCCATGACCCATATCCTCTCTCACGGTCGGCCTCTCATGGTCAATAACTATTTCCTTTTTAGTTATTTTATTTAATTTATGGTTAATTAGATAATTTAATTATCTATTTAATTAATTAAATTAGTTAATTTGAAATCCTAAACTTGGTCTAACCTCTAACCAAGTCTACCTAATTACACTCCCTTTCCCTATTCCTACTCTCCACTTTCACGGCCCCCTCCCATTTTACTAATATTTTTATTATTTTTTTTCTTTTATTATTATTCTTTTGTTTTTTATATATAAATAGGGAACAAGCTCCTAACCTAATTCTTTTTACATATTGTCTATACAATACAAAACTCAAAAGAAAACCCTAAAAGTTTCCTCTAGCTTGGCCGTGTACTTTTTCGTATTTCAAAGGGGTGATTTTTCTGATTTCTTTCTCTAATCCAGGTAACTAGACTTTTCCTCTAATATTTGGGTTAGTTAATTACATAGTTAATTAGGATTAAATCATGAAAACGGTTAGGAAATTAAAGGAATTAGTATCATGTTAAGGTTAAGAATTTCGAACCATGTGATGAATTATTATGGAATTTTCTTGATCATTTTATGTAGTTTCTTGAAATCTTTAATTGTTTAATAATTAATTGTATGAATTTATTTCTTAATCAAATCTTGTTATTTCTTGATGAATTTTTCGCGGAAGTTTTTTTATTGTTTTATTATGAATCATGATTTATTTTGTGGCAAAATTCATCCTTTTATTGCTTATAATAATTTAATCTTTCAAACCGGTAAAACTGTCCAGATTTAGTTTACGAATTATTCAAGACACTTAATCAATTCGGATGGCTACGAAAATTTAGGTGGAAGTCCCTAATAATGTTTTACAGCTTTTGTTAAATTTTCGTAATTTTTAAAGTTCTTTTGCTATAGAAAAAAATCTGAAACTAATTTCAGCCTAATCTGATTTGTTAGTTATAAAATCCCTTAAAAATAGTAAATGACGTTATTTTTGGACGAAATTTATGCACGTTAAACCTTGAACCTATATCTAGCTTCCATCAAAATTTCCAGATTATTCAAGACCTTTTAATGGTGGTTCTTAATTTAATTCTTTAAAATCAGATTGTGTAAAATAGTGTGATTAAATTATTAAAACATGTTATTATTGAATTCTTGGATTTAATCTTGATAATTTTAATATGCCAGAATGCCGTGTGATATCATGTATATAAAGTGTTGATTTTGCTCTGGTTCTTGATAAGTTTAATGTTTAAAGTATGATTTTTAATTAATATTATTAATTTAAAATTGCTAATTATTGATGATTGTATTTAATTAATTGTGTTAATTTTCGGGATTGCTGACATGGAGTTTTCGAGTGGTATAAAATATGAAAAGTAGGAATTTTATCATGTTTTGAGTAATTTATGTTGCTAATTGTATTTTTATATAATTTATTGAATTAATTATATGATGACTGATGAATTTATTTAATTATTATTGTTGTTACTAAAATGCCGTGTGGTCCTTATGTGATTTGATCAATCTTTGTTTAATTTTTTGACTTATAATAATGTTAGAAAGTATTTTAGGAATTATTGTAATTATTATAAGTAAAGGAATTATCAGAGATAAGTGACAATATGAAGGAAAGTAATAGTATAACAAAAGGGTAAATTATTATTATTATTATTATTATTATTATTATTTTGTTAGTCATTAAAGAAGTGGATAAGTTGCAATAGGAAGAAAGTATAATAAGATATTAATAGGGAAGGAAAGGAAACAGAGTAAAAGGATATTGATTTGTTTCAATCTCTGGCTAGGAAAGACTTGGTATTTAAGGTGGCCAATATATGTGCCGCACCTCTCTTTCCTGGGACTTCGAACATTTCATTTCCGATTACGATCACCTAGTACTTCCAAGTATAAGAAAGATAATAAGTATTAAGGACGCCCCTTTGATGGCGCAAAGGTCATTAATCGGGTTAATAAGTATTAAGGACGTCCCTGCGATGACGCAAAGGTCATTAATCGGGTTAAGTCGTTGCCACTGCCAGACTGTGGTATCTGCGCAGTTCTTGATTCTAGGATATGTAGTCGTCTAGGTAGTTCTCGCAAAGGAGGGCTATTTAGGGGTTATGGCCATAGCTTAGGCTTAGTTCTCGCAAAGGAGGGCTACGGGTGGGACGCAAAGGTTCACCCCGGCATGTTTTAGGAAAGTTGTGGACGCAAAGGTTCACTACGAGCTATAAAGACCGGTCCGCCAAGAAGTTAAGATGATATGATAAGTTATGATAAGAAGTTATGTTATGATAAGTTATGATAAGAAGTTATGTTATGATAAGATATGATATAGTATGATATGTTATGGTATAAAGATAGCTAAGTTATATGTATATTTACACTATAAGTTTAGAATGAAATGTAATGTATTAGATGATATGTATAAGTCTTCCGCTGTGTACGTCTGTATAAGTATAAGTACGTCGTATGTATTGTAAATGTATAATGTATGTATAAGATTGAGTACGTATTTGTATGTATTTGTGTATGCATATATGAACCTGTATGTTGTACGTATTTCGTATATGTATTTTGTACGTATTTCTAACCGTATTTTGCAGGTATTATTATACGTATTGTATACGTATTTTTGTACGTACCATTATACATAACCCGTATGTATTATTTGTATGTAAGATTATATGTGATGGTTTTCATGTACGATTCTATGCTATTATGTGGTTAGCGGTCCCTCATTTAAGTGGGACAACCTAGTTACTCGCCACTGACAGTGGACCCCCCCAGTTTCAGGTGATGATGCAGCAGCTTAGAATGGGTTTACGCTGGATTGGGCTAAGTGTGGCAGAGATTTTTAGTTTAACCCTAGTCTGCTCAGAACAATTAATAGTATTCTTTTGCTAGTAGTTATCCCAGCCTGTTGGGAAGACATATTTAATTCATGTATTTTCAGTATTTTTGTAGACTTTTGGATTATTATTCAACATTTAGTTAATAAAAGATGCCATAGTTTTTAAATATCCCATTAATAATAAGTTTAATGTTTAAGTAATGATCCGTTGGTCGATTTCCTTCGTCAATCGACAATCTTAAAAAGTCGGGTCGTTACAGTCTACCAATACATGTCCAGATTTAACAACATGTGTCCATGTTAAACACATATGTGTCCAGACCTGTAACGACCCTGATTTTGTTGGTATTTCTGTCGTGTATTTATTTGTATTTATGTGATTTTATGTATGGTCCAAAATTTATTTTGGACTATTTATTTTATTTTATGTGAATAATTTCGATTAATTCGAATATTATTTTATTGTGATTGATTATTATTTATGTTATTATTATTTAATTAATTAGAATTTTTATTATTTAATTTTCTAATTAATTATTTAATATTTGTGGGCCAAAATCGATTCAAGCATGATTAGTCATGCATGAGTGCAATTAGCCCAAGTATCGAAAGCCCATGAGGCCCATTTGAGCCCTAAGAGAACCGGCCCCCTCTTGTGTATGGCAAAGTTTTGCCACTTGCCTTGCTTTCACACCTTAACTAACTTCTATAAATAGAAGTAGTAGTAAGGTTTAAGGATTCCTTTTGCTCATTTGCCATCCTTTGCCATCCAAAGTTTAAAACACAAACTTCCTCCATTGCCATCAATCACACGCCATTTTTGGCTACCAAACACCCAAATCATTTTGCATCACCAAATCAAACCCAAACTTAAAGATTCAAACCCCATTGATCTTTAAGTAACCAAACACAATTATTTTTATTGTCAATTTATCAAGATTGCGTAGTGGGTTCGGGTTTTTGGGTTCGTTGTTGGGTCCGTGTGGTGGTTCGAGTAGGGCCGTGCAGTGGGCCGTGGTACCGTGTGGTTCGAGTGGTGGCACGAGTGGAAAGACGGTGGTCCGTGAAGAGGTGTCGTGTTCGTGTGCAACCGTGCAGTTGGGCCGTGTGTTGGGGCCGTGCGTTTCCACTTCCGGGCAGCAAGTTTTCGTGTGTTAATTTGTTCATTCTCCATTAAGGTAACATACTATCTCAACCTAGTTGTTATACTATGATTTATAGTATAGATTAAGTGATTAGATTAGACCGTTTTGTTGTTATGTACCCATGTTTATGCGTGGAATATAGCTGAATTTGGGTGATGGTTTTATGATGATTTCTACTTGATTATATGTATTTCATGATTGATTATGTTAGTTTCATTTTTTATGTTGTTCATGTTCAAGTTTTATGAAGTTTTGATGATAGGAAGTTGATGAATTTGATGTTGATTTGTGTTGTTAGTATGCGTGAATGATGATGATGTTTTGGGATTGAATTCTTGAATCTTGAATGAGTTCTTGGTTGAAGTTCTTGAATCTTGATTGAGTTCTTGATTGAAGTTCTTGAATCTTGAAGTTCTTTGAGTTCTTTATGAGTTTTTGGTCGAGTCTGGAAAGTTAAAGAAAGTTAGTAATAATTAAAGAAAGGTTAAAGAAAGTTAAAGAATGTTATAAGAGGTTCCAAGATTTGTTGATTTACATGTTATTTCTTGAGTCAAGGCGTACGATGCAACTTAAGAATTAACTAAGAATGTAAATTTCGATTAAAGTTAAGATTAGCTTGATTTTGCTACTAGACGCCTAAAACTTAGAGTAAGATTCTAAGTATTTGGGTTAAGACGTTGCCCCTATCCTATCCGCGGTATTGGGATAGTTGGTGGTCTTACTATGTTGTCTTCGGATATGGATTTCCAGTAAGATTGGTTTCATGGGGTTGGGAGTAAGATTCTCAATCCTGGCATAGTAGAAAGTTCGATCGCATAAGATGCGTTCGTACGTGCATAGTCCGGTCTAGTATGTGAATGATTGCGCCAAAGTTAAGACTTGTTAATTGTTGGTTAAAGTTAGTCGAGTCAGCATGATTACTTGATTTGATTTGTATGTTGTATGTCTGATTTGATTGTTTGATTTGTGCTATGTTCATGTGTATCCCCGTTAGGGTGGGACAGTTATGTTACTCGCCACTGACGGTGGACTGTTGTTATTTTTCAGGTAATTCTGATGATGAGGTTCTTGCTTAGCTTCGGGTTGGGCGAGCGCCGATGTTATTTAGTTTTTGTGTTGTTGTTTTATGATTTCTAGTTCTGGACTATAGTAGTAGTACTTGTGTATTTTTCTAACTCTGACATACATTTGGAGTTTATATTGTTAGTAGTAGTAATGTTGATATTTGGGTTAGATATGTACAATCTTGTGGGTGTTGTACTTTTGGATTTAGCATATATGCCATTTTGAGGTTTTGTTTTAATTTTTAAGTATTTTAGTTTGTTAGTTATGACTATTCGACTCGTCGGTTTCTTCCGCGCCGGTTTAAGCGAGTCGGATCGTCACAAGACCAATTGAACTGGTCTGACAGAAACGTTACTAACAGACCGTTCTGACACAATACCTAGCCTAGCATTGTGAAAAATAATAAGGGGTTGTTTTGTACGGGGGTTTCAAGTAAAGGAAAGAGAATTAAGAACCTAAATCCCCTTTGTTAATGTTTTTTGTTAAGATAAAACAATCATTCCCTTAAACCCTTCAGGCCAATTCCCCCATATTTCTCTACCATTCATTCTCTAGCCTCTCCATGAGAATCTCAATTCCCCAATATCCCTCTTAAGGCTGACCAAATTTTACCACCCATCTCACACCAACCACCACCATCCACAAAACCCACCCCACGACTAGGCACCCATGAACCCACCACTGCCCACTTACTCACCACCAATCCATGCATGAACCGAACACCACCCATGAACCGACCTACTCACTCTCACTTTGAAACAACCACCACCCACAAACTCACACTCACACACAATACCACCACCACCCACAAACTCACTTTCACCCAAGAAACCACCACCGACGAACTTAATCTCTCTCATTTTTTTTTATAAATTTCAATTTTAACATAGTTGTTTGGATGATCATCTATTTTTTTTATAAAGAAACGATTTTCTAGATTTGATCGTACCATTGACATATATAAAAAAACCCAACATTTTATTTTGGTCTTTCATTTTTAGACCCAACTAATCTTAATTTATAAAAATTGACAATCATTAACCGATTACCAACTACCAGTAAACTTATTTGCAAACCAAATCCGGTTTTCTATTCCCTAAAAAAGTACCTATTAAAATTAGTTTTGGTCAAAAATCAAAATGTAAAACTAAGTTGAATTATTTTTGAATATGTCAAAGGTGTGATTAGATTTAGAAGATCAAAGTTTGGGATTAATTTTGTGCGAATTTGTAGGTTTGCTTTTGCTTTCTAGTTTAAGAGGTTAAACCCTGGGGAAAACCCTCAAAAGCGTAGGCAACGCCGGAGGAGCAGAGACATGCAAGCCCACCATCATCTCCGAAGAACTGTTCGCCATCTCTCCTCTTCATTCTCCCACTTCAACTCTCACTCACATTTCCACCATTTTCGATCACCTCACCCTATTTCATCTTCCTTCATTACTAAACCTTACTTCACTCTCACCCCAACTTCATTTCTCAAACATCAAACCTTTAACATCCCCAGAAATGCATTTACTAGGGAAAAATTTCATACCCAAAATCCCAATTTATGCAGACATCATGATAATTACGCTAACAATAATGATGTAGTTGATCATGAAGTTGGGTTTGTAGAAGAAGTTTCTGGGCACAGAGAATTGCTTAGCTTTGATGGGGGTGGTCATAAATTGACAGTTACAGATGCTTATGCAGCTATTGAATTAGCCCTTGATTCTGTTGTTAAGATTTTTACTGTTGCAAGTAGTCCTAATTATCTTCTTCCTTGGCAAAATAAGTCTCAGCGCGAAACTATGGGTTCTGGTAAAGTCCCCCCCCCCCCCCCCCCTCATTTTATTGAGTTGTTTTTTCATTTTCTGTTTTTTTATTTATTTATAACTTTGATTATATTAGTGGTGGATTTCAATACCTTGTATTTTGTATTTTTAATTTATATGGGTGTTTTTGTAGACGATTTAGTTGAAAGTTATATTTTCCAATGAATTATTGAAGCAAATAGAATAAACTTGGCTGTTTTGGAAGAAGAACATAGACATTAGACAAGGCTTTGGCTCCCCCAAGGTGATTTTTTTAAAAAAAATGCTAGTCTTGCTGAGCAAATGATATCGAATTTCAGAGTTATACTTATACCTGCATTGATTGAATAAACATAATTTCTTGTTTCCCTCCATAAATGAAGCTTAACCCTATTGCTTACAAGCAAACTTTATTGATGACATGGTTTTCTTGTAGGATTTGTAATATCTGGTAGAAGGATCTTGACTAATGCCCATGTGGTTGCGGATCATACGTTTGTGCTTATTAGGAAACATGGATGTCCTACCAAGTATAGGGCGGAAGTATTGGCAGTTGGACATGAATGTGATTTGGCCATCCTAGTTGTTGACAGTGAAGAGTTCTGGCAGGGTATGACTCATTTAGAATTGGGAGAGATTCCATTCTTGCAGGAAGTTGTAGCTGTTGTTGGATATCCTCAAGGTAAGGCTACTTGGTGGTTTTGGGTCTTTCTTATAATCGAGCTATTTTTTATTTTTTATTTTATTTTTTGCATTTTATTTGATGATATGAAATTAATTTCCCAAGCTCATATTGTGTACATGACATTCTGTGGTCTGGGCATCGTGACCTAGCAAAAACCTTGGGACTTGTTTATGACCCATTAAGGCTTACGGAGTTGTGGGCAATCAGTAGGACTATGAACAAAAACAAGTCGTGACATTGAGTATTTGATGGTTTGCGTGTTATGTTTCGAAGTGACATGTTAAAGTGAATTGACTTTTGTTTGTAGGAGGGGATAATATCTCTGTGACAAAAGGTATTGTTTCTAGAGTCGAGCCTACGCAATATGTGCACGGGGCTACTCAGCTATTGGCAATACAAATTGATGCTGCTATTAATCCTGGTAATAGTGGAGGCCCAGCAATAATGGGAGATAAAGTTGCTGGTGTAGCTTTTCAGAACCTTTCAGGCGCAGAGAATATTGGGTAAGTTTTATTACTGTACAAGTTTGACATGTATCTTGCTGCTCTTGAACTGAGCTAAATCTTTTCAGCCAAGTGAGCTTATTGATGTGGGATTTGGTCCTTCCCTAGTCCTTGTTACCTCCATATTCTTACTTTTATTTTTTTATAGTTTTATTGATCTTTTATAGATTTTGTCTGTTGAAAATTACTGGTCATTTCATAATTTAAGGCGGAATCTTTGTAAGCCATTGCTGCCCTGTTATTAGATAGTGTTGATCTAGTTAGATAACCAAGTCCCTTTTCTTTTGGATTTAACTAGTATTAACCCCGTGCTATGCACGGGTTTTGATCATTTAAACCAATTATATATTATGTAAATTTATGGATTTTTTTTCCTTATTTGAAGCAAAATATATGATTTCTATTTTGATTTTGAGTTAGTATGGTGATTTAATTTGTTGTGATATGTGATTTCACAAGATTGAGGATCAAAGTGGAACTCAATTGTTATAGGAGTAAGGAGACATTTAAGGTTTTTTTTTTTTAAATAAAGAAAGAAAGTAAGAAGGAGTGACAAATAGATGACACTTGGCGCTTAAAGTTCCTGTTTTAAATATTTAAGTATAGATTCCATACAAATTCACTTCTCATTGAGAGTCTAGGATTTTGTTTAGTTTAGTTTAGTTCAGATTAATTCATTTCTAAAGAATAGGTGTAAATCTTTCGATTTTTTCACACACACGCTCACATATATATGATATAATTATTGGATAATTAGGTTAATAAAAAAAATCATATCACAAGCATTTTCAAAAAGCGCTAGAGTTATTTCATCTTACTCATTGGTTAATTTTGTTTTGCAGTTACATAATTCCTATACCTGTTATAAAGCATTTCGTAGCTGGGGTAGAAGAACGTGGTAAGTACGCGGGCTTCTGTTCTTTGGGTTTGTCTTGCCAAGCCATGGAAAATCAGCAGCTGCGGGAGCACTTTGGGATGGGTCCTGGAATAACAGGGGTGCTTGTGAATAAAATTAATCCTACTTCTGATGCTCACAAGATGTTGAAGAAAGATGACGTTCTTGTTGCATTTGATGGTGTGCCTATAGCTAATGATGGGACAGGTACTTGTTTTGTGTAACTTTGTGATATATCTTAGTCCTCAAAAATAGCCTAGCATCCCCTTTTTGTACTCATTTGGTCCATAAATCTGTCATAGCATGTGTAATTATGTAATTATGACTTTATCAGTAAAAACAGGAAACATAATATTCTTCCATTCACTTTTTTGTCTATTTTATTGTCTTTATTTTCTCATTTTCATAATAACTGAAACACTGGCAGGAACGTAATTAAAATTATGAATTCTAATATCCTGAAGTGTTTACTCCAATGGAAGTTCCTTTCAGGAATAGAGAGCGGATAACTTTTGATCATCTGGTGTCGATGAAGAAACCTAATGAAAAAGCTGAGCTGAAGGTGTTGAGGGATGGCAAAGAGTGTAGCTTGTTAACAACTGTCAATCCTGTAAGTCTGAACTATTCTGTTATCAACAATTTTTCTACAATCAATTAATTATGTCTTCACTGCATAAAGATGAGTGTTTGTAATGCCTGTATACATGCACAAGTGCATACAAATGCATACAAGTGTACTGTGTACATATGCACATACAATAACACAAAAGTGATATATTACTCACTGTGGGTAACTTCGGATTCTATTTGGGATGCTTTGAATACCTTGATACATTATGGTGAATAGGTGATAAACTGGATCTTAACATCATGATCTCAAATAGTTCCATACAACCCAATTTGTTTGACATGGTGTAGAATTGTGTTACTCTGATGTTTTTGTGGATGTTATTTACATTTATGAATCTGTTACATTATATATCATGGTAATTAGTAACAATACTTTAGATATGTTAATGGTATAATTGATGTTAGCTCGAAATTTTCTTGCAGTTGCAGCCATTGGTTCCTGTCCATCAGTTTGATAAGTCGTCTAGTTATTACATATTTGCTGGTCTTGTCTTTATCCCGCTGTCCCAGCCATACCTCCATGAATATGGAGAAGAGTGGTATAATACCTCACCACGTAGATTGTGTGAGCGTGCACTCCGAGAGCAGCCCAAGAAGACTGGTGAACAGCTAGTTATACTATCTCAGGTATATTTTGAGCTTTTTCTATTTTAAATTTTCCATTTACAAAAATCAAGAAGTTATTGCTTGTCTCAGTCTGTCTTCTGAACAAGGGATGGTGAAATTCTTGATGTTAATGCTGCTGAGATCCTGACTAATGCTGCTGATATTCCTGCTATAATGGTTTTGTTTTAAATGCTGCTCCATTCATAAATCCCATTATTCTTGATACGTCTAAGTTAGAACCATTTGATGAGAAAAATAAAGAATGTGATATGACAATGGAATTTTTCTTGGGTCAAATTGGGGTAGACTACTACCTTTTTAATATTCCTGCTCCTAAGAATTCTGTTAGGGACTCTGCCAAAGACAATAAAACCTGTCGTGCGATGTTACCACATTACATGACTTATGCCCTTATCTAATTTACAATATAAGTCTAAAAATGCTAAGGATATTTGGAATGCCTTAACTAGTAAATACGGTTTTGATGACTTTGGGACAAAAAAAATGCCTCTAGCCATTGGGTTAAAATTTTCGATGTTTGATGATAAGTTTGTCTCAGATCAAGTACATGAGTATGAGAGTTTATGTATTGGTGGAACAGTTATCTTGATGTAGGACAGATCCCAATAAGTTCCTGTAGTGATGATGTGGCGCCAACTCGTATAATGATGGTCTATGTTGTACACTTTCTACTTTTCCCCAAATATCTGTTGGTATGTTTCTGACATTGGTCTTCCTTTTCAGGTTTTGATGGATGATATTAATGCAGGATATGAACGTCTTGCTGAATTGCAGGTACTGCAAAATCATTCTCTTTGTTATTTTGGTTCAATTGTTTATCTGATTCACTATGCTGCTACGCCCAAAATGGTTGCGAATGCTTGGTGAAATGATTCTTCTTCTTGATGAAGCTTTGTCGATGTACTCCATCTCAGAAAAGTTGGCTCCAAGTGTGAACATGTATGTTCTACTTTTGGTTTCAGTAAGAAGTGAGGTGGCCACACATCTATATAGGTAGAATATAAAAATCAAAAAAAATTATGAATTCAGTGTGATGGAGATTGGAGAGAGCTCTGTATTTTCCAGGGATAATGTCATTCTTTGGGTTTAGGCTTTGGTAGAGTTGTTTTATTACTGTGCCATGTAAAGGTGAGGGATTCCCGGTTTCTTAAAATGAGAAACATAAGAAACAAATCAAATTGCAATTTGTTGTAATTTGAATGAATGTCCGGCTACGTAAAAATAGTGGGTATTTTAGGAATATGTTTTCAGCAAAATTACAAAGAAGCCATTTGATATATCTTGGAAGTTTTTTGAGAAACTAGGAGTTTCCCCATAAAGATTAGACAATGATCTAAAAAAATGATGTTAAAAAGATTGCTCTGTGTTTCAGTTTGGGGTTTAATCGGAAACTAGAGCAAGGGAGGGCGGTTTCACTAACTTCATTCCCATGTGAGAGTCTTGAGAGGTGCTTTGCCTTTTGGGGAATATGGGAGCCAAGTAGCTACAGTTTCAGGAAATTCTAACAAAGTTAGTGCTTGTTTGGTTGACAAAGGAATTATATTCCTACGTGAAATTTCATTTCATGGGAATTTATTTTCAAAGTAAACTTCCTACGAATTGTTTTGACTTGTTTGGTAATCATCATAGAAAGTACATTTCCCATTGGATTTTTCACTTCTGACTTTGTATTTCCTTCACTCCTACCTTTTCGTGTCAACCAAACAATAACCCTATTTTACACTTCCTAAGAAATAAAAAATTCCCATGTTTTTTACCTCAGAACCAAATATTAATAACCCCTTGAATTGAAAAGGGCTTTGATAATGACATTGCTAGTATATATACATGCACGCGCATACACATTAGACATTTAGAGTTGTTACAAATCGACTCCCAATACCAATCCGACCTGAGAATAGTGTTTTCTGACAAAATATTACAACCCAACCCATTTTTCATGTATAAAAATCAACTTGGCCCGTATTGAACCTGATCTGATCTAAAATCATTATTATTAAGGTAAATTTATCGGCCTGTATTGAACCCGATCTGATCTAAAATCATTATTATTAAGGTAAATTTATTGTATTATGGGAAATTCCAGGTAAAAACAACGTTCATCATTGTACTGTAACTTTTAATTCAACGTGGTTTTTATAGGATTCCAACGTTATTTATTTATGAATGAAAATATTACTTATAATTTGAATTTTCTGAGCATGTTTTAAGCATATTTTATATATATTGTTTTGAATTTTTTTTAAAACAAAGGGCGATGTAACATTCTTACTACTCTTGGTTATAAAAACCTAATACTAACTTGGACCCAAAAACATATGACCCACTACAACACAAATCCAAAGCTATTTTATCCCGACCCGACTCATTTGACAAGTTTGATGAACACACACATAGTTGAAGAAAATTTACTTCAGATATTTAGATAGGATAGGACCAATAAGTTTGTTCAGATAAAGAAGATTCAGTTCAGTAAGTTTAGAGAAGTGTTATGCAAGATGGACTAAGATAAGTTCAAAGTTGTAGGAATTCAGGTTTAAAGAAATTAGGGATGGAAAAGAGAAATCATTTTTTTGAATGCAATAGCACAAGTTAGTTCAGTAGTTCCCCAATATAGTCCATTTGATTATTCCCCAAGTTTAAAATCTGATGAAGTTATGCGTTTGAGCAGGTGAAAAAAGTGAACGGAGTAGAGATTGATAATCTCAGGCAATTGGGGCGGCTTGTGGAGGAGTGTAAAGAAAAGAACTTGAGGATTGATTTGGATGATGATAGAGTAATTGTATTGGACTACAATGAAGCTAAGCTTGCAACCTCTCGCATTTTAAAGCGACATAGAATACCTTCTGCTACATCTACTGATCTTCTTTACAGTGAAGATGAACAAAGTGTAGCTGCATCCCTGAACTGAGTTTATGTACTACTAATATATTCTTCCCAGTTTTGTTCTTTTTAGGCCTGCCTTTTGTATTGTATTACTGTGTTTAGCCTATTTTTTTTAATAACATTTTTTACATTGAAGAACTGGAGCTTTGTATTGATCTTTGAGAGAAATTGTATAAATTTTGTTCGGTTCTTTTGGTGGTTCGATTTACTGTTGTCGTTCGAGTTTGGTTGAGTGTTAATCATGTAAATGAAACTAGATAATTTTTTTTTTTCCATAAAATATTGTAACCTTCTAGCATAATACCACAAAATTGTTAATACATTCAGCTAAAATTGTACCTATAGATTTCTGGTTAGGCTAAAAGCTCCGGTCAGATCGTTATGGGATCCGTCAGACCATCTAACCCGAGAAATGATAAACCTAAAAAACCTATAAAGAGAATGTACGTAGTATATAGAACAATTTACACCCCCCCCATGTTCTTAAATGTTCTCATTTACCTTAGGTTTGGGCTTTGGACAAAAGTTATGGTAAATTCAGGTTGAGTTGAAGACAAAAGTTTTGGGTTTGAGTCATTCTAGGTGGATTATTTTTTGTTCGAGTTGATTAGTTGAGGGAATTGATATTGACACAACTTATTTTGATATTATCACAATTTCTATAAGTAAAAATACATATGTGAAAGGTATTAGGAGTGCCTTTATATAAATATAGTGTGCCAATATCAATTTGCTTAGTTGGGTTACCCTAACCATTTGTCAGAGTCATTATTAGGTTTCGGTTGCCCCAAAGAGTTGTCGTGTTAATAAATATTATATCGTTATTTAATTTTTAATGCAATATAAACACTAAATACAAAAACATGTCGACATTATTATTATTGTTATTATTATTTGATTGGATAAGAAAATCCGTTCATTTTGAGCTACACATATATGGGAGGTGGGAGTGGGCATCAATTTGCCGCTCCTCTTCACCATAAAGATGTCAAAATTATGTTATCAATAGAAAAATATTCACTGCCTATTCAAAGCAAAAAAATAATGTTATAGTCCAACAAAAGCCATGATAAACTCTAAATTAATATTGGTTGAATGTATTTTTGCTTAAAATTTCTCATTGTTACATAATTTTGCTATACAATATAACAAATTTCAGGTTGAGTCAGTATAAAACCAGGCGGGGTCATTTTTGATCCAAAAATTTTGGATTTAAGTCATAGTATCGTTTTTTTGGATTGGGTTGTTATTTTTAGGTCTAGCTATTATATATGAAGTAGTACATTTTAAAATTATTATTTTTTCTTTTGAAGAAAACGCATTTGAAAATTCATTTATATCTTTTCTATCAATAGATGATGGAAATCTATTTTGTGCAATGGTCATATAATTTCAGAAGAAAGAAATGAAATTGACGATGTCAAAACAAAGTATCTTTCCACAATTCCACATCCAAATGCCATCTATCTATTTCTTTTCTATTCTATATACACTTAACTATCTCCATTTTTTTCCTCATAAAATTATTTTCTTCCCTTTCAAACCCACCATCCAATTGAAGTGGATTACTTATTGAATTTCTAACTCTACAACAATATCATCTTTTATTAAAATTAGCTTTGGAAATCTAAACACTATCAACTAATAGGCATTAATAATACATGAAGATTGCATTCAAAATTGCTCCCTATATTTTTATTTTGACACTGTTTATAAAGTTTATTTTGACCATTAATAATACATGAAGATTGCATTCAAAATTGCTCTCTCTGTTTTTAGTTTGACACTGTTCATAAGGTTTATTTTGACCATTGTTTGTGATTTATAAATAAGAAAAAACATAGTCATGTGGGGTTTCATTGGTTACGTCCTCACATATTTATCAATCATCATTTTAAAATTTTTTTATATGAATATATCTAATATAAGAAATTAGTATGACCAACATTATTATACATACATCTTTTACCCAAATACTATACTTTTTCCTTAGCTTCACTATTTATTTATTTTTTTGTTTCATTTGAGTTATTAAATTTTTTTAATTTATAAATTATAATGTATTTCGAAACTAATCAATCAGGATTTTCATCCCAATTCAAACTTAAAATTTTATTATATTAGATAGATGAACGTCGAAGAAAATAATTGCGCTAAACATATACGCAATGGATACATTAATCATTACTTGATATGCATGTGTTTATTAGCTAATAATCAAATATTTTTTATTAAATATTTCTACTTAGTAGAGTTTTGCTTCACATCTCTGCGGATTAGTACTACTAGTCTTGTGTGCACGCTTTGCGTGCGACGATATTTTTAATGTATCTTAAAAAATCAAAGGTTTTTGTTTGAGAAATTGAATTTTTTTTTTTAAATTCACACTCATTCACATAATCGTAAAAAAACATTCCCCTTTCATCCAGCCATTACACAACAACGAACAAAATCGGCTATCAAATTTCTACGATAATAAAAAGGTAAAATTTTTATGTAAAAAATTATATTAAAATGGGTATCTATTTGTAGGAAATTCAAAAATATGAATTTTGATTATTTTATTTTATTTTTCTGAATTGTATATTTTGTAATATTTTAATTTAAAAAAATTCAAAAATTGTAATAACTTTTCTTAATAAATAAGAGTGATGTTATTTGATTTTTAATTAATTTTTAAGGGGCATTATAGACTTTTCGAGGGGGGACACCATGGCTGCCCCTTGGCTTATATAATAGAGATAACATTTCCATAACCCTAATTATGATCTCTTTTATACAAAATTCTAATTTTTAATAGAAAGCAAGAATTTATAGTACCCTGAAAATGTTTAAAGATTGAATTTTTAATAAACGTAAAAATATCAAAAGAAAATAATTAAAAGGGTCAAAAACAAAAGGGATACTTTTCTGCTTTGATATATTTTTGGTAAAAAATATTTTATGGGCACCAAATGAAAACGCATATATAAAAGTCCAAGGAGAAATTAATTGAAAAAATTTATTGAGTAATGTTCCATTTATGAATTATGAATTGCCAAAGTATATATGTATGTACTTGCAAGTTGTAACATATATGAAATTGAAATTGAATAATAATAAAATGCAATTTTATTATTATTATTATTATTATTATTTTAATTTAGAATTGTAATTAAAGCTAAATTTAGATGACCCCATAAATCAAAGAAATTAATTTACCAATTTGAAAAGAAACTGAGAGGTGTTACAACATTGCAACCTCAAAAATGACAATTAGAAAAACTGCACAAACATTAAAAAATCCCTATCCTAAATATAGAGATATTAACCAAACTTAGGATATTAATAATGAGATAAACCAAATTTAGGAACAAATTGAAGGTTGGCCATGATATTAGGGCAATGTCCAGCTTAATAACTTTGTGGTATAAGAAGGTCAATGGTGTTTACATAGTTTGAGCTAACAAGCAAGCCTCAAGCAGGCTATCTCTCATTCCCTTTAATTACAAATCATAATTCATATTATATATATGATTAAATTCATCTTATCCTTTTGAAATAATTATTTTAAGAGAAGCCTTTTTAATCTTTTTTTTTTTCCTTCTCTTGTTAGCTCTGAAATTGAATCAATATGGGAAAGAGAACACTAATCACCCCATCCTCATTGTTACCATGGCTACTCTCTTTGATTGTTATGGTGGTACGAGCCGAGGATCCTTACTTGTTTTTCGAATGGAACGTTAGCTATGGTACCCTTTCTCCCCTCGGTGTTCCCCAACAGGTTATTCTCATCAACGGTGAATTCCCTGGTCCTAACCTGAACACGACCACCAACAACAACGTTGTTGTTAATGTGTTCAACAACCTTGATGAGCCTCTCCTCTTTACCTGGTTTGTACCTCAATTAGGCGTTACGTTTCTCTATATTTTTTTATTTTCAACTTTGGTGGTTATTATTATTATTATTATTATTTAGTAGTAAATAAATGATGAATAATGTCACATTTGCAGGAGTGGGATCCAACAAAGGAAGAACTCATGGCAAGACGGTACACCAGGGACAATGTGCCCAATACAACCAGGCACAAACTACACGTACCGATTTCAAGTGAAGGATCAGATAGGAAGCTACTTCTACTTCCCATCGACAGGGTTCATGAGAGCTGCGGGCGGGTTTGGCGGGCTAAGAGTCAACAGCCGATTGTTGATTCCTGTCCCATATGCGGACCCCGAGGATGACTACACCGTAATGGTCGGAGATTGGTACAAGGACGACCACACCGTCCTCAGAAAACGCCTCGACAATGGCAAGTCTCTTGCTAGGCCTGACGGTGTTTTAATGAACGGTAAACAAGGTAAGGTGGGTGATCCTAAGGAAGAGCCTCTCTTCACAATGAAGCCTGGAAAGACTTATAGGTACCGCATTTGTAATGTTGGTATGAAAAACTCTATCAATTTTAGGATCCAAGGTCATAACATGAAGTTGATTGAGGTTGAAGGTTCTCACACTGTTCAAAACATCTATGAATCCCTTGACGTCCACCTTGGCCAATGTTACTCCGTTCTTGTCACCGCTGATCAACCTCCCAAGGACTACTACCTCGTCGCTTCCTCCAGGTCCGCTGCCTTAGCTTCTTTCTCACCCCTTTTATAAACTGAGAACGCCTGTAGGAAAAATATTTACTTCGTCAAAATGCTCTTTATCAATTTTACAGGGGTCAACTGGTTAGGGACCCCACTTAATCTAATGTGGCTCCGCCGCTACTTTCAGACATGTTTTTCAGCTGAATTGAGAGAGCATGTCTCAGGGCCCATTATATATTGCCCAAAACCCACTTTTCACGCATTATGAGAAAAAAAAAAAATTAATTATGTGTGTTTGTAAAAGTCATAATAACCGGATATTAAAGAAAAACTAACAAGACTGCAACTGACTATATTTTTTATTATTATGTGTAAAGCTCAAATATTGATTAAAGTATAAAATTGACTGTTATTGTATACCAGGTTCACCAAGTACCACCTCCAGGCAACCGGTATAGTCCGTTACGAAGGTGGAAAGGGAGCACCATCGACGGTCCTTCCAGAGGCCCCGGTGGGTTGGGCCTGGTCTTTGAACCAGTTCCGATCATTGAGGTGGAACTTGACTGCTAGCGCAGCCCGACCCAACCCACAAGGATCATACCACTATGGTCAAATTAACATCACTAGAACCATTAAGTTGGCAATCACCACCGGAAGCATCGAGGGGAAGCTCCGGTATGCCATCAACGGTCACTCCCACACCGACATCGACACCCCGTTGAAGCTCCTAGAGTACTACCAAGCTGCTGAAAAGGGGTTCAAGTATGACGTCATCAATGACGAGCCACCATCTAACCTAGACTCCATAGCCAAGTTCACCACCGGGCCTAATGTGCTTAACACCACCTTCAGGAACTTTGTTGAAATCATCTTTGAAAACCATGAAAAGAGCATCCAATCCTTCCATTTGGACGGCTACTCCTTCTTCCCTGTTGCGTAAGTTTACATTATTCATCAATCTTTCTAACATAATAATATTCACATAATTGACTCAATTTCTTAATTAGTACATGCATTAATCTTCTCACCTAAATCTGGTCTATTTTGACTCAAATCTATGCTTTAAACACTCTAATTTCCATCAAAACCTTGTTTTTCATAGTTGATTAAGGGGGTTGTCTGGTATGTGGATGACTTCTGGCTTTTCAATTTGGTCAAACAGCTAGCGAAACGTGTTTGATTATTGACCTTTTGGTTGGCTGAAAAATTGACTTCTAAAGTTGACTTTTAAGCTTAAATCAGAAAGCTGTTTCGTTTAGCTTTTTACTCGCTGGCACACATACTCTCAATAAAAAGCCAAAAAACAATTTCACCAATATTTTTCCTTACAATCAGCCGAAAAGCCAACTACACCAGCCAAAAACCCAACAGTCAACGAATCCCAAATTTTTTCCATAAAATCAGTCAAACAAGTCAACTACACCAACCAAAAAGCCAACAGCCGATTGCCAAACAACGAACCCCAATAACCTAAATTCGCACGATTCAAAGGACATTCATAACATTAAATACATATTATTACTAATAATTTTTTTGTTTTGTTTACAAAACATAACAGGATAGAGATAGGGCAATGGAGCCCAGAGAAGAGGAAGAACTACAACCTCCTAGACGCGGTGAGCCGATACACAATTCAAGTGTACCCGAAATCATGGGCAGCAATCATGCTTACATTCGACAACGCCGGAATGTGGCAGTTGAGGAATGAAGCCTTAGAGAGGTCATACTTGGGACAACAAATGTATGTGAGTGTTTTATCCCCAGAAAGGTCACTAAGGGATGAATATAACCTACCAGACAACTCTTTGATCTGTGGCCTTGTTAAGGACATGCCTAAACCTCCACCTTACACCCTTTGAAGTTGTAATCCATCATAAATCATACAACTTACCTAGCAATTTTTCTCCTTTTTTTTGTTTTTTATTTAATTTAATTTAATTATTTGTAATTTTCAAAAAATTGTTGTTGGTACCCACAAAAAAAAAAAACTTTTTTTTTTACATGGGAGAATTATCATTTGTGTTTTTGTGTAAGATGATAGTAGGGGAGAACACAAACACAAAAGGCGGAGGTGCCATAATGGGCATCGATCAAATATTGAGTGAAGCGAGGCAGTCTGTTGTATTTATTACATTGTAGCCATGCAACATTGTACGATCAATACCAAAAAAAAAAAATAAAAAAAATTGTCCAATATCATCTTCTATAAATAAATGTTAATTGCTTCTGCAATAATGTTGTTCAACTTCTTGTTTATGTACAATATATATGTATAATTGTGTATTGATTTCAATATATTATGGATATTACTTAGAATGGTTTGGATGTGTATATATATATAGATAATTATTTGATTTCAAGTACTCATTCCAAACATAAGATGGAAATTTTAATTGTATGGTTTAGTTAATCTATACTAGTTAACCAGTTAACAATATGGTTCGTCACAACCAAAAATTAAGACGGTCAAATAGTGAATTCAGGTGCAAAAAAAATAAAAAAAATCCATAACAATAATTCAATATTGTTGGGAATGAATCACGCATTGAAAAAATATATGAGATTTTCTCACTTTATCAGACTAAGGGCCTAATCGATCCCCTTATCGTCATATATATAGTTTTAAGCTGAAAATTCCTTGCTGGACTTGCACTTCCTCACTACGTGGGTAGGCGAGAACAGTTTTACCATGAAATAAATTTAAGTTCTTTCACCAACAAAATATAGTGTCATTCAAAATTTATTTGCTCTTCTCAAGTGTTTAAAATTTAAACAGCAGTTTGTCAAAAATTAGAATAAATGGCAGAGTAATTTTAACAAATATTTTTTATTACTATCATTCATTAAATTTTCTTTAAACAATTCATACTTTAGCCTAAATATATATATTATATAACTAGTTGTATGTCACTATATTATATTTCTCATTAATTAATTTAATATATTTAAAATATGAATATTTAAGTAATATGCATGCCATAGTGTTAAATTCATTCTAATCTATTATCTTATTTATCTATTATACCTATCTAAAGCTCTATCACTTTTTAAAAAAATACTCCATTCCCCTCCCAAATTAAACCTAAGATTTTCCCACTTAAATGCACAATAAAAAAATTCAGCTCATGCCTTTATACTGTTGGGAAAAAATACATTGGGAAAATAAATCACATTAAATAAAGAAGGTTCAGCTTCTTTAAAATTCAAACACTAACAATTTATTCATTATATCGATTTCCACGTATTTTTTCATAAAATTTTAATGTGTAAAATACAGACCTAAAGACTATATATGACATAATTTAACAACTTAATATTTGTATTATTATGTACTTTGACCTAGAATTGAGCTTTAACACATAATAAGGAATATAGTCAAATGAAGTCTTTTTGGAAATTAGTATTTTAATATTGATTTGGTTGTTCTAATTTTTAGAGTAAAAAGTGAAATGTTGCAAAATAATATGTAATAGATGCTGTAGTTTTTTCTTCCGAGCAAAGAAAGTATATTTTTTCAGTCTATGGCAAACTTCAAATTATTGGATAATGCTTTCTACAAAATTATATCCCAAATTTCCTTTCAAAAAAAAAAAAAAATTATATCCCAAATTTTGTATACCGCCTCCTTAACATGTTTATTGTTTAGCAGCTAAACAGCTAAACTGATTAATATATCATACACATGAAACTATTTTTAAGATGTAACAAAAATATGAGTATGATGTATTTGTACTCTATCTATTTGTTTCTAAAAGTTATCTCCATTTAATCTTGACACTATTTGTAATTAATAAGATAAAATCTTCTAAATTAGTAATAATATATAAATTAGGAATAATAAAAGGAGTATAAGAAATAATGGGATGTATTTAGATTCGTCCCGACAAGAACTATAAGAATATCAATTTTTTGTAATTTTTACTAATGTATTGTTTAAGATAGGGGGTGATAATGAGTCTGGCCTGTATCGCGAATAGTTCTAGTTCGACTCGGTCAAGACTCAGCTCGTTTTAGCTCGGTTCGAGTTCTGTTCGAGACATTAACGAGCTGAGCTTGAGTTGTGCCAAACTCGGCTTGAAAAGCTCATGAACAGGCTCGGTTAACTTTTTATATACGTAAATAATATACGGAGTAGGGGTGAGCGGGACTGGGTACCCGGTCTATTTTGGGGTACCCGGATCCGAACCCAGTTACAAGCAGGTCCTAGAATTTGGAACCAGACCTGGATCCAACTCAATCGGTTCCTAGATTTTGGGACCCAGCCTTGGAACTGGCGGGACCGGGTTTGGGATTGGGTACCCAATTCGTGCAATTTGTAAAATAATATAACACTACTTTGCTAACTGCGGTTGGGAGCGAGTACCCGATTCATGTAATTTAAAAAATAATGTAGTATACTTTACTAATTACGACAAGCAATTACACTTGAATAATTAGTTGAGCTTTTTATGGTTTAAGGAATTACAATAAAATAAGTTAAATACGGTCCTACACAATAGGTACCTAGTGTGAGACCCGGATCCAACAGGGTATCTAAAACCGGACCCGATTCCACCGGGTACCCACTGGGTACTGGGTCCCCAATGTTACTACCCAGACCTGGAACCATCTTCAACCGGGTCCTCTTCTTTGGACCCAGAACCAGACCCAATTACACCGGTTCCGTGTTCGGACCCACCGGTTCCAGACCAGGACCAGGTCCAAAACCGGGTACCCAGTTTTTTTGCTCACCCCTAATACGGAGTATTATGTTATATAGATAAATTTATTTATTCTAGTTATTATATATCATTAACTTAATACTTAATAGTCTCATTGTTAAAATATTAACTCAAAAAATAAACATCTTCAAATATTTTATGATAGTGAAGAGATATAAACTAAGAATAATATTAGGTGAAATTCTTCGTGAACAACTCGATAAGGGCTTGGTCAACGCTTGGTCAAAAATCGGCTGGATTACAACCTGACTCGTCAAGGTTTGAGCTCAGCTCGAGTTCGACTAAATTTAAATGAACACGAGCCGATCACTAAGCAGAGGGAATGAGGACAACCTTTTTAAAAAAAAAATAAAATTGAGGGAATATGTTAATATGTTATTATAAGCAAAGATCCGTGTAAAATGACATTTAATAAAATTTTCAGTTTTAGACAACTGTAGAAATTTTATTATTTGACCCAAAATAGAGATATGTCTAAAGGGAGGCCGTGAACTTAGGGACATTCCTAAAGAAAATGCATGGAGTTATAAACAAGCGCATTTCATTTAATTTTTAAGTTGTCACAACCCAAAAAAATCAACATTTTATCATATTTTAAGAAGTGAATTCCCCCCCGCCCCCCCTTCAAATTATAACAAAGATATAGAAATAATCTCTAAATAATTTTCTTTTAGAATTTGTTACTCATTTCTGTAAAAGATGGGTAGCAAAACAATAATTTCTTCTAAATTATTGCAAATTGTATTATGTATGATAGTTTTGGTAGCACAAGCTGAAGATCCATATTTGTTCTTTGATTGGAAAGTTACATATGGTATACAATCTCCCCTTGGTGTTCCCCAACAAGTTATTCTTATCAACAATCAATTTCCTGGACCTAATTTGAATACTACCACCAATAACAATCTTGTGATTAATGTTTTCAATAATCTTGATGAGCCTTTGTTGTTCACATGGTATGTATCAATCTTTTCTAATTTCTCATTTATAACAATATATATTCTTATCTTTGTCTTTGTGCGTGTTACATGCATAGTGATAGAGTTGGATTAGTTGTTTATTGGGGGGTGCAATGAGTAATTAACGAATTTTAGCTGATAGTTATTTAAGATTTTGGTTATACGTACGTATGTGATTTTTTATGATTAAAGTTGTACATAAATTTACATTGATCAGGGTAGGAATTCAACAAAGAAAAAACTCATGGCAGGATGGTACCCCTGGCACGATGTGCCCTATCCTACCGGGCACAAACTACACGTACCGATTTCAAGTTAAGGACCAAATAGGTTCCTTCTTCTACTACCCTACCACCGGCTTCCTGAAGGCAGCTGGTGGGTTTGGTGGGCTACGAGTGAATAGTCGCCCTCTGATTCCAGTTCCATACCCGGATCCGGAGGATGATTACACCGTACTAATTGGGGATTGGTACCAAAAAAGCCACTCGGCGCTCCGAAAAGTGTTGGATGGTGGGAAATCCCTAGGCAGGCCAGATGGGGTGCTCATAAATGGCAAGAGAGGTGAGGTTGGCAATGCAAAGGAGGAGCCTCTCTTCACCATGAAGCCAGGCAAAACATACAAATATAGGATTTGCAATGTTGGGTTGAAAAACACTTTGAATTTTAGAATCCAAGGTCATCAAATGAAACTTGTTGAAGTTGAGGGGTCCCACACTGTCCAAAATGTTTATGATTCCCTTGATGTCCATCTTGGTCAATGTTACGCCGTTCTTGTCACAGCTGATCAAGACCCCAAGGACTACTACATGGTTGCATCTGTCAGGTACACTTTTATATCATTAATATCTTCAATTCTATATCAGAAAACATTTAAAATTATAAAAAAGTTTGATTGATGTTTTGTATTAAAACGAATCAAATAAGGTACAATACACTCACATTAATTATTATTACGTACTCATTTTGTAACACCCTTTGATAACAGATTCACCAAGTACCACCTCCAAGCCACAGGATTAATCCGGTATATTGGTGGTAATGGCCCCGCCTCCAACGCCCTTCCAGAGGCTCCAGCCGGATGGGCTTGGTCTTTGAACCAATTCCGATCCTTCAGGTGGAACCTAACTGCAAGTGCAGCTAGGCCCAACCCTCAAGGATCTTTCCATTATGGTCAAATCAACATTACTCGTACGGTTAAGTTGGCCACCTCAGCAGTCACTGTTGATGGCAAGCTTCGATATGCCGTCAACGGTGTCTCCCACACGGACCCCGAAACACCCCCGAAACTTGCCGAGTACTACGAAGCCACAGATAAAGTGTTCAAGTATGATACCATTGGCGACGAGCCACCAGCTAACATTGACCAACTTGACAAGGTTACCTTGTCTCCTATTGTGCTAAACTTTAAGCATAGGGACTTCATTGAGGTTATCTTTGAGAACCATGAGAAGAGCGTTCAGTCCTTTCACTTGGCAGGATATGCCTTCTTCCCTGTTGCGTAAGTTATATACTTCCTCTGTCTCATAATACTTACAAAGAACATTTAATCACACGCACAAATTAACCTTAGCTTCATATAAAAGGTTTATACTACTATAATCAATTTGAAAATTATTTACATTGGGTGCCTACATTGTTGTTCTAGAACAAATTAGGTTTATTTAATTTAAACTACAATCAATCAAAACCACCAAAAAAACAAATATATAGTTTTTACTAATTGATGATTATGATGGTAATTACGACTACGAAAATGAAGATTGTTTATTTATTTATTATTAACACGTACGAATTGAATGTCGAAATTAAATGATGCAGGATCGAGGTAGGAACATGGAGTCCAGAAAAGAGGAAGAATTACAATCTAATGGATGCAGTTAGCAAGTACAACATACAAGTTTACCCTAAATCATGGGCAGCCATATTATTGTCATTTGACAATGTAGGAATGTGGAATGTAAGAAATGAGTGCATGGAAAGAGCTTACTTAGGCCAACAACTCTACATTAGTGTTCCTACTCCTGAACGTGTTCTTAGAGATGAATACAATCTCCCTGATAATTCCCTTCTTTGTGGCCTCGTTAAAGACTTGCCTAAACCTAAACCCTACCAATTATAATTCTTTTCCATCGGTTTTTCCGCCTATTTACGATCTTTTAAAAATATATATCATGCATATTCTCATTGCTTTCTCCAATTCAGTATTCTTTTAGCGGCGGATCTTAGGGTTTTCAAACTGAACTTTTTAGGGAAAATATATGTTTACAATTTCATCTTCGATTATTTTTTTTATAAATAAAAAATTTTGGGTTCAATAATGTTCAATTTTTTTTTTTTACCATTCAAAATTTGCATGAACGTAACCCGAAAGTTTTTTTTGAAGATGCAATTGCTCGCGAAGGGGGGTTTATGTATAGGTCCGCCTTTTCTTTTGGTACATCAATTTCATGCATGATATTTTTCTCAGAAGAAAATAGTTTATGTAAGGGAGCAATTAGAGTAACATATATGTATATTTGGGAGGTGGAATTATTGGTACAAAAAAATTTGGGAAAACATTTGTATTCCGAGGTTATATTAAGGGCAGAGATATTGAGGATTTATAAAGTGAGGGAATGGAAGATTCATATATAGCATAAATCATCCATTATTTCTTTTGTTTGATTATGCTTTCTATTGTATCATAATAATGTTGTACACCTCCCTGAAAAATGTACAATTAGAGATTTATATTTTTACGGTTATTTTATACGGAGTATCTTGTATTTATTATGAATTTATGTATCAACTTTTGTTAAGGCAAAAATAGGTTATTTAATGATTTATGTTATTTTCTAAAGTAGTAAAAAAAAATATATCGTGTTATATGTCTTGGTGATTTGTTGAGCATTAATTATATAATGCAAGTTGTGCTCGAATATGAAATTAATGCTTGAATTTTTTAACTTAAAAATGTATAATCGAGGTTGAATTTGAACTTGGTGGTCCAAAATATAATGGAGAAAATTAAGGAATATATATAAACATTATCCTCCAATTATAAGTTTTCAGTATAGAATAAAAATTATGAACAAATTCGGTACATGCATACATAGAGCCCTACGATCTCAGAAAATAATAGCTCACACTAGAAAATTTAGAATGATAGTATTCTTTGACTCCTAATAACTAGAATAGTTATTTAATGATATTGTATTGTATTTGCTTACAAAGTTACAAACTCATAAGACCACATTAGAATTTTCAGATAAATATGATTTGTATACTTTTAGAATGATAAAATACAATTACAAACTCTAAATAAAAATAAGCATAAGAAGTTTCAAACCCTTAAACTTTCAAAACAACCTATTTCACATTTATAGCACCTTACTACACTAAAATTATTGATTGCTATTTTATTTATTACCAATTATATAACCTATATTGTATAACCTTTATGACAAAAATAAATAAATCAGGAAGGTAAGCTAAAGCATGAAAAGAGGGGTAAAGACCAATCAAACGGATCGGATTGGAGTAAAATAATTGCAGGTTCGGGTTATAAAGGGTCGGATGTCAACGGGTTCGAGTCGATATTAGCTTTTTTATAACCCAAAGTCATCGGGTTCGAGTTGATCCAGCGGGTTGGTAAGTTTTATAACGCCTTTAATTTTTCATGTTTTAATACAATCTATGTACTAAGATTTACTTTAAACGTTCTAAAAAGTACAAATTATAAGAAGTATCATCATTAATATAGCCAATTTATGGCAAATAATTGATGTTGTGGTCCAATAAAAATAATTTTAAATTCAAAGTTTTAATGGTAGAAAGTGCTTTTGCCTACCCGTAATATCACAAGTTTAATACATTTCTAATGATTTTCGAGTCGGGTTGAAAGCAGGTTGTGTCCAGTTAAGAGCGAGTTGTATTTAACGGATTTAAAACAGATTCGGTTGTTATTTTTGTCAAACCCACTATTTACAGGTCAAATTTATTGGGTTTTTCGGGTCAGATTGAAAATTAACAACTCTAGGCAAGACCAACTCTAGGCTAGGGACGAGGATAGGACAGCGGAGGCCATGGCTGTCTTGTTTGCGGTCCGAGTTGCGCTCCATGGTGGCTTTGATAGGGTGGTGGAGAGTGATTGCTTGGATGTTGTACAACATTTGCAGAAGAAGACGACTTCTATCACCCCATTTGCTTTAATTATTGATGATATTCTTAGTTATTGTCATTTGTTTAGTTCTATTAGCTGGAGTCATGTGGGTAGACACTAGACAGGGTAATGTTGTAGTGCATACTCTTGCTAAGTATCAGCCTTTGGAGTTAGGGGATCGTTTCTGGATGGGTGGGGGTCCTAGTTGTATTTTGGAGATAGTATAAAGTTCATTTTACGGTTTTACCTAAAAGTGCAATGATTTATTCAATTTGAACGTTGTATGTGTACATCATTGCATCTCCCAGAACTGCCTAATAGAGTAAAATACAACATTCTACAACCTAACTCATGCTTCTGAAATTTCAGGACACACCACCCATTAGTCACTACTCTAGTCGCTAGGAATATATTCACAAAAATACAAAAACAAGGTCCAAGTTGGGACTCTATCATCACTCCTCCAAACCTTGTTGCGGATAATGGTTCGTGTTTGACCCTTGGCCAGCACGAGAACCACCAAAAGGAGGACCGCCTTGATACAAATTGGACCAGGACCCACCATATTGTGGACCCACACCCAGTATGCCATCTTGGTCTGGGCCTTGGCCTTGTTGCAGATGCAAGACACTGCCAGAGCCTCCTCTTTCACCACCTCTTCTCCCACGATAAGGGCGTTTACGTCCCCTAGGACGGCCAGGCCCAGGAAGAACGGGCAGAAGAATGGGCAGAAGAATGAGCCCAGAATGAATGGGCTCAGGAGAAATGGGCTGAATATGTCCAGCCAGGTTCTGAGCACGGACTACACCAGACTGTTGAATGGGCAGCAGAGAACTACTTTCATTGGGATGTTTAAATTTCTGATACTCCTGCTGTTGTTGCTCATGGCGTTTCTGCTTAATAAGGAAACTATATGATGATTCATATTTTTGTAAACTGCTTCAACAAAATATATGGTTTAGTGAGAAACTAATGGCATGCGAAAATATGTGTTTTACGCTGACGTAGATAATAGAAATTATAATTTTCAAAGGAATGAGGAAATGAGGGAACCTCTTGGGATCACAAGGTATGGGATCAGTCCAAAAGTAATCAGAATCAAGCGCCTGCGAGGCAGTGATCCTCTGTATCAACAAAAACTAAGGGATTAATTTATTTTATTAAAATTAAAATGCAACAAAATACAAGATAAAATCATTGTCTTTTATAAAGAGATAGATAACAATGCAGCAAGGTCATTGCAGCTAAGCTAGCCCACCAAAATCATAAGTTTCCAAAACAAACAACAGAAACGACCATTGAAGAGAAAAGTAACATGCCACTCCATACCTGCCCAGGATCAAGCACCAGCATCCTCTCTAGCAATTCAAAAGCATTCTGATCAAGGCTGTCATATGAGAAATTTTGAGAGTGAGTTTAAGGATTAGTTAGGAAGCAATATAGTCAGGGAAGGGTAGTTTAGGGAATTAATAATTAGTTTGTTATTAGAGGATTGTAAAAGCTAATAGGGACTAGTTAGGGGTAGTTTCTATAAATAGAGCTAATTAGGATTTAGGAGAGTATGAGCTTTTCGAATGCTCATATTTAAGAGAAAATCAAGTCTCAAATGCTTGATAACTATTTTAGTTTGTTTAATTTCATCATTATGTTCATAATCATCATCTTTAGTACTTAGTATTCATCCATTAGTTCGTAAATTCCAACCACTACTCATCTTTGCAACTTTTGTACTTCTACTTAACAATGTCAGCAATGGTACTAGTTCCTAACAAATATATAAATTGTCAAAATCATTCATGGTTTCTGACTTTCTGTGGCACCCCAAAACTTACTTTTTGAAATGTTCCTTGAAACACCCTTTTAAGGGCCTATTTGGCTTGAAATTTTCATACAAAGGTAGCTTTGTGATCCCAGGCCAGCGATACTCATCTGGGGCTCCACACAGCTTGAATATCCTATTTAATTGCCCTGCCTAAAAGAAAGGGGGGAAAATCCCTCAGGGATCGGCAAATATCTAGCAGAAAGAAGCTGGCCCAAGATGCCATAGAATTAAAGTTCTTAATTGAAGGCACTGCATCAGAAATTCATAAAACAGGGAACAACACAAGACAGATAAATACATTGCGATCAAGTTTAAGTTTGTTTCTACAGTCAAGAATGGCTCCATGAACAAAGCAAGAGGCATTTTCCAATCCCCTAACCTCCCTCACCTATAACCATGCTATTGATTCTCAAAGTCAAACCAAAGCTTACAAAAAAACAGAAAGAAAGTCGGGAAAAGCCCCGTCCTGCACACCAATAAGAAGGGCACTATGGATACGAATACTTGAAATTCAGTTAAGCAAATTTACAGGAAAACACAAAGCTCTTTGCCTTGCCTTGCCTTGGGATGAAGCCCGTGGGTATTTCGGAAAGGAGAGTGTTACTTATTATGCTTTTGTAATGAACTAATGAATGAGGGAGAGAAAGAGCAAGAGAGAGCACTCAGGTAAACTGCTGCATCATTTCGTGGTAGAGAATATAAGCCACTCAAGATTCAAAATTAGCTAAATCCTTGCTTATCAATAATAGACCTGGTTATTGGATAGGGTAACCCAATGGGATAAGGTCAGGTCAATTTTATATAGCCATATTAGACAAGGGCAAAAAATAATAGCCTAATAATTTAGCAAAAAAAAAAGACAAATATAACTATATCCATATATTTCTATACATTTATTCTTACTTTTGGCTCCCTCCCATTTTTTTCGCTGTTTGTTTATCGGTCCGCTGGCTAATGACCCATTGTTGACCAGCAAACCACTCTGGTCCGACCCGCCTTTTAGTTCGCTTCTATAATCTATGTTAGGCAAAATGGGACAAAAATATTCCAAAACCGACCATAGTTCGCTTTTTTCGGATTGCGATTCGCGGACACTATAGGGAACTATGTGACACTAGTTGTAGCTAATTCGATTACTTCTAGGGCTGGTTTTCAAGATTAGGTGCATCTCCCCCCCCCCCCCCCTCTATCTCTTCTCCCAAAAAAAGTGTAAAGTTACTCGCTTTTCCCGTGAGGAACTGCTGTTTTATTCGAGAGCTGCCTAAACAATACACAATGCAAATGGTATTTTGGTACTTCTGCATGCCAAAATCACCAATGAGTAAGTGCCATGTGTTTTGGAGTTTTGATTTTATTTACAAAAATGCCACTTTGCATAGTTTTTTCATAATGCAGGTTTGGGCATTTGCTGTTTTCCTCAACACCCCCCCCCCCAACACACACCCCCCAAAAAAAAGCAAGAAATGGAAAATGACAACATGAAAGAGGAGGAACTCTGCAGAAACATGAAACATGCATCAAGTCCGCATATCAAGAAGCTCTATATTGTACCTCATTCTTCCCTTGAAATAATACTTTTCTCTCAAGAAGCTCTGCAAAGACACATCCAACTGACCACATATCAACAGCAGGACCATACTGCGTACTGCCAAGTAGCAACTCTGGAGGCCTACAACAGTAAATTAGCATTAGCAATTGATCTAGAGAAACATACTTTGTGCTGCCAAGAAGCAGATCTGGAAGCGTACGACAGTAGATCAATTGATCTAGAAAAAAGGGACATTAAAAGATAGGGTTAATATGAAAGCAACAATAAGTAGCAAGAGAAACAAATAATGGTTCACTAAATCAACCACATACCTATACCACAGGGTAATAACATGATTGGTAAGGTTTTCGTTATGTTTATTTGAAAAAGACCGGGAAAGGCCAAAATCAGCGATCTTTAAAGTTCCGTTGTTGTCGATAAGAAGATTTTCGCCTGAAATTAAATCCACATAGAATATTATTAGTCAACATATATACGCGTGAGTTGGAGAACACAAAATATGTGCTTACACCTTTTATATCACGATGTAGTACTCGGTTTACATGACAATAGTGGAGTCCCATCAAAAGCTGTCTCATATAGCACTGGAGACCAAAATATGTATCTTGTTACCAATAACTAATACGCTAATCTAAAAAATTAAAATATAGATTTCTGAAAACGATCCTAGACAAATTGTGTAGTACCTTGATCTCTTCAGCAGAAAGTTTCCCAGCACGACGAAGGTCACACAAGTTATGATCCATGTACTCAAATACCATGTAGACAAAACCTTTTATCGATCGATATTAATCATATTATTATCATTATCATTATTATCAGCTCATCAGCTGCAATATGAAAATGAAAAGCCAAGCATAACATATTAACTTGCCTGATGTCTCTTGCCGGTCCTTCCATAGACCTGGAAAGTGACATGTAACATTGGTAATAACAAGTTAACAACTAATCAAGCCACATAGGGATAAAAAAGAATCCACACAAATCAATGTCTCACCTGGATCAGAAGTCACAACCTCTTTTAGTTTAATTATATTTTCATGATGCAGCTTATTTAGAATCTTGATTTCACGTATGGCATATGCTGGAAACTGGAAATTTAGCAAAATTTTATTACACATTTTGTACAATAAGCCCATTAATGAAATTTCGATTTATTATTTTGACAATCAACATAGATGGCTTGTTCGCTAAATACATACCCCTTCCTTTTCATTCCGCATTCTTATTTTCTTTAAAGCAACAACTTCTCCAGTTTGTATTTCTTTAGCCATGAAAACTTGCCTGTAAATATAAATTTTGCTCGGCTATCATTAAAAACATAAACAATAGGCGTAGAAGTACACATTAGCTTCAATATAGATGGGAATTAAGATGAGGAGCAATGCAGAAAAAACACTGAGCTCAAAGGACTTGTATATTTCTAGGAAAAAGTAAAGAAAAAGCAAGCCAACATCCACTTTGCTTTATTGCATACACATATTTTATAAACACTTAGTAAAATTCAAAACCAGCCTACCAACTACATCAAAACACATGCCATAGATGCTCAATATTGATCAATGAAGGCTACATATTTACTCATTTCCTTGCATCCTCTAAATGGCCTCATTATATCGTAGAATCAAATTTGATTTAATATTTTTTATTCTATCATTCCTAGCAAAAAAAATTAAACTTTTCAAATCAATAAGAAGAAATTTTAAAGAATGACTTTAAGGTTCCGCTTGATAGTGTGTAAAACGTTTTCAGATGAAACTGGTTTTCCATGAAAAACCTTTTACATTGGAAAATTCATTTTCATGAAGGTTTCCGTTGTTTGATTGTATGTAAAATGATTTTCTGTTTTTAGCATTTTCCGTTGTTTGGTTTAACCGAAAATTGATTGTTTCAATTGTGACTTTGTGAGGGGAAATATTTTTGTTCCAATTGTGATGTAAAATGTTTTCCTTACAATTTGGAGGTAAAATGTTTTCCTTCCAATTTGGAGGGAAAATGTTTTCAATAAGGAAAATATGGTTTTCCATCCCCAAGTTTTACATTTTAATATTTTCCTCCAAACCAAAAAAATTTAAAATTGGAAACCAATGTTAGGATAATGTTTCATACCCTACCAAACAGACCCTAAATGGGTTAGATACCTTAGGCTCATGTTAAACATATACAACACACAATTTGATTTCAGTTCAAAGATTCTAGAAGAGTAAATTCGTGTACCACGAAGAAACTACAACATTTATCAATAATTCCAAGGTAAAACCATGCCCCTTTCTCAATCTAAGGCTTACTGTAACTGTAACAGACCTAACAAACTCCCCTTAACAAAAGTTGTTAAAAAGAAATTCCAAAGAAAACTTTACAAAAGATGCAAACCCAGAAAACTTTAGAAAAGAAGAAAATCCAGAAAACTTAACACCAACACAAAGAAATGCAAGCATCTATACATGTTATCTAATCTTGAATCTTTAAAGCAATTTTCCAACATGTAAAGACCACAAACAAGAATTTCAGCAGCAGAGCAATAATGCCCACATTGTATTCAACTCTTTATGGACATGAAAACCTAAGCTAAACGCAATTATTATAAAAGTGAAGTCCTCTTTTAACATTGAATTACATTCCATTGACCCAAAATAAAACAGATTAGAAGAAAATGTAAAGAAAAGAGAAGATTGAATTAAAGAAATAAAACAGAGAAGAAGGAAAAGGAGAATTACGAGAAAGTTCCCTGACCAATTGGTACCAATTTTTCAAAACAATCGACGGTTCTAGAGCCATATGGTGGTCTTTCCTGCAAGTTCAGTTGCCCTAGTTTTGATGACACCATTGAATTACAGTTTTGTAGGAGAAGAATTGAGGAGAGACAGAAAAGTGTATTGGAATTGCTATGGGAAGCTCAAACAAGTAAGCATGAGAGAAATTCGGAGTAATGTAGTAAGCAGTGTCACTGGAAAATGAGTTCCTTTAAATACTTTTTGCTTCGAGGCAATTACGGAGTACTACAGTTCAGTGATCGATTCCCAACACCTATGCAATCATAATTACCAAATTGCTAAAAATATCCCTTATTTTACTTAGTAAAGCTTTCTATAGACGAAATTGTCCTTGACCCCTAAATACATAACAATTCACCTATCACATCCCACCTTCACCCACCCTTTATTTTATTCCAAGATTAATCATGCAACAAAACATATTATTACACTAAAACCATGAATTAAAACATAAATTATGAATTGAAAGCATTACAAGTGCTTTTGCACAATGTTCTTATTCGAATGCTCATAACTTTTTATACATAATTCCTTTTTAGTCGATTCAAATTGCATATGATTCATTGTTCCAAGAGCTTCGATTTGATGTATTATACGTCAAATTTTGCTAAGAAACGAAGGAGATATGAGTATTTGAAGACCAAGTGTGCAATCAGAATGGTTGGGGCGCATGGGCCGTGCTCAATCAGAATGGGCTGGGGCGCATAGACCATGCGCCTGGACCTAGGTCAGGGCGCATAGGTCATGTGCCCTGGTATATGTCGTGTTTTTTTTCTACGTTCAGCACACACGTGTAGCAAAGGGCAAAATTGTCCAAATGCAGGCTTTAGTAAGTAAAATGAGGGCTGCATTTAGTAACACCCTTATTTTATTAGATACATGCATTATTACACGTGGGCTAACCTAGTGTGAAACAAAGCAAAGAGAAAATGTATGCATATATAGAAATGGAGCAAATATTTATGTACAAATTAAAACAGAAAATGGTGCAAAGAATTTTTTTTTTTTATAGGGTAATGTGTGGGATATTAGGCCTTGAAACTGGGTCCTACTACAGGTCACTCGGCCCAATTTTTAGCCAACACACGCATCTGTAAGGGGGATAATAAGGAATCCTTACAAATGTGTGCGGTGAGAATCGAACCCAGAACCTCGTGCCTGGAATTCTGAAGCCCTAACCACTGGGCTATGACTTCATCATCAAATTGTGCAAAGAATTGGTAAGGGAGGAGTACTTGAAATATTTTTATAATTTTGTTGATTTTTTTTTAAATAACTCTATTTTTTTCGTAATTCCACATATATATACTTCAAAGGCAATTGTAATTTTTAGTTTGTTACTCCTTCCCTCCCTCCCTCTAATTCCTTCTATTCCTCATATATTTGAGTGAGATCTTGACATTGTTTTCAACTTTGAGAAAATCTTCCAAATTCTTTTAGATTTACAACATGTTTTTTTTTTGAGGCAATTTGATGGGATCATTTTTTCTAAAAATAATTACAACTTTTTAGTGTAAAATCATAGCTTTTAACATAATCAATTTATTAATCATGTAAAATGTAATAGATTTATTATAATAAGTTGCAATTATTTATCTAAAAATTTCCGATGATCTGACAAAAGAAATTGTCTAACAATAAAATCAAATCTACTATAGAGAAATTTAGGAAGAATAACTCAAGTTGTTGAAAACATACGAAAAGTAAATGGGTTTTTATCATGCATATATTTTTTTAATATGTTTTCTATAACTAATACAAGATTTTTTTAAAAAACTTTTCTCAAATTTAGGTTTGCGTAAAACTGTCTCACCAAAGAATAACAAAATAAATTGATAAATAATTCTTAGAGATGTTTTGAATAGAGATAAAAGATTATTACCTACACGGCTACACATCATTCTTCATGCAAATTTGTAGTCAAACTATTATTAATTTTAATTTCTAAAAAAAGAGGCATGAAACAGTGACTTCATGCTCACCTCAAATCATTGAGGTTTGAATCCTCATACCACTTTATTTACTAAGATAAGAAGGGACTTTAATAATCTCATTGTGGTTGGATGAGTAGATCTCATAGTCATCTACCTTTCTCCTTAAAGAATCAATGAGGAAATTTGAGAGATTTTAGGGTAGATGTTGTACCAAATGCAGCAAATAATAAAACATTTTGTGAGAGAAATTTGTTTCATTTGTCAATTTGATAGAGACCTCTGAAGGGTTTTGCTATTCAAAAGCATTATTTACGATGAAATGAAGAGACTGAGTAATATGCTACTCGTGATCTTGTTTGTGTGCAGAATACGAAATTGCAAAATGTTCAATAACAGTATAAGATGCTCCTGCTCATAAAATCATATTTCTCAACAGAATTACTCAGAACAAAATTGCTCTTTTACTCAAGATTTGTAATGTCTGATCCACAGATAAACTGGAAATTCCATAAGCTAACAAGTTATCAGAATATTTTGCAGTTTCTGGTAGGTTAAGGTTAGATTTCAAACCCTCCACCTCCTTACTAGCTAAATTCAACACCTTAAGCAAATTTCTAATGCTTGGAAAAAAGGCTTCCGGGCGAACACAGAAGGCTTGAAAGGCACAGAATAGCCCTTGCATATCAGCATTTATCTGTTCAGTTCCTTTAGCAGAGAACTGAGCACCAATACACAGAAAACTGTGAAATATATAATGGTCGAGCCCGTCTGCTATGCTTCTCCATGTATCCGAGAAATCATTAGCATTAAGATGTTCTTTTATCCGAAGAAGAAGGCTTCTCAAATTGTCTAGTGCTTCCACAAGATCATCAGATATAGTCACGTCTCTTTCAGTAACTTGCTCGAATTGATCCGTGTTATGAAAATAGTAGAATGAATAGTTTTCAAACTGATGAAGAGCATGAGTAACTAATTCCATAACCCAAGTTGTCTCCATCTCAATCAAGGTCTCAATCTCTTCTTCAAAGAAGCAATTATGATTGGCATCGAGGTTGGAATCGATACTAAGTCCCCTTTCGGCAAGTTTCAGCTCCAAAAGATCAACATCATCACTCCATTCTTTCAGTTTGCATTCAGTGAACTTGGCTGCATTGATCAATTGACAGACTTTGATTACACTTTCATCAGCATTATATGCAAGAAAGTCAGCAGTCTTACGCCTCGAAAGTAAGACTTTAAAGAAGCGCCAAAGGAACTTGCAGGGTGCCGATTTCATGAACTGTATTCGCCGTGCACTGCCTGGCAAAATCTGGCAGCGCTGGATCATTTCCTGAGCTTTTGTAAGAGCAATATCTGCAGCTAAAGGAGCTTTGTAATCTTCTCTAGTAGAAAGAATGTACTGGTTGTTTTCTCCCTCTAGTTTAGGATCACGAGACCAAGCTCGTTCATCCTTTAGTTCTGCTTTTAATTTGTTCCATGCATCCTTAAGCTCTACCTTAGACCAAATATGGAGCCAATCAGGTCTATCACAAAACAAAGACAACGCTGACATAGTTCTTGCTGAACCAGGGAGAAGATATGTGTCTAAACTGATAAATGACAGCATCTGTTTATCAAATCTGACAATTTCATCAATCAGATGAAGCCAGGAAGAAATAGCATTTGGTTTACTGCCTTTCTCCTTGTATTTTTCAGCAAGAGATGGGAAAACTTTTCTACTCAAGAATCCAGAGAGAAAATGCACCATTGCAGACACCCATGCCTCCTTAGCACTACAACTTACTAGCCTCGCCTCATCTATTAGAGGCTGCAAAACATCATCCACTCCTTCAATAAAATCACGTATAATTTTAAGAATTAGAGCAAATATGAACTCGGGCTGATCAACCCATTTGAGCAAATGATACTCAATCTTTGACGCTAGTGTGGACACTAGTTCGTCAATGGCCCAAAGCCCACGAGTTTCTTCCATCTTTTGCCTTGACAAGATATGGTACCGTTTTTCCCTCTTAAGCTGCACGTGCTGCAATGCACAAAGTGCTAGAAAGCTTTGGGAATAACTCTGTTTTTTTACTCCTTGCATGAGAATTAGAGGATTTGGGATGCCTGTAACGTCCCCATTTTGTGCGTTTGAAAAAGTTTTTGGAGGCCATCCTAAAGAAGTGAGAAGACTGCGGTGATCAGCAATTACCTGAGGCCTAAGCACACCCAAAGTTTTATCTACTCTGGCATCAACAGTCTTCAAGAGGTTGCACCACTGAGGATGAGCTTTAAGTACACCTAACAGAAGTTCTTCAATATTGTTGACTGCCTTCACAGACCTATGAACATTGTCTAATTTTGCATAAAATTCCTGCAATTCCTTTACAAGAAAGATGTAAATTTATATCACTCTCAGTGCCTCACATCTTATAGCGTAAAATATAATGCTTATCACCCATGGCTACATGCACATACATGAAAGGAGAGATAACAAAACAGAGTTGGTCATTACTCCTGGGATTGATGGACTTTGATCAGTTCTTGAGAAAATATATCCAGTGCGTCTATTCAGAGCTGATAACACAGCATCCTCTAGATCTCCAACCAGTGTTTCCAACTTCAGAGCAACCCCTGAAATTTTTTTCAAACTTGGCAGTAAGCTTCAGCGTGCATACAACACCTTGGGGGGGGGGGGTTATCCATGACAAAAACACTGAGGTTGTTTATCAAAATCAAGCATGTATTAATTTTGAGTTTTTGACAATAGATAATCGCATCCACAACATTAGAAAGACAATATGTGAATTTTAGGCCCTGATCTTTTGGACTTAATTTAAGACAAATTCAGTTCGGTTCAGATCAATTCAGAGCTCAATACTGAGTTTTAGTTCAGCTCTTATTGAGTCTAGGATTTAGTTCTGCTCAGGTTCATCCGGTCCAAAATAATAGGGCCTTAGTCTAAAACAAAAAATATATTCCGTATGAATTATAAGTTTTATAAATCTACAGTTACAGCTCATAAGACAGGACTACTTTATTGTTTTAAACAGGGACATGAAAGATAATGATTTATTACTATGCAACTAAATATACTTGAGCAGATTTAAGTATTTAGCCATCTATTGGCTCCCCCAGGCCCCAACTGAGCATTAAAACCAATTGTGACCACAACTCTGTAAAAAAAATTAAACCCTGCAAGTCCCAATACAGCTGTGAAGAAGAGGGTGCATAATGATAATGTTTTGAGGAGCATATGATTTGATCCACATAGCAACAACCTATCAGTCCTTTTGCACAATAACTTTTTTCCTGTGTATTTAGTACTCCGTAGTTTTAAGTGCTGAATTGTTAAGAAGTGATCCCATAAGGATTATACGCGTCTTTTTTGCCTTGTTTTTCTCTAATATGTACACAACCACACACACGCACAAAGACGTTGTATGGGGACATCAGAGTGCTTATAAAAATAAGATCAGAAAACCTCACAAAAAATTCAGTGAGCTAAGCTCCTCACATCATTCAGTAAATCCTAATTTTTTTTACCAGACAAGAAATTGAGAAATCCATTAAAGTGAATAGTGTGTTGGAAATATATGGACCTAAATACACATTATATATATGTGGACTATTCGGATATGATTGTATTCAATCACTATCTAATAGTTTGGCCCAAATAAAGTGATCCAATTAATTTATTATTTTATTAGACTTATTTATGTCTTTTATAGAGTATAAGTTTTGTCGTATATGCGTAGAGAACATTGAGCCTTTTGTAATACAAGATAGGCGGATTATGAAAGGAGCCTATTATCAATAGACATCTAGGGTTATGGTCCCATCGATAGAGAGAAAACCCTAGTGATTGCATCTATTGGAAGACTCAAACACTAAAGGGAGATTTGAGACACAAAACAATACTTATGGATTTAGTATGCTTCCGCAATAATCTTTACCAATTAACTTAATATGAAGAGTTAAGATCAAAGTATAATCTAGGGTTTAATCCAACGTAGTGAATACACCTAATCTTGTGAATCCATAACATAAAGCATGGAACACCCATACGGCACCCAGTCAAACTAACATCACAACACGGGCATTCATTAGTGGCGGATCCATAAATTATATACATTGGGGTCATTTTATAAAAGATGGAATTTAAAGGAAAAATGAGCGAGAGAAAAGAGTTACGGAGTCACTTTTAACTATCGAACGGGGTCATTTTTCCAATAAAATACAATAAATTACCAACTTTCATACAAAATGTAATAGATTTGTTAAAAAAAATTGTTGCCAAGTGGGGTCACATACTTGAACCTCCATCCGCCATTGACGGGCAAGCAACAAATCACTAACAGAAGCAAGAAAGCAAACCCCTAGGATACCTTATAAAACCTTTGGCTTTTCTTGGAGTAATCCTTGCTTCAGAAGCCAATTTAATACCCCTCTATCTATCCTACAATAATCAACTCATTTCACTTTCACTGATGATAAAAGATAGCAAGTGGGACTAAACCAATATTATGTCAGTGTTGTGAAAGGAAAATCTCAACCAATATTATGCCAGTGTTGTGAAAGGAAAATCTGGCAAAACTTCCATTGCAAAAGGAACAAACAAAGATGGAAAGAAATGCAATCTTCGTGTATATGCCATGTTTTTAAGATAGAAATCAACCACAAACAAACAGACATACAAATCATCTAATGAGCTCATATTATCAGAATTAGAAAAGCATGACAACATAGAAATTGCAAGTCATTTTCTCAAATTTACTCATTTTTGCAACCCCACGTTCCAAAATTAACTTGTAAAGACTAAGGAAATACCAAAAAAAAATAAGCAAAAATAGTATTACCTGCATACTCACGTATCCTTTCAATTCTCCGCAATTCACTCGCAATGTACGGCAAATCAACATCAATCATCTTCTCAATTTTCCTATTTCCACCTGGAAAAACAAATTAATCAACTAACTTAAATTCTGAACCACAATAATTATAACAAAAAAAGGGGAAATTTAGGATTTAACTTACAGTGGGAAGAAATAATGCTGAGATTCTCCAAACTGAGGCTAAAATCTTCAAGGGAAGATTTGGCGTGAATTGAACGAGAAGTAGAAGAAACTAACAAACTTCCAAGGGTAGTGTGGAGATTTTGGAGGTGGTTTTGAAGGTGGGCACATTTGGTATTGAGTTCAATTGCTATATCTTCATACTTAGAAGGGTTTAAATCTTGATTGTTGATAAACCCTAGTGTTTTTTCTGGGATTTCACTGAGTTTTGGAAGCACATCTTCTTCGCTTAAATTTGCCATGTTTTTTCTTTGATTTTGCCTCGATTTTTGCTTAACTTTCTTCAATGTAAGTGGTTTTGCTTGGAATATTGTGTAAACTGTAAGGAGGAGAAACCAATTGCTACCAAAATCTAAAAAGAAAACCAAAAATGCAAAAAGGAGCTTAAATTGGCGGTGATCAACACCATTACATTTTTCAAACGATAATGACAGTAAATCAATTTAAGATACAAAGTTTGCATCTCAAATGATATTTTACGGTAATTTTGACAAATTTTAGGGGCAGAGATCCGAGCATCAACTCTATAGGGGTGTTTTGATAATTTATTTTCCACAAAATTACAAAAATGTCATTTGATATGTTTGCTAAAAAAAATTAATTTGATTTACTAGTCATTTCCCCTTTTCAAACGATGGGAGAAATTTCGTGAATGAATACCCCTTTTGCCTACAAAATTTTAATTAAACTAGGCTAAAAACTAAATGTATCTTTTATTCATCTGAAATTTTCTGATTAAGTATGATCTGAACTAAATTTTTCTGCTCATTACTTAATTTTTTTATTTTGTCTAAATTTTTCTAATTGTAGTTTTTTATATTTATAACTTTTCTGATTTGATATGAATATTTTTTATATGATCTGAAATTTTATGAACTGATTTGGTCTGAATTTTTCTAATCTGATATGAATTTTATGAAAATAAGCACATGATTGCTTATTTAAGTTGAATCAAAGGGTGCATTTGATTCATCTGGAATTTTCCAATCTGATCTAGTCTGATCTGAATTTTTCTGATTGTAGTTATTATTATAATTATAATTTTTTTGATCTGATCTGAATTTTATGAAAATGAGCACAGAAATACTTATTTAAGTTGAATCAAATGCACCCTTATTTAAACACTCTAGTGCTTATCAAAAAAATCAGATTAGAAAAATTCAGATATATCAGAAATAATCAGATCAGATAAAAAAGATTCATATCAGATCATAAAAAAAATCAGATTAGAAATATTCTTTAAAATTTTCAGATAAAGTCAGAAAAGTTCAAACGAACTAATATAAACACAACCTAAGTGAAAAAAAAGGCCTATAGTATCATTAGGAGAATGCCTAAAACATTGAGTCATGAAATTATTTGGCAAATACATGTCCGAGACGTATTAGGTATCCCCGTTTCATTAGTTTGTGGTTTTTGGAAACAAAATCTTCGCAAATGCGTGCAGTGAGAATCAAACTCGGACCCCGTACTTGAAATTCTAAAGCCTTAAACACTAGGCTAAAACCTCATCCTATTAAATTTTTTTGTGTGATTTTTGAAAATTTTAAGTTTTTATTTTTTTATACATAAAGAACAAACATAAAATAAAATAAGCACAAGATCCAGCCCAATGGCCATGCATATCATGGGTTGGATCAATTACCCTAGGACATGCACCAAATCCTACTTCTCTGGGGATATCACAAGACATCAAACTACGACTACAATTCATTACAACATTAATATTAGATTGACATAAACTTTTAACATTAAATGGAGCCTTATCCGAACTTAGCATCTTCATTGTTGAGCTATCGGTTCGTCATTTCTTTCTCTAATGGGGTCTGCAAGCACAAGGGTGAAAAGAAATTTGTGTAGTCTTTGGAAGTGTGTCGTCACTGCGGTGCTTAGTTGTGGCTTTCTTTGGTTGACCTCTACACATTCTATCCAGGGAATGTAGTCTCTTCCTACCTTGATGAAGTCGCTTGGGATTTGGTAAATGCTGGTTAAGGCTCTTCTTATCATTCTCATGGAATTGAACCTACTGATGGAGATTCGTTGCCCAAAGCTTATCCTCAGTTGTTGATTTCCTTTTCTTGCTATTTGTAGAATCGATCTCCATACCTGAGTCACTTCTCATGCCTTGAGTGTTCACTATGTTGATTGTTATTTCTTTACCTTTTGGATGATCATCTTCTTTCTTGTCCTGACTAGTCTTTATTTTCTCCTTCTCCTGACTAGTCTTTGTTTTTGCCATTTCCTGTTTTGGAGCAGTCAATAATCTTATGGTCACAGGAGTACCACTTTTGGAATCAAGGTAATGAATTGGGTTTCATTGTTGCAAAAAATAGTAATCTCTTTTGATAATAGAAAGTGTGGAACCTAGTCTCTTTCGGTTTACAAATCGATAATTGGGTTCCGCCGAATGAGTATTTTTCAGGTGTGATTCGGTTGCATTATCGATTTTGTTATCGGCATGTATATCATCTCTTGATAAATTTACTTTGTTGGTGAAGTTAGACTTCACTGTACCTACTGGGGCCCTTTCGCCTCCCTCCTACTACTGTAGTACTTTTGGGTGGTCCTTGATGATCATCCCACTCCCTTGGGAAATGGCTAGTAAATCAAATTGATTTTTTTTAGCAAACATATCAAATGACATTTTTGTAATTTTGTTGAAAATAAATTATCAAAACACCTCCTATAGAGTTGGTGCTCGCATCCCTGCCCCTAAAGTTTGTCAAAATTACCTTAAATGTCATTTGAGATATAAACTTTGTATCTCAAATTGATTTACCGGTGATCCCTTCCCTTCGTGTACCTTTTTGGGTTTGTTTTTCATTCTCTTAGTGAATGAGCTTCTGAATTTCCTGCAATTTCCTATTGACTTCTTGATTGGTTGGTTTAACCCCAACAACCGCTCGCAAATCCTAATAAGCCAAATGTAATTCTCCCAATTCAATTGCTATTTGCTGCCATAACTCGTCTATACAATGCTTTATCATTATTGGGATTGACCTCTAATATGAATATATGATGATTGATGATAAAATGAAGAACCGAAGCAAAATACCACTACGAAAGATACCCCTCTCAAACTAAAGAAGCTAGGAAGGGCAAAATTATTGAAAAGCATAAAAAAGTAACAGCATAAATGAGCATCTGACCAAGTGAGAGGTCTGCAGCCAACGGGATAACGGCAGCCGGCGAAAGTCAACTGTACTGCATCTGCACCGCACTGGATCGACGGAGATCGCCGGCGAAAGGGAGAAGGCGGTGTAGTTGTACAGTCACCGGCGAACCCCGATCGTGGTTTAGAAGGGGCGGGGTTTATCCCTGTGTTGCGTTAATTAGAAGCAGTGTTTCTCTCTAGAGCAATAAAGTTTCTATTATTGCCCGCCCCTCTCCGGCTCTCCCCCATTGAAGCGAGTAAGCGACTTCCGTGCCTCCCCTCCTCCATTAAAGCAGTGGTAAGATATCTTCCCAATTTAGGGTTTAATCGTTAATTTAATTGTCAGACAGTCAATAAGTGCTCTTCTAAACTGGATTATTGAACTAATGGTTTTAATTACTGAATTTATATGTTGTTGCTAATGTATTGCAGGCTTTTGTGTATCACACTTCAATGATAGGATCGAACTATTACTCAGAATTTTGTTTAAAGTAGGAGCTTGCCTCTAATTTAGCCCTCGAATGTCGTAGGTAAGTGAATCTTCTCATTGGAAACTGAATTAATTGAAGTCAACTGAAGATTTTTCTGCTTTACATTACATCTTAATCCGATAATTGTAGCATTACTGAATTTTCGATTTTATGCCTCAGTTTTATAGATTAACTATGGGGAATCGAACACAACTTAGCTTGGAATTATAACTGTGTCTGTGTTACCTGAGTTTCCCCCTTTTTTTTGTATAGAGAAATTGTTGATCATTTGATCTCACTGTATAGATGTGGGGAATACAAAATTTCTCAATTTCTTTTTGTCTGAAAAAAATATCAAATGACATCTTCTGTAATTTTGTTGTAAATATATTTACAAAATTTAGCCATTTTTACACAAAATTACCCTAAATTGACATTTGATATACAAATTTTGTGTCTAATGTATAATAACTTTGATTATAGATTTTTTACTTCTTGATTTACTACTTCTGTTCCTTATTGTTGTTTTGACTATAATGTTTATCAGTTAGGTGACAATTATCAAAATCTGTTATTGTTGAAGTGCTCATTGCAATAAATTCAATAAACCCCCTGTTTTTTCTTGATTGTTGGGGCGCTATTTAGAAGATTCACTTGAGTTTTAAATAGTTGCAAATGGGAGGAATATCATACGATAGAGATCAAAGCTAAGCGTCATATAATTCCTTTCTTGATTTCCAATGTGAATTGGAATGTTACCAAAGAATTTTCTTCTGGAAAACTGGTTTTGTTGATCATTTTAGACAGTCTAATCTGATTTTACATATATGAATGTTCTGTTTTTGCAGTAAATGCTACATTGTATGCCTCTTTGCCCTTCAAATGGTAGGCGAAATTGAAGAGAACAGAGAAAGTAACAAACATCCACCTTGCTACTCCTTGGAATGGAGTCTATGGCAACTTCTTGATTCCCTATTACCAACAGGTGGTTTTGCACATTCGTTGGGCCTCGAGGCTGCAATACAAGCCCGTTTAGTCAATAGCCCCGAAGATCTAGAGACTTTCGTGATCCACGTGTTGCAGAATACTGGGAGCTTACTCCTCCCCTTTGTACATGCTACTACCATATCACATGACATACAATCTTGGCATAAGCTTGACAAGATGTTGGATGCAATGCTAACCAATGAGGTAGCTCGTAAAGCATCAACTGCACAAGGCTCAGCTCTTCTGAGAATTGCTGCAGCAATGTTTACAGAACTGCCTTCTTTGAAAGCCATGAGACAAGAATCACTGACTACTCAGGCTATATCTTTCCACCATGCTCCCATATTCGGGCTCGTTTGTGGGCTACTTGGCCTTTCGCCCGATGTCTCTCAGCGGGCTTACTTGTTCATCACATCAAGAGATGTAATCTCGGCTGCAACGAGGCTGAATTTGATCGGGCCTCAGGGCGGGGCTGTTTTGCAGCATAGGGTAACTTGTGTTGCTGAGAAGATTTTGATCAAGTGGAAGGATCGCGATGTTGAGGATGCATGCCAAACTGCTCCCTTAATTGATGCTGTGCAGGGATGCCACAACTACTTGTTTTCAAGAATGTTCTGCTCATAGTTTTTTCCCCCCTGTCAATTTCTTAGCAATTAAGCCAAATTAATTTGGTTGACACTATAGGAAAAATTAAGTTTCCTTAGAAATTCATCTCACCATAGTCACCATTCACCAAGAGGTGTGAGTAATTTTCCATGGTTTGGGGAAATTTGTATTTCTCTTGTATTTTTGCAATTGGAAAGATCGTAAAAAATAAGTAACTTTTAACTTTTAATACGTGTCACATTTTAACAGTATGACATTGACATTGTGAATTAATTTATTCACAACAATTGTAGATACAAGGTTAACTTATTCACAAATAATTTCAATTTTGACTCATTTTGGGTAGATGAGCCAAAAATCTGACTTACTTTTTTTAACATTTTTTAGAAAATTTAGATCAGATCAGAATCAGAACAGTTTAATGAATCAAATGCAACCCTAGTGTGAAATCGGCCCTAGTCCAATCTATTTCGTAGGGGAAAATCCAATTCAAATATGAAAAATAAAAATCCAACTTCGACTTCGTGTAAAAATATCCAATGCCGGCTACTGTCTGATTACGCATAAGATCCATGTCCAACATATTGCCATTCATAATTTCATAGTGGGATAGATTATTAGAATCAAATTTTCATGATTAATATTCATATGCATTTTAATAAATTTCATATTTAAAAATCTTAAAAGTGTTACCATGTGTTAAATTACAACTCTAATTATCTCAAGTAAATAATTACGGAGTATTTGAAAATTTCAGATTTCAAATTCGTTTGGAAGGATCCAGATTTCAGATTTAAATATAAATTATTTTCAACTTTTTAAATAATTACGGAGTATTTTTTGTCAAAAGTGCTGATTGAAAAAAAGCCACACGCGCAAGTACCAAAACCCAATCAAACATCCAGGTACTTTCTAGAGTTTCTACTTGTGTAAAAAAAAAAAAAATTTAAAAAAGTCAAAAAATAAAAAGAATTACAAAAATAAAGAAAAGTTTACTTACGGAGTACTATAAATAACCAAATAAAAATATCCCCGTTATAAAAGGCAATCCCTTAAACACAAAAATTCAATTAATTAAGCAAACTATTAAGTCAAATCATTATTAGATACCAATACATCATTCTCCTTTAATTAATAAACTATCAATTCATGTGATTATCATTAATTAATCATTTAATCCTTGATACTGTATTTTTTTTGGGGTGAAAAGTACAGTACTTGATATTGTACTTAAAAGGCCCAATTACCCAAATCGATTATATATATATATATATATATATATTATTTTTTTTTAATTTCACCACAAAATATAAATAAATCACTTTATTATATTTCCACCGTCTCAATTTACTTGCTACAATTTTAAATAAGAATATCTTTAACTATATATAATAAAAAAATATAAAAATTATATATTTAAAAAACACATGTTAAGACGAATTAAACCAGATCCATGACTATATTTTTTTTCGTAGGGGAAGTAAATTGGGAAAGGGAGTATATAATAAAAAAAAACCTAAAAAATAAAATTTCATTTCAAGAAAAAGAAAAAGAAAAAGCGCACACTTGGGAGATTAGCTGTGTGTACTCTCGAGTCTCGACGTGAGCTTTTTCTTCTATGTTCACTCTGTTTCGCCATTTTTAATGCATCTTTATAGGAATTGTACTGTAGTTTGTAATTCATCTTTTTCAGAGGTTTTTTTTTTCTCCTCTCAATTCTCACTCTACTCTCTCTCTCTCTCTCTTTTCATACTCAATCGATTCCATGCCTTTCTATGCTATCGATTACGGTTAGTGTGGATTATTGAGTTTTCCTTTTTTGAATTTCATTACCTTTTTTGAGATTATTTTAACCTGATTTTGTTGCGAATTTGATTTCTTGGATCTGATGTTTTGGTTCGTCTTTATTTGATGAATGACATAATTTTTATTTTTTTTCACTCGTATCATTTGAATTTTGAGTTGATTTTTTTAGGTCTTTTGGAGTTGAATCTGTCGATTTCATGTTTTAATTTGATCTGAACATTTGTGAATTTTGAAGTGTGTATGTTTTTTTTAATTTTTTCGTAGCTGTGATTTTGATCTAAGTTGTTAGACTTGAGGTGATTTCAAGAGTAATATGTTCTCATTCAATTTTATCGATTTTCAGGGTTCGAATTCCTCTCTCCGTTTGCTTCCTGTGGCAGATGTTTAAAGATCATTTGACGACTCCAATTGATTTTTTTTAATTTGATCTAAATAAGACGGATAAGCGAGTTGCGAGAACAAAGAAGGAAACTTTTTTAACTTATATTTTTTCAGAGATTTTGCTTTCATTTTTAGGTAATCTTTGATCTAATTATAGCAACTTATTTTTTTTATTCGAACATTTTTATTTTGTGATCATCTATGCTTAATTTTTTTTGTTGTTGATAATTTGATTTTATTTTTAATTATCTTCACAACACTCTCAGTATATCACCAACCAGAAGGTCTGTAGTCGGAACGTCTTACAATTATTATGTAAAAAATTGTAAAAGTTAATGAAAATACTTCATCTGTTTCGAAAAAAATGCAACAAATTGGATGGCACGGATTCCTAGTTCATTTTTTGTTGTGAGAGTAAAAGAGAATGAGAGTGAAAGTGGGATATGTGATGATGTGAGAGATAGGAAGAAAAAACTTACAAAAATGGAAAGATTAAAATTGTTGCATTTATTTTGAAACTTCCTAAAATAGAAAAGAAATTGTTGCTTTTATTTCGAAACGGAGGAAGTATATAAAAAGTTAATAAGTACTCCGTAGTTTTTTACAAATATATATACAACTATTTATATGTTTTCAGTAACTTTTGTAAGTTACTAAGTTTTTTTCCTTGAACTTTTACAAAAGATGGGATCATCTCACAAAAGAATTTGTAATCAGGCATATACTACTCCAGAAAATAATGCTATAAATTACAGTGAAATTTGGTGCCTAAGTAGTTACTAAGTTTTTTTCCTTGAACTTATTAAACCTTATTGGAACTTATTAGACCTTATTGGAACTTATTAGAACTTATTGGACCTTATTGCAACTTATTAGACCTTATTAGACCTGATATAACTTATTGGAACTTATCTGAACTTATTAAACCTGAAACTTATTTTTTTTAAGGTGAAGAGAACGCACCCTTAATATATCCAACATAGTTTGATTAGAGGTTCCTGTAGGGATGTAACAATGCGAGTTGAGATGGCTTTATATCAGGTGCTGCTTTGTTGTGTACTAATTTGTATGGTAGGAAGACACTTTGTTATGCTATAGAAAATACGGAGTGACATTTTCATGATATTTCTGGAAAGACATTTTCCCATGCTAGTGGTCATTTTTATGAAAAATTGGTGTCATATACAGTATATATGCAGCCACATTACTGAGGAATTACATTCACCTCAAACAATAACCACATGAATTGGTTTACACTATGTCATTATAGAGTATAGTACAGACCACAGAGTAGTCATATAGGATACATACTTGTCAACTCTGCCTCATGGGATGACGATGATTTTGGAGTCACCTTTTGCTTCTTTGGTCTTCCAAGACACTGAACACTTTCCCATTAATATGCAATATCCCGTGAGTGACCTTCCACTGTGTGGACAGGTTCCAGTCCGCATCAGCTTTTCTCCTTCTTCGGGGTAGAAAAGTCCAAGATCTTGTGTTCCTTTAAGATATCTTATCACATGTAGTGCTGGCTTCAAGTGAGGTTGTCTTGATTTTCTCATGAATTGACTCAATTGTGATGATATGTCTGGTCTTGATAAATTTTAAGTATAATAGTCTTCCAATTAGCCTTCTATATACTTCCGGATCATCAAGCAATTCTCCTAGATCAAAACTTAATTTCAACCCCTTTTGGACGGTAAAGCTTGCAACCACACTACCCTTCATTCCCGCATCCTTCATTGAGCGCATTGTGTACACTACCTATATATATCCATGTCGTAATTTTAAGCTCAATGTTCCATTGCCTTGAAGCTTATTTGAGCCCATATAAACTCTTCCTCAGTCTAGACATATCAAGTTCTTCTAACCTCCAATCCCTTTTGGTTGCTAATGCTATAATTTATCTCACTGTAGCAAACTTTTCTATTGTTGATAAAGTGGCCTTATAATCCTTACCCTTCATTTGTTTATCTTCTCTTGCCACCAATCTAGCCTTGAATCTCTCAACTTCTCCATTGGTTTTAATAAGAAAATGAGTCACATTTTCATGGTATTTCTGGATATGAAATATTGGAGGCACTGGAATTTTGGTTTCAAAACCCTAGAATGGTTCTCTTGTCACATATACATGAAGTCACAGTTCTGAGGAATTACACCTCACCTCACACAATAACCACATGCAGTCATTCACACTATGTCAGTACTCAGTACAGAGTATATTGTTATGCACCGAAACTTTCGAACACCAATTTCCGGGAATCCCACTACCACAAGGAGAAACACAAAGTAACAGTACCACAATAGTAATATGCGAATGATAAAGATAGATACAATGTAACAGTAATTAACAAACTCAAGAGATTAATTACAAAAGATAGTTAGCAACTTGAGGTTGCAAATCTCCAACAGTGACTTTAGGTCACTAGTCTCCAATGGCCAAGCCTATACAAAAAAAATATTCTGGAATAGTGGAATCTAGATGATTCTTTTTCTTCCCTACTTCCTAACATATATATATACTACTATTACTTATCCTATTTTGTCCCTATTCTAGTAAAAAATTTGCCTAAAAGCAAATAAACCAAAATACAAATAATAAGGACAAATATTAAAGCAAGTAAAACCAAATAGTGAAAATAATAAAATCTCAGAAAATAAATTTATAATTAATTCCTAATTATATGGTTCATTGCAGTATAGTACACAATACTCATTTAGTAAACATTTCTAAAATACGAAATACTCATATTTCTACAATATGCTATAGAGATGTCATCTGTTAATTTTCATGGTTGCAGCTCGTTCCCCTGTCTGTTTGTTAAGAGTTATATGTGTGAGAATGTGAGATGCTTTTGATGATTGAATGAGTGCTAGAGTGCATTGTCAATTGAAATGAATCAACTACTACTAAGCATCCATCAACTATAGATTTCTTTCTGTTTTAAGCATCATTTGTGATAATTGGTTGCGTCTGATTTCTTAACCATTTGCACTAGGAAATAAATTTTTCCCTGCTAAAAAATGTAGTTTGCTGACACTTCACCATTTTAGGTTGCTAAATCTCTTTTTATAGAGTATCTGGATTGTGTACTTTTAAGTTTTAATGTTGCTTTTGTTTGATCTAGCTGATCAAGTTCCTAATGACATTATTCATCCATTATTCATTTTGATAGTCTGTAGGCCAGAGGAACATTATTGGGGTGATTGAAATGACAAGCGGCAGCGAGAAAAGGAAGGCGGCAAAATGTCGAAAATATTCCTCCATCTCTGAAGAGGTTTCCACTGGGGGGGACTCTTGTGGGGAGAGTATTCTGAAGAAAGGTCCGTGGACATCAGATGAGGATGAAATATTGAGGGAGTTTGTTGAAAATTACGGGGAAGGTAATTGGAATGCTGTCCAAACATATTCTGGACTTTTGCGTTGTGGAAAAAGTTGTCGTTTGCGATGGGCTAACCATTTGAAACCAGACTTGAAAAGAGGTCCATTCAGCGTAGAAGAAGAAGAACAGATCATAAAACTCCATGCTAAGATGGGAAATAAATGGGCTCGTATGGCTACTGAGGTACATGTTTATAGCATTTGTCTTTTTGAATTTGTTGTGAAAATAAACTTTTCTCGTCCGAGGTTAATCAGGAAAGGAAAACGAATTATTGACCTTATTTGTCTGTTTGGTTTTTTTTTTCCCTGTCCCCTTTCCCTAATTCTCGTTGTGATTTTGGCAGCAATCTCTTCTTCATGATTCACCACCCCTGCACTAGTATTCTTCGTAGTTGAAACATGGGAATGGGTATTATGCCCTCCTGAATTGGTTCTGGTACTGTGTGGATGGTGGGTAAAATAAGGGAGCGCAGGAATGGGGACGGTGTAGGGTTCACACGGACGTTTTCAGCCTCACTGAGCTCACTGCCCCCCTACCGTTGACGTCTTAGTTACACTTTAACGTCAACTCGAGGGTTTATTTGTTTAATTCATAGACGGTTTGGCTATAGATAAATTTATTTTGGGTTTTTCTAAGCTATGCCCCTGAGTTCTTCGCCTTTCTAAGTTTTGCCTATGCTTTTTGAAACTTCTAAGCTATACCCTTCAACTTAGGTTTTTTAATTAACAGTGCCCAATCCGTTATCTCAACGTTAATAGATCAGTTAAAAGGAGTTGCATTTCGTGGGAGGGTGATTTCCCCTCTAAAAATCTAAGGTTTTTAGTTGATTTTCACCCTTTATAATTTATGTATTTTTCTAAAATAAATGATGCATTTCCCTAAAATAAAGAGTGAGAATCAACTAAAAACCCTAGAATTTTAGAGAGGAAATTATCCTCCTACGAAATGCAACTCTTTTTAACGGATCTATTAACGTTGAGATAAACGGAGTGAACACTGTTGATTAAAAAACCTAAGTTGAGGGGCATAGCTTAGAAGTTTCAAAAAGCATGGGCACAACTTAGAAAGGTGAAAAACTCAGGGGCATAGCTTAGAATAAAGGGGATAGATGATAAAATTGAGATTTGAATAGGTAGAATTTATGTGGATCCCACATACTAAATAAAAGAGTATAACAAGTGAGAGATCCATTTCCAAAAAATGTAGCAAGTAAATAGAGACAAAGGGAGTAATTCTTCTCTTGCACTGGCTGACTGCTGAACATTTGTTGCGCAGTTGCACTATCTCTATACTTAGTAATTTTGAGCCTGCGTTGTGGAAGTGCAACATCTATTCTACTAAGGTGATGGCTACTTTGGAATAGACACTAGGTAAAAATTATCTGTACCCATTGTATTGGTTCTATACAGGATATCGATAAATTCTCATGCTATTGTTTATATGTGTTATGTACTTTTAGTTGGATTTCTAAATATGGACTACTGGACTCTAGGGAATTGATTGCTTTAACCAGTTGTCTTTGCAAATGGAACTCAGATTACTTGTCTGTTTCTGGCCTCGATGTAATGTTTTGAAGGCATCGTAGTAAAATGCCATTTGCTTGCTTTTATGCAGGATACTGATAAATTTCACTTTTTTTGTGTTATATTTTGTGTATGTCCTTGAGGTGGAATACCTGAATATATAAATTTGGACTCTAGAGGGTTGATCGTGTTAGGCAGTTGCCTTTGTGAATGGATAAAGTTTTGAATGTACCATAGTAAGATCATAAGATGCTTATTGCTTGACAAATCTTTGGTATGCTAAATGAAAACAATATGTTTTCTGGCTTCTATTGCTGCAATTTTATCATGTTATCTGTTGGTCTAAATTTCTAGATAGTATAGTATTTCGCTTTTCCCAATAGTAAAATGCTGGCTGGGCCTATTTTGTTCTCTTTCTACTGTTTATGTTAATGCGATTTATCTGTGGCTGATTTCTAGCTGTTCATGCGTTTATGCTTTCTATGTGACTTCTTCTGCTCTTTCGTCACCTATATTCCACATTTTTCTTGATGTAATTAGAAACTTTTATACTTTCCTTTTGTACCTTAGCTCTTTGTTTCCTCCTCTCTCATGTCTTAATTGCCCTAACTTGTGCAAGATTCTAAATTTTTACGTTTTGCCTCCCCTGCATCCACCCAGATGCCTGGGCGTACAGATAATGAGATAAAGAACTTCTGGAATACAAGAAGTAAGAGATTGCAGCGTGCTGGCTTACCCCTCTATCCTCCAGGTGTTCATACGCAACATCAACAAAATGATGACATGATGTCATGTGAGAGTGGAGATATGCACCATCCTGAGGCCTCGGAGACGAATGGTATTGACATTCCTGAAGTAAAGTTCCATGGTTTTGATATCCAGAAAACCCTCAAGCATTCTCGGGCACTATTTGATATTCATCCTCCATGCCTCCTCCAAAATGGTGTGAACTCATCTAATAGCTATGGGTACATGCCTTCAGCATTGAATCCTAACAAACGCTTTCGAGAGATGGAGAGCCCGTTCTATGCTTCTGTTGAAAGCACCAGCAACACTTTTCCCGCATTTAATCAGCATGAAGCTGGTATTTGCAGATGGCTTCCCTCTGCTCAGCCACTTTTATCGTCCACTGACCATATAAATGGCAATTCCTCTTCTTCTGACCCCATTTCTGAGGCCATGAAGACGAAGCTCCCTTCACTCCAATATTCCCCTTTGCCTTCCCATGAGTCTTTTGATAAATTAGTCCAATCCCCTCAGAGCGAACACACTCAATCCAATTGCCCTTCACCACGGAACAGTGGTCTGTTGGAGGCACTTGTTTATGAACCAAAGTCTTCAAGGGGCTCAAATGACCATTCATACCATCAGTTCCAAGACACTTCAGTTGTTGCTGGTAATGGTGTTGCTGGTAATGTTGATCCAATTTCACCAAATAGTCAATCTACTGCTTCAGCTTTTGTTGGGAGTGGTGGATGCTCATCAGATGAACCCCAGTCTGCTGAGCCAATTCCAGGTTAGTATTTGGTATCCTGCTTCAACCTCATTTCAGAGATTTTACTGTGTAGAATATATAACATACATTCAATGGTCATCATTCGTCTAATACATGTTTCTGCCCTTTTAGTTTTATTGCCTTTGTGCCTCTACATGACAGAGCTTGGTTAGAAGCTTAGAGAGAGTATAGAAAACTGCTATTTAGTTAAGAGATAAAGATAGGTAGTTTTCTATATCTTGTTATCTAAAGAACATGGAAACTTTTGTAACTGATGTTTAGGTAAGCTGCTTCATTTTGTGGGCAATGTAAACATCGAGGGGGGGGGGGTGTTATACTTTTACCACTTGTTTTTGTTCAAGATTTTATTTAAACGACCGGCCACCACCCATGTAAGTTATCTCCAATCTAATACACTTCTTGTTTAGAGGAGGCAAAAGTTAAATTTAGCATGAAAGCAATCTAAATCTTTGTGTTTTTTGTATCCTCATTGCAGAAGCGCTAGGTTTGAGGGAATGAATTAAAGGGGCAATTTGACTCAATATTAAGAACATTGTTGTAGAAGGCGATGACAATATAACATCTCAGTCATCAAAGCAAACAGAAATAACCCTCACCCCCCACCCCCCACCCCCCCACCCTGTGGGAAATTAATAATATCATAACAGATTCTATAGTTCCATACCGAACTCACATTTTTTAAATTAATGTAGTTGTAAACTAAGATTCAAATCAAGCAGCAGGTTCTCACAAAAAAAACTAACAGCAAGTTGTTTAGCTCATGAAGGTCACAACTATAGCAATCTAACTCAGTGGTTTTCTTCCATTGATCTCGTACTTTTCCTAATTTTACGGAAAGATGAGGTTGGTTGGCCGATGAAAAAGGCTAACCGGATTTTCTTTTCTTAATTCTAGTAGGTTAACTCTGAAATAGGAAGGCCGTCTTCTTGGTTTTCTTACCTTCTTATGTATATGACCTCCGATTCACATTATTTGCAACGGTTTTACGTAAAGTAGATAGTAAAATGGTGTGAACTCATCTAATAGCTATGGGTACATGCTTTCAGCATTGAATCCTCGAGAGGTGGAAAGCCAGTTCTATGCTCCTGTTGAAAGCACCAGCAGCACTTTTCCCGGATTTAATCATCGTGAAACTGATATATACAGAAGAATTTCCTCTGCTCAGCCACATTTTTTGTCCCCTGACCATATAAATGGTAATTCCTCTTCTTCTAACCCCTTTTCTGAGGGCATGGAGGTGGGGCTCCCTTCAGTCCAACATTCAACGTCTCCAGGTAGCCGGGCTGCACCATGTTCCCCTCTGCCTTCCCATGAGTCTTTTGATAAATTAGTCCAATCCCCTCGGAGCGAACACACTCAATCCAATTGCCCTTCACCACGGAACAGTGGTCTGTTGGAGGCACTTGTTTATGAACCAAAGTCTTCAAGGGGCTCAAATGACCATTCATACCATCAGTTCCAAGACACTTCAGTTGTTGCTGGTAATGGTGTTGCTGGTAATGTTGATCCAATTTCACCAAATAGTCAATCTACTGCTTCAGCTTTTGTTGGGAGTGGTGGATGCTCATCAGATGAACCCCAGTCTGCTGAGCCAATGCCAGGTTAGTATTTGGTATCCTGCTTCAACCTCATTTCAGAGATTTTACTGTGTAGAATATATAACATACATTCAATGGTCATCATTCGTCTAATACATGTTTCTGCCCTTTTAGTTTTATTGCCTTTGTGCCTCTACATGACAGAGTTTGGTTAGAGGCTTAGAGAGAGTATAGAAAACTGCTATTTAGTTAAGAGATAAAGATAGGCAGTTTTCTATATCTTTTTATCTAAAGAACATGGAAACTTTTGTAACTGATGTTTAGGTAAGCTACTTCATTTTATGGGCAATGTAAACATGTGTGTTGTTTGGGGGGGGGGGGTGTACTTTTACCACTTGTATCTGTTCAATATATATATTTTTTAAACCACCGGCCACCACCCATGTGAGTTATCTCCAATCAAACACGCGCCTTGTTTAGAAGAGACAAGAGTTAAATCTAGCATGAAAGCAATCTAAATCTTTGTTTTTTTTTTGTATCCTCATTACAGAAGCGCTAGGTTTGAGGGAATGACTGATTGAATTAAAGGGGCAATTTGACTCAATATTAAGAACACTGTTTTAGAAGGCGATGGCAATATAACACCTCTGTCACCAAAGCAAACAGAAATAACCCTCCCCCCTCCCCCCCCCCCCCCTGTGGGAAATTAACAATATCATAACAGATGCCATACCGAACTCACATTTAGTGGCGGATTCAGGTAGGGTTCAGTTGAATCCCCTGGATCTAGGAAAAATATCTGGAATTTTTGTTTTAAAAAAAATTGATTAACTAATAAATACTTTTCGAAAAACAATAATAAGACATTGAAGAAGCAGTCAGTTGGTAAGTGTTTTACATTATAGCCTATAGGCGTGACTGCGTGAGTTGTAGGTTCAATTCCCAACTCTAACAAATGGGCTTCTTTTTTTTTTTATCTTCCTCATTTCTTATTTCCCCTTGTATCTCTATTATGTTAAGTATATATATATATTTTTTTTAAAAATTTCTGACTTCCTGTTAAGCAAAGTTTTGTTTGATTTTTTTTTTTTTGGGTTGGCCGGGGGGAGGGGGGAGTCTTGTTAATTAAATGTTATATATACTTGTTTTCTTTTGTTAATTGTTAAACTGATTAATGCTACTTGCAAAATGTTAGAATTGTGTGTGTTAGTGTAACCATGAAAAGTTTAGAGCATTTTTGGAACAAATCTCAAAAATCATCAAACTTTTCCTCTCCAAACTCTAGAGAACCCATTATTTGAACAACCAATTTATATTTGAGCGTCCAATTATCTGGTCTTTAATTAAGTTTGAACCCCCTTGACACAAATCCTTGATCCGCCACTGCTCACATTTTTTGAATTAATGTAGTTGTAAACACTTTTTTAAAGAATCAAATCAAGCAGCAGGTTCTCAACAGAAAAGAAAAGAACAAAAGCAAGTTGTTTAGCTCATGAAGGTCACAACTATAGTAATCTAACTCAATGGTTTTCTTCCATTGATCGCGCTCTTTTCCTAATTTTACGGAAAGATGCGGTTGGTTGGCCAATATAATGAAAAAGGCTAACTGAATTTTCTTTCTTAATTCCGAAAAAATAATAATTATAATCCGTATTCCTTTCTGTTGCCTTTATTATTCTTTTCTGTTGGTACTTGTAACTCTAGTAGGTTAACTTAACTCTGAAATAGGAAGGCCTTTTTTTGGGTAAGAAATAGGAAGTCTTTCTTCTTGGTTTCCTTACCTTCTATGTATATATGTCCTCCGATTCACATTATTTGCAACGATTTTACATAAAGTCGATAGTAAAAATGTCTAATCATTTGCTCAATAATTTTAATAATGTGGGGTCTTATTTAGGCGTCTTTGTTAGGGAAGCGCTTAGTTTAGTTCATTGTTTAAATTCTGTTTCTTTTGTTCATGTCGTTAGGGAAGCTAATAGAGCGGCTCATGTAATGGCTAATGTTGACCCAGGTTAAACTGATTGTAAAGTTTGGATTGGATGTGGGCCAGATGAGATCGATGATGTAATTGTTGAGATTTCTGTTTTAGTAATAATAATTAGCCTTTGAGGCTTTTGCTCAAAAAAAAAAATGTCTAATCATTTTAAATGATATGAAACAGAGGTAGTATGATCCCACCCCCACCCCCACCCCACCCCCACCCCACCCCACAAAAGAAAACTGATTCTTGGTGTTTATGCAGGCAAATTTGACAGGGTAGCGGCAGAATCAGATATGAAGAACGACATTTTATTTCCAACAGGTTACTTAAGGCCTGATGCAGTGTTGGACTCATTTTGTTGCAACGACTCTTTAATCACAGGAAACCTCGGGTCTCTTCTGGAAGAGATCAACTTCGATTTCGAGCAATATGGTCGTACAACTTCTCTGATGCCTGATCAATCAACTCAATATTTTGATGGGTTTCCTTCCCAATGGGATCATCCCTCCTCTGCTCTTTACCCTTCCTTGAAGCAATACTGATTATTCGTACTGCGATGCATTCATTTGATTGAGCAAACCTTGAATTTTCCATTGAGTTTGAATGGCTAGCTATCGTTCTTTGGCAAACCAGCTGACTACCATAATAACAGTATGGCAGATGCTGCTGGTTGTACTGTATGACAGTCTATTAGGTTTTTTTTTCTTCATGTTGAACAGATTCATGACAATGCAAGCTCACAGTAGTGATGATGAACTCCGTTTGTGTTTCGGATTTTTTTATTAAGACTGCCCATTTTGCACTTGACCGGTCTCTCTTCAGTTCATGTTTTTAAGTACAAATCTTTAAATCCCATTAGAAAAGTTGGTTCAGATCTTAGACTAGGTAAAACTAGATGAATCAATTTTGTTGTTGTTATTGTTGTTTTTCTTCTACTACTGTTGTTTTTCTCAAAACGATAAATCAATATTGTTGTTTTTATTATTAGTGTGTTTATTTTATCGATGATTTTTTTTCTAACCATTAATATTTATAATTGGGTATTCTCTTCTATGTTCGCATATAGATACACAAACAGACAAACTACGGATAAATAATAAAATATGTATAGTAATTAATTTCACTTATATATTGTCGAAAAAATATAATATGTATAGTAATTGAATTCACTCATATGTTGTCAAAACCTTGTATTTCACTTTTCTTTATCATGTTCCATTTCTTATAGGATTATGTGTTAACAACTAGAATACCATTTCACAAATCATAATTTTATATAGTGAACTTGCTTGTGAGTTATAAAACATTTAACATAATTAAAAATTTAATTTCCATAAACAATTTACCAACATAAGATTTCATAAACATAATAGTAATAATTATTAAAACTCAACAAAAATAATTTCCATAAGTATTTAGCAAAATGTAGGTTGAAGGTATTAGCAATAGAAGTTACCTCGATCTGCAGTTAGTATACACATTATATATTTTCAATGGATCGTTCTTCACGAGCTTTGATGACTTTTTCTTATTATAAAAGGGTTATAATATATTTTAATAGCTCAACTATTCAAATAAGTAAATAGTATTTAGCAAAACTCTCTAAAATCATTTTTGTACGTATTAAACTTATAAAAGGATAATTATCGAATTGAAACCTTCTTACAAAAATAATCTGAAACCCCAAAATCAGTACATTCATGGCTTATAAACATTGATTAGTAGAAGCAAGAAGATGTAATTAAGCTGAATTAAAGGCGGATTCGATTAGGATTATAGATTAAGGAATGTCAAATTGGCGGATTGTATTGTATTGGTTGAACAATGAAGAACACGAAACAAGGAAGAGTTGTAGGCTGATTTTTTATTTTTTAATTTAATCTTTTTCTTTATTAATTAAGAAGTATTGATGAATAAAATAGAAGATTAAAAAAAGTTTTCAATTAGGAAATGATTTTAGAAAATGATTTTCGAGAATAAATAAACCGATTTTAGAAAAAATCAGAAATTATTTTTCAAAAATAAGAAATCGTGCAATCCTAACTTTCTATTACAATAGTCGGTATTCTACACTAGAATTTTGAAGGAAAATTTACTTTTAAAGGTATGAACTATTGGCGGTCCAATTTTAAAGCTATGAATTTTCAATTATACCTAAACAGTACGAACTATGACATTTACTTGCAATGAGAAGTATTAATAAGTTCACTTTGACGCCCACCGTATTACTGGTAAAGATGAGCCGCCCGTGTGTAATGCCCGTGTTGGTGTCCATGATGATGACGATGATTTAGCTGCAGCCATCATTACCAAACCCAAATCATCCAATTTCATTAACAACAACAACATCAACAAACCCCCTTATGATTTTAAGATTATTACAGCCAATAATATGAATAATAGGCCTTTCTTTGAATTCCGGCGAACCCCCTCTTTATCCTTGTTTCAAAAAGCCTCGAATTATCATCCTCTTATGTCACTTGGTTGACAGCCTCCATAGCAGCTGTCAATCAGTCCCCAAAATCCACTACTATAAATACTCCTTATTTATTCATTCGAGGTAACTTAATAACATCATTTATTACTAGCACAATTCCCAAGAACTTCTCACTCTCTCTTTTTTTAAAATAGCATTGCTAACTTAAGCATCTGAGGGGAATTCCTGGGTCCACCCCCGAGTCAGTCACCCTTATTTGCTTTGCAGGACTCACTCAGTTGGTAATTTGGTATCCATCTCACCCAGAGAGGTCCAGTCAGCTCAAAGCATCCACTCATCCAGTATACATGAAAAAACAGTTCATCATACATTGAGGTGCTTCCCATCTCATCATTTAGCTTCTTTGTATCCTAGTTATTAAGACAAAAACAGTTTCAGTTCATGTTATTTCCTTATCTCTCAAAATTTATTCATTAGGGTTTAATTTCTAGCAATACGAATTCAAGTTTGTTAATTATTTAGTTGTTTATATTCGAATAATGTATCGTGTTTCATAGTTAACCAGAGTTTATGCTACTCATAAGCATTGTATTTTTATTTCACGTTAATTTTCTTATGTATAAAAAATGTTCTAATATTTTTAATGGCTTATTATTAAGATAAATGAAAATAAATATTAAAAAAATTAATTCGATCCAATTTTCAAATTTTTTAACTAGTTTTGGAGGGAATAACACTTAAGTACGTGGGGTTTGAAAATTTAAAATTTATGTTATTATAAGAAAAACCCAAATTGAGAATTAAATTTTGGAAAACTATAAGTTGTGCACTCAATTCTTATTAAAATTTTATGTGATTTGTAGAGTAAGAATTAGTATATTATACTATATTTACTCACAAACATTAAAATATATCATGTGTAAACTAAATTTGTGTATGACGGATTAGAAATTTTACCCTAAAAATAAAAAAATAACGGCCCGTAATAAATTAATGCTTTTTAAAGGGTAACTTCTATGGTTATTGAGGTAACTTTTATTCAGTAGCACATTGACATAAACACAGTGTAAAATGTACATCGACAACGATCCAAAATTAATTTTCAAAAATATTCCAAAATAAATTTCATAAAATAATCTAGAATAAATTAAATCAGAATAAATCATAAGAATAGTCCTTTTCCATCAATTCCGATCCATTCCAATATATAATTCGATATACCAACCATGCACCGAAATCCATATCAGCAACAAGTATGGTGTAAGCTCGTAGTGATAACCATTGCACTACTTCTACAGTATTGCCCATGATTGATAACCGTCGCAACGTAACCCCGGTAACCCTCTATCGACTCAGAGAGCTATGTCTAAGACTAACCAGACTCCTGGGATTGATAACCGTCGCAAACCCAGTTCGACAATAATAACCTATAGTAAACTATCTGATGAGCAATAAACTTTCTGTCAGGTAGTAGCTAACCAATACTAATGCAAAAACCCGAATCTCATAGCAAACCCCAAACTAACCAAATTAGCTCCATCAATTCTTATTACTTCAGTGAAGGAGATCCATCACCGGCTGTCAATTCCAATAAATGGTCTAAGGAAACAAATTCCAAAGTCCATTAGGGCAATAACCAATACAACATGTAACTTTAGAAATATCTTCCCATTGCATATATAATCCATTATTCCAAATAGCCAACCAAAAACCTTTCTTAGAAGAAATATAATTAAACCATTAAAAATATGAACCAAAACATACTATCTCTCTTGAAATCTTTTCAAACAAAATTTATCCATATTAATTACGCTAAAAAAATAAAGAAAATGTAAAGAGTCTAAGAGCATATAGATAAAAATTTTACTAAAATCTTCCCCCCAAAATTACAATAATAAAGATTAACTTAGAATCAAATAATCCTAATACCAAAATTATCCAAACAACAATTAACAATCAACAACAACATTAATGGATAAAGCATGGCAGAAACTATCCTAAAAATCAAGAATCTATATGCATGATACATATTGCGCATGTGAGTACGTACTTGGATCTAGTGTTTCCCAATTATTCCTTGTTTTTGTGAATTTTATTTTGAGTGATTGAAATATGTTTTCTTAATTAGTTTGAATGGAGGTGAAGGATGGACCGCTATTTTATGCCTAGAGGTATTTTTGAACATCAATCTTTTAATTTATACTACCTTTGTATTACAATACTCGCTATATAATAAGTATACGATACGGGCTTCTAGGCAAAACATGTATTTAACGAGAGTGAAAAATGAATAATTACTAATTGGGTCCACAACAAAAGAAGTTTAAAAAAAGCTACACATGAATAATTAAAGCATTAATAAACATTATTATATTGTAGTTTTATTTCACATTATTTTTTATGTATAAAAAAAATTCTAATATATTTTAATGGCTTACCTAGCTATTAAGATAAATGAAATAATTGATAAAATTTACTATTAATATAACTATTTTATTTGCATTAAATAATTATAAAAACAAAAGGACAGAAAAAACAAGGTGTGGAAAAAACAATCTCCTTTCAAACTCCCATGCATAATAAGTAGACGTGTCAAACAGGTCGGGTCGGGTTATGCTAACTTGACAACAATTTTGGGTTGCTGAAAGCGGGTTGTTATCGGGTTCGGGTTTTACATATCTTATTCATGACCCCGATCCTCTGGGTTTGGGTTGACCTAACATGTTTAGATATTTATAAACACAATGTTATTTTGTGTTCTATATTTTATATTTATAACCTCATTTATTAAAAAAATTTCTAAATTTGTATCCCAATTAACAAGAATTAATAAATAGTGTCTTTTAAAATCATTTTCAACAAATAAATGATCAAAATGACAATTTTGAAATTTGATAGTAAAGGTTTAATAGTCTAATGTTATAGAAATGAGCAACAAATTATAAAAATATAAAAAGTGCTTAACCCACCGGATTGAACTGGATCGGGTTGAAAATTAACAGGTTTTAACAGGTTTGAAAAGACGGGTTTAAACGAGTCAAAAATCTTAATTTTTTTTGTCAAAACCTACTATTTACAGGTCGGGTTACTCGAGTTTTTCAGACCGGGTCGAAAATTGACACCTCTAATAATAAGGGATTATAATGGATCACGGCATTCGTTGACATATATAGTTCACAGAGTCTTTGATATTTTAGCCTTAAGCGCCGAATCTAATCTCGGGGTTGGGTCAGACGATGAATGCTAGGACTTATCGTTCTGTTCTATGCTACCGAATCGGAGTTCCTTTGTTCTCAATTGTGGCACCCTGCTCTGCTTGCTCGAGGGTTTTTAGGAGGATACTTTTGGAGACCATGCAGTGTCATGTCTTGGTATGGTGGGTATTAAGCATCGACATAATGTTGTTCGGGATACCCTTCTTGATGTTTGCTATCAGTCTGAAATTTCAGCAAGGAAAGAGGTGGATATTGGTTTAGTAGGGGGAAATGATGGAGCACTGCGGCCTGCCGACGTTTTACTATATTCCTGGGATCAAGGGCTTGATATGTGTGTGGACTTGGCAGGGTCTTCTCCTTTAACTCTTTCTGGGTTGGCTGACTTCGTTCCGGGTCGTGTTGTGACGGGTGCAACTCTTCGAAAGCGGGCTAAGTACGCAGATAGGTGTCGGGCATTGGGTTATGGGTTCCTTCCTTTCTCTTTCTGAACCTTAGGGGAATTGAAAGGAGTTGATGTTGTCTTGTTGAAGCGAATTCAGAATTTCTCACGGACTGCAGATGTTGGAGAGCGTGCAGCTGCTCATACCTTCACAAGAATAGGTTTCTCTATAGCTAGGGGAGTGGGGGCCTGGATTGTATCTCGGCTTCCCACTAACTTCTTGTAAATCTGAACATTTTGTGTATTCTTTTCCATAATAATAATAATAGGGTTGAGCTTCCTCAAGCTGCTACCGCTTCTACTAATAGGGTCTTCATCGTGGCAAATGAGTTGGTTAGTACTTCGCACTGTTTTCGGTGTGAACTTTAGTTTAATTAGTACGTACTCTAATTTAAGTTGTAGTTCATGTTGTTTTCAAATATCTCTCCGAACTTATTAATTCATCATTAGGGGTTCAAACAACATAAATTGAAGCTTGTTATCAATTCAGTTTCTTTCTTTTTTAATTAGATTTCAATTGTTTGGATTCAAATGTACTGTGTTACATAGTTTTATTTCTCATTAATTTTCTTATGTATAAAAAAACGTTGTTGTAATATTTTCAAATAACTTTGGAGAGACATTTAGCACTTAGGGTTTGAACTTTTATATTTTATGTTGTTGAGATCTCAAAACCCAAATCTATAACTATATATTGTGAACTTAATTATTTTTATTTTTTTTTTGTGATTTGTAGAGCGAGAATCAGTATATTGTATACTATATTTATTCACATATTTTAAAATAAATCGAATATATAATTGATTAAACGTTATACTTAAAAGTATAAATTATTATAAAAATCAACCCTTTATAAAATCAATGTTTTTGTGGAATTTTTTTAAGCCTTATGGTTAATATGGTATGTTTTACGGATTATATTACGTTGCATACTAACATTAACATAGTATACAATGTACAGTTGATGTATACAATTTTTAGTTTTTATTTTTTCTCCTTTAATTAAACAAACAATTTTAAAAGAGAATCTATTGTGTCAAACTCGTCTAATGGATAAACCCTCCTTTAAAAAAAAGAAAAACAGAAAGAGAGGGATTGTCGGCTCTATTAAAACAAAAAGGCCTAATTTTTGGCTTTTCCAATCAAACCAAATCAAACCGTCCTAATTTCTTCACCAAATGTCCTAAGAGCACTCCCAATAGTGGATTTTTAATTTCAAGTGGTTTGCCCACAATGAAGTAAAAGTACTAACCACTTTCTGGGTACGAGAATCTGACCACCTTTACTTGTAGCCTTCAAGAAGTGTACCAAACGATCCTCAAAATTCACGAAACTTTTAGACAGTAAACTAGAAAAAAATTTGACCCAAGTTAGGCAAAGATTCTTTAGAAAAAGACCCTTGTACGACCCATATATGCTACCCACAAACAGACCTTCAAATCTGGAAATCTTGTATGAAGATGTGCACGAACTCAAACTTCTACAGACTCTCTACGACTCAAAACTACTTAGAATACAACCAACATTTGACTCAACAAAATTTAATCCAACTAGATTACAACCCAAAAAGAATCAACAAAAAATACGAAATACACTGACAACACTATCCTCAAACTTTTGAGTATGCAGATTCGAACATGAATCTGTGCACCCTTTAGTCTCGGATTTTTACAGACTCCAATAAAATTGCGAAAATTCTACAAAAATTACAGATTTTACTAGAATGGATTGCGAAACCACAAAAAAAAAAAAAAGAACGACTAAAAAAGACCAAGTATGCACCTAGAAATGCTCGATTGAAGTTTGCACAATTTTCTGGAAAAATCGCCCAACTGCACAAACACCTTCGAACGATCTCCAACCTTGGCTCTGATACCAATTTGATGCGTATAGGCGTCCCAAATGTTGGGTAAGGGATACCAATTACTATATTGAAGTTTAGGGTGGATCTTTGAAGTGTTTGAAGGTGTTTAAATTCAATTTTAGAATGTATAGACTGAAATCTGATGAACAAAACTAGAAAGTAACTTTGGTGTTGGTGACTAATACTCCCACCAAAGGTTCTTCAAGCCTCCTAGGGGACAAACCACCAAGGATATTGAATCCTAGCAAGTCCTATGACTAACACTAGATTTGCTAGGGATTGGAGGAACAAACCATCCAAGAGATAAACTCTAGGCACAAAGCTATTATGAGAATTTTTTGTACACTCATATCAAATCACATCACAAATAGTAATTTGATCACATCATATTCTCGCAAATTATTATATGGTCCCAGGACTAAGTAGGTTTCTGTGGTCCCTGGCCAAAACGGCGTAGTTTAGGAGTAAAAAATAAATAAAAAATAACAGACTTCCTATTTTCAAGGATTTTATTCTGCAAATAGAGTGAAAAGTAGTTTAGAATTTTATTCTGCAAATAGAGTGAAAAGTAGTTTAGGAGTAAAAAAATAATAAAAAAATAACAGACTTCCTATTTTCAAGGATTTTATTCTGCAAATAGAGTGAAAATTAACTGCTTTTAATTACGTATAAAAAAAACTAATTAGTAGGTAACAACTAAAGTCTTCGTTTCCACTTCCCTAAGAACAATCTGCAAATATATTTTATGGTTACCTACATAAGCTAATCTTTTACTTGTATTCAGTATTAAAAAAATTAATAATCATTTTAGTTATCGCAAAAGTGAATGTAAATTAGGTTCTTTGTGGTAAAATGAATATTTAGTATAAAAAAATGAATATTCAGTATTAGAAAATGAATATTAAGTTTAGTTGGTCCAAAGTTGATTGTTGGTTCAAGTTCCTTGTGATAAAATGAATATTCAACATTAACAAAATGAATATTCGATATACAATAATTAATACTCATTTTAGTTGTTGCCAACGTGAATGTAAGCTCGGATTTTTTGCGGTAAAATGAATATTCAGTATTAAAAAATAATGTGAATATTTAGTATAAAAAAATGAATATTCAGTATTAAAAAATGAATATTCTGTATTAAAAAATGAATATTCATTTTAGTTGTTAAAACTAACTCGCTAACGCGCGAGACCACAATTGTTCTATGTGCCCCGGGAGCATTGTATACTATAGTTTACAAAAATAGTTTTAAAAAAATGAAGCTTTTAGTTTTTTTTTTTTAAAAAAAATTGTTGTTAAAAAAATGAATATTATAGTGTACAAAAATAAAGATTAAAGATTTAAAAAAAATGAAGATTGTAAGGTAAAAAATGAATATTCCTAGGACCACAAAAAACTACGTGGTCCTGGGAGCACCATATAACAATTGTTATATACTAGCAAAAATAAAAACACAATGGCTACAAAATTTAAGCTCATAAGCATAAGAGCTGAAGATAGAGTTCGTATTGTTGAACCCATCATTACTTTTAATAATAACAAAAAATATATATGCCGCCCATATGATTATGACAACCGTGAATTCATTAGCAGGAAAACCTTGGGAAGTTATTTGAGCGCTCATTGTTATAATAGATATGAGAAAAGAGTATTTTTACAGATGAGTAATTTCCAAAATATAGAAGTTAGCTGGGTTATAGAAAATAAGAATTTATATATAAAACCCCTAATATGAAAACATAAAAGGGCCTAAAAATAAGCATAACAACGAACATTAGTCCAAAAGATTTTAGTTGACACAAACCTAGTGCCAAGGACTCCTTTTATAAGAAAGAAGAATAACAAACATTTGTTATTTTTCCGATGTGAGATTCAAGGAATAACCTAACAAATCTTCAGCTTGACTTGAATCCTCTTATCAGTAACTAAGGATGCACTAAATCGAGTACGGAGACGAATACAGGTACGGGATACGGCAAAAGAAAATATTAGGATACGGCTACGCCAATTTTTTTTTTTAATAATATATTTTTCAAAAGGGAATTTCCTAAATTTTATAATAGAATACAACATATTTCTATCCAAATGATCATACATTCTAACATTTTAAGTTTCTAATTTCTAAAATTAATTTAATATCATAAGTTTCTAATATTCTCACTTTTGAAATCAATTCTAAAATTAAAAAATAATTCTGAAATTAATCTAATGTTCTAAAAAATAATTCTGATATATATTAAAAAATAAAACTGTTATAAATGAATCTAACAAATAAATACTAATTAACATATACATTTTGATGTTAAAAACTAATATTGACTAATCCTGATATTAGCTACTTAGGTAGTTAGGGTTTCCTAAAATAAAAAAATTAATAGAATACAATACAAGCAACAACTAATTAACAAAATCAAAATATAAGCAACATGTTTGGATAATGACTGAATGAGCGGAGTAACGAGTAAGCAAAGCAGCGACTTAGGAGGAGCAGAGGCGACGCATGGGGTTAGTTGTGCATACCATACGGTGGTGGAAACTGTAGTCGGTGCCCGGTGGCCGAGCAAGGAGAGAGGAGGGAAATCGATTTATTTAGAGTAAACTGATGACTAGGAGGAGTAAAAAGGAAAAGTATAAAGTCTACTATTTTTGAGCCCAAAAGCGCAAGACATGGTCAAATGAACAGGACACGTCGCGTACCCAGCCGTATCCACACCTGTTCCCAGCGGTACCCTTACCCGAAAAATATTAAAAAAAAACCGAGACAGGATTTTTTGGCGTGTCGGTACGGGAATTCGCGTGCGTACCCGTACCCAACACGCGACATTTCCCATTTTGGGCGTACCCGTGCTTCTTGTCAGTAACAGATCAGATCACTATAATGACCCGTCTTTTAGGAAAGAGACATGCGGAAAATGTCTTAGACGGATAGTTGCTGAAACAATTCTAAACAGGTTAACCATCAGACAAGTCATGCTAAAATAGGATATGAGTTGGTAAATAACTTAGACAGTAATTACACAAGTGGCTTTGGGAAACATACACAAGAGATCAATATAAAACTAGCATAAAACAGGAACCTAAATCCTCACTCGTAACCTCAGCTACAATAGTTATATCAACTACCACACCTGCTTATCTGCAATGAAGAAATGAGGGTCCACAATCAGGGAGAAGTAACTAGCAGTTCCCAATCAAATGTAGACTTCAAATAACACATCATGACCATAATATCACAACACAATATCAAATATTAACTCCACTAACATCAATAATAATAATTAGTTGTCATATCATATAATGAGCTCACCCAAAACATACCTAAAATCTAACATTGTTCATGATACTACGGAACAAATTAGATAAACAATCAAATCACCCACTAAAAAATCATAGCATAATCCCATTACATCACAGTATCACACACATTAAAAAAATCCAACCATTTTTTTTAAATAGAGAACTTTTTCCGTGCAGGCTGGATTGGACTTTGGTTAGGTTGAGCCTAATTAGTCTCTTTTGTAACGACCCGACTTTTTGACTCGTCGATTTACAAAGGAAATCGACAACGGATCCTTACTTAAGCATATAATTAAACACTAGGTAAATATAAATAAAAATAGATCATCTTTTATTAACCCAAATATCTGAAAATATACTCCAAAAGTCAAATAAGGCATATAAAACCTAATGTATTACATGAACTAAGAGAATGTCTTCCCGACAGACTGGGATTATAATTAAATAAACTATAATATTGTCTTATAAATTCTAGAATAACTAGGATAAAACTAAACTTCTGCACACTCAAGCCCATCCAACGGAAGCCCGTTCTATGCTGCTGCATTGTCACCTGAAACTGAGGGGGGGTCCACCGTCAGTGGCGAGTAACTAGGCTGTCCCGCTTAATTGAGGGACCGCTAAACACATAATATCATAGAATATTCACATGAAAACACACATAAAACATGGTACAGTGTATACAAAAATTATACGAGATACGTATAAAAATACGTACAAAAATACGTATACAAATACGTATAAAATACATATAAAAATACCTGCAGAGATACAGTTAGAAATACGTACAAAATACGTATAAAGGTACGTATGCCATACGTATAATTATACCTGCAAAATACGGTTAGGAATACGTACAAATACGTATACAATATAGATACACATATACATACATCATACGTATATCAAATCATACACAGCGGAAGACTTATACAATTAATCCCTAACTTATAATATAACGTTTCCATAAATCTGCAATCATATCATATCTTAACATTTCATTTCATCCATACCATATCTTATAAATTCATATCATATCGTTATCATCTTTCATTGGACCGGTCACTATAACTCGTTGTGGATCTCGTGCTTCACCACAACTTTCCTAGAACATGCCGGGGTGAGCTCGTGTACTCAACCCGTAGCGGATCTCGTGTTTCACCACTAAGCCTAGGCTATGGCCATAACCCCTAAATAGCAGCTCGTGTACTACTACTTAGACGACTACATATCCTAAGACCCAGAACTACTCGGGGGAACTCGTGTGTTCGTCCCATTGAGCAGTGGCTTCGACTTAACCCAATCTGACTACTCGGGTCATCAGGTGGGCGTCCTTATCTTATCTTATATCTTTCAAGTCTTAAATCTTATCTTATATCGGGAAATACTAGGTGGCCGTATTCGGAAATGAACCGTTCGAAGTCCCAGGAAAGAGAGGTGCGGCACGTATATTGGCCACCTTAAATACCAAGTCTTTCCTAGCCAGAAATCGAAACGATTTGTATTCCTCCTACTCTGTTTCCTTTCTTTCCCTATTAATATCTTATCGTAACTCTTGTAACTTATCCCTACTGATTCCTAATATTAATAATAATACTCATAATAACCGTAATAATAATAATATTATTAAAATATCTGAATACTAATAATAATAATAATAACATTATTATCTATCCTTCTTGTTACAACTTATCCCTGATAATTCCTTTAATGGTAACTTTTATAATTGATTATTCCTAAAAAAAAATATTATCAGTCAAAATTAAACTAAAATTGACCAACATAAAGATTAGGCCACTCGACAAAAGATAAATAAACTCATAAATTCATCATATAATTAATTTAATAAATTACATAAAAATACAATTAACTACATAAATTACCTAAAACATGAGAAAAATTATACTTTTCATATTTTACTCTACTCGAAAATCATGGACAACAATACCAAAATTACATCTTTAATTAATTAAATTCAATAACCAATAAATCATAGCGAACTTTATAATAAACATTAAAATTATCCTTAAAACACCATATCTTACACAATCTGATTTTAAAGTATTAAATTAAGAACCAACATTAAAAGGTCTCGAATAATCTGGAAATTTTAATGAAAGTTAAATATAGGTTCAAGGTTTAACGTGCACAATTTTCGTCCAAAAATAATGTCATTTACTATTTTAAAGGAATTTCATAACTAACAAAGCAGATTAGGCCGAATTCATTTTCAGATTTTTCTACCATAGCAAACGAACTTCAAAAATTACAAAAATTTAACACAAGCTGTAAAATACTATTATTCACTTCCACCTAAATTTTCGTAGCCATCCGAATTGATTAAGTATCTTGAATAATTCGTAAACCAAATCTGGACAGTTTTACCGGTTTGAAAGATTAAATTATTATAAGCAATAAAAGGAAAAATTTTGCCACGAAATAAATCATGATTCATAATCAAACAGCAAAGAAACTTCCACGAAAAAATCATCAAGAAATAACAAGATTTGATTAATAAATAAATTCATACAAGTAATTATTCAACAATTAAAGATTTCAAGAGACTACATAAAATAATCTAGAAAAATAACATGTACATAAATTTCATGTAGTTCGAAAAACACCCTAACATGATACTAATTCTTTTTATAATTTTCATGCTTCTAATCCTAATTAACTATGTGAATAGGTTGTTCCGGAATTAAACGGGTTAACAAAGTTACCTGGATTCGCTAAAATATCCAAGGAAAAATCACCCTTTTTGGTGATATATGGTTCGGCTTTTTTTGAGAGAAAGGAAGAGAGAATATATTTTTTTTAGGGTTACAAACTAATAGCAATTAGGGACCAAATACAACACATAGGTCCTATTTATAAAGAGAGAAGGAAAAATAAAACAAACCCTAACAAATGGGAAGGGGTTTGCCGTGAGGTTGAGGGAGTGTAGGGGAGTTGAGTGAAAATAGTTAGACTAGGTTTTCCCTTTGAAATTTAAATTAATTATTTAACTTAATTAATTAAATTAATTAAATTAAACCAAAAGGATTAATATTGGCCCAAAAGAGATGGAGAAACCGGCCAAGGCCAATAACAAGGAATAAATTGGGTCTTTGGCCCAATTAGAATAAAGGATGGAAAATACAAATAAAACAGTCCAAAAATAATGGGCCTTTTGGACTTAGAATTAAATAAATAACATTAATAACCGCGAAATTTTCTGGCCCTAAATTTCGGGGTATTACATCTTTTCTCTCTTCTCTCTCCTAAAAAACCTATAAACCCTAGCATCTTTTTTAGTCATAGGGGCTTTGATGATGGTAAGCCCCAAATCTTCTTTGAATTTGTTTGTTTTATTTGTTTTTGTCATTAATAAATTTTCTTCTCTCTTTATGAGAGTTTTCTACCCAATTTTTGGATTCTTTGTCTCCTTTAATGGGAGTATTTTGGTGTTGAGTTTTCTTCATTCTATTCCGATTAGATTTTGGAAGAATTAATTTGTTGATGGAGGCTTATGCGGTATCGAATCAGATCTCAAATCTACATGTGCAATCAATTGGGTTAAATTGTATTCAATTGAAAAACTACAACAGATCACAAGACCCCCTTGTAAAAGGCTGCAAAGGACAGCGATGTGAAAGGTGAGGGAATTCATTAATGTCAGATTTCATCGACGATCGTAGTTTTATAGAATTAGAATCTTATTTAATTCACTTTCATTTGTATTTGTTGGATTTGATCTCTTTTGTAGATATCGTATGACTCTTTTATCAATGAATTGATCTTTATTTCAAAAAAAAAAAAGTTGAGCTTAATTAGTCATCCCTAAATCAAAAAATCCAATTAATCCTTTTATTATTATTTTTAATTTTATTAAAAAAATATTAATAATAAATAAATAAACCCTCCTTTTTTAAAAAAAGAAAAAAATAATTTAAAAAAAAAAATACAGAGAGAGCGGGATTTTCGGCGCTCTTAGAAAGAAAACCCTAATTTTTGGCTAGCTTCAATTCGTTCCTTAATTTCATTGTTCCACTGAATTCAAACCAAACCAAACCAAACCCTCTCCTTCTTCTTCTTGTTCTTGTTCTTCTTCTTCTTCTCTTATTCATCCTTGTTCTTTCAAATCAAGAAATATCAAAGACTCTTTAGTTTGAGTGGAGTGGAGTAAGCTAATTAATTAAGTGTGATCTATATATTATAATCCAATCCCCCGGTCCTTTATTATTATTATTATTATTATTATTATTATTATTATTATTATTATTATTTCAATCAAGATTTGAGAAAAAAGAAACCTTACTTCAAAAAATAATAAATTAAAAACCCATTTCAAGATATTAAACTTATGTAATGTTCAACTAAAATAATGTTTCACATTAATCCATTTTAGAACATCAACCATACTTCCTCCGTTCCAAAAAAAACGCAACAGTCAACATTTCACGCATGCCGAGACATTACTTTGACCCTTAATAACTATAATTCTGAATAATTAAAAATTATAAAAAGTTGATATCAAGATAGTATTTTGCAAGATGAATCTAACAAGATCCCACTTGACTATATTTTTTTATTATGTGTAAAGCTCAAAACTTGGTCAAAGCATATAATGTGAATAGTACAAAATGTTGACTGTTGTGTTTTTTTTGGAACGGAGGAAGTAGGACCTCAATTCAAAAGCTATTTCACGTAGAACCTAAACTTAAGATGTTATATCGTAATATAATAAACCTGAACTCCAGTTCAAATGTCATTCCATAAAGGCCTTTGCCAAAATTCTATACAAAACCTTAACCCAGATGTTGTATAAAACCTTAGCTTGTAATAATCCCAAGCTAAATTCATAACTTGAGTACATGTTAACTCAGTTGCATATTCATAACTCAACTATTAGGTCAATACTCATAATAAGATTTCTAGCTATTACTAGCCACAAGAGAGCCATCAAAAGTAAGCATTATAGGTACTCTACGTATGAGTAATGTTATAATTTTTTATATATACATATAAGAAATTAAGTTAATGTGAAATAATGAAACTCCTCAGAAAAATAAAATAATGAAAGCTAAAAAGGAAGAAACTAAATATATAACAAGTTTTATTGCTTGAAAACCGTAATTAATAAGTTCTAAGAGATAGGAAACCACATAAAGTGGAAAACTGAAATAAGAGTACTTATTAAACTTGTTCAAACTTATGTGGTTTACTTATTAAACACATTTAGGGACGTCAATGTGTTAATAGCTCGCGAATAAACTTGGTCAAAGCTCGTTCGTATCATATATAAATAAACAAGTCCGAGCAAAATTTTCAAGCTCGATTAATAACAAGCTTTACTCGAACAAGGTAGTGCTCGAATCGTCAAGGTTTGCGAATAGCTCGTTCAAGTTCGTTAATAAACTCGTTTGTAATCATTTAATACTCATTAAAAGCTCGTTAAAAACTCATTCGTATACTTTGAAATTTATAATATATTTATTTATATTACGTATTATTCAGATACCACTTGGTTATAAATTTGAAATAATATCATACTTTGCATTATACTTTTAAATATTTATAATTTATATTACTTACACTAGGCCAAAAGGTAAAACTAAAAATAATTAATAAAACAATAGATACAAAACTCATTTAAATATCTTGTACTTATGAAAGTTGTGATACATTAATAAACATCACACATCATTATTATTCTATGAGATCCGATTTTCTTTTAATTGGAAAGATTATAATAATTAATGTAAACACAGATTTTCGTTTCCATTCTTTCCTAATTTGCATATAAATTGCACACTTTCCTAATTCATTTTTTTTTAAAACCAAAATTTAAATAGCCTGGTGATAACAAGTTAATGTGAAATAATGAAAGCCAAAAAGAAAGAAGCTGAACAGATAACAAGTTATATTGCTTGAAAACCCTAATTAATAGTAAGTTCTAAGAGATAGGAAACTACATAAAGTGGAACTGAAATAAGACTACTAATTAAAATTATAAAAAAAAAAAAAAGCACACGAAAATCAGTGAAACAAAAGATCAACTTCATCACGCTCCTACATTATATCTTCTGGGATGACATTGAGGTCAAAGTCAAACATTTCTTTCGGCGGGGACTGAATATCGTTACTCCTTTGCTCCGGTTGCTGTAACCCGCTGTTGCCTCTGTTTTCCGGTGATGATTCGGACGGCTGCCGGATAATAATGCCGGAAGCTTTTCTGTGACTTGACATATGACCACCTAGAGCTTGATGGTTCTTGAATGATTTGTTACATTCGTAGCATTTCCACTTGTTGTCCAATAATAATTCTTGTTGAACATCATCATCCTTATCACTAATACTAATAATAGTAGTTTTCTTCCTTTTGAAATTATTATTAGTAACTTGTTTCTTTGGAATACAACGGGAAGTTGAAGCTTCATGATCAGTAGTAGTAGGGGGGTTGTTTGAATAATAAGAATTATTATTCTTGAGAGAAGGGAAAGTAGGGTTTTTGTTATTATTGTGATTGTTAGGAGTGCTGGGAATAATAATAATTGGGGGTAATTTGTTGTTGTTGTTGTTAATGAAATTGTGATTATTAATGGGTGTGGGTGTGGGTGGAATGAGCTGATCTAAAAAGCCTTGCAAATAGTAGAGCTCATCCTCATCGAGTTGTTTGGTTGCAATATCTTTCTTAATAGCTGCAGCTAATTCATCATTTTTTTGTTTTTGGTTACCACCCACATCATCATCATCATCATTATTATTATTATTATTATCACCAGCAACAACAACAGCACGGGCATTACACACGGGCTCCTCTGCCTCCAACTCTGCCTCTGGCTCTGGGTCTGGCTCTGCTGCCACCACTACCTGCGCCTCTGGTGGTTCGACGGTGGCATCCAACTCAGCCACGGCGGCAGACCTCTTTTTAGTAGAGCCCGAAGAACCCAGATGATAATGAATACGGGCAGAAGAAGTAGTAGTAGAATGAGACCTCATATGCCCATAAACGGCCTTTAAAGATAAGAATACCTTACCGCAAATACTGCACTCAGGTTGCTGCTGATGAGTTTTTGTTTGTAATGAGGTTGTCTTTTTATTATTGATCATCGTCTTGGTGATGGGGATGTGTTGCTTGTGAGTCCTCAAGTGACCTCCTAAGGCTTTCTCGCTGTTGAATTCACGCTTACAATATTTGCAACTAATTATTCCAACATTAAAAATAATCTTCTTCTTGTTGTTTTCTTGATGTTGTTGTTGTTGTTTATTATCATCATCAACACCAACTTGTTCTTTTTCTTCATCATTTTCTTCTCTGGTCTTCTTAGAAGAAGAAGAAGAAGTTTCATTATTATCAGCAGGTTGTTGATGATGATGAGTTATTAGCTGATCATCATCATCATCATCAACATCAACCTCATTATTATTATTATTATTGGGTTTTTTAGATTTCAATAATCCTGCGCTGAACGTTAGCTTCAGTGTCATTTTTTTCTTAATCATTGATTGAAAACTAAAGACTAAGTACAAGAAAGAACAAGGATGAATAAGAGAAGAAGAAGAAGAACAAGAAGAAGAAGGAGAGGGTTTGGTTTGGTTTGAATTCAGTGGAACAATGAAATTAAGGAACGAATTGAAGCTAGCCAAAAATTAGGGTTTTCTTTCTAAGAGCGCCGAAAATCCCGCTCTTTCTGTTTTTTTTTTTTAAAATTAAAAAATAAAGAGGGTTTTTTTATTAATAATATATTTTTTTTCTTTTTTTTATTAAAAAAAAGATTAATTGGATTTTTTGATTTAGGGATGACTAATTAAGCTCAACCTGACCAAAGTCCAATCCGGCCTGCAAGAAAAAAGTTCTCCATTTAAAAATAATGGTTGGCTTTTTTTTTTTAATGTGTGTGATATAATGGTGTTATGCTATGATTTTTTTAGTGGATGATTTGATTATTTATCTAATTTGTTCCATATTATATATCATGAACGATGCTGGTTGAAGTTTACATTTGGTTGGGAACTGCTAGTTACCCCTCACTGATTATGGACCCTCATTTCTTCATTGCTGGTAAGCAGGTGGGGTAGCTGATATAACTATTGTAGTTGGGGTTACGAGTGAGGATTTAGGTTCCTATTTTATGCTGATTTTGTATTGATCTCTTGTATAGGTTTCCTAAACCTACGTAATTATATACTAACTCATATCCTGTTTTAGCATGGCTTATTGTCTGATAGTTATCCCATTTACTTATATATCGAACGACCTCTGACCAAGCTTATTAACGAATTGTTCACAAACACATCAACTCATTTACAACCCTAGAAAATAATAGGGGGTGTTTGGGAGTTAGAGGTTTGAGGGAAAAAGAGAGGTTTGAGAGGGAAGAGAGGTTTGACCAACTCCAAAAGCTATTTTTTGGGTGTTTGGTAGTTAGAGGTTTTGGAAGAGAGTTTTGGGGTGAAAAAGCTTTTTTTCAAAAAATTCATATGAAGAGCTTTTTGGAAGAGCTTATAGCTTTTTAGTTTTTTTTGCTCTGAAACATCTAACAGCTAACCGCTATTTACCAAACACTTTTATACAAACAACTAAAATAAATTAGTTAGTCAAATCAGCTATCACAAACAGCTAGTCAAAGCAGCTAACCTCTAACAGCTAACAGCTAACTCCCAATCAAGGCCATAGTCTTTTTTGGTGGATAAAATTTAAAATTGAATATCTTGTACTTAATTGTGAAAGTTGTGAACCCTTCACATATATCACAAATAATCATGCATTTCTCTACGATACATTCATTTAATTGTGATTTCGTTTCCACACTTTCATAATTACCATAAAAATTGCAATTTTCTTTTTATAGGGAAAATGAAATTTGTTCATAAAGCCACACGACATCTACATTGAATATGAATACATAATTCAAGAAAATATAAATTTTATACAGATTTATATTTTCTTGAGGATGGAAATGGATTTATATTCCATGTTAATTGGTGTCTAGCTTATATTTTTATTCATGTAAGTTTAAAATTTATCCAGATTTATATTAGTTTGTCCACGTAGTTATTCAAGTCAATATTAGTTTTGTCTAGGTAAGCTTAACTCTTATCCAGATGAATTTAAAATTTGCCAGTAAGTTGTAACTTTTTCCAGGTTAGTTATATTTTTTACAGGTAAGTTTAAATTTTTTCTAGATAAGTTTAAAATTTATATATGTAAGTTACATTTTTCCGGATAAATTTACATTTTTTCCAGGTCAATTATGTTTTTTTGCAGGTTAGTTATAAATTTATAATGTTGTGTAGATAAGTTATATTTTTTTAGGTAAATATACATTTGTTCTAGGTCAGTTATATTTTTTCTAGGTTAGTTCATTTTAGGTGAGTTTTATTTTTCCAGGTAAATTTATATTTGTTCCAAGTCAGTTTTATCTATATCAATTTTTCAAGTTATTTATTCCAGGTGAATGGGACTCGTCTGACAGTAACATTACTGTTAGATTGTCTGACACAATAGCTTCTCTTCTAAGATTATTTTTTAAAGTCGAAAGAATGAAAAAAATTTGTATACATCAGGTGCACATTGTATACTATGATGTTAGTGTGCAACGTAATAAAAGATAATTTTTTTTTTTAAAAAAAAAGTCCATAAAAGATTAATTTTACAAATTTTTACTTTTAAGTATAATGACTTTTAATCAATTGTACACGAATTTAATATGTATCCAATGTATTTTAATATATGTGAATAGTACAATATACTAATTGTCGCTCTACAAATCACATAAAATTTTAAAAAGAATTAAGTTCACAATATACAATTCGTTCTAGATTTGAGTTTTGAGTTCACAATAACATAAAATATAAAAGTTCAGACCGCACGTGCTAAGTGTCTTCCCTCCAAAGTTATTTGAAAATATTGCAACTTTTTATATAACATAAGAAATTAATGTGAAATGAAACTATGAAACACTATACATTTGAATCCAAACAACTGAAAGCTAAAAGAAAAGAAACTGAATTGATAACAAGCTTCAATTTATATTGCTTGAAACCCTAATGATCTGATGAATTAATCAGTTCGGAGAGATCCTAGAAAACAACATGAACTGCAACTTAAATTAGAGTATGTACGTACAAGTTCACACCGAAATCAATACATAGTACTAACCAACAAGAACAATCAATTTGCTACGGCGAAGACTTCGACGGGGAGGAATGAATATCGTCACGTACTCCTTTTAACATTGTTTTGCTCCTCGGACGAGGATCGTGTCGGGACATTATTATTATTAACGGTCGATTGATTACCGCCGGAAACATTTGTGGAACCGGAGATACGACCACCTAGGATTTGATGATAATTCTTGATTGATTTATGTTGACATCGGTTCCAATTCCACTTATTTTTAATGCAAGGATGAACACTAAAACCACTATTATTAATGGTCGATTGATTACCGCCAGAAATAATTGTGTGACCGGAGATACGACCACCTAGGATTTGATGATAATTCTTGATTGATCTATTTTGACATCGGTTCCAGTTCCACTTATTTTTACTGCAAGGATGAACACCAAAACCACTAATTGCTTTTTTCTTGTTATTGAAATTATGATTAACATGTTTCTTTGAAGCACTACGATGATGATAAGTTGAAGCTCTTGTAGAGTATGAATTATTATTCTTCATAGGATAAAGAGGGGGTTTGCCGGGATAGAAAAAAGTCTTATTATTATTATGATGGAGACCAACACGGGCATTAGACACGGGGTCTTGATGATGATGATCTTCTGCGTCTAACTCAGCAGCCTTGGTGGCACGCCTACTCCTGGTCCGTTTCAAAGTGGGCCGAGCGGGCTGTCTTGAGCCCGAAGACTGAGTTTGGGCCGGGTTGGTGTTTTGCCTGAGGTTGAATTTACAGTGATGATTACGACAATATCGGCATGTAATTATCTTGATGATAGAACAAGTATTATTATTATTACTACTAGTAGTAGTAGTATTATTATTATTGGGTTCAACAAGATCACCAACTTGTTCTTCTTCTTCGTCTTCAAATCTTTTTATGATGTTCTTGAGATGGGGTTTCATTTTTTATCATTAATTAATTAATGACAGAAGGAATCAAGGAAGATTAATTGATTGAAACAAGAGACAAATAAAAGACAGCCAAGATTATATTAGGGCTGAAATATCAAAGACTCTAAACTATTTAATGCAAAACGTTATATATATTTAGCCCTAATTTCAACATTATTATTTAATGTGGTCTATAATCTTTGGGAGATTTGTTGAATTGGTGTGGCACGTACAGTATGTGTGATTGTGTGAAGCTCATTAGCTCAATGAGGTCATAAAGAGAATCAATTATGTTTATTTGAAGCTCAATGAATTGAGTGAGAATCACTAACAAAAATACATATTTTGAAGTTGACTTATTTTGAAGCCAGGCCAGCATATGGCCTTTAATAACCAGCTCACCAGGTAAGGAGTCATTTGGTTCATTTTGGGCAGATAAGCAACATATGTGGGTTTATTTTGGGGTTGTGCAAATGTTGGTTTATTAATTGCAGATGTGTTAGGGTCGGGCTTGTTTACTTCAGGTTAAATTCAGTTCAGTTCATCTCTATTAATTTCAGTTCAGTTCATCTCTATTAAGTTCAATTAGTATACTCTATTAAATTCAGTTTAGTTCAGTTCATCTCTATTAGTTCAATTAATACACTCTATTAAGTTCAATTCAATTCAGTTCAGTTCATCTCTATTAAGTTTAGTTCAGTTCATTTTTATTCAGCTAATGTAAACGAGCCCTTAAAGGTTGGTGGGTTTATTCATATAAGTTTTTCCTTAATTAATTACTTCGAATGGTCTGATTTTGTCATAAGTTCCTAATTTTAGTTTACAATAGATCAAAATAAAAATTACCTCAATAACCACAAAAGTTTAGATTAGATCAAATTATATCAGAAAATTTAAGATCAAATTAGATCAGATTAAAAAAAATCACGAATCAAAGGTAGGCACCCTTAGTTGCAAATTTTGAAAATTGGATCGGAGTACAGGATTTTTTTTTTATCTTAATAGTATGCCATTAAAAATATTATAATTTTTTATGCTTAAGAAAATTAATGTGAAATAAAACTACAATAATGCTTATTAGTAGCATAAGCTCCGATTAACTGTGAAAAAACATGATACATCATACATTATTCGAATCCAAACAGCTGAACTTATAACAAGTTTCAATTCATATCAATCATATGATTGAAATTGAGTTGCTAAATGCTAAAAAGACAACACTATCCCAAGAATATATAGGTGCTTTCATTTTTAGCTACCCTATCAATTTTACTCCTTTAGCTCGTGTTGCAAAACATAGCGTAATTATGATGGGAAATTTTAAAAAATTGTTGAGATTATTAAATTTCAAGCTTGCGGTAAACAAAAACCATCAAACTAAAATTGAAATTTAAAGAAAAGTTAACTCAAAAATTGTAGTTTAGTTATAAAACACATTGATATACAACACTCTTGCAATAAGCCAGTATTAAAAACTTTTGTTCTCCTTTCTTCCTATATTTCTTAACACGTTATCGAATTTTCTCCCAATACAAATTTTTTTTCTTGCAATAAACATATAGTTCCTTTTACTTAATATACAATTTTCGTTTAAAATTATGAATCACCAATGCAACAAAATCAATAATTCTCTAAGTGATACTCCCTCCGCTTTAATTTTATTTATACAATTTGACTTTTGGCTCTATTCATAAAGTTTACTTTGACCACCAACGCTTGCTATTTACACTACAAAAAATCGATCCATTAATGACCGGTACACAAAAATCCCATCGCAAATGTAGATCTTTTGTGACTTTTTTGAGTTTTTCGCTAAAATTTACCTAATACCTAACCCAAACAATATTATAAATGATTCATTTACGACGGGATTGCGATGGGAAAAATCATTTGTGACCCTCCTTTTCTGCAACGGGGTCACATTTTTACGACGGGAAAAATAATTTGCAACCCCCTATTCTATTACGGGATCAAATTTTTGTGACGGGAATTCCCGTCATAAATAACACCTTTTCTAGCAGTTAATTAATTGTATGTAAGAAAAAACATAGTTATGTGTGGTCTTGATGGATTCGTCTAAACATCTAGTTTGTTTATATATATATATATATATATATATATATATATATATACATATATATATATATATATATACATACATATATATATATATATATACATATATATATATTACAAATATATTTAAAGATATTAATGTTTAAAGTTTTGTCTCTAAAAATACAAAACAGTGAAATGTGCAAACTGATAAAAAAACAAATTCATATTTAATTATCCATTGCCAGTATACATTTTGTTATAGAAAGAAATATAGAACTAAGTGTCACAAACCCAACGGCATAAGCAATTGCTAATCCATCTTAAATAACTAATCCTGTAATACCCCAAGTTTTGGGCTGGGTTAAAAATTAGCTTTTGCACTTATATAAAAATAGGGCCAAAATTTTATTTTAATTTAGAGGTCCAATGTTTAAGTTTTAGGCTAATTAGTCCAATTAGCTAGTTAGTCTATTAGAATTATTTGTTGGCTAAGGTATTTCATGCAGGTTCATTTAATTTAATTTTTTCAAACAATATATTTAATTATTTCATTTAACCAACCAATAATTTAAATTATTTTATTAAATTATCTAGAAGGAATATCTTCTAGGAGATAATCTTATGTTGATTACTTTCCCTCTAAGCATATCATAGCCTGATATTCCCCTATGTCATGCAATTTATTTACTTCCTTCATTTCGAAAAAAACGCAACAAATTGGATGGTACTGACTCTTAGTCCATTTTTTGTTGTTTATTTCAAAACGGATGGAGTATTTATTATTTTCATTTACTTTCAATTATCTAAATATGCCTATCTTTACATAATTACATATGACCTAAGTTGTCCTAAATTAGAACAGGGACAGGTATTAGTACGAAATAGGTACATGATATATACGCCTATTGATAAAATACAGGATAAGGGTACGATAAAGTAACTATTACATAATTTATTACAAAATGAAAATTTTCTAATCATTTTAATTAGATGAATTATAAAAAATTTGGTCAAATTATTCAAGTAGCATGAAAATTGTGTATTCAATAAATATGAACTAGGAAAAAATATTGTTTGATTTTTTTTTTTAATCTAAACATAGTTTGAATAAAATTGAAATTTAAAGAAAAATTGACTCAAACACTATAGTTTAGTTGTAAAACACACCGAAATAAATACAACACTCTTGCAATTAGTCAGAATAAAATCCTTTCACTACAAAAAAAAAAGGTTTTATAGAGACACTTTTCCTTTGACACTTTCAGAAAGGGGCGTAAATTTGTTGCGGGGATTTAATGAAGGCTAAAAAGTGACGCTTATAGATGTGGGTGTAATTAATAATTCTAAAAAGCGTCCAAATAAGGCCGAGAACCAAGTGAGTAGCACATGCACGAATGCACCATAAAATGAGCGGACTCTTGAAACTTTGAAGGATAACTTTCAATATTGATGAAACTTGCTGCACTTAACAATCCCCCCTCTTACTTAATTACTCAAACCCTAATGCCTTAATTAGGGGTGTTTGGGAGTTAGCGGTTTGAGGCAAAAAGAGAGGTTTGAGAGGAAAGAGAGGTTTGACCAAATCAAAAAACTATTTTTGGGTGTTTGGTAGTTAGAGGTTTAGAAGAGAGTTTTGGGATGAAAAAACTCTTTTTCAAAAAGCTCATATGAGGAGCTTTTTGGAATAACTTATAGCTTTTTAGTTCTTTTTACTCTTAAACATCTAACAGCTATCCACTATTTACCAAACACTTTTATACAAACAGCTAATGTAATCAGTTACTCAAATCAGCTATCACAATCAACTAGTCAAAACAACTAACTCAATCAGCTAACCTCTAACAACTATCAGCTAACTCCCAAACATGACCTAAAATCTTTCTCTCTAATTCAATCCAATTCATCAACAATGTTATAGATCAATCTTGCTTATTTGTCAAAAAATCATCAACTTTTTTCCTTCAGTTACTGATGGTGTAAATCAACTTCTCTCTGACCTTCACAATCTCGATTAATTGACACCCATATTTCCAATTTACAAAAAACTCGATGAATGCTTTTACTTAAGAGAATGTATTGTGTCAGCCGAGTGCAATTGGACTTATTGGACACATGAGTTTCAACCTGGACATATATTTATTTTAACCTGAACACGTGTTTGTTAAAACACATATTAGTAAACTTGGACACATATTTGTAAATCTGGTTTAAACTCTTTAACCTGAACACATATTGTTAAACCTGGATACATGTCTGTTTTGTTGTAAAATAGGAGTATTTTCAAGGCTACAAACTAACATCTAATAATGTAATAAATGGAATAATGAAAGGAAGGAAGTCGGTGTGGCGTGATAAATCACTGACTTTGAAAACGAATTCCGGTGCAACCGTGGTGCTCAATTGTATCCACCGGCTCGTCCCCTAAGGTTACACACCGCTCTCACACTAAGACACTTTAGGGTGAGAGGTGGAGTCATAGTGAACTTATGCCCAAAGAACAAGGAATGTGTTTAGCTTCTTTGTATTTTTCCAAGTGTGTCAATTCATCAAAATGAAACAAGTATTTATAGATAGAGATGGAAGAACCTAGAAGTTCTCTCATCAATATAGTGAAAGATGGAAGAACCTAGAAGATTCTTTCATTAATATAGGTAATTAAAACTTAATAAAGATGAGGGTTTAAACATCTTAATCATATTCATAAAGGGGGAGGTTACAAGAAGTCAAAGAGACAAGAGAAGTCAAAGAGACAAGGGAGAAAATGTACACCGCAACCCATCCGCGGGAAAATGTAGTAGGCCGCAACCTACCTGCGGAGTAAACTAATCTTGCTCTTTTACACTCTTTACACCAACATGTTTAACCTGGACACGTATTGTTAAACATGAATATCTATTTGTAAACCTGGTGAAAATTTGTTAAACTTGGACACATATTGTTACACCCGGACACATATTGTTGAACCTGAACACATATTTGTAAATCTGGTGAAAACTTGTTTAAGCTAGACACATATTTATTAAACCTGGACACATATTGTTAAACCTAGACACGTGTCTGTATAACCTGGACACATATTTGTAAACCGGGTGAAAATGTGTTAAACCTGGTGAAAACCTAAATTATTCATCTATGAACCTATACAAAATAAGCTAAATAAGTTAAAATAAACTAATAACAACACATGCTTTCAATAAATTCTACTCCCATCGTCAACATAGTTCAATGGAGTATTTTCTCTGTGTTCATTCTGAGCTAGACCAATTAACACTTGCACGAAGCTTTAGGTCCTCCTTCACTTTCTACATTGTTGCAACATTAGAAGAGGCAAACTATGGAGTGATGGACACTGGAAGCAGACATAATAAAACACCAACTATCTGCAAAGCAACCAGCCAAAACCAATAGCAATGGTAAAATAGCAATTGTATATAGACTAAAATAAGCAAATAACACAACAACAAAAATAACCCCAATGTAGGACCAAGACAACACTTAGTTAGCCCTAAAAATATCCTTAAAACATCACTAAATTAGGCATAATTAGCCCCAAAACAGCTCCCATACAACAAGGAAACATCACTAAATTAGGCTATAACAGGCTTAGCATTCAATTCTAGAACTTACAAGGCAATGTAGTTGAAAGAAAAGGAGACCTTAAACCAAGTGTTAGAAGGGTGATAACTGATCCTCCGATCCACATATATCTTTTAGCTTTTCTTGCATTTCTACATCTACCAGACTTCGAGGGACTTCAACTCCTTCAGGGGTAACACCAACCGGTCAAAAAGAAAGAAAAAAGATAAAACGTCAATGAGTCCTTAGAAACAACAACTTTTATTATCACAGCTTTATTGTCAATAGCTTTATTCAACTTTTATTGTTTAAGCTGGACATTTATTGTTAAACCTGGACACATATTGTTAAATCTGGATATCTATTTGTAAACATGGACACATGATGAGGATGTCGCTAACCTATCAAAAATAACCTAAATATCAAAACTAATATAGTAGTGATAAGAAGGGTCGAATCCACAGGGAGATACATATTTTCTCTTAATCCTAAAAAGTTCAAACTATGTAAAAAGATTTTAGAGGGAAAGGAAACTAAATTAAAGAAATCAAAACAGGAAAAATAATAAAAATCAAAACTTTATTAGCGCTAGGGTTTAGGTTCACTATGATTAACATCCTGAATTGATTAAATATCAATGTTCGATAATTCACCTATAAGCTTTAACCAAGATCTAACAGGCTCTCGCAATTAATTAGATCTATAGAATTAATCTAATAGGCCATTGTAATTTACTAGATTAATTCCACCTAAAATCTTAAGTCTATATGAAAATTCCACCTCTCGGCTTCCAACTTGATATTTACTCAGTTTTATATGATAAAGATCAGATTTTAGGAAGTTCAAAGCAAATAATGGACTAAAGAACAAAGAAAATCAATCAACCCATTCAATTAATCATAGATCGCCTAAACCCTAGAGGGAGGAGATCTAATTAAAGAAAATAATAAAGAATAAATCAAAAGGCATAAATATTGAATCAAGGATGAACAAAAGGCAAAGGAAGAAGAAATTACTAATATGAAAAAGGAAACAACAAATCTTAAATTAAAGAAACAAGAAAGTAATTAACAAAAGATAAAAGGAAAGAAAAGAAAGCTAAACCCTAAAATTTAAAATAAGAAAATTAAAAAGGTCCAAAGACTAGTTTACATGGGATTACAAAGGGATATTTATAGGAAAAAAATATGGGAAACACACGTTTTCCATTTGGGCCAAACGGTTTCTCAGGCCCAAATCTGACCAGCAACTTTAAATAATGGCCACAACTTCTGCGTTTCAAGTCGAAATCAGGCGTGTGACCTACCGTTTTAAAGCTCTTTGAATTTAGTTTCCAACACCACTAGAATCGCTTCATTATGATATTCATAGATCGAGTTATGTCCAAATAGTGAGAAGTGGTCAAAATCATTCGAACCTAATCAAACAACTTCAAGCCAATTCTTCAATAATTGTCACCAGAACCCCTCCGACACTCACCATGACATCCCAATGCTTCTCTAGTGCCTAGCTTGACATACTTTGATGGTTTTGTCCCATTTAGAGCATCTTTTATCAAAATCCTGTCAAAAATATGGAAAAGACACAAAACACTCCAAATTGACTTATTATCGGCAAAATGTCTCATAAGAGCACAATTAGCATAATAAAACCATACAAAATAAGGGGAGAAAACGCATATAAAACCAAGTTATCAACACATTTGTAAACATGGTGAAAATTTATTACACCTGGATACATATTGTTACACCTGGATACATAATGTTACACCTGGTTACATATTGTTGAACCTGTACAAATATTTGTTAAACTTGAACACATATTCTCAAACCTAGTTCAAATTGTAATTTGACAAAAAATACATATGGAGGACGGTCTGACACAATATTTTCACGGTTCGACTGTCGGACCATCCGACACAATACTTTCACTTTACTTAATCTCCAAAACAAATGAAGCTTTTGTATTTTAGATTTACATCATCAAGTTCAATGGTTCGAGCACCAAATTGGTTTGTGGCTACCTAAAAAATTAAGCTTTGCCCTCTAAAGGCTCTAATATTAGTTATATATACTTTCTTAACGCAAATTATTAGGTGTTTCCGGGACCACCTTTGTCATTGTGTTCCTGCGATATACCTTTCTTAATACTGCATATACTTTTCTCAATACTACATATGGTACCGGGACCACCTTTCTCATTGTGGTCCCGCGATATACATTTCTCAATACTGCATATACATTTCTCAATAATAATGCATATACATTTCTCAATACTACACATACATTTTTCAATATTGCATATTAATTCCTCAATAATATTCATTTGAATACACTACACTATTCATTTCAACACACTGCAATATACATTTCAACACATTGCAATATACATTTCCAACAAACAATATACATTCCTATATAAAAACAATGCTGAATCCACTTTATGATTCATATTCAATTCAATACACTTCAATATTCATTTCAATACACTACAATATTCATTTCAATACACTACAATATTCATTACCATTAAACAATATTGATTCATATATAAAAAACCAGAATAGAATCTAAAAAAAATATACTCGTACATTTCAATACACTCCAATATTCATTTCAATATACTGCAATATACATTTCATTACACTACATATTCATTTCCATTCAACAATAATAATTCATATATAAAAAAAAACCTAAAATACGTAATAACATAAAACATTAATTAACCAACATCAAGACAAAAAACAAAGCAAGTTATCATCAACAATCTGATTATCATCAACATCAAAACAAAAAAAAAACAAAAAGCCGAAGAGATCGAAAAAAAATGAAAGAGGGAAAATATAGGAGATGGTTAGTAGCATAACAGAATATTTATATGCAGTATTGAGAAATGAATATGCAGTATTAAGAAATGTATATGCAGTATTGAGAAATGTATATGCATTATTATTGAGAAATGTATATGTAGTATTGAGAAATGTATATCGCAGGACCATAATAAGGAAGGTGGTCCCGGGACCATGATATAACGATTGCTTTCTTAACCCTTTGTCTCATGAAATGTGAAATTAACATTAATTAAAACTATCTCGAACAGGTTCCTATTCGGCTAGGCTTGTTGATATCACTTTTCAGAGTTTTGGACTTCATGTTGGGGTTTTGTTGGAGGTTTGTAAAAGGAGCTTTCCTCTTTATGGACAAAAAAGGGAAAAAAAAAAATCTAGGGTTTTTGGTGTATAAAACCAAATTTTTTTCTCAGCTATCCTTGCTTTTCTACACCGCCTCACCTCCTGCCCCTGCTAAACTACCTACAACCTCTCCTCTTCTTCCTCGAATTTCAATCATTCAACAATGGCTGTAATCTTCAAGGATCTTCACACTGAGTCTGGTCTCAAATCTCTAGATGATCATCTTTCCGGAAAATCCTATGTCTCGGGGTAAACTTACATCTTTGAATCTCAATTCATTGTCATTGTTTGGTGTTTTGCTCAAATTACGGTCTAATTTTATACTTGTTTGATTTGATTTTGCTGATATTCTTATTAGCTTGTTCCTGTCTGGAAGTTTTGGTTATAATTGAAATGGTAGCTTTTGGTTTGATTGGCATTTTTATTTATGTTGCTTTTAATGCTGATTTAAACTTAGTTGAGTGTAACTGTTTGAGTCTTTTGAAGTGTTTAAACTACGCGAGATTAGCAGCTGTGAATCAATATTACAACTAGTTTTGAAAATCAAATGTGAGGAGATGCCCAGGAAACGGATTGTTAGATCTTGGAAATTAAATATGATGGCTTGGATTGTTTAGAGGCTTGGTATAGGTTTTACTTGTTGATTGGAAATCAGCAGAAAATTTAGCATGATCCAGAATTTGAGTTAATACTCCATATTTTATACAAAAATCAGTCAAATGCAACATTTAATGTTTATATCTGCAATTTAACAATTTTTTGGTTATTTCTTCCTTAAAAAACATGTTTTAGGTTATTTCGATGGTAAGACCTTGTTCTTTTTTTCTTTTTGAGAAAATGACCTTGTTCTTGTTAAATGAATTAATCTAAATTGAACCTAACAATGGCACTTTTCCTTTGGACTAAATCAATATGAATTGTATTGAACTAAATTAGTCTAAATTATAGACTCATTATGAGTTGAACAGAACAGAACTAAGTTGTTTTAATCATATGAAAAATATGATTAAAACAACTTTTTCTGATAAATGAGCTATAACCCCATAAAGCACTGCTGGTAGTTGGAATGTTGGATTGTTGAGAAATATCAGTTGGCTAAGGAATGTACTCTTATCTGCTCTTTACAGGGATGCTCTGACCAAGGATGATATTAAGGTTTATGGTGCTGTATTGGAAAAGCCAAGTGACTCTTTCACAAATGCGAGCAAGTGGTACAAGAGTGTTGAGCAGCAGCTTGCCACAAGGTTTGTGGGTGAAATGGTGAACTAAATTAGTTTTTTTGGTCACTTGCCGATGCTCCCCATTAAGCTAGTAGTTGTCTAGAGCTTATTGATGAATAATGTTGTTTGTTTTGGGTCTGAAAAATAGAACTTTTAGACTTTTGCTGATAGATTTGTGCTGCCTAAACTATGTTAGATGAGCTAATTCAATGCTTGTAAGGGAAAGCTGCCTTGTAGAGATGCTGCTTTTGTTGAAATCAGTAAAATATTGTGAAAATCTACAAGCATTAAACATGTTCTAAAGAAAAATAGATTGCTTGTATGCATTCTACTAACAGTTTGAATTAGTAGATATTGATGCATACCTTCTTGAGTTCTTGTAGATGTTCAAATGGTTATTTTACTATTTATCACCCATTATGTAAATAAAAGCTATATTTTGTGATCCCTTAGCTATATCTTCTGAAATGGTTCTATGAATCATCATTTTTTCTTGTGGATTCTCCTTATTAATCTTTTTTTAATTTCTAAATAAACATTACAGCTTTCCTGGCCAAGCTGTTGGTGTGAGGTTTTCCTCCCAGACAACTCCAGCCTCCTCTGCTCCTGCAAAGGAAGAAAAGAAGGTTTGTTAACTTTGCCTTTTGGTATGCTTTTTGGTATGCAGATTCACAGTAGTCTTTAGTTTTAATTTGATCTTCAGATGGTTAGGTTAATTAGGTATGTTTTGGGAATGAATTGCATTATGAACTTTGCTAAACTAATTATTCTTATTAGCTTCTCAATTTCTCATCAAACTATATGATAATGTCAAGCATTTTTTGGCAGGCATTAGGTAGGGCTAGGCAGGGTAGTGGACACTATGTATGTTAAAATGGAGACCTGTAAGCTGGATTTTATTGCACTGTTTGCAGTATTTTCAAAGACGGTTTATTGACACAACTCTTTTTAATTTTCTAGGAAGCAGATGCAGAAGATGATGATGATGATTTGGATCTCTTTGGTGATGAGACCGAGGAAGAGAAGAAGGCTGCCGAAGAAAGAGAAGCATCTAAGAAGGCTTCTAGCAAGAAGAAAGAAAGTAAGAGTTTTTAGGGTTCCATCCAATAGAATTGTTTGCCTATAATTGCTCAATTTTTTTATTTTGTTTTATTTTTTTTGCATTGCGGTGGATTGTGTGACTGAGTGGAAAATATTTCTTCTGGATGTGCTTTGTTCAGAAACTTAGTTAAGGTAGCTAAGAATAGCATTTTTTGTGTAGCTATCATTGTCAGTGTTGTGTGTAAAGCGTTGAATTTCTAGCATTATGCATGGATGATCGGTGTTATACCTGAACCAATGTCAAAGTAATGTGATTGCGTGAGTAGGGTAGGCTAGTTAAGGATAGCATTTTGGGTAGCTCATTGTCTGTCAAGAGAAGCGTTGAATTTTCGAGCATTGCACCTGGGATTATGGGTGTTATGCATGAACCAACGCCAAAGTAACATTCTTTTCCTGAGATTGTATCACAAAGTAGGTGGATTATATATAGTCCTCTTTCCTTCTCTGGAGATGAGAAAGTTGTGTTTTTAAGAGTATTATACCTGGTACCTGGATAATGGGTGTTCTGAATGAACCAGTGTCAAATTTACATGAGTTTCAGATGAGTAGGCTATTCAAGGATAGCGGGGGTGTTTGGTAGAGAGAGTTTTAAAGAGAGTTTAGAGTTTTGGAGAGAGTTTAGAGTTTTGACTAGTAAAAACTCTATTTAGGGTGTTTGGTGAGAGAGAGGATTAAAAAGGGTTTTGTACCAAAAACTCTGATCAAAACTCTCTTTTGAAAAAGCTGGGTAGAGGAGCTTTTTCAAGAGAGTTTTGGAGAGAGAAAATAAATGTCTCTTTTGTACATATTATTAAAACTTAAATTTGTTTTGAAAAAAAAAAACATGTCTATAAATATAATTTTACATGCTCTAAAAGTACAAAACTCTAAACAAGCAGCTAAATGTTACCAAACACCTTTACACAACAATTATTTAAATCAGCAGTCAAATCCTCTGAACAAAAAAGTAATCATCTAACCACAAACTCTAAACTCTAAACTCTAATCACCAAACAAGGCCAGCATTTTTGTGTACCTAGTTTCTGTCAAGAGTAAGCGTTGAATTTCGAGCGTTACACCTGGATAATGGGTGCTATGCATGAACCAACGCCAAAGTAACATTCTTTTCCTGAGATATTATCCAAAAGTGGGTGGATTGTATATATACATATAGTCCTCTTTCCCTCTCCGGCAATGAGAAAGTTTTTTTCCTCCTCGTGTCCTTTGATTTTTATTCTGTAATAATAATATGTGAGTTCCTCTGACAAGTTTACCTTTCTATTCAAGGTGGAAAATCCTCCATTCTTATGGATGTGAAGCCATGGGATGATGAGACAGACATGAAGAAGTTGGAAGAGGCTGTTCGAAGTGTCCAAATGGAAGGTCTTACATGGGGAGCATGTATGTTTTCATCTATCCATCGTCTCAGCTTCATTTATTTACCTTTTTTTTTTTTTTTTTTTTTTTTGCCTTTGCCTTTCGGAAATATGATCTGAATAATTTCATTATGATCCTGCAGCGAAATTGGTTCCAGTCGGTTTTGGTATTAAGAAGCTAACTATCATGATGACAATTGTTGATGACCTTGTTTCTGTGGACGACCTCATCGAAGACCGCCTCACATCAGAGCCAGCCAACGAATATATCCAGAGCTGTGACATTGTTGCCTTCAACAAGATTTAAGAGGACCTACTTAGTTTGTTTCTAAAAGATTTTGTTTTTGTTAAGTGGGGTTGTAGAACACCCAGATTTAATTTAATGATAGCAAGTTTTTTTTTTTTAAATTATTTATTCGACGGGATTCTGTGTGAGAATTCTGGTATCTTTTACCACAATATAAGATAGAAGAATTCTGAGTAATATAATTATGCAAAAATCGTAGATTATCGTAGATTAACATGAATAATCCATACTATGTGTTTACTGACTACCAATTGCACCGGTTGAAATTAACAATTTTCTGTCCAAAAACAAGTTTACTTGGGCTAATTTGACTATCTTCATCTTCCAGTTCACTGTATCCTCCTCCTAATCTGACCCTCTTCATCTTCCACTTCACTGTATCATCCTCTTGTATCATCCTCTTACCCCTTAATTTTATATTCGTTCTTCTTCATGTTCAATAAGTGAAGCTGTTTGGTATTTGCTCCTCTTTGTTCACTGAAGAAAATGGTAAGATAAAAGAGAAGGTACTATCTAAAATTCATAGAGTAGGAAGAAAAATGTTTTTCACTAAAATAAATGAAGCCTTAAAATATTTTTTATAACAATAAGTATTTTCAGTACCGAGTATAACATACGAATGTTTTAATTAGTCTTTGCTCAAACTAAATGTTCTATATATATACCATGAATTATATATTTTAGTATAAATTTTAATCATGAATTGCACTATTTGATCATTTCTTGTAAAGTGAAATTACACTATTGTAAAAAAAATTTATCCATGTATGGTTATCTTGTTAAATTTTAATAAATTTTAATCATGAATTTCTCTTTCATATTTTGTTAATGATAAAAATACGTATTTTCAAATGTAATAAAAAAAATAATGACAAACAAAGCACTTATTTGAAACTTAAAACAATAACATATTTAAGTGCATTCTCTTTAGAAGGTTTTTAAAAATTAAAAATGAAAAATAGGGCAAAAATTAAGATGAAAAAAATCAAGTATAGTCAAATAATATACATAAATTAACGAATTAAGGCTGGTGAAAATTACTTAGAAAGAAAAATGAGCACTGATAAACATTATTTTGAAGGTGTGGTAGTATAGTTTTTATTATTTATTAATATTAAAGATTTCAACAAATATTTTTTAACGCATTTTGAGGTATCAATATGAGGGTGTAAACGACCAAATTATTCAAAATAATTTTAATATTAGTAACTTATAATCACAATTTTGCTTGTTTTAAAACCATTCTAATTAATTCATTCGTTTACACCATTAAATCGCTTGCTCAAAATACGTGAAAAAACAAATATTAAAATCTTTATATTACGAAGAAAGTAATTATAATTATTTTAGAAAAAACCAAATGCATCCTTGAAAAACGGAAGCCAGGTAATAACATGATAATTGATAAATACAAGTAATAAGTAAGGACCCAAATAAGAATTTAGGAGAAAAATGTATTTTTTATAATTTGTATTTTAATATAAAGATAAAAATATAAATATATTATACACCCGGATGTACAATATAGATTAGATCGAACGAACAAAAGTATACACCATTAACACCAATCATTACACCTCACGGATTATGAAAGGGAACTGATTTCCGCATCCCAAAAATTAATTTTCGCACTCCATCTTTATAGTATTAACCCGGATTAATATTATATAAGGTGGAGTGCGCAAATTAATTTTTAGGGTGCGAAAATCACTGGACATTATGAAATTACACATATGAGGGAAAAAAACTTCCCATGAGTCACGATTTCCACGGTTCCACTTTCCAAAAACCGCTGACCTCTCATATTTTTGGTCTTCTTAGAAAAAAAAAATACGGAGTATATGCGTAGTGCGCACATAAGCGCATTTTAGCACATAGTACCAACCAACACATCAATCATCTTTTTCTTATTTACTCAGGAATATAGTTTTTCTCATGGTTCTTATCATATTCTAGAATTTCTCTCTCTTCTTTCTCTCTCTAACTCACTCTTTCTCTCTTTGCACTCATTTCCTTTCTATGGCGCTTTCTGGTAATCCCTTTTTCTCTCTTTATCTAAGATTCTTTGTTTTATTTGGTGGGTGTGGAAATTTTGTCATCTGCAAATGATGGGGTTTTTGGTAATTTTTTTGTGGGTTTCCTGTGAAATTTTGTTCTTTGATGTTGAAATCTCTTTTGTTTAGCATCTAGTTGCTTGTTATCTGGTTTTACTGTTTTAAACATCTTTTGCATGCTTAATTGATCTGCTTGTTTGAATCTGTGTCTCATTTTGTGCTGTGGTCAATTTAGATCTCACTGTCAATCTTTGATCACATCTATGGTTATGTGTTTGTGTTTGGAACTATTTAATCAAAGTGAGTATTGTAGATTGAGTTATTGAAGAAGTTAATTTGATGATTTCTGTTCTAAATTGAGTTTATTCTTCATTTCTGATCAATCTCTGTAATGAATTGGTTGTGGTAATTATGATTGAGTATTAGAGTTACACAAGTTTTTTGATGCAGAATAACTCTTAGTGATTGAAGTCTGTAAATTGGGGGTATTTGTTGGGGGAAGATTGTGATTCTCAAGGGGAAGTATATAGGAAGAATATCTGTGATGTCAAGTGGTGGGCATACACACTGGTGCTACCAATGCAGGCAGCCAATTCGGCTTCGAAGCCGAGGCATGGTTTGCCCTTATTGTGATGGGGGGTTTGTGCAAGAGCTAGAAGAGCTTAGTGGAGGTCCTGCTGGAGTTGCTGCTCCTTATGGTCTTAGGGATGGTCCTGATCAGTTATATGGAATTATGGAAGCTTTAGACTCTTTGATGCTCCGGAGTAATCCCGAGCATAGGTTAGGGTTTATCGAAGCTTTGGAAACTTTTATGAGGCAGAGAAGGAGGCATGGCTTGGATGGAGACCGTAGTCCTTGGTTGGTTTTTCAAGGGCAAATGCCCGGAAGAACGCCAATGTCTCGAAATGGTGGGATTGAGATGTTTTTGAATGGGAACCCGGGAATTGGATTTAGTCGAGGAAACAATGGTGATGTGTTTGTGGGGCCCGGCCTTCAGGAGTTGATCGAGCAGCTAATGGTTGACCGGCAGGGCCCACCCCCGGCACCTCGAACAGCAATTGATGCACTCCCCATCATTAAGATCACTAGGGCACATATCCAGACTGAATCACAATGCCCAGTTTGTAAAGATCAGTTCGAGTTGGGAACTGAAGCAAGGCAACTGCCGTGCAACCACATTTATCATTCCGATTGCATTGTCCCGTGGTTAGTCCAGCATAATTCCTGCCCTGTGTGCCGCCATGAATTGGGGTCGAGTACTGCTACTTGCAGACAAAACCCTAGTAGTGGTAGCAGAAGAAGTTCTAGTAGCAACTCAAGAGACAGAGGAAGCAGTGATCAGAACACAAGCAGGAGGAACCCTTTCTCTTTTCTGTGGCCTTTTCGCTCGTCTAACAGCAGCAGCAGCAGCCGTGAGTATGTGGGGCCTAGCGTGAACAACCCCCCGCCAACTCCTCATGGAGATAATCATGAGATGAACTACAGTGGCTGGCCTTTTGATTACTAGATGTATGTCTGGTATCATCAGCATTGCTTGAATTACTGTCTTGGCAATCAATTTGGCTGTCTTAGCTGAACTTCGGTAAATATGTTGAATCGCATCAAAATGTTGTCTCAGACAATGGCTTTGTATTTGGTCGTGGTCTCAATATGGCAAGACCTCTACAGGTTTATGGCTTCTTCTCAAGATAATTTTTCTTTCTTTTTTTTTTTTTGCTTTTTTGGAGTAATGACTTGTGTAGATATGTATTATGTCAGCTGTTTTTGCTACTTTCAACAGCTTCTTCTATTTTCTCGGTTTTTCATCCTTGAATGTTCATAAATGAGAACTTAGGTCACATTTTCTGTATGTTCAAGGGGTCTATTGAGAATATTTTACAGTACTAGGATTGAATGGGAGCATCTTCTAGTTGTAGTTGTATGAGTTATCATAGGACATTGGTCATCGAGGATATGGTAGTAGTTTGGCCCACATCTTTTGCCCTGGTGGTGAGAGATCAAACCTCACCCATTACACGAGGAATTCCCCCCTCCCCTTTTCCGTACCAAATAAATAAAAAGGGACACTAGTCATCTTGATTGGAGTCTTTAGAAGCGTATTCCCCACCGCCAACGTGAAAATTTTGTATATGAGTGCACACTTGAGATCAAATCAAGAACTAATAGTAGAAGATGTGATTATTGTTAGTGTTAGATACTTAGAGAGTTAGGGTTTAGCCCTTTGCATCTAAGTATTAGTGACACCGTGGCCAAAGTGACCCATACTTGGTTATCGAAACCTGAATCTACTCTATTATCGAAACCTGAATCTGAATTAACCCGACCATTAGTGTGTATAATATTTGTGATCATGCACTTTAGTTCTATTTGGCAAAACCCGAACTCAACCCGATCCAACATCAAAATTCCCTGAACCGAATTTACCCAATCCAAACGACCTGGTTGCCACCTCACTGACACCATTAGTTTGGTGTCTTGCTTGGATCTTGTGCTAGTATGGAAGAGAATTACATTAGGTAGAAGGCTATGGTGTAATAATGGGCACCCTTAAATAAAACTTGCTGGTCTATTGGTTTTGAATTACAAATCGCATCATCCAAGCAAAGGAGTGAGAATATAACTAACATGTTTCGGCTAGGGATTTACGATTGGTGATTAATGTTGAAGGTGTCGTGAATCGTGGATTTGACTTGACAGTAAGGAAGTTGATTGTGCCACCCAATTTTGTTCATCTCGTGCAAAGCATCTTCGCGTGATCGATGTGGTTGTGGTTCCTTCCTGTCAATCTTGCAATTTCCAACAAAGTGTCCTACTATTATTCTTTTTGGATTTTGGATTCTCACCCAACTTGTTTGTGTTTGACAAAGTGGGGATTGGTTATAAAGACCGAAAATTTTTAATTATGCAATTTTTTTATTAAAAAAAATATAGATTTGAGATCTTTTTAGTTTTGTTTAAAATCTAGATGTGTAGTTTTTTAAATATCAACTTTTATTAAAAAAATAAATAAATTTATAGAGTATAGTAGAAGATATGAATTTTTAAATACGTGCATTAAAAATTGCAAAAGGCAAGCGTACCAAATTTTTACAGTCCGTTTGGTTGTTAGTAATAAATTGTGAATTTTAAGTGTAATTTGTTAAGGAAACACTTCATAATTCTCATTGAAAACATATTTTTCATTATCAAACTTGAAATTTCTTTTTATTTTTCATTACCACACTTTATCATGGAGAAGTGTGGTATTAGATAGGAATGGATATTTGGGAAGAAAATTAGATAAATTGGAGTTAAACTAGCACCACCATAGGAATGAGTTTTGATTTTCCTTTCAAATTTAGTAATAAATTCATTACAATTACTACAATTTAAAACCGGCTACCAAACGAACTGTTAGAGATAGAGTAGCTATTTATAATTGAAATTCTCCGAGTTTATAGTTGAATCTGATAAGGTCGTCTTATTTGACCATGTTTTTCATTACATGTAAAGATGAAATTTTGATCAACGTAAATAGTATAGATATTTGACTGTTGTAAATAGAATAGTCTGTAACAGATGTTTTTTATAATATACTTGAAACATTTGAAAAATTATTACAAATTATAAGAAATATTTTGATTAATAGTTTTTTTTTTTAATTTGAAATTACAATGTTTAGTGGTGTTTTTGCCTAAACTTTTTCAAGATATGAATATATGACAAGTTTAATTTACTACCAATAATAATGATTTTTGAAATGGGGCGGTTTAAAAGTGGGTTGTGTTTTTTCCACCATGAATTTGTGGCTTGTCTTTAGCGATACCAAAATGGATTCGGATTGTAATCTTGTATCAGAAATACTATTGTGGGTCTGGCTAGCTTTGGATTATTTTGATTTTTGGGTATGTTCTCTTCAACTTATATCATATCAGTTCTCATAATATAAGTTCAAATTTTCATAGATTTTCAAATCTTATTAGATCAAATCAGAAAAAATAAGACGAAGAGAACACACCCTTTGTTGAGAATGTTGTTTGACTTAAGGATGTGTTTGTTTTTGCTTGTTGCGGTCAAAGCTTGTTAATAAGATCTCGAGGTTTATCAAAATTTTGGTATCAAAACGTTGAAAAAATGTTTACATCCATAAGTTGTCTATCACTTCTCCAATAAACTGAATTTATATAGATTGATTTAAAATTAAACTTTTAACTAAAGTTTATTTAATTCTAATAATATTTTTAAAAAAATATAAAGATCATGCATGCCACGGGATATGTAATGAGAATATTTAATCCTCAATGAAAACAAAGTATTTGTTAATCGTAGAATATTTTTTTTTTATTTTAAGAAATTAACTTGCTTATTCACTTATTGGTCATTGTGAAAATTTGAAATTTTGACATCAACTTTTAAAGGCAGAGGTGGAAATGTGGAATATGTGCACCATATGTATTTAGTTCTTGCTATCTTCAATTATAAACTAAAGGAGAGTGATGGTGATAGATCACTTCAAAATTAGGACTCCCTCCGTTCCCATTTGTTTGTCCTGTTTTGACTTTGCACATATGCCAATGCATTTGTTTGACCTTAAATATCTCTTGTTGTATATGTGTATAAATTATAATAATTAGATATTAATAACGTACTCATGAAGACGAATCAAACAAGACCCCAAATGACTATATTATGTTTTATATGTTGAGAGTAATTAAAAAGATTCTCCCATCTTATGAATAGTGTCAGATTCCAAACAGGACAAACAAATGGGAACGGAGGGAGGAATTTATATGCACCATGTGTCTTCTCTAAAGCTCTAATTTAGGTTTTGTTTGTTCTTAATTTAGTACCTACCAACTATTCTTTCATTTATAATCAATCACTACTCTTAATAAATAACTCTTGAAAAAAATTCAACCTTCCTATAGCATTTCTATTCAATGTCTTTTTCAGTTTTAAGTATGCTAATTTATTGCGTTTCTTTATGTCATTTTTAATGCATATGATTGACATAATGACACAATTAGATCATACGAAGCTTTCATTTAGGTGCCATTTGGTACGGGGCAAAGGAAAGGAATTAGCAAAGAGAAAGGAAATACCCCCCTATTCCCTTTCCTGTTTGGTCTGACTACTCCCGTAGCTTCTTATCCGATAAGAGATTGTGGAGGTGGTGGCCGGAGAAGGAGATGCGGCGGTAGTTGTGGAGAGAGGGAAAAGATCCGGTGGTAGAAGATGGTGATAAAAGTGGCTTATATGAGGTCGCTGATGTTGCTTTGTTGCAGTGGACTATTGGTGTGGAATCTGTAGATGGGTGAAGAAGAGATTAGGAGAATCCAAGTCCTTGGAGGAGGGAATGGGGATTGATGGGTTTAGGGTAATCTGAAGATAAAAGTGGGGGAATGAAATTTTTAAAAATAGTCCACATGCAGTCAAACAACCACTAAATCTAAAAAATTCGTCGCAATTGGGATTTGGGAGTAGTTCTAACACCCACTCGTAGTCCCTTATATACAGCAACCCTGATTACAAAATGACCAATTGACCATGAACAATGTAGTCCCTTATATACAGGTCAGATATGCTGCTCTAAAAAATTTCTTCTGAACTTTCTGTCAATTTAGCCAGAAATCAAAAATTTGTATGGTTTTTTCATGTGTGATTGATGGTGTTGAGTACTTCTGACAAAACAACCCACGCAGCACCGCCCATCACTAGGGAAAGAGTAAGCTTTCCCCCGGGAACCACCTGGGGTACTTTCAGGAGTTCTGGCGAAGTCACATATCGGTCCGACCAAGACATTGCTGCAGGAAGAATGCCAAAAAGCACCAATACTGCAATATTACAGCAGTAATCAACAACTTCATTTATAGCAATATTAGAACAGCGAAAAAAAATGCAAGATACTTCATTTTAAAAGAGTTGGATGTTCGTCAAAAAAAAAAAAAGGGGAAAATGTAAGAAGAGACAGTTCTATTGGGATTCACATTATCAGGCAATGGAAAAAAGCAAGGCGAGTGCTTACCACCATATGTTCCAGCAAAATCCAAAGCCTTGAAAAATATTTCGGGGTCTAACTGTGCCAGTACTAATGGTGGGATCAAAGTGATCAAATATGGAAGTGTTTTGCTTTGTCCTGTGGGGAGTTTCAGCACTGCAAATTTGAAAAAGATAACTCAATTAAGCATCAACCAAAGAGACAAAGATGCATTGCATTAGAATAATTGCATAAGATATGACTTTCAGTTGACTTGAAAAATGTCTTTTTTATCGGAGTGAAAATACATCCCTATTTCGAATTTAGCAAGTCTCTTGTCAGCCCGTTTGATAACTTTTACACTGTAAGATTTATTGTACAAGTTCTGCTTTATGACAGGAGGTTTTTTATTTCGAATTAACATTTACAAAGTGGCAGATTTCTTCTTGAAAGAGGGGGGAAATTCAAATATAAACCCTAGGAATGTACATTTTGGCAGAGAAAATTAATCAATACTAGCACCATGTACATACTTGAATAAAGCACTGGGACGTGGGAAGTCTGAAATTAAAAAGTTAAAAAAAAAAAATCTTCAAGTTTCTGTTGCTTGACCAAATGTCTGTTGACATACAATTTTTTTTACCCATTATTCAAATGAAATCAAGAACAGTTGGGGAGTGTAATTGGCGATGCAAAGGAGAGAGTCTTACAGTCAGCTAAGAAGTCAGCAAGCCCCAGAACAAATCCAATGTATGATGTTGCTATGGCGAGCAACGAAAAGGTTTCAACTATTGGCTGCATTACATCAATTTTGAAAACAAAAGCAACATGTAGAGTTGGTCAAGCTGCAGCTTCATATTCTATGGCACCATAATACTATAAAAGAACTTAAAACTCACTTACCCCAACCAATCCATTGCTGGACCTCAGCTGTTGTAATGGATCAAGAATTTTCTCAAAATCTGAACCTATATCTGTTATTGTACCAAGAATTACCCCATTCCAAACAAGAAACAGGAGCAGGGGAATAGCTGTTCCTACAACAACTGCAGTCCTGCAACATAACTCATTCCCATAATTCATAAGAAACAAGAACTTTGACAGACAATTTGAAACTCTATCATACAGGAGGATTAATTGCAGTCATTCTTACAATTGCTATACGGCAGGCATATTGTTCAATTCTATGTTAACAGGTGTAATAAGCGTGACGCGTACTAGTTCAGAAGTATAATATTTAAACTTGCTACAATGATGAACATTTGAATAGCTGAACTAAAATAAAAAAAAAAGTTCCAAGTTTTTCTAGACAGATCATTCTACTCCATATGTTGATTCTAGTAATTGGTCTTAGGTAGCAATGTGGCAATGCATAGTGCAAGCCAACTTATTGAACATCACAAATTGTCTAAAGATAAGCATCAGTGATAGGAGTGCTAATCAGAGTTTCACCTTACTTTTGATATGTCACCCTCCAAATTTGTACAAAGAACAGGTACCACATTCTGCACAAACCAAAGGATAGATATGGCTAATACTGGAACTAATGAGCTAAAACATAGTTTGCCATATCAAAAATTATTTTCAAACTGTGATTTTTACAATCATAATTCAGAAATTATTAATGGTTACACACTTGCACATTACTTAGATAACAAATAAAATAAAATTGGATGAAGTAGTGCACTTACATGGTAGACAAATGCAAGTGTTATGACAGGTATACTTGAAGGCACAGCTTCAAAATTGGCTTTCAAAAGAGCGTCAAAATGTAGACCCCCACTGGCAACGACCTGGAGATGCGTATAATAAACTTATTCAGAATATGCAGTAAAAAGCTGCACTGCAATGCCTAAAAATCACGGCTCCACCTAGTAACTAGTATAATCATGGTCAATATAGAAGCGATTCCAGCACACTTGTTTCTAATAAGATAGAATTGTAAAGAAAATAAAGAAAAAGAGCAATGCGTGATGCAAATCAAGAACAGGAAATCTCACCACTAGAGCTGTAAAAGAAGTAACGATCCCCAACACTAGAAGCCCATTAACAGCACCAATAATACGTTGGCTGCAGATAAACACAGAAATCAATTTCATCCTAGTAGTAAACTCAAACGTGATTAGCGATAAGTATATCAAAAACACAATTTTATACGGAGTATTTACCACTAAGCTTTTACATAATTTATTTCTCATTTAATATCTCAAATCTAACCAGTCTACAAAAACTAAGACAAAGCATCACTATTGGACAATGAAAGTCAGCAATAGGCATGGAGGAGATTTTTTTTTTTTTAAAAAAAACACATAAATTGTGGTTGCAATGTTGCATGTGAGAAAAGTGAAAGATCAATATACTGCAAGTTCACATGTTTCTTTTACGTTAATATCAAACATGATGTAGAAAAGAAGAGAAAAATGATCATACACACCTTCGTAAGTAAGATGGTATAATGGACTCACAACCTACTGGAAATTTCACAGTAAAATAGCAGAATAAAAATAGGGACAGCCAAAATGAAGGTATTTGATTGATGGGAAAGAATGAATACAAATTTCTGCCTAAAAACATTACATTCTTTCTCTCTTCTTATATATACAAACTACTACCCTCAGCCTACAAAGTATCCTCTCCTGCTATTCTCAGAATTCTGCTGCTGTCCTTGACTGTAGTGTGGTAGTGGGTGATGTTGTTGTAGTGGGTTGATGTACTAGGTTGTCTCCCTTGCTGACTAGACTTGTCTTTTTCCTTGCATATGTCTGAATTATCTTTGGCTTGTATGGCTCCATTACAGATGGCAATCAGGCCAGTATACACCTGAACACCACCTCTTCCTACTATTATAGAGGTAGGAATTCTCTCCCATAACTCATTGTATTTCTTTTGTGATGATTTCTTTTTACAGAGATATTCCACTATTTATATATTTAAGTAACAAACAACTTCTTCTAGAAGGCTGGCTCATCCTAACAAACTTTCTCACAATTATTCCCCTTAGAATCTCATTCATTCCCACATCACAATTCAGTTAACAATCTACTGCTGAGCTGGCCTGACCCTTTTCCTTGCATAAGTCATGGTAATATGAGGTTTGGGATGATTCATAGCAAAAAGTAAAAGATTAATATACTAATGCTGCAAGTTCACATGTTTATTTTACGTTAATATCAAGCAGGATGTAGAGAAGTAGAGAAAAATGATCATACCTTCCTAAGTAACATAATGCTCCAAAAGTTAGGGAAAACAATGTTGCACTTTCCCATCTGTCATAAGAATTACATATATCAGAAATTGTACACTAAAGGAATTACAAGTACTATATGCATATTCATTCTGTTCTACTTGCAACTATTCATAACAGGATTCACTCATTGTATTCTTCATAGACATGCCAACTTCACCCAAATGACACTAGCAATGCAAGAAGCCAACTAGCCAAGAAGCAATTAAAAATATAAAAAACAAAGGTTGACACATATATTCTACTGATTCAGAATCAGAAGCTAAAATTCATACCAAGGACATGTGGAATGCATTGAGAAAAGCTGAAGGGGTGTTAAGGTGATCATATTGTCACTTGTCAGCCTGATGCTCGACTATGCTAAACCTATGGCAGACTGGCCAAGCATGATATAAAGTAAATCATGAGCAAAAGTGACTGTCAGTGCAAAACAAATTGTTGAGATAGAGAGAAAAAAGTGCTTCTGAGTCAAACTAAGTTGATTATCAGCTCAAATATCGAAACTAGACACAGAAAATTTGAAATTGCTATAAAAGAAAGACCAAACTCCTTTGAGTGACAGAACAGCATCTAGTCAGATATGTTTATAAATGCATCCACTATAGCCAAGAGTGTCTTTCCAAATGAAATTATACAGGATTGGATCTTTTACGTATATTCCAGGAACAGTTAAGGAAGGCTAAAGGCTACCTAGAAGCTGGATATATGGTGAGTGATTATGATTACAACTGTCCAAGTACATATAAAAAAATAATAAAAAATTAACAACAATAACAACAGAATAACAACAGCACTTATACTTCACAAAATTCAAAGGAAAGGAAAACGCAGGAGCATAGCTCATACTGTGGAATACCAAGGTAGTTTGTCAAGATATCAGAAGAACGTGATATGTAGGCAACAAGGAGAGCATAATGTATAAAAATGTATGACCAGCTGCAGTACAAAGAAATATAGTCATTAGCCGATAAAAGAAATAAAAACCATAATAGAATCATAAGATAAGTGTTACTGACACAGGTCCCAATGTCCCTTGATGTGGTCCATTTTGCCAGATATGGCAAAGTAGATACTTGAAATTGTTGCTTTATGAACAATTAAAATGAAAAGGAAGAAGCCTTTGTTGCAGAGTTAAATAATACTATCTAGAGATTTGTCAAGACTAACTGATGCAACTCAGTTTGCAATGTTGTGTTGTACATACTACCCAAGCTACTTCCTAACAATATGAGTCAATCTGACCCTAACACCATCTTCTTTTCTACATACATCCTCTCCATTTATCCTGTAAAGGATTTCTTATACTGAACCATTTAACTAGCTTTTGAAGTATAGGTAGTACTTTTTTAATAGCCATTTTCACCTAGAACTAGCTGTCAACACGGAACAGCCCAAAGCATAGTAAGTTAATTAGGATAAAGTCCTGCAATTGTATTTTAGTGCTAGGTAGAACCACAATCTTTGTGAAGGATATGCTCTGTAATGAACTGAGTAGCTAAACAGAATATTTAGCTAATAGTATGTAATTGCAAGAAGAAAAGTAGATGATTAAAGACTGATTTAATGGGAATTACAGATAATTAGAAAGATAAATTCCACATTCGAGAGTTGGATGCTCTCCCTAATCAAGCTTTTGAGAGGCTTGAATCTCTCCCAAGAAAACAAGTAAACACTTGACAAATTTTTCCCCGTGACTTCTCTCTCCCTAACCTTCCTTATTTATAGAAACGTACCAACTCACAAACCTTACTAGAGACTTCTACAAGCTACTAATGACAACTTATTTATTTATATCCTAAAATACCCTTTCAGCTTAGCTAGTTCGTAACATGCTCATGCAGTTATACCCATTTAAACTTTACAAGAGGAAGCTGCTTGTGCACATAAGCATAGTCCAAAATGAAGTATCTTACCAAGCAACTTGGACCCCTACTGACCCGATGGTTCTTCTTGCCATAGAAACCTGAAAATAAATGGTAAAAAGTGATAAGCTGCATCAGAAAAAAGAAGGAAGACACCAAATACTCTTCATAAATTTACCAAAAGGCAACAGTCTAAACAGATAGTGAATGGTTTGTGCTGCTAAATCAACCTGTGTTATGTTATTTATGTATGTTTCATAATTGCATTATAAGATCCACTTTATTAAGTTGATGGTGCAACCACGCATTTAGCAAGATTTGTATTTAGGAGATCAGTAAGAAGTACCCTAGGAAATTGAGCTCTATAGTAAACAAGCAAGTATAAGATCTCAATTCTCAGCAGAATAATTTATGAAAATCACATGTGTTTCGGTTACATTACAAAGAAAGATTTCTGTCAAATCCACATATTATGATATTAACCCGTTACTGGAAAACTCTGATGCAATAATACACCCTGGAACATAATTCACTAATGTCATTCTGAAAAGCAAATATTTCAAAGGTCCAAATATTTGCTGACACTTAAAGACATAAAAAAGATTCTAAGAGATTGGTGCACTTGAAGTCTGGAACAGAAAAGTCTCTAAACAACAAGTAAATAAGAACCATTTGTGACTATTAATAATGCAATTGCATATGTTCCAAAATGAAGCTCATTCCAAATACTAAGATGTCTAAAGTGCAATAGTTGTTTTCCTCATAAAAAAAGGTATGCCATTTTCGAGAAACCACTAAAAAAATCGCTTTTACTAATATAATGGCATATGTTCGGTATTTGAAAATTTGAAATATAACAAAGAATTTGATCACTATGATAATACAAAAGTTGGTAGAATAGAAATAAGAGTGAAATGAAACTTGTTAAATGATAATCACTTGGTTAAACTCATTCATGACACATTTGGGGTTGTCCTGCAAATAGTAAAGGAACTCTATTTCCTCGCCCATTCAAAATAATAACAATAATGAGGCATATTTACCAAAGAAACACCGCCGGAACCCAACTCACACATTGTGTTTATATTAATCTCAGCAATAAGCAAGCCAGTCACAACCTGCATCATTCCAAGAATATGTTAGCTTCTCCAATCAGTCACGATTACTGAAAATCAAATCAAAAAATTCGTTGCAAAGAATATGATTGCACTGAAACAGGAGGGGGGTAGAAAGTAGTGTAAGACCCCTACCATGAATGCCCAACAACCAATGCACGCCACAGCAGATGCAAGAAAACCAGATTCTTGCGTCACAGCAGGAATTGCTAAAATCCCAGCACCTACCTGAAATGTTCTCACAAAAAATACCAAGTCAAACAAAATGATAGCCACTAAGAGAGAAACCAAACTTACAGAAAAATAGATAATCATTTCAAGCATCGTGTTATAGTAGAAGCAATGTATTCAGCGGAAAACCGACACCAACAATTCCACCTACGACACCTCATTTCACCTTCCTACCTATGGTTTAATAACAGGTAACAATAGTCTCAACTTGAAGGTGTTTTCAGTTTTCACAAAACAGTCCTGTAAGGTCTACATTCTCTTATAAACTGGTGAATTTTTCGTTTTCCTTTCCTGCACCGAAACTTTTGTCTTAACTGTCTATGTTGACCCCTGTCCCGAACCTTTTCTTACCTCCTCACTGCTCTCCCATAAGTCCCCTACCTACCCTTGATATCCTTCACAGCATCAACTTATCCCTCAATCCTCTACCACTACTACCTCAATAACTATTATCATCGCCTTCTATCATATCAAAGGTGAAAAGAAACTGTGAATACACTGATGAATTCATTAGCAGATATTACACACAGTGTCAAAATTCTACTTTCAAAATTTTACACTTCCTAGTAGTTATGTACATAAAACTTAAAGCTTCAAATATGGAGAATCAATGCATATAATGAAGTCAAGCCGCTCATATTACATGTCAAAGCTCCAAAACCTCTTTTTTCTCTTACCCTCTTTTCTCCCTCCCTCAAACCCTAGTTTTTGTGAATTAGATTTAGGGGCTGCAACGTGCCTTTTTGGCAGATGATAAGCATAAGCCCCACTTTTCATTACTCTATTTTTTTACTTTAGTTCTCCAATAATTAATAAAAATCCATTCTCTCTCTCTTTGAGAGTTTTTCCCACCCATAAATTGGCTTATACCTTTCCATACATTGGGTTATACCTTCCCATGCATTGAGTTTTATCTCTCTCCTTGTGAGAATTTGGGTTTTTAAGGTTTTGATTATCGTTGTTATTAGAAGAATCAATTTGTTACTAAAGACTTGTGTGATGTTGAATCGGGTGTCAATTCTACCTCTACAATCAAGTGGATTAATTTTTGTTCAATTCAAAAAATACGGCATATCACAAGACCCCTTGTAAAATGTTGCAAAAAACGGCGATGTGAAATACGGTATTCATGAATGTCAAATTTCATTCACAACAATTGTAATTTTGCCAAATTAGAATATAATTTGATTCAATTTGTTTTGCATTTGCTATTTTGGTTTCGATTGTAGTCGTTGTATGACCCTTTTATAGTTTTATCAGAATGGATTTGTTTCAAATTTTTGTTTTAAAGAAAAAGCTCCAAAACCTTGTCACCAGATAACTTAGACAACACCATGAGGCACATTGCTGAATGCTGATCATTAAATAACATTATACTCCTCCGTAACAATTAACAATGCTAGTGCAGTAGTGTGAAAGCAGTCAATGATCAATAAAAATCACTACAACCACAAAACTTTGCATGAAATTTGTACAACTTCCACATACTACATGCACATAACCAGTTTTAATTAATTCCCCAACTATTCAATCCAAAAACCATTTAGTTCAATTATTTTCTTATCACTAAGCTAAAATCGACTAGTTTATAGGGATGTCATACCGTAGTTCCAGCTACAAGGAAAATTGAACTGCTAAGGCTACCTGCCAACAAAAGGGGGAAAAAGAATTTTTACAAAAATGATAATCAAACATCAAATTCAACAATTTATGCAAGTCGATCATATGGGCAAACTTAAGCTAAACTTCCGATTACCAGGTTCATGCTTGAGAGTGGCCTGGTTAAGGTTTGAAAACAATTTCTCAAATTCATACTTTTGAACTTCGTTTCCTTCTTCTACTTGTTCTTGTTCCTCCACTCCTACTTTTTTGAGTGGTTTTTGGGTGGATTGTCTTTGTTTTTGAGATAGACATCTTAAACTGGAGAATCTGAACTGATGAGATAACTGGGTAGTGCGAAATTGGGAAAATTGAACTGGGTTTAATGGCTTAACTGGATGAAGATGATTGTGGCAACATATAATTTTGTGGGTTTTGGGGTTAAGAAATTGGGTGCCAAGAAATGCCATTTCTTTTGCATCAAATCATATTTGGTTGATGTTGTAACTTTATGTAATGGTAAATATTATTATTGTGAGCTATTGAAAGGGGCCACGTTATCTGCAAAGAGAAGCTGTTCTACTTCTGTGGTTTTGGAGTCGCTTTCAGGAGGAGGATGACAGCGATTGTGAATCTGTGATTGTGTTTAGGAAGCTCATGCAAAGTCAAAGAGGACTGTTTAGTGTTTAGCCAAACAAAAAGGAAATGATTTTAGGGTTGTCAAATTTGATTTTGGCACTCCTCCTTCTCTCACATTAATAGTAATATTGGGGAGTGTCAAAATCACTCCCCAAACAAAAAGAGGGAAAGAGTAAATTGTATTGAGGAAAGGAATGACGTTTAAAATCATTTGCGAGAAAGGACCTTATAAAAAAAATGTTTTTAACGACCAAAACCTTTGCAAAGGTTGGCCAAGGTGTTACTTCGCAAAGTTTTTATGGGTTTTAGTCGTTAAAAGCCAAAAAAAATAAGGTCATTTCTCACAAAGTGACCAATTTTAAAGGTCGTTTCTGACAATTTATCCTTTTATTAATTGATGTGTTTTATTTTCACCAGATCAAATTGAATTATTCTCTCCGTCTACATTGAATTGCTTCAAATTGACTTTAACACTATTTACATTGTTACTTTGACCTTGTTTAATTTGATATAGATAGTGAAAAATATAGTCATGTGGATCTTGTTTGATTCATTTCGGAGCGTACTTTCGAAATATATGGTTTTTATAATTTTTTCTTATGTATAATTAGAGATGTTAATATTTAAAGTTATGTCTCGTGAGATGTGGAAAAACAAATAGAACAATTAAATGTGAACAAAGGGAATAGAATGGAATGGATAACTTTTTAGTTTAGTTTTTTTAATTCTAATTAAATTTACAGAATATTGATTCTCTTCTTTGTACTTCATTGTTCGAGTTAATTGAATAAGTTTTTTGGTTACTAGACTCTGTTTTTCAATGGGATGCCCCTCACTGATGATGAACAAGAATTTAATTCAATCTATCTCTGAGTGAGTTTCTTTTAAAAAATAATTATAAAATAATAATGATAGAATAAAATTAGTTTATATTGTGTAGGAGTGATTTAAGTTAATTATTGATTTTTTAATCAATAATTTTAAAAAAACTTAAATATGATTGGAACTTATTGGGCATGAGGAGTTAACTTAGATTTGTTACCTATTACCTTATTAAAAAAAACCATGAATTGAGTTGAACAACAATAATAACTAACAAAAGCAAAAGTTTTTTTTTTTACGTAAACAAAAACAAAAGTTGATATACTATTATTTCTTAATAGAGTAGATTTTTTTCATCGAAAAATTATGTTGGCATTGATTGAGATTGGGGGAGGAAAGTTATAATTAGTGACAACGGTTGCACATCATGTATGTGAAAATTGCACCAAAAGATTGTTGTGTGCATATGTATAACTAGCCTTGTGTGCACGCTTTGCGTGCGACAATATTTTTAATGTATCTTCAAATATCGAACGTTTTTGTTCTATAAATTAAAATATTTTTAAAATTCACACTATTCACATAATCGTAAGCAAACATTGAAAAACAAATTGTAGTAATGCTTGATAAAGTTATTCCCTATCAAGAGATAACTATTACGGCCCGTTTGGTTGTTGGCAATAAATTGTAGTAATGGTAATGAATTTATAGTGTAATTTTGTTAAGGAGGAACCTTATAATCTCCATGAAAAAACAAATTTTTATTCTCAAGCTTCAATTTTCTTCTCATTTTTCATTCACATCCATTATCATTGGGGAGAGTGGTATTTGATAGGAATGAATATTTGGAAAGAAAATTAGATAAATTGGAGTAAAAGTAACAACACTTGGGAATGTATTTTGATTTCCCTTCCAATTTTAGTTATAAATTTATTCACATTATCATGATTTATAATCGGCTACTAAACAGATCATTAATGTATTTAATGTAACTTTTATTCCGTTAATTTAACGACCTAATTTAGACTTTGTGAAGTTTAGCACCACCAAAGTAAAATTTCCATGATGAATCATTTATAATTTTTTAAATTAAAAAAATATAAATAGTAAACAAATATGCGAAAGAAGCGGGCTAATTTCCATGATTTTTTTTAGGGGCTAATTTCCATGATAAATCTTAATTTTTTAATTTAATCTTTTTTCTTGCTGGAAAAGAAAAGAAAAGGGGAAATGCAAAAATTGTGTGGAACTACAAATACTGGTAGTCTGGTATACTTGCATTTTTTATCCTTCTAAAACCCTAAACCTCGGTTAGCTACTCTCTCATTTGCTCATTCAATAGCAGGCGCAATCAAGTAATCTCTCTTTCCTATTTCTCTGTCTTCATCGTAACAATTTTTTCCCTACTGATTTAAGCTCTCATTTAAATCGTTTTTTTTTATGACAGTAATCAAATATGCGTACATTTATGCTTGATTGTTGTTTGCGAAGAACTTGTAATTTTAGGTCTGAAATAGTTGGATTAGTTTGGTGGCTGAAGATTTTTGAGGTTATTTGTTGAATTTATAAAACCTTTTTTTGTTGTTGCTGGATTTGTGTTTATAAGTCATTTTTTGCTAGGTAAAATGCACTCTTCTGGATTACAGGCTTATCGAATCTAGATTTTTGGTTAGATCATTCGTTATTGATGCAAAATGTTTTTGTTAATGTCATTTTATTGTTGCTCTCACATAAACTAAACGTTTTTGTAATTTTACTGTATATGAGCTGTTGGAAGGTTTATGTGGATATATAGCTCTAACAATGTTTGATTGTGGCTAATCAAATTGTGTACATTTTTCAGCTGTTTGAAAAATGAATTTCAATAACGTCAAGGTTCCCAAAATGCCCGGTGGAGGAGCGGCATCGGCTTTAATTAAGGTTGGAGTTCTTGGTGCTATTGGATTGTATGGCATCACTAATAGTCTTTACAACGTTGAAGGTGGTCACCGAGCCATTGTCTTCAACCGCATTTATGGTATCAAGGACAAGGTGAGTTTCTCTCCTTATGAAAGGTTGTAGGGAGCATGCCGTTGTCTGGTGTATGCATTAGTAGATTGAGCAGTCATGATAGGTCTCTTGCTTTTTGTAAATTTTGAAGAGCTAATACTCAATGATATTTTTATGCGGTTTTTGTATTTATATGAAATTTAAAGAATGATTGATTTACATTGTTGCTGACTCTGTATCAGATATGATAATGTAAAACGATTATGCCATAAACATCTTGTTCATTTGGAATTTCTTTGCTATGCCCAAAGCACTTTAAAGAACGTAGTTAATCTAGTATGATGTGTGTAGTGAGATTGTTTATGTTGTTTCTTCTCTTTAAAAGAATGTTTTTACAACTTTAGTTCTCCTAGGGAAGGTACTTGGAAAAGGAATATTGTTGGGAAGGAAGTTTTGGAGCAGCTCTATTTCACAAATATGGTCTAATACAGCAGTTTAGGAACTTGAAATGAGTTTTTTTCACCTTGTGAAATGTGCATTGCCCAGTTTTTTGCTATGAAGCCTTATTAATTGTTATTTGATTTTCACTCTGATAATAGAGGATTTTTACAAAGCATGGAGCATATTGAAAATTTTGTCTTATTGAGAGATGTTTTTGTGATTAATATATATTTTAGCACTTGCTCAAATTTACTCTTTTTGTTTCAAATTAAATGCAACATTTGCCTTTTCACACTCCCCAATTCCTAGTTTAAAATTTTAACATCTTTAATTGTGTTTTGAAAGAAAATATATAAAAAAAAGTTGATATTTAGAAAATTCACATTGAGGCGACTCAAACAAGATTTCATATGGCTATAGTCTTTCTTATGTATAAAATTCTTTAAGGTATCAGTGGCGGATTCAGCCAATTTTAGTGGGTTCACGTGACCCCACTTGGATCTAGACAAATAAAATTTTTACCTATAAAATTTAATTTTTTTTTTTAAAAATTCCCTTAAAATTTGTTTACTTGACCCCAATAAAATACTGAAAATGCATTTTGACCCCGCTAGATATTATTCCTGGATCCGCCACTGTAAGGTATACATGTGAATAGTAGTGTCAGTCAAATTGTTTCATTTAATTTGGAACATAAGGGGTAGATTATAAAATACTCTATTGATCTAGGTCATATTTTTAGAGGATTGTATTTTCTTTTTATAGTTTTATCTTTTCTTTATTCTTTGAGAGTGGTTGATAAAATACCTGTTGCATAGGTTTTCCCTGAAGGAACACATTTCATGATTCCATGGTTTGAGAGGCCAGTCATATATGATGTTCGTGCACGACCTCATCTAGTTGAAAGTACTTCTGGTAGTCGTGATCTTCAAATGGTAAGTTGCTGCTTAAGTGTCATACTGTGTCAGCATGTAACTATTGTTAATCTGTGGTTTGCTTTCACTGAAGTTGTCCAATTTTTTTACCCCATTTATATATATTAACAATTATATTTATCTGTGCTTGTATATGGTGCAGCTTTTGAGTGTAGACATCCACTTATTCATTTTGGCATGGTTGATCTTGTCTGTGTAATAACTAGAACTGGATCTTGTTTCTATTTCTTCCTCTTTAACGTATCACCAAAACACGTCTATCCTTGAGTTCTGTCATCCTCTCGTTTCATAATAGAATTACCTTAGTTGTCAGCTTAGTGCTTGCTGAAAATGATTGTTAGCTCTTCCCTGATGTACTCTAGCCCCTACTTAATGTGGGAAATAGGGATTTTTTAAAGAACATTGGTAATGTTGATTTGTTCCTAGCGGTAAATCAAGTTGTTTCCAGGAATTGTTATGTAGATGTGTAATTCTCAATACAATTTTTTGTTGCACATGTCACCAACTTTTCTCATGCATGTGGATGGAACTTCAAAGAGGATTTTTGGCTATAGATTTTCAAAAGTAATATTTTTTCAAGCAGTAGTGAGCAGTATTCTTCTCATCTGACCCTCATTTGGACTATAACTTCTTGCATTATACCTGGTAGAATCGTTCAATATTACCATGGCTGATTTATAATTCTTTCCTGGTGCTAATAGATATCTGCAGTAGAAGATGGAATATAGTGGTGACTTGTTATTTTCATCTAATATGGACAAAATGTCAATACAGAACACTTATATTTTAGCATTTGTTTTATTTGCAAACTTCACTCTATTATGAATACCATGCTGAGATAAGTACAAGGTCAACAAGGATACTGTACCAAATAGTTTCTTTTGTAAGAGTCATCTCCTTTGCCTGCCATCAGATTTTTTTCAGAGTGAGACGCTTGAGATTGTGATGATGTTCTACAATGACTGAGGTTTTATCAATGTAGCAGATCGTTGGCTCCAAAAGAAGCCCTGCAGGGAGCTGGGCTTATGATTTTACGTTAATATGTTGCTCATTAATTTTTTGGCATTGATTTATGTAATATATGTTCTTGACTTTTTGTGGGATTAATGTTGACAAATAGAGTAGACCTAACATTTGTACTTCATGGATTTCAGGTCAAGATTGGCCTCCGGGTTCTCACTCGTCCTTTACCGGATACATTGCCTACCATCTACCGTACTCTTGGTGAAAATTATAATGAAAGGGTTTTGCCATCAATAGTCCATGAAACTTTAAAAGCCGTGGTTGCGCAATACAACGCAAGTCAGCTTCTTACTCAGCGTGAGGTAATTAACTATGCTTCCTGCCTCTTGATGTTTAGCAAGCAGTAATGCCACCATATTAACACCCCCAAAAACAAACCCAAAAAAAAAAGTGTGGGGTCAATGAGGAAGGCCTTTGGTATTTTTCATGGGTGCAGTCAGTGAGACATGCTTTTGTGAATGAATGATACTAATCCATTTGACCTTATGTACTCTATCAGTCCCTTTTCCCATTTTCATTTTCGTTTGTGACATTTTTACTTTTGGAGTCAAAGTTTACAAATTTTTGACAATAAATTATTATTAATACTCCCTCGGTAACATAAAACTTTCAACAATTGGTTTTGCATGCATTTTGAGAAAGCGATTTGAGGGTGTAAACAAAGGAATTAGTCAAAATGGTTTTAATACAAGCAAGAATGTGATTATAAGTTACTAATATTAAAATTGTTTTGACTAATTCCTTTGTTTACACCTTTAAATCACTTTCTCAAAATACGTACAAAACGAATTGTTGAAAGTTTTAAGTTACAGAGGGAGTATGTATTTTGGTTTCTACATTTCGTCCTATATGACTTCTAGGCTTCTAACAGAATGAAATGTAGGATTGTAGGTTAATTGAAAAAAATTATCATGCGGGATCATATTAGTTTTGTTGTAACATGTATCACTGGAACAAACTTTGTTAATATGGAGTAATTTTTTTCTATACACAACTGCCAAAAACATTTTCTTTGGAGACAATGAATAAGTAAAAATTGAAAACATTAAGAGATGAAAAAATATGAATTATGGTCACATCATAATTTACTTTGGGAAGAATTATTACCAAGTGATTTAAATTCTACTGTAGTAATTTTGTGTTTTTTCAGGCTTTCAATCGTGAATGACGAAAAAGACGGTAAACTTGAACATGCTCTGTATGATGTGTCTAATATTTTACGAACTTTGGCAGTAAATTCCTATTAGTATATTGTATATAACGAAAATAACATTGTAGCATTGGCGCTTTTTCGATGGATTGTAAGTTTGTAACTGTGTACTATTCAAATATTATAGTACCTTTTTTTCAGTACACAATAATATATATTGGCAATCAAAGACGTTTTTTGGAGACCACAAATACTTAGAAATAACAAATACTGAAGCATTGTTTGGATAGAAGAAATTGGAGAGAAAAGAAGGGGAAGGAAAGGAAGGAGAACAATGTTTGGGAAATAGGTTTGGAGAAGGAAGGGAAAGGAGAGAGAGGGATCTGTTTTCCCCTCTCCTTTAATAACCCATTATCCCTCTAAAGTTGAAGAAATTTGGAGGGAAAATGAAGCAAATCTTCCTCCTCCCTTTCCTTCCCTTCCCCCTTTTACTCTCCCCTTCCTTTCCCATCCATATTGTTATCCAAACTTAGTGTAAGGGATGGAGAGAGTATATAATGGCATCACATAAGTTTTTTATAAATCATAATTACTGGAAGAAAAATTTGTTTATCAAGTGATTTAGAGTTTTGTATTTTTCTCTTCTTTCAGGCTGTTAGTCGGGAAATAAGAAAGGTAATGACAGAAAGAGCTGCAAACTTCAACATTGCTTTGGACGACGTGTCTATCACAACACTTACCTTCGGTAGAGAGTTCACTGCTGCAATTGAGGCAAAACAGGTGGCTGCACAGGAAGCTGAAAGAGCCAAGTTTATTGTAGAAAAGGCTGAACAAGACAAGAAAAGTGCTATTATTAGAGCACAGGTGAGAAAGAAATGTTTTTATAACTTGAAAATTGCCAGATTCGATTTTTTTGGTAATTGGGAAACTTCTTTAGGTATTAATCTGGGGTTCTCAAAATCTCAAGTACTCCAGTCTCTTCTGTTTTGTCTGATGGAAGTTGGTTGAACAGTCTTGGAGTGTGCAACATGACTGTTCTGATTTTACTTATTAATGAGCTCAAAATTTGTTTCATTTCCAGAAATACTACAGAAGAAGGAATTCTCAGTGCATAAAAGCTGAGATTTTATACTGACAATGGTCTTATTTCAAGTTGACCTTAGACCGTTCTATTCTTAGGAGCTATATTTTTCCTTCTGTTGATTTGTTTAGTTTTCCATTCATATACGTGTTAAATTTTTAGATGAGATTCTCTTAGGATTTTTCTCTCGCAGTCGTGGGTTCTGATTTTGTGATTTGTCTGACAGGGAGAGGCCAAGAGTGCTCAACTTATTGGTCAAGCTATTGCCAACAACCCTGCTTTTATTACTTTGAGAAGAATTGAAGCATCAAGGGACATTGCCTCTACAATCTCTAACTCCTCAAACAAGGTGATGTTGAGTGCAGAGGACCTCCTGCTCAACCTTGGGGCTGTGGCCCCAGAGGCAGCAGTTGCCGGGAAGAAATAAGGTATTGTTCCAGGCATCTGATCTGCGATGGTCGTGCAATAGCTTGATTTGTAGGGATCTATCAGAAAGCTGTAGAGCTTCTATAGTTTGAGAAACTTTTTGTAAATGACAGGCTTTGACAATACTGAGCTGCTTATTATTTTTATTAGACCTCTGTATGCTAAGTGCCTTAATTTCAAGATACTTTTTTGGGCTCAATGCTTGCTTAATAAGCAGCCATACTTTTGCTGGTCATGTAATGGAGGTTGATGGTGAAATTGAAATTTCTAGTTAGAACTCAGCAGCTTGCATCTTGGTTTTGGGGTCATGTAAGAAGTACGTGATTGTGGCTTTCTTCTACATTTAATATGGCCTATATTTTTTTTTTGGGATAATATGAGTGGTACTAGGTCTTAAACTGGACCCTATTGCAGGTGAACCAGCTGCAATTTAGCCATCACGCGCATCTAAAAAGAGAATCATAGTAATCCTCGCAAATGCGTGCGATGAGGAGATTTAACAATCATGCTTGGACTTTATCTCAATATGGCTAGTATGTGCCATCTACTTCTGCCGAGATGCTACTCATGAAAGTATTTGAAATCCTGTAGTGTACCCGTTTTCTTTACAGCACTTTACTTGTGATTGTTGCTCTAAATATGACAATGCAAGTAGTGCCTGTAAGCTCTATCATACATTATTTCCTTCATTTGATTTTCTAAGGGTTCCGTACTTCGTTACTTATGTTGCTTCGTTTATTTTCCCACTTAGAAGATATAATAATATTATCATATACTCCATGTGAGATATAAACCTTTGAAAATTGATGATTCTCCTCCGTAACATCACGTTAATATCCACTTTACATCTCTGCAAATTTATACTGGCCCAATTAGAAGATAGATTGTGAATGTTTAAATTCAGGATTTTAAGTTTTTAACTACTACGTAGTATCTAATGCGAAAGTGCAAAACCATTATATTGGGGAACAAACGATGACTATATTAGCTCAAAAGATATTGTAAACTACGACTACCTGTTCTTTATTCTTTGTCCCTTGTGAGCCAAGTTGGTAAAAAAAACGTACAGCATTCTCAGGTGAGTTATATACCTCATTAAAAGGTGAGAAAAATGTTGTCAAAAACATAAATGGGAGCAAGAAAATTAGGGACAACAACCAGAAAAAATGGTGCAAAAAATTAGTGAATATTATGGGTCAGATTTTATGCAAATCCAAAGCCATAATCTATTTTGCACCAGCTCAAGCACTGCCGCAATTTTTCCAATTCTTATCTAGAGAATTCATGTTTTTGATCTTCAAACACCGAGAGAAACTAGATGGGGGAGCGTGGGAGGGACAATAGCAAAATATTGAGCAAAGCATGGAAATCAATAATATAAAGAAAATATGGAAGCTTTTTTTTACTGAGAATCAACCACCAAAGAGCAACATCAGAATGAATGCCAACATATGAAATCCAAGCACAATCTTTTTGGTGTTCTTTTTTCTTTTTCTTTTTTAAAAAAACTTTTATTCACGAGATTTCTCCCCCATCACAACCCTACAGTGAGGGAGAAGAAACAAACTGCCTGGGCAAGCTAAAGAGATCTTTCCCCTCAAAAGGAGACGTCCATTCCCGAGAACTGGCACCCGATGATGTATCAGCCATGCCTGCCCCACCTTCTTGCAGCCCAACAATACGAACACCGTTCCCATTAGAAGAAAATGAAGGTCTCATAGCCATACCCATAGCAGAAGCTCCTGAATCATACATGTGAGCCCCAATCCTAGAGTAGGGCCCCAACCCAACCCACAACCCATTTTGCTTTGAGGGAAGGTAACTTCGATCTAAACTCCAGTCTATATTGGTGTAATCACAAGATGGCATGGACCCGGTGTTCCAATCCACTGGGGAATTTGACCCGGATGAGCAAGTTGAACCGACCCCAGAAAAAAGCCCCAGGGAAGAAGCAGCCGCGAGGGTAGGGGACCCACCCGTCCTGGACCATGATGAAGTACCACGAGCAGTCCCAGTATTATTATCCATTGGACTACTTCCCGTCATATAAGGTTGATGTTGATGCTGATGTTGATATTGGTGCTGTTGCTGTTGCTGCTGATGTTGATGCTGATATTGTTGCTGTTGCTGTTGCTGTTGCTGTTGCTGCTGATGATATTGTGTAGGGTGATAAAATTGGTTCGAGGTTAGGTTGTTTGGACTAAGGCTTCTAGTGCTAGGTATGTGAGGCATTAACCCATTCGGCTTCAAAATTTCCGAACTAGTGGGATACCACCCAGCAACATTACCTGGAGGAGAAGAGCCGATGCTTGTTGCAGGGCCCGGTTTGACATTTACAAACTGGGGCGACTCATAAAGCATTACTAAAGGGCCTCCTCCAGGCTCTCTAATTGATCCTGGCTGAAGATTCTTATATTCATTGCCAGCAGTGTGATACCGTAACTCTGTCTTGGATGGTGGAGGTGATGCTTGTAAAGGCGGCGCCAAAGAATATGATACTGAAGGGCTTGACCCTGCTCCGACTGGCCATCTTTTATCAGCCGGTGTATTGATTTGCTGAGGTCTTGGCCACTCTAACTTGGGTTGTACTCTTATAACTGGCTGAACAGTTTTGGACACCGGTTTGGGTGCCAGCCCACTAGTAACTGCAGCTTTAGTGTAGTTAAATTCTTTTTCATCCCTTCTCTGGGATATCAATGTTGCAGAATTGGGCTTTGATTGCAGCAACCTCACATTGCTCAGATTAGGTGCTACGGGTATCTTACCATTACTAAAAGTTGGAGGATCACCAGTTTCTTCTGGCTTTGGCAAACCGGCCTGTTGATCCTGTTTTAATGATTTCAAATTCTCTTCAGCCTTCTCTAAATCACCTTCACAGGTTACTATGGCTCTTTCAACATCTTGTTTTGAGCATTTATACTTAGATTCCAATTCAGCAATGCGAGCAAGCTCTTCAGATATATCAATCTTCAGATTGCTCCCTGTATCAAGATTTTGTTCTTTATGTTTGTCAGCATCTTCACCTCCTTCAAAGAGCCATGCAACTGCTTCTTCCACTCGACCTTCATTAAAAATAAGAGCCATAGTTGCCCGTTCATGAGAAAATCCCATGGCCACGAGCTGCTGAGCAAGAGCCTCAAGCTTTCTCGACATAAGATAGCCACTGCAACGTTCATGCAGTTCTTGTGCACGCCTTTCCTTCTGACGCTGATGCTTCCTCTCATTTTTCTGACGTATCTTCTCTCGCTTGTCATTATCAGCACCTGGAACAACATCCTGCTTCAATGGACCATTTAATTTATCTTTATTATGCTCTTCTGACTCCACAGACCGACTATCATTGTTGGAAGCAGAATCATATTCTCCTCCGCTTCCAGGAGTGCTGCCACTATGATCATCGGAATCATCTATGTTACGGAATCGACCATTTACATGAAGTGTTGGAGCTGAATATGTGGATGATGCCTCAAGAGTATGGAATGTTCCCAATAATGGATTATATGCACTAGCTGGCAATCCAGTACCTCCATTTGAAGGTGCAGAGGACTTTGCAGGAGTCTTCTGCTCTTTAGAAGCTTTTTTGTCCTTGGACTTGGATTTGGGAACCAATGACATCTTGCGGCAAAATAACTGCTGAACTTGTAACCCTGAAAGAAAAATGAATGGAACATCAGGAAAAGCGTTGATACAAAGAAACTCAATTTTGTTTGGCACCTCAATGTGCAGCAAGATCAAAAAGCCTATGAGTTTAAAACTTTAAAGGATGAGTGGGACAAAGAAGACGAATTTGATGGACCAAGGCTCAATCCTCAGGTTCTACAAGACTTGACTTTTTGCTTTGAATCAAAAAGAACTTATGGCGGATTATCAGAATCCCTCCTCCCCACACCCCCCAAAATTAAAGGAGAGAGAGTAGTTACTAAAGATTTCCAAAGCATTATCTGTACAACGAGTGTGAAACACAAAAGAAAAATCAATCCATAATGAGCATCCTTCATCCTTCATCCATGGTATTTGGCTCGGGGTGATGCCAAGCATCACATTACTATCCAAAACCCAACCAAACCTAGGTTATGTTCAGCTCAGAAGTTATTTCCATTTACTTAATACTATCCCACTAAATATCTTACATTCGAGTATATAAAAATGATAGAAATTAGATATTTAAAAAGTACACATTAAGAAGAATTTAACAAGATCTCAAATGATAGTGTTTTTTGCTTCATACTAGCAGAACAATGCAACAATTTAATCAAAGCAAGCCAAGAAAGATGAAGAGAACAAAGCCCTAACAGAGAGAAAAAGTTAATGGACTTCAATAGATTTTAGAGTTAAAGGGGTGAAATGAAAGGAATAAATAAAATTTTCGTGCATAAAACCATGAATACAATAACCTACAAAACCTTGTAATGACATGTTCAGGTCACATATTCACATACAACAACGACAAAAAATCGTTTAGTATCTCATGAAATGTGATGAATATTATACACTGGTGGCTTACAAGGAGAGGAAGTGAGGCGCGTTCACTTTGCACTCATGAAGATCTACTAGACACATTCATCTTTCAAAATTCCAAAATGCCAATCCGGACATCCGGTAGCCCACTCTCTTTATTGCATCTCTTTTGTCATGACTCGGGAACCAAAGTTACCACAAGGCAACCGGTTAAAATAACACGGGGAGATTACAAGTGCCTTGTTCAGTTTATAAATATGCACTCCACAAGCACACCTACACACCGAGACAAAAAGTCGCTAGACTTTCCCCCTTTCCCCCTTCTTTTCCAGAGTCGTTTTTTTTTCTTTTCACAAGTGTGGCTCACTTCAATGAAGCACATAAGGCACATAGAAATCCATATCACCTAAGCATGCCTTGAGCATTTTTATGAACTGGCATTGTTTCAAGTTTCAACTTTAAAAATTCTTCTCATATCACAAATTCACACCTTTAATTCTGGTAGTAATTGCATAACCAACATAACTAAATATATTTTCCAGCACAATTACAAGCTAGAGAAAAAAAAATCCTTTTCAACTTACCCAAATGCCCATTCCAAAATATTCTTAATAGTCTCTTGCAATACAATTCCCTCCTCACAACAATGTCAAATTCAACTAAAATTTCAGAACCGCCAAAAAATGAACCTTTTTGCTTAGTTATGAATCTAAAGACAGGTATCTCATTGAGAACAGAATCACTTTAATAGTCCTACAAAACTTCAGATATCTGTATGACTGTATACTATTCAGAATTCCCTACAGTACAGATCCAAAATCCACTACTATCACAATGCTATAGGTGCAGCTTCTTACTGATAGTCTCTTAAGAAAACAGCTCTCAAATCAATATACATATATTGATGACAAATAAGGCCTCATACAAACATTAAATCAACCTGGCCCGCCTCATACAGCATGCATGCAGGTGAAATATTACTAGAATAATTGAAATTTCTATGGAGTACTAAAAATTTCTGCGCAGGGCCAACCATGTAGCACAGTTCATTTCAGCAGCCACGAAGAAGAATACCAATAAAGATTTGAAAACAGCATAACCTCCAACTCCAAAACCAAAACTATCACTTGAAAAGGCTATTATTAGGCAATAATACCCCTACTACATCATAAACCTTCACAATAAACTTTCCATGCTTCTCGATGTATCTGCTTTGACCAGCTTGGAACATAGCATTATCATCCAGAGTGCAATGTCCCACAATTCATTTCCCCAGCATCAAACACAAATCAGTAGTCTCTAAGGATGCTGTTCATTTAACTTTTACAAGGAATGAAATTTAGTTAGATATTCCAGCTGTATACTGTATACAAGAGCATGCTGGTAAAGAAAACCATCATCACAATCGACTAAACCCCAGGGTTTATCACATAGAATTGTAAACCCATCTTAGTCCACTCCAAGAAGGAAGCAACCAATTCTTCAGTGGAATCCCCATTCCCCAAAAAGCTATTTTCTCATCCAAAATTTCCCAATTTTTTATAAAATCTTAGGTGTGCTCATTGTTTCTAATTGGCATTAACCGTAGGTTCACAGCATGCTTCTGCCACAAATGCTCCAGCTCGCAACTCAGATTACAGCAAGCTAAACTCAACTCCCTGTTCCTTTTATGGAACAATTTCTTCCTTTACCATGGCAACAAGTTCAAGCATTTTTTTTTTAATTAAAAACTCAGCACTAAGAAGAAACAAACAAGAGAGAAATGAACCAACACACAAGTCAGGATTATATAAACAAATTTGTGGGGAAAAAATCTAACGCTGACAAATAAAATAAGTTACACCTCCCTCGAATTGATCAGATTACACGTTTAGCCCAAAACCTAACCTCGTTCAATACTTAATTCCATAACCTTCCGAATCAAGTAAATCAAATTCCGAAAGCATAACCCTAACCCCGAAAAACAATCGAAAATACCACAAAACGTACAATAAATTAATAATATTTCGAAAAGCAAATAAGTTAGCAATTGACGCCAAAAAAGCAATTCAACCAAATGGTTAGGGCAAAACATACAAACCTCGACCAAGAAAAATTTAAACATTGAGCTTTCGAGGAGAATCGAAGAGAGAGAAAATCACAAACCTGGACAGAGAGAGAAGTTGAATAGATTGAAAAATAGATCGATTGATTAGATCAGAAAGAGCAGAGATTTGTCGGAATTAGGAAAAAGAAGGGGGGAAATTGTCGGAGGAGAGAGAAATTCCGAGGCTGAAAAACTGAATCGGAAATGAATTAGGGTTTTTGATTGACACGACGACGATAATGATGAGAAGGGGAAAAAAAAAGGAAAATTGAATTGAGGAAATTAAAAATATTTATAGAATTGTACATAATTAGTGATTTTTTTCCCTTTTTCTTTTGCTATTGGTGACGTGGTATGACAATTGATATTGGCACTCATTCCCCTTACTATTTATGTGAGGGGGGAGGAGTGCCAAAATCAATTTTGAGAGTGCCTAAATCATCCCCACGTGGTATGTATATTGTGATATAATTAATGTTGCTTTTTTATAATTTCTATTTGTCTCAAATTGATTGTTATATTTTTTTTTTTGCATTTTTAAATACACAACTTTAATTTAAAATACCTTAAAATATACATAATAAAAAATTATAAAAATAATATATTTTAAAACTACATATTGAGACAAATCAAATTAGATATATATATATCATAATTATATTTTTCTTTATATACATAAAACTATTAACCGTCAAAATTTACAAATAAACAATTTTATCTTTCAAAATATAGCAAGTAATTTGAGATAATCAAATAATTTTTTCCTCGGCTGATGGGGGTTACACTATAACGATTGGGGCCCAGCATGAAAAGTCCAACTACCTTGGTAAATTCTGGTAAATTTTACAGCTTTGAGGTGCATGTATTGCATGTGTTCCCATATTTTAAGAATGAACAAGCTGTTCATTGCTGCCAAAAAAAACAAGATTATTCACTTTTGTACTGTAATTTTGGGTTAGGGTCGGGCACTCGGGTGTTGGTTGCAGCTATTAGATTGGCAGTTTGGCACCAGGTTCTGTCCACCGTCAAGACAGTTCACGTGTCAACTCTGTGTGTCTCGTGTTGTAAATAGTTATACATGATTGCATTAAATAAAAATTGGTTGTGCATATACAAAGGGTTATGAATTTTTTGGGAGATCCATAATTCAATTCAATATACCATATTAGACCTCAATAAATTCTGTCACTATACAATTAATCATGTTTATAGGGAAGTCAACTTGTTGGTTCCATTCGTGTAACCGAAATCTATCCTTAATCATCCGTACATATGTATGTGGTTGACACTATTAAATGGGATTGATTTTTCTTTCCTTAAGCTAAAAATATATCTTGTCAGTCTGTGTTCCCATGCCAGTTTTTAATTAGAAAATAAGTTTTATACACGATTCGAATCACTTTTCGTTCTGTGTCTAGGGTCTTATGTAACATCCTGAAAATTCCCTACTTTTAAATCTGTAAATACTCTAAAACTCAAGGTATAAAAATATATTTGAAAGGAAATTTCCAAAGTATTACCGCAACATGTGAAAATGTTTCGGCTTATTCAAAATTTTGCAGCGAAAGAAAACTTTAACCGGTATTTTAAATGGATAACATAACTGAAATAACATTTTAAGATAAACTCAAATACAATAATTGTAACTCTCGAATCACTCTCATCCCATGTCAATGCATATGCCAAACACTTAAACTTCACATCATCAAGCTAACTTGTGCAATTCTGCTCCCCAATAATACAAGTGTATAAATTGGTTCATCACAGGGTCATTAAGGCAAGGGTCATGACCAAAGAAGACACACACAAAAGCACGTAATCAGCAAAAGTTGTGTACATACATACAACGAGAAATGCACACACTAACATGAAACCCTAACAAATGCGGAATTAAACACACAATATAAGTGGACTTACTTGATCCTTCCTTGTTTACCAATTCAATTAAATTAATATTACTTACTTAACATTGGATATGCATCGAACGGGCCTAATAAAAGTTGTCCACTAGGACGCCCTCTAGGGCGCAATACTCGGTAGCAAATCGAACAACAAATTCCACCATAAGACGATTGGGATCCCAAAATAAATAAAAGGGGTGCACTACGTCTCATGCCCCCTATAGGAGCTTAATAGCTCCCCCATGTATCCATGCTCAAGGTATATACGTTCCAAGAGTTTTGTTGCGCATCCTCTTACACTTTACGTGTTTAGTAATGTTTATGAAATTCTGAATTTATTTACTACACTAAGAATTTATAGCACACTTATTCATATAGTCAAACAATTGTCGATTTATTTATCTTTAATTTAGTGATCATATATTTTATTAGTCCTTTAGTGCCCATGGCCCAACACTTTGGTGGTAAATATAGAATAATGTCTTTTGGCCCCACATGAGATGGTAAAATAAATAATGCCTCTTGGCCCCACACGAGGTAGTAAAATAAATAATGCTGCTTGACCCCACAAGAGGTGATAAAATAAATAGTGCCCCTTGGCCCCACACGAGGTGGTAATAAACTAAATGAAATCTCTTCTTAACTTAACATGTGAGTAAATTAATTTTGATTGCTACCTTCTAATACTTGCTTGAATAATAACTAAATTCAATCAACCATCTCAAAATGAGCATAGCTCTCATGATACCAACATATTCACAAAACTTCTCATTCCACTAATAACCAGAATGTGTCATACATTCATTTAAATCAAACCATCACGTATGCATTCATACCATCAAACATAGTTCATATAACTTCCATTAAGCATGATACCACATGAAATCAAGTTCTCGAGTACATACGTATCTGGTATAGTAAATACGACTAGCCACTTTTAATTGAATTCGTCCGAATTCAAAGTCCCCTACAAACGAAGCTATGGGACTAATTAATAACCTCAAATACTCAAGCTATCCTAAGTAGATGTTACAAAATTTCAACTTCTATAAAATTTTACAATTTATTTCCGACTCTTTCCTTTAATTCCAATTTTTTTTTGAATTTGTGCCCTTTAAATAAAATACCAAGCCGACATTTAAATAAATAAATAAAACACCGTGGACGTGATTATTCAAAAATTTCAGCCCCGATAAAAACACTTAAAACCCTTCTGAAACGTCCCGAAAATCAATTTTAATTTTACAGTTCTAACAACACCCGACAGGTTCCTAACACTATCGGAAATAATTATACGCTACTAACAATTAAAATCTTTGAAATTATATTATTTTTCCAAAAATCAAAGCAATAATAAAATCAATAACACTCCAAAAATATAATCTAATTAACAATACTAATCAAGATTAATTAATAATTTCATAAAACTCATTAAAAAATAAACTTAATCAAACTACAGCACTTTCATCTTCAACATTTTCCCAAAACTTCATGAAAACCTCCATTAATACATACCCAAAATTTAAAATTTCATAAAACCAAACTTTATTTTACAACATATAACCAATCCCAACCATTTCAAACATGAAAACTAATCAAAATAACATGTTTTTATTCAAGTTTAATCAACAAAAAAAATCTGTAAATTTTCTATTAAAATCCACAAATTCCAAAGATTAAAAACTCAACTTTAATCATAAAACATTAATCGAAAACATGATTAAACAACAACATCAAATCCAAATATAACAATTTATAAACTTTAAACCAAGAATTAAAAATAATTAAGAGAAAAGTTTTTTTTTATATAAAAAAAAAAAAAAAAAAACTAACGCAAGTTGTAGCAGGGCAACGGCGGCGGTGCGGCGCACGACGGTCCTCGCTGGGCTTCGGGCGGCGGCGGCTTCGGCTGCTGCGCAGCCTGCGCTGCTTCTTCGTTGCAGTTATACGGGAGACACAAAGTGAGGGAGTGTTGTTGTTGTTGTTTTTTTTTTCTTTTTTTCTTTTCTGATTTAGGGTTCTGACCTGTTTTGGTTTACGCTATGGTATGTATACAACTTGGGTCCGATTTAGATTTCCTGCTGGGTTGGGCTTGTGAAAGTGGGAATAAAACTTTCGCCCTTTTTAAACCGGAATATTTTATTTTTATAAACGACGCCCAAAACACATAATTAAAATATTTAATAGTATTTCAAATATGCTCTTATAAAATTTCTTTTCAAATATATATATACATATATATATATGAATTATTTAAATACTCAAATAATAATACTTTTATAAATAGTTACTTTAAACCGTTTTATTAACATTAACTAATAAAACATATAAAATATTTATTCAGGTTTATAAAATACGTATAAAAATACATATATAAATGTATAAAATACGGGGTATTACATCTTATTAAGAATGTTGATAATGTGATTTAATATACGTTTTTCCCTCCCTTTTTTCAATACTTCTATGTGCTAATTGAGTTTTTCGAATATGTTTCTACTAATAAGTTTGTTTGTAGCGTGTTTTTGTCCTTTCTCTGTTTTTGAAAGAGATTGGACAAATAGTGTGCTAAATGGGCAAAAAACCGACGAAGGGGTACTCAGAGAAGGACGGAGTACTTGTGAATGATTGGGGCAAGGAAAAAATGATAAGAATTAGATAACATCCCTCACCCCGGTGTCGGGGTCCTTTATCGCAATCACCGGGGGTCCAACCTCTGTACCATTATAGTGATGCTGTGAAGTTTTCTAATAGCATGGAAGAAGTTAGGCTCCACCTAAGCACTAAGATGAACCCGATATCGAGGTCAATCTTGGAACTCCACAGTGTTTGCTCGTCATTGGCAGACCCCACCTCGATACCGATCTGGGGTGGAGAGAGGACCCCAATCATTGGGGTCTGGCTTGGGAGATTGACTTTAACATCAGAAAAACATGAGGGATATATAGTTCACCCTCTTATTAGGGTGAGTCCTTCGAGGCTCAAATTTGTGTTTTTGTAATTGCAAAAAATAAAAAAATCCTATGTATAATATATCAAATGAGCAATAAAACACCTTAGATGCACATATCTTTACGTACATCCGAATATATGATGGACCCATTGCCATCTCACCCCTGGGCTTATATAGTGTTGTATACACGCTTTGCTTGCAATGTTATTTTAAATGTATCTTTTAATTATCTAAACAAACAAAAAATGAAGGTTATTTGTTCGAAAAATTGAAATATTTGTCAAATTCACACTCATTCACATAATCATAAACAAACCTTTCTATTTACTGCATTTTATCGGCCATCAAACATGAAAATACAATCTTTAAACTATTATTTACTAAATTAAACATGATCAATACCACTGCACTAGCAACTACCCTTCTAGTTAATATAACATGAATTATGATTTATTTATTTTTTGGTGTGAATGAGACATAAAGGATGAGGATGAGAATCGATTCCATAATGATCTAGAATCAGGAAGATAGCTCTAACCATTTGAACTATCTCTGACTCTCATGAAGTATGATAATTAATTCTCATCGATATACATAAGTACAACGTGGTAAACATAGGAGGACATGTCCTTAAGTCAATGAAGCTAAGTAACATGCATTCAACCAAATCTACACGCACACACAAAAAAAAGAATGCTTTAGCATAGATAAATAGCATAACTTCATTTGGCTATCATTCATCAACTTCCAAAACATGATAACTCTTACAAATTATTTTCCCTAATTTAATTAGTCTAAAAATCCAACAATTATCTAATTTAAATACATATTTAACTAAGAATAGACTAGTTACATGATTTTAGCAAGAGAAATCAACTAATGTTTGGCCACCAAGAGCTCATTTGGTTGAACACGGGAAGTTAATTCCCAGGGAAGACTTCTTAGGAAATTGTTATTTGTGTTTGGTTGGTCAAGAGGGAGGTATGTGATTAATTTCTCACACTTTATGGAAAATTCCTTTTCCCTTGAAAATTCAATTTTTTGTGCCTGTGTTATTTCATGCCAACCAAACACAAAAACATTTGACTATTTACTAAGAATTTGTATTTCCCCTACAACCAAACGACCTCTAAGTACACGACTCAAGTGCTCAAAGGAAAAGAAAAATTTTACTAATTAAAGATCAAGATTGTATTTAAGAAATAATTAGGGAAAAAAATATTTATTTTTTTATTTTTTGAAGAAAACTGAAGTGGGAAAGATAGAGAGGAAAATAACTTTTGATTTTCTAAAATGATTTTTTTTCGCCTATAAATCTCAACGAGATTTGGGTATTCATAGGAAAAATATGGGCTCTTCTTATCTCTATTATATAAGGGAAGAGTTTGGTCGCGGCGGGCCGACGGCGTCTCACAATACCTTTATTCATCCTTCAAAATTGTTAATCAAGTTAGGGATAATTTTGTCATTTCTGTAGTAAAATCTTCTATAATGATATATATTTGATTTTGAAATTGTTACTAACATTATTCAAAACAAGTAATCAAAATTTTAAAAATAACAAGTACAATTAATTATAAAATTAATCAATATGTATTCATCAATAATAAATCTTTTAGAGGAATAAATTATTTACTCAATTGCGTGTATAAAAAACTAGTGTATACGGAGTATTATATAAGGGAAGAGGGGAGACCGCGACAGTGTCTAAGTGAATTACTACACAATCTTACTCTTCCTTTATAATTATTAGTCAAGTGGAACAATTTTGAAAAATAATTCATAAAGATATTTGATTTTTGAAATCACTACGTTTACCAAGAAGGGACCAGTCGGTTCACAACCATCAATTCTCATATGGCCATGCGGCCCATGCTCTAGAAACCTAGCGAGTTGGAATTCAAAGAGAAAGTTTAGGATAACAAAATTAAAAGATGTAAATTTAAAACATTATAAAATATTTATTGGCCAAAAATAATTTAAAAAGATTTTACGGCACCAAAAAAAAATTATTAGTAGTTTTTGAAACAAAATTTCAAAGCAACTAGAAGTCTAACACAATTTTTTTTAATACGCTCTTTTAACTTGGCACAAAAGAAAAAAATCAAATACTTTATTTTTTGATGAAAAAAATCAAATTTATAAACCTATACTAAAACAATAATCACTGTGTAACACCCAACCTCACACTAGGTAGGTTTTTTTGTCACCAAATGGTACTTTGAACTAATAACCTAACCTCACAAGCCAACACGATCTTATGGGTGTTACAATCACCCCCACTTAAGGAATGCAACGTCCTTGTTGCACCAAAAAACTCTGAACCACCAGAATCTAATAAACACAACCCCAGAATCCTCCCTCGCTAGGCGCCAAATCGCATTGGGTGGACGCGGTTGCAAGGTTGCTCTAATACCATTTGTAACACCCCGACCCCACACTGGGCCGAGTCTATTGTCACCAAAGGGCACTTTGGACTGATAACCTAATCCCACTAGAGCTAGCAAAATGGGTTAACGGGTCGTGTTCGTGTTAACTTTCGTGTCAGTTTCGGGTCGTCCATTAATTATGTTAAAAGTTACACAAATATAAAATACTTGCTTTCTAAGATAATCGTGTCAAAACAGGTCACTTTCGTTTCATTTCGTGCCGTGACGTGTCAGTTTTCGGGTTTCTCTCAATAAATTTGTGTCGGGTTCGAGTCGTGTTATCGTGTTGTCTCAGGGATTGCCAACTCTAAACCCCATAAGCCAACACGAGTCTTTCAAGCGCATTTTATCTTCACTCATATGCACCCTGACAAACTTCACATGAGGTCACCGAGCACGCTTAACTGTGGAGTATCTTAGCATAAGTGCTTCATAAAAGAAAGATACATCTTGTTAACATGAGTAGCTTATTAAATCTTTTTAAACCAATCTTATGGGTGTTATACACTGGTATATTTTAATTTCCATCATAATTTTTTCCTTATTTCCCCGATACAAGCAAAATTATTAATTATAAAAAATAAAATATTTTCCCACTTTTTCAGGAAACTCTTCAACCACCGTTTTCAATTATTACCTCTGTATCACAATAGTCGTAATTTTTACCATTTTATGCTGTAATACAATACTTGTAATAAATATTTTTTTTACTATATTTATTATAAAAGTTACCCATGTGTTGCTTTTTTATTATTTTTTTAACTTACTTTTGTTGTGGGCCCAATTAATTATTCATTTTTCACTCTATCTCTCTCCTTAAATCCATTTTTCTCCTAGGAGTCCGTGTCATCTACTTATGTAGCGAGTATTGCGATAGAGAGGTAATAATAAAGTTTATAGAATAATTTTTCACATTTACTTTGAAGAGTAAAATCAAATTTACTTTGAAAAAATCAAACATAATATGAATGTAGATTTATCTATCCAACTTAAAATTTTCTAATAGTTGAGTATTATCTAAAGGAGTACTTTATGAAGTATTTCATTATAAGTAAAGGTGATCAAAAGTTCGGGACAAGCCTTAATTAAGTAAGTATGCCCAAAATCTGATTTTTTTTTAGGCGGACTTGACGGGCCATTTATGGACTTTTCTGGCCTAGTAAGACTTTTGAACTAAAAAATCTACTTTAAGTATGCCAAAGAGGCCTGTGAATTTTTTGGGCCGATCGGACTGGACTAAATATTGCTATATTTCCGTTTTAGCCCTAAAAAAAACTCTAAAAGTTCCTAACAAACTTTTTAAAAAGGACTATTTCACCGTTTCGTCACTTTCGTGTGTTGTATTCTGTGGAAGCTTCCCTCGTTTAAACTTTAAACAGTTGAACTTCTCGCATGTGTTGCACTATCTTCAACAATTTTCTTACTTAAATCAGGGCTTTTATTTTTCTTGGTGTGTGTAGATGCTTCGATTTTCCAAGTGATGAAGAAGAAACTAGATACTCGCTTTCCTGCTGTATGTATTCCTCTTTTTTTTTTTTAATGAGAATATATCTTTGCTTTTGTTTGCTCTTTGATTAGTACTCTAATACTTGTAGGTTTGACGCTCTGCTATTTAATTGAAGGCAGTAATTTAAAACAATTTTGTGAATGAATTTGTTGCTCTGCACATGTTTTCTGAATTATCGTATTTTTGTATCTTGCTTCATTTTGATTATTAAGGAAAATAGCATCAATATTTCTTCTTAGCTTAAGGACAAGTAAAGGATTAATTTCCTGTTAGCTTAACTGCTTAAGGAAAATAGCTTCAAATTTTACTGCTAGCTTCAAAATTTTATGTGGTGTTTAATGGCATTTTTGGTACAGAGGTGATAGCATATTAGCATTCAACTTATCAAGATGCTTTGTGCTCTTTTGGGCACGCTTAGCAAAATTAGTTGTAGTTGTTAGCCGTTGTGTATGTAGTTCTTAGTTGTAGGGGACTAAGGGTAGCTGTGAGCTGTCAACTTTTAGTCCCTAGTGGTTAGCTGTGAAGGTAGTTGTATAAAATATAAGGGTTTAGAAAAACTAGCAGTTGAAATTGTTAATTTTGATTGAATATTAGAAGCGGGCTTGGACAACCCATTATAGAAGGGGAGAGTTAGGTCACTTACAAGCCATAGAAATTAGGAGATTCAACACTCCCCCTCACTAGTGAGTGTCCTTAGAATTCAGAGCTAACTGGAAAGACAATTATTAGAAACAATCCTCTTAGGGGTTGGACATCATTTCGAGGCAAACCCTTTTCAGTTTCTTAATAAGACCCAGTTTAGAAGAGACCCACAACCTGGGCTCTAATACCATGTTAAATTTGATTGAATATTAGAAATGGGTCTGGGCAACCCAATATGGAAAATGAGAGTTAGGTCACTTACAAGCCATAGGTATGACTTGTAAGTGACCTAACTCTCATCTTCCATATTGGGTTGTCCAGGACCGTTTCTAATATTCAATGAAATTTAACAGAAACTCTAAAAATTAACGAATGAAATATTTATTTAATCAATTAATATTGTGTGGGACTATAAATTCTGATTCTTATTAGTAAGGGGGAAAATCAAACACTCCTATTAGTCCTATAATGAAAAGATAATGTAAAATCGATAATTTAATTGTATCATCTATTTGTCCATCCCAAGTAGAGGGGGCAATCAAGTCATTTGGATTGGGCATGAATATGGTTGAATTGGATTATGTTATATTCAGAGGATAATATAGTCATTTGGTGTCAGGACTCAGGGTAAACGGTCTGTTCAGATTCAGGTTGAGTAGAATTCTAAGGGTGCGTTCTCTTCACCTTAAAAAAATAAGTTTCAGGTTTAATAAGTTTAGATAAGTTCCAATAAGTTATATCAGGTCTAATAAGTTCAATAAGGTCTAATAAGTTGCAATAAGGTCCAATAAGTTCCAATAAGGTCTAATACGTTGCAATAAGGTCCAATAAGTTCTAATAAGTTTCAATAAGGTCTAATAAGTTCCAATAAGGTCTAATAAGTTCCAATCAGGTCTAATAAGTTCCAATAAGGTCTAATAAGTTCCAATCAGGTCTAATAAGTTCCAATCAGGTCTAATAAGTTCAAATCAGGTCTAGATTATTATTTTTAATTATTGATAAAATAAAATGAATTAAATTAATAATTAACTTAAAGCACTCTTACGCAACATAAACTAATTTTATTTTATCATTCTTGTTTTATAATTTTTTTTAGAGCAACCAATCAGAGTTATATTGAATTAAACTATTTTTTATATTATAAAATAAAACTTATTTTTTATTTTGGGTTTGATTTAATTTTGGTCCAAATTAAACTTTACGCATCCTTCATATTATTATTATTATTATTAATTTTGGTCCAAATTAAACTTTACCCATCCTCCATATTATTATTATTCAATCCGTTCTAGTTTGTTAATTTTACTACAAGTGAATTAAGAAAAATTAAATATGTAGATAAGTTGTTATTGGAATTGATAATATTAATTAATAATGGGTTTGAAAAAAGATATACTAATTATTATTACCTTCTTGAACGTAATTCAACAATAAAAAAAATAGGTTCAAATGTATAGAATATTATCATCATCATCATCATTATTATTATTAATTTATTTTATTCAATCATATAAAATACGTTCCAATAAGTTTCAATCAGGTTTAATAAGTTCCAATAAGGTCTAATAAGTTCCAATAAGGTCTAATAAGTTCCAATAAGGTCTAATAAGTTCTAATAAGGCCTAATAAGTTCCAATAAGGACTAATAAGGTCCAATAAGGTCTAATAAGTTCCAATAAGGTCTAATAAGTTCCAATAAGGTCTAATAAGTTCCAATAAGGTCTAATAAGTTCCAATAAGGTCTAATAAGTTAAATCAGGTCTGATAAGTTCAGATAAGTTCAGTTCAGATAAGTTCAGGTCTAATAAGTTGAAGAGAACGCACCCTAAGTCTTTACCAAATTGATTTACATTGTATAATAATCAATATTACACACGTAATGGTGGGGTAAGGTTGGGTCGTTTGAATCGATTTCAGGTCAAAATATTAAATGATTCCGAATAGGTTTTAGGTTTCGTTTAAGTCACTTTACCACCTCTAGTCCTAAGCTAGTCTCCGAAATTTTCAAATTTTTACAATAACTATAATATATACTTATAGTATCAGATTTATGTTTGCAATTATTTGAGTTAAATTATTAAGCAAAAATATATAAATGAAGTAAATACAAGATATAAATAATAATATATATAAAAACCCAAAAGCTACCTCGAAAGTTTTTTTGATAGCTTTCCAACAAAAGTTTTGTGTAAGATACGAATTTGTGCCATCAATCTTGGCTCTTTATGTATTTGTGCCATCAATCTTGATTAGCTAAATTTTGTGTAAGATACGAATTTGTGCCATCAATCTTGGCTCTTTATGTATTTGTGTAGATTCCACCCACCCCTGCACCCCCTTTTCATATGGGCTGGAGTACTTGACCTTCTCTTGCTATATAGTTTTGAAACATTGTTGCATGATGTAAATACCAAATCGTTGCAAATGAATTGGATTGAAGGGGTAGTATAATGGATGAACTTGTATAAATTAATAAATTATAGTGGAAGGTGATGTTCTGGAAACTGGGGTAATTCAGAGGATCCATTCTCTCTCTAAGCAGTCCTGCTTGATGTTCAGATTGAATTGAAGGAGATTTAGCAATCTCTTTTTTCATTGGTTATGTGTGTTATGTAGTTTCGTTCAACCTAATCACATCATATGATGCAGCTAGGCCAGATTCTTCTATATCAGGATGTGTTGTGCTTATATTCTCTTCTTATAACAGGCACGGATTAAGAAGATTATGCAATCTGATGAGGATGTGGGGAAAATGGCCATGGCTGTTCCTCTTCTAGTATGTGAGTCTCTGAAATACTTGGCCTACTTATTGAATCATACGTAGTATTTGATATTTGTATGTGATGATGCAAGTAAGTTCTATGTCTGCTTTGGCATCTTACATTGTTATTTATATCCTTGTAAGTGGCAGTTTTGTGCCAGTGGCAATATCCTATAACTAAGTTATTGGTTTTTATGTCATGCAGCTAAAGCTTTGGAACTATTTTTACAAGATCTTTGTGATAGGACATATGAAATAACTTTGACACGAGGGGCAAAGACCATCACTTCCTCACACCTGTAAGTAAACAATTTCTCCAACGTCATTTTAACAATGATACTGAGATTAGTAAATTTTAGTGAAGAAAATTGCAAAAACTGTGAAATTCATTACAAAGATCTGAATTAGTAGCATTTTAGTGAAGAAGATTAGCAAAAAGGCTATGATTGGTTCCAATTTCTGTAGGTGTCTGTTTGGGCCTTGTAAAGGGCTTGTTGAGTTTAACTCTAAGATTTTTGTTGAATTTCTATTGGGTTACAAGTAATATACAAGTAATTGCTTACCAAAAGTAGTGAGGATTTTATAAATTTGCTGGACAGATCAGAGTGCTCTCTGTCAAGTGTTCATTATGTAATATACAGTGCCTTCCATTACCAAATCTGAATTTGCAAGGATATAAAGGTCTGTTGGTAGTTAAAATGACTATGGTTTTGTTGTTTTCATCTTACTTCTGACTATCCAAACTTATTTCCACTAATCTGAACTTATTAGAACTTTGTTTTTGCTTATCAGAACTTGTTTGAACTTATTTTAAGCAAACATAAGGTGAACACACTGTACCCTATGATATACTTCTGCTTGCTTTTTTACATCACTTCCTAATTGACATAGTTGTTTAGGTTCATTTAGGCACGTTTGCACTATTTGGTTTCGTTATCTGGAACAGGCCATAGTATGTCTTTGCTTGTCATTTTACTTTGATTTATTAGGCCCTTCACGACACAGTTATAAAATGAGACTTAAGGCTTGATGCCTCTCCTTCAGAGGTCTTGTTTTGGACAACTTGGATTCTTTCATTATTAACAAAGAAGAGCCTATCATTTTGAATTGACATAATTATATCTTATTTTAAGTTCTAAAGTTTATATTTAATATTGTTATTATATAATATGTCTTGAGTTTTTGTTACTTCACAGGAAACAGTGTGTGCAAAGCATCAATGTTTTCGATTTTTTGAAAGGGATTTTAGGTGAAGTTTCTGATTTGGGTGGCTCTGCTTCTGGTAGAGATGGCCAACTGCTTGCAAAAAGAAGGTATACACAGTTCTGTTGTATTCTCAATTCTAGAGCATAAAACTGCATGTTGCTGATATTTGTGTTGGTATTACCCAGAAAACGTGCTGATTATGAAGATGATGACATTGAAGAGTCAAAAGGAATTAAAACGGTATAGCTCTTTCGCCTTATTTAAAATTTAGATTTATGTGTTATCTAAAAGATATTTACTCAATTTATTCCAATTGTCATTATAAGCACTGAATGAATGAAGGCTGTTAGGAACAAGATTCAATTCTACTTCTGGATGAGCAGAATACTCACATTTAATTTGACCTTATGATTCTTCTAGTGCATCTACTCATCTAGTGGATACGTACTAAGTTATGCTTAGTTTTTCCAGAAATGTTACCTTGAGGGCTGTAATCTCTATGTTTACATTGAAATGAAATGAAATTGTGAGTGGATGGGAGAATTGCTAAAATAAAATAAAAATTTAGGTTTTGAGGGTTTATACGGGAAAAAACTAGGCACTAATTAACCGGCAAACGAGCAATTTGGGAGGCCTAGCCTTATATTTATGAGGGAAGCAAATTACAACCTATGCTTGTAAAATTACAAAACTGTCCTTGGCATAATACACTATTACATATGATTAACAAATAACAACTAATACACATTCTTCTCATGCAAGAATAATGCAAAGGCACCTGGTTTTTTTTTAGAACCTACTAGAGATTGTATATGTTGCGTTCTATTCGTCTGAAATTTTCTGTTCTGATCTGAAAACTTATGAGAATTGGTGAGATGAGATCTGATCTGATTTGATCAGATATGAGTTGAAGAGAACACACCCATAATCTGCAATAATTTGTTATAATAATTTTTAGTGATAAGAATGATTGCATTCCAGCAAACCACAGGACAAACTAATAGCAGTGGAAGAGGACGAGGAAGAGGCAGAGGAAGAGGCCGGGGTCGAAGCAGTCGTGGAGCTGCTGTTAACAAGTTTGAAGATGACCCAGACATGCATGATATGGCTATGCATCAGGCAGTAGTTCTACTCGAAGGAGATGACTCCTTGAAATCTAAAGATAATGCATTACCAATTGAGAAAGTTGAGGCTTCAGTTAGGAACTTTGATCTGAATATTGACTTGGATGCAGAAGGTAAAGCTGCCTCAACTTTAGTTTTGGGAATTGATAATACACCATCAGAGCCTGTAACAGAAACCGCACCTGATGAACGGCCTTGGTGGGTGGTGAGTGAGATGGGAACTATTGCAATTGGTTCTATTCAGTTGGCCAGGTTCAATCATGAAATAAAGGACGAAAACTACGATGAAGAGTGAGTCAGCTGTCTCGCATTTTCTGTTGCTGATAGCTTCTTACAGCAGTATTAATTGATAGTATTAGTGTTTCAGTGTGAATTAGATCTAGATAGGTCACTCGGACTCGGGTACCCGTATGGGTATGTGTCGTCCAAGGTTCTAACTCGGCAATTTTGTGAATATTTTTCATAATTTTAGCCCAAAATGAAGTGTCCAAGTGTCATAGCCATGTCCAATGTCGAGGATCTGACGTAGGTATTTAAGGTAAAATCAAGAGTCTGAATGACATTATGGTAGATGTACATAAACTTCACTAGATATATAGCCTAACACTAGGACATTAGGGAGGGAAGTTGTTTATGTATATATCGTAGGAAAGTCTGAATTATACTGCTGGTTAATGCAATCAATGATCTTTAAAACTAGTTTACATTTTCAGATACCACTGGGCAATTTGATTGCTGTTGCTGCCTCTTTATGCTCTACAAAATTTTCCATCAACTATAAACCTATAACTTTTTGAATGACTAGAAGTATAATTTTATGCTCAAAAGTTATCCCATCAAATAGCCTGATAGTAGATTTGATTCATGAACAAACAAGGCTTTTCTCATACTATAAATCACGTATGAAGTTCGTCGGATTTTTTTAAAAAATAAATAAAATGTGGCTTAAAAGTCTTCGGAGGCGTTTTTAATTACCAAAATGTTGTCGGAGCTATTCTTAAGTCTTTTTACCAAACTGTGGACATAGGTCCACTTTTTTTTTTTTACCAATCTAGTTTATTGGCTAGTTTTTGAGATCAACACTACCAAGTTTTTATTTTTTATTTTTATTTATTTCTCATATTTTCTTAAAATTATTAATATATTTAGAACACAACCTATACATAAATTGTGTGGTATGATATTCATTGTACATTTGGCTGCATAATTTGGTGTTGGTATGATATTCAACACAACCAAGTTTTTTTTTGCTGTTTATCAATAAATTGTGCACACATATGTACATTGAATACCATGCCACCCATATTTAAAAATACAACATCTATATTAAGCATTTAGAACATATATATTAAATATTTAAAGTAGTCATATTTTTATATATAAATTATTTAATTTTATAAAACAAGTGTTCAAAAGCTAAAACATGAATGTTCGAACGTAAATAAATTATATACTGTACATAATATAAATGTTCTGTTTTAACTCCTTACTAGAATGGTCTCATCCCCCTAATTCACTACATATCCTATCATCACATATTCTACAAACCTGCTATTCCGAATCTTTTAGTCTCCACCCCCCACTAGGCACAATTAAGATCAATGTTGACGGTTCTGTGAATCATAATTTCATAACACCTGGATTCCTTATACGTAATCACTCATGCGACTATTTGCCCGCGGGCCGCCTACACCTACAATTTGGGCATAACTCATCTTTGATAATAAAAGCTAACTACTTTGTAGGAAAAATGTTATCTTAAAAGATTCAAACATTCATGGAAGATGCAGACCAACTTATTGGTCAGTTTAACTTTGTAATCCCAACTCCCAAGGCAAATTTTTCGCAAGGCTAATCCGGCAACGGATCGTTTCACTAGTTTACTGGACATCGTCTTATAAGAACACTAATCCTTTTTGTAGATGTGAATTTTCCTTATTTTTTAGGTATAGATAAATTAGGGTTTAAGTTTATTTTTTCTTTCCCAAAAAAAGGGGGGAAAATGACATTCTCTACCACTAATTGAGAAATGTTGGAATTATTTATTTCAATTTTTCCGGATAAGAAGTGAAACATCTTAGTAATCCGTTTATTGTGCACTCGTATGCATAAATGCATAATGAACAGTAAACACTTACATTTAAAATAAGATATTCAAAATATGCATATAAATCATTTACTTTAAACATTTAGAATATTTCCAATCTTATATATAATTTAAAAATCATTTTTCATGAGAGGCCTCCAAACCCCCAATAGAGGCTTCTCATGCATTCCCTCCTAAACCACCATCTATTTTTAAAAAATAATAACCACCCACAAACTAACAAAATTTATTTTATTACAACCACTATTAGGTGAACCAATGCAAATGCACCGGACATATTTAGAATTTTATGATAACATGTTTACATTATATTTTTAAAAAAAATATTTGTTTTATATAGATCAGTATATATGAAATGTCATTTTATTTAGTGTCTTTTTTTAATCATTTTATTTTGTGTTTTGTTTTATTTTAATTTGAACGATCCTATATATATTGTTAAGAAATTGCAGTTAATTATTTATTATAGGTTCAGGAAGTTATTGTATTTGACTTTTAAGTGCTATGGGTATACAGAGTGTGATTTTAAAAAAATCTTAATATTCATTGTATTATTTATATAAATCAATTTAATCCTATATATATTGTTAAGAAATTTCAGTTAATTATCTATTATAGGTTCAGGAAGTTATTGTATTTGACTTTTAAGTGCTATGGGTATACGGACTGTGATTTTAAAAATAAAAAAAATCTATATTCATTGTATTATTTATATAAATCAATTTAAAAATCAATTTACATTAGAGGCCTCTAAACCCCCATGGAGGCCTCTCATTAATCTATATATATATATATAGGGTTGGGTTACGGTGAGAAATTTTTTATGGTGAGAAATGTGAGAAGAGATAAATACATCAACTATAACCTAGAGGTACATTGAGCACCAACTATAGGTACATTCACCATACACTATAAATACATTGAGTAAAAATACATTGACTTTATACCATATATATATTGACTCCAAACTATCAAAGGAGTAAGGAGGGAAAATCAAATTTAATCTTAGCCCTTCATTTGGTGATCAAAGGGTTGTGATTGCTTCTCACCCTTCTCACCAAAACTACATTTCTCACATGAGCCTACTTCTATATATATATAGGGTTGGGTTCCGGTGAGAAATTTCTTAATGTGAGAAGTGTGAGAAGAGATAAATACATCAATTATGACCCAGAGGTACATCGATCACCAACTATAGGTACATTCACAATACCCTATAAATACATTGAGTAAAAATACATTAACTTTGTACCATAAATACATTGACTTTAAACTATAGAAAGAGTAAAGAGGGAAAATCAAATTCAATCTTAGCCATTCATTTGCTCATCCAAAGGTCAGGATCATGAGAGAAAGTCTTTTTAGGTGAGAAAGTTTGTTTATGTGAGAATATATTTAGAGCGTCGATTCAGTGAGATCTAATGGTTAGGATTTAATGGAATAATTATTTTTTAACTAAAAAAACTTACGTAACTAACCATTATTTGTTATGGGATAAATAAAAACATTATTTTTTTATCCAAAAAAACTTAAAATTTATTTTTTTATCAAAAAACTAAAATTTATTTTTTATCAAAAAAAAACTTAAATTTATGTTTTATAAAAAAAACAACTAAAATTTGGAATTTGTGAAACCGTTATCCTCTCATATAGTCAATTAGTCATATAAAATTTAGAACATGTCATATAAAATTTAGAACATATCATATAAAATTTAGAATATGGTTAATAAAATTTAGAACATTAATTAAGTTATTTTATTTATTTTATTTATTTTTTACGGGTTCCATAGATCAACCTTAATACAAAATATTAAGAATATTTTGAAATAATATTCAATTGTTCAGGTATATATTTTATTATATTTTTTTTGTATAAAAGGTCAATAATTTTATTATAATTGTATCATTTTATTTATTTTAAAAAAAATAAGTTTATTCAATTTCAAACTTATTGTATACAGTTTTGAAAATATCTTATAAAATTTAGAACATGATATATAAATTTTTTAATATTTCATCTACTTAAAATAAAACAAACAATAAACTACTTTATAATATGACTTTTTAATATTTTAAGCACATATACACATTAGAATATGATGATTTTGTAACATGGTTTTTTAAATTTAGAACATGGTGTATAAAAATTAGAACAAAGCTTATAAAATTATGAACATGTCGTAAAAATTTTAGAACATGACTCATAAAATTTGGAGCATATTAAGATGCACTTCCGAACAAAAAAAATGAAGTAAAATTTTAGATTAAAAAAAATAGATTTTATATATAAAAAATAGATTTTTTTTAAAATAAAAAATCAGGAAAAAAAATTAACAAATATTTTTGAAAAAAAAAACAGATTTTTTTTTATAAAAAAATTATTAAAAAGCATATTTTTTTTAAAAAATATATGATTTTTTTTTTATAAAAAAATAACATTTTTGTTAAAAAAACAGATTTTTTTAATAAAAAATTAGAAATTTATAAATCAAATTAAATTACCAATTTGCCCTTACTAAAAAAAATAAAGATTAAACATCAACCCTTAGATCTAAAATTGTCAACGGTGCAGATGTTTTCTCACATAAAAATATTTCTCACCTAAAGTTTGCATGAAGGGTCTTCAAATCCTCAATGGAGGCCTCTCATTAATATATTTTTTTTATAGAAAAACTACCTAACCTACAAAGATACATCCTCTTAAAAAAATAACTAACTAACCTACAAACGCACATCCCTTCAAAAAAAAAAAAAACCCTTCCAAAAAAAATTTCTTAACCTATAATAATTAGAGAAAGTTAAACAAATATAATAATTATGTATCATCACAACTTATTTGACATTTTTTAACCGTATACATTAAGAAAAAAAATGTTAAAAGTATGACAATAAAACATTAGACATATAAAATTTTATATTTGCATATCAATATAAGACTAAATACATATATACCCGACGCATTAGCACCGATTCACTCTAGTTTTTTTTATATATATATATATTTGTCAGGATTTCATTTTACATTTAAACACTTAATTTTTTTTAAATGTTACAAAATACAAAAGTGTACACTAAATTTTTCAACATATTGGCATGGGCTCATTCAAGGCTTCAATACTGTGCTATATCCTGTTTGAAACTTGGGCTGATACGTTATGTCTATCTGATCCAATAAATGGGCTACATATTTAAATAAATTTTAATATAAAACTCGAAAGAATTAATCGCACTTTACAAAGTTTACAGCGACAGAAACAGTTCCATTCAAATTCAAAATTTAAACTTGGAAGAGAAGATTGAAGAAGCACCAAAACTTCTGGAAAAAATCAATGGCGAATGCAAGAGTTGATATGAAGGGATTCTACAGGCAGAAGAAGAAGGGAAATTCTGGAATTTCAAAGCCTTCCCCCAAGAACTTGAAAAAGAAGGCAACTTCTCCTCCTCACTCTGCATCTATCGGAAGCGACGTCGTTCAACCTTCTTCCTTTCTTCAAGGTTTTTTTTCCTCCTTTTTATTTTCGGCGATTTTTATTTGTTTTTAATTCTCATACTTTCAATTTCATTTCGCTGATTTAGTTTTTTTGGTTCCTCAGTATTTGGATGATGATATGGTTGTTTTTGATTAATTTTCAAATTTTGGCATAGGATGAAATCTGTTAGGAATGTTTTTGGTTATGGTGTGTTCGTGAGTGTTTTTTTTTGGTTGAATTTGTATGTAATATAGTCTAATAGATGCTAGGGTTTCTAATCGAGTACTGAAGGACTCCTAATTTTCGAAGTAACTTTCTTTCTAGTAATTTTTTTCTTCTTCTTTTGAGTTCGATATTTTGATGTTTGAAGAAGAAATGTTTAGAATTATCTATTCTGATGCTGGCGAAGATGATGAAAACCTAACTTTTCCAATTAAGGAGTTACCTAATTGAATGCTTACTTATGAAATTGCTCCCTTTGTCCCTAGAGTGAACCCTAAAATTTCACTTTTGTTGTCAAATTTCTCTAACTTCGATCATTATTGTTGATCACTGTTGGAAATATATTAATCTAGAAAAATCTAGTGATGTAATAATCTAGAATAATCAAGGATAATTAAGGCCCATAAGAAGTTAGGAGAATGTTCTAGATTTCACTAGACACTTAAAATTATCTAGGATTAATTATTATAAGTATCATGTAGAAAATTCTAGATTATGTCATGCAACCCTATAAATATGTGATAGTAGTCCAAGTTGTATTGTGTGGAGTCATAAGTATTTCCCACCATCAAGATTTCCATCATCATGGAAATCTTGGAGTATCACATCATAACTCCCCAAATTTGTAACACAAATTTCCCTAGCAATTAACTTTCACATTTCATAAAAATTGGGCTCATCAAACTTCCTCATGCGCACCCCCAATAATTCTATCAATCACTACTTGTTAGGAAATATCTTGCCAAGTTGGTTTTGGGAGTTACTTTGATTAATTTACGGAAGGTACACTGTACTCTCCATAAAAATGCAACTCAATTGCTCATTACGTTGATGATGAACATTCATTTGGTCTAATTTTGCAATTTGAATAATGTTCATTAATCCTATACTAATGTTTATTGGAGTTGAACTACTGTACATTGCGTGAGTACTAGTTTATTAGTACACATGCGTGTACCTTTGAATTTGTATTACTTTGATCCTAAAAGCCAAATATGTTACATAATACAGTAATGTACTAATGTTTGATTAAATACTCTGATTCAATTGGTGAATCTTTACTTTTCAGATGATCATGATCAAAACGTGGAGGTGTTGAGGCAATTTGACATGAACATGGCATATGGGCCATGCATTGGTTTGACTAGGCTTGATCGATGGAATCGTGCAAGTAAATTGGGATTGAATCCTCCTAAAGAGGTCGAAGCACTTCTTGGATCAGACAAGGTTGGCCTTGAATCATTGTGGTATAACAGAGTTTAGACTTAGTAGCTGGGATTAAGGTTTGATATCTTCTCAAACCATTTTCAGCTGTTTGTTAGGTCTCTGCAAGGTTTTAATGTTCTTGCCTTATAGTCTTGTTACTTTTGGCCAGTTGTTTATCACTTCTCAGTGATATTTAGTGCCTGGATATTTTAAGCTTAAGATTACTTGAGTTGCAATGCTGGCTCGAGTCTTTTTTGGCTCTGTGTAAATCACTTCTGATGCTGTTTATGTAATGTTAATCATAATCTTGGATTAGTTGTAGTCAACCTGTGGCTATATAGTTGGCATAAGATTTCTAAGGCTCCTTTAAGTAAGTTGTGATATGAATGAATTAATGTTTTGTTTTTGGTAATTCGTTTTTCAACATGAGTTTATGATTTGTATGTTAGGAAAAATAATGAAAATGCTAAAGCAGAATGTGACTAAGATCACTGTATTTTAATATTGTACTCTGTATTCTTGGAAATTCTTGGAAATTCTGCTAACACATGACATGTCTATTACTCCGTAGTATTTTAATATTGTACTCCATGTATTAGTGTTTTTATTTAACCACCTAGTAGATGTAGCAATATATATTTATTCTTTATTGTATCCCAAATCTTTATATAGTATTTGCCGCAATGTATATTGGATGCCACTCCCACCTCGTATTCCAAAGATACGTGGTTCGATCCTTACTTCTTACAACCTCTTCTCCCTACAACTAAGAGCTGTGTTATCCTTACCAAATAAAAATATATATTGGATTTATATCCCACAATTAAATTAGCTTAATTGAACAATAATACTTAATTCATCTTCTGTTGAACTTGCCAGATTTGACTTTTTACATTGTTCACATACTTTATTTTGACCTTCATTTTTATGTTAGGTGTAACGCTTATAAGCTCATAATAAATATAGTCGTGAGATATTTCGTTGGGTACATTTCAAGCCGTAAGTTTTTATTATTTAATTTTTTTTACAATGTTTACAATATATATGGATACTATTAGAAAAGATGTTATTTATGACGGGAATTTCGACCATCGCGAATATGTGACCCCGTCATAGAAAAAGTGGGTTCTAAAATAAAATAAAGATAGTAATAATAATAATAATAATACAACAGAACATGCAACAATATCAGATTAGGAAAAACGATATTATTATTATTAGTTGCATCTTATATATCAAGGAGACTAGGACTATTTTTTTATTCATTAACTTAAATTAGCTACATGATAAGGATTTAATATAAAATTTTTCAAACCCTAGCTCCCCTTAACTGGTTTTTATGATTGAGGAAATTTAAGCCATGATACGATCAAATGTGGCACCAATTACAGCCCTTTTGTTTCCACATGCCATAATTTCAACAGCTGCCCTAGCACCTAGGTTGCACTAAAACGAATACGGATACGGGTACGGACACATTACTGGTACGGAAAAACGCCACTGAAAAAATTAAGGATATGGGTACGTGAAAGAATACAATAAGAGAGTCTTTAAATTTCAATATAACACTAAGTTAAATATCAAATTTGGTGATGATAATATGGTTATTCACTATATAAATTATTCAAAACAAATAAGACTTGAACAATTAAAACGAGAAAAATGGCTCAAAAGTTATGGGATACTTGAGTAAGATTAATCAATTAGTTCAATGTGGGTACGTGTGTCCAACGGGTGTCGGTGTCGGACACGGGATACGACAGGTTGGAGGTGTATCCGTGCATCCTTGCTTAGCACCAGTGTTATTGTCACAATAGCTACTAGTGTTGTGAGATGCATCCAATTTTGCTTCAATTTCACTCCAATCCATTTTCACAAATTTACCGGAATTGCCAGCTTCCACATACACCTACAAATAATATACTCCCTCTGTCCCAAATTACTTGCTACATTCTTTTTTTCACATCTCACAATAAACAACTTTAAATTAAAATATCTTGAACTTCACATAATAAAAAATTATATGTTTGAAAAGTACATATTGAGACGAATCAAACTAGATCCATCATGACTATATTTTTCTTTATGTACATGAAAATATAAGCAGTCAAAGTTTACAAATGAATAGTGTCATTTTTCCAAATGTAGCAACTAATTTGGGACGGAGGGAGTATCACAATGGATTCAGGGCTAATCTGATTAATAGGAGAAATATCTAATTCATATTAGGTATATTTTTCAACAATCAAAATGGATAGAAAGTTAAATACAATCATCATTATTATTATTAGTGTGTGTCTATATACTACATTTGTATCGCAATAATACTCGCTACATAAGTAAATGACACGGACTTCTAGGCAAAAAATGGATTTAATGAGAGAGGTAGAGTGAAAAATGAATATCGGCCAACAACAAAAGTAAAGTTAAAAAAATAATTAAAAAGCAACACATTGGTAACTTTTATACTAAATCTAGTAAAAAAAAGATTTGTTGCAAGTATTGTGTTACAGTCTAAAATGTTAAAAGTTGCGAGTATTGTGATACGAAGGTAGTATATTGGTTGAATTTTATAAATCAAAATCGATAAATATTCAACTTTATGGCTTTGCTTGTATTTAACCTATTGCACAGCTGATAGTTGAGGTCTAAGGATATGTTACTCTATCACTCCCCCTCACATAAGAAGAGAGAGGAGAAAAGATTCGAACCCATGACATTTATGTCACATTGGCTTTGATATATACCTTGTTAAAGGACCATTTTAACAAAAAACATAAGGTGATAGTTGAGGTATAAGAATATGTTATATACTTTACCATACCTTGTCAATTATCCCAGTACTCTTATTGCAGTTGTCAGAAATGTCCCAGGCCAAGAGATACCCAAGTCCAGGATAAGCCATATCAATTGTGCCATACACAACTGCACCCTTGGACCCTGCAAGTCTGCAACCACAGGGAGTTGGCCGTGGCAAGTTGCACCCCCGTGCACAAATGTTCCAAATTCACCTATTCTCTCAGAAGGGTTGACCATGAAGTGTCCCTTCCAATCATGGGTTTTGGTAAGCATTAAGGGTCGATGTTGGCTATTCTTCATTACACCACCAACCATTACCATTTGCTCTTGTCCTGCTTTTGCATTGTTTGCTAGAAAATTTTGTGCCTCCTTCATTGCCTCTTTGATTGTTGCTTTCTCCTTGTCGTTGAATTGAGCCATACCTTTCACTTGTTGCACCGATGCCATTTTTATTTACTTTAGCTTTGCTAATTAGCTACCTATATATTACAACACCAGAAATGTTAAAAGATCATCTCAACCAAAAGATTAAGCTGATGGTTGAGACCCAGGAATGTGTTGTATACTCTATCATCCCTCTCACATAAAAAACTCTTTCGGCTTAAAATGTGGGCATAATACAGGCCCCATCATACCCGACGCGGAATACATTCACTCAGAAGGGAGAGGGAGGAGAGATTCGAACCCGTGACCTCTGTGCCACGTTGGCTCTGATACCATGTTAAAGGATCATCTCAACCAAAAACTTAAGCTGATGATTGAGGCTCAGAAATATGTATATACTCTATCATCAAATTCATTCATATATCCAAGGCCGTCTTAAAGATTTTAGTACCTATGTGCTAATTATATGAATGTGACCTCAAAAATAAGAAAATAACACATTTTTTATTTAGTATATTTTATAATATAACTAATTTTAATTGCACATTAAAGAGTTAATGAAACGACATCAGTATATACTGTGTAAAATAAAGAGAAAAACAAATCATAGTACAATATGGAAAACTTAGGGCTGGCTCCTTCAATTTGTGCAGCCCTTTGATGATCACCCTTGCCACCCCATGCATATATCATAATAAATAAATATAATAGGAAAATTTGCTTTTAATAATCAACCTTTTGAGTTTTAGTAAGCAATAATCCAACCTTTGGATTATTAGGGAATAATCCAACCTTTGCACCCTAAATACATACAATAATCCAACCTTTCGATTTCTAGCAACCAATGAACTACACTTGAAAATAAGAGGTCAGTTATATGTTGATCTATGATTTTCTTGAGTTTTTTAATCAACTACACATTAAAAGACTAACATTTACTTACCTATAAAACTGCTAAAACTCAAAAATGAGGGGCTCGGGTTCATTGGTTGGATTTTAGTGCAAATAATCCAAAACTCGAAAGGTTGGATTATTAGTTTCTAAAACTCGAAAGGTTGTGTTGAGGTGATTTTTGGTCACAACAATGTAAAATGTGTGTTGGGCTTGAGAGCTAGTCCAAATTCCACGTAATGGGCTTGTAATCTGCACAATGAACAAGCGTGAGCTACCCCCGGAGGTGTTACCGGGGAACGGCTCTCCGACGCTCAAGTCAGTGAAGTGTGAGAGTATGAAAATGTAGAGAGAGAAAATAAGGGAGAAGTTTGAGGTGTGTTTTGTATTTTTTGGATACCTTGGCATGTGCATGGGTCTGGACTATTTATAATACCTTGAGAATATGTGAGGAAAACTGCCCCTGGTAGGTTGAACTGGACCAGGCAGGCTGGGCTGGACCTGGTCAGTAACCCTGTACCTGGTAGGCGTTCCTTTGACCTGGTAGGCTGGACCTGGACCAGGCTGCTATTCTCAGGACCTAGTAGATGCGATCTTGACCAGGTAGGTGCTTGAGCGTGGATTTAGGTGGTCAGGTCCCCTGTACAGACTTTGGCCTGTACCTGGGCCTGATCCTTTTTTGTGGGCCTTCCTTGTGATGGATTTCTTTTGTTTGCTGATTGCTGGATTGGGCCTTAGCTTTGCATGTGGCTGGCCCAATAGCTAATGGGTGCATTTTGCCCCATCAATTTGCCCCCCAAGTCCATAAAAATTAAGTAATAATTTTTGTGGATTTTGTCGAGTGGGCCCTGGTCCTGGTAGCAGGACGTCGTGAACAGTCTTCTTCTTCTTTTGAATTTGAAGAGTTTTTTTTTTTTTTTTTGGTTGGGGAACGTGGAGCAGCAGTTATGGCCGCTTTAATTGCTCCACTTACCATCGTGTTGAGGTGGCTGTCCGAGTGAGGGAGGTGTATTTAAGGGAGGAGCTGAGGAGTCTTTTGAGAATTTATTCAAAAATTTTCTCACTCTCCCAATTTCTTTACTCACTCTCTCTCTCTTCTTTCAGCTCTCAGAATTTGCTCTTTCCCCTTCCCTCTTCTTCAAAAACTTCGAATTCCCTTCCAAAACTGGCCGATCTAACCAGCAACTCTGACTTTTCTTTGACCCTCAACGAGCCAAGGGATGAGATTTTCCAGGAGGACCCAGACGTCAGTTGCGATGCTCTCATTGCAGAACAGCTCCAAGAACTGGAGAGGGAGCTTCCTGAGGAGACAGAGCCCGAGCAGAGCAGGGCTCTGGCGGTTAGAAACGAGGACCGGAGGGTCCAGATTAGGGTAGGTGGTCCTATTGGCAGTGACCATTACCTGGACGCTGAGGGGCAATGGACCTCAGTGAGGTGGGAGGACGCCGAGGCACTCCATGGAGTCATGCAGATCAGACCCTCTACAACTTTCTTGGGGAAGGTTCATTAGTTAAGTTTGGTGTCCAGGGCAAACATCCTTGCTCTGGCACCTGGCCTGGATGTGTACCAGTTTTTTCCGCCTTCTTCGAACTCCTGTGCCTGGGATCCTGAACCAGGGCACATTGCTGTCTTCCTTGCCCATCTGAATTCTGGGGTAAGGTTCCCCCTGCACCCTTTCATCGTGGAGATGCTGGAGGTGTGGAATGTGTGTCTGTCCCAGTTGGTGCCCAACGCCGTCCAGAGGCTGATTGGGTTTATTTGGGTTTGTGAGTTCAGGGGCCTCCCTGTGAGCTCGAGGGTCTTCCGGACAATGTACAGGTTGAAGCCGTACCGGGGGTCCAATGTGCCGAAGGGCTGGTGGACTGTGGAGGTCTTTAGGCGTGACAATGAGACCTATGCAACCACCTACCCCAAGCCTAGGGAGATGGGGCATTGGTACTATGAATTCCTGTGGCTGAGGGTTCCACTGGAGAGCAGTGAACCTAACGTATACCTGCCCAGGACGGAGTGGGCCAGGCCCAGGAACACAGAATGGGTAGGGTTTGAGACGCTGTCTGCTGCTGACCAGGCAGTGGTCAGAGAGTTTGCTGCCTACCCCCCTACCAGCAGCATTGGGAGTGCCACGCCCGTGGTGTGGCTCCCTCACCTGGACCTGATTAGAAACGAGGCTTATCTGGCCTTGTCTAATCTCAGCTGTAAGATGACCAGAGGTACCTTTTCTTTTACTTATCTTGCCTTTTTCAATCCTGGTTGTCTTGAATGTAGCTTTAGTCTCACCATTTTTGACCTGTTTTTTGGCAGCTGAGGCCCAGGTGAGGGTGGACTGGGAAAAACTGGGTGTGGATGACCAGAGGAGGCCTTCCAGGGCCATCCCTATGGAGCCTCCAACTAGGATGAAATTTGTCCTATTGGAAAATGACAAGAGTCTCCCCCTGAGATCTGCTCCCAGATTTGTTCCTTTCAACCCTGATGCTGTCAGGAATGTTCAGGGCAGGCTGCCCCCCAGGCCAAGGGTTGATGCAGAGGCTCCTTCTTCCATTGCCTCCAGGTTGGTGACTGGGCCAGGTAGGAGGTCCAAGAGGAGTGCTGGGTTGAGTCCTCCTGTGGCCGGGAGTGCCAGGGCAGCAGTGGTTAGGAACCAGGGGTCTTCCCTGGTTATTACTGAAGGTGGGGCCCTGGCAGGTAAGAGGCCCAGGTCTCCAGGTGGTGAGGAGGAGAGCCGGAAGGGCAAGGAGATCGTGACCGTCGATGATGATGATGACGATGATGATGATGATGATGATGAGCCTTTGAGGCTGAGGAGGAGGAGGATCCGGGAACATGTTGGACTTCGGACTGCCATGGTCATTCATGAGGATGACCTTGCTCAGGCGGGCCTGGATTCTCCTATGGGTGGAGATGAGCTTCTTCTGGGGAGCCATCCTTCTGACAGGACTGGGTTTTCTGGCATGCCCTCCTACTCTCAGCTTTCTAACTGGAGTGGGAGGTCTGCTGAGATGGCTGGGCCTGTCAACTCTGTTACCCCTGCCCCCCATGTGGGGGCAGAGAAGTTAATACCGGAGGCACCTGGTGCCTCCACCTCTGACAACCAAGCAGCAGCATCAACAGTATCAACAACAACAGCAACAACAGAACCAACAAGAACAACAACAACTACAACAACAACAGCACCAACAGCAGCGACCACCAAAGCAGCAACAACAACAGCACCACCAGCAGCGGCAGCAGAAGCCCAAAACCTACTACCTTCTTACAATCTTCCCCCTGAGTTGGCAGCTCTGTTCAACTCTGAGTTCCCTACGCCTGAGGAGGGGAGCTTTGATGCTGCCCCTGGTGTGGCCTCTGACAGGTACATTAGGGGGATGTTACATAGCGCCCTGCGCCCTCAGGACAGGCCTTCCAGCTCGGTGGCAGACCCTGGAATTACCTTGAGATGGGTGATTGGACTGGTGGGAAATTTTCCTGTTTTCTTTTATTTTGGTTAGCTTGCTGTGTTTTTATTTGGGGCCTGTAATTTGTTGCTCCTTTGCAGGTGGTGAAGTACGGGCTGCTAGCCAGTGAATTTTTTACTTTTGGCTTGCCCTACTTGACTCATGCTGGGGACAAGATCAACAGTCTGCAGGAGGAGGTGGTTTCTGTAAAGCAGAAATACCTGGCAGTTCTCCGTGAACAAACCGAGGCCTTTGAGGCCTTTCATGAGAAGATGGCTATAACTGAGAAGGCCAGGGACGAGGCCCTGGGCAAGCTGAAAGAGGCCCAGGACCAGCTTACAGGGACCAAAGAGCTGGTGGATCAGGTCATGGCTGATGCAGCTGAGGAAAAGACTCGAGCTGACCAGACCAAGGAGGGCCTTCTGTCCAGGGTTGAGGACCTGGAGGAGGTTAGAAGGAGTAAAAGTGAGAAGGTGGCTGAGCTTGAAGAGAAGAACCACGTCCAGGTTGAGGAGCTCCAAGCCCTTAGGGGCAGTACTGAGAAAATGAGGAATCAACTGGTGGAACTTGAGGGGGAACTGGAGTCCAGGCTCATCTCACCAGGACAGACCAGGACTTCAATGATTATTTCTTTGATGTCTGGTTGTCTGCCTTTAGGTGCGTTAAGCATAAATATCCTGACGTGGACTGGGAGGTGGTGGAGGAAGGTTATAGAGCTGGTCAGGGTACAGTGCCCCTGGCTGGTGAAGTGCTTCCTTCTTCGATCCAGGAGTATTTGCATCCTTTGACTCCTGGGACACCTGCCACTCCGACGCCCGAGGATGCTCCTGTTCCTTCCCTTGCTCAGCCAGTTGTTGCAGAGGAGCCTATTCAACTTGAACCTTTGATGTGTTCAGTTTGTATTAATCAATTAGCTCATTTTGATGTATAGTTTGTAATAGTTTAGAACGTGTTTTGTGATATTAATTAACTTTAAGCTTAAACGAAAATTTATGTCTTGAAACTTAATTTAATATTGCATTTCATAATTTAATTGCTTTTTAGGACTTAGTTTATTTTTGTTGTTTCAGGCTCGTGTTTCTTTCCATATTTTGTCTGTATTTGGGAAGACTGAGACTTATTCGGGACTTGGAAAAAGTGTGATAAAGTCTTGAAGAATGTAGGGCGCCCCCAGCGCCTGTATGATCAAGCAAAAAAAATAGAGCAAGTGGCCAAAGAAGAAGGCGCTCCCCGCGCCTATGGGGCGCTGCCCGCGCCCATATCACAGTAGCTTGCCAAAGGGAGGCGCTCCCCGCGCCTATGGGGCGCTCCCCGCGCCCATCTCACAGTAGCATTTCACAGGGGAGCGCTCCCCGCGCCTTTGAGGGCGCTGCCAGCGCCCATTCCACAGAACATTACTTCCAAGGAGGGGCGCGCCCCGCGCCTATGGGGCGCTGCCAGCGCCCATGTTACAGTAGTTCTTCCAAGGAGGGGCGCGGTATTTTGAGAAATGCTACTGACTTAATGGCGCTCCCCGCGCCCTTAAAGGCGCAACCCGCGCCTATTGGGTGAAATGCTACTGACTATGAGGCGCTGCCAGCGCCATCTTAGCGCGCCCCGCGCCATCGAGGGCGCTGCCAGCGCCCTACCCTCAGTAGCCAGTTCGTGTTTTTTTTTTAATGTGTTAATTCCCATTTCAGTTTTCATTTCTCATCCTTTTGTTCACTAAGGCGCGGGCTCTCTCTCTCCCTCTAAACCCTAACCTCAACAAAGACCTCCATTTTTGCTCATTTCTCCTCTCAAATCTTCTCCATTTGTGCCAAATTCGAAAAAAATTTCACATCTCATTCGATTTTTCTCTCTCTTTCTTCCGTGGTGTGCGTTTTAGGGTTTCGTTTTCTCTCCTTTTGGCTGTGTGTAGGGCGCGCGTGTGGGGTATATTTCTCACTTCTTTTTACTTCATTTTTGTTGCTTGAAATTTGTGAATCTTGTTTTATACTTTAATTCATGAATTTGTGATGTTTTGAGGTTTATTTTGAAGTAGAAATCTCCTTACTTGAGTGTTTTGAACACACACCTATGCAAGTTGGTACTTGGTTTTGTGATGTAGTGTGTTGTTGTCCTTGAGTTTGGCAATGCTATGTTGAAGTGTTAATATTTTGTTGAGCTTGAGGTTGAATTTCTGATTTTGTGCTTGCCATGGTTGAAGTAATCTTTGCCAAGCTAGTGTATTTTTGGAGGTTTTGAGTGGTTTGATTCAATGAAATTTGTTTTCAAGAGTGGTGATGTTGTTCCCTAAATGAATTTAGTGTAGTAAGAATTTGTTTTTAAACAATTTTTCTTCGTTGAATTGCATTATTGTTGTTGTGAAGTATGATAACATTCGAAGTTCACTTCTTGTGTTATCACTCAAATCACAATTTCATCAATGAAATTTTTCACTCACACTAATGGTTTTGTGTTCTGATTGTGTTTAGGTATTTCGGCAGTGTTTTGGCTTAACCTAAGCCAGCTCTCCCCAACCATTCTCTGAAAAAAAAAAAAAAAGAAAAAAAAAAAATCTCACTCGAAATGGCCTCAACTTCCGGTTCAAGAAAAAGGAAGAATGTAGCCTCTCCTTCCACATCTTTCTTCAACCTAAAAAGACTCACCCCCACACAGAAAACCATTTTTACCCGGCTAAGAAAACGCAGCGTCCAAGCCACCGCTTTCGCTTGTCACAGAACTCTCAAAAGGCTCGGGATTCTCCGACCTGTGACAAGGTTGTTAGGAAGAGTTGGCTTGGACGGCTTCCTAAACGAACATGCCCACACATACTACTCCTTCACGTTTGAATTCCTTGCCACCCTGAAAAAGTATAATGACCCCAACAAGCCCAGGGGTGAGGAGTCCCGCTTCATAACCTTTAACCTCAATGATGAAACGCATACATTGTTCTATGATGAACTTGAGGAGGTTTTTGGGTGGGAGTCCACTCCTATTGGTAACTTTTCCAGACCTACGGGTTTCAACGCTCAAGAGTTCTATAGAGGGATCACTCGTTTCCTTAAATTTGATCGAAACACCCTAATCAGCTCCATACCTCATCCGGCTCTCCGTTTTGTTGCATTCTTCATAGCTATGCCCATTTTTTGTCGGGCGGAGGCCAACAAGCTTCCTTTAACCACTCTTAAGGCCCTTTGGGCCATGACTCCCGAGGGAAATGATCACCCGCATTGGGGGGCATTGTGGGTTGATGCTTGCCTCGATTTGGTAGACGAGAGCAAGAAAGGAACAATAGCTATGGGAGGTATGGTGACCTTGATATATGAGTATCTTGAGCGCAAGAAGGGGAAGAGTAAGAAGGAAATCGAATACCCTGATGGACGGGTCGGGAGTGACCCTGAGGATTTGCTTACCTATTGGGTTCTGCAAACCCGGAGTTTTATTTACATATCTGATCAGAGTGATACTCCTCGGTCGTTCGTCTGGCGTTTTGGACCGGGACATGAGGCCTACATGAATTTGCCTCAGCCGCAGCGTACTTCCATCAGGGGATGTACTCGGGCGGCTCATTTTTTCTGCCCCCCCCGATCTAGCCTTCAAACAAAACTTGAAAAATGTGTTTGGGGTTGAATTTCCGGATCCTCCACCTACTAACCCAGAGTGGCAGGAGAGTGACAGTGAGGAGGAGTATGATGAGGGAGATAAAGAGGAAGAAGAAGAAGATGATGATGATGAAAATGATGATGAAAATGATGATGATGATGGTGATGCAAACATGGTGAACCGCAGACCTCGGGCACGAGGTGGAATACATATGCACGAGCCGAACCCTGCTTCTTCTGATCAGTCGGGGATTAATCTCCTCAATCAGCGGTTCGACTCTTTGCAAGTCGAAGTAGGTGCCCTTCGGCACGAGGTACACCGGATGGAGGACGTGATGTACCCCATGTCTTCCATGATTACAGCGATGCACACCATGCATCTTCATGGTACCCCTTATGTTGACCCAACCGCAGAAATTGAGCGGGAAAGGCAACAAAGGGAGGAGAGGAGGAGGAGGCCTCCGGGATCCACTTTTCCCGGGCGGTCCTCCAATGCTTGACAAGATGGTGAATGTAAACCCACAATGAGGACATTGTGTCACTCAAATGTGGGGGTACGTTCACTTGTATATAATTTTGTTTAAAAAAAAAAAAAAAAAGAGAGAAAGCTCGATAGGTTGAAAACCCGAAAGGGCAACCTATGTAAAACAAGAGCTAAAAAAAAAAAAAGAAAAAAAAAATAAAAATAAAAATGAGAAAGCTAGGATGAAAACCCGAAAGGGCTCCTAGGAAAAATGAGAGAACAAGAAAAGAGAGGAGTTCCTTGCTTTTTGGATTGAAGACCGGATAATCTCATCTTCCGGAATACTTTGGTAAGAACACTTTTTGTTCTTTCTTTCCCCATTTTTGATTTTTGTAAGTAGTGTGAACCGTGCCAGAATTTTTGTTTGTATTTTGAATTCATTAAGTTCACTTTTGGTTTTTTTTTTCCTTCTCATAAATTGTTTTAGCTCAAATTATAATTTTATTATGTTTTGATTTAGAACAAGTTCATTAGGGATTTTTGTTGGAGTTTAGTTGTTTTGGCGAACTTTTGGCTTATAACTCGTTATTACTCTCTTTTGATTTACTCGAGGTCGAGTAAAGACTAAGTGTGGGGGTATTTGATGTGTTCAGTTTGTATTAATCAATTAGCTCATTTTGATGTATAGTTTGTAATAGTTTAGAACGTGTTTTGTGATATTAATTAACTTTAAGCTTAAACGAAAGTTTATGTCTTGAAACTTAATTTAATATTGCATTTCATAATTTAATTGCTTTTTAGGACTTAGTTTATTTTTGTTGTTTCAGGCTCGTGTTTCTTTCCATATTTTGTCTGTATTTGGGAAGACTGAGACTTATTCGGGACTTGGAAAAAGTGTGATAAAGTCTTGAAGAATGTAGGGCGCCCCCAGCGCCTGTATGATCAAGGAAAAATAGAGCAAGTGGCCAAAGAAGAAGGCGCTCCCCGCGCCTATGGGGCGCTGCCCGCGCCCATATCACAGTAGCTTGCCAAAGGGAGGCGCTCCCCGCGCCTATGGGGCGCTCCCCGCGCCCATCTCACAGTAGCATTTCACAGGGGAGCGCTCCCCGCACCTTTGAGGGCGCTGCCAGCGCCCATTCCACAGAACATTACTTCCAAGGAGGGGCGCGCCCCGCGCCTATGGGGCGCTGCCAGCGCCCATGTTACAGTAGTTCTTCCAAGGAGGGGCGCGCCCCGCGCCTTCGAGGGCGCTGCCAGCGCCCGTCTGCTCTGTTCTGCACGCGGCTTCATCCACTTGATTTCTAGGTTATAATTTAGTTTAGTATAAATAGAAAAGTGGATTCTCATTGTAAAAAAATCTAGTTTTTCATGTTCAAATAGTTCCTTAGCTTAAATTCTCTCTAGTTTCTCCTTAGATTACATAAAAACTATTAAATCTTTAGTTTGTAATTTTGATATTTAATCATGGAATCAATGAAGAATCTTTGTTCATCAATGGAAATGGTAGCTTAAACTTGTTCTTGGGATTGGTTTCAATGATTCCAAAAGGCTCCTTGTGAGGATTCTCTAACTCTAAACTATTTCTTTACTTCAATTATTTACTTGCTCTTATATGAATTGTTATTGGTTTTGTTGAATGTTTTAGCTTGATCTTTGTCTTGTTATTATATTTTACAAAATCATTACTAGGGTTTGAACACAATCGATTATTGTGTTCAACCTCGAGTAGCAACTATCTTGTTCATGCTTAAGCGTATTCTTATTGTGAACAATTTAGTAGAGCTTGTTTAAACGTTAATTGTTTATTGCGTATTCTCTAAACAATTGCGTTCTTATTGTGTCTCCGTTCTTAAAGCTTTTGTTCACTGCGTGTTCTTTGAACATTAAGGGTTTTAGGCAATTTACGATTTATCTTGCCTAGCTAATTAAGGGGACTACAAGAGTTTACTCTTGTCAATAATTAATTGAGTTTTGAAATGGTTTGGTAATTGAGAGTCTAATTCAATTAGCCGAGTCAGAGTCGTTGTAACCAAATCCTAAGATTCTTTAAAACTAGAATTTTACCGCAATCAATAAGTTGTTAGTTTCTTTTATCACTAAAATCTCCAATTTCCCCCCCCCCCATGTTACCAATATCACTAAGGAATTAGTGATTCTCCCCTTTAATAATCCAAATATATATTAACACAATTAAATCTACATAAATCCGTTCTCTGTGGATACGAACCTTACTTGCCCTTTACACTAGTTGTAATTGGAGAGTAGGAGAAATTTACTTTTGATAAGTCTTTTATTTTTAACGACATAAAAGGCCTACCAACCTTCTACTGCTGATCCTGCTGCCATCCAGCCTGCACAAGGGGGTGCCCACCACAGTGCTGCTCATAGTTCAAATGTCCACCCTGCTGAGGTGGAGGTGAATGGTGGAGCTGTTGACCAGGACAGGTTGGTTTCTGAGGGTGACCAGGGTGCTCCTGTTCAGCAGGATGGCAGGGGGTCTCCCCCTGCTTAGGAAGTTTGGCGATCACCTGGCAATCAGGGGAGTGCCTTTTCCTGCTCTAGCACATCTGGTCATGCTTTTAGCTGACCTGTTTTGGAGCATGCTGGTGGTTTCCTCTTGTGCCCTTCGAGCTCTTTTGCTTCTGTATTTAAACTGTCTTTTTCTGTTGTTTAAGAACAATTTCTTTTGGCCTCTGCTTGGGCATATTCGAGCCAGGTGGTCGTCGACCCTGTTAGTGTAGAACTTGTATAATTTTCTTAACATTTTTACCATTCACCATGGGGTGGATGTGTCTTATGCTGCTTCTCGAATATTTAACTTTACATTTTGCTTATATGAATGTGATTTTTGCGAGAATTTTTGCCCTTGCAAATATTTATATGTGCTATATATTGTGTATACTCTCTGCCCCCCCTGGTTGGAAGGTGATAGAATGACCTTCTGATCAGGTACAGATTGCAGTAGTTCCAATAGGTGGTCGAGTGAGCTGGCTTGATTTGTGAATGTTGATATTGGCTGCTCTTTTTATGAATGCATGTGTTTTTGTATGACCAGGGGCCAGGTGGACGTTTGGACTGGCCAGGGTGCTTGAGTGAGTGTGTTTGCTAGGCAAAACTCTTTGCACTACCCTACCTAGGACCAGGTCATTTGAGGCATATTCCTTTGTATGACCTGGGGCCAAATAGGAATACGGACTGGCCAGGATATTTGGGTAAGTGTGTTTGCTAGGCAAACTCTTTGCACTACCCTACCCAGGATCAGGGCATTTAAGGCACATTCCTTTGCATGACCTGAGGTCAAATAGGAATATGGACTGGACAGGGTATTTGGGTAAGTGTGTTTGCTAGGCAAACTCTTTGCACTACCCTACCCAGGACCAGGGCATTTAAGGCACATTCCTTTGCATGACCTGAGGTCAAATAGGAATATGGACTGGACAGGGTATTTGGGTAAGTGTGTTTGCTAGGCAAACTCTTTGCACTACCCTACCCAGGACCAGGGCATTTAAGGCACATTCCTTTGCATGACCTGAGGTCAAATAGGAATATGGACTTTTGTATGACTTTGCGTCAAAGAAGTGCATGGACTGGGCTAGGAATGGGACCAGGTGTGCCTGCTGTGCAAGCCTTTTTCACCTGCCCCACCAGACCAGAACTTTTGATTTTTGTTTTATACAGAGACTTGTAGGAACAAACTTGGATTTTCATTGATACTACAAATTTCGTTTGTACATGTCTGCTTTACAATAATTCAGTGGGAGCAATAATTGAAATAAAACCCTAGGCATAGTATTTCTTGAGCTGGTCAGCATTCCATATGCTGGGGAGTTGATTTCCTTCCAGGTCCATGAGACGAAATGTTGATGTGGACAGCTCTTCATAGACTTGGTAGGGGCCTTCCCAGGTTGCTGATAATTTGCCATGAATTTTATCCTTTTGGACAGCTGCAGCTTTCCTTAAGACCAGGTCACCTGTTCTGATGGGCCTGTTCTTAACTTTTCTGTTGTAATATCTGCTCATCCTATTTTGATAAGCAGCTAGCCTGAGTGCAGCTTCTTCCCTGACCTCGTCGAGTAGGTCCAGGTTCTCAGAGAGGACCTGGTCATTAGTTTTTGCTTTATAGAGGTGAACCCTTAAAGAGCTGCTTCCAACTTCTACTGGGAGCAGGGATTCAGTACCAAAGACAAGATTGAATGGTGTCCTGCCTGTGGACTCCTTGGAGGTGGTCCTTAATGACCATAATGTGCTAGGAAGTTCTCTTAGCCATCTTCCCTTTTTGTCTTCCAGCCTTTTCTTGAGGGCGTTTAAGATTTGCTTATTGGCTGCTTCAGCTTGACTATTCGATTGGGGATGACACACTGTAGAGTAGGCAAACTTGATGTGAAATTGGGTGAGGTAATCTATGAGGGGTTCGTTGTCGAACTGCTTCCCATGATCAAAAACCATGCACCTGGGCACCCCATATCTGGTTATGATGTTTTTCCAGATGAACTGCCTGACGTTGCCCTCTGTGATGGTGGCTAGTCCCTCTGCTTCTATCCATTTGCTGAAGTAGTCGATACTCACTATCAGCCACCTCTTCCCCCCCCCCTGGGCAGTGGGGAAAGGACCTAGCAGGTCCATTCCCCATTGAGCAAACGGAATAGGGTTGAGGATGGGACAGAGGTCGTTTGCTGGCAAGGATATAATTGGTGAGAACTTCTGGCATTTCGGACATTTCTTGACCAGGGCCCTAGAGTCTGCTAACATGGTTGGCCAATAGTACCCTGCTCTGAGGGCTTTGTGTACCAGGGTTCTTCCTCCCATGTGATGGCCACAAAGGCCCTCATGAACCTCTCTAAGGACATAATTGCCTTCATCAGTGTTGACGCATTTTAGCAGGGGCTGGTCAGTGAATGATTTTTTGTATAGCTCTCCATCGACCAGGGTGAACCTGATAGCTTTTCCTTTGATCTTTCTGGCCTGACTCCTTTCAGCTGGGAGCTGGCCCATTGTTTTGAAGAGGATGATTTCCTTCATCCAGTTTGTTGGCGAGTCCACCTGATAGGTGTACTCCTTTGTTAGCTCAATTGACCTCGTGGGCAATATCTCCACAAAAACCTTCCTGGTCAGCTCCTGAAAGGTGTAGCTGGCCAGATTTGCCAGTGCATCTGCTTGCATATTTTCCTCCCTGGGGATCAGCTGTATCACGAATTCCTCTAGCTTAGAGGATCGGTCCTTCATCACTTTTAGATATTCGATCAAGGCTGGTTCCCTTGCCTCGTATACTCCGTTGAATTGATTGGCAACCAGCTGCGAATCTGTGAAGAGGTGGACCTTGGTGGCTTTCATTGTTGAGCATAGTTGAAGACCTGCTAGGGCTGCTTCATACTCTGCTTCGTTATTTGTGGCAGTAAACTGGAACCTCAGTGCGTACTCGATCACGTCTCCTTCAGGTGAGATCATGACCACCCCTGCCCCTGATCCTTGTTGTTGGGATGATCCATCTGAGTAAACAATCCAGGGACCAGGGGTTTCTGTTGCTTCTTCGTGATAAGAGCACTCAGCAAGAAAATCGGCCAGGGCCTGTGCTTTGATTGCATGTCGTGGTTGGAACTTGATACCAAATGCAGTCAACTCCAGGGCCCACTTTGATATCCGCCCTGACCGGTCCAGCTTTTCCAGTGATTTTTCTAAAGGCATGTCTGAGAGGACCACTACCTCATGTGCATCGAAGTAGGGTCTGAGCTTTCTCGTTGCTAGCACCACTGCATAAGCTGCTTTCTCTATCAAGGGGTACCTGGTCTCAGCCGAGACCAGGGCATGACTTACAAAATAGATTGGTTGCTGAGTTTTCCCCTCTTCACAAAGGAGCACTGCACTGACGGCCGCCTGGCACACGGCTATATACAGGTACAAAACTTCACCCGGTATAGGCCTGGCCAGGGTGGGGAGCTTTGTAAGGTGGCTCTTCAACTGTTTGAAGGCCTCTTGTTGTTCTTCTCCCCACGCGAATTGCTTGTTGCCTTTTAGGACTTTGAAGAAAGGTTGGGTTTTTTCTGAGGACTTGGCGATGAACCTGGACAGAGCTGCCATTCGTCCAGTTAGTCTTTGGATATCTTTGACTGACCTGGGCTCTGGTAGGTCCAGGGCTGCTTTGACTTTGTCAGGATTGGCGTCGATTCCTCGCTGGCTTACCAGAAAACCCAAAAACTTGCCTGATCTGACCCCGAATACACATTTTTTGGGGTTCAGCTTCACGTTGTGCTTTCTCAGGTTGGCAAAGGTTTCTTGAAGGTCCTTGACGTTGGTCTACTTCCACCGAAGTGCTGAGAGTTTTGTGACTGGTGCTGAAAATTTTGTTAGGTTGGGGTTGTTCCTCCCCTGTCAAGTGGACTTTGTTGGGGCTGCTCCTGGCCAGCTCAATTAATTCTTGAGCCAGCCTTCTGGTCTTGGTCACCTGCTCCGGCCTAGATTGTCTGACCTGGGTCAGGCTACAACTTCTGGCAGCCTCCTGTGATCCCCTTAGGGTGGCTACCCCCCCAGCATCGGTCACATATTTGAAGCACAAATGGTAGGTAGATGCTACACCCTCGAACTGGCCAATGAAGGCTCTGCCGAGGATGGCATTGTATGGTGAAGGTGCCTCTATCACGTGGAACCTCACCATGCAGATTCTTTCAGAGTCCTCCTGTCCCAGCTGGACAGGCAGGTTGATTTCTCCCCTGGGAACTATTGATTCACCCATGAAACCCGATATCGGCCCAGGGGAGGGGACCAGCATGTTGTCTTTGAGGCCCATTTTGTGGAAGCACTCCGCATACAGGATGTTGATGGAGCTGCCTCTATCGATCAGGGCTCTTCTCACCAGGCTATGAGAAATTTGAACTGAGCAGATTAGGGGATCATTGTGAGGGTAGGATACTCCCTCGCAGTCCCCAGGTCCGAATGATATAGTGGGGAGAACTGTGGGCCTGGTGTTAGACAGGTCTCTGACTGAGTATGACCTGCCCGACCCCATGGCTCGCAGGTCTGCCCGTAAAGAGCTGCTGGAAGGCTGGTCCCCAAAGATGACCGCTATTATATTGTAGGGTATCTCTGGGGCCTTCTTTTTTGGTGGCTCCTGGTCACGTTTCTTCTCGCGAGCGGGGCCACCTTTTTCTTGGGTTGCCTTCCAGTCTTTATATTGCTTGAAGTACCCTCTGCTGATCAGGTCTTCAATGTTGTTACGGAGGGATTTGCACTTTTCCGTGGCGTGACCAGGGCAGTCATGGAAATCACAGTACAGGTCCCTTTCTCGACCAGCCGTTTTCATGGGGGGTGGCCTTCGCCACTTGTCCTCGTCCTTGTGGGCAGCATAGATTTCTGCCACAAAAGCGGTCAGGGGGGTGTAAGAGTCAAAGCTTGGAAAATCACGTTTCCTTGAGTCCCTCTGCTCCTTCTTTCCCTTGTCTCCCTTTTTCTCCTGCTGTCCTCATTTTTCACCAGGAGGGGCTCTTAGAGCTTTATTGAACTCTTCTGTCCTGATGAACTTATCGGACTCTTGCATTGCTTCAGTGAGGGAGGAGACATTCTCCCTGACCAGGTGGTCCCTGTAGGAACCTGGTTGCAAACCATGCTTCAAGGCCATCATTACTATGTCCGGCTTGAGCGGGGACACAACAATGGCTTCCTTGCTGAACCGTGCCAAGTATTCCCGCAGGCTTTCCTCCCTGCTTTGCTTGACACTCATGAGCTCCATGGAGCTCTTTTCTCTTCTACGTCCACTAACAAAGTGGCTCGTGAACTGTTCAGTGAGTTGGGCGAAGTCATAGATGGTGCCCGGTGGTAGGCTCTGGAACCAAGATTGGGCCAGACCTGTTAAGGTTGTGGGGAAGTACTTGCACCAGGTAGCATCAGTGTAGGGTCCCAAGTACATGTGGCCTTCATATAGCTGGACATGATCATTGGGGTCCCCTGTCCCATCATATTTTATATGGCCTGGTAACTTCACCCTTTGTGAGGTCTCAAAGATCACCGAGGCATGAAAAGGTGACTTTGTAGGGGTCCTTATTTCTGGCCTTGGTGGCCTTTCTGCTTTGAGACTCGCTGAGGGTCCAGGAGTCCTATGGTGGGTCGACTCCTGCCCTTTTCCAGATACTGAGGCTGAGCCCAACCTATCTCGGACAGACCTGGGTTCTCCCAACCTGTCCCTGATTGATAATGGCGCACTCAGCCTTTGGTGTACAGGCGTCCTCGCGCCTAACCTGTCGTATACTGTGGTCCGGTTAGAAGACCCCGTGTTAGCTTCTTCCCGGACAGTAGTACGAGGCGGCGGAGACCGTTGGGGGCGATGCTTTGTCTCTCGAGCAGTGGGTGGTCGTCTGACCACCTCGTGGGTTACCCAGGCAGTTTCGCCCTGCACCCTTGTTCTTCTCGAGGTTGAGAACCAACTTGGGTGGTCCCGTGCCTTTTTTGTCGTATCCCAGTCACTCTCTTCCCATTCTTCCGGGAGAGATGCTAGTGGAGAGGGCCTTCGTTTGTTGGTGGAGGCCTTTTGGCTACTCGACTTGCGTGAGTAACTTAGCTTCCTTCGTATGCGAGGGGGGCTTGGGTCGCCCTTTGATGAAGCTCTTGAAGCAGATGGCCTTTTGGTGCCAACGGAGGAGGATGGCTGTGACAAGGACTATGTGTAGTCCTCGTCCGAGCGGTCATCCTCTTCCTCCGATGGTCTTACTGCACTAGGCTCACCGGCCTCCATTTCTTCTTCTTCCAGCATGGAGGCTGCTCGAAGAATCCTGAAGGCTTCCTCGACTTGAGAAGGCGTTGGCATGGCACTGCGTTGGCTCCTCACAGAGCGAGGTGTGTGCACACTGCCGCTTTTCTTTTGGCTCGAGCGTTGTGGACGTCTGCCCGGGTGGTCACCGGAATCACCGCGTTCAAACATGGTTGAAGATTGTTTGAAGGTGGAGAAATGAACTGAATATGGCACTCAGACCCTCCTTCTAACGCCAAATTGTTGAGGTGATTTTTGGTCACAACAATGTAAAATGTGTGTTGGGCTTGAGAGCTAGTCCAAATTCCACGTAATGGGCTTGTAATCTGCACAATGAACAAGCGTGAGCTACCCCCGGAGGTGTTACCGAGGAACGGCTCTCCGACGCTCAAGTCAGTGAAGTGTGAGAGTATGAAAATGTAGAGAGAGAAAATAAGGGAGAAGTTTGAGGTGTGTTTTGTATTTTTTGGATACCTTGGCATGTGCATGGGTCTGGACTATTTATAATACCTTGAGAATATGTGAGGAAAACTGCCCCTGGTAGGTTGAACTGGACCAGGCAGGCTGGGCTGGACCTGGTCAGTAACCCTGTACCTGGTAGGCGTTCCTTTGACCTGGTAGGCTGGACCTGGACCAGGCTGCTATTCTCAGGACCTGGTAGATGCGATCTTGACCAGGTAGGTGCTTGAGCGTGGATTTAGGTGGTCAGGTCCCCTGTACAGACTTTGGCCTGTACCTGGGCTTGATCCTTTTTTTTGGGCCTTCCTTGTGATAGATTTCTTTTGTTTGCTGATTGCTGGATTGGGCCTTAGCTTTGCATGTGGCTGACCCAATAGCTAATGGGTGCATTTTGCCCCATCAGATTGGATTATTAAAAGCAAATAATCCAATATAATATTAACAATGCGATATAGTCATGATGCAAGTAGTTTGTATACATTTTTAGTAGAATAATTCATACATATGGGGGAGGTATTAAAGAAACTATATGTATACCTTAGGAGAGTCGTACGTGATCGATGGACACTAAATTTTGTAATCTGCACTTGATACAACATGCCAAGTGTTAACAGTAATATTGTATTTATAGACAGAAGAATTATAAGGTAGTGTTTGTTAAGATAAAATTTTCACTATCGATAAATATGGAGAAACATTCCATTTGAAAACAAAAAATGGCATAAAGAATAATTATAAAGCATGTATTCCCTCCATTTACCTTTTTTAATTTTTTTTGGTAGTGTTTCTTTTTATTATTTACATTTTTCATTTTTAATTTGTACTCCTCACTACTTATTAATTTTAGCAAAGTAAACAAACTACCAATAAAATACTCAATTTGATTGACTATAAATTATACACACATTAATTTCCACCAATAAATAAAAGAATATTTATTATACCCAGGACATCTTTAATCAAACTCACTCTTAAAATAAAAACCTTACATGCTTTTTTTTTTTTTTTTTTTTTAAATCAAAAATTCAGAACCTTATATGAAATAATTTTATCAGATCATATAATCTATTTATTCATCACTACCGTACCGTACAAGTTTTAGAAATTAGGACGGTGATATCTTAGCTAGTTAGCTTATAAGTTTCAAATACCTCATTTAATTAATTAGTTTAGCTTTATTTAAGCCATCTTATTAGGGTGCGTTCTCTTCAACTTTTTTTTTATCATGTCTCAGAACTTATCTGGTTTGAACAGGTCATGTCAGGTTTAATAAGTTATAATCAAGCCAGATTTAATCAGGTCATGTCAGATCAAGTATGGTCAGGTCAAATAAGTTAAAAAGAACGTACCCTTAGTCTTCCCAAACATAAGTAACTTATTACGTTGTATTTTTGAAACGTGTTTGGGTTGGTGAATCACATTACAGGGTTAATTATTAAATTAAAATTTTTCCAAAGAAAGAACGGCAATTCAATGTCGTATATAAACACAAAACGAATAAAATATACGATTACAGTAAGGATAGGTTAAGTCTTTGACTGTATAACTGTATGATTAATTTTTTAGCCTTCTGATTATCGATCTGTCTTACTTGTAACTAACAAGATAATCATGCTTACAACTAACAAGATAATCATGCTTAATTGCTTAGCTTACATGTTCCTAGCTTAAATTATTCATCAAAGCAAGTATATTAATTAATCTTGGGGTGTTTGGGAGTTAGCGGTTTGAGGCAAAAAAGAGAGGTTTGAGAGGAAAGAGAGGCTTGACCAGCTCAAAAAGCTAATTTTGGGTGTTTGGTAGTTAGAGGTTTGAAATTAAAGAGAGTTTTGGAGTGAAAACGTTCTTTTTCAAAAAGCTCATATGAGAAGCTTTTTGGAAGAACTTATAGCTTTTGTAGTTCTTTTTACTCTTAAACATCTAACAACTATCCACTATTTACCAAACACTTTTATACAAACAGTTAATGTAATCAGTTAGTCAAATCAGCTAGTCAAAGTAGCTAACTCAATCAGCTGACCTCTAACAGCTATCAGTTAACTCCCAAACAGATATATATACTTCGTATATAATTGACCAAGAATTACATATATATAAACATATTAATTGCTAAGCCTAGCTTATATATTTTCCATATCATACGTACCATAACACAGTCCACATATCGTTCTTTTTTATAAGAAAATCAACTTTAATTTGTTTATCATAGTACGTACTATACGTATCATGTTATTCCAAAGAGTAGTTTTAAGGCCTCTTTTTTGCCTAATAATTCTTGTAAGCTATCTAGTCTTATTATGTAATTATGTTAGTTGTGTTATTCCGGCAGAGCCTGTGACATGCTCTGCCGGAAACTCCGATTGCACCGTCACGAATAACTATGGCTCGTTCCCTGACCGGAGCACTTGCCACGCTGCCGATCTCGTGTACCCGGAAAACGAAGATCAACTTATTTCGTACGTCAGAGATGCAGTTAGATCCGAAAGAAAGATCAAGGTATCTATTTTTGCTTTTTGACTCCACTCACATTATAATACACTAGTTTTTTTGTGCACGCAATGGATGTGATGATCTTAAAATATTTGGTAACAACATTAATCTGACAATAAAATTAATAAGTTCCCACATAATTTTTAAATAATTTTAAATAATTTTTTTTTCTACAATTTATTCTAGTTTTTCCCTTTCGCTTATACATAGTAACTATATTGCAAATTGAGTAAATAATTTATTTCTTTACATGCAATATTCGTTATTTATGAATAAATTTTGAGTGTTAAAAACATTTAAATAATACATTTAATAATTAATTGTAGTTGAAATTTCTAAAATTGAGATTATGTTATTAATGATTTCAAAAATGAAATATCATCACGAAAATTTTTAGTACACAAATGAAAAAATTGTCGCCACTTGTTTAACAATTATGAAGGATGACTACGTAATAGTAGTGTAGTAATCCACTTGGACACCGCCGCCACCTTCCATTCACTTATATAATAGAGATTATTCGTTCTGTAAAAAAAAAAATTCTAATTTTTTTCCCAAATAGTAAATGCACCCAATAATAGAGTACAGAAGGAGAACAAAAAATCAAAAATCATAGGGCCCGTCAATTAACATCATCATGGATTTATGGTTTTTTTTTTTTCATTTTAATTATTCCTCCAGTTTTTAATAGTTGTTGTAATAACTAACAATTGAATATTTTGTATAAGAGATAAAAAATTCATTTGTTGCAACCATTCAAAAAACGGATGAAGTATATTCGCTGATTTTATATGAGAGATCGAAAAAAAAACCTCAATAATTAACGAACTTATTGAATTTTTTTATTTTTTTTTCTTAAAAGGTTGTGACTCGATACGGCCATAGCATCCCAAAATTGGTATGCCCAGATGGGGACGAGGGGCTAGTAATAAGCACAAGGAATCTCAGTAAGGTCATAAACATAAACATAACAGATGAAACCATGACAGTTGAAAGTGGGATGACTTTACAACAACTTATAGATGAAGCAGCCAAAGTTAACCTAGCGTTGCCTAATAGTCCTTACTTTTCGGGCGTAACCATTGGTGGAATGCTAGGGACCGGTGCTCATGGAAGCTCTATTTGGGGTCGTGGAAGCGGCGTTCATGACTATGTTGTTGGGATTAAGATCATTAGCCCAGGTGAGGTTGAAGATGATTATATTAAAGTTAGGGTTCTTAGTGAGGGTGATGAAGATCTTGATGCCGCTAAGGTTTCACTTGGCGTTCTTGGTGTCATTTCACAGGTATGCGACTTTATTTAGATGTAACACTTTGACTTTTGCATTATTAATTAAACTTAGTTTGACCGTTAATTATTATTTATACATAACGAAAAACATTGCCATGTGGAATCTTGTTGGATTCACCTACTTCAGAATGAATACATTTTTCAAATTTTATGATTTTTACACATATATTTAGAGATCGAAAAATGCTAACATCACTCTTAGTCTCTTACTTCCATTCACTCTCAATCCACTCTCAGTTTCTATTTGACATGTGGCATAGAACTTAATAGTATATATATTTAGAAATTAAAAAAAAATAAAAATTGAGTTTTAGTTTTTGATCTCATGTCATATGTCAAATTGAGAGTGGAGGTGAAATGAGAGTGATAGCTTAGTGATGCTAGCATTCCACTTATGGGTCTAAGTTGTATCTAGACAATTGTGGAAAGAGGAACGTTACATCTAAAAAACGGAGCGAGTATTTAATATTCAATTTATTAATTATTCAATATTTTGACTTTTAGTTATCTTATCTAAGACCTATCTCTTAATTAGCTTTTGGCCCTGTTTGGAAACTGGCTTTTGGCTTTTCAATATGGTGAAACAGCCAAAACATATGTTTGGTTATTGGCTTTTTGGTTGACTGAAAAGCTGGCTTCCAGATAGTTTTTTTTCGTTGGCTTTTGATTTTTTAGCCCACAAACTCTCTAATAAACAGTTAACAGCCACAATTAATTTACCAAACACTATTCCAAATAGTTAGCTTTAACAACCAACTTAAAATGCCAATACATACAACCAAACCAGCCAAAAGCCAACATCCAACATCCGGTTGCCAAATAGGGCCTTTACTTTTTTATATTGCAACAATTTTGAAATAGGTGCATATATGTCAAATTTATGTATGTAATTTGTAGGTGACCTTCAAGTTAGATCCACTTTTCAAGCGAAACATCACATATGAATCAAGAGAAGATGAAGATTTGGAAACAAAAGTTCAAACTTTTGGAAATGAACATGAATTTGCAGACATGTTATGGATACCTACTCAACAAAGAGCAATATATCGAATTGATGATCGAGTTCCAACCACAACACCAGGAGATGGTGTTTTCGATCGAACAGCATTTCGACCTATTCCATCATTTCTTCTTGAATCTTCTAGAAGAACAGGTAATTCATTTTATACAATTCATATTTTAAAAATATATGGGCATTTATGGCTCATTTGCACCGTAGAAAAAAGTTTACGTTGCCTACATCCAATTTATAAATGGCTATATATATTAATTTATTCACATAATTAATATAAAAGTTCACTGTATAAGGAAATGAATGAATCTAATTTGTACACTTACTTTTTTTTTCGTTACTCAGAGGAAATTATAGAATCAAATGGTTGTACGACGTTGAAATGTGTCGCAGCTAACACGGTCTCTTCAGCATATGTTGCTAGCGCATTTGGGCTCATGAATAATGGTAAGATTGATATATAAGATATAACACCTATCCTTTCATACTAGTTAAGGGAGTGTTTGATTCTTATAAGTGTGAAAAACATATTTATTTTGGAACGAATGGATTTTTTTTCCTTTTCCTCCTTAAATATTTATTTAATCCTTTTTTTTTTAATCTATCTTCGCTTTTACCATTCTATTATACTTTTAATAAAACTTTTTTTCTTGGAACCTATTAACGTCGAGATTGTATTTTCTAAATGTAATATAATTTTCTTTAAAAACCACTTTACATTAAGAATTATGTCAAATCAAATAGAGTTTCAATCCGTTTCTTCAAGGTCGCACGTCACATAATAATGTATTAGTTTAACAACGCATTTGTTATAACACATATCGTTATATATTCCATCTTATTTTTCTTATTTGGTACGTTATTGTGTATGCCCTAGATTTCTTATTCACTGGCTACCCAGTTATTGGATATCAAAATAAGATACAAGCTTCGGCAAATTGTCTTGAAGATCGAAGAAGAGTTATTGATGGTTATTGTGGATGGGATCCAAGAGTAGACGGTCCTAAAAGTATTAACAACGCCTTCACTATATCTATGAGCAAGGTACCAAGCTTCATTGAGGACATAAAAGAATTGGTCACATTGGAACCTCAAGCATTATGTAGCATCGAATTTTACTCCGGCCTCCTAATGAGGTACATCAAGGCATCCTCGGCTTATCTTGGAAAAGACGAGGATGGGATGGACTTCGATATCACATTTTATCAACCTAACGACCCCTTAGGTGACCGGCTCAATGAACACATACTCGAAGAGATCGAACAAATGGCAGTCTTTAAGTATGGTGGCACGCCACATTGGGGAAAAAATCGTAATGTAGCGTTTGAAGGCGTGATTAACAAGTACAAAAACGGAGAAAAGTTTATTAGGGTTAAAGAGAGGTACGATCCTTTGGGATTGTTTTCGAGCGAATGGACTGATCAAGTTTTAGGGTTGAAACAAGGTCTAATCAAGAATATAACGGGATGTGCTCGGGCCGGATTATGTAGATGTAACACGGATGATGATTGTGGGGATGAATACAATTGTGTGAATGGATTAGTTTACAAAGAGGCTCGAGTTTGCAAGAAAGAAAGAACAAACATTTTCTCTGATTTTTGCCTGATTGATATCATTACTTGACTGAAAAATTAATCATCAACCCCATTTTATGTACCATGTATATGTATATACTCTTTATAGGTCACATATGTTATATATAGGTGTGTGTAGTTTGGTGTCTTTCAGTTTAAAATGGAGTCATATTTATGTATTGGTGTGTTGTGTACAAATAGTAATAAAAGTGAACCTTAATATCTTATGGAACACGTACATAAGCTTTAGTTCTAATAAATAAGCTAGTGTGTTTTTTTACGGGATATTTTCCCACTAATAATCAGCCATGCGACATCTACAATGATAATATAGATTTTAAAAACATAGATCAAAACAAATACTATTTATCCTTCTCAAGCACAACTTGTATTTCACCTCTTCTAAATTGATGTCGGTGTTGATTTTCGATAGCTTTGCATCATTCCAGGTTTAGCCCTTCACAATCTGCGCACAAATTGTTCGAATAATTACCATGTTGATGACAAATACTAAAATCATATAGATAGATCCGAATTGTATTCTCAATTATTAAAATCCAAAGAACGTTGCATACGAGAAAAGGTAAAATATCTCAAAGAAGATATGAGTTTATTGAAAGTAATAAAAAGAGTTTTTTTTCTTTTTTCTTTTTTTTTTTTGGGGGGGGGGGGGGGATTACCACCGGCAAGAACACTGATGGAAGCCCCTAAAAGAATTATACTTGAGACCAAGAAGAGATATGGGAAGAAAAAAAAAAGTTAAGAGTAATCTTCACAAAAAAATCTAGCTATGGAGGTTTGACAAAAAACCCTCCCAAAGAAACCACTGACGGCCCGTTTGGTAGGCGGTTATAAATTATGGTAATGGAAATGAATTTATAACTAAATTTGGAAGGGAAATCAAAATCCATTTTCATAGTGGTGCTACCTTAGCTCCAATTTATCTAATTTTCTTCACAAATATCCATTCCCATCAAATAATACATACCACCCTCCCCAATGGTAATGGATGAGAATGAAAAATAAGAAGAAAATTGAAGCTTGGGAATGAAAATTTGTTTTCCATGGAGATTATAAGGTTCCTCCTTAACAAAATTGCACTATAAATTCATTACCATTATCATAATTTATTACCAATAACCAAACGGGCCGTGAGGGAAAAAAGGTTGAGTCAAGATTCACTTCATCCATTTACTCAATTAATGGTTGAAAAATGTACCAATGGGAAAAATAATGTGGTGTTTTGGATTTTTATTTTAATCTTAAACAAAGTATCATGATATTAAGATATGAATTAGAGACAAAAAAAAAAAAATAGAGAAGATCCTAACACCCACAAATAGTTAAATGCAACAAATTAAGTTGCAGGGCTAAGAGGAATTTTTTTTCTTTGTTATTAGTTGTAATAACAATAATCACTACGTATCAAGTTCATTCATTACATTTCCGGCCCCTAAAAAAAATCATCCATTACAACCTTTTTCAACGCCTTCTTTAGGAACTTTTAAAATCTAAGTAGAGAGCTGAGAGTGAGGGATAACTCAAGTGGTTAGAGTTTTTCTCCCAATTTCAAAAGATTATGGGATCGATTTTCATCTCTGTCCTTGTGGCTCTCTAAGCACACAAAAAAATCAAGTAGGGAGCCAGTTAGGTATATGTTAATATTAAATTAAAAATATAATATCGCTTCAATTATTGTTGATTGGAGTAATATCTTTTTTTCCTTCGGGATAATACGGATATACCAACTCTGTCCACATTTAATTGCTCCATTTGTTTTTCCACATCTCCCGAAACATAACTTTAAATATTAATATCTTTCATTGTAATAAGTAAAAATTATAAAAACTATATATTTGGAAAGTACGCTCTGACCGAGACGAATCAACGAGATCGCACATGACTATATTTTTCATTACCTATATCAAATTAAACAAGGTCAAAGTAACAATGTAAATAGTGTCAAAGTAAATTTGGAGCAATTAAATGTGGACGAAGGGAGTACATTATTCAATGTCGCTCATTCCTAGTTGGGGTAGAACTCACCTACAAATTAGTTTGATTCAATTTTAATTAAGGGTAAAAAAAATTTGATTAAGGGTATGCTCTCAACTTCTCCTATCTAAAAAGATTCACGAATTACAAATAAATTATAATCCGGCCTAACTAGATATAAATTCAACAAATTTTAACCAGGTTTATTTTCATGTCTTAAAATCAATTAAATAAGGTTACACTAGGCTTAACAAGTTTCGAATTTTCGATAAAGGCTATAAAGTCAAGTAGCCTAAATACTATTACTATACATACAAGTGTAGTTGGGCCCAAATCCATTACAACTATGACTTCTCACTAATCCAATATTAATAAGGCCATATCCTGCTATAGAACAATCAATACATACAAGAAAAGAATAAAAGAAACTATACCTAAAGTATTAGATTTTATATTTTGCATTGGATTTACTTCTGTCATTAATTGCATATTTATATATAGTGGAAAATGTTGTAACTTATAAGGACGTGTATAGTAAGACAAGACTTTTAATATTGACAAAAAAAAATAGAATAAGATTCGAGTTGAAAATAAATAATAGTTTTTTTAAAAAAATAAAAAAAAGGAGTACTATATATATCCTTTATTGGAGCAAAAATAAAAAGAGTATATTTTATCATTTATTAGGGCATCTTAAGGCTCGTTTACATTAGCTGAATAGAGATGAACTGAACTGAACTTAATAAAGTGTATTAATTGAACTTAATAGAGATGAACTGAATTGAACTGAACTGAACTTAATAGAGATGAACTGAACTGAATTTAATCTGAAGTAAACAAGCCCTTAGAGGTCGTATCAACTATCGTATAAACACGCTTTTGATGATCGGAATCAGAAAGGTAAAAACACGGAATTGGAAAGATTGCTCATCTTATTCTTTCACATTTCAATATCAATTAAGGTTAGACCTGTTTGGTCGGGTTGGTGTAAAATAGTTGCGGGTTCAGGTCGTACTGGGTTGGGTGTTAGTGGGTTCGGGTCAGTGTTAGTTTTTTTATAACCCAAATTCTTCGGGTTCGGGTTGACCCAGCGGGTTGGGAAGTTTTATAATGCCCTTTAATTTTTCATATTTTAATGCAATATATATACTAAAATGTACCTTAAGCGTTCTAAAAAGAACAAATTATAAGAAATATCTTCATTAATAGCTAATTCATGGCAAAAAATTGATGTTGTGGTCCAATAAAAATAATTTTAAATTCAAAGTTTTAATGGTAAGAAGTGTTTTTGCTTACATTTTCCTATAATATCATAAGTTTAATACATTTTTAATGATTTTCGGGTCAGGTCGGATTAAGAACGGGTTGTGTTAAACAGGTTTGAGTTTTTATATTTTTGTCAAAATCCACTATTTACGGGTCGGATTTACTGGGTTTATCAGGTCAGGTCGAAAATTGACAGCTCTAATTAAGGTTTAAGAAAGGACATGGGAAGAAATTCTTTGAGATAATGTCATTTTACTATCAAAGATTCTAGATTCTTGCTTCCACCGTACCTATGCACTTATAAGTGATGTCTAACATCCACAAAGGAAAGATCTTCATTAGGAAGCTAACTTTTATAATTTTTATTCAAGGATTGTCTATTTGTCTTGTTGTTCTAACAAGATCAAATGCTAGTTTTACCAACATTATTGGTTTAATTTGCCCATCGAGGAGTGAAGATATATGGAAAAATAATGCTTATAAAGGATTAATACTCCGTATTTTTAATGATTCAATTAAAGGAGGTGGGACACAAAGTGTAACACATAATGGGACAGCAGATTTTTGTCCATCTTTTAAGGCTATAACAAGTACTTAATTATTTTTATTTATTTATTTATTTATTTTTTTGCATGTATAATCATGTTGTAAATTTGTAATCCTAATAAGTGGTTAGATTGAAATTACAATGAATTATGTATAGAATTTGTGCTGATATGGTGATACTTATGCAAAGGTGGAGTTTTTCTTCTTTATTTTATCATATTTTGTGAGAAGTGTTTCTTTTCACTGAAGGTATACTTGTATAAATAAGGACTTGTTTCGTTAGGATGGGAGTTAACATCCCATGGTAATTTATAGTTCATGGGGATTATCTTCTCTTACCTAGTTAATTCCTAGAAAATGATAGTTTGTGTTTGACTGTTATTAGGAGCATCAAAATTTCTATGAATTTTAAATGATCTAAGGAGGGGAGTTAGGTGATTAATTAAATTCATATATTATGTAAGAATTGAAAATTTCTATGAATTTAAACATCTTACACTTTTGTAAATTTTTTGTCAACCAAACAACATTGTATTCGTGTATTTTCTAGGAACTTTGATTATCCATTGGTATTTTGTGCATGCAACCAAAAAAATTATGAGGAATTGCATAATCTTGTTTGTTTGTCATGTGAGAATTTGCAAATTCTATGAATTGTGAATGACCAAGTGGGGTTCATAGATAAATTCTCATGTTTTTATAGGAAGTGGCAATTATATTTCCATAATTTTTCAATTCCCAAATATAAAATTAAGGTGGGAGGTTAAGGTATCATCTAAGCTAAAAGTTTGAGTTATTCTAAGCTATACCCATGAGGTATATATTGCGTTTTCTAAGTTGTACCCCAGAGTTCTTAAACTTCTCAGTTGTACCCTCGAGTTCGGGTTTTAAAAGCTAAACTAACCATGACTTAAAAAATCGGTTAAAGTGACATGTGTCACTGTATAATTGGTTTAAGCCAAAAAATAGAAAAAAGAAGAGGAATTAATTTTCAAAATTTAAAAATTACATAACTAACATATACTTATAAAATTAAGTATAACCATATTAAGGGTGCGTTCTCTTCAACTTATTAAACCTGAACTTATCTGAACTTATCAGACCTGATTTAACTTATGAGACCTTATTTAACTTATTAGACCATATTGGAACTTATTAGACCTTATTGGAACTTATTAGGCCTTATTGGACCTTTTTAGACCTTATTGGACCTTATTGGAACTTATTAGGCCTTATTAGAACTTATTAGACCTTATTGGAACTTATTAGAACTTATTAAACCTGATTGAAACTTATTGGAACGTATTTTATATGATTGAATAAAATAAATTAATAATAATAATAATGATGATGATGATAATAATATTCTATACATTCTATAATAATTAGTATATCTTTTTTCAAACCCATTATTAATTAATATTATCAATTCCAATAGCAACTTATCTACATATTTAATTTTTCTTAATTCACTTGTAGTAAAATTAACAAACTAGAACGGATTGAATAATAATAATATGGAGGATGGGTAAAGTTTAATTTGGACCAAAATTAATAATAATAATAATAATAATATGGAGGATGGGTAAAGTTTAATTTGGACCAAAATTAAATCAAACCCAAAATAAAAAATAAGTTTTATTTTATAATATAAAAAAATAGTTTAATTTGGACCAAATTTAATTTCTTGATTGCTAGAGGTAGTAATTAGGATTGTGAATTGATGAAAGTATTTGATGAACTCGGTTTTGGGTTTTGCTAATTTGACTATTCGAGAGAGGTTATCTTAGCCGATCCTAGAATTTCCTATCACCTAATCGAGAGAGGGTGCTGGAATTGAGTCTGTTAAGTGCTTTTGAATGTTCACATTGCAATTGAGATAATCGAACATGAATTAATTCAATGACTATAATTCCTCCGATTGAAGTAACGTTAGGAATTCCAATCTTTAGAGTTTTTAATTTTGATATTTGCATTTGCATCGATTTCGTCTCTTTTCGATTAGTTTTAATTCTTGTAGTTTAGGTTTAATTCCAACATTCAATCAACAATTAAAGATCCTTGGATCATTCTAAATTCACGACTAATTCTGTAATGACCCATATTTTATTGGTATTTTTGCCGATAATTATGTGTATTTATGTATGTTGTTGTGTTAGTTCAAATTTTATTTTTGAACTATTTATTTTATTTTATGTGAATAATTTCGAATTAATTCGAATTATTTTATTTTCAGTTTTTATTATTTATGATTAATTATTATTTAATTGATTAGAATTTTATTATTTAATTTTCTAATTAATTATCTAATATTTTGGGCCAAATCGATTATTGCATGATTAGTTATGCGGTTTTCGCAAATTAGCCCAATTGAGCACGAGAGCCCATTTAGGCCCATTATAGCTATGATGGCCGGCCCCCTCTAATTGCATGGCAAGGTTTTTCCACTTGCCTTGCTTTCACACTTAACTAATTTCTATAAATAGGAATGGTTAGTGAGCCATGAGATTCATTTTGCCCATTTGCCTTTTAACACTCTTGCCATCAAAATTCAATCAACACAAACTCCCTCCGAATTGCTCTACTTCACACGCCATTTTTGGTGTTTCCAAGTTGAACATTTGTTCATCAATCTTTCCAACCCCAATCTTAAAGATTCAAAGTCTATTGATCTTTAAGTAGCCTAAAACACAATTTAACCCATTTGTTGCAATCAAGATCATTGGTTTGGGTGGTTTTCCGGGTTGGTTCGTGTGTCTTGTTCGTGGGTGTTCGAGTGGTGTTCGAGTGGCAGCCGTGCAAGTATAGTGTGGTGCCGTGAGGACCGTGCAGGTGGGCCATGTGTTCGTGGTTTCAGCCGTGCAGTTGGTGGCTCGTGTAGCAGCCGTGCAAGACCGGGTGTGCAGCCGTGTGTGCTGTGCCGTGTTCGTGAGTGTTACGTAGCTGGGCCGTGTTGCTTGGTGCCGTGTGGGTCGAGTTTCCGGGTTGCATTTGTGTGTAAATTTGTGTGTTATCTTCAATAAGGTAACATACTTTCTCAACCTTTTTGGTATACTATGTTTATAGTATAGATTAAATGCATGTTTGGGGTTGTTTGATGATGATTAACTATGATTTTATGTATAGTTTATATTCTGATTTTCATGTGTTTATATGATGTTTTGGTGAAGGTTTTTCATGAATTTATGATTGATTATGTGTTGTAATGTGATCATGATTATTATGTCAAAGTTTGATGAATTTTGGATTAGTATAAGTGGTAATTTTCGAATGATAATGATGATATGCGTGTGGTATGTATGAGTTTGGATGAGTTCTTGGTTGAAGATCTTGAATCTTGATTGAGTTCTTGGTTGAAGATCTTGAATCTTGAATGAGTTCTTTATGAATCTTTAATGAGTTCTTTATGAGTTCTTGTTGAGTCTTTATGAGTTCTTGGATGAATCTTGAAAGTTAAAGAAAATGGTTTAAATAATAAAGAAAGTTAAAGAAAGTGTCTAAGTTAGTTAAAGAATGATTAAAGATTGATGAATTATGATTGGTTAGACTCAAGATTAAGGCTAGAGGCAGTTCTTGAGAATAACTTCGATATTTTAACTAGTTGATTTCGAGAATCAAGGCTAGAGGCAATTCTTGAACTTAATTTAGTTATGTTGGGTAATAATAATGAATAAAATGATTAAGATGATTAAATAATTGATTAATTAAGATTAGCTTGATTTCATTTTTAGACGCCTGATACTTTGAGTAAGATTCATTGTATTCGGGTTAAGACGTTGCCCCTATTCCATCCGCGGTATTGGGATAGTTGGAGTCATACTATGTGATCTTAGTGAATTTCCAGTAAGATTGGTTTCACGGGACATGGATTTCCAGTAAGATTGGTTTCATGGGGTTTGGGAGTAAGATTCTCAAATCCGAGCATAGTAGAAAGTTCGGATGCGTAAGATGCGTCCGTACGAGCACAGTCCGGTCTAGAATATGAATGATTGCGCCAAAGATAGTCGATTAGGATGATTCGAGTCGAGTTCACGTTTGGGTTGATCTTGCACTTTGATTATTGATTTGATATTGATTATTTGATTTGTGCTATGTACATGTGTATTCCCATTAGGGTGAGTCAGTTATGTTACTCGCCACTGATGGTGGACTGTTGTATATTTTTCAGGTATTTCTGATGATGATACTCTTGCTTAGCTTTGGGTTGGGCGAGCGACGTTGTTATTACTGTTATCTGTTGTATTTACTGTTTTCTGTTGTATTAAATAGTGATGGAGTTATATAGACTATATACGTTATTGTTGGTGTAACGACCCGACTTTTAAGCTTGTCGATTTACGAAGGGAAATCGACATTCGGATCATTACTTAATCTAATTAAACAATAAATCAACATTATAAATGAAAGAATTAACTTTTATTAATTATAGCTGCTAGAATCCATAGTAAACCACTAATTGTTATTACATCAAATGTCTGGAAATACTGTCCCAACATGCTGGGATCATATAATAAACTAATAAATGCTAAATTGTTCTGGAAAATACTAGAAACTTAAGAACAAAGGCCTAAGCACTCAAGCCCATCCGGCGAAGCCCGCTCTAATCTGCTGCAACATCACCTGAAACTGAGGGGGGGTCCACCGTCAGTGGCGAGTAACTAGGCTGTCCCATTTAATCGAGGGACCACCAAACACATAATATCATAGAAAATATCATAAAAACTGTAAAAGAATTAATACATGCTTTACACAAGATACACAAATTCCATAAAAACGTACGTATAATATTACGTATAAAAGTACGTATAAAATACGTATACAAATACGTATAAAAATACGTATAAAGATACGTTTAAAAATACGTATAAATACCCCTGCAGAAATACGGTTAGAATACGTATAACTACGTATAAAATACGTATAACCAACCCTGCAAGTACGGTTAGAAAACATACCAAATACATACAACATCCGTATAATTATACATACACATACATACTCATAAATACAGAAATACACAGCGGAAGACTTATAATATACTTCTTAAATTATCCCAATCCTTAACTTATACTTAACCCTTCTTAAAATATATCATTAATTTATCATCATCATTACATTATCTTAATCTTATCATATCATAATTCATATCTTATCATATCATCATTCATTTCTTGTCGTAATCATATCTTATCATATTCTTAACATATCATATCATATACGATCATAACTTATCTTATCATCTTTGAAATCATCTTAATCTTCATCTTATGATTTCATCTTAACATATCAATCGTATTATCATAATATAACATCTTTGTTGGACCGGTCACTATAACTCGTTATGGATCTCGTGTTTCACCATAACTTCCTAGAACATGCCGGGAGGAGCTCGTGTACTCAATCCCGTAGCGGATCCCGTGTTTCACCACTAAGTCTAAGCTATGGCCATAACTCCTAGTAGCGGCTCGTGTACCACTACCAGACGACTACATATCCTAAGATCCAAAACTGCTCGGGGGAACTCGTGTGTTCGTCCCATTGAGCAGTGGCTCTGACTTAACCCACTAACGACTCGTGTATCATCAGGTGGGCGTCCGTTTTGTATCTTATATCTTCATTTAATTTAATCATATCATATATTAGGATAATACTAGGTGACCGTAATAGGAAATGAAATGTTCGGAGTCCCAGGAAAGAGAGGTGCAGCACGTATATCGGCCACCTTAAATACCAAGTCTTTCCTAGCCAGAGACCGAGACATAACATGTATAGCTATTACTCTGTTTCCTTTCTTATCCCTAATAATATCTTATGCATCTTATTTTCTTATAAGTATACTATCCTTATAACATATACAACTTATACTTATAATCTTATCCCTTCGGATACTAACCTTAATATATATTAAATTGTAACAATATCCAAAATATAATTATGTTATTATACTCATACCATTCGGCCCTATTAAGGTTATATTAGTAATATTGTTCCTTTTAATCACTACACTTTGCAACTTATCCCTATTAATTATTTTGACCGTAACTTTTTATTATTAAATTATTCCTAAATTAATAATAAGTCAAAATTAATTAATTAGGACTATTTCAAACATCCACTCGACATTTTCAAGATTTAATCAATAATTAACTATTTTCCTTAAATAAATTTTAAGTATCAATTTAATTACTAAAATTACCCTAGATATGAATAAAATTCTATTTCCCCTTTTTTTTATCTCACTCGACATTTTATCAATATCTAACCAAAATTAATCACTTAATTATATAATTTCCATCTACATCAATTTCTTAAAATAATCAAACAATTAATCATAAAAAATTATACTTAACATCATTTAACATGATTGAAATCAAGAATCAAGATTTAAATTAACATGCTCTAACTCATCATTATACACGACATTCTCCATAATTCAAGAACAATCATACAATTAAAAAAAAAAAAGAAAAAAAAATAAAGATTCATATAATAAATTGATTAGGATCAAGATTACATAGAAATGATACCTTTAATGCTTTCTTTAATCTTTAGCTCACTCGGGAAAATCCCGAGAGTAAGTAGATTTACATATACGTGATATAAATTTATTTAATTAAATACATCATAATCATGCTTAATCAGGTCAACTAATACAAATCAACAACTAAACATCATACTTTTGGGTACAAACATAAGCGTAAAGCACCAGTTCATTATCAATGCAATGATACTCAAACTCCACGGTAAACTCATAACAAAATATGTCAAAGCAAATATAAATTTAATCATCATCATGATCTCAAATTAACAACACCAAAAGCAATAAACGGTGCCCAACTTGATTAAGTCAATTATCAAACAAAAACCATGCATCAACATCATCAGAGGATTACACGGTGCAATTCAAGATGATAAAATAAACAATTCAAGAAACAAGAATAAACATCATCAATTTCACGCAAATCTCGAATCAACATAAAAATTCATGGATTAAATTATATCAATTCTAGTAATTAAATCATGCACAATCATACAATTAAATCAAGAAAAACACGAAAACACACATCAAAATCCATCATCACATCACTCGGCATAATTGACATAAAACAAGATCAAAACCCTACAATTTTCATGATTTTAATTCCCTAATTAACTATGTGAATTGCTACCCAATAATTAAATGAGAAAGCTAGTTACCTTAGATCGCAAAATTATCCAAGGCAAACTACTATGCTCGGCTGATATGAGAGGGGAAAAGATGGAGAATTTCTTTAGGGTTTGGAGCAAAATAACAAATAGGACCCAAAAGAAGTGAAGGGATCCTATATATAAAGAAAATAAAAAAAAAAAACAAGCAACAACCCTATGCAAACCAAAGGGCCGTGTACATAGAGAAAGAGGGAAAAAGTTGGTTGTGGTCAAACAACAACTTTGAATGGGTAATTAGATAAATTTAAATTAATTAATAAATTAATCATCAAAAATAATAATTAAAATTTAATTAATTAACAAAACAACCTTGGCCCAAACAAAGCAAGGAGGACCGGCCAAGAAGGAAAAGAGAAGGGGATTGGGTCCTTTGGCCCAATTTGAGCAAAAGATTAGGCCCAAAAATAAAAACAGTCCAAATTACATGGCCTTTTGGACTTAGAATTTAATAAATAACATTAACAACCGCGAAATTTTCTGGCCCAAAATTCCGGGTCGTTACAGTTGGACTCTTTTACGTTGTTTATAACTCTGACATGTAGTTGGAGTTTACTTGTATGTTTAGTATTTTTAGTTTGACTTTTGGGACTAGTTATGTACAAACTTGTGGGTATTTGTACGTTTTTGGTTGATTGATAATATTTTGAGGAATTAGTTTTAATTTCTTAAGTTTTTGAGTTGTAGTTTATAACTACTCGACTCGTCGGTTTCTTCCGCGCCGATTTAAGCGAGTCGGGTCGTTACAAATTCCACATTAGTTCCTCGTGGATCGACCCTAACTCCGCTAATACTACGTATTAGTTGTTAGGTTTATAAATTGTATATTTGTTTGGCGACTAGGGCCGCAACACCCTAGGAGCCGACCAGCGACCAGCTCCACTTGTTTCATTACATTGTGATTCACAGGCAGCTATTTGTGTTGCTAAAAACAGTGCTTATAATGGAAAAAAGAGACATATTCATGTTCGGCATGAATCTGTGAGAACATTAATTGTAAATGGTGTTATTACTATGGAATATGTTAGATCTGAGAGGAATCTAGCAGATCCTTTAACTAAAGGACTAAATAGAAGACTGGTCCTTGATACGTCGAGGGAAATGGGGTTGAAAGCCTGTTAGTTGAGGAATTCATGGTGGATACCCGACCTTGTTTATACAAGGATTAGTGTGGACTAACGAAGCCATGGAAAGACTCATGATTGTACACTTCCCATTTCTATGACATGTACAAGATGAGAGGTTAAGCTCACTAGCTTTTAATGAATTCATAGCCCGGGATTCGGGTGGTCCTGTTGAGACGGACTTGATGAATTCACCGTTTGAACTTAAGAGGTTGAGTCGAAACTCTTAATGATTTCATATCCCAGGGTTTGGGTGGTCTATGAGATAGACTTGATGGAATCACCTACGTGAGTGTAACGACCCGACTTTTAGCTTGTCGATTTACGAAGGGAAATCGACATTCGGATCATTACTTAATCATAATTAACAATAAATCAAATAAAATAAATGGAAGAATTGACCTTTATTAAAATAACTCCCAAAACCATAATAAATCCAATATTCGATATTACATCATAAATTTGGAAATACTGTCCCAACATGCTGGGATCATAGAATTAATTAAGTAAATGTTTAAATGGTTCTGACTAAACTAGAATACTTAAAATAGAGGCCCAAACTCTCAAGCCCATCCGGCGAAGCCCGCTCTAATCTGCTGCAACATCACCTGAAACTGAGGGGGGGGTCCACCGTCAGTGGCGAGTAACTAGGCTGTCCCATTTAATCGAGGGACCACCAAACACATAATATCATAGAAAACATCATAAAAACTGTAAAAGATTTAGTACATGCCTTACACACAAATGCACAAAATCCATATAAAAGTACGTATATTAATACGTATAAAGATACGTATAATATACGTATACAAATACGTACAAAAATACGTATAAATACCCCTGCAGAGATTCAGTTAGAATACGTATAACTACGTACAAAATACGTATAATCAACCCTGCAAATACGGTTAGAATACACCCCAAATACATACAACATCTGTATAATTGTACGCACCCATTCATGCTCATAAGTTACATAAATACACAGCGGAAGTCTTATAATATGCAAACTTATACATTACACTATACGTCCTCAATCCTTAGCTTATACTTACCCATCCTTAAGTTATACCATCAATATATCTTAATCATATCTTTTCATAATCTTATCATATCATATATCATATCTTATCATAATTCTTATCAAATCTTATCATAACCTCATCTTGATCATATCATATCGAAATCTTATCTTAATCTTCTCATGTCTTTCTTATTATATTAGATCATAACCTATCTTTTCATCATCTCTTAGAAATCATCTTAACTTCATCTTATGATTTCATCTTATCAAATCGTATGATCCTAATATAATATCTTTGTTGGACCGGTCACTTGTAACTCGTTATGGATCTCGTGTTTCACCATAACTTCCTAGAACATGCCGGGAGGAGCTCGTGTACTCAACCCATAGCGGATCCCGGGTTTCACCGCTAAGCCTAAGCTATGGCCATAACTCCTGGTAGCGACTCGCTGTACGGTTACCAGACGACTACATGTTCTAAGATTCAAAACTACTCGGGGGAACTCATGTGTCCGTCCCATTGAGTAGTGGTTCTGACTTAACCCACTAATGACTCGTGTATCATACAGGTGGGTGTCCATATTGTATCTTATATCTTCATTTAATTTAATCATATCATATATTAGGATAATACTAGGTGACCGTAATAGGAAATGAAATGTTCGGAGTCCCAGGAAAGAGAGGTGCGGCACGTGTATTGGCCACCTTAAATACCAAGTCTTTCCTAGCCAGAGACCGAGACATAACATGTATAGCTATTACTCTGTTTCCTTTCTTATCCCTAATAATATCTTATGTTCCTTCATTTCTTATAACCTATACTATTCTTAAGGTATATATATATTATACTTATAACCTATCCTTTCGGATACTAACCTTAATATTATATCATAATCTAATTAATTCATAATATATATAGATAAGGTCCGAAACTTAATTTTATTATTGCTAACATTATTCGGTTCTCCTAAAATAATAATACTAATAATATGTTTTTATCCTTTCACTTTACAACTTATCCCTAATAATTATCTTATCCGTAACCTTTATTATTAATTATTCCTTAAAATAATAATAATTCAATTTAATCAAAAGTTGACTAAATCAACTAATTCTACACGGCATTATAACAATAATTAGTTATTTTCTGGATTTAATTTAATTAAACAACTAATTACTAAAGATTAGCAAAAATAAGAATAAAAGTTCTACCTTTCCTATTTGCTTTCACTCGACAAATTTGCTCCAAAACATAACAAATTTTACCAATTCATCAATTAATTAATATACTTTCAATCTACAACAAATAATTAAATTAAATAAACAATTGTTACTAAAATCATACTTTACATCAAATAACAAGATAAAAATCAAGAATCAAGATTTAAATTAACATACTTCAACCCTTCATCACACGGCTCACAATAATTCAAGAGAGACAAAAATAATACTTCTAATCTTTTAATCTTTAGCTCACTCGGGAAAATCCCGAGAGTAAGTAGATTTACATATACTTGATATAAATTTAATTTAATCAATTCCATCATAATCATGCCTAAATACTCAAGAAATATTGCAAACAGAATTCATAACAAAACAACATATCACTCGACACATTGGGAAAATTCAAGATTAAATAATTCTTCATGGACATCTAGTTATCAAATCAATCAAAAAACAAATTAAAAACTGAAGCTTTCAACCACATAGCCCACGTATGACTAAAACAAAAGGAAAACAAGCCTTGACCATCATGATTACACGCACAAAGCAAGATGATTAAGCAATTCAAGAATTCCACCTCAACACCAAGATCCACGGTATTTACCTTCAACAGGATTCATCAATCAATTATTTAATTAGAAAAGTTTCAAGAAAGCAAGCTTATAATAAGATAAAATCCCATACTTTGCACCCAAGATCACACGCATAAGCTCAAGCAAGAATTGAAAATAATCACCTAGTGCTACACGGTTTCACGCATGGCACAACAACAAACAACAATTTCCTAATCCTACTATCCTATGCAATCCAGTCCTATATCTAAGTAGAATAGCTAGTTACAAAAATTAAGAAATACATCAAACAAATCAAGAAAATAATACATAGATAATTTCATCATGTTGTTCGACATTTTCAAGGCAATACATAACATAATTCCTACAATTTTCATGATATAATTCCTAATTAACTATGTGAAAAGCTACCCACAAATTAAATAGAAAAGCTTACTTACCTTAATTCGCTATAAAAATTCCAAAGGAAATTCACCAAAGGTGATGAATTTAGCACGGTTCTTTGAGAGGAAAGGAAAGGAAGAAAGTTGTAATTTTTTTTAGGGTTTTAACTCAAAATAGCAATTAGGACCCAAAAAAGAGAAGGGGTCCTATATAAAGAAAACAACAACAACAACCAAACCCTAAGCCAAGCCCTTGGGGGCTGCCGTGAACATAGAGAAAGAGGGGGAAGAAGTTTGTTGGTTAACAACAAACATTTGACAAAGTAATTAGTGTAGGGGTCGTTTTTACCCGGCCGCCTACGTCACGAGTTGATTTGAATGCTCGTTAACGCCGTACGTGAATACGGACTAGTAGGAGTCGCCACCGTGGTTTTAGAGGTCCACGGACACCGAAGAAGTACCGAAGCCAGGAGCAATCGGTCCCATATGGTCGTGCACCAGAGTATGGGTTCGGGGACAGGTTACGAGCCAATCGTGCATTGGGCCCGCCCGCCTGCAAGCGGTCTCTACTAGGTCTCTTTTGTAAGATCATTGTTCAATTTCAGAGCAACAGAGATAACTCAATTTTAATCCTAATTTGCGAGTTACTAAGTCGGTTCAGATTAATGCACAAATTAGCCTAAAATTGTTTCGTGACCACTTTGAAATTAATCAATATTATTATACTAAAATGAAGTCAAAAGTCCAGGATAAATCAAGGGTCAAATCACATAAAAAACAAAAGTCAACACAGCAATGGCATGGAGAAAAAGAAAATGAAAGTGCGAACGTACCTCGAATCCCGTGCAATCAAACTAAATAAAAAAATAAATAAAATAAAATGCTACATAGAAAGATGCATAAAATTCATAGATTGAGAAAAAGCATAAAAAAAATACATGGAGATGACATGAAAAAATGCAAGAATTAAAGCATGACATGGCTTATGAATTAAAACTACATGAAACAAAACATAGATCTGAGTGAACAGAACAACGAAAATTACATATTATCATGATCGAACCAAATCAAAGATTAAAATGAAAATTAAAACGAAATTAATCATATTGAAATTGAATTGAAAAGAGTCTCAGAAATGTGTACCGAAATGTGCGGCGGTCGATAACAGTTTCGAAACTAGTACGCCCAAATGCTGAGTGACAAAGCTTTGAATTAGTTTTGACAGAGTTTTGAATGATTTTAGAGAGAAAATATTGTATAGTAGAGAGAAAAGTAGAAGTATGAAGTTTTTTCCGTGTTTTCGTCGTTGTTTGAAAGGTCGTATTTATAGGCGAGCAGAGGGGAAAAATCATCCCGGGATGGCACCAGACCTGCGCCTAGGCGCAGGTCCAGTTACAAGACCTGCGTCTAGACGCAGGTCAGTATATGTGACCTGCGTCTAGACGCAGGTCTTGTAATATGGACCTGCGTCTAGGCGCAGGTCCAGCTGGCATCCGGGTCGATTTTTTTTGCTTATTCTGCGCGTGAATCTCCGAGATATTATGCGATTATGATACGATTACGGGAATCATACGTAATATTATCATAATATTTGAGATTTCGGGAGATTTCGCGAGGTTCCGGAATAATCCGGGCTAATTTGGACTGTTTTCGACTGTTTTCGGGATTTTCGGACTATTTTGAAAAATGTGCTAAAAAATGCCAAAAATGATGAAAAATTATCAAAAATTCTAGAAAAATGTAATTAACCTAGGAAAATTATTTTATGCAATTTAAAATGACTAAAATTCCCTTGGAAAATAAATATGCATGAAAAATAATGAAAATAAATTAATAAAAAGTCCTAAAAATGTCCGAAAAATCCTAAAACGAGTCATGAGCCTCTAGAACGCCTATAAATAGTGTGAGAGTGGTATGAGATGGGTAAAGAGGTGGCATTTTGGCATACTAGATCAAGACCGGACCTGTGCAACAAGGTACATTCATCATAGACCGTTGGGAGCTAACTGGGGTGCCAGAATTAGGTGTCTACAGTTAGCCCCCCCTTTGACCGAGTCTGGAGAGACGAAGTCTTGTAAGACGAAGGTCAAAGGTGCGCTACGCGACTTATGTATGCTGGTCCCAAAGGAAATAACTAATGAGCTAACCCTTTAGAGATCGGTGCAACTTGATGTTAAAAGTGATGTTCAAAAGCCAATTGATTTGACAATCGAACGAGCATGCAACAAGTAAACACACAAACATGTAATCACGCAACAAGAAAATGCATCGAGGTGTAAACAGTGAGAAGTGTCAACAGTGAAGTGTAACAGTGAAGTGACAGATATGATTGAAAAGGAGTGGCAAGGTCAGATTTATGCCACGTAATCCTGTGAAGGTCGGGTTTATCACAAGGAAAGAGTCTGAGTCAGCGTCGGTGTCGGCGAGTGCGAAGGTCGGGTTTATCGCACGGAAAAGAGTGGCAAGGTCAGATTTATGTCGCGCAGCCCTGTGAAGGTCGGTTTAATCACAGGTAAAGTAAACTGAGTCTGAGTCGGTGTCTGAGTGAGTGCGAAGGTCAGGTTTATCGCACAAAGAAGTGTGGCAAGGTCAGGTTTATGCCGCGCAGCCCTGTGAAGGTCGGGTTTATCACAGGTAAAGTAAACTGAGTCTGAGTCGGCGTCTGAGTGAGTGCGAAGGTCAGGTTTATTGCACAAAGGGATGGCAAGGTCAGATTTATGCCACGCAATCCTGTGAAGGTCAGGTTTATCACAGGAAAAGTAAACTGAGTCTGAGTCGGTGTCTGAGTGAGTGCGAAGGTCAGGTTTATCGCACAAAGGAGTGGCAAGGTCGGATTTATGCCACACAACCCTGTGAAGGTCAGGTTTATCACAGGTAAAGAGTTTGAGTTTGAACTGGAAATTGTAGTTGTATGAGCTTTGACAGTGATCTGGTGTAGTAAGAGTACTTTGGTTCAGTGTAGGTCTGGGCAACATTGACTTACAAAGGTCTAGGATTATTGCAAGTTAGGATGATGCCCATACAGTGTAGGAGACAGGGTAACTCAATGTCTTGTCACGGGGTGCTAATGAGGATGACATGAGGGTGACTTGTGATCAGAAGTTGTCTTAGACACGGTGTTTGACCTAGACACGAAGTTTGACTCTGAGATGTGAAGAAGACATGGGGTCCATGGACGGAGTTCCTTGATTTAGACTTGAGATAGTTTGATCATGGAAACAGAGAGGCCCCCAAGTGAAGAATGGGGTGATGTTGTGAAGAGATAGGAGCAGGGACAACATGGTGATGAGCCCCCAAATATAATGTGCTAACCCTCAGTAGAGTCAGGTGGCTTTACCTCCTGGAGAGTTTAGTCAATGAGTCTTTGAAGGTGACCAAAGAATGGGATAGGGTTCGAAAAAATAGAAAGGCCAAAATTTGGTGACTCGAGGTTGAAAATGGATGTATCTAAGATGTAGGTTTGGCTAGAAATGCGGGTTCAAGTTTGAGTCTATGTACGGGTCAAAGATTAGCAAATGTTATTGTAGAACTCTTAGCAGGTAGAGTCACTTGACAGCTAGGCTTCGTTTGATTTTTTATTAATGTGGTCGGACCTCGAGCAGAGGCTTCCTACGTATCCTTACGGAATCAGACCATCGTAGTTCTGTGGGCCTGATTTTGAAATTGATTTTTTTCTTTTTGTTTTGTTTTTTTCTTTTTTTTTTTTTTTTTTTTTTTTTTTTTTTTTGCCTCGACTTTTGCTTGAATGAGGTTGCTGTCTTTTGTTGCTCCGGATAATGCTTTCAAATGACCTTTGGCATTTAACCCCTTTAGGGGCGAATGAGCCTTGAGTGTTGTCATATAATCTCCTATACTCCGTTATGAACTGTAATTGAGTTGGGCCTGGACTTTGATTTGTTTATTTTGAGGCCATTGCACCATTCTCCCAATATGACTTGCCATTGACCGTTTAAAAGCATGTCCTCGTGAGGTCGTGTGTGAAAGTGACTATTGATATTGCTTGTGAGGTCAGTGTGTGGAAGTGTAGTGAGGTCAGTGTGTGAAGGTGTCAATTTTAATAATTTGAAGCCGTGTAAGTGACTGAACCTGCATAGAGTTGGAAAATAGCACTGCTAATGTATATAGAAAAAAGAAATGCTTCATTTTTATTGATATATGGAAAAGGCTTACACATGACTCTGCGATAAATAAAAGTACATAGACTCAAATGAAATTGAATTGAAAATGACACTGGCTAGGAATGAAGACTCTTATTGACTCAAAACTGGAAGGAACCGCACGGATCGAGAATCCATGCCTTGGAGGTGCTCATGGTAGTGGGTTCTTCTGGATGCTTGGTTTTTCTTTTGCCCCTGGTGGAATTGGAAGACAACCTGCGTCAATCATGTCCTGGACCTTATGTTTCAGTGACCAACAATCAGATGTATTATGACCCTTGCCCTGATGATATTTGCAATAAGCATTGGCATTCCATTTCCTTGACTTCATGTGCTCGGGAGGATCCGGAGTGGGCCCAATTGGTGACAGAACTCCTTTGCTAACCAACCTGTCCAAAGCTTGATCATAAGTCATGCCCAAAGATGTGAAGACCCTTTGTTGCCTTTGTGGTCTAGGATTAGTGGAAACTGAATAGGCTTCGGCAGAGACATTATCAACAAAGACTGGGCTAGCTTGGTTTGTGGAAGGTGAGGATAAGGAGCCACCTTTCTTATAGAAAACACCTTTGTTTTTCTGGGCTTGAAGTTCTTCTTCAACAATAAGCCCAACTTGGTGTAGTTGTGAGAAGGAGATAATGGGCTGGAATTTGAGGGGTTCTTGGTATTTGGGCTGAAGGTTTCGGATCACGATTCGGACTTGATCCTCCTCGTTGGGTCGGTTGGACATCTGAGCTGCTTTTTCTCTCCAGCGGTTCAGGAAAACAGAAAAGTCCTCTCGATCACCTTGCTTCGTGGCCTCGAGCTCACGAAGGCTGATCGGGAGCTGGGAGTTGTAGCGGTATTGTTTCAGAAATTCTTCCTTGATGTATTCCCAGTCATCAATTTTAGCTTTATTCAAGGTCCTAAACCATTTAGAGGGGTGCGACTCCAAGGTCAGGGGAAACACCGAAGCAAACAAGTCCTTCCCCATCCCTTTGAGGGCCATAGTGACATTGAAGGTGCGGAGGTGGTCTTCGGGATCTTCCACCCCTTTGAACTTAGGTAGGTCGCTCAAAACTACCTTTTTTGGTAACTTCCCCTTAATCTCATAATCCACAGTGCTGGGTCCTTGATGGGCCGACAGTTTGACTAGCTTCTTCACCATAACCTCAAGTTGCTCAACCCTTTTTTCAGCGTTGTTTTTGGGCTGTAGTTGTGGTTCTGGTTCTGGCTCAGGCTCTGGCTCAGGTTCTGGTTCTGGTTCTGGTTGGGGTTGTGGTTGTGGTTGTGGTTGTGGTTGATTTCTGAGTTCTTCGATGGCTTTTTCTTGGGCCTCAATTTTGTTGTTCATGGCTTCAAGTTTGGCCATGATGGCTGCGAACTGGGCTTCAGGGTTTGACATTTCAAGGGTAGTTGAGTGGGAGGATCTGGTTCTTCTTGGGATGTGGATGTTTCTGAAACCGGCCTGGGTCCGTTTGATTTGGCTTCTGGTCACCCCTCGAAGGCCTTCAGACACGTCTCGAGTCTTCCCTATGGTAGCTGAAATCAAAAGGAACTTGACTTAGAACACTGGGAGAACTGACACTGGACTGAGATAGACATTGAACTGAGTCGGACTTTGTATAAACCTAAGTCCAGACCTAGATCTGTTTTAAGGTACTGGACTTTTGGTGTGACTGACACTGAAATGAGCAAAAGTGAACCTATGTCTAGTTAGGACCACTTGTGAATGGGACGAGCCTAAGTTGGGCCTATGTCTAATTGGGACCAACTAGACTTGGAGACTGGACTGGGATGAGACTGGTGGTGAACTGTGCTGAGACTGTGAGATGAACAGAACCTATGGAAGACAAAAGTGTATTTGGACTTATGAAATTGGACTGGACTGTGATGGACATGGACCTTATTTTGAGAACTGGACTTAGGACTTGGACTGGGGAACGGGCTAAAGAGATGAGACTATTGAACTGGGCTGGTGATTTGGACTGTAGACTTGACATTGAGTTATCCTTATGGTTAATGAGTAAAGCAAAATGGGCTGGGCTAGACTAATGGGCCAAATGCACACATAACACACTAGTCCTAGAATATGCAAATGATGGGTCTTTTAAGGTCAGTCCTGGGTGGTCAAAAGGTACCATGGCTAAAGAAAAATGAACCGATATGATCATTCTTCATTTTGAATGACACACGGTGAACAGATTCCTCATTATGATCTCATCGGGCATGATGATCACGCGCCATGGCTGGGATGGGCCGGCTACGATCATTGTGGTCGGGCACCACAAGTAACCATAATCGAACCCCCCGGGGTCGGTCTCGAACATAGAACATGCTCATATGAGACGTGGGCCTAAGTGTGACCTTATGCGGAAGGTCACTATGTCACATGCTCAAAAATTGAATAACGATCTTACGAGACTTTTCAAGTTTGTCCACACCACTAAGGAGTGATATTCCCCAGTGGAGTCGCCAAACTGTAGGGGTCGTTTTTACCCGGCCGCCTACGTCACGAGTTGATTTGAATGCTCGTTAACGCCGTACGTGAATACGGACTAGTAGGAGTCGCCACCGTGGTTTTAGAGGTCCACGGACACCGAAGAAGTACCGAAGCCAGGAGCAATCGGTCCCATATGGTCGTGCACCAGAGTATGGGTTCGGGGACAGGTTACGAGCCAATCGTGCATTGGGCCCGCCCGCCTGCAAGCGGTCTCTACTAGGTCTCTTTTGTAAGATCATTGTTCAATTTCAGAGCAACAGAGATAACTCAATTTTAATCCTAATTTGCGAGTTACTAAGTCGGTTCAGATTAATGCACAAATTAGCCTAAAATTGTTTCGTGACCACTTTGAAATTAATCAATATTATTATACTAAAATGAAGTCAAAAGTCCAGGATAAATCAAGGGTCAAATCACATAAAAAACAAAAGTCAACACAGCAATGGCATGGAGAAAAAGAAAATGAAAGTGCGAACGTACCTCGAATCCCGTGCAATCAAACTAAATAAAAAAATAAATAAAATAAAATGCTACATAGAAAGATGCATAAAATTCATAGATTGAGAAAAAGCATAAAAAAAATACATGGAGATGACATGAAAAAATGCAAGAATTAAAGCATGACATGGCTTATGAATTAAAACTACATGAAACAAAACATAGATCTGAGTGAACAGAACAACGAAAATTACATATTATCATGATCGAACCAAATCAAAGATTAAAATGAAAATTAAAACGAAATTAATCATATTGAAATTGAATTGAAAAGAGTCTCAGAAATGTGTACCGAAATGTGCGGCGGTCGATAACAGTTTCGAAACTAGTACGCCCAAATGCTGAGTGACAAAGCTTTGAATTAGTTTTGACAGAGTTTTGAATGATTTTAGAGAGAAAATATTGTATAGTAGAGAGAAAAGTAGAAGTATGAAGTTTTTTCCGTGTTTTCGTCGTTGTTTGAAAGGTCGTATTTATAGGCGAGCAGAGGGGAAAAATCATCCCGGGATGGCACCAGACCTGCGCCTAGGCGCAGGTCCAGTTACAAGACCTGCGTCTAGACGCAGGTCAGTATATGTGACCTGCGTCTAGACGCAGGTCTTGTAATATGGACCTGCGTCTAGGCGCAGGTCCAGCTGGCATCCGGGTCGATTTTTTTTGCTTATTCTGCGCGTGAATCTCCGAGATATTATGCGATTATGATACGATTACGGGAATCATACGTAATATTATCATAATATTTGAGATTTCGGGAGATTTCGCGAGGTTCCGGAATAATCCGGGCTAATTTGGACTGTTTTCGACTGTTTTCGGGATTTTCGGACTATTTTGAAAAATGTGCTAAAAAATGCCAAAAATGATGAAAAATTATCAAAAATTCTAGAAAAATGTAATTAACCTAGGAAAATTATTTTATGCAATTTAAAATGACTAAAATTCCCTTGGAAAATAAATATGCATGAAAAATAATGAAAATAAATTAATAAAAAGTCCTAAAAATGTCCGAAAAATCCTAAAACGAGTCATGAGCCTCTAGAACGCCTATAAATAGTGTGAGAGTGGTATGAGATGGGTAAAGAGGTGGCATTTTGGCATACTAGATCAAGACCGGACCTGTGCAACAAGGTACATTCATCATAGACCGTTGGGAGCTAACTGGGGTGCCAGAATTAGGTGTCTACAGTTAGCCCCCCCTTTGACCGAGTCTGGAGAGACGAAGTCTTGTAAGACGAAGGTCAAAGGTGCGCTACGCGACTTATGTATGCTCTAATAATCAATTAAATAAACCAACCCAAAAATTGGCCCAAGTGCCTAAGAAAAACCGGCCACCACTAAAAATAAAGAAATAAATTGGGTCTTTGGCCCAATTGAGAATTCAAGATGAAGCTGCCAGTTTACAAGATGAGGCTTCAAGCTGCCGGTTTGGTCTTCATAAACCGCCGGTCTTGGACCTTGCAAGCTGCCAGTTATATACCGCCGGTTTGGTCTTCATAAACCGCCAGTACTGGACCTTGCAAGCTGCCAGTTATATACCGCCGGTCTTGGACTTCACAAGCTGCCGGTTCCATACCGCCGGTCTTGAACTTCACAAGCTGCCGGTTATGAGACAATATTCTAGGGAAATCACATTAATAACCGCGAAATTTTCTGGCCCAAAATTCCGGGTCGTTACAGTGAGTGTGAAGGTTTGGCCACCTTCTGCGAAAGACTTGGGCTGTCTTTCTAAGCCACTCATGAGCATCCCAAGTGTGTTGGCCAGATATTAGTTGTTTGCTATCGCGGAACTCACAATGTTTTTGGTAAGATACGTGTTACTAGGATTAACTCTGAGTCAAGAGAGTTCAAGACTCGTTCACTCTTTTGACGATAGGGTTGCCTAATCTTCACTATGCATTGGTTCAATCGAAAGACACCAATGTGTAAGTATCAAACTTATTTTGATATGCTCAGAACTCATGTTTTAAAAAAATAAAAAAAATCAAGGCATTTATTTTAATTCTAAATTTATCTTTGCATTTGTGGGGGATTGTTGGAAATAATGCACAAGATAAGGAGTGGTGGAGTGGAAGAAGAAAGGTTTTAAAGTTTTAATATAAAAGCTTTGTCCCACATTGAAGGAATGAGGGGAGTTTTACTTGTATATTAAAACCCGAAACAACAATAATTCTCTCTTTGTCTTTTCTTCTTCAAATCTGTTCTGAGCATTTTGTGAGTTCCAAATTCTTCTTTCTGCGTGCACAGAAAGGAGGATCGCTGTGTTAAATCTTGGGGGCAACTCCATCACCGATTGCACCATAGTCGGAGCGATTTTGCTTCTAAGACAGTGTTTCATACACGTCACAGCATTCGTATACATTAAATAAAATCGGCCCACATTTTTCGTTTTAATCTGATTTTGCAGTTAATATTTCCCTACATTATTTACATGAAGTTAATTGAGCCATTAGAGAGTATGCATTGCAAATTGAAGTCATCAAGCATTCAAAAATGAGGTTAAATGTACGTGATGAACCATACATTTTTTTATTTATTTATTATTGGAATCATTACCATATAATCTATCATAATTATAACTTATACGACCAAGCCATGTATTTGTAGGGCATAATAATGTATAATAGATGTGTGTATTCGATTTAATTTCAACATTATCAGGCACACATAAGTTGTAAAAATGTATAATATGTCCCGCCCTTGTTTAGCTTGATCAATGGAGCAACCTCTTCAAGGTGGTCCTCGACTCCTCGTGGTGGTTCCTACACACAAGGAACACGGTCAGCTAACCATGGGGTTGTTTCCGGATAAAGACTCTCCGATGCTTAAGTCAACAATTAAGGGGATTCAATCCAAAGAGAGAGAGAGAGAGAGTCGAAGAGTGTATGAGAATTAGAATGTACCTTAATGAGGTGCACCTATCCTCTATTTATAGAGATGGATTTTGGTAGATGGCGGTACCCAGAGGTACACGTGTCATGCTGGTGTACGTTGGCTGATGTCAACCCTAAAATCTTAGTTTGTTATGATTCTAAGTGGAGGCCTCTATGTCCGCCAAGTGTACGATTCTCCTTGAATTAGTTAGTTAGTTTGTTAGGATGTTGGCCCAAATGCTCAAGTGGTGCCTTGAGTGGTGCCACGTACGTGTTGTCTGGGACCAGACCTCCGCCGTCTCTGGACAAGTTACTATTCTCCATTCCCCGGCTGTGATTTTAGGTTCTCTTGGCCCTTGGATGCCGTCTTGGAACATGTCGGCATCTCATTACTCCGGCATCTTAGGAGTGCTTCGAATGGGTATGGTCATGCCGGTGTACCGGTATGCCCCCATACATAATAGAAGGGCGAAAATGCGAAATGGATACAACAATATATATAAGATGTAATAATTATGTTTCATATATAATAATTTTCAACATTACAAAACCAAGAAACGCTATTTATTTATGATAGTTAGAGAATACAATGCACTATTTATTTATGTTTGAAGTGTTCCTTTGGCTGTCAGATCAAAGCAGATCAGATCGATACCAGGCACATCATATATATTATACTAGTATGTAATGTCGAATGATTTTATTATGTGGTTTAGAGCATTAAGCCTTGCATGGGTTTCCGTTGGAGACCAGTCGATTGAAGCATGCACCAACCCAAGCCATTTTGCCATCTTGGTTCGTAATTTCAGCAACAGCTGTCGCACCAGTTTCGTTATCTACGAACCTGCTAGTGCATTGGGATGCATCCAACTTTTTTTCGATTGCATCCCATCCCTGTTTCACGAGCTTGCTTAGATCTCCGGCTTCCACGTATACCTTCAAACAATTTTTTTTGTTAATCTTCAGAATTAGTATAGTTATTGTCAGAGCATGCATTCAACTAATTAAAAGATCGTGAAAAAATAAATGTCGCATTGAGACTGGAGACCGGAAAACTAAAATGTTAATATGTTATATATTATATCACTCCCCTCACATGAAAAACCCTTTGGGTTTGAAATGTGGACACAACACAAGCCCCATCATATATACTTGATGCGAATTAATTCCACTTAAAAGGGAGAGGGATCGGAGGAGATATTCAAACCCCTGACCTTTGTGCCACGTTAGCTCTTATACCATGTTAGAGGATCATCTCAATCAAAAGCTTAAGCTGGTAGTTGAAGCCCAGGAATATGTTATATACTCTATCACAAACAATACAAGTCCAAATCTCGCCCCCTTTTTTTGTAACATGTTACAGTTTTCACATTTATAAGAGTTTAGTATTGAGCTAGTATGAAAATATATCTTTTAGTATTTAGAGTAGTGGGGTATGTGGGGTAAGGTAAAAATAAAGTAAAAAGGAGTTGCATGAATCATATATATGGACCATGTTACTTATTATTTCAGAATTGTAGCAAACTTTTTAGGATATCTAAAAAATGTAGCAATCTTAAAGAGAGAGAGGCAGTAGGCCGGCCAGGCCAGGCCAGGACAAAAGATTATAATTAAGTTGAAGCTTAGCTTACATACCTTGTGTTGAGTACAATTCTCGGGCTTGTACCAAGCTAAGAGATATCCAAGTTGAGGTAAAGCCTTGTCGTAGGTACCATATATGACCGCGGCTTTGGTACTTGGGACCACATTACATGGGTCACAAGTAGCCGTGTGCACGAATAAGCCGTTTCCATGCCCGCCCATGGTCTTGGGAGGGTCGACTGTGAAATGTCCGGACCAGTCATGTGATTGCTGAAGCAAAACCGGCCTCCCTTGGTAGTTCATCATAGCACCCGCAACTGTAGCAAGTTGTGTCGACTTTGCATCCTTGCTTTTTGCCACAAAATCTTGCGCCTCCTTGATCGCCTCGCCCATCACTGATTTCTCCTTGTCGGATAATTGGACCGTGGCTTGAACTTGCATGGATGCCATTTTTTCTTTTTCTTGCTTAGCTATACAACCAAAAAAAAAAAAAAAAAAAAACAAAGGAAATTAAGCAATGTTGCAAGTTAATGTTTGTGTATCGTGAATTAGTGTTTTGCATCAATGCAATTTAATGTTTTTTACACATATGTTAGGAATAATAATAGTAGATAATACTAGAAGAGTTATATGTAGTAATATAACTATGTATAGTTTTCTAATATTTGTTGAGCAATATAATATAACAAATTAACAAGTAAATTAAAAGGAACAAAGAATGTGTATGTATGTACCTCACTTAAGTGTTTGGGAAGAAAATTAATTTATTATTGTATTTGCTCTAGATGATGAATAAATTTGGTGTCACCAATATGCATATATATATATAGAAGGGTGCAAAGTGCAATGGCAATATGGCATACCCACTCGTGTGACATAGATATGGCTCATAGATTCTTTTTATAAATGAGAAAAATAAAAAAAAAAATTTGTGCGGCTTAAAAAAATTAAGTGGGAATAAAAATAGACTTTCGAAAATAAGAAAAATTATAAAATGTGATGAAGACTGCATATTGGTACTAACGGATCTATGATTTTCGAGATGGTAGGTTTCCATCAATTATTGATTACTTGTAAAAAAAAAATTAAGAAAAACAAGTGAAGTTCATAATTATTGATTTTAATTCAAAATATATTAAAATATATATATTACAATAAAATACGATACAAAAATTCATACCACAATGAAACTCGTTATACTACAAAGATTTTATGACTTTTATACTTTTGACATTATTTACAAATAAAAGAATATTATTCTAATTATATTTTATTAATTTGAGATATAAAGCGTAGTCTTATTTGATTCGCGTTAAAAAATATTTTATTTATTTCCAATTATATTATAATAATTTTTAAACTGTACAGTACAATATACCTTATATTATTAAAGATAATAAATTAAAGCTTTTTTGTGAAAGAAAAGGCATTTTTTTGTGAAAAGAAAAAGCATTTATTGACAAACATGAAAAGTGAAATTTATAAAATCAATAGAATGCTTCCAAAAAAAGGTTCTCATAAAAACAAAAAGAAATAGTAAAAGTGGATAGTTTTTTTTTTTTGGAAGAGAAAAGTGGATTAATTATATAAGCCAAGGGGAAACTTTTTAAAATGAAAAAATTACAAAATATAAATTCTTAAAAATAAAATAAAAACACAAAAATTTATATTTTTTAATTTTGTATAAATAGACACCCATATTGACGTACTTTATCACACAAAAATTCTACATTTTTTTTATTATCGTAGAAATTTGATAGCTGATAGAATATAATAATTAAATAAAAAGTTTATTTATGATTATGTGAATGAGTGTGAATTTGACAAATATTTCAAGTTTTCGAACAAACAAACTTTTTTTTTTGTTTGTTTGTTTAGACAAATTAAAAGATACATTTAAAATCACGCTTCTGAAAGGGGAAGATAAAGAATCATCGCGTGTGGTAAGTTGAACTCAAGACGACTTTAGACTTGAAGTTCACAAGACTTACCATACTCAATAAGCTAAGACTAATGTTAAATATGGGTATGAGTCGCACCTGTCAGCAAGAGAGAGTCCGCCTTACAAGGCTTAGGAGGTTCCAAATTAAAACCATATGGTAATGAGGGTGACCTCTTATAAAGTGTATAACTTTCCCTCTCTTTATCAATGTGGGATACTGACTTGTGTTGTATGGAGATAACCATACCAGCTTTAACTAGCTTAAATATTTATTTTACCTTTTTTAAAATAATGTGGGTGGTACTAGATTTTGAATCGGGTCTGACTGTAAGTCACCAAATCCAATTTAACCGACATAAGCATTTGAAAGGAGGATTATAAGAAATCCTCATAAAGCTATGGTCTGAATCTAATACCTCAGGTTTGACGTTCATAAGACTTAAATAATTGGCTTAAAACTTAAAACTCATATCTCACATAGTTGTTTTACTTGTGTATGGTTTAAGAATAGCATCGTTGTGGGAAAATGTCAATATACGAACATATCCAGATAAGGGAATCTCACATCTTTCAAATCTTCAATTTTAAGTTTTACGAACATTTCACCAAAAAAAAAAAATAAGAAGTTGTGCACAATTCTGCTGCTATAACGAATTATTTTATTTTTTCCTTCAAAAAAAAAAAAAATTCTTTCCTTCAAGGCCACAATGGCACAATCTATTTCTGAACTCACATAATCATGTAGTCATGTTCGACACGAGTATGTGTTTAACTATTTAAGTGACAGACTTAGCTATTAAAATCAATGAATTGGCCCAAAATGAAGTACTCCGTATTTATTTGTCTTGTCCATGTCTGAGTGTCGAGGATTATTTGATATGGGTATGGAGTCCAAATAACATAAGCCCACAAAATTGCAGGGATGGAATTGGATTGAAATGGATTAGAATTGATTTGAATGAATTAAAAGGGTGAAATTGGATTGAAATGAATTAGAATAGAATGGATTGTAATGGATTAGATTAGGTTGGATTGCAATCCGCAAAGAGAACACATACTAAATAAGTACCAAATTAAATTAAAGATTGACGTCTAATACATTCTAATCAATTATTTGTCAAAAAAAAAATTCAAATCAATTATAATTAGGTCCAGTTAAATTTAATAAGTTCAATAATTTTTTAATCAAGTTCACACCCGTTACACCTTTTTTCGCATCCGCAAGGGGAGATAATAAATCCTCTCAAATGCATGCGATGACTCGGTAAGGTTCAAACTTGAGACTTTAGGCTCAATATTCGTAAGACTATTAACCACTAGGCTAAGACACCTCAATTACACGAACCAATCACACTTGTTATTTCTTAGAATCCAATAAATCTAACGAGTGCGTAGATAAGTGGTGTACCCCCCTCTGTTGGTTCCTTTTGTAATTCACCTAGCTAGTTCTAGTGTCTTCAGTACAATTGTCTTTAAGGCTTGTTTACTTCAGATTATATTCAGTTCAGTTCATCTCTATTTAGTTCAATTAATACACTTCTATTCAGTTCAGTTAAATTAAGTTCAGTTCATCTCTATTCAGCTAATGTAAACGAGCCCTTAATCTCTCACAAAGACGTCAACCTCGTAACCCACGGGCCACGACATAGCTAGTGAGTATTGGCCAACAATAGTGCGTTTTTGTATCTAGTCTTTGAATTGGTTGTTTTTGTTGTCAATTTTTTTTTTAAAAAAATAATCTCAATTATACTCAAGGTCTGTTTACGTTTATTCAGCTGAACTGAACTAAACTAAAATGAATATAGCTGAAAGTAATATTTTATAAGAGAATGAAATTAAGAGCTGAGCTGAACTGAATTTAAGCTTAAACAGGCCCTCATTCTGTCCAATTTCACTTGCTAAAAATTGCTAGATATATTCATATGTTTTGACTCTAATTATATATACGGTACATAAAGTCATAAAGAAATATGTAGTCATACTAAATCTTGTTTGATTTATCGATCTTGACATGTACTTTTCAAGTATATAAATTAAAATATTAATGTTTAAGATTATAACTTGGAATATACTCCATGAATGCAGTAGCCACCAGATATGTATCTTCAATTATAATTAGGTTAAGTCAAATTTAATAAGTTAAATAATTTTTTAATTATTTTTCATTTGCCCATTCGCAGAATTTCAAGTGATTGAAAAAATGAAAAATGAGTAATTTAAAAAACCTTTCTGAGAATATCCAGTCATGGCCTCATGGGTGCCTTTGGGTGCATCAGAGATAATCACCTCTTTTACATATGGTCAAAGAACATTGCCACTGAGATCCAACTGTTATAACTTATAACTATAGCTTTGGTAATATGGTTATGCAACAACACATGCTAGTACTCAACGATAATAACAGATGGTCTGGGTAGAATAAATGAAGTAAGACTATGTTCTTTTGGACTGAATTAATCATAATTGAACTGGATTAAACTAAATCTTAGACTCTACAGATGTTGAGGTGAGCTGAAATAATTTGTCTGAAATGAACTGAAATTTCACATATTAAGCAACAATTGCGTACTTAAGAAAGGAGTATACAATTGTAAATTTTGTCTCTGTTTTTATTGAAACTGCTTTTAAGCAGTTGTCTGAACTGATTATCCCTTTATAGCATACATCTTCAATGATCTCAGAAGATTTTGACAAACATTGGGTGTAAAAAGAAGTATTTGCTTCAGCCATGTATCATAATAATAAGTCGAGATACAAATCAGAATTCAAAATGATAATCCATCCATTCATCTTAGGGAAATAAAAACTGAAGCGTTTAAATAGAATAGTTCATAGAATACATATTTCAGTCAAGCAGTTCTTAGCAGTGACAACATACTTGAAATCAACAGTGGTACCATCATCCGGGGCACCTGTAAGAGTAGATGAATTCAGGACAACAAATCACACTGTAACTAGCAGAATAGGGATTAGGGAAACCATGTAATATACAATCATAACAAAGAAATACTATCCAGAGGGTAAATTTCGAATTTTCGAATCCAAGGTAGCAAAAAATGATACGTTTCTGCATTTGAATATCAAGATCAAACACCAAGAAAAAGTTCTACTGAGAGAAAAACTAAACAAAACTAGAATAACTGAGTAAAGAAGCACCAACCCACATAAAATCACACTTTTATCTACCACATTCATGCAGAAAGCATAGTAAGAAAAAACATGTTTTCATGGTAAAACCTGTTGGCAGATATCAACAGAATTAAGGCTCCATTTGTTTTGATGGAAAACATATTCCCGGAAAATGATTTTCCTCCCTCTTTTCATTTTCCTTTTTTTGTTTTGGAAAGGGATGGAAAACAATTTTCCTTGAAATGGAAAATGTCACTTTAGAAAAGGAAAACCATTTTCCTTTTATAGAGAAGGAATGCCACATTTTCCTTCCTACTCATTACTTCTCCCTTATTCACTCCTCCCATCTTTCCTTCATTTCTATTTCATTTTTTCTTTCCTTCACAAGTTTTCTCTAATCAAACAAACAAAGGAAAAAACTTTGTTTACATTTATGTTTTCCATTGAAAATTGTTTTCCTCCAAAACAAACGGAGCCTAAATTTTTGTAGGTGTCCTCAATCTAAAAAGTATCGTAAGTAACATTTCCAATACATGAACATAGCATAATGAACCACATAATTTCATCTTCTAGATTTTTATATTAAAAGAAAAGAAATTCCAAAATGCAATATTGACAAACAGCAGAGCAGCAAAATTGCTAACCATGATTCAGGGCATACCTAGGAACTCAAACCCTCAGCCGAGCCAGTAGCAGAACCAACGTACTTGAATTCTTGCACTTCCTTGAAATTCATCCACGGCTTAACCCACACTTTCGCTTCATAAACGTTCTTTGTGCTACCGTCTGTTGCCTCAAGAGTAATATAGTATATGGTACCAGCAACTACCTGTTCCTTGGTATTCACAACTCTCTGAAATTGGAGCAAAGCATTCTGCGAAAACAATACATTTCATTAACTTATATTCTAAGGCAGTTTTCAGAAAATCACACAAGATATAGTGAACAATCAATCATCATATTGACACCAGCCTCCAAATTATTCATGCATGTTTAACTTGACAACACCAAACAATTTATCCTTCATTGTTAGTGGCTATCTTTAACCCATCAAATGTAAATCTAAAGACTAAAGCAAAAAAAACTACCCAGCAGATGCAACCTTTACACTATTTTTGGATAACAATAATGCAATATGGAGAGGAATAAGAGGGAGGAAGGGGAGGGGAAAAAAGATGTGTTTCATTTTCCCTCCAAATCTCTTCAACTTTGGAGGGATATTGTTTATTAACAATATGTTTGGATAGAGGGAAAGAGAGAATAGAAAGGAAGGGATCCATGCTCCCGAGGGAGAGAAGGGGAGGGAAATGACATGGATCCCTCCTTCTCCCTCCTTTCCTTCCCCCAAAACATGGAGATTTATCTCCTTTCTTTCCTTTGCCAATCCCTCCAATTCCTTCTCTACAAAGTCCAAACCATGCATTAGTTTTCTTACAAGCACATAAAGTGGCATTTTCCTAATTTTTGGGTAAAGGGGTAAAAATCCACCTACCCCTCATTAGAAATTCTCATATACATTCGGGTGTAAGGTGCACCCAAGGTAATTTTGCTCATTCTCATTTTATATTTTAAAATGAGCAATAAAGCACCTTTGGCACACATACCTCTACGGCTCTACGTACACCTCTAGTGCATAGTAGACCCATTGCTCCCCCCTCCCTCTTAATTACTAAAATGCATGTCATTTTCCCAAATTTACAGAAAATGATTTCCAGATAATCAGATATGCTTCTTTTGCCCATCAAGGAGATTAAGTTGCAATCAATTCGAAAAATAATAATAAAATACAGTCAGCAGTATTCAAATAAACCCCTAAAACATTGATTTCTATCAATAATCAAGCGATTGATTTCAATAAATATGGTTATAATCAAATCCTTACGCTGAGACATTAGATCTCCAATTTAATGATTACTGGAGTAATAAGCTATAAGTCATTAGTATGTTTGATGATCACCATCATAGTTTATCAAAATCATTAGACTTTATAATCTAATTCCAAAATTTCCGGTAAAGTAGCAAGTATGATTAAATGTGCAAATCCGAAAAGTCAATTAAATTGATAAGACAGACTCACATACTTACCCCATCCAAAAAGACAACAATGAAATTAACAGCAAATTATCAGTAATCAGTAACCACTGAATTAAGGAATGATTTACAGTTCAAAATCAATACATAAAGATCATAATTTAGCTAAATTTAAAACTAAAAAAGTAGAGTGAGTGAAATTACAATCAAACAGACAATATATAGCAGTCGCATACAAACGCAAAGTAAGCCGTATATACTAGATTAAGTTTTGATTGAAATGATCAAACCTCAAAAAGAATAAAATGAAGTTGCGATTTCGATATGACTAAAATAAGGGGGAAATAATGAAAATGATGTAGAATAAAAATAAATAAGTAAAAAAGAAAAACCTCTTTAGCGTTGTGTTCATCAACAGAAAATTTAGCAAGAGCTTCAATATCCAAACTGTTCTCGGATCCTTCTTTCTCCCTGATGCCTCCCACTGTCGCCATTTATCTACCTCTCTCTATCTTGTTTTGAGGTTACGGTGTTTCACTTTCAAAGTTTCAAGACTTTGTTTTTTTTTTTTTTTTTTTCAATAAGACACGTTATTTTTTTTCATGGGTTTTTTTTTTTTTTTTTTGGAATGATGGTTTTTTTTTTTCATGGGTGCGTTCTATCACATTTTATTATTTGCAACTAGATGCCTGTACGATGCACGGTTGATAAAAAAAAATTATAAAATAATAAGTAATTTTTATTTTAATAATAATTTTAAAACAAACATTTTAAAAAAATAAAGCAAAATAATAGCCAAAACTATGATTCTACAAATTATTATTTTAAGATTTAAAAGAAAACTTTTAGAAAATTAAAATATGGTTGGAGTATTAAGTCAAACATAACACCAAATATTGAATAAAATAATGACATGTGTACTAAATGATGTAAGCATGCTCTATTTTAGTGTATATATATAATTATAGTTATAGAGTTATATATGATAGATAGATTAGGCTTATAAAAACTTTTAATCAAAATATTAATTAAATTAATTAAAATATAGCATTGAAATATAAGAATAATTAGTAGTTTTCGGAGGGAAAAAATTAAAGGATAGCATGACATGTCTTTTTATGAAGTATGGATGATGTCATCTTCATTTTGTTTTAGTATAGATTATAGATTATAGATGATTACATTTTTACTTTATTATAGTTTCTATACTAGATTAGTCCCGTGCTATGCACGGTTTATCAAAAAATATCTGATAAATTTGAAATTTTGTTAGAATATAATTCACTTGAAAACAAATAAAAAATACGTAATATAAAATCATTACATCAATAAAAAGATTTTAGTATAAATTATAATAGATTTGAAAATGAAAAAAATAAATAAAATATTATGATATTAAAAACATTATATTGTCATTAATTGCATATGGAAAATAGAAGAATCGATTTAATGATATTTAACTTTTCAAAGTATGTTAAATGCTAATTAAAAGAAAAGAAAAAAAGAAGATGATGTCATAAAAAATTTTGGAGGGAAATTTTTTATTAAAAAATTGACATGTGTATATTTTTAAGTGAGGATGATGTCAACAGCATTCTGTTTTAGTATATAGTAAGTATAGATTAGGTTACCTCGTGGGATACACAATTCATTATAAGAAAATGTTATTCATCAACTCAATGAAAAAGTATATTCATAATTTTATTAAATTGGTAAAAAAATATTTACTCCATCTATCTTTATTTACTTGTAATCGTTGATCCAAAAAGCTCTCAGCCTCTCACATATTTTGGTCAACGGATGCAAGTAAATAAGGAAGGAGGGAGTATCAGTTAGTCTTAAAACTTGGGAGAATTAGAAGTGAAATTACGATGTTAGAAGTGAAATCACATGGATTATGATGATATCAACATATTCTGTTTTGCTATATAATTACAAATAAATTATAGATTAGTTCAATTAAAGGGGGTGTAGGTGTGTAACTCGGTAGGCGATAGCACCAAAAAAAGGGGTTCCCGGCCCGGTAGAGTGATGCAGTTGCACACTTGCACGATGAAGATTTACATATACCAACATTACCAAGTAGATAAGTTGTAGTTCATACTTATAGGGGTTTCACTTAGGTTGCGTTTGATTCGTCTGAAATTTTTTTATCTGGTCTGAACTTATCTTTTTTGATTTGCTATGATCTTATCTATATTTTTTTGATCTGATCTTATACGAAGTATAAACTTTTTTGATCTGATTTTTTTTAATTGGAGTTATTTTTATTGTTATAAATTTTTTGATCCAATTTGAAAATTTCTGATATGAACAGATATGGTCATAATTTTTCTAATATGAACTTTCTAAAATAAGCACTATAATGCTTAAATAAATTGAATCAAATGCATCCTTACAGGTTTGATTTCTACCAATTGCGGTCCTTGGGATTGGGATTTACCGTAAAGCATCTACAAGCTACAACCACTTGTAGCTTTGTGTGCCACATTATATTTCCAAATTAAAATATCTTCCAATGAAAAACTGTAAGTACTTGTGTACCACATCATATTTCCAATGGAAAAAAAATTTATGTACTTTTGTCATTTGCCCAGTTTTAATCTTGAAGTGGGCCCAGCAATCTCACATGCAAGCATGTAGCTTTGCCAAGCTTGTACCTCCAGCAAGCTACATGACTCAAAATGCTCCACCAATGCTACCTTGTAGCTCCAAAAATAAATAATTGCAAATAGGTCCTTGCTCTATTCCACTGGAGATGCTCTTATATTCAACTTTGATGAATTCTACGTAGTGGCCTTATTTCATTAATTTGTGATTCACCCCGTTTTTTATTGGGTAAGGATTCCACTAATTTATTAACTGGTACAAAGATACTAATTGATTAACTCAACCTCTCCTCCTCCCTCTGGGCCGCAGCATAACACAGGCCCAAACTCCCTCCCTCCTTCTCCTTCTATGTTGTCCGCCCCTCCACTCGACCAGCAGCAGCATGCCACACATGGCTCATCTTCTTTTCCGCATCTTCCCAATAATCCATCTACCTCACAAGATTCCACTCTAGTGCCTTCATCTACCCACCACATGACCATACGTGCAAACAATGGTATTTTCAAGCCTAACCAAAAATATTCTTCCAATTTTCTCACCACTACTACATATATCTCTCCTGTTCCCAAAAATCCTGTAAGTGCGCTTCGTGATCAAAATTGGAAAAATGCAATGTTAGATGAATTTAATGCTTTAATTGATAATAAGACTTGAGAATTAGTGCCTCGGCCACCTAATGTAAATGTTATTCGGTCTATGTGGATATTTTGTCACAAATATAAGTCTGACGGTTCTTTTGAGCGTTGTAAGGCTCGTCTTGTAGGTAATGGGAATACTCAACAACAAGTTATTGATTGTGACGAGACGTTTAGTCCCGTGGTTAAACCCACTAATATTCGCACCGTTCTCAGCATTGTTGTCTCTAAATCTTGGCCCATTCATCAAATGGACGTCAAGAATGCTTTCTTATATGGTCATCTAAATGAAACAGTTTATATGCATCAACCCATGGGTTTTCGAAATCAAAAATTTCCAGATCATGTCTGCCTTCTCAAAAAATCTTTGTATGATTTAGAACAAGCTCCTCGGGCCTGGTACCAAAGATTTGCTGATTTTGTTTCTACCATTGCGTTTTTTCATAGTCAGTCGGATCACTCTTTATTCATATACAATAATGGTTCTGCCACTGCTTATATTCTGTTATATGTGGATGACATCATTCTTACAGCCTCTTCTGATCATCTGCGTACAACCATTATGCATCTTCTAGCATTTGAATTTGCGATGAAAGATCTTGGTCCTCTGGGTTTTTTTTTGGGAATTAAGGTTACTCGTCATACAAATGGTCTCTTCTTATCTCAGACATAATATGCTGCCAAAATTATTGAACGTGCTGGGATGTCTAGCTGTAGTCGTAGTCCTACTCCCATTGATGCTAAGTCAAAGCTTAGTGCCACTGCAGACACTTCCTATGATGATCCAACTAAGTATCGCAGCCTTGCAGGTGCTCTACAGTATCTCACATTCACTCGACCAGATATTTCATATGTCGTGCAACAAATTTGTCTTCATATGCATGCACCAACAAAAGAACATATGAGTGCTCTTAAGCGTATCATACTTTACCTTCAGGGTACTCTCACTTTTGGTCTTCATTTGTACCGGTCCAGTATTTCACGTCTTATCTCATACACTGATGCAGATTGGGGAGGTTGAGGCAAAATATGTCGTTTCTGAGTCATGTTGGATTCGTAATTTACTTCTAGAATTGTTTTGTCCTCTTCAAAAAGCAACCATAATTTATTGTGACAATGTGAGTGCAATATACTTATCAGGAAATACTATTCAACATCAACGCACCAAGCACGTTGAAATGGACATCCACTTCGTCCATGAAAAAGTATCACGAGGTGAAGTCCGAGTACTTCACGTCCCGTCCCGGTACCAAATTGCTGATATTTTTACCAAAGGGCTTTCGAGCGTATTATTTAATGATTTTCGGGACAGTCTAATCATCCGGGAACAATTAGTTTCCTATTTCCAAGCCATAAAATATTCTTTGTATATTAGTTGTAGGTAAGTCAAACTTATCATTAGCATATTCTCCTTAGAATTAGGGCTTTCCTTTAGGTTTAACTAATATTGCCTAAATACATGCATGTACACAACTGTATATATATTTGGCTGTTATGAAATGCAAAGTACGGACTCAAGTTCCTTCACTAATCCAAATGGGAAGGGAAAGTGTAAATGCCCAACAAATGCTGATGGCGAGGATCGAACTCCCGCCAAGAGGTCGGGAGACGTGGAGCAAGCTCCATTGAACTATACTCATGCCTTCAGCTAACCAATGTTAACTATAATTAGATTTATTTTGTTTTAAAAAAACAAACAAACTTTAGGTAGTTTAGTATCACACTATTACCAGACATGACTAAAAACCTTTGACATAAATTTTATAGGCTTGAATGATATAAAAAAAACCCTCTCCTTTCCCCTCCTCCAAAACCCCTATCCCAAAAAACCCTTAAAAAAATAACGGTTGCCATGGATGGAAAATTACATGGTAAATCCCAAATTTCCATTTTAATTTGTTGTTTATGTAGTTTTTTAGTTTTTTTTGGTCAATAAGTTAGTCCCTCCTTGTGAGGAATTAGGATCTCTCCATTTCCTTTTCTTCATTTTCTATCATAAGATTTAGACACATAATTTAATATTAAAATAAATTTTTCAAAAATCCATTTATTTCCTTCTAGATACATCCTTAATCATTGATTTTGTAAATAGACCGTTCATTACTTATGAGAAATGAAGAGAATTTTATGTGTTCTGCCTTTATAACTATAAAAAAACCATAATCAGAAATATTTAGATCCGATCAGATCAAAAAAAGTTGAACAAATCAGATCATAAAATTTCAGACAATGAAACGCACCAAGTTTCCAACTTGTGGCCCTGGCGCGGTGGCGCCTACGAAACCTCCCCATTATACGAACGTGGTGGTATTCGTGTGAGCCTGTAAGACCCTGACCCCCCTGCTTATTTTGATTTATGAACTCCGGCATTACTGCGAAATTACACACAGAGTGAAGTTATAACGGCAACGGCGCCAAAACAAAGCTGTTAGTCACTTAGTCGTCACTCGTCAGCTCTGCATCTTTCTTGGAGAGAAAAACATGAACATTCCGTCATCTTCTCAAGAGAATGATGAATCCAGAGGCTTAAGAACCGTAACTTCACTCTACTCCAACTATCTATGGACTCGAATCTCCAATTCTCCCTTTTTTGGTAAAATTTCAAGTTTCTATCGTCAATTTGGCCGCGCTAGGTCTCGTCGTCAAAAACTTTGTTTGCCTCTCCCACTTCATTCAAAATCGGTTGATTCTTCGTTGTAATTTTTCTCTCTTGAACTAAAATTTCACTTATTAGTTAATTTGAACTTCGGCCGATCTAATTATTTGGAATTGGCTTGAGTATTGTGTTGTTTTGCTATTCTAAAAGTGCACAATCTTAGCATCTGCTGTCAATTGTTTTTGTCATTGTTACTAGGCTTGAAGCTGTAATGTAGTGTTCGATTAATAGTTTTGGTGTCGATTATTTTGCTGTGTTAGATTATAGTGGAAAATATAATTTGCTGTTGAGATATATGCTGTATTATAGCTTGAGGACTACTGAGGGATTATCACATGGTTTCATAGAGTTAAATTAATTGTAATGTTAGATTAAGGGCTCGTTTGGGTGAGCACAGGACCTTCCCATAGGAAGTCCCATTTCATTGGAAATCTCTTGCCAATTTCCAAGGAAATAGCAATATGTATTTGGCTGACTGCCTTACATTCACCAAGGGGGAGATAATTGATTGATTTCCTAAACTTCATAGGAATTTCTATTTCCCACCAAAATTCTATTTTCTATGCTTTTGTTATTTTTCCAACCAAACACAAGAGTATTTGACAATTTCTCATAAATTTTTATTTGCAATACACTCCAACCAAACATTTTTAGTGTTTTGGTGTTGAGGTTGGAGTGTCTTGAGCAAAGAGCCAAAGACTACTAAGAAATGTTGTGAGATTGAGTATCTTTAGAAATAAACGGTGTAAGACTACTAAGAAATGTTGTGAGATTGAGTATCTTTAGAATTAAACGGTGTATTGTTGCAATTTTGAAGTTTGGCTGTGAATTATTTTTGTTCCCTGGCTTATAGTGGTAGTATTGTAGTGTTTGCTCAAGAATTCTTTTGGTGACAAATGTGTAATTGTAATTGTAATTATTTGCGTTATTAGCATGAGAGGCTGAGATTATAGTTGAAAATGTAGAGTTTGGTGTTTTTGAGCAAGGACAATATTCAAGAGTGCTATGAGTCTGAGCGTAAGTATTTCCTTATTAATTAATTGTAAACAATTATCCAACATGTTCATAATCTTAACATCTGTCAATGAGTTTTGTTTCCAGGCTTTAAGCTTTTATCAAAGTGTTGGTTTAAAAAGATTTTTGGTGTCCAATATGCTTTTGTTAGATTCCTTTTGTTTTGACGAAAAATATTTTTCATGGCATTGATTTTCTCATATTCGTTGCTTGCTTTGGAGATGGTGGAGAATGATATTATCCTGGGTGGAAAAGAATTCTTATTGAAAGGAATGTATGCTACTTTTTCCACCCCATTTCTTACACGGATTGCACCATTCCTTCTCTCTTTTCATCTGTCATTTCCCCTCTACATTTTCTTACTTGAAACCTAACAAGAAGTAGATTTTAGTTTGAAACTGGATTTCATGAGCAAGGACTACTGAGAAATGCAATGAGATTGAGAGTATTTAGAAATTTAGATGATTGTATCATTACATTGGGTGTTCAAAATGTAAAATGTAAGGGGTTTCTACTACATTATATTCAATGCTTTGACACATTCTTGTATTTTTCAACTATTCTGGAAGGTTTATCTGATTTAGATGATATCAGAAGTTTGACAAAGTTTCGAACTTCTGAAATATTATTCTATAAGTTACATTTTTTTTTTTGCTTTTATGCTTAAGATTTTCTTTTGCGGTTATGCAGGATCCTGACGGAAGCATCTAGAATTTACGATGTTTTGGAGGATATATTTGAGCATATATTTATTAATATGCACAATATACATAAGAATTTGCAGTATTGGCAGGCTAAAGCTGAGGTTATTACTTGATTTCTTGCTCCCTGAGTTCCTCAGCGTGTCACTGACATGTTTGTGGTGTCTTTTGTCAACCATATTCATGTTGTTGGAAATTAGATGCCAATGAGTTTTTCTGGTGCAGGGATCTAATGTTCAGAAAGCTTACTTTATGCTTTTTGAGAGAGGGCCACGGGCTTTGATTGGTGAAACAGTGGAGTTTGTGCGGAATTTCATTGCTGAAGATTCTTCTTTTCAGATTCTTTGTCATTCTGCTTCAGTCTTTATATCTGAGAGAGTTGCCGGTTTGGACAGCTTACAATGTGCACTTGCTACGTTCTTGGCCCAGGTTTGTTGACTTTTGTTACTCACTTACTTTAGCAGTCTAACATGGCTTTTGATATATTTGGCATCTTACTTAGTAGGATTGGAAAGATTTTATAGAAATGCAATGTGAAAGGCCTCTATTGACGGATTTGATTAATAAAATGATGGGTTCTGTTTTGAGAGAGTCACCCCCCCCCCCCAAGTGTCTGCTGTTTTGTCGTTGCTATTAGTTGTGATAACTGTTGAACAAAGAAGTTCCCTTATCTGTCCTGATTTATTTGTTGCTGTAGTATGAGGCTAAGGATACTTATCAATTGGCAATACATCAAAAGGGCTTTTAAGGTGGCTCTTGTGCATCCTGTTAAGTATGACTTGTGGGGAATCCTTTTTAGGTGAAGGCATGAAACATTTGACATCTAAGTAGATTGGGAAATTATTTGAATTATGAACATCAGCTCAGTAGACGGCCGATTGCAGCTTGCCTCTGACATGGAGATGTTTCAAAAGTTTCTCCTTTCAAATACCTTTCTGATGAAGCCTAGAGTGTTCTTAATGTTCCATAGAAAGGGTCCTGCACATTGATTTTTGACAATGCTTTTGACCTCATAAAGTTTCACGCATTGTAGCAATTGTGCTATTGTTTTTACTTGCAGAACTTATCATGTTACATTTTCTGAGAAGTTTGTGCATTTAGTTGCAAGTTGGGGTGCCTGGTTGCAATTAAACATGTTTTTGAGCATGGAGGGTTGTGTATATATGTTTTTGGATAATTTTTTTTACCCAATGTTATTTCAAAATTCAAAGTTCAAGCTTGCACAATATGTTTCCATAATTTGATATTTATGGTCAATAACCCAGTTATCTTGCACTTCATTCAGGTATACATGCTAATCGATAAACAAGGGGAGGATCTGATTGCTGATCCTCAAAAGTCATTGCCATCTTTATTGGTTACTATCAGCGGGCTATTTAGTGATCTTGAGATATCCATTACTCAATTGAATGTTTTTATGTCCCAGGTATTTTGAATTTTCTTTGTTGTGCATTTATTTTAAACTTTTGTTTCTGTTTGTAGAAACCCTTTAACTTCTCTCTCCATGTTAGTTGTGACTTGTGAATGTTGCTTGTGTTTCCTTTGCAAATCATATACAGATAGATTGCATTGGGGAGAATAAATTACCCACACTCATATTCAATAAAATGACTGAAGCAGAATGGGAACCATCACAATGGACAGATGATCAAATTCGAGATGCTATAAATATAATTTATCAGAACCTTCAGAAGTTGGACTCTTATTTATCTGTCCTGGTACGGCTATTTATGCTTCTTTAATAGGGGCATCGTGTCCTTAAATGTTTCATACAGAGTATTATGTATGCCACTTCTTGTACTGTTATGCTATAGTTCTACCCAATTTGGTTTTTGTATTATTGTATCATAGTTATGCTATAAATCTTGTACTGTTATGCCTTTTAGAATGGGAACAATCACAATGGAAAGATGATCAAATCTTGTAATGTTATGTTTCATACAGATGCTATTAATGTATCTGTGAATTTATGCCTTTTAGTACAATTTTCATTCCGTAATGCTGCAATCTTACATGGCATGATAATATGTTCACATTTATGCTCCTCAAAATGGCAGTTTTGTCCATTTATTTGTTACTAAAATGATCATTTCAGATTCTTGAAGGGATACACAGGCATTACTTTTTATTCTTCGCTCTTGTTGTTTTGTTTAGTTCTGTTGATTTTCTGAAAAAGAATGATGCTACTTATTTCTTCTATATATTTCTGTATCTATAGTTCTAATGATGATTATCTGAAGCATTTTAGATGCTGTAGCTAGTAGCTACACCTACACCTGACTGTTATCTACTGCTAGGACTTTCTAGAATACAAGACACCTTCATACCATGCTTAATACATGAAAACCTGTATCCCATGTAAACTCTTCCTCGTTAAACCATCTAAAAGCTCATGAGTTTCATGATACCTGCCTTATTGCTGTAGATTCTTCCCTTTTCATTTTTCGTGATAGTGATTCTACGTAGCTTCAAATTTGTGTTTTCCTTTCCATACACTTGTAGTTGTAATTATTAAAATCTCCATAGTTTTAGTCCTTTAGATTCGATATTTTTAAAATCAGAAGAATCGAGCTTTTATAATAATATGCTCTTGTTTCCTATCAAAATGAAAACTATAAAAAATAGTCAAATAAGTTTGGTTGATTCTCCCAAAACTTTGTACGTTACCTTTTATTCATGGTGCTTTTTCTGGTAAGCTTACTGTAATAGTGATCCTGCTCCTTTTTTTTCTTTCTTTTTAATTTCTATGGGTGTTGTTTAATGATGCTTATTTCAGTATCATAGAAGTCTAAAATCGGAATTATGTTGGTCAGCAATTAGCATGGTTTATGTCAGTATATTAGAGTTTGGATCTCACTTGGTGTATGATGTTCATTTTTTTGGGACAATTTCTATGTATTTATAAAATAGTTTTAAACTAAGTTAATGAGGCATTGGTATGACCTTGTGGCTTTATGTAACCTTTCCTTCTGTCTTTTAGGTTGCGAGGCATCGAAAGCCCAGGAAAATGACTCAGTATTGGGTGCGGTATACATGTGGGGCAGTTGGTCTTTCCATCTGTTCACTGTGGGTTGTACGTCATAGTAGACTGGTTGGAAGCCCTGATATTGATAACTGGATCCGTGAAGCAAAAGAATCAACACTTAGTTTCTGGAATGAGCATGTGGAGTATCCGGTATGACTTTGACATTGGTTTTCTTGTCATCTTTTGTTGTTTCAATCAGCTCTTTGAATCTGGCAATGGTCAATAATTTATGTTTGTATACTTATACAAGTGGGCCCAAGTGGCTATACCACATACAAGGGCATCTGTGGACTATACTGCTTCAGCAAGGGCATGCCTTGCAGTATGGAAAGTTTCCGTCTTTTGCTGGCTATAATTGCAAAGCTCTTTGCTGTTGTTGATTTGAAATAAGAAAATGTGAATTAAATTCACCTCCTTCCTAGTGCATGTTTGAACGTATGCTCTATTATATAATCACACATGATCTTACTATTGTCTTTCCATTTCTTTTTTGTTCGAAGGCTTATTCATTAATCTTCATCATTGTTTGTTTTATTTTAATTGTTTTGTCTAAACTATCTTTTATATTGCATGCACCTATAATTTTTCTTTCACAAACTTTAGATGTTTATCCCCATTAGTTGATATTAATATTAAACTCATGTTTCATCTGCATGTTACTCCAGCTTTTGTCAATTAGGGATGAACTTTTTGAAACATTTAGAAAGAGACATAAAGGGGTAATGGAGGCAGAAGAAGTGCAATTAACTGCAAATTCGCTACACAGGTTTTATTTCTTGTCTCAAGTCCAAGAGATTTTATCTAACAACTTTTTTTTAAAATTTTAAGAAGATGATTAGGTTTTGTAGCATGCCATTGCAGATTGCATCATTATTATTATTATTATTATTATTATTATTATTATTATTATTATCATTATTATTATTATTATGTTTATTATTATAATTATTGTGTTTATTATTATTTTTTTAATGAAAAGATATTATTATTATTATTATTATAAAAAGTTGGATGGGAGCCGAGAGACAAGCTGCTCTCCCACCCCATTCTGATACAAAAGCTCAAGCGATGAAAAATAAAACCGTTATCTCTAACATTAAGGGAATTACTACACAAAAAAGACTTGATACGGTAAAGTGTATCAAGAGCCTCCTTATCCAACTCCCCGAACGTGGTAAAAGTAAAAGGGATGAACTTGTAACCATTTTCTTCACACTTGGACGCATATTTCTTCTTTTTCTTCTCCACGGCGTTATGCAAGGCTAGCCCGGGGACTCATGAACCCGGACCTGTGCCAGCAAAGGGAGAGATACCAGTCACATCCAAACACGCATCCTTGCCCCGATACCAATTAAGGAGTAAAAGATCCGCAGGTCTAAGATCTCTACCCTCATCTGAAAGGAAACCCATGGGAGCCTCCTTACGCACTTACGCCCCACAATACCAGCTATGGAGCAAATTTAAAAAAGAACATCATGTACCAAATTATGCTTGAACTTTACACCCACCTCACTAGAACAATGGACTGCATGGTCTCCCTATTGGTCCATCCTGGGGGCATTACAACTCGGACATAAACTGCCTTCAGAGAACAAAGGTACCATAAGCCGATAACACAACACCGAGCGGAATAGACGGTGATTCATCGTTTGCCCCAAAACATTAATGGGAATGGTAAACAAAAAATCTTGTGCATGAGATCCTCGAATGCAATTAAGAACTGCAACATGCCTTGATCTGAGCATGTATTTTGCAATAAGGTTTTTCTCAATTACTCCAAAATAGCACTTAGCCAAGGTTTTCATCATTTGGGGGGCACAAGAATCAGTGGTGAGAGAGAGAGCATGAACGTTGCAAAAACCATTAAAATCATCAAGAGCATGTTGGAAACAAGGGCTAGAGGAATGAATACCCGAGTTCGACAAAATCTGGGCCTATAGTGAATCTGTCTGAAGGCGAGGAGCAAGAAAAGCATTATTATTATTATTATGGGGAAAAGAATACACAAAATGTTCAGATTTACAAAAAGTTAGTGGGAAGCCGAGATACAATCTGGGCCCCCACTCCCCTAGCTATAGAGAAACCTATTCTTGTGAAGATGTGAACAGCCGCACGCGCTCCAACATCTGCAGTCCGCGAGAAACTCTGAATCCGCTTCAACAAGGCAACAACATCTCCTTCCAATTCCCCAAATGTAGAGAAGGAGAAAGGAAGGAACCCATAACCTAATGCTCGACACCTATCTGCATACTTAGCCCGCTTACGAAGAGCTGCACCCGTCACAACACGACCCGGAGCGAAGTCAGCCAACCCAGAAAGAGTTAAAGGAGAAGACCCTACCAAGTCCACGCACATATCAAGACCTTGATCCCAGGAATATAATAAAACGTCAGTCGGCCGTAGTCCTCCATCATTTCCCCTTATTAAACTAATATCCACCTCTTTCCCTGCTGAAATTCCAGACCGATAGCAAACATCAAGAAGGGTATCCCTAACAACATTATGCCGATGTTTAATACCCACCATACCAGGACAGGACACTGTATGGTCTCCAAAAATATCCCCCTCAAAAACCCTCGAGCAAGCAGAGCAGGGTGCCACAATAGAGAACAAAGGAACTCCCAACCGATAGCACAAAACAGAACGGTAAGTCTTAGCATTCATCGTTTGACCCAGACCCGAGATAGGGACCTCGTGAAGCCAAGCAGAGGTGTGATCTCCCTGCTGCGATTTCCACAATGCCAACTGACGCGAAGATAAAGAGAAGGTGGACTCTGCAGCTGCAGTAACCTTAGTGAAATATATATCTGCCAATTTCTTCATGAGTTTAGGGGCAACGACCTCACAAGGATTACGCAAAAGGTCAGTCTCCACAACCATATTATATAAGCAAAGTGCATCCTCAAAAGCACGACCGAACCCAGCAACACCAGCACAATGTAAGAGCTTAGCTTGCAGATTAGCAGACTACAAACGCGAAGCAAGGAAAGCATAATGCCGAACATCACCTGTAGAAAAAACACTAAGCCCACCCCAAGCAAAAGGTAAGGTAGCAAGTCGCCACTGCCAATCGCCAAACCCCGGCCCCGAAGCAGTGACAATACGTTCCAAAGAAGACCGAAGGGCTCCATCAAAAGAGAGTTGTGCTTCCTCAAACACAGAAGGAGGACAGGTCCCCAAAGCAAAGTAAAGCTTTGAAACCCCTGTACATGCTCGAAGTAACAAAAGCTCACATTGTGGATCTTCAAGCTTGGCAACAACATCCATCAACATAACAGTCTTGTCCACACGCGTCTTCACAACGTCGGCACTAAACACTGAGTCGGAACTTACAGGCCCACCAAGCAGCTTAACACCTTGCAATGGTCGTGCGATATTATTATTATTATTTTTATTATTATTATTATTATTATTATTATTATTGTTATTATGTTTATGTTTATGTTTATTATGTTTATGTTTATTTCTGTGAGCAGTAATGTGCTGTGCTTCCTTTTTTATTTATTTTTCTTTTTTACTTTTATGATATGGTTCATGGTTCTGCAACCAAGTCCTAGCTGCTGCTGCTCGCATTTACTATGTCTATGAATTCATCTTTGGTTTCACTTGATGGAACACCAGCTTAGTTAGTGATTTTCCGTTACATAATATGCCTTCTGTACAAAATTAAAGCTTCATTTGCTTCCTCATGCTGTACTCGACTTACCTTTGATCACTGAATTGACTGAAATGTTAAGGTACCTATGGAAAAATTTTATAAAAAGTTATGTTGATAGTATGATTGACACAGATTTAACAAGATTCCACTTGCCTATCTCTCTCTCTCTCGCTCTCACACACACACACTTGTATATATTAATGAAATTTATGGTCAAAATTTGTGAAGTTTGACTTAGAAAAGGCAATTGTGAAATTTAATTTGTTACTAAGGAAGTACTTTTGTAACACTTCATAATTTTGTGTATGTCGTAGGAAGTTGTAGTGGCTTATGACCACTTGATGGTGAAACCAAGTGTATGACCATATGTCTTGTTACTCTTGTATGTTTGAAAGATGTATCCTTACAATTTAAATTAGCTCGTTTATATTCTTTTCTTTTTTGTAAAGATAATTCAATATTGGTACATTTTAGTAACCAAAATTAGTTTGTTCTTTTGTTGTTAAAGTGTAAAGCATGCACATTAGTGATTTAAAATTGAATCACTTTATGTCTGTTGATTAGTTCTCTATTTTATAAATTTGTATGATTTTCTTTTTTATATATTTTTAATTTTTGGTTCTGATCTTCTTGTTTTGTTTTGAACAGAATGTTAGTGGCTTTCTGTGAGCAGGCAAATGGCCAAAACTTTCCAGAGAATGTTACAGATCATGAGCTTCTTGAAATTGTCATGGGAAGGTGTGTTTTCCCAATTTAAAACTAGATTATCTTAGCTCTCGCAAATCCAAACTGTGTTGACAAGTTTTTTAACGTGAATAAATCAATTATAATACAATGTGGTGCTTTTCTCTTAGCAGGCAAGTAGTTTGACAAATAAGTAGATGCAATCCATCTTGTAATGAACATGATTTAGACTTTATGACATAATCGTGAGAAGTTTCTGGATGAAATGAGGATGCTATAGTGGATGGATATCCCTTGCTTTAAGAACTGAAATAAGAAAAAATATGCTTTCTTTTTTGAGTTGTAATAATCAGTGATACATACTGACAAGAAGGGAAATGCAGTCCAAATGATTTATTCGTTGAATAAAATTATAAGGAAGAGGCAACTAGCTACCTATGTTGGGCCTGCCAAGGTGAGATCACAGGCACAAGTTTAATGCCTCCAAGCACCTAGGTGCAACTCACATTAAAAGGAGTAGGAAAGGCGCGCCTAGGCATGCACCTCTGGCAAGGTGCAAGGCACACATCTCTGCCACCTTTTGGTGTTTGCCTTACACCTCTTTTTTTCTTCCTTGTTTATTTTTTTAATTTTTCCTTTTCTGCACACCGCTTTCTACTCCACCACGGCCTTCATGGCTAATTGATTGTTTTATATACTTTGACTAATTTCATATCTCTTTTGTCTTTTCTTCAACTAATTTCCAATATGCGCCCCTTATTTAGAAGGCATGTGCCTTCGCCTTGTACCTTGCCCCTAGGCTCTAGAGCTCCTTTATACCTTTTAAAACTAAGCTAGCTACTTTGACTCGTATTTGATGGGGAGTTGGGACTCATCATCCGCACACTTCAAGAATTCAGAATTTCAGATGCAAGTGTTACTCCTTGGACTGTCATAATATGGCTCAATATACATGGTTCGAAAGTCGATTCGATACGGGGTACGGGTACGGGGTACGCTACTAGTAGTGATTTCGGTTCGTTGGGTACGTTTTTTATTTTAATTTTATTTATTTTTAAATTTCAGAAATCAAAGTAGTAAATATAAAATTAAAAACATAAAATTTCATTGATTATTATCATAATAATAATAATAATATATTATTATTATTATTATTATTATTACTACTATTATTATTATTACTACTATTATTGTTATTGTCATTATCACTAGTACTAGATAAAAAGATAAAAATAATCCTTTAAAAAAATTAAACTTATACCCACAATTCACCATAAAGGCTGAACTACTTGTATGTGGGTAATTAAAAGAGGGGAAAAAAATGAGTGATGGACAGCTGGCCCACGTGGTCCCCTCTCCCAAAATATAGTAGGTCAAAAATTCAAAAGTAAAATACTGTATATGAAAGTGATGGACAGCTGGCCCATTATTTATTTCTCATGCGATTAAAAAAGTAAAAATACAAAGCCTTTTTCTGAGTTTTCTCTTTCACTTTCTTCACCTGCTCCACCGCCATGTTTACCCACAAAAAGCTTTGAAAAAAATGGCGAAAAACGATTACAATTCAATCAATTCGCCTCCTCCACCATACTGGTTCGCGACTCCGAGCAACTTGGCACGCGATTGCACCGAGTTCGGGCACGACCGATCTGAGTCACCGGTCGGAGGGTCGTACCGCGAACCGGGTATCATTATGGCTTATAGAAATTGATGGATGTATGTGGTTTAATTTTCTTTGACATTGGAAGCCCTTTCAGGTCTTGAGTGTTGCTTGTTAACTCTTATTCACTATTCACTCATGGATTTTACATGAATCTTGGATTGCTGCTTGTCCTTAAAAGTACATATGGTTAAGAGTGAGCTACATAAAAATTCTATCATACAAATTATAGCACTTAGAGATTTTTGGGTATTGAAAATTAGTATTTTCACTATTTTGTGAGTTTTTTAATTGTATTAATGCAAAATCACAATAATATTCTATCTGTATTTACAAAAAAAAATTGATAATAAAAAAAAATCCAATTGAAAATGGTGTAAAGTTGAGTAAGTTTTATGGTTTATAAAAAATGTGGAATGGTAATTGATAAATTTATGGGATTTAATTCATTGAAAAGAAAATAACAAAATAAGGAATTAAAAAATTACATAAAATGGCCAAAGAGTTTGAAAAAAAAAAAAGGTTAAATTTGCCTATAAGAGGAATCGAACCCAAGAGAGTGGTATGATGTACAACACTCCTACCACTAGTCCAATTACAGCTTTTTTTTTTGATGGGTAACCAAGTGATAAATTAATCCAATAAAGAAATATCATTGTCTACAAAAACTTGAATTGAAGTAGGAATTTCCTCAATCCAAACCACACAATCAGAGATAACATTACAATACTTAGCAAGATTGTGTGCCACAATATTACCACTACGTTTAACATGAAGAAAATTTATAGACGAACATCTATTTACGAGCTGAAGAATATCAGCCACGATGCAGCCCAACTCAGAGGTTTCAAGGACACCCTTCTTCAGCATATTTACCACTTTAATGCAGTCCATTTCCAACGAAACACAGTGTAACCCAGCCTCCACAGCAGTGTTTAAAGCATGTCTGGTCGCCAAGGCTTCAGCAACATCCACTCTTCCCACCTCCATCATAGTGCAGCAAGTAGCAAGCATTACATCACCAACTGAATCTCGAACCACCGTGCTACAACCCATTAAATTATTCCCTAAGAAGGCCACATCACAGTTAATTTTTTACCTTCCATGGGAAGGAGGAGACCACCTATTCACCATAGTTGCATTCAATTGGTGTGATGATTCTCCAACATTGTTCGCCCTTTCATATTCTTCAACAAAACTCACCGCTTTTTGTATTACAGTCATTGTAGGAGTCCTCTTTTGCTCAAAAACCCAACTATTCCTTTCATTCCATATTCCCCATGCAAGACACCAAAAAATGCACCACCATTGTTTATCCTTGTAAATGGCACTTAGAGCCCCAAACCACTCATTGAAAGAAGTCATGTTTTCATCCATGCTCTCAATTCGAAGAGGGGATGTTTTCCAAATAAACCACGCTTTCGGACATCTAACGAGACAATGGAGCACAGTTTCTTCATCTTCACCACACATCGGGCATACACAATCCACATCCATTCCACGCCGTCGTAACTGAGCCATCACTGGGATGCCATTATGAACTGCTTTCCATCCAAAGAGGCGGACTTTAGGGGGGATTTTGACATTCCATAACTTCATCCAGGTTTTCTTATCATGACTCGGATCACTACTTGATTGGGCACATATCCTTCCTTCAAGTTCTAAAAAGTATGCTGACCTCACACTATAACATCCATTTTTGGTGTGGTGCCATGTCCATAAGTCTGTCGCCACTGAATTAGAAAGTGGAATTTTCCTGATTGCAAGTACTTTTTCAGCAGTGAACCAGTGATTGAGGATCTCTAAATCCCATTTGTTTTGAGTGATTAATTCAGCTACAATCTGCAGTTGGCTTGCATCAACAATAGATAAAGGAGTAACTTTAAAATTTGGGAGCTCAGGGACCCAAGGGTCTTGCCATATGTTGATTGAAGTGCCCCCACCTACCATTTTCCTAGCACCTTTTAAAATGAGATCCCTTGCTGACATTATAGACTTCCATGTGTAACTTGCATTTGTAGAAACTCTAGCTTCCAGAAAGTTTATACGAGGGAAATACTTTTTCTTGAGAATTTTCACCATGAGAGACTCTTCATTTGTGAGGATTCGCCACGCCTGTTTAGCCAACAACGTTTTGTTGAAAGCTTGCATATCTCGAATGCCCAGGCCGCCACTTTTTTTTGAAGGAATCAATTTTCTCCATGGTATCCAACTTACCTTTTTCTCATCATTTTTTTGTCCCCAAAAGAAAGCCCGAGCCATTTTCTCCAGCTCATTCAAAATATTTTTGGGGAGAAGGAAAACTTGCATAGCATAAGTTGGTATAGCTTGAACCATTGCTTTAATGAGAATCTCCTTTCCAGCTTGTGAGAGAATTTTTTCTTTCCATCCCTTCAACTTTTTCCAGACACGATCCTGAATTGATTGAAAAACCTGTTTGTTAGATCCACCAATGTAAGTCGGAAGACCCCAAATATTTTTCATGCCCTTCCACAACCTTAAAAGATAACTTCTCCTGAAGCTTATTTTTCTTCTCTGGCCCTATATTTTGGCTGAAGGACACCTCAGATTTTTCTAGATTCAGCTTTTGACCGGAAGCAGTTTCATAGATGGATAAGATTTCTATCACTCTATCAACCTCCTCCTCTGTTGCTCTCACAAACAATAGACTATCATCTGCGAAAAACAAGTGAGAGACCGGTTGCACATACTTACCAATTTTAACACCATGGGTGGAACCATTATTTTCCGCTCTCCTAAGAAGAGTAGAAAGCTCTTCCGCACACAGAATGAAAAGGAAAGGTGAAAGAGGGTCCCCTTAACGAAGACCTCTTCCTGGTTTGAATTTCCTAGACGGTTGCCCATTCACAAGCACAGAGAAGGAAGCAGAAGAGACACATCTCATAACACATCCAATGAAAGACTCAGGAAAGCCCAAACTTCTCATCATACCCTCCAAATATCCCCATTCAATTCTATCATAGGCTTTACTCATATCAAGCTTTAGACCCAGGAACCCCATTTTCCCTTGATTCTTTTTTCTCAAATAGAGCTGGCCACCGAACGGGCTGGGCCGGGCCAGGTACCGGGCCGGGCCAGAAAAGGCTGACCCATGAACCGGCCCGCTGGGTCACCGGGCCGGGCTGAACCGGGCCGGGTTCATGGAGTGGTGACCCATGAACCGGTTCGGCCGGGTTGAACCGGGCCTGGCACCGGGCCGGGTTGGGCCGGGTTCGCGGGTTAGCCGGATTGGGACGGGTTCGCGGGTTGGACCGGGTTCATGGGTTCGCGGGTTGGACCGGGTTCATGGGTTCGCAGTTTAAGGGGGTTTACCGTTTAGGCATTTGGAGAATTGGAGGGTTTAGGGGGGGTTTGGAGAGGGTTTAGGGGGGCTTTGGAGGGTTTAGGTAATTTGAAAAGATTTGGAGGGTTTGTAAATTGTCATGGTTTTGACTTTTGACTTTTGAGTTTTTATAGTATATATGATAATATGAATAAATGAATAATTGAATATTTGAATATAATACATTAAAACAATTAAACAAGTAACAAATTTACTTTAATAAATCATAGTTGACCAAATAAATTAAGTTGCAATATATATTGAACTTATATTATAATTTACAAATTACAATTATAAAAATGTATGTAAAATCTAGAAAGTTAAAGTATTACTTACACAATTAGAATTCGTAATTACACAACTAGAATTCGTAACTAATATTTAATTTATAAATTAGAAAATAATTTATTACAATTTACAAATATATTTTATAAAAAATAATAAAATTAAATCACTTCAACACACTGGAAAAAAAAATCCAAATGATATTAGTTAATTACAATTTACAAAACATATGCATTAAAAATAATTACATAATTTAAAAACATTAAAATAATTATGTAAAAAATAAGGCAAAAATATATGAAACCCCCCCGGGGGGGGGGGACTTGGACTTACTTTGATTATTAAAATTTAATTTTTGAATTAAATTTTAGTTTATTAAAATTTAATTTTTGAATAAAATTTTAATTTATTAAAATTTAATTTTTGAATTAAATTTTAATTTATTAAAATTTTATTTTTGAATTAAATTTTACTTTTCAAAATAAGATGCCTACGTATCCTTAAGTTTCTTAAGTAAACTTAAGGAATCAAAGCCCACGTAGTTATTTCGCGTACCTGAATTGTGGTCATGGACCGTTGTTGTGACTTTTGACTTAGGTTGCGTCATTTCCGCTAGGGCCTGCATCGGATTCTGATGTATTCATCAACATCCACGGGTCTTCTTCGTCTTGTTCGTCCTCCTTCAATCCTTGTATCCTCTTTTCCGCCTGATCCCAATCTTTTTTGCAAACACATATTTCTATGGTATCAGGGTGTAGGCTAGATCTTTTTTCATCCAATACTCTTTTACCTGCACTAAAAGCTGACTCGGAAGCAACAGTAGATGCCGGAATTGCTAGGACATCCTTAGCAATTCTAGCTAGAATAGGAAATTGAACTGAATGGGAATGCCACCATTTAATAATATGAAAATTTTCGTTAGTTTCGAATTGAAAAGATAAATAATCATCTATACCTGAACCTTCATCTTGGGAGGGTGATGATGTGGAAGGTACCCTCGATTTTCCTTTACGAAGGATAGATGCTAAAAAGGGGTCTCTGTTTTTCGGCTTTGGTTGGAAGACTGACCGGGTTGATAAATACCCGCATAATGTTCATATAGTCTATCTAATATTGTCTTACAATCATTTACATATTTATCAACATCATAATCTGTACCAAGAGTTTCGTAATAAAAGGTCAACAAGCTTCTCAATCCTTCAAGCTTGAGACCCGGGTCAAGAATAACTGCAATGCCATAAATGTAAGGGAATTCGGCAAAATAGGACATCCATTTTACCTTCATTCCCCACAAGATGTCGGTGACGGCAGGAATTTCACTGTTCTGGCTGCCTTCGTGAATGGCGTGAACTATTTTAATTCCTTCTAATACAACTAAATGTACATTAGGCTCATAAACATAAGAAAAAACTTTAGTAGCATATTCAAATGCGGCAAGTACATCACGAATAATCATAGCAATAGACCAATTGTAGTTAGTAATCATTTCACCCGGCTCAGAACGAGTTTCATTATACAATTCAGTTAAAACTTCACGATATTTAATCGCATCATCCAATAATTTAAAAGTAGAATTCCATCGGGTTACGCAATCTAAACCTATGCATTTTTTCTTTAGTCCTCTTTCCTCACATTTTCTTTTATAAGCCCTGCTCATACTACGAGTGACTCTAATCCACTTTACTACACTCCTAATTGGTTGTAATAGGGGATATAAGGCTTTAATACCTTCTTGCGCACATAAGTTTAATATATGCGCACAACATCTAACGTGTAAAAGGCTACCATTAAGTAGCAAAGGTACGTCACTGTCTTGTTTTAAAAAGTCAATAGCACGGGTATTAGCCGATGCATTGTCAAATGAAGCTGAAAAAAGTTTGTCAACCAACTGAAAATTTTTTAAACAATTTACAATACGGGTTTTAATGTTAAAACCCGTATGGTTTTCCTCCATTGCCTCAAAACAAATAATCCTTTTTTGTAAAAACCATTCATCATCTATCCAATGAACAGTTACACAAATAAAAGGTTCACCTACAAAAGAAGTCCAACAATCACTAGTTATGCTAACCCGACCATCACAGGTACGGAACATTTCCATCAAATAAGCTCGATAAGAATTATAAAGTTTGATGGTGCGACGTTTAAGGGTGTTTCTAGGAATTCTTCTAAAAGCCGGTTGCATAGCAACCCGGTTAAAATGTTCGAAATTGGGGCTTTCCCCATGAGTAAACGGCAATTCATCAAGAATAACATATTTAGAAAATTCATCAATCATTCTATCACGATTATAAACAAAAGGCATACCTGCGCCGGGAGTAGTCGTTGCGTACCCATGGATTTGAGCCTGTCTCGAATCATCTCTTTCTGCACCATCGGGCCCCAAGTTGTGACCCTTTTTTAAATGACGGGCCAATGTTCTGGTTCCATCGTTTTTGGTCCACTTGTAACTTTTTGGTTTTTTTGTTTTAGTAACATCTCGACAAATTTTGCAAATTGCAGTATATTTGTCGGGATCATTTGTTGCTACTTTGTCATAGTAAGGCCATACCCATGAGGTATGACCTCTTTCTCTTTTACCAGTTGATGTTGTATTAGTGTTACTAGGACCACCTTGTTCACCTCCTCCTTAATTAAAAAAAATGAAATATTAATACTTTATTTTCATAATATATCCATTTTTTGTACATAAATAAACAATTAGTGAATTAATTAATTTATTCAAACTCTTGAAAGTATTAATTTCAAGTTATATTATTTACGTAACTACGTAACTATGTAACTATGTATGAATCAAAATTAATTTCAAATTATATTATTTACATAAACAATTAATTTATTTATATAAACTCATGATTCATAAATGTATGATAAAGTAAACAACTATAATAACTTCAAAAATATTAATTTGAATTTATACCTTCCATATTATCCTCCGATTCAAATTCGGGAACGTAACCTCCGCCTCCGGCGCCCACCGGAATATGAGGAGGTGGCATTGATGATGATGATTGATGGGATTGATATGGGTTGGTTCGAGGTGGACGAGGATTTTGTTGACTGTTTAATGCCCTAGCTAATGATTCAATTTCATCTGTATTTACTTCATACGAACCGTGAAATTGATCATTAACATTACCTCTACCATCACCTCTACCAGCACTACCACCACCAATTCTACCACCACTATTCCTTCCAGACATTTTTTTTTAAATTTAGAAACTAATTTAAAATATAAGAACTGAAATTTTAATATAAGTATATAACTATATAAGTATATAACTATTAAAATTGAGAGATATTTTTTTTAATATATAAGTATATAACTATTAAACTATATAACTATATAAGTATATAACTATATAACTATATAAGTATATAACTATAAGAAATTAAGAACTGAAATTTTAATATAAACTAGTAATTTCTGAATATTTTTTTTTTAGTATAAACTTCTAAAATTTAACTATTAAAATTGAGAGATTAAGAATTCAGAATGAGAACTTTGAGAATTAGAGAGAGTAAGAGAAGAGAAGAAGATTGATGTTAATTGTGAAGAATATTGGGTAAATTGGATGGGTATTTATAGAGGAAATTTGGGAGGGAATATGTAAAATTTAAATTAAAAAAAAAAAAAAGGGGGAAGGCCGTTGGAGGCAGCAGAAAAAAGGAGAGGAGAGGAGTGTGCATGCATGCATGCATTGCATGCATTAGCCTGAAATTGCAGCAGAAGCGTGGCAGTCCGGGCGGGCCGAACGGGCCGGGCCTGGGTCACGGGCCGGGCCGGGCCTGGGCCACGGGCCGAACACGGGCTGGGCCGGGTTAACCGGGTTAAACAAACGGGTTGGGTTACGGGCTGGGTTTGCAAAATCCGACCCATGACCCACCCGGTTTGTACCGGGTCACGGGCCGGGCCGGGTTAACCGGGCTTGACCCATCAGGGTTGAAAACCGGGCCGGGTCCGGGCCGGGCCAACCCGGCCCAGTGGCCACCTCTAAATCTCAAAAAGTGAAAACATTCATAAGCCACTAGAATATTATTTGTAATTACAGCTTATTGTCACATAAAGGAAACATTATATATACTTCCTCCGTTCCAAAAAAAACGCAACAATTTCTAAATTTGGATGTTTCAAAATAAATGCAACAATTTTTTAATTTTTTTTTATGGTAAGATTTTTTGTAATACTTTACTATTTTACCCTTACTTAAAACCCTTAAGAATTTACTTTTTACTTTTTGGGTCCCCACTTTTTCTCTCCATTTATCTTAATCAACTGCTCCAAACTTTTTCTACTTTACTTTTTACTTTTTAGGTCCCATTTTCTTTCTCCATTTATCTTAATCAACTACCCCTAACTTTTCCTAATTACCCAACTCCAAATTTTGACTAGGAGTCCGTGCCATCTAAATTGTTGCGTTTTTTTTTTGGATCGGAGGAAGTATTATATTTTTCGGGCCTAGTGTAGCACGTGCCACATCATAGGTCCGCCCCTGAATGACACTTATTTCTCGTGCAGATATGAGAAGGAGATGATGCACCCGCTTAAGAGTACTTTTGCTGGAGACCTTCCTCGTGCTATGCTTATCCAGGTAATATATTATTCATTTATATTTTACTGTAGAAAATAACGAGCTTAGCTCATTGGAGCTATTGCAATTTTTAGAGAGAATGTGTTGCATAACAAGGTTAACAGCCAATATGATTCATGAATATCGGATACCCAGAGTATCCTTACAATGAGACACAAATCCCTAAATAACTACCTTGGGAGAGTAAAACAAAAAAAATGAGAATAACAACATCGTTAAAGAACAAAATACTAAATGTATGCTGCTGTTGGAACTAAGCATAGGATAATGATTAATGAAGTATCCTTCTACATAAATCTCAGGGAAACAAAATATATTGTACTTCCTCCGTTTTTGAATAGTTGCAACAAGTGGGTATTTTTTGTGAGAGATAAAAAATTCATTTGTTGCAACTATCCAAAAACGGAGGAAGTATTTATTTTTAGGCTCTTATCTGATACGTTAAAGTTCTCTTGCAGGTTCAAAAGCTGAAATTAGATATTGAGACGTGAGTATAATTAGTTTATTTTTTGCAATCAGGTGGTCTGGTATCTTCAAAGGGTGCTGACAATTTTCTTTGAATAGGGCCATGCTGGAACTAAACCAGATTCTGAAGGCAAATGAGATCAACTTTGCTATTTTAGCAGCATTACCAGCCTTTGTTCTTGTTGTCCTTTCACTCATGTTAGTGCGTTCATGGATTGTGCAGGTAAGGGTTTTTAATTTTTAATTTGTAAAATTTTCTGTTGTGATAGTTTTCATTTTGCTCTTGTGATGCGCATGAGCATTGCTAAATGATACTTTAGAACCAAACTTATTTATATGCTCCTTATAGATGACCTATACAAGGCAGGACTAATTTTGAGGTTGTGTGTGTGTGTAAAATCTTAGTGGCAAGAAAATAACATGTTAAGGCTTTATGTGTTTATATAATTGCATTATGTGATTAAGAAGTATTCATGTGGGGTGTATATAAATTCCAACAAACCTCTTCCCCCTTCCACTATTCCTGCACCAAGGAGTTGGTGATGCAGAGTTGCAAATTGGAGTTGGTGATGCACATGCAGAGGAATTTCAGGGAACTTATCAACATCTATCATAGGATTGAAAACATAATCATAAACACTAATCAAATAATAAGGATGAGGATTTACAACCTTTGTAGAGTGTGTTTTCTCAAGTATGCAAGACCAAAAGATCGAAGAGCCCTAAACGTTGCTCCCCTAATCAATCCATGAGCACCCTTTATAGGACTAATCTCATTGCAAGGTATGGGACTTGAATCCTACATCGATCTTATGGGGGGTTGATATGAGATTTAAATAGGACAATGGGCTCTCCCCCTCATAGACTAGCTTGTAGGGTGGTTCTCCTATGTTATCAGAGCCAACCTCAGAGTGGTGGCTCATGGTGTTAGTTGCTAGGAAAAGCATGTCGTGACCAAACGTGGTCGTGACCAACGAGGACATCAGTCCTTGAGGAGAGGATGCCGACCTCGGAGTTGTGGCTCACGGAGTTGGTGGCTAAGAAAAGCCTGACGTGACAAAACATGGCCGTGACCAACGAGGATGTCGGTCCTTGAGGACTAAGGAGGGGCGAATGTTATGTATTTTATCCCATCGCAAGGTATGAGACTTGAATCCCACATCAATTATGGGTATGGGGGTTGAGGTGAGATTTATATAGGACAATAGGCTATCCTCTGTATAGGCTAGCTTTTGGGTGGTTCTCCTATTATCCTATATCAACACCAGTTGAACACCAACATCTGCTAAAATGGAAGAGAAAAGATCTCGTGCTTTTACTAGGTTACGGTGTATAGGGGAAGGATATTTTCGACTCTCTCAAAGCTACTATAACCTTGTATTTAAACGCTCAAAAACTGATATCATATTTAATGACTCGCATGGATTATCTCCAAGTGGGACAATTACAAACTCCTTAAGTCACTTGAGGTCCATTTGATAGGGTGTAAAACGTTTTCAAATGTAAATGGTTTTCCATGAAAAACCTTTCACATTGGCAAATTCAGTTTCATAAAGGTTTTTCGTTGTTTGGTTGCATGTAAAATGATTTTCCATTTAAAGCATTTTTCATTGTTTGGTTGAACTGAAAATCAATTACATCAATTATGACGGAAAATGTTTTCCTTCCATTTGTGATGTAAAATGTTTTGCTTCCAATTTGGGGCGGGGGATGTATTCAATAAGGTGGAAAATAATTTTCCACCCAAGTTTTACATTTTAATGTTTTACTCCAAACCAAACAATGTATAATGGGAAAACAGTTTTCCTTAATGTCAGATTTGATAACATAATGTTATTCTTAAATTTTTGTTCCTTGATTTCCGAGTTCGAATGGCTCAACTAAGGATCAACCATTTAATCCCATTTCGCATGGTCATGCAATTTTCAATTCTTGCGCATCATGAGGCTAAGACATCAATCCTATCAAATAGGTTGACTTATTCCTTCTTGTATGACTATAACTCCTGCTCATTTCTTAGTTCAACTGATCACTGCCTTTATAAGCTCATTTTACAGTGCGGCGTTTAACAATTTCAAGGTTAAACTATTTATATTGTGGTAATTAAGACATAATTAAACATCTCTGTGTTACCAATATACCATAACCCATGGAACTGTGCTATCAATTAATTATATGCTAGTCTTCTAAATAAATCACTTATGTCCAATGTAGTGATTTAGAATAGGGGCATTTGAAACAATATGATTTTAGTTCACTTTAAAGGGCTCCATTATCAAAAATTTTTTTAATCCTATTTGAAATACACAAATTATTTAGAAATTTTATTTAATGCTAAACCAAACAATTAAATAAAAAATGAACATTTTGCATTAACATTCAAAACATAATAAGGGTGTGTTTGGTTGGGGGTATTGATCAAAGGGAATGGGAATCAACTGCCCCCCATTCCCTTTGATAGTGTTTGTTATGCCACTTTTGCCATTCCCTTTCCCCTCCCCATTCCCCTCCCCATTCTCCTATTCTAACACTTTCACAAACCCTCCCTCCACCCTATCTTTTCCATTCCCTTTCCTCACCTTCCACCCAGCTACCACACAACCACCCATTTCCTCACCCAGCCCCACCCACCCCACCCCCACCCCCACCCCCACCCATTTCACTCCCACCAACGCCCCACCCCACTCTCACTCACCCCCACCCACCCAGCCCCACCCAGCCACCGAAACTCTAAAACAAAAAAACCCTAAATCCACCTTCACCACCACCAAAACCACCCACCTCCCCTCCCCCACCCATTTCCAGAGTTGACGCCCCACCCTCACCCCACGAAACCACCTTTCCTCTACTCGCGGCTGGGTGGACAGTAGAGGAAGGGTGGTTTGGTGGGTGGTGGAGGTCGTTTTAGGTTTTTTTTTGTTTTGGGGTTTAGGGTTTTGCGGTGTGGGGTGGGGTGGCTGGGCTGGGTGAGGTTGGGGCGGCGGTGGCGGCGCCGAAAGTGGAGAGGTGGGTGGTTTCGGTGGTGGTGGTATGTTCATAACTTCATACCTTTGTTTTTTTAACAAACAACTATTTAAATCTAACACTTTTCCTTTCCACTTTGAATTTGATGCGAAAATCATCAAATCTCAACAAAGCAAAGTGAAAGTATTGTGTTAGACGGTCCGACCGTCGGACCGTCCAACACTTGTATTTTTTTTATGCCCAGACTCAACAAAACGTGTCCAGGTTCAATAATATGTGTCCAGGTTTAACAATATATGTCCAGATTTGACAATATGTGGCCAGGTCCATGTGTCCATGTTAAACAATATGTTTCCAGGTTCAATAAGTTTCACCAGGTTTACAATTTTATGTCCAGGTTCAGTACTATGTGTCCAGATTTAATACTATGTGTCCAGGTTCAACATGTGTCCAGGTTTACAAATATATTTTCAGGTTTACAAATTTGTGTTCAGGTTTACAAATATGTGTCCAGGGCTAACAATACTTGTCCAGGTTTAACAACATGTGTCCAGATTCAACAATATATGTCCAGATTTTACGATATGTGTCCAGGGTAAACAATATGTTTCCAGGTTCAATAAGTTTCACCAGGTTTACAAATTTATGTCCAGGTTCAACAATATGTGTCCAGGTTCAGTACTATGTGTCCAGATTTAATACTATGTGTCCAGGTTCAACAACATGTGCCCAGATTTACAAATATATTTTCAGGTTTACAAATTTGTGTTCAGGTTTACAAATATGTGTCCAGGGCTAACAATACTTGTCCAGGTTAAACAAAACTTGTCCAGGTTTGACAATATGTGTCCAGGTCCAGTTGAACTGTCTGACAGTAACCTTATGTCGGACTGGTCTGACACAATACCTTCTCCAAAGCAAAACCCTAAATCAAATTTTCAAAATCTTGGATTGTTTTGTTGAATATTTGAGCAAAAAAATTCAACATGTTCTCCTTGTTCGTAGAATGTCGAACTCAAAAAAATAACTATTATTTTCCCTTTTTTATAGTATAGTTCGCACATAAAACCAAAATTTTAATGCTATAATATATAATTCAATCAGCAAAATCTCAATTGTCATTTTACAAATTAACCATATTGTGGGTCCTCCCCTAATTAAATTAAAATAATAAAAACTGCATACAAGTATGATCATTTGGATTAGGATAAACTGATACCACTGTTGGAAAACATATTAATAATACACACGGATCACATATTAAGGATTAGATTGTTAGAATTAGCAAACTTAGTAGCGTAAATTCCCTTAAGTATTCAAGAAAATAAGATCGAAGACTCCAAGAGCCCCCAACATTGCTAACGCCAATGTTTGCTAGAATGGTACCAAAAAGTTCTCTTGCTTTTACTGGTTCACCATATATAAGAGAAGGATGTTTTTGTGTATTTTTTAATCTCAGAGCCAAAGATACTATAACTTCTTATGTTAAACTTTCAAATACTGGTATTATCCTATATAATATCAGTAATCTATGTTAACTCTTAGAGAATTAATTCTCTTCTCTAACCCTACACAGTTTACGGACTCAAAGCTCATTTTGGGCTTGAGTGTTTTTCTTCAACTTTTGCTACTATGTGTGACCTCATAGGATTAATTATTTCAGTTGCAGGCCCAATCAATATTAGCCCACTAATCATATGTATTCTCTAGCAAGCGAATTTGATTACTAACATAATGAACTTTATTATCTTCATAATTATCCAATTTTAGTATTTGTCGGGAATGTCTAAGGACACATTCTTTCATATACTAAGCTGTGATTCAATTTGTTTGTCTGCTTTTAGGTCTGATTGCAGACTTGTATTTGAGGATGTGTTGGATTTGACTGTCCCATGTGTTTATCTTGACCCAGTTTCATCAACTGTTACCTTGGGTTCGATCAGATGCTTGTTGAAGTAACTTTATATCAAGAAATGCATTCTGTACACAAAGAAATCCCTTCAACTTTGAATTTGCATTGATTCTAGATGGTATTTGTGTTTTTTTTTTTTTTTTTCCAAAAACAAAAGGCCAGATTTGTTGATCATTTTTGACACACTTGATATGCTCCTTTTTTAATCTAATTTTTTTTTAAAGATTTATTGCAAAAAGAAGTTGGCGTGCTTGCAGCTTCATTAGTTTTCTTTACTCAAGGTTGGTGTTTACTTGATATTAGGATAAGGGTGCTGAAGGAAGGGGCAGGCTAGCTCGTCGTCAGAGGCGGTTGCTCATTGTTGAGATTGAGAAAAGGATAATGCATTATCAGTCGTGTATGGATCTGGGACAGGTATCATTAGCTCTTCTTATATGCCCTGTAGGATAAGGCGTGCTTGCAACCAATGCTTGTTTGAGTTTTCATTGTAATGTTTCTTGTTCGAACTACTAATAGTGTTTTCATTATCAGTCGTATATGGATCTGGGACAGGCATCATTAGCTCTTCTTATATGCTCTGTAGGATAAGGCATGCTTACAACAAATGCTTGTTTGAGCTTTCATTGTTTCTTGTTCGACCTAATAATATTTTGTGCTTTATGCCTACATCTTTGCTTATTTGTAAAATAATATGCAAATATGGTTGTGCTGTGGAATTTATGGAAGTTGTTGCTTGTAAATGCATCTTTTATGTACTGTTATATATTGCTATGAAGAGATGCTGTTGTTAAGGTTTTAAACAAGGTTTAGTGAATCACAGAACAATCTGTGATGAATTGGTGATTTTATGTGGCTAATGGCTAATATGTGCTAAGTACGAATGAGTGTTTCCAGGGAAGTGTATAGCCCGAGAATACAAATGGAGCGCTCTAGCTGGAAACCACTCAACTGAATCTCTTCACATTATTAGCCATTGTGCCTTTTCTTGTCTTTAATGCCATTTCGCCAAGTCTGTCATTTTTGTGTGATTCTGACCTTGATATGTCGTAAAATTTTAATAAATAAAAAAATGATAATTCTCAATGGTGGCCTTCAGTCTTTAAGTTTTCTACTTTTCTCAATGGTTTTAAATATATTTTTTGATGGTGATCCTTTAAAATTAAATTTTCTCTTAAAATGGCATTTTTGTGGTTAACATGGCTTTACCGTGGTTTATATCATATTATGTTAAAAAAAATCAAACCCTTGAAAATGGTGTAGCACAATACTAAAAATAGGATCTAAACATTTAAACATACTCCATAACTTAAAGGAGGATAAAACTAATACTTAAGTTTTTACAATACTAATATTGTGGGTTTGGTTATAATAGAATACAAAATAAATCATGATTAAGTGAAGTTAATCATAAAATCCCAATTTAAAAACACTTAACAATTGATTATCATCATTTAGACTTGAAAACCCAAAGTTATTTATGAAAATTTTAAAAATTAAGGATCAAACTCCCAAATCTCAAGGCACAAAGCCACGCACGCCATGGCCACGCTTCTCGCCCAACTGCTGCTAACGCCAACTCGCCAGCTCAGCCACAGCCTATTGTTATGCCATTTTTTAAAGTTTGAACTTTGAGTTCGTTCCTCATAATACAAAAATAATGGATTTTGTACTTTAGGGCTTGATTAATTTGAAAGTTTGAAAATTGGAACATCAAATTAAAATTAGGAATTTAGCACTTCAGGCTTTTTTAATTTGAAATTTTGGAAATTGGAACATCAAATTAAAATCAGGGATTTAGTACTTTAGGGATTGATTAATTTGATATTTTAAATTAATTTATTTTATCCTAACCGCATTCTCATTGGGTTGTCTTGTTCAATAAGCAGCCAAAGCACGTCTAATTAATTCTATGCATGAGGGGGAAAAAAGCAAAAAGAAACCAAGTATGGTAGACCAAAAAACTTAATTGCATTGAGAGTTCTTCAAAATTGAACACCAAATTAAACTTCCTAGGCCATTCTTGTGTTTACATCATTCTTCGATCATAGATACATGCTGCCATGAAATCTTCTTCAATTCTCTCTTTCGGATTTGCTAGAAACATTTTCAACCATCACTTTTGTTTGCAGGCACCGGATGCCCAATACAGCTTTGGCTTGTTGCTGTATACTCTAGATCGTCTCTATCGAGCAGTGGAGAGACATGCAAGGATAACTGGAGAATGGACATGGTTAGTTGCTGAATTCTTTGAATCCTTTCTGTCCCCCTGGTTATTCAAGCATGAAATATGTTGTATGTATGTTCCAGTCTTAGCATGCAGCCTGGCTCAGCCTTGCATGTTTTCCAAATTTGAAATTGCCCAATATGTGCCATGGGCTTGACTGCCTAGAGGTTGTGCCACTGCCAGCTTCGGGTAGGGGCTGGGCTGACAATTTTATGCAAGAATTTTACTTGGAACATATTTTATAGTTGTACCACCACATAGAGTAACATCTGGATAATTATTTTGCAGCTTGAGACAGGATATCATTGATTTGGCGAAACCAGACCTTCATACTACGTATAAGTTAACCATCACTTCACGCATGGAACGAGTTTATGAATGTTTGCTTCCTTTACTAAAGCAATAATCCGGCTAGTTCTAATCATATGGCTGTTCCCCATTGATCCGCATCATATGTTATTAAGAAAGGGTCGCGGATGTTTTTGGTCACAGGTTAAAACTTAGTGAGTAGATTGATCATTAATTGTTCTTGGGGGTATTCACTTTTGTTTCCAGTCATCGATTTGTGAATCTTGTTAATGTACTTCAAAGATATACTATCTCCGTTACATATCCCGTGTAACAACCAAAATTTTGCACTGCACATTATATACTTTGACCTATATCACTTGTGAAATACATTGCCAAGTAGGTTCATGTTAGGATCTGTTTCAACATGTCCGATGTTTTTCTTGGGGGCTTTATGATTCAAGACTTTTTGGGGGCAATAGCCTTTCGTTTCAGCTTTTGGGGTCGTTCTAGTGGTGGTTATGTTTTTCCCTACTGGTTCTTACAAAGGGGGATCTATCGTTTTCTATCTCTATAATGATGTATTGTGTATTTGTGTACTTTTGAAGGATTTCTAGGTGTTGAGTCACACAATATTTTGGGTATGGCTCTATGGAATGACTCTGTAACCTTCGTTATCCGTTTTAGTGATTTGTACATCTAATGAACTTGCCACAATGTTTTGGGATTTTTTTATGGAGTCTCGAAAAGTATTGATTATAAATGTGGATTATAGTATTTGATTTTGACTTTTAAAAGGGAGCTATTTTAGGTTTATTTATGATTTTTGTTCTTAGGTACTGTTTGGAAATTGACTTTTTGGATAGTTATGGCTTTTGGTTTTTCAATATGGTCAAACAACCAAAAATGTGTTTGGTTATTGACTTTTTGGATGGCTGAAAGCTGACTTTTAAGCCAAAATGAAAAGCTAACTTGAAGCATTTTTTTTTGTTGGCTTTTGGCTTGTTGATCCACAAACCTCTAATAAACAACCAACAGCAAAATTAATTTTATTAAACACTATTCCAAACAGCAGGCTTAAACAACTAATTTAAAAAGCCAATACATACAAACAATACTTTCATCCAGTTAAACAAACCAATTAAACCAGCCAAAAACCAACAACCGATTGCCAAACAGGGCCTTAGTCTAAGGTCTTACAAACAAGTAATGGATACCTTCACATGTTATGAATACTACCATTCACAAGTACATAGTTATATACAATATTTTCAACCTGGATACTTAATTGTTAAACCTGGACAAATTTGTTAAACCTGAACACTTATTTGTTAAATCCGGACACATATTTGTAAACCTGGTGAAAACTTGTTAAACCTGGACACATATTTGATTAACCTGAACACATATTGTTAAATCTGACCACATATTTATTTAACCGGGACACTTATTGTTTAACTTGCAGGACACCTATTTGTAAACCTGGACACAATACTTTGCGCTAGACGGTCATAACTTTGGACACAATTATAATAGGTTTGTAAACCTAAATACATTTGTAAATTAAACCTGGACCTATTTGTAACCTGGACTGCTGGACACATTATGGTTAAAGTCATCTGACCAGAATGTTTGATCAGATGGTATGACCCAATACTTTCACTATATATTATTAGCATTATTTTTTTTTTAAATTAAAAAAATCGGTTAATTTCAAATGCTAAATTTAAATTAGAGCAAACAATTTTACCCCCTCTACGAGTTTAGGTAATTTCTCATATTATCTGTTATACTCCGTATTTAACATATTTAAAGTCATATATTCATATTCCTACTTTAAACAACGAATTTTATTTACATGCAAATATGTCATGCATGTATTGCATTTTTTTTATTAAAAATAAAATAAAATCCATGAATCCTTATTGCTATCTTGCTTATCCAACATTTAATCTTTCATTCCTAGGCTTTAAAATAAAATAATGAGTAAAAACTACTACCGTACCCTTTTTGTCTTATCAATCCTAGGCTTTAAAATAAAACAATGATAAAAATATCTATATAATAATGTAAGAATAAGTTTGCACGAGGAGCCTTCAAAACTCAAATGGGGGCTTCTCATGCAATCCCTCAAAAATCACCAATCTTCTCAATTTAAAAATCCCTTAGGTAACTCCCCACAACCAACCAAATTTAATTAAAGATTACAAAAAAAATAAAATAATAACCTCATATTTAATCCTCTCCAAGAAAATAATCAAACACATTTATAATAACTAAAGTTGGCAATGTTTAACCAGCGTCCAAAACCCGTCTTGAAATACTCAACCCGAGATCGATTTCGACCTAAAATATTAATATATATATATATATATATATATATATATATATATATATATATATATATAGGCTCATGTGAGAAATGTAATTTTGGTGAGAAGCAACCACAACCCTTTGATCAACAAATGAATGGCTAAGATTAAATTTGATTTTTCCTCTTTACTCTTTCTATAGTTTAGAGTCAATGTATCTATAGCATAAAGTCAATGTATTTATAGTATATTTTGAATGTACCTATAATTGTTAATCAATGTACCTCTAGGTCATAATTGATGTATTTATCTCCTCTCACATTTCTCACGATAAGAATTTTCTCACCGGAACCCAACCATATATATATAGGGTTGGATTCCGGTGAAAAATTTCTTATCGTGACAGTTAGTAAAAGTATTGGATCAGATCGTCTGACCAAACCATGTTAATCGTTATCATGACCGTCAAACCCACTCAACTGCTTGATGTTCGAAACACCTTTCTTCTTTTTTCTTTCTTCAATTCCTTTTATGTCGACATTATTGTTATTATTCAAGAAACCCAGAACTTCAATTAAGAAGACCCAACTTCAATGGTGTTAAAACCATAAAAATTGATTGGAGGGTGGAAGCTAATACAGAACCATATAAACCAGAAACTACAAGCACTAATTTATTTAGTTTTTTGAAGAGAAAGAAATAATACAATCACTAATTAAAAATAATTGATAATCTAATTAAGCTAAATGATGAACTAATAATTAATTAGTAATCTATCTCACTATATGCCAAATTCTAATAAAACTCTTTGTATATCCTCAGTTGAGAACCCCCAATCAATAATATCCGGAAAATCCTGATCGTAAATCGGATCAAAGAGCTCGTTCACCTCCATACCTCCAGAATCAAAAAAATCACCAGACAACCATTGTTGTTGTTGTTGTTGTTGAGGAAACTGATGATTAATAATTCCAGGATGATTAAAGGACATGTTGTTGATCATTTGAGACGAGTAGTCGTTGAATCCAGCAGCTTGTCTTACTTCTTCATTGATTACAATCCCAGGTGTTGTTGTTGTTGTTGATGTAGTAGTATGATAATTTGGAACAACAACTCCAGAAAAATCCCCAAAATAATTCACGGCCGATTGTTGTTGATGTTGACAAGAAGCATCAACAACATTACCGCCATTATTAGCAATGCTAATACCACTACTAGCACTGCCGCCGCTAATGCTATTAGTATTATAATTATTAGTATTAGTATTAGTGTTATAATAATAACCATTGTTATTGTTATTGTTATTGTTATTATTATGATTACTAGTAATCTGTTTTTTGATCTTCCGATGATTCTGAAATGACGATGATTTTCGAAGCTTTTGAAGATGACTTGCAACATGATCTCTGGAAATTCCCGGGTCATTCATCAAATTCAAAATATTAAGAGGGGTTGCTTTTTCTAATCCTCCGAGCTTTACAACGGCTTCCATAAACTTGCCGTGAAGGGTTTGATTCCAACGAACCCGGGTTTTCTTCTTCGCATCAACAGTAATAATTTGCTGCATATTATTATTATTATTATTATTAGTCTTTAATTTTTTGGTTGGAACTGATCTGCAACAATCTTGAGATTGACATTCATATACTCTGTTATTACTAATGTTGTTGTTGTTGTGGGTTCTCTTATTGTTTGAGGCGGACGCCATTGATGATATGATCGAGAGAAAGTGGGTACTTTAATTTTTTAGAGAGAAGGACGAAGGTTCACTCGCAACTCGCGCGATCTTTCTGATCGATAATGATTTTGATGGAGTATGATTATCTATATATATAGGCTATGGAGGATATGAAAGTGGGTACTATGATCTTTATGATGGGCTTTTTTTAAAAAAATTTGGAAATAAATTTGGAATTGGGGGGAACTTTGCCGCCTTGTGCTTTTTTAAGGGGGGTTTATGGGTTTTTTTTTTAATTTTTTTTACCAATTTCCTTCAATTATTAATTAAGGGGAATTCAATAAATGGCTTTTGTTTTAATTAAAATTTTTGATTCAGGTGCTTTATCTTTTGAAGGCAAGTTTCACGTGGATTTAGTTTTTTTTTTTTTTTTTTTTTTTTATATAAATACTAATGTGGTTTTACTTCTAATCTAGTTTGCTTGAAAACGGATACAAAACAGGTATGGAATACAACACTTTTAAAAATTTATGATATGAGTACGGATGTGAGGATATGAAAGTGTATTGATGAAAAACTCTATTTTAGGTCAAATGGTTTCATAATAGTAAATTTTGTTATTTGTGGATAAAAATACAGATAATAAGAAAGAAAGAATGTAAATTTGAGTTGCCACCAATAATTGATACAGAAAAAATTTATATGGTAATTATAAATTATTTGATGGAAAATACATTCTTATATAACATTCTCATTGATGATATGAGTCATAGTCAGATTTGAAGTTTTATGAGTGTTTTGTATTTGAGGATATGATATTTAACAAAAAAAATGATATGGTCGCTTAATAGAGAGAGTTTGGGTATATATATAAGGTTTATTAGATAGAGATGTTTCATTATATGCTGTTTAAATGTACGAATGTGTTTATTAAGGACATATTAACGAATTAAGAATTTTTATTAAGGTTGAATAAGTTTATAACACATTGAAAATTTTACCACTGAGTATGTAAGGAGGCAAGTTGGTGTTTGGGAATATGAAGTCAGTAAGTTATACATCAACTTATTATTTGCAGATTTGAGGGATCTACTAGAAGTTTGAAATGTATATTTGAGGATATAAATTGTTTTGTGAATATGTAATACCCCGAAAATTTGGGATATTTTAAAAAAAAATTATTTATTAATTAAATGTATAATTAATTAGCTATTTAATTGATTATTATTTAATTAATTATGATTTTGTGTAGCAATCTATTTATTTTGAGCCTAGCCTTAACCTTTTCATTTTATCTCGCAAAAAACCCGAGCCCAATTATTTCCTTAGAATCGGTGTTGCACGACCCCTATATTCTTTTTTTATTTTCTCCTAATTATTTTATTATTCTAAGTTCAAATGGCCCGTTTATTTGGACTGCTTAATTTTATTCCTTATCTCAGAATTGGGCCAATGACCCAACTTTTCCTTCCCCTTATGTCATGACCGGTCCTTCCTTTTATATGGGCCAAGTGTTATTTTTCTTTTTGATTTATTTGATTAATTAATAATTATGTTATTTAATTAATTAAATTAATTAATTATTTTTTTAAAAAAAAAACTCCTAAACTAATTCAACCTAAGCTAACTAACCTAAGATTTTTGCTCAACTCCCCCTATTCTTTTCCCTTCCTCACGGCAACCCCCTTTAACAATTAGGGTTTGTTATTTTTTTTTTTATTATTTTTTTTTCTTCTCTCTTTATAAATAGGACCTATGTAATTTATTTGGTCCCTATTTGCAAAAGGTTCATAAACCCTAAAAGAAATTACTCTTTTTTTTTTCCTCTCTTTTTGGCCGTGTACTATCATCACCAAAGTGGTGATTTTCCTTTGGAAATTTTAGCGATTTAAGGTAACTTTGCTAACCCGTTTAATTCCGGAACAACCTTTTCACATAGTTAATTAGGATTAGAAGCATGAAAATTGTAAAGGAATTAGTATCATGATTAGGTTTAAATTATTTCGAACCTTATGAATTTTATGAATATGATATTTCTTGATTTTATTTTAAGGTATTCTATGCATAAATTAATCTATTTATTTATGTATTTTGTATGAATAATTGCATGAATATTTTTGTTATTGTTGTTCTAATTTTTCGAGTGACTTAGAATAATTTTAGGAGCTTCTTTACTGTTTGATCTTTAATCAAGATTTATTTCATGGCGAAATTCGTCCTTTTATTGCTTATAAAAATTTAATCTTTTAAACCGGTAAAACTGTCCAGATTTAGTTTACGAATTTATTAATATACTTAATCAAATCTTATGGCTACGAAATTTTAGGTGGAAGTCAGTAATAGTGTTTTACAGCTTTTGTTAAATTTTCGTAATTTTTAAAGATCGTTTGATATGGCAGAAAAATCCGAAACTGATCTCAGCCAAATCTGATTTGTTAGTTATAAAATCTCTTAAAAATAGTAAATGACATTATTTTTGGACGAAAATTATGCACGTTAAACCTTGAACCTATATTTAACTTCCATTAAAATTTCCAGATTAATCGAGACCTTTAAAGGGTCGTTCTTAATTTAATTCTTTAAAAATCAGATTGTGTAAAATAGTGTAATTAAATTATTAAAACAAGTTATTTCGAATTCTTGGAGGAAGATTAAATCTTGTTTTGCTCTTTGAATGTGTCGAGTGGTTTGAAGAATAAAAAGATGATTTTTTGATCTTGTTTTGTATTCAATTTTGATGATTTTATGTTAAAAACATGATTTTTATTATTGTTGTTTGGTTAATTAATTGAATCTTGTTGATTGTAGTTATTTAAATTAATTGATAAAATTGGTGTTCTTGAGTGAAAAATGTCGAGTGAACAAAGGAATAAAAAAAATGGAATTTTTATCATGTTTTAAGTTATTTTAGTGATTAATTGATTAATTAAAATAATTTATGAATTTATTTAATTAAAGTTGTTTAACTAGAATTATCGAGTGGCCTAAAAGTATTTAGTCAATTTTTGTTTTTGTTTAATTTTGACTTATAATATTTTAGGAATAATTAATTATAAAAGTTGCAGTTAAAGAGATAAGTTGTAACAGGAAGGGTTAGATAATAATATTGTTATTATTATTATTACAATTACACGAGTATTATTATTAATAATATTAATATTACGATTATTATTAGTATTATTATTAATATTAGGAATCAGTAGGGATAAGTTATATAAAATACGATAAGATATTAAAAGGGTAAGAAAGGAAACAGAGTAATAGGAATATGAATTGTTTCAATTTCTGGCTAGGAAAGATTTGGTATTTAAGGTGGCCAATATACGTGCCGCACCTCTCTTTCCTGGGACTTCGAACATTTCATTTCCGATTACGGCCACCTAGTATTTCCCGATATAAGATAAGATATAATATTGAAAGATATAAGATAAGATATAATCTTTGAAATATAAGATAAGATAAGGACGCCCACCTGATGACTCGAGTAGTCAGACTGGGTTAAGTCGAAGCCACTGCTCAATGGGACGAACACACGAGTTCCCCCGCGCAGTTCTGGGTCTTAGGATATGTAGTCGTCTAGTAGTAGTACACGAGCTGCTATTAGGGGTTATGGCCATAGCTTAGGCTTAGTGGTGCAAACGAGATCCGCTACGGGTTGGGTACACGAGCCCACCCCGGCATGTTCTAGGAAAGTTGTGGTGCAAACGGGATCCACAACGAGTTATAGTGACCGGTCCATCGAAAGATAAGAATGATATGAAATGATACGATATGATATGAATGATACGAATGATAAGATATGATATGAATGACATGTTCGATAGGATATAGTATAAGTTAATGAATAATATAAGATATGATATACATATTGTAATATGACATAAGATGTATAACATAAGATGTAGGTTATGATTTAAAGGAAATGGGATGATTGGGTTATAAGAGTATAATGTTATAAGGATATGTATTGAGAATAGTATAAGTCTTCCGCTGTGTACTTCTGTATTCGTATGAGATTGTATGTAAGTATGTACGTATGTATGTATGCATGTATGTATGAGTGTATGAGTGTGTTATACGTGTATTTTGTACGTATTCCTAGCCGTATTTTGCAGGTATGATTATACGTATGGTATACGTACATTATACGTAGATTCTACGTATTCTAACCGTATTTCTGCAGGTATTTTTATACGTATTTTGTACATATTTGTATACGTATTTTTGTACGTATTTTTATACGTACCCCGTGTTGACTTCTGTATAGCATGTATTAGGTTTTTGTATGGTTTTCATGCGATATTCTATGATATTATGTGTTTAGCGGTCCCTCGATTAAACGGGACAGCCTAGTTACTCGCCACTGACGGTGGACCCCCCCCTCAGTTTCAGGTGAAGGTGCGGCTGATTAATTCGGGCTTCCGCTGGATGGGCTTTTTAGTGGCTGAGGACCTTAATAAACCTTGGTTACTTAGTAAATTGAATTAGACTTTATGATTATTTCATTTATTTATAATCCCAGCATGTTGGGACGGTTTTAGAATAACTCATGTAATTACGTTTCTTTTGGGAATTACTCAGATTTTCGGATGATAGTTTAGTTAATTTAATAAAAGTTACTAAATTTTAATTGAACAATCTAATTTATAGTTTAAATTGTTTTGGTAATGATCTGTTGTCGATTTCCCTTTGTAAATCGACATGTTTAAAAAGTCGGGTCGTTACAGAATAAATTTTGTAAGGATGCCTTTTGTTTTAAAACAAAAATAAATCAAAACCGTTTTATCATTTTTGGAACAATCTGTATAATAATTTAAGAATAGGTTTGAATGAGGAGCCTTCAAAACCCAAATGGGGGCTTCTTATGCAATCCCTCCAAAATCACTCTATCTTTTTAATTTAAAGGCCAGGGTAACTTCCTACAACCAACCAAATTTAATCAAATACTACAAAAAAATTTTAAAAAAATAGTGATATCTTCATATTTAATCCCCTCCAAGAAAATAACAAAACACACTTTTTATAACTAGATTTGGCAATGTTTATCCCGCATACAAATCCGGAATATTCAACCCGAGATCGATTTCGACCTAAAATTAGAGCTGTAAATAAGTCAACCTAGGTTGGGTTTGGGTTGACCCATTAATATAAACGGGTTGAAAACTCCAACCTAAACCTAACTCATTTAGTTAAACAGGTTAATATTTTCAAATTTCAACCCATCTCAACCTTATAAATAACTGATTCGACCCAATAACCCGTTTAATAATATTATCACTTTTTCATTAGCATTAAATAAAGTTATACCAATATAAAAACATTAGCTTTTAAGACATTACAACCATCTACATAACACTTAAAGAATCTATAACATAATAAAAAAGTAAAAATATCAAAGTGATATATTAGATTAGTATGTCAATTTATCTTGAACTTTATTTTATTACAATGGATTTTCTTAATGGGTCAATCCATTAAACTAAACGGGTTGGGTTTGTACAACTTAAAATCCATCTTTGCCCCATCACCCATTGCGAGTACAGCTTTTATCTCCATCCCCGCCCCACCACCCACCAAACTAGGATCCATCCCCACTCCATTGGGGCGGGGGTGGGACGGGTCTCCTACTTACCCACCCCACTTGCATTGCTAATTTAATGAGAAGTCTTCAAAACTCAAATGGGAGCTTTTCATGCAATCCCTACAAAATTCCCTATCTTTCAATTTAAAAAAATCCTTAGCGTAACTACCCACAACCAACCAAAGACTACAAAAAATTCTAATAATAATAATTTAGTGATATCTTCACATGAAAATTAACTGAGCAAAATAAGAAGGAAGAAGAGAGAGATAAGCAATAAACTGAAGAAGACTTATTATTAAAAGAAGAATCAGAGGTTCGACCACCTTAATAACTAGGAGGAGGAAGAGCATATATATAGACAGATAGAACAGAGAAAACGAGAGAGAGTCAGTTAGGAAAGAGCTGACTAAAATAAACTAACTATAAGCCTAACATAATTTAATTAATAACTCTAATATCACATTTAATCCTCCAAAAATATAACAAAATACACTTATTATCTTATTATAAGAATAATTTAAATTTGCATGAGGAGCCTTCAAAATCCAAATGGGGGCTTCATTCTCATGCAATCCCTCTAAAATTCTCTATCTTTTCAATTTAAAAAAGTCCTTAGGATAACTACCAACAACCAACCAAATTTAATCAAAGACTAAAAAAAAATAATTTAGTGATATCTTCACATTTAATCCACTCCAAGAAAATAATTAAACACACTTATTATAACTAGACTTGGCAATGTTTATCCAGCATCCAAAATCCGGCTAGAAATACTACCCTATAAAATGATTCAAAAAATATGACAATTAAACGATAATGATGAAAGTGTAATTTTATTTGCATTTTTTTAATAAATAATATGCATAATTTTCTAAAATTATGATTAAAACGGTGTATTTACACCGGTTCACTTCAGTATTAGTAATTTACAAGTCTGTAATCTACATTTGAAGGCAAAGAATAAAATTAATTTAAACTAACAAAATGCAGTATTATTAAGGGAAATTATTTTTAATAATCAAACCGTATGATAATTCTTTTTTAATAATCAAACCTTTGTTGATGAAAAAGGATTATAAGTTTTATTCAAATTAAATTAACATGTTATAACATATAAATGTATAACACATTTAATCAATAAAAAAAATTGAGAATAAAGTTGATGGTGAAAGAAACAGAGAGATTCATAGCATGCCAAAGACAAAGCCAAAAATACTGAACCATATAATCCAGAAACTACAAGCACTAATTTATTTAGTTTTTTGACAAGAAAGAAATACAATCACAAATTAAAAATAATTGATAATCTAAGGTAAATGATGAACTAATTAATTAGTCATCTCACTATGCCAAATTCTAATAAAATTCTTTGTATTTCCTCAATTGACAACCCCCAATCATTAATATCCGGAAAATCCTGATCATAGATCGGATCAAAGAGCTCGTTCACCTCCTTACCTCCAAAATAAAAAAAAAATCCGATGAAATAGGTCCAAAATCACCCGACAACCATTGTTGTTGTTGTTGTTGTTGTTGAAGAAAATGATGATTAATAATTCCAGGATGATTAAAGGACATGTTGTTGATCATTTGAGACGAGTAGTCGTTGAATCCAGCAACTAATCCACACACTAGCTTAGTATAATATTGTCCGCTTTGGGCCGGCCAAGCCCTCACAGATTTGTTTTTGGGCACAACTCAAAAGGCCTCATATTAGTGTGGTGAACTAACCATAATAAGGCCGGAGCTCTTCAACTCCTTATTTCTTCGATGTGGGACTTGGATTGTTTATCCTCAACAATATTTAACCTAAGCATTCAATATCATTAAAGTTTTGAAGCCAATATAAGGTAATCATCCCTCCTTAAACCCTTCAACTAAAAAAATGAATAATTTTCTACCATTTTATATAAATATCTTATTTTCTTATACAACGTATAAAATATTCAATTAAAATAAAATAAAATCACCAACAAAGAAAGAAACGACTTTTTAAAAGTTAAATTGTACAAATAACATTTCATATTTACTAATCGATGTAAAAACTAATAGATAAAATCGTTTAAAATATGACAATAAAACACTAAACAAATTAGCATTTCATATTTTCTGATCGATATCAAAAAAAAAAATTAAAAAATATATTGTATATATATTTTTATCAAAAAATAATAAAATATATATCTATTACATTAACGTGTTTTTGTTAGATAGAGAGGGAAAGGTTGTTACATGCTGTAAAAAAAAAAGGGTTACAGACATGTTAGGAAATAAGTTTATAAAATATCTTTAATGCAAGGAAATTTGAAATAATAATTTAAAAGAGTGTTTAAAAAGATACATCATGCAACAAAAATCTACTGCTAACATTTTTTGTTTATAATTAAAACGATATATTAGCAATTTATAAGTCTGTAATCTACGTTTGAAGACAAAGAGTGAAATTAATTGGAACTGATAAAATGCAATATTATTAGGGAAATATTACTTTTAATAACTGACCCTTATAGTAATTCTTTTTTAATTATCAAACCTTTGTACGTATTACTAAAGATATTCTTTTCATGCACCCAAAAAAAAGATATTCTTTTCATGAATTGCAACATTAGTTCCCCTATCTTGCCTATCCAACACTTAATCTTTACTAGGCTCTATAATTAATAAAACTACTATCATTTGTCTTATCATTCCTCTTGTTGGGAAAATTAGAGCGTGAGCGGAAGCAAAATAAATAAATTGAGAAAAATGGATAAAGGATGGACAAGATAAGAAGAATAGAACACACAATATAACGTGGGAAAAGCCTTCAAACGAGCTAAACAACCCACAAACAACGAGTATTAATATATCCAATATATGAAAATGGGTATGAGAGTAAAACCCCGAAGGGTAAAAGAATATATTATAACTCTCCTAGAATATTGGATCAAGTTCTCATAGAAAGCTAGGTTCTCTTGAAGGAGCCGACAATCTCATGATGAATTAGATAATCTCTTTAAAAGAGATGAAATAATTGGTATTATCTCTATGAGCATGTATGTGGGTGTTTTTTATGTGTTCATATTACAAGGGAAGCAAAGAAGGGTATTTATAATACTACAAGAGGTAGGCTAATGTAGATGGTACAACATTCTAGAATAGAAAATTCTAGATTAGTAAAGAAGATGAAATGATAATCATCATTATACTCTAGAATGTTCATGTATTAATACTAGGATTAATAAACCTTGGAGGCCAACGGTCATGGAGCTCAAGACTTAACTTGTAGTACTTTAATTTATGACATTTACCCAAAACCTCTTTCTAAACCCTATGATATCTAAAAATTATTACTGTTATATATACATCATAGAATCATAGCAAAAGAAGCCACAATAATAATGAACCATATCAGAACTACAAGCGCTAAACATTGATAATCTAATGATGAATTAATTAATTTGCTAATAACCAAACTAGCATACAACTAATTTAATCATATTTTCTACAAGTCACATCAAGAAATCATCCAACTCCCCGCCAAACAACCCATTAATGTTCTCACAAACCGGATCAAAAAATTCATTATTCATCACCTTATTATTATTACCTCCAAAATCAAAAAATTCCGACGAATTAGGTCTAAAATCTCCAAACACCCATTGACTCTGTTGTTGTTGCTGCTGCTGCTGTTGAAGAAAATGATTAATCTGACAACTATTAATTCCATGATTAAACATCCATTGATTGTTCATCTGAGAGTAACCGCTTAATCCCACAACTTGTCTTCCTCCAATTATCACATTATTATTATTATTCCCAATTGATGGACGAACCGCAGAAAAAACCCCCAAATTCACCGATTGTTGTTCAGAATCAACAACAGTATTAATCAATTTCTTCCGATTATCAACCCTACTAGAAACATTATTATTATTATTATTATTATTATTATTATTATTATTATTATTATTATTATTATTATTATTATTATTATTATTATTATTATTATTATTATTATTATCATTATTATCATTATTATTATTATTATTATTATCATTATTATTATTATTATTATTATTATTCTTAATTGATTTTCTCTGCTTTTGAAGATGACTTGCAACCTGTTCTCTAGTAAGACCCTCAACATTCATCAACTCGAGAATCTTAATCGGAACAGCTTTATCTAACCCTCCAAGCTGTACAACCGCATTCTCAAACTTCTCATGAAGTGATCGATCCCAACGAACACGCTGTTTCTTCTCTTCAATTTGCCCCTTAATAATAATTCCATTGTTGTTGTTGTTGTTGATTCGCTTGTGTTTATGGAGGTTGTTTCTAACAACGTGTTGCCAAAGATTCTTGATTTCAGGAAAACCAAGAGGTTTAAACAAGTAATGTTGAGCACCAAGAGTAACACCTTTCTTCACAGTCTCAACATCATCAGTGGCTGATGTTAATACCACGGGAATGTCATGTTCAAGTCCAGCTTCTAGAACATGAAATCCATTTATATTATTGCTTGTTTCACGAACATTTGTTACCACTATGTCGAATTTTTCATTGTTCTGTTTTAGTACCGTTAGTGCTTCTGCCATGTCACTCATTGCAGTAACTGCCAAAAAAAAATACCATACCTGAATATTATTTATTTCTTTCGCTCCATAATAATTGCAACACTTATTAAAGCACTCCACTATTTATTTTAGAAAAATTCGGACAATATCAGAAAAATTGAGATCAAAATTATAAAAGTTACAACTATAAAAATAACTTCATTTACAAAAAAAAATCAGATCAGATCACAAAAGTTCAAATAAGATAAGATAATATCAAAAAAAAAGTTCAAATAAAATAAGATAATATCAAAAAAAGTTCAAATAAGATAAGGTAATATTAAAAAAATTTCAGATTAGAAAAGTTAAGTTCATACCAGAACAAATTAAAAAATTTCAGACGAATCACACGCAACATATAATAGGTTTGGACCAAAATGGTAAGTTAAATAAAAAACATAAAGATTTTTAGTGGGGTTGTGGACTCATTGTGAATTTGTGATAAGTAATGTTAAATATAAATAAAAAAGTTTTAAAAAGTTTCTAAAATAGAGTAGAGTGAATTGTTAAGCAATTTTATGAATTAAACACGCCAAAATGGAAATATTAAAGAACAATTTTAAGATCGGAATGTATCAATTGTAAATAGAATTAACTAATTAATTGCAACATTATTTTAGTATATGAATCCAAAATAAAGAAACAATTATTAGACGCCATTCATTCATTCAGAATTATGTAAAAATGAATGAAGTTGAAACTAAATGATTAGAAATTTAGAACCCTAATGTATAACATTTATTATGACAAACATAAATTATATAATCATTAGAAAGTACACATTAGTATAAATCAATTAAAAAAAATCAACTTCACTACGTTTGAAGATATTTAATCAAAATTTAAGCATGTAATTAATATAATCCAATTAACTCTTATCAAAATAAAACACACACATTGCCATTATTTCGCTGTTTTTTTTCTTATCTAATTGATCTTTATTGAAGATCGCTTCAATAACATCTACATACTCTATATACATCATGCAACAAAAAATCTACTACTAACATTTTTTTTTTATTAAAACGATATATTAGTAAAAGTTTGTAATCTACGTTTGAAGACAAAGAGTGAAATTAATTGAAACTGATAGAATGTGATATTATTAGGGAAAAATTACTTTGAATAACCAAACCCTTTTGGTAATTCTTTTTTAATATTCAAACCTTTTTATTATTCCCTAAACGTCTAACATTTATGCAGAAATTTATTAATCAATAAAAAAGAGTTATAAATGATATTCAAATTTACATGTTATAATATAACATGTAAATAACACGACCAATAAAAAAAAATTAAAAATAAAGTATAGTTTAATACTCTTAATAGGAAATAATCCACAAATTTGACTATTCAAATAAAATCACCAAGGTTTGATTATTAATGATATTTTTTCCTAATATTAATACATAAACTCAATAACAGTCTCATATATCAAGAAAAAGCAATACTTCAATCACAACTAGAAAATAAATTATTTTTTTTGAGACAAGAAATTACTTAATGAGCACTGTACTATACTTTATTTTCAGTATTAGGTCAAAAATCAAACAAAACCCTAAATCAAAAAATATAATTAATTGCAGGGCAAGATTAAAACCCTAATTACCAAAAAAAAAAAAAGTAAAATGCAAAGATGGAAATAATACAAACCTTCATATGGACACTTGTGAAGTAAAGTGGTTGCAATTTTAAGGCAAACAGGATTATCATCAACAACCAGAACTCTCATGCCTGCTGGAAACTTACAATGTGGAACCACCGACGCAGGCGGTGGTCCCATGGTGTTAGGCGGTGGTGCTGTGCGGCGGCTGAAGGCGGAAACTCAATCACCGGTTCAACAGAGTTTTTATTATTGATGGTGAAAGAAACAGAGAGATTGAAAGAGAGGGAATTTTTTATTTATTTATTTTTTTTAAAGGGATTCTATTAGCTTGGAAAGAAGATTATAAAATGTAAGGAAATTATAAATAATTTACATTTCTCTGTCAAATAACAATAATAATAATAATTTACATTTCACACTGTTTCTTTTTCTTTTTTTTTTTTTTGGTGTTGGTTCATTTAATTGGTTTAATATAAAGAATCGTCTTAATTTTGGAAAGCATGTATTAGTTGTTTAAGTCCCCCACTTACGTATAGTTACATTTATTGATTTAGGAATTTTTTTTGCTGAGTTCACTTAATATTATAGGAATACTCTACAAGGAAATCAAAGAAAATATCGTTTATTTTTGTTAACACGAGTGTTTCCTATTATATACGAGTATACAAAGCATAATTTAGGAGTTTTTTTTAAAAATATATTAGTGTACGCTAAATTAGTGTACAAGTTTAATTTAAAAAATTAAAGGTACACTCGTGAATATTTAGAGAAATGTACCTCATACAAAAAAAATAAATAAATAAAAAATTGATGAGTACCTAATTGTAAAAAAATTAATAATTTTCTTTAAACATTATATTATTGTTCATTTAAATTGAACTAATGTGCACTGTGCACAACGTAAATGCCATTCTATTGGTACATATGTATCTACCTTTCAATTTGTACGAACAGTTATCCTAAACCCATAAAATTAACCCTTGAAAAAAAATCATAGAAAAGAGTATTTTAATCAATGGTAGTTCTTAATCCGTTATACTTTAATCTATACAATATATTAAAAGGCGGCGGCGTTGTTCACACTATATTGTACCATGTAGGCACCAAGTAGGAGCCACATCATTGGGTCGTGTCATTAGTCCACATGTTTGTGATTATCGCTTCATCACACCACTTTAAGCCCAATTGATTTTATATTAAAAATTAATAATAACCAACCCATCAAGCTTTGAACACACGATCCCAATCCAACTTCATATGGTTATGTCTTTCTTACCTTGTTCCCTTTTCTCCTTCTGTAATCTAGGCTTTCCATGAATTGTTGGATTGTTTTCACAATTCGATAATTCATGTTTCTTTTGTCACTATATGTATTATATTCCTTGTTAGTATGATAATATTGTGCCTTGGGTTTGTTTAAAAATTGGAATTATATTAGATGTTTAGTAGATCATCAGTATAATAACCTCCCTACTTCATTCTCTTTTTATTTGGGTTTAATTTCTAAAAACTCAATTATTTTTTGTGGCCTTTTTTTGGGGCAAACTTTCTCTTTTTTTTTGGTGTACCCACTCGGTTCACCCTTTTTGGGCTAATCCGGATTCGGAGCGCGTCCCGGGGTTAAGGTTTTAAACTCCTCCCAACGTGCTTGTGGGGGATCGAACCGTGGTTCTCCCTACCAAGTCTAGCCCCTGGCACCACTAGACCAAGACAACGTTGGTTGGGGCAAACTTTCTTTGGTTGAATTATGTACACAATCAATAATTCAGTCATTTGACACTTTAATTTGACAGTGTAACATCAATTTCCTAATCCCTTACTTCAAATTTTAATTTGGGTTTCTAAAAACCACCAATTATTTTTGTGGCCTTTTTTTAGGGAAAATTTTATGTGGTCAAATTTTTTATTTCATGTAGTATTGGGTTCCTACTTCCCTTACTTCAAGTCTTAAGTTTTAAATTTTTTGATTTTTTTCGAGCAAATAATTTTTTACTGAATAATTACCAAATTGACAAAATAAAAAACATTTCTGAACAAAAACCTTCCCAGTTCCCAACCTTTTCAGAGCTTATCCATGTGAATAAATTTCACTTGCTTCAAATTTTAAAGAAATGTTTTTGTGATTTTTTAGGACAAACAATTTTTTACTGAATTATGAACAAACTAACAGATTAAATAAAATTTCTAAACTAATTTCTCCCCAACCTTTTCCGAGCTTATACTATATGTGTTGTTGATCCTTTGTTTGTTTGATATTAATTATATGTGTTTAGTTTTATCATTGAAAATTGTATTGTGTAACTATTTTAGAGTCAGATGGCAGATACGCTTTTTTTATTTGCAACAAACACTTGCACTTTTTTTGAAAAATAAATTTAAAGATGTAAACGGACAAACTAATTTTTAAAAATTAACAGCGTAACTCATTATAATCTCCCTCTTGCTAGCTGTGTTTAAATTATGTTAATTAATTTCGTTTATACTCTTAAATCACTTTTTTAAAATGTGTACAAAACAGTTCATTGCAAGTAAAAAGAAACGAATAAAGTATTTTAGATAAAACTAGTTAAAATTTTATTAGTTGATAACAATTAATTCTCAAATTAGCTTTTAGATAAGATACATAAAAAAATTATAAAAATAAAATAAAGAATTTTAAAAAAAAATTGGAGATTTTTTTTTTTTTTTAATGTGAAGCTAACATGTGTCAAAACGCCGGTACTACTTTAGTCAATGATGATTGCTAGTAATACAAGAAAAATCAAACAGATACTTTCGCATTTGCCTCTCCAAAACAACAGAACTGAACATTTTGAATTTATAACAGAAGTGCTCAAATATAAAACTCATAAAGAGACACTTTTATCTTTTTTTGCTAAAGACTCTCCTTTGTATTCGCTGCCAGCGGTAACAACAAATCCTGCTCCAACCTAGCTCAAGTTCAACAGAAGAATGAGTTAACAATGGCAAACACACCTTTTTTTATTATTATGAGAAAAAAAATATATACAGTTTTATTGCTGAATAAAATATCAAATTCAATCGAGGTTCATTTTTAAGGAACTGACGTAGATTACCAAGATTTTTTTTCACTATTCAACTTTTTTTTTTTTATCTGGAGCGCTAAGTATCACCCAATTTTTTAAAATGAAATGACACTATTGCCCTAAAAAAGCACAACAATCTCTGATCACTTGGATAACGATCACGTAAACTACGCCACCCGAACATAACCACCACCCTGGATAGTGAAGACCAGGGTGGTCTAATTTTTAGGGTGGGGGTGTCTGGATTAGACGCCCCAAACATGGTCTGGGAATTTGGACCAAATGCATGGACCATGGTTTGAGCGTTTGGTCCAGACGTGACTCCTGGTGGCCTAGACGGTTGGGGCGTTTAATCCAGAAGCCCCACCTTCGTGGTGGTAATGGTAGTCATGTTCAGGCGGTGTGGTTCCATGGTCGTTCTCCAAGTGATGATCGGAATTGTTGAGGTGGTTTTTTTTTAGTTCAGTGTAATATTGTCATTTCATTTAAAAAATTTGAGCGACACTTAGTAATTTTAGGGTGATTAGTAACACTTCCCTTTTGTAAAATGTCATGGAAAGTAATAATCAGAGAGTAGAAGTCTAGAAGATATGATAGATGGTAATGGATAAAGCATAGAGAAGACTGACAAGACAAAGGCCCTTACTTGGCAGTCTTTCAAAACCGCACGCTCTTGGAATTGTACGTTACTGCAAATGACGGAGCTTTGAATCGAACAGCCATCGCTGATAGTGATATGGTCCATAACCACAGAATTCACAATCTGCAATTTCATGAAAAGACATGGATTATGATTTTTTTTGACATCAAAGGGTTATGATGATTATAACAATCACAAGCACAGCCAATATTCCAATTTGAGCTCACTATGTTTGAGATATCAACCAAAGTTTAGTTTTTCTGTCACACTTCACCCCCACACTCCTCTTGAGGTCTTGTGGGAAGTCGTCAATGAGATGATTAAATAGAACAACCAAAAGATAAGCCAATTAACATCTCGTTAACTCCATAAGAGAACAAATAAGTGTACGGACCTTTACGTTTGAACCAATCCGACAATGACGACCAATAACTGATCGCTTCACACTACATTTATCACCCAGTTGTGAACCTTCACCAATTATACAATGTGGCCCCACCTGATGCCACCCAAAAACAAAAACAAAAAACAATTAAAAAGAATGATGATGTACAAACAAAATGGACTCCATCCTAAATCATCCACACAAAAAAAGGGAGAAAAATAACAAATAAATAAACCAACAAAAAAACAGAGAAAGACAATCTCACTGTAGTCTTTGATCCGATCTCAGCTGAAGGATCAATGATTTTGTGCTGAGGAGAAAATGAATACCCTGATAGATGGCTAGCTTCCCCAATAACCTTGAAATATCAAAGATGTCAAGGTCAATTAACACTTGCAAAAGCAACAACAATAGTAGTAAGATTCTGGTACTGAGTGAATAGTCTCACATCGCGATTAACGTCACTGTAAGCTTGAATGGTATTCAAGCGTACACAGTACTTGTCACTGCCGGCAATGTAAACACAGCATTTGTGGGTTTTCCTAGGAGTCTGAGCAGATCCATTAGGACCCGCTGCATATAGCTCATGGAAGCTCGGTGTAGAAGCATTAGACAAGAGTTGGGACAGCATAACTTGGTTTTTATGCGATGGAAGTATCCCATTCCCATTTTCTTCAGCTTGAACCGCAGTTGCCAAAACATCTGATCTCTAACATATTTCATCAAACAGTAATTTGTTAAGGACAATTCTCCTAACTTTAAGGACAAGCAAACTAGCATAGGTCTCAAGGTTACAAAATTCACGCTCACCAGCTGTGTTCGGACAAGGTAAGGCAGCACATCCTGCTTGAGGCTTCTAAATTTCTCCTTTTGATCAAGATCTTTATCAAGAACTTCTTGAAGAACAGATCTTCAAGAAAAAGATAGTGGGTTAGCAGATCACCCAAAAGAAATAACAGGATAATATAACCCTCTTCACCCTTTCTTTCTCCTCTATCCGATACTCCAAATAAGGAAAGGGGTAAAAAAACTGCAAACCTATTAAATGCATATAAATGGGCATCCATAAGATCAGTTCGGATCTCCATCTGTGATGAACATAATATAGGGAAATGGTATTAAGCAGACAAAGAAAAAACAGCATGGTATGTAATAATAACCAGAGGATGAAAAAACACTTTACATTGATATGTAATAACATGTTAAGAACTGATATTAGGGAGGGGTTTTTTAGGCAATGCATAATAAATTGTTACTAGTAGCTTAAGGAAGAACCTAGATAGTTTGTTGAGCAATAATCTCTATAAATGCAGATTATTAGAAAAAGAAGGTAGGTCATGTTGAATATTGTTATGTGTTTAGTCACTCAAAAGCTTGATTAGGAGAGCATCCACCTCTAGAAGGTTGATTTATCTTGTCAAATAGGTGCAATTCTTAGCTACTAATACAGACTTATCATCTTCCACTTCTCTTTACTATCAGGTTATCACTTAAAATTCTTACAAGCTATGGGGATTCATAACATAATACGAGGGTGATATATGAGAACAATCATAGAATTAACAGCTGTAGAATTTTGTTGCTCTGTTGACTTCAGGCAGACAAGTTATAATTACCAGAAATATCTTATCCAACATGTTTGAGGTAATACAGATTGATAGTTTCACAAAAAAAAATGGAATACCTGCCCAGCTGCAGACAGTATGCTCTTCTGAACTCGCATATCTTTGTTGACCTCAGTGCCTGACAACAATCACAGGGACTGATGAAACAATATAGAAACAAAATTTCTAACTTAGCAATGAGTTCCACACAAGTAGATATCCAGAAGTCAAACCTGCAGCTATGTGCAGTAAAAACTGTTTTGTGACATCCAGCCCTATAATATTACAACGTGCAGGTTTCTTCGCTTTATCCTTTCCACTGGATGATACAGACTCCGTTGGTCCACTGACAGGGGTGGAACAAAGCATTGCAGTCACAACTGCATCATGACGTCTATGAGCAGCTGCCACAGCCCCGGGAGGAACATCACAGACAAGGTCACCACTCACCACCTTCAGAATAAAAAAAGGTTGATTAATGGATATTCAACATTTGGCAGGAACATATCATTAGCAAGGGAAGCTGACAATAGCTTATATGAAACAACAAAATGGTAGGTTGAGTGAAATATCTATTCTCAGTGCATCAACAAAAGTGTCCACTAACAGCACAAGCACTGGCAAGTGCAACTACATAGATTAATATCACTGCTCCAAAAGCCACAATACGTATGCTTTTGACCCAAAAGAATTGGCATGCTTACCAAAATGTCGCTAGCAGTTAAGTGGCGTGAAATTGCACGAAGTGCTCCAGCAGTTCCTTTATCCTCTGGAGCCGCAACAACCTAGATAAGATCAAAGAACAACGTGATTATTGTTGAAACAAATGAGCACTGAGTGCTCTGTTCTCATGATAATCTAATGAGAGTGTTCTGTTGTGAGGATTATCTATTTAGATTATACTAAAACTCTGAAATGTATCCCCTTTTGACCAAAAGCAAAAGAAAGAAAAAGAAAAGAGGGGGAGGGGTGGGGTGGGGGTGGGGGTGGGGGTGGGTAGTGGAGATAATAATGATATGTCATTTTCACAGGCAGGTACACCAAGTACCCGAGTCAAAGTAGCATACTAGCATAGCTTCAATATAACCCTAAAACTCCCAAGTACACCAACCAAAAGCATGCTTTACATAGAAGATAATGCTTATAAGACAGAAAATCTTAGTGCAAGTCTATGTCCATAAATTGAAAATAAACATATCTTTCTTCAATATAGTCTTCAAATAGACAATTTCTCAAAAGAGTGATATAAGTGGAAAAAATGTAAACATGTAAACATTTAGTTTGGAAACATCAAAAGAAATGAACTTGATAGTACGGAGTAGTTCTAGCAGAGTTAAATAAAAGGTATAAATTCCTTAATAACACAAATGCAGATCAACATAAGTACACATTAACAGATAACTCATAAAATTGACAAAAACAACTTTCAAAGCTTGCAAGTCCAACACAATATTGTGTTCAGTGTCACATAATCCGGCATTCATTTCAGAACATGGAACGAATTCGAGAGCGGAATTCACTACCCATAGGTTTAGGGTTTAGCGGAATTTACTGATAATTCGGCATTCTTTTCTGAACGTGGAATGAATTCGGTTTCGGAATTTGCATGGGTGAGGACTGAATTATGTGAAACTGATTGTGTCTGTGTGTGGAAACTCCAGGAAAACCAAAAAAAAAAAAAAAGGGTAATTGCTAAATTTGACATCTCAGGCTACAATTTCATTGCCATGTGCACATTACAATCATTCACCAAGTCTCTGACTATCAAAAGGGATAAATAATTGCATGGCCAACGAGATTGCTTTGAGCTCTTCCTTATCTTCAAATATGAAGTGAAACTGCAACATCTAAAGTTTGAGCACCAAATCACTCTTACAAAAGCCTAAATGATGCATTTGACCTCTAGTAGTCTAGTATCAAAGACAAAGTCAAGGCTTGCCTTCTCAACTCAAATTCTACCAAACTACAAATTCCTACAATCCTCTTCTTTTTCACACTGTTCCCTACACATCCTAGTATCCTAGCATAGCTAGAACTCTAATATCCACAGTCCACACCCAGAGAAAGAGAGAAATGAGAAGCTATTAAAATCAGTTTGAATCCATCAATAAAGCCTAGAAATCAAGGATTAGACAGAGGACCTTTCCTCCCTAAAAACTAGGCAAGGAATTCCCCAATCCACCTTAAACTCTCACTTAAGTTGATCATGCAGTCACTGCCAACTGAATCACAGTAGCACTAACATAATTCTCAAGCATCAAATAACAACAAATTGATGCTAGCCAGAATGGGGGAGACCATGAACATCTTAATGACCGTTGCTCGTTGATAAGTAGAAGAAAAAGACACTGTTCAACCAGCTCAAGTGCCAAACTTAGAATAGGATGAAGGACATAAACACTTGTAGCTCACTAGCTCCTACATTTGGAGTTTCCCACTATCATTGAAACAAGTCAGAAGTGCAACCCTCCTAAGCCTAAATGATTCTCTTCACCGCCATGTGGCTAACTGGCTATCTTGAAACCAGTCCCATGGAAAAATCGTAACATTCCCAACTATACATAAGTGGTTAAAAATTATACATAAGTGGTTATCTCATAATCAAAAAAAAAAAGGTACCTAATACAGTATTCTAAAAAGCCTAAATTGTAGTAAGTCCTAAAAACTATCATACTTAAAAGCAACACCCAGAACTATCAACCCAGTTCATTCATTCACAAAACCATCCAACATATTGCCATCGTGAAACTATATCAACAATGCAAAACATCTATAGTCTGAAAAATTAGATGAAAATATTCCCATAATAAGATAAAATATTGCATTCAACAATATACAAATGGGAAAACTAACCTTGACATGAAGGCGATCGAAATAAGCGCTCGATATCCATCCTTCAACTTTTACAGCAGCATCTTCACCTCCAACAACCTGAAATCAACAATTAAGAAAAAAGTTGGAATAATTTGCCAATAATATTGATCAAATTACGGAGCAAATATTAATGAAGCACTTATTTTGCAAACCAATTTCCCTAAAATACTCAAACCAACAAAAACTATGAAACGAACCACAATAATGTCTTTGAGATTGCTTTGTTCCAAAAGGTCCAGCACATAAGATACTACTGGGCGATTGCCAACTGGAAGTAATGCTTTGGGAACTTCCTGCAAGTTCAAATTTTATTCAGAGAGAATAAAGGGGGAAAAAAGTGGGAGATTGAGAAATTAGGAGGCTTCAAAGTCAAAATTTAGGGATTATATCATATGGGATTTGAATAAAATTAACAAATAGAAAGAAAAAAAAAAAAAAAAACCTTAGAAACGAGAGGAACTAGATTTTTGGAAGTGCCACCGGCAAGCACCACCACCTGAAAATCCATGTTCTTTGTGGTTACTGAACTCAATTCAGAAATGGACGAAATGGATTTGGGAGAGATTGAAAAGAAGGGTTTATGATGAAGGGTTTTCAGAATTCAGATGAATGCTATTGATTGATTACTGAATTGAAGGTCTGGTTTTCACTTTTCCCTTCTCAGTTTGCGGAGACTGAATATGAACCAGAAGGTAAGAAATTCGGAACCACTTAATCAAATTGAGAATGACATTTTTTTTTTAATTTTGTTGAAAATATATTACCTAAACGGCTAAACACCCAATTTGGTTGGTGTTTGGATCTTTGCGCCTAAAGTTTGTCAAAATTACCTTAAAATGTCATTGTTAACCTGATATCCCTAGTAAGAAATTTCAAGGATAAGCTAACCAATAATGCCTAAACTACTACAATTTTCACTATTAATAACATATTAGGCTATTAAGTTTTTTTTTAGTGAAATTCTCATTGGTATACTTATAAAATTGTTAAATATACGGAGTTCTTGAAAATTTTCAAAACCATTAAATATACCAAGTTTTATAAATTTTAAAAAATACACGGAGTTTTTGAAAATTTTCAATCATGACATTTATTAAGAAAAACTCTCACGACACGTTTGGTAGCCGGTTATATAAATTATGGTAATGAGAATGAATTTATAACTAAATTTGGAAGGAAAATCAAAATCCATTCCCATGTTGGTGCTACCTTAGCTCCAATTTATCTATTTTTCTTCACAAATATCTATTCCATCAAATACCACCCTCCCAATGGTAATGGATGAGAATGAAAAATGAGAAGAAAATGAAAGCTTGGGAATGAAAATTTGTTTTTCATGGAGATTATAAGGTTCATCCTTAACAAAATTACACTATAAATCTATTACCATTACCACAATTTATTACCAACAACCAAACGGGCCGTTAAATATTTATCTCGATTTATGTGCAATTGGTTTGTGTGACGAAAAAATAACTGATCAAAGATTATTAAGTCATTTTAGTTCTCAATGAGTCAAATTTAAGGTCAAACTTTGCAAAAACAAAAAACAAAAAAAAACGACAATCTCATTTAAAAATGTGTGCTAAAAACTAAAATGAATAGTTATTTAATGGAATATTCTTTTTTCAAACGGAACACACCTTCTAAATGTTATATTTGGAAATTTTCAAAAAGTCACGTATATTTTTGAGAATTTAAAAAACTTAGTGTACCAGTGGAAATATAACCCTTCTTTTAAGGTGAACTTTTAACTAATATAGGGTTAAGATGGGTGAAAAGATATGATTTACATGAAAAGAGAGAAAAAGTGTTTTGGGAATTAGTGATGCATGTGTGTTTTGATGTGGGGTTGAATTCAAAGGAGAAAGATGGAAGTGGGCTTTTGGAATTGATTTTATATTTTTATATTTAGTTTGGAATTGATTTTATATTTTTATATTTAGTTTGGAATTGATTTTATATTTTTAGTTTTGGAATTGATTTTATAAACTAGATTAACATCATCCAAGCATCAATTGTTGATTTGTCATTAGAGCGAAAAAGAAAATTGATGAAAGAAATCTCTAATATATAAGCCAAGGGGAAAGCCATGGTGTCCCCCCTCAAAAAGTCCATAACGCCCCTTATAAATTTATTAAAAATCAAATAACATCACTCTTAATTATTAAGCAAAGTTAATTCATTTTTTGAATTTTTTTAAATTAAAATATTACAAAATATACAATTCGGAAAAATAAAATAAAATAATCAAAATTCATCTTTTTGAATTCTCTATAAATAGACGCTCATTTTAATATAGTTTGTTACATAAAATTTTTACTTTTTTATTATCGTAGAAATTTGATAACCAATTTTGTTCAATATTGTGGAATGGTTGGATGAAAGGGGAATGTTTATTTACAATTATGTGAATGAGTGTGAATTTTAAAAAAAAAATCAATTTCTACACAAAAAATATCATCGCACGCAAAGCGTGCACACAAGGCTAGTAGAGGTTAAAAGGAAGCCATTTGAGTTCCTTGATTTATTTTCATATTTTTCAACAATTTAACATTATTTATACAATATGAATCTAGTTTGGTTACTTTTGGAAATATAAAAGTAAAAAAATTAATCATTAAATTAGGGATGTGAGTTAAAGGTGACTCAAAGATTGAATAACTTTCTTAAAACCTAACAAAAGAAAATGAATCCAAAAAAATCTTTTGTTCCACAATTATTACTTATTAGGTGCATTATTAGCTTCGATAACTACATGAACAAAGACATTGAATTAAAAAAATGAACAAAACTTAAAGCTTCTCTAACAAAAACCCCCTCATTACAAACTTTATTAAGCATATTAACTACTTGAAGGCAATCACTCTCGACAATACTTGAAGGCAATCACTCTCAACAATTCCATGTATTCTTTCATCTTGCTTTTGGATTTAATTATATCTAACAATTCAATTTTTTTGATTTTCAGCCTTAACCTAAAAAAAAAAAAGTTAATAATTTTACAAAACCTCTTTCAAATTTAATTAATGATTACGGGTTGAAAATTAAAATTACAAATTCTAAATCAGCATAATACAATATATTTAGTTTTGCATTGCAATTATGGTTGATATTGAATTATGGGAGCTTAATTTTGATAATTTAATTCTATTTTGGGGGTTTCCAGTTTTAGGAATTGCATTTTATAGTTTCACAATTTTGCCACGGTTACATCAAGGAAAGCGGCACCAATAAGGACTACATTTTTTTTACAAGCAACAGTACAACGCCCCAATGCACAACGCCTTTCACTATCACAAAATCTCAACATCTCTGTTGCAAGGTCATGGCGCTGAAGCTTATGATCCTCTCTGAATATGAACCAAATAATCTATGCTAGAGGAGGGAAGCTCTACCATTGAATCTCAATCAAGTGTTATTAAATTTGCAAATCTTTATAATAATGAATTAACAAATTGCCAAAATGGTAATGAAATAATTTAAAATACTACTAGTCTACTACTAACACACATTTATCGTACGAGTACATAATATCATTACATAGAATTCAATTCAATTAGATTTTTATTTTATGTTCTTTAATCAACATTCAACACAAACACAAGCTGCTCTTTGGACCAATTCAGGCAAATCAGGCCCTCTACTCCACTCTTCAGTAACACAATCAAATATCAAAACAAGCCCTTCTTTGTACCCTCTAACATTCCTCCCACTTCTCCTCAACAAATCATCAATACTCCCCATCACTTGTATCAACACCACCTTATCCTCCACCCCTACACAACTAAACCTCACCGTCCCGTCCACCCGAATTTGCGCCGGCAATGGCGGGCTCCGCATCCGACACCACTCCCCGAACACCCCGCCACCACCACTGCCGCCACCTCCCTCGCCCTTCCTCCTCCCGTTAAACCGCCAAAACGAGAGCTCCACCGCGTGGCTAGCGAGCACGTACACGCACCCCTCGGCCCCACAAGCCGCTACAACACACCCGCCTCCCGGGACCGCCCGGCTCCTCAACCAACCCTGCCCCGCGACGTCATACAAGTCCATGGAGCTAGCACACACACGCGCCTCAGCCGCGCGTGACTCCGACGCGCCGCCGATCATCAGCCCTCCGATGATGTAAAACACGCCGTCAACCCCAACGCCGATGCACCCGTATCTCCTCCTCGGAGCGTGAGCCACCACGCGCCACTCGTCCACGTGGGGATCGTACTCCTCAATAGCCGAGGCGCGCAGGGACCCACCTGCCACGTAGACTCTCCCGCAAACCGAGGCAGCAGCGAACCGTTTCCTCGAAAAAAGCGGTCCAGACCGGGGCTTGACCACCCCGGTCCACGGATCGTAAACCAAGGTCCCTCCACGTGCTATGACATACGCCTTCCTCCCAATGCCCACAACACGGGCGTGCGAGAACTCCGTGTAAAACTGAAAATGCAAACTCCCACCCAAAACGGCGTCGTTTTGGCTAGCGGGGAATTTCCATGAATCATCCAGAAGCACGCGAAGGGTAGAAATGGAAGACGGGGAAAAGGCGAAGATGGTCGGGTGGACGAGACGGTGGTTGCGACGGAGGAGAGAGAAAGAAGGGGAGTGAAGGAGGTGGGCCCACCTACGACAGACGGCTGAGATTGAAGGGAGTGAAGAGAGGGGGACACGTGTCAGGATTTCGTAGAGGAGATCATCTGGAAATGAAGAGATTGAAGTTTTAGAAGAAGAAGAGGAAGTGACTTTTTTGGGGGGTTTGTGATTTTGATTCTGATTGTTGGCGTTTGGAGGAAATGGGATTACGGAATGAGAAGCGTCAGTTGGATTTGGGCAACAAGATTTCATGAGAAGAGAGAAATGGCGTGAGTTACAGTTATCTTTTTCTCTCCCAATCGCCATTGTTGAGCGAAAGAGAGAGAATAGTGTTGAAAGTTTTTTTAATCAGATACTGTAATTTTATTATTATTATTTTTTTTTCAATGGTGGGGAAGAAGAAAATGAAAAGGGGTGAGAATTAGATTCGACAAAGAGTGCAATTGGCTCAACAAAAGTGAGAAAGATAGATTTCCCAAATGAGAGTGAGAAAATAAAGATAAAGAAAAAGTGTGGTTATATATAGGTCGTTTGATTGTTTCTCTTTGTTTCACTTGTTTGTTTTTGTGTGGAAGGAAGGAAGGAAGAAAATTAAAGACATTTAATTTTATTGTACTACTCTAAGATGCATGGATACTTCAATTAGGTAGTTATACACGTGTTGAATATCGATACAATATCGATATTTCACGGATACCTAATACTTCACTCTAATTTTATTTTTATTTTTATAAATTATTTATTTACCATATTTTAGGCATTTTTTTTATCTTTCTATTATTCTTTCAAAAGGGCTTTATTATTTTACATGATTATTTGTGTTTTTATGAATATAATTATAACTTACATTGAAGATTTTCATAAAATTTATGTATTATTTTCTTATGTGTACCCGTATCCTTAATTTTAAAAGTGACGTATAACATACCCATTCTGTACTCGTTTTCGAACCCGTACCCGTATCCATGCAACCTAGGTACTCCTCCGTCCTAATTTACATGCTGTAATTTTCTTATTTAGATGTCCTAAAATCCTTATTACTCGGATATTTTCTTTCAAAAAAAGTACTTACTATTTTTTTACAAAAATATTTATGTGTCATATATATATTTTACATTTTTATGCCTTTTGCCATTTTACTTGTTATGGATTCTTTAAAAAAAATAATTTATTGGGACCATTTCAATTTACAACTGCCAATTTTGATGAAAATACCTTTAATATAATTAACAGGGTGTTTCATCATTTAATTTATTTTGTATAAGTTGCTCAAGTATGTTTTTATCTAGTTGTTTTGAATGTGAATATTTTTTCCTTATTTTAGATTTTCTTGAGTTATGTATTTATATTCGATATAGATGTATGACTATTTATGAATGAATTTCATCTTCTCTGTTAAAAAAATGTTAATTACCTTTTATTCATTTTATAAAATCCAACAATGGACACCCACATAAAATTAGCAATTAAAATGAGACAGAGGGAGCTGAATAATTAGTGTTTGGCCGAGTTATGCTCGGTAGATGTATTCCAGATAAATATTTATAGTAATTAGTCTTAAATTAGTATTTAAGTTAACGCAATACATAAGATTTTTTTTTTAAAAAAAAGACTGATTTTTCAAAAAAGCGAATTTAAAGTTTGTCAACTTTCGTTTTTTTTATTTATTATTATTTTTCAATTTTAATTTTGATTTCTCTATTTGATTTTTCAATTTTAATTTTGATTTCTCAATATGATTTGATTTTTCAAATTTGTTTTTAATTTTTCAATCTTGATACACAAAAGAGCCTTGAAGTGGTAACTGGTAAGTACATAAATGATTCTTCAAATTTGATTTTTCTTTTTTTAAAAAAAAAACTTTTCAGTTGGCAGCTTGTTCATGTTAATTTTTAACAGTAATAGACAAATTTGTGAACAAATTTATTTATATTTTTTTTTTTAAAAAAGAACAAACTTCTACACAAATCCACTGATGCCCCAGGGACTAATTTAATAAGCTGATTAAATGAAAATTATTGACTAATAATCAAAAGAACTCATTTTTTGTCCAAAATAGTTTATGGATATTTTATAATAATCACTAAAAATGTTTTGTAAAATGGAGTACTAGATTTCTGAAAGCAGCCTACATTAGAGCTTTGTTTTTGTATAAATCTCATTTGTTAATTGTTAATATTACTCCTTATTGTGCAATTGTGAATCGTTAAATGTATGTATATCAATAAATGTTGGTGCACTTTGATTAATTGGAATTGTAATTGAAGTTTATGAAATGAGAAATTAACAGTAAAGTACCCAAATCAAAATTGGAAGGTGGGAAATGAGGGACTCTAAAAACCCATCCAAGAAGAAGAAATGTTTTATTGGAAAATCAATTAGTGTTTACAATCACTAATACCACTTGAGCACAAGAATCTCTAATTGAGTAATTGGGTATTTATAACCCTATGATCGAGAAAAGGGTTGTACGACGGAAAACGAGAATAAACTCAGGGATGAAGTTAAAAAAATGAAATAAGATCGTGCGAATGAAGTGACTCGTGAAAGAGATGAATTGAATCGCGAGTTGAGTCGAGTTGAAACAGGGTGGAAGGAGAAGATTGATGAGTTGGGATCGAAACAGATCGAGGAGTGTTGTCGAGGAGTTCGAATGTCTGAAATTGAATTATGACGCTTCTGAGAAAGCGTTCTTTGAAGAAGAAAGAGGAGGAGGTTGAATCAATGATGAAGAATTTGGAATCTGAATTTTGGGTTGATTTGTTTTCTGTCTCGATTGCAGGCATTCAAACTCCTCGACAACACTCCTCTGTTCAGATCCAAAATTTGGATTCCAAATTCTTCATCATTGATTCAACCTCCTCCTCTTTCTTCTTCAATGAACGCTTTCTCAGAAGCGTCGTAATTATTCAACTTCAGACATTCGAACTCCTGGACAACACTCCTCCATCTGTTTCAATCCCAACTCATCAATCTTCTCCTTCCACCCCGTTTCAACTCGACTCAACTGGCGATTCAATTCATCTCTTTCAAGAGCCACTTCATTCAAACGATCTTTTTCGTTTCTAACTTCATCCCTGAGTTTCTTCTCTTTTAACGCCTTCTTCAATATCTGCTCAAGTTACGTTGTTGCTTCTGTTTCTGCAGCAACCCCACTTCTTGCAACTCCGTAAAAACAGAGAGTGCGTGGGTCTTCCGATCCTTCACCTGAGTCAACTCAATGCTTCAACCTCGTACGAAACCAGAGGTTCAGTACTTGAATTGGGTATTCATTAGAAAGAAGGAGGATTTTCAATATTTTCTTGCATTTCTGAAGGGGTTGATTTTGTTTCTTGATTTTGTTTTGGCCTTCTTTGAATTAGGCATTCTAAGACTCCGTATTCTTTATGCTTGATGACAAAGAAATGTGGAGAAAAATAACAAATGAATGGAGTTTGAAGTAATATTTAATTTGTATATATAATTTTTTTTGTTAAAAAGGAAGTACTCATTATTTATCATTATTTGCACTCTTATTATTAAATGTTTTTCTCACTTATAACCCTTAACTTTTGAGATTTTTCAACATTTTTTTATTTCTTTCTTACTTGTGCCCTTAATTTTTTTTCTTCTTTCCCACTCGTGCCCCTTAAATTTATATTGTTAATTATTTTTCGTTCTCACCTCCCTCCACACTTTTGATTAACGGATTAACCCTGTTAAGTTAACCTTTAGTAAATCTTTTTTTTTTTTTGTATTTTACGCACAGTATAGGAATTTTTTTTTTTTTTACGTTCGTAAGATACAAAAATTAAAAAATTTAGAGAATTTACTTAATGTGAACTTAACAGGGTTAACGGGGAGTATAGATGAACTTTATCACTAATTAGCAACTCTAAATTAAGGGGCATGAGTGAGAAAGAAAAATAAAATTAAGGCACAAATAAGAAAAATAAATAAATTAAGGGCACAAGTGAGAAGAAAAAAAAAAAGCTGGGCAAAATTGAGAAAACTCAAAAGTTCAGGGGTATAAATGAGAAAAACCCTATTATATATTAATATAGCAATAATGATAATAATAATAATAATAATTGTACTCCATAAATGATACTCATGAAATATATGAAATTCAAATAAATTCTTTTAGCTAAACAACATATTTTATAATCCGGTCCTATTTTAAACTAATTTTAATTAATTCGAAATGAATAATTAAACCAACTTTAATTAATATCTTATTTTTCAATTATATTGTGAAATGTATATAATTTATAAATGTGTTTAAAATTATTCTCCTTTAAAAAATAATTATATGTTTATCAGCCTATATTACCTGGAAAAAAAATCACTAATTTCTAAATTAAAACAAATTCATGGACCCTGAAACAAAAAAATTATCTTCACTGTTGGAAAAAAAATCCTCTTGAAGAATATTTTTTTTACCCGATTTTTCTTAGATAATACTCCATGTCCTTTTTTGTTTGCTCCATTTACTTTTTCTCATCTCCCGAGACACAACTTTAAATGAAAATATCTTTAGATACATGTAATAAAAAAATATATAAATTGCATAATAAAAAATATATAAATTGCATATTAAAAAAATATACATATGAGCCGAATCAAACGAGATCTCATTTCACTATATTTTTCCTTATATATATAAAATTATAGAGAGTCAAAGTTACCAAATGAACAGTGCCAAAAGTCAATATGGGGCAAACAAAAAGGGACGGAGTGAGTAATGTACATGGAAGAATGGAGGGTGCTTAACTCTTTAAGCTAATTAAGGAGTGTATGGTTTAAAAAGATATAATGAAACGATATGAAAATGACAATTCCATTGGTATAGACAGGAAATTATATTTATTACGAAGTATTTTCTTGTAGTGTTTGGTCAATTATGTTATAAAAGTCATGATATAAAATGAGAACCTACTTTTAAATTCAACAAACATTTGGAAAAAGAGAGAGTATGTAAATTATAAATATTATTTTCTTCGTTTCACTTTATTTGTTACGAGTTGATTATTATTCTCTCACAAAAATATTCCAAACGTAACAAATAGAGTGAAACGGATGAAACACATACCTCGCTCTATTTCTTATTATTTGCAACAAAAGTATTCACACGAGGAATTTTTAAGCAAATTTTGTAACAAATCACTGCACACCACGAATTTTTAAGCAAATTTTTTTTGTGAATAATGTTAAATGGATAGATAAATAAAGAATTTGTTACAAATAATAATAATATGAAGCACCGATAAATTTAGGTTGAAAACATGCATGCATGCACAAGCTAATTAGGCTTAATAAATTTATGGACCATCCAATCAAATCGAGTTCACATCTTCTAGATTTCAATTTTGGTAGATTTGATAGATTTCTACAATCTGGACCCTTGAAAAATATTCTATGGCTATGATAATTTCTGCATAAGTCAAACAAAAAATATTTAAAAACTCCTCCTCTCACAACTCTATCAACTCTACCAATCCTAAACTCTAGAGGATCTGAACTGAATCAAATCCATGGATGAAAATGTTCAGCTGATACCAACAAGCTAAGATATCCAACGTATAATACATTAGTATTTTAATTAGGAAATGACAAGCTAATTAAAGGCCATTTGCATCGGAAGAATGTGATAGTAGAGTATAATAATTAATAATTAGTTTAATGCTTTCGTGTACTTTAAGGCTAAGATTACGTGATCAATTGGGTGGAGTCTAATCCTTACAAATAATTATTTAGTGTGTAGGAGATTTTGTGTACAAACTAAAATTCAACCAAATCAAATAATCAATTCAACATCATATTCAAGCACATGCATTGGATGCATGCATATATAGTAGCTAGCATTTCATTTCTATTGGGTAAGCTAGGACTCGTATCTGACCGGCCCATGCTCCGAAACTCGAACTGAAATATTTGACCCGAGACTCAATTTCGGCTCAAAAGAAGAATTCAAAACATCGATAGATCGATCCAAATTTGAAATAATCCGATCTGAATCTTGATCGATCCGATACGATCTGTATTTGATTTGAAACTCATCTGAATCCGAATGTGCGCAACCGGCATGAACTCGTCCGTTTCAAAAAACAACCCAATTCGAACTTATTCAATTCAATCCAAAATACATCATTTTAAGAATAGTTTGCTTAAAGATACATATAATTGCTTAAAGGAAAACTACAATCATATTCGAAATTGTTCTAATCCGATTGATCCGAAATCCAATTGGTCCAAATAGTGCAATAATCCAAAATGGGCCGATCTGATATGAAAGTAGTCTGAAATGTCCCGGTCCGACATGAGCTAATCCAAATCTGATTTGAACAGTCTAATTGTAAGGTCTAGCTGTAACATTATAAGATAACAATGTAATAAATGTGGGGGGGGGGGGGAGTACATTGACAATCATGTATAATGAAAATGGGATGAAATTTTAGAAACAATACGTTGAGTATTTATGTTGATAGTCTTTTGATCAGTTTGTTATATGTCGGTTGAAATTTAACTTGAAAAAAAATCAGTTTTTGATCATGTATTCACGTTCAAACACAACAAGATCTAATGTTAGAAGTCATTTCATCAAATATTTTACCATGAGTTTAATATGGTCGGTAGGAACAATCAAACTACCGGGTATTTAGATTTCACATGAGATGATAATAATGATAATAATTTTAAAAAAATGTACATTGAAAAGCACCTAACAAGATCTCATTTGACCATCTTATTTTTATCTAGTTAACCTTGATATAGTATGTATTTATGTAATGCACGCATGCTACAAGCTATGTTGTCAAATTGATTAATTGAAAACGACAAGCATTTTAAGGTTGCGTTTTCTTCACCTCCAAAGAAAATAAATTTCAATCCAAATAAGTTCAGATAAATTGCAATTTGTTTAATTAGGTCTAGTAAACTAAGTTTAATTTGTTCGAATCAGATCTAAGAAACAGAGTTCAATCAGTTCTAATTAGGTCTACCGAGGTTCATTTGTTTCATGGAATCAAAGTTATCACATTTCATCAATGACATCAAATTCAACAAGTATGCGTTTGATTCAACTTAATTAGATAAGCACTTAATGGCTTATTTTAAGAAAATTCGGACTAGATCAGAAAAAATTCAGATCATATCGGAAAAATTCAAATCATATCAGAAAAGTTCAGATCAGATCGGAAAATTTATAAATATAATATTGACTACAGTCAGAAAAATATCAAATCCTATCAGAAAAGTTCTGATAAGATTAGTTCATATCTGAAAAATTAAAATCAGTTTCAAGTAAGATTAAAAAATTTAGATAAATCAAACGCACTATAAGTTTGAATTAGATCTAGTCAAATTTAATAAGATATAATAAGTTCAATTTAGGTCTAATAATTAAGTTAGAAGAGTACATAATCTAAATTAGAAGTAAACAATTGAAATTAGTAATTGTGGAACCACGCACTTTGCGTATAAAGGCAGCATATTAGAGAAAACCGTGCCCTCTTGTCTAACAACATATGGTTAACTGGTTAAGCTACCTAGCTTTCGAATTTTCTTTTAGTATGTAGGCCAATAATTACCTACTCATTTCTTAGATAACTAATTAAGCGCATTTTAAACCTTAGGCCAATAGTTAAATTACCTACAAATACAGATTTTCCAGAATTAATTAAGGAAGTTGAATGAGAATGAAGTCATAGTCCAATGGTTAGGGTTTCAAAATTCCAAGCACGCATTTGCGAGGATTCCTTATTATGCCCCATAGTTGCATGAAGTAAGAAATGCTCAAGAATATCATCCTCTGAATACAATCAGATTAATAACTTGATATTCAAGTGCTTAAAGCTGTGCCACCATGCCTTACACAAATTTTATATACATTATGAGAGTTTCACCAATATAAACATGTCAACTTACGTCCCAGCCTATTGTGCACATGTTAGATTCGTGCCAAATTTTTTAAATTTTATACATGCGTGACTCATGAGTGATAATGTGATATCATTCATATCTTTAATTTGTGTCGTGCTCATAGCGGATTCATATTAAGCCAAACACAAACTATGAAGTGCTAAGTTGACCCTCATGTTGACCTGCGAGCTTGCAAATTGTTCATTGCAAATATACCTTTTCTCATTGTTAAGCATTCTCTCAATTTCTGTTCACTATATTCATCACAATGTTTTAAAACAAATATGTAAATGATATGAACTAATAAAAGCTCATGGTATTTATTAAGAAAATCAAATGACAAAATTGAAATTAGAGTACACAATATTACATGTGAGCCTCGCATGTAGACAAAAATGAAATTAAAGTACACAATATTACATCATTTACATGGTTTGAAATTAAATTAGCCCACATATTAAAAATAAAATATAACAAGTAAATTAAGACATTTAAATAGGAAAAAATACAGACAGAGGATGGAGTAAAAAAGACTCGGATTGTCAATTTGTCATGTACTACCTCCGTATCGTAATACTCACTACATAAGTAGATGAGATAGACTCGTGGGCAAAAAATTGGATTTAAGGAGAGAGATAGAGTGAAAAATAAATAATTAATTGGGCCTGTAATATCCCGAAATTTTGGGATATTTTAAAAATTTTATTTATTAATTAAATGTATAATTAATTAACTATTTAATTGATTATTATTTAATTAATTATTATTTTGTGTAGCAATCTATTTATTTGAGCCTAGCCTTAACCTTTTCATTTTATCTTGCCAAAACCCGAGCCCAATTATTTCCTTAGAATCGGTGTTGCACGACCCCTTTATTCTTTTTCTTTTTCTCCTAATTATTTATTTAATTCGAAGTCCAAAAGAGCCCATTATATTTGGACTGTTTTATTTTAATCTGTTCTCTTTTTCCTCAAATTGGGCCAAGTGACCCAATTCTCCCTCCTTTTTAATGCTTGGCCGGTTGTCCTTGCTTGTTTGGGCCAAGTATTATTTTCATTTGATTATTTTGATTGATTATTTAAATTGATTAATTAAATAAATTAATTTAATTAAATAAATTAATTTAATTAAATTAGATTTTAAAGTCCTAAACCTATTCAAACCTAGCCAAAATAATCTAACTAATTCACTCAACTTGCCCCTATTTTTCCTCTACACTCACGGCAGCCCTAAGGGGATTGTGAGGGTTTATTTGTTTTTTTTTCTTTCTTTCTTATTCTATATATACTAGCATAAAAATTGTTATTTGTCCCTATTTGCAAATTAGCTTTGAACTCCAAAAAAAAATATACTATTTTCCCTTTCTTTTCCTCTCAAACCTTGAGCCCCTATCACCCAAGTGGTGATTTTCCTTGGAATTTTAAGCGTAATCAGGTAACTACGCTATCTTGTTTAATTTTGGTACAAGTTTTACACATAGTAAATTAGGATTAAAAGCATGAAAATTGTAAAGGAATTAGTATCATGATTAGGTTTAAATTATTTCGAACCTTATGAATTTTATGAATATGATATTTCTTGATTTTATTTTAAGGTATTCTATGCATAAATTAATCTATTTATTTATGTATTTTGTATGAATAATTGCATGAATATTTTTGTTATTGTTGTTCTAATTTGTCGAGTGACTTAGAATAATTTTAGGAGCTTCTTTACTGTTTGATCTTTAATCAAGATTTATTTCATGGCGAAATTCGTCCTTTTATTGCTTATAAAAATTTAATCTTTTAAACCGGTAAAACTGTCCAGATTTAGTTTACGAATTTATTAATATACTTAATCAAATCTTATGGCTACGAAATTTTAGGTGGAAGTCAGTAATAGTGTTTTACAGCTTTTGTTAAATTTTCGTAATTTTTAAAGATCGTTTGATATGGCATAAAAATCCGAAACTGATCTCAGCCTAATCTGATTTGTTAGTTATAAAATCTCTTAAAAATAGTAAATGACATTATTTTTGGACGAAAATTATGCACGTTAAACCTTGAACCTATATTTAACTTCCATTAAAATTTCCAGATTAATCGAGACCTTTAAAGGGTCGTTCTTAATTTAATTCTTTAAAAGTCAGATTGTGTAAAGTAGGGTGATTGAATTATTAAAATATGTTATTATTAATGCTTGAATTTTTCGAGTGACCTAAGTATTAAAAAGGAGTTAAAAATATCATTTTTATGATGAATCTTGATTAATCTTGAATTAGTATTGGTAATCTTTAATTTAATCTTTAATTTAATCATGTAATTATGGATTCTTGAAAATTAATCTTGTTATTGTTATTGACTCAAGAAAGCCGTGTGAATTACAAGATTAAAGGGTTAATTTTCGATCTTGTTTTAGTCCATGTTGCATAGTTTAATGTATAAAGTATGATTATTTTGTTTATTATTAAGTTCATATGGTTAATTATTGATAATGGTATTTAATTGATTAAAAGTGTAATTTTTGGTTTTAGGACATGAAAAATTTCGAGTAGTTCAAAGGATGAAAAATAGGATTTTTATTATGTTTTAAGTAATTTATGTGGTTAAATGTTAATTTATATGATTTATTAAATTGATTATATGATGATTGAATGAATTTATCTAATTATTGCTATTTTAATGAAAATGTCGAGTGGCCTATTTTATTTTTGGTCAATTTATTTTAAATTAATATTGTTATTATTATTATAAAAGTTACAATTAAAGGAATTGTCAGGGATAAGTTGTAATATGAAAGGGTAGATAATATTACTGTTATTATTATTTATTATTATTAAGTACGAATAATCTTATTATTATTATACGAATATTATGGGTAATATTATTAAGATTACGGTATTTGTTATTATTATTATTTTTATTATTAAGTATCAGAAGGGATAAGTTAAAATAAGAAGTAATAAGATATTAATAGGGTAGGAAAGGAAACAGAGTAAAAGGATATTAATTTGTTTCGATCTCTGGCTAGGAAAGACTTGGTATTTAAGGTGGCCAATATACGTGCCGCACCTCTCTTTCCTGGGATTTCGAACATTTTAGTTCCGATTACGGCCACCTAGTACTTCCCGATTTAAGTAAGATAAGGGCGTCTGTGCGGTGGTGCAAAGGTCACCAATCAGGTTTAGTCGACGCCACTGCTCAATGGGACGAGCACACGAGTTCCCCCGCGCAGTTCTTGGTTCTAGAATATGGAGTCGTCTAGGTAGTTCTTGCAAAGGAGGGCTGCTTAGGGGTTATGGCCATAGCTTAGACTTAGTGGTGCAAACGAGATCCGCTACGGGTTGGGTACACGAGCCCACCCCAGGAAAGTGGTGGTGCAAACGGGATCCATAACGAGTTATAGTGACCGGTCCATCGAAAGATAAGAATGATATGAAATGATACGATATGATATGAATGATACGAATGATAAGATATGATATGAATGACATGTTCGATAAGATATAGTATAAGTTAATGAATAATATAAGATATGGTATACATATTGTAATATGACATAAGATGTATAACATAAGATGTAGGTTATGATTTAAAGGAAATGGGATGATTGGGTTATAAGAGTATAATGTTATAAGGATATGTATTGAGAACAGTATAAGTCTTCCGCTGTGTACTTCTGTATTCGTATGAGATTGTATGTAAGTATGTACGTATGTATGTATGCATGTATGTATGAGTGTATGAGTGTGTTATACGTGTATTTTGTACGTATTCCTAGCCGTATTTTGCAGGTATGATTATACGTACATTATACGTAGATTCTACGTATTCTAACCGTATTTCTGTAGGTATTTTTATACGTATTTTGTACATATTTGTATATGTATTTTTGTACGTATTTTTATACGTACCCCGTGTTGACTTATGTATAGCATGTATTAGGTTTTTTGTATGGTTTTCATGCGATATTCTATGATATTATGTGTTTAGCGGTCCCTCGATTAAACGGGACAGCCTAGTTACTCGCCACTGACGGTGGACCCCCCCTCAGTTTCAGGTGAAGGTGCGGCTGATTAATTCGGGCTTCCGCTGGATGGGCTTTTTAGTGGCTGAGGACCTTAGTAAACCTTGGTTACTTAGTAAATTGAATTAGACTTTATGATTATTTCATTTATTTATAATCCCAGCATGTTGGGACGGTTTTAGAATAACTCATGTAATTACGTTTCTTTTGGGAATTACTCAGATTTTTGGATGATAGTTTAGTTAATTTAATAAAAGTTACTAAATTTTAATTGAACAATCTAATTTATAGTTTAAATTGTTTTGGTAATGATCAGTTGTCGATTTCCCTTCGTAAATCGACATGTTTAAAAAGTCGGGTCGTTACAGGGCCCACACCAAAAGTAAAGTTAAAAAAATAATAAAAAAGAAATACATGGGTTACTTTTATACTCCATCCGAACCTCCGTAACATATTAATGACAACGATTTGACATTTTTCTTCTCTACTTTATGTCAAATTGTTGTCATTAATATGTTACGGAAGGGGTACTAAATATAGTTAAAAAAAAAATTGTTGTAAATATTATATTACAGTTTAAAATGATAAAAGTTGAGAGTATGGTAACATGAAAGTACTCTAATACTTTGTATGCTTCTAGAGTTCTAGTATGAGCTTATAACAAAGAGGAAAAAGGTTGGGGAAAAGACATGATTGTGCGTGAAAAGCACGTGACACTATCATGACCAAACGAAAACAAGTGGTCAAGTGCATGTGACCCTTCTCCAATAGACGACAAATGAAAATGTTGGCTGAAGGACTTCTAGGCCCAAATTATCATTTCTACGACTAATATTTTCTTTATTCCAATTTGTCCCCACTTGGACTGTCCTTAACTTCTCATGGTCATGGCCCAGTCTAGAACAAAGGAAAAAAAAGTTACCTAATCATACTGAGTATTTTGCAAAAATAATGGTCAGAGTAAAACTATTTATCAAAAAATATTGCCATTGTAAAGGATTGACGAAAATACTTTTCACGTAAGCAATTTTTTTAGTGATGCAGCTTAAATCGTTATCCTTATTAGCAATTTTATTAATAAAGTCACTGTCACATATAGCGTTTTAAAAACGCTATTTAGAATAGTGACTTTAATTTTTTAACAAAATTGCCAATTGAGATAACGATTTTCCCCTACGTAAAATATTAAAAAAAAAAAAACAACAATTTTGCCAATGCCTTTGTTGTAGAGACCAATGACTAATGTTGAGTTTGTTCAGATTAAAGGGTAAATCACTATCTGAAATAGCGATTTTATCTCTAACAAAATTGCTATTTAAGATAGCGACCTTTTTACTTAAATCGTTATCTAAAATAACGATTTTATTCAAATCACTATTTTAGATAACGATTTTGTCAATGCAAATAAAAAATTAAAAAAACCCACCCTTTGTCCTACCTAGACAGTATTTTTCGTAAATACTTTTGCAATGACATTATTTTGGTAAATAGTTTTGCTTAAAATATTGTTTTCGTAAAACACTCAATAATACTCTTGTTTCTTTAAGTTTTTTTACGACTTAAGTTTGAAATTTAACACAAAAAACTCTCTATGACATATAGGAAAAAATAGCCATACGATATCTTTTTAGAATCGTCTCGACATAAGATTTTTTACTTCAATATTTTAGAATTTTTTTATAAAGTATAACAGTAGATATTTAGGTTTAAACATGTACATTAAAAAGTGTGCAAATAAAAATAATCAACTCATAGAAACAGAGGAGTTGTGTAGGGTGTGTGTGCTGTGTAGGGCCGGGCAAAAAAATTCGTATCCAGTTTCCGATCCGCTATCCGCTTTTTTTTATCCGAAAAATCGGATATCCGATCCGGTTTTTTAAAACCGGACCGGATATCCGGTTTTATAAAATGAAAACCGGACCGGATACAGATCACATTTTTAAAAAACCGGATTATTCGGTATCCGGTTTTTTTTTTTTTAAAATAAAAAAATGGCTTTCCACTCTTTGATAATTTTGTTTATGTTCTTATCATATAATTTGCTTTGATTTATGTTCTTGTTTTCTTTGTAATTTCGTTTTTTTTAATTTTAATTTAGATTTTATGGTTTTTTTTTCCGGTTTTAGGCTTCTAGTTAAGGTTTTTTTTTAAAAGGAAGTTTAAGTTTTTCTTATTTATGTATTTTTTCGATGATTTGATGCTTTGATATTATGTAATTTATTTTTCCGTTTTACTTTTTTTATTGTCAAGTTTATTTATTTTAATTTTTTAATTTAAAACCGGTTATCCGATTCCGAATCCGGTTTTTCGGATATCCGGATTTTCGGATATCCGAATTTTTCGGACCGGATCCGGATCAGGAAAAAAAGTGATCCGAAAATCCGGATATCCGGTTTTGCCCGGCCCTAGTGCTGTGTTGGGTTGTTTGGAATGCGAGGAACGAGGCCATTTATGCAATTACTCATTTATTGGCCAAACTCAATTCTGTTGAGTAAGGTAGTAGAATTCGGAAAATGATTTTGGCACTCCCCAATTTGATTTTGACACTCCTCCCCCTCTCACATGAATAGTCACATGAATAGTAACATTTGTGAGAGGGGGAGAAGTGCCAAAATCAAATTGGGGAGTGATAAAATCACCACCCTGTATTTGACTGCTTCAGGCGATCTCAGATACCATTACTGCTAATGTATGTGAACTTTTTATGAATTAATAAAAGGAAAAATTAGAAATAACCCCAAAACTTTTTCACGTTTTTAGTAATTACCCCTTTATTATTATTATTATTAATTTAAGCCCAAACTTTTCCCTCCGTTATCTAAATCACTGCATTATGGGTCATTCAAAACTAATAGACAATTTGAATTTCACGTGAGGATGATTTCAAATAAATTTGTCAAAAATCAATATGATAAGATATGAAAATAATTCGATATTAAGAATGATTCGAATTTGAAATTCATCAGAACCTAAGTGAATCATCATAATTATAACTTTTCTGGTACAAAACAAATTAACTTAAATATAAAATTAATCCGTCATATAAGAGTCTGATCTGAACCAAATTGAATCTAAAAGGTAAACTAACTTTGACTTAAATCTTAATTTACATAAACTCGCCCATAAAAAATGCATATATCCGAAACAAACATAGTAAGAATATTCTCTTAATATACCGTGAATCTATATAAATCACCCTGTTATAAAAGACTTAAAATTCATTCGAATAATTGATATTTGAAACTTTTCCCTTTTTTCGGGTCAAATTAACCCATTTACTTAAAACATTTATTCACATGATCACATCATATCATATGGAAATAAATCTTCTAACGTGAAACTTCTAAAGGAAGAATTAAGAACCCAAACGGTAACTTGTTTTTATTCCCTTCTTTCCAAAAACCATTACTCCTTTACACCCGTTGGATGATGTCAGGTCTACATCCAACGGTATAGATTTGAAACGAAACAAAGTTAACCGTTAGGGAGCGTTCTCTGCTCTTCCCCCTCAAAAAGCAGAACTGCAACTTTCTTATGTTCTTCCCATCAATCTCCATTTTCCTTCAATACTCTTCACCAAAATCAAATCTCTCTTCATCTTCTCAAACTGAAATTCGAAACCCAGAAATTCGACTCTATAATTCTTAGAGTGAGAAAGAATTTAGAGGTGGCTTTGGAAAAGGAAGAAGAATTCGAGACAGGCAATAATAGCCGTCTCCAAACATTCTTATCGTCGTTAATATCAAGTATTGGTGGAGTTTTTGGGCAATCGATAGACATGGATTCAAGAAATGTTCTTCCCCCAACTTTACCCTCTAAAGCACCTGGTAATTTTTTGTTTCGAATTTTGAATATATGATTCGTTTTCCATTTGAAAGTGGTATAATTTGGTTTAGTAATCTATTATAAATTCCATCTTTGACGCAATGTTATATGCTTGATTTTTCTTTGAAGTTATTGGCAAATCCTTTTATATGATTTATTTTCCACTCTTGTTAATTTGATAATGGTGTGATTTCAGTCTTTTTAAATGAACATCGAACATTTCTCCTTTTCTAATTTGATTAAGATTTGTACAATTTCAGTTGGTTGTGTTCTCTAGTAAAACCCTAAACCCTACCGAAAACGATTTTTTTCCCCTGAAAATGAATTTGATTTTGTAATCGAAAATTGGTTCTGATTAAATTGATTTGCTGGTTAAATAATTTTTTTCTGAGGATTTAAAGGAACTCTGAAATTGTATCTGGGTGTTTTGTAGAAGAGCAAAAGCAGAAGAAAGAAGGCGGAAATCGTAAACCTCTTCAAGAGATTGGAAATGTGGTCAATTTCAATAATGTCCCCATTATCAAGTAATCTTCTTCTTTGTAATTAGCTGTGTTTTTCTTCTAATTATTATCATTTTTTAAACTTTTTTTTTTTTTTTTACTGTTACAGGAGCTTTGCTGCCCTGTCACTGGTACCTGATGAAAGAGCTGCTGACAATAAAAAGGGAAAGGTTTGAAAAAATCTAATTCAAATAATCTGTGGAAAATAAAAAATCTCTTTTTTTTTTTGGGATGATGGGTTGGTTTACAAATAAATCTGCTCTTTCAGAAGAAGGTTACATACAAACCAAACCCAGAAACAGTGATTGTAATAAGCTCTGATGAGGAAGAAGATGAAGCTGAAATTGAGAAGAAGGAGAAGAAGAAGATAAATTTAAGTGGTAGAAGAAGCTCTAGGAAGAAGAAATATAGCCTCACTTCTTTACTCACTGCTCGAAGCAAGGTAAATCATCTAATGTTCGTGTTCTATTGAACTTATTAGGATTTATCATCAAGACTTGTCATAAACTATAATTTAGCTGAACTTATAAAACTTGTCTAACTTAGTTTTTTTGGAACTCATTGTGTTTCAATTTGTTTGTCTTGGGGGGCTGTTTTGTAAATGAGTTTCAATGGACTGAACCGAAATGGTCCGTATCAACATTGGGTATTAAAAAAAGTCGCGATTTTGTACGAATTAAACATTCCAACCCCAAATCACCCCAACCTCGAATTGGAAGTTACATTTATTGTTTCACTTAAAAGTTACTTCTTATTCAAAGATATAGATAAAGCCTCATTCATTATTCCCGCATATCTCCCCACGACCCCACTAAAAGCTCTAACCCTATACTATCTTGAAATCAAGTTTGTATCGCGACAACACTGACATGATTTATGATCATCATAACCATTCCCACAACCGTAACCGAAACATGTAACCATGATTGTTTAGTATATTTGAAATCTGAATGAATTTTAAGGAATTAGGTGAATGACAGAATAGAGAGAATCTTCTGTTAAAAAGTACTTTTTTTACTTTTCAACGATAAAAGTGATGTAAGGTAGAAAACGGGAAGATGATTTTTAAAATCATGTGATGTAAAGTGATCCACGTGTGATAATGATTCTTTCTATTACTTAAAGATGTTTATTTACGGAGGATTCAACGTGTATGAAAGTTTTTGAAATTTACCAACATGAAAAAGTATCAAACTTTCAGAAACGGAGATTGTGTGCGGTAAGTGCGAGATCTGTTATTCAGTTTTAAAAAATAGTAATATTAATATTAATGATATTTCTGATACTGGAAATTGTGCACAGGCAGCTTGTGGACTAGCAACAAGGCCTCAAAACCAGGTGGAAAACATTGATGCTGCAGATGCTGATAATGAATTAGCAGTAGTTGAATATGTGGAAGAAATCTATAAATTCTACAAGATGACTGAAGATGAGTTTAGAGTGTGCAATTATATGCCATGGCAGAACCACATCAATGAGAAGATGAGGATGATTTTAATTGATTGGCTGGTTGAAGTTCATAACAAGTTTGAGCTGTTGCCTGAAACTCTTTACCTCACTATTGATATAGTGGATAGGTATCTTTCAACTAAGGTGGCTTCAAGGAAAGAGCTTCAGCTGATTGGCATAAGCTCAATGCTGTTAGCCTGCAAATATGAAGAGATTTGGGCTCCTGAGGTGCTCTTTTTGAGCCTTTTTTTCCCCTTGTTAAAACCCTCTTTCAATTTGATTAAGGCTTTGTTAATGATTAATTTGCTATTGCAGGTGAATGATTTCATGTCTATATCTGACAAAGCATATACCAATGAACAAATACTTTCCATGGAGAAAGAGATCTTAGAGAAGTTGGAGTGGAATCTCACAGTTGCTACTCCTTATGTCTTCCTTGTTAGGTTCATCAAAGCTACTCTTCCTTCTGATAAAGAGGTAACTAACCAAACAAGTGTATGATTCCTATTTAATGGTGTATAATATATGATTCAAAAACATGCATCAAACAAGAAATATACTCAAAACTATTTGACATACATACAAATTTTGTACGGCATTTTGATGTATGTCAAAATTACAAAAATGCTACTTTGATTTATTTTGGGTGCAGAAAGAAACTGGAGTATGTCAAATGGCATATTTATGCAAATTGGAAATATAGGGAGTGTTTTGGAAATATATTTTCAACAGAATTATAAAAATGACATTTGATTTGATCTATACGCAAAAAAACCCCGAAATTCCCCCACTTGTATGTAATGGATGTCTAACATATGATAAAACACTGTTATTTTGGTGTGTGCAGATGGAAAACATGGCGTTTTACCTAGCAGAAAATGGACTAATGCAGTATCAGTTAGTGGTGTCATGCCGCCCATCGCTAATAGCTGCAGCTGCTGTGTATGCAGCCCTTCATTATCTGGGAAGAACTCCTGTTTGGACCGAAACACTCGAACACTACACAGGCTATTCAGAAGAACAACTCAAGTAAAATTTATGTATAATCTTGTTTTCATTTTTGCAGTTTTTGTTGTTGTAACAGTGGCTAAAGTAAAGCTTTGTGGGATATTTGCAGGGAATGTGCTAATATGTTAATGAGATTCCAAAGGGGTGTTAAAGAAACTAACCTCAAAGGAGTTCACAGAAAGTTCTCTAGTATTGACAGAAGTGCCGTGGCGCTGCTTCCACCTGCTACTGATCTGCCTAGATTTGATTGAATCAAGCTACTGATTTTGCGGAATTTTAGTAGTATTTTCTAATGGTTGCTTATTATTGTGTATGTAGTCAATGTAGATGCTGAATGGTTTTTAACTATGTAAAACCTAAAGCTAAGATTGAATGGTTCTAGATCATGAATGTATTCAAATTTGGTTTCTTTTAACACCTCTTAAGATAAAGTAATTTCAAGCTTAAACTAATCGGGCGCTGTACACTGATTAGGTTGCTGCACACCCATCAAAAATACCTAACAGGCCTTAATTCACATGGAGTTACATATTTTTCTTTAATTCTAGAAAGTTTATGTAAAAATGACAGAGTATATAACATATTCTTGGGCCCTAACCAAAAGCTTAAGATAATAGTTAAGGCCTAGGAATATGTTATATACACTATCAAAAAAGATCTTTAAGGAAAGAAAATTAAACTAAAGAAAACAAATAGGAAAAAACTAATTAAAAAAAAAAAACTTTAGAGGCCTTAAGTCACTGATTAATATCATAGATTGATTAAGATTAGTGTTCAATAATTCACGAAAAAGTTTTAACCAAAATCTAACAAGCTCTTGCAATTTATAAGATCAATGGATTTAATCTAACAGGCTCTCACATTTTACAGAATTTACCGAATTGAGTATGGAAAGAACAAATTTTGAATAAAAAAAATTTAAGGAAATAATTAACAATAGCTAAAAGAAGATAAAAGAAAGCTTAAACCCTAATACTAAGGCCCTGTTCTTTTGGACTTAAAAGCTACAGTAATCAGATCAGAACAGACAAACTCAAATCAGATCAGATCATACATTATTACTCTTTATTATTATTAATTTCGAGCATCGTTTTTCCGCTCGACATTTTTCGACGACGGTTTTCGAACGAGTTTTCCGGCGACGGTATTCGGGACGACTTTTCCGACGACGGTTTTCGGACTAACTTTTCCGGCGGTGATTATTCGGCCAACTTTTCCGGCGGTGATTATTCGGCTGACTTTTCCGCCGACGATTTTCAAGCCGAGTTTTTCGGTGACGATTTTCGGGACGAATTTTTCAACAACGGTTTTCAGATTGACTTTTCTGGCGGTGATTATTCGGCCGACTTTTCCGGCGACGATTTTCAGGCCGAGTATTTCGGCGACGGTTTTCGGACTGACTTTTTCGACAATGATCATTCGGCCAACTTTTCCAGCGACGGTTTTCAGGCCGAGTTTTTCGGCGACGGTTTTCGGAATGAATTTTCCGGCGGTGATTATTCGGTCGACTTTTTCGGTGACGGTTTGGTCAAATTTTTCGGCAGTGATTATTACTACTACTACTACTATAATTATTATTATTAGTAATAGTAAATATAATCTTGTATTACATTTCTCATAAAAAAATAAGTATTACAATTATCAAAATAAAAATAAAAATAAAAAATAAAAATAAATAAAAATAAAAAATAAAAAATAAAAAATAAAAAATAAAAAATAAAAAATAAAAAATAAAAAATAAAAAATAAAAAATAAAAAATAAAAAATAAAAAATAAAAAATAAAAAATAAAAAATAAAAAATAAAAAATAAAAAATAAAAAATAAAAAATAAAAAATAAAAAATAAAAAATAAAAAATAAAAAATAAAAAATAAAAAATAAAAATAAAAAATAAAAATAAATATAAAAATAAAAATTAAAATTAAAAATTAAAAATTAAAAAATAAAAAATAAAAATAAAAATAAAAATAATTCAAATCAGATCATATCAGATTAGATCAGATCAGATTAGGCTAGATCAGTCCTAAAGAACAGAGCCTAAAACAAGAAAATAAAAAATGGTCCAAAGAGGCAAAGACCATTTACATGGGATTACAAAGGGTATTTATACGAAAATACTAGGTTCCACACGTTTTTTTTAATAAGGCTTAAACGGCTTCTCGGGTCCATATCCGACCAACAACTTCAAACAACTGTACCCTCTTCGTTTCAAGTCGTAATTGTATGTGAGATCTACCGTTGGGAAACTCTTTGAATCTAGTTTCTAATATCCTAGAATCGCATCAATCCGACGTAGCTAAAGTTATGTTGAAAATAGTGAGGGATTGTCAAAATCCTTCAAATCAAATCGAATAACTTCAAGCCAACTCTTCACCAATTGTCAACTCACCATGACTTTTCGCTTCTACTTTGGTCCCTACCGTTGCCTACTTTGATGGTTTTCAACCCATTTAGAGAATCTTTTATCCAAATTTAAAAACATGGAAAAGACACAAAATGCTCAAAACGAATTTATTTGCGGCAAAATGGCTCCTAAGAGCACAATTAGCATATGCTATGCACTCATCTCTGTCCACCAAAAAATTGTCAATATTATGACATAATATTTGAAATGAATACCTCTAGTTGTATAAAACCGAAACCAATCGAACTGAAATTGAAAACAATTGCTACAAAATTAAATCGAACTAAAATAGTTGTACCATTTAGCTGATTACTTCTATAAACTGAAGATAACTACAATTGAACTGAACTGAAATGAAATGAAAATTGAATGAAATACACTTTATCCTAATTGAACTGATTAACTGAATTGAGAGTGATAAGTAAAACCATTTTTCTACAAGAGCTGATAGATGCATAACTGTTAGGGAGCGTAAACAATTTTTTTGAAATCTATACATCATATGATAAACTTATGACATATAACGTTAGATTCTACTAAATATATAAAAAAAATAAAAAAAATCAAGTATACATCATACTACATAATATAAACATCATATTATATACCGATGTAAATTATCAAATTATAATTTTGACATCATTCTACTAAATATAAAACTAACACATCATACCGTACAAGATAAAACATCATACTATACACAATGTAATTACACTAGCTCCGTTTACTAGAGTGTAAAATGTTTTCCTTGAAAATAGTTTTCACATTTTACATCGTTTACTTTGGGTGAAAAAATAAAATGTAAAATTTGGAGTGAAAACTCATTTTACACCATAGTGGAAACATTTTCCCCCAAATTTGAGAGTAAAACATATTTTCCGTGCAAGTAAACATTGAAAAATTTCTATGAAAATGAGTTTCCCAACATAAAATGTTTTTCATGGAAAATCATTTTACATCGAAAATATTTTACACTAAAGTAAACAGACCCTAAGCATAAACAAAGTAAGGGAGAATTTCTCCCACCACGACTACGCGCCAACAATTTCATTTCTCCCCTATGGGCTATGCACCAACAATTTCATTTCTCCCACCACGGCACCAAACTAGATTGCACTGAGTCGGGAATGGGTTCAAAAACGTATACCGAAGCAGGGATTGAAAACGACAAATCTAAAAAATAATGTTAATGGGTACAATTAATTTTAACATGAAGAATCGGAATCTAAAAAATAATGTTAATTTTAACATGTTTTTTTTTTTAAAGGAAAATAAAATTAGTAGTGTCAAATTTATAGATTTTCGAACAAGAGAAGCAGACTAGCAGAGTAAGAGTGCGAGGAGGTTTGCTTGCTCTAACCCACCTCATTTCCCCCCTTTTTTATATCCAAATTTGACTATAAAAATCTGAATTGAGTCTCTTCTGAAAGAATTCTTCCTCTGTAATTTGGCACCTGTTCTTTTGTTTACTCCAAAAAAAGCAAAAGAAAGATGAAGAAGATTATGAATTGTTTTAACTTTACAAAGCCAAGGAGGCCATTACCAAACACTGATCGTCAAAATCCTGGACAAACATCCAATGTTAATGCTGGGATTCCATCTTCTTCCAATGTTAATAATGCTGGGATTCCATCTTCTTCCAATGCTAATAATGCTGCGATTCCATCTTCTTCCAATGCTAATGCTGGGATTGCATCTTCTTCCAATGCAGGTATATCAATGCTTCATCGATTTTACATTTGAATTGGATTTATCAACTTATATTATTAAGTGGGTTTAAATTATACTCCAAATTCAACTATATAGAATGGGTTTAATTTTCTGGGTTTAATAATGTTAGTTATCTTTGATTATATAGTGGCAAATGTGATGTTATGTTTTCTTAATTTCTTAATTTTTACTGTTAATTTTTACAGTACATGGATTCTTTCTGTATTTTACAGATTTTTTTTTCATGCAAAGGTTATTGTTTACTTGTTTCCATGTTGCTCTGTTATTGTTTATATTAAAGATTCAGTTCAATGTTGATTTCTTGAAAATTAAACAGTTTAATTGCCTAATTTTAGTTTGATTGGTTAATTTTTCATGAATTTTTTCTTTCAAATTATCACCTTAAATTAAATGGGGTTTGCATTTTCGATGATTCTGTATCACCCAATTTTTTCCTTTTCACTTAAATTGTTTTAAATTACTCCAAATTCAACTAAATTTTGGGTTCAAAATTTCTGGAATAAATGTTAGTAGTTAGTATTTTTGACTACATAATGGCAACTGTTGTATTTTCTTTCTTAATTACTAGTACTATGGCCGATTGACATGAAATGATCTTTGATTATGGTCAATCGTTTCTTTCTTTTATTTGACAAAATTTTCTGGTTTTTTTTTTTTTTCAAATGTGAATTGCTTGGTTGCTGGCCTATACTCGTTTATACAATTCAGTTCCATGCCGGTTTCTTGAAAATTACACTGTTTCAAAATGTTTGTTACTTTCGCTTTTTGTATCATGTTTTCAATGTTTACTGCAATCCAAGAACTTACTTGCATAGTTGCATGAATGTAATGTTGGGTACATTTTCAATGCTCTATATATCAATATTTGCAGTAATTTTTTACATAGAAAGTAGTGGAAAATATAGAGCATTGAAAACGTAACAAATATTATGTTCCTGCAACTAATTTAAGTTGCTGGATAAACATTGAAAAGATGAATGAAAAAAAAAAAGTAACAAACATTTTCTTATATATTTTAATAAGATTTTTAATGATTAAGATTCTGTCTACTCATAACTAAAATTCCAAACATAACCAATGTATACATATGTGGTTGATACATAGTAGTTGCAAGTACGAGTGGGTTTAGGCCGGGGGGGTTGACTCCGGTGGCAAATCTTGCAACGGGGGTGCGGAGATTTACATACGATGAGCTTTCAAATGCAACCGAGGGCTTTAAACCCGAACTCATTCTGGGTCGGGGCGGGTCGAGCACAGTCTACAAAGGGAAGTTGTTGGATACTAATGAGGTCAGTCCATCATCACGTATTTGCTAATATAATCTTGATCTTGAAATATATTATGTTACTTACTCCGTTCCAAATTAAATGAATGAATGCAGATAGTGGCAGTGAAGTATTTGAATGTAGATACAGGACAATACAAGGGTACAAAGTATGAGTTCGAAGTTGAAGTGTCGATGCTAAGTAGAGCTAATCACCCGAATCTTGTGAAATTAATTGGATTCTGCAAAGACGAAAGTCGTAATGTGAGGATGGTTGTCTACGAGTACCTGCCTCTTGGCTCCTTGGACTCCCATCTCCACGGTTAGTTCGTAATGCTTAGCGAATTACTAGTTAACATTGTTGTTGTGGTTGTTGCATGGTTTGATTACTGAAAAAATGAAAATTACAGAGCTTCCAGCTGATAGTGAGGGTCTAGGTTGGAGTACGAGGATTGACATAGCATATGGGATAGCAAAGGGGTTGAATTATTTGCACCACGTGATGGAGCCGCCTATGATATACCGCGACTTGAAAGGCGCAAACGTCCTGCTAGGGGAGGGCTACCACACTAAGCTGTCTGATTTCGGCCTGGCGAAAAAGGGCCCCGCTGGTGACGTGACCCAAGTCAGATCCCGAATTATGGGCACCTATGGTTATTGTGCACCCGAGTACGGTTCGTCTGGCTACATGACATATAAGTCAGACATTTACAGCTTCGGTGTTGTTTTGTTGGAGCTCCTCACCGGAAAAAAGGCAACCTTTCTCAGCCGAGATGGAAGGCAAGTGTATCTGTCCAACTGGGTACGTACGTACTTACATACCTAAGATGATATGATTCTTTCGTTTTTAATTTTTAATTTAATTTTGAGTCCATATATTTCGGGTCACGTAAAATTAGGAGGTATTTTGCAAAATCCCACATTCTAGGGTATGAGTCATAAATACATTACATAGTCTATGTATAATAGGCCGGGAATAAGGTGATGTTGGTTGTTTTTTTTTTTTTTTTAATTAAGGGTTAAGGTCGTGTTGTTTTGGACTGAATTAATCTGAAGTAAACGGCTAACTAATTGGGACATTGGTTGGTGGTAAATGAAAAATGCAGGTGGTGCCAACATTATATGACCAGGATAAGAAGATGGAATACCTGGAATTAAGAGACCCGATGCTGGGACAAGACTATCCACCAACAGGAATGGTAAGAGCACTGACGACGGCAAAAATGTGTATAGATGAAGAAAATTTCAGACCAACTGCAGCAGACTTGGTGAACACTGTGGGCTTCCTTTCAAGACAGGGCTATGATCCTGGGATTCCTCGCTACGGCTACTCTGAGCTTCGAAGAACTCGCTCTGCGTTCCACTAGCAGATATAATACCTATAGTTAGTTAGTTAGTTAGTTAGCCAAGGGAATTGTGTTTTGGTAATCTGATATTATTTTTTTTGTTAGCAAGTTTCTATATTTCTAGGAGTCTGACTTTCAAAGAAATGTCAACATTCATGGGTAGTAGTAATAATAAACATAATGCATAGTAGTGTTTTGGTTAATGTGGTTGGTATGTGAATATTTGCAGCAAATAAAATGTTTACAAAAACTATGTCAATTTGCTGTGCACAGATGGAAAACATGACCTTTTACCTGGTCACTCTGCCCACTGCTAATTGTTGCCACTGCTGTGTTTGTATGCAGCCATCTCGTAGTTTGGGCAGAACTCCGGTTTGAACTGAAACGCTCGATCAATACACTGGCTACAGAAGAAGAGCTCAAATCTTGTATTTCGTTTTCATTTTTGCAGTTTGTTGAGCAGTGACCGGAGTGCCACAGTGCAGCTTCCACCTGCTATACATCTTAATTCTTAACAGCCAATGAGATTGATTGATACGAGCCAATCTAGTTTTCATAGGACAGCTATGTGCTTTTGTCAGACAGTAGTATCTCTATGTAGGTTTGAAGAAGATCTGGTTTACAAAACTAGTTTTCAGATCTGGTTTCTTTTGTACCTCTCAGATCTTATCTGCCTACCTATCAGATTAAGAGAGTATATACTATATAGTATTAAAAGTATCATCAAGAATTTGCCCTAACTGTTAAGGAACTTAACCGAATTCAACTAAATTGAACAGGAAAATCCACAATGAATGAGATAAACAAAGAAATTTATTGATTTGATTGAAACGAATACAGAATTTCCTAATTTAAAAAAGAAATACAAGTATACCAGAAGCGAAACAAGATCTTATTAGTGAGTATATGTTTCAAGAGAACTTCCAAGTATATTTTGACTAATGATGTATTCCTGTATTGTCATTGTTTCTCTCATTTTCACTTTCTTCATTCACCACCCTAACTTTGGTTCCGCAGCAACCCTTCTCACCGTTCTCCTTCCCAAGCTCGGACTTCCTCTCCATAAACTCCGAGTTTTCCTTCCAAATCTCTCCGTTGGCATAAACCTCCTTCTTCCAAATCGGCACTGAAGCCTTTATTTCATCGATCAAGTACTTGCAAGCGTCCAACGCATCAACTCGATGAACAGATGATGCAGCTATAAATATGCTCGTTTCACCAACTGCAACGGGGCCTAGCCGATGAGCCACAGCAATCAAATTGAGGTTCCAAATTTCTCGAGCTGAAGAACATATGGACTTAACACAGCGAATAGCCATGGGAACATATGCTTCATATCTTAGCTCCACGACTTCTTTTCCATCAAAAGTATCACGTGTTGTGCCAGAGAAAGTCGCTATGGCACCACAAGCTGGAGCATGTACAAAATTTATGTACTTAACTATGTCAATGGGGCTATTCTCTTCTAGTACTTCAACAAGAGTTTTCTCCTCTTCATCCATTTGAAAAGATTGGCCTTTTTGCTTCTAACCTAAGAATAAATCAATTTCAACTTCGTATAGCAAACAGCCTTCTAGTTTCTGGCAAAATATTCCAACAAACACAACAAGGGCATCTTTTAGAAGCTGCATACCACTTAGATAAACTGATCAAGAAATCTAATCCCCATAATCCAAGTAACTATAAGTCAGTAATTATGCTCATATTGGCTAACACAAATTTTCAAACAGTAGAAAATTACCCAAACCCAAGTAGCTAAACATCAAATAAAATTGCACGAGGGTCCGATTTTGTTGCAAATTTCTGCTTCAATAACAGTTTAAGGACTATAGCTTTTTCTCAGGAAAAAAAATATTACTGATAGAGCTCTTCCCTTTACTGTTAGAGGACCATCTCAACCAAAAGCTTAAGTTAATAGTTGAGGCTCAGTAATATGTTATATACTCTATCATTTACGCTCTATTTATTTTGAAGGAAAACATTTTCACAAAAAAAAAAAAAATTTCTCATTTCCTTTGTTTGAAAAGAAAGGAAAAGATGGTCCTTCTACGGGAGGAAAACATTTTCCTCTCAAGGAACGTATGCAACATTTTCCACGATATTTCCTTACTTCCCTCCCTTTTCCGGTCCCATTCATCCATTCTCTTCCATTTCTTCTTCTTTTATTCCCTACTATTTTTTTCCATGGAAAATTAATTACTAATTTGGAGTATTTTCCTTTGAAAAAAAATAAATTTCCTTTAAAATTGTTTTCTATTCAAACAAACAGAGCCTTAATATCTGAAATTATTAACTAATATAACTGACAAATTGATAATCTGAATCCTAAGTGGCAGTTCCTCCTAAGTATGAAAGTGAAGTCTTCTCAATTTCAATTGACAAAATAACAATTTACAGTAATGAAATTTCCCTTATTAAATAAATAAATAAAAACCATGTTTAGAATAAAGATGATTAAGCCAAAAAAAAAGGACCTAAAATATGATAACTTTCCCTTATTTCTTCATGGGAAAACAAATTTAAAGATGAAACAAAATTGGAAAAGAATGAAAGTAAAAATTGAAAAACGGTAAAGACAGAACACATGAGAAATACCTGAATTTGAGCTTGCTGGGAGTCCGCGGACCTGCAAACAAAGAGAAATGAAGATTTGAAGAAGCATAATACGGAGTAGCATATACACAACAAATTCGCTAAATATTAATAAATTTAAATAAATAAACAAATAAACCAAACAAACAAACAAATAGATTAAGCAAGATTCGTTCTCAAACACCCATCCCAATAAGGCAATTGGCTAAGATTGTTTTTTTTTTTTTTCTTGAACTTAAACTTGCATCATGACTTGAATAACATCTCAAAAAAAAAAATGAGGTAAAAATGAAGTTAAATATAATACAACACATTTTTGTATTCCATTACAATCAATATCTACTTCAAAACTATTGCAAATCGATAGAACCCATCGTAAAAAGTTGTATGAAGAAGCAACGATGTGAAAGAGGAGCGACTGTATTAGTAGATAACTCTTATAGCGATCTAGGTTTTGTCAAAGTTGATTTTATTTTGATTTATTTTGATATGTATTTAGTTGTCACTGATTTCTATTGTAGGTGTCGTATGACTTTCAATTAATGAATTAACTCTTCCCTCTTTGTTAAAAAAAATAGAGTAGAGTTGACTATGGGCTGGACTAGAGATGGCGGCGAATCGGATCTGGACTGGATCCTAATGGATCCAGATCCAGATCCGTTTTTTCTGCCAAGATCCAGATCCGCTTTGAATCCGGCGGATCCATAGAATGAGGATCCTTTTATATTATACTTACTAATTGAGATAATTAAAACTTTTAATGCACTAAAATTGTCATTTTATCACATACACAATTAATATGCAAATTAAAACCCACTACTAACTTAGTACTAACAAACTAACATCATCAACATTCTAAAATTCATACATTAAATAATCAAATTGGGTAGTATTGGGCATTTGGGCCAGATAACTTATAAGATTATTATTAATTTAGTACATGTTTTATTAAAAAAATGGATCCGCGGATTTTAATGCGGATCTATAAACAAGATCCATATCCAGATCCGCATTTTCCCAGAGGATCCGTATCCGATCTGGATCCGTGCGGAAGATCCAGATCCTCAAAAATGGATCTGGATCCGCGGATCCAGGTTGCCATCTCTATGCTGGACTGGTTTCGAGCTTGGCCCAACACTTAAAATGAAGGTTTAGTCAGGTCGGGCTTAGTTTTGACTCAAATGCCTTGTCCCAAAATTTTTGTACAACAACAATAACAATAATAATACAAGTAATAAGTTTTTTATACTTCATCCGTTTCAAAATAGATACAACAATTTCTATTTCGAGAAGTTCGAAATTATTTGCAACTATTTTAATCTTTCTATTTTTGTAATTTTTTTTTCATCTCCCATATCATCACATGTTCCACTTTCTCTCTCTATCCATATTACTATCACAGTTAAATTTTACATAGGAGTCTGCGTTACTCCATTTGTTGCATTTATTTTGAAACAAAAAAAAGTATTTGTTTTAAGACTTTCAACCCTATATATAAACTAACAAGGAAACTAGATTATTTGTGATAGAGATGATAGTCTTGCTTTGGTCTAACAAAAACCTAAAATCAATCAACTCGAAAACTAAAACAATCATTTAGGACTTGTTCTCTATCGTTTTTTATTTTCAGTTTTTTTGAAAACTAAAAATAAAAATCAAGAAACCACAAAAAAGTGATTTTATTTTGATTTTAATAAATAAATAAATAAAATGGTGCCGAACACACAGTTAGGACTCCGTATAACTTTAAGCAACATTAGAAGCCTTTTATGGAGTACTTTTTTTCTTTCATATATCAACTTTTGACCTTTTTTATAACTTTGTTTACTTTTGATTTAATTAATAAATTATTAAATGATATAATGATTAAACAAACTAAAAAGAGATTTTTGTATATTGACTAAATAAGGTGACAAATTTCTTTGCTCTTGTCCAAAAAGTAGGTGAAAAAGAATACAACTACTCAATAGAAAATTTGTCGAGTCATGCGTGGTTGAGCGCTTGAGCACTACCAAGAGTCCAAGAGTTCTTTTTGGCACAACAATGGCACATCTCACATAGTCACAAATCATATGCGAAGTATTAGAGCTCGTTTGGTAGCCGGTTATAAATCATGGTAATGAGAATGAATTTATAACTAAATTTGGAAGGGAAATCAAAATTCATTCCCATGGTGGTGCTACCTTAGCTCCAATTTATCTAATTTTCTTCACAAATATCCATTCCCATCAAATACGTACCACCCTCCCCAATGGTAATGGATGTGAATGAAAAATGAGAAGAAAATTGAAACTTGGGGATGAAAATTTATTTTCCATGGAGATTATAAGGTTCGTTAACAAAATTACACTATAAATTCATTACCATTACCACAATTTATTACACAACCAAACGGGCCGTTAATTCTTTAACAAGGGATATAATATGTGAATTACTTATCTTCATCCAAAAATAAATGTTTTATTTTTCTTTTCGATTCATTCTAAAATAATGTTTTATTTCTACTTTAACTAATATAATAAAAAAAGTAATATGATCCACTTATAAAAAGACATTTATACATTTAAAATATCCTCACACAACTTTTTATTCACCTCTAAGACAACTTTATATCCTCACTACAAGAAAAAAATACTACATTGGGATGTTTGGTATATATTTAGAAAAATGAAAATAAAATTAAAACAAATTAGAAAAAGAAAATATAATATTAAATGATACCATTATTTGTTATTTGGTATAATTATAAAAAAAAAAAGAAAATAAATTAAGAAAGAACTGATTTTGTTTCCACAAGATTGATAAAGGTAATAAAATGGTGGTGATGATTTACGTTAAGAAAGATCATGTTTTACTAATATCTTTTATCAAACCATATATAATGAAAATGACTTAATTCCATTTCAAACTCTAAAAATGGAAAGGAAAAAAAAAACATTTAGAGCATTTGTAACAGGTTAGAAGTATAATTTTTTTTTTTCATCTAATCGACTACTCATACAAAGATAATAGTATAAACTGTATAATAAATGCAACAATGGCACGAGAAAATTATGTAAACACCAATACAACCTTAGCATTCTTTTCATAACATATTAATTACAATAATTTGACAGAAAGTAGAGAGAAAAATGTCAAATTATTGCTGTTAATATGTTAGAGATGGAGTATAAAATTTCTCTTTTTCTCATTTGTCTCTTTTTTTAATCCCCTGCAAGCAAATCAACAAAATCACTCCAAAATGCCCAAATAAATCAATCAATCAACAGGATACAATACTGCTTTTAATCTTTTTACAAGGGGACTACAGTGTCAAAGATTACAAAAAAGGAAAGAAAGAAAAAAAAAACATACTACAGTAGTAAAAATACAACTCTTACGAATGGCGATTCCGATGAAATTAACAAGGAAAAAAAGGGCAAACGAATAAAAATGGATGCCGCTCGCTGTGGTTAGGGAGAGAGATATGGTGGCCTGGGTGGTTGCACACTAGAAAGAACGTCACACGAAATTGTCGAAGCACCTTCTATAACCTCTATAGTCTATATTAGTACAAACTTAATATACAAGAGTACATAATCACGTCGCTAAGCTTTGATAATTACCACTCGGCCAAAAACCGGTCAAGGTGTTCTATCGCCGGGACCTGAAAGCATAATCTGCCAACAAAAACGAGCAAACTTCCTTCAGAATTTGCCAAATGTGGCAAAAATAGTGTGAGGCGGCCTTAACTTAATATTAATGTAAGACTGTCAATTTTAGCATGACTTTAACCAGACGTTTGGTAGCTTAAATCACTCGGGTAATATTATTACTTTTAAGGTGCTCTCATCGCCTAAAAAAACAAGAAGTTTCAGTTCAGATAAGATCTAATCAGGTTTAATAAGTTTAATAAAGTTTAGGACAAATCAAGTGTGATAAGGTCCAATTGATTCTTATAATTAGGGGCTTAGGGCCTATTTTATTCAAAACTTTGTGTTTTTATATTATTAGTTCATAAATCAAAATGGGATGCATTAACTTAGGGAAGCTTGAACTTACATTACAGTCGAAAGCAAATCTCCGTGCAAGCATAATGGCTGCATTTCTATCCCTCTCTGATTCGAACGCTATAATGAAGCTCAATCCTTGCTTTACTTGCCAGAATATTGCTTGTGCTGCGGCGTTTCCCCCACCCCTAACCCCACAAAGCTGAAGAAAATCGGAAAGAAGAATAAGTTACACTAATCATAATGTTTTCCCTAGATAGAATAACCAAATTGGAAGTTAACATCTCTAGAATAAGAAGGCTCTTTGTAAATAACTTTACAATTAGAAAGCTTTAAATTCTCTCAAAACACTAGTTGAGAGAATTCAATTAAGCGTACCTGCATTGCGGCAGAATAGTACTCTTTGGCAATGGTTGTCTTCCCTTTACAAAGCTTCATTCTCATCTTTCCAACATGGAGAGCATGGATACATTGTGATGGTTGATCTACACCGTTCATTTGAGTGACAACTACCTGTATAATCCAAGATATTTATACAAATCAATTGACAAACCTAAAAAAATACTTATCCGTAAATGAATTCTTACAACAAAGGACTTTTCACGTATGCCGAGACAAAACTTTGAAGAGTAATATCTCTATGTATCTTAAAAAATTATAATCACTAAATAATAAAAAACAAGTTGAAACGAATCCAACGAGATCCCACATGACTATATTTTTCTTTATGTATAAGTGACAAATTACGATCAAAGTAGATATTATGAATGGTGTCAAAAGTACACTTGTTGCAAGAATTCATTTACAGAGGAGTAAAATTAAAAAAAAAACTCCATCAATCCCTTCTAGCAGGTCACAGAAATGTAGAATGATACTGTACTTTTTTGTACTTAATCCTAATGTCCAAAATATAAGCCGGTTTACCCTCTAGTTTTATATTAAAGGTAACATAATCATCTAATCGATAGTAAATTTCATGAACAAGAATAGCTTACATTGAACTCAGTATCATGTCGACGTACAAGGGCCTCAACATAGCTTCCCAAACCCGGTGCTGATGAGCAAAATCCATTCAACTTCAGATTAGAACATTTTGGTTGCTAAATGAGTTGACAAAACAATAAACTGCATCAAAAAGTAAATGTGTGAACGAACCAGGATCAATAGGACCAGTGGTGGACACCGTGGCTTTTCCACCATCGAAGGTGATTTCTGCCTGCAAGATTCGTCCAGCATCACAAGGCTCTGGAGCATATAGTTGTTTATTGGCCCCTGAGATAGCATTCAACAACAAACACCGTTTGATTAACCCTTTTAGTTTTTACTAGCTACTTCTGACTATCAGTCAAAGAAATGGAGAATGAAAGAAGAATATTACTGCCTCTGTCCCATAATAAGTGCTCCATTTTGACTTTTGGCACTATTCACACGACAACATTGACTCCTTTTAATTTTATATATATATAAGAAAAAATATAATCATACGGGATCTCGTTTGATTCGACTCGACATGTATTCCAATTTCCAAATATATAATTTTTTGTTATACATAGCTCAAGATATTAATATTTAAAGTTATGTATCAGGAGATGTGAAAAGAAAAAAAAAAAAGTAAATGGAACACTTTTTGGATGGACGGAGTATCAATCAGCTATAACAGAGCAAGTGCTTTCTACTTGAGAAACAGCAACTATATCTCTACAAACATGCAAAGGTCCCAATCTCATGATAAGAAAAAAATTAACATGGGTAGGAAGAATAACATAAGCAGGTAATGAATACTACAAAAATTGGAAGAAGTTGCATAATTTCTACTATTATAAGACTGAACATATTAAAAACTTTTCAAGATTAACGTCAGTGTTGATATGTAAACAATTACCTGAAATAGGCTCCTTTTTGTCACTGTCAGATGTTACTCGGTACCATTGAATTGAGCACTCTGAAAGTTCTGCAGCCTCATCAGACCGTTTCTGGACCCGCAAAAATGAACCTAATAACTCCTGACCATCCAATTCATATAAACGAGACATTTCTTCCTCAATTTTTTTCTTCATCATCAACTGCAAAAAGTTATTAAAAAAGAAAAAATCAAAACTATGAGCTGATAGTAAAGGTAATAATATATGGTGCAATGCAACAAAACACCAAACAGATCCCATGACATTGAATTGTGATACAGGAAACACAAATAAATTATATACTTCCTTTATACCCAATGTCCCAATCCGAGTTTTCCCATTCAGAGATCTTTACTCCACTAAAAATTGGAAATTTCATATTGTAGAAACATAAACACTAAACAGTTTTAACTACCATCAAATATTCCTCTGATATAACAATATACGAAGTATTTCATAGACTCCTAGTTATTCACATGACAGTCTCATGAAAAAACTGAAAACCAGAACTTTAGCAGTTAGCACATATTGCTCAGGTGGAAGCTAATTAAAAGAGCGCTTTTCAGAAGCCAACTTTAACTATGTAAGCTAATCCTGCAGCAAAATGCCAGATACATAGACCACAGCCATAAGAAAAGCAGGGATGGTACAAATTACATACTCCCATCATTTAATGAAGAATGAAAGAATGCTATGATGAAACATATGTGCAAGAACTCACCCGCAGCAAACCACCCACCCCAAGGCACATCCCTCTCAAATCACTTGCACACAAATTGAAAGAAAAACACAGAAAAAAAAACACTACCTCCTTCTGAAGTTGAATAGAATGCTTAGCCTTCTCCATGAGCTGAGTCCTTAATGCTCGAAGTTCAAATTCCATGTCCATTACCTGCAAAGATGAAAATTGATAGAATAAAACACGATACAAAGAATAGATAGTAAAATATTCAACCATTTTATGAAATAGAATGGAAATAAATTAGAAGATTCCAAACTACTACTCCCTTTTTTAATTACTCACTTGTGTTTTTATCAAAACCAAGAAAATACTAGGAGTAGGAGAAAAAAAAAAATGATGATTAAAAGTTGTATAAAAAGTAAGAGAAATAGTATGGAAAAAAGAGAAAATAGGGCAATTTTATTGAAGTTAGTCAAAAGTAAGAGAGAAAGTATGGAAAAAGCACTTGGGAATCATAAATTAATAAATGTAAGAAGTGAGTAAATTAAAAAAAAAAAAAAAAAAAAACGGAGGGAGCATAATAGATTAATAGGTAATATTCCATTTCCAACACCAAAACAATGCATACCAAACATGCTCTTAGAAATAGATGGAGTATCGAGTACACTAACATGCATCAAAGCATGGAAGGTAACCCACAAACTTGCTATGTTTCGAATGTGAATGGATATATAGTAACTAAAAATCACTATATGTCCCCAGGGAATGAATAACTTTTTTAAAACTTTATGCAGAGACATGGCTTTCTAAAACAAAGGTCAAGGAAACTCGAAATTTAAAGAGTTGCAAAGATAAGTATTCAAGAAATGGTTACCTTGCTAGGCTGATGCAACATTTTGATGCGTCTAGCCTCTTGAACTTCTTTCATCAATTCTTCATAATCCTGATTTTAGGAAGGAGAATTGACAATTTTAGGAAGGATATATATTAACAAGAAAGTATCCCCGGAATCTTATAAAAGAATATATACTGAAGAATTAAAGTTTATATGCACAAAACTAAGCGCCAACTTGAGGATTTGAAACATGGAAGAGGTGATGAAGTTCTAGACTACAGCTAACACTGAGTATAAAAAGAATTATGGGCAAACACAAGAAATGAGGGAGAAAAGGATCATCAAATCCAAGCAATACAAACTTGCCTGTTTTCCTGAAGCTCGGGACATCTGCTCGTGTTCCTGAATGGCTTCTTCCACACGCTGAACAGCAGCTCTGGCATTTTCAATTTCAGCACGAGCAATAGATCTTTCCTCTTCAACGAGTCTTTTTGCTTCTTCTGACGCCTGATTGACAAGTAACAAAGAGTGACTTTCCTTCTCTTTTTTTGCTCCAATTAAGCTTTATGAATCTATAGTCTCTAACAAGTAATAATACAAAGAGCACCTGATGATTGAAAAGCATTTATATCTGACCATACCTGCTTCAAAAACTGTGCTAGTCTTTTAACCTCTTCTTTTTCATGAAGCAGTTCTCCTTCTCTTTTGGATAACTGAACAGCCAAAGCCTCAACCTGGGATACAATTAGAGGTTCAGCTAACCCAAACATAAAAGCTAAATTTGGAGGGGGAAATCACTATACTCTAGAAGTATATAAATACAAATGACAGTTCAATCCATTTCAATGTTATTAAAAGTCTACGAAAACATAATAGCGAGATCCTCTTACTAGTTATCATTCTCAAAGGCTAATTCTACTTTGATTCCAAGTTCCTACTTAATAAGTCAATTCATCATAAAATGGCTATTATCTAAACAGCCTCACCAGAATTCTGCAAACAAGAGGTTCACAATTCAATTCTAATATTTATTATCTCCTAGTGGGAATAATATGTTTCAAAATGCTTATTAATTGCGCCTTGAGCCAAAAATAGGTTGTGGAGATGACGCAGTTGGAATTTAAGGCGTCAAACAGCCCTGTTCCCACATCAATAGTCATCATGACCTGAAATGGGTCGGGTAAAGTAGTGCTTTGCTTATCCTTTAAAGAAGAAAAATAAAAACACTGCATATCCATGTCAATAATATTGTTCGTTGTTTGACTATTCAGCAAGTTTTGTCAATATTACTAAATTTAAGATTACTAAATTTCCCCCACAATTGATTAGACATCAGCTACTCCAGTACACTCAATCAGTCAATCAACAATTGCAGCCAATAAACAATTGCAGCGAAAACCTACTGCATAACAACTGAAGCAATCAACAAAACCCAATTCAAAATTAAACAAAAACTTAAGTTTCACTTCAACATTGAATAATTGGGTGCTATCTCTTGTGCAGTAAAATGACTGCATTCATCAACCAAAACACTAAACAATAACCACTAGCGACCCGTTTGGTTCTTGGTGATAAATTGTGGTAATGGCAATGAATTTTAAGTATAATTTGTTACGGAAAAACTTCATAATCCCCATGCAATACATAATTTTCATTCCCAAACTTGAAATTTCTTCTTATTTACCATTACCATCTATTACCATGGGGAGGGTGGTATTAGATGGGAATGGATATTTGTGAAAAAAATTAGATAAATTGGAGTTAAACAAGCACCACCATAGGAATGAAATTTGATTTTCTTTCAAAATTTAGTTATAAATTCATTCCAATTACCACCATTTATAACCGGCTACCAAACGGGCCGTAAGTTTCTTAAGAGAACTTTCACAAGCATTAGTAAGTTGTGTTACATAGACTCCATTAGAAGTACAAGGCACGGGTATGTGTCCATGTGTGGGACACATCAATTTTATGAAAAAACATGAATGTTTTTGGTTCGAAATGAAATTTAAGGTGAAAATGTGAAATAAAGAGCCCAAGTAATATAGTTAGTAAGACCTTTAGCAGGAAAGGCTCACTAAGATAAGGTGGACCTCATGATACATCAAAACATCTGATGTCATGAATCTTTTCCAAAAAAGCTTCATAAAAGCATGACCTAAAATATGAGTCTACAATGCAACACCAATCTAGTAATCTACTACTAAACAAGCAAACAAATTTCAGTAGAAACAGCTAAATTCAACTCACAAATTCCAATCAGACAACAGTATGATGGCACTAAGGCTTATATGAACTAGATCGGACAATCATCCTTACCATGGAAATGGCATCCTCTACATCAACCTTGTTTTTATCAGTCACACGGCCTCTTAAGGATTCCAGGGCATCTCTAAGCTTCTTCAAAAGAACATGTTTCTCCAAAGAAGCAGCTCCCTTCAGTTTATCCTGTATTCCGATAGCATATTTAGCCATTTAGGTACATAATGAAGACATAGATGTTCATCTTTAAAAGGCTTTACATCTAAGTTGATGCACAGATTAACTCAATTAATCAATTCATCATCTCTGAACTTGGGACATCGAATATGTCAAGCTATTAGCAGAAGTTATAATCTTTTCAATTGTCAGAAACTCAAACAACATGGAGGGAGGTCAGAAAATAACCAAAAGCTACTGACAGAATCCACACAATAAGGATCTATTAATTGCTAAACACAAACATATGAGAGTGAAGCTATATAAGTAAGTAATAAACCTCTTCTGACAACTTGGCTGCAGCTGCCAATCCCTTCTCAAATTTGTGAGCAAGATCACGAACGGACAGCCGTTTCTGCTGTTCCAGCAGCATTGCAGTCTCTTTGGCAACAATCTCCTTCATTGATAATGTCTTCCGGTCATCCTTGGCATCCAAAACCTGATTGTCAGCCCCTATCTTGTAGTTAGGAAACCGACTTGACAGGAACATCACATCGGTTGAAACAGCCGGGACATTTTCCTTTTGCATTGTTGCGAATCCACGAGTTAACCTCGTCATGGTGCACAATTCCGATAATTCTGCTCATCAATTACAAGACAACAAGTACTAACATGTTACTACAGTAAACCTCTCTCAACAAACCCATTACTAATGATTATTCAGGCAACAAACAAAATCTATTACTACAAGGACTCCCCAACCTAGTGCTCTGTAATGTGGGTCAGTGTTCACCAAACTCAAACCCTAAAGTAGGAGACAACCACCCAAACATCACTCAAACACCAAAATTATTATCCCTTTTTTAACTGTAAATTAAGAAACAAAACCAATTCAATAGAATCCAAAAACATGAATCACAAACTGATACACACCAATCACCATTGTAGCATATAATTAACACTAATCAACATGAATATGGAGTAAGAAGACCTCAGCTTGAGAGAATAAAAGCATATCTTTACTGAAAAACATCTAAGACAATACAAATACACACCCAAATGAAGAAATTCAGACAAATTGCAGTTTAGCACCAAATTCAAACACTGTGAATCCCAACAAAATGGTCTCATTTCTAAGATAAGAGTAAGAAAGCCAGCGTAAGCCCTAAGCTACCTACTTTTCATCAAGATGTAAACAGCATGAACTAAACCAAACACCAAAGTCAAAAACATTCAAAAAATGTGAACTTTAGCTTACAGATCATGAGAATGCAGAAGAAAAACAATGGGTTTTTCTGGGTTTTTGGGATTCTTGCACCAGATGAAATTTAAACAGGTAACTTAAAATCTGCTAAATTACAAAGATGATGGATGAGTGAGAAAGAGTCCAAAGAGGGTTTGAAGGAGTGAAAGAAAGAAAGATGTTTGCTTTTTCAAAAAAGGGCAGAAAAAAGCAAAGGCCTCTCTCACTCACCCTTATTCACCTGTCCTTGTTTATACCCTCTTGAACAATTTGTATTTTTTTTTGTCTAAGAAAAATAATAATTCAAAGACAGAAGGTCTGAAATTTTGCTTGAAACTTCAAAAATTCCATTTGTAGAGGCCCAATATGACATGTTGTTGATGTCACAGTTTAAATAAATGTTGTAATAAACTAATAATGAATGTTTAGTTAGTGATTTGATTAAATTAAGCTTCATTTTGGCACAGTTTGCAAACTAAAACGGCCCTAATCAATAGTTGACCGGTTGCTTAATGGCTCTCAGCTGTTCAGCAGTAGAATGTCTTGATTCCTTGAAATGTGAAAGAATGAAATTTCTTGTTTTTTGTCCTTTAGTATTTTACTTGCATAAATTGATTTTTTTTGGTTTTTGATTGGTTTCCCACTTTTATGGTTCACTTGTGCATCATATTGAATTATTTTAGCACTCCATTTGTTAGAACATACAGAGTATTTTTGAATGGATAACTTTAAAATTAATTTTGGTAGTGTCAAGATAAGAATATGTTAGATTGATTTTAAAAGTTGTCAACCCTGCTTAGACATAATAGAATAAAATATTACTGGAAGAAAAAAAAAAGTACGAGTATAACAAAATGAAAGATACTCCTTGTCTATAATATATTAAGTGTTTCATTTTGATTGGTAGAACTATTCCATAGTAACTTTGACTCTTTAAATTAATATATTTATAAAAAAAATATAGTCATGTAAAATCTCGTTTGATTTGTTATTGTGCACTTTCAAATATATAATTTTTTGTTATATATAGCTCAAAATATTACGGACTAATATTAAAAGTTGTTGTCTTATGAGATCTGAAAAAAGTAAATTGATCACTTATTTTGATACGGTGGTATAATGATATTTTCTATGGGATAGGTTAAAATTTTAGAATGAATACCAAAATCACACATTATTCTATATAATCAATGCTTGTTTTTAGTTAACATTTTCACGTTTAACATTTTATATACAACCCTAATTACTAAAAAAATGTATTTAGCATTTTCCTAAAATTAATATTTTACTCCCTTCGTCTCAAATAAAACTACTCAATTGTTTTTTGTATAGGTTTTAAGATGGTGTTGTTATTTTGTCATATTTTGGAGTAGTTTTATGGTGTTGTTAGTTAGGTAACTAATTGTTACTCCGTACTCCGTATTATATAAAGATATGAATTTCCATTTATATGTGGGTTCATATGCTTAAAAAGTAATTGAGCAAATAATTTAAGACGTCTAAAAAAGGGGAGTGGAGCAAATTTTTTTATTTTTTTGACAAAGTAAATACAAGTACTTCCTCCGTAACATATTAATAGCAACGATTTGATATTTTTTTACTCTACTTTATGTCAAATCTTTGTCATTAATATGTTACGGAGGGAGTATATAATGACCAATAACTATGAGAGGATTAAGAGTCGTGAGAGTCACTCGTTCAGAATATCATGTTCAAATGATAGTACACAGTAGTTGGTTGGAAAAATTCAAAATGAATGCTGGTGGATAATTTTTTTTTGGTGCAATTCTGGTGGATAATTTGTTGGTATTGGATTGTCCTATTCACTGAAATGGTATCACATAAATGGGAGTCATTTTGCTATTTCTATCCTACCTAAAAAATTAACAATTAGAGTTTAGAGTTTAACTAACAGAGTATTAGAGTTTTAACTTTTTGTTATGAAGATTTAACTAATAATTTGAAGATTTATTTTGTGTTAACTTGTTTTTGTAACGGTAACTGATTGTTTAGAGTTTTAGTTTTAAATTTTATGTAAAAGGAATCAATCCTCTATTGAGAAAGCTCCATATATCAGCCTTTTTATTTTGAGAATTTTCTTTAAAACTCTATTTCACCAAACATTCCTTTTATAGTTTTTGACTAGTAAAAACTCTAAAAATGCTCCAAACTTCTCTATATGCCTCAATCCTCTCTTCACCAAATCCCTGTCATATAATGTAAGAAAATAATGATAAATAAATAAAATTTGAAGGGGAATACCCAGCATTTGGAATATTAACTGGGGTATACAGCCATATAAATTTTACATTTATTTAAATAAAAATATTAATTTAATAAAAAGTCATATTTCATCTAGAATAAATTTTGCCTTTGAGAGATACTTGTTGTGCATTTTTTTATGGTGGGATAATGCTAACAACATACTAATTGTTTTTTTTTTGGCAAAGGAAGATACTAATTGTTGGCCTGAACAATGAGCGTGTTATGACTTATAAGATACTCTATATTAGATTTCTCGCCATTGTGATGAAGTTAAATTATATTTGCAAAATATATAATTTAGGATGAAATCCTTAAAGCGATTTCTTTATAGCAAGTTCAAATTCATTAAAATTGTAAAATTTATATATTTAAAAAAAAATACTCAAATAAAATTATTAGTATTTTATTCTAATAAAAATTATAAAAAAAAAAAATAAATGATGTTAAATTTTGGAGAGAAACTTTTTTTAAAGTTGTGTCAACTCTGTCGAGTGTCCCTTTGGGTTTTAATTTTGTAAAAGGAAGGCAGAGCTACGCCTGACTTTCTTTTATTTCTTATTCTCTACTGCTATGCGTGTAATAATATTAACACTTGTATTTAATTCTTTATTGTCTTTAATTGTATTGGGTTAGGCCTTATTTTACTGTCTGAGCCCACTTTGTTTTCCCTAGGTTTTCTAGAACTTTGTTCCTAGTATTTAAAGCAGGCTGCCTCGGGTGTAATGACAACACAAGAAGAATAATACAACAAAATCTTTTAGCCGCAATTCTCTCATTCCAATTTATTTTTGCTTTCATCATGATATTTTTCACCTAACTTTTCATGGTATCAGAGCTAGTTGGCTCAATTTTCGAAGCATTACAGTCCTGATATTCTGCATCCATGGCTTCTAAAGGAGGGGGCATCTCGATGTCTGATATACAATCACCTCTCTATCTTCATCCTTCAGATGGACCAACCACTGGGAGTATACCAGAGAAGTTAAGTGGACCAGCAAACTACAGAGGTTGGAAGAGAAGTATGGAGATTGCACTATCTTCAAAACGGAAACTGGGATTTGTTACTGGATTGGTGAAGAGAGATGCAGATGATGCTGAGAAGCAAGACCAGTGGGATACGTGCAACAATATGGTCATTGCTTGGCTAACATCTTCTATGACACCATCAGTAAAGGAATCAGTGATGTATATGAAGACAGCTAAAGATATTTGGAATCACCTTGAGAGGAGGTTTGCCCTCACTAATGGAACAAGGAAGTATAAGTTGAATAGGGAGGTCTATGACCTAAAGCAAAGGGATAAGATTGTGACAGAGTACTTTACAATGATGAAGACAATGTGGGATGAACTGGATGGGATGAGCCAACGTCCAGCCATCACCATAGTAAACGCAGAGTTAACAGCATATGTTGACAGCATAGACTGAGAAAATGCAGAGCTGAGACTGTTCCAGTTCCTTATGGGACTCAATGAAGAGTATACTGCACAAAGGAGTCATATACTTATGTTCACACCACTACCTTCAGTGGAAGAAGCTTGCTCTAGGATTGTTGATGAAGAATCAAAAAGGGCAGTGCTGAAAGAAGACAAGGAAAATTATGAAACTGCTGCAATGTATGGGAAGAAAGAAGAGCAGTGTAGTGTGTGTGGTCGTAGAGGACATACCAAAGAAAAATGTTGGAAAGTAATAGGTTTTCCAAAATGGCATCATATGGCTAAGAAACAACTGAGAGATGGTGAAGGAAGCTCAGGTAATTACAAGAAGGATAGATGGATGAAAGGAAAAGGGCCTCACAGTGGGTCTAAAATGGCAGCCCAAGCTCAGATGGAGGATAATGTAAACTTCACAGGGGAACAACTAGAGAAACTCATGAGCATGATACCTCAAAAATACAAAGAGGGAACTGAAACAGAAGATGAAATAGATCAGAGGTTTGCAGGTATGATTTCATGTTATAATGCTTTGTATGTGGTAGATGCTTGGATTGTGGATACTGGGGCTTCAGATCACATGACAGGTAATAAAGACCTGTTGTGTGACATAGTGATTGTACATAACAAACCAAAGATTAATTTACCTACAGGTAAGTCAGCTGAAATCACTCACAAAGGAAATGTGAGATTAGTTAATGGAATAATTCTAAAAGATGTATTGTTGGTGCCTGAGTTTCAACATAACTTAATGTCCATTAACAAAATATTGAAAGATGAAAACTGCAAGGCTGTCTTTAATCCCAAATATTGCAAGATTCAGGACTCTCAATGGCAGACTGTTAAGGCAGTAGGAGTGGTGAAACAAGGACTTTACTATCTGGTGAACAAGATGTTGGAAGAAATCAAAAGTGGATGTGAAAGCTTGAAGAATGAAGAGACTAAAAATAAATGTAGTGTTTTTAATGTTACCAAAGAAAATGAAGGTGTCTTGTGGCACAATAGGCTAGGACATGCTCCTTTAGAAAAATTGAAAATGATTGGTTGTATCTCAAAAGATTACAAAAATCACGATGTATGTTTGACATGTCCAATGGCTAAATTTCAAAAATTGCCTTTTAACTCAAGCAAATCTTGTGCAAATGCAGAATTTATTATGATTCATTTGGATGTATGGGGCCCTTATAGGGTTCAAACTAGAAATCATCAGAGGCACTTTCTTACCATTGTGGATGATTACTCTAGGGCTACTTGGGTATATCTCATGAAAGCAAAATCTGAGTCATTTGATGTTATCTGCATGTTCATTAAATATGTTGAAATTCAATTCAAAAGGAAAATTCAAGTTATTAGATCAGATAATGCTCTTGAATTCGATGATGGGAAATGCAAGAAATTATATCATGACTTTGGAATAATACACCAAACATCATGTGCCTATAGACCCCAACAGAATGGTAGGGTAGAGAGAAAACACAGGAGCATTTTGGAGATTTCAAGGGCCATTAGGTTACAAGCTGGTCTTCCTCTAATTTATTGGGGTGACTGTGTCCTTGCAGCCACCCACATTCTGAACAGACTTCCTTCTCAACCTATAGGGAACTGTACCCCTTATGAGAAATTGTTTAAGAAGAAACCAGAATACTCTCACCTCAAGGCCTTTGGATGTCTGGCCTTGGCTAGCAATCCAAAGGTCCCTAAGGACAAATTCTCTTATAGAGGAGTTCCATGTGTGTTCTTAGGCTACCCTCAAACTCAGAAGGGATTCAAGTTGTTAAACTTGGTTACAAAGGAGGTATTTATGAGTAAGGATGTAATATTTAATGAAGGAATTTTTCCCTACAATCATCATGAGCAACAACCAGCATACTTTCATCCTATTCCAGTCAGCATGCCAGAAGGGAAAAACACTCAACAGAATGACCTCTGTGCAGAAGAATACCCAACTGTACAGACTGATGGCATATATGAAAATGAAGTGCCAACTGTAGAATCAAAAGAAGATGTGTACATGTCCTTGCCCCCAGGATACCAAGGTAAAGGAAGCAGGATGGTTGTTGGACAGGGGGAGAAAAATGATGATGTATTGAAGAGACAAGTAGTGTGTAAACTCAAAAAATCACTCTATGGTCTTAAGCAAGCACCAAGAAACTGGTTTCCTAAACTCTCAAGTGCTTTGCTAAGTTGGGGGTTCTCTCAATCCAAATCAGATCACACTCTTTTCACAAAAAATGAAGGCGCTTCTTGCTTAGCTATGTTGGTATATGTAGATGACTTGATACTGACAGGCAATAGTCAGAGTCTTATTGATCAAACCAAGCAACTTCTAGCATCAAAATTTCACATGAAGGACCTTGGAGAACTACGATACTTTCTTGGCATTGAGGTTGATAGAACCCCTCAAGGGATATTTCTCTCTCAGAAGAAGTACACATTGGAGTTGATTAAGGAATTTGGCATGATCAATGCCAGGAAACTGCTGCTTCCTCTAGACCCTGCTGTCAAACTTACTCCAAGCACAGGTGATCCACTACCTCATGCATCTTCTTATCAAAGACTGATTGGTAAACTCCTATATCTCACACTTACAAGACCTGATATCACATATGGGGTGCACATCCTAAGCCAATTTATGCAAGCTCCCACCTCAGCTCATATGTAGGCAGGAAAAAGGATTCTCAGATACCTCCTCTCCTCACCAGGCCAAGGCATTCTCTTGGCATCAGATGCAGGGGCTGTCCTAACAGCCTATTGTGACTCAGACTGGGCAGGATGCCCTATATCCAGAAAATCCACCATTGGATACTGTATATTTCTTGGAGGATCCCCTATCTCTTGGAAGGCAAAAAAGCAACAAGTGGTTGCTAGAAGCACTGCTGAAGCAGAATATAGGGCTATGGCCCTTACAACATGTGAAGTTACTTGGCTTAATCAACTTCTGAAAGAACTTGGCCTAAAGAATGTTGGTCCTGTCATTGTGAACTGTGACAACAAAGCAGCCATATCAGTTGCTATGAATTCGACTCATCATGAAAAAATGAAACATGTCGAGATTGATTGCCACTTTATTCGTGACAAAATAGCTGACAACACTATCAAGCCTCAATACATCCCTTCCACCGAGCAAGTAACAGACATTTTCACAAAATCTCTAAATGTGGCTCAACACTCTTATCTTCTAAGCAAGTTGGGAGCTCAGATCCCTTCTCCCCCAGCTTGAGGGGGAGTGTAAAAGGAAGGCAGAGCTACGCCTGACTTTCTTTTATTTCTTATTCTCTACTGCTATGCGTGTAATAATATTAACACTTGTATTTAATTCTTTATTGTCTTTTGGTGTATTGGGTCAGGCCTTATTTTACTGTCTGAGCCCACTTTATTTTCCCTAGGTTTTCTAGAACTTTGTTCCTAGTATTTAAAGCAGGCTGCCTCAGGTGTAATGACAACACAAGAAGAATAATACAACAAAATCTTTTAGCCGCAATTCTCTCATTCCAATTTATTTGCTTTCATCATGATATTTTTCACCTAACTTTTCAAATTTAGTATAATGTTTATTATACTTCAAAAAAAAAATAGTACTAATGTGTAAAATATGAGATGTTGAGTTTAGCTCACTGGGATAACTTACCACTTTTCCTGGCCAAGCCTAGGGTTTAAATCTCACTCTAGCATTATGTTCGGTCCCCAGTCCCCAGTGCTGGTATTTAAAAAGTTCTTAAAAAATAAAAAACAATGCGTAAAATATGATTTTCAAACCAATTTAATTTTTTTTGGTGGGCAACACCAGTACACCACCGAGTCACCAACCCTCAACATTAGAATATTGCCCTTAAAATCTATCATGCATGTTTGCGCAATAACTCACATTAGAATTAGATCTTGCATGTAAAATTATTTAGGCTCGTTTACATTAGCTGAATAAAGCTGAACTGAACTGAATTAAACTGAACTGAACTGAATAGAAGTGTATTAATTGAACTAAATAGAGATGAACTGAACTGAATTATAATCTGAAGTAAACAAGCCCTTAGATATTCTATGCATGCTTATAATTATTGTTTTTTTTTTGAAGGAGCTTATAATTATTGTTACTACTCACTTTATTTCACTTTTTTTTTTTTTTGTTAGGAAAGAAAATTGGGTTCGAACTTGTATCAAATGAATTCGACATATGAGGTGGGAGTGAACACCCATTTACCACTCCCTTATTTTCTCATTCTAAATAAATTAAAATTAAAACTTGTGAAGTATTAAGGGAATGTTGTTTCTTAAAAGGTTAAAAAACCATTTAAATCTATCCTCTATCAATCAAGTGAACTCGATCTATTAAGGGTGCGTTCGATTTATTTGAAATTTTCTGATCTGGTCTGATCTGAATTTTTCTGATTGTAGTTATTATATTATATATTTATAATTTTTCTGATCTGATCTGCACTTTTCTTATCTGATCTGAATTTTCTGAAAATAAGCACATGAGTGCTTATTTAAGTTGAATCAAACGCACCCTAGATCAGAAATTTGTTTTAATTTGTATGTTGGCTTGAATTTTGAAGCAAAAATAAATTTAAACAGTTATATGGAACTTAAATTTATTTTGATATCTTATACATGTTTGAAATTTTTTCCTTGAGTTAATGTGATCCCCTTACTTATATACTCACAATGCTACAATTACAAACTCACCTCTTTATTTTTTAATCCTCATACGATATTTATTATTTAATAGATTTGAAATATGGATTTAACAATCATTGAAATTACAAACCAAATATTAGGTATAGGTCTTGATCATTCTAAACTCAATCTTGACATGTCTATATTATTGTGAATCAAACATCTAAAAATAATTTTAATTTTCTTTCTCATTTAATTTACATCTAGATGTGTAAATTTATGTACGTAGTGTGCCAAAAGGATAATGGAGTGAATTACACTTCAAACATTGGTCATATATGCAATAATACAATAAAATGCTACACATACAATTAAAATGTCAGTCATATTTCATTTTTCATATATTTTTTTAGAATAAAGATTTTAAATTGACATCATATCGGATTCTGGATCATGTAGTTTCATATAATTTCAATTTTTTTTTATTTTACCAAAAAAAACATTATATAAAAAAATAGAATAATGAAAAGTTAACATTGAATTACGATACATTTAAATAATAATAATAAATTACCAATATAAATTAAATAATTTTGAAAAGAAATAATTTTGAAAGTGATTGACTAGTAGTACAAGCAAGTTAGATTTCTTGTTAATAGGGGGATTTAGTACATATTTGTGAAAGAGACCTATCGAGCTAAGGTGATCTCGTTTCTCTTCGTGAATGAAAATTTATGGGAATTTTAAATTCTCATATTATCAATCAAACAATTTTAGTAGATTCCTGTGAATTAACTTTGGTAAATAAATTTTCATAAATTGTCATTTTCTATAGGAATTAAATTTTCTCATCAACCAAACAAGCCTTAAAATATATATAGACTAAATTATGATGATAGATCCCAATGTATCTTTTCACACTATATCCAATTAAAGATTGGACGGATTTACAAAACTATGATACATATTCAGGTTCATTGGATCCAATGAATTTAATTTGAATTCAAACTATTTTCATCAATTTTGAAATAATTACTTTCGATCCGTTTTAATCGTAACAAATGGGTATTTTTTGTGAGAAATAAAATATTCATTTATTGCGGTTAAAACGGATAGGATGGAGTGTAATTTTCAATACAATGAATACTACTCCGTCATTTTACATTTTTGTATTGGAAAGGTTTGGTCGTTTGAAGGTAACTAAAGCCATATTCTTTTGGACTAAACTAGACTAAATTATAATTATAGTAATGATAATTATTACTCCGTATTATTATTATTATTTAATAATTTTATTTTTTTAATTTTATTTTATTTTATTTTATTTTAGTTTAATTTATTCTTATTCTTATTTTTATTTTATTTTTTATTTTATATATATATTTTTTTTTATATTATATATTTTGAATGGTTTTAATTTCTTATATTTAATATTTTTTGAAAAATTCATATAGATCATCTCAACTATTACTACCCTTACGATATTGATCCCAACTTTCGCATATAATCCCAACTACATGGTTAGTTTCATGCTATTAGTTGAGATTATTTATATAAATTCCTTTCATTTCACAGTGCTGCTCCTATTTGATATCTTTTGTAAGGATTAAGACAATAATAAATAAAGTAGAATATTCTGACATAAAGAGCTTGTAGCTAGTACAAGAGCTAGCTTTATAGATAAACTTAGCCTTGAGAAGTCAATATAAAAAATTAAAGGCTGGAGCATTAAATTCCATTAAAAATCAATATAAATTCATATTCTAATGTTTCTACGGTTTTAAAAATTGAATAAAAAGGTTATTGTTGATACAATTATTAATGCAACTAAGGACATTTCAGTAAATCAATCTATTAACCAATAGAAGGGTTTTGCTATTCATTGCCGTAAGGGCAATGTATAAGAATTAACAAATGCAGTAAAAGTTGAAATTTACATTTAATATGTGTAAAAAAATTCATTGAAAAGTGAAATAAATATATTTTATTTAAGTATTATATGAAAATATTACATAGAAAATTGAAATATGTGTTTAAAATATGAAAATATTACATAGAAAATTGAAATATGCATTTAATATATGAAAATAATTTCACATTTCAATGGGAAATTTTCATATAATTATTGTGTAAAACAAGTTTCAATGTGTTTTTCACATTAATTAATACATTTGCTAATTCTTATGCATTGCCCTTAGGGCAATGAATAGCAAAACCCTTTTATTATTACATATATATATGTATTTTTTTAAAAGATTTCATTACTTAATTTTGTAAGTTACGAAAATTGTTACTAGAAAAGTTGACGAAAAACTATTACCAAAAAATCCTTCCGAAGTGTGTTGCCGGAAAAAGTTGTGAAATCTCTTTGATGGAAAAGTATACCTAAAAAACCGTTGGAAATGCGCTGCATGGAAATGTCACCGAAAAAAGTTGCAAAAGCCATTGTCAGGAAATTATTCCAAAAAAAAAAAGCAACAAGAATTTGTTACCATAAAGTAACACCGCGAAAATCGTTGAATAATAATGATAACAACAACCACTGAAGTGAACGGGAGACAACTCTAAAAGAACATAGCATAAAAAGGGAATAAAAATTCCAATGAATAGATTATTCTTTTTAAAACGAAAAGAAAAATCGACTACCGCGATCAAATGAACAGTCTAGTGCATCCTTGCACATACTTAAGGAAATATAGTGGTCTAAAAGATAGAACCAACAAGTTTTCTTAAATACAAATTGATTGTAATAAACTTATGTGCATCCAATAACAATGAGGCCATGTTCTCTTTACGGACTTATATTCTCAATCAAATCCAATCAAATTAATTCTTATTTATACAATCCAATCCATTATTTTTCAACTCATTTCAATCCATTCCAATCCATTACATTTGATTCGTCTCGATGTGATAATTTTTGTTATATATATATATAAATATTAATATTTAAAGTTATCCAATCGACCAATTCAATCTAATGTAATTCATTCAATCCAATCTTAATTCAATCTAATCTTGTGAAAACAACAAAAAAATCCTTGTGTGTGATGTATGACAACTTATCGTATACTCTTATATAATTTCAATTATTCGTTTTTTATTGAAGTTTCAATTATTTATTCTATACCCTTAAATTGGGGGGGGGGGGAACACTCACGATCAAATGCCACTAATGCCTAACAACATTAGATTTGGTATCCTCTATAAAATATTAACTGTAATAATTTGACATTTTTTCTCTCTACTTTGCAATTATTTTGTTATGAAGGGAGTAGTATCCAGTAACTGGGTCTAGGACCCACAAGTTTCTGTGTTGGTTGTCACTCCGCCGTCGTCCGATGTCTTCTTGGGTTGTCTTCTTTACGTTACCATTGCTACTGATGCCACCCCTTGAGATTATCCTGATCTATTTCATACCAAAAATTATGCAACTATTGATACCAAAATTTATAAAAGTGCCTAATCTTTAACAATGAAGCTTACAGGGCTGGATGAATTGGTTGAATTGCCACTTTGTATCTACAATTGTCCATATTTATGGGGCTAAGAGAGTAAAAAAAAAAGAGGAAGAAGAAGAAAGGTACTGATGTTTTTAGGGCAACGGAAAGTCATACTATATAACTAAAAAGTTATACCATATGATTGAAAAGTTATACTTTGTACTCCCTCCGTATCCCTCCGTAACGAATTACTTGCAACAATTTTTTCCAATTTCATTTTATTCTTTTTTTTTGGCAAAAAAAACAACGCAATACCCCCACTTACTTTTCTCTTTCTTACTTTTCTCTATCTTACTTTTATCATCATACCATATAATACCCTATTTACTTTTCCTTTTCTTACTTTTCTCTCTCTAACTTTTATCATTACACCACCTAATACCACAATTAATCTATTTCATCTAGGAGTCCGTGCTAGTCCAAATGTTGCTACTAATTTGTTACGGAAGGAGTACTATATAACTGAAAATTGTTTTAATTGGGTTTATTTTGTTTCAGTTGAGTATTATTTTATTTCAGGTGGAATTGACCCCAACTAAAGGAACCATCAGACTCAACTGAAGGGAAAAAACCCAATTGAAGAAAAATAAAGGCCAACTAAAATAAAACAAACCCAATTAAAAGAAAAACAAGACCCTACTGAAATTGTCTGAACAAAAGTTATGGTCAAAAGTCTGACCCAATATTTTTTCTTAATTTTTACTCCTTGCTTTTAATATATTCAACACCAATAATTCCAAATATATACCAAGGGAGTTAGTTTTTTTTTTGGCAAGTATATACTAAGGGAGTTACAGCCACATTTACTATAAGAGTCAGCATTAAGCCATCAACCTATCTCAAAGTCCCACAAAGTCTACCTAATAAACTATGAACAACTCTTCATGGCAATAGCAATAGAACAACCCCTTATGAGGTTTCTTCTCATGCCTCATCATCATCACACAAATCTCTCATCAAACAAACCTTTCATCGATAATGGGACAAACCTCTATCAAGTTTCATGTACACACCTTTTGTACCTTTTTGTTTAATTTTCAATTTTTTTAAAAAAATCATTTGCCTCACATAAATGCCACATATGCAAATACAAGCCACGTATGCAAATACAAACCACTTACTCTTTTCATACCCCTCTAATATATAAACCTTCGCAAATTTTGTAGACAAACCTCAAAAAACAAAAAACAAAAAACAAACCTTTTGACAAACCTATTATTACTAGTGCCTTTACATGAATCTCCACATAATCCCAAAGCATAACAATCCTTTAAGTTGACTAAAGTACATAAGTTTAGCTCATAAAAAGAGTTAAATAACAAATCTCCTTTGTATCTCACAATGTTACTTCATAAAAGCTAAAATAATAATAATAAATATGTTTTGTATAAAATAACATTATTAAATTGAATTTTTGAATAAAATACTGTTTCTAAAATTTCGGAAAATTACAACTATTAAAACTAACCTTAATATGAGATGCCCTTTACAATACTGTCTCAATCCCAAACTGAATCTTATCAGAGTAGAGAAGCTATTATGATTAGAGATCAAAGACCTGTTATGTCAAAAGGCACAACTTAGCTCCAACTTTCAGCAGATCCTCCAACCAGAAAAGCACGAACCTGATGACGATTCTGTACCCAGCTATATGCAGGATCTTTCTTGACCCCTCTTAATTTCATGAGTTCCCTCACCTTTGTTGCTTCATCCCACCTTCCTGCTTCAGCAAGCATATTTGACAGCAGCACATAGTACCCAGAATGCTCAGGTTTAAGAACAAAGAGATGCTGAGCCGCCCATTTGGCGAGCTCTATATTCCCATGGATTCGGCTAGCACCTAGTAAAGCGCCCCAAATATTTGCATCTGGTTCAAACGGTAGTTCTTTAATAAGCTTCACAACCTCATCCATTAGTCCTGCTCGGCCAAGAAGGTCTACCATGCAAGTATAATGCATATTTTTCAGCATAATGCCTTTATCCTTCATCTCTTCAAAGTAACTCTTCCCCTTTTCAACTAAACCTCCATGACTGCAAGCTGATAGAACAGCTATAAATGAAACAGAATCATGATTTACATAGTCTTCTCTCATAGCTTCAAAGAGAGAGACAGCTGTCTCAAATTTACCAAGCATTCCATACCCTAAAATCATTGTATTCCATGAGGCAACATCTTTTTTATGAGCCCTCTTGAAGATGTTTTGAGCAAGGCCAATCTTTCCACATTTCATATAAAGATCCAAAAGTGAATTGGATATAAAAAGGTGTGTGTGAAACAATCTTCTTATGACAAATCCATGAATCTCCTTACCCGATTTCAGTGCTGCAGAATTCGCACACGCAGCAATACCACCTACAAAGGAAACTGTATCCCGCTCCATGCCTATGGACCCCATCTCTTTAAACAAGCTCAGAGACTTCAAGCAATCAGTGGTTTGTGAATAGCCTACTATCAGTGTATTGTATGATATTTGATCTTTAATGGAGATATCAAATACATTTCTTGCAAGCTCAACAAAACCACACTTGGCATACATGTCTATCAATGCATTAGAAAGAAATACATCATGTTCAACACTCCTCCGAATGCATCTAGCATGTATCTCCTTGCCTGAGGGAAGTGCTCCTATTCGAGCACAAGCTGGTAAAATGTTTGTAAATGTTACCACATTTGGAGTTTCGCCAAAAGCTTGCATTTGTCTCACAAGTCCTATGGCATCTAATTCGCGGTTATTTTGAGCAAAATTAGCAACCATGGCATTCCATGTGACCACATTTTTCACACACATCTTCTGAAATATTGTGGAAGCATTAGTAGAATCCCCTGCTTTTGCATACATGTCAATCAATGAATTTGAGATAAAGAGATCAGAATCAAGACCCATTCTAATACTAACTCCATGAACCTCTTTTCCTGCATTAAAGTACTCCAACTCTACTAAAATTGGTAATAAACTTGAGAAGGTGACATCATTAGGCTTTTCTTTTGCACTAATCATGAGCATACACATATGTAATGCATCACTATAATAACTTGCATGAGCAAAGCTTGTAATAATTGCATTCCAAGTGACAGCATTCTTTTCATCCATTTCGTTGAGAATTTTCCAAGAATTGTCCAAATCCATACACTTTCCATACACATCAACCAATGCATTACCAACTCTCACTTGACAAATCAACCCAACCTTAAACACATACCCATGAACCATCCTTGCCATCACTTCTTCCTTAAGCTCTGCACATGCTGGCAAAACACTAACAACACTAACCACATTTGGCAATAACATAGACCATACCTTCATCTCCAAGAACACTTCAACCGCTTGGTTAGACCACCCATTCGCAGAAAACACTCCAATCATAGTATTCCATGTAACAATATCTCTCTCCGACATTTCCTCGAACACTTTCTGTGCACAGACCAAATCACTGCAGCTACTATAAAAGGTCAAGAGGGTATTGCCCACATACACAAGCTTATCAAAACCAACCTTAATTGAAAGCCCATGAATCTCTCTACCTTTCTGAGTGAAACAATGATCAGCACAGGCCTTAATAACAGAAGGGAAAGTGTGGTCATCAGGCCTAACATTAATTCGAATCATATGATTATAAACATGAAAAACATCATAAACCCCAGCAATAGAATAACCTCGCAAAAGGGTATTCCACAAGAATGATGTTTTGCAGAAAATAATAGAATTTTCGAATAGATGTTCACAAGAATGTGGATGACCAAATTTAGCATAGTTGAGGATGAGGGAAGCACAAAGAGAGACACTTGAAGGAAGAAAACCAAAAACGAGAGCGAATGCATGGGATTGCTTGGTTTGATGGAGAGATTGCAGAGAAGATAGAAGAGGGAGTAAATCAATGGGGTTTGAAGAAAGAAGGAAGTGTGGTGATGGTGGAAGAGATTTAATGGCTGATGCTGAGGAAGAAAAAGGTAGTGCTTTGGGATTGAAGAAGGAAGGTGCGATTAGAGAGAGATAACGAGCATGATTGAACATAGACTTCTTGAGATGTTATTGCTTATTGGATCATTTTGGAGGGAAACAGAGTATGGATTTTATCACTTAAAAGAAAGTATTCTATTCGTTCTTGTTTGAATAGTTTGGCTGTTTACTGCCTATAGAAGTATAGAACAACCGAACAAGATTCACTTTGCCGGTTGCACACTTGCACAAAAAATTGTGCAAAGGTAGATTATGCCCTATTGTTGGTTTCTAAAAATCAAAAACTATCCGACCTTTTAGAAAAAGAAGATAAAAACAAAAAATTATACCCTAAATTTTGCAAATAGTGATATACCCTTGTAAGTTGTAATGTGTTAAATGAGTAGTCACTTTACCGCCTTTTTACCTACAAGCAATATAAGATAAAGATCAGTATTGACCTCAATTAGCTTTTTGAGAAGAATTTTATATAGAAAATAAGTTGTCACCACAATTATGGGTTCAGAGTTGGAATATCACTAGGCAACAACAAACAAATAGAAGATGTTATATGAACAAAAGACAAGGCACAAATTAGTACACGCTAAAACAAGACAAGGCCAGCAAGTTACTGGCTTAGTAAATTAAAGTTACTAAAATCGTTATGATTTAATAAAATCCAAATCAACTCTAGCTTTTACAATATGATCATGAATCTTTAGCACTCTATCCCATTTATAAACACACCAAACAAAATGTGTATCACAAAATGGAGTGTTAGTTAGGTAATTCCTGTATATATTAGACAAGATTGAAGAGTTTGAGAGTTTATAGAGGATATGCCATTTTTAATTTTATTTTGTTATGTTGTAATATCCATTTGGGACCGATTATAGAGGATATGACATAGTTAGTATTGTTTTTGTATTAAAAAAAAAATAGGGGCAGCTATGAGATATTCAATAACTGTGATTGTTTTAAAAGAACAACAATAAATGGGACTGTTATAATCAAATTTTCCTTAAAAATATGGATACAATCAAGAAACACTGACCACTTAAAAAAAAACCATTAAATAAATATCATTCAAAAGTACCAGAAGCAATGCAGAAAATTCCCATTGTGTTTTTCTGTAAAGTCCAGAAGCAAGGGCCATTCAAAAGCACTAGCCATTCAAAAGCACCAGCCATTCAAAACCAGCAATTTGCCAAAGTAAAGATCAGACCAACCTAGACAGAGAACCAGAGGCCAAACTGAACTACCACTATGCATTACAACAACAAAACATTAAGGCAGATAACTTACATACCAACCAAGCAAACTTACAACCTGAACTAAGACCAAGGCATGAAACCAAGGTCAAACCACCAAGCACCTAACAGGACAGACCTAACATAGTAAATAACCAACCAGCAGCAAACAAAGAGTATCTAGGTTCAATATGAAAGTCATACAGTCGTCCATTTGGCAGCTAGGTCAAGCATTCTATTGTTTAACCAGCAGATGCATAACAGCACACAATACAGAAAATAAACATCACACAACACAGGAAAAGCAGCAGAAGTCAAACAGCAGCAACAAGCTGCTTACTACCAACCAACAACACAATACCCCAACACAAACATTCAGCAGCACCAGCCACCACCCCAAAAATCTTGGCAGTACAGGAAGCCTCATAATACAATGCAATTAGCATTCTCACAAACCTCATAATAATAAATCTTGGAGTATCTACTTAAGTGAGTCATACATACAAGTATATAAACATTAGCCATCTACTCAACTGAGTAATAACACATAAATCAAAGCAAAATATCAATTAAGAAACAACATCTAACTATCTAAGTACACAAAAACATTGAAACAATTCTAGAAAAGCCTATCAATCAATTGAATCTGCTCAAGTGAGTCATATCACATAAACAGCCCAATAAATACATAAAATAATCCTTGTAGCAGCCAATCAAAATTCACAAATGCTTCAACAAATGTATGAAGTACACTAGATATGCACAATACAACTAACTCTTTCACATAAAGTTTAATGTGAAAATTCATTTAACAATTCCATATTAATATCATATACTACATATTAATGCTGAAATTCTATGAGAAATCTGAGTTGCTGATTCGATCTCTTTTGGAGTGAATTAATCTAAACCAAACTGAATTAAACCAAATCCTAGACTTATCAGGATTTGAACTAAACTAAATTTATCTGAACTGAATTTCATAAATTAAGTCGTGTTCTTTTGGACTCTATTTCTAAAACTCTAGTTCAGTTCAGTTATTTTGGACTTAATTATTTCTAAAACAATCAAACCCAAGTCAAAATTCAAGCAATTGAACCGGTATATTTTGATCAATGCATTAACAGATTGGGTAAAAGAACACTAACAATCTCATACCTTTCACAAGCATGAGTACTTTCACTCGAATAAGAGACACCCTAACCCTAAACATACCTATTCAAGTGATTCAAGCATAAAAAATTGGAATTTAAACTAAGCATATTTCTTCACTTGTGTGAACTCAATTACTCAATCGAGCAGGTGATGAGCTGAAAGTAAACCAAGAGGGAAACAAGTTTAAACTCTTTGAGGCATTTCAACAAACACCTTGTGTGCATCATAAAAATAAACATCAAATACATGAAAAATCCTATATTTAACGAATTTTATACTTGCATATCAAAATGTATTGATAATTGATAATCGTTGATCTGATTCTTTGAATAAAACTAGGGTTTAAAAGCATAACACCCAATAAACTCATAAATATTAACATACATACAGACATACCTAGGGCTGCGTGCATCGGCCGCCGCCGCCTGAAGGAGCGATTCTATCCGGACGCCGGACTGCGGCTTCTCACCGGGCGGCTGCTTGCTGGTGGTTGTCAGGTTGTGCGCCCTTCCTTCTCTCTCCTTCGCGCGCGCCCCTCTCTTCTCTCTTTTTCCATTCCCTTTCTTTCGCGCGTGATTTCTTTTTCTGTTTTTTTTTTAAAAGTTGAAACAATAGTCCCTTTGTTGATTTGTTCCGCTAGGACATTGCTACACCTACCTGATGGGTAGTCTACTCACTACTAATAAGACATATTAAAATATTATTAAATTTATAAGTTGGATTCCACTACTAATATTAACCGCAAGACTTTATTAAACCCGGTTGGTATACCAAGTTTTTTCTGTTCCACTACATTGGTGGGAAATATAGGCCGATACGTCTTTAGCTTGTGTTTCAATGACAGGTAAGGTGGTCAAGCTACTGGCACCTGTCTTGTCCGATCGATCATCGATCAAAGTGTGATTTTGACATATATTTTAAAATTATTATTAATTTAAAACAAATATAAATGCTTATTAAGTATTTGAGGTGTTTGTTAGCATTATTTATGTTAAATTAGGAAGAAAAAAAAAATACAAATAAGACATTTCAAATAAGAAGCTAGTAACTTTTGGCCAAAGCTACTCCAACAAAAAAACTACAACCTCCGTTTCTTTTTAAATGCAGCAATTTGACGTAAAGTAGAGAAGATGATACATACTCGATCATTTTTTGACACAATTATCGCTAATTTATTATGACGGATGCTCGGAATAAGAAAATATGAAGGATTTTGGATTTATTATTCTTTTTGAATATGTAATTTGGAAAGAAAAAAAAACACAATTGTCCTTCATTTTACTATAACAATTGATAATTTTTGTGAAATCAAATCCAAAATAAGAATAGATTCATTTTCCTTACTTGCCACAACCCGGTGGTTCATTTAGTTTGTGCATAATTCACTAGTCTTTAGAAATAGAACAAGCCTAATTCCACAAATCACCCTCCAAAATCTTAACATATCAAAAATTGGAATACTAATCAAGATGATGATGAACTTAACATAAAAAACTCCTTCAATTATAAGCTCAATTCATCTAATAACAAATTCAATACAAATTGAACTCCCCCTCCAAAGGAAAATATTCTAATCAAATTAAAACTATTGGCTTCATAGCTAGAGACACTAATAGATAAAAGAACAGTTGCAACGCTCTTTAGCAACGGGTCACCATTTTGCAACGTCTTTAGCAACAGATTTTTAATGACAGTTGCCAAAAATGGAAAAAGGCAACCGGCTCAACACAACCCGTTGCAATAGCTTATAAAAGGCAACGGGCTTTACCTTTTACAACAACTTTAGCAACGGGCTTGGCATAGCCGTTGCCAAAAGTAAGGAGAGAAGTTAAAAACTTAAAATTGAGTTTTAGGCGCTCCTTTTCCCTTTTTATTTTCATTTAACATAATATATAGCACTTCCCCATTCACGCTTATGTACTGGCAATATTGCTTTTACATATTATTTCCTCCATTCATGCAGCCATTCTTATGTACTACTTGGTCTGCAAATTCGGTCTTCCAATTGCTCGACAAATTCGCTCTTCAAATTGGAGCAACATCAAGGTAAATTTGGTTATTCCAATTGAATCTGAATTAGGTTTTTTTCCCCTTCTAAATTTCGTTCTTCCAATTGAATCGAACTTAGGTTTTTCATTCTTCCAATTTGATTTCGTTCTTCCAATTGCTCGCTCATAATCTGCCCAGCACGGCGGTTGCTCGACGCCCAGACGCGACGTTTTATCACCGCCCAGATGCTGCTGTTTCTCAACGCCTAGACGCGGCAGTTGCTCGACGCCCAGACAAGGTGCTTGCTCGATGGTGATGGTGATGGTGATGGTGAGTTCTTGCCGTAATCTGAGCTAGGGTTTACAATCTGACATAGGGTTTATGTAATCTGATCTATGGTGAGTATTCTGTAAGCGAGTTCATGTCTTTGTTTCATTTGAAGCCTTTACAATCTATTTTACATACAATTTGTTGAATGCATGTTTGTTGTTTGCTTTGATTTTTTTTATTTTTTTTACAATTTGTTTGAAATCATTTTTTTAAAATGTGTTTTACATTATAATTTATGTGGAGGGTGAAGGTTTAACCATTTTTTAGATTGATAGGGCGGTCGAGTTGACGGTGAAGCAGGTTCTAAAGTCGAGGGAGATGAGCCCTCTTTGTGAAATGTATCAGCAAGGGATTGATATTAAGAGTGTAATACCCCGAAATTACGGGATATTTTAAATTTTTCATAATTAATTAAATATATAATTAATTGACTATTTAATTGATTATTATTTAATTAATTATTAATTATAATTGTAGCAGTCTAATTATTTTGTTCTGGCCCAAACCTTATCACTTTGTCATGTTAAAATCCGAGCTCAATTCTTCTTATCCTTTCCATACCCCACGGCCCTACCCTTCTTCTTCATTTAATTATTTTATATTATCTTTAATAAAATACTAACCTATATCTATTTTTTTTTACTAAGCCTATAAACTAATCTTTGTTTACCTATTCTCCTTACTAGATTTTAGGAGAGCCCTAAACTCATTGTTCCTAAAAGACCTCACGGCCCCCCTTTATTCTTTTTCTTTTAATTAAATTATTTAATTAGTTGTAACCAATATTATTAAATAATATAACTATTTTGACCCATTCCTAAAAACCCTATTTTTATTCCAACCTCTACTATTCTTACTACTAAATTATAGGAAGCCAAAAACCCCCTATTACTTCTCCTAATACACGGCTAGCCTAAAGAACAAGAACCGAAAATTGTTTTATTATTTCCCTTTCAAGAATCAATCCCAAAATTATTCCTAACCCTTTCCTTTTGTTCCAACCCTCAAAGATTGATCAAGAACTCAAAGAAACTTAAAGAAACTGTGTGATATAGTGGTATTATTCGAACCTCTCTTTCCCATCAAAGGTAATTAGATCTGCTTTACTTAATCAATAGGAGAGATTAGCAATATAATTGTTAGAATAGGATTAATCATGTAGGTTTAGAATTGCTTAGAATTATGTAGAAAGTATTTTGAACTGATTAATGTTCCATGATTTGAATTGTCGAGTGGCATGATTTTGTTCCAAGGAGTTTTGACAAGTTTAAATTTATGTTCTTGCTTTGTTTTATGATTATCTTAAGAATCTTGTTAATTTAAATTTGATGAAAATAATTACTGGAAGTCTATGCAAATGAGCCGTGTGTTTCATGATTATGTCGAATAGATCTTGGTTGAAAAATATGATTTTTATGTTATTTTCTTGATCTTTAATTAATCTTTTATGCAAATCTTGAATTGAATCTTTGATTTAGGCATTCTTTGATGGTTTATTGAATAAGATCTTGATGTTGTGTTAGATCATGAAGGCCGTGTATTTTAAGGTTTTAAAAGCATTAATTTTAGTCTTGTTTTGATTCAAGTTTGATGATTTATTGTTTAAAGTATAATTTTATGATTTATTATTAAGTTTTTATGATTAATTGTTGATAATTGTGTTTAATTAATTTAAAGTGTTAATCTTGGTTGGATAATAGAAAATTTCGAATGGGACTATGTATTAAAAATAGGATTTTTATCATGTTTAAGGTATTATTGATTGATGAATGTTAGTTTATTTGTTTAATGGATTATTGAATTGATTTATTGAATTGTTATTATGCTATTTAAGGAATTGATTGGATTATTTAACTAAGTTGTGATTGTCGAGTGATATGGTATTTGGAATAGAGTTTTGGGTCAAGTTAAGATGAGCTAGAATTGAATAGAAGTTAAGTTGAGTCAATAAGGAATTGAATTTTGAAAGGGAATCAAGAACAGAACATAATTGAATTGAAAAGATGATTAACTATGAAGTGACCGCCTATCTAGTGGCACACGTGCCATGAACATAGGTTTAGTCGAAGCCACTGTCCTATCTTCGGATTCGGGATAGTTCTTGATCCCAGTGCTTGGGGAGTAGATTTTCGTGGTTGACCCGACATGAGCAAGAAAAGTTGGGGGAGTAGATCTTCGTGGTTGACCCCTTACGAGCATATGACTGGTCACGGATTAGCACCTGAACTGAATAGAATAGAAGAGTCAATAGAAGTGTCAAGTGGTCTAGAACGGAATGAGTTGGTATAGAAGGTTATGGTTTATTATGTTATGATTATCTTCCGCTGCGTACTTGATTGAAGATGGTTCATGTACGATTTTATGATGATTGGTCTGTCTGTTTGATCGACTTATTCTAATGATTATGTTTCTAATTGTGTTCTACTGATTAAGTAGAACAATCTAATTACTCACCACTGACTGTGGACCCCAAAATCCTTTTCCAGGTACAGGTGGTGACTGAATTGGGCTACGCATGGGCTGGGATTGTGAGCTTGCCAGCTTAGTAGTTGACCCTGATGTCAAGTTTTAGCCCATATTCTATTATTTTTAGTGGACTATTCTTTATTTTGTATTAATAAGGGACTTTGGATTATTAACTATTTTGGATTATTTAATAGTTTTAATGAGTAATATGATTAAGTTTAGAGCTTCCGCTGCAGTTTATGAATTTGATCTTAAAGGTTTTTAGAAGTTAAAGATCTGTAATGTTGTTTTCCTCCGAAAACAACGCTGCTAAATTATGGGTCGTTACAAAGAGCATTCAATGGGATCAACATTAATGGGATTTTGTAATGTGGAGTTCCTTCCCTGTATGCTAGAAGAGCAACTCAGAGCATGAATTTGACTGTCTGATAACAGGTTTATCTCTTATACAGTTATACTATTTCAAGCTTTAAGTTGCTTTATAGACTTATCAATAGTTATCATATGTATCTGCTGTATGTAAATTACTTTGTGACAAGCAAAACCATTTGAATTTTGGTACTGGTAATAAATGATTAAATGGTGTATGTTTGCTTCATCTATTATGCTAGTTTCAAGTAGTTGGTTTTGTGCTGCCTATTTTAATTATTGTCTTTGTTATGAAGGGTGCCTTCAGATTTTAGTATTTTGTTTAGCAATTCTTGATTGTTGGATTGTCACCACTCTGTTTATCATGAGAGATGGAAAACTGTAAACATCCAATTCAATATCGATTATCGAATCATGTTTAACTGTAAGTAGACAACAGTTTACACAAATCTAATGTTATGTCAAGAAAAAGGTTGTTAAAATTTGCTTCATTCTCTGCAAGTTTGGCATTTACATGGTTGATAGATGAAAGTGTTTTCTTAGAGTTGATTTATTTCTCATGGATTCATGGGTTTGTTTTGTTGTCAATAAGATATGGTTTACCAAATATTTTTCTATGATATTTTTTAGTGAGACAGAGTACTAACTAAATCAGTTTATTTGCATGAGAATATTGCTCAGCAAATTTATAGACTTTGTAGGAAATTAGGGTAAATTTTGAGTTGGATAATATAGGCAGCCCTAGATTATCTTTTGGGGTTGTTTTGTTACTTGATACGTACGTCCTTACCTTTATTCTTGTCTCCAAATAGGCAAGTATTCTAGTGATCTATCAATCAGACAATCTTGTTACTAATTTTTTTAAATGTGTTTTACATTATAATTTATATGGAGGATGAAGGTTTAACTCTTGGCAGATCATCTAATTAAGTTATCATATACAATACTGATACTTCACCCCATTTCAAGGCATAAATCACAATTATCTTTTGATTAGCTTCTGTAGTTGAAAGACATATATTTTGCTTCTGTTATGCGAATTGCCTTGACAATAGCCATTGTTGATTTAATTTCATTATTATGTATACTTACCTTCTCAGTGCAAGTTGGGATGTAAGAGATTGAGGAAAGCCAAATGCAACTTTGGTTATCCAATTTTTTTCACACTTTTCATTCATGTTTTTTTCACACATAAGTGAGGTATGATTTTTTTTTTTCGGATTACACTTGAAATTCAATATTGGCTTGGAAATGAGTTGCCTTCTTAGTTGATATTACGATCGGAGAATTTAATATAGTTATTATAATTAAACTAGTCATTCCGATTTTTATGCTCAATTGAAGCTACGATTGTGATTTGGTCATATATTGGGTAAACGTTTTTTTTTTATCAAAAATGTAAGTTCGGAGCCGAACTTGCTAGGACAATGAACAGAGGACGGCCCTGCTGGCACCTACTGCCACTGCTAGCTACTGCCCAACAGGCGTGTGCCGCTGCCAGGGGCGGGAGTGAAGTGCTGCTGGCGTGGGGAGCTGTTGTTACTGCGTTGTTGTTGATGCTGCTGCGCTGTCGCTGCACTGTTGTGGTGCTGCTGTAGCACTGTGGGCCTGTGGCTGTGCTGCCACTACCACTGCGGGCACTGCCCTAGCTATCCTGTCTTGTGGCAATGACATGGTGGTGGTCTTTCCACGGGTAGTGGCTGCCTTATTGGAGTTGTTGCTGCTAGGAGTAATGGTCGCTTGAATAATCTTTAAGGTATTTCAACTTATTTGCTTCCGAAGATGTTTAGAAGATAAAATACTTATTTCTTATATATATGTATTGAAGTAAACTATTATTTCTAATTTACTTGAATGGTTAAATTATCTAATTCTATTATGTTTGAACGATTTTATAGACTAGTTATTTTTATGCAAAACATTTTGAAAGCTAAAATATATTTACTTTTAATACGTTTGGATGAGATTTTAATTTTGTGATCCCATTAAGTTTCGACGCATAATATTTCTTGATGACAAAGAGAGATAAATAGATGGACTTGAGTGTTTCCTATGATTCATTCTTGATGCATAATTGGAATTTAGTATCAATGATCATTCTTGATTACTAAGTTGATAGGGTTTAGGTGTAATCATATTTTTCTTTGCTATAAATAAATATATATATACACACACACACATACACTAAATGGGTTCTTTGTTAATTTTCTTTTATTTTATATGTAGATACATGTTGTTTTAGTAAATTTTTAATGTTAATTGTCTTTTACATTATATGTAGGTACATGTTGAAGCAAATGACGGAGAGGAGGTGGAGAATGATATTGAGCTTACATAGAAATTTTTTGTGAAATAGTTGGTTCTATATTTTTTTGACATAATTGTATTTGTATATATAATTAAGATGTATAGTGATCAATATTTTTGGTTGTACTAGACGATCAAGCTAGACTTGAAATTTTTAGTATTTTTGTATAACAAATGAATTTCAAATTATGTTATTAATATATAACTTCTTATGAAATTAATTTGTCATTAATATTCATATAATATTTGTTTAAATATTATCATAGTATTAAATTAAAAAACCTTTGGCAACGGCCAAATTATCATAGGCGTTGCAACATGTAGGAAAATTGTTGTCGCATAAAGCTTTTACTTGGATGTGTAGCCCGTTGCAAAAAGATTAGTTTTTAGCAACAAGCATTATTAGTCGGTTGCAAAAGATGGAAAAATGGTGTTGCCAAAAGCTTTGGTATGGAAATCAGAAGCCCGTTGCAAAAGGTTACCTTTTGGCAACGGGCATGCTTTGGCCGTTGCAAAAGGTTACCTTTTGGCAACGGGCATGCTTTGGCCGTTGCAAAAGGTTACCTTTTAGCAACGGGCATGCTTTGGCCATTGCAAAAGCTCAAAAAACTGTTGCTAAAAACCTTTTGCAACGCCAGAGAATGCAACGGGCTATAGCCGTTGCAAAAGGTTTTTAGCAACAACTTTTTGGGCCTTTGGCAACGGTTTTGAGGGTTGCAAAAACTCTTTTGTGTAGTAGTGAGACCAAAATGGAAAAACTATAACTCCATGAACAAAATAAAATGCCTCTAACGACTTTATTTTATTTGCAGAAATTCTTGCGCTTCGAGGATGAGTTAAAAATGTTATCTTTTTGGGTATCTGTAAAATCAAAATAGAAGGATATAATTTAGTTTTTATTAATTATATCCGACAAATTTGACAATTTTTTTAAGAAATACATAAATTAATTCATGACACCAAATTAGACCTTAATAAAGTATGTCATTACTTGATTAAACATATATACAGTGAAGCTAATCAAGTAGCAAATTAATACTTAATTAACAAAAATCATTATCGCCATACAATGACTTGTTGGTTCCGTCATTTTGGTTGAAATTTTTCTTTAATTATTCGCAAGAATACTTGTGATTGGCCTTATAAAAAGGGTTAACCAGATTTTCGTTCCTTATAAAATAAATAAATAAATACATGAGACGACCTTCAATCATAAGCTAGTTTACTTAACTCGTTAGATGAGATCAATTGATGATAACAATAAATCTTGTTAGTGGTATCAATTAGCCTAATTAGTTTAGAAATTGAGGAAATAATAATCAACATTTGAGAAAAAATTCCATTCACATCATTCTAACCATCTCTTTCTTCTTGATACAAAAAGAAACATTACCTCATAGTGATCTACGAGGTACGAGTACATAGAAATGTATTTTAAAATGCTCATATGACTCTATCGATCCAGTTTTTTTTACTTTATTTTTTAATCTGTTATGAAAATCACCGGCTTATTAACTGATACAAAAACTAAGAAAGTAAATGTATGGACAATTAGGTGTTGAAATAATGGTTTAAAAGCCTTAATGAATAATCTTTAATGGTTTTCTTGGATTCCATTTGAGTATTATGTGGCTAATATAAAACCTACCATCTTGTAACCCCCTCGATTATGAGCATTAAAAGGTCATTTTATGATCAAAATGCAATATTAAGTTGGTGGTTATAAATACTTGTAACATTTTAATTGTTGTATACTTGTATTTATGGCTATAAGTCTTGTAGCATCTATAGATTTTTCATATAGAGGGCTTTGGTTGTGATCATAAAAGGAGACTTAAATATAATTTTTATACTCCAAATTTTGGTAAGATTAGTATATTGTAAGACTCTAATCCCTCACTTTTAAGTACAAGATTGTTTGGGATTGATGTTAACCTTAAATAACGAATCGACCATAACATTTTGTGTTGAAGATGAGCCAAAACTCGTTTTCAAAGCAGTAGTGTTTTTTAAGACATCTGATCACATATCATTTCTATCTAGATCCTTTGGGTGATTCATTCATTCTATATTTCTATTTTAACCTATATATACCTAGCTATTATTTCCAACATTGGGCAATTGGGCATTAACAACATTATTTCAATGTAACCCACTCTCATTCAAATAGAGTCAAATGTACATATTCTATATTTGTATAATAATAAGCTAGGTTATCTCCGACTCTCCAAGTACTATTTGACTTAGGGTCTGTTTACTTTGGTGTAAAACAATTTCAATATAAAATGATTTTCCATGAAAAACATTTTATGTTGGAAAACTCATTTTCATATAAATTTCCTAATGTTTACTTGCACGGAAAATAAGTTTTACTCCCAAATTTGGAGAAAAATGTTTCCAATAAGGTATAAAATGAGTTTTCACCCAAAGTTTTACATTTTATGTTTTTTACCCAAAGTAAACGATGTAAAATAGAAAAACTGTTTTCAGGGAAAACATTTTTCCTCTAGTAAACGAACCATTAATGATAATAGATAAGAATCCGACGTTAGATTCTAGTGTATCTTCCCGCTTAAAAAAAGATGTCAATACGTAATGTTAGAATTCAAATTTTTTTTTTTTTAAAAAAAAAAAGTTTAACAAATTAATTTAAGCATTTTATTTCCAAAAAATGGTGATTCATCAATCAGAAATCAAATGGTCAAGGCAAGTGAAAGATGGACGAGCAAAATAATATGAACCATGAATATTGATCACAGTATTTCAAAATCTAAAAATCTCAAAGAGACATTGACTTGTAGATTCTGAAATACAACCTTGCAGAATGATGACTTCCAACTATACTCATGTGATACACTACCTTGTAATTAAATTAGTTGAATTTTGCAAATCATAAATCCAATAGACACCCCACATCAATAATTATCCAGACTTTAGGGTAGTTCAAAAAAAAAATTTAAAAAATAGGGGTCCATAATAAAAATTAATACACTATATATTTTTTGTTTTAATATACCCTTCGTTCATATTTGTTTGTCCTATTTGGAATCTTAACACTATTCATAAAATTGTTCTATGTGTATAAAATTATAGAAAGTCAAAGTTACTAAATTAGCAAAAGCCAATATGAGACATTCTTTAAAGGACAGAGAGAGTGGAAACTATTACTCCCTTTGTCCCAAAAAAACTGCTCCATTAGGGTTTGGGGTGGGTTTTTGTTGGGACCCACTTTTAGTGAAAAGTAATGGTAAAAAAAGTGTAAAGTTGTAGGTAAAAAATAGTGGGTATTAAGTGATAAGTAAGGGTATAAATGTAAAGTTGTATGTGGGCCATAGGCCAAAAAAAGAAATGGAACATTTATTTTGGGACAGATGAAAAAGAAAAGTGGAACAGTTTTTTTTGAGACGAAGGCAATATGATTTTTTTAGGTTCTTTTTCACGTTGGGATCCTGTGCTATTGATCTCTTTACATATCCTAAAAATTGTGGTGTTCACTTGAATATTAGATGGATGAGTTGGTGAGTGATGATATGATATGATATGGCATAGAGTGGTGAACTATATTTGAAGTAAACCATTACTAATAATTACCCTAGCTACTTTGCGTACGTTGGATTAACATGTGATTGACTTTAAGAATATGTTTAGTGCCCCACATGCAAACCTTGTTCTTGGCTTATAAGGCTTAATTGTTCCTAATTGGGTGCATTATTTATTAATTATTAGTGATAGTGATTAGTGCTTATTGCCAACAAAGGAAAAACGATTGAAAACTTTATTATTGTAGTAGTTAATTAGGGATTAATATAAGAGAATTAGTCATTCCTAAATTGGTCAATCAAGGTTTACTAATTAAGCTTTCTCTAAAATAATCTTATACTAACCTACAATTTTGGTGTAATGTTACATAGTTACATGTTCCCAAGAGCTTGAGAATACTATAAATCTCCTCTAACTTCTATGATCTTGTTTGGATTTCGATTGTAAGTTGGTCAGATCATTTATTTGTTGGTGATCTAATTTCTCTTTTATTCATTTTTTTTTTTTGGCAAGGGGAATTTCTCTTTTATTATTATAGGAACTATAAGATTCAATTTGATACAATTGTTATGAGTGATGCTAGGAATAGGGAAATATGAAGGCAAATTTTGGGATGTATTATTCGATTTAAAGATTGAATTTTGTGTTAGTTTACTTGACTATGTTTTATCAGGCCAACTGATGATCTGGTAACAATGAATCTTGTTGGTAGATATCGATTAGCCTAATTGGTTAAATTTTGAGGAAACAATACTCAATATTTGAGATCAAATTTCATTCACATCATAATATTAATCTCGTAGTCGTCACCTACGAGGTATGAGTACTGAGAAATGTATTAAAAATGCTCATATGACTCTATCATATTTATTTATTTTTAACAGATAAGGTATATCGTCCCCCTCATTCCTTACCCAAGACTTCTATCTCAGAAAAGCACCAAGACCGGAAAAAGGGTCATAAAAACTCAAACTCGGATCGTCACTTTCGAAGAACGTTGCTCCTACCACTGGAGCAACGTTCATCCTCATAACTCCAAATCTTATAGAAATGCCTAGAAGGAAGAAAGAAAGAAAACGATACTTGACCTAGAAGGAGAGGAAGCATGAGTGTGCTTTAAAGAAAAAAGAAGTGAGATTTAGAAAATTGCTTGCTAGAAGCAATGGACTAATCAATCACTAAACTACTAAAGAAGTAAAGAGTAGGAAGCTGGCAAGTCACATGGAAGAACATAGATGTATCATGTGACCTTTTTGGTCCCCCTTTTTAACTCCTCAAGCTAGTGTTTCATATAGTATTGTTATATTTGTTATCATATTCTATCATAGATCATAGTGTGCATTTTTTATAAATAAATTAAAAAAGTTTAATTGAAAAGCAATCAAAACAAAAACAAAAAGATAATCATAAAAAAAAGATTGGGATGGATGCCCACATTTGCCACATAAACAAGCAAACTTCTAACCTGAGCATTACTGGAATTTCCTTGTGTGTCCTTTAGGGAGCTTAGATTCTTGAAATATCTATCAATGCAAGTGGAAATTTCCCATAATGGATTAATTAAGGAATATTACTACTATATGATTGTGGTTAATGGTAGCTCCAAGCATGGTGTGGTGTCCTCATGAAGTTCCTTTGATTTACTAGTATTTGAATAACAAGTCTCATGTCAGACTGTCTGATTTGATAATTTGTTGTTTGTAAATTATTGTAAATTTCAAGGATAAAAATGTAAATTTTAAGGATAAAAATATAAATTTTTATACAAAATTAACTTAGTTATTTAAAAAGTTAAGAATTTACAATAGAAAGGTACAATTTTTTAGTTAAAAATTATGTCATATTGTCAGACGATCTTACAAGATGATGAGAGAAATGATAGCATTTGAATATGGACTCCTACTAAAGGAAAGGTTGAAACTTTAATTAGTAGAGCTAATTAAGGGCATAAAATAGATGCATATACATGTAAAAGAGATAATCAATGCAATAATTTATTTTAACCAATAGTTTTTTTTTTAGAAGTAATTTCAGGAAATAAATGGGAAAAATGAAAAAGGAGCATGAACATACAAGGAGTTGGGGCATGGCTTTTTGGTAAGTGCCCCACATCCAATGACCAAGGCCACACGTTCAATCCTTACCCCAACAATATGCTGGGGTATTTCCCTCTTCCTTTTGGGCTAGTAACCTTATATCAAGCCAGCCAATAAAATGGTCAATTTCTTACCTAATAAAATAAAGGAGCATGTATATACAATTGATTTTTAATTAGAAAAAATCCCCACAAAATAATCACATGAAAAAAATATGAAAATTATAGACAAACATTGTCTTAGTTTGATCTTGCAACTTAGGCTATGTTATCTTCATATGATTTGATATGAATTTTTCTGATTCGACCTTATTTGAATTTTTCTAATGTGGTCTAAGTTGACTTTATTTTAGGGCATGTTTACTTCAATTTAAATTCAGTTTAGTTCACCTCTCAATTTCTTTCTCTTATAAAATATTCAGTTATATTCTAGTAAACGTAAACAAACCCTAAATTAATTATTATTATTATTTTGTTTTTGGAAAGTAAGTAATATTATTAATCTCCCAAAAAAAAACAACAACAAACCTGTTGTAGCTCACACAGTCACACAGCTACCAATAGAAAACCCCAAAAGCCTACCACCTAGGTCATCATCTCAGGCTTTGAAGCCATTCAATATCTAAAACTTTTGTTTTCTTCCCTATCAATTGTATACATCTTTTCTTTACAGTGTAAGAAATGTAATCTACAATTCTATTTACAGTAGAAACTTTAAACTCTCATATTGCTTCATTTCTAGATTTCCACATCCCATACACCAGAGCAGCAACAAAAGCCAAGAGCACCTGTCTTCTGAATTTGAATTATTATTATTATTTTTATTATCATGGAAAATGTACAACCCACAAAAGAAATCAAGTAAACTAAAGGAAATTAGAGGGGAGCCGAGATACAATCTGGGCCCCCACTCCTCTAGCAATAGCGAAATCTAGCCTGGAAAAAATGTGAGCAGTTGCACGTGCCCCAATATCCTACATCCAGGAGAAAGCCTGGATCCACTTGAGAAGGGCAACATCCCTCTTCTCTAATTCACCCAAAGAAGAAAAGGAAAAAGGAAGGAAACTGTAGCCAATATCCGAACAACGCGCTGCATATTTTTCCCGCTTCCGCTGCGCCGCAACAGCCACAACACGACCAGGAACAAACAAATAGATTGGAATGCTACTTTTTCATGGGCCAAAGGGCTCGTTTACTTTAGCTGAATACAATTGAACTGAACTGAACCGAACTTAATTGAACTAAACTGAACTGAATACAACTTAAAGTAATATTTTATAAGAGAAGGAAATTGAGAGTTGTGTTGAACTAAACTTAATAAAACTGAACTGAACAAAACTGAACAAAACTGAGCTAAGCTGAACTGAATTTAAGCTGAAATAAACAAGCCCTAGTTCTGATTGGAAATCCTCAATTCAATTCTAGTCCAAAGACCGGTTTAAACCAATTTATGTGCATCCCTAGCCACCAGCCCACCACCATATAACCAGTTGTTAATTGTTACCGTCCAAGTTCCAACAAATCCAAGAGAAGAATGTGTATGTGTATCAATTTATTCTCATTCTACCTTTGAGATTGCACTCATGCACTATCATCCTTTCTATTTTTACCCTAGTTTTATACCTAACATTCCAAAGTATGAGTATTAAAGGATCGCTTGAGATATGAGAGAAAAAAAGATTTATTATAAATTTATACTATAATATTTTTTTACATCCCAGTTAGGTTTTAGTAAATTTTTTAATTTTTTTTAAGGAGAAAAGGTAAACAAATGAAAAAATCAAGATCTCTTCCTCTCGAAGAGATATTCTGATTTATCTAGTGTTAAGAAATAAGAAGTTTACTTTTGAAAAAAAAAAAACTTATTCTATGAAACAGTTCTATCAAACAAATATTTTTGGTCAAATAAATTAAAAAAATGAATGTATTTACACGTATTTTGTAAAACTCTTTCTTTCTTATTTGTTGCAAAGTTTTTTAAATTAATTAAAATCATCCAATCTAACAAATAAAATAATATGTATTTCAATTTCTTCATGCACAAATTTTATTTATTGCAAATCAGAGGATGTGGAATTGTGTATTAGTGGTTATATTTTTATTCGAAGAAAAAAATAGTTGGACCGATATCAAGACAAATTGTAATAAATTGTGCACTCTCCGTAACATATATTAACTGTAAAAATTTATTATTTTTTCTCTACTTTATATCAAATCGTTGAAAATAATATGTTACTGAGGGAATACAAATTAAAGGGATGTGATGTGACTCACGTGTTTAATGTTTTCATAGTGTTTGATCACCTTATACCTTAATTTCATTTAATTCATTATCCGTACCTTATTCTCCTATAATTCACCATACAAAATTTTGCAATATGTTTAAATTAATGATGTCATTTACATTGTAGAGCTAATTTTTAGCAAATAAATTGATTTCATTACCAAAAAGTAATCACACAAACCAACAACAATACAATAGTCCTAGACTCCTTGTTTACAATATCCTATATAATCACACTCCGATACTAAACAAAAGACAGGGATAAAGTTAGTGAATTACCCATGATTAATTTCCTATCCTTATTTAATACTAAGCGCCTTGTATATTTATAGTTGGTCAAAACATTGTCATGTTAGAATATCAATTTGTCATCTAATTTCATTTGAGAAAGATATATCTCAAAAAACTAATTTCCCACCCCTTTTAAATAAAATCAACTTTTTTGAATAAATAAAAAATAATCCAACATACTCCACTTTTATCCCTTTCCAAATAATCAATTTTAGATATCATTTTTTCTTTACCTTTCTTAAGTCTTCCACTAATCTCTATTATATAAGCCAAGGGGGAGTTATAGTGTCCCCCCTAAAAAAGTCTAAAATGCCCTTGCATTTTTCTAAAAATACAAACTACATAATTAAGGAAAATTTATACAAATTTTTTATATTTTAAAATAAAAATAATGCAAAATATATAGTTCAAAAAAATAAAATAAAAATATGTAAATTCATATTTTAAAATTCTCTACAAATTGATCACCATATTGATATATTTTTTTTACATATTTTTTTTACCATTTGATTACAATGGAAATTTGGTAGTAGAGAAAAAAAAATAGTGGATCAACATTTATTTTTTAAAAATTCAATCAATACTAAATTTTGTAAATCTTTACATGGTGCCCCCAAGTAAAGCTTTGATTTCAGTACAAACAATAAACTGTTATTGCAAGCAGCGTAAATGGATGCATAAAGAATTAAAAATGTGTTTTAATTAATATTTTAAAGTAAATCAATTCCATAGCCATATGGATGTCAACTTAGATACAAACTTTTAATTTGTAATTGGTTTATTACTATCGAGTAACGCTAAGCCCTAAATCTTAGCACGGATAGCGTGCACAGAATGCTAGTTTGATTTAGTCTAGGCCTTGTTTGGGAGTTATTAGCTGTTAGAGGTTAGCTGATTGCATTAGCTGTTTTGATTAGCTGTTTGTGATAGTTGATTTGACTAACTGATTTATATTCGCTGTCTGTATAAAAGTATTTGGTAAACAGCGGTTAGCTGTTAGATGGTTCAGAGTAAAAAGAGCTAAAAAGCTCCTCATATGAGCTTTTTGAAAAAGAGCATTTTCACCATAAATTCTCTTCCAAACCTCTAATTACCAAACACCCAAAAATAGTTTTTTGAGTTGGTCAAACCTCTATTTTCTTTCAAACCTCTATTTTCTCTCAAACCTCTAATTCCCAAAACGCTTAGTGATTAACGAAAAGTTTAGAATATAATTTTTTTTTTTTGCGGGACCTTTAATTAAAAAAAAATATTGGGAAAAAAATACAGGTAATTTTGAAAGGGGCAGCAAGCCTCCGCACAAACAATACGGCACGATTGTAGAGACGGTGGAGTCTCCGGTTAATCGTTGGGTCCCACAAAACTTATTGATGTAAATACGTCACATCAACGGGAAAATCCCCAATGGCATTTTCGTCGTTTCATCTCTAATAATCAAAATTTTAATTTTTGAAATTCACTGTCAGTACAGTGGACCCCACGTAAATTCATTAAAAAATCAACTCCCCTCTTTCTAATCACATCCACACCGTCCATCGTACACAATCAAGCTGCATCCAACGGCTAATCTTGAAAAAGGAGGGAAACGTCTCTGACCGTCAGATCTATCTCAGTTACTACTTCACATCCAAAAATCTCTCTCTCTTTTACTTAGCCATATATCTAGGGTTCTCTTCATTTCTCTCTTCACTCCTCACTCTCATTTCTCTCTCAATTTGTTGTTTTCACATTCTTCTCTTACATATTTTGCATCTTAGCGGCAATCTTCATCGACATTTCTGTAAGTTACTTGTCTGATTTTTATGTTTCTGTTGGATTCTTCGCATTTTGGTTTTGAAGTTGTGTTCGATTTCATTTGATTGTTACTTGTTCTGTGTTTTATAGCTTGAATTTTAATGTTTTCTTTCGATTTGTTTAAGGTTTGCTGTATGTTTTAGTTTTGAATTGATTTCTTCGTAGATTAGTATTTCAGTTTGTTTACATTTTGTCTAAGCGTCGGAAGTTTGATGTATACACTAGAGAGTGAAAAGTTGATTGTTGATGAGTTTAAGCATTAGATCTGTGTTTGTATATGGAAGGAAATCGTTGATGTTGTGTTTTTCTGCTAATGTGTGATGAATCGCTGGTTTTTCAAGCTTCAGATTAAGTTGATTTTTATCTAGAGGAGTAGCTAATCTCTCACATTAACCGTCCATGTCACGCAAAAGTATGGAGAAAGAGAGTGTTTATGTGTGTGAGAGAGATTAATTTTTGTTTTCATCGTGCTGAATTTGCAGTTATTTTGAGCTTTAGATCGAGTACAGTTTGTTGATAAATCGAAAATTGATACGAGTATGGGCTCTCAGATGTGCCTGAAATTATTGCTTTTATGAATAATGTCCTGTACTGTTGTTTCTTGTCATATGGTGCTTCCATGTGTCTGATTCAGGTTTCATGATGAGCATTTTATCTCTTTATTCTATCTGTTTAAATGATATATAACGGGCCACTAGTTTATTGCTGAGTTTGATAAAAAAAATTATACCCTGTGGTATGTTCAAGATTTAAGATGTACCTTTTGATAGTTTCGGTTTTCACCATGGGATTAAAAATTAGCTGAGCTTATCAGTTTGCATATATTTTATTTTTGCTAAAAGTTGTTTTAAAACTAGGTTATTATCTACATGAAAATTTGCTCTATCACGTGATGTCTCATGACTATCATCCATTAATAATGATTTGTAAAGATATATTGGTATTCTTCTGTGTACTGAAACATCAATCTTGTTTAATTGCAGGTAAAAGATGAGAGAAATTCTTCACATTCAGGGTGGTCAGTGTGGAAACCAAATTGGATCCAAGTTCTGGGAGGTTGTTTGTGCTGAACATGGTATTGACCCAACAGGAAAGTACACTGGGACCACTGATCTCCAGCTCGAGAGGGTAAATGTCTATTACAATGAGGCCTCTTGCGGGCGATTTGTCCCTCGTGCCGTGCTCATGGATCTGGAGCCCGGTACCATGGACAGTGTGAGGACTGGGCCCTATGGACAGATTTTCCGTCCCGATAACTTTGTGTTTGGCCAGTCTGGTGCTGGAAACAACTGGGCTAAGGGGCATTACACTGAAGGAGCTGAGCTCATTGATTCTGTTCTTGATGTTGTCAGGAAAGAGGCTGAGAACTGTGATTGCCTTCAAGGTATGAAACAAGCAGTCTCACTTTTTTATGTATTTTTCATACTTCAAATGTGAAATGTTAAAAATTTTGCTCATTGTTTTATTGGTTTTCATGTAGGATTCCAAGTGTGCCACTCGCTTGGAGGTGGAACTGGTTCAGGGATGGGTACTTTGCTGATCTCAAAGATCAGGGAGGAGTACCCTGACAGAATGATGCTTACTTTCTCTGTGTTCCCCTCACCTAAGGTTTCCGATACTGTTGTCGAGCCTTACAATGCTACCCTTTCCGTCCATCAGCTTGTTGAGAATGCTGATGAGTGTATGGTACTTGATAATGAGGCTCTCTACGACATTTGCTTCCGAACACTCAAGCTAACTACACCTAGCTGTAAGCAATTCTTATAGTGATTGTTTGTAATATATTGCCTGTTATATTGCATTGTTGTCAAGTTTGTTAGTTTCTTGAGTCTTTTTAAAATCCTTTCAAAGATTAGTGTCAATAGAAATAAGAATTTTGTGGACTTCCCCAAACCCTCAATTTACTAAACTTGTTGTCAAATGTTTTGAAACCTATCTTAAGTTTGCAGCAGTTTTTTTAAAGTCCTCTAGGATTTATTTTATTTAGATGCAGAACTTTCGAAAAGTATGATTCTTTCCAGATTTTGCTTTTTTTGATAAGCAAGTGCTTCATGAGCACACATCCTCTCTTTTTTGGAGCTTCATTAGTTAATTGGTCACAACTTTGTTTAGGCTTTCTAATTATTGTGATGACCTGATCAGATCCTTTTACATCAGATATTGTCATATTGGTATCTTGATTTTGTGTTTTATTCAAACTTGCTGTTATTTACCTGATCTTATGTTGTTGCGCCGCTCTCTATTTCTTCATTGCATTGCCATTTGACTGAAACTAATTTTATTTTGCAGTTGGTGACTTGAATCATCTTATATCTGCCACCATGAGTGGTGTGACTTGCTGCCTGAGGTTCCCTGGTCAGCTTAACTCTGACCTCCGCAAACTTGCAGTCAACCTCATTCCCTTCCCTCGTCTTCACTTCTTCATGGTTGGGTTTGCTCCTCTCACCTCCCGTGGCTCCCAGCAGTACCGTGCACTGACAGTCCCTGAGCTCACCCAGCAGATGTGGGATGCCAAGAACATGATGTGTGCCGCTGACCCTCGTCATGGTCGTTACCTCACTGCCTCAGCCATGTTCCGGGGTAAGATGAGCACCAAGGAAGTGGACGAGCAGATGATCAATGTCCAAAACAAAAACTCTTCCTACTTTGTTGAGTGGATCCCCAACAATGTGAAGTCTAGCGTTTGTGACATCCCCCCTATCGGCCTCTCAATGGCCTCTACTTTCATTGGTAACTCAACTTCCATCCAAGAGATGTTCAGGCGTGTGAGCGAGCAGTTCACTGCTATGTTCAGGAGGAAGGCTTTCTTGCATTGGTACACCGGGGAAGGTATGGACGAGATGGAATTTACCGAGGCCGAGAGCAACATGAACGATCTTGTATCAGAGTACCAGCAGTACCAGGATGCCACTGCTGACGAGGATCTCGAGTATGACGACGAGGAGGAAGAGGATTACGAGCATTAGCCAAGAGTGGGTGGGGGAGTTTTTTTAGCTTCTTGTTGGTGATTTACTCGTGGTTTCTGGCTAAGGCGCTTTTGCTTCTATGCTAGGCACTGCAAGATGGAAAATTGCTCTATTTTCCATTGTCATCTAGGGTGTTTTTAGTTATAAAATGTTTTCTCCGCGGTAGTTACTATTAGTAATTTGGAGGTATATTCAACTCCGATATTCGATTGCCCATGTTATACCTGGATCTAGAGTTGTTTGTTATTAGGATAAATGGTTTTTATATGTTGGCATGGATATAGTTGTGTGATATTTGATGTGCATTTTTTGCCATTTTCTGTCATCAATTTTGGCAGTTGTTTTTACTGTCCATTGAAGCTGATTTGGGGCAGTTATTGTAGTGTTTACTGCTGCTCGATACTCCATCTGATATCAGTTTAACCATCTCGATTAACAGGCATTAACTCCCTCATGCGTAGGCTACTCTGCTTGCCTGCCTGTGTTAGAGTTCGCACATGGTTTGTTTGTTTTTTTTTGGGTGTTGACAGTCTCGAGTTCATCAGAAACATCTCCACATTTGTATGTATATCTAAGATTTCAGAAATTATTTCACTTAGCAACTCCATTATTCACTGTCAAAGAAAAAAAAAATCCACCACCAGACCCAGATCCAACGCAAATTTTGGAAGTCATCATGATCCATCAAAACTGGTCGCTTCAATTCTGGTGAAACGGATTTGTCAAACAAATTTTCTCCTTATTTTATGTCAAATTGTTGCAATTATTTTGTTATGAAGAGAGTATATTATATGGACACTATCTATGTATTGGCAATTTGGCATTATACCACTATCAAAGCTTATACTTTATCTGTTTTTTAAATAGTTGCAATAAATGGGTGTTTTTTGTGAAAGTTAAAAATTTTATTTGTTACAACAATTCAGTTATACTGGTAGATTAAGTAAAAAATAGAGTCAAATAAATCATAATAATTGTATATATTTTTAGTATTCGTGTCCCTGTGTCTTTGAATTTCCGATTCATGTTTTCTTGTGTCAATATTGTATGATTTTATCCGTGTCTGTTTATATGCAACGTATTCGGATAGAATTTTTGTGTGTCCAAATCACCCAACCTGTAAATTTTAACATTGGTTACTTCGATGGGTTGACCCATGAGTTCTTGTTAGGATTTTTTTAATTTTTTTTTTCCAGATTTCCGGTTCTTAATTGATGCTGGTGAGGGTGCCCAATGATTCCCTAGTATTACCAAACATGATATAAGCAAATGTAAATAGAAATGAATTAAACTTAGAAGTGTATTTTAAGCAATTTGATAGAGAGTGCATGGTCCCATGGTTAGACGGTTAGTGATGCTTCTATATTGATTGATTGCTCCAGCAACTTCTTTAAAGACAAAAAATTGTTGTAGTTGGTAGGAATCCATTTTTTTTTCTCAATCACTTTTAGCATATAGTTGAAGTTAGCATATAGATGTAGTTGTTAGTGTTGGATCATTACAAATAGAGATAGATATAGCACCTCCATTTCTTTCTACTCCCCCGTAACATATTAAGTGCAACGATTTGACATTTGTTTTCTCTATTTTTAAATCAAATCGTTGCAATTAGTATGTTAGAAAGTGAGTACATTTGCTGCTTTTGCTTTTATAGAGTTTGCATAATTATTTTTTTATGTCATTTCTCCTATTAGACTAATACTATATAACAAAACTCTTAATTGAAAAGTTGAAATTTTTTACCATAAATTTACAATTTTTTAGATAACTAGTTGTAATTGTATATAAGAAGTTACGATTTTATAATAAAAATTACAATTTATTAGAAAAAAGGTATCTTGTCATACTGTCTAACAAGATAGATAATAATCAATGACGCTTATAACCAATATGACTTATGAGTAGTTACTTTGATAAATCATCTAATAGTTACTAGTTGAAATCCAAAAATTACAACCAAAATTTATGGTACATCTAGTTTTGCCACAATAAATCATTTACAATACATGTTAAAACAGTTAATGTAAGGATTGAACTCTAAAATAATAGCGTTGGCCGTTGGACTCAATAAAATGGTTTAAAAACAGTGAAGGAAGTGAGCATGTTTGTGAGTTACAAGGAAAACAAAAAGGAAAGTGGAACGTTGGAGGTGCACGTGTTGGTGTATTGGGAGAGAAAAAGCAGGAAGTTAGTGGATACAGCAATTTCAATTTAGTACTCTGTACTCTGTACCCAATAATAATAATAATACTCCATCTGTCCCAAATTACTTGCTACGTTTTTTTTTTTCACATCTCCCAATACACAACTTTAAATTAAAATATCTTGAAGTACACATAATAAAAAATTATAAGAATTGTATGTTTGAAAAGTACATATTGAGACGAATCAAACTAGATCCGTCATGACTATAGTTTCCTTTATATACATAAAACTATAAGTAATCAAAATTTACAAATAAATAGTGCCATTTTTCAGAATGTAGCAACTAATTTGGGACGGAGGGAGTATTACTTTACTCCTCCTTTTATTAATCAATCTCACATGACACACTTCTTCTTTTTCCTATATTCCTACTCCCAATGAGTGGCCACCGACGTTTTGCAGTTTTTCTTGACCCCCTTGTCTCGAGCTTTGATGTTATGATGTACCCATACATATCGTGTATTGGACAACTGATAAGGCGATAACACCTCTATCTATCTGAATAAAGACTTCTTTACTTCAGATTAAATTCAGTTCAGTTCAGTTCATCTCTATTAAGTTCAATTAATACACTCTATTAAGTTCAGTCCAGTTCAGTTCAGTTCAGTTCATCTCTATTCAGCTAATGTAAACGAACCCTAATGCTAACATCCTTCCTATTTAACATGTGACATAAAAATTATATTTAGAAATGAAAAAAAAATAATAATAAATCAGTGGAGGCCCTCGTTCCTTGGGTAACTCGATTTTCAAGAGGACATTAGACTCGGGTGGGGAGGGGGCCGTCCCAGTAACCCTTCATAACGGGGGATTTTGAATTTTAGTTTTCACATGCCACATGTCAAACAGAGAGTGATAGTGAATTGAGAGTAACTGGTATCAGTATATGGTATATCACATACGCATCATACCTTACTATATTATATTTACTAAGCTCAAATCCAAATAAGCTTAAATATAAAATGATAACAACATATAAGCTTAACAACACCCAAAAATATTTACTGGAGTATATAAATTATCACTGGTAAAGTGATTGCAAACATATAAAATCATATCCATTGGTGTCAATATCATATCTAAAATTTATGTACATGTACTTTCTCTCGTCGTCACATTCTACTTATAATAATAATTATTAAAAAAAAACATAATTTTATCTACAAAGTTCGTTTTAAAGATTTTTTACAAATTAAATGCTTGTTTAGTTAACTAAAAAATACATGACAAATACAATTTTTTAAGAAGTGCAAGGTTTTTTGTTTGTGCTTATATTTACTTCCTAGAAAGTGTATGACATGAATACATTTATCCGGTGGGCAACTTACTAACAACAAAAGATTGAAATATTAATTATTAAGTTGGATGAGGTCCCACTATTACTACTCCCTATCACTCTAAATTAATGGTAAATGGTTAGTCTATCCAGTGTGTAAATCAGGTTTTTTCCTTCAAAAAATAAGATTGCAAACTTTAAACACTATTTTTTCCATTGAACCAAACAAGCACTTAAATTTATTTTTCAAGATGCACATTTGTATTTCAACCATCAATGTCTTGGTGTACACAGTTGCATATTAAGAATTGAAATGGAATGGATTAGTAAGTAAAATCAATGTCTTGTTACATTTTCATCGTCCTATTTAGATTTTGACAGTGTACCAAAAGACCTGGTTGATTTAGTATTAATCTTATTATGAGATACAATGGCTATTATATGTCTGTGTTAAAAAATAAATCTTCCAAATTCACCACATGCAAGTGTCCCACATTGAAAGATTAAAGAGTTGATGACTAATATATAAAGTTTGTTGGTTACTCCTTATATTACCAATTGATTTTATAATGGAACCTATCAAGCTTGTATATTGTTAGAAAAACTCTTTGTTGCGGGTGCGGCCCAGACTCGTATTTAACATGGTATCAGAGCCAAGTCCACGATTATGGGACCCTAAATGGCTAAAAAAAAGTTCACTGGGCCAAAATGAGTAATCCATGTGAGGGGTGTTGGATTAGACTTGTGTAGAAAAATCTAGAAAATAGAGTACAACACTATAAATAGGTTGTATGTGCATAGTTTGAGTGAGCCAAGTAGAAATTATTTGGGTCCATCAAAACTTCCGCGTGCGCCCAAATTTCCATCAAGGGGGAGTAAAAAAAAAATCACTCTCGTTCACCATATGCAAGTGTCCCACATCAAAGTAAATTGTTATTTCTATTGTATCTCATTAGTTATTTTATGTTAATCCGGTGATCCTAAATGGATGAAATTAAACTAATAAAAAGTGTAGTTTCCGTGCCTTAAGTGATTGCACTACAGTCGATACTCCTCGAGTATATGTGTCAATGTGTGTTATTAGCTAGTCAACATAATCTGACTTCCATTTTTATTGAAGGAGATAACTTAACTGTTATTCGTGTTTTGCAGGGTAAATTCATCTGTCCTTGGAAAATTCAACTCCTTATGGATGACATTCGCTCTATCCTCCGAGACTTTGCGTCCTCCTCTTCTGCTCATGTCTTCCGTGAAGCCAACTATACTGCGGATTATATCGCGTCCCTCGGGCATTGGACCCCTACGCACATCGATATCGATCCTTTTTTAGATGCTAAATTCTCTTATTTCTTAGCACTAGATAAATCAGGATATCTCTTCGAGAGGAAGAGATCTTGATTTTCTTTCAATTGTTTACCTTTTCTCCAAAAAAATAAAATAAAAAAATAAATGTGTTAAAGTGTGTTAAGGACTTTAAGGTTGATAAAGTATCATTATTCAGAAATTCAATTCTTAAAACGAATGATAATGTGGGTAAGCATTGGAAGCAGGTCATGGCTGTTGAATACTGTTGGGCCCACCTCATGCTGAGCAAATGTGGGTTGTCCAATATTAAGAACAAAGCATTTTTTAATTAATTCACTGGCTTGTAAATAATCCAATTGCTAAAATACTTCAAGACAATTCCTAACATATGCATGCAATCAAGGTGAGTTGCACATCAAATACGATATAACTTATTTAGCCCGTTACATTTGTATGTATTGGGCTTAAATACCCAAATTAACTAGTCTAGATAGGTTACATGGAAGTACATTATATAGCAATTGTAACATTGATGTAGAGGAGGAGGCCAAAATAAGAATGTATGATTAGCCTAATTTGAGATGAATGGCACCACATTAGACTTTTTTTCTCTCTAGGGTTTTTGGTATATAAAAATATAATAATTGTCTTGAATTAAAGCAAGAAATTAACAAGTACAACAAAGGAATAACCATAGGCTGTACACGTGACATGAGGCTAATGCTTCCTCCTCTTGAATCTTGATCTTCAATCATTGGGGTTTTGCAATTTGATCATCCCACTATATTATTACTCCATCTGTCCAAAATTAAGTGTTTTATTTTGATAAAAAAACTTTCATCATTTTGGTTAAAATGAAACATTTATTTTTGGACGGAGGGAGTAATATTTTCGGCTTTCCATATTACTTACAATATACATGTTTTTAAAAAGAGAATTGAGCATGTACTTGAAAAAATTTAATGGAATAATTTAAACACTAGTTGCTTATAGTTCAACTCTTATTAGTGTTGAAATTATTTTAATTAATTTGCTCGTTTATATTTTCAACTTTTTTCATTAAATTATATTTCAAAATTATTAATTAGGCCTTGTATGATAGCCCTTATTTCCACTCCTTATTATTTATTTCAGATCAGATCAGATCAGAAAAAATGAGTTATTAGATAATTTAACTTTATTTTTAACTTTAAATATCTTTAATTCTGTAACAAAAATTATTATTATTACATATTAAAAAACTGCCCATTAATACGAATAAAATAAGATATCAATTGATATATATTTTTTCTTTATGGATTAGTATATATACGAGGTCAAAATTTAGTCAAATTACATAATAAATTCAGATCAGATCAAATCAGAAAAAATAAGTTCAAATAAAATAAACAAATTTAAGGTGAATCAAATAAGTTTATACAATTATACATCCATGTAGACAGCTTTAGTCCTTAGTATTAAGATTAGGATTGAGATGCATATTTTGATACATTATTCAAATCCATGTTTCGCATGACCAATGCACCAGCTTATGCTGAATACATATAGTTGTCTTGTCCCACCTTTCTATACAACTTATCACTCTATCCAGAAGACAAGCTTACTGTGTGTTAGCTTGGATTTTTCCCAATAAATAGCAAAATTGCACTATCTATTTAAACGATGTCGCTTAGTGTAATTTTGCTTAATAACGCTTCTTTCATTACCCGTTGCATGGACCGCATGGCAGGGATGCACGGGCACACCTCCAACCTGTCGTACCCCGTGTCCGACACCGACACCATCCAACGTACCCACATTGAATTAACTGATTAAGCTTACTCAAGTATCCCATAACTTTTGAGCTATTTTTCTTCATTTAATTGTACATGTCTTATATGTTTTGAATAATTTATATAGTGAGTAACCATATTATCATCACCAAATTTGATATTTAACTCAGTGTTCTATTGAAATTATGTTGAAATTTATAGATCCCCTTATTGTATTCTTTAATGTACCGGTATCCTTAATTTTTTCAATGTCGTTTTCTCATACTCGTATTGTATCCGTACCCGTATCCGTATCCGTATTCATTTTAGTGCAACCTAGCCGCATGGTTTTCTTGGTTTCCATTAATTAAATTTTGTACATATACAATGTACTAGTAGTGTTACCTTTTTCAAAAATTATTGACAAGGTACGCGTCTACGCGAGGGGTCTCACCACACCTGTCCAATTTCAGGAAGCCGACATTTGGGGGCAGAGGGGAGAGTTGTAACGACCCGGAATTTTGGGCCAGAAAATTTCGCGGTTGTTAATGTTATTTATTCAGTTTTAGTCCAAAAGGCCCATTAAAATTGGACTGTTTTATTTTTAGCCCAACTCTTTTTCTTCCAAATTGGGCCAAAGACCCAATTTATCCTTTTTGTTAATCATGGCCGGCCTTCCTCTCTTTTGGGCCAATATTATTTATTTATTTTTTTTTTTGTTTTAATTAGATATATGTTAATTATTATTTTGGATAATTAACTAATTTAATTAAGTTAAATTAATCAAATTTACCTATTCAATGGTTGTTGTTGACCTATCAATTTTCCCCCCCTTATTGTTGCTCCTCCACGGCTGCCAGCTTAGCTTTAGGGTTGTTACTTGTTTTTTTTTTATTTTTTTTTATTTATTTTTTTTATTTTCTTTATATATAGGACCCTTCACTTCTTTTGGGTCCTATTTTATTATTTGCTCCATAAACCCTAAAGTATTCCTCCACCTTTTCTCCTTCTAAATTCAGCCAAACCCCATTGTTTCCTTGGATAAATTTTGCGATTTAAGGTAACTAAGCTTTTCTATTTAATTTGTGGGTAGCTTTTCACATAGTTAATTAGGATTATATCATGAAAATTGTAGGATTTATGTTTGCTTATTTATTCGAAAATTTCGAACCATATGAAATATTGATCATGTTATTCTCTTGATGTATTCATGTAATATTTATGAATTATTATGAAATTTCTTTTGATTATTTTATGTAGTTTATTGAAATCTGAAATTGTTGAATAATTACTTGTATGAATTTATTTACCAATCAAATATTGTTATTTCTTGATGAATTTTTCATGGTATCTTGTTTACTGTTTGATTATTAACCATGATTTATTTCGTGGCAAAATTCGTCCTTTTATTATTTATAATATTTTAATCTTTCAAACCGGTAAAACTGTCCAGAATCGGTTTACGAATTTATTAATATACTTAATCAATTCGGAATACTACGAAATTTTATATGGAAGTCAGTGATAATGTTTTACAGCTTGTGTTAAATTTTCGTAATTTTTAAAGATCGTTTGATATGGCATAAAATTCTGAAACCGAATTCAGCCTAATCTGACTGGTTAGTTATAAAATCACTTAAAAATAGTAAAAGATGTTATTTTTTAGACGAAATTTATGCACGTAAATACTTGAACCCATATTTAGCTCCCATAAAAATTTCCAGATTTTTAGAGATCTTTAGATGGTCGTTTTTAATTTAATTCTTTAAAAATCAGATTGTATAAAATAGGGCAATTGAATTATTAAAATATGCTATTATTAATTATTGAATTTTCGAGTGGTACAAAATTTAAAGGAGGAAATAAAAATGTTATTTTTATACTAATCTTGAACATGCTAGATTAAATATGTGAATCTTTATTTTAAATCCTTATTTAATTCCATGAATCTTTAAATTCTTGAATATGTAAATTTGTTCTTGAATTATATTCTAAAATCTACTTACTCTCGGGATTCTCCCGAGTGAGCTAAAGATTAAAACATTAAAAGTTGTGTTATTTCTTGTTTATATGTATATGCCGTGTATGTATGATTTTAATCTTGTTATGTTATGTTAAGTATAATTTTTCGTAAGAGTTGTTTATTTAATTTAAGTGTTTGCTGTAGATTAAATTATATGAATTAATTAAATAATTTTTATTAAAAGATATTAAAACGTCGTGTGGAAGAAAATTAGGAAAAATATGATTTTTATTTTAATTTGCTAATTTTTAGTAATTAGTTGTTTAATTAAAATAAATTAAGAAATTAATTAAATTTTGTTAACATTCTGGGAATGCCGTGTAAAATTGCTGGAAATAGTCAAATTTAGTTGATTTTGAATTGTTATTAATTTAGGAATAATTTAGTAATATAAGTTACGGATAAAATAATTATTGGGGATAAGTTGTAAAGTGTAGGGATAAAAAGGAATAATAATATTAGTAACATGTTTATTAGGGCCAAATACTAATAGTGTTATTAATACAATTATCTTACTTTGGATAAGGTTACAAATTAGTATATGATATAATATTAAGGTTAGTATCCGAAAGGATAGGATTATACGTATATATATATATTTTAAGGATAGTATATTATAAGATTGAAGTTGCATAAGATACTACTAGGGATAAGAAAGGAAACAGAGTAATAGCTATACATGTTATGTTTCGGTCTCTGGCTAGGAAAGACTTGGTATTTAAGGTGGCCAATATACGTGCCGCACCTCTCTTTCCTGGGACTCCGAACATTTCATTTCCTATTACGGTCACCTAGTATTTCCCAATATATGATATGATATGATAAAGGTATAAGATATAATATAAAGAATTGAAAGATAATAAGTTAAGATCGCCCCTGCGATGACGCAAAGGTCATCAATCGGGTTAAATAAGATAGGACGCCCTTGCGATAACGCAAAGGTTATCAATTGGGTTTAGTCGATGCCACTGCTCACATGGGACGAACGCAAAGGTTCCCCCGCGCAGTTCTTGGTCTTAGAACATGTAGCCGTCTGGTAACCGTATCTGCGAGCCGCTACCAGGAGTTATGGCCATAGCTTAGGCTTAGTTCTCGCAAAGGAGGGCTACGGGTGGGACGCAAAGGTTCACCCCGACGTGTTCTAGGAAAGTTGCGAACGCAAAGGTTCGCTACGAGCTGAAGAAGACAGTCCGCAAAGATGATATGTTAAGTTAAGTTGATATAATAAGTACATATGTAAAGTTAAGAAGATATTATGTCCTTATTATAAGATTGATGTAATGATATGATAAGTGCATATGTTAAGATAAGAAGCTATTATGCCCTTATTATAAGATTGATGTTATGATATGAGATGAGATGTAATTATAAGATATGAATTACGATTAAGAAAGATTATGATAAGATATAACATATGATATGATAAGATTGTGATATGAAATTCGATGATAAGATTATGAAAAGATATGATTAGGATTTACTGATGATATCATGTAAGAAGGTGGTGAAGTATAATTCTAAGTTGTATAATATAAAGTACAAGTTCGGTATATTATAAGTCTTCCGCTGTGTATATTTCTGTAATTATTCGAGTATGTTAGCGTGTGTATGTATGCGAATGTTGAATGTATTTTGTATGTATTCTAACCGTATCTGCAGGGTTGTTTGTACGTATTCTATACGAAGACTATACGTATTCTAACCGTATCTCTGCAGGTGTATTTATACGTATCTTTATACGTATCTTTATACGTACTTGTATACGTATTTCTGTACGTACATTTATACGTACGTCTATACGTTCTTTTATATGTATTTTTATACGTACATTTATACGTAATTTGTATATTTATATGTAAAACATGTATTAAGTTCTTTACAGTTTTTATGACAATTTCTATGCTATTATGTGTTTGGTGGTCCCTCGATTAAATGGGACAGCCTAGTTACTCGCCACTGATGGTGGACCCCCCCCTCAGTTTCAGGTGACGTTGCAGCAGATTAGAGCGGGCTTCGCCGGATGGGCTTGAGAGTTTGGGCCTCTATTTAAGTATTCTAGTTTAGTCAGAACTATTTAAACCTTTATTTAGTTTGTTACTAAGATCCCAGCATGTTGGGACAGTATTTTTCAGACTTTGATGTAATATTAATTAGAGGTTTATTATGGATTCTAGTAGCTATAGTTAATAAAGGTTAATCCTTTCCTTTGTAATATTGAATTATGGTCTAATTAGATTAAGTAATGATCCGAATGTTGATTACCCTTCGTAAATCGACAAGCTAAAAAGTCGGGTCGTTACAGTTGGTATCAGAGCTGAGGTTAGACCCTAAGTTACTTCTTCACAAGTAACTTCGTGAGATGAGCGCTTTATGAGCCCGAGCGAACCCTAGCCTAATATGGAAACCTAGGTGAGTGGAACCATGGGTAGAAGCCAGGGTTAAGACGTCTTTTCGTTTTCGTTTCCGTGTGCCGTACGTGTGCATTGCTCGAAGGAAGGCAAGTCCGGAACCATCACTTAGTGGTTGTGACCGGCGTTGTATATCAGAGTGGCGCAGCAGAAGTGTGGTGATCCATAACCCACAGGTCTCCGCCTCGATCAGATCGTTTCATGTTCTTGATGTTTTGGTTGATCTATTGTTTGCTTACGTGAGCTTCTTTAAGTAAATTTCGAGGACGAAATTTATTTAAGGAGGGGTGATTGTAACGACCCGGAATTTTGGGCCAGAAAATTTCGCGGTTGTTAATGTTATTTATTCAGTTTTAGTCCAAAAGGCCCATTAAAATTGGACTGTTTTATTTTTAGCCCAACTCTTTTTCTTCCAAATTGGGCCAAAGACCCAATTTATCCTTTTTGTTAATCATGGCCGGCCTTCCTCTCTTTTGGGCCAATATTATTTATTTATTTTTTTTTTTGTTTTAATTAGATATATGTTAATTATTATTTTGGATAATTAACTAATTTAATTAAGTTAAATTAATCAAATTTACCTATTCAATGGTTGTTGTTGACCTATCAATTTTCCCCCCCTTATTGTTGCTCCTCCACGGCTGCCAGCTTAGCTTTAGGGTTGTTACTTGTTTTTTTTTTTATTTTTTTTTTTTTATTTTTTTTATTTTCTTTATATATAGGACCCTTCACTTCTTTTGGGTCCTATTTTATTATTTGCTCCATAAACCCTAAAGTATTCCTCCACCTTTTCTCCTTCTAAATTCAGCCAAACCCCATTGTTTCCTTGGATAAATTTTGCGATTTAAGGTAACTAAGCTTTTCTATTTAATTTGTGGGTAGCTTTTCACATAGTTAATTAGGATTATATCATGAAAATTGTAGGATTTATGTTTGCTTATTTATTCGAAAATTTCGAACCATATGAAATATTGATCATGTTATTCTCTTGATGTATTCATGTAATATTTATGAATTATTATGAAATTTCTTTTGATTATTTTATGTAGTTTATTGAAATCTGAAATTGTTGAATAATTACTTGTATGAATTTATTTACCAATCAAATATTGTTATTTCTTGATGAATTTTTCATGGTATCTTGTTTACTGTTTGATTATTAACCATGATTTATTTCGTGGCAAAATTCGTCCTTTTATTATTTATAATATTTTAATCTTTCAAACCGGTAAAACTGTCCAGAATCGGTTTACGAATTTATTAATATACTTAATCAATTCGGAATACTACGAAATTTTATATGGAAGTCAGTGATAATGTTTTACAGCTTGTGTTAAATTTTCGTAATTTTTAAAGATCGTTTGATATGGCATAAAATTCTGAAACCGAATTCAGCCTAATCTGACTGGTTAGTTATAAAATCACTTAAAAATAGTAAAAGATGTTATTTTTTAGACGAAATTTATGCACGTAAATACTTGAACCCATATTTAGCTCCCATAAAAATTTCCAGATTTTTAGAGATCTTTAGATGGTCGTTTTTAATTTAATTCTTTAAAAATCAGATTGTATAAAATAGGGCAATTGAATTATTAAAATATGCTATTATTAATTATTGAATTTTCGAGTGGTACAAAATTTAAAGGAGGAAATAAAAATGTTATTTTTATACTAATCTTGAACATGCTAGATTAAATATGTGAATCTTTATTTTAAATCCTTATTTAATTCCATGAATCTTTAAATTCTTGAATATGTAAATTTGTTCTTGAATTATATTCTAAAATCTACTTACTCTCGGGATTCTCCCGAGTGAGCTAAAGATTAAAACATTAAAAGTTGTGTTATTTCTTGTTTATATGTATATGCCGTGTATGTATGATTTTAATCTTGTTATGTTATGTTAAGTATAATTTTTCGTAAGAGTTGTTTATTTAATTTAAGTGTTTGCTGTAGATTAAATTATATGAATTAATTAAATAATTTTTATTAAAAGATATTAAAACGTCGTGTGGAAGAAAATTAGGAAAAATATGATTTTTATTTTAATTTGCTAATTTTTAGTAATTAGTTGTTTAATTAAAATAAATTAAGAAATTAATTAAATTTTGTTAACATTCTGGGAATGCCGTGTAAAATTGCTGGAAATAGTCAAATTTAGTTGATTTTGAATTGTTATTAATTTAGGAATAATTTAGTAATATAAGTTACGGATAAAATAATTATTGGGGATAAGTTGTAAAGTGTAGGGATAAAAAGGAATAATAATATTAGTAACATGTTTATTAGGGCCAAATACTAATAGTGTTATTAATACAATTATCTTACTTTGGATAAGGTTACAAATTAGTATATGATATAATATTAAGGTTAGTATCCGAAAGGATAGGATTATACGTATATATATATATTTTAAGGATAGTATATTATAAGATTGAAGTTGCATAAGATACTACTAGGGATAAGAAAGGAAACAGAGTAATAGCTATACATGTTATGTTTCGGTCTCTGGCTAGGAAAGACTTGGTATTTAAGGTGGCCAATATACGTGCCGCACCTCTCTTTCCTGGGACTCCGAACATTTCATTTCCTATTACGGTCACCTAGTATTTCCCAATATATGATATGATATGATAAAGGTATAAGATATAATATAAAGAATTGAAAGATAATAAGTTAAGATCGCCCCTGCGATGACGCAAAGGTCATCAATCGGGTTAAATAAGATAGGACGCCCTTGCGATAACGCAAAGGTTATCAATTGGGTTTAGTCGATGCCACTGCTCACATGGGACGAACGCAAAGGTTCCCCCGCGCAGTTCTTGGTCTTAGAACATGTAGCCGTCTGGTAACCGTATCTGCGAGCCGCTACCAGGAGTTATGGCCATAGCTTAGGCTTAGTTCTCGCAAAGGAGGGCTACGGGTGGGACGCAAAGGTTCACCCCGACGTGTTCTAGGAAAGTTGCGAACGCAAAGGTTCGCTACGAGCTGAAGAAGACAGTCCGCAAAGATGATATGTTAAGTTAAGTTGATATAATAAGTACATATGTAAAGTTAAGAAGATATTATGTCCTTATTATAAGATTGATGTAATGATATGATAAGTGCATATGTTAAGATAAGAAGCTATTATGCCCTTATTATAAGATTGATGTTATGATATGAGATGAGATGTAATTATAAGATATGAATTACGATTAAGAAAGATTATGATAAGATATAACATATGATATGATAAGATTGTGATATGAAATTCGATGATAAGATTATGAAAAGATATGATTAGGATTTACTGATGATATCATGTAAGAAGGTGGTGAAGTATAATTCTAAGTTGTATAATATAAAGTACAAGTTCGGTATATTATAAGTCTTCCGCTGTGTATATTTCTGTAATTATTCGAGTATGTTAGCGTGTGTATGTATGCGAATGTTGAATGTATTTTGTATGTATTCTAACCGTATCTGCAGGGTTGTTTGTACGTATTCTATACGAAGACTATACGTATTCTAACCGTATCTCTGCAGGTGTATTTATACGTATCTTTATACGTATCTTTATACGTACTTGTATACGTATTTCTGTACGTACATTTATACGTACGTCTATACGTTCTTTTATATGTATTTTTATACGTACATTTATACGTAATTTGTATATTTATATGTAAAACATGTATTAAGTTCTTTACAGTTTTTATGACAATTTCTATGCTATTATGTGTTTGGTGGTCCCTCGATTAAATGGGACAGCCTAGTTACTCGCCACTGATGGTGGACCCCCCCCTCAGTTTCAGGTGACGTTGCAGCAGATTAGAGCGGGCTTCGCCGGATGGGCTTGAGAGTTTGGGCCTCTATTTAAGTATTCTAGTTTAGTCAGAACTATTTAAACCTTTATTTAGTTTGTTACTAAGATCCCAGCATGTTGGGACAGTATTTTTCAGACTTTGATGTAATATTAATTAGAGGTTTATTATGGATTCTAGTAGCTATAGTTAATAAAGGTTAATCCTTTCCTTTGTAATATTGAATTATGGTCTAATTAGATTAAGTAATGATCCGAATGTTGATTACCCTTCGTAAATCGACAAGCTAAAAAGTCGGGTCGTTACAAGAGTGAAGAATCAAAACTAGGTCACTCCTGGTGGAGATGGAGGGATTTACTATCCCTCCACTTGCAAAACCAATGCCTTATCATTTCAACATTTGCAAAACCAATGCCTTATCATTTCAACATTTTAATAGTACTTCTAGTTGAGAATAGCTCATCATGTTTCATGTATTCATGTGATATGAGCTTCTCCTTTCTTTAAGAAGGTCCTACTATCCTAGGTGTCCAAATGTATTGGTTCAGTACTTCAGTTGGTTTCAAGTGTCACGTGAATTATGAGGTCACGTAATCGACACTCACTCTTGCCCCACTTGCCTAGGTAATATTTTGAGGTACGAGACTTGTGTGGAGTTCACTTTACCTTTCCCACCAAAAATTGAAGGTCCTAGGTGCATTTTTAGGTGGGAGCATGAGATACATTGGGTGTAGCTTGGGCTTTCTGGTTTAAGCCCTGCATAATCATCATTTAAAAAAAAAAAAATACAAAAATAAACCCTAAAACTCTTTAGTCAAAAAAATTTATGAATAAAATATCCTTTGATGAATTTTATTAGGGTCAATTGGACAAATTTTATTGAAAAATATAGTAAAATCATTGTTTATTAGGAAAATTTTCTTCTTTAATTCAAGATTTTTTTTTTAATGAAAGAAAGAATTAAAAAGATGTGACATGATAAGATATTGATTTATAATAAATACTCTTCCCAATTCTTAATTTTGTTTTTGGTTTTCCTTTTTTGGTGTTTCAAAATGTTGTTATCGTTTATATCTTTCTATTTTAGTTGCATCTAATATTATCATAATCTCTTTACTTATAATGAATTAAATGCATACATTAACGATGTTGTAATGAAGTTTTAGAAATTTTCATTCAACCATCCTTTTCTCTCATCTATTAACGTCATTCATACTCTATCTCTCATCCAATTTAAAAACAGGGAAGTAATAAGGTTTTGAAATGAGGTTAATTAATCATAACTTAAGATAAATTAACATTATCAAATATAAATTGTAAACAAGTTGCCCCTTATTTGCAACTTGATGAACCTATCTGAAATAAGAATCCATTTGCAGCGACAGTATTACTAGTGTTATATAAATAGGAAATTTTTGTCAAAAAAAACCTTTTAAGACTTTCATTTTGTGAGAAAAGACCTTATAAAAAAATTGTTGTGAGCAGGGACCTAAAACAAAAAAAAAAGTTGCAAAGAGGGACCTTACCTCTATTTTTCGACGTTGACTGTGAATCTCCGGCGTTGACTCACTATTTCCCTCCAATTTTGCACGAATCCTTTCGTAATTAAGGGGGTAAGAGATGAGGAAACCCAAATTCAGAAGAAGAGAATTTTAGATGCTAGAAGGAAGTGTTAATCTAGGGTTTATGTAGATGAATTAGGAGGGAAAATGGAGGGGGAGTGAAGGAAAAATAAATTTATAGTGAAAATAAAAGGAAATGTTAAATAGAGAAGAAAGGTTTCGTCGAAAATTGGAGGGAAATAGCGAGTCAACACCGGAAATTCACAGTCAACGTCGGAAAATAGAGGTAAGGTCTCTCCTTGCAACTTTTTTTTGTTTTAGGTCCTTGTTCATCACAACAAATTTTTTATAAGGTCTTTTCTTACAAAAAGAATGTTTTATAAGGTCTTTTCTGACAAATTTTCCTATAAACAGGGAACAATGATGGGTGTTAAATACACTTCATACAAAGATGACAAAAGTGATAGAAAAATGAATAAGAATCATGCAATGACACAAAGATCAAATAGGAATAGTTTTTATGGTGAACCCAATTAACTAAATGTAATTAGAAATAGTTTTTTTTTGGGATTGAATAATCTAATTCAAGTGAAATAAGTTTGACTTGACCGAATTGAACCGAACAAAATAAAAATAAAAATAAAAATAGAAGGTCAATAGACAATGCGATACACTAAATTGAGCTAAGTCAATTACTTTCTCGGATTTAAATTATTCGATAAAATCATTTGGATGATCCTATTTTCAAACTTCCTTGGTAGTGTACAACATGGATTAACATTATGCCGTGTAAATCGGAGTAATCTCTTCGACATAGCATTAATGCCTCAATTTCCCGTTGATTTTGGAAGTCTTTTTTCACTATTAGTAACTTTCAATCAAGATGTTCTCGTGCCCCTCATTCCGGCACTCGCTCAAATCATAATTTCCTCTTAAGTACTTAACTAAAAAGCTATTAAATGTCATGATCAAATGTTTACTATATTTTATTTCATATCATTGCACATAAAAATTAATATAAACTATATTTTTTATTTTTTTTAAAAAGTAACATGGGTTTATTTCAGAAATGAATTGATTTCCCACTATTCTAAAAATAAAATAAAGTAACATGGGAAACAAATATAAAATATAAAAAAAATGATAATAATACCCTTAAAAGCTGGCAAGGTGCCAGGTTCTAAATTCCATACTCTTTATTCTTGAAGAACACAAAGTACAAATCTTATCAGTTATCTTCACCTCTTATATAATATTCCTCCAACAGTTAACTCCATTTTAACAAACAATTGGTTGTAAAATTAGAAATCATGGAACAGAGAACTCTTAAACACGGTTTTACATTCAATAAAATGCTCTGTTTTAACCTGTTTTTGCTCTGTTTTTATTCAGAAGAAATCATTCCAAATGTTGAAGCTTACAAGAACTACACAGTTGGTGATTCTTTGGGATGGTTTGATAAACTTGGAAAACCTGATGTTGATTATGATAAATGGGTTTCTGGCAAAAACTTCTCTTTGGGTGATTTCCTCAGTAAGCTCCTTTCTTTCTTTTCTCCTTTAATTTTTTTTTTTTGAGGGGTTGTAAAACAGAGTTCATTGTAATTTTAAATGGAAATATGAAGTTTTATATGCAAATTATGAGTTTTTATGAAAATTTATCAATACCCCACTACATATTAGAGTGTTGATTTCAATTTTTGATCATGAAATCAACTGATTACAATCATGTTTTGTAGTTGTTGCTTTTTTGGAAGTTATGATCGTTTTTTTTTTTTTTTTTTTTTATGTTTTAATAATTTATTAGTGAATGATGATTATGTTTCTTATGATTGACAACCATAAAAGATTAGAGTTTGTAGATCATAAATTTTTAATATGAGAATGAATTAGACTGAAATTTTAGTGATGATTAATTGATTACCTTTAAAAAGCAAAGTCATAGTAAAAAAAATACTGTTAATTAACTATTTCAGTCCTTTGCCTGCTTTTTGATCTTAAAGTACATGTGACTAGTAGAAGTATCAATTGTCCAAATCCAAACCACAAGCAAAGTGTAAAGTAATTACAAGCTTTTAGTTAAAAACTTATCTGGTAACGGGAATAAATTTGTATGTAATTTCGGGAGTAATGTCATCCCGTGATGATATTAGTGAATTAGTCTACTCCTAAATCATAGTATTTTCTTCACAAAATTGTCAATTCCGAATATAGTAATGGATGATTATGGATATTTATGAAAAACAAAACATATGTTTGTAAATAAGATTGTGTTTTCATTGAATTTAAAAGGTTAGGTTATTTCTGTTTTCAAGTTATTGTCAATATTTTTCTATTTTACCACAATTTATTTCTGGCTATCAAATTGATCATCATCTCTCCATATCATACATGTCCCTTTGTATCGGTCATTTTTTTAAGTTTGCAACATTTGTTTTTTTTTTTTTTTACTCAATAACTTTTAAAGTGTTATATTGAGTAAAGAGGATAATTTTGTCTTTTAGCCAAGTAATAGAAAAAGTAGAGCAAAGTTACAAAGACCATAACATGTAAATAGGGAATTGTAGCAAAATTTTAAGGATAAATGGAAAATGGAAAATGGAAAATGGAATATGAGTGAGGAGTACTAATGTACTCCCTCTGTAACATAAAGATTTCAACATTTGTTTTTTCACGCATTTTGAGGAAGCAATTTAAGGGTGTAAACGAAGAGATTAATCAAAATGATTTTAATACAAGCAAAAATGTGATTACAAGTTACTAATATCAAAATTATTTCGATTAATTTGTTCGTTTACACTCTCAAATCGCTTCTTTAAAATGCGTGAAAAAATATTTGTTGAAATCTTTATGGTTACAGAGGTAGTACTATAAAAAATTGGTTATGTTCCTTCAAAAAAAAAAAATGGTTATGGAAAATCAAAAGAGTCAAGGATCACTGCCCACAAATATCAATACTCACAAGTAAATCAAATAATAGGTGTATTAATTAGTGAAAGAGTAGGTAAAGTGAAAGATACTTGTCTTGTGACTTGTGAGCCCTGCTGGGCCAATTTTGGCATTAGCAACAAACTATATATCCATGTTAGCTGTCTAGATCTAAGAACATGATGAAAAGTCAAATTTTTTTGCTCTGTTTGTGAGTGAAGTAAGCCTAACATGTGATGATGTGAACACACTATGTTGCATTTATGCCTAGAGTTTTCTACAATCAAATTATGGGCATGGTGTTATTAAACTTAGTAAAAGAAAGAAAGCTCCATGTTTATCTATATAGGCCATGTCTTGTTCTTTTGGACTGAATTAATATGAAATGAACTAAACTGAATTTGTTTGTATTAAATTGAACAGAAATTCCAGAAATTAAGTCTAAAGGACAAGACCATATTTGATATTTCGTACAACATTATGTGTCTTGTCTGTGTGTTCACGAGGGGTGCGTACGTGCATGACAGAAACCACACTTGTTTCCAAATATAATATCGAGTTATTTCGATTCTCATAATATACGATTGTGACCAAATAATTATTACTAATCATTCGAGTTTTGTTACTCTCTTTGTTTCATGCAGTTTTCAACACAGATAGCAATCATACAGTAATCCAAACATTCAGCTCTAGCACATATACATCTTGTGACTCTCAAGGGGATGACAATGTGCAATGGTCAAACATAGCCCCGAACTCAACCGTCGTACGCCCTATAACCGTACCGGTTCCCCTCATGAAAGAAGGCATTACCTATTTTTTCTCAGGGGACTATGACGGGGAGCAATGTATGAATGGTCAAAAGTTTTCTATCAACGTGACTCACGGCAAAGGGTTGCCCCCAAGCCTTAGGGACAACCCTGACTTTGCTGTGGGCCCTACCTCGGGATCCGATGCCGCCCCTGGGCCCACAAATCCCGAGTCAGGGGACGATATGGCGGCACCAGATACCGTTATATCTAACGATTTTAGTCATCCTAAGAATCTTCCAAAGGATAGTACTAGTGGTAGTGATGACGACGAAGATGATAATAAAAAGTCCAGTAGTCCAAAGGGTGTTAGTAATAATTGGGACATGTTCTTTCTCAGTTTGATTGGTGGGGGATTGTTTATTCTTTGGTGATCATTATTTTTTTTTAATAAATGTCTTAGATTAGTGACATAATCATGCTATTTTTCTCTGTTTTGCTATATTTTCATATACTTGTCTAAAAATGCCATATGAATTTGGGCTCTTCTGTACTGGTACATTCATACTTCATGTAATATAGTAGTGTACTAATTTATTTACATTTATCATTGTGTGGATTGGTTTATCATATTAGTCACCTTATGTTCATTTTTTAAAGCTTCATACAACACAGAAGCTGCAGCTTGTGAAGAGGCATCACATATGTCATATGTGCACTCAAATATTTCAGAGTTACAATTCCTGTTCTTTTGGGCTGAACTAAGTTAAATTGAATTATTTACAAAAAAAAGTTAAATTGAATTAAGTTAAATCCTAAACTTTGGAAACTGAAATGAACATAAATTATATCCAAAAGATAGAACATCCTCAAAATTTTATATAATTTGTACTTGTGTCCTAAAGTCAATTTGCTTTAGAAATGACGTGTCATTCTATGTTGACAAATTAGTTAATGCCAATGTGATTTCTTGTGAAAAACCACGAGATGGAGCCCACTTTCTAAGTCGATCTAAATTATCATGTATAAAGAAAAAATTAGTTAGCATTTCAGCATTGCTCTTATGGATTGAAATGAACTAAACTTAAATAAAAGTAACTAAAATGAATCATTGACTCGAAATTAATTGAATTGAATTAGGTTGAAATAAACTAATGAAATTAAGTCCAAAAGAACCAAACTTAACTCCATTTCAACTAATAATCTCAATTGTTGCCTTTACCAAATTAAGTTTATATTGTACAAGTCAAAATTGTTTGGATACCATTTTAATACTCAAGTCTTAAATATACAATTGAAATTTCTTTGTGCAAAATGAGAAGCCTAATCACTATTGATTATAAGTAGAATTCACATCTTTGTGCATAGTTCTAAGGATTGAGGTAACCTGAGCAATCTGATCTTCACTTGTACAAGACGAAAGAAGAACCTTTGCGGTTCCTCCATCCGGGAAACACCCAGCATCGATCATTGTCTCGAATATTTCTAAGCATACTTTGTATTGCTTCTTCCTCGAGTAAGCTCCTAGGCGCGATGTCCATGTCACCACATCGGGCTTCATGTTTCTAGCCTCGAGCGAATGGAACAATTGTTCCATTCGCTCGATATACCCGGCTCGTCCATATATGTTTATCAATATATTATAAGTACTTATATCAGCAACAACATATGGGTCACTTTCCATTACACTCAAAACATTTTCCATCTTTTCAAAGTGACCATACCGACCATATAAATTCAGCATGTTATTCAGGACATAAGTGTCTGGATTGATACCTGACTTGATCATCTCATTTACAAATTCTTCAGACTTTGCTATGTCCCCTGCTTTTGAGTAGGCACAGAGTAATACCATGTAGGATTTCATGGTAGGTGTCATGCCTAGTTGCTTTAGCTGTATGAATACACCTTCTGCATCTGAAAGCATAATACATAGAGCATATGTTATTATCCGGTTCAGTATTACATAGTTTCCTGAAGTGCACTCAAATTGCGATCCCAAAAAAAGGGACTATGATCGGGTTTTAACTATTTTTAATTTGGCCTTTCTTGGACGAATCGTGAATTATAGAAGAAAACTAAAAGGCGGTGATCTAGTTCTATACTTGACATCTAACTAAAAAAGTAGGAGGGTCTTTAGTTCACGATACAATGGCCCTGTTCTTTTGGACAAATTTAGCTCAATCAGTTCAGCTCCTACTGAGTCTAGGATTCAGTCCAGTCCAGTCCAGGATTGCTGCTAATTTTTTGTCATTTGATCACAAGATACAATCACATTGGAAAACAAATAGACTTGGTTGTTGTACCGTGCACAAAGTATAACCAGTTGTATATAGAATGTTGTATGTATCATGTTAGACCCTGTTCTTTTGGACTGAATTAATCTGAATTTAACTTAACTTAACTTAGCTAAATCGAATTAAACTATAACCTATACTCAAGAGGGGGGCTGAATTGAACTGAAATGATTTATTTTTTTTTTGAATTGAACTGAAATTTCATAAATTAAACCTAAAATAACAAGGCATCAAGGTACATTGATAGAGTTAATACCTTCAACTAAACCAGCTCTACCATAGGCATCTACCATGATGTTATATGAAGCTCTATCTGGCTCACATCCCATGTGTTGCATGAGTGAAAATATTTCTGCAGCACCATTAGGATACCCTGCACGGCTACGAGAAGTTGAAAGTGAATTGAAGGAGCGAATTGAAATTAGTCAAAATCCAATTAATAAAACATAAAACATATCAAATTATGTAAAACCCTGTCATTTTTAAACTGAATTAATCTGAACTGAACTTTTTGCGAGACAAAAAAAAAAGTTGAAGGGGTGTGATATTAAGGAAAGGAGGGGGACCCTAAACAGAAATAATGATTTGATCTATTGTAGTAGTTCATGTAAAAGCATAAAAATCACAATTATTTACTAAATGGAATGTAATTAATTGAACCCTTGTATAGAGATATTAACTTGTAAGCTTCCATGAGAGCATTATAAGCATAAACATCAGGCTCAAGACCAGCTTCCTGTAGCAGCTCAAATATTTCTTCTGCTTTCTCACATTGTCCAGCCCTAGCAAAGGCATTGATTAGGGCAGTGTAAGTGCAGATATTTGGCTTGCATTTCTTAGTTCTCATCTCATTGAACACCTTGAGGGACATATAAGCTTTATTTGCCTGCAATTGCATAAGCATTTGTTCTTTTGATCAGCTTTTGTGTTCATCTTAAGCATTGCATTAATCTAACAATTAATCTGTATATTGTGCACCCTTATATAGAATGAACACCATGCACTTGTATGTAAAATAAAACATTCATATTATGCGTTTAGAACATTTATATGGATTATTTAGAACATTCGTCTTTTATATTTTGAAGACTTAATTCTATTTAAAAATAAATTAAACTCGAAAAGTAAAACATGAAAGTTTTAAATACATAGCATAAATGTTCTAAATATATAACATAAATGTTCTAAATACAAAACATAAATATTTTACTTTAATTGCAGGTGCATGGTTGATCACTAATCACCATACACTCGGGTGCAGGAAAAAACGTTCACATGATATGTTAGCAATAAGTTCCAAGAAAAATTAAGAAGCTGTTAGTTGTATTTAGATCAAGGTCCATGAAAAGCTTAATCATTTCTAACTCAACCACTAGTGAGCAGGAGGTGATACGAGCAACCCGAAACATGTTTATGGACTTTTGCCAATGTGAATTACAATTACTTTGTAATCCCGCAAGAACAATTCCTAGTATATAACCTTCTATATTGAGTCTAACATGCTCGTGGTCTATGTTGATGCCTCTTTCATTCCTATCAATGAGTATTGTGGTATAGGTGGGGTTATTCGCAATTACAGGGGTAGATGGGTCAAGGCCTCAAGAGATTTGACAAAAGAACCTTTGCCCATGAAGCCCTCCATACAGAGATTATGAGTTATTATGGAAGCCATCCTCTTTTGCAATCAACTGAACCTTGATAATATTGTCCTTTTTACGGATTGCAAGAATGCAGTTAATCTCATTGATAAGCCAGGTACTTTTCAAACTATATATTTGAATGTGGTTAACTAGTTAACATGTGATGGGAAAAGAGGGAACAATTCCAGAACTTCCAGATTCGGTTTTCGACGCATGAGGAGAATGCCTTAGCCGACTCAATTGCAACGAGGTGTAGATCTAGTAGTAACCTAATTGATGTAATCAATCCTATCCCCGGTCCCCCTACTTTCGGTTTCAAATTCTACGAGGATGATTGTATCAAGTTAGATGGTTCATATGGTTTGTATGATGCTACTTAATTTATTTTAATACTTTCCTTTTTCTATCCCAAAAAAAAAGTCCATGAAAAGCTGAGAAATTCCATATATACAAGCATAGCAAGGATATATTTACAAGTGCCAGTTGATGGATGATTAGCTGCAGATGGCTTATAAAATGTATTAGTCAGTAACAGCTAACCTTTCCATATAGATTGATTAACATTGTGTAAGTTTCAGTAGTTGGCTCGCAACGCTCCCGTTTCATCCTCTGAAATATCTCTGTGGCTTTGTTATTGTTTCCTCCTTTTATCAATCCTTCAATATATGCATTGTATACAACAGCACCTAAAAAATGTATTCAAATAATTCAATTCTGAAAAGTTAGAAAAATCAACATATAGATTTTGGTACAAAAAGAGAATTGTAGTAAAAGATTATATTGGATCAACTATAGTATAAGCCTATAATAAGGTTGTTTTCTGCTATGCAAAACACACAAAATTAATGATTTTTGGTTTTCTTTTTTCCCATTAGAATAAGTGGATACAAATATGTAATCCAATCTGTTCTTCTTCTCTATATGAAGAAACTTGATTAAATTTTGGAGGAAAAATAGCTGCGGGATAATGCCTAGTTATGCATAGTGCTATACTGCTATGTTTAAAAACACAGCACAATGGCGTACTCGTAAATATTACGAATGGAGTATACCAAAATCACGAATGATTGTGTGCTAGTGTGCCATGTGTTTACCATCTTTCAGTTTAGTTATGATTATTATACCATTGTACTATGATTAAAACCGTAGCACAACACAATATTAGAAAGTAACCCAAATAATTTTATAAAAAGCTATGTAGAACGGGTACTTCAAGTGACTGCCATCTCTGTACCCGATTCATTACCGTATCAGGGACGATACTGATACTTTTGTTAATATTCACGCCGTATCCATTGACATCTGATTTTCAAATTTGCAACTTTCAATCCCCGTACCAGTACAATACTCATTTTTGTTCCCCTCCCTGACTCGATGCAACCTAAGAAGAAATATGCAACTGTGCAATGTATAGATGAAAAAAAAGAAATGTACTTGAAGAAAGGCCATATTTCCTCATCTCAGAGAAAATAGCTTCAGCTTTTGCATACAAGCCAGAAGCACAGTAAGCCCTCAACATAAGTGCATAAGTATCTTCAGTAGGAATACAACGAGCCTCCAGAAGTTGTAAATATGTTGCTTCTGCCTTCTTATGCTGTAATTTCTGTCCAAATGCATCAATCATCAAATTGTAACACAAGACATCTGATCGAAACGAGCTCCGATGCACTATCCATTGACACAGCTGCAATAGAGTTACATACTGTGTGTCAATAATTAGGTAAGAAAATCCGCTCTTTTTAAATTACACATACGGCAGCATATTTAGCTATGGCTAATGCCTAGCTAACATAGTAACATATCAATGTGCTATGGAAAAAATTATAACTAATGGCATTTTAGTAAATAAAATTGAAATTTCAAGACGTGATACACGCCTGTTGGTAAATTTGGCATGTAAAATACTAAAATGCCTCTGCGATATTATTTTTCATATCGCACATTGATATGTTAGACATTACTCTCTCAAAGATTAAGATTGGTAGATAAGCATCAACTTTAATAGTGGAGTATAACATTTTGTACAAGAAAACAAAGAGAATTAGTTTACAAGTTTTCTCACCACCAAAATTTCATCCCATTTTTTGTTCAGCCTTAACTGGACAGCTACATTGATAATGTCATCCCAAGTTGTATGTGTTTGTGGGAGGGTGTCAAGAACACTCCAAATGTTATTGCTATCTTCATCCTTCTCTACAAGTTCCAGAATTTTCTGAGCAATTGGGCTAAGCACTGGGAAAATTCCATCAATGAATCCTGAACCAAATTTCCACCCTCTTCCTTTTAATCCACCACCTGATATTATATGGAAGAAGAAAATCACTAAGCTTCAACCAAATTCCACAATAGATGACTTCAACCATGTTCTTTTGGACTTAATTTAACCGAACTGAACTGATGAACCAAACCAAATACTATACTCAGCACTCAGCAGTGATAGAATATATAATATATTTTAAGGTTTCAACTATCAGCTTGAAATGTGGATGCAACACATGCTCTATCATACCTGACGTGAATTAATTTCACTTAGAGGGAACTAGGGGAGAGGGAGGAGAAATTCGAACCCATGACATCTGCGTCACATTGGCTCTGATACCATATTAAAGGATCATCTCAACCAAAAATTTAAGCCGATAGTTGAGACCCAAGAATATGTATATACTTAAATTGAGCTGAATTGAACTGAAATTTTAAAAAATAAGTCCAAAAGAACGCCGCCTTACAAACTCTTATGTCAGACCGTCTAACATAACTTTTTATGTAATCGGATAAGATTTATATACTCCCTCTGTTCCAAATTACTTGCTACAATTTCCTTACTTGGATGTCCCAAAATACTTGCTACATTTCCTTTTATATTCTATGGGCCCCACATATATTTTACATTTTTACCCTCTTTTTTGTCATTTTTATCCTCTTTAAGCCAATCAATTTCTTCCACATAACTTTACCAATGGTGGGCCCACATGAAAATTGTTTTGCATAAAAATTTGTTCCAAAATGAAATGTAGCATGTAAAATGGGACGGAGGGAGTAAAAAGTTAAGACTTTGGCACAAAAAATTAGACGCTCTAACGGGAGATTTGCTACTACGGTACAAAATGAGTGATAGTAGTTGCATCATTGATAAGAATTAAAGTACATACATCGTTTCCTAGACAACTTTTTGCGGTTGAAGCTTCTGAGCTTGCCTCGTTTATCAACATAAATGCTGTCACGCTTGAACTTCTCAGGAGTTTCAACATTGGAACATTTTATTTTCCAGGGACTATGGTTGTTATAGCTTCTTAGATCTAGATATATACTGCAAAAATGCACAATGAGCATTGTTACAAAAGATGTGATTACAAGCTAAGCTAATGACTCTGAGCATTGATTACACAACACCTAGGACAATGTAAATTGTTATGTTACTCAAACTCAAGTAACCATGTCCAACTGTCCAAGAGTCCAACATGGATACTTGTCCAAGTGTCTACCTCAGCAATTTTTTAAAAGATTTTCATCATTTAAAACTAGAATAAAAGTGTCCTACTCATGTAGTCACGTCAAAGTGGAGAAATGATAAAGTCACTACTAAAAATTATATGGATACAACACATTGTGAGAGCACATCTTCCTATGCTCCTCTCAAAAAAGGTGTGCCCATATCAATTTTAGTTGTGCCAATATCAGTTCCCCTCCGAGTGTCGAGGATCCAACACACGTACTTGATCTGAAATGAAAAGTAAGTTTTTCAAAATCAAAAAACAGAGTTTACCACAAGAATAGAAGTATAAAACTAACAATTGTTTATAAAAAAAAAAAAAAAAAAAGATAAAAGATAAAAGAGAGAGTAGAACTGTAGAACAAACAATATATTCATAATGTAGCATCTACACAATATGAAACTTATAACAACATAAACTGGAATTTTCAAGTATTATTTGACAATAAAAAAAAAATAATTTATACTTCCTTTGTTCCAAAAAAAACGCAACAGTCAACATTTTGCACTATTCACTTTGACCAAGTTTTGAGCTTTATACATAATAAAATATATAGTCAAGTGGGATCTTGTTAGATTCGTCTTGTAAAATGCTATCTTAATATCAACTTTTTATAATTTTTAATTATTCATAATTATAGTTATTAAGGGTCAAAGTAATGTCTCGGCATGCGTAAAATGTTGACTGTTGCGGTTTTTTTGGAACGGAGGAAGTAAACAATTTTCCTAATTTTCCCATCATTCTTATTGGTGGCAAATTCGGGAGAAGATATTTACATACCATTCTAAATGGGTTGAACTTTTAGAAATACATTCCCTTTTTTTATTAGAGTTTAGAAGTTAGAGTTTGTGGTTAGAGTCTTAGAGGATTACTTTTTGTTTAGAGGATTTGAGTGCTGATTTAAATACTCCCTCCGTAACATATTAATGGCAACGATTTGGCATTTTTTCTCTCTACTTTATGTCAAATCGTTGCCATTAATATGTTACAGAGGGAGTAGTTGATTGTGTAAAGTTATTTGGTAACACATAGCTGATTGCTTAGAGTTTTGTTATGTAAAATAACATTTATGAACATTTGAAAATAATTTGTTAGGTCTAAATATGTAGACAAATTAGTCCATAAATTTTTTTCTACCCAAAACTCTAAAGAAAAGTTGTTCAACCCTACTTTTTCTAAAGAGAGCTTTGATAAGAGTTTTTGTAAAAAAACAGTATCTTACCAAACACTCAAATCAAAGTTTTTACTGGTAAAAAATATAAACTCTCTTACCCAAACACCCTCTATACTTGTTTTTAGTACCAAAATTGTTATTGTAAACTTAGATGCCTTCTAAAAAATGGTGTATAAAATGCAACATATATCAAGCTTTATCTTCTAACTAAACTGTAATGAATCATAAGAGACTTTACCAAACATTGATAAACAATTCAACAGGGTTATCAGCATTCATCAGTTTCTAAAATTATGCCAAAATTCACCATAAACTACCCAAAATTTCAGCAACAAGTGAAACCAAAAAAAAAAAAAACCCTCATCAAAATAGCTGGAAATAAAACTCACCCAATGTTAGAGTATTTGGCTACAAAGTAATTCCATCTTCTACCTTGAGTAAGAGTAGCAGTAGGAGTTGATTCTGGCAATAACAACCCACCAATGAGAGTGGTGGTTATGGGTTGTGCAGCAACCACTGTCATGCTCTGTTCTTTTCTTTGTTTCCTGCAAATAACCACCCAACAGCCAATTGCGTGCTCTGTTTGGCGGGGAGAGGCCAGGGATAGAGTTTTTTTTTTCAAGCCTCTAGTATTTCTGTATTTACCCATTTCTTTGGAAGTTGTCCACTACGTAGAAACCAATAAGGATATGTTTTTTTTGGGGTGTTCAAGAAACTAAATTACCAAAATACTCCATAACCGTTACTTTTTAATGGTTAATTTATTTAACCAGTAATATTAATATTTACTATTTAGTGATTAACAGTTTCGATTACGGTTAATGTTTTCATAAATGGTCCGTTGTTATTTTTAAAAGAAATTGAACCAAATTTTCAGATGGCCCAAATCCATTATTTTTAAGATGCCCAATGTGGGTGCCATTGCTATGCGCACTAAGAAACAATAAGTCAGGAAACCCCAATATGTCACTCAATGAGAAATTCATTTCAATATGGGTATTGTTAAACATGGTCTACAAATTATTTACTACAGCCCGCATTTTTTCCAAAACTAGTTGTCTCACGGCGGGCGTAACGCGCCGTGTTCCAACATTATCTGGTAGTGGTTCATTAGTTAGTTGTAATTGTGGTGATAATTGATATGATTATTTTATTTTACATCCTGGGATTGTATTATTTGTGAAATTACTAATTAGTTTTGTATACTTACATTGATTAACAATCATATATACATACCTATAACAATGTATTATCTATAAGGTGGTTAATTTGTTTTACAACAAAGTAAAAATTATGATTGGTGATGAAGTAAACTAAAATTTAGCATATTGGATGCAATGGAAGAATTAGTTTATAAAGTCGCACATCATGTGATGTATATTTCACAATGAAAATATATATAAGGGATATCTAAGTTTGTGCACAAATGCTATTATTTAATTAATAAAGTGATTGCATGTATTACAGCGTAGAAGCACATAATTTATTCCAAAATTACAAAAATATTATACAACATGATTATAGATGTCGTATGAAAGTTGATATCGCAAATGGAGTCTCAAAGGGATTTTTTTAATGTTGCAGGTTAGAGGATGAATATTTTATGATGTTTAAGATGCTTAATCGGGCACGGAACCTCAAAGGATTAGCATAATAGAACTACATAAAGTAGTTATTATGTTCTACCATCATACCTTAAAGAGGAATATTATACCTCCACACATCCATTAAAGAGGAATATAAAACAAGTGAAGATATAAAAAAAGACATAATGCTATCATTTACTAATATTACAGTATTACCCTTTTCCCTTTCTAATATGTTTCCATTCCATTTTCATGCCTAACTTTATGATAGAAAATCAATCCCACGTAATACTCCAAAATTAAGCTGGATTTGCATAAATCAATAAACCATGGCATATAGTTATATTATTTATATGGTGAGGATATACAAGATCATCAGCCTGTGGCCTCATACATGAGAACTCAGATAACCTCAAATTTTAAAACTAACACACAGTAGTTAAGGCAAAATAGATACAACTCTTAGCCCGTCAAACAGAATTCTGTAAGCATTAAAATCATGTGAGTGAACTCCCTCTGCTTGTACATATTCCAATGGTTGAGCAAGATTGAGGAAAACCCTCAAGCGAAGGGCCCACTTCATTGGTTGTGCATCCCCTATCAAATAGAACACTAATGGACATTAATAAAAATATATAAGCATCTCTAATCCTAAAACTTACATAGTATATTAGTATCATTTAACATAATATGTATCTTATTCAACCTTGAATATGACAAAAAGGTATGATATCAAACTACATTGTCAGACATGTTACTAAGCTGAGCTAAACAATAAAAGGTTTCCACATAATCTTTTACTATACAAAGACATTATCTATTATTGCTAATTATTTACCAGCATCAGTGCCATTGAATATCTAATGCCCACAACACTAACAATTGTTCTGATGGATGAGCGATAAACAATGATGATAGAAATGAATTAATACTATAAGGAAGCTTTCATAGTTTCATGTCAGCAACAACATCTATAATGTTGCTCATCCAATCCCAAATACATAGTATCATTTTTGTTTCTTAGTATCCATTACCACATTAGAGATTATATGAAAGAAGTTTAAAGTTTACCAAGAAAATGCACGTCATGGGACGGCATTCCATTACCATGTTGTCCATGTACCTTATTATGGACCCTTTATGTACAAACTTACAAATAAAAGCTATGACATTGTCGCCATTTATCACATTTGACCAAAGGGGCCACAAATAGATATGAGGGCATTAGGCATGTTATCAGCACTCCTTTATGAAACTGATTACAGATAAGGTGTCCATTTAGGGGAGGATGACAGCAACAGTGCATAAAAGGTGAGAAATTGAGAATAATGGGATGGCAAAGTAGCAATGTTTATCAAGTAGTAGTGAAGCCGACACATTAAGTTCTTTTACGGCCCGTTTGGTAGCCGGTTATAAATCATGGTAATGAGAATGAATTTATAACTAAATTTGGAAGGGAAATCAAAATCCATTCCTATGGTGGTGCTACCTTAGCTCCAATTTATCTAATTTTCTTCACAAATATTCATTCCCATCAAATACCACACTCCCAAATGGTAATGGATGGGAATGAAAAATGAGAAGAAAATTGAAGCTTGGGAATGGAAATTTGTTTTCCATGGAGATTATAAGGTTCCTCCTTAACAAAATTACACTATAAATTCATTACCATTACCACGATTTATTACCAACAACCAAACACGCCGTTAGGGTTTAGCTTCAATGTTCAACTAACCAAATTACAATAGTAGTAGCAAAATGACAAAAAAAAAAATGATTTATAACCAGTTATTAGTCATACCTTTGGAAAGCACCAATGGTTCACAAGAGCACATTGCAAGAGTAAATTAAGCATTTTCCTAATGTCCAATCAATATCTGCATAACAAGAGATAAAATGCTTACTATAAATGGTATTAAAAACTACGATATTAATCTAATTAATTTTTACTGAATAAAAAAATCTCTATGCAACCGTCAGTTTATCAGCTTGTTAAGAAAAAGGGATTATTGTGAGCAGGAAAAAATCTAATTAGTTTTTATTTATTAAAAACTAAAGGAAAAGGGATTATTTTGAGTGGATTTAAGTTTATCAGTTTGTAAGGGAAGATGAGATTCAAAAGTCGAGATATAAATACCTACTTTGTTCATAATGTATAACAACAGCAACCACTCACCAGATAACATTGTAATAATAGTAAACCATATTCAAGTACCAAATAGGATTGGGTACCAAACTTGTGGCCAAATTTACTTCATCATAAATAAAAGCACCAATGGGTGAAAGTTCCTAATAGATTACCTAAATTGTGATGCAGATATTGCAGTTCAGGCAGTCCGTGAATTCGAAGACAGAATAAGAAGGGCAGTAGCAAGAATCATCACCCAAAACTCACAACATAGTCCACACCAGCAGCAATATTGCAGGTCTTTCAAAAACTCTTCCAGAAAAGAAATAGCAGTCCACCATCATCCTGAAATCAGAACTGAGCAACAACACAAGCAGAATTCAAACGACATGAAATAAAAAAGGAAACTTAGCTATTAAGATTCAAAGTTGCTTTTTATTATTTTATAACACACAAGACTTGCAATCTCATTTTGTATTATTATGTTCTTCTCATATCATCTTCAATGATCTTGTTAGCACACATCAAACCAACAATAATAACCAAAAAATATCAACTTTTTAGGCAATAATCCGTTTTCAGCTATCCATTAAAAATATGATTACATCCAGTTAGTTTAATCACAATCATTGCCCATAATCAACTCTCAAATTAAAGCATAAACTCGCCAATTTAAAAATTCCATACAAAATTTGAAAATTATTTCAGTTATTAACCATTGTACCTTGTTGCACCTAGAGAGCAACTTCTGCAACAATTTCATCCATGCATCAATTCCCTCTCTCCGGGTCTGAAAACAAATTCAACATAATAATGATACAATTATTAACACCTAATGACTAATTAGTTCATTACTTAAAAGACTAAATTAGAAATAGTTAGTATCAAGCAAACTATGGCTATCAGTAAAATGACCTTGCTGTGTACGAACATGAACATCTGGAAGCTTCGCAGCATCTTCCAACATCTTCTTTTTCTTCTTACTCGATGCTTTACCCTGCAAACATCCCCCAAAATCAGTCGTTACATATAATGCGTTTGACAAAAAAATAGATTTAGCAAACAGCCAATCACAACTCATCCATTCAAATTTAACAAACACAAAATTCTGAGATACCCACAAATAAAAACCCTTATGCATTGAGAAGAAAAAAAAATAGTGGGGCATAAAAGCTTTAGAAAGCAATAATTCACGTTGCTCCATAGTTATCAAGAAATTTGCTAGATTTGTGAGCCATAGAGAACTATTCACATAATAATTGATTGCTTTATATTTATTAAGTATGTGTTCAGCCGCCTCCGCTATCTCTTTCTTTTTCTCATCTTCAAAGTATGCTAGGTGTGCCTTTGTTAATTACCCTATTATTAGAGCCATGTCCATTAAGAAGGCAGTGCATTAATAAGTTACTTGGACCGAGAATGAGCCCAACATATAAAAAACCATAGGCATAATACAAAGGGATATAAGTTTAGCAAAGTGACTATATAAAAGTCACATGTTGTAGATCCATAGTCAAAGCAGGATGATCCTTCCATTGATCTTTCCTTTTATCTAATGAAACCAAGCCTAAAATTTAAGAGGCTAGGACTGTTGACACGGAAGGTAGGGTGAAAAAAGGATAAATTCAAACAAAGGATGGATATATATATAAATATTACTCCAAAATACAAACAAACAATACCTCTAACATCTTGTATATATAAATACAAACAAAAGACGGATGTTTTTTCATTTGAGTGAAACAGAGGAAAAATTATAGTTAGAATTTCATATTAGAATATTCAGTTATTTACCTCCACACATCCCTGAATTATAGTGGGAGAGGAATACATACTTCGTATTAGAATTTAAAAAATTATGGAAGGGGATTTGAGTGAAACTAAGGGAGTGAAATAGAGGGGGCGTTTGAAAATAATTTAATGAATAAAAGAACATCTCTTGGGTTAGACTGATTCATTTGTTTATTTTCCTTTGATAGTCAATCTGTAAATCACTTTTGATTTCCTCTCGGTAAAATTTGATGTATCTGTGTCTAACCCATACGGCCATACATATAAGTATATAACAAATCAAATCCGCACTTGCTGCCCAGCGTTTGAAAATAATGTTGAATTCACAAAAAATCCCCCCCGGCACCACCCTTAGTTCAACTGCAACTCAAACCTATACATATAACATATTTGAAAAAAATTTGCTGCATATAACGTATGCAACACTTGATAAAATCTAAAAAAAGTCCAGCAGGCCACCACTTGTTGCAAAAAAACCCATACATATATAACACATTTGACAATAATTTTGAAATCTGCAAAAATCGCAAAGCCAAAATATGAAAAAATCTAATTTGAAAATAATTTTTAAAAAGGGATAAAGCTTGAATTAGACAATAACAAAAACAACTCTGAAACCCATAAACACATCTGCTTATCTATTTTAACATGGTTGAAAAAAAACACTAAAATTCAAGAAAAAAAAAATTAATTCTGAAAACCTAAGTAAAAAAAATTCATTTAACCCAAAATTTATCAATGGCTAAGGAAAAACACGCAATCTCAAGCAGCCAAAATCTGTAAGTTTTTAATGTATTCGTGAAAAAAAAACGTTAAATTTAAGAAGCCAAAATCTGAAAATTAAGCAAAACCCTAAGAATGACTTTCATACCTCAACATCTGCTTCAATGGGAAACATGATTTTCAATAACTCAACACCTGCTCGAATTTAACATGAACATCAACAAACGGAAAATCAAAAGAAGCCCAAAAAGTGAAAAGCCTAAGTAACAAAGAAAGGCAAAGTCATGGATTTAACCTTACCTCGCGAGTTCTGTGCCATCAAATTTGGAAAAAAAAAAATCTTCAAAGATGAGGATGTATAGGAAGAGGAGCCCTTGGACCTTGGATTCGAAGCCAGAAAAGAGGAAGAAGAGAACATTGACAGCTAGCCGATGATGATGGTCAGAAATTGAAGATGATGAAGCAGAGAGAAGACCCCACAACGGTGAGCCGATGAAGACGGTGATAGTGGAGCAGACAAAGATGAAAGGGTGGGGAGAAGGAAGAGAAACATTAGGGTTTGTTTTTGCTACTGAAGGATAAGGAAGGAAATGAGGTAATTGTTTTGGGCGGAGGGTGTTGGACTGACGTGGATCACCCTGGAGCCTTGGATTGAAAGTAGAGCAGGCCAGGCCATTGGATCGTTACTGTTCATTGATGAACAGTAACACAAACTCATGCTTTTTAATACTACTGGTTGTTCACGACGTGCGTTGCTTGCCGTGTCCTACATTTTCTAATCAACGCTATTATGATTTTTGAAGTTGTTCGGTGATAATGGTAATGATCATTGTACGCGAAACTTGGTTATGTTTTGTATTAGAATGAGAATCGTCTTATTCAAAACATAAATTTATCGCACGTTTTCTACAGTGGTTTTGCTTGAAAAAACGTGTAATTATGAATTATTAAAAAAATAAAAAAATTAAAAGCCTATTTGAATATGGTTCACATTTTCGTACTGATTTTTTCATATTGAATTTTTTAAAAAGCAATTGAAAAAACATTAGTTGTTAGAATCGTAATATTTAATTCAAAATTTGTTTAAATTTATAATGAAGTATATTTTCCAAAGAAATATAATAATTAGGTCAAAAACAACATTGTCTAATTCTATATAGGGTGTCCTTGATCAAAAGTTGTATTTTTTTCAATACTTATATCTATTAAGTTTATCAAATTTAATATATATGAATTTTTAATGTTGAATTAGCACAGTGAATGATATATGGTCATATTATGGTTTGAACGGATAATTATATCTTTGACAAACCATTAATGTAAAGTGAATGAAAAAATTGAAAAAAGAAATAAGGATTTTTTAATTTTTAATTATAGGTAGATGGCAGTCATGTCCAACACATCGCTTTTCTACGTTATAAACTTATAATGTATTGAGAACTTTTGACTTTGCATGTCATCAATAGCATAAATATTAGTCGTATAACATAACATATAAAATTCCCAACTTGTATAACCTTCAAACCTCTGCAAATTCATGCAACAGTCATTCAGTAAACTCCAAAGGTGAAACTACAACTAAACCTATCACAATTAGCCATTCCTATTTAGGGCTCTTAGCTGTAGTCACCGCAAGCTCCACATCCTCAGCAATGGTAGCAGGAAAATCACCTACAAATCTATATTTTCATGAAAATTAGGTTCAATAAATTCAATCTTAAAATCAGAAAATCAATATTATGAAAATAACACAATCTATAAACACAGTGTTGATCAATTGATTAAAAAAAAACAATCATACACAGAAGCTTTTCCAAAGAATTGAAAATCCCTAATTTTAGAAAAAATGAAGATCCATGTAAATCATTGTGGACTAACTGGGCATACAATATTAATTGTTCTTTTACCCCCACTGCTATTTGAGGCATTTATATGTTGCATCAATGTTTACATATTTATTAGATTAAGTAGCCTATTCCAGAGAAAAAACAATGGATTTCACTATGACTGCTATGCCTACAAAAGCATCATATAATTAATTCAAGCAATTCTTTGCAAGACATGAACCCAGAGAAATCAAGCTTTTACTCACAGAAGTTGATCACAGGTTGAAAAGTTATCTGCAAATTGGAGACAAATATATATATATATATATATATATATACTATATAGTACACCTATATAGGAAGAGAAATACAGAACAAAATGAAACTCATCAAAGCAAGTGGATCCAACTAAGGAATAAACTATATAACCATTGTTTAAATCATGTAGATTAGTCTTAGTAAGGACACTCAACATCCACAAATGACCTTTAGTGAATCCAACTAAGTAACGAAACCTCAATGTCAAAGAAAAATGGATCCAACTTATGTAGAATAGCATATTATTAAGAATTGTCATGCATCTGCTAATCCAACCTATAGCAAGTGAAACAATTTAACCTAAACAACATATCATCAACAAAGTATGTACATATACCCAAAAGATGCATAGCCAATACATCGAAAGGAAATTACAGATAAGAAGGCAAAGTTCTACATTCCGTAAAGGCCTAAATTAACTTTTTGGCATTTAAATGAAACAGTGTTAACAAATATCATCTCATTTCTATTATCAAGGCTAAATAAATATTAAGTAAGGATTATTACTTAAGGTCTCAGTTACTACTTACCACACCGAACAATTCCCCATCACTATTCTTCTGAAATTTCTGTAATTCATCAAACAAACCTGGCTGCATTGCATTGATGTAAAATGCATTAAACCACTATAAGCCTTATTTTCTCAAAGTGACAAACCTAGTGAATAATGACATAATTAGCACATTTAAAGATCTTAAACAGATTGACTCTGTATATTATATAACCAATAGAAAAATGAAACATAGAAATACCCTAAAATATTGATAAATTGATTTATACGGTCTAGTATAACTGAAAAAATAGCTAAAAATTCCGAATATGCTCTCCTAAAGTTGAATATTTATTTTTTTGGGTTAAACCAATGTAAAAATCCAAAATCAAACATATATTATTGCTGAATATTTCCAAAATCAAATACCATAAAAAAAGAAAAAAAACCTTAGCCAAACTAAATAAGAAAAAAAAATAATCCAAAATGCTCAATTTCCAGCATATACTCAATGAATTAGGATCCTCTCCATTTCCTTGTCTCCATTTCCTACTTTAGATGATGACTCCTAATTTAGAATAATTATAAAAAATCCAAAAATTCCCCCTACAACCATTGATTAAGGAAATGGACCCTCCATTTCCCCTAAGAAATGGAGAGGATCCAAACTCATATTCAATACCCCAAAACCAACTAAAACAATAAATTTAGCCAACTAACAAAATTAGCGAAGAAAAATGAAATCAAGGATCAGAATCAGAAATCTAGTATCAAGCATATATTCAAATTTGTTGTTATAAAAAAAATTGAAAATTACATTGGTTAAACCAAGAAATTGCCAAAAGGAAACTAACCTCTGATGTGTGACCGGCAGCCTCTGGGTTATGTTGCTGGCGTTCTGTCGACTATTCAGAGTAGGGCTGTGGCCGACGACCGGCGAGCTGTTGTCCGTCGATCTGCAAAGGGGAGAGAGAAGATTGCTGAATTGCTTTACTTGCGCTGATGCAAAGTAAAACCAAAAACCCAAAATATCCCTCATATATTCGTGGATTCATAATCATAATTTGAAAAAACAAACAAGATCTATAAACACCCAGAAAAATCGAAATGATTAAAATTTGAAATTTTTGAAAAAATCTGGAAAAAAAGAATAAACCCCAAAAAAAATTACCCAACTTCAGGAGAGCGTATTCGAAGTCGAAATTAGTTGAAGCAGCGAGCCAGCGACGAGCCGTTGATGATGATGGTGATGAGAGAAGGAAGGATCGTTGAGCAGCAAAACAGCTACCATGGCAGAGCATAGATGGGAAAAGGAGAAAGAAAAGGCAAAGAAAGCAATGGAGTAGGGTTTGGGGTATGGGCAACGCTAATTAGAGAGGGGGGGGGGTTAACGCGAGGTAGAATATGTGAGGGGCAAAAACCAAAAAAAAAAAAAAAAAAAAGTGATGTTATGAACAGCAATGAAAAACCGTTTTTTATATAGTATAGATATAGATAGATATAGATATAGATGTATGGATATATGTATATCCTAAAAACATTTCATTTCAACATTTGGACTCTCTCTCACTCAAGTATGTCACAACGGCCAAGAAAAAAAAAAGTAATAATGGCAGAAGATGAAGATATGGTGGCAACTGCAACAATACTATTTTTTTTAACATCCAGACACATAGGTTAGAACACATTGCCTATGCACCCCAAATGTAGGTCCGGACGCATAGCCCGTGGGCCTTTTTAAAAAAAATCATGATTAGTTGGTGTATATGGTTGTTATAATTATTTTGTACTTCATGATTAATTTTTGTTATAGAATTAATTTAGATTGTAGTGTATGTAATATATTTTAATTCATGATTTTAGTGTATATAATATGATTTATTCTATGATTAATCTTTATATAAAATTAATTAATAATTTTAGGTTGTGGTCTAATTATTAAGATGTATGTTTTAGATAGAGATATGGTGTATTTTAGAATAAATGTAGCGTTGGAATAATGTAGGCTTTGCAAGCTGTGTTTAGGAATTCACTTTCAAAATTTCATCATTTCATCTTCCAATGTTTTAACTCATTTCTTCTATTTTCTAAACCTTAAGCCACAACAATCACTTAAACAAACCATAATGTGCAATTAGGCTATACATATGCAAATCTTTCTTTTTAATATAATTGTGCATAAGAGTCATCTGATCTTAGCTGTATGTAAGGAAGCAATTACACTTTTCGAATGGTTGTAACCTCTCTTTAGTGATGTCAAGAAACTAATAATAGTAACATTATGTATTACCTTTTTCTGGCCTCCCTTATTTTATGCACAAATCTCCTCCGTCCCACTTGAAACTAAATCCATGCAAAAATTTACAAACTAATGTGGACAGTCCAACTGTTGTACTATCTCCAACGATAATTGATAGATGATGAAACTTTTTCACCAATTGCAATGCTTAAATCTATTCGGATCCTTACATCGATTACAACTCATTAGATTATGGGAAATGGCACATGGATATCAAAATCGCCAAACTAAATAGTGATTCAGAAAATTCTAGAAAGGTTTAGTTGACGGGCAAGGTCAATGATTGGGAAATGGAGCTGAGCTAGCCGCATTCCAAGCTACTTCCTTTAAACACTTCATCTAAGAACTTTAAAGATCCATTTATGGGTTGAAGCAAACATCTCAGAGTTGGAGTCTTCGAATGATAAGTAAATTAAAGGGTAGTTTTCTCTTAGATGTAGAAAATACTTATATCTTTACCGGAAAGTTGGTTGGAGCAATACAGTTTCTTCTTTCTTAACCTTGTATGTAGATGGCATACTCATCATTGGAATTGATGTTCCTACAATGCCGCACTGTTGCCTACATTAAATATTCTACCACTAATTAACACGAAAAAATATCATAATCAATTTACCCTTATAAATAGAGCTGTCAACCGTGTCGTGTCAATTTTGGATCGACCCGCATACATAAACGGGTTGAATCGTTTAACCTAAACCCGACCCGTTTAATAAACGTGTCGTGTCGTGTCAACTTGTTTACTTAATCGTGTCAAAGTCCTTAACCCAAACCCATTTATTTTGTGCCGTGTTCGGGTCGTATTAGTGTGTCAGGTCAAATTTTCATTATAAAATTAATATTCAAGTGTAATCGTGTTGTGTCAACCCGTTTACATTAACGGGTTGAACCCCTTGACCCAAACCCGACCCGTTTAATAACCGTGTATATTGTCAATCCGTTTACTTAATCGTGCCAAAGGCTTTGACCCAAACCCGCTAATTTCGTGTCATTTTGAGTCGTGTTATCGTGTCGAGTCGGTTTTTGTCGGCTCTACTTATAAACGTAATTATCAATAGTCCGAAACCCAATTTTGAAAGGTATCTAACTTGATTTTGAAGGTCCCACTATTTATTAACCAAAAAAAAAGTTCCTACTATTTTTCAAAGGGTATTAATTACCCAACAAAAATGATATCTTGTGAATGTAAGATAATTTAAAAAAAAAAAATCAATGCTACTCGCCTACTCCATCTGTAACATATTAAATGCAATGATTTAACATTTTTTTTCTCTATTTTATATCAAATCATTACAATTAATATATTACTGAGAGTATTGTTTTCTAATTATATTTTTTTTTGATTTAAATCTTACAAAAACCACTAAACGAGGGACAGTTTGGGAAAGAGGTAAAAATGGGGAAGATGATTCTCTCATCCAAGTGAAAGAGATCATAGTGAGGCAATGTGTATTTTCCCCTTATATTGACTTCGTGTAAAAAAAAAAAAAGTTTCCAAACGCCTTAAAATCACATCCTCTAATCTGTCACTTCCGACGAACCAAAAATTCGGCGACGATGATTAGTGTTGAAGAATCGAATTTGTTGTTTTCGCTACTGAATTCAGAGCAAAGGTCTTTCGAAGAAGTTATGTCGGATTTAAACTCAAAATTCCCTCCATCTCTTCATTTCAGGATATGTACTGCTTTATCCACTCTTTTAGAGGTTTGTGTTCTTGTGATTTTACTTGATTAGGTATTACTGAGCTTCATTTGATTGTGTTGTTTTTAAGTTTTTTAATAGGGTTTTAGTTTTGTTGTTAGAATTGATTGAGTTGTTTAGGGTTTCTGGAGTGTAATTTGATTGGTAGTTGATTTGGATTGTATTTTTCAGTGATCTAAAATACTTTATAGTTAAATACATGAGTGGATTTCTTGTTAAGGCTTGGATTTTATCGTGGAATTGTTGGTGAATATAAACGGTAGGATGTTACTAACTTACTGTGTGTGTGTGTTTTGACCAATCTGAAGCAAGTTACCACTTTTGTATGAGATTCTGGAGAGGGTAAATAGATTAAGATAATTCAAATGTGCGGAGTATTTTTGAAAAAATATGTTGTATACTGATTTCCAGCTGATTTAGCTGAGCCGCTAGCGAAATGTAGAAATTCTTCTATACACCGGGGTGTATGGTACATCTAGCGTAATTTTGCTCATTTTAAAGGTTTTTTTTTTTTTTTCTCAATTTAAAATGAGCAATAAAACACCTTTTGATGCACATACCTCTACGTGCATCCGGGTGCTTAGCAGACCCATTGAGCGAAATGTAATTCAGCTTCTGGTTTCTAGAGTGTAACTTGATTGGTAGTTGATTTTTTATCCATAGTGATTTGAGGTGCGTTTTGTAATTGGATGCATGGTTGTTGTAAAGGCTTAGATTTAATGTTGAAATGGTTGGTGAATTATATAATAGGTAGGATGTTCCTATGTTGGTTCTTTTAGGTATGCTGATAAAAAGCACTGCCTTTGTATAAGGTTGAATAGAAGGTTATTGCGATAATTTTAGTAGCTGGAATCTAGTATGATAGGAGGTAGCATACTTTTCAGTTGTCATGATAGGAAAATCTTCGCTATGATGCAGGCGAAAAAAGACAAACCTTTCAAGACACATGAGGTAATGGGATGGGAAGTGGATGGTAATTGTTAGCTAACAATCATTTGGGTGTTGAGAGCCACCTGTTTGTCTGAAACAGTGAAACTTGACGTGGAATTTACCAGGATGGGATTTCTATGTTTTGAGAACTAACTTCTTTGTAGTCTGAGGTTTTTATTTTCCCCTTCTATATCGTGTGTATGTGTGTGTGTGCCATACTGTATTATTTTTCCTGGTTGCATCATGCATTGGAACTATGGAAGTTCAGAATATTCATTTCGGAGCACATAAAAGGATTTCATTTCAATAATTTTGGCACCTGAAGAGAGTAAACTGTAAAGAGTAGTCCTCCTATCCTTGCCCATTGCAAACTTCAGTTAGATTCATGTTGCTTTGAAGGCATGGTGGATTGGTGGGTTGTTCTCAAGAATCCATTCTTTGCAAATTGCCATTGCAAAAAGTTTGCCTTAGTCTGTCCGATCAAACCCTGATCTTTATTATAGTAAAAGAGGAATGAAGGTGATTTTGAGGATTCAAATTTTCATTGTATGGTATCTTATCAATGTGGTACTCTGTACCCCAACTCATCATTTTTTCATATGTACCCATGTCAAGCATTTGGCTGTTCAACAAGGGCATGGAGCCCTTATTTTACTTTTGATTTGCATTAAATCATCTCAATCATCTTGAACCACAAATTTGTAGAGGAAACTAACATAAAAATGAGGGTAAATGATTAGAGATGATTATTTGTATACTTACAAATTGACGAGATCGTAATTTTTACAAGACCAATAAAGATGCCTGTATGTATATGTATGTACATGTGTGTCATGTAAAATGACTTTTCGAAGCCTTGTAAACCAGGATGCCTTTCATGAATGTCATACCCATGTTGCCATATATATGTTGGTTTTGACATATCTAACACCTAGATACATGCGTGTGGTTCTATCAAACTCGATCCAACCTGAAATTGATTTGAAAAGAGTGAATTTCGACAAAAAATTGTGACCAGAAACTAATTTCATCCTAACCTGAAAATCCCTTAAAATTATATGAAACCTAAGGCATACTAGTTCAATCCAACTGGAAAACTATTACATTTTTAGTGCTTAGTATCTGAGGACTCTCTTACACTAAATGTTTTGGGCAGTGCTTAGAGCACTCAAATTAGCCGTTTGTATACAATCTTCAATAGCTAAAATTGTACTTGTATTAGGAAAAGTAAAAAATAAAAAATCAGTTTGTATACAAGCCAAACGAAAAAATAGTGATGAAGCTATTAGGGTTGATTGAAACCGTGAGGAGAGACGCAACCGTTTGTACAACGATTACTGTGTACAAAGGATGACAATTTCGTCGTCGATTAAGAATGACAAAATCCTTGCTTTGCCGAATTATGGAAGAAGTTGAAAACAACATTAACTTTCAACAATGCCGAAATAGAGCTGGAAAGCTCGGTTTCACTTTGTTGTAAAAATGCACAAAAAAAATAAGGTAGTTAGCTTATGGTTACCGTGCAAATGTAGTTGGCGATTAACTACTGTATGGGGGTTATTACAACTTGGGATACTATCTAACCGATGGTATGTATCCTAGTTGGTCTACTTTCGTTCAAGGCATCACACACCCTCCAATTGCTCAACAACGACAATTTTTAAAAAGGCAAGCACATGGCAAAGAAGATTTTGAACGAGCTTTTGTTGTTTTGCAAGCTATTTTTGCAAATGTACGGCATCCGACTCGTGTTTATGGCAAGGACATGTTAGTGGAAACAATGAAAGCTTGCATCATTATGCACAATATGATACTATGATTGTAGGGGATGAAGGAAACACATATAATAAGACACTATTACAAATCTGATGTCCCTCAACGAAGGAATACAAGCTCAACTCCAAGTACTAGCGCAGTGATGAATGATGATGAACCATTCGATTTTCAAATGGACGACGTTAGTTATAAAAGGTGTAAGGCGCACCAAGGTACAAATGGTTCCTGGAGTCTAGGCGCGAGGTGCAAGGCTAAGACACAAACTTTTTGTAGGCGATTCACATGTATTTATTTGTTTATTTCAACTTATCTTTTTCTTTGAACTTTGATTGTATTTAATATCAATTAAAAAGATTCCTAATAATTGTAGTAATGACATATGTAAAGCCAACGTAGTCTCATTTTGAAAAAGTATTGCCATTTTTTGATTTATAGCTTGAATTTAAGCTATCTTCCTTAAGATGCAAAGATGCGCATTACCAAAGACACTCTAAGGCGCGCACCTTTCGTGGGGTTTGAGCCTCACCTAGCTAAAGCCCATTTCCCAAAGCTTGGAAGCGTAAACAAAAATACCGTGAGCAATATATGTAAAATTATTAATTAAACAAATACAAAAAAGTAAATAAATATGAAAGAGAAAAGTGGTGAGGTATAGTAGATAGTAGAAGAGAGAGTGGTGGGATTGTTTTAGCTTACTGCTGGTGGAGCTTTGTTAAAAAAAGAAAACTAGTCCACAAGAATGGGTTATGTGAAAGAGTGAGAAAGTGGGTAGACTTGTAGGGAGAGATTGATGGGCAAAATTTTAGACCACTATTGGTCTTAACATTTATGATGGTTTTTGTTGGTCTTCAACGTCATTTATATGTCTGAGTTTTGTTGAATAACCATTTTAACATGAATGGTTATTGGATACTATTGTATAATATATTGAGATAGGGTGATAAATGTTTGATTTAAAAATGAATATTAAGAGGTGCCTTAAAATCTTTTAACCTGCGGTTCAACTTGAACTAGAAGGTTAATAATGGTCCCGAACAATTATTATATGATCCAATCTGAAAATAATCCAAACCACAATTATGGAATCATAATCCGACTCAATCAACTTGTTTGATTGGTCTATGTGTATACTAGACCTTCGTATCTATGTTTGGTTAACATAGCCATAGATGGTGTTTGAATAGCCTTTATAATTGAAGTGAAATTATGTTATCTGCTAGGTTCTCGTGTTTTTCCATTGTCTTCCATTATCATATGCTATCTTCTTTGTAGTAGCAATGTTTCTTTTAGCCTTTCAAATCTTTCTTAGGGTGTTGATGGATTTGTTTTTGTAGGACAAACCCATGCTTCTTCCAAATCAACGTCTCTATGCAATGTGTATTGTCTATCAGGCATATTCTTCGCAGCAATCTTCAGAGAATCCATTTATTTCCCTTTTGATCAATGTAAGTATGTATTATTTTCTTATTTCATGTACTCTTAAAAACTAGTTGCTAGTTCCTTTCATATATTAATTGCGCTTTAAGTCTTAAATACTTTACTTGCAAGTTGCAACATTTCCCACTTTTGGAAGTTGTATATTATATGCAGTTGATGCAAATTTTCCAAATGTGGCAATGAATTCTATGTATTTATCTTCTATGACAATGGTTTTTTTTAACCTCTTCCAATCATTGTGTTCTTCACATGGGATCCTTAAATGTTTTCCCATCTAAGATGTTAATAAAAGAAACCGGAGGAAGTATGTGTTATATTTAGTGGAGGACCCATACCAGTTTCACTGATTGATTTTATTAGCATAGACTTGAGAATGGAGAGCGAGGGTTTTGATTGCATTTGGAACATGACACAAGTATTATGTGGCTGGCACTTATCTTTTCAGTTTAGGAAAGAGTGTTGGATACTAAGTGTTATGTAGCCTAAAGATCCTATACAATTTGCAAATTTTGTTTTTGAGCAATATGCAATATGCAATTGTATACCTTTGGAGCAGGTGTTTTTTGGTTCTCCATCTAGGTACTGCCTGGTATAAATATTGTATCTGTGATATTTTGAGTGCCTCAGGTTGCATCTGATGAAGAAGCTGCAAAGTACGAGAGGGCACTGGTTCTTCAGTTGTTGGGCTCAGCTGGAAATGGGAATAGCAAGGAGGTTATGTTTCAATATCTTATTTGCTTCTATTGTTTTGGCATATTGTATTTGTGTTACTAGCAGCTTAGGTATTTATTGCAGTAAATAGGTGAACCAGGTATTGGGCATTTATTCTGGACATTTCCTTGTTATTGATGCATAATGGATTTGGTTTATTGATGCAGGTTTTGAAACAGTGCGCTGCAGATTATATCAAAGGCTTTGATTCTTCTTCCATAGTAAGTTTGAAAAGCTATATCCTTTTTTAGGTTCTTTTACGTATAGATTGAATGCCTTTTACGACCTGTTTGGTAACCGGTTATTAATTACGGTAATGAGAATTAATTTATATGTAAATTTGGTAGGAAAATCAATATCCCTTCCCATGGTTGTGCTAGCTTGCCTCCAATTTATCTAACTTTCTTCACAAATATTCATTACCATCCAATTACCCTTTTCAATAGTAATGGATGGTAATAAAAATATGAAGAAAATTTAAACTTGGGAATGAGAATATGCTTATGGAGATTATAACCTTGTTTTCCTTGCTAAATTATGCTTTAAGTTCGTTCTCATTACCACGATTTATCACCAATGACCAAACCAAACGGGCCGTTAGTGTATGTATAGTGGTTGTGAGTTGTGACTCAATGACTTGTAGATATTGATGAAAATTATTAATATATGCTCCTTTTCACCTTCAGGCTTTCCCAACTCGTGAACAGCTGCAAGAGCAATTTTGCAGTAAAACTCATCCAGAGCCTTTTGAATTCTTATTCAAGAATGCTTCCATCAAAAATGTGATTCCAGATCCGGATTTGCCTCCTCAGTGTGATGCAACTTCAGAAGAGTATAGCTTCTTGCCTTTGTTTGGACTGTTGATATTTTTTTTACTTGATTTTCACTCAAAATTCAGTGGGTTTGTTTTTTCAGATTTGACCTCCAATCTGGAGCCAAGGCCAAAATAGGATCTGGTAATAGAGATGAAACAATTACTGGATTATTACAGAATCTCTCTCTAGAAGGTTTAGAACCTAAGTGGATCAGACCTCTTCCACCCAGACTTCCTCTTCAAGATGGGGAGGTTAGAACCTTAAATAGTTGGTTTATCGGATTTCTGGGAGTATCATTTATATGTTGTTGGACTTAACCTTTAAGCCCTTTACAGCTGGTATGGCTCAACCCTGACAATAACCATGAGCTTTTATGGGATGATGGCATGTGTGCGGATACAAGTAGAGGAGAAGCTGTGAGAGATTTAATTGCAAAGGCTTTGAAAGGTCCAATTGCTCCTGCACAACAAGAGGTGCTTGACTATATTACTGAATTCTGGTGATGATAAAACATTGTACAATTTAAGCATTACTTTTTGCTGTACTAATAGTTGCACTATTTGCAAAATATCTGTCTATAAGCATCAATCTTGAATGTAATTTATGTTCTTTATCAACATTGTATGGAATATAATCAATCTAGTTTTCATAGAAATATAGCTCAAAATAGTGGCCAACTATTACTTGATTTTTACTCCATCTGTTACCTTTACTTTGCCTCATTAACTTATTTGCACAAAAATAAACATCATTGAAAATACATTATGTTTTATCCTTTTGTTCTATTGGCATATGGATATGTGAGGGGTAGATGTTGCCTCATTTGGTATGGGATGAAGAATAAGGGACAAATAAAGACGAGGAATGGAGGGAGTGAGTACTGTTTCCAAACGACCCGTTTTTTTACGTTATCATATGACCCTTCATGGTAGTTGCCTGGCAATAACTAGTATTGATGGTGATCTCAGAAAATAAGGGAGATTATAATTTTTCTTTTTGCTTGTTGTGGGCATGGTATATGGCTGCTGCTTTAACCTATTACCTTTTTAAGGTTATGCACCTTTTCTTTAGTTTTCTACAATGTTTCTTATGAGGACTTATCTGAGTTTCAAAGCAATTATAGAAGTTTTGATTTAGTTGTTGAGATTTTATATCTCTGTTATACTTCACTAATTTTTCTTGTCTTCCTTTATGTCAGCAAGTTTTAGTGGAGTTGGCAAAGGACCCTAAGCTTGTATATCATTGCAATATGACTCCAAGGAAGCTTCCGGTATTTTTTTTATGACATGCGTTGGTGTTTTTCTCTGCATTTTTATTACCTTCGTTAAGAGGAGCCATTATCTTTCTTTACAGGATTTGGTGGAAAACAATCCTCTAATTGCAGTTGAAGTTCTTATTAAGTTGATGAACTCACCAGGAATTTCTGAGTGAGTTAACTAAGTCTTACTAATGTTCTATTTCCTAAAACTGCTTTTTTGGGGTGTTTTTTAATGATTTCTTTCACTTGTTTGAATGCAGCTATTTCAATATTCTCGTCAATATGGATATGAGTCTGCATTCTATGGAAGTTGTAAACAGGCTTACTACAGAAGTGGACCTTCCTACAGAATTTGTGCATATGTACATAACAAATTGCATATCTTCATGTGAAAGCATTAAGGTTAAAACTTTTCCTTTCATTCTGATTCATGTTTCAGCTTTTGGGTCAGAGACTTGACTAGAGTGCCATTGTCTTTGAGAGTTGTACTTCCTTAAGTCTGTGATAACTCTGCTATCAATTATTATTAATGTGCACAATGCAACAACAACGACAGCAATATCCTTATTCCTGAAAATTTAGAGTTTGCTAGACATGAATCAAATATATGTATCACACAACATAGATCATCCTCCTCCAATCTTCCCTATTTGCCGCTAAATTTTCATGGAGTCCCAGCAACTTCATGTGATTTTCAACCACCCTTCTCCATGTTTGCTTTGATCTTCCTCTACCCTACCACTTAACTTGTCTCCTCTTTGGCATCTTCAAGCTTCTTTGCCGATGCATTATACTCTCTCCGTTTACATGACCAAACCATCTTAGTTGATTCTCCCCTATTTTGTCCTCTATGGAAGTAATCCCTAACCTTTTCTTAATAACTCCATTCCTTATTTTATTCTTTCTTGTATGCCCACACATCCGTCGTAGCATACACATTTTTGCCACATTAATCTTATGAACATGGCAATACTTTAAAGCCTAACATTATGTACCATGAACTACATTAAATTTGCACTCCAAATACTATGTTCTACTCCAAGTAATTTTAAAACTTTTGAGATTCCAAGGTTTTTCTCCATAATTTCAACTTTTTTTCCACGCCCCTTGTTTTTTCTCATCAATCCAGAACTATTGCCAAAAGAAAAGGATTGAGGGTAGTACCTTGATGTACTTCGATTGTGATAGGGAAGTATATATCCATGCACTATTGCCACAGTGCATGGATATATATTATTTCAGCATGATGTTGGGCAAAATGAGATAGTGTGCGACTGGTGTGAACTATATAGTCGTCAATGAGTAGTAATATTGGTTGGCGTCTTGGCTGTGTAGGATAAGAATGAGAAAAGGAGAAGACTTCTCGATGAAATTCTTTGGAGTTTGTTTAAAAGTTAATTTGTTTTATTAGAGAAATAATTGCGTTATGAAAAAGCGCATAATTGTGCCAAATATAATTCAATGCCATTTGAATCTTTTTTATGCAGTGATGTGACGTGAGTTATTTTTTATGTATTGCTCTTTGTGAAATATGTGTACTAATAAATTAAGTTTACCTTGTCTAACATTTAAATAGCATACTATAAAAGAATTAAATCAATAAAAATTAATCATTAACATTGTCATATCTATTTTTCTGATAAGGTAAGAAAAAGTGGTTAGTCTTACAAAGGAAGCACTAATCTCAACATCCACATGGATGAGAACAAAGGCCATGGGAAGGAAAAGAGAGAAACCGGAAAACCCCCTGAAAAGCCTAGTCCTAGTACCGCCGCGGCATAAAATGCCACTCCAAGCCCAGCTAAAGACAGATTCAAATTCCTGTAGCTCTTGGTGGAGGGCAGCCAACTACAATACAAATAAAATATGCTCCCAAATCTAAGTAAAAATAAGAAAACTCAAAGGCCAAATGAAACTAGATAGCACTTAAAAACCAACTTGCCTAACTTATGAAATCTAAAAGGGGAAAAAGGAATTAGACAAATACTGAAACTTCTTCATATTACAAAGACAAAACCTTCATATTTCTTCTTCCTTCTACTATGCGTTTCCTCTTAGAGAATTATAAACGGATGCTGGTGGGGCTGAAAAGTTTGACTGATGACAATATGAGCTGTCTAAGGGGCCGAAATGAGAGCTGACTAAGGCCTCTCTCGACCTTATAGCGGTGCGGCTGATGGTAATGCTGAAGATGGCTACCAATGAGACCTCACAGCATTCGGGCTGAGGACAATGCTGGATGTGGCTACTGATGATGAGAACAACTTGTTAATAAAAGCTGTGAAAATTGCTATGAATGAGGTAAAAGGTTAAAGAAAGATATATTCTAGGCTTTAAGAAACAACTACAAATACAATTTTGCTGTAAAAAATTTTGTGATCTACGATATCTGAAATGTAAAGAGGAAGATAGTGTTAAAGGTGGTGGTTGACGAAAATTTTCTAGGGTTATTTTTATTTTAGGTTTCTTTTCTAGAGAAATGGGCTCTGCCCTCCCCTTTTTTCTCTCGTAAGAACTACCGAGTATTACATTGTGTCATTTGATGAAATCGTTTTCTTGTATTTGAAAAGCGGTATGAACCGACTTAGCCTTTGGCAAAGTTTCACAATGATTGGTGGTGAACTAGGGAACAAGAGGAACTATGATTTATTAATCTAAGTAAAATAGCAATAAAAGATAGTTAAAAGCTTTCGAGAAGCTTGAAACTCTCCCAAGAAATTAAACACACAACAATACTCAACATGACCTTCCCTCTCCCTAATCATCTTTATTTATAGAGATTACTGCCTAACTAACAATCTAGATTCCTCTTCAAGCTACTAGTAACAATTTTATTATGAATTGCCTAAAATGCCCCTTCCCTGATATTATTTCTTAACAAAAAGATGAGATTGCAAATGAGAATACCCTTTTCACAATTTGCTGTGATCTTTTTAGGTCTTTTGTTCATACTTTTTTTAATAGTTTAAGATTTATATTTGTATTTCCCTAATATTCATAATTTCTGTAAACTTTTTATAATGATACTGATTTGGGTTTTTCCTGAAAGCTAAATAACACTAATATTGTTGGAGATCTCTTTTGCCTACTCTATCACCCTGCGTGTGCATTGATAGCTATTGCCCATACAAGAGGCATGCTTTTTAGAACTAAGTCCAAAATAAGGTAATGTATTGATCGGATTTAATCAAAAACCCACTCCGCATTTAGTAGCTGAAGTTATGGATTGGGAATTCTGATGCATCAGTTTTCATCGTATACCTAGTAAATGATTTCCCCTTCTTGTCCTCTATGAAGTTTGCTAGGCATTGCATCATGGTTCCCCCTTTGTTGGCTCATGAGACTATGTGAGCAGTGTTCAAGAGCCTGTAAACTCTTTTATTCGGGGTGCTACTAGTCTACTACAGACTATTAGAAATGAAAGGTGCATGTCTTGTCAAAAATAAGAAAATATCTCTTTATTTTTTAGTGTAAAGTGATGATTATATTGTGAACGAGATGTTTTTACCTTGTGGCTTCGCTTTAGTGGAGTTGCAATTGTAGCTTCTGGGCGTGTTCTTGTGTTAGCTTTGTGATTTTAGTCCTTTTTTTAGTTGAATAATCTGGACCTGACTTTTGCACATTAAGAATTTGGGGGTTTGTAATCTTGGCGTAAAGATAAGCTACGTTCTGATAAATGTCTAGTGAGATATTATTCAGGACTGTAAAGTTGTAAAATTGCCGAAGTACTCTCAACTGCTGGCTTGATAAGGTTTGGGCATGATTTTTGTGGTTTGCCAGTTGGAGACCTAGTGTTCTAATTGTTTTAATTGATGGCATCGATGGTCTGCTTTTTATGAATGTTGTCCAGCAGGAATGCTTGATGAATTTCTGCGATGGATATGGACCTTTACTTTTCCAAAGATGGCCAGCTGATCTCGTATGTTAGGTTTTTTGATATTGGTGGTTCAGCTGTGCAGAGTGGTTGCATTCTTTTGGCATATCCTTGCTTGTAAATCACTAAATTGTAATATGAGCCATTTGTAGCATTGGGGTGTGTTTTAGCCTGGGAAGAACGGAAATGATTAAGTTCGTGGAAGGGACAAAGTATCTACAGTGTTTTCCCTTTTACCAGGTCTGCCACACATAAATTGTTTATAATAGAGGAAATGCAACAACTTTGATTACTTTGGATGGGAGAAATATACATGGCTCAGAAATTTTCCGATATCTAGGATCTTTTCCCCAAAAAGATAGCGAATTGGATGGAGATGTTGCTCATAGGATCAAATCATTTTGATTACTTTGTCATGTAGGAATATGTTTCTGTTTTGAATCAATCATCTATCTGAAACCTTTGCCCTGTTTTTTAAAATTATAAAATTCACTTCATATGGTTACCCACCTCTTTTTATTGTGGGTTCTTCCCCTTTAGGTTGGGTATGTGTTGCAAATTTCCAGACATCCTGCCCCTTCGGTTTCCTATCTGATTCAAAGTGGACTTGGTGTGATTGATTTACCTCATCTTACCAATTCTGATTTTCAGCTACTCTCTTTAAGAAATGAATATCTGAAATCTGCTTTATGCTGCTGTACAGGATAAGTATATGCAGAACAGGCTTGTCAGACTTGTATGTGTCTTCCTGCAGAGCTTAATACGTAATAAGATTATCAACGGTTTGTCCATTCTCTAATTTCACTTTACGTATTTGCACTTTCTGACGAATTATTCTTGTTTGCTTCATTTATGCCTTTCTGATGTTAAATAATTTGAACATGCATATTTATATGTTGGGTTATCCATTTTAATTCTTGCTAGGGTGGGATATGAGATAGGTGTAATTTTACTGCTGAAAATTATTTTTCACCTTATATTATTGAGGGATACTGAAATGGGTTCACCTGCTCTGAAATTTGCAGTAAAAAGTTCTTGCTGATTGAATTTTACTTTTGTTACTCTTTTTTTTATGCATGAGATCTAGATCTTCAACCTAATTTTTTCTTCTTTTTTTAGGCAAAAGGGGAAACATTAAGTTTTCTCTTATATTCTCCCCTTTAGTGTTTGGTGACCTTTTGAAACTTGGAAATAGATCAATTAATCATTTTCACTACCATTGTTTGATATGAGAGGTTGGTAGGACACTACATTTCCTAAAAATATCCACTACCATCCCATTCGTTACCTTTCCCAACCCTATGGTAAAAAAATGCTTACCATTCTAATTTGTTCCCATTCAATTTTCTTAGTTACAAACAAGTATTGGTATCATTTAGTGTTGTTCTAATTTGTTTTCTTTCCATTTTTCTCCTTAATTTATAATAGTGATAATTTTGAACTCCATCATTTCAGTTGCATAAACTACCTGGGCAATATCACAGTATTTTCAATTCCAAAACTGAAAAATGGTCAGCACTTCCAACTAACCATTCATTTTTTTATCACATACTTCTATCCACCATTGTAATCAACTGACATCCAATTGTAATTTATAAATCAACAAATCATATGAATTATTGCAATGCAAAGCAAAGCAATAGATAAACTTGCCATGAGCAAAAAAAATAATCCATCAATTATCTCTACATAGACATAAGAAAATTATTTTTACAGAAAACTAAGTAACTTGTATTCCTCATTGGACTCCATCTTCAATATTAACCTCAATGGGTACTATGAGTAAGAAAAGGGAATTTTTTTAAAAAAAATGCATTAGTTTACAAGGAATATTTCAGCAATATATTGAAAACTATTCATTTTTATGGTGGTAGAGAGATAACTTGGACTTAGGAGAGAGAAAGAGAGGAGAGAGAAGGCAGGGAGCATGGATCTAAGAGAGTGTGTGCTTGTTTTTAGAGAGAAAAAACTTGGGGGGGGGGAGGGGGGGGGGAATCACTAATGTAGCTGCAACTTTTTTAAGGTTACATGAGTATGAGTAATGGGCTTTTTAATTTCAAATTTCAAGTAAAAAACATAAATTTCAAATTCCTATCTTTATGGGCCTTGTAAATTGTACTAGAATTTGGACCAATTCCAAATCTCGAATTCTTAGTTATCCAAACAAGGTAATTCTCTCTGTCACCCAATTCCGGAATGTGAATGGCTAAACATTGCTCGTGTTTTTCGTAGTATCACCAGCGTTTTGACAATTTTGCCTCTACTCTCAACTTTGCACCTCTCATACTAATTTGGACTTTACGGGCACACGGGTTTCGACTGACTTACTCCGATGTCCACCTTAAGTGCATCAGAAAATGTTAGATCCACAGTGGGTAACGCCTCAAAAGTATTGTCGTAAAAATGAGTGGGATGCCCAAAAGACCAGCCTAAGGTAGGGGCGCCTAAGAAATCAGCTCCTGACATATGTGCCCTTCCCTAGTTAGGGGCACCTATTTTAGGCTCCATGACCTAGGTAGGCGTCTCTGTCTAGGTGCTAATTTTCTAGGCAACCCCCCCTCCCCCCTCCCCAACCCAGTTTTCAATGATGCTTATTTTCGTGGTGGGCATGACAATTTCTGATGTGCTTAAGGTGGTGTTAGGTAAGTTCGATAAATTTCAAGTGTCCAGTCTAGTCCAAGTTAGTGAGAGAGATGGAAAGTTAGACAGTAAGGACAAAGTTGTCAAAACGCTGGCAATACTAAGTAAAACGCGGGTGTGAGGTTTGACAATACCCTTCCAGAATTTCATCTTGAAATTCTATTATCCAAACATAACATTGATTCTTGCGGCTTGAATTGGGTGAGCAAGTTTGTTTATGGGCATCTCTAAGTGGCAATTGTGAATTGCAAGCAAGTCAGCAAAAATGAAGTTCTATCTTGCATCGTGAGTTCGTGACTGAGTGAGGGAATATAGAGTTGCATTCCTTGTTTTGCAAGTGTAAAAAGGATAACAATACTGATATGCTCAACTGTTATTTATTTTGCAGTTCAAGATCTCTTTATTGAAGTTCAGGCCTTCTGTATTGAGTTCTCTCGGATAAGAGAAGCTGCTGGTTTGTTTAGGCTACTCAAAACCTTAGACTCTTAGAATGATTTACGGAATTAATTCATTGCGCTTTTGTCATGTCCATGAATCCAAATTTTTGATCATTCTTGTATATAGTGACATTACCCTCATAGAGGTTGTTGAGGTTCTATGTTCTTGTATCGTTTATTTAGATTGGCACTGGATTTTTGCTTTAAAGAGCTTAGCGGAGGTGCTGTTTTACTAAGAGCTTATCTTTGGTCTTATTGAGCAAATTGGTACCTATACCAGTCCATTTTTTTTCTGGCTTACCACCTCTTAGATAAGGTTTGGAATGACATTACAGTTACGGCCTGTTTGGTAGCTAATTATATATGGTGGTAATGAGAATGAATTTATAATTAAATTTGGAAGGAAAATCAAAATTTATTCCCATGATGGTGCTAGTTTAACTCCAATTTATCTAATCTTATTCACAAATATTCGTTCTTATCTAATACCACATTCTCAAATGGTAATGGATGATAATAAAAAATAAGAAGAAAATTCAAACTTGGGAATGGAAATATCTTTTCCATAGGTCTTCCAAGGTTATTCCTTAACAAAATTACATTTTAAATTCATTATTATTACTACAATTTATTACTAAAAACCAATGAGTAATATTAATGTGCATTAATAAATGATATTGTAACTTGATCTAAAGGGGGCGAAAATGCATATTAATACTTTGTTTGTTTTGATGGAAATTTTTTTCTCGAAAATTGATTTTCTTCTCTTTTTTCATTTTTTTTTTTTTTGTTTTGGAAAGAGATGAAAGACATTTTTGTTGAAGGTCAAAACTGTTATTTTAGAAAATCATCTTCCTTTTGTAGGGAAGGAATGACACGTGTTCGTTCTCACTCCTTACTTTTCCCTCATTCACTTCTCTCATTCTTCATTTCTATTTTATTTTTTCTTTCTTCATAAGTTTTTTTCTAATCAAACGAATAAAGAAAAACTTTTTTAAATCCATATTTTCCATTGAAAATTATTTTCCTTTGAAAATTATTTTTCATGCAAATTGTTTTTTTTTTTTTCGAAAAAAATAGAACCTAAATGGATAAACATGGTTAATGGGGCGATATTTATGACCCACAACGGCACAATCGTAATCATTCACCCCTTTTTTTAACAAACACACCATCCATATGTATGTATAAGAAAAAATGAAGAAAAACGGTTATTCCTTAAGGAAAATGATTTTCACTATTGTAAGAGATATTTTAATCCTAGAGTAAATGATGTTACACTAGTTTACAAATTAAAAAATATAAAATTGAATATAGAGGAAAATAATTTTCAATGAAATGATTTAATTACTATCAAAGGAAGGCATGCAGCCTAGTTTGTGGGATCAAACTCTAATCTTTACTTTACTAGTGTTAAGGGGAATGAAGGTGAAGTTGAGGATTGAAATTTACATTGTATTTTATCTTATCTTTCTATGTGATTTTTTTTAATAAAAAATCTTAATTCGATTCCTCATTTCTTTTCATATTATTTTACAATGGAAATATGGAATCCTTATTTAACTATTCGATTTGCATCAAATCACCTCAATTATCTTGAACCACAAATTTGTAGAGCGAGGAAAATAACATAATACTGAGTATTATATTTGATTGAACTAATATAAAATAAACATAACCTTAGATTAGTGGATGCTATTGTACGAAGTACTTCACAATCTTTCTCAAAGTATTAATGTTTAGGGTTTTATTATCTTTTTGTTTAGTAAAATTAAGTGCGCATCTGACTAACTTATTTAATAATTGTGATTGGTAAAACTTAGTTGATGGCTAAAAGTTCATTGTATTTGTGTAAAATGATATTAATTAATATTTTAATTGACATGTTAGTATTACATTTAAGCAAAATTTTCATTTTTACACATTTTTCTTACATAATACTCTAAAGAAAAAAGCTCCAATTATGAGCTTTTTCACTTTAATATTAGAGGTTTTACCGGTCAAAACTAAAGTTGACAATTAGGCCATGTCCTGTTCGTGTCAACTTATAATATATAAACGTGTTAACACTAATTTTGGACTGTGTTATGTGTCATGTCAATTTTTACGACCTCCAATCAAAACGCTAAAAATAGTCCAAAACTCTCTTTCAAGTCTTAACCCCAAAGCTATCTTTTAACCCTAACACTATTGAAAAACGCCCCTAAATATTGTTTTCAAAGATTCTAACACTTTTTCCTTTTAAAATAAATGATTCTAATGCTTTGCAAGTGGGAAAAGGGGAAATGTATCAAAATTTGAATCTTGTAGACCAAATTGCCATTTGTCCTTTTTAAAGAACAATAATCCAATAAGTGATTTCATCATAATTAACCACAATAATGTGGGAGCAATAATAATTAATTAAGATTAGGTTCATGCATTAGTCTTCTTAACAACGGGCAATAATGAGGTACAACATTCAATCATTCATTGGTACGGCATGAGAATTGCTCCAAATTAATGCCCCATTATCGACAGTCTAAAATTTAGGTTTAATTATACATTAGTGGCACACTAATGACACTTATTAATTATTATTATCTATATATCTATATATAATAGAAGACGTTTATACCAACGTTGTCTTGGTCTAGTAGTGTCAGGGGCTAGACTTGGTAGGTAGAACCACGGTTCGATTCCCCGCAAGCAGTTGGGAGGAGTTTAAAACCTTAACCTCGGGACACGCTCCGAATCCGGATTAGCCCAAAAGGGTGAACCGGGTGGGTGCACCAAAAAAATAAAAAGAGTTCATCGCACCGTATTGTGCCACATAGGCCCTAAATCATTGTTCATGTCATTAGTTTACATGTCATCACACTATTTAAAACCCAGAATGAATTAAAACAAAAAACCTTAACAAGCATTGAACCCAGTCAACCCACAGTCTAGCTCTATGCAGTATAAGTTTCACTGATAATAATTTAATTAGTCGACTGTACATCAATGACAAAGAAAATAAAAATAAAAATAAAAAAAACGATTGCGACCCGTGACAACGCCCCCAACAAGAATGCTTGTTATAGATGAAAAGGTGACGCTCGCTCTTCAATCTTAATAGATTGTGTTCCATCTTTACTATGAGATTATATTCCTATGTATGATTCTGCCTTTATTGTTGGCAAACTCTAATTAGTTGTAGATAAACTTATTAATCTATCAGCATTTGTGGTCAATTTTGGATCTCAAGTTTCTTTTTCAATGTATTTTTTTATTACTACTCTAGTTGTAGTTGTAGTGTTATGAGAATTCGAACCTCTAACCTTATAAATCATACGTGGTATTGAATTCGTTGATATATATATAATCAACTAAAAAACGTTTTCAACCTAAAAACCCCTACATTAGACACTTAAAGGGGTACACATGTAATTACTAATGGCAATCTTTGTAAATATTAGTAACTTTTGCTAAAAACCATTTGTACCCCTTTAAACATCTAATGTACCCCTGCGACTGCTAATGTACCCCTTTAAACGATTTTCTATCTGATTTTCAACCATCTTTTGGTTTTTAGCCAATCCTTCCTCTCTCTCTCTATATATATGTGATATCTCACTCCGATTTTCTTTTATCTTTTTGGAATTTAGAGTAGTAACTTATTTTTCAACTTTCTAGGATAACTTTTTGTTAAGGGGAAAATTTGATACCATATTTTCTTAAAATACATACTAGAATTTTTAAAGTTAATATCTATAACAATTCATTCGTAAAAATTATAAAGATTTGTTATTCATATATTATTCGTTGGGACGGATCCAAAGACAATAAGACATTCCACTTGATTCTTTTTTTACATACATATTAGTATTAATTTAGAAAATTCTCTTTTATTATATTATAAAATGGAGTCAAGGTTTCAAATACAAAGAACTTATAATAATACAAGGAGCGTCTATAATGTAAGATATCAATATTTTTAATTATGCATTTATTAAAACTATAAATTATATCCATTAAAGTGAAACTCATTACATGAACATTATTATATATTTTTTAAAATATATAAATCACAACTGTAGGAGAAAATAATGTAGATCGATAATGTAAAACACCCAAATAAATATAATAAATTAGCATAAATAAAGTATTTGCTTCAACTTTTTTTTGCAAGACTTTAATTTAAATGTTCTGAAGTTTTTCATGTGAGATATTAAAATAGGTGTAAGGTACGTGGCAAGTTTGATAATTTTATGCATGGTTTCTTCCCAAAATCCCAATTCCCTTAATAACGGCATGCTAATACAGTGCGTGGCAAGAGTTGATGGGGCCACGAGACCTAATACAGCTCATTTATATACTTAATTAATTAATCATCAACTCTAATAATAATGATGTTAATTAAATCAAGATTAAATGGGTCCCACTACATCTTGTGTCGAGCCCGTGTGCTTTTGGGCTAGCTAGGTCTGTCTTAATGACTCATGACCCAACTCACTAATTATGTATTACGCAATATAGGCTCATCCTGGCCACAATTTGAAATACTTGATTCTCTTGTCATACCGTGCCTTTTTTCCATGTTAGATTAGCCATATCTCGAGTCGTTTTAGCACATTGTAAACTCTAATTACAATTTTCGAACTTGTGGGTCCGATCCTCATATTGTTCCACCTTCAACCTAAAAGGCACAAGACGATTGATGAGATGAAAGGGCAGTGAATCTCCATCCCTTCTACCATACAATATTTATATATGAGACTCAAAACTTAACCCTCTCCCCTAGATCAACGTCATCTTGGTATTCCTGATAATTTCATATACATCACATAATAGATCCCTTGTTCACCTTGCGATATAGTTAAAAAAAAATGGGGTAAGTGGTTCGGATTAATGGTGAACTTCCCACATCGTGTGTGACCTTTGAGGTCGCAAGGTCGATCCTCGTCTCCCCCCAATCCTCCCCCCTGGCCTCCTCGTAGTGGGCCTCTAGGAACCCCCTTGACCCCACGGGCAATGTCAGCTCAATAAGCACGTGATAGAAACTGGGTGCTAGGACCAATGTACTTTATTGTGTAAAAAATAGTAAAAAAAAATAAAAAAATACAAGGCATGCATAATCAACATGTGGGGCCCACCTTTGTTTGAAGTCTCTAATGTCTCTATAACGGGGCATCCAATTTGTATTGTATAAGCACCTTCTATATATATCCATCATACATATATGTAGTTTGTTGATACATGCCATTTAGTCACAACTCATAAAAACAAACAAAAACTTAGTTTAAAGTAAGTTCATGTCAAAAGGCAAGATGAGGACTAAATCCTTCCTCAGAAGCCTCTCTTCACGGCTACCTTCGGCAAGGCGGTCGGCTTCTCCGGCTGTCGCGCCATTGCCTATACAAACACCATTCTCAAAAGCCATCACAACAAAGCTCAACACATTTATACCATCAAATGATGAATGTGCTATCTCTAATTGGCTAGTTGATGTTCTTGATGTTGTTATAATCACTCAAAAGGCAACACAAGAATATGTGATCAATAATGCCAACATTTTAACTCTATCCAAATTGGATAAACAATTAATAGAATCTTACTTAGAATACAATGTTGAAATGCTTGATACTTGCAATTTTTTGGTAGAAAAGATGAACATGGTTCATGAATTTGTTGATTCATTACTATGCTTACTTGCAAAAGATGTGTATAGTCACTATATGTTTAACCAATTAATGGTTAAATGTGCAACATTGGACAAAAGTTGCCCTAATTTGTGTAGGTTAATGGGAAACAAAGGTGAATATCAAAACCTTGAGTTGAATGAAGTCTTAAGTGGTTCAAGAGAAGTAGCCTCTATGAGTTTCCATCTTTTAGAAAGAGCATTGTCATTCAAATCTAGACAAGGGGTTATAAAATCAAAGCCTAAGTTGCCAACAACATGGGCAAATTCATTGAATCAATTATTGCAAAAGATGATGTTGATTGAAGAAGCCGAAAACCGAAAAAAGTGTGCTCCTTGGATGATGAATGAATTAGAAAAGATGATGAATCAATTGCAAGATTATGTGAAGTTTCATGAAGGAAGTGTTGTTGATGATTTGAGAAGAAGTTGTATGGAATTTGAAGAAGGTGTGAGAGCATTGGAAGAAAGAGTTAAGGAGTTGTATAGATACTTGATCTCAATTAGAATGGGTTTGTTGGGTATATTGTCAAGAAGCTAAAATTTGTAAGAACTTCATTTGAAGTTGATCAACATTTTTCAACTAATTGTGTATGTAGTTAATTAGACAACTTGACACTATTACATTATACTTCCTCCTCCCTTTTTCATAGTTACGCTTTGACTTTTTTTTTCTCTCATCAAAAGATTCCAAATGTAACTAACAAAAAGGAACACAGAGTTATTATTACTTCCTTCGTTTCTAAAAAAACGCAACAGTCAACATTTAACGCATGACGAAATAATATTTTGGCCCTTATAATTAAGAGATATTAAGATAGTATTTTATTACAAGTTGAATCTAATAAGATCCCACTTGACTGTATTTTTAATTATGTGTAAAGCTCAAAACTTAATCAAAGTATATAATGTGAATAGTGTAAAATGTTAATTGTTGCGGTTTTTTTTTTTTAGAACAGAGGAAGTATTATTTTTTACAACATACTATCTTTTGACGGACAAAATCAATGATTCACATGTCATTTGATTAATTCCTATATGTTGATTTGTATATTTTAATCAAATGACATGTAAAATAAAATAATATACACATCTGACTTAAAAAGTCTTACAGAAGTTAGTTGGGTTCTAAATTTTGCACCAACTATTGTAAGACATTTAAGTCGACTAGGAAAATGATCAGCATAAATAATCCAAGACGTACAAATGTTGTTATACGATCCCATTATTCTTATAAACAGGACCAACCATAATGAAATATTTACTCCCTTTTTGAATTCTTGCAACAAATGAATTTTTTATCTCTCACAAATAATACTCATTTGTTGCAAAAATTCAAAAACGGAGAAAGTATAAGTTTTTGTATTTTTTTAGTGATTTGATTGTGTTTGCTTCAACTTATTTTTATCAATAATTAGGGTTTATTAAATCAACTCATATCAGGTCAAGTTTTATAAGTTTCAATAAGGATTAATAAGTTGTAACAAATTTCAATAAGTTCTTATAGGATTTACTAAGTTCCAACGAACTACATTCTATTAGGGCTTATCAGGGTTAATCAAGGCTTATTAGTGTTGTTATGTAATAAAGGAAATATAGCAAAGAACAAAATGGAATGAAAAACAAGAAATTAGGTGTGTCGTGGATTGAGATCCATTGATTTGAAAACGAATTCCGGTGCTATCGGGGTGCACTATAGTCGTTGTCGGTATGTAATTCAAGTTACCATGCTTTCTTCTTCACTATGTCAGTCTAGGGGGAAAGGTTTGAGTTTAGACACTTATGCCCAAGAAAGAGAATGTGTATGGCTTTTCGAGTAATAAGAAAATCAGAAAAAATATGAGTATAGTGTTGTCTCTTGAAGAAGATGAATCAAAAGGGATTAATAGGCATGCAAGAGAATTGAAGAGTCTATGCATGCAATAATTAGTCTGAAACAACAACAATAATGAGCTCAATAAACATGGCAATCAACCCATTAAAATTAATGGACGCTACACAGAAAAGATTATCTTGAATAAAGCCTAAAGGTGATCACTTCATGAGCCATGACCTAAGTTGCAGCCCGCGAGGAGTTTCTGGAACTAAACAACTTTTGCATGTCCATTGGCCGTGGCCTGTGATGGACTACTGCCCCAGGCCCTCAGCCATATTAGAAACGCCATATATAACTTCTTCGTTACTCGTCGGAATTGAGCTTACGACTAGTGGTAAGCAGAACCGGATACCCGGTATATTTTTATAGGTCTGGAATCAGAACCCGAAGCAACCGGGTCCTAGAATATTGGAATTGGATTTGGAACCGGTCTAATCGGATAGTAATCTTTTGGACTCAGAATTGGAAACACAGTGTACTGGTTTCGATACTAGGTACCCGGTTTTCTTTAATAGATGTACATTTTGTCTAAGTTCTAAAATTCAAATAATAAATTGGTCCAATGGCCAATAACTACTCTACTACAAATCTATAATCTATATATTTCTATTATATAAGGGAAGGGGAGGCCAGGATGGTGTCCAAGTGAATTACGCTTTTACCACTTTCCTTAACTAAATAACCAAAAAAAAACTTATATTTCCCATGTCCTTTAAATTTGCTACATTTACTTTTCACACTTTCCAAAACATAACATTAAATGAATATATCTTTAGATATATATAATAAAAAATTATATATTAACACTACGCCAAAATTTACTTTTAATAGCGATTTTGGAGAAAGCGCTATTATTACTTAGCAAAACACCTTTTAATAGCGGTTGTTAAATATAGCGGTTGTTAAATAACGGTTCAATCAAAACCGCTATTAAAAGGTGGTTTTTAATAGCGGTCTAAAAACCGCTGTCATATGTATGCTTATATGTCAGCGAAGCCCATTGTTGGCTATTAAGCCCAATACCACCGTCACTTTTTTCTTTTTATCCTTACTCCTCTCAAAGTCTCAAACCTAATCTAATTCCTTTCAACCCTCTTCTTCTTCACTTCCTTTTTTCAGTGGATTTTCTTCAATTGATTTTCTTTCCAATTGTTATATAGTGCACTCAGGACCACGTAGCTTTTTGTGTTTCTGGGAAACTTCATTTTTTACTCTACAATCTTCATTTTTTTTTAAATCTTTAATCTTCAATTTTGTACACTATAATATTCATTTTTTTAACCACAATTTTTTTAAAAAAAAAAAAACTAAAAAGCTTCATTTTTTAAAAAAATTAATTTTTATACAATGCTCCCGGGAGCACATAGAACAATTGTGGTCTCGCGCGTCAACGAGTCAGTTTTAACAACTAAAATGAATATTCATTTTTTAATACTGAATATTCATTTTTTTTTACTAAATATTCACATTTTTTAAATAATGAATATTCATTTTACCACCAAAAACCCGAGCTTACATTTACGTTGGCAACAACTAGAACAAATATTAACTATTGTATATCGAATATTCATTTTTTAATACTGAATATTTATTTTGTTAATGTTGAATATTCATTTTATCACAAAGAACTTGAACCAACAATTAACTTTGCACCAATTAAACTTAATATTCATTTTCTAATACTGAATATTCATTTTGTTATACTAAATATTCATTTTACCACAAAGAACCTGAATTTACATTCACTTTTGCGATAACTAAAGTGATTATTCATTTTTTAATACTGAATATTCATTTTTTAATACTAAATACAAACAAAAGATTAGCTTATGCATGTAACCATAGAATATTTTAGTTGAAGCGAAGATTGTAGTTGTTACTTACTAATTAGTTTTTTTGATACGTAATTAAAATCAGTTAGTTTTCACTCTATTTACGTAATATAATCCTTGAAAGTAGAAAGTCTGTTAATTTTTTTTTTCAATAACAATGAAACCAAAATCTTCATCCCATGCAAAATCATAATATGTTAAACAAATAATACACAATATTCACTTCCTACCAATACAATATTCATTTTTTTAAAAACAATATTCATAAATCTAAATAAAGAACTAATGAATGTAACATAAATCTAAATTAATTTTTACGTATAAAAAAAATTGATTTTTTTATGAATTAAGAAATTGCTTTTAATTCTAGGAATTTTATAATAAGAGATTTTACAAAAAAAACTGATTTTTCCATGAATTTAGAAACTATTTTTACGTAAAAACCTAAAACAGATTTTTTTATTTTTAACTCCAAAACTACGTCGTTTTGGTAAGGAACCATATAATAATTTGCGTTTTCCTTCTTTTCTTTTTTTACTTTTGCTGTTTTTCTTCACTTATTTTTATAAATCTTCATATCTTAAAGAGATATAAAGAGAAAAACAAGAGATTAAAGAAAGAAAGCAACGACAGAGATTGATGGTATGTTTTACGCTATCTTGGTTAAATCTTCATAGATCTGTAAAAATAGAACGATTAATGGGTGTTGGAAAGGGAGTTGAAGTTCACCGCCCAGAAATTGATATTTACGCTCTTTCTCAAGGTTAGTTTTCTTTTGGCCTTTCTTTTATGTTAAGAATTTTGTTTGTGGGAGGTTTTTTTTATATATTTTTATTTTAATGGTGTTTGAGGTTGAATGGGTAATAGCTTGTAATTTGCAAATGGGATTTCTGGAGTTTTTTCCCCTGATTTTGGGTGAGAAGTTTATGGGTTTTCTGTTTTGTACTTTTAACCCAATTTTTATTTTTTTTTTGTTATGGAGTAAATTGTTGATTTTCTAAATTTTACTTCACAAGTATGAATTTAATCTGTGGTTTTATATTTATTATAGATCTAAAACTGTAAGTTTGGGAGGGAAGACATTGTTGAGTACTAATTTGCTAGATGCATGTAGCAGAGAAATCGAAAGTTTGATGCTGAATTGAATCAGATGGCTAGATGTGGATTCTCAAGGATGAAAATCAAGTTCACTTTTTTTTAATTCGGATAAAATAAATCCAAATGTTCACTTGTTTTTTACATTTCTCATGATTGTAAAAAAATTCTTGAATTGTTTAATATCTAATAAAAAAAAAGTCTGGATAGAATTTAAAAGATTCAAATAGTTTGTGTGTGATAACTTTTGTGATGTACCAATTCAATGACATTGTTGAGTATATCAGTACATTTAATAGAGTAGCAAGCATGAGACAACCAATTCAATGTACTGAGTAAAAGCCATTGATGGCAACAAAAAAATGAAATAGCGATTGAACAATAATTTTTATTTTTAAAAAAAAAAAATGCAACATTTTATAGCGGTTTGTGAAGAACCGCTATAAAAACGTAGTCTTTTATAGCTGTTCATAACCGCTGTAAAAGGACACATGACCGCTATAAAATGATACTTTTTATAGCGGTTTTTTAACCGCTATAAAAGACGTCGTATTTTTTTAATAGCGTTCAAACTATAGCGGTTGAAAACTGCTATAAAACGCCTCGTATAACCGCTATAAAAAGGTATTTTTGGCGTAGTGTAAAAAAGTACACATTGAGCTGAAACAAACGCGATCCTACACTATATTTTTTCTTATATGTATAAAATTAGAGAGAGTTAAAGTTATACAATGAATAGTGACAAAAGTCCTTATGCAACAAACATAACGGGACAAAGGTTAGTTATACATTACAAAACATGTAACAAACCAAAATCAGTATAGACAAAATCTTTGCCTAAAATAAACATTCAATCAATACAAAATAAGTCCACAACAATCATTATTTTACGAATCCATATATAATCCACTTATTTGTATTGCATTATCGCCATGTATAAAAACGTTTCGGTTTAAACCCAGAAAATTTCAGTTTGGACCATATACAATCACTAAAAGAATAATGTATATATATTGACAACAATAATACAAATTTTCAAAATTGTTGCACGTATCGCGTGCAAATAAAGCTAGTAGTACTACAAATTAGTGGTGAGCAAAACCGGGTACCCGGTCTTTTTCATGGAACCGGACCCGGAATCAGAACCACCGGGTCCGAAATATATGGAACCGGAATCGCTCTAACCGGATAATATGTGATTTTTTTCCCAACTTAAGTAATTTATTAGTCATCAATTGACAAAAAAAATGATTTTTCCCCCCTATAGTAACTCCCCTCATACTATTAAGCATTTCAACTCCAACAATTTAACAATCCATTTCAACAACTTAGGACTTTCAACTTCTTTTACATAGTTATATTAATATTAAATTGACTACAACGCAATTTTTTTTATGAATAATAAATAATAAATAAACAATTTATAAATCTGAAATAATGAAACAATTACGGAGTAATTTGATATGTCAATTCAACAACCAGGTTAAATAAAATAAAACACACACCTTTCAACTCCCCCACCAACACCCCTAAAAATCTGGATTGAATGAATTCTGTTTATTTTTTTAAAAAATGTTTATTTCTACACCAACCCACTCTCCTTTTATTTCCTCCTATTTTTTAAAACATTTTCCCATTTCTTTATCACAGAACAGTGGGATGTGAAAGTATAAATAATTCGATTATGGAGGGTGCCTAAGTAAAAAATTTCAATATGGTACTATCTAGTACTACGTATATATTAAAACAGGGTATAACTGACATACAACATACTATACTACGTGTCAAGCTCTCAGCACATAAATGATATTATTAACATTTATATCAAAAAAACTTTAAATTAATGTCTACATATACATTTATATTAAAAATATTAAATTAAATAATATGACCTATTCTAGAAATTAAAAAATTATCCTAGAAAATACGAACTTGCTTTATTATCAGTTCACCCTTTTTTTTTATCTTAGAAACTATAAAGAATTTAGGATATAAAAAAATATGAGCTTACTTTGTTATAGTCCCATTATTAAATTAGTTCACTTTTTTTTAGACTTTGTTTAATTGTTTTGAAGGAAAACAATTTTCATGCAAACATTTTCTAAGGAAACAATTTTCAATGGAAAACATGGAAGTAAGAAAAGTTTTCTTTTGTTTGTTTGATTAGAGGAAAACTTATGAACGAAAGAAAAAATGAGATAGAAATGAAGGAAGGATGAGAGGAGTGAATAACGGATAAGTAAACAGTGAGAAGGAAAATGTGACATTCTTTCTCTACAAAAGGATAATATATAGTTTTCCTTTTCCAAAGTTACAAAATTGTTTTCCATCCCTTTCCAAAACCAACAAAGGAAAACAGAAAGAGGGAAGAAAATCATTTAACTAGTTTTAACCCCGTGCCATGCACGGATTTTTGTTTTTCTCAAAATAATTAAAAATATTAGTATTTATATATTATCTCTCTTGCAACGCATCATTAAATTGAAGGACATGAATCACGAAACTGGATTTAAAAAATAGATGATAGAAAGGCAAAAGACATAAAGCATAAATAATGATGAGAAATTGAAATATTTATGGCAAAAATTAGAAACACCAAACAATAGAGAAATAGAGCAATTTTTATTTTTTTTTTGAAAAACACAAAATCAAATAAATAGAAAATGATATGAAGGATGACACATAGATGTTAAAGTTTTTGTTTTAAATATTTAAGTATAATAGATATAATAAACCCAACAATACATGTATTAATTAAATGTCTTTTCGTAAAAGGTTCTTCTTTCTTAATCCCCTTCTAATTCCAAATGGGAATGACATACATTTGGAAACAAAATGATGAGTAATGTTTAAGGCATACTTAGATATAATTGTGAAAAAATTAATGAAGAAGACATATTTGTGCCATTAATTTTTCTTAATACTATGCATGATTTGATTCATGTGTTTAATTGAATTGATCAATATTGCTATTTCATAAATAATTATTGATCATATGCAAAATCTTTTAAAAGTTATATAAGGTACAAATATATTTTATATTTGGTTAATGAAAATTGGAGGAAATGTTTTTAACATGAAAGTGTCACATGACGCGACAATTATGATTTTGTTTGAGTACATGATATATTTGGTGCAAATGAGTCACAAGGACGGTACATGGTACGTACATATAGAGGAGGGGTGGTAACGATCGAATCCCGTACCTCAAGTACGTATATATGCAAGAAGAACTTTGATGCCACTGCACAATAAGCCGATTCTTGAATTAAAGAAATTGTTACTATTGTTATTTTTATTATTATCACGATAGTGTTGCTTACTCCAAATAAAGTGATAAAGGCTAAATAAATTAGAAATTTTAACCTTTGATTATATAAAGCTTGATGCATAGCTAATACAAGCTCTATAACCATGTATCACACGGGTACTAATCTAAAATATATACAATAAAAAAGTTAATCTACTTTATGTAAACCATGAGTTATATATATATATATATATATATATATATATATATATATATATATATATATATATATATATATATATGTCAAATAACAATCTATCAAAATTTTAAAATTTTGACAATGGATTCCAATCAAATAATAATAATCATTTATTATTATTATTATTATTATTATTATTACTATTATTATTGTTATTATATCAAATAAGAGAATGGTGAAAGTAATTATTAAAGAGTGATAATTGGTGTTGGGGAATGTGAAAAAAGGAAGATATAAAGGTAGGGAAAACAAATTGTTATATTAAATATTATACATCAACTTCATCTAGTTTATAATTATTAAAATCCTTTTTTTAAGTAAAACGATGAGAGATAGACTAATGGTTTAAACTATTAGTGTGTGAAAATAAGGTTGTGAGTTCAAGGCTTGTTATAACTTTTTTATACAAGACAAATTTGAGCTTGATGACATGACGCAACGACTGAACGCCTACGTGGCGTAACATGGTGCGAGAAAATGACTGCACATGATTATTGATCTCATACATATTGTACTCTTATTGAATTTTATTAATTTAAATTCGTATATCTTTTTTCCCTTAAATCTACTATTCCTGATTTTTCGTTGAAATTATAATATTCCTATTATTCTTTTGGTTTGAATTGGGTTGAAGATGAACTTGGGTTCAAGGGCTTTTTTTTAGGGGGGCTTTGTATTTTGATGCAAGAAAAGGTTTTTATTTATTTATTTATTATTATTTTTTTAATAATCAACTAGTATATTGGCCCTAGAAACACCACAGGTCGTGACCAGTAAACATATGATATGCTCTGTATTGCACTATTGCTTATAATATGTCTTGATTAAATAATTTTTTTATAAATACTTATCAACTATCTTATCATGCATTACAATTTATTTTCAAAATTTACATGAATCGCTAGTGTAACGACCCGCCTTTTGGGAGCGACGCCAAGGGAAAACGTCTTAGACGGATAGTTACTTAAACGGTTCTAAAAAGGATAACTATCAGTTATGGCATGCTAAAATAAGATATGAATTGACAAATGGCTCATTAGCTAGTTATTACACAAATGAATTCATGGAACCTAAATAAAGGATCTAAACAAACAAAGAATAATTAGGATCCTAATTTCGATCCTCACTCGCACAACCAGGCCCGTGTTCCAACTACTCAACTTGATCACTTAAAAAATTGGGTCCACCGTTAGTGGGGAGTAACTAGGTTGTCCCACCTAAAAGTGGATTCAAATAATCGAAGCATAATTCAAACAATCAAACAGAGTCACACAACATACAGTACATGTAATCAATCCTAAGAGAGTACATGCCTGGCGTCCAACTCGTAGTCATAACAACTCATTCATATACATATCTTCTAACGTAAAATATTCATACCCTAAGTCCTAATTATCACCCTTAATATCATCTCAATTATCTTATAAAATGTCTCCAATTGTGCTTATTGGTACAAACCGCTAATTGAGAATGCATATCTTAACTTCCAAGGAATGTTTGAGAATGCATATCACCAATAATAGTCACTTCATTTGGACTACACCTAAGAATTCATATCTCCTAGGTCAAGTGAGTACATATCACAGACCTAGACGGCAACATCACCTTGGTAAACTACTCTAAGAATCTAAGATACATACTTAGGTATGTAGGTGCTGGGTTCATCCCTCCTTAGGCTCTCAGAAGTTCCGGGAAGACAACCTAATCTACTAGGAATTCACATTTAGATAGGAATGTATCATGCAATAATTCGAAATATATAAAAAAAAACTTTCAAAATCATATTCATATCAATCCAATCAATCTCATAATCTTTGCAACAGACAATGAATCTCATACACCGAAAATAATAATCATATAGATCAAATACTTTGATAAAGCACTTTTATATAATAACGAGAGTACTAGGTGTCCGTAATTAGATATGTAATGTTAACTAAGTAGTATTTACACAATTAAATTGGGGAGGGCCGTACATTATAATGAGAAAAGTGGGCTTTTAAATTACTGATCCAATTTGTATTGGTTCAGGCATATAAATTTACAATTGATCTTTAACAAAATTATAAGAAATTTATTTGGAAAATTTTAAAATATTAATATCATAAATTCCAGAAAAATAAATTACCAAAGCTTTTCCATTTATAAAATAGGGAATTTATCAATAGTTTTTCGAAATAAATTTTGAAGACAATCGAAAGTATAACCTAGATTCCTAAAATTCTATTCTCGAAATACGGGATGTTACAGACTTACAGCTAGCATCTTATGTCCTCACCTTATTTATGTTCAGCAACGTCACACGTCGAGTCGTCGATAACAATTAACAAATATTTCTTTTTTGTCGTTTTCATAACTGAATCTACTTTAAAAGAGTTTTATCATTATATCTACATTATCATTTATTACTTGTCAAATAATATACTCCCTTCGTCCCCAAAAAAACTGCACCATAAGGATTTGGGGTGAGATTTTTGTTGGGACTCATTTTGTTTTTTGTGAAAAATAAGGGGTAAAAGTGTAAAGTTGTAAGTAAAAGTAGGTAGAAAGTTATGGGTATTAAGTGTTAAATAAAGGTATAAATGTAAAGTTGTATGTGCGACATTTGCCAAAAAAAAATGGAGCATTTATTTTGGGACGGGTGAAAAAGAAAGTGAAGCAATTATTTTAGGACGGAAGGAGTAATATAATTTCTTAATAGCGGGCATTAATTTTTCAAAAAAACTTGTGATCTAACAACGACATGTGGCGTATTCGTTGCAAAGGAAAACCTTTTAATTATAGATAGATATATTTATAGATTCGTTGCAAAAGAACGCCTTTTAATTATAGATAGATAGATTTATAGATTGTAATATAGTGGTAGATTTAACGGAAGTTGAGTGGACCTAAACTACAACTTTTGCATCTATGCACTTAACGTGTATATTTTGCCTAGGAGTATGTGAAATGGCTATCTATTTGTTGCTATTTTGTTTTTTTTTGTGTCACATCAACACAATCTAAGGAGAAATTTTGTTTTTGGACCTAATTTCATAATTGATAAAAGTTTCAGGTTCAATTGCTAATTTGCTATATTTAAAGGCTAAGGGATTAATTTCACAATTGTTATAAATATAGATAGATATTTTCTCTCTTTAGTGAAGCGACTAGATAATACCCGTGCGATGCACGGTTTAAGTTTTCTAAAATATAATATTTGAGATAAATGTAATGATAATAAAAGTATCAAATTTTTTTTCATATAAAAGAAAAGAGTTGGACGTGTAACTCACACGATATGATTATAAAAATATGTGATTATGTGAAATTGTTATAATATATTATCGTTATAAACTTTATTCAAATAAAAAAAAATTATTGGAATAGGTCCATTTGATCTTCGAGACATTTTGATTATCTATATATATATTTTATGTTGAGAAGGGTAAAAACAGCCTTAACTGTTTGATTATTAAATAAATGGTTAAATTTGATTTTCCCTCTTACTCCTATAATTTTTTATTCAATGTATTTTAACTCAATCTATTTATAGTCTATGTTGAACGTACCTATAATTTGTAGTGAACGTACCTGTAATTTGTAGTGAACGTAGTTATCATTTATTGTTAATGTATCTATATCTTTCTCGTCTTCTGATAATTAATAAAATTTCACCGAAAGTCAACCCTATATTTTTGCACTTGTAGCATACTTGTTTTATAGTGATTAGAATTTTTTATTTAAAGGTAAACAAACAAAATAGTTACTCCACTTAATAAACCAAAAAATATATATGTACCGAGTACAATAGAAGGATGAATCCTTTGCAAAAAAAATAAAAAATAAAAAATAGAAGGATGAAGTAAAAGCAATTATCAAAGGCTACAGGACTTCCGAAAACCCAAAAAAATAAATAAAATTGAGTTTCTTGTGGAGCTTCAATTGGTAATTTTCTTCCCAATTTTTTTTATTCTGAATGTTTTTGCAATGTTAACAATTCTTGATGTTTGAAATTTTCTTCAAACTATAGGTTTCAAGATTATTGGACCCTGTGCCATTTTCTTGTAAAATCTAAAAGCTTTGGGTGATTTACTTCAAATTGAAGGTCATCAACATTTTCTTTAGGAAGCAAATCAAATGTAGCAGCTTTTGGCAATTTGAGATGTGATTGCATGCAAAGATGGCAATGTATAAATGGTAATCTGAAATTATTCCAGCTTTTAATTTTGAGTTTTTTTGGCAACCACTCTTCTACACTTTCTTCGTGTTTCATTCTTTTGTTGTTTGTGTTGTTTATTGTGTTGTCATTGTTGTTGTTCACTTTGATGTTGTGCTTTCCATTAACTTCGTTGTTGTTGTTGGTATTTTGTAACTGCAATGTTTTTGTTTTAAGTTTTTTTTTTTTTATTTCAGTTTAGACGGTGAATTGAAATTTGGAGAGTATAAGTGTCTGTACATTTTCTGTTTGTTTATGCATAATTGTAGTTTTATTTGGTCAATTTATCCTCTTCTTTTTTTTTTTTACTGCAAGAATTTCATTTAAATTTGCAAATTTAAAAAATTTATTCTAGTTTAGTGGTTCTTGAAACTAATCGGAGCACCAAAAAGCCAATTCTACTTTAATTGTCAAATTTAGTAATTTCATGATTTTTTGTATTAGGTTTTTTTTTTTTGGAATCCAAAGTCTTTGGGTATAAATGGTTATATTTCGGAAGGAGGAATTGAAGTAATCATAGCATCCAACCCAAGTTTAAGTAAGTTTTCTCCACATATGATTTGAAGCTATTAAAAAACATACAAAAATAAATAAAAGTTCATAATAGAAAAAACTTAGAGAAAAATAAAATAGTATCAAACAACATGACCTTAAACTACTGCCACCCTTGACCAAAACTCTAAGGTATAGGTCTTGTCATAAGTTTCTGAATACCTCTTTGTAGACTACATTTGTTGTGACATTGCTAGTAGAACCTTCTTTATTGCAGATCAGAATCTTCAGACCGGTTTTAGTTGTGACCCTTGAAACAGCAACATAAAGTTGACCATGGCTGAATACTGGTCTTGGTAGATATAATCCAACATGTGATAGTGATTGTCCTTGACTTTTATTTATTGTCATAGCAAAACAAACATCTAGAGAAAATTGTCTCCTTTGCATCTTAAAAGGCAACCTGATATCTGATGGGCATATTAAAACTCTAGGGATGAAAACTGTGTATCCGACGTTGTTTTCGGAGTGTATCTTAGCCTCAATAACATGTTTACCCAATTGAGTAACTTGCAACCTTGTACCATTGCATAGCCCGGCTGTTTGGTCAATATTTCTAAGCAAGATTACTGGAACTCCAACCTTCAGCTTTAGCTTATGATTAGGTAGTCCAGAAATGTGTATGTTGTTTAAGTAATCTGGAGAATATATGTCCCCTAAAGTGCTTGTCACCTGATCAGCTTTGCATATGCTGTCCGAACTTAAATACACCTTTTCTTCTCCGGGAAACATTGCTAGTAGTTGCTCATTGATGTTGTCAATTGCTTCATGAGTAGGAGCAAGAATAGCTCTTTGTTGTAAATATTTTTTATTCCAAATATTCTCAATCAAAGAAGGATAGGTAGAGTTTATGATTGAACCAATGGGGTCATTTATATCATTGATCAGTATTTCCTCCGGAATTTCCACAATACCTTCACCATCATTATAATCTCCAAGATCTCCATCCCCAACTTTCAATACCCAATCTGAAAAAGCCTTCGTTTGTTCAACAGCTGCAACATCTAAGGAATTACTTTGGAGTCTCATATTTTTTGTTAACTTCAGTACTTAACAGTAATCCCACAAATAGGAAGCATTGATGGCCGAGGAGACAATATCTTGCCTATTACCTTTTGGTATGACTGGCAGTATTTGTCGAAAATCTCCTCCAAATACAACTACCTTCCCACCAAACGGTTGCTCTAAGCTTCTTGGATTAGTGTTTCGGAGAACATCCCTAAAACTTCTGTCCATTGCTTCAAAACAGTGCTTATGCATCATTGGAGCTTCATCCCAAATAATCAACTTTGTCCTCTCTAAAAGTGTAGCTAAATCTGAACCTTTCTTTATTCCGCAAACAGAGGCCTCATTGATATTGATTGGTATTGCAAATCTTGAATGAGCAGTCCTTCCACCGCTAAGAAGTAGTGAGGCAATGCCACTCGATCCAACATTGAGTATAATTTGACCTTGTGAACGTAAACTTGTTGTAAGTGTTCTCCAAACAAATGTTTTTCCAGTCCCACCATAACCATAAAGGAAAAAAATCCCACCTTCCCCTTTCAAGACAGCTTCCATGATTGTTTCATAAACACCCCTTTGCTCATCAGTTAAGCTAGAAAGGAGATTAATGTGCTCCAAATGCAAAGATGTCTTGTCATGATTAAGTTCTTCTTGTATAAGTCTATTAGACCCTTCACAAATAAGGCTGGAAACAAGATAAGGAATCTCAGAATATTTTCTAAGGCTGCATCCATTCCTTCGCAAGATTAATTCAATTTCTGCCAGTGCACAGTTCTTCAATTGATCATCAGACAACTGTAAATCTACCGATAAAATCTTGATATTAGAGGACATGTATTATTAGGTAATATTACATAATCATAGACCAAATAATAAGTAGAGGTAAAAAAAAGTTATTCTAATAACAAAATTATGAAAGGAAATAATATAATTTAAAAGTATGATCTTACTGTCAATGTGCAAGACATTTCTTTGCTTATGAAGAATGTCATCTGATAACACATGCCATGTTTTCTCCCACACAAAATCTGGCCTTGATAAGCTGTCCGATATCAAAAGCATACAAAACATTGTTCGTAAATAATTTGCAGTGCCCCAAAAGCTTGCTTCAAGAATGCCTTCAATGTATTCTCTATCATCATCTAACAACCCAAAAGCATAGCACGCCTCTTTGAATGTTGGATACACAATTCTATTAATTGTACGAATATCCTCATAACATGTTGCCCCCTTAACTTTATTTAATAATATTCCCAAATAGTAAGCTTCGCCACATGTAGGAGACACATGATGTACTCTACCAATGCAAAAACCTCTTTTCCTTGGGGTCCATAATTTTTGTTTCTGTTGCCACACAAATTTTGTTGGAAATTCAGCATATGTCATATTTCTTGCATCAGTATAAATCTTGTTACATTCCATCCAAGACGTGAACATTGATTTTTAAATCCCAGGTCTGCTCAAAACATTCTCCAGGGATTCAGTCTCATCAAATACAATATTGTGTTCCCCTGGAAGATGGAAATTCAAGCGCTCCACAGGTGGACTATGATAATGTATGTCATAACCGAATATTCTCCAAACAGCCTCGCAAGGTGAGATAGATCTGCAATCATAGTATTTCTTTATCTCATCAACATCTCCACCCCTTTCATCATTCTCATTTGAATTGCTATGACCTATAGTTGTTGTAACCCTGTCGTGTCCCTTGTTTATATATTTAAACAAATACTTTATAGACCTGTATTGATTGCACCATTCAACATTGATGTGAGCTTGATACTTCATAAGGAGTTAGCATTATATGGAACAATAAAGCGATTATCCAAGTATACCCCATTCTTCAAAATAGTCCGCCCATCTTCCCTTCTTCTGTAAATGGGATAGCCTTCTGTGTCTACAGTGGTTATATCTTCAAACTTCTTAGGGAAATGTTTGGAACACTTTCCATCCCTCATGCATGGAGATTGTTTATGTGTTGAACCAGATGGCCCATGCACCATACAATCTGCCACAATCTCATACAATCTTGAATAGTTGGATTGGTCTAGTATCTCGGCTGAAATTATTTTGTTGATATCCTCAGCCGTAGGAAATTTGTCTTCTGGATGCATAAATAACAGAATATGTGCATGTGGCAGGCCACGCTTTTGAAACTCAATAGTGTAAACAACTGCACCAATATTGATTTATCTTTGCATATAAATTAGTTGAACATCCGAAACTTAAAATGGTAAAACAAAATAAATGGCAGTTGAATAATTGTACTTTAGTACCTGCTTGCACACGTCCAAATAACTGTCCTTCACGTAAATCTTTAATTAATTGATCGAGTTTTATTTTAAAAACTCTGCAGATTATGTCCAGTCTGTCCTCAGGTTTCAAACCTCGTTTATGCATAAATCTTGTTATTTCAGGCCATTTGGGATTGCAAGTGAATGTTATGAAAAGATCGGGATATCCGAACCACTTGCATAATGCCATTGCATCGAGGTAATTTTGCATCATATATCTAGCACCACCAGTAAAAGAAGACGGTAAAACAATTCGTTTCCCAATGGAAGAGCTATCTTGATTTCCCATGTTAGCAAATTCATTCACATATTTGTAATTTTCAGCTCTGAATGTTTTTTGATTAGCACGAACATATGACAATCTTTCAGATTCAATCATTGTGTATCCATCAACTAAAAACTGCTGAAGAAGCTTTTTTGTCTCGAATATTGTAGTCGCCTCATTTGATCTTTCGAGAATTCTATATGCAAAGAACTCTCTCATACTCAACCTAACCCTTTTTCTTGTGACTCCTGTATCTCTTAGCTCAATATCAACTCTATAGCCATCCTCCCCATAAGGAAATAACAAAGGATATTGTAATGCAAGATAAGCTGGGTGCAACTCACTAATGCGTTTTAAAGTCCTACCTCTTGTTTCAACCACAATATCTCGATTGTCAAAAGAATTATCAAGATCCCCAATAATAAGAGCCGAAACCTCTGATGCAGTAGGCAGGTTATACCTCCTTCCATCCTTTCCCCTCCTACCGATAATTCGTAGATGTACACTTGGAGAGTTATCAGAATCGAAACGATCTCTAGCAATTCTAAAAGCTTTTGCCAGAGGGTTATATTCATCTATCATCTTCTTTAATTCATCCACAATTTCAACATCATATGGATTTGCCTTTTTACTTGAGGTATGGGACCTTGGAAAAAAAATGTTGTTGGTAAATATCATGAAAGAACTAATTAAAAATGCATAATTTCGGCAATATAAAATCAAAGATAAAAGAAAAACATACCCAAAGGATTTTATTCTATTTTTAGCCTCATTATCGGTGTCATATATGTAAAGTTGTGCAAATTTTGGATGTTCTCCAGATTCAGGCATCAAACTTCCAATTCTATGATAATTTTGTCCATGTAGGCGAAAGACATACGGACCACGGCCTTGGTTAATTGAGAAATCAACCTTGCCACCCATAGAGGTGAATGAAAACATCATGTTAAATGCTCTAATGTTTTCCCGGAAATAGATACTCTTTGAATCTCCACCTCTAAGAAGATCAATTAGTGGTTTTGGAGGATCCTTTAAGAGTGGCAGTTGTACTTTTCCGTTAATGCAACACATGGTAAATGTTAGATGAATAGATTTTCTGTTTTTCCTTGCTCGTTCCTCATACCAAAAAAACGCGCCACAATGGTGACATGTATATGTTGGGTTGCCAATATCCCAGTATTCTGATAACAACATCATCAATATGGATAGCATATTTGTAAATTAAGAAAAGGAATAGAATGTAAAGGTGCAAGCTTGTTTTAGTTGAATATTACCTCCTAGATCGGTTGGTGATTCAGCAAATTCATAATCTGTTTGCAGTTGTTGTCACATTAGTTTAGTCCAAACTACTATATATGTATGAAAGAGGATAGTAATAAATGTAAAAACTACCTCTTGGTGATGCAGGTTCTTGTAATTCATTTGCTAGATTAAGATCTATTGATTAATATGTAAAATAAAATATCAAACTCTTAATGCAATGTTGATGAAATTGGTGCTATTACTTATATATCCTAGTTAGATTTAGATATTAATTGCTATACCAGAGACAACATTTGAACTTCTAGTACTGGAATTGTTTGTTGCATGCTCCACATTTTCTATGTTACTTGCTTCAGGAGCTGTAAATTAATTGTATCATAGAATATCAAAGTTTTAAAAGGAGACTATATTGAAAACAATAAAAATTTAAATTTATATTGATTTCCTTAATATATGTTCACAATGCAATATAAAATCAAAAATTATTATGAAGTGTAACAAGCTGGCCTTGAACAGGTGGTATTCCTTGCTGCATGTTTGTGTTCTCTCTGATTAAGTTCCCAATAGTTGTTGACTTTAATAGGTCATACCTTGAAGTAACTATTCCTTTACGGATGAAATGCTTACCACTACTTATTCGACGCAGGTTAGAGTTTGAGTTACTTTCTCCCAATGGAACTTTGATCGGGTACGATCGTTGAGGAATCAGGGCAGGTGTCAAATCTGGAACATACATGGGCTTATATTATGTAAACAACTAAGTTAATATATTTTAGAAATATGAGGTTTCAAATCATACCTAATGTGTTTGATTTGAGTTTCTTGTTTTTAATGGTATGATTTCCTGCTGATAAGCGAACAAATCCATTTTTCGTAAAACTATGATTTTTGATTGAAGATGATTGTTGAACACTGATGTCAATATTTTCTGGTGTTAAACAATAAGAGGTCATGGGTCTAATTTAGCAAACATGATATTTGTTATGTAAATGATAAATATAAAGCAGAAGCTGTGTAGAATACCTTTTGGTTCTTGTAATCTCTTCATGTTTACCTTGCAATTTTTGTCATTGAAATGTCATTTGATATGCTTAAGTTCTGATGTAGCTGGTTGAAGAGGGTGGGAAAAATAAGTTGTCTTTTTCCTTGTCATTTGTTGTAGCTGGCTGGAGTGGGTGGAATGTTTATGAGATATGTTGATAATTTTCAGCTTTGATTATGGTGTTAACCTGCCTAAAAAATAGGTATAGAATGCTGAGAAGTCATCATTAAATATCCTAGTAGTTGTAATTGTTTAAAGATATAATGGATGGTATTTTTTCTAGAAAATAGGTGTAGCAAATTAGTTGAAAAGTCATCATTTAATATGCAGTAATTTGAGTCTGTAAGATCTAGACATTCAGCTGAATAGTGAATAATTATTTGTTGTATATTCATCACAAATCAAGTGCATTTGACTATATTTTTTTCTATGTTCAGCATATATTCAACACCTTTTTTATTATTTAATTTCATAATCCCGATTATGACAGGTATCGTTGGGGTGTGTTGATAATAATCAGTATTTTAAGAGTGGAAGACGTTGATACAACTAAGATTGCAAACACTGACAGGTAAAAACCTTCAAGTATAAGTATGCATTTAAGTGAAATGCCATCTGATATGCTTAAGTTCTGATGTAGCTGGTTGAAGAGGGTGGGAAAATAAGTGTTGGGAGGAAATGTCATCTGTGGTAGCTTGCTGGAGTGGTTGGAATGTTTCTGACACATAGTGATAATTTTCAGATTTGATTATGGTGTTAATCTGCGTAAAAAATAGGTATAGAATGTTGAGAAGTCATCATTAAATATCCTAGTAATTGTAATTGTTTAAAGATATAATATATGTTTATTTTTCTAGAAAATAGGTGTAGCAAATCAGTTGAAGAGGCATCATTTAATCTGCAATAATTTGAGTCTGAAAGATCTACACATTTAGCTGAATAGTGATAGTTTTTTTTGTATATTCATCACAAATCAAGTGCATTTGACTATATTTTTTCTATGTTCAGCTTATATTCAACATTCCTTTTATTATTTAATTTCATAATCCCGATTATGACAGGTATTGTCGGGGATTCTTGATAATAATAAGTACTTTAAGAGTGGAAGAGGTTGATATAGCTAAGATTACAAACACTGATAGGTATCAAGTATAAGTATGCATTTCATAATTTAAAGGTGAAGTTTTTTTCCTATGTTGAATTCATTTACATTTACATTTGCATTTGGGAATAATTAAAAATAGGCTGGTATAATGTGTTATTTAGTGGTTGTTCCAATATGAAAAATGTAAAACCAAAAAATGTTCGTCATTCAAAGATTGATGTGAAGTAAAAAATATGCAAAAGAACTAAAGGAATATTGAATGATTACCATACAAAAAAGTGGATAACATGATAAACCAACAACTCAACAGTAGAATTGTTATTTAAAAAAAAAAAAAACAACTCACACCCTAAGATTGATAAATCAGGTCTAAAATGCCATAAGCATGAAAAATAACAACATAAGTCTGCAAGATTTGGAAGTACAATTCAATCCAAGGAGAATTCTAAGTGACGTTTCAGTTATCATCATTTTCTTGCTTTACAACTACTCTTTTCTTTGTTGATGACATATTGAAACCACCTTCTTCCACTGAAACTTCAGAGTGACACTTTAAAGTGGGAGTTAACTGATTCCCTTCTCCTCCCTCGGATTGGTTATAGTTATCTCCAGTCACAGAGGTTGATTCTTTTGTGGTCTGGTTATGCATTGGTGACGGTTCATTTTCTCCAGAATTAGCACAACACTCAGCTCCAATCTAATCCCAAAAAACAAAAGTAGCAAATTACAATCACAGTATATACCAATTCAGCATTGTATAAAAGCGGATCATTAATCAGATAATAATGAGTATTTGTTTTATTTAAAAAAGACTATACCTTATTATTGTCTTGTAACTCTTCAAGTACAGAGTTAATTAATTCAGCATCGTTACTCAATTTAGACACAATATAAATCTGCCAATTCTTCTTAATATTGTAATCTGATATGTCAACCTTGAATAGGAACTTCTTGTCTAAAAACTCATTCAACTCATCAGGAAATGAATCAATGTCATTCTCCTGTGGATCAAATTTTAAATACATTAAAGCACAATTAACAAATGAGAGGTTAAAATATAAGTGTAAGAGGAAAGGATAACCTTTGCAAGGCATTCTCTTAGTTCATACGCAGACTTATGCAGAATTTGTTTTACCTCACGGTCAAACATCACAAAAAAAGCACTACCTGATTCGTCAATCACCCTCACTTGGACTTTATACCTACATGGACACATCATAATATACTTGAAGAAAGGGAATTTTTTTATACAGTAATTATTTAATTCTATCATTTAAGTAATAAGAAATGAATTTAAAAATCAGTTAAGACCTAGGAATTGCATCCACATCAGCACAACATTTCATGCAGTAAAGCTTCGTTGTAGTTTTCTTTTCATTGTTTGTTTTGTCTTCAATTTCTGTAACCTTTTTCCCACATTTATTGCATGACAGATAGTACCAACCATATTCTGCTTGTATGCATACTACAGTGGCAACTATTATATAATGAGCCACTTCTTGAGTTTCCCTAATCTCACCCAACGTTTTTTTCATATGCCCCTGCAAAAAGTCTTCCATACTGGAGCATGAGTGTTGTGATGATGGTGCAGTAGGCAATGTAGCTATAGCATTAGCACTTGACCAAAGATTCCTTTTGAAATCATCTACTGCATCAATATTTGCATTGAAATAGAGCCTTGTTGAAAAAAGTGAGTTTGATATGATGGTTTCACCTTAAACATAATAGAATCAGATATGATTAATTTGATGTGAAAAATTAAATTATAATAATGATTAAGTGAGAAAGATATTAAACCTTACCAAACTTGTATCTTAGCAAATCGAATAATTAATACAAATTGTCCGCTCTGATCGTTCGCCATGAAATCTGAAACTTGAGTTGCGTAGTCATTCCAAAAGGTGCATTTTAATGTATTATTTCTGGTGAAACAAAATAGTTTTCAATAATTGTTAACAGTACAGAGGCAAAAAATTAATAATTCAATCCAATATAAAATAAGAATCTTTCTATACTAACTGCAAGTCCTTAATTTCAAATGATATACGCCTTTGTTCTTTCCCTTCTTTCTCCTCAACAATAAGTGCATCGGTAGCACTTATTTCTCCTATAACATCTACAAAATGAATACTTTTTTTGGTCAATAAACTTCTTCTAAGAAATGTATAAGAAATATAGAAGCAATAATAGAAGCAATAATATGATTAAATACCTATCAAGTAAGAATCATCGAGACTTTTAGATGTGATTTCCGGGAACGAAACAAATGTGAATCCATATAAAGAAATCCCTAAATCTTCACACATGCGCACCGCGGTTGATTGGAAGAAAAACAATTTATATTGATGATTTGTTGACCTATATGATCCAAGATTTTGGCCAACACCAAAGTTGGTTATAGTTCGACATTCTCCTTCTTTCAACAAAGGAGAAAACTTCTTAACCAAAGATTTTTTGACAACAGCCATAATTTTGGAGCCCTTAAAAAAGTTGACATAACATTTTCGAAAAAAAGTGGAAATTAGTAACAAAATCATTGGAGTAATATAGTATTTTACAACAATATTAATTTACAAAACATTGTTATATACCTTTTCATCTAGAAACACCATCTCAATATTTTCCTCTGAGGGATTTTTATAATCTGGGACTTTCCATAAGCAGACAATTCGTACCCTAATCTTCCAAGTTTCTTTCATGGGTGTAATTTCTTCAATGAGATTGAATTTTGATGCCATAAGTATGATGTATTTTAATAATAGCCACAATTTATTTTAGGGTTTTTGGTAGATTTTTCTAACCTTTTGCATTATGTTATGAATTACAACATGCTTATATAAATAGACTGGTGGTGAATGTTGGCTTCTTAAGGAAAGAGAGGAAGGAAACTCAAGAGTTGAAAGAGTGTATAGAGACTGTTTTGGAAATCTGCCATGGGGTGGTAAAGCTACACTTTCCAAAGCCACATTTTGTTCTTATTGTTCAGCTAAACAATAATTGGAATTCCCAAAGAAGTTCACCCGTTTTTTTTTTCCCCAAAACACTACTGTAATTCCCAAATTATGAAGTACAGTAATTTGAATGAGTTGGAAGGTTGTATGTATTTGTGTAATTACCATAACAGTAGATACTATATTAAATATTGTAGTTGGTGAGTTGGAAGGTTGTATGTATTTGTGTAATTACCATAACAGTAGATACTATATTAAATATTGTAGTTGGTGAGTTGGAAGGTTGTATGTATTTGTGTAATATTATATTTACTTGTGTAATGTAATAAAATATTGTAGTTGCTCTAACAGTAATTGGAATTCCCAAAACACAATTTATAATTGGAATGAGTTCAGCTAAGCAGTAATTGGAATTCCCAAAGAAGTTCAGCCGTTTTTTTTTTTCTTCCCCAAAACAAAATTTTAATTCCCAAATTTTGAAGTACAGTAATTGGAATGAGTTGTAATTTGTTTGTAATGTAATGTAATAATGTAATAATCTCTCATATATCAGGACAGGCTTAGGAGGGTATTTTGGTTGTTTTGGAGGGAATTTGTTTTTTTAAGTGACAAAACTTTTAGTAGTATTTAATAATTTAATAATAAAATTAGTGATACCCGAACATACTACCCTCCCTTGGCGCCCTATACCCTATTAGGAATTCTCCCAAAACCCTAACAACTACTCCGTAAAATAAAAGAAAGAAAAATTAAAAAACCTAGCAGTGCGTAGCAGAACTGCATCCCGCAGCAACCAGCACCCACGCGTGGTTGTTTGCGGTTCGCACCCACTGACTACACCACCGTCGCAACTACCACCGCATCCTGCAGTCACGCCAGCTTCCAGCCACGCCTCCACTCAACAACGTAACCACACCTCCACCGTGAGACTCAATTACAAACTCAGAAACCATTGGTAATTGCTATACCGTTGTAATTTCCATCCTTTAAGGTTCTTCCTTTTCTCTCTTAATTTTACTCTCTTTTCTCTAATTTTCTGTGCTAATTTTTTTTTTTTTTTTTTTTTTTTTTTTTTTTTTAATTTTTTGCTTCCTCGGATTCGTTTTTTTTTTTTTCCCGTATCAGATAGAGTGACAATCATGGTATTTGAACCCGCGAATTTTGGAAAAGAAGATCAGTATCATCAAATGGAGGAATTAGATGTTGATTACAGCGATTCTGATTTAGTTTCTCATGTTCGCTATGCTCTTAAGTCTGCTTCCACGGTACTATTCTTTTTATTCCATTCTTTTTCTTAAAAATTTTTTGATTTTGATAGTTATTTGTATGTTCAATTAGATTTTTGTTATGGTTCCTCTATTTTTTCCCTTGATTGTGGATGGTTTTTAAATTTAGCATTGTTTGATTTTGATGTGAGGAAATTAACATACCTGAGTTATATGATAAATTAGTAGGCACAGTACCTTGGTATGCTTAATTATGCAATAGAGTGCCTTTTTCTTTGAAGCATAGCCGCATAGGTATTGTTTATTTGCCTTTAGTATTCATGGCATTCATGGTTATGCGTTCTGTTTGTTTTCCATTCATGTAGAGTAGTATCTTGATTTTTGGCAGCGAAAAGTGTGCAATTGTGTTTATCCTAGTACGTTGACTTGAATTGCTTGGTATCATGGTATGTAAGCCTTCATTGTGATGATTGATAATTACACCTAACTAATTTTTTTGAAGTAAATGAATGTAATACTGTAACAGTAGACTTGAGTTGGTCTACTGAATAATGACGAGAATGGAAAAAGAGAGAGAAATAGAGAGAAAGTAGGGGAGACTGGGAGAGAGAGAATTATTGGTATTGAATGAATGAATTATCTTCATTTTACAAGTGCTTTCTATTCAATAGCTATCATCAGCATCCAATTAGTCTTAAGTAACTTGTACGCCTTAGCATTATAATCTAGCAAACATTTGGATTACCATATAAGGCAGACGTGGACAATCTAACTATTACATGCCTTCTCCCTCGAGCAACAACTTGCTCTCAAGGTTGTACATCTAAGTGAGGAAATCTGTCTTCAATTTCAGTTACAAGCTCCAAGATGGCTTCAGAGACTGGGCATCCCGCCCATTGAATTAAATACAGAACCACAGCTTGATTGCGGTGCAAAAAAATCCTTCTATACAATATAGCCACTGGCTGGATTGGGGTGTGAGGATCCCTGTCAGGGAGCCAGGTTGGTATATGTGTGACTGATGGCAAGTTGGTCCTACAAGGCTTGAGCCCTGCCCTTGACACATGAAAGACATGGTGGATTTCAGGTGAAGAAGGCAGCTTTAGCTTATAGGCTACTGTACCCACAAGATCCTCCACCTGGAATGGGCCATGGAACTTAGAAGAGAGCATCTTAAGGACTGTGTGCTGCTTGTACGGTTGCAACTTCATCCATAGCCAATCTCCAACAAAAAAATTCCTCTCACATCTTTTATCCGCTTGTGTCTTCATTCTGTTTTGTGCTCTTTGTAATTGGAATTGTAATATCGTAACCATTACCTCCCTTTTCTATAAGGGCTTGTCATCTAAGTCCACCTTAGTTTCTCAGGGAAAATTGGGTGAATGCAGTGGAGGGGGCTGGTTGTAGTGTTGTACACTACCTCAGAAGGGGTGACTTGATACAGGTGTGGAAGTCAGTATTGTACCACTATTCAGCTAAGGCAACCACTTACTCCACTCCTTAGGACACTCCCCACGCACGCACCTTAAAAATTTCTCCACACATTTGTTGAACACCTCAGTCTGGCCATTAGTTTGAGAATGGTATGCTGAAGAAAGGAGCAGCTTTGTCCCTTGGATTGTAAAGAGTGACTCCTGAAAACTGCCTAGGAATACTGCGTCCCTATCACTAACAAATGTAACAATTGATTTAGGCCACCCATGCAGTTCAAAAATGGTCCAAATAGCTTTGAGTAATGCTGCAGATTAAGGATGTGAAAGTGGCATAAAATGAGCATATTTTCTCAGTCTATCCATTGCCACAATTATTGCATCCTTAACCAAGGAAGGAGATAATCTGAAAATAATATCCATCAAAATATTCACCCAAACCTCATTAGGGAAAGGCAAAGACTGTAAATGGCCAGGTGAGGCAACATTTTCATGCTTATTGGGCTGGCAATCTTGGCATGTTAAGTTATTCCTTACAATGTTGGTAACATAGGTAGTAAGCCCCTTCCAAGTATATTCCTCACAAACTTTTGGATTACCACATAAGGGACATGTGGCCAATCTAACTATTACAATGAGCTCTTCAAATATTTGGGTTTATGTTGAAACAGGTGTGAGGCCTTATTTTATGAATGTCCTTACTGCCGGACATATACTTGGCTAGTTGTTGGAACAATTTTCTTGTTTGGTTTATATGAATAGCAGTTGGTCCTTATTTTTTGTGGGGTGATCATATATTCCACTGTTACAAGGAACGTGGAACGTACGCCCGAACTGCGATCTGGATCGTCCGTACTGAATCGCGAAACGAACACGATCCAGAACGCTGCAGGCGACGACCCGCTTCGTTCAGTCATACGGATTACAAAATATTATTGTACAAGTATTATTTTACTAATCAAAATAGAAAGAGTTTTATCAATATTAAAGTCATTTTAAAATTTTGTTGGGTTCATTTAATTTTTTACTTTATTGTCATATATTAAAAAAGGCTCATCGTTCCTGATTCACCTAAGGGTAGCGTATCGCGTATCCGTTTTCGTACCGCGTTTTGAATCAATTCTCGTCCCTTGTAACATTGATATATTCTCCCCCTTGCGTTTTTTTTTAAATATAAAGATCGAGCTTTTGCTGATTGTCTTTCTCAAATGAGTCTTCAAGGAAATTAGGAAGGAAAATTTGGAATGCGAAACAAAGGAAAATTGTAAAGAAGTTTTTGATTTGCTAGTGCTTACGTGAAAGTGGAAGGGTTGTGTGATTTATATTAGCATTATGTGTGATTTGTTTCATATGCACCTTGTAGGATGATAGTGGTATATACAGTGAACTCATAGGGTTGCTACATTACAATGATCATCTCAAGCCTGATGAAGTAGCTATGCTTGTGGTAAGTTCTGATTTATACTATGTAAGTTGCTTTTTCGGAAAAGACTGTACTTAAGGTTTTGGCTATAAAAATGCATCTCATTTTGCTTGGCAGACAAGCTTGAAGGCCATTTCTGGAGCAGTTTCATGCATAGATAGTGTGCACCATGGGAGTCTTCTTGATACAGTAAGATAGTATTCTGTTTAATTTATCAAATTAAGTTGGTTACTAACTTGATCCATGTCCTAGTGTGCTTGTTTTTCTTTGATTATTTTGCCGGTAGTTTGGCTTTTGCAATGCATTTTTTTTCTTAGGTTCAATATAACTTAGTTCTTCAAGAGCCAAGTTTGCCATTATTTTCTAGATCTTCACATACTCTGTCACTTAGGACAATCTCAGTCTGCATTTTTTCTTCTGGAACGAGTACTTTCCAAAGTAGTATTCCCTCTGTTACCTATTACTTGCGACACATGGACTAGGTCACTAGGGGAAATTCCTAGGCAAAATTTATTAATGACGGATAATGGTGTAGTTTGGTAAAAGTAAGAGAGAGAAATAACATGTGATTAGGAGGAAAAAAAACAAGTACAAAAGGGTGGGGACCATAGGTAATTTAATCTGAAAAATTTTACCATAAAAAGGAAGTAGAGAAATTGTTGTCATTATTGTGTAACACCTTTTTTTTTTAAATGTTGCTAGTATTTCGTAACAGAGGGAGTATTTATCTATACTTATTCTAGTTTGTGTTTCTGCAGATCTTTAATATGAGCTTGTGGAGCTATGGTACTGATGTCATGGATGCTTTGATTGAACTAATTATATCCCTGGTAAGTGATCTTATATGGACAATGGTTTTGTAAATTCTTGTTGCTGTCATCTCACCTTGCATGTTTCAGGCTGCTTCAAGTGGTAAATATGTGGATTCATGCTTGGATATGCTGGTATGCAACTTTGCTCCTCCTAGGGGATTTGTAGAAAAATTGAAGCTACCATATGGTGTTGCAAAGAAGGACCACGTTTCGAGTAGAGTGCATTCTGCTCTGGAATATATTACAAGCCTGGTTCCACTTGCCCCATCAAGATTATTGCCCATTGTTCTTCAGAGAATGCCAAAAGTTTCACAAAATTTGCAATTGCCTGTAAGTTTGCAATCATGCTACTCAGCTGGAAAGGAATGTGTTTACAAAACTTTGCAACTTGTGTGCATAAAATACTAGTCCGTAATCTTTATTTGACACATTTACTTTCTTGATGAGCTTTTCGATTGAAAGGGAAGTTTTCCAAATTTGGTGATAGATCATAGATGTATGCATAGATCCTATTCTCTTCATTTTGTTTGATGTATGAGCAATTAGTGAAAATAGGATTTGAAAACATTTGTGACTTTGATGTTTTATTGTTATTCAGGTGTTTTTAGTGTTCCATCTTTTTATTCTCCCCCGCAATGAGCGGAAAAGGAGGATTAGGCTGTTCATTAGCATAGGGCTGCAAGAACACTAAAGAAGGACAAGTGAGATTTTGTGGTTTAGCATTTGTTTCTAATTATGTGCTTCTGTGCTGCAGTCATTGTGCACAATGTGTCAGGTGTCTTCTTTAATTGATGTAAGTATATATATGCACTGTGAAGAAATACAGTTTTCCTTAACAGTTTGTGTGCTGTGTGATCTGAAAAGTGTTTTCACAGTTCTTATTTTGTTTTACTGTTTCACTTTTGTATTGCTCTTTTTTTGTTGTGCCCCTGCCCCCCCTTTTGTTTTTACGTCAAATGCTTCAATGTTAATGTAAGAATTTATTCTCGTAGGTGGTGGTGATTTTTGTAGAAAATATGTTCAAGTTGGAAAGCAGTGCTATTGGGGAGCTTATTGGAAGTAAAGTGCTCATCATGGCTGTGGTAGACCTGCTTATAGAATTTGATGTGAGTTTGAATTAGCATGTAGTAGTGACAACTGACAACACTTTGCCATTCTCACTAGTTGTGGCTTGGATTAATGCAAGAGATATTGCTACTTATGTTCCTTATTTCGTTTTTTAAATTTGTAATTTTCCACTCCTTTGGCATTTAAAAATGATAGTTGCACTTGTGTTTTTTTTCCTGCTTCTTGTAGGTGTTGATTGGATGGGATGATATTTTAGATGAGAACCCTCATAAAGGCATTTTTGAAATGGAGCTAGAAGATGAACAAATTTTAGATGAGGATGATGATGATGATGATGGAGGTGAGGTATGTTTGATATCTCATAGATCAATATTTATTCCTAGATATTTTAATTTTGTTGCTGCATATGCTAGTTAAAGATATTAATTTCATATAGGACAATGTGGTATTGTTGCACTCAGAATCCCATTCCCTTCCTTCCCAACAAAAAATAAAAAAAAATGAAAATTTTACCTTTACACCTTTTTCTGAAGGAATCCTAAATAGCATTTTTGTCGTCATGACAACTGGGAAATTTTCAGTTTGTGAGAGAAACCTCAGGTCAGAGACGTCTCTGGAAAAATCATGTAAGCGACAAGTTAGAGAAATTGGATAGCCTTATGTTTGTTACTTTTGAGCATCTAAAATATTGCAAAGAGAATGGCCGCTTGGTTGAGGTACTTTCTGCTTTTCTAGACATTTTTCATGTCAAATATCTTGCCTAGATTCTTCGGTATATGATTGTCCATTATTCCTGACTCTTTCTTGGGTTGTGATCAGGCATTTGAATATTTACTTCAGTCATTTCAGATAACTGTTCTGAATGCTTACAAGTCCAAATTCGCTCAGGTAGTTTGTACTCGATGTTACTCTATTCATTGCATTACATCGTGCACAGGATAGCTGCTTTTTATGCGTGTTCAAGAAGATTTTTGTTTCTATTTTTCTCTTTATGGTATTTTGTTTCTCACTTCCTCTGTGTTCCTCTGATCTTTGACAGATAGGTTAGAGTTTTATACACATGTATATAAGTGTCTCTTAAGGGTTACTTATTGATGAAAATGAAATCTATTTGGTGTATGCACATTCAAGTACTTGGGAATAGGGTATAATATCAAATTATCCATAAATTAGAAAATTGATTGGGTTCCTTGTAAGGATATTTTCTGTGGTCTAGTTTGATTTTGTAATCTGACTGACCTTTTATTACATGAGCCATAAGAAAATACCGTTGGATTTCTAAATTTGTGCTTTTCAAATATGTGATTTTCATTATTTTTTTCGTTGCAAAATTAAGATGTTTAACAATAAAAAATATAAATGATAAGTTTATGGTGTCATTATTTGATTGGGCTTTTCCAGAAATAAGCTAGTGCTTGCTTTAGAAAGTTGAATTGAACATAACCTAATTTATACATTCTCTTACAGAGGAAGTCTTATGTCGCTATTTGTAGGATTGATATTTCCATGCGTACAATTCAGCATGTATCATTATGAAATTTTATCCATAATTGCAAAAGAATGTTACAAAAAAGATTAGAAGCCTAAAATTTTCACTTAAATTTGTTGGAAAATGCCATAATGCCATAATAAAAAAAGCTTTGTCAACATTTCAGATTTCATCATAAATTATTACAAATTCTATTTTTTGGCATAGACTCATGTTAACTGAAAAAAAATATGAATAAGAATCAAACTCAAAATTCACTAGTATATACTTCTTCCATGCCTTATTGTTGGTTAAAATTATTATAGCTACAAAAAACAAAGGTGAGAAAGGAGAAGTGTGTTTGTAGGTGTTGTTTAAGAAAATGTAGGAGAGAGGGTGTTATATATAGGGTTTGTCTAAGAAAAAAAATGTGAGAGTATTACATGTTTACATATGGGACAAGGGGAAAGATTTGATAAATATTTGCCATAAATAGCGAATTTGTTACCAAAAAAAGAAACAAAGGAATATATGGTGAGTGATGGTCGCTATGCAATAGAAATTCAGTTATTTGATCACAGGCACCTAACTTTAAAAATTAATGCCCAATCAAATATGTGATCAAAAGTTTTATTTAATTATTTCTATTTATTGATGAAAAATCATAGCGAAAAACAAGCAAGTGAAGCAACTACTCATGCCGTACCATCTTTATCACTCACAACTCGCAAGTCATCTCCTTGGATACCCCTTGATTCTATTCACTTTCTCTAACCTGTGTTTTAATATCTTGCAGTTTGTGATATTTTATGCCTGTTCTTTGGGACCTGAAAATTGTGGCAAAAGATTTGCTGAATTTCTTGCTGATATATTTGTTTGCAGCAGCTTTCCTCAAACTACCAGGTAAAACTGTACGTCCCTTGTATGATGATGTGCTCTGATTGTCCTTCAAAATTTAGCTGTTTGAGGTTTTATATGATTGGCTCTAAATGCAATCCCTCGTCTTGGCTGCTATTTGTGCTCCGGAACATGACATTCTTGCAAGCAGATTCACCTGCTATGTGTGCCCTGGAACATGACATTTCTGTTGCTTGGATTTTGTTTGTTTGTGCATATGTTGTGCCTATATGCAGGAAAGCCTTAAAGTATCCTCACTTTTTTCCGTATTGTTCATCTTTTTTATATATACTTGTGAAATGCTGGAAAGATTGTTTTGCTTTCTTCCATGTTTTCTTCATTCAGAGCTGAATAAATGTCTTTTTTATTTACTCTCTATGGTGAAATGTTTGGGGTGGAAATGAGACATCGCCAGTGGTGAATTGTGAATTTCAAGAGTTTATATTTGAGGATTGATATTTAAATTAACTAAGTTAAGGCTGTTCAAGTGTTTATATATTGGATTTTCATTTTTTTTTTTTGTAGAATGAGTGCTGTTGCTTATCTGGCCAGTTACATGTCTCGTGGGAGGTTCTTGTCAACATCACTTGTCGTTATTATTTTGGCAAGGTAATTGGATCAGCTGTTTACTGAGTTTTAAGTGTTTTATTTTGAAATTAGACTTTCCAAGGTGGTATTTACTTTATTTAAGTTTGAAGGCAATATTGTCTAAAAAATTAGCTCTCCGTGGCAGCGGTAAAAGTTGCCTAACAAAAAACCAAGCGCTACTATTATTTATTGGTTGTGCAAGGGGAACTCCAGCTTTTTTTTTCAACTATTTTCATAACTTTTTTTTTGTTAACAAGTGTTTCAAGAGAAATTTGTAAGAGATTAATTACTACTGGTTGTAAAATTTTAGGCTTGCAAAGTGGTGCTCAGAGTATTGCAGACTCCAAAAAGGCAATCTTAATCCTATAGCGCATAAAGTGTTCTATGCTGGATGTCAGGTACTCTTTTCACTTCCCAGCAACTCTACTTATGTAATAAGGCGATGCATCTTGAAATATATACATTTTTTTCAATTGTTTTAAATCTTTTTCCTTGTATCTTTTTTTTTTTTGAGTAGAATGTTACTGTATCATTCATTGACACTTCCTGTGCGTAGAAAGAAAAAAAAGATGGAATTTAGAAGCTGTCTATTCACCGTTAACACGTTTCTCATACTACATATCTATGTTTCCATGGTTTAGATCATTGAAAACTGGAAATACGAATTGTACCATTCCCGCTTTTTTTACGCTCCAACCCCTCTTGTGAAAGCTGCATGAGCTTAGTTGTATAAATTGTGCCATTGGTGCACCCAGACCTGAAGCTTTGACTCTTTGAGAAGCGCTAGATGCAAACTTATGACTGGCACATGGAGATCTTAGGAGGGTAGATAAATTTTTTTCTCCACCTTGATTGTTACATTTTGCCAAAACTTGGAACCTCATTAAAAATTGATAAAATTAACCATGATGCAGAGAGGATGTTTTGATAGGATTTGCCTTGTTCTTGAAACTTTAGAATACCTTGTGAATATTGAAGTTGGCAATAAAAAGAATGCTGTAGAAACTAGAAAAACAAGTGTTTGAATTATCTTAGTTGGGTCTACAATCATTTTGTCTTTGGACTGGATTGTTGGGAATATCAATCCCATTAATCAGAAATGTTCAATGTTGGCAGAAACTGCAATTTGATCTCTCACTTTGCCAGCAATTGTAATTTGTAAGTATACCTTAGATTTATTGTCCTCACAAAGTTGGGTTTTTCTATCTCTGAAAGATGAGGCACGATGAAAAACCTTTTCTTTTTTTATAGAAGGTGAAATATAATAAGCATAGATCTGAAGGAGCCTTTTTAAAAAGAAGAGGGGCAAAAGGTCTGAAGGATGCGGCAGGATGAAAAACATTTTCTCCTTTATAGAAGGGAAAACATAATAAGCATAGAGTAGGTTGAATTGATTTCAACTTTTCATATTCATATCCTCCCTTCAGGAAAAATGAAGGATCCATTCACATCTGATGATACCTGGAAAAATATTATTTTGTTGCTTTTCATATTCTTCATATATTTGAAACTTTTGGATAGCTATTTTCTTGAGAAAATTTTGAAGAGCAAGCAGCATTTTGATGATGTTATTTCGTGAAAATGCAAATTTATGGCACTCGTTATAGTTGTGCTGTTGCTAAATGTTGAGCATGAATTCTATCAAGTGTTATCTAAGTTTTTTTTTTTTTTTTTTTTTTTCCCCTTCAATTTATGATCTGTGAAAGTAAAGTTTTGTGACTTAAGATTCTGCAGTTTTTAACTTCATCTACTGCAGGCCATCATGTATGTTCTTTGTTTCCGCTTGAGGTCCATCATTGACTTTCCTCATCTGAAATCTCAAATATTTGGTTTGCCCTTGCAACAAATCTTGATGAATCCACTGGAGCCATTAAAGGTTATCATTGTTTGCAAAGAATCTAGTTGTATTATCTGTATTTTTCTCCTCTGGTATTTGCTTCACTTTTTTTATTTAATCATATTTTTTATGCTGACAATTACAGGTCTGTTTGCCATCAATTGTAGAAGAATTTGTACAGCAAGCAAAGTCAGCTCGTTTACTTTGTGATAGTGGAATCCCTGTCTTTCATAGTATTTTAGAGTCTGAATGTTCTATAGCGTTTGGTGGGAGGACTGAAAGACTTGACATGTTCTTTCCGTTTGACCCATGCTTATTGAGAAAAAGTGACAGGTATTCTCTTTACTTCCTTGATATCTTGTACAAATTTAAAATATGAAATTATTATCATCTGATTTAGTAACTTCAGAAATATAAGGGCTACACTTTTAAATTATAAGAAATTGAAGCAGTAACAAAAATAATTTCCAATTACGAAGCCAAGCACAAGCATATCACAAAATATCAATTCAAGCATAATCAACTGATTTGAATTGTTAGTAGATCAGAAAAATCCCACAAAGTGAACAAAAATAATCATCCAAAAACAAAATGTTGTTGCAAATTTGAAGAAATTTAAAAAAAAGATAAACCCTAGAAATATGTTTAATCGAATTAAACGAAAAGAAGAGTGAGAGGAGACAGAAATACCTAATGTATGTGAGTAATTCTTAGCAAATAAAGTAGAAAATTGTCAACAATTGCCATCTTCAGTAAATATTTGAAGATGGAAATTTGGGGAGAGAAAAAAAAAAGAATGTCGTGAAAGGTTTTGAGAAGCAGAGAGAAAGGAGTAAAAAAAATGACTGTCGTGAAACTGTGAAAGGAGAGAGTGAAAACTAGACCCAATAGCATTTGACCCAATACCCTGTAACAGCCCAATAAAACCCTATAATGACCCTTTTAACTAAAGCTATATAACAGCCTTGTTCAATAAAAAGCAAAAGGGTCCGAGCCCTTTATTTTTTGACCCAACCCTTTTGCCATTGGACTATCCTGTCCAATAACCGGTCTACTAATTTCCCATGTCTCTATACTATATTCCAATCTTTCCCCTTCCCCTCTTTGTTTGCTGATATCTTTCAACCCTTTTTTTTCGTTCGAGAAAAAACTCATCATTGATTCACTTGTGCACTGAATTATTTTAGCTATCAATTGTTTCTTTCAATTCTTGCTTATAATTTTTTTCCATTTAAAATAAATTCCATTCATTTAATAAGTTGTCAATAATATCATTGAGCTTGTTTTTTGTACATCAGTCTAAACCCTTTTTTTTCTAAAAAAAAATCCCTCTTCAGATGGATTAGAAGTATTACAATATGATTTTCTTTTAAGTTATAACTCAAGGAAAAGTAAACCTTTTATAATAGATGTCATCAAGTAACGAGCATTGTATCTTCTACAATTATTAACACTTGACCATGGTAAGTTGCCAACTCCTAGTACTGAACTAAACAAAATTGTTAAACGAAACTATTTTGGTGTTACTTAGTCCTGAATCTGCCCCTGTGAGCACGTGACGTGTTCCTTGGTTCAGTTACTTTAAGGAGCCGTTTGGTTGTCAAAGGGGAAAGATAATCACTTTAGGAATGAGAGTAAGGGAGAATGGAAATGAAAAGTGTTAGATTTAATTACTTAGTCCTGAATGAGGGAGGTGGGTGGTTTTGGTGGAGGTGGAGGTGGATTTAGGGTTTTTTTTGTTTTAGGGTTTTGTGGGTGGGGTGGGGTGTGGGGTGGGTGGGTGAGGGTGGGGTGAGGGAATGGGTGGTTGGATGGAAGGTGGGGAATGGAAAAGATAGGGGGGAGGGAGGGTGGGTTTGGGAAAGTGTTAGAATAGGGGAATGACAAAAGTGGCATAACAAACACTACCAAAGGGAATGGGGGCAGTTGATTCCCATTCCCTTTGATTAATACCCCCAACCAAACACACCCTAAGTAGTTTGGTCGTAAGTAATCATGACATCTGTTAATTCTGTTATAAGGGGTAATTTTGTTGGAAATATTTCTGTTATAAGGGGCAATGATTATGAACTGCTAATATTATGGCCTATATATTTTTTTAATGGGGGCAAAGCATTTCCTTTATGTGATGTATAATTTGATCATTGCCTTTGTTGGTGTGCTGAATTAAGATTGACTGTTGCTGTAGGGCGTAGATTAACCATGCTTCCTACGGTCCTACCTTTTCAGAACATTTCTTGTGTGCTATCCAAATTTTTCCTGAGGACTCAGTGTCACATTGTTATTTGTTGAATGAATCCTTGAAGGGTATATTTGAAAGTTGATACTAAGTGCCGTCCCAATTCTGTTCAACTTTCAGTTTATTCTTTTTAAAAGCGGATATAAGTTTCAAAGAAAGGAAAAATTGGGAAGCTTATGACATTGCCATTTGTCTACCTTTGATGTCATAGGCCAGGCCAGAGGTTTAATTCCTCATCTTCACTTATGTTGGGAAAGGTTGTTTGTGGTTAGCAGCTTTTTACTAGCTAATAGATAGTAGTAGCCTAGCAGGGGTTGGTATGTCGGCTGATTCCTTTACCAAACCAAAAAAGGCCCAAGTATGAATAGATTATTGCAACTACTGGTATATGTATCAGGTATTCAAAACTGTTCGTTTTGGGAAGCAATTGTTAACCACAGCCCTGAATTCTAACATTGGGATGGGCTAAAACTTTAAACGGGGGTGGTGACCAGTGAGTATGTGATTGAAGAGGTTTATATGGTATGACATTACATATCCAAGAGTCCCCTAGTAAACAATTTTTTCATCATAGCATCCATTCTATTCCAAAATGAAAGTTTGAACCAAACACCCCCTTAGTGTAGCTAGCGCAAGTATAATTATCTGAATCAACATTTTATGAACATTATCAAATATATAAACGTTGCTGATATATAATCATAATTGCTTGAGTTTATTAAGATATTATTACTCTAGTTTTTTCTTCCTTTTTTTTCCCAATTGTCCTCCATCTTCCTCTTATTTCTTTCATCTTCTTTGACTCTACTCTGCTACTTCATTCGAAGCTAAGACTTTAAGATTGGGTAGGAATTCGAAGGATTTTCTCGGATTTATGTTCGTCCTTTGAGTCTCTTCACTTCGATTTCTGCAAGTTTTTTAATTCGTGTTTGAATTTCGTTCAATTTAAGTTTATTTTCAAATTCAAATTTGTGTTGCAATTCATATGCTTTAGGTTTGCTGCGGTTTTGAAACAGGTTGCATGCTTAACTTATTGTTTGGGTTTGTTGCGCAGTAGTGTGATGTTAATTTTTATGTATTCAATTTGTAGTGCTATAGTTTTAGTTGATTAATGCATGTCTTTGGAAATTTGTATTTGAATGGTTCAAAATTTCAAATTATTGTTTGTACAAAAATGAGTTAAATGGCATTTGATTGATTGATCTCCTGGTTTTCCGATCTAAGATGAGAAATTATTTGTTAATGTCTGTTTTATTTAAACTATGGTTAGACTTAATATACAATTTAATGGCAAAACAAGGTTTAATTAACTGTAAAACACACTTAAAGTTACGGTTTGGACTGTGATAAAAGTACGAGGTTGTTTTTGGGCTTTTTAAAAACACAAGGTCACCATTGGAAAACCCAAAAGTACAAGGTTATCATTGGGAATTTCCCTTGCTTTATTTTCTTGGAATTCGATGTATTGAAGTTTCTTATAGCCTTAACGGTGGTTGGTCAATCACGCAAAAATGATGACTTCCCTGGGTGTTAAGTTAACTAAATGACTATCTTTGTTAATAACGTTTGTTTGATCCTTGCAGTTTCATCCGTCCAAATTTTGTATACTGGTCCATGGTTCAAAAAACATATGAAGATGATGAAGGCAGCAGCGATGAGGATGTTGATATTTTCTGCCCAGATATGATGAACAAAGCAGCTTCCCAAGAAGCAGTGATAGCAGAAAGCTTTGAGGAAGATCAATATCTTGATGAATTTAGTGATACTTTGAACAAGATGTCTATAACACCGAAAGACTCTTCATTGAAAATGAAGTTTGGTCATGAATCACTCGGCGCTATGCAAATGCCATCTAGGCTCAGACCGTCTATGAGCCCATAATATTTATAATACCGGTTGGATTAGAGTAATGTTGAGGAACCAAAAAAGCCAATTGGTAAGCAGCTGGGAGAAGATACCCCGCAAGCCATAGATGTTTCTTTCTGGAGAAGTTTATTCACCAAGGGGTATTCCCTAAATGAGAATCTTAAAGAGAAATTTAGGATATGGCAGCATATCTTGTAATTTTTTCTGGAAAATTTTGAAATCTCAAATTTTAGTTCTATAGTTTAAGATAAGCTTAAAGCCAAATTTGTAACATCTCAACTTTTAGTGCTAAAATTGAAGTTTAATAACATGGTCTTTTATTATTATTTTTTTTTTTTGTTCCAAATCAATGTAAAATGTAGATGATGATAGAACACCAAAGTTGAACGATTTTGTGCTAGTTGCAAATTTGCAATCAAGTAAAGTCAATGTTTGTTGCTGTTATAAGTTATAATAATATAATCCCTTCCTCCATTTTCTTTTGCCCGGGCCCGTAATTTTGACTCTTTTTAGTGTTTAACATACAATGGAAAGTATAGTTAAATAAGATCTCGTTTGGTTCGGCTTAATATGTATTTTTTAATACTACATCCGTTTCTTTTTAGTTGCAACAATTTGACATAAAGTAAAGATGAAAAATGTCTAATCGATGCAGCTAAGAAGAAACAGAAGCAGGATATAAGTTTTGAAAAAATAATTATACAAACCCTATAAATGTGGTAGTTGGTAAAGGAATGTTGCATTTACATGTATATACTTTCTAATCTATGAACTCACATACAAGCATCCTCATCTAATCACAAAATTTAACGGAACATGAAACATTTTTATACTGTCATATTGGTCCAAGGACCAAATGCATGTCCCAATTTATTTAACTTTGTTGTAACATACGTTGTTGCGACAAGTTTGCATGGTACTTATATTTTTATTTTTTTTGGGTGTGGTTCATGCAGTGAGTGAAGACTAAGATAGCAATTTCATTGTAAATCTCCAATTTTATTTGAAGGCACTAACTGTGTGATCAGTTATGCATTTTTTTGGTATATAGCTCCGATACATTCTGTCTTTCGCTTTCACTTTCACTTTTACTTTGCTTTGTTAGTTGATATAAGATGTCGCAATTAGAGTACTTGCACGGGTGCAATAAGAGGAGGAAGAGGTCGTCTTCAGGTGATCAAAGGGTTTTTAGATTCAAGTCGTTTTGTGAACCGGGCTACCCGGCCCAGTTTGATGGGCCGTTCTGGAACAATGTGAAAGCATTGCTCGAATTCGGGAATATGGAAAGTATTCATAGTCCAAATGGGATGGTAAGCTGGTCGTTTCAGTTGGAAGTTCATAGACATCGACCCGGGCACCATGTGTTTCTGTTTGTTATAGAGGAGCCTATTGAAGCTTCTATCTACCGCTATTGTGGGCATTGTCGCTACATAGGTACTTGCTCGGTGTTGCTTCTTGAGTATAGTATCATTAGTATGTACTTCATCTGTCACATATTATTGACAACATTTGGTATTATTTGTGAGTGGTAAAATATTCAATTGTTGTCAATAATGTGCGACATAGGGAGTAGCTAGTAGTAGCTATGTTGTGATCAATGAACTAATAATAATGCTTTAAAGATATTTAATGTCACTCTAGTACTTCACACAAATAGCTAGGACCATATGAAGTAAGTATTGTTTTTCTTATGAGACAGTATGATGGTCTATATAATTTTTAACAAAAAAACGATAAACTTTTGCTATAACTAGTTAAGCTTTATATTAAAAGTTATGGTTTCATACTCAAATTTTACGATTTATAATTGAAAAGTAGTTATTCTGTCATACGGTTTGACAAGAGACTTTAGTCAATTAGCTAGTCATAGTAGGCTTACTTCTATACATAATGGTATTAACCTAAAATTCTAAATGGATCCCATCATTTCTTAGATAGTAGATTTATAACGAGACCGTCTCGCAGTGCTTAGCCCAGGTATTGCCGAAAAAAGTTGTAAAAAAAAAACCGACAAAAGTTATTGAAAATATAAACATGTTTTCTGTAACTTTTGCAAGTTTTTTTCAACCATTTTCAGTAAGACCATCTCTCAAAAGAAAATTTTTTTTTTAGACTCAATAAATAATGCATATATTTTACTGAAGTATATATTTGAGTGTAAAAAAACAGGGTGGGGACAGCATATGATTTGCAACATGAAGTATCACTTTGTAGTGCCCTCAAAGGAAACAGCAGCAATGGCTTCAACAACATGTTTGAGCTGCCAAGGCAATTGTTGTGGTGACAGTACACTTTTAGCCACAAGATCATGTGGTACCAAGTCATGCAGTTTAGTTGAGTTGCAGGGTCACACTTTGCATGGAGTGTTTCACTGTAATGGCTTTGGGCATTTGCTCTGTGTTAATGGCCTTGAAATGGGCTCAGATTTGACTGGTAACCAACTCATGGATTTTTGGGATCGTATTTGCACTTCTTTGCGTGCTAGGTAATTTAATATTATATTATATGCTATATATATATATATATATGTCATCTCATCTTGATCCCTCCCTACTTCAATTTATGGTATTTGCATTATTTCTATAGTAGTAGTAATGCACTGCACACAGAGCATGAAGTCAAAAAAAAAAAAAAAGTAATGCACTGCACGGGAGGATGAAGTCATAGCCCAGTGGTTAGGGCTTCAGAATTCCAGATACGAGATCCTCGGTTCGATTCTCACCACACATATTTGCGAGGATTCCTTATTATCCCCCTTACAAATGCGTGTGTTGGCTAAAATCGGGCCGGGTGACCTGCAGTATGGCCCGGTTCCAAGGCCTAGTATCTCACACATTATCCTATAAAAAAAAAGTAATGCACTGCACGGGGAATGATAGCTCATTATCAGATCACGTAATGGCCTTACCTATTAAAATATTTGCATAGTAGTCTTTATTTACAGATTTATTTGTAATTTATTAAAAGTTCAAGGACTAGTTTGCAAAATTATAAAAATGTGGTGCAGTTATTATCTAAAATTTAGTCTATATTAATATATTATCGTGTCCATTTTTTATAGTACGTAGTCTTTGTGTCATCTTATATTGTCTGTGTAATATTAAGGACGTATATACAATTTACTAAAATTTGAAGGATCAATATACAAATAAAATAATAAAATATTAGGGACTAATGTGCAAATATTTTTATCAGATAATGGTTTATCATTCCTTGTGATGCACTATACTAAGGTAATGTTTGGTTGGATGTTGGAAATTCTATTTTCCATTGTCATCCAAACAACATTACGCTTCATAGGAAATTAAAATATGTGGGAAACTAAATTTCATAGGAATTATAATTTCCCCCATTTTGTGGGAAATGGAATTTCCTATGAATTTGTAATTCCTATGTTTTGATATACCAAATAACAAAGGAGGTTTAAAATTCATGGGAATTACTATTTCCCATGATTTTAAAGCGAACCAAACAATATCTAAGATTATGGCTAATTAAATTAATTAAACCCCTCTTAGTTTACATTTCTTTTTAATTGGTTTTCACATCTTAAGATGAAAAGTAGATGAAATGTTCCAAGCCAACATTATAAGTTAGTTTTCATGGTTTAACTAACATAGATGATATCTGAATTTTGTGTAGGAAAGTGAGCTTAACAGACATATCCCAGAAGAAGGGCATGGAATTGAGACTACTTCATGGACTAGCATATGGAGGGCCTTGGTTTTCTCGTTGGGACTACAAATTTGGGCGTGGAAGCTTTGGAGTTACAGAATCTATGTACCAAAAATCAATTCATGCCTTACAAAACATCCCTTTATGCCTTCTTTTTCATCATGTCAGTCCCTTAGACAATTACCTTCCTGTCATATTCTCAAGGTACCAAGCTTTATCAGAGCATTCCTTAATCACATTAAGTGACCTTTTCAGCTTCATGTTAGAGCTCAAATCTCGCCTCCCAAAAGAGGCGCCTCCTTCCGAGTTGTTCAACCCAGGGATCCTTCTAGAAAATTCATGTAGGTGGTCCCCTAAACGGGTTGAAATGGCTACTCGGGTCATAGTTGAGGCTCTGAAACAGGCTGAACCCAAGTGGGTTTCAAGACAAGAGGTCAGAGATGCTGCTAGAGCATACATTGGTGATACAGGGCTGTTGGATTTTGTGCTTAAGTCTCTTGGAAATCATGTTGTGGGAAAGTACCTTGTTCGTCGTAGCTTGAATCCTGTAACTAAAGTTCTTGAATATTGCTTAGAAGACATATCATCAGTTAGCAGCCATGATCATAATGGCCTAATAATGAGAGAATCCAAGGCTAATATGATGTTGGTAACAAGGGTTCAACTTGCTAAGGACTTAGTTTACCTCTATAAATCCACACTAAGAGAAAGAAAGCCGGTTTCAGGGCCAAGCAGCACCATTTTAATAGCTAGCAGAGTGATTCTTGACAGCAAACACATGGTTAAAGAATTTAATCACCATCATCAAAATCCTTCACCTAGGAACAAGTTTATTATCGGAGAAGAACTCGTTGATCTTTTCTGCAATTTGCAATTGAAAGACAAGCAAATGTTACAGCCTTTTGAATGTGTGAATGTGAAAGGAAACATGTCAATTGTAGAGTTAAAGAGGGAGGTAGAAAAGTTGTTTAGAGACCTATATTGGGGATTGAAAGGATTGGTAATTCAATCAATTGTTAATGTCAATGCAAATGATAACGATTTTGTTTGTGGGGTGATGGGAGAGGGAAATGAAGTTATTTTCGAAGCAGGATTTACTGGAGATGGAAATGGGAATGGGAATGGGAATGGGAATGGGAATGAATCGCTGATACAAGAATGGAATACTTTTGAATTCGGAAACTATTGTCATAATCAAGGTTATGGATGCATAGATTGTGCTTGTGGAGCTAAAGAGGATGATGGAGAAAGAATAGTTGCTTGTGATATATGTGAAGTTTGGCAACATACGAGGTGTGTTAGAATTCCAAATAATGAAGAGGTCCCTAGAATTTTTCTTTGTGACCGTTGTGAGCAAGAAATCATATTGTCTCCTTCTTTGGTTATGTAGGATATAAAGATTAATATGGTGGTTAAAATAGATGAATGATAGTAAATTAATTAATATCAAGCATGTAATGGTACAAATTAGTTTAGCAAGTAAAAGGATGAAACAATTATTATATTGAGGCATAATATTATGTATGTTGTAAGTTGTAACTAACTTCAAAAAGGAAGATTGAAGAACAATTTGTTTACTACACATTGGTTAGTATTGTGCTTTAATATTGTAAGTTCTTAGTATTCTCTATCAACTACTAATTTTTCTTGGTACAAATTGATGCATTTAATTCAACTTAATTATTATAGTGCTAAAAAATTTAGATAAGATCATTTACAAAGAAGGAAAAGAATTTAAAAAGAAAGGTTATTTTGCATAAAATTAAATATACTCCCTTCGTATCGTAATAACTGCAACGACGCCAACGATTTGACATAAAGTAGAGAAAAAAAAATGTCCAATCGTTACAGTTAATACGTTGCGGGGAAGTAAAAAATAAGAGTTATGATAGATATATACCTGATATATATATACCACCCTAGAGGACAAAATTTCCAACTCTTTTAAATTAGAATTTAGCCCTTTGCCTTTTGACTTGTTTTAATAGTTAATTGCTTATTTGTTTTATACTAATATTATTTCGTGATACTTATAATAATTAAATACTTAAAGATCACAATTACAATAATATTAAGACTACGCTTACAAACTTAGTTATACATGCAAAGGGTATTTTCGTAATTAAAAGTTAGTTTTATTTTGTTATTGTTATAAGGGCCTTTGTGCAAATAAGAAACTTATAAAATTTGTTTAGAGGGGTTGAGATATTGTCTATACCAGGTATAAACTAATATTTTCTCAAAAAATAAAGAAAGGATATATAAATAAGATCATTTCAGACGAAGAAAAAAAATTAAAAAGAAAAGTTATTTTACATAAAATATAAAAAATAAAAAAGGCGTTATAAACTTATAATATTTTTTTTAACCCGACGAGTTAACATAAAAAACTAACACCAACCAACCACGTTGACACCTGACCCATTATAATCAAATATGAAAGAACTTTTTTATGGGGATAACCCAGCATTTGTGGTCATTTTGTGGAGATATTCCTTAGTAATTTTTTTTTGTGAGGATATCCCAAATTAAATTTAATGATTGCGAAATTAGTCCAAATTTTATCTTATGGGGAAAAAAGTCAAGATTCCGGGCATTGACTGACTCAATTAGGTGAGTTTACTGTGCATGAACATCAAACACATTTAATCCTACAATATTTTTTTTTTGAAGGGCATTTAATCCTACAATATTAAATTCATAAACTCACCTAATTTAACCAGTCAATACCCGAAATCTTGACTTTTTTTCCGGAAAATAGAATTTGAACTAATTTAGCAATCATTAAATTTAATTTAGGATATCTCACAAAAAAAAAATTACTAAGGATATCCGGACCACAAATGATGGGCCACAAAAAAAAGTCAATATGAAACTGTTTTACAACCCTTTTTGGCGGGTCTATAGACTCGATCCATCTAAATTCTCTGTTTCTTTCACCTCCTCCTTCAAACTGTGACCGAGTTGGGCATTGAAGTGGTTTTGTGCTGTTTCCCTCCATTGAAGCAGAGCTTTGGAGGTAAAATTTTTTTTTTCTATTTGAATCATGGAAAATCAATTATACAATGTGACACGGACCATACTTTGATCATACCGCAAGTCCGCAACTCTTGTATATGGTAGGGAGTTCTTACTTAGGGAATTTTTTTACTGTTTTTGTACAAATAAACTCTCAGCATTCAGTATTTTCCAGAAATTTGGTGATTTAGGCTTCAAGATTCACTTTCTTGAGGTTGAAGGTTAATGGGTTTAGTTTCGCACTGATGCTGTTGTAATATAGCCAGTTAGCCACTTAGGGTTCTTGTAGGGTGGGTTCTTGAATATAATTAGGGAAGTTTATGCTGAGTTAATTATTGCTAGACTTCTAGGCTTTGTTTGTTTTGAAGATGATTTTCTATCCTCTTTTCATTTTCCTCTAAGGTAGTAATTGTCTTTTTCTGCTCAAAGTATGCCATATTTTCCATTTTATTCATTATTTTCTCTTTGTTCTCTATTCCCATCATTCCAATTTTATTTTTTAGTTCTTTTTTCCCTATATTTCTCATGTTCTAGAAAACAAAGGAAAATGGGTTTGATATCATATATTCCATTGAAAATGTTTTCCTTGTAAAATTACTTTCTATGAAAATGGCTTCCTGTCCAAACAAACGGAGCCTTAAGCGAAGGAGAATTTCCAGTTAAATGCTAATTTGCTGTAGGATCAGACTATGAAAATAGAGGTTCTGGGCCCAGGGCGGCTGTCACTCCTGCCCTGGCTCAGGGCCCAGGGCGGCTATCCCTCTTGCCCTTGCTCAGGGACGGGCCTGATTGTGCTCTTCCAGATACGACTGATACGCATGAAACGGACCATCTGATCAAGTGGGGTATTTATAGGTTGTGATTAAAACATGTTTTGGTGTATTATTTACCACTTCAAAAGCTTTGTAGGGAGGGCTATTCCCTTAGAAACTTGGCAAAAGGATTAAAAAAAAAATTGTATCCTTATCTTTTAGCAAATCCCTATTTGTCAATTTGTCATTCTTTTTTAACCTTGAAATGATATTCCATGTATGTCCTTCTTATTGATCAGTTAAGGTTGCTGCCTTGTGGATAGCAAGAACTGTTTGGGATTACATGAAATGAAGACATTCCATTTTCTATATCAGAGGGTCTTGTTAATTGTTTTGTGTAGCTTTGCTTTTCTTTTGTATATTTGACCTTAGGGTACAATTTGTGTTATCAAGTACCTAGTATATGATGGTTAAGACTAATTTATATATTTATGAACTTTATCTTTGTGATGGGATGTACATTCCTAGGAATTTGATTATGGTTCTACATCATAATGCTCCATTAAAGTCACTGGATGAGGATGCATCTTCTGAATCTGGGAATAATAAGCGCCAGTCTCCAATCCCTTCAAGTTCAGGGACTCGAAAAAGAAGTCGCAAGGCCAAGGATGATGCCATAGTTGATGCTATGCTAGAAATAGCAGCTGCATCTAAAATTAGAGCTGCTGTGATAATGAAGAATGAAGATCAATTTTCTATAAGCAAATGCATCAAAGTGTTGGATGAAATTCAGGGCGTTGATCAGCACCTCTATTTTCTTGCCTTGGATTTATTTGAAAATTCCAATGCACGAGAAACTTTTATTGCTCTTAAAAACGAGAGAAGATTGATGTGGTTGCAAGGGAAGTGCAAGATTAAGTAGAAACAATAAGGCTTAATGTTTATTAGGTGAGATTTTATTTGTCAATAGAGGTTGAAATCTCTTAGTGTTGAGACTTGAGTCCTAATTTAGACCTCTTTTTAGGTTTCTTTTTTCTAACCTCCAGCTGAGCATTAGCATTCTTCAAGAGTATTACTCTGATTTAGATTCTGTCAAAGATGCAGAGCATTATTCAATGAAAATTCTTTTACCCCCTTGTAGATGCTGTTGAAGAGGATGAATTGTGTACATGAACTATTGAAATGACAGATTTTTTTTTTTTTACTTGGAATAAAGCTGCATTTCTCTTATTGGTATAAAGTATGTATTTTGTTATGCAATGACTTCAGATACCTAAGGGCACATGGATGACATTGATATAGAACTGGATGCAATGGAACTAGTTGCTGCTTCTGTTGGATTTTATTGTTATAATAGTCTGAAATACCAATCTCAACATAGTCTATACCCTAGTCGACCCAATTACATGACTGAATTAATGGAAGGGCCAGAAGATACATGTCGGGAAATGCTTAGAATGGATAAACTAGTTTTCCAAAAACTGTGTGGCATTTTTCGACAAAGAGACATGCTTCGTGATACAGCTGGAATGTCTATTGAAGAGCAAGTAGCCATTTTTTTTAACATTATCGGACATAATGAGCGTAATCGGGTTATACAAAACAGGTTTCAGCGTTCTGGAGAGACTATAAGCCGGTATTTCAACAATGTTTTGAAGGCTGTCAAGTCATTGTCCTGTGAATTCCTTCAAGCACCATCTGAGAACACTCCCTTGCAGATCTTTTCTAGCAAAAGATACTTTCCATATTTCAAGGTTTGAGTTTGAAACAAACATTGCAACCTTAATCTTTATTGAAGTTTTTTGCCATTCATTATATTAACCCCTTCTCTTTTGACCTCAGGATTGCATTGGGGGTGATCGATGGCATGCATATTCCTGCAAATGTTCCTCATAAAGATCAATCTCGTTTCTATAACAAGGAAGGTCATCCCTCACACAATATTTTGGCGGCATGCACCTTTGATCTCCAGTTTATATTCATATATCCTGGATTGGAAGGTTCAGTTTCAGATTCTTGTGTACTTGAAGCAGTTCTTAATGACCCTCATCAGAACTTTCCTCACATTCCAGAAGGTGATTTTCTTATTTAGTTGACAGTAAACTGTACTGTTATCTGTAATGGACTGGTGGATTCAAACTCTCAAATCTGGAAAACCACAGAAAATCGAACCTAGAAAGAAATAACTGTAGGTTGAAGAAGACTGATATTTGAATAATAACAGTGGATTTGCAGAACACAGTAGCAGTAATCAAGAACTTCAAATGGTAGAATTAAGAGAAAGATAATAATATTTGATTAATAAACTCAAAGGATTAAACAAGAATAGTTAGCAACTTTAGGATGCCAATCTCTAAGTGACTTTAGGTCATGACTCTCACGGCCCGTTTGGTAGCCGGTTATAAATCATGGTAATGGGAATGGATTTATAACTAAATTTGGAAGGGAAATCAAAATTCATTCCCATGATGGTGCAACCTTAACTCCAATTTATCTACTCCCTCCGTAACGAATTAATTTCACCATTTGTTTTTTCACGCAATTTGAGGAAGAGATTTAAGGGTGTAAACGATCAAATTAATCAAAATAATTTTGATATTAGTAACTTATAATCACATTCTTGCTTGTCATAAAACCATTTTGATTAATTCCTTCGTTTACACCCTTAAATCGCTTCCTCAAAATGCGTGAAAAAATAAATGGTGAAATTAATTCGTTACGGATGGAGTAATTTTCTTCACAAATATCCATTCCCATCAAATGCCACCCTCCTCAATGGTAATGGATTATAAGGTTTCTTTTTAATAAAATTACACTATAAATTCATTATCATTTCCACAATTTATTACCAACAACCAAACGGGCCGTCAAAAGCCAAAGCCTTACAACACTATTTCTTGATGATTCTTTTTTTCCCCTGCTTCCTAATATATATACTACTACTATCTTAACCTATTTTGTCCATATTCTAGTACAAAATCACCTAAAGGCTAATAAAGTAATACAAAAGTAATAAGGCCAAATAATAAAGTAAAACAAAATAAAATTCTGAAAATAATAAAATCCTTAAAAAAAACTAACTCTAATTACATGGTGCATTACATTATCTCAGGCCCTGTTCTGCTCACTACTTTACTTGCTGATTTGAAACTATTTGGCTGAATGAAACTGTTTTCTTTGCTGTTCGCTTTTGTAGGTATTGATATAAACTAAATGCAGATTAAACCTGATATTGGTTGAACAACATTTTCTTATGTTAAAAAAGAACAGAGCTTTGTTTCTTGCATTTTTCTAAATATGTAGATTATGTGCTGCAGGTAAATATTATCTTGTTGATTCAAGTTACATAACTATGGAAGGATTTATCGGTCCATTTCAAGGAGCCCAATATTGCATGAATGAATTCAAAGGTGCTAATTGTCTACCAAGAAACGAGCACGAGCTCTTCAATCACCGGCATTCAGCTTTTCACCATGCCATTTTAAGAACTTTCCATGTGCTGAAAGAAAGATTTCCTATTCTGAAACTTGCTCCTCGGTATACACTTAAAGTTCAAAGAGACATTGTGATCGCATCGTGTGTCCTTCATAATTATATCCGGCAAGAAGATTGCAATGATTGGTTGTTTTCAAACGTTGAAGAAATGATATTGGAAGAGGCTCTAGACACCGATGATGTGCCTGATAAGCAGTCGTGATCTCCCCCGAAGGAAGAAACAGGGATTTTGCTACGAGGCTCGATCGCAAATTCTATGTGGATCGATTTCTTGAATGTATGGAATCAATGGTAAACTGATGCATTCAATTCTCTGATTGATTTATTGTGCTGTTTGTGCCTTTGTTTTTGGCAAAAATACTTATGTAGGGCTGAGTCATGGGCGCTTATCCTTTGCACAATCACCTATTCATAATGTTGAACATTGCAAACATTTTGACTTGTGTGAGAAATGGGTTACCACCAAGTTATTATCTAAGTTTTGTGTTTTGATTATAAGCATAATCCGTTTACTTAAATATCTCTTCCCTTGTATTTTGCTAATTACTTTGAACCGGTAGCCTCATCTAATTAATATTGAATCAAACTTATTTTGATGAATACCTATTTGCTCAACTTAATTTCCTTAATGGCCATTTTGTAACCAGTCAATAATAAAAATGATTTTATAGATAAATTTGGAAGGAAAATAAATATTAATTCCAATTATGGTGTTTGCTTATCTCCAAGGCTTCAATTCAACAAGTACTCCTTCTCTAACATAATACTAACAGCAATTGGTTTTACACGTATTTTGAGAAAGCTATTTAAGGATATAAACAACATAATTAGTCAAAATAATTTTAATATTAGCAACTTATAATCACATTCTTGTTTGTATCAAAGTCATTTTGACTAATTCTTTCATTTACATCCTTAAATCAATTCCTCAAAATACGTGCAAAATCAATTGTTGCTAGTATTATGCTACGGAGGGAGTAATTTTCTTCACAAATATTCATTCTCACATCCAATATAACTCTTCCCAATGATAATGGTAATAGAAATTATAAAGAATATCCAAGCTTGTGAATGAAAATATAATTTTTGAAGGGATTACAAGGTTCCCTTTTTTGTTAAATTGTACTTTAAATTCATTCTAACTACACCAATTTATTACCAATGACTAAACAAACTATAAAGAGAATGAACTAAATTAGTTAAGCTTTATTTTATCGAAAGCTTTCAATTTCATAAATTGTTAGTGTCTTTGATGCATAAACTAGAAAATATGGTATCAGAATTTCCATAAATGTATCTCTTACATCAAGTTTGTAAAGGGACATCCACAAACATTAACCCTTGAGGGTGAAGGCAATAGCCTTCACCAAAGAAGGTTGTTTTTTTAGGAAGTCATGAATGCTTTATGCTTAGCATGGCCCACTGGCAAAACATTTAAACCATGAATAAGTTTTCTCAATATTTAGCCAGAAGGTGATGTGGATTGAGACAGCACAAAAAAATAAATAATAATATATAAATAAATAAAAACTTGAAAATTAGCATGAAATTCGAAACTTTGAGTTTTTAACAGCATTTGCTTAGGCATATTACATATTGGCTAATTGAATCCCAGATAACATTAACTGCTAGTTAGGAGATAAGAAATGCACCCTTGCAAGGGGGTATTCTTTTCCAACGATCCAAACACCGGTTTGAGACCACTGCACATCCTCCCAATCAAGATTCTCTTCCATCACCTGTTTAACCAAAACCGACGTCAAAATTTCAGCCCAAGACGGGTTCATAATGGGACTGGGATAATCATTCCCTCGGAAAATTGAAAAAAAAAATACATAAGAGTATCGTATTCATTAATGATCATAAAATAAGGTTGAGATAAAGTACCTCCAGATGTTCAAGAGGCAAAGGTATGCCAATTGATTTCATAATCTTCTGCGGAAGGGGCGTCTTACACCTCGACCACCGGAACATGTCAACAACCATGTGATCACCTTCTATGGGAATTCGTTCAGTACGTTCACCATTTGCAGAATGACCATGGTTCTGGGATCTTTCTGTTTCCACTTCATGTATCATCTGTAAGACAGGTGGAGCTTTCACCATCTTTTCACCAGTAAAACAGAGCTCATACCTGCATAAAATAGATAAAAGATATGATAATTCACACGTAGACAAAGATCTAAAATTCTTAGTCATCATGCCATTACTGACTAAATCAAGGATTAAAATCCTCCATGACACAATTTTGTGCCAACAATCCCATTCTACAAAAGAATCAATCAAAGCCTTATTCCCATAAGTGGGGTCGACTACATGAACCAAAGTGATTATTCTGAGAGGTCGTCCACATAGATTTTCCTCCTCCACCCCGCACAGTCGAGAGCCTCAATCTCTTGTAAATCCAACTGCTTCATATCTTTTCTAACTCCTTCCCACCAAGTCATTTTCGGTCTTCCCCTACCACGTTTGAAACCCCTCTGATCTCACTCTTCCACTCTTCGTACCGGTGCTCCCTGGGGTCTCCGTGTTACATGCCCAAACCAACGCAAGCGATTTTCTCTTAAAATAATTAAAAGGTATTTAGGAACAATAGGATTGATGGAACACATTGTGGCACAAAATTGTATCACAGAGGATTTTGATCCTAAATTAATAGATTCAGTGTTGCTGCGGAAAAAGTGAGGGTCAATGTTCAATATGAATGACAAAAAATTACCTGCGTGAATGAGTTTCTAAATACAGAACTTCTCCCTTCTTCAGGCGTGCTGATGTGTACAAGGGCTTCTTCAAGCCCTTGTCAGCTACAATACTAATACTATATTTTATCCTGGAAAATGATTAAAATTGAAGTCAAATAATATGAACAAAAAATAAAGATTAAAAGAAAACATGTGACAATGTGACAAAAAAAATTATTACTACAAAAATGACCTAGTGTAGTAAACCAAAAGCTACAGAATGGATTGTGTGCTGAGACTGAATGAAAGGCATTATAGGAAAACAAAGTAGAGCATACAATTTTTAACGTTTAGGAGTATAAGTTGGACATTAAAAAGAGAGTAAATTAAGCAACTTCAAACTCAAGAGACAAAAAATCAGACATGAGAACATGAGATCAACACAATAGGTTAATATTTGAAATCTAGCACTCACAAATCACAAGTAAGATGGTATACCAACTTACCAAGGTTCATTACAGAGGTTATACTGTATTGTGACTTCCCGTACAAATCTTTGCTGCCGCAATGCATTCTGGACAAGTAATAAATATATAAATAAATAACCATGTTGTTCAACAAACTATATATATAAAGAGTCACTGATGATCAGCATATTGATCCTTGAAGAGATTAGAAACAACCAGACAAACAACAACTCAAAATGTAATGCATAGACTCCAATTTCAGCAAAAAGGCCTCAGAAACAGTAAAAGATACTAAAAAATAAAGTTGCCACTACAAGAAAAAATCCCTAGTCATCATATGGCTCATAAAACTCCATGTTGTACCATAATCATCGACAAAAGAAGCCTATTTTCTTTGTACTCTTCTGATTTTCCTTAGCTTACATACTACTAAAATGATTAAATAAATTGTATTGTTAACACAGTTAGTCCCATAAATAATAACCAACCAACCACACCTTGCCAACAATGGGAGAATTTATTTAAGACCTAGGCTTAGGTACAGCAAGACTGGTTACGAATTATGATCAAATCTTTACAGGGAAGTAGTTGTAGTTCTACTAGCAATGAATGATGAACCTTCCACAGACATAAACAAGCTCATAATATGAATCTATTTCTACACAGATCAGAAATTACTGAGGCTGCAGCTCTAGTTGTCATTGAGCGCTCCACAGCAACTGGTGCCAATGTAGGCTCAATTGTAGATGTATGTGTGAGGCAAGGCTCAAGATCAATGGTCCCACCGCCTTTCTGAAATAGAGCAGTAGCAAATGATCAGATAAATTATAAATGAACAATATATAAAGCTTCTGTTCTAAGACTAAGATTCTACCTACTAGAAATATGATAAATTTAATCTTTAGCAGATCTGATCAAATGATTCATCTAAACTCAATCCCATATGATTAAGTTCCTCGGAAATTTATACCCATTTAGATTGGCTTACTTTCCTAACAGGTTTGAATCCTTGCTATTTGTTACCTCCCCTGCTTACTATAGGGTTAACCCCCAACACTAGACTGCTGTATTTATGACAAAAAGCAAGAATTGGCAGATCGCAAATACGTGTTGCTGCCTGCTGGGCTTTTTAGGGAAAGTTTTAATGGTAGTCCTAAATTTTTTATGTTTCTCTTTGGTAGTCATTCTTAATTGTAAATCTCAATGGTAGCCCAAGGTTTATTGCTATAGTTAATAATGTAGTATTAATAAAAGATCATAAAAAGGTTATTTTCAAACTAGTTAAGGCCTCTAATATCTAAAGTAACATAAACTTACTTTTAATACTCTATTTCCTTTGATGCAATGTAAATCAAAATGAAATAAATTTTTATTATTCTTTTGCAAAAGATGAAGAAATAGAGTTATTAATACTACATTCTTAACCATAAACACAGGGCTACCATTGAGATTTCTAATTAAGAATGGCCACCAAAGAGGAAACTCAAAAACCTAGGGCTACCATTGAGAATTTCCCTTTTCTATATTAAATTCTTGCCTGAGGATATTCTAATTAGCAAATTGATTATTAAGAGATATTTCATTTGTCGGTACAATTTACTAGTATAAAGATCTTTTTAACGGGAGATTTTCCCAACATTAATTAAGATCAATACATCATAGATGTTAAATAAAACCTTACTCCGTTCAGACCAAATTAGATTCATCTTAACCACAAATTTCCACATTCCTGAGATTAATCTAGATCTAATAATGTTAACAAATGACAGGGAAAACAATCTGACTTTTAGTTATAGGTCACTATGTTACAATTCCATACAGGAAAAAGATTCTGACATGTAGGAGGCTGGGCTAAGATCAGTTCTGAATAAGGAGATAATATGACAATACTAAAAGAAAAAGAAGACCTACTCAATTAGGGAAACGCAGAATAAAAGATCAGAGTAAAATAGCACCTTCATAATGCAGCAGCGTTCAACACGATAACTACAGCCGATTGCAGCACCCCAAGCACGAGATCGTACGTTGTTTCGCAGGGTTGACACGTAACCTACCAGGGAGAGTAAAAAATTAACATATCAAAGGCAATTTGATGGGGTATAAACTAAAAGCAGGGCATATGTATGTCTGTTTTACTCCAAGATAAGTAAAAGAACACAATAAGCTTGACTTTTGTTCACTGGATCATTGAAGTCAAAAAGGGAAATAGATTGCCAATGCAACTAATCTCATAGCACAGGACAGCCATGTGTTCAGATTTTTAAACCTTTTGACCTGCAAGAATATTGATTAGAACAGAAGGTCTACATTAATTAACAAATATCTGATGTTTCCCTCTACTTGTCTACTTCAAATTCAAGATAGCACTTCGAATCTTTGTAATTAAATGGAAGCAGAAAGGTAGGATGAGATTGGATGGCTCAATTGGCTATTCAAAATTTCTTACCTTTGTCTTCTTTAGACGGGGGAAAAAAAAAGAATTGATTGTTATCAATGGCTAGCATCAGCGGATGGGAAGATATAGCGGAAAAAGGGAGAGGGAAAGCAAAAGAAGCGGTAAGAAATCGTGAGTTACAACTCAAAACCCACAACATTAAAGCAAATGTCCATCATGCAGAAAAATGTAAAAAAAAAACTCGAACTCCATACCATTCAGTGGGCAAATTTCTGTTTCATGCTGTTCTCGTTTTGCAATTGAAACCATAAATTTGATAGAAAATCATTTACCAATTACCATTCATGCAGGTGGCACAATAAGCAATAAGAAATCGTGAGTTACAACTCAAAACCCACAACATTAAAGCAAATGTGCATCATGCAGGAAAAATGTAAAACAAAACTTGAACTTCACACCATATACTCAGTGGGCAAATTCTCTGTTTCATGCTGTTCTCGTTTTGCAATTTAAACCGTAAATTTGATAGAAAATCATTTACCATCCATGCAGGTGGCCCACCCTAGCACATGAAACAACATTCCACACCAAGGGACGGTGTAGAACGATATAGTTTACCAAGAGTGTTTATTAGGGTACATTTGGACTTCATTCCATTGAATCCATTCCATTGCTTGGTTGGACTTTTTTGTTCCCATAGGTTTCTGACCCATCTCATGCCCTAGAATCTCATATTTGATATTCCCTTCCCCTTAAGTTTCCCATTCCATTCCTCCAAGTATCAAAATCCAAGCTAGAGAGATACACGGAATAGTTACAACACCCAGCCGCCATCCATCTATCCTGCCTTGGCGACGTCTTGTTTGTTCTCCGGCATGGGTAGGTATGATTTTTTTATTTGTTGTTTTAAATAATATGAATTTGGCTGGTTGGGTTTGAGTTTTGGCTTCATGAATCTATGAATAAAGTTCGTTGTGTTGTTTCGAATCCTAAAATACTAAGAGTAATACCAAGAATTCAAATCCTAAAACTCTTTGTTTTGTTTCTGAAATGATAAGAATGACATGAATAGAGCGGAAAAGAATTTGAGTATGAGTTTTGGCTTGATGAATCTGTGAATAAACTTTGAGTTTTCTTTTTTGAAGACGAATGAAATGAATTCTACCAGTAGTTTGTAGGGATCCTTTGAATCACATCATAATGCTACAGTTAATTTGTTTTTAATCTAGCTTTTTTTTAAAGTCCAATTTGCTTCAATTAAGAATTCAAGTTCTTCAATTTTTACTGCTAATTAAATCAGATTTCTTTTTTGGTAATAATTTAATCAGAATTCAAGTTTCCAATTTTTGCCATTAATCAAATCAGAATATTTAAAGTGATTATATACTAATTTATGAATTGCTGCAAATATAAAATTAATCTAAAAGATCACAACTTTTGTTACAGCTATGCTGCACATTGCATTTACATGGAAAGCTAGGACAACGGCGGATACCAGCCAAATTGTGAAATATGTTTTAAAGCTAATTGTTATAAACATGTTTTACTTAGACTTTGCATTTTGGGAGTACTATTATTCTATTATTTTTCATAGATTATAATTTTAATGATACAAAAAACAAAAACAGTGAATTTTTCATATAGTTAAAAGGTTAAAATAATAGACTCCTCGTTTGAAAAAGTAATAACAATCGGATGCAGAATCCATTTCAAAAACTGAACCAAAGAACTATTTCAAAGATTGAACCAAATCCATTACAAAAATTGAACCAAACAATTTTAATCTGGTATGGGGATTAGAATCCATACCACCTTGGTATGCATTGTTGTACGCCTGTACCATACCATTCCATTTATGTACCATACCAAAGGGCCCTTAGAATGGTTGCATTAATTGCACACTATGACAATGACGGTGACATTGATTGGACTAAACATACAATGTGAATAGAATCAGGCAAAAAATATAGAGGCAACACCTATAGATGTAAGCTCAATTTATTTTAAAATTGTTTAACATCAAAACACATTAATAACACTGAATAAAGTAAGAGCCAAATTTCCTCAAAAAAAAAAAAAAAAAACTAAGAGCCAAAAGTATATATCATAATGAACATCAAGTATAAAATTCATAACTACTCCCTCCGTCCCAATTTACTTGCTACATTCTCTTTTTCACACCTTTCGAGATACAACTTTAAATAAAAATAACTTTAACTATATATAATAAAAAATTATAAAAATTATATATTTGAAAAGTACATGTTGAGATTAATTAAACTAGATCCATCATGATGTTTTTTCTTACGTATATTAAATTAAATAAAGTCAAAGTTCACATGTGAACAGTGCCCAAAGTCAAACTGGGGCAAGTAAAATTGGGACAGAGGGAGTACTTTTTAAATGTTTATAGAGTAGAGAATTAGAAAGAGTATCATCTACAATGCGATTTTGTCCAGGAAAGGTAAACATGTACCACATGATAAAATATGCAAATAAATACTATCACCACACAACAAAAATCCACCATATTAATAAAACCACAGAAAATTACTACTATACAAATCCTTGGAAAGTAAATATGTGTCAAAAAATACAAAAATGTTGGTCACCTAAAAAGTAATTTATGTCAAAAACAATTAAAATTCATATGGAGTACTTACAATCTGTTCATCTATGTTGGTTTCCCAATTTGAGTTAATAACTTTCAGATACATAAAAAGTAAGGGTGGGGTGGAGGTGGACACAGATATGGGAGACAAATTCCAAATTAAGACAGGTCCTCTGGGATAGGTATCATTACAAAGGTTTTTTAAAAAACATCAATTTCAAAATCTTTTTACTTACTTTCCTGAGGAGGCAGAATCCTTATTGTTGCACGTAATTCTTGAATAGCTGCAGGAGGAGTAGACGCTGTCGGCCGACAATAACCTGTATGCATGAGAACTACACAAAATAAAATAAAAAAAACTGTTACTTGATCTTCAACATGTTGATATGGCATGCAGCTTCACATAAACTATGAAAGCACCAACCAGCAACAAGGTCTGAATCATCTGTGTATATATCTGTTCCCCAAAGCTGCCCACCCCGAACCTGTTCAAAACATGTTATTAAATCATATCACTAGAATAAGAAACAATGGGTTTCGACAAAATCTCAAGAGAATAAAGAGGAACCCTAGAACCTATAGTGCAGACAAAATCTCTACATTAGACCGCAGTAGAAAACTCAAATGACAAAGAAAAAGATGTTCAGAAAGCATATATTACTCAAAAAACACCATCAAGAGCAATGCTAACCAAAACTGTCAACTGATCTAGCCTATGCATTTTAACAAATCATGACTCACGTCACGGATCAACTCATTATTGTACTGAATTAAAAGGTCAGAACAATGATTTCAAGAATCAGAAGAAAAGGGCATTATGTACTTATGGAGTTATGGTTCATTGGTTCCCGTGCAGAAAGATAGGACCATTGATAACTCATATAGTAATCAGTTTATTTATTAACATAACCTAGAATATGTTAATCATCACTTTCAATAAAAATGCAAAAATTGTCAAAATAATCCTTGTACGATACATCACTAGGGTGGAGAATGAGACTCTTGAAGCACTTTACAGAGCCAGTAAGATCTCAAAGACTCAAACGACCATCTATGTGTAGTATTGGTTTCAGCTAGTAATATAGAATGAACGTACTAGATCCTCATAAATCTGGAGAAAAAACAAAACCGACTAGGCACAGACTTACTTGACGGTTTGTAGCTGTTACATGCTCAGCGGGAATCCTGATTTCCAGAGTAGGACCGTTGATATTTTTATCAGCTTGAGATGATTCGTATTCCTTCCACAATTTTGTTATTTCTTGCATGCATTCACCAACTTTGTAAACAGTAGAGACTTCAGGTTTACCTGCGTACAACAATTCGGCAACTATATCAACAAGCTAACAAGTGCTGCCTGTTTCCCCAATAATCTAAGGTAATTTTGGGTTGAATATTGGAAATTACAATTCCCATGAAATTTAGTTTCCCATAGATTTTACTATTCCTAGGACTAGGCCGTGAATATCTTGTTTGGAGACAAATTCCACAGGAAGTTTCAGGTCCCCCTAGGTAAATGAATTCCTCAATTTTGAGGGGAACAGAACTTCCCAGTAATTTTTAATTCCTAATGTTTTGACCAAACAAATAATAATGCATGCATCTGATTCATGGGCATTTCTACTTCCCATGATTTTAGAAGTGAACCAAATGACACCTGACTAAAATATCAAATGAACCAAACACAAATGTAATCATCAGTGCCAGGGTCATAACAAATCCTAACAGCTAAATGCAAAAAGATGACAGCATAATATTGATAAATGTCAACTCTATTCTATGTAACCTTGGACAAGTATAATATATGATGAAAAAAGGGTCGTCTCACGGTTATTAAGATTAACGAGAGGTCCAAGAAAGATTCAAAGCACATAACTATCACAAAGTCCAATTAATCTGAATAAAATAATGTCCTATCATTTGCTCCCACCAATTGCAGGAATGCAATTTTAGGTTATTTTTTGCTCAACAAGATTAGCAAGTTTTTTTTTGAAGGAAAATAAGATTAGCAAGTTAGCACTAGTATAATGGTAGAATATAGCACCAGACAACAGCATGGCATGGCTTACGCCAAAATGGCTTTGGCAGTGAAAGGGGGGCCTTCTTTACCATATTTAAAAGTAACATATTGGCATACCTTGAAACCTGCAAAGAAAGCATAAAAGGGAAATCAGCAATGCCTTGGATCACTGAAAAAGAAATGCATGACAAGCAAGTTACACAGCATGTATATAAATGTTGAAAACTTAGTAACTCATTAGCTATGCCTCAACAATGAAGACAACCTTGTTCATGTATAGCCCTATAATGGAAAATGGCAATCATGGTGGAACCTGCTTTCAATATCATATATTCCATACTAACAAGCAAAGTAACAAGTCCAACTAGCCTGGCTGTTTTGCAATACTATGGTGCTAATTTATAGGTTTCTGTTAATTTCTTTGTGTTACAGAATTGAATAAATCACACTGATGTGGAAAAAGAAAGAATAACCACCATTAAGTCACAACATCATTCAAACAGCATGCACATCAAGGACAAGAACTACTGAACTACACAGCAGGTAAGCAATTGAAAGCCATACTAACAGAGTAACAAACTAAAACAATCAAGTAACAGGAAGAACAGGGCATACCCTTCTCCGTCTTGACCACGAGACTTCGAACGGCCATCACGATTAGCAACTTGGGGGCTGCCTCTTGGGCGAAGCATCCTCTTACGCTGCTGGACCCCATAACTAAAGCCATCTCTTTCTCTATCTGTAGCCCCATCAATATCAGCACCACCTTCATCCGACTCTTTATCATAGACCCTACTGCGCTTCTCAGGCCTTTCTCCTTCTAGATCACTCTCTCTTTCTCTCCTTCTTTCTTTAGCTTCTCTTTCCATATTTCTCCATGATTCAGTTGGTTTCTTCTGTTCAACAACAAGATTTTCCTGTACAGATGTCTTATCAGCCATCTCTTTTTCATTCTGATATTGTTCTTTCTCCCCACCGCTCCTACCTTCTCTGTCGACATGATCTTTCTCTCTTTCTTTTGGTCTTTCCTTCTCTTTCTGGATATCCTTTTTCTCCCTTGCCCACTGCTCAGATTCCCTCTCCTCTCTCGTTACTTCCTTCAGATCATTATTACTACTAACACCAACTTGCACATTACCCTTATAATCACTCCTTTCTTTGTCACTTTCTGGCCAATCATGATGTTTTCCTTCTTTCCGTTTCCTCTCCTTTTCCTTGTACTTTTCGTCACCTTTAAGACCCACTCTATTCTCTCCCACAGCCTCATTTGTTTCACGGACCATAGCCAGAGCAGGATCCCTAGTAAATAACCAGTGGTTAGCCATTCCAATGTCACGCGGACCATCAGGATGTTTTTTCCCTCTATGTTGTTCCTTCCAACTCGGATGACTCCCTGCCACTCCATAAATATCCTTTTCAAGTTTCACTTCACTCTTTGAATCAGTATGGCTGTCTCTTTCGTACTTCCCTTCTTTACTATCATCCAACCTACTTTGCTTCTCAGACTTGACAATTTGATGAAGCACCTCTCTAGGCTCTATTTTCACATCTCTGCTACTCTCAGCACCTTTGGTCTCTCTTACCTCTTTCGCATCCCTCGATTCTGGCCTATTCTCAGGACCCACTACAGGGTGGTTAGCATGTGGCGAATCAGTCATAGACGCTGCCATTTTATGCATCGAATTCAAAGGGGATCTTCTTTCCCCATCACGAGATTCGGGACGGGGTATCAACCCAGGTCTAGTTTCTGGAACTGCCCCAATATTAAGCCTTGGGAAACATGAATTTTCTTCCTCCTCACCTCTAAAACCCGGGCGCATTGAGGAAGATGACAAATGAATACCTTCCTCATGCCCCCCTCTTTTCGGAGCACCACTCATTACCTTATTCAATCCCTTCAATTAACCCCTGACTTACCCAGCTTACAACAGCATAATACTTTCCTAAATTAATTACAGCAAACTTTCAATTACACCTGAAAAATCATATCCAAAGAACAATATATCTCAACTCAAAAAAAAAAAAAAAATAGAATTCAAGAAAAGCTCGTTATTGATGAGAATTTGAATGAATGATGCAAGAACTATATAGAATCGGTAACTTGAAGTTTAAACACAATGTTAAAATGGTCATTTAAAACAAATTAAGATGACTTGAGTACAAGATAAGAGTACCTGTTAAGCAGAAACCCTAATTGGGATTGAAATCGAATGAATTATTGATGGAACTTTGGACAAGTTGCGAACTTGCGATTCGCCTGCTATTTTCTCTTACTATGATGATGGGAAATTTTAAAGAACTCCTGAGAATCGCTGGATAAAATTACGAGAAAGTTATAATTTCATAAACTGTTAACTAATTTGATAAATAATGCTCCTTTTTTTTTTTTACCGGGTGTTTGGTGGGCTAATTTATAAAGGTATGGAATGGTATTATATCTTTGGTTGGCTAACTTCATTCCATTTCTTAAAATGCCATACACTGGATGTCCAGTAAATCAGTTTGAGATACAAATTTTATATCTCAAATGGCATTTTCAAGTAATTTTGACAAACTTTAGGGACAGGGATCCGAGCACCAACTTTATAGCGAGTGTTTTGGTAATTTATTTTAAACAAAATTACAAAAATGTCATTCGATATGTTTGCTAAAAAAATCAATTTGATTTATTAGCCATTTCCCCTTTCTATCCCCTAAGTTTCTCATCTTCATTTCACCCATATATCAAAATCTAAATAGGATAGAGATTAATTTGCCCCAATTTTCACCCTAAACCCAATTTCTAGCCTCTAGCCCTCTACAATACTTTTTCCTATCTTCTCACATGTTTATTTTTTTTAATTTGTACTTTTATGATTTGATTTAACTTTGCACTACGTTTTGATATATATGTGCTTTTTTTTATAATTTTGATTTTGTTATTCACACTAGGTTTTTAACAAAGTAATTAATTAAGAAAATTTATATTGATAATTTTATTATTATTTAAACGTAACGTAATTCAATTTTAATTTTTCATTATTTTGTTCTTTTATATAATGATTTTTTGTTAAAAAAAATTGAAATTATAATTTTACATTTTTTAATTATAACAAAAATATTATATACCCCCATCGGCCCCATGAGGCTAAGAGTTTTTTGTTAGAATAATTTTTAAAAATTTTATCAATATTGAGACAATAATAACGAAAATATTGGGAAGTGCCAAATTGGGTTGATATTATATGAATTGTATACCCTTAGAAGTCAAGAGTTGAAATCTAATTAAATTTTCACTACTTTGTTTTCTATTAATGTAATATTAATCCATAAAATAAACAAATTGAATGAACCATGTGTGTTGCAGTCAAAATGTAAAGCTTCGAATAATTGTAAATTGCAATACAAAAAGTGTTTTTAGTTTGAAATTAACCAAGACACTTTTCCTTTAATATTTATGTGTGTGGAAAAAAAATGCAATCACAATTCTTTGGAAACATTTATTATTGACTTTGAAACTTGAAAGGAGTAATAACTAATGATGACATCATCATTTCTTTTGGAGGAAAATTTTTTCATGAGAGTATGATATGTGGCAATTGGTGATGTCAGCATATTCTGTTTTAGCATATAATTATTATTATTATTATTATTATTATTATTATTATAGATGATAAACCTCATGCAATTGCATTTTTTATTTTCATCATTTTGAATTTTTTTCATGATTTTGTTATTGGTTGTATTACATGGAAATTCATCCTTATTTGGGGTTTTTTATAGTTCCTTTTTTTTGTGGTTTGATAGTAGGGTTATTTTGCTCAAATTTCAACATGTAATTTATTTTCAGTAATCCAATGTAAATTATTTTGCTCAAATTCATTAAAAAAAAACCTTCATTTTTTGCCCTAAAAAAACATGTTTTTTTTTAAATAATTAAAACATAAATTTGGAACCTAAATGAAACAATAATATTAAAGACTAACTTACATCCCTAATTTTAAAAAGAATTGGATATACAATTCATTCCAAAATTGAACCAAATACTATTGATGGATATAAAATCCATTACTAAAGTTAAACCAAACAAGTTCAGTCTGGTAAGGGGTTTAGAATCCATACCACCCTGGTATGCATTTTCATACCATATCATTCCACATTTTTGAACCAAAGAGGCCCTTACTAGGGTAAACTGGTTAGGACTTAGGATCCATGTGTACTTCAATTAAGTAGCCTTATCCGTGTCGGATATGATATGATATCGATATTTCACGGATACATGATATTTTATTTTTTAAATATTTTTAGAATAATATTTTACCTAATTTTAGCTGTTTTTCTATTATTCTTTAAAAAGGGTTTTTATCATTAAAAGGGTTTTTATCATTTTATTTGATTATTTGTGTTTCTACAAATATAACTTTCAAGTTGCATTGGAGATTTTCATAAAATTTCATATTTTTATATATTTTACTTTTATTATTTGTACCCGATTTTTAATTTTAGAAGAGACGTACTTCGTACCCATTTTGTATCCATTCTCGAACTCATACTCGTATCCATGCAACCTAGGCCGATGCTAATGCACTAGATATATGTATTATTTTATGAAATAATGTATACATTATATTTTTAAATTTTAAAAATTTATTGAAATATATTTAGTGTTATATCGATCAACAATTAGATGTTTTTATATATATGGTTAAGAAAATCCAATTAGTTAGATGATATATGGTTATCATATTTTTTTGGATTATTCCCATTAGTATACCTGAAAATTTGCGTATGGTATACTTAAGTTTTAAAAAATCCAAGTGGTATACCTATAATACTAACGAAATTTAATAACCACTTTTAAAGGTTGCTTTAGGATATTAATACCACTAATTCGGTTTGTTCCAAGTGTGGTTAGCCAAAATAACTAACTATCGTTAATCTAAGTATGTTTATGGTCGAATTAGTAGTATTTAATGGCCTGAAACATCTTTTAAAAGTGTTTATTGCATTCCATTATTTATTTAGATACACCACTGAGAATTTTTAAAACTTAAGTATACCACTGGGAATACGCAAATTCTCAAGTATATCAATGGGAATAATCCTTTTTAAAAAAAATTAACGATTGTGAATTTTATGAATTTTATTTTAGTAACATAGTAAATTTATTATGAAAATATGCGTAGCTATTGTGGATAATGAGTATGTCAATTGTAAAACATGTCTTGATCAAAAATAAATTAAATCATTTCTTTGTTAGTATTTTTTGGAACAAATGTAGTATTTTAGTTTGATGTTTTTGTGAGTTATATAAGAAATAAAGATATTTATATTTGATTTCATGGGTCTTGGTAGTTTTATTAGGAGTTATTTTTACAGAAATAAAATAAAATAAAAATTGGATTAGTGTTAGTTATATTAGGAGGTTTTTTTTTTACAGAAATAAAAATTGGATTAGTGTTAGTTTTATTGGAGGTTTGGAGGCCTCTCATTAAAATTGGCTCTTAAATTATAAGATAGATTTGCAACAAATACTTTTTCACACTTTTTTAAGTACAAATTGAGAGTGTAAATGGACAAATTAATTTTTAAAAATTTAGCACCGGTAACTTTAATCTCACTCTTGCTTGTGTTTAAACAGCTCTCAAAGGTGGAAAAGGTTATCCTTATACAGAGCAATTTGGAAGCTCTCCCTTACTATGCTATGACTACCGTCAAACTCTCCTTTCTTCCTATGCTATATTAGGTAGTCTTGTTTGGTTGACAAAACTAAAGGAATTCAAACGAAATAAAGAAGATTAATAAACTAGACCATCTAAGTAAATTGAAATTTCCATGAGAAATTCAAATTTCCATAATCAATAACAAGAATTAACATTTCCTTAAAAATACAACTTCAAGAAAATGAACTTCCTTGGAAAAACTACTTCCTACATTGAAACAAACAAGTATAGATTAAGGATGTGTAACTCTTGCTTGACACATAACAGAATCTCTAGCATAAAAATTCATTTTTTTCTTTCTAATTTTGAATGTCACCAACATACTCAAAAGCAATTAACATGGTGTTGTTTTTCCTTATATTTTGAAAGAAATAGTTTTAGTGCAATTATAACATCAGCTTCAAAAAAAAAAAAAAAAAAACTAAGTTAAAAGATTCACTTAATAAGTGATCAAATGACAAATTAAAAGGCTTATAGCAAGGCTTCCTTCACGATAACTTGTTATAATATAACTAGTTGTTGCTAAATGGATACAACCATTGATGGATGTGTAATGGTTTGAAATTTTGAATATCATGGATCAATTGCGTGTTTGAGTATCATGAATTCGTTCACAAAATCAACATACTTTTGACACTTTCAATTTGATGCATATATATAAAATAAATGGTCTCATAACGTACTCATAAGAATGTCAAAGAGAACAAGTATCCGTAAGTGATTCTTCAAACACAGATCTAACAGGGGAACTTAATTGTGGCTTAGGAGGCATTTGTAATGATTTGAATGGCCCTTCTAACATTTCTACAACTCTATTTATAGGAGGACGGTTTGAGGGATATGTTTGTATGCACCATAAGCTTACCAAAATCATTTTTCGCTCTAATTCTTGTTCAATGTTGTCGCCCATATCCTTATGAGTTGCCGCTTCCTCCATAAGCTCAAGTCGATTGTAAACCCTTGCAGGAAAAGAATATGTCTCACTACTACTTTGAGCTTCAAAAACAATGTTTTTTCGACCAAATACCAGATCTAAGAGCATCATGCCGTAGCTATAAACATCTGATTTGTGGGAAACAGAGCCGAAAGATCTGCTGAAAACTTCTGGAGCAATGTATCCAATTGTTCCACGTGCTTCAGACATTGATATCATACTATGCTTTGGTGGGCACAATCTGGCTAGGCCAAAGTCAGATATCTTTGGACGAAAATCTTCATCGAGAAGGATGTTATGAGGTTTAATGTCGAAGTGTAATATTTGTGTATTACATCCTAGGTGTAGGTACTCCAATCCCTTGGCAATTCCAACTGCTACATTGAACATAGTTTCACGATTCAATGATGGGCTATTCTCTCCGCCGTCTATGAACTTTTCAAGTGACCCATTGGGTAAGAACTCGAATACAAGAGCTCTTTTTTTACCTTGGAAACAAAAACCTAAAAGAGTGACAATATTGACATGATTTGTTCCACTAATACTTACTACCTCATTGATGAATTCTTTCCCATCATTGCCTTTTAAGAACTTCAATATTTTCACAGCTACAACACGACCATCATGTAGTTTACCTTTGTAAACTGTACCAAAGCCTCCTTCACCGAGTTTATCTTTGAAAGAATTTGTCATTTTTCTTATCTTAGCATACGTGTATCTTGTTGGAGCAAGGGATCCATAACTCCGTAGAAAGGTTGCTACATTTTGATCTTCTGATGTTTTACTCCATATAACTGTAAATTTATCGGTTATGCATGTCATATTTGCATAGATGAGTAGAGCAACCAATGCGATTATCCCTACAACTGCCACAACAAAATCATATATTAATTTAGGAACATACTAGTATAGTGCCCGTGTGATGCACGATTTAAAAATCATAATCCCGTAGGAAATAAATAAGCAAATTTACTATATAAAGGACTCGTTTACATGAATAAATTAGTTATTAAAATATTATTCCCCAATCGCCATGATGACTAACACAAAAATTAAAGAATGTGATTTCAATAGTTATTAAAATAGTATTTTATGACAATTGCAGTTCTTTTATTTCATTCTAGCTCTTTTATTTTTATAACTATTTAATTGGAAAATAAATTAATAATCCTGTTATAATGTTATTTATAATGTTATTGATTTAATCTAATATGAACTTGTCTTACCCGTCGGCCCATTGTGCCAAAAAGTATTACATAGTCGTCACGCAACCAATAGGTGATTGAATACACAATACATGTATATAGGTATGGAAATTAATAAATTTAAAAGAATAAAAGATTTTTATAAATATTTATAAGAAAAAAAAATATATAATTCAAAGACCAACTAACCATGTATGTAAATATGTAATGTATTTCTTCAATGGACATGTGTTGTTATTATTATGATTTATGAACGTTATAAAACTTATGATGCAAGTACTTTTACATTTTTTTAAGTAGTTTTCTTTTTTAAAATAAATTGAGTTAACATATACAATCATTTTCCTAAAATAAAGAAATGGATATAGAAGGAATTATATGCATATATGTAATATTTTATGAAAAGATTCTTATATTTTTTAAATAATAATATAAGATAAGCGAATCAGAAAGCGATACTTGCTTGTTAGCTTCGCATCGATCCACTTATCTTTTAGTAGTATAATATATAGATAGATTACTTCCTTTTTTTAACTTGCTCACTCTCTTTTGTGTTTTATTTATTTGTTCACTTCATACATTACCTAAATACAGCAGCGTCTTATTCTTCTATATTTATTAATTGATAGCCTCTAAATCCATAATCTGAACTCTATCACCTTTTTTTTTTATTAACTTCCTTAAAATTACCTTTTGTACTATATTTTAAATACTTTCTTACTTACTTTTCTGCACAATTACTAAAAATTACTCATCATTTTTGTTTTATACTACCAATTTAGAAAATGTATTTTTTGATTCTTATATATAGACTAAAGGCTGCATGTAGCATTATACATTACGGAGTAATTTATTATGCTTATAATTGTTAACAAGATGATGTAAGGCATTTGTTTGATTGCAACAAGTGTATAAACATAGGAATGCTTGAATAGTACCTGATCCAAGGATCAATGCTATTTTTCGTCGTTCACCTGCACAAGAGAGTAGCTTGTACACGTTAATATACACAGAGAATTAATGTTCTTTAAATGAAGAAACGAACGTGAGGAGGAGGAGGAAGATGAAGATGAAGATGAAGATGAAGCTGAAGCCAGTTGTATAAAAACTTTAATTATAACTCTTACAATAGATATAAAAAGTCAAATCAAACATTTATTGACTCAAATTATCTGTAATTTAATCTCAAAATTCTAATTACTTTCATTTTAAGAAGTGCTTTTAATCCTTAAATATATCCCTAAGGTTATAAGGTCAAAAGGAGCGCCAAAATGGTGCCCACTTCCATATATGGGGCGCAAATCTTATTAGTAGCATCCCTTCCTTTTATATGCAGTGGCGGAGCCATATAGGATCATGGGGACGAGTGTCCCCCCAACTATTTTTTTTTTTAAAAAAAAAGAAGAGAAAAATAATCGGTTAAAAATATGAAAATTAATAGAAATATAAAAAGATTTCCGATCCGTGTTAATGATAGCGGTAGGTCCGATGTTTAATGCTGCTTGGTCCGATGTTTGATTCCAACAGACAACAAGTCCCTTTCTTTTGGGTGTTACTAAATGCAGCCCTCATTTTACTTACTAAAGCCCGCATTTGGACAATTTTGTCCTTGGCTACACATGCGTGTGTTGGACGTAGAAAAAAAAAACATGACATATACCAAGGCGCATGACCTATGCGCCCCGGCCTAGGTCCAGGCGCATGGACCATGTGCCTGAACCTATGCCGAGGCGCATAGGTCATGCTTCCTAACCTAGGTCTAGGCGCATGATCTATGCACCCCGGCCATTCTGATTGCACACTTGGTCTTCAAATGCTCATATCTCCTTCGTTTCTTAGCGAATTTTGACGTATAATATATCAAATCGAAGCTCTCGGAACAAGGAATCATATGCAATTTGAATCGCCTAAAAAACAATTATTTGTAAAAAGTTATGAGTATTTGAATAAGACCATTGTGCAAAAGCACTTGTAATGCTTTCAATTCATAATTTATGTTTTAATTCATGATTTTAGTGTAATAATATATTTTGTTGCATAATTAATCTTGATATAAAATAAATGGTGGGTGGATATGGGATGTGATAAGTGAATTGTTATGTTTTTAGGTGGGCAATAAAGGGTGGGTGGAGGTGGGATGTGATAGATGAATTGTTATGTTTTTAGGGAGTTAAGGGCAATTTCGTCCATAAGGGGGCTTTAGTAAGTAAAAGAAATCTTTGTTTAGCAATTCACTTTTTTTTCAAAGTTTCTTTTTTTTTTTTTATTCGTATAGTTTCTTTTGGTTTTATATTATTTGTTATTCCTTCTTCCATCCTAATTTTTATGAGTTAAAGTATGTATTTTATATTGTAGAATCAAATTATTAATCTTTTTTTTTTGAAGGAAAAATTATTAATCTTATATCTTTCTTTGAGGAAAATTAATCTTAAATCTAAAATGTCCAAACCCATGTTAGAATGTGTGAAAACATTATTAGTAAATTTGAACTATAGTTAAGATTTCTCGTAGGTTTTTGTTTTTTTTTAAAAATAATATTAGTATTAGATCGGCTATTCAGGTTCACTTTCTTTTTGCTATTGAAGGGATAAATTTTCATAAAATGGCGAAGACCATGTTTGACTTATTTGATATATGTCAAATGTTTACCTCATAATATAATTATGAATTATTGAATAGAATAATAAATTATTGAATTTTGTTGCTTATAAGGCCATAGTTACTCACCGATGTTATGTTGTATCTTTCTTATCTTTTGGGTTATAAATTTGAATTTTTGAGTTGTGACGTAGGAGCTTAGTGCTTCATTTCAAACCATTTAAGGAAATACATGGTTAAAAAAGATAATTGTCGAATTGTCACAAATTTATCCCCGCAAGTTAAAAAAGTTAGCTCTGCACTGTTTATATGTGTATATCTGAAAGAGCATATTTCCTTACACGTTAAAAAAAAAATAAAAATACGGATTACTAGAGTTATGTTTAACATCTTCCTAAAAACTTTTTCGTATTAAAATCAATGGATACACGCATGTTGATACGAAGTATGATAATTGAGAGGAACAAAAACAATAATAAATAAATGACATCAAGCAACCAACTTTTATTCTTGTCATGACTCATGATTGTTTCCTTATAATTGTACTAGCCTTATATGCACACTATTGCATGCTTTAATGTATGAGTATCTTATATAATGTTTGTATACATTATTTATAAGTTTGTTGAAAAGAATATTATGATTGTTTAAAAGAAAAAAAATACGAAATTTTGTGAGAAAAGACCTTTTAAAACATTTATTTTGTGAGAAAAGACCTTATAAAAAATTTGTTGTGAGCAGGGACCTAAAATTAAAAACAGTTGCAAAGAGGGACCTTACCTCTATTTTCCGACATTGACTGTGAATCTCCGGCGTTGACTCATTATTTCACTCCAATTTTGCACAAATCCTTTCGTATTTAAGGGGTAAGAGATGAGGAAACCCAAATAAGTGAATTTTAGATACTAGAAGGAAGTGTTAATGTAGGGTTTATGTAGATAAATTTAGGAGGGGAAATGGAGGGAGAGTGGAGGAAAAATGAATTTATAGTGAAAATAAAAGGAAAGGTTAAATAGAGAAGAAAGGATTTGTCGAAAATTGGAGGGAAATAGCGAGTCAACGCCGGAAATTTACAGTCAACGTCGGAAAATAGAGGTAAGGTCCCTCCTTGCAACTTTTTTTTTTTTAGGTCCTTGTTCACAACAAATTTTTTATAAGGTCTTTTCTTACAAAAAGAATATTTTATAAGGTCTTTTCTAACAAATTTTCCAAAAAAAATATAAAATTTCATCAACTACACTATCTCTGATCAAATTTTGACAGTAATTAAAAGATAAAAATTTAATGTGAAAAACTATATAAATATGGGTGTCCATTTGTAGAAAATTTAAAAATATTAATTTTGCTGATTTTTTTTTCCATTTTCAATTTTGTATTTGAAAAGATAAAAAAAAAGTTATATTTTATGAGGAATAAATAATTATTTGCTTTTTGATTGATAATTCCTTATTTGTTATTGATTAATTGAATTTAATTTCTATTTTAATTGTCTTTGTTTCATAATAGAAGATGGTTATTTTAGACTTTTCAAGTGCAAACACCATCACCATCCATTGCCTTATATTATAGAGATTTATACTAATAAAAAAGAAAATATTTGTGTGAAAACTATCCCAATATGGATGTATAATTGTAGAGAATTTAACAATATGAATTTTGGTGTTTGTATTTTATTTTTTGAAATTTACATTTTCTAATATTTACATTTTTAAAAATACAAAACTTTCCTTTTTAGTTAATATTACTTAGTTTGAGCTTTTAGAAAAATTTTAAAGGGTAATTTAGACTTTTTGAGGGTGACACCATAGCTCCCCTGGCTTATATAATAGAGATAAATAAGTTTAATTGTTTGGGGCCTATAAATTTTGGGGCCTATTGAGTATTGAGGGGCATTGTTACACCAACCCACCAGGTTGACAACCCACTACTAATAGAGCAATTAAATAATATTATTTATATTAAGTGGGACTCTATTATCAATGTCATCAACAACTCTTTATCAGTGGTGGGTAGTCAACCCGATGGATAAACTAAGTTTTTCTCAGTATTGAGTTGGGATCCAAAATTTAATTGTTTATCTTTATTGGTTACTTTTTAAACAATGATCCACTAGCTATTAATTTAGGCAAAAGCTTTTTTATAATCGGTGAGAATAAATAATACACGCAAAGTGGGACACAAGAATTGGAGCTGTTGAGTTGAGCTGCTTGCAATTTGCATACCCTTTTCAACAAGTCTGCTTGATTGAGCAGGATCGACTACATATCATCCATATAATTTCGCAAACATACGCATTTGTAAGAGAAAAGATAACAAATCTTTATAAATGTGTGCAGTGAGTTTTCGACAAGTGGTAGGCCGAAGCTCCTACCGGCTACCACCACACCCATACAACATGTTGTACTACTCTTCAACTATGGCTATTAGCTACCTCCTTGCAATTTTGACTCAAAATTTCATTACCACATTCAACTTTTTTTTTGTTTTTAATTGAGAATATATTCATAAAATGGGGTGCGGAAATAAATTTTGAAGTGCCAAAATCATATAGGTCACATATTTGAAAAGAGAGGGGAAATAAAACCATGAACAGAGAAGTCAGATCCAAAGATAATATAATTTGAAATTATAGTTTGTAATGAGGATCTGAATCAAATTCAATCCAGAATTATTCAATCTAATTAATCAATTATTCAATCAGATTCAACACTCAAAGCAATACTTCAAACAACCAAAGAAGATGGAAACAGAATCAAACCTGATGATGACTGAGAACACGTTAATGGCTGAGCTCCATTAGAACAATGACACACAAACTCATCTTGAGATGATCCACATCTTCCTCTAGATTCTTCACACTTTGAACACTCTGTAAAATTAGCCGTGTACACCAATTCAACAGGGGACTTGGCCAGTACATCCCACAACGAAACATTCCGACCACCACCTGCACGGCCGTTAAGCTGTTCTACCTGTTTCGCACTCACCGGAGCACTAGCATTGTTCGTGCACGAGCACGGCGAACTCTGAGTCCGACCACCGCCAAAGTAGTAAGCAAATCCATTAGTGTTATCAGAGTTGGTGCATCGAAACGATTTCGACCTCGTTTCAATTGCGTTCTTACATCGATTATCGGAATCATCGCAACCATAAAACAAAGTAATTTCACTGTAATTAGGGTTAGGTTTTAGATTAGGAATTAGGGTTACCATAGTAGTATCTTGCACATAACAGTGTTCCAAAACGCGGTCACGGGAAACAAGTATGGTGTGAGAAGATTGATTGATGCCATGTACATTGAGTCCTAAACCTCCATTGTTATACACTATGATAGTAGGGAGCTCTGCATCTGGACGACAGTTAAGCTTCAAGGTTGAGATCCCACAGAAATTGGGCCTGTCCCCTCCCCAAAACGGGTACCCGATGTTTTTGACCCGCCCACATGAGTACAGAGTGGAGCAAGCTGAATACTCTTGATTTGCGCCGTTTGATAGCCATGGAAGATGAAGAAGGAGAAGGAGAAGCAAGAAGAAGAAGAAGATGGATTTTGTCAGGCGCCAAGAATTCGGGACGAACATTTTTCAATTTATTTTTATTTTTTATTTTAGTGTTGAGCTACCTATGGTGGTCTACTTTTAGTACTGTAGTTAAAGGATAACAAACCAATTATCAAGTACTCCGTATAATTCTTTTTGAAAAAATTATTAATATGTTTCGCATTATTATGAGTATTAAATATGTTTTGCATTATAATATCCCAAATAAAATGGCCAAGTGGCTCATTAATTAGTCATTACCTCATGCGAATACTTCTTCCGTTGCCAAAAAAACGCAACAAATTGTATGCCACGGATTCCTAGATCATTTTCTATTGTGAGAGTAAGAAGGATAGAGAGAAGAAATGGGATATGTGATAATGTGAGAGATATATAAAAATAAAAAAATAAAAACCTTACAAAAATAGAAAGATTAAAATTGTTGCATTTATTTTTAAACATTCTAAAATAAAAATTGTTGCGTTAATTTTAAAACGGATGAACTACATGATTAGATTCGACACCAATTTCAAATTGAGCTGGTCTACTATAGTTAAACCGGGTGAATCTACACAAACAATAGTTATATAAAAACTCTATAGGCCCACATAAAATGAGTTTTTATTGATTAATTATGTGGATCCCAAAATATTTCTCTATTTTTCTCTCTCCGTAATCCCCTTTTTCTAAAATCTCATTGGTTATTGTGTGTGGTGACTATATACAATAATTGCATGTGTAGCAATGTAGCATCTATTTTCTTAAACCGGTAGGATTTAGATGAGAATTCCGAATATAAGTATTAAATATGTTTCATATCATTCTTATTTAACTTCATAATAAATTTTATAATCGTAGTTTATTTGTTTGTTTAATACAAAATTAATTAATATATAGAGGATATCGTGATGTATGAAATAACAATGTTTAAAGATCTCTAACAGGAGAGCGAGAAATACAAACTCTTTTTTTCTTACTACAGAATTGAAATACAACTCTTGCTAGTTGCTAATAAATATGTAGTAATAATTAACTTAACAAGGTATTTGGGATTTAAATGTCAAATTAGTCACATTAATTTATAAGGCTTTATAATACGGAGTATTTTATTTTGAAACATTAATAAAAAAAAACTATGCAATTACCTGAATTGATTGTTAGATTTTATATTTTATTTCAAAGCTTGTTGGTTAAAAAACATTTTCTGCACAATTATTACTCCATCCGTTTCGATTTGTTTTATATGTTTTGACTTTTTGATTTGAATGTGAATTATAAAAAATGAGTAAAATATATTTTAAAATTACTTAAAAGTTGTAATTAATACAGTTTAGAAATTAAAATTACACTAGTATAATAAGTAATTTTTTTTTGCTTTTAGTGGAAAATTAAAGTGTCAATTGTCTATAATCAAATTGAGGAGAATGAGTATATATCTTATGAATAGTTAGTATAATTTAGCAAAATTAATAAATGGTACAATAAAATGAGATAAAAGGAGTATAAAAATCAAAAGAAACACATAAAAAGTACCCATCCATCCCAAAATAAATAAATGATTCATTTACTTTTTCACATCACAAGGTAGAAATATCTTTAAATATTAATATCTTTGATTGTATATGATAAAAATTACAGAGTATATGTTTAGAAAGTACGTATCGAGACGAATCAAACTGATTATTTTTTTTCTATAAAATTAAAGGGAGTTATAGTTATAAAGTGAACAATACGAAAAGTTAAGATAAATCATTTAATTTTGGACAAAGAGAGTAAAAAATAAAGTGAAACGTATTGATTAAATTATTCATTTTTTTGGATTTTTTTTGTCAGATGAAACCTTTTAAAAAAATACGTTTTGCTGGATTAAAGCTTTAAAAAAATTGCAACTTAAAACCTTAATTAAACCATTTTTTTTTGTTAGATTAAACTAACCTTGACTATATTTTTCGATGTTGACTTATTTCTCCAACGCGTTGACTATTTTTTTTGTGAGATTCTATACATAGAGTGATGATTGACAGGTTTTCAAAGACAAAAAGGATTATGAAGTAGGGTGATGATCAAGACATAAAACATTTGAAAGGAGTAAAAAAAAAAACCAAAGTGCAGAAGCTGTGCAATCCTTTGCATTACAAAAGATCAGTCAAACGCCAGAAAGAAGTAGTCAACGTCGAAAAATAAGGTCAAGGTTTCATCTAGCAAAATAAATTTATTTTAAGGTTTTAAGTTGCCAAATTTTTTAAAAAACTTTCATCTCGCATTAAAAAAAATTTTGTAGAACGCAAAAAAAAAAATAACACAAAATCATTTTTACAAGGAAAAATGATAAATACACTCCAATTTATTTATTTTTTCAATTGAGAAAAATAGACAAAAGTACTCCGTAGAATGTATAAATGTATTAAGTAATAAGAAAGTGTCTACATTGCCATCTTTTTTAAGATATAAATTGAAACATTTGCATTAAGGTTTGAGACTTTGAGGTGAGGACTGAGTACCACATGTGGCATTGACTCATTGAGTTTCCTTGGGCAACATGAATGAAGAGCGCAAAGAGGGAAAAAATTACTCCCTCACTTTTAAAATAATTGCTCCATTTGCTTTTTCACATCATTCAAGACAATACTTTAAATATTAACATTTTGAAATATATTTAACAAAAAATTATATATTTAAAAAGTATATATCGAGACAAATCAAACGATCCTACATGACTATTTTTTCCTTATATACATAAAATTAAAGAATGTTAAACTTATCATATAAATAGTGTCTCTAGTCAAAATAGAACACTTATAAAGTTATAATGAAGTAGAGCGAGTAACAAACTAAGGCCCTGTTCTTTTGTACTTAAAAGCTACATTAATCAGATCAGATTAGTTCAGATCAGATCAGTTCAGCTTTATTTTAATTTTATACTCTCACAAAATAATACCCCTCTTAATCAGTTCAGATCAGATCAGATCAAATCAATTCAGATCAGTCATAAGGCCTGACAATCACATATTCCCATGCCCAAAGAAAAAGACCAACTGAGTGAACTGACTCATTACTTCAGGTGATTAGATTCCACACCAATTCCCAAGTACGGAGCATTTTTTGGTAGAGTTGTGTTGTCAAAGTGTTTGGATCACTTTTTAGTTATAAAAGGTTATTAAATTTAGAAATACTCCATATTAAATTTTTTTACCATATATATTCGGGTATAACCGTATAAGGTACACACAAGAATAGCCCAGTGGTTAGAGCTTCAGAATTTCAAGCACATGTGAGTGTCGGGTGGGTGTGGAAAAAGCCCCACTGCACAGGGCCCGTTATATAAAGGGTCTATTTTTATTGTTTTTCTTAGTCATTTGTCTTAGGGCCTGTTCACTTAAACTTATCATAAGTTCAGTTCAGTTCAGTTCAGTTCAGTTCAGTTCAGTTCAGTTCAGTTCAGTTCAGTTCAGTTCAGTTCAGTTCAGTTCAATTTTGTTCAGTTCAGTTCAGTTCAGTTCAGTTCAGTTCAGTTCAGTTCAGTTCAGTTCTGACATTTTCCTTCATTATGTTAATTAGTTTGTTAATTTTGTTAATTTTGTTTTCTATTCTTTGCACAAACTAAGCTACAAGTTACAATGTTGACATTGTATTAATATTTAATATTTATTTTGTAACTCTAATATTTATTGTGTTCTAATATTGTGTTATAATATTTAATATTCACATTTTATCATTAAAATTTGCGAGAAAATAATAATTAAGAATAATAAAATTTATTGTAACTATAAGCTACAAGAATAGTAATAATAATAATTTTAATGATAGTAATAATAATTATAATAAAACTAATAATAATAATATTGATATTAATATGATTCTAATAAGATTTACAATAATATTTTTTTTACATCTACTAGTCTCCATAATCTACTAATTTTATTACATCGACTAATTTTTTATATTTACTAGTCTTCATAGTCGGTTAGTTCATCATCATCATCTTGGTCTTCTCCATCAACATCCTCCGGTTCCGGGATATTTGCCTGAATTGACTCCCATATTTGATTATCCTCCGATGATGTCACCGATCTATTTATTCTCCGATGTTCTATTTTTTTTTTTTAAATCTTAATTTATTAATTTATTTTTTTTTTTAAAAAAAAAGCAAGAAAGAGAGATGAGGATGTGAGAGGAGGCGGCCAAATGAGGATATGTGATGAGATTTTAGGTAAGAAGTTATTATTATTATTAATATTTGTTTTTTTTTTTTGAAACATTAATTAGGTAAAAAGGGTTGAATAGTCAAATCCACAAGTAACAATACAAAATTACCCTACAAAAACAAGTTTAAAAAAAAAATAACAAAATGAACGTTGACAGTAGTAACTACCATTAATCATTATTATTTTAAGATATATAATAATTAATTCATTACCCATTACTTAATTAACCTACAAATAATACTAATTAATATTACAAATCACTAATCCAAATCTTAAATCACTCTATTTATTCAGTTCAGTTCAGTTCAGTTCAGTTCAGTTCAGTTCAGTTCAGTTCAGTTCAGTTTTGTTTTGTTCAGTTTTGTTCAGTTCAATTCAGTTCAGTTCAGTTCAGTTCAGTTCAGTTCAGTTCAGTTCAGTTCAGTTCAGTCAGATTCAGTTTAAGTGAACAGGCCCTTAAATTATTCTTATATTTTTATATAAATTAATGATTTTCTACTAAAACATTTTTGAGATGTATACATGTATTGTCAAAATAATGTCAAATATTAGCATTTATTAAGATCTGAAGGCCCTAAGTACAATTTTAGAACAGGGCCCCCGATAACTACGACACGACCCTGTCCAAGCACGAGGTCCTGGGTTCGATTCTCACTGCACACATTTGCGAGGATTCCTTATTTCCCCCTTACAGATGTGTGTGTTGGCTAAAATTGGGTCGGATGACCTGTAGTAGGGCCTGATTATAAGGTCTAGTATCCCACACATTATCCTATATATAAAAAAGGTACACACAAGGCTAATTTTGCTTATTTTAAAATCTAAAATGAGCAAAATTATTAACAATAAGCAATAGACATTTGAATCATTGAATATACCTACTTCTATGTGCATTCGAATTTTTAGTAGACCTATTGACAAATTAAAATGTCGATTAGGCGAAAACCTGTCCCACTTTAAGAAATTAGAGTATAATATATAGGTTGTGTTGAGTGTTGACTGTGGCCTAGCCCTTAGGGATATTTTATCCAAGTTAATCTTAGGATAGTGTGACGTGTCCATACAAGCCTAATGAATAAATAATCAATTAAAACAAAAAAAATAGAAAAGTTAGTTTGAAAATTTTGTATGTGGTGCCGTCCTTTCTCCGTAGTGGTTGGAATATGGGCACCGTGTTCTGCGTAATGATAATTACGGAGTAATTAAATTACTCTTATCGGCAACTTGTTGGTTAACTTTTTTGATGACTAGGGGAGCATCCTTGCAACATACTCTATTATGAAAGGTGATTAGTGGAGCAACCTTTCAACTAAGGCCCTTTTTTTTGGAGTTAATTAAGTTCAGTTCAATTCAGTTCAGATTAATTAAGTTCAGTGTTTATGCTAAATTTTTACTCGGATATGGGACTAAATTGGTACGAACCACAACTAGATTGTATGACAATGGTTATTGAGTAGATATGAACGAACAATGCCAAAACAAAGAAAAGTAAAGGAAAAGGCAAAGAGACGACATAAGGAGATGATGACGCATAAACCTCGAAGCTGAGGGAAAAATGCGGATATCTTTGAGTCTACCAATTCACTATGTCAGAATATGTTTCGAATTACAGTGTATAATAGGTATTTGTAATTGCGAAAAGGAATGTAAATATCGGTTGCAATGCTACGTATGGTTTTTTTCTCTTTTTGATTGAATGCCCTCTAGAATCTTAACCTTCTTCTATTTATAATAATTACAACACAGTTTGTTATGAACCACTTCTTATTCTCATGTTTCACAAGTAACAGGCTATATTGACGGCTTCATGGTGACGTCATCACACACACGCACAACTACTTCTTAGGAGGTAGTTATCCTCCTTATTCCATTCACACATCTAGATTTATAGAACTTTTTCATAACCTTTCTTCAAACTTTATTGACTTTTTCATGCTCTTGTCTTGCACCTCAGCTTACATGCTTCTCTACCTGCTCTGCTTCTCGGCTATCAATCTATACTCGGGTTATTAAAATTTAACCATAACAATCAGTTCAATTTAATTCAACTTATTATTATTGTTGGTGGTAAACTTTTTGATGATTAGGGAGCATCCTTGCAACATGAAAGATGATTAGGGGAGCATCTTTGCAAACAATTTGGTCGTTGGATTAACTTTTTTGATTAATTAAGTTCAGCTCAATTCAATTTGGTCGTTGGAAGCGTCATAGAAGTCAAATCCTATTGCAAACAATTTGAAATGACAAACTTATATATTGATATACAGTAGAGTATCATCTTCTACTACTGCATCTCCTGTACCAGAAGTTGGGAAAGCCATTTTCTGCTTTCTTATGACTTTATAAGGGATACCCCATATTTAATTCACCAAATTGTTTATCACATGGTTCTTTTCAAACCTATGTTTTATGTGTTTTTGTTATCATCAACGATAACTTCATTTCGCTAATATATTGGAGCATTTCAACATATATGTAACTAGTCTTTTGTGCACGCTATGCGTGCATGACATTTTAGTTTGAAATATCAAAGGGTAATCAAATAGATCAAAATTAAAAGTTTTTATAAGTTGACATTAATTTTCCGATAGATGAAAACCCTAAAATTTTTCTAAGAAATTTATATCAATATGGATGTCTATTCGTAAAGAATTCAAAAACATAATTTTTTTAGGTATTTATTGTATTTTTTTGAATTATAGATTTAATAATATTTTCATTTTAAAAATCCCTTTTTTAAAAAAAACTTTCCTTATTAATATCACAAGTTTTAATGGTAATACTATTTGAATTTCTAAAATTTGTTAGGGGCAAAAAAGACATTTATAGGGGGACACCATACATGGCTCCCCCCTTGGCTTATCTCTATTATATAAGCCAAGGGGGAGCCATGGTGTCCCCCCTTGAAAATTCTATAATGCCCCTTATAAATTTATTAAAAATCAAATAATATCACTCTTATTTATTAAGGAAAGTTACTACAATTTTTGAATTTTTTAAAATTAAAATATTACAAAATATACAATTTGGAAAAATAAAATAAAATAATCAAAATTCATATTTTTGAATTCTCTATAAATAGACACCCATTTTAATATAGTTTGTTACATAAAAAGTTTACCTTTTGATTATCGTAGAAATTTAATAGCCGATTTTGTTCATTCTTGTGGAATGACTGGATGAAAGGGAAAATTTTGTTTACAATTATGTGAATGAGTGTGAATTTAAAAAATATTTTAATTTCTCGAACAAAAACCTTCGATTTTTGAAGATACATTAAAAATATCGTCGCACGCAAAGCGTGCACAAAAGGCTAGTATAATAAAGATACAAGGCGGGGAAGGCAGAGCTCACCTAACTTAATGGAGCATATATAGTTTTGAAGTCAACGACAACATGTATAGATTATTATTATTATAATTTTTTTAATTTCCTAAAACAATTGAAAATATATTACATAATACATATCTAATAATATATTTTCTTGGATATTTTAGCTAGCATTTATTGATGGATATTTACGCGCTTTTTATTGATGAATATTTACGCGCTTTTCTTGGAGTATAAATTTGACTCTATTATCAGTGTTATCATATAATAATAATAATCATAACAACATGTGTGGCAAGTTTTGAGTTGATAAATACCAAAGAAAACGACTCGAATATACAGAATCAAAGAAAGGCAATTAAAATAGCCCTATTAATTAGATATGATCAAAGAGGGCGACGATATATATGGTTCTATAAGATAATACTAGATAGAATCATAGAGGGTGATTGTTGTTTGCAAATGTTGCCCTTCACTTACCTAATACAACGCCGCAGTGACGTACCAATTAAAAAATCAACCTATTTGATCACATAGGGCAACTTTTGGACCATATGTGGCGACTTTGAATTGATTTGTTGTAGTATTTCCTATAAAGTACAATTTCATGTGAAAATAAACTTCATTGAAAAAAAAAATACGTCCTACATTGAACCAAACAAACACCACAATAAGGATGCGTAACTCTTAACACCTAACAAAATCTGGCATATAAAAGACCAATTTTTCTTTCTAATTTCGAATACCACTCAAAAACTCAAAGGCAATAAACATGATTCTTGGCTATAACTTGTTATAAAACTACCTTCAACTTCATTTCTTATCCAAATTGTTGCTAAATGGGTATAACCTATGACAGATACATAATGGTTTGAGTATCATGGATCAATTATGTGTATGAGAAAAATGAATTCTTTTAACTTGTGATACTTATAATTTGATGGATATATATATATATACATATATATAATGGTTTCATAACTCATAAGATTGTCAAAACGAACATTTGCTCGATAGTGATGCATCGAACACAGATCTAACAGGGGAACACAAATGTGGCTTAGGAGGCATTTGTAATGATTCAAGTGACCCTTCTAACATTTCTACAACTTTGTTTATAGGAGGACGGTTTGTGGGATATGTTTGTATGCACCATAAGCTTACCAAAATCATTTTTCTATGTAATTCTTGTTTAATGTCGCTCATAACCCCGCGATTCGCCACTTCATCCATAAGCTCAAGTTGATTGTAAACCCTTTCAGGGAAAAAATATGTCTCGCTACTACTTTGAGTATCGAAAACTATGTTTTTTCGACCAAATACTAGATCTAAGAGCATCATACCGTAGCTATAAACATCTGATTTGTGGGAAATGGGACCGAAATTTCGGCTGAAAACTTCTGGTGCAATGTATCCAATTGTTCCACGTGCTACTGACATTGATATCATACTATGCTTTGGTGGACACAGTCTAGCTAAGCCAAAGTCAGATATCTTTGGACGAAAATCTTCATCAAGAAGGATGTTATGAGGTTTAATGTCAAAGTGTAATATTTGTGTATTACAACCTCGGTGTAGGTAATCCAATCCCTTGGCGATTCCAACTGCAATATCGAACGTAGTTTCACACTTCAATGATGGGTTATTCTCTCCACCATCTATGAATTTTTCAAGTGATCCATTGGGCAAGAACTCAAAAACAAGAGCTCTTTTGTTACCTTGGAAACAAAATCCTAAAAGAGTGACGATATTGACATGATTTGTTCTACTAATGCTTACTACCTCATTAATGAATTCTTTCCCATTATCGCCCTTTACAAACTTCAATATTTTCACGGCTACAACACGACCATCATGTAGTTTACCTTTGTAAACAGTACCGTACCCTCCTTCACCGAGTTTATCTTTAAAAGAATTTGTCATTTTTCTTATCTTAGCATACGTGTATCTTGTTGGAGCAAGGGATCCATAACTCCGCACAAAAGTTGCGACATTTTGATCCTCTAATGTTTTACTCCATATAAATGTAAATTTATCCGTTGTGCATGTTATAATTGCATAGATAAATAGAGCAATCAATGCAATGATCCCTACAACTGCCACAATAAAACCATATATTAATTTATTATGATTGTTAAGATGATGAATATGTATGTAAATCATTTGTTGGATGGTAATAACAAATATAAACATATGAATATTGAGTAGTACCTGATCCAAGGATCAATACTAATTTTCTTCCTTCACCTGCACAAGAGAGTAGCTTGTACACATTAATATATATGTGCATAGAAGTATAGAACTAGTGTTCTTAAACGTTCAAATGAAGAAAGGAACTAACGCAAAGAATGGGCAACAATGTACTTTCAACATGGAAACGTAAACATTGTCATGTGGGCTTTTGTTTTATTCATCTTAATAAGTATATTATTAATATTTAATTATAATAATATTAATGTTACACACTTACACAATTATAAATGTTTACGATAAAAAATGTTTATTGTGAAGTGCGGGAACAGTAAATGTACACAATTTTGAGATGCCAAGCAAATTTATGTATTAATTAATTAATTAAGTGTAACTAAAATAATCCATTGTTGACATCAACAATGTCTACATGACAACTTTATATGAAAAAAATCCCTCCAAATCCAAAGATGAAGTCATAAATTAATGCTTTGTATTTTTACTGTGATGTTATGTTATTTGAAGAGATAAAAAATTACAAAAAAGAAAAAGCACAGAAGTCACATCGATTTAAAGAAATTATAAGTAATTGTTTGGTTGCATTCAATTTTCATGGAAAATTAAAATTCTTAGGAACGGTATCTTTGCCATGTTGTTTGGTCCTGAGAATTTAGAATTCACTCACCTAGCCCGAATTAAAATTCCTACGAAATAAAATTTTCTTAATTTCAACCAAACAAAATTAAAATTATTTAATTCATAGGAAATATTCCTTTTGTTTTTTTTTTATTTACTTACTTTCCTTTTTGAATTTTTTCTTTATAATATATACATTTCTTACTTTTATTCTCCTAACATTTATCAATTTAGAATTCTTAAGTATTTTTTCAAAATTTCTACTAATTTCAATAAAATTACATCTTTTATCTCTTTTCTACCCCTTTTTTTAATTTTTAGGAATTGTTTGGTTGCCTACATTTCCTATGGGCATTCAAAATTCCAATGAATTTCATTTTGGCCACGTTGTTTGGTTGACACAAAAAAAAAGAGAAATATAGGCAATAAAAATTCATGGAAATTTTGACTTCCCATAAAACATGAGAATTTACTTACCCAACCCCCCTTGGTACGTTATAATTCCTATGGGAATTTATTTCCCCCACTACTAACCAAACAAATTTTTTAAATTCTTATGAATTTAGTGGTAGAATTAAATTCCTACAAATTGAGAATTCATGGAAATTTTTTCCCTAATGAACCACACGACGCCTTAATATAACTTTTAATCATCATTGTTTTTCTACTACCAATTAATTTGTTGATTTTGATGAAAACTAAGTATGTAAATAAAAAAAAAATTAAAAAAAAATTAAAAAAAAAAAACAAAGGGAGTGTATAATAGGATAAAGAAAGTTAATTTAAATAAACTACCAAATTATTCCGATTGCAACCAAATAATTTTAAAAAAAAGGTCTGCATGTGTAATTTGTCATTATTGTTTCAAATCAGAATTCTGTAATTTGTCAGACACTTGATTTGCTACAATTCACGAATTCTCTGTTCTTGAATTTACAAACTCCATAACCTAAATTAGATTCAACACCAAAAACAATAATTCATGGCAAATTATTATATGCTACGTGGTCCTGGCCAAAACGACGTAGTTTTGGAGTTAAAAAAATAGTTTTTTACGTAAAATTAGTTTCCTAAATACATGGAAAAATCAGTTTTTAGGGAAAATCAGTTTTTAGGGAAAATCAGTTTTATTAAAAGTAGTTTTTATATTCATAAAAAAAATCAGTTTTATACGTAAAAATCAGTTTTTTTTCTAAATTAAAAGAACAACTTAATTCCTTGCTTAATCTTTTATAATATTTTTCGTAAAATCAGTTTTTTTAGTAGTAAGACATTGAAGATTCACGTATTCGTTGGATTTTATATGATGGATGATGTTGTTGTGCGGAGGTTGCACATTAAAGAATAAACATGAAGAATTGAAGATTGCACATGAAAAAATGAATGTTCCACATGAAAAAATGAACATAAACAATTGAAATTTGCACATAAAAAAATGAAGATTGCACATGAAAAAATGAACATGAAGAATTGAAGTTTGCACATAAAAAAATGAATATTGCACATGAAAAAAATGAACATAAAGAATTGAAGTTTGCACATCAAAAAATGAAAATTGCACATGAAAAAATAAACATGAACAATTGAAGTTTGCAAATCAAAAAATGAAGATTGCACATGAAAAAATGAAGATTGCACATAAAAAAATGAATATTGCACATGAAAAAATGAACATGAACAATTGAAGTTTGCACATAAAAAAATGAAGACTGCACATAAAAAAATGAAGGTTGCACATAAAAAAATGAAGATTGCACATGAAAAAATGAACATGAAGAATTGGAGATTGCACATGAAACGATACTGTTGGCTGTTGCTATTTTTGGGGAAATTTTTTTTTTAAAAAAAAAATCACATGCACTGCACTGCAACAAGACTACGCGCGAGAGCACACTGCTTTGCAGTCCCGAGACTATAATATACTTATTGAACGTAAAAAGCTGATTTTTACGTTAAAAAAAAAAAAACTGTTTTTTTTATGAATATAGAAACTGATTTTAGGTAAAAAAACTATTTTTTTTTAACTCCAAAACTAGGTCGTTTTGGCGACGGACTACAGTATGCTTATTGATAATTCATACAATAATCAATTAATCAAATAATAACAAAACAGATCGAATCAAACCTGATGAAGATTGAGAACACGTTAATGGCTGACCTCCATTAACACAATGACACACAAACTTATTCCGAGACGATCCACATCTTCCTCCAGAATCTTCACACTTCGAATACTCTCCAAAATCAGCCGTGTACACCATTTCAACAGCCGAATTCGTCAGAACATTCCACAGCGAAACATTCCGACCACCACCTACACCGCCACCGCCGCCGCCTCTCATCTCCTCTACTTGCGTCGCACTCACCGGAACACTAACATTGTTCGAGCAATCGCACGACGAATTCCGACCACCATCATCAAAGTAATAAACAAATCCATTAGTATTATCAGAATTAGTGCATCGAAACGATTTCGACTTCGTTTCAATCGCGTTCTTACATCGATTATCGGCTTTATCGCAGCCATAAAACAGGGTAATTTCACTGTAATTAGGGTTAGGTTTTAGGAAAGGATTGAATGTGAATTTACTAGTGTCCCGTACATAACAGGTTTGCAAGAGGTTATCGCGAGAAATAAGAATGATGTGAGAAGATGAATTAATGGATTCCACTTGTAATTCTAAGAATCCATTGTTGTAGACGCTCACTGTAGGAAACTCAGCACCAGGAAGACAGTTGAGCTTCAAGTTAGGGACACCACAGATTACGGGTCTGTCGCCTCCGCAAAACGGGTACCCGATGTTTTTGACCCGACCACATGAGTACAAAGTGGAGCATGCTGAGTACTCTGGATTCGCGCCATTAGAGGGTGGTGGAAGAAGAAGGAGAAGAAGAGGCAAGAAGAATATGGATGATGATGATGGGTTGCCGAAATGAATGATTATTCTCCAAAATTTGCAGATCAACATTTTTTAATTTTTTTTAAATTATTATTATAAATATTAATAGCAGTTCTTATTTTATGTTCAAAGTTCAAACACAGTGTTTTAATGGAAGTATTTTTATTTTTTTTTTAAATTAAGTCATAGACGCCATAGACAGTGGATGGAATTATGGAAATTTCAAAGGGAAAAAAAAGTTGGCTTTGGACTCCAACTCCACTTTACAGAAAAGCCAGGAAGGTGGAATAATTTGACTAGTCACCATTCATGAATGAACAACTCACTCTAGTTAATAACAATAAGTTAATAACAATATAAGTTAATAACAATATGAACAACTCACTCTAGTTCAACAAAACACATGTCAAAAAATGAATAAATAAATGTATTAGACATGATTTTATAAGATATGATTGAACTTATTCAAAATTGATAAAGCCTGATTAACGTGATAAATTCTGATAGCGAAAAGTCTTGATAAGATATAATTAATCTTGATAAAATTTATCTTACCTAAACTAATTGACATTGATAAGCTCCTAATAAGACATGCTTGAAACTTATAAGAGCTTATAGGAATGGTTCCAACTTATTAAAATTGATAAGATATGATGATTATTAGCCTTGACATACAATGTCTGATCTGACGTGAACTAACCCGATAAACTTATTAAAATTGATAAGATATGATGATTATTATCTAACATATTTAAAACTGATAAAGCTTGATGAAAAGTCTTGATAAAATCTAATTAACCATGGTAAAAACTTATCTTACTTAAACTAATTGACACTGATAAGCTCCTAATAAGACATGATTGAAACTTATAAGAGCTTATAGAATTGGTTGCAACTTATTATAACTTTGTAGTTCTTCTTGGTCATGATTGAAATTTTTTGGTCATAATTGAAACTTATTAGAACTTATTGTCATATTATCGTAGACAAATAATACTCCATCCATTTATTTTTACTTGTTACAATTCTTTGTGTATATAGTATAATTCAAACCATAAATTTAAGTGAATTATAAAAAATTAGATATTAATAAATTAGTCAAAACTTCTTAATTTTGATTCTAAAAAGAAAATGTACTCATAAAAAAAAGAGGAGTATAACATAATATCCATAAAAAAATACAATATAAGTTTTAATTTTTAAATCTCTATTAAATAAGGGAAGGGGTGAGCCGCGGCGGTGTTTAAGTGAATTACTATTTTACCCCTCCCTTAACAAAATAACATCAAAACTTATATACCCTCCGTCCTTTAAAGAATGTCCCATTCACTTACGTGAAAATATATTTGGATATATTTGATAAAAAATTATAACAATTACAGTACATATTAAAAAAGTACACATTGAGCCGAGTCAAACAAGATCACAGTTGATTATATTTTTCTTTATATAATAGAGATTATGGAAAGTCATAGTTAGCAAATGAATAGTAATAAAAGTCAATATGACGATATGAGGCTTTCTTTTAATTAAAAAAAATTATATATCATTGCACGCATCGTGTGCATATAAAACTAATACTCTATATAAACCTATGAATTCTTTCTTTAACTAACGCGCAAGGCATTTATAACAAAAAATTATCTTGGTGAAGGTGCATGAGGGGTGTGAGCGTGTGACATTACTACATTAGGGCTCCGTTTGTTTTGATAGAAAATATTTTCCCAGAAAATGATTTTCCACCCTCTCTCCATTCTCGATGGAAAACAATTTTCTTTAAGGTGGAAAATGTCACTTTGAAAAAGGAAAACTATTTTTCTTTTGTGGAGAACGAATGCCACATTTTCGTTCTTACTCTTTACTTCTCCTTTATTCACATCTCCCATTATTCTTTCATTTCTATTTCATTTTTTCTTCTCTTCATAAGTTTTTCTCTAATCAAACAAACAAAGAATTTTTTTTTACATCTATGTTTTCAATTCAAAATTATTTTTCTTCAAAACAATCGGAGCCTAGGATCAAACCCACCCAATGCACTGTTCCGAAGAGCCTGACTTCTACCACTTGGGCCATGCCAGTGAGTACGGAGAATTTATTTGATTGAAAACTTCAAACTATCCAAGACCATTTTGGAGTATTGTTATAAATTCAATTATCATTTCATCTATTGTAAGCCATCAAAGGCGCCAATGCTGACCCCTTTGGAGTATTATTATAGTGGTATATCAATTATCTAACTATTGTAAACCCAAACTCATTGGATCTAAAAAACTCAGAACCAAAATTTTATAAATGGGTCGGATCCTTGCGGATCTGGACCGGATCCAAAACCCATTGTAATCTCTATTCATGACATGTTAATAATCTTATATGCTAACGTAATAGTATTATACTACGTAATAGAGATGGGGAAAATGAATGTAAGTGGTGGAATAATTAGTCATGTTCAACGGGATGGGTCAGGTCGGGCCGGGTCGGATATTTATCAGGCCGGACTGGGGCAGGGTTTGTATATTCTTTAACGGGCTGGGCCGGGTCAAATCCTATCTGGCCCGGCCCGACCTAACCCGTCTTATACAACAAAATTACAAAGTCAGTAGCAGGAGCTAGCGTACAACTACTGGAAAACTTTGGTAAATTATTCCTTGTATAAACAATTATGAGTCAACTACCGCAAGCTATAATTAACTACTGTAAAATTTATAAAATTATGAATAAAACAATTTGAGTATCTCAGAAAATTCGAACAATAGTGAGAATTTTTTTGACCCTTTAAAAGCCCGCCCTGACTCGCTTAAGCTCGTTAAATTGTTGACCCTATTAAGACCCGCCCTATTTATAAAAAGGGTTGAGTCATTACATTTTTAAATGGATCGAGCCAGGATTTTAAATGGGACCCCACCCCATTAAACAGGCCTAGGAATAATGCACAAATAAGAAAACATACTGAATGAAATTATGAAAAGCAGCAAAAAAAAAACCCAAACTTGAGATGAATACTTTTTTGGTTTTAATTTAAATTTTGAATACAAACCTCATGCCACGTGTCAATAATTGGGGAATCATGGTTTTACTGTCTCTTGTGGAAAAGTTAAGGATATTTATTGATTTATAAATTTATAGCTACAGTTCAAACAACTTGCGGGGATAGCTCAGTTGGGAGAGCGTCAGACTGAAGATCTGAAGGTCGCGTGTTCGATCCACGCTCACCGCATATTGTTTTAATTATTTTTCAAGCCCCCCTATTTAAATCATCTTAGATACTGTAGTTGAAATGATATCCCTACTTTTATTTATTATTTATATTTTTTAAATCCCCCAATTTCATGCGGTCTTAGTTTAGTTAGTTGAAATGAAAACCCCATTAAAACAGAATTTTAATAAAATTAAATTAGCAGAAAAAGTTTTGCACTTTTTAAACTCACATCTTTACTTCTTCATAAATACTATAGCAAATTAGCAATGGTTTTCTATCCTTCTCCCTATTTTTCTATCTGTCTAATATTTTTAGTGATTTTTATTGTATAGGTTTTTAGCAAATGAGTAAATCTGGATTATATAAGGGGAGAGGCCTGGAGAGGTGGCGACGGTGTTCAAGTTATAATATAAAAAAGCTCTCAAGGAAGTTAATTTTATGCATATATGATTTTTTTTTTAATCAAGTCGATTTCGATCAATCCAAGGTTGAATTACTTACTTTTTGTACAAAATTTTGAATTCCCAGTAGAAAGAGATTTTGCTAATGAAAAGGCTTTTAACGCTATCTAATGTCCTTTTTTTCCATGTATTTTTTAAAATACGTTTTTTTAGAACTCAAAAGTACGTTTTTTTTTAACTGCCATTAAAAATTCATCTGATTACTCAGTGTTATAGTTGGATGTGATAGACACCTATTGTTCAAACACATTTTTTTTATATATTCATTATCTATGTATTTAGATTCTAGGCGATATCGTTTTACAATAGAAAAACATAACTAGAAATCTATTTTCTTCTATTAAAAAAATTGAAAATATTCGATAAAGAGATAGATCGAAAATATTGGATTTGGATGTAGTAGAATATTCATTCATAAAAGAAAATACAAATTCTTATGAAATTTATTAAGATTAATAAAAAAATAAAATTTAAATAATGAATAAAAATTTTGAGTTCTATCTCTATTGGTATCCCGACACATTTTGGATTCCTTGGAATTTGTTCTGCCTGGTGGTATCAAAATGCCACTGTGTCGGGATATCTTATTTGTCTCCCCATGAAAATGGATATCTCCAGATTTTTTTTTTTAAGTTCAATCTTTTTTTTTCTTCTCCACTCAGACCACTCCACCTACTCGGCTTCATATATTGAAAGTAACTAGTTTTTGAGCCCGTGCAAGGCACGACTTATTTTGTAAAAAAATCAAAAATAAAAAACAATTTTAGAAAATGATATAGTATTCTATTATTGTATTTTATTTATTAATGTTTACACCAAATCAACCAATGATCACCTTGTCTCAAGTTGACTTCAAAATTAATTTACAAAACACTAGAAATTGGAGGGAGTATGATAATTGATGGAAGGGTAATCAAAAGGGCTATAATTAATATTACGTATTGTTCAAGGAAAAAAAATTTAAAAAATAGTTGTCTTAAGAAGATGACACTTGGCAAAAAAAAGTTTTTGTTTTAAATATATAACTCGTATTGAAGCCCGGGCGTTGCCCCGGGCCATACGGTTATATTATGTCTATTGGATTCTATCGTTTTTATATATATACATGTGTGTGATTTATAGAAAGCAATATAATGAAATCGTGGTTATAAATTAAAGATAGTTATGCAAGTTTTGAAACATAAAACAATACAGAAATATCCTAATAGTATTTTTGAAGAACGTTTTAAAAGTTAATACACTAATTAAGAAATTTAATTTTTTAAAAAAAATTGTAAGTTGGTTAAAAAAAAGAGTTGTATTTTTAAGTAAATTTCAGTAATTGACCCAACTTTAAAAAATGGTTTAATTAAGTTTGACTATGAGATTAAAAAAATTACATTTAATATTTAATTTTGAATACGTGTAATAAGAATTATAAATGAAAAAGACGATTTAACAATAAATCAATATGTTTTAATAAAGAGGGATATATAAAACAACAATCAAAGATAGTTAAGTTTGTAAGTGTATGTTATCTGGTAGGATAAAGTTGGATTCAACATTTCTCTAACTATATTTCTTAATTATTAAATGATTTGACATAGTTGATGAATTTAACATTATAACACAGGTAATCATAACATATTTTTAATTTTTTTAAAAAGTGCACACTTTAAAATCTATTCTCTTCTTCTAAAAAGCACCTCCCTCCTCTCTTTGCGACAAGTGTCACGACATGTAATATCTCATTTCGCTGTCACTTAGACAAAGACACCCTAAGATGCGCCACATGTATTCCTATACTGCATGCTCTAACCGAGTGGTGAATTAATAACTAAAGCTACACAACCACTACTCTACACTCTCACTTATTATCAATATTATTCATTCCCTCCACTATATACAATCAAATATCAATACTCTTTTTCTAAAACGTGTTGAGCTTTTTCGCAATCTAACATGTGTCGGGACAAGTCATCTTTACATATGTCACCTCATGACAGCACATGCCTATTTTGTCATGTGTCACCATTTTTCATAAAAATAATATTTACAAAAAAATAAAAATAAAAATGCATTTACTAAGATTTGAACTCACCATAATAATTTTTACAAAAAAAATGCGTTTACTAAGATTTGAACTCACCATCCCTATAATACCGTAACTCTACCATCTCATCTACACCATTTTATTGTTCAAATTGACATATCAAAATGTATAATATCATGTAAGAAAAAAAAAACAAGTTTAAATTTTTATTAAAGAATCATCCAATCGAATAAGTGTAAATTCACGATTTTCCATCAATCATATCCACATACCTTCTTTCATCATCAATTCATCAAACCAATATATGTTAAACAAATTTATTGTCAATCTAACATTAGAAAAATTCAGATCTTATAAGATTACATTAAAAAAATCAGATGAAAAGAATGCACCAATAAAGGAGTTTAATTTTTAATTTTGCAAAATAAGAATATTTAAATTAAAAATTCATTCAGTGACCCGGGACATCGTCCGGGACAAAATCTAGTTACTTCCTCCATAATAAAATAAATGTTACACTTTAATAATATTTTACTTACGTTTATTATCAAAGTATAACATTTATTTTGTTATGGAATAAGTTAAAAAATTATAAGATTCAATAACTTATTAATGAAAAATAATGATATCCTCTTTTATTTGTGTATCACAAAACCTTAATAAAATTTATATTTCGTATAGATTAGTGTGTCAAATCTAACACTTTAGTCAAAGGTCGTGCAACATATAATTGTTTTTAAGGGAGCCTTAACAATAGAACAATATTCTTAAAAAGAGTAATTATTGAAACAATAATTAGAGTTGGTTGAGGTGGTAATTGTGTATGGATTTGATAGCTAAGTGTTGAGTTCGAATCTTAACACAATCATATTTTTTAAATATTTAGGGTGTGTTTTAATATATTTGGTATAGATAACTAGCATAGCACCCGTGTGATGCACGACCTCAATATTAACTTTATAAATAATAATGTAACGATTTGCATAATTCATTTGTTGATATATTGATTTTAAAATCATATTAAAATTTTATCTTTATAAATAGCAAGCTATATTAATATATGTTTTTTAATAAAAAAATACCTATACAAAACAATGAGTAATCTTTTTACAAAATCATGACGTACTAACCCCCAAACAGAACATTAAGTAACCATTATACTAAACATCCGGTAATTCATATATATACTACATATATAATAAATTTTCAGTAACACAGTCTAAACATGAAAAATGCACGGCTTAAAAAATTATTGTGAAATTTATTTTGCGTGAAATATTAAAAATATTACATAAAATAATGAACTTCATTTTTTTTAAAAAAAAAATCTTAAATTAAATCGTTAGAAAATTATAGTAGGTTCTGGAAGAGGAGTTGAATCATGAAATTTGTGCAACATGAATTAGCAAATACAGTAATATCAATGCAATATTATATTCATATTTTACCATGAAATACAAAATATTATAATATTAAAAAAAAAAATTCAAAATGAAAGTTCTATATTATTAGAGCCTTAAAATCTAATCTTCAATTTCATTTCAGATCATGAAATATTGACCGCAATAAATCTAGATGTTAAAAGCATCTTTTATTGTGACACAAGGAAAAAAAAAACCGATTTCATTGATGAGTAGTAGTTAAGGTAACATCCAGTTCAAAAATTAATGGAGAGACGGTGATTGGCAATGAGAGTTTTAAGTAGAAAAGAGAGTTTTCAATCCCTATAGGGGTGTTTGGTAAGTAGAGTTTCAAGAGAGAGTTTAGGGTTGAAAACTCTCAAAACCAAAAAGCTCCTAATAGGAGTTTTTTCTTTAGAGAATTAGGAGAGAGAAAAAAGAAATGACTCTTAAACCTACAATTTTAATACTAACAAATGATTAAACATGTATAATAACGTCATTTTACACCAATAAAAAGAACCAGCTTTTAGTAATCAGCTAAGTTTTACTTAAACACATTTTTGTGAAAAGCTAGCCAAATATGCAGTCAAATCTTCTAAACAAAAAGTTAAAACTCTATACTTTAACTCTAAACTTTAACCGCTAAACTCTAAACTCTATTTGCCAAACAGGGCCAAAGTTCCAGCCCCTAATTATTATCCGGTTTTCCAATCCAAATTTTCAGAAATCCAAACATTTGGATATCTCTGCATATCCGAATTTTTCGGATCGGATCAGGAAAAAATTAAAAGTAAATCAGAAATTCTGATATTCGGATATTTGGATTGGATATGATCCGGTATCCAAAAATTGCGACCTCTAATTATTATCTTTGTTTATAACGGGTACCAAATGAGCGACTAGAAAGACCGAAACATTTTAATTCTCAATATTGTATTACTTAGGCCCTGTTCTTTTGGACTTAAAAGCTACAGTAATCAGATCAGATCAGTTTAGCTTTGTTTTAATTTTATACTCTCATAAAATAATACCCCCACCTAATTAGTTCAAATCAGATCAGTTCAGATCAGATCGGTTCAGTTCAGTCCTAAAGAATAGAGCCTTAGTAGCAATAGCCTACAGGCGCGGTGAGTGGCCTATGCAAGCTGACCACTTGCACAAGGCCCAAAATCCAAAAGGCCTAATTTTAAACAATTGTGTTTTATAACTTATAGGAATAATGGAATCTAATAATCCCATCTTTAGTCGGTCTGAAAGTAACAAACTTACTTTTTGATTAAAAGATAACAAACCTACCTTTAAGGTTTAGGAAAAATTGCCAAGAATAAGTCAACCTTTGGGCGATCTTCCATAAATAAGCCAAACTTTTGAAAATCTAGAAATAATCTAACCTTGTTATCATTTAAGCCAAAAATAAATCAAATGATTTTTTTTTGTTTTTTATCAATATTTTACAATCATTCAATCTATTTTTTGCTTTAAATGATAACAATAACTTGAAAAAACAGATAACTAATACATTAAATAATCGTTTAACCTATTTTTGGCTTAAATGACAACAAGGTTAGCTTATTTCTGGATTTTCAAAAGGTTGGCTTAATTGTGGAAGATCGGCCAAAGGTTGGCTTATTCTTGGCAATTTTTCCTAAGGTTTATTTGTTTTCGGTGCACCCTAGCAGTTTGTGACTTGATGTAAGAGGTTGAATTGGAACGTGACAATCCCTCATTGGTTTTAAAAAATTAATAGGTTAATTAAACCAAAAAAAATCAACCAATGAGGGATTGCCACGTTCCAATTCAACCTCTTACATCAAGTCACAAACCAATAAGGTGCACCGAAAATAAATAAACCTTAAAGGTAGGTTTGTCATTTTTTAATCAAAAAATAGGTTTGTTACTTTCAGGCCGACTAAAAGTGGGATTATTAGATTCCATTATTACTAACTTATATTAAAAAAAAAAAACTTTGAAATTTCGATCAATTATCCCATATTCATCCCACTAACTTTCCTCATTATTTACACAAATCTCATTTTACAACATTTGAATTTATTTTGCTTAACCTTCCTCTTTATTTTTTCCCCTAATTACTATTTTACTTGTACAATTCCCATAAAAACTAGCTAGAAAACAAATCTTTGCATATTTCTTAATTATCTTCTTTACAATTAAATTTCTTATTCTACCAAAAAATAATTCAATACACTACTTAATATTTTAACGATTTTAAGGGATATTTTCCAACCTTAATTTCCATATGTCAAACGGTTTATTTTTCACTGTTAATCACTACCAAATTTGAATTTCTTATTTAATCACAACAATATCAGTGTTTAGACTATTTTTAGAAGAAAAATATACAATATGATGATTTTTTAAAATAAAGTTAAAATATTTTGAAATTGAAGGGCTACATTTTCAATGATAGAACAAGAGTAGAACAAGGGAAAGTGATATTGGGACAACCAATATTGATATTGGTACACCACATTGAGAGAGGAATATAGAAAAATATACTCTCATAAATGGTGTGCCAATATCAATTTTAGTATGCCTTTATCATTTTCCTAGAACAAGGCCTCATAAATCTTAATTGATTAAGACGGTCCTGATAGCCTAATAGTTGTGCACCAATTCATGCACCATATTGATAGACAGATAATAAACAATAATTCGTGGGCTATTTACCATGCTAATCAAAGATGCATCATATTATAATTTGTTATTGTTATTCAGAAAAGTATATGGTCATTATAATTTTTTTAGGGGTTGCAAATCTATAATTAAAATAACTACAGCAATCAATAAAAATATCATCCTATCTTAATGTTTTTATTTATAAGGCATAAGGGATGTCGTTAGTGGTCACCTGTTAGCCCACAAGGCCACAACTCCACTCCTTATACTTTTACACCATTATCATCACAGTATCAATAAAACAAAACTGAAATAAAAAAAATTAAAAAAAAAAAACATGGAAGAAAGAAGCAAGAATAATTTCCTTAGCTCTCAATGCATCCAGATTTCATCACTAGAAGTCTATATATAACAATGAAAAAAACAAGTATGACCACTAAGGTATATTGTCTTCAACTTATTTTTTTTTTATAAGATAATATGTGGGATATTAGGCCTTGGAACCGGTTCTACTACAGGTCATCCGACCCAATTTTAACCAACACACGCATCTGTAAAAGGATAATAAGGAATCCTCGCAAATGCGTGCGGTGAGAATCGACCCCAGGACCTCGTGCCTGGAATTCTGAAACCCTAACTATTCTTCATCCTCATTGTCTTCAACTTATTAGATCGATATGAGACCTTCTCTGAATTTATAAGAACATAAACTTAATTTATTTAACATAGAAGGGAACACACCCTATGACATAAGGTGCGTTTAATTCAACCTAAATAAGCACATGAGCAAGCACATGCTCATGTGCTTATTTTAAGAAAATCCAGATCAAATTATATTAGAAAAATTCATATAAGATGAGAAAAATTATAATTATAATAATAACTACAATTACGAAACAGATCAGATTAAACATCCATATAACAACGGGATCAAAAAATTTAAGATAAAGAACATAAAATTTCAGATGAATGAACCTATGAGGGTTAAAAAGTGCAGGGATTGGAACAAAGTGGTTGATTCACTTCACGAAGACAATAAGGAAGCTTAGATAACCTTCTCCACTCTCTTCTCTTCCTAAAATAACTAGCTGCATCTTCATGCATTCTTCCCAAGGCGTCCTCATCAAAACCATCATCATCATCACCATCACCATCATCATCATCATCATCATCATCATCAATAGAAGCAGGTTGCAGAAAGTGATGAACAGAAACAAGACTCTCTGTATAACCAACAACATGTCCAACTTCAGCATAAATTCGTAGGGGCTCTACTTGTTTAGTTTCCAGATTATACCAAGCAATCTCACTATGATCATCCAAGTAATGAATAAACACCACCCCATCATCCTTCCATGTCATCAACTGGTTTCCTGTAATCACCATTTCAGGCACCTGTATAACCTGTTTTTTACTCCAAACCCCATCAGACCCGTACCCGTTTAAACCCCAAATAGTTATACCCGCCGTTGTATTATAACTATGATCATATACAATCGGGTACATAAGGTGGGACCCTTTGTTCATAAGGTTCACCGCAGGCCACCCCATTTCATCCGGCATGAGAGTCACCGTGAATAATTCATCAACCATATTAAACGACAACAAACAATTACTATTACTATTATCAACATCACAACCAATCCAATGACAAATTCCGCCATTGTTAGTCGTACAATTACCCCAACACAAACACTCTCCATTTTCCCCAAATCGAACCCCTGCATCATCAACTCGCCTCCAATCATTACCTTTAAGAGAGTACACCATTGCGACACTCGTGTTCGCATCATCGTTTCCATTGAAGCTCACAACCTTGTAATCGTTCGATTTGGTATCAAACCCTAACCCGTTACTCAATCTAATTTCGTCCGACTTAGGGATTTTGAATACCTCTCTCGTTGCAGGATTCCAGATCAAAAGCACCAAACTGTCACAATTGAATCCTTTAAGGAGCGTGATGAGGAAGAGGCCGTTGCACGGGCCGTGAATCGCGAAATCGTTAATGATTTCAGAGTGACTAACGCCGAACCGCGGTGTTAGGTCTGTTGCGGAGGAATCGCACGGCCTGAATTCGAAGGCGGTTTTATAGCTCAAATTATGGTATGAAAAAATGGAGATATTGCAAATAGGGCTAAATGATGATAGAAGAGAATCATGAGCATCTTCATTGCTTTGATTCTGGGTTTGTAACAGATTCAAACGAGTTGAATAGTGTTTGGTGGCGAATTCAGGTGATTTTATGAGGGAATGCCAATACTTACACACACAAATTGATCGAATAAGGGATTTCACTGGTAATCTTGATAAGATCTCGATCAATAAATCTTCTTTCAATTGCATATTCTCTGCCATGAATATTCACACCTTTGAGAAGAATTATATATAAAAAAAATAATAATAATTCATACCATGCATGACGCATGAGCAGGGAGGGAGAGAAAATGCATCATCTAATTCTTTGTATTCATTCCTATTTTCCACAATTTTCGAATCTATAATTTATTCGGTGTTATGTCATTAGCCCACGTGTTTATGAATTATGATGATTGCTTCACACCTTTTAAATCACAAAATAAATTAAAACAAACTAGGTTTTTGGCCCGTGCATAATGCACGGGTTTTGTATATATTAGATTAACAATTGTATATTTTCATTTTTTATTTATGATGATTTTTGAAGACTGAAATTAAAACTTAATAATTCATAAAAAAATAAAAAAAATGTATCAAATTTATAATTATTTTAAAGATTATAATATATACATGTGTAAATCAAACACATGTTTGAAACTTATGTGTAGGGAAGATGACACATGACAATTTTTTTGTAAAATATCAAGTACATGTGTCAAAGTTATGTGTGGGGAAATTGAAAAGTTTTATCAAATGTAAATAAATTATTAATTTAATTGTAATTGGAAAAGAAAAATAATTTGTTACCCCCAAAAAAAACACTTTTTATAAAGATGACACATGGTAAAATCTTTTTAGAGATATCAAGTACATGTGTGAAACTTACTATTTTTTGGACCCGTGTAAAGCACGGAGGAGATTTTTAATTGAACTTTATATTTTACTTTGTATATAATTTTGAAAGTATTAAATAGAATGAGATAAAAAAAATGATAACGACTAAACGTGAGAAAAATAAGATGGCAAAAGCAACGTTTTTTTCAAGAAAATAATCACTTGTTTTTTAATATCAATGATGATTATTTGATACGTGTAATATCTTTGATGGTTTTTAAGAGGTGAATGATATTATGTGCATATGTTAAATAATTAATGAGTGTAAAATTGTAACTAAAAGAAATAATTAGGAAATGAAAATATGAATGAAGTTACACTTGACAAGTTGATGTAAGAAAGCAAAGATGAAGAATTGAGAGGGAGAGATGACATGTGTCAAGCAAAGATGAAGAGTTGGGAGCGAAAAATGACATGTGTCACTAGGATAGATTGGGAAGAGTTTTAATATTATAGGTATAGATATAGATATAGATGTGTGGGGAAGATGACACATGGCAATTTTTTTGTAAGATATCAAGTACATGTGTCAAAGATATGTGTGGTGGTGTGTTTTAATACAATAGGTATAGATGGGCCAACAAATACGGAACCAACAACCAAACTTTTTACCATGAGTTTACATCTTCTCACTATATTCAATAAGATAATTTCAAATATTATAAATAACTTTCAATAATTGTGACTCGGGGCAATGCTCGGGCCAGAATGCTAGTTAAATATTTAAAACAAGAACTTTTTTTTTACTTGAACAATATTAATTATATATAGACCTTTTGATTACCTTTTCATCAATTATCATACCCTCGATTTCTAATGTTTTATGCATTAATTTTGAATTCAACTTTAGAATTCCTAGGGTGATTATTGGTTGATTTAGTGCAAGCATTAAAAAATAAAAAATAAAAACAATAATAGAATTCTATATCATTTTTTAAAATTAATTTTTATTTTTGATATTTTCTTTTAAAAATAATTCGTGCCTTGCATGGACTCAAAGACTAATTGTTTACCAAAACGAGGTGTTTGTTTTGAAGATTAGATATCGGGATAGAGTATGTTTATCTATATTATAAACTATAAGAAAATAAATTGACAAGCGGCGATGTCCTTATTCATTCTTTATAATTGTTAAACAAATTGGGACAATTTTGTCATTTGTGTACTAAAATCTTCCATAATGATATATGATTTTTGAAATCATTAACAACTTTATTTAAAACAAGTAATCACAATTTTAAAAATAGCTTTGAAAATTAATTATAAAATTGTATTATTTGAATGTTTTTAACACTCAAAATTAATTCATAAATAATAAATCCTTTAGAGAAATAAATTATTTACTCAATTTGTAATATACTTACTATGTATAAGCGAACAGAAGAAAATAGAATAAATTTTAAAAAATCAAATAAATATCTATTTAAGAGCTAGATTTTATGTGAGAACTTATTAATTTTATTGTCATTCTAATGTTGTTAACGAATATTTTAAAATCATCGCACGCATTGTGTGAAAAAAAACTAGTTATATAAGCTAAGGGGAGTAGTAGTGTGACGACCCGATTCGCTTAAACCGGCGCGGAAGAAACCGACGAGTCGAATAGTCAGTTCTAACAAACTAAAATACTTAAAAATTAAAACAAAACTTCAAATTGAATATACACTAAATCCAAAAGTATAACACCCACAAGATTGTACATGTCTAAACCCAAATGTCACTACCACTACTACGAAACATATTAACTCCAAAATAAATGTCAGAGTTAGAAAATACAACTATCACTACTATAGTTCCAACTAGAAATGTAAAACAACAAAACAAGATCTAAATAACATCGGCACTCGCCCAACCCAAAGCTAAGCAAGAACCTCATCATCAGAATTACCTAAAAAATAAACAACAGTCCACCGTCAGTGGCGAGTAACATAATTGTCCCACCCTAATGGGGATACACATATCATAGCATAAATCAAACAATCAAATCAAACAATCAAATCAAACATACCAATCATGTGGACCAACATATCATAATATCAATAACAATAACCACAAGTAATCATGCCGACTCGATTAACTTTAATCATTAATTAACAACCAAAACTTTGGCGCAATCATTTACATACTAGACCGGACTATGCACGTACGAACGCATCTTACGCGATCGAACTTTCTACTATGTCAGGATTGAGAATCTTACTCCCAACCCCATGAAACCCATCTTACGGGAAATCCATATCCGAAGACGACATAGTAAGACCACCAACTATCCCAATACCGCGGATAGGATAGGGACAACGTCTTAACCCAATTCTTAGAATCTTACTCTAAGATTAGGCGTCTAATAGTAAAATCAAGCAAATCTTTAACTTTAATTTACATTCTTAGTTAATCTTAAGTTGCATCTTACACCTTGACTTAAGAATAACATGTAAATCAACCAATTTTGAAACCTCTAACATCAATCTTTAACTTTCTTTATCTTTTCTTTAATTATCTTTAACTTTCAAGACTTGACCAAGAATTGTCAAGACTCATAAAGAACTCAACCAAGATTCAAGAACTCAATCAAGAACTCAATCAAGATTCAAGAACTCAACCTCATAATCATCATCAAAATTCACGCATAACAAGACAAATATAACAACTTTTTCATCAAAACTTCACAAAACTTGAACATGATCATCATCAAACATGAAATTAACATAATCAATCATAAAATACATATAATCAAGGTAAATTTCATCACAAAACCATTACCCAAATCAGCCCATACTTCACGCATAAAATGGGTACATAAACATCAATTCCGGTTTAATCTAATCACTTAATCTACCCTATGAATCATAGCATACCAACTAGGATTAGGATAGCATGTTACCTTATTGATGAACAAGCAATTAAACACCAAAAACTTGCTGCCCGGAAACTACCCACACGGCCAAGCAACACGGACCACACACGGCTGCCACCACGGACACGGTGCACCACCACGAACACCACACGGCCACCTCACGAACACGGCCCAATCAGCACGGCTTCCAAGCACGGCTTCACCACCCACACGGCTTCAACCCCACGAACCAAACTCAACACGCAACAACCCGGAACCCAACCTAAACAAATGATCTTGATCACAAAAGATGAAGACAAGTGGGTATTTAATTACTTAAAGATCAATAGGATATGAATCTTTAAGTTTTGGGATGGAAGGTTGATGAACAAATTGGTGGATGATTATGGCCAAAAATGGCGTGTAGAAGGATGGCAAATGGAGGGAGTTTGTGTTTAATCTTTTGATGGCAAAAGATGATTAAATGAGCAAATGGTGTTTAAGCCTTACTAACAACCTCTATTTATAGAAGTTAGTTAGGTGTGAAAACAAGGCAAGTGACAAAAACCAAGCCACCTATCCTAAGGGGCCGGCCATGGGTCACGAAAATGGCCTAAATTAACACTTGGGCCATTTGCACTAAATCATGACTAAACATGATTAAATCCGCACTTGACCCAAAACTAAATTAATTAATTAGAAAATTAAATAATAAAAATTCTAATTGATTAAATAATAATAAAATAAATAATAATCAACCAAAAATAAAATAAATTGAATTCAATCGAAATTATTCACATAAGATAAAATAAATAGTCCAAAATAAATTTTGGACCATACATAAAATCACATAAATAACAAATAAATAAATGGCAAAAATACCGAAAAACCTGGGCCATTACAAGTAGTGTACCCTAGAAAAGTACATGTTACAGCTTAGAGCTTGTTTACTTCAGCTTAAATTCAATTCAGTTTAGCTCAGTTCAGTTCAGCTCTCAGTTTCCTTCTCTTATAAAATATTATTTTCAGCTGTATTCAGTTCAGCTCAGTTTAGTTCAGCTCAGTTTAGTTTAGTTTAATTTAGTTCAGTTTACTCAATTCAGTTCATCTATATTCAGCTAAAGTAAACCAACCCTAAAAGTTTCTAAAAATTTAATTCACACCACTCCTAACTACTGTATTAAAGAAAGTTATAGTTTCCAAGTTTCTAAAAATTTAATTCACATCACCCTTAAGGCCTTAAAAGTCCAGTTACCCCTAAAAGTTTTTATTATTTACAAGTTTCCTAACACTTAAGGAGTACTCCGTATATGATATCAAATTCCATCGTTCTTTCTCAATCTTGTCAAGGTAAGCTTTAGTTTTTTCCAAGTTAGTTTGAAGTTTTGTCCATATTAGTTTGGAGTGTGTTGTCCACATCAATTTTAATTTTGTCCATATAACTTAGTAAGTCATTTTTTGTTCCAGGTAAATCTTTTTTATTCCAAGCAAATCAATTTTTATTCTAGATAAGCCATTTTTTTTCCTAGATAAGTATTTTTTGTTCAAGGTAACTCTTTTTTTCCAAGGAGGTCATTTTTTGTTCAATGTAAGTCCTTTTTTTTCCAGGTAAATCATATTTTGTTCCAGGTAAGTCATTTTATTCCAGATCAGTTAAGATTACTTTTTTCAGTTAGACTCGTCTAACATTAATATTGTGTCAGTCAAGGCTAACACAATACCTTCTCTATTCATAATCGACACAAAAATTGATTTAAGCTTAATTATCCCGGTTTCAATAAGACTAGAGTATAAGACATTCGTTTAAAAAAGCTAATAAAACAGCGGACTACTTAGCTAATTTAGGCCACTACTTTAGCACAATGGCTTATTGGCTCCACCCTTACAATTTTAACTTTTCCCTTATCATCTATTAGGATGCTCATAGTTGACCTTCTTGATGGAACCATGGAAGTCAATCGGTTTTTCTTTCTGCCATGTATTAATTAAAAAAAAAGTAAAGTATCCCTATCAAATCCATTATTAAATTCTACATTTTGGGCCCAAAATGGGATTGTGATTTGTGAAGTGGATTAAAAAAAGCCACCAACACTAACAACGTGCTTATTAAAACGGGCCCAAGAAGCCAATAGTCAAATGGAGAAATTACACGTCATCTGTTCATCTATATCTATATCTATAATAACTAATTAACTACTCACAGCGCGTCAATTTGTTGAACTTTATACATCTTTGGAGTTCGGAATTTATCTTTTCTGACCGAACTTTCCTTTTATCTTTTTTTTATTATTATTTATTTTTTTCCTCTCAGTATTTGTTTATTACAAGAAGAAAATTCTTTAATTGACGAAAAAATAACCAGAAATTAGGATGTGAGTTTGCCGAATTTCTTGCTACAAGCTGAGATATTTTCTCTTCAAATTCAGGTACTCTTTAATTCATTGCCACATATTTTTCATCATTTTTTTTAAAATTTTATTTTTTTTCTGTACCATAAAAAATGAACTGATGAATGGAGATATACAAGTGTCATTAGTAATTGGAGTTTGAAACAATTAGGGTTTTTTTAAGATTGAATACTCGTTTGATTCTTGAGTTTTCATGTTATTGTGAATTGCCTTTTCGTGTTGTTAGGTGGGCGTCTTTGTGTTGAAATTGTCGATTGTAATAGAAGTTGAACTTAGTCCAATATAAGATTGAAAAAAAAGAGGAAAATGCTGTGATTTGGCAAATATTGAACTCGATTTCAATCTAAAAATTTGATTAATTATGAATTTATGATGCTTGTTAATGGCTGGAAGACCGGAATGGTTGGAGTGATTGGAAGTTTGTTATTGTAATATTGGTATATATGTGATGATAATAAGATAGTCTGAGTTCAATTCATGGATTACAATTAAAGATGGCAATAAAGATGACTGAATTTGGATCCTTGTAGATTTGATTTAGGAATTACTCATCATTTTTGTACCTATAATGACTTGTTTGAATAAGGGTCTACACTGTTCTTTTGGACTAAATCAATCTAAACTGAACTGAATTAGTCCAAAACCTAGACTCATCCGAACTGAATTGGAATTTTAGAAATTAAGTTCAAAAGAACTGGCCTAAGTGCTTATTAAGTTAGGAGATCGAATATGATTGAGTTTTTATGTAATATTATTACTATGTATGTATTTTCTTCATTGATTTTCATTACTGGTTCTTAATAGCTATTGCCCAGAGGGTTTATGGCTATAAGCCTATGATTGGTGATGAAAGTGAATGTAGAAAATAAATACTTGGTTGCTTCTTGGTAGTTTAGTTGCATTGCAAAATAGGATGGATATTCTCATGGGGACATTATAGGTTTGTGTTCAAAACTTATTTGACCTTATCTAAACTTATTAAACCTTATCAAAACTAATTTAATCTTATATAAGCAAAAATAAGGTGAGCAAAACATACCTTGCATGATGTATTGTCGGTTGACTTGCATTGTTACTCCCTTAATTTATGAGTCATTAGAAGTTGAGGCACATCTTTGGCCAACTTAATTAGTGCAATACAATCTGTGTAAGTGCTGACGTTTTTGAAGATTCACTGAGTGGTTGCAGTTAGGTTGAATAAGTGGGTTCGTTCTCATATAAATTTACAACAACTTCATATTATGCTCACTTAGTCTCTTGAATGAGCATTGTAGCAGAGGGATAGGAATGGGCTCAAAACAATTGTACTAATCAATGAGGAAAGGCTAATACAGATCCGATATTAATAGAGGTGTCTTGATGCCCTTACTCCTTAACCTTTTACATAAACCTTTTGTAAGTTATTGAGAAGTTTACTCAAAAATCATGACTGCGTTATTTTTTTTATTGCGTCAAATTCTTGTCTCAAACTTCTTCTGCCTTTTTTTCCTCTTGCACACATTTTGTTGAAGAACAAACTTGAAAATAATAACAATCATTGAGAGCTGATACTTAGTTGCTTACAATTGAGGTTGTCTATCAAAATTGATGCTTGTGGGGAAAAAAAAAAGACCAGACCAGACTAATTTCATATTTATATATTATATTACTTACTATTACACAATTCCATATATTTGAGGCTCGCCATAGATCATTTTTATTCAATCCAAGGGCCTGGCAACTTTTTAAAAATATAATTTGTCTTTTGTCTACTATACTATCAAACATCTTTGCAATAGTTCCTTATTGAAATTATTCATAATTATGTCATCTTGTAACAAAGAGAAAGTGAAATTTGAATTATGGCCTTGTAGAGGATGCAAGAGTTGAAGAAAACTAAGAGAAAGAGTGTACTCTCCATTTCATAGTGCATCTTTTCATTTCACCTCAAGTACTTTTCGTCAAATCTTCGACAAATGGACATGGGTTATGGATATGACAATTGGAAACTATACTTTGGGCTAAAAGTATTTTAAAATTTACAAAATTGTCAAGTATCTGACTTGGACATACCATGGTGGACATGGGTAACCAAGTCTGAGAAACACAGTCTTGTATTCTCATCTCTCAGAATCATATGTCTGTTTGTCTCCCGCACTTTTCTGTTGCCTGAGTCTGGAACTGATTGAAATTGAATGTATTCAGGAATATGGATTTGCTAAACATGGCCTACAAAAAAATTTAAGGGTCTTAATAGATTTTGAATAGTAATAAACTTGGCATTCATCATTTCTCTTTAATTTGGTGGGTTGTGAATCCATTTCCTCTACTTGACCATTTATATACTGTTTGTATGTAACCAGAATTGCATGGCCCAGACAGAAGTTTCAAGTATCTTCTCAGCAGCATTCATATGGTGCATGGCTTATGTTATTGTTGCAATTATCAGCTCTCTGCGTGCCTTTACTTTAATCTGCTTCTGCATTTCAAGTTGGTGAAGCAGTTTGAACGCTGTCCAAAATCACTCTTCACTAGTCCATTGGTTAGTGAGGTTTGTAAGATTTGATTTAAATTTGAATGGAAAGATGGCATATTGCATAACTTTGTGAGTTCGTGCCTAAAAACCCTAAAAGATGAAATGTATCCATTCTCATCAATAGAATCCTAAAATGCTTACATAGCATTTCTTGTTCGCATTTAACTCCTGTCCCAAACTCTCGATTTGTTAATTTTTTAGTTTAGCTGAAATGGGTTTGGACCCAACAATGAGGAGAATTTTTGGGACATTTACAAGCCTAAGAGACTCCATCCCAAAATTAATTGGTGATAAGAGTAAATCCTATGCTTATTAAGTGGTTTCCTTTGTTTTCTCCCTTCTCTAATGTGAGGCTAAGTGCATGCATATGGGGTTCAACACTGTTGTGTTAAAATGTAGTCTAAACTCTAAAGACTGCACACCAACCTACCCAAAATGCCATGGGGATTTAGCCAGGCATGTTGTTCCTTAGAGATCTAGATACTAAGGTTATCTTAAACTAAACTCTATTACGGTTGACTCCAATAACAGGGTTCGTTTGTGACTTCTAAGGTTAATGAGCTGGGCCAAAGCTTGTGGGTCATAAGTTATAACTCTATAATTGTAGCTTATGCAGTGCTTAGATTCATAGTCAAGATGCCACAGTTTTTTTTCCTTCTGTAGTTCAGTAGCCATGTTGAAGACTCCTCAGTTCTAAGGAAAAAAAAAAAGTAGATTTGGTATTTGATGGTTTAACATCTACGCAGTATAAGCTAAATCCAAATTATGCATGTACATGTAGTGCCGTAAGATACCTACTTGAGTTCACGTACTTCATTAACTCCAAGGAGTATGACTGAATGAATAACGGACTATACTCTTAAGATAGTTTCTTAGGCCTTGTTGTTTTGGATAATGAATCTGAACTAAACTGAACAAAATCCTATATTCATGTTGAGCTTAGCTGAAGTGACAAAACTGGATTTGTCCAAAAGAAGATGGCTCTAGTGCCTGAGTATATTATACTATTATAGGATTCAGATGATGAATAATCTTATCCTTGTGACTATCAAGATGAATATCGCATATCTTTGTTTATGAAAGTAACATAGTACTCAATATAATTGTTATCAATATGGATCTGATTTACAACTTTGTAATGTTAGGTTTTTGTGTTTGTTTTGCAGCAATTACATCAAAAGGTGCAAACTTGGTGCAAAGGGATGATATGTGTATGTGTTTATTGAAGATTCAAAATTTAGTATAGATGATCCATTGGAAATTTTGGAACATGGAAATACGACTAACACAACTGAAGAAAATAAGAGGAAAAAAATGTGTATAATGATGAGGTTATTGAAAGCATGTTTAAGCAGAGTTTGACAGTCAGCCCTGAATTGGGAATGATGTATGATAAATGATACTGTAAGTGTAAAATGATGAATTAGAGCTCTGATACATACTGTATGTCTGTATGATCCTTGTTTATTTGGATTTGAGCAGAAATTTTCCAGTTTGTGCTTTGATACAAATGACTTCACCTTGTGTTGACATCTTCTGGTGTTCAAACTTGCGGGAAAACTAAAAAAAAGTGAGGAAGTCTGTCAATCTACAGCGTAGATCTGTTCATATTACGTCCTCCTCATACGATGGGGGATGGGGCGTAGGAGGAAGCCATAATGGAGTTCATACAACTAAATGCTTGTATATGTATTCTACTATCTAAAAAAAAAAAATTAAACATAATTATTTGTGTCAATTTGGGTATATCAAGGTCAATATCAGACACGGAATATGACATGATGTAGGCGTGCATGTGTTTTGTAAAAGAGGAGCAACCATCTAACCCTAAACTTGAGTTCTATCCATCCATTACTCCGACCTAAACTTGAGTTCTTTCAATTCATGACTATGCTTATCGAGCGAGTCAATCGCGAGTTGGGGGTTGCTTGACTCGTGCTCATTAGGTTTCGAGCCGATTCGAGTCGAGCCGATCACGAGCTGCTCGTTTAATGTTTTAGTCCTCTTGAATCTTAATTTTTTCAAAAGAAAATACTTTATTATATTTTCTTTTCTTTATGAAAATTATATATTATTAAAGTTTATTTATTTATTATATTAAATATCAAGGTTAATTTTGTTTTTCAAATATTTAACGTAGAAAATTATTGATTTTTTATAAAATTATCGAGTCACGAACTGTTTCGAGCGAGCTCGAGCCAACTCGAGTTGAGCTTTGACCGAGTCGAACACGAGTTGCTCGCGAGCTACCCAGCTCAATAAGCACCCCTATTCATGACCCTCATTTCATCATCCTCGTTCTCTCTTCCTCACATCTTTTTTTCCAACTGCAAACCCATTAAATCCAAAATTTAATTGGATAAAAAAGAATATTCAAAATTTAGTAGGTCAAAATGTCAAGTTTCTACTTTTAATTAAGGTTAGTAAATTCATTCCAAAAACATTCAAATTTTAGTTCAACCTAATATACAATACTTCCGTATCATATTAGTTCCAACGATCTGTCATTTCCACCTCATAAAAAGGACACATGCCATTTTCTTCAAAAATTTCCCTCCAAAAAATACATTAATTATTATCTCTTTTCAATGTTATGTTTTAATTAATGTTTTGTTTTAAAAAAAAAACCTTATAAGCAAATTTATTTATAACCATGCTTACATTATCCAGTACCATGACATCATTTTATGTAATTAATGATGTTATCTTTGACTTAGTACTCCTATCATCTTTTAATGTTCCAAAAGTGTTCTTTTAACTTATCAACGTTTTTTTTATGTATATAATTTAAATCATAGTTATAGCCATTGTTTTGCCTTATTTTTTAATTTTTTTTATAATTATTAGTAGTATGATCAAAATGTCTTATTATTTACAAAATATTTTTTTTTGAGTCAACCGTATATTGCACGGGCATCTAATCTAGTTATGATACGGAAGTTGTAAATGTTACGAGCCGAGCCAAATCCAATGACCAAACCTAAAGCTGAATTCGGCCTTTACATAAGTCTCTCCCTGTCTCCCAGGTGAGTCCCAGTCTCCAGTGGCTTTGCTTCTCAAAACCCCCTAACGACGACCTCCATCATCAACAATGGCTTCTTCAAGGTTTCAATTCTCAATCTTCCTGCATTCTTCTTCTCATTTTCTTACATTAACTCTCTCTATTTCTCTCTCATATCAACAGGCGAATTCGTGCATTCAAGCGATGGATGTCCTCAAACTCCATACAATTCAGCGACGCACTACAATTTCTCGATACACTAAACTCTGGAATTTGCGTCAAATCAAAGTTTCAACTCAAAGAAGGAGATCTCATTGCAACAATACCTAAAAATGCTTGCTTAACAACTCGAACTTCGGGCGCTTCGCAAATGATTGAAGCTGCTGATTTAGATGGATTTTTAGGTCTCTCTGTTGCGATTATGTTTGAAAGAAGTTTAGGTTTGAAGTCTCCCTGGTATGGTTATCTTCAGTTATTGCCCAAACACGAGCCTTTGCCTTTTGTTTGGAGTTTGGATGAGGTTGATCTTCTTCTTTGTGGTACTGAGCTTCATAAGGTGCGTTTTCTTTGTGCAGTTTCAATTATTTGATTGAATGGTTATTTTGCTGTGAAAAATGATTGAGCAAATTTGTATAATTCGCCAAAGTTGCCTATTTTTTAGCTTTATTTCCAAATTATAGCGACTATGTTGATGTACTGACTTAATGTTATTGAAGTTTCTATCCTTTAGCAACGAAAATGTGTTCATTATTTTATACTTCGTATTATACTTCATTGTTTTTGAAGATGCTGAACTCGTTCTGTTGACAAAAGGCAGTAACTGATTGTTATGTTTTGGTTTTGGAGGTTCATATGGTTGATTAACTGGTTATATTGATGTGACAATGGGGTAGCAAGGGAAAAATGAATATGTGATGAATGTTTGTGGCCACGATTCACAAACATTCTCTTGGTTGAATACACTTGGTTACTTCAATGATTAAATTTCAGTATTGCTCTTCCATTATTTTTTTTAATTGACAAGGAACTTGAATTTTCTTACATATTTTAGTTTGCTACCCCTGCCCCCTGTTATAATTGTGTTGGAAAACAAACCCGATATATGGAGTTTATGCTGGATCTAATTGCCCCCTGTTATAAGAAAGCTTCATCAAAGGCTTTGTCTGTGATTGCATCCAGCTTGGGTTTATGCTGGATCTATATATTTTCATGCAATAATTTGCATTTATCACTTTTCCATTAGAATCAAAGCTACTTTATAGTTCGCCTTCCTTTCAGAGAACTATTCATAAAAACTACAGTATTTCTTAAATAGCTTGAACTTCTAGTGAAGCTTTGTTTTTTTCTAATTGCAACTTGGCTCTAGGTACACATCCTCTGCCTATTACATTTTAGTTGTAGTTTTTAGTTTAAGGTCAATCTGTGTTGGTATGATAAATAATGCAAATTTGAATGATATATAATGCTTGTGATTTCCAAATTTGATGTTATTTGTATACTTGTAGGCAGACGGTGAAAGAGGATAAAGATCTTATTTATGAGGACTGGAAAGAGTACATTGAACCTCTGATTCATTCAGAAGAATTTGCATTCGATCCTAATTTTTTTGGTGTAGAAGATTACTTTGCTGCAAGGAGTCTTATAGCATCTCGATCGTTTCAGATAGATGATTACCATGGCTTTGGAATGGTTCCCCTGGCAGATCTGTAAGTAATGCACTTCTTTCTGACCCAATGCAATAATGGACATTGTGCAATAGCTTAGCTTTTATTATATTGCAAGATACATGGTGACTTGTTTCTTTCTAAATCAGAGTTTCATGTTTCATTCACCGGTTCACCCTCTCATAGTCAAACAGTCATCACACAAAAAAAAACAAAAAAAAAAAACTGGATTTCCATATGCTTTGAATCTTTGTTAGCTATTTTCCAAGATGCTAAACAACATAATCTTCTCCTGAACATTAGTTTCAATCACAAAACTGGAGCTGAGGATGTGCATTTCACCACTGTGCCATCTCCTGATGAATCTGATGAGAGTGCTGAGAGTATGACTGATGATGAGAATGATAGCCGTGATGAAATTCAAACTCAGACATCTCAACATAAAGATAATGGTTTGTTGGATGCTTCAGTTGGTCTGAGTTTTTCAGACGGTCCTGACTTGGTATCTGATATCGTACCAGACAATCCCCTGGTATTAGAAATGATTCTTGTGAAAGATGTAGAAGCCGGTGCAGAGGTGAGCATCCCTTGTGGGTTTACTCATCATCATTATTTATCTTAGTTTTATAGAATAAAGTACTTCATATGTTTCACTAGGCATTGTTTTGTCATTTGGACCTTCTTAGTTATCCCCAACCCTTTTTTCTTCTTGATAATGTGAATTGGTATCTCTCGTTTCTTTTCAATGATCTGTTTTGCTATGCCTTGTTATGAAAGGGGCAAGTTTTAAGATGGCATTATTCCCATGTGGATACAAACCTGAACTTCTGGTATCTCGCAACTATTTCAGGTCTTCAACACATATGGGTCTATGGGTAATGCCGCATTGCTGCATAGATACGGTTTTACAGAACCAGATAATTCCTTTGACATTGTCAATATTGACTTAGAACTAGTGCTCCAATGGAGTTCCTCTCTCTTTTCTGGTCGTCACAGTAGAGCAAGATTATCTTTATGGAAAAAGCTTGGTTACTCTGGTGAAGAAAGTCAAAACTCAGAATACTTTGAAATTTCATCTGACGGGGAACCCCAACTCGAGCTTTTAATTTTGCTTTACATAAGCTTATTATCTGAAGAAAATTACTCTAACTTGGACCTCACATTAGCCTCCAATGGCAATTCCACAAAGTCCATGATTGCTGATATGTTTCTGAAAGGCAAAATATTGCAGGGAAGAGTATGTGAAATTAGTACTGATATTTTATTGACCAAGAGTGTTTGTGAGGCCCTAATATCTATTGCTGATATAAGAGAGCGACTTTATGGCACTAGCACGTTGGACCATGATATGGAGAGCCTAAGGAAATGTGATTGTACCACAGAGAGGAAGTTGTACCATTCATTGGTCCTTCGTGTTGGTGAAAGAAGGGTCATACAAAAGCTGAGAAATTATGCTGAGGCAGGTATTAAATCGCTTCACAAGGCACAAAGGCCCCATGCGAGGAAGAAGTTGAAATCATGATTTTGCTCACTGTTCTGTAATGTGATAAATGGCATTTTGAGCTGCATGAACTACACAAGCAGTTTTTGAATATTTTATAATTTTTATACTGTATTAGTTTGGATTTTGGTTTTTGACAAGCCCAGCTTGCTGAGGTTCTGTTCCAAGAATTCCAAGATGAGATTACTGGACCTTGGACTGCAAAAAATGCTAGGCCAACTGGCCAAGGAATCCCCCCCCCCCCCCTCTATTATTAATTATTATGATTTAGCAACGTAGTCTTTTTTGTTTTGTAATGGTGTAATTATTTTTTTGAAAGTTTCTCTACCTGTTAAAAGCAGAGATTAAATTCATCTATCTGATATGACATAGCCATTTTTATGCAATAGGCTATGTTTAGACCTTATTACTTATTTTAGATTTGATTAGATTAAAAAAAAGCTTAATAAAATAAGTTTAGATTTACAAATACTTTATTTGCTCCATATTATTTGCAGTATTGAGAAATTTCGTGCTTGCCAATGCACAATTTAAACTATCAATAATTTTATTTATGATTTTGTAAAATTTACAAAAAAAATTGAATTTAATAAAGCGCTCATTGATAATCTAACAAGATCATATGATAATATATTTTTTAATGTGTAATTTACAAATTGCAATCAAAGAGAAGATTATAAATTGAATGATGATGCATGGTGCAAAACTGCAATTACTTCCCCAAACCACTTGGAAAGGAGCGCCCCATCGATCCATTGCATTCGGAGTTTCACCAACCTTAATCACTCTCTTTTCCCATCATTTCAAAACAAGTAAACAAGACAAGAGACAAGTATGCATTTAATTTAGACAAGGCAACACATTTGATAATTTGAAGAGGTCCAACACATTTGACAAGTATGGCAATATATAGGAAAGCTTGGGTTCATATGTGAAGAGGTCCAACTTATTTTACATGTCTCAAAAGGAATAACATTTGATAATTTGATGAAGGGATTATGCTCCTCTCGGCTCCCGCCTCAATCCGTGTATCAATTTATTGTAGAATCATACCCATCTGATCCGAATTAACTGTTCCATTGGGGTTCAAGTGAAATTTAAGTTGGGTTCTACTTTTTGTGAAAAGTAAGGGGTAAATGTGTAAGTTAAAGTAGGTAAAAAATAGTAAATATTAAGTGGTAAGTAAGCATATAAATTAAATATAAAGTTGTATGTTGTTTATTTATCAAAAAAGAAATAAAACGGTTATTTTAGGACAGATAAAAAAGAAAAATGGAGCGATTATTTTGTTACGGCAGTATTAAACTACTAATATTCACGGAAAAGGAAGGGAAATTGATTTGTGACAATTTTGCCAAAAACTTGTGTCGGTGAGAAGGCAAGTGGCAAGTAGTCGGTCAAAATAGGGAAATGATCAGCCCTTCTCAAGTAATGTGCATTACTTGATAAAATATTGGATTTTTTTGTCCAAAACTACCTTATGCTATGTTTGGATACAAACAATTTATTTGATGGATTTGAGCCAAATTACATGTTTGACAAGTTAAATAATTTGGAATTGGATTTGGCTCAATTCCCAACCTAAATGCTTAACAAACAAATGTTGTGTATTTTAAATACTTAACATTACCATGTCATTTCAAATTCTAAAATAACCCAAACAAATAATTGTCATTTGAATGGTAACATTTCAATATCAGAAATTGAATTCATTAATTTGAAATGAATTTCACATATCCAAACGCTACCTTAGTTACACAACTTTTTGTAAAAAATTACCTTACTTACAAAAGTTTGTCCAAAACTACCTTACTTAGCAAATTTCTGGTTGACCACTACCTTATTCACTATTTCGACGTTGACTTTGCCTTTGCTGGCCAATCTGATCGTTTTTTGCAAATTCGGATCTCAAATTTGACTCTTTAGGACAAAAATGACTCACCAAAATCTTAATAGGGATAATTTTTTGTGGCATGCAAACCAATGAACGCATATCGAGATAAATTTTGTAATGCAAATAGAAGCTTATGCGACCATTTTTTGTAGATTCTAACCTCATATTTAACCCTTTTAGGGCAAAAATGGTCCCAAAACATTGATTGGGCTAATTATTTTCGAGAATAAAGCAAAGTCAACGCCGGAACAACGAACAAGGTAGTGGTCAACAAAGAATTGGCTAATAAAGGTAGTTTTGGACAAGCTTTTGTAAGTAAGGTAGTTTTTTTTCTTCCAAAAAGTGATGTAAGTAAAGTAGTTTTGGAAAAAAAAACTCTAAAATATATTTGTAAATTATTAGTCCCTAATATTTTATTTTATTTTATTTGTATATTGATCTTTAAATTTTTGTAAATTGCATATACGTCATTAATATTACATAGAAAAGATAAGTTGATACACAAATTATACTATGTATAATAATATAAAAGATGAGCATGGTATTATATTAACATAAATTTAATTTTAGATAAAGTGACACCTTGTATTATACTTTATAATTTTACGAATTGGTCCTTTAACTTTTAATAAATTATAAATAAGTCCTTATATAAAGAATTGATGTGCAAATATTTTAGTAGTTAAGGTTGTCATTCAACTGGCGTGTTGTTTGATTGGAATATATTTTCATGGGAGATCTAATTTACTACAAAATATAATTAAGATATTGTGTTTGGTTTACACTTCCTTAAAATTTCAAATTCTCACAGCAATTTAGTTGAAAGCTTCCATGAGCCTTGCTGCTCGAAACATATTTGAAAATCGTATACTTCCTATGTTCAAAAAAGAAAAAAACGTAACAATTTTCATTTTGAGATGTTACAAAATAAATGCATCAAATTTTCTTTTCCCTTATATGGTAATTTTTGCCACTTAAAAAACATAAACGCCCTTACTAATTCGTTAATTGTCCCTACCTTTTCTCTCTATAATTCTTTAATTGTCCTCCCCTCCTCTTTCTGTTTATTCTAATTAACTATCCCTCACCTTTTCTAATTACCCACAACAAAAAATACCTAAAAATTCATATCATGACAATTGTTGCATTTTTTAGAACAATGATAGTATATAAGTATAGTACTCCGTATTTTGCTCGTGTTTCATGCCTTAATGACCAACTACAACAGGCAAAGTGGGGATTATTAATGAGTGTAAAATTAAGGTGTGAGTCAAATATTCCTTACCTTTCCCTAGGAATGCATGTGTTGATTAAATTGGATCAAATAATTTACAATAGAGTTTGATTCAAAGCCTATTATCATGGATATTGCTATATTAACCTGGTGGGTAGACTACCCGCTATTAATAAAGACATTAAAATATTATTGGGTTTTTCTAAGCTATGCCCTTGAGTTTTACGGCTTTCTAAGTTGTGCCCATGCTTTTTGAAAATTCTAAGTTATGCCCCTCAACTTAGGTTTTTTAATTAACAGTGTCCACCCCGTTAACTCAACGTTAATAGATCCGTTAAAAGGAGTTGCATTTCGTGGAAAGGTCATTTCCCCTCTAAAATTATAAGGTTTTTAGCTGATTTTTACCTTTTATAATTGATGTATTTCACTAAAATAAATGATGCATTACCTTGTAAATGATGCATTTCCCTAAAATAAAGGGTGATAATCAACTAAAAACCCTAGAATTTCAGAAGGTAAATTACCTTCTCACGAAATGCAACTCCTTTAAACAAATCTATTAACATTGAGATAACAGAGTGGGCACTGTTAATTAAAAAACCTAAGTTGAGGGGCATGACTTAGAAGTTTCAAAAAACATGGGCACAACTTAGAAAAGCGAAAACCTCAGGGGCATAGCTTAGAAAAACTCAATATTATTTATCATATGAGTTGGAATCCACTATCAATATTAACCACAATACTTAGGGCATGTTTGGTTGCAAGATTTTAAAATGGAATGGATGTGATACTATTAATGAACAATATAGTGTTTGGATATGGAACCTCATACCCAATGGTTTCTCAACCCTATGAATTTCATACTCACCCCCCCATAAGTTTCTCATCCCCATACCTAGAGGATTATCATTCTCATATCATTTCATTCTACCTTTTAAACCAAACACCCCCTTAATTAGTGGTGGGTAGTATACCGGTGAATATTACAAGAGCTTTTCCTAATATCTCACACATTACCCAACTATTGTAAATTAGAGCACGTGAATTGAGCCCTCATTCAGTCATTCTCATGTTCGATGACAATGATAATTTCAATGCTGACCTGCTAAAATATGATCTCTTGCCATAACTTCCAACAATCATTTGCACTTGAAATTCCTCCAATTTCAACTCCAGAAATCAAAAGAAGAACCTTACTCCACAAATCCCTAATTACCTCAAACTTGAAAATGGCTAGTGTTGATGAAAGCATCAAAGAAACTTTTTTCATATCTCATGGAACTCCAAAGATGACGATTGAAGAATCAAAACCTGCTAGAAAATTCCTCGAAAGTTGGAAACATAAAATCTACTCTAAAAAACCTAAGGCTATTCTTATCATTTCTGCTCACTGGGAAACTGATCAACCTGCTGTTAACTCTGTCGAAATCAATGATACCATCTATGATTTCTATGGCTTCCCTGCTCGAATGTATCAGGTCTCGTCTTACTCTTTCTCTCCTTAAATTTCACTATTTTTAAGCTGTTTTTTTTTTTTCGTTTTTTAAGATTTCTGGATTGTTTTATTTTTGTATCTGTTTTTTATGAAGTAATTTGCTCAATTTTGTTTCCTATTTTGGACAAACTCAGTAGAAGTTGATTTGGATTATTGTGAGGATTTGGTGATCTAATTGGATATCATTTGATTTGTTCCAAATTATGTGTGATTAGTCAGGAAAAACCCAAAAGCTAAATATGCTGAGAAAATCAAAGACTGCTTGTTAAAATGAGGTTTTCTGTTAGAATTTCTTTGCTGAAATTAGTAGATTCCAAGTATTTAATGTAAGGTAACATTAATGTCAATAATAGAATGTAATATGGGAATGGATATGATGCTATTTTGACTTTTTGAGTAGTTTATGTGTGTGTATTGTTGCTGAATTGACTCAATTAGTCATTTGCATGTATGTGTGATGACTCGGGTGTGTTCTCTTCAACTTACATCAGATCAGATCTTATCTCACGAATTCTCATAAGTTTTCAGATTAGATCAGAAAATTTCAGACGAAGAGAACGCACCCTCCATTACACCTAGTCATAAGAGTAGGATTTATCCAGCCCCCCACCATAAATTAAATTGGTCTGCGAGGTTAATCTTACTAGGCTATTAGTGATTCAGTGTGCAAGGCTACCAACTCATTGGCTGATAATGGAAATCAATTTCGTCTATGAACATGAAAAATTCGTTTATGTCATTCTGAAAATGCAGTGATTGATTTTATTACCATATACTAAGATAGAATGGCATATGCACTTGAAGTGGATTAGCAAATAGACAAATAGTAGACCATATGAGTTTGGGGTGAAAAATTTCAAATGATAGGATGAATATGAACTATAGCAAGTCTCTTGTCAAACTGTCAGACTGGTATGACTGAATAACTTTTCGCTTGAAAATTGTAACTTTTGAGCATAAAATCATAACTTTTGAGTATAAAGTTTAACTAGTTATGTAAAAAATTGAAGATTTATGGTTAAATGTCGCAATTTTTTAGTTAAAAGTTACGTAAGACCAAACGGTCTAACAAGAGAAATGTTATATGAAATAAACAAACCGTGTTCAGTGCAATATTCTTGCTATATTTTTACTGTAAATGCAAGATTAGGCATAATAAGTTTATAACATAACAATCCATATGGTAACCAGTTCAAGTATCCGGCTCCAGGGTCTCCCGATTTGGCAAAAAGGGTTCAAGAACTTCTTACTGCATCGGGGTTTAAATCGGTGCAAATTGACAAGAAACGTGGGCTTGATCACGGTGCTTGGGTGCCTCTGATGCTGATGTACCCTGAGCCTGACATCCCTGTTTGCCAGCTCTCTGTACAATCACACTTAGATGGAACCTTCCACTATAACATGGGACGGGCTTTGGCTCCTCTGAAGGACGAAGGTGTACTCATTATTGGTTCTGGAAGTGCAACTCACCCTTCTAATGGTACTCCTCATTGTTATGATGGAGTTGCTCCATGGGCTGCAGATTTTGATCAGTGGCTTGAAACTGCCTTGACAAATGGAAGGTCATTTCTCTACTTTTTAGCGTTCATTGAAACTTCATGAACTGCAAGATATTGTGCATACAAAATACAGTTGAGATGGCATTGCTTTGATCTTATAAATCTTTTTTTTTATTTGATTGTGAATTGCAATAGCAGTAACTTTTGAACCTGTTGTACAATATGTTGTTCTTCCTGTGCTCGAAATTTCTTTGGTTTTTCTTCTACAATGGTTTCTTGACCGGAAGATATCATGATATTGGTATATTTATGGATGGAAAAGTAATTTAAATATGTATTACTTTCCATATGTTTCTGTAATTTTTACAACTTTTTCTTTAACTTTCCTCAAATAAGAATTGGTCTTATAACTTATAAGACTTGGTCTTATGGGGATATTGCCTCACCAAAGAATTTGTAATTTAAAATGAGCTTCTAGCATTGGAGGAAATGCAACTCTTAAGTCGTGTTCTTTTAGATTTAATTTTAGACAAATTCAGTTTAGTTCAACTTAGTTCATGTTGAGTCTAGGGTTTGGTTTAGTTTAGTTGAGACTTGAGATATTTGATCCAAAAGAACAGGGTCCTAGTCTACATTTCTGTCCCTTTTCATTTATTGGAACTTTAAATTTGCTCTTTTAGGTATGAAGAAGTGAATAAATGTGAAGCGAAAGCACCTAACTGGAAATTGGCTCATCCATGGCCGGAGCATTTCTATCCGTTGCATGTGGCGATGGGCGCAGCTGGTGAAAATTGCAAGGCAGAGCTTGTTCATAATAGCTGGGATCATGGTACCATGTCATATGGCTCCTACAAGTTTACTTCCAGCTGATTATTATATTGAGTACTATGTATTTATGTAACATGATGGTGTTGTATGATTTTTTTTTTTGGGCTCATTGTTATTTTCTTTTCTTTTTTGGGCAAAGTTGTTATTTTCTTGATTCATGAAATATGAGCATATTTTACAGTGCTTCAAAATTCCATGCAAAATTCTACAGATTATTTGGCAATACAAGTAGCTACTTAATGTTAAAGTATTTTTTTGTTGAAGAATTTATGAGGCATACTTTGAATTTAATCTTCTGGTTACAAATGATCACGAGACAATATATTAGAGAAGAGACCAGCACATGCTTAGATCAGCTGGTAAGTGAGTTGTTCTAGCTTAATCAAGGTCTCAGTTTCGAGCCTTGGGAATGCAGCAATTTGGGTTGGGAGAGCTTTCCCTCCAATTGTGGTATAAACACGGCTCGAACCCGGATTAGTCGGATCCAAAATGCATTTCTGAAACCGGATAAGGAACCCCTTAAAAAAATATATATTAGATATGCTCCATAATGCAGTCAATTAACAAGATTGGTAAAAAAATAGGCCTAAGCCCTAAGTCGACAACTTGATAAAAACCTTACCCCGGCGACAATTTGGTAATAAAAGTAGCCTTCGGTGACGTTTAAGCCATAAAATTAAAAAAAAAATCCGATCAGTCCTGTGCATGTGCAACACAACCAAATAAAACCATTTCAAATATATTTTTAGCTGATAAATCTATTTTACACTCAAATTTTATTCTCCAATCACAACACTATAATTTATGCCAAACCCCCCCCCCCAAAAAAAACCTTATTTTCACTCACTTGTTTCCTTTTCTTCTTCCTTCTTCCAATCTTTGAAAAATCAGACACCAAATTTTAGGGATTTCGCCAGTTAAACTATTCTTATAAGCAGCACAAATCGCAAGATTGGTTAAATTCCCAACCCATTTAGGAATCGAACCATTCAACTTGTTACCAGACACCAAAAATTCCTGCAATTTAGCTAACCCTTTAAATTTCTCAGGTATCCCATCAACAAGAAAATTGTTTAAAAAGTTCAATGCTTTATTGCTCCTCAATTTCCCCAACTCATTAGGAATATAACCCAAAAATTTGTTTACAGACAACCAAGAAACTCAAGCTCGTCTAAATTACCAAAAACAAAAGGAATTACCCCAGAAAAATAGTTTTTTCAAAGGTCTAGTCATAGATTCCATATGTTCTTCAAAGATTGGAAGAAGGAAGAAGAAAAGGAAACAAGTAAGGCAAAATAAGTTTTTGGCATAAATTAGAGTAATGTGATTTTTGGGAATAAAATTTGGGTGTAAAAGAGATTTTATAAGCTAAAAAATAATTTAAATGGTTTTATTTGGGCTTTGTTGTACGCGCACATGATTGATCATATTATTTCTAATTTTATGGCCTAAATGTCGTCAGAGGCTACTTTTATTACCAAATTGTCGTCGGAGTAAAGTTTTTTTTTTACCAAATTGTCGACTTAGACCTACCTTTTTTTTTTTTACCAATATGGTTAATTGGCCTCCATAATGCTGATTCGTCTAGGATGTCATTCTATTAGGCTTGTCACTAGTTTAGTTTATAATTCCCTAAAACGAACTCACCATCCAAAAGACTCATTCTTTTGGACTTATTTTTACTTCAGTTTAGCTTAGTTTCTAACAAATTTAAGTTTAGTCCAATGTTATTTTAGTCCGATTCATAATAATCTAATTTAAAAGAATATGGCATTGCCCTGGCCTAAGTCAATATTTTTTTTACTCCGATTACAAAATCCCTGAAAAAATTGTAGGCTAGAAGTTTGGTATAACACTATAACTCATTTCTTGATAAATTGATGTTATTTTTAACAGATAGTTTTGTTATTCAAATGGGTACGAATTTAGGCACTCTTTTTTACTCAAGTCACTCCACTTTTGTGTTAACAATGTTGAGAGAGGGAGTGAGAAAAATGGAGTGTCTTCAGTAAATAAGGAGTGTCTAAATCCTTATCTTATTCAAATATAATCTTGTGAAAGAAATTATAGGCAAAACAAAGAATGCTTGAAACGTCAAATTTCCCCTTATTTGGTGCAACCATTTCCCTGGATTTTTCTTCCTATTCATCCTCAAAATAAAATATTAAGGGGTCGCTTAGTTGTCAAAGGGGAAAGAGAATCACTTTAAGAATGAGAATGGGGAGAATGGAAAGTAAAAGTGTTAGATTTAGTTAGTTGTTTGTTTAAAAAAGGGTTGAGTTTTGCCTCCACCACAATAAACTACTACCACCATACCAAACCACCACTCAAACCACCTACTGCAAGCCACCACTATCGACACCACCGGCGCACCTCACACCACACCTCAACCACCGACACTACCAGTGAAACCACCGGTGCCCCCTCACAAAACCCTAACCACCCAAAAAAACCCCGAAACCAATCGTGGGGCTGGTGCGTGGGGTTGCAAGGGTAGGGGAGGGCACGTCGGCCCTGGTATGCACTGATGATGGGTTCGAGGGTAGGGTTTGGTGTGAGAATAGGGCGTATCGTTTTCTTGGTTAGGTTTCACATGTTTAGGCTTCGAGGGTGGGGCTGGGTTGGGGTGGCGTTGGGTCTGGGTTGGAGCCCGGCTGGGTTCGAGCGTGAGGTGGGGCTGGGGCTGGGTTCGATGGTGGGGGTGGGTTCGAGGGTGGGGCTGGGTTGGTGTGGGTTTGGGTGGGGGTGGGGTTGGTGAGGGTCTGGGCTGATGGTTGGGTGTTTTGTGGTGTGGTTGGGTGGTGGTTGGGGGAGGTGGGGAAAGGGAATAGAAAAGATAGGGGGAGGGTAGGGTTTGCAAAAGTGATTAATAGGGGAATGGCGAGGGGAATAAAAATGATAAAAGTGTAATAACAAACACAATTAAAGGAAATGAGGGCAGTTGATTCTCATTTCCTTTCATTAATACCCCAACCAAACACACCCTAATTAAGAGCTCGTTTGGTTACCACTGAAAATTAATTTTCACGAAAATTCTTATTAAATGAGAGGTAAATTTCTTGGTGTATTTCCTCGAAAATGACTTTAAATATGTAAATTATGTGAAATAATGTAATTTGAGTATTTGACACAATAATTTTTTAATCACCAAGGCGGGCATGATTATTAATTTTCTAAACCCAATAATGGGAAATTTCATTTCATACGAATTCTCATTTCAATGAAATGGTGCGCAGTTTTTTTCCCGCTGCCTTGCTTTTGTAGAAGGTCAGCTCATATGTCATCATCAATTCATCATCTATGAAAATAAAAAATAAAAATAACGCGGCATCATCAACGAAACTTAACGACCCAAAAAACTTTCGCTATAATAATTCCCCATTACCAACCACCACCAAACTTCAACTTCAACACCATCATCATCTTCTTCTCTTCGCATTTCTTTCCATAATCATCATCTTCTTCTTCATTAACTTTTCAATTTTCACCAAATTAACAAAAATGAGCATCGCCCCCAAAACAATCAACCAAACATTTTACATTTCCCATGGTTCTCCCATGCTTTCCATTGACGATTCCTTACCTGCTCGACACTTCCTTAAGAGTTGGGGCGATAAATTTTTAGATCAAAAACCTAATTCAATTCTTGTTATTTCTGGACATTGGGAAACTCATGAACCTACTGTTACGGCTGTTGATCGATGCGATACCATTTATGATTTCTATGGCTTTCCTGCTCCTATGTATAAGGTATTCTTCTCTGAATTTTCGCTTTTATTTTTCTTCTATTTTGTGATTTTCGATCGTAATTGTTTGTTTCGGTGAATGATTGAGAAATTGTTTGGTGGCTGAGTTGACCGTTGAGTGTTCTGCGTGCTAAAATTGACGATTACACGAATTTGATCGTTGATAGAATTAGGTTTTTTGTTTGTTTGTTAGTTTGCTTATATGCACAACTTCATGGCAATGACAAGGTAGTTGTTCAAATGAACTTATGTTAATATTTTGCTGTTGTTGTAGTTGTGGCAGTTTTGTGGATTCGGTGGAGTTTTATGAAAACAAAATTGAGTTCTATCATGGAAAAAGAAAAAAAGGGAACGATTTTTGGGGAAAAACAGGGGGGCTTTTGGGAAAAAATATATACACCTATTTATCGATGGCCGTGATTTCTTACACACTACTTTTTCTACTAGATCTAAACTCAATTTTGTGTTTGCAGTAGTAGAAGATTAATAGTTTTTGTCATGGATGTATTCTGATTATTGAAGTGTTAAGAGTTGCATATTATGTAGCTAATTCATAGAAGGTATACTAGTAAACAACTACAAGAATGTACTCTGCATAAAAATACAAGTCACAATTTCATTTATTTTTTTTTTTTTTGGTGAGAGAGAGGGGCTAGTCCCAGAAACAAAGAGGAAAACAGAGAAAGAAAAAGAAAAAGTAAACACAAAAACAAAACGAAAAGAAAAACAATAATGAAAGCAACTAACTACTAAAACTCCTGGGGATTAGCCTAGGAAAAGCTACACCACGCAGATCATCCTCTATGATTCTTCTGAGCCCAATAGGAACTGTTTCATGTAACACCAGACGCGTGTCAGAGGTGATTCCGTGGTTTGCTAAACAATCCGCGGCACGGTTGGCCTCCCTGTAACAGTGACCCACACTCACTTCCCATCCATCTCTCGTGATCAAGGCCTTGCATTTTTTAATGACATGAAGGTATGGAGAGTTGGTGGGAGTTGCTTCCACTAATAATTGCACCACAATCTGAGAGTCCACTTGAAGTTTTACCTTCTTATGTCCCCCATTCCAAGCCATTGCTAGCCCTCTCATTACCGCCAACAATTCTGCTCTAGTGCAGGTGCATATCCCACACTTAGACGAAAAAAGTTCGAAAACCTCCCACAAGTCACAATTTCATTAACTTGATAGGAATGTTCATTAGTCTAATTTTGAAATTTGAATAATATTTATTAATCTTTATATTAATACTAATGTTCATCGGAGTTTGAATTATGTTCATCCTATTAGTACTCACGTGTGTACTTACAGATTTGTATTATTTTGTCATCTAATTGAGGACCACACTCATAAATCATAATGTGCCATATAGTTTGTAACCTTTGTTCTACTCTCTCTGTTCCCTTTTTTTTGTTATGCTTAATTTTTTTTAAACGTAACTAACAAAAAGGAACATGTGAGTATAATTTTTGGATTTGTCGTTTTTTGTCCCCATGCTCGAGTAGGTTGCATATTTTGAGTACATATTGGTTGAATTGAATGGATGTTCAATCTTGTGTTGTTTAATAACTATTACTAAAACAAAAACCACTAACATCATCATTTGCCACATGTCATTTCCTCATTAAAAATTTTACCTCCAAACTTTTTTTCGACTTTTTTTTTCTTTTTTAAAAAACTTACTCACTACTTATTTTTTTTTTCCAATATTCTCTTTTCTAAAGTTTTTTCTCCATATATTATTGAAAAGTTGATACTTAGGATCTGTTTGATTCGTTGAAATTTTTTATATCTGATCTGAACTTAAATGTTTTGATTTGATCTGATCTGAACTTTTCTGATCTGATTTGAACTTTTCTAATTTGATCTAATCTTATCTGATTTTTTTGGAGTTTTTTTATAGTTATTTTAACTTTTCTGACCTCATCTGATTTTTTCTGATCTGATCTGATTTTTTCAGATCCTATCTTATCTGGTCTAATTTTTTTTATCTGATCGGAATTTTTCTAAAATAAGTACTATATGTCTATATTGCTTAATAAGTTGAATTAAAACACCCTTATTTGTGCTTAAATATAAATATTTGTTTTTAGTTACAACTTATTAATAAGAATAAAGTTAAAGTTGTTGTACTAATATTTTTAAAATAAAGTATATATATAATTTAATTACAATTAAATTAAAATTATATAAGTGTAATAAAAACGAAACATTTTTGTGAAGATTGTAAATTTTCAAGTGTAACCTTGCTACTATTTAAAAAAAAAAGTGTAACCTTGCTACAAAATAAAACATAAACTACTAACAATAATAATATTTATCTATACATATTGGCATCGTTATTCATTTTACTTAATTTCGATTTTTTTCTTACAAATTATAGATTATCATTATTAAAATAAATTTTAACAATTATTTTTTGAAAAGTCGTGCATCCGTACGGGTGCTAACCTTGTAATAATAACTATTACTAAAACAAAACTGCTGACATTATCATTTGACACATGTCATCTTCTCATTAAAAATTTTCCCTCCAAACTTTCATTTGACTTTCTTTCTTTGTAAAAACTTTCTCTTTATTTATTGGTTTTTTTTTATAAATATTTTCCTTTCCAAAGTTTTTTCTCTATGTATTATTGAAAAGTTGATACTTAGGGTGCGTTTGATTCATCTGAATTTAACTATTCTGATTTTATCGTATCTGAACTTTTCTGATCTGATTTGAACTTTTCTAAATTAATCTAATCTTATCTGAATTTTTTTTATCTGATTTTTTATTGTACATTTTTTATAGTTATTATAACATCTCTGATCTAATATGAATTTTTTTGATTGATCTCATTTTTATCTGAATTTTTCGTTATATAAGTGTAATAAAAAATGTTATATTTTTGTCAAGATTGTACATTTTCACGTGTAACCTTACTACAGAATAAAACAAATTCTGCTAACAATAATATTATTTATCTATACATATGCGCATTGTTGTTTATTTTTCTTGATTTTAAATTTTACTTACACAATATAGATTATTATCATTATGAAAATAAATTTTAACAATTCTTTTTTTAAAATTCGTGCATCCGTACGGGTGCTAACCTAGTTCATTAAGAAAGAAGTATAACTATTTAGGAAATAAGCAGTCTGAATTCTCATAAAACATAGGATTATTATAACTATAATTAGCTAACCCTTTATTGGTCAATTGTCAATATTAACTAATGGGAATCCAAATTCTCCAGGAGTATTAATCAAATCTATCAATCTATCATGATCATTTCTTAGAAATTGTTTAAGGAAAGTATTTTATGTGAAAAGATACTTCCACGGAAATTTGATTCCCAAATCAATCAAACAAGTAGCTTTAATTGCGAGAAGGTGCTAAGTAAATGGTGTTGGTGGGCCATTTCTTTTATTTTTTTCAGGGGTTAGGTGAGATTTATACAAGAGTTTGGTACTTTGGTGAGATATGGGGAAGTGATTTTGGCACTCCCCATTTGATTTTGGCACTTCTCAATGTTACTATTCATGTGAGAGGGGGAGAAGTGCCAAAATCAAATTGGGAAGTGTCAAAATCATTCCCCTGAGATATGGTTTCTCTTAAATATTACTTATGAAATCCTTTTTTTCGTAAATTATGACAAGTTGACAACAATGAAGGAAAGTAGGAAACCATGTAGAAATAGAGATTAAAGTTGAATATTTGCTTCATTGCCTTCATTTTCTTGGGGAAAGGGACCATACTATACATATTATTTGAGATTTAGTTCAATAGAAATTGATGGAGGATCTGAATCGAAATCGATTTTGAATATGGTAGTCGTACATTGAATCGCAAATAAAAGATGATAGCATAATGTAGAATGATAAAGTTTTGTTAACTAAACTAACAATATGAACAATGGTGCTCAAATTGAGATCTAGTATGGATTACTATCTAACTAGATCACAAAGGTTAACATTATATCTGATTGGAAACCAAAGGGTATTTTTTTTAGAATTTAGTCTTTGACCTTGATAGGCCAATTGAGCTTGCATTTTGGAATTGAATGAATATGTTTTTATTGAAGTTTAATAAGTAAGGCATTTTGCAAATAATAGTAACATTAGCACTCAAATGGGTTCACAGATCAAGTATCCTGTTCCCGGGGCTCCAGATTTGGCGAAGCGAGTGCAAGAGCTTCTGTCGGCCTCTGGATTCAAGCGTGTGCACATTAACAAGAAACGAGGGCTTGATCACGGGGCGTGGGTACCTCTAATGCTCATGTATCCTGAGGCTGACATTCCAGTCTGTCAGCTCTCTATCCAAATGAATAAAGATGCTGCATACCACTATAACATGGGCCAAGCATTAGCATCTCTCAAGGAGGAAGGTGTTCTAATCATTGGTTCTGGAAGCGCCACTCACAACTTGAGGGACCTTAATCCAAATGCTGGTCAAGAAGTCGTCCCTTGGGCCGCTGAGTTTGATAAATGGCTAGAAGAAGCTTTGATCAGTGGAAGGTATGTAACCTCAAATATTTTTTGATGCTCCAGTTGTAGCTGTAAAGTGATCTTTCTTGTTGAAAATATAATGTTTGTATCTCATTATTCTGTATTAAAATTAGGATCTAGCTAGCTTTCTACATGATTTGAGTTAGCAGAGTGAGGATAAGTAGATAAACAATAACCTACAAATTTACCATGAAAGTGCATGAAGTCCTAAGTTTTGCAAAGGTCATTTCACTTCTTTGAGAATGCAGGTTGCTAATTCTTTTTAACTTCTTAGAAAGTAACATCAAGGAGTAATGGACCAAATTATATCATGAATAATTCAGTCATCCCATTTGGACATTTCTACTGTTCCTTTTGGCAATCTAATTCAGTTATCGCTTTGATATAGTTTCTTATCACATAGATGTAATCATGTTATATGGAAAGTAAAAATTTAAAGGTAAAAGACTACTAGATCTTCGTCCTTGAGCAATGGACAACATGTTGCCCAAGATGAGAATAATAAATACTCCCTCCGTCTCTAATTCTTTGCTCCATTTTCCTATTTAGTTTTTACCTAAATCTTTGCTTCATTTCTATTTATTATGGCATACTTTTTCTCTCAACTTTATTTCACGTGGTGGGACCATATGATTTTCTTTAACATTTTCTCTCCACTTTTGTTGTTTCTTGGCTTGCGTGCATAGCCCACAAGGGGCAAAGATATAGGGACAGTTTGTCCACAGATTGTAGTGAATTAAATTCCAATGCTCATTTGATGATTTTATCCCCTTGTCCAACCAATTTCAGGTATGATGATGTAAATAACTACCTGAATAAAGCTCCTCATGCAAGAAAGGCTCACCCATCACCAGATCATTTCTATCCATTGCATGTAGCCCTGGGTGCCGCCGGAGAAAGCGCAAAGGCTGAGCTCCTGCACCGTAGTTGGGAGCTCGGTACCCTATCTTATGCCTCCTACAAGTTCACTAGCCTTGACTAGCTAACTATGATTTATTCTTTATTTGTAGTTGTCAATTGTCCTGCCTTTATCATCTTGTATAAAGATAAATAGTGCTCAAATTCATGATTAAGTGGACTCAACTGCCCAAGCTTTTATGCTTATGGATTGCTGGCTACATGTTGTATGATATGATTTGGGAAGCTGCTGTACATATTATGAAGTTATACCAAAACTCGGTGTGAAAAAGGAATAACTGATTTGATGTAATTGTTTGTGTACATGACCATTATATTATGATTGATCATGTCATGTTTGTGTAATTTCATATTTGTATCGAGTTTCAATAATTTTGATTACCTTATCCGGTTAGGATGTGTTTTTAAGACCAGAGATTCAACAGGTAAGATTTACGGTCTAACGTACATATAGCAACGTGTCAATTTTTTTTTTCCAGTGTAAGATTGAGTTGCACTTTAAGTATACATCATCAATGCCATTTTTTTTACTATCTCTTCCCTTTTTTTTCCCTTTCTCACCTTGTTTTCCTTCACCTTAGCCCTCCTAATCTTGTTATCTTCCAACTATGTTTGGATAGCATCTATGAAGGGAAAGGAAAGAGACAAAATAAGATGGAAATGGGAGAGGAGGGAAATAGTGAGTGCCATTTTTTCTTCTAAATCTTTTCAACACTTGACTGGGTTTATTTACTTTAAAACGAAAGAAAATTGGTTGAATCAATTTCCTCCCTTTCCCTTCCCCATTTCCTTTCATTCCCCTCCAAATCTTTCAATCTAAACACAATGTTAGTGGTGTGCTAGTCTAGCACCCATCAAAGCCCCACTTTTCCTTTTATTCTCTTCCCCCCCCCCCCCACCCCCAAACTTCCTGTATTATAATATTACATAATCAAAATTGACACAAATCAAATGCACATACCTTAATGGCCTTTTCGGTAGCTAATAGAAATAAGTTTTAATGGTAAGCAATGACAAAATCAAGATTTGAAAGTTAGAGGGATGAAAAATATTTAAAATTTTAAAATGAGCAATATAATAAATATCCAACAGTACTATCATAAAATTTGGAACAACATAATTGCTCATTTAGAAGTCCAGATTATTCATTTCTTACGAACACTGCTAATTTTGCTCATTTATTAGTAGCCATATTGCTCATTTCTTACTGATATTGCTAATTTTGCTCGTTTAATTAAAAGCCCAAATTGCTCATTCCTTATAAATATTGCAAATTTTGCTCATTTAAAAACCCAGATTGCTCATTCTTACAAGCATAGCATATTTTGCTCGTTTAGAAACTCAAATTGTTCATATCTTTTGTTGTTACTCATTTGAGGTGCATGTTAAATTTAATGTCAACTTTTTATTCATTTTCTTCATAACTTATCTAGGTTTTATATATTACATGTTGAAATACTAACGAATTTAGCTTATAATAGATTTATATTTTAATTGTTGATGTGTATTTTTTTGCATCATATAGATTTAATCTTTTTGATCAAGAACATCAATAGATTGGAGAATACTTGTAATTCAAATTGGTTCTTTGGCTGACATAGATTGAAGACATGTATTTGAAGTACGATTCTCTCCTTTGTATTGTGTTGTTTTTTCATTGATTTCATCAAGAGTTTGATTGATGTCATGTGATGTTGACATATTCCTTTTAAGTTTTGATGATAACATACACCACAAACTTAATCACTAATAATTCTTTGAGATTTTGGAGGATTTTAGGTCTTGAAAATAAATAGGCATTGGAGATTCGAATATGAAGATTCAAGCATTAAAAGGAGGAAGATGATGATTCAAGAAAAGATTCAAATGAATTAAACGAAACATTATGACGCTCCTACAAGAGAAGTTCCTATGGAGATTTCAACAAGGAACTAGAGAACAAGATCAAGTATTCGAATTACTTGATGAAAAGAAGAGAAGAATCCAAGTATATTACTATGGTAATGTTTTAGGATTCATGTAAGTATATTAATGCATTCAATCTGATTGGAACTGAGTCTTGTTTGTCAGTGGAACTTTGTGCCCAGTTCCTAGAGGAACTTGAGTCTGTCAGTATCCTTAATTAAGTCCATGAATTTAATAGGTTAAATAAATTAAATATTCATTATTAATATTTAATTTAGGTGTTGAAAAATTCAGTAAAATGTAACAAGTTAGTGAGTCATTAATTATAGGGGGTTACAACCACTTAGTTTGAATTTGGCATGGTAAAAGTTGGTTAGCTAAATTTTAGGGGTTGTTGAGTTGTCATGGGTTTTAATTCTGAAAATTGAATTTAGAGGTGTTAAAATCTATTATTAAGAAATCAACATTTTAGGTTGTTAAAATCCTAATATTAAGGAGTCACATTAGTGGGGTAGTGTTAGGAGTAGTGGACAGTTAGGGCATGCTTAGTGGACAACTAATTGGCTTGTTCATTCAAGGCTCTATGACTACTATGAATACTGATCTCATTCTGAAGTTTTAAGACACACAACTTACTAATTAAGCTTTCTAAGTTTTAAGACACACTCTATTACTACTATGAATACTGATCTCATTAATTGGCTTAGTGAGAAAAAGAGAAAAGAAGTGTGAGAACATAGAATAAGAAAGAGAACAAAGTTGAAAGAAAAGAGAGAATGGAAAAGAAAGAAAAGAGAAAGAGAATAGAGTCGTAAGTCCAGAGAGAAGTTTAGGGTTGAAATAGTTTACAAGGCCTATTTATAAAAGTGGAGTTTTTCTTCTTTGGGCTATGAAGTTCCTTTCGTTTCTGTCGAAAATTTGCACTACAAGTTCCTTACAACAATTCACACCCCTCTTGCCGTGTTCCTACTGCACTAACATGTGAATATCAATACAATGTTGATTGTTGATTTCAAGTTGTTCGAATTGTTTGAAGAGAGAGAGGGAGATTGGGTTTGTGCATAGATTGAAGAGAGAGGATATGCTAATTTTTCATGAGTTTCTATTTAATGTTTAGCAGATTTTTTTTTAATTTTAAATTTTAGACCTAATACTTTTTTTAATATATATTTATGAACTGATACTTGGGTATAAGTGTACATGGGTATATGATATAGCTAGGTTTTCGTCACTTAAGGGCTTGTTTACTTCAGTTTAAATTCAATTCAGTTCAGCTTAGTTCAGTTCAGTTCAGCTCTCAATTTCCTTCTGTTATAAAATATTACATTCAACTGTATTCAGTTCAGTTCAACTATATTCAGCTAAAGTAAACGAGCCCTAAGTGTAGTTATTGTGATACAATTGGCTTCAGTCCATTTTAGTTTTTCAAATATATATGTAAGTTAGTACATTTCAATTGATGATCAATTCGCCGTTCAATCAATAATTTCCAACCAATTAATAAGGCCCGTTTTTGGGCTAAGTGAAATTGGTTGAATTCAGCTGGATTGAAGTGGAATGAACTGAAGTGGCTCAACTACATCGAAGTGAGCTAAAATATTTGAGGGGAACTTAATTAAAATAATAATTAACATTATTAATTAACATTATTAATAATAAATAATAGATATAATAATGAAAATAATATATGATAGTAGTAATAATAATATATAGTAGTAGTAATAATAAATAAATTAATTAATTAAATGAAACATGGGTACGAAGAGTAATAATTTTATAATATTAATTACTTAATTATTAATGCATAAAATAATAATTAATTAATTAATAATAATAATATTTAGTTAATATTAAATAAATAAATGTATATTAATTAATTAACAACCATGCATAATAGAACTAAAAATATAATATAATTATATATGATAATAAAATAATAATAATAGTAATATAGTCATGACGACGATGATAAGTAATTATAATATAATAGTATGAATAGTAATAACAACAATAAAAATAGCAGTAATAATAATAATAAAACAAAATAATTAGGAAATAGTTGAAGTTAATTAGATGAGCTGAAGTGGACTGAATTGAACTAAAACGGGCTGAAATGAACTGAACTGAAGTGGGAGTTAGCTGTTAGAAGTTAGATGATTGAGTTAATTAGCTGCTTTGGCCAGGGGTTAACCATAATGTAGTATAGTTTATACTCTTCCCCTCTAAAAAAACCCTCTAAAATCTTTGAAAGTCACAAGGGGCTACCATCATCCCTTCTTTGATGATGGTAAGCCCCAATTCTTTTTATATTTCCTTTGTTTTTTTATTTTTTAAGCATTAATAATGTTCCTCTCTCTTTATGAGAGTTTTCTTCCCAATTTTTGGGTTTCTTCTCTCCTTTTGTGGGAGTATGATGTTGTTTTTTCTCCTCTTCCCTTATGGAAGATTGAAATTTATTTTTAGAGTTTTATTTGAAAGATTAGATTCATATGTTGTCAGTCGTACAATTTTTCAATTGGCGTTGGAATCGAGGATGCGATCTACATGGTCGGGTAATGAATTTTCTTCCCAAAACTAGCTATGTCACGAAGATAGACTCCCTCATAGAAGACTACATAATTCAACTAACAATCGGGGACTGCACTTCATCGTCAGATCTAGTTTCTCATCACCATAGTTATTTTAAAGAAGATTTTTACTTGATTAGTTTAGATTGTATTTTACTTCTTTATAATTCTTATTGTAGATGCCGTATGTCTTTCAATTAATGAAATTTTATCTTTCCCTTAAAAAAAACTAAAATGAAGTAAGCTGAACTGAAATAAAGTGGGCATGAATATTCCTCTTTAGTTGTACCCTTTACTAGCCATTAGAAAATGAGTTGGTGGCTTTTGTAGCTAAGTAAGCTAATAAAAAAATATTTGGGTCCTATTTGGGAGTAAGATGTTGGTCCTGTTTGAGAGTTAGTAGTTAACTGTTACAGGTTAGCTAATTGAATTAGCTGCTTTGACTAATTGTTTGTGATAGCTAATTTGACTAACTGATTTTATTAGCTGTTTGTGTATCTAATACATGATATCCCTAAAGGAAGGAAGGATGGAGGAAGATAAAAAATAGAGGACACAAGAAACTCCCCCCCCCCCCCCCCCACACACACACTTTGAATAGCTCTGAGCTCATTAGAATATTTTGTCAGTGTGGTTTGTCAGGTAATTACATTTTGGAAACGAAATTCTACTAGTACTAACTGGTAGAAGTTAGATGGTTGAGTTAATTAGCTGCTTTGGCCAGCTGATTGTGATATAGCTGATTTGACTAACTGATTATATTAGCTATTTGTGTAAAACTATTTAGCAAATAATGGTTAGCTATTAGAGGTTTCAAAGTAAAAAGAATCAAAAACTATAGGTCATGTTTGAGGGTCGGTTGTTAGATGTTAGCTGATTGAGTTAACTGCTTTGACTAGCTGATTGTGATAGCTGATTTGACTAACTGATTATATTAGTTGTTTGCGTAAAAGTGTTTGATAAATAGCGGTTAGCTGTTTCAGAGTAAAAAAAACCAAAAATCTATAAGTTCTTCCAAAAAGCTCCTCATATAAGCTTTTTAAAAAATAACTTTTTTCATTACAAAACTCTTTTCCAAACCTTTAACTACCAAAAATCAAAAAATAAATTTTTAAGTTGGCCAAACATTTCTTCTAGTCTCAAACCTCTAACCCCAAACACCTCTTGGTATTAGTGTATTTAACCCATTACCCGTCGTCTTTAAATAATGAAAAAAAAGTTATCTCGTGTTGTTCGTGGGCTTACCCGCCACGCAATCGACATTTTGAGTCCTGTCTTTCTTTTTCTCTCTCGGTGTCTTTTCTTTCACAGTATCAACATTTCATATACTTTTGGAAACTCTCTGATTATCTCCTCAAATTCCTTCTTTCTTTCATCGTTGATCGTTTAATCGAATTTCGTATTCTGATGAATTTAGGGCAATGATCGTCAATCTCTGCAACAAATCTCGTCAAAACCTAGCTCCGAATTGGCGATAATCATCAACTTTTTTCAGGGGGGAAAACGGTGATACAGAAGTAACCATGGATCCTGAACAAACCTTTATTAGGGTTCAAGAGAGGTTTTCTCAAATGGTGACTCCTAGAGTTAGAGCTGCTCTTGTGTACATTTATCTCTTCATTGCGATTACTTTGTTCGCTATTCTTGTTGTTATGCACGCCAATTTTGTTCAGCAGGTTTGTTTTTCCTTGATTTCTCCTTTTATTTTACTGAATTATTGTTCGTTGTAGAAGCTTGAATCAAGAAATAGTGGCGCATGTTTGATATTGCAGTCTATTTTAAAATTTAGTTGCATTTACGATGATTATGCTAATAGTCAAAACTAACTATTTAAAGCTTGAAAGTGAAATTGACAACTAAAAACCCGCAATGATAACTAGCAAGCCCGTATTTGATGGTTTTTTTAACAAAAAAAAATTAATCTCTTTGATTCCAGCGTTTAAAATTAACTTTTAAGTCCAGACAAATTAAAACAAGGTTAGCTGTATGTAACTTTCAATTATTATTGTATGCCTATTTTAATGTCAGTCTTGTTAGGAAAATCATTTTTAGAGTGTCTTGTAGGTATGTGATTATAACTTAAGGAGGTTATTAATCCAGTAGTGAGGGGATGCTTTGAGTGCCAAACCTTCCTAGAAGTTGCGTGGCTCGTCCTCTGCCTAGTCCCTACCTTTGTTTTCATTTGTTCTTCCTCTTAGCTCTTGTTTTAGTGGCTTTTGGTGTATTGTTGCTCTCCTTTTTTGGTAATGAAATTTTCTTAACCAAAAAAAAAATGATTAGATAATAAGTATTTATAAGTTCTAAGATAAGCTCCAGAAAAGCAAAAAAAAAAGGTTTGACCCTAAAATAAGGTCTCATGACTTGTTTTACAGTTCGTTTTATGACTTGTGTCATACAACTTATAAAATCTCCAAATCTAAGATTGAAGATGGATAGCTAGTTGGATTTTTATAGCATGATGTTTTGGTTAGTAACTTGGTAGTAGTGCTCACCTTCTCAATTATTTTCGGTTGCTATATGTGTAGCTGGGATTTGGATTGGTTGGGTGTTTTGGTTGTGCACAAATGCGATAATTGTTGATGCACAATGGCAGTAAGGAGTGTAAAAAGTGAAAAGGGTGGGCGAGTTCGGTTTGGTATTTGGGAGGGTTGGGAGGGGGGGGGGGGAAAGGAGGCTAAACTATTCTTCATTGTTTAAATTTTTATGTCTCTCTACTAGGCAGTTTTCATTGCAATAGTTTATGAAGGATAATATTATAATTTGGTTGTTAACAGTTTAACTAAGGCCAATCTACTCATTTTTTATTTAATAAATTTAAATTAATTTCACTGAATTAAACTCTCTCTTTTTAAATAATGAAATAAACCTTTATTTAAAAAAAAACAAAAATGAATTCATTTTGATTGAAGTGATAAATTTTATACAAGTAACGAATTAAACTTATTATACAAAAATGTACTAAAATGATTTTCGGTTATTGCTGTATTAATTGGTGGATGTTTGAAATAGATTTTCATCGAACTCATTTTTATGAAATATATTTCTATTGAACTGGACTCATTTTTATACTAGTAGAACTTATTTATGTTTTTGAATTGTACTTATTCTAACTAATTGAACACATTTTTATCAAGCAGAACTTATTTATTTTTTTTAATAAAAATTGGAAAAGCAAGTTGAGGATAACAAGGCAAATATCAAAAAATGGGCTATTATTTGGTACTGTCCAAAATAAGAATATAGAATATGGCCCATAATTTAGGGTCGAGTTTTTTTTTTGGGTGAGAAAGGTTATGTATCCAAGACACACCCACATGCATATACCTAAACTTGAATGTGTTCATCAAAATTTTGCGTTGGAGCTTAAATTCTCATTGGTGAAAATTTGGTGCCCTATTATGATTCATCAATAATTATTTTCAGTTTCAGCTTCCTTCGTTTTTATTTTTTGGGTTATTGTTTTGGGAATATGCTGCACACTAGGAAATTAGGGAAGGAAATTAAGATGAAAAAGTTGCTTACTTTCCGTAGGTAAGCACTCTCCCAAGTCCCAATTAACAACTCAAAGAAAACTGATATAATTTTCCATTCATAAACTCCACAGCTTAACATCCCATTATTTATAGGCTATCAACTTGCTAACTAAAGACTTAATTGCCCTTAATAAGCCAGCTCATGACTACTAACAAACTCATAAGGGAATACCAGAAATTCTTTAAACAGAAAAAATAAGAGTAAAATGATTATTATTTACTAATTATTCTTTCTACTTTCTTTTAGAATTTTCCCATTTACTGATGTCTATTAGAATAAAGGAGTTTTACATAGTGTGTTCAAGAATCAAAACATGTTGGTGTTCTTGGTCTTGTTTGTTTGATATTTGTTTTATAATCATGCAGCCAGGCTGTTCCAGTGAGCTTTCAGGAGTGCAAACAACCGAAGCGCAACTTATTTACATCAAGGTAATGGGAACACTGATCTCTAAGTTTTCCAATGTATGTTGATTTTTATGCTATACACTATTCTCTCTTATTATCTTTTCTTCATCATGTTTTGGGCTCTTATGCATGGGCTATTTTTTTGGGTTTGCTTCATGACTTTATTATTGTCCACAGAGAAAAGCAGCTATTTAGCAATCGTTTGTGTATCAGTTTATGTATAACTGTATATAATGTATGATAGTTAATGTGTCCAATCGTCCACCCATAGTGTTTGTTTTATATAACTTGGAGTGGCCTGTTTAGGTTCTCAACCCCTCATATTTTTTACCTTGCTGATTATTCGTGTTGCTTATGATACCAATATTTACTGTGTTGCAGATAACAGGTGTTGGTTTGTTAACTCAAACTGATGCTGAAGATTTTTCTCCTGAGCGGCTTGTAACTGATAAACCCAGAGAGCCAGATGTTGATGGGGATGAGTTTAACTTGTTCAGCTGGATCACTTCTGGTGGCAGGAGGGGAAAATTGAACTTCATGTCTTGGAATAATTACGATGAATATTTGGAAACACAATCTGAAGTTACGATTGATGAGAAGGGCTCGAAGCTAGCTGCTCATGATGGTAAAGTGGAAAGAGAGGAGCCATATGACACCTTTACCATCTTTTCAAAACATTCAGTAAGATCAGTCATCTTGCAATTTTTCAGAAAGTGGTACAGACGACTATCATTTATCTGGAAACATGGAATGCGGTTATTGGGGACTCTTTGGGTATGTATGTGTGGACTTTGCTGGTGCAATATATTGCTTTTTTTGCTGGTTTTTGCTTCTGTTGCTGGAATTATCTTTAAGTTGCGTTTGTTTATGTCTTTAATTTCTCATGATGATAATGATGACTTATGACGTATAACCTTTCCATGAAGAAGATGAAATCATGTTTGATATTTTTGAATAGTAAGATCAACTCGTCATCCTGTTTGTTTGATTAGACGACCTAATTGGAAATTTCATCCACCTTTGTGATGCAAACTCCTGGCATACTGTAGAGACTAGAGAGTTCTTTATGAAGCAGTATGGCTATTGTTTATATTATTGGAGATGGGGATAAATATCTATTGAATAACAACAGCTTTTTCTGAATTAGAATTGGTGAATGTGATTGTATACCCATTGCCGACTGCAGTTGCTTGATATACCTTTTGTCCTTTGTAATTTGATTTCTCCAATATGCAATGGTAATGTATATTTCTTTGTATCTTATTGTCACACCTTGATGTCATAACTTTATTTGTCACCTTTTCCCTTTTTTAGGTGATCAGTAAGAATTTTTTTTGATCAAAATCAGTATATTGATACTACGATATGAAATGATGTCCTAAGCTATTAGTATTATGATTCTCAGTTTGTCACAATTATTAATGTCTCACTTAGTTACAACAGTTGAATAGTTACAATTAGTTACAACAGTTGAATAGTTACAAATTATTCCAGCTCTCATCATGCATTTGAATATATAATACTAGATAATCCCCAAGCAGATGCTCTTTTTTTAAATAAAATACGAAATATTCTTAATTAAATCACATTTTGATCTTTTTTAATTGTAATGATTTTAAAATTAGGTTTTATTTATGATAAAAAAATATTTTTATAGTTATACTTCGTATATAGGAGTATCAATTAATAAATGTTGACAAAACACATTTATCAATATTCATTAATTGTTTTCTTACATTTTTTATGCAATAATTAATAGTGGAGTTAGGAGGGAAATTTGGGAGGGAAAAATTGGGATGGTGGTTGTTGCTTTAATAATTTGGAAAAATCATGCCATGATACACACTAGTTGATTGATTCCTTGTTCAGTAAGCTCACATCTTCTTGAAATTTTATTATTGTTTTTTAGAAAAAAGTCTTTGAACATTTGAGTTTTGTTCTATGCTTAGTGATTTTGGTTGAATGTCTTCTATATTCTTACATCCTTTATGTTGCTGAATTGGACTTTCAAGTACAGAATGTTGCAGGTATTCATCTGAACCTTGATATTCCCAAGTGGCTGCATATTTTGCACTTGGATAGGCTCAATTTGATTGCAGGTAGATTGATATCACTTAAGTTGAAATCATTTACAATCCAAAATATAGCTGTGTAAATGTTATAGTCTTGAACCTTTGGTCAATTCATTTTACTTCTAAGATCTTTATATAGGTTTTATACTTGCCAATTTTTTTGAATAAAAAAAATAAATAATAGGAAGGTTCAGGCAAAGAAGTGAAGCCTTATAAAACTGCTTTTTCTCCCTTTTATTTCCTTTTAAGCAAACCAGCAGTGTTTTAAATTGTAGGAATTGGGATTATTAAGAAAAAGTCCCTTCACTTCAAACTCATAGAATCATTCAATCATTATAGGAGTATAGGACACCTTCTTGGGACGGGGAGTTGGTCTTCAGTCCCCTTGAGAATTATAGGGATTAGGAGTAGATAAAGATCCATCCCTTTGTACTTTTAGAATCAGTCAGGCATAAAGGTTCATCCCTTCAAACTTATAGAATCACTCAAGCATAAATGGACACTCTCCTGTGAATGGGGTGTTGGCCTTCAATCCCCTTGAGAAAATAATTTCATGCATGGTCATGTTTTCAAGAAGGGGATTCATATGTTTTCTTTGCTTTTATTAGGATCAAATCCACAAAATCTAGGTTAAGGAGAAATAGAGGTACGTAGATTGAAAGTGAATAATTTTAAAGGGTAGATCTTAGATGTGATTCTATATCTCTTTTATTGGCTTTTCGTCTTAAATTGGTGGCATAGATCATGAAATTGGCTAGGGGGTATAAATTTGTGTAAAAAATGTTTCCATAATGCAAAATATTGTTATTATTTGAATCTATTGATGTGCATATGAAAAGGTGTTTGTGAAGAATTGAGCTATAGATATAATGAATATGCTTCTTGTGGCACCAAGCAATATAATTATTTGGACATTCCTTGTTGTTGATTAGAAAAGTAATTTGAATTATGTATATATTGTTATTAAAAATAGAACTAAAATTATTGTCCTTATTAAAGCATTTATTTTTTATACATCTGTTTGTTGTGTCTTGCTGGTCAATATCCTTCAAAGGAACATCCGAGAGTCGTGATTGATACAAAATTAGAATGGTCCTTTTCTCTTATTTTATTATATATTGTGTGTCTAAGTTTCTATATCCTTCTCAGTGCAGTGGCTTGAGAGAAAAATTAAAGCATTTGAACCAACATATCTCTACACTATGGAAAAGGTGATCTTTGATCTCGATTATGCTATACATGGTTTTGATTTACTGACCTTTTATCTTCAATAAAGGAGTAAAGTAAGTTGAGGTGCTGGCATTTCTGCTCATCTTTGTTGGATAATTTGTATCTTTAGGGCTATTTCTTGCTTCCTGAAGCAGCCAAGGCTCGTCATAATATTAGGACAACTAACATTAGCATATCAGCTCGACATCCTTGTTTTGGCAACAGGTGAATTTCATTTTGTCTTTAATTATGATTGCCTTGCCTCTTATCCTCCTTGTGTAAAGTCTTTTCTTTGCTAATTACTTATCTATGTGCTATCCTCCCTCAGTTGTAAGTTCTATTCGCCATTGAGTGCTGAAGTCTAACTTACCCCTAGGTCTATTTTTGGATTTGGAACTTGTTTTAGAGAGAGAGAGGGGGGGGGGGGCTCAAAAGAAGAACCGGAAATGGATCGACTTGGGTTAGGTTCAGGTTGACCCATTAATATAAATGGGTTGAAATCCTTAGCCCATTTAGAATCCCAACCCAACCCTATAAATGCAATGGGTCTACTACATATGTGCATCCAAAGGTGTTTTATTGCTCATTTTAAATACTTTTGCTCATTTTAAATTTTAAATTGAGCAAAAAAACTAAAAAATGAGCAAAATCACCTCTGGATGTACTATACCCCGGGTGTATATAAGAATTTCTATTATAAATGGGTTGACCCAATAATTCATTTATATTAGTATCACTTTTTAATGAGCATCAAATAAAGGTATACCACCATATGTCTATAATACAATACCGTATTGGCCAGACAACCTACGATAGCCATACAAGCCATATGGTAGTAATTAATAACTAACAACCTTGTTCAAGATAAAAACATTAATTTTTAAGACATTACAGCCACCTACAGTAGAACTCACCATGAGTAACACAATAAAACAAAAAGTTATATGAAAATGATATTTTAGGTTATAACACAATAAAACAAAAAGTTATATGAAAATGATATTTTAGGTTAGTAACTCAACTTGAATTAAATTTTATTTTAACATATATACTTAGTGGGTCAGGTGGGTTGAGTATTTTAATCCGACCCAACCCATTTAGCCAAATAGGTTGAAAAACTCAACCCAACCCGCTATTATTGGGTTGGATTAGTTTTTGCCACCTCAACTCTAAACTAGAAAGTGATATTTTAGGTTAGTAACTCAACTTGAAATAAATTTTATTGCAACATATATACTTAGTGGGTGAGGCGGTTTGAGTATTTCAATCCGGCCCAACCCATTTAGCCAAACAGGTTGAAAGACTCGACCCAACCCGCTATATGGTGCCAATTTATGCTAACCCCCCCACCACACACACACAAATTATATAGCTGTTGCTATAGCTGACCTAGCTTCTTACATATCCTGTTCAGGTGGCAACAACTTCTCATAAATAGAGTGGTGGGATATGACAGTATTCTGATGAATAGTTTGCTAGATTTCCCTGGACAAGGTAGGATTCAGTAAACTTCAGTTTGTATCTGCAGTATCTTCTGTGAAGTAATTATTTTCTATGAGAGATTGAGTGTTTTTGACGTTAGGTTAAACTGTTTCAATGATTTAATACTCCCTTTGTCCCAAAATAAATGCTCCATTTTGACCAAAATTGTGAAAGCTTTTTGGTCAAAATGGTGCATTTAATTTTTGATGGAGAGAGTAAATCCCGTGGTGATTTACTAGTAGAATATCAATGTTCACTAGACTAGCTTACAGGATGTATAGCCCTTGCTATTATGCTCCCTTAGCTTTCTTTATGAGCCTTATAAATGCTCTTGTTGCTTACTTTAGGCTTTTGATGGTGTTTGGCTGTTTACCTTCTTGTTCATGATTATAGATTGCTGCTCTACTGACATCTAGTTTTGTCTCACTGCTTTGGCATATGTTTAGCTGTGGATATCTTGAGGCAGAAAATTATTTTGCGTTTGTAAATTTGCTGTTGTCTATTTATGAAACTTGCTGCCAAAGATGAATTTCATACTATCTGTTGTCCAGATTATAGGGTGTGTGTGTATGTATGCATATAATATGTCTATATATTGGAATTTTATGCCAATCAATTGTCAAAGTAGTTAATTCGTTAACCTGTTTATTTGGTCTTTTGATTAATTTCATTCCTTAGAGGCAGTGACCATGATGTGTTAGTATACAAAGTGACGGGTTATGTTTTTCATATTTTAAAGTTTGTCACTGGACTTATTCCTAATATGGTGAATGTCTGTGCAGGATACCTGTATAATTATCAAACAAAAGAGTTCTACAATCTTAGTTATGCTCATGAACCATCAAAAGGTTCTGCTACTTTTGGAGGTTTGTCACTCAATTCTGTTCTTGAGGTTTTTATCTTCTATTTCAGACCAATAAGATTTTTTAAAAATTGTTTACAAGAATATAAAGTTAGCTGCTGTGGAAATTTTTGTTGGTTTCTCATTTTTGAACTCATTGCTGCTCTTCTGTTATCTGTTTTATGACATGCTTTTCCCTTGTTCTCAACAGATTATTTGGTGACGAAATGTGGAGTGCTCATGATGTCACTTTTTGTTTTCTTTACAACTACAATGTCAGTTTCATTTACATTGAGAGAGACCCAGACTCGCATGCTCAAATTTACAGGTTTCTATAATTTCTGGTTCATGTATATGTAGAAGATGCAAACACCAATCATTAGCATATGCCTGATTTATACTGCACCCAAATTACTTCCAATATAACTCCTTCCCATGTATGATATTTAATTCTGCATTCTGATACCACTATACAAATAAATCAGAATAGGAGAGTGAGGTATGGGGGTAAGGGGCTTGCACTGGAATTGATTTTCAAGAATTGATTGATTGACTGATTGATATGGCTGTGGTAGATTGTGGACAAAAATATCAGTAACTGGTATTGATAATAGCGACACTATGGTGATTTTAGTTGAAGGTTTGAGGAAGATGGCGTTTGACAGCATTTAACTGTTGTAACAAATTTTGGATTTTGATGATATTATGGTGGTGTTGATGGCTACATTAATGATGGTGAAACTAGATCTAGACTTCTAGAGCTTTAAGATGAACAAATACTCATGAGAAGGGTGGGTAAAGATGGATGGCTCAGAGCCTCAGTTGCTCGTATATGTGCTCGTGTGTACCCTTAATACTGGAATCCAAATAACATTATTGTTTTTCAAGACTCAACGCTAAGGAAATGAGAAGGTAGAAGAGGATATTTGCTTGTAATTGTGTGGATCAGGTGCTTTGTTTTTGAAATCATCCATTCAAGAGTGTAAGAAACTAAGAATTACTTGATTGATCCCTATTTAACTATCGAAGAAACTTTGTTTCTTTAAGTTTCTTTGTGATTGCTATCTTAGCTTCAGCAGTGTGGTTATAGGAGAATATGACAATTGATCAAATCCTCTTTACCGTGTAGGTTTTTTTTTTTTTGGTTTTTGTTTTTGTGTGTTTTTTTTTTGGGGGGGGGTCTATTATACATCCGGATGTATGTAGAGCTACATACATCCAAGGTGTTTTTTTTGCTCATTTTAAATTTTAAAATGAACAAAAAAAACTATAAAATAAGTAAAATCACCCTTGAATGTACCATACATCCAGATGTATATAATAATTTCTAGGGGACGCGGGGGGGGGGGGGCGGGGTAGCTTCCTCTTTGGTCTTTTGCTCTTTTGTTTTGCTTTGTTTCAAAACGCTACTTCTCTTTGCATGGCTGTATGCATTTTACTTATATTTTTGCCCCAATGATTGCAGTGCAGCTTCAACATCATGCTCGACATCGCCTTCCTACATTCCAGTTGATATTTGTTCATGTCATTGAATCGCTTGTCTTTGTGCCTGTAAGGATGTATCAGTTTTCTAAAAATTTGATTATATGAAATAATTTGTCTTGGTGGTGATGGATCACATTTGACATTACAGATTATGATAGGCATCCTGTTTTTTCTTTTCGAATTCTATGATGATCAACTGCTGGCATTCATGGTATTGATATTGGTCTGGCTATGTGAGCTTTTTACCCTTATCAGGTAAGTCTAATGCTTTACCATCCTTTCCCCTGCGCACCAACCCATCCAATGGACCATGGACTAAACGGCACTTTGCTTGTATGATGTGCTGGAAAGTGCCATTGTTATAGTGCTTATTTTTATTTTCCATGTATATTCGTTGCCACATTACTATGATCTTTCATTGTCTTTTGCAGTGTTCGGACTCCAATTTCAATGAAGTTCTTTCCACGCTTCTTTTTACTTTATTTTTTGGCGTTCCACATATACTTCTTCTCTTATGCATATGGTATGTGATAACTCATTTTTGGTGTATTAGCTTATTTCTCATATTTCACCTCTTTCATTTTGTATAGTTTGCACTTGTTCTTGCAGGTTTTTCATACTTAGCTTTATCAACGACTGCAGCATTTATGCTGCATCTTATCATGTATTTCTGGAATAGATTTGAGGTCAGCAGTTTTTTCTCCCTTTAATACACGCACACACACACACACACAAACATACACACACACACATATGTACTCCTTCCGTATCAGTTTATCTACAACATTTCTAAATAAGGCTGTAACTGCAACATTTCATATCTTTCTAAATTTGGTAAAATTTTAGACCTAAAATTACAAAAATACCCTTAACTTACAAACTTAAACAAATACTATATCATCTTAAATCTTACACATTCTTCAAAAGTACCTTAGCATTTTTTCTCTCTCTTACTTTACCTTTCAACATTCTCCTAACCTTACTTTCTAGAAAAAGTTCATAGGAAACCGCACTAACCCATTTGTTGCAATTAAACCGATACGGAGGGAGTATATAATATGTAACTTTTCCAGTTTTTTTTTTTTTTTTTTGTGAGGCGAAAGCTAGCAGTTTTATGCCATCTTTTGTATTTTTAAGCTAAAACATGAACTTTTCTTGTAAATTATTTGGCATAATGATGATCTTTGAAAATGTTAATTACTTTGTAAATTTTTTGTTGTCACAGTTCTTGTGATTGTGTTGTGGACTTGTGGTTGTGATTGTCTTTTTTATGTAGTGCATGATGTGTTTCCGTCATTCTCGGTACTCCAAGATATATTTTTACATGCTATATAATGGTGATGTCCAAAGGTTCATTCTGACAATAAATTAGTTGTCTGCATATTATGTTGTTTTTATGTTTGTTATCTGTTTATTTTCCTTTGAAGTGGTGTCGCGATGACAATTTGAAACTAAGTTAATATTCCCTGTAGTCCTGTACTGTTATTGTTTTCTGTTGTTATATGCTGTATTCTTTTGCACCCTATTCCAATGCTTTAGTTTTCTTTTTTAATTAAAAGTTTAAAACAATATACTCCTTTTGTATCGGTTTAATTGCAACAAATGAGTTAGTGTGTTTCCCTGGATTTTTTCTTAAAATAAGGTTAAGAGAATGTTGAAGGGTAAAGTAAGAGAGAGATAAAATGATGTTTAAAGTACGTTTGGAGAATGTGTAAGATTTAGGAGGATATAATGTTTGTTTGAGTTTGTAAGTTGGGGGTATTTTTGTCATTTTAGGTCTAAAATTTACCAAAATTAGAAACATATGAATTATTGCGGTTATTGTGTTATAGCCTTATTTAGAAATGTTGCAGATAAACCGATACGGGGGGAGTACATCATCCATGAACTGTTATGGTAATCTATCACAGATATACAACTATGATTACTTTGGTGGAACCATTTCCCACCTCAAACTCTTCACCACTCAAAATGCTAGAGAACATATTGTGAATGCACATACCATATGGGTAGAGGGGGGAAACTACATCTCCTTTAACAATTTTTTACTCATGTATTGGCAAATGGCAAATGTGTATAGTAATTTTGTCACTCAAAAACAAGAATATCTGGTGATTTAGGTATATTCTTAGGCAGATGTAGCGCAGTTTGCTTTATATGTTATTTCTAGTCCCTGGTTTCATGCTTTATCTTAGTTATAATTTAATCTTTTTAATTTCTTAGGTCCCTGCTTTACAAAGATTTTTGCAAAATCGACGTTCACATATGCAGCAGCACCCAGATTTTCACATAACTTCCTCCACTATACTTGCCTCAACATTGCACATCACCCGGTTGAATACGAGGAATCCCGGTGCAGTCAATATGGAGGATGTCTCTGGTCCTGGGATATCTGTGCTTAGGGCTAGTGGGGATGTTCCTATACCTCCTAACGTGCAGACAGAGGTTCCTGGACTTGAAGAACGTTTGAGAAATTCAAGTCGGCAAAATGAAAATATGGGAAATGATCCTCTGCCAATCCCTGACCACGACCTTCATCAAGCAGAAAATGGCCAAAACCCGGGAAATATGAATTCCTTCAGTTCTTTGTTGCTATGGATTCTTGGAGGAGCTTCTTCTGAAAGCCTGAACTCCTTTTTCTCCATATTTAGAGACATGAGAGACCAAGCACAATTTTATGCAGATTCTCCGGAACAGCAAAATGATACTGCTCAAGATCCTCAATAGTGGTGGCGTTGAAGTTAGCTGGTAACTATTGTCTTTGAGCTCAATTGCCTTAGATTTTTGCAATGAAATGATTATAACAAAATAGCAGCCAAAGCAGAATAGATTTTACAGGTTACAAGCTGTTTACCTTGTGTAAATGATCAGAATGAAGAGAAATGGTTTGTGTTCAAAATGCACTGAGAATTGTGTTCAAAATGCTTTGTGGTAAACTTGTCTCAGTGAGGAGTTTTGGCCATGAACAGAGGGGTGTTTGAATGATAGTGCTCCTCTCAGCTTTGAATCTTTACTGTAACTATTGCTGTAAAAAGAGATTTTATATCATGATGCAATATTATAAAAACTTATAGATCATGGCATTCCCTTGCTCTTTTAAGCATTGGCCTGATATTGATCCTGATCTTCTCTTCCCCTGCCTCAAGCCTCAAGAAAGAGGGGGTTTGTATTGTTGAATACTTCTATTAGTCTTTTTGATGGCTGACATAGTGACATGTGAAGAGTTAACATCTCATAAGTCATAAGGGCATTTTGAATAACTCGGGCCATGTATTTGTTTTGGAAGTGAATTAATTCTAGACTCATCATAACCTGAATTTAACTGAAATTTTAGAAATCAAGTCTAAAAGAACAAGGCCTTAATATAGTTTCATTCGCTACACGATCTTGTTTCTTGCATAAATACCATTGTCATTGGCTCATTGCAGCAGTGAGAATGATATTCTCATTGCATGAGTGTCTAGATAAGGGCATGACTCAGTGGTAGAGTATGTCCCTTATGATCCTTGAAGTCATAGGTTGGAATCCCCCCTCTGCCAAGCTAATTTTTATAAATAGCCTTACGTGTGGGACTCGTATACATTGCCTTTTGAAAGAAAACCACTGAGATCTTTGTGAAAAAAAAAAAGTATACTTCAATGGCAGTTTTGGTAATTTGAAAGAGGGTGAGGAACATATCTCAAAGACAAAAGGGTTTTATCAAGGCGTTTATGTGCCATTATTATGCCCTTGCTTCATGTTCAAGTGCTCATGTTCAACTGGAAAATATGCAACTCTTAGTTTTGGGGAATATATGAGAAACTGTATGAGCTACACACTAACCCCGTAACCTAGGGCTATGATAATCACTAAATTTGTCCCTTGATCACTTTAATGTTTCGACTAATGTGTTTATCATGGACCTCTATAATCTTAGACAAAGGGACCCACTCATATGACTCCTACATAAACTACATTTTTACTCGCCCTCTGCAATTACTTATCATTGCTTGTTTTTTACTTGTAGTAGTAGAATTTCTAACCTATATTGTTGTTGGAATAGTTTACACTTTACAATCTCTCCTCCAAATCACCCCTATTGCCACCATCTCCACCACCACTAATTTGTAGGGGTGTTAATGCACTTAATAACTCCAAGCTCCAATCCAATCTAGTATAAATTTATCAAATTGAATTTGAAATTTTTAGGCGAACTTAGATTCAAATTTTTGATTTCAAAATTCTTTGGACTGGATTTGAATTCAATCTATTAGAGTCCAAAGATTTACAAGAATTCAATTTGCGTGTATGTCATAAGTAATAAATATTTAGGTAATGTTATATGCAACATCAAATACATCACTTGAAATGGAAATAGAAATAATTTGCAAATGTATGACAAAAACATATGTAAATCGGTATAATAAATGAATAATTATTGTTTTTTTCACTTTTAGCCTTATATTTATATATCATTCTGTTAACTAAAATTCGACAAGGAAAATTTGATACAATGGACACACTATAAGCGATCAAGGGAATTTCATGCTAAAGTTGATGGAAGCTAAGCAATGAACGAACTAACAATAAGCCGTTTACCAATGAAACGCCAATTTTCTAAGTTTATTTAAAAACTTATTTTACTATTCCAATTGTCAAGTCTGTCAAACAACTTATTTGACAACAAACCTCTAACAGTTAACAACTAACAATCTATTGCCATGCAGCTAACAACTTATTGCTACAACTAACCGCTAATTGGCGATCATATATAGTACATCAATTCAAGTAAAATAAACAAGAAAGCAGGAGAAAAGGACCTACTTAACTAGCAATTGTTAGTCATGTTCATGTATTAATTAGTGGAATCACTAGCATTGTGATCACTAGGAGTAGAGTTGCTAATAGTTTTCTTAGCAAAAAAGTGCTTATTGTTGTGCATCCAAACCTTAAGCACTTTCTTCTTAATCCCAACCTCTTGACAAAATTGCTGTATTAATCCTTCATTCACCTTTTGTATTTTCCATCCTACCTTCTCTGCAAATTCCAACATTTTCTCTTTTTGCTCCTTTGTAAATCTTGTCCTATGTCTCTTCTTCTTATTCATCATCATTGTTTCTACCTCTTCTACCTTCACTTTTCCCCCATCATTTCCCAAGGGTGTTTCTGCAGTGGGCCCCACATTTTCAGTTCGAATTATGTGGGGCCCACGTAATGCAGGGACATCTTCATGTAATTGATGGTATTCTTGTAATTTACTCGTTGGGACACTACTAGTATATTTGGACCAGTAATGACATTTCTGTAAATAAGCATGACCAGCGCCACTCATGTCCACCTCTTTGCGGTGGAAGTTGCGGTGGCATCCGCAAGCCGAGCAAAGGAGAGTGTCTTCCCCGGTGGAGGCCATGAACTCGCCGCAACCGTCCGTGGAGTGGGCCCCAAGGGCAGCTGCATGGTTCTTAAGGCATTCCTTGTACAATATCATCATCATACCTTTGGCATTATTGCTACAATGACCATTTTTCTTTGAAGTTGGATTAGTCCTTTGATCTTCACTTGCTTGAGTGCTTGAACCATTCATAGCTTCTTAATTTCTTCTCCCTATTAATTCTATTTATCACTAGATTGTATAGTGTTTATAATAATATATGAATGTAATAATGATGTGAAAGTTTTAATTTGGATAATGAGTGTATGTTGCATTTGTATCTATAGAACTGAGGAAAGAGCTTGTGTTTAATTTGATTCTCATGCAATGATAATATATATACATGCCTATATAACTAACCATAAGTACGTACTACACTTAATAGTTGTGTACTTGTGTGTTGTCTTACATAGGTAGGTTAGTATATGTGGAAAATAATATATATTATATGAGAAAGAGTAATGAAGACATTGCTTTGCTTGTAATATTAGTCATCATTTTGAGATATATATGCCATGTAATATACTCTCTCCGTAACATAATACTAATTGGTTTTGCACGCATTTTTAGGATGCGATTTAAGGGTGTAAACGAAGGAATTAATTGGTCAAAATGAATTTAATACAAACAAGAATGTGATTATAAGTTGCTAATATTAAAATTATTTTGACTAATTCCTTCGTTTACTCCCCTTAAATCGCTTCCTCAAAATGTGTGCAAAACCAATTGTTGCTAGTATTATGTTACGGCGGGAGTAACTCTTATCCTACACACCCGGCTGCACATAAAGCTACGTGCACATAAATTTATATATTGTTAATTTATTTAATTTGTAATTTGGCTTATGAAGTTCATTTTCGAATGTTGATTTTTTTTTTATATTGCTGATTTTTCGAATGAATTTATATATACATATCCAAATGTGTGTAGGTTTATAGTTTTACTACAGAGGTATAAGCATGCACCGCCATTTTTCTCCACTTGACTTCTTTATTTGCATATTTTTTTCTTTTTGTTTATTGCCCTTAAAAAATAATGCAAATATATATATATATAGGCTCATGTGAGAAATGTAGTTTTGGTGAGAAGAGTGAGAAGCAATCACAACCCTTTGATCACCAAACGAAGGGCTAAGATTAAATTTGATTTTCCTTCCTTACTCCTTTGATAGTTTGGAGTCAATGTATATATGGTATAAAGTCAATGTATTTTTACTCAATGTATTTATAGTGTATGGTGAATGTACCTATAGTAGGTGCTCAATGTACCTCTAGGTTATAGTTGATATATTTATCTCTTCTCACATTTCTCACCATAAGAAATTTCTCACCGGAACCCAACCCTATATATATATATATATATATATATATGAAGTAGGTTAAGAATTGTAGTTTTGGTGAGAAGGGTGAGAAGCAACTACAACCCTTTGATCAACAAATGAATGGCTAAGATTAAATTTGATTTTCCCTCTTTACTCCTTTGATAGTTTAAGGTCAATGTATCTATGGTATAAAGTTAATGTATTTTTACTCAATGTATTTATAGGGTATGGTGAATGTATCTATAGTTTGTGGTCAATGTACCTCTAGGTCATAGTTGTTGTATTTATCCCTTCTCACATTTGTCACGATAAGAAATTTCTCATCGGAACCCAACCCATATATATATATGGGTACGTGAGAAAAGATAAATACATCAACTATGACCTAGAGGTACATTGACCACCAACTATAGGTACATTCACCATACACTATAAATACATTAAGTAAAAATACATTGATTTTATACCATAGATACATTTACTCTAAAGTATAGAAGGAGTAAAGAGGAAAATTCAAATTTGATCTTAGCCATTCATTTATTGATCAAAAGGTTGTAATTGCTTCTCACCCTTTTCACCAAAACTACATTTCTCACATGAGCCTACTTCTATATATATATATATATATATATATATATATATATATATATATATATATATATATAGAAGTAGGCTCATGTGAGAAATGTAGTTTTGGTGAGAAGGGTGAGAAACAATCACAACCCTTTGATCACCAAATTAAGGGCTAAGATTAAATTTAGTTTAGTTTAGACATATAATTTTGTTTATTGGTATGATATATCTACCAGTAGTTATTTAGCAAAAATACTAACTATGTTTATGTATATGTTTAGCAAATCTTTACTTAAAAGTACTCCATATATGCAAGATAGCCAATTAGCCAATAGTGTCAATGAGCTTAAACAGCTCATGAATTACTCGAATTTTTTTTATTGAGCTCGGCCTGAATAGCTTGCAAAAAAGTTTGAAATTTTTTTTGACTTAAATTAGATAATTACATCGGGTTGAGTAGGGTGCGCAAACCGCAAATCAAATCGCAATTGTGCAGTTTGGTTTGGTTTGGTTTGCGGGCTGAAAAGTGCAGTTTGGTTTGCAGTTTTACCAAATCGTAATTTTGCGGTGCGGTGCGGTTTTTGAAAATTTTGAAACCGCACCAAACCGTAAACCGTAATTTTATTTAATTGTTCTAAAATATTTAATTTCATAGTTCTAAAATATTTAATTTCATATTTTTTATTTGGCCTACTACCTTGCTGAAATTATGTATTTTTTTTGTCTTTAGCCTTATCTAGTTGTTTAAGACCTCAACTCTCTAAGATTTCTCTAACTTTTTAAGACTCTAACAAAAAATAAATCTAAGGCTTTTTTTTTTGGCTTTATCAACTACTAATTATGAAAAAAATTTGAAAAAGTTGGTTAAACCGTAAACCGCACCGCACCGCACCGCACCAAACTGTATTCTGTGGTGCGGTTTGATATAAATTGCGGTGCGGTTTCAAAAAATGACAAACTGTAAAGATATGTAAAAACCACACAAAACCGTACCACGCTCAACGCTAAATTTACATATTATAAAGATATGTAAAAATTTCCCTCAAAAAAAAAAAGAAAAAAGAAATGTAAAATTCATTCGAAAAAAAGGATATGTAAAAAGCTAGTGTTGATGTATAAGTTTGCAAGATATATCAAAATTTAGTTTAATAATTTTAAAAATATAATTACTAAACATTTGGTTATAATTTTAAAATCTATCTCGTTTTAATAATGTACCTATATATGTACCTCTATATTTTATAATAAATTTGCTCTTATTATTTCATGTGTAAATGTTTTTGGCTATTAATAGAGGGGTGGAAATTGTACTATTCTATAACTATATATATTAAAACAGAATATGTTGATCGATGTCACTAGATGCAACGTGTCAAATTTTCATGAAAAATTTTCCGTTCAAACTTAATCATATCGCTTTATTTCCTTATAATTATAATTCTGATCTCAAGTTTCAAGACTAATTAATTAATAAATATTTTCTGACTTATTTAATGAGAATATGACTACACTTTCTTCATAAAAGTAAAGAATAACACATTTACTTATAAGAACAAACTAAATAAACCGTGCATCTCACGGGGCTAACCTAGTATAATAAGAAATGAAATTGTGCATATCAAGGGATAGAATTATATTCTCTAGGCTAGTGTCAACTCCCTTATTATCCCTTATAAGAATACGTATTGTGGTTAATAATGATAGTAGATTTCAACTTATATGATAAATAATATTTTAATGTCTTTATTAGTAATGGGTAGTCTACCCACCGGGTTGATGTAGCAATGTCCAAAGCCAATGAGTTGGGGTTATTCTTTCGGAAAAAACTTTGTTTACCCACCGGGTTGACTACCCACCACTAATAAAGAGTTATTGGGGGCATTAATAATAGAGTCTCACTTAATATAAATAATATTATTTAATTGCTCTATTAGTAGTGAGTTGTCAACCCGGTGGCCTGGGTAGGTGTATCAATGTCCGATTGTTTTATGTGACAAGTCATTTAATAGTATGGACAAGACAACACACATATATAGTTTAAGCGTAACTAACAAATTAAAGTAAAGAGGAAGTATGTGATTAGTGGTATATATGAAATTAATAAATAATTTCAATGTTAAATGATTTTGCGGAAGAAAACAAAGCTCGATCTAATGTCATAATAATGCTAGTGACCCAGCAGATATTATATGGAACGTGCCTGAAATTTTGACGTTTAAATTCATGTACATTGAATTAGTACATGCAAAAAAAATTCTAATACAACTATTGTAAATCATGCATTGTATATGTATAATCCCCACAATTTTAACCTACTAGATTCGTTTCTATGTATGGTTCTGGTTTGAAATCTTGAAACATTTTAGGATTACAGAGCATATTAAATTATATATTACTCTAAATATATAAGGAAAAGCATATATAGTCAAGGAAATACATATATTTTAGGAAAATTTGTTAGAAATTATCTTATAAATAATTTTTTTTTGTCAAAAACTACATTTAATTTATTTATTTTTTTTGTAAGAAGCCATTTTTTATTTATTTTTTTTTTTGCAAGAAGGAACCACATTTGGCTGAATTTCGGGTTTTGATTTTGGGTTTATTCGGCGTGGTGGTTCAGGGGAGGAAAAGGTACGAAGACGGCTTGGGGAGGTACGAAGGTGGTTCACCGGAATGGTGGAGGGTGGTTCGATTTAGACGTACAGCGAAATTCGGCCAAAGGTTTTAATTAAAAAGTAATTTTTGACAACAAAAAAAAGTTTTATAAGGTGATATTTAACAAATTTTCCTATATTTTAAGAATTTTTTTTTTTTTTTTTTTTGCTATTGTCATATGTTAATTTTTCTTTGTAGCCTATTGATCGAATAGGGAACTAAATTAAGCATCTTTTGTGATTAGACAAATAGGGATGAGAAACATTGTTTAGGGTAATATTTAGGTTAAGATTATTAGTGGAGTAATATTTAAGATGTTGCTTAAAAGACATGAAATAGACAAAAAGTATGCTTTGAGGTTGCTCGCCTATTCAATTCCTTAATGGCGCTTTTAGTCAAAAAGAGCTTCCACTCATTTATCAAAAGCAAATAAATCACCTAATTAATAACAAGTAAAAAAATAATAATAATAATAATAAAATTAAAAAAAAAAAACAAAAAAAAACAAAAGTATAGTATAGTATAGTGCTCTTTTGCTTTGCGTATGAGTCTTCTAATGATCACCTCATCGTTTATGAATTACATATTTACATTACATATTTACATTACATATATAGTTGAATTATTTGAGCTTACAATCAACAAACATGTTTGATAATTGATAATAAATGCAATAAAAAGAATGAATAAGTGAACAATTTCTTATGAAAAGTCTCTAGGTAATGTTTATTTTGATGATTATTATTTCTCATATTATTCATTATTTTTCATTGTCCTTTCTTAGCTTGTTCACCATTTTAGACAATAGAGGGGGGGGGGGTATAGAGTGGTAAAAAGGAAATCAATGGGAAAGAAGACATCTAATGATTGGAAGAACTATCATGTATGTTTATTATTATTTTACTATTTACTAAACCTATTCAAAACTGTCCATATCTGAAACTCTATGCCAACCTGATTCGAAAACATTGGGTTTTGACCACAAAATAGATTAAACAAAACAGCATCGTTAAAGACAATTTGTGAATTTATGGGTAAAAAACGTCTCGATTTAATTTGCTTTCAATCTTCATTCTCCGACCCAAAAAATCATTATTATTGTAAAAAATAATCAAATTATGGGGAATTTTAGAGAAAATAACCGGCCTGTAATAATTATAACTTTGAATTTTAGATAAAATCATTATTACTGATTTGAATTTTAAATTCTTTGACATACAATATCTTCAATTGTATAATTGTAAAAATTATATATATATTTATAGTGTTTAACAAGACGAATCCAACAAGATCTCACTTGGTTTTTTTTTATCTTGTGTATAAATAACATTTATAAGTCAAAGTGTGTTGAATGAATAGTGTCAAAAGCCAATATATTACATCTAAAAAATAGAGAAAATATTATTTTTGTACTTTTATAGTGATCATCATGACTGCACATGATAACCTAAACCTAGCTTTGCTGCTCACTAATTAACTTTGATCATGTGAAATTCAGCCACAACTATGATAATGACTGCCCATTTAAATTTAGGACCTATTTCCCTATCTCATAGAAATTACTGTACATTTTTATCTCCAAACTTGATCAAATTTATTTGTAGAATAGGGGTTAAATTTTCCACCTTTAAGAAGTAGGGAGCATTTAATTATATAGTGCCAGTGTTGGTCTTGATCATTTTAGGTTCCTAAGAGAAAATAATAGATCCAAGCCCTTTTTAGATTGTTACATCTTTCTTTTTAGGATGTCCCAAAAAGTTTACTGCATTTCTTTTACGGTATGTTTGGTTGTTGGTAATAAATTGTGGTAATGATAATGAATTTATAGTGTAATTTTAAGGATGAACCTTATAATATCCATGGTAAACAAATTTTCATTCCCAAGCTTCAATTTTCTTCTCATTTTTCATTCTCATCCATTACCATTGGGGAGGGTGATATTTGATGGGAATGGATATTTGTGAAGAAAATTAGATAAATTGGAGCTAAGGTACCACCACCATGGGAATGGATTTTAATTCCCCTCCCAAATTTAGTTATAAATTCATTCCCATTACCATGATTTATAACCGGCTACCAAACGGGCCGTTAAGGAAAGTAGAGTTCACTTTTAATAAACAACAAAACGTACTTTTTTTATAAATTACAAACACGAAATGACAAAAATATTTAAAATTTACTCTAAAAGAGTTTGGAGCAAATAATAGTGGACAAACACAAAAAAAACAAAAATATTCAAACTTACCTCTTTTTTTTCCTAAAGCACTCTTAATAAAGTGTTTTTCCCCCCTATTTAGCAAACTTAGGGGGACAGAGGGAGTATTTTTTACAACGAAAAAACACAAGGGGAATAGATTATGCTCGGTATAAATGAAGTATCAATGCCTATTGCCTAGTGTCAATGTATGGTATAATAATGCAAACAAATGAGTAATTGTGGAGATCTTTCCATCGATCATAATTTAGGTTCAAAAAGCAAATCAAATAGTTTTCTTTCAAAATTCAAATCGATGATAATTTAGATTCAAAAATCAATTAACCTACATCCTAATATCCTCTATTAACAAATATTCAAGCATAAAACTTGAACTTCACATCCCATAAATTTCACGTTTAGTTAAGGTAAAAATGTTTAGTAACGTCAGCTTATAAGAATGTGGGAATTTACAATTTAGCGAATGTAACCACACAAATCTCACCATTATAAAAGATAATGCAATTAAATTGTTGACATCAAGCTAATCTTCATTAAAAGCCATACTACTACTTTCGAAATACCCTCCTAATGCAAGAGAGGTGAAAAGAGGTTGTAACTGAAAAGTTCCTTGTATCATGAGATTCCAACTGATTTTTCTTTCTTTCTTTTTTTTTAACGTGGTAAATTTGGATAAACAACAAACCACAACACAAGCATGAATACAAGGGGAAAACTGAGGAAACTAAGATATTACACCAATTTTTCATTTGCAGATAACTTCACATGCCTCATATGTACATTCAAGTATATTGCGGGAACACCACGATTTGTCAGAAAGAGAACCAATTGCACGCGTTATATGATCAATGAATCACGGCAAAGTTTTTTCTTATTCCCTTCTACACGAGAATCTCCACTTTATAAGGTTCGCAAACATAACAAGCTAGAATTCAGTGTCGAAGCAAGCTGTCATAACTCGGCTGACCATGGATCTGGCAAATGGAATGTAACTCAAACTATACCTGCAAATACATAATAGGTTCACACTATTAGCAAATGCAGAACAAGAACAAGAACGCAAAATTGTTTTGGGGTTGTGCGGTGGTGTTAAATGACCATCTCAACCAAAAGCTTAAGCTGATAGTTGAGGCCCAAAAATATGATACATACTCAATCAGGTGTGCCTATGGTGGTGGTTTTTTTTTGGGTTTTTTTTTGGGGGGGGGGGGGTAGCTTTTGTTTATCTGAGAAATTTGATGTGATTGGTTTTTGTCATCTCGATTTACCCCCTACCTAAACGTTCTGGATTGAGTAAAGAGAGAAAAAGGAATGACTAAAGCAAGAACTTGATCAATGGGAGGAAAGAGAGACAAAAGAAATAATTTTGAATACCCTTGATTGACTGGTATTCTCTATGGTAAATAAAGTTACGATTAAGTTTGAGTTTTCTACATACCAAGTTAGACCACCGAACTCCAAAATGAGTGCCAAGAGAGTCAACAGCTTGTTATGAACCTGTATTTAGAGATTACACACGATATTGAGATACAACACAAAAAAAAGGGAAAAAAAAAAGACAAGGATCACAGTACACAGCAAAGTTAGTTCTTACATAGAGAGCGCAAAACAGTGCAATAATCATACTCGCAAGATACAAGGCAGTTGCATATATACGAACAGGATCAAGCATCATTGCCACTTGCTTTTTTGGGCCTATCAGGAAAGCTGTGCTGCCACACAATATCCAACATAAACTCTGGTTAGAGAATTGTTTCTAAGCACGAACTTCTGCCAGATAAAAATACACTGAGTCATCAAATCAGATCAGCTGAAATATCAGTCAATTACACTTAAAATGAGCACCAAATACTCCGAACCCTCTAAAAGAACACACCAAGAAACTGTAAAATGGACCAAAAAGGATATAAATACATACCTGCCGATGGCAAGCAGATTTCCAAAGGTGAAAGTGATACCAAACTTGATTGGGTTGAAGAAAACAAGAATGGACTGCATAGTAAAGATGTGTCCAGGCTCAGTAACAGCCAAAAAAATAAATAATAACAATAACAATTTTCACCGTTAAAATTTGTTAATATTAAAGCACCTTACGTTTGGTTGTATGGGATTAGACTGAAATGGATCAAGTTCCTAATATCTTTGCAGCATTCATGTTCTTTGTTATCCTTAAGAACAAACATGTTCGAGATTGTGAAAGCACGTAGCATAGAGCAAACTGCTAAAGTGACCAGTTTTACTTTAGCCTTTTATTAAGGTAACATAATGCAAAGGCAGATACCTACATTCATGTCAAGTTTGCAGTATATTACAAATTACAATAACACCAACGGCCTGTTTTGTTGTTGGTAGTATATTGTGGTAATGGGAACGTATTTAAAGCATAATTTCATTAAGGAAAAAGCTTTATAATCCCTATAGAAAACATATTTCCAATCCCTAGCTTGAATTTTCTTTCTATTTTCTATTACCACAGTATTAGATAGGAATGGATGTTTGTGAAAAAAATGAGATAAATTAAAGGCAAGCTAGCACCACCATGAAAGTGGATATTGATTTTCCTTCCAAATTTAAGTATAAATTCATTCCCATTACCGTTATTTATGACCAGTTATCAAACGGGCCGAGAGGGAAATCTTGATTTGACATCATTATTTTCTCTGTAAACAACACTGCTTTTATCACTTCCCCTCTTATGTTACCACTTTAATTACTGCAGAATGAACTGGAGATATGTAGGGAAAAGGTAGATAATGTGGCTCTAAGTTTATACTCAGGTAGGAAAAGCTAGATTTACCCTCAAGGCTCAACCACAGAAACAATGTGAAATAGGCTAATTTCTCACATCTGGGATGATAATTGAAATTGGGGTTAGCAATGTGAAATATCAACTGAAAGGTAAATAGGCTCTAACTTTATACTCAGGAAAGGAAAAAAGGTAAATAATGAATTGGAGATATGTAGGGAAAAGGTAAATATGCCAGCAATGTAAAATAGGCTACAAATTTTATATAGATATAGAAACATCAAATGATTTTTCTGATTTTCCATGTTCAGAGTTCAGACATTCTTGCTTTCTAACTAAGATGTTGAGGAAGGATAGGGTTAGCTATGGTAGATGGGAACATAGAGTTCTGAATATCATGCTAATTGCAATGAGACTGTAGCCATGAGATCTAAAAGTAGTAAACAGCACAGCACAAAGTTTGGTGTACCAATCTTGGACAGTTGCACTTACCAAAAATGTACAAGCCAGCCCAGAAACAAAGCAAATGGCAAATCCTTGGATTCTCTGCAGCAAGAAGATGAAACAAATCAATAATTTGTGATTGGAAAAATGAAGAGACAGAATATTTATATAAAAAGAAGAAACAAAGAAAGAAGGAAAAGAGAAGGATGCCAAAACGTAATGCATAATTCTAATTATGGGTGTGCGGAATGAGAGTTCTAACTTCTAAGGAAAATTTTGGACTCCAATATCGCTATAGTGGATAACTGGACCAAACCCCATTCCCTTCTCAAATTCAGTTCCACGCAGTATTGCCATAAAGTTCAAATGCTATAATGTAATATTTCAAATAGTACCATCTGTAGTGCAGTAGTGCCTGTTGCAAAAAGATCTGGACTAAAAAAACACAGCCTCTCACCTTAGTCCATAATACCAACTTCAAGCTGTGATGAGTAATTACCAGGATTTTTTTGTCAAACTCTAGAGATTGATCTACTACGTACATGATTAAAAGTTATACTAAAGCTCCCATTCACTTCCAACAAGAAATGTGTTTTAATGCTACTCAACCTCTTCATCATATACAGCAAACAATAGGAAAAAGAATGACCCAAATCCATAGTCTACCTCCATTTTCATTATATATTTCTCCAGCTTCCTGCTAAGCTGACACCAAAGCAACTACATTTCCCTATTGTTTACTTAGTTTTTGCATTTCTTTCTCCACTTATCTAGCAACTTTGACACGATTAAGCAATCAGCTACATGAATAAAATGTTTCAAATGAAAAATCACAAGTAAAATCCTTCAGTTTCTTCCCATCCTTCTGTTTCTTCAGAGTGATATTTAAGTTCCAGCACAGCCCCCCAAATAAAAAGGGGAAAAAATGGAAATGGCAGGTAAGATTAGTAGCATGAAATTTTCTTTGTAGTGAAGGAAGATGAAAAATAAAAACAACAATTTGGAAGTTGGCTAATGACCACACTAAACTGCAAATGTTGGCAAAGTTGGAACTACTATAGGAATGTATCCTCCTCCAACCAAAGTTTCAATCAGCCGGGCCTAGAAAACACAACTACATACTATAAGAGCAATGAATCCACCACTACTAGTCTATCACACCAAATGGATAAAAACTTCTAATCCTTAAGGATCCATCTTATGGACTAAAACTCCAACTTACATACATTGAGCTTTTAAGTTCTAACACAAGCCATAAATCACTACTAAAGCATTAGCCTTATTTTCAATTTTCACAAATGAGCCAATAAGTTATAAATAGAGAACAGTAGCACTCTAAAATAAGGCTACTTTTGAGTTGGCCAAACAGGATAAGAGAGTGTACAATCGTACATAACATTGTAAATCCCTAATCAATCGCTAATCAAGACTTAAGTTTTGAGTTGAGCAAACATGATAGCAGCATCATTATGCAAGTAGGAAAAAACAAAGAATTAACCTAGTCAATATGGGACAATAACTAATGTCCTTTTTTGACTTAATTTCCATCCCATTCAGTTATATGCACTTCATTTCGGTTCCATCCGGATAACACTAAATCTAGTTCAATTCAGATTACTCCAGTCCAACGCAATCCATTCAAGATTAATTCAGTCTCAAAGAAATGGGGCCTAAGGTCTTCTATTAATATGCCTGGTTGCTAACTACTCTCACAACAAAATATGGTGGAGCTCATTTTGGATCTATGCCTCTCTACTATTTCGTAAATAATATGTTTAAGAGATCGAAGGATGATATAGCAGTAGCATCAGACAGTAACAACAGTAATTTTAGACATACAAGAGTAAAATTAGAAAAATACTTCGTACACCTTAAAGACCACCAATAAGAGAAACTAGTGAAAGTCAGAAGCTACTGCAAAGAGCTCAAATCCATCATGCACATACAATTTTATGAGTAGTGGAAGGCTATAAAACCATAAATAACTAAGTTACCCTGCTAAATGCATTGCCGCAAACTCAAATGCTCTATATCCCAGCAAATGCCAGAGATCAGATTTCTACTCAGATCAGCTCTCCCCTGCATGTTACCTAAACAGCTGAATGAAAAAGATCCTAACTTATCTACTCAGATCAGATGTAGCACAATGCTATTCCTAATTCAACAATATATTCTATGCCATTTTACTTCTATTACCAGTACAAATTAGTAATTAATTAAATTGCAGTCATCATAAGCAGTCAAATCAACACAAACCAAAAAAAGTGACCAGCATCAATCGGAGAACAAAGAAGTAAGTACAGATCAAACAAACTTTGACAATCAAATTTATTACGAAAAAACAAGGGTTTAAGATCACGACTGAATGAATGAAAGCACAACAAAAGGAAAGAAACACAAACTAAAGAAGAGACCTGTTTATAAGATAAAGTGCAGTTACGATTGAAATCATCCATGAAAGAAAAGGAATTTTCATCAGAAGAAGCGTTAACAGCATTAGATTCTTCATCATCGACATCCATGCCAACTAGCGTCTTCACTCTTTCGAAACTTTGGTGTTTCTTCAATTTCTCGAATGCTTCACTAATCTTCTCCATTGTTGAGACCAATAGAAACTGGAAATGTTGATCAGAGATTGGAAACGGTGGTTGGATGGATTGACGCCTTGAAGGTGAGTGAAGACTGAAAGTGAAGATACGAAGAATGTTTAGTTGGGATTGAGAGAGACTAATTGCTTGTAAGTTAAGCCTCAATTCCTGAAGTCGTATCTCAGGCTCATAAACACGATCTATCCATTCATTAGTGTTGTATTAGTTTAGATGTTAGGCCTAGTTATTGGACATGATAGGGTATTTACTATTTAGTGGATGAGGCATTTAACATTTTAATCACGAATGATAATTTAGTCTAAATTTGACTTTAATCCGATCTAATTTGTATAAAAAAAAATCTGATTTGAATCTGAAAAATAAAAATTTGCATTCGATTCCGTTTAAATTATGTCACTCCAATCATATTTAGACTCAAAGTAAAGATGGGCACATCTCGGGTTTAGTAAGGATCATGTTGTATCAGTCTCATGCCAAATTTTAAAAAGTAAGACTTAGGCACTATTTGATCTACAATTCATGTCTTACCACCTGCGCTATGATATTATGAATTTATGCGACTCAATAACACATTTTTTATCAATTCATAATATTATGAATTTTGTTCATAATATTATTGATTCATAATAATATGCAACCAACGTTTGGGCTAGCCCGTGATGCATGTGTCGAATTCGTGCCACAATTTTAAAACATTGTACATGCATGGTCCACAACCCATCACTATGCCTTGCGCATTGTGTTTTGCTACTAATAGGCTCATGTTGGGCTAGACCCAACTTGTGTTGTGCCGAGTTGGCACTCATATATCGATCTAGCTCATGTCCAACACCAGGGAAGTAGTTATAAAACACTAAGTCAATATATAAGAGACACTTACATTAAGTATAAGTATAAGCTTAATTAGTACTTCATATAACAAATTGAAGGTTCAGAATTATCCTTGATAAAGTTACTATATTTATCAAGGGGTACAACATCACAATGTTTTAAGAGATTTTTGTTCTTGTGCTTTGAGAACTCTGAAAAGCTATAGCTTTCAATTTGATTTCGACTTTTGGAGTGGTGTATTTTGTTCTAAGGTCGGGTCTGTTTTTGCAATTTTATTGTGTCTTGGTTCTAAGGTCTTCCAAAGAGGTTCGTTGATTGTTTTAGGTCTCCATAATAGCCTAACAAGACTTAGTTTCATCCATGTACCTCGTCATAATGTGTCGGATTTTTTTTTTTTGTACCCGAACCCGAAATGATTATAGGCTTATAGCATTTGGTTTGGTGGTTCAATTTTTGCCCATTTTTTCGTCGTGTTGCCTAGGTATTACAAGGTTTTTTAAATGTTAAGCATGTGGTGTCTTGGGTCTTCCTATTCCATCACCTGACTCGACAACATTTGATATCTATCTTAGCTTCTTCTTTTCATTTAATGACCGAACCAAAATATTTTCGACCCTTTTCAATATTTGGTGGTGAAAATAATTGATGAAAACATATATTTTCAAATTGTACCTTTGGGTTTTGAAGAATCATTTTAGGATCATTTTAGTTTGGTCTATTTTTTAGCTACGAAACTTGGGTTATATTCAGAGATACTCCTTAAGTACTTATAATCCTAAAAAAAGCCTTAAAGAATTGGCTAGGACTCGAACATTTTTTCATTTCTACTTCGCAATTTTTTAATTGAATTAAAGTATCTAACTAAAATTAAATGGTACTTGCATATCAAATAAAAACGAAACTATACTAACGGCCCGTTTGGTTGTTGGCAATAAATTATGGTAATGGTAATGAATTTATAATGTAATTTTGTTAAGCAGGAACATTATAATCTCCATGGAAAACAAATTTTCATTCTTATGCTTCAATTTTCTTCTCATTTTCATTCCAAATTTAGTTATAAATTCATTCTCATTACCATGATTTATAACCGACTACCAAACGGGTCGTAATAGTCAAAGTATTTTAAAAAGAGAAGGTATTGCGTCAGACCGGTCTGACAGTAACGTTTCTGACAGACCAGTCCACTGGACCTGGACACATATGTGTTTAACCTGGACATATGCTGTTAAATCTGGACATGTATTGGTAGACTTGGAAAAATTTGTATACCTAGAAACAGAACTGGACACATTTGAAACCTGGACACAATTTGTAAACCTAGACAAATGTGGACAAACCTGGACAAATATGAACAAACCTGGACAAATCTAAACAAACATGGACAAATCTGGATAAATCTGGACACACCTGGACATGCAAACCTGGACAAATGTGGACAAACCTGCACAAATATTGCAATACCCGGTATTTTTATACAAATATATGTATTTGTATAAGGTATTTTAATGCATATACACGTTTTTTTTTATAAATTTTGCTAACTGAATTATTTATACTTTGAGGTATTTTGGTTATACATTGTATAAATATAAATTTTAGAAAAATTTGTCACTAACCACCTAATAAGTACCAAAAGTTGTGAACAACTACCATAATTTTTTTTATTAAATTTAACTACCAATTAAGTGCCAAAAAGTTGTAAACCACCACCCATTTTTAACACCGTTAACTTAAATCACAATTAAACCTTAATTAATCTTAATTAACACTTTTTATTAAAAAAAATAGAAAAATAAAAAGAAAATCTGGGGGAGGGGGAGGGGTGGTAGAGGAGTTTATTATTATTCTACGTGTGATTATTATCCTGGCATATGAAACAGATGGAGTACGATTTAATTAATTTTTCAACAATTTTTGCGAATTTCTCCCTTAGACCCATCTTTGACATCGAGCGTGCTCATCTTACCCATGGCTCGTTGGAAATCGAAGAAGAAGAACGCTAAGTAGATTGTAGCATTTGTTAAATGGCTATTTTAGACCTATATAACGAACTATAATATCCTCTCAAAGAATTTTCTAAATGTTAAACATGTGGTGTTTTTAGTCTTCCTATTCCATCATATTACTCTGCAACGTTTGATATCTATCTTAGAGCTTATTTTCATTTAATGACCAAACCAATATGTTTTCGACCATTTCAATCTTTGACGGTGAAAATAATTGATTAAATATGTATTATCAGACAGTGGATATCAGACAGTGGTGCAAATAATGAATTTGGAAGCGAATTGCAATGGGTATCTTCCAAATTTAGATTGTTAAGCAGTGTATGTAGGGAGTTGATCGCTCGTAATGGTTGGACTGTAACTATCTCTCATTGCTATCATGAAGCCAATAGATCAGAGCAGCTGACTAGCTTGCAAATTGTAGAGTCTATCAGGACTGTAACTACCTCTTGAACTTGTTAAAATTATAGAGGAAGACAACCGTGGAATTGCTATTCCTCGTATGATTATTATGTTATTTTTTTTTTTGTTTTTCCTTCGAGGGTTCTTAAATCTTAACCTCTCTTTTTGCATCAAAAAAATAAAATAAAATTGTACCTTTGGGTTTTGAAGAATCATTTTGGGATCATTTTAGTTTGGTCTATTTTTTGGCTACGAAACTTAGGGTCATATTAAGAGACTCCTTATATGTCTTCATGGACTTCATAATTATTTAAGGTAGTTAATGGATTTTTAATTATTGTTGTTGTTGTTGACTTGTTGTTAGTATCGAAAGTAAAAGGCCTTGGCCTTTTTTGACTCCAATTTTGTACATCATTCTACTTGGCAAACTTTTAATTGAATTAACAAGGCATCAAGTATCAAACTAAAATTAAATGGTACTTGCATATCAGATAAAGACGAAATTATACTAATAGTCAAAAACTCAAATCAAAGTATTAAAAAATTATTTCTTCCGTCCCAAATTAGTTGCTACATTCTGAAAAATGGCACTATTCATTTGTAAACTTTGACTGCTTATAGTTTCATGTACATAAAAAAAAATATAGTCATGATGGATCTAGTTTGATTCCTCTCAATATATACTTTTCAAACATATAATTTTTATAATTTTTTATTATGTGTAGTTCAAAATATTTTAATTTAAAGTTGTGTATTGGGAGATGTGAAAAAGAGAATGTAGCAAACAATTTGGGACGTAGGGAGTAAATTTTTACTCAAATCAAAGACAACCTAGGCTCCTTTATTTATGATAATGTCACAATGGACCAAAAGCATTTGTACATCATAATTTTACATGTGTTGATTTGATGAAGTCGATTTTTGCTACATAGTCATGCAAACTCACACTGATTTATTATTATTCTACATGTGTGATTATTGTCCTGGCATATGGAACAGATGGAGTACGATTTAATTAATTTTTCGACAATTTTTGCGAACTTCTCCCTTAGACCCATCTTTGACATCGAGCGTGCTCATCTTACCCATGGCTCGTTGGAAATCGAAGAAGAACATGGCTTGGTTCATGGCGTAGCCATTAACGACAGATCGAGTTTTAGGGCTATCGAATAAGGTTTGGTCAGAAGTAAGCAAGCCAGCCCTGTTTTGCAATGCTCTAAAATAAAGATTGTCAAAATCATTTCTTGTGTCATCAAAAGGTTGTTCAGCATTGTCCCCAGCATTACAAGTCTTAGCTAGTGTGCTAGCAAATCTTGCATTTAGTGATGGATCATTGCTAGTTAGCCTGTTCTTGAATGAAGAGCATCTTGCTACTCCCAAAGTGTGGCCTCCTACATCAAGTCATGTAATGTGCAATAATTAATAAAATGAATAATAAAAAAAACAGGATGTAGTTTTGAAAATTATTGAATGCATAATTTTGTTTTTAATATACAACTGGTGCGATACGAATGTGTTTAATCTAACTTCGAGACAAAACTATCTAGATTACTTATTTACCTATAACGTATATTCTTCTTTTATTTGGGGAGTATATATAGAATATGTGAGCACTTATATTACGCACCCAAGTGCAAGTAGATGCGCGCACTCAAGATTATTATTTTGTCATTTAATATGTAGTTTTAATTTGCTTAGGAAATTATTTTAGATTGCCCTTTATTTTATTATATTACTCATTTTCTAAAACTGCATATCTAATGAGCAAAATATAAAAATGGGTGTACATAAACCCGGGTGCAATGACGAATCCACGAATAATATATAGTGGTGTCAAAATGTATTTTAAAAATTTTTATTGGGATCAAGTAAACAAGTTTTAAGGAGAAATTTTCCTATATTTTATAAGTAATAAGTTTTTTTTTCCAAATTCAAGTGGGGTCAAAAGTCCTTACCACGTGTCTTGCATCCACCGCTATAGGATATAAATTGTAACTTTGTATTTATATATAAGTGGGCTATGAACTTGACTCATTCATTTTAGACAACTTAAATTAATATTTAATAATATCATCAACTCACTTGTGAGCAAAATCGGATCCATTCAATCCTATATGTTAATTTATACTACCTTAGGTAAAAGGTTAAAACTTAAACAACAAAATTATTATCAAACCAATCTCAAATTAAACAAAAATGTGGAGACAAAGAAAATCAACATCATTTTAATTGGTTATTTGGTTCCCTAGTTAGGTTTGTAAAAATTAAAAACATTGTTATATTAAAAATAGAATTTATTTCAATATTAGAATTTGGTGAAAATAGTGGTTACCTGACAAAGCGACCATATCTTGAACAGTGAAGCCACATTGAGTAAATATTCTAATGAGGTCAGAGCTATTCAAAGTGGGGGGAGGAAGGTTTCTTGTGTCCTCTATTTTTGATCTTCTTCCATCCTTCCTTCCTTTAGGAATGTCATATATTGGACCACCACTCTACATACATTTGCAATCACACTACAAAGTTACAAAGTGGACAACATAAAATTCATTTGCTCAATGCTCAACATAAATTCATAAATATTCATATTTGAGTTTCAATTTTGGCCTAAGATCAATGCTCATTGTGAATAAATTAAAGATGGCTCTAGGCTGGGTCATGTCTGGCGCTTAATTTCTTACCAAGCATGTGTGCCTAGTGGTGGATGGGTTGCTCCTGGTCTGAGTCAATGATAGCCAAATTTAAAATCGTTCATAATAATATTTTTTCATCCCATGTGTCACTTCTTTGTCCAGCTATCTAATATCCGTATAATCAATCTAAGTTATTTGCGCCGTATTGTGATAGATATACGTCATTCAAGCAAGATTGATCTACAAGTGTTGAAATCAAAATTTAAAAGGGAAAAAAAGAGCTAGCAGCATTATATATGGTTTAACCTTGGAACCTTATAGCTTTAATTAATACTAAGCTTACCACATTTTAATTTCTCAACAAACAAAATAATTTATTTAATTATAAACAAAGTAATCCAGGACAACATTGTGTGGCTCGGGGCAACACCCAAGCCAATTCACTAGTTGAAAATTAAATGTTTTTCTTATGTCTTGTTGATGTTTTTTGTTGGGTTGAGCCATACATAATCAACCCGACCTAACCCACTCTCATATTTATTTAATTGTGAGTCATCACATGAACTCATTTGATACAGCTTGCAAAACTATATTTATGTATGTATTTTACACATAGATGAAACAAGTTACATGAACCATGTTACGTTTTGATGGAGTATATAACATATTTTTGGGCCTCAACTATCATCTTTCACGTTCTAAAGAAATCAAAGAGTATTATACCAAGAAAACTGCATCTCGAGCAACCATGGATATGATATCAGCGCAAGAAACAACTCCAGGGCATTGCTCCTCCAGTTCATCCTTAATATCGTCTATTAGCTCATACCCTCTCAAGCTTAGATTTGCTGGAGAATCCTTCTCTGCTTTATTATCATTTGTCGAGTCAATTAGGATTGATGCATCACATCCCTGCATATAAGTATATGCATATGACATCAACATTCAACGTATCACAAATTCACAATTTCAAGCTACAAATTTGGACCAAATTAACATAAACATGATAGATATAGGAAAATGTCACAAGAATAGTCTCAACTTTCACCTATCTTAATTAGCTTCCCAATATAACCCAAACTTTAAGGCCATCCTTCTCAATATAATCTAAAGTTAGAAGTATTTTTTAATTACGTTAATTCATGCCGGGATTATTGTAACTAACTAAGAAACTAAAAGTTTGAATTCTTTTCAGATGATACCCACTAAAAGTTGGGATTATTATAATTATTATTCCAAGATATATAACCAAAAGTTGTGATTATTTTTGGGAAGACCAGTGAAAATCCTTGTACCTACATACATATATAGTATACATACATATGTACATACATATACATACATGCATACATACATACACACACACATGTATCCAACAAAATAAAAGAAGCTAATTAAGCAAAATTACGTACCTGTATCCAACAATCATGAAAATGCATTCTTAAAAGAGGGCCAGCAAGAGTAGGATCATTATGAAGAGCCCTAGAAACTGCATTTCTAACAACACCTTCAATCATAGGACATGTCATCACATAATAGTTCATTGACAATGCATTATTATTATTAACTCCTACCCTAAATCCACTAGCTCCCATCTCTATCAATAGCATCACTCCAATTAAACATGCTACAATCATCTTACTAAACCTAATTATTAATAAGGAACATCTAACAATAATAGGTAACATTAATTATAATTATTATAATTATATATAGTTATTATAATATATGTATCTAATTATTTGAGAATGATTAATTATGATTGGGTTGAATTTGATGTTTGAGAAGAAAAAAAATGAAGATAAGGTATATATAAAGGGTTGATAACATGGCTAGCTAGTTGCAAAGAAAAGACATAATAATACAATGTATATGGAAGATGATGAAATTCAGTGGAAGATAATAGTGGAGCATAATCTAGGACTCCACTTATAAGTTGAATTAGGGGAATTAGGTCAAAATAAAAATTAACATGATAATCCTAATTAATGAATGTATTTGCATGGTAATAAACACGTAAACTTGTTTAAGAGGTTAATGGTATATTGGTATATACATAATGCTCCAACTGCCGCCCTTCATATATATTATTACTTGTATATATATATATATATTTTATAGGATAATGTGTGGAATACTAGGCCTTGGAACTGGGCCCTACTGTAGGTCACCCGGCCCAATTTTAGCCAACGCACGCATCTGTAAGGGGGATAATAAGGAATCCTCCCAAATGCGTGCGTGCAATGAGAATCGAACCCATGACCTAACCCTACCCAAACCGGTCGGACTTTGGGGCCCACATGGAATACCTCTCATGTAGCTCAATCTCGTGCACCTACTCTCTTTCGAAATGGACTTTCTCTAGCCCCTTTTTTACTGGCCCCTTTTTAGTCCAACCATTGGGTTATGACTTGATTCTCTATTATTAATTACTTGTATATATGTCACTTTGAATAAATTTTGTATTTTCTTGATTATTTTTTTTGAGTATTTGGACACAAGCCATTAATTTTCTTGATGTTAGTTGATGGCAACTTTTTGTCATTGTTGGTTTACGGATGGGTAAATATAATTTATTATGAATTGTAAATTGTAATTATTAAGATATGATATTGATTTATTAGTTCATGTATAACATTGACGGAGGAGGCATGGATAGGTATCAGATCGAGCTAACATGACAAAAAAAGTCTTGGTTCGAATCTCGTTCAATCTTTTTTTAAAGTGGAATAATTAATGCGGGGTAGAGTTGTAGGGCGAGATACATGTTGGTTCCACACTTCAAGCCTAGTCAATGGGCTCTCGTGCGAGAGATCGTGTTAGAGTATAGAACCAATATGACTTCCACATCAGCTTGAGCTTTTGTTTGATATAATTATCTGACAATATAGAATTTAAGATACTATTGTTAAATACCAAATGGAATGAAAGTGTATATATCTTGCAGTTTTTAGTTAATCTCTATTATATAAGCCAAGAGGAAGTCATGGTGTCGCCCTATAAAAGTACATGTTAAAAAGTAGGAAAATTATTTGTCTAAAAAACCCTGAAAGTTCTAACTTTTTTTGAAAAAGATCGACACTGAAACTTTTTTAAAAAATTTAACAACACAAAATTGTAGAAAACTTTTGGTAGCACAACTTTTGTACGAAAACTTTGAAATGTAACACAATTATTCCAAAGATTTAGCCTTTAGGAACAATTCAATAGAAAAAAAAAAAATCGAAAGAAGAACACAATTGGAAATTCTAACTAAATAAATCCTCATTTTGAAGTTCATTTACCTCCCATATTTTACAATTTTCGTACAAAAGTTGTGCTACCAAAGGTTTCTACAACGGTGTTGTTAACTTTTTTTAAAAAAAGTTTCAAAGTGTTTTTCACAAAAAGCTAGAACTTTTTTTAGACAAATTTTCCTAAAAAATATGCAAATTGAAATTCTAATATTCCTATACTGTCAGATTGGGTCAGAACTGATTTAACTGAAACTGAACTGTTTTGGGTCGACCTGAAATTACCTGAAACAGAAAGTGAATTGAATTGAATGAACTGATAACTGAAAGGCAACTGAAGAATGTCGAACTGAACAGAACTGAACAGAATCTGAAACCAATTGAAACTGAAGTTAACTGCTAAATATCTGAAAATAACTGAATTGAACTGAAAATCGAGTATCTGAAATTAACTGAACTGAACTGAAACTGAACTGAAAAGAGGATAACTAAAGCAAACTGAAACTAAACTGAAAAGATGATAACTGAATCTAACTGAAACTAAAAATGACTTGAAACTAAGTTAATTTGAATATTACTAAACTGGATAAAAAAATGATACAATATTATCCGAACTATTTTGAAACTGAACCAACACTGCACTGAAACGAAATTGATCTGAACATTAACTGAAATCGAAACTAATTTTAACCGAACTAAAAATGGAAATAAACTGAAATTGATTACGTAATTAATAATGAAATGAAACCGAAAGTAGACGAAATGAGACAGAACCGAAGATAATTGTTTTCAAAAAGTTATCTGAAATAATTGAATTGAAACCGAAAATAACGGTTAAAATTTTGCATATGAAAAACTGAACTAAAACTAATCGAACTAAAACTGAAAACTAAATTATATGTTCGAAATTTGTATCCAGAACTAAAATTAATTGTTACAAATTTATAATCTGAAATGTCCTGAATTGAAACTAATCAAGCCGAAAAAACTGAAACCAAAACTGAACAAAATTGTCCATATTTTGAACTGAAATGAACATCACCTGTTTGACTAATAAATTGTTTGGTTAAATTGAACAATTACTGAAACTGAACTGAAATACGTATGTACAAAAACTGAACTGAACTGAAATCACAATTAACTGAACTGGAATCAAAATTAACTGAACTGAACTGAAAAATAAATTAACTAAAATTAACTGAAATGATCAAACTGATTGGGTAAAACCAAAATTGAACTGTTCAACAATTGATAGTGCATTCAAGCAAAATAAATCCGTTTGCCAAAACAAAAAAAAAAAAAAAAAAAAACAAAAACCAAAAACCAAAAACCAAAAACCAAAAAAAAAAGTCCGTATAAAAGAGGGAACTTGATCGTAATCGTGAAGGTTTCCATCAAAGCTTACTTTTGATAAAGGTTAGTCTTTATACTTACTACATGCGTTTCGATTCCAATTTCAATTTCAATACTTGGCATTAATTTCTTCTTATTCTCCTTTAGTGGATTTAGGGTTTCAATAGGTAATTGAATACTTGTTCCGCTAGGGTTTCGATCAAATCGGTAATTGAATACTTGTTCACTAATCGGTAATTGAGTTGTAAATTAGGATTTTAAAACTGGAAAGTAGGGTTTCAATCATATAGGTAATGGATGGATTCGGGATCATACAAGTTTCTGTGGTCCCTCCAATGTTAACAACAAAATTATCAAATGTTCACAACGTCATATTGATAGGAGGGATTTTCACCACCAAATAAAAAACCCGTATGAGTGGGGGTGTCGAACACGGGGAAGGTACGTTGCACTAATCTAGGCATGAGTGTCGAACAAGCTAGGTCGGGTGATGGTCGCGAGAGGCGGAGAGAACTAACTAAAACTACACTAAGGAAACAAAAACAAAAGGGACTAGGGTAAGAGATCCCCAACTCATACCACCATGAATTATGAATCAATCGAAACTTAGACTTAGGTCGTGGATAAGGGGAGGTCGTTCTATGATTGTACCACTCTTTCAAGCTAGTACGATGACTGGAAAGACATATACAACTCACTTTCGTGCAGCGACACATCTAAAGAGTCCTAAGCACAAAATCACGAAGACCGGTAACTTTCCCTTGATCGAAGGCCCAACTTTCGCGGTGCTTCCATCAATCGGGCAAAGGAGTCATCACCCACGTTCACCTTTCGGTCCTTCGGTGGGGATTCTTCAATGAATCCTATGCTAACATATGACTTAACATTACCGAATCCTAAGGTACCGACAAAATCACAACCAAGCCTAAAAACAACTAAACCACAATCATGAAGGAATTGAGAAGTTTCACTCAAACCCTAGAAATTAACTACTCACACATAATTAATAAAAACATAATTAAAACTAAAACTAAATACACAATTTAACCTAAAACTATGAATAAAGAAAATTAACAACTAAAACATAGAAAAACATGAACATTACATAAACACCAAAAACTACCAACTAAACAATATAAACAACTAAATCAAGCATAAACAACTAAATTAAAACAACATAAACATGAGAATCTAAAGCATTACTAACAAGAAACAATGAAAAACTAAGTACATAAAGTAAATAAAAGCAAGTGAAGGAAAGCAAATAAAATACCTTGAGAAGAGATTGAAGAACAAGAAGAAGAGAAACTAAGAAACTTGCATAAACTGAAGAACTAAATGTAAATTACAAGGAAATTGAAGAAGAAAGCAACAAAATCTAACCTAAAACCCTAAGTTGAGCTTCTAACATCAGCTGTGGAAGAAATGGGAAGAGGGGGGGTATTTATACAACCCCCCAAAAAGTCGAGCAAAACAAAAGAAAAGTCATAAAAAAAAACGCAGAAAAGCAAATCAGCGGGCGCTGAGGCGATGACAGCGCCCGCTGAACCCTATAATCCTAGGCTTGCAGGCTGGGAAGAAAAATGGCAGCGGGCGCTGAGTTGGGGTCAGCGGCCGCTGCCAGCCTTTGTGATGATACTGCCTAATACAGGGGAGAGGGACAGTGGGCGTTGAGTTGGGGTCAGCGGCCGCTGTTCTTCTATGTATGCTCATATGCCCTGGTGACTGCAAAATCAGCGGTCGCTGAAGAGCCATCAGCGGGCACTGAAGAGCCAGCAGCGGGCGCTGAAAAGCCTTTGAATGCTACTGCCTCTTTTCAGTCAAAAATTGCCTCGAACCATAAAACATCTCAGCGGACGCTGAGGAATTCCCAGTGCTCGCTGAGGCCTTTTTAGCACCAACAATGGCATAGAGGGCTTGTGGTTTCCTCGAGGTTCCTGGCTTGCTTCCTCGGGTTCCGAAATCGACTCGGGACCTGCAAAAGGGGAAGAAAACGCACAAACAAGGCAAAATAGAGGAAATCACATAGAAAAAGTGGAAGGGGACTACAAAAGCAAAACTAAGCTAAAAAGCCTAAAAACGCTAACGAAAGTTAAATAAAATAAGAAAATAAACTAATAAAAACTAAGAAAATAACTACCAAAATACCACTTATCACATATAGACCGGGACCGTACAATAATTTGCGGTTTCAATCTGTAATTGATTTAAATATAATTTGTGAAAAGAAGGTGGTTGTACTTGTGATTAATTGGAGGGCGGCTACTTGTGAAACAGGTTTGATTGATTATTAAGGGGGTTTTGCAAATAGGCTAACTGAATATGATGATGAGGATATACTAAAAAACAATAAGATAGAAAATTCATCTCTCTTTTTTTTTTTTGGGCAAAGAAAGCAAAGGAAATTACAAACTTGGATAGCCCTTTCTTGCATTAATTGCAAGCATATGAGCTATTTGAACTACATCCTTGTTGCATTTGCTAACCCTGCAAGCAGAAAATTCTAAAGCTAATTTAGAAATGTCATGAACAATAGACCTAGAACAATAAGAGCAAGAGTTTAAATCATGAAGCGCTTTCACGAGGAGTTCAGAGTCAGTTTGGATATGAATCGAATTCCATTTATTCTTCGCAAACTGGATCGCTTTGAGGACTGCTACGGCTTCTGCTTGCAAAGGGGTCTTAGCGTAGATTGGTTCAGCTACTTGAAAAGTTGTCCCTAGATGATCTGTTGCTTTCCATCCATATGCAGCTTTCCAAATCTTCGGGTTTCCCTTGTTGCTCTTCCAAGCTCCATCAACCTGAAAAGTACAATCAAAATTGTTTTCCTCTAGGCTAGAGTTCCATGAGCTGTGATGATTTGGTAGTTCCTGGACTTGATAGTTCTCCTTGTTGGCAGGGGGCGGGGGCAGGGGCAGGGTGGCGGTAATGCTGCTGAGATGATGAGTCAGTAGTGGAAGTGGATGAGAATACATTTAGGGACAAATACATTATGGTTTGCCGTTTTCACATTCCTATTTTCGGAGCACAATCCAATTCCGGTGTTCTTCGAGATCTAGTAATGACATTTTCCGAATTGTATTCGACTAGAGAGGATGTGGAGATCATAATAGTTGAAAAGACAGACAAGTCCATGGCCAATTTCTAGCTTCTTTTCGACCGCTTCTTGGTGGGGTTCCCTTCTTCTTGCCTTGTAGTGCCTTTCAAGGATTCAAAGCGTCGTGATTACATTTGCTATTACCTTAGACCTCTGTGATCATCTTCGTATAAAATTCCTTGTTTTGGTCTGGATAACAACAAGAGAAAGGAGAGAGACGTATTATTTAGTGGATATTCGAAATTCGATGGATTTGTTCCATTTTAGCTCAAATATTATTTTTAGGGACCTTAAAGCAAAGTTTACTTCAAGTCACCCATTTCAATTTAACCAAAACACAACATTTGGAAGAGGGGAGATAACAAATTCTCACTTACCATGTATGATTGTATGGCATGTAACCATTGCATATTTACGTGCCTGGACCAAACACAACTAGAGGTAGAGTTTTTTTTGTTTTTTTCCGGTCATTTCCATATTTTACAAAACTCGCGGTTAGAGTTTATGTACATTTTACAAAAAGAGGAGCTTAAGTTAAACGCATAAATAAATAAATAAAGAAGACAGATTAGAGCTACTACATGCAAAATAAAGCTTTTTCCAGGCCCTCTTGAAGATATATTATACACATTTTCTTCCCCAACCTGAAAAAAAAAATATACAGGTGGCATTACCAAAAAAAAAATCTAACTAACGGACATCGAACAGCAAAGCCAAGCTCTTTCCACCACCACCACGAGCGTCACCACGCAGTACCATGGACTGATCTTTACAGTTCATCCCGGCTTTAGCAACAGTCATTGCATTCGTTCCTCCACATCTACCACATAGAAACTTGGCTGGAACAGCTTCAAGGTCCATAATTCCAGCACACCTAGTGTGCTGCCAGACTCCACACACGTCACACGCCAACATTCTCTCACCATCATCATCTCGGGCCCCACAGCTGCATTCCACCGTCCAACGCTCGACCCCCCTCTCCAACCGGAATTGCCCAAGTGCATTCTTCATCGGACACGTTCCCTTTATCCTCACTGTCAAAAGTGGCGGGAACAAGAGTTTGACCTGGGTGGAATCCTCAACACCGCGATAGTCAACAAGCTCTAGGGCTTGGAACCCTTTAAACATTATGTAAACTTCTTGAAAAACTTTGGAAGCTTCGGATTTGAGGTCGGAAATGGTAGCGTTTGGAGAGAGGGCTACAAGTTCAGGAGGCGGCCTAGTGACATGGTCTTCTGATAGGTGGCCGGGAAGCACCACTTCACAAAAGAGATAAATTGCTGAGTTTTCGTGTGAGAATGCAGTCTCGGGTTTGTAGTTCTTTACAAACTGCTTGCAGTCAAGAAGCTTTGATGCTGCACTAAGCGAACGTTCCCTTTTCTCCACAGGTCCAAAGTTCAGCATCGTATGGGGGTGAAGAAGATATTCGTACAACAATCTCATGTCCTGCAGGATTTGTTCTCTGGATGGACAGTTTGCAAATGGAGTTGAATGCCCTAACAAGTTTCCTGGTGAAAAGCATTTACCCGGCTCTACCCTGAAGAAGATAAATACAAGTGAGAATCAAGCATGTCGAAACCTTATAAATGAAAAAAAAAAATGACATTTCACAAAATTCACATGATACCCTCATTGTTTCAAGAATACACTGAATACTCCCAAGAGGTTTCAAACAAATGTAACGGATGCACGACTATAAAAAGGATATTTTTCAATATTATTATAATGTTTAAAAATAAGAGTCGGGATCAGAATAGAAGGATATAAGAAAGAAAGGGTATGGCTTGATTAAAATATTTGGCAAAAAAAACAAAAAAAAACGGTGGTCGTAGTCCTTAAAATGTTTTGCAATTTCTTAAAACCTAAGGGGTACATGGTGAATTCTTAAAACAGGGGAAACTCGTGGAATTCGTTAAACCCAAAGGGTACCCCTTGACAAAACCAAAAATAAAATAATGAATGAATATGCTTACCTAAACTCAAGTGCGCCTGTCTCAGGGTTAGAACGAGTATGAACAGTCATTCCATCAAGGGTTTGCTTGCCACCAAGTTCCTTGAGACAGTAATCTAGTAGCTCTGGAGGGCCCACTTTACAAACAGCTCGTCTCAGGGTACGCCAACTCACCCAATTAGAACCTGTAACTGCGCGTAAAACTTTTATCATCACTCTCTCGACTTGTTCTATGTCACCGGCTGTCCAAGCACATAATACTCCTGGTGCACAAGATAGCTGGTTCTTAAAGGACTCTTCATTGACAAGGGATGACTTTTGCACGTCATGGACCAGACTCGTAATAAACTGGAATAGGTCCCTTAGATTTACAAGCTCACATTCTGAGAGTGACTGGTAAAATAATATCAAATCTTGAATGTGAGAGCGTGGCCTCCTCCCTTGACAGATGAAGAAGGAGAGCGGCATAAAAGAGAGAGTCTCAACAGCCTCTCTATATGAATCCTGAGTAAGAGCAAAGCTTCCGGATCCAAACTCATAACCCCAGTTCCCATACCACGGGTGCCCCTTCTTGATGGCATGAAGAAGTCTGTATTCCAACCCATACTTTTTTGATACATCCATGACACTGACCTTTCTGTTGATGTTTGAAAACAACATTGTAGTATCTTAAAAAGAGGAGCTATTAAAGATAATTGATCTGCCTGCAATACTATTAGGATTGCAGAAATGAACCGAGTCTAGGATAAACAGTCAACATAATATCCTCCCTAATGGAAGTTCAATAGATATGAATATGATTTGTTAAAGTTTTTTTTTTCAATCAAATAAGAGAGCCTATTGATAGCATATTATGGTAACAAGTGCTAACATGAATATTATTAGTCAGAAACAAAGAAACCTCATCTCTATTCTTCTCCACTCCTTCAGCTGTTTTTTCCTTCTTTCTTTCTACCTAATTTTTCGTTCTTTCCAATGCCTTTTTTTTCATCTTCAAGCATCACAACATAATCTGATCATGCACTCTTTTTTTTAAATATCTCCTCTTTAATGACTTGCACACTCAATAAACTTTTTTCCCCTTATCGTTACTGTTTCTTAACACAACACTTAATGGACTGAGACCTGAAGGTACTGAACTCAACATTGGATGATAATAGCTTAAAATGTGGAAAAGAAAAAAAGCTTAAAGGGAGCATTCAAAATGAGCTAAGAAACAAATATACTCGTACTAATTGCAAACTTTTTATTCTTATCTTGTTCAAAAAATTCATCCTCAAGAAAGTACAGAAAGGTAAGAGCACCATGTACAATCAAGAGTCCTAACCTGACTCCAAGATATTTACATAGACGATCCCAGAAGTTCATGATATCAGTTCCTGAAAGAACCCTTGAACCACCTTCTCTACCATTAACGCGGAGAAGGTGTCCGTATCCATTTGTATGGACCACACCATGCAATAGATGGGTAGTGTCCTCTAACTGGTGATAAACCCAGTCTTCAACATCATCAGAAGTCATAAGAGTGTTGCATGTCTTGCACCTACAGTAAATAAATTAATGAATCATCATTGATGCACAGTAATATGGGAGGTTGAAAGAAGTTTCAATAAAAAAAGAAAAAGTAGACACTATGAATCAATATGATCACCAGATACCCTACAGTCAGCTTCTAAATAATAGATTAACAAACTCATGCCACAACATGCAAGTTTTTCATCAATTAATTACGTATAATAACCACATAATCCCTCCGTAACAAATTAATGGCAACGATTTGACATTTTTATGTCAAATCGTTGCCATTAATATGTTACGGAGGAAGTACTAAGAATTAATTTTGTGAAATGACATAACAAGAGGTTGCACACAACGCTAGGGGTTCTTATGATGCAAGTTGAGTTCGGCTGTTCAAGTAGTGGGTTGCACGACTCGAGTCGTTTACATTTTGAGTTGAGCAAGAGTGTAATCAACCTCAAACGAGTTGAGCTTTGATCGAGTCGAAAGTGGACCGAATCAAGCTTTGACTAAGCTTCTTCTGAGTAGCTCACAATATTTCTTGTCCTAATAGGATATTGAAGATAGACATTAAGTTACTTTAAAACATTTTTATATGAAGGCACTTGATAGTCAATTTTTTGAGCTTTTCTCGAGTTTTAGAGTCGAGCAATGACATGTTCAACTCAAATTATTAGAGTCAAGTTAAATCAAGTCTAATTTGGACCTGGTATTAGCTCGAGTAACTCGCGAGTTATCTCATCTCATAACTACCCCTACAGAAGACAATTCATCATGATGAGATGAAGAATAGTGTAAGAATGAGTTTATTCCAATTTCCTTGTGAATTGGGACTATCTTATCACTCAAACACAAACTCAAAACAATTCATCAGAATGAGTTTAAGAATAACACAATGCAATTGCAAGGTGGTAAGTTACTTGCAGCCTTACCTCTAATTAGTCAAAAACTCAGAAAAACATCACATACACATAAATATAGAGTTTATAATAAATTAATAACAATAGATAGTTGCGCAGGTACATTTAACTAGCAAAGAGAATAGCACTGAAAACTTGAAAAAAAAAAAAAAATCATTGCATCTACCATTGAATTAGACAGTAATTAATAGTAATAGGGCGTAACAAAAAAAAAAAAAAAAAAAACCCTCAAGTAATTGATCACATCATTTATTTATACATCATAGCAATGAACATGTTGAAATCTTGAAAAAGCAATGAACAAGGTAAAATGGGAATAAATGGCTAACCTTGGTTCAGCTAGATGAACTGAATCTCCACACTTGGGACATGGCTTCTCATACCCACCAATGGGATTACCATCCGCTTTCACTATAAAATGATACCTCTTTGTGCATACTGGGTGCCCACTCCATCCTACATATTTTTTCCACATCATTAATTACATTTTTACCGAACATATTCACCATAAAACATTTAACAAATTCTAAAATACACATTCCATTAATGACATTTTTAATAAAAACATTCACTAAATTAGTAATTAAAAATTACCCTAAAAACAATAAAAGATACCTATTATACCTTGATAAAATTAATCATTTTTTAATTACGAGCATTTTATAAAGCCATAATTTTTATTCATACATTGCACTAATTTAATGAATCATGATGCATACAAAATATTTGTAAAAGCATTACTTGATGAACAGTCTATATGTCTATATCTACAAATTAAATTAAATAGATAAATTATATACCATGCTTTATTTTTAAGTTCATCTACTGCATTAATTTTTAGAGTGTTGAGTAATGCACTTTTTAGTTTTTTATTTATACTTTTGTATAAGAAGATAAGACGAATAACATTCTTTTTGTGGAGTGAAAATTACATTTCCTAGTTTGTTCTTCAAGTCTTGGACCCTACAGTCCATGATAACGTGGAGCCGTGGACACAACGAAATTTTCGGATAATCCAATCCAAACACAATGGTCACATAAATATTACCAAATTACCTCCTAACAAATATGCCCTCGAAATTAATAACAAAACCCATGGGCAAATTAGGAAAAACACCAACAAGTAGCGGTCCAATGCATCGGGCCTTTGCATTTTAAAACTGCTCTGTCACGCAATAACTATGCTCCACTCACTGCACCAGTCACCACTCACCTCTCAACCCTTTCCTGCCACTTGTCCCACTAAACGACACTATACATTTGTCCACATTCAACCACTCTCAACTCCCAAAATATCGCCTCTAATTGCTCCTAATTTTTTTTAACATTAATCAAACAGATCTCTAGCAAATTAAAGTTCACTCCTGCTTTCCACTCCACTCAAAACGACAACGTATAATGTTTTCATGCACAAATTCGGGCCCAAATTTTGTCCGGCAATTTCCGCTTTTATTCCGTATTTTCCGGGAAGAGATAAGGACATAAAATTCAAATAATTTTATAATTTATAATTTTATACCTGTACCTGTAAAATTCCTAAAATGTTAGTTTCCATTTCCAAAATTACAAAAATGCCACCCCCAAACCGCACACTCAATCACTCATCGTGCAAAGGACTGCGAGTTGCCGAGTTATCTCAGCAACAATTCGTTCCACTACCAAAAAGTGAAATAATAATACGAGTAATAATAATAACTCTAATTTTTTCTTTAGTGACATAAAAATAATACTGTAATATATTTTTTGAGGCAATAATACTGTAATATTTTAATAATTAAAAAAATTAGGTGACTACGAAATTACTCGTATTATTCATTATATTTGTCTACATTTTTGCGTTGTACTCCGTATATTTAAGAATTTGTCACTGCGATTAAGCAAGTTAACACAGAAGAGGCACATTATCTACCAAAAAACAACGCAAAAAATACCGACTGCTTCATTAATTTTATTAAAAATATATATATTAAAAAAAAATAACAAATACGAATAACAACAGTACATGAGATGCGAGAGATCTAGAAAACTCGAACGATTTGACTCACCAACAACGCGGCACTGGTCACAATAAACAGATCTAGATCTAGAAACCTCTTCCTCGACAACATCAAGCCAAACAATGGAGGTAGCATCAGAATGATGCGACGACTCAGAGTCACGCGCGCGGAAGAGAACCTGCCACGTGACAAGGTGAGGCAAGAGCGAGGAAGGAGGAGGTAGAAGCGCGTGTCGTGTTAAGAAAGCTTTAACGTTAGACCTAAACGGAGAAGAAGCGATGATAGTTTCGCCAGATTCAGGCAAAGGAAAGCTTAAAAAGTCATGCAACTCCGCCGTTACTCTTCTCTTCATCCGCTTCAACGATCTAGCGTTAACCACCATTGATGACGTCTTAGAAATAGAGAGAGAGAGAAAAATATAGAGAGAGAAAGCTAGGTAAGACGGTATTTATGGTTTCAGATTTACAGATCTAGGATTTTAATTTTTAATTTTTTTTTTTTTTTGAGGAAGAAGAAGAGAGGTTGTTTTTTCGTTACAGAAAAAAGTGACGGGAAATGATGAAGATGAAAACGATGATGTTGATTTTTTAATTTTTTTTGAATTCTTTTTTTTTTAATAAATACTGTAAAAGGAAATTAAAGCGGTTTGTAAATAAAAAAATAAAGAAATTCAAAAGGCTGTTTAATGTCGGAAAAGATGAAAAGACGTTAGAGAGAGAGAGGGGGGAGTAAAAATGAAATGATTGTGCTGTGTTTTTTGAGAGGTTAAAAATTAGAGGAAGGAAAAAAAAAAAGAAAAGAAAGAGTGGTTTATAAGGAAGAGAGAGGATTTTGAAAAAAGTGGTGTAAGAAAATAAGGCGTTTTGATTTGTGATGTAAAATGGTACGGAATAATTGATTGGTAATTTCAGGGGATTTTTTATTTTATTTTCACCGTTTGTTTAAAAACATTGAAGTGTTTGTGGTGGGACCCGATTTTATGAGTGTGATCTATAAATATGGGTATAAATTTCTTAGGGCTTAAGCATATTTTGGTATTCCCATTTGTTAAGTGGACCGAAAAATTGGTGTTTTAAAATAATGGTATGGCTACACATAAGCATTTTCTTTTTTTTTTTTTTTGGCAAAGATATAGCATTTATTATTCGATGGAGTTGATGTATTCTTGAGAATCTTCAAAATCATGGATGAAACTATACATGTGAATTGTCAAATGGGTTGGATTGGATTCGATTAGGACGGGTTAGATTAGGATAAAATATTTTCGGGTCGGTTTGAACAAGTCATGTTGTTATTGAGTTCAGTCCTAAAATATATGTCTATGATTCAAAAATTTTGAATTGTTATTGTGTTTTTTGATTGGATAGGCTGCATCAGGATTTGTACTAATTATCAAATAAGAAATATAAAACTAGTTATATAGGTTGCATTGTTGGTATCTCACAATCCCCTTATCAATTGGATTTGAGAATGAACCTCTTCCATATTGAGTTATCTAGACCCATTTAAATCTAACGAGGCTCATTCTCAAATTCAATTGATAATGATATGAGTAATTTCTAGACATATGAACTGCTTTGTCCTCTCTCATTTTTTTCAAAGCGGAACACTCACTAGTCTACACACATACGGATACGGAGTTCAATTGACTTATTCTTTAATCTTTGCAACAGAACTAAGTTACTCCTTGTTTCTACAACTGCGTCTCTTCTTTGGATTCAACAGATATCTCTCAAACTCCCTCATTTTCCAAAATCATCTTATTGATAACCTCAACCTTTTTTTCGAGCCTCCAAACTATCTGCATGGCTAACTCTTTGACTAAATTTAAGTTTTAAAAGATATTTTTATTGGAAAATTTTGTCAGAAAAAACTTTTAAAACATTCATTTTGTGAGAAAAGACTTTATAAAAAAAAAATTGTGAGTAGGGACCTAAAATAAAAAAAAAAAATTGCAAAGAGGGACCTTACCTCTATTTTCCGACGTTGACTGTGAATCTTCGGAGTTGACTCACTATTTCCCTACAATTTTGCACGAATTCATTCGTATTTAAGGGGGGTAAGAGATGAGGAAACCCAAATTCAGAAAAAGAGAATTTTAAATTTTAGAAGAAAGTGTTAATGCAGGGTTTATGTAGATGAATTTAGGAGGGAAAATGGAGGGGGTGGAGGAAAAAGGAACTTATAGTGAAAAGAAAAGGAAAGGTTAAATAGAGAAGAAAGGATTCGTCGAAAATTGGAAGGAAATAGCAAGTCAACGCCGGAAATTCACAGTCAACGTTGGAAAATAGAGGTAAGGTCCCTCCTTGCAATTTTTTTTTGTTTTAGGTCCCTGTTCACAACAAATTTTTTATAAGGTCTTTTTTGACAAATTTTCCTTTTTATTGAAAGAAATGACATACTAGTTATTCGTATTTAGCATGGAATATTTATTTGTTCGTGGAAGATCAAAACTCTAATGAAGTAAGTTACCCAACTCACCCGTTAGCTCGACTCTTCCACATCTAGACACATCAATCACGAGGCAAATCGGGTGGCAAGTTACCTCACTTCTCTGGACATTTGAATCCTTTTTGTAGATGTTAAATTCTCTTACTTTTTAATTATTAGATAGATTAAGGTTCAGTCCTCTAATAAGAAGACAACCATCATTTTCTATTTACTTTTCCATATACATATATATATCTACACGTTTTGTTGAGACAAGTATGATTTTGATGATTATAAATAAATGATAATTAACTAACTTATGTGTTAGAGATATGCTTATTATATTGCAATAAACAATTCATGGAAGGTTGATCATAATCCTTCATGAAGTGTATACAACGTAACATGAGTAATTGAAGTTTCTAAGGGGGGACTTTAAATGAGAATAACTAAATTTTATAAATGGGAACACAACACAAAGCTACTATCTTGAATTCTTGCAAAGAGAACACTTGAAGAAACAGAAAATTTATTTGGCTGAAAAAGATTTTCCGAGAATCGGAAAATTAATTTTGTAAAAATATAATAATAAAGGAAAAATTCATATAAATAATCCCAACTATCAGAGGTTTTCAATATTAATCCCAACTATAGGTTATTACAGTATAATTCAAACTTTGGGGGTTGTTTTATGATATTAGTCCATTGGCTTAATTAACCTACTGTTATTGGTCACCAATTCAAAAATTATTCGTTATCTTTCATCTTTTTCTATTTATTCGACTTGACTATATCTTCCTCCTTTTCTACGATTGAGATCAGAGCCGGTCAAAAGTTAGTATGGACTAATATCATAAAACTACCCCCATAGTTTGGATTATAGTGTAATAACATATAGTTGGAGTTAATATTGAAAGACCTCCAATAGTTGGGATTATTCATATGAATTTTTCCTAATATAAAATCTTTCCATAGTTGATCGGACTTGGCTTACTCTTGAACCAATTTGGAAGTAGCTTTTGGAGTAGCTTTTATAGTTTTGACCAATTCCAATCACTACCATATTCATACATTATTGTTTGGCAAATTAATTGTTGTGAGTAGCTTTTTTAGCTTTAAAGTAGAGTATTGCAAGAGCTAATATTTTCTTCTCTAAAATGTTATTTCTTTTGTAATTTATTTACTATTTCAACAACTAATTTCTCACCAAACACCAATACTGCACCGCTACTTTAACCGCTACCTTAAACAACTATTATTTGACAGTTATAAGTCTACAACTACAGCCAACATCTACCTCTACTGCTACATTTATAGCCAATATCTTACAGCTACCCCAATACTCTTACGACCCGTTTGGTAGCCGGTTATAAATAGAGGTAATGAGAATGAATTTATAACTAAATTTGCAAGGAAAATGAAAATTCATTCCCATGGTGGTGCTAGCTTTACTCCAATTTATCTAATTTTCTTCACAAATATTCATTCTCATCTAATACCACCCTTACACATGGTAATGGAAAATAAGAAGAAATTTTAAGTTTGAGAATGACAAATATGTTTTCCACGGAAATTTTAGAGGTTTTTCCTAACAAATTACACTTTAAATCCATTACCATCACCACAATTCATTACCAACAATCAAACGGGCCGTTAGTCTTATTTTAGCTTTACTAATTGGAGTTTTATTAGGAGGAGTGGGAATAAGTTGGCCCATGGATTAGCTCATATTGGACCTTGGTTGAAGGTAGAAAAGTCTGGATTAATTCCTATCCTGATTGTATTTGTGAATTGTACTGTGATGCTTTGTCTTTTGATTCTTCAATGAATTACTTTCTACACCGACACCACCTTATGCTTATCCCGACAATCATCTTCTTCTTATGGTCTATTTGAAAAAGTCGCAATGCTCTTGTGTTTGATAACACCCAGTTTAATATTGTCCAGACTATTTATCATACACTATTTCTGGCCACGAAATGGACAACTCGTACCCACCTGGATAAGACAATATCCCCTCTTCCACTACTTTCAACCACAACTAACAACCCGCTCCCATCACATCATCACATCCTTGTTTCCTGGCATCCTCCGGCCTCCACAGCTGTCATGCTCAACTTTGACGGCAGCTCAAATGACACATCGGCAGCAGCAGGCTTCCTCGTTGGGCATTGTCTCCCTGCTCATACTTTTAACCTCGGCTACACTTTTGCTTTGCTTGCTGAACTGACTGCAATGCGAAATGGTATTCGTCATCTACTTCAAGCCAGCTTGTTAAATGTGGAGATCGAAGGAGACAACCTATTTGCTATTAACGCTGTAAATAACATTTCTCGCCCACCGTGGAAGATAGCGTATTTGGTCACCGAAATACAATCTCTCCTTCCCCAGTTTAACAATTACACTGTTCGGCATATCTATCGTGAAGGAAATCGCGCGGCCGATTGGATTGCAAATGTGGGACATTTAATCCCATCTACTCTATGTATTCAATGTACTCCTCCTTCTCAAATCTGTACCATTCTTGAGGAGAATAAGTTAGATATCACCCTGGTTAGAAGGGCTACATAATCTTTTGTTACTATCTCTTTATCCTATAAAAATAATATTTGTTCCTTAAATAAAAAAATATATATATATATTCTCCTTCCTAAAGTTTGGATTGGTGTTTGTTACTGACTTGGTCAAGTATTGCTCTATGATCCTACATTCAAGAAACTAATCAGACGGGTTGGGTATACTGACTTGATCAAAATCTTGCTCCATGTATGATCCAATAATATACTTCTCCGTAAATAAATTCTTGTAACAAACGACTTTTCACATATGTTTTACATAAAATTTTGAAAATTAATATCTTTAAATATGTTTTTAAAAAAATTATAATCACTAAATAATACTACATGATGAGACGAATAAAAAGAGAGCATATGACTATACTTTTTCTTAATGTATAAACGATGACAAATTACGATCAAAGTGAAAATTATAAATAGTGCCAAAAATGCACTTGTTGCAAGAATTTATTTATGGAGGAAATGTATAGAATATGTTAGTTATTTCGATTCAGATGATATATCACAAGAGGGGGTGAATTTAGACATCCATATCCATATAAGAAAAACGGGTATGAACTCTTATATATTTCATAATGGTAATTGAAATCCACCTCAATATAAAAAATCTATATATTTTTGGTAAATTATATGTTAGCTCTGATGATATACATACTACAAACCGTGTGAATTAATCATAATGATTATTTAGGTAAATTGGTAAAATATACCACTTTTATTGAAATTTCTAGTTCCTATACTTTAAACATTTCATACTAACCAAACAAAACAAGGTCATTTAGTTATTTCTCCAAAAAAATATATTTATAGGAAAAATAAGCTTGAACCAAACTAGCTTAGAGGTGTCACTCGAGTCGTTCGGATATGTGTCGGGTTGATTTAGATCGTGTCAATATATATAATCCGGGTTCAAGACTTTTGGAGTTGGATCAGATTATTTTTGTCAAATAGATTTAAATGGTATAATAATCAATATCACACACATTAATCGTCAGGTGATTTGGGTCGGATCGGGTCAAATCTGAGTCATTACTCCTGTAAATTCGGGTCGAATAATCGGATATGGTCATATGAGTCACTTTTGTCACCTCTAATTAGAATGTCAATACAAACATTATATATTTGTCTCATTCCCATTAATACTAATTGATTACTTATGCGTGTAAGCAAGTTTTTTTTTTTTAACATCCTCTTTTCCTTTCTTTTACACCATATTTGGTAGTCGTTCATAAATAGCGGTAATTGAAATGAATTATATACTCCGATAAATTTGATAGGAAAATCAATCCACATTCCCATGGCAGTGCTAGCTTAACTCTAATTTATGTAATATTTTTCACATATATTTATTCCTACCCAATATATACTACCATGTCCAATGATAATGGATGGTAATAGAAAATATGAAGAAAATTAAAGTTTATTTGGGAATAAAAATATGTTTTACACAAGGATTAAAAGATTTTTCCTTAACAAAATTATACTTTATTACCAACAAGCAAACAAACCGTTATTACTTCTAATAACAGGCTAGAGAAAACATTCTTCTATTTCAATATTTGTATTAAAACCATTTTGACTAATTTCTGTTTGTATTAAAACCATTTTGACTAATTCATTCATTTACACCCTTAAATTGTTTCCTCAAAATGCGTGCAAAACTAATTGTTGCTAGTATTATGTTACGGAGGAAGTACTTCATATAATTTCAATATTTTCCGGGCCACACTAACTTTTAGCTAGCCATTGGTTTTGTCACGGACTACATGCATGATATATCAATTTGTTTCGCCATGAAAATTATGGCTCAACAACTTCTTCAATCAAGGGATTTAACATGCCATGAAGCAAACAATCCAAACATATGATCATCTAGTGTATGAGCTTTTCAAAGTCTCATGCAATAATGCACTATAGATAGATGATCATATGTTACATAATGTGTCATGACGGCACCGTATATAAATTGTGACTCATTAAAAAAGAATCTATAATTATTAGTTATTACCATTTTAGAAAACGCCCGAGTTTGAAAAAAGGCATGATAAAAGCTGGCATTAACAGGCAAAAAGAAAAAGAAGTTTTTTTTAAAAAAAATTAATTATTATAAAAGGAATTTAGAAGTAAAAGCAACAATTAACATTAACAATTGTTGCTGATTAAGAAAGCATGACGTTGTGTGGATGCAATTAACAACCGGTGTAGATAAAAAGCATGACATTGCGTCATTACAAGAAATGTGTTCAAGAAGAACAATTAAAATTGCCCTATTTGATACAAAATTCGTCTTCTTAGGTTATAATGACAATTTTAGTATTGCCTTCATGTTGCCCTTGTAACTCCGTTGTATTAGGTTTCAAAGCCAATTTTAAATGTTTTGTCCTCTTTGATTCAATTCAAAAAGGGCAAACAAAATTGCCTTCATTGATCATCAACAAAGGCAATACATTTTGCTTTCCTTGATTTAAACACTTTATTTATTGTCAAATAGGGCAAAGTTTCAAAAGTCTAAGGGGGCAAAATAATCATATTGTCTTCATTGTTAATATCAATGAGTGCAAAAATAATTTCCCTTGTAGACATCATTAAGTAAAACAATACTCATATTGCCCTCTTTAATCATAATAAGTTGCCTTCTTTGTGTGAGTTTTTTGTAGTCGTTGTGGATGCAATTAACAACTGTTGCAGATAAAAAAGCATGACGTTGCAGATGCACACAAGATAATATATTTCTCATTTATGCTTATATATACTTCATTCATAAATAGATTTTTACAAAATAAAGAACCAAATTAAATAAAATACCTAGGAATATCATAGAGAATATATATATATATATATGTGCTTGATGAAAAGAGTGAATATATTGAGAACAATTATGAATATCGTTGTTTTGGTTTATGCATTGTTGATGTTGCATGCAACTAGGGTGGTGAGTGGTCAACGTTTTACAGCGATGTATGTGTTTGGAGATTCACTAGTAGACAATGGTAACAACAATTACTTAAACTCCCGAGCTAAAGCAAACTTTTACCCTTATGGAGTTGATTTTAATCTAGGGCCTACCGGAAGATTCACTAATGGAAAAACTTGTATTGATTTTTTAGGTAATTTCATTACTCTCACTCGTAATAAATCGTGAACTGTTAAATTTGGTAAATATGACAAATGAGTCTGGGCGATTCAATACGAAAAAAACTAAGACAGTTTATTAGCTATTTACAATTTAGGGTGTGTTTTCTTCAACTTAGTTTATCAGGTTTCAGAACTTATTATCAGGTTTAATCAGGTCAGGTCAGGTCGAATAAGTTATAATCAAGTCATCTTTAATAAGGTTTAAACAGGTCATGTCAGACCAGATCAGATCAAGTCGAATAAGTTGAAGAGAACGCACCACAATTGTTATTATGATCCATGCATTGTGTGATCATATTGTTTTTGGCTCATATCTAACAAGAGGAACCTACTTCAATAAGATATGATGGGTTTATATTAGTATATTATTATGTAATTAATATTATTAACAAAATTATTTGATAATAATTAAAAATTTATAAACCCTCATACGTTGATCATATCTAATTTGACAATTCTAATTACTATGTGTGACCTAGGAAAAGTTTACTTGTACTCTTGTAGGCTTTAAGATGAACATATTTGGGTTTTTGAGGTGATAATATATTTTATGCCTTGTTTATATACATTTTTCACACATCAATTTATACAAGAAATCGTGTTATTTTAATTATGTTGTTTCTTCTAATCAACAACGTAACGAACTCATAGATTAATTGTCAACTATTTTTGAATTGGTACAGCTGAATTGTTAGGTCTTCCTTTTATTCCACCATATGCAAATCCTTTTTCGACTGATAGAGCCATTATGAATGGTGTAAACTTCGCATCAGCTGCTGGAGGAGTTCTTGAAGAAAGTGGACAAGCTTTGGTAATTTCTTTATTTTGTCTAAATTTATCAAACATGCTACATGTATGTATGTATGTATGTATATATGTATATGTGTGTGTCTTTTTTTTTTTTTTTTTGGGGGGGGGAAGGAAATTACTACTAAGTAGCGCTGAGCGCGGTGCGGTTTGGACGTCAAACCGCACCAAACTGCAAAATTACGGTTTGCCATTTTTTGAAACCACACAGCAATTTATATCAAACCGCATCGCAAAATACGGTGAATTTTATGTAACAGTTCGTGCTGCTGGTGAATAATCAAAAGTTGATACCTATAAAATAAAAAGTGAAATAGTTAGTACCTATTAATTTAATTATTCCTTTATTTTATCCATCTTATCTATCTAGAGTATGGGGAACATTGTACAATTTTTGCCAATCTGTTAGGTTTACTATGCATGGAGTAGGGGGAAAAAATTACCTTCAGAACTAAGTATTTGAATTGGTGGGTGGGAGGGGGGGGGGGATTGGATAGATTTTGTCAATTGGTTAGGTTAACTATGCATGGAGTAGAAATAGCTAATTAATTTAAATTGTGACAGGGAGAAAAATTCAGCTTCAGTAAACAAGTAGAATATTTTGGAGTCACAAAAAGAAAATTGCAGAATCATATGAATGAGGTGCAATTACAACAATATCTTTCGAAAGCCTTGGCAGTGGTTATACTTGGAAGCAATGATTATGTCAACAATTATCTTAATCCATCTTATCCTAGTTGGTCCAAGTTTAAGCCTGATCAGTATGCTGATATTGTCATCAATCAATATACTAAGCAAATTGAGGTAAGACTCGATTTAATGTTGATTGAATTCATAATATTATTTGGTAAATCGGAAGTTCTATCTTTATTACTGAGTGATACCAATGTACTACCAAACCCACAAAAAAAATACTATAACACTACAAACAATTTTGATTTGTACAATTACTTGGTTATGTATGTATTTGTAATGAAGATATAAGTAAGCTTTTTTCTTGCTCTTGATGATGTAACAGCTAAGCTTACAAAGAATATGAATGTCACTGGCTTTGGAGTTGTCAATCAAGAAAACTCCTCCAATGCCTGCCTTTGTTAGTATAATGTAACATTTCCTATTATTGGCTAAATATGGATTTGGAAACGAAATAATTCAACTAGGGGTGTACATGAGTTGAGCCGACTCACAAACTCATTGAGATCCAATCAAAATTAAACGTACAATTATATTCGGCACAAAAAGCTCAGATCACAAGCAGATTCTAAATATATTTCAATTATTCCATTTATTAAGATGGTGATCTTATATACTGTTAGAATATTAATGACAAGTTAAAGGCAATAGAATAAGCTTAGCTATAATATATTATACATAGCTTAAAATAGATTTTATACAGAGTATATCGTTAACATTTTCAAAACGAAGTTGACTTTTAGTGTAATTTTAACTTGATAATTTAAGCTCGAACAACTCAAAACTCGACGTACTCAAACTCAATTAAAAATGTCACGAGCCGAATCTGAGCAGCCCCATGCTCAAGCAACTCAGCTTGGCCCGACGTTCAAATAAAATTAATTGTTAACTCAAACTCAATTAAGGCTTAATTTTGCTTATGTTGATATTATAACCAACTAAGACATGAATCTTTTTGTGATCCATCCATTTATGTAGGGACTATATAATTTAGGGTTAAGAAGGTTCTACTTGGCTGGCATAGGGCCAATTGGTTGCACTCCATCTCATAAAGCAGCGGCAAAGCTACCGGCTAATCAATGTGTTACCTCCAACAATGATATCGTTCAATTATTCAACATAAGGCTACGTACCCTTGTTGATCAACTTATTGTCACACACCCAAATGCAATTTTTGTTTTTGGGGACATTTTCCGAGCTTTATCGGATGTACTTTCTCGCTCTTCTACTTTTGGTAAGTATTAAGTAGCTTTTGTTGGTTTTTGACATCTCTTTTTATCTCAATGTTAGTTATTATATTCATGGCTGGTTATTATTCATGTGAGGGGAAGAGGGGTGTCAAAATTAATTTCTATCAAATAAGTATCACTTTTGCGAAATATGTACCATACATTTTTTTTAAAGGTAACCACCACATAAGGTTTAAAAATGTTACCACTCAATAGATGATTAACAAAACAGTTAACTTCCCCTTAATTGGGCCTCATTTTGGTGCCCAACCACCACCTAGCCAATTGGTAATAGGAGGAGTATTAACTCCTAGACTTATAAGTTAATTTAATCTCTCCCCATCCTCCGATGCAGGACACTCACTAGTGCATCATATGGGGTTCAACACTCCCCCTCACTAGTAAGTGTCCTTAGAATTCGGAGCAAACTAGAAAGATAATTAGAAACAATCCTCTTACTGGCTGGACATCCTGTCGAGGCAAACTCTTTCCAGTTACTTTATAAGACCTAGTTTAGAAGAGACCCACAACCTGGGCTCAGATATTGTGTTAAATTTGATTGAATATTAGAAACGGACCTGGGCAACCCAATATGGAAGAGGAGAGTTAGGTCACTTACAAATCATAGGAGGAGTAACTCCTATACTTATAAGTTAATTTAGTCTCCCTTCATCCTCCGATATGGGACACTCACTAGTGTACCATAAGAGGTTCAACACCATTACCATCACCATTAACACCCATGATTTACAAATCCTAATTTTTTCCCCAAATCAATTTGGGTAAATGTTAAATAGCTAGTGAGGCAAATTAAATGGCAGTAGCCTGGTAGTTGGTTTTGGTGCAGAGAATAGGGATGGTTAGTGTTGATGGTGGTGGCTTAGTATAGCTTGGTGGTGGTTGCCAATTGGACACCAAAAAGGGCTCCACTTACGAGGTTGTTAATTTTCTGTTAAGTGGTATAAATATTAAAAAATTAAACTTTATATGGTGGTTAATTTTTTTTACTACGTAAAAAAAAAAAACCTTATGTATGTGCGTGATCTATATTTCGAAATTGAAAGTAGTCCTTAATTTGTTTCGTGGTTATTCCTTATTTTTTTCCATATAGTTACTTGAGCTCGGCATAAAAACATACTGAACTTGTAATTTATTATTATTTTATGAAAATTAGTTAAATGTTGGAATGATATGTGGATGGCAGGGTTGACAGAAATAAACAAAGCATGTTGTGGATTAGGCAGGAATAACGCGGAAACAATATGTCTCCCTTTGATGATCCCATGTTCTAACAGGAATCGATATGCTTTTTGGGATTTATATCATCCTACCGAATTTGTTCACAGAGTCCTTGCTTTAACCGCTTACAATGGCTCCACTTCTTTTTCTCATCCTTTCAATATTGAACAGATGGTATCAATTCAAAGCTAAGTTCTTTTTTAGTTCCATAAACCCTAAACAATTTAATTATGCAGGGGTTGGTGTAAGTTTGTAACCAACATTGTATGATAATATTTCATACATACATGAACTTTACCACCATTATTGTTCAACAAACATGTAAAGTGCTTGCGGTTATTTATTTATTTTAGTGTGACAAGCTTATATTATGAAATAATTCGACTATATCTATATCTATATATAAATTATTGTTAAGGGTAAATATATATATATATGAATTGGCAAGGGTTAATGTTGCAATAGCTAATCAACTTCAAATGGAACATTTTCGGTACGTATGGACGGACAGTGACAGTGTGTGGCGTCATGTGACTCCACTTGGACTTAAAAAAATTAACATATATTTATATATTTTAATGTAATTTGGTTTAAAAAAATATTATGTAGAATAAGAACTCAGTTAATAGTGAAAAGTGACCCCACAATATAAAATTTTAGGTATAAACCGTATAATAATGTAAAATTCACAAGTTGAAATGAAGGTATCATGTAAAGTTGTGTTAGCTTCTGCAGCACAAGTGAGTGAGTGACCAATTTGATTATTTGATCGAGAAAGGGTGAAGTTTCAAATTTCAACAATAAGTTAAGAACGTCATTAATCATGTTAACTCTCTATTAATTGTTGATTAAGGAAATTAACTCTCAATTTTCCTTCAAAAATGACTCTCCATTTCCCTTAAGAAATGGAGAGGATGATCCTAACTCTAGTATGAAAAAATGATCCACAATTATTCGCTTTTGATTTTGCAATATGTATGCCTTAGGAAAATAAAAGAGTAACCCTAACGGCCCGTTTGGTAGCCGGTTATAAATCATGGTAATGAGAATGAATTTATAACTAAATTTGGAAGGAAAATCAAAATCCATTCCCATAGTGGTGCTACCTTAGCTCCAATTTATCAAATTTTCTTCACAAATATCCATTCCCATCAAATACCACCCTCCCCAATGGTAATGGATGAAAATGAAAAATGAGAAGAAAATTGAAGCTTATGAATGAAAATTTGTTTTTCATGGAGATTATAAGGTTTCATCCCCTTTAACAAAATTACACTATAAATTCATTACCATTACCACAAATTTTTACCAACAACTAAACGGATCGTAGGGCTTACCAACTCTTTTAGACACAATAGATTAAAATATTATTATGTATGCAATAAATTAGAGAGAGATTGTATATAAAATTAAAATTTTGATGTTTTCTTGACCAATGAAAATTCAATGTTAAAAGGGTCGTCAACCTTAGGGTTACTCAATCACTCCCCTATATCCATTGATATACTGTAAGATTAGGCAACAAGTCCCCTACATCTTCTATTAATTTAATGTGAGAATCTGGTGGCAAACTTACAAGATTGCAACCATTCATGTGAAAAGGAGTACAATCTCATGAGGTTATTTACGGAGAAGTCACTTAATTTAGGACCTAAACCTCAGCTTTGATACCAATTGTAACAATCCGTCTTTTAACAACGACGTCAGCGGAAATAACGTGAAGACTGGTAGACACTTAAGCTCTCCTAATAAGATATATCAATAACAAAACAAAAAAAAATTATAAATGAAAACTATAATATGTAGCTAAACATAGGGTACATAATCCCTAATTAACTCCAACATAGCTGGAAGGGGAATGACTAATCTAAACTAATTGGTTCATATATATGTGAATATAGTTGATCTTATATATCAATCCTTAAATTGAATCCAAATTAGGTGTAACCTATTATCTTACACACACAATTCAAACAGTCATATTTAGCTAAGCTACTCAACCCGCTCATCTACAATAAATATATGCATGAAATATTCATATCCTTTGTGGAGTAAATAGAACTATACCCAATTACCTAATAATTCTAACTCCAAAAATACGGGTGACTAATTGACTATACCCATTTACCTAACAATAGATATACATGAAATATCCAATTACCTAACAATAAATATACATGAAATATATACATGAAATATCCTTAAATTGATTCCTTATTTCCTTCCAAGAATTATTAGGAGAGGGACCAAGCTTGAGATTCCTTATTAAAATAGGTGACTATATAAGAATTGACTATTAATTAATCTTAATTAAATTAACATTTTCATGGAGAAACATTCACTTTTTCTTTAATTAATTATTTTTTGGGAGTTCAGGGTAATACTTTGAATGCACTGAAATAATTCTATATTTCCCACCAACTTTTAGCTACCCACATTTTTGCCATGGACTACATGCATTATTCATTCATTCATGAATTTGCTTTATGTAACTTTTACTCCGTAAAAAAAGTCTTGGGAACATTAGGCCTTGACTCCTTGAGAAAGGTTTTATTGCAGGTTAGGGTTCAATTTAGTCAACACATGTATCTGAAAAGGTGAAACGAAGATGCTTCTAGTAAGGCTTAAACCGAAGATCTTACTCATAGCATGCAATTGAAAGTTTATGCCTATGCTTAACAAATTAGCATTAACCTCTTTGTTTTATGCATGTAACTTATGCCTTGAAGCTATAGCTTATCTAAGGAGATTAACATGCATGCTTTCCATATCAGTCAATATGTTGTTGGCAAACTTGATGCTTTAATAAGTACTCTGTATTTGATAAAGGTTGTACCATAGTTCAAGTGGTAAGAGCATAAAACACTGGGAGTGACGCCCCAGGTTCAAACCTTACCCCAAATAACATTGGAGTTTTCCCCCTCCTCTGCTTTCAAGGCCATAAAATAAGATCTTAACAATTTGTAACTGTGTAAATTTTCTCCAAAAAAAAAAGTATTTGATTGTTGATAAATTATCTCCTTAATGCCTCAAAAGGTGTCGTTACCTATAGTAATAGATAGAGTATGAGCTTCTTTGCCCCCAAAAAACATAAATAATAAATAAATAAATAGAGTATGACTGTATGAATGGCTTTGCAAAGTCTCATGGACACGGTAGATGAGGACGCGTTATGTGTGTGGGAAGCACAATGTACGAAGTATTAATTATGATGCATTAATTAGAATCAATCCTTTTCGCTATTTATGAAATCTGGAATTGATCTGAGAAAAAGACATGTCAAAAAAGAACAACATGCATCAAAAAGCAAAAAAAAAAGCATAAAAATATGTTATATATTATGGAAGGAAATAGGGAATCAAAACAACAACTTGACAGCTGTTACAATTAAATGCACTTTTGTGTATGAAAATGAATCACCCCTCTTTATATTTATATATGTATGTACTTAATTGATAAATAGACCTTGACAACATAAATAATAATCCAAATAAAATACCTAAGCATATCATGAAATACATCATATGCTTGATGAAGAGGGTGAGTGTATTGAGAATCATGAATATTGTTTTAGTTCATGCATTATTGTTCCAATCAGCTAAAATGGTGGGTGGTCAAAATTTTACATCAATGTATGTATTTGGAGATTCATTGGTAGACAATGGTAACAATAATTACTTGTACTACACCCAAGCCAAAGCAAACTTTTACCCTTATGGCATTGATTTTTATCTGGGACCCACTGGAAGGTTCACTAATGGGAAAACATGTATGGATTTTCTAGGTAATTCCATTAATTTAGCTCTTTAATTTAATGATCTTGAATTATTGTAATGATTAATTCTTTGCTGATGCTAATCTACTACATCATGGGTAAATACTTGCATTAGGCCTTGATAGAACTTATTTCCACCCCTTATTAGTTTTTAGTTATTTCAGATTAGATAACAAAAAATAAGTTCAAATCAGATCAAAAATTTAATTTCATATTTTTAAACTTTACATATATCTTTAATTCTATCAAAAATTATTATTATTATTATTATTACATATTAAAATAGTACTCATTAATAAGATCTCAATTACACTAGTCAAATTAGACAATAAGTTCATATCAGATAAGATAAAATAAGTTCAGATCAGATCAAATCAGATAAGCAAATTATTTCACGTGAATCAAATATAAAGCATCACACGTATATGTGGTAAACGACTAAACGAGGTTGCTTACATGGCCAATCTAATTTTCTCTTTGTCAAGCATATTTCCATTCCCAAGTTTGAATTTTCTTCATATTTTATATTATCAACCATTACTGTTGGGGGGGGTATTAGATTGGAATGAATATTTGTAAACAAAATTAGATAAATTAAAGTTAAGCTAGCACCACCATGTGAATGAATATTGATTTTTCTTCCGAATTTACATATAAATTTATTCTTATTACCACCAATAATGATGAGTGATGACCAATTACCAAATGGACCGTAAGGGTTAGCAACCTTTTTAAAATTACTTTTTTTTAATGGAATTTTTAAATTGGATTTTCATTGGTCTATATATTGTGCATTGAAAAAAAAAGTCAATACATTTTTCTTTCTAATTTATTTTAAATATATCGGAGAAATATTTAATCCATCTATTCTATACTATGAAAACTCTTACCACTATTTTCCTCTCACTCTATTTTTCCCCTCCTAATCTCATATTTCTTCCTCTCTTTATATTTAATATCATAATTAATACCTTAATATATAAATAAAATCCCAAATAAATATCTTTTCAAACTAAAGTAATATTATAACTAAAACAAACTTTGACTTAATAATTGAAAAACATTTACATAATAATTTTCTTATATATATTTACTAATTAAATTACTCCCTACGTCTTTATTTTAATCTGCTGACTTCTTACATTATTTACCTATAGTAAAATTTTATTCTTTTATATTTATTACTAAATTGTTTCCAAGTTCCTTTATCATCCTCTCTGGCTTACTTTTTTGCACAACTTCTTATCATAATTTATAATTTCCCCCTTTCTCTATTGCTCTATTAGTTTCAATGGTATTGATGAAAATACAAATGAGCAGATATTAAAAAAATGGAGTTTGTATTTATAGTAAATTAAGGAGCTGTTTGGTTGTCAAAGGGGAAAAAGAATCACTTTAGGAAAGAAATAAGGGAGAATGGAAAGGAAAAGTGTTAGATTTAATTTGTTGTTTTTTAAAAAAAAAGTATAAACATACCACCCCCATACCACACCACCACCACCCCAACCCATGCCCATGCCCACCACCATCGAAACCACCCACCTCCCCTCCCCACTTTCGGCGCCGCCACCGCCGCCCCACCCTCACCACAGCCCCACCCACCCCAGATTTAATTAGTTGTTTGTTAAAAAAAAAGTGTTAGATTTAATTAGTTGTTTTGGTGGCTGGGTGAGGGTGGGGTGGGGCTGGGTGAGGGAATTGGTGGTTGGGTGGAAGGTGGGGAAAGGGAATGGAAAAGATAGGAGGGAGGGTTTGTGAAAGTGTTAGAATATGAGGATGGGGAGGGGAAAGGGAATGGAAAAAGTGACAAACAAACACTATCGAAGGGAATGGGGGCAGTTGATTCCCATTTTGTTTGATCAATACCCCCCAACCAAACACACCCTTAAAGGTTTTTTTGTATCTCTACTAATCTTTTATACTAATATTGTAACCACTAAAAAAATCTTTCTTATTAAGCCCATATTTTTCCATCCCAACATCAATAATTCTATTTGATACATATAATAAAAAAATAAACGTCCATCTATTAACCCAAAATTTGTTGGTTTGTGTTGTTTGCTCAAAAAAATAAATAAATAAATACATATAATAAAAAAATGACAAACTATGAATTATGTTTATATGCAGCTGAATTGATAGGACTTCCTTACATTCCACCCTATGCAAATCCTTTCTCTACTGATCGAGACATTATCATTGGTTTAAACTATGCATCAGCTGCTGGTGGAATTCTTGAAGAAAGTGGACAACTCTTAGTAAGTTATTTCCTCCTTTAAATTAATGGGGTCTTTGATATATATATATATATATATATATATATATATATATATATATATATATATATATATATATATATATATATATATATATAGTAAGATAATGAATTGGAAACAAATAATGGGAGCAAATGATAATACAGTCATTGTGTTACCTTTAAATTAGCTTATTAGTTGTTTGGTATCACTAAGAAAACGTATATGGATACATTCAAGTGAGCAAACTAATAATAAAATGAAGAGATTATTTGTTAGGATTTTTCGGATATATAAATATGCAATAAAATGTATATATGAAGCGAAACATGTAAAATGTACAACCTTGGAAATTTGGGGTGGAGGGCATAGCATAATAATTATGCATAGGTGTAATCCAATATTATAGCTAATTAATGTAAATTATGATAGGGTGACAGATTCAGCTTCAGTAAACAAGTAGAGAATTTTGGGATCACAAAGAAAAGACTGCAAAATCATATGAACGACGTGCAATTGCAACAATATCTTTCAAAAGCCTTGGCAGTGGTTATACTCGGAAGCAATGACTATGTCAACAATTATTTCAATCTGAACTACCCTAGTCGGTCCAGATTTAAGCCTGAACAGTATGCTGATATTGTTATCAATCAATACACAAAGCAAATTGAGGTAAATTTTACCACTTTACATTTTTAAGGGTTGCATCATAAATTTGGCCTAGCTAATCTCATAAATTAACATCTTTTTTTTGTGAATTATGATCCAATTGTAGGGACTATACAATTTAGGATTGAGAAGGTTCTATTTGGCTGGTATAGGGCCAATCGGTTGTATCCCAGTTTATAAAACAGAGGCACAGTTGCCAGCTAAGGAATGTGTTATGTGGGTCAATGACGATGTTCAAATGTTCAACACAAGGCTAAGAACCCTAGTTGATCAACTTAATCCCACTCACTCTGATGCACTTTTTGTTTTTGGAGACATTTTCCATGCTTTGATCGATATACTTGATCGCCCTTCCACTTATGGTAATAATTTCATCTTTGAATTTTTCATACGGTAGTATCGTACTTTTGGCTTTTTTATGTGATACCACTGGTTTTTGAGAATTTTACATGACAATACTGTACTTTAATCTATTCTCCATCGTAACATTCCATTAATTAAAATACTAATTAGGGTTTAAGTAGGATGAAGATAAGATATTGTCTGATTTGTATGTTTTGATATGTGTACGGGAAAATCAACTAGATTAAAGTTTATTTTAAGGGTCATTTTGGTCTAATTTGAGGTCAAAATTAATTAACAAACATCATCATTGTCAATTTTGGCCATAGATTTGATCCTTAAGGGGTCAAAGCTAGTAGCCCACAAGACTTTATTCAAACATTTTTTTAATAACACACAAACCAAAACACAAAAAATGAGATGAATCCTTAACCCTATTTGACTCCTAAATTAACATTTTACTTGAAGGAAAGATATGACATGAAATAAGACCAAATTAAAATGGTACCATTAGAATTCTGAAAATATAATGGTACTACATAGAAAAACCAAAAATACAGTGGTCTCATATAGGATATCTTTTTTTTTTAAACCTTTTTATTGTCATATCGTTTACAATATTAGTTACACTTACTCGTACTACAGATGATCAATTATTAGAATTTATATTCTACATCTAAGTGTATTCATTTTGCTAATTTAATATGCAGTCTTTGAAAATGAACATTATAGAAAACTAAATGAGCAATCTAAAATAATTTCATATGAAAAACTACATATGAAGTGATCAAGACGTATATTACCATGGGAAAAACATAAACCTGGGTAGATATATACGTGCACCTAGTATAGGAGCTCATCAATGATAGGTTGGCATAGAAAAATCTAGGTGTTTAGGTAGAAATGTGTTAATCTAATTGAGTTAATCTAAGTTCAATAAGATCGTACATGATTATATGTTTAGGAGCATGAAAGAGCAAATCGAACATTATTTTGAGTAAAATATAAACATGGGTGCACACAGCTCTATGTGGTGCATAGTATATATAGGAGTTCTCTTTGTACCTTGGCTCATTGAACATGAAGCATTTTTTTCCCTCTTCACTAAGTATTCTATAGGCATTTATATGCACTAATCTCAGCGTTAAACCTATACATTATTTTCATGAAAATTAGTTAAAAGTTGGAATGATGTGTGGATTGCAGGGTTAATAGAAACAGAGAAAGCATGTTGTGGATTAGGAATGAATAATGCAGAAACAATATGTCTTCCCTTTTTAGTTCCATGTTCAAACAGGAATCAATATGCTTTCTGGGATTCATACCACCCAACTGAAGTTGTTCACAAGTTCCTTGCTTTAGCCGCTTATAATGGCCCCACTTCTTTTTCTTATCCTTTTAATATCAAAGAAATGGCATCAATTCAAATCTAAGTTCTTTCAATTTTTGTTCTGTAAGTCCAAAATTTATTTTAGAATTTGTGGTTGTAATATTGATAATAATAATAATACTTAACGCTAATCATTCAAGTAATTAAATATGCATTCTTATGAGCTTGTTAGTTTTAGCATGCATGATTATACTAATTTTGCGCTTAATTGTTTGACTTTCGATACAAAATTTTTTTTGTCAAGGGTCAATGTATTTGGGACTACAGAAAATTTCTACACTCCATAATAATTTTTTTTCTTATTAATTATTGTTTTACCAATCTTTACCACAAATGACAATAATAAAGCATAGATTGGTTGTTTGGTTTGATTTTCGATCTTGGATATTGCCTCCTAAAACGAAATTTGTATTCCACTCATCCATTGTTATTCCAATTTCGAAGAAATAATATGAAAACATTTTTTTATAAGGAAAAGAAACCGGCTAGTTCCTCAAGTAGGATCAGCCAAGAATATCTTTCTGTAAAAGAATAGAAAGATTATGGTCGCAATGATAAATCCAAATAGTAAGATTAGGACAATTATGTCCCGCATGCATGAGCTAAAGCATCTACTGCAAAATTTGCTGAAAAAACGTATAATGCAAGTTTGCTATAAAAACTTAAAAATTCACTGGATATTTCGTTGGCTCTTGAAAACTTTGGAATAAATAGATCTGGTGTAGGCTGCCACTAGTTTATGATTTTTTTTTGTACCAAAAAATCATCAATTTGTTATCAATCCATCCAACCAACTTAGTAAACCTAGCTAAATCTACAAGTGAAAGGGGAAGAAAATACAGTTTCGCAAGCTTGCCGCCGGTGACCTTTTATGTTTAGAAAGAAGGCTAGGGCTATGGGTGAGCAATAATTTTTAGTACCCACCCATGGACCGGACCCGGTTTGGACCTAGTGAATAATTATCTTGACCCGGTTCAATTGGGTCCGGTTTTGATTCTAGAAATTTTGGACCCGATGCCCGGTGGGCGGTGGGTACCAGGTTGTAAAAATTTCAGTATTGGGTACTCAATTGTGTTTATGTAAACTTGTATTTTTTATTTTAAAAGTTTTGTTACATTACATAAAATTATGGATGTTAATGCTTAGCGGTAAATTTGTAGTAGAATAATTATTGACCATTAGGCCGATTTATTATTTGAATTTCAGAACTTAAACAAAATCCAAACATTTATTGTGGGTGCCATTTCGGGCCCATCGCTGATCATCAAATGCCGGTTAGTTTTTTTTTTATATTGCATATTGTGAGTATGTTTGGGTGGCCCTGGATGAGTGTAAAAACTCAAGTAAAGGAATAGCCACCGTGCTCTATGGGAGGAGCATGAAACCCATTCATCTCGCCCGTAGGCCATGATATAACCCCAAAATTAGGTCGTTTAATTTGATCTCCAGATTAAAGGGTAAGGGGATGAGTGTAAGAACATTATAATTCACAATGTTCCTATGCATCTAGTGACATATGACATATACTCAATCTCATTGTAATTTCTTTGTAATAATTTCAAACAACACATACATTTCCTTATTAGTATAGAGTCCTAAATGCAAATAAATTATTAGTAGGCAGTTTTATTTATAATGCACTCTAAGTCCGACTGTTCAAAATTTATTGGCTTTAATGTGAGAGCAGCTGCATGAAATCCCGGTCTTATTTGATTTCAAAATAAAAAGGTGATTATGCAAATAATAAAATAAATATAAGCTTTAAATGAAATAATTAAATAAAATCCTAACACGATGCTAAAATCAATAAATAAAACATATTTTTTTTATGAATTAAATCAGAATTGAACTTTAATAAAATTGAATTCCTAGCATGATATTTAACGACAGGAAATTAAAAATATAAAAAGCCTAACATGATATCAAAAGAAAAAAAAAATCACGATACTTAAAGAAAATTAAAAATCTATCATGATTCATGATACTAAAGTTATGAAAAAATCATGTTTTATTTAATTTAGGGCCTCGTAGAACAATAAACATGGCATGTAGCGGTTGATTACAGCTTTTTAGCCCAAATTTCAATGCCTTTGATCCCGAAGTTTTATTATTATTTTTCACTGTTTCCTTACATGGAAAACAAGTTTTATTCTCAAATTTAGAGGAAAATGTTTCCAATAGAGTATAAAATGAGTTTTCACCCAAGATAAACAATGTAAAATAGGAAAACATTTTTCGCTTTAATTTAATAAACGAACCTTTAATTTATTCAGTTTTTCAAATTTAGTCTTGATACTTGACAATGAGGTGTATGGTAACTTGGTAAGAGAATGTGATCTTTTAAATTTGAATTACAAATTTACAATACTTGCAATTATATTGTAGGGTGTTAACTTCGAACCGTTGACCTCAAATTTACAAGATGGACTCACAAGTCATAATAATTAACCTGCATCACACGTTTGTACTGTTGAACAAAAAGTTGTCTTTACTTTTGGATTGATACATGATGTGAGCGCCATAGATTTAGAAGTATACACAATTACTTCATCACTTATTGTTTATGCTAAGTTAACCACTGCTGCTATTGTTTGTGTAATTATGTAGTAATTTTTACCTTTTTTTTTTTTTTTTTTACATATAAAAAATATAGTCAAATGAGATCTCGTTTAGATTTTTTTAATTTAAAGATGTGACTCGCTCCTGAGATGAGAAAAAAATAACCGTATATTGTATAATGGACTTGTAATCTCATTGATAATAATTAATCGATTACAACACTTGTTTCTACCCTTTCAATATTTTTATTTCGGAGTGCTCTTAATTTGCTCTCTTTTTTTGGCTTTTCTTCTACTTGGCTCACTTCAAACTATGCACATAATGCCTATTTACACTAATTACATAGAAAATTCCAGAGTTTTCTAAACTTATCAAATACTAGAGAGTTCTACTAATCTAATATTTCTTATCTCTAGATTTTTCTACTCTTAAACCACTACAACATACATGTCACAAGATTTTTCTAGAATATATCATGATTGATATTTTTTTTTAACTTTTACAAGAATATTCTAGATTAATCTCTAACATTTTGCATATGATGATATATTAACGACCCGTTTGGTAGTTAGTCACAAATGGAGGTAATGTGAATGAATTTATAACTAAATTTGGAAGTCCAATTTATCTAATTTTCTTCACTAATATCCATTCCCATCAAATACCACCCTTCCACAAGGTAATGGATGGTAATGGAAAATAAGAACAAATTTCAAGTTTGGAAATGAAAAATATATTTTTCATGAGGATTTTGAAGTTTTTCCTTAACAAATTACACTCTAAATCAATTACCATTACCACAAATCATTATCAACAACCAAACAGGGCGTAAATGTATATTTTAATTTGTCTAAACAAACGATTTTCATGTCAAATTCGCACTCATTTATATAATGAACAACAACTTTTCCCCTTTCATTCAGCCATCCCACACCATACACTGAACAAACGAAAAATTATGGGATAACAAGTTCCCACAATAATTAAAAGGTAAACTTTTTATGTGACAAACTATATCAATATAAATTATTTATAGATAATTCAAAAATATATATGAATTTTTGTGTTTCTATTTTATTTTTACGAATTTTATATTTTGTAATATTTTTTATTTATTTTAAAAAATTCAAAAATTGTACTACCTCCTTGTTTTAGTTTACTCAGTTTGACTTTTGCACTGTTCACAAAGTATAGATTAATTTGACTATCGTTTGTGACTTATACATAAGAAAAAACATAGCCATGTGGAGTCTCGTTGGATCCGTTTCGACATGTAGTTTTTTTTTTTATATTGGCTAATATGTTTTATTAACCTCCAATATAATATTTTAATATCTAGTTTTTATAATTTTTACAAACACACAATTAAAGATATTAATATTCAAAGTTTTGCCTCGCCAAATATGAAAGGTGAAGTGAGTAAATTAAAAAAAAAAAAAAAGGAGGGAGTAATAACTTTCCTTAATAATTATGAGTGATGCTAATTCAATATTTATAAACTTTTGGAGGATAATATGGAATTTTTGAAGGGGACATTATGACTAGGGCTGAGCAACGGTTCCGGGTACCCACCCACAGAACCGGACCCGGTTAGGAACCGGCGGGTAATTACCTAGACCCGGTTCAACTGGGTCCGGTTACGGGTCCAAAAGTTACTACCGGTCCCAACTGGTTTCGGTTCCGAAAATTTTAGACTGATTACCCGATGGGTACTAACGGTTTCAATTGGGTACCCAGTACCTGACCTGGTTGAATTGGGTTTTATAATTTTATCCAATGGTAAATAGTGAAGTACTGAAGTGACTACTGACTAAACAAAAATATAATAAGTTTAATTTTTTTTCCATTCAAAATTTGTATGTTTATAACTTTGTAAACTATGTAATTTGTGTGAACTTGTGTTTATTACTTTAGGTAAACTTGTATGTTTTATTTTAAAATTGTAAGCTTGTGTTTAAGGAAACTTTCTTTGTGGATGTTTAGTGGTAAATAATTAAATATGTGGTAGAGCAGTTGTTGGCCATTAAGCCGATTTGTTATTTAAATTTAAGAAATTAAACAAAATACACACCCATTAAAGAAAACCGGGTTTGGTTAGGTTCTAGAAATTCCAGACCCGGCGGTTCCGGTTCCGGGTCCAGTTCCATAGAAAAAGACCGGGTACCCGATTTTGCTCACCACTAATTATGACTCCCCCCTGATTGATTTATACTCAATATAATAGAGATTTGTACAATGAAATAATTGGAGTAATTAAATATTTTTATAGTCTTCCTGTTTTAAAATTTTAAAATAAATATTTCATTTAGTTTTTAGTCTATCATAAAATAAATACTACGTATTTTATTTCTAATTTAAGTAATAGAAATATGACTCACTTGTAAAAAGATATTCATACTCTCAAAATACTTTTTGTGCTACAAAACTTTCTATTAATACTGGTGAAAAAAACAACTTTATATTCTCACTACAATGAAAAAAATTATAGTACCTTAAAATAAATAAATAAAAAATTAGAGTATTTTTTTACTAAGGCAGATGTAGTATACCCAATTGTTGCAACAAATATTAAAAGCCAAAGGGAGTATACTAAACCTCAAAATCCAAGCCTCATTTCAAGTACCCAACCAAACATGACACAGTCACACAGCAAGTCAGCAACCAACCACTACCCCCCCTCCCCAATTCATTCATTCATCAATTTGCTTTATGTAACTTTTTTTAATTTTTTTTTAATGATATAAGGAGTATCAGGCCCTTACCAGGGTTATATTGCAGACCAGAGTTTAATTTAGCCGACTTATGTTTTTGAAAAGGTGAAACAAAGATGCTTCTAGTGAGATTCAAATAGAAGATCTTACTCACATCAATTGAAATATTTATGTTAGTGCGTCACAAGTCAGTCTTAACCTTTTTGTTTTATGTAACTTGTGCCTTGAAGCTATAGCTTATCTAAGGGGATTAACTTGCTTTCTATAGTAATCAATATGTTGTTGGTTAACTTGATGCTTTAATAAGTATTTGATTGTTAATGGATTATCTACCTAATGCCTCAAAAGGTAGAATTACCTGTAGTAATAGAGGGAAATGATTTTGGCACTCTTCAATTTGATTTTGACACTCCTTCCACTCTCACATGAATAGTAACATTGAGTAGTGCCAAAATCAAATTGGGGAGTGCCAAAATCACTCCCCAGTAATAGAGTTTGAGCTTTGCAAAGTCTCATGGACAACAGATGAGGATATGTTACGTGTATGGGAAGATATATTAATTATGATGCATTAAATAAGAACAATCTTTTTCACTATTTTGAATTCGAGGTTGAGAAAAAGGCATGACAAAAGAGGATATCATCAAATTAAAAGGCACAACAAAAGGCATAAAAATGTTACATATTATGGAAGAAAATAAGGAATTATTAAAGAAACAACTTATAACAGTTGTTACAATTAAAAAACACATTTTTGCGTGTGAGAATGAAACACCTTTCTTTTATATTTATATATATGTACTTGATAGATTAGACCTTAACAAAATAAATAAATAAAAAAGGATCAAATAAAACACCTAAGCATATCATGAAATACATATGCTTGATGAGGAGGGTGAGTGTGTTGAGGATCATGAATATTGTTTTAGTTTATGCATTGTTCCATTCAGCTAAAATGGTGAGTGGTCAACGTTTTACAGCAATGTATGTATTTGGAGATTCACTAGTAGACAATGGTAACAACAATTACTTAAACTCCCAAGCCAAAGCAAACTTTTACCCTTATGGCATTGATTTTTATATGGGGCCCACCGGAAGGTTCACCAATGGGAAAACATGTATGGATTTTCTAGGTAATTCCATTAATTTATCTCTTTAATGATCTTGAATTGTAATTAGTGATTCTTTATTGATGCTAATCTACATTATGGGAGGATGATGTCTTAGCATAGTGGTTAATTAAGGCTTCAGAATCCAGGCACGAGGTCTTGGATTCGATTCTCACTGCACGCATTAGTGGAGATTCCTTATCTTCCCCATTACATATGCGTGTGTTGGCTAAATTGATGAGGCTGCTTACAAGGCCAATCTAATTTTCTTCTCTTTAAGCATTTTTTAATTCCCAAATTTGAATTTTCTTTGCAATTTCAATTAACATCCATTGTCATTGGGAGGGTGGTATTGGACAGAAATAGATATTTGTGAAAAGAATTAGATAAATTGGAGTTAAGCTAGTACCACCATGTGAATAAATATTGATTTTTTCTTCCAAATTTACATATAAATTCATTCATATAACCACTATTTATGACCAGTTACCAAATTAGTCGTAAGGATTAACAACCCTTTTAAAATTATAATTTTTTTTAATGGAATTTTGAAATTGAATTTTCATTGGCCTAATTTGCATTGAAACATTCATTTAAATACACTTCTCTATATATACTGATGAACTATCTTTAATTATATGCAGCTGAAATGATAGGACTTCCTTATATTCCACCCTATGCAAATCCTTTCTCTACTGATCTAGACATTCTGGATGGTTTAAACTATGCATCAGCTGCTGGTGGAATTCTTGAACAAAGTGGACAAGGCTTAGTACGTAATTTTAATCTCCTCCTTTACATTCAGGGTCTGTTTACTAGAGCGAAAAATGTTTTTCCTGAAAACAGTTTTCCTATTTTATATCGTTTACTTTGGGTGAAAAAATAAAATGTAATATTTTTGGTGAAAACTCATTTTACACCATATTTGAAACATTTTCCTCTAAATTTGGGAGTAAAACTTATTTTCCGTGCAAGTAAACATTGGAAAATTTGTATGAAAATGGGTTTTCCAACGTAAAATATTTTTCATGAAAACACATGTTTTTCGTGGTTTTCTTCTTGTCAAACGATTATCTTATGCAAATTGGATGTTGCACATGGGTGTATGGTAGGAAAACTCCCAGTTAATCAAAATGATATGTTTAGTAAATATATCAAATGACATTTTTATAATTTTATTGAAAATATATTACCCAAACACCCCTATTTAGAAAGTGTTTGGATTTTTGCCCCTAAAATTGATCAAAATTACTTTAAAATGTCATTGTGAGATACAAAATTGTATCTCACATTGATTAATTAACCTGATATCCATCAGATATGATATGCTCATTCTACATCAGGTATCTATGTAGTATGTAGGGTAGGAATAAAAAGTACTCACTTTGTGGGGGACTAGTATTTGATTTTCAAAAGGAGTAAATATTTGTTAGGCCGGATTTTACGGATATGATTTAATTTTTTATCATGCATATGAAGATGTAGTAAAATGTACACTACCTTGGAAATTTGAGGTGGAAGGCATAGTATAATAATTATGAAAATGTGTAACCCTAGTATAGCTAATTAGTGTAAATTTTGACAGGGTGAGAGATTCAGCTTCAGTAAACAAGTAGAGAATTTTGGAATCACAAAGAGAAGACTACAGAATTATATGAGCGATGAGCAATTGCAACAATATATTTCAAAAGCATTGGCAGTGGTTATCCTCGGAAGCAATGACTACGTCAACAATTATCTCAATCCGAGTTACCCTAGTCGATCCAGATTTAAGCCTGACCAGTATGCTAATATTCTTATCAATCAATACACAAAGCAAATTGAGGTAAATTTTACCACTTGTCATTTTTAATTAAGGATTGCATCATCATAAATTTGGCCTAGCTAGTTGTTTTCACGCCACTAATAATCTCATAAATTAACATCTTTTTTGTGAATTATGATCCAATTGTAGGGACTATACAATTTAGGATTGAGAAGATTCTATTTGGCTGGTATAGGGCCAATCGGTTGTATCCCAGTTTATAAAACAGCAGCACGGTTGCCGGCTAAGAAATGTGTTACGTGGGTCAATGACGATGTTCAAATGTTCAACACAAGGCTAAGAACCTTAGTTGATCAACTTAATGTCACTCACTCTGATGCACTTTTTGTTTTTGGAGATATTTTTCAATCTTTAATCGATATACTTGATCGTCCTTCCACTTATGGTAATAATTTCATCTTTGAATTTAATAACCCTCTTCCTTTATTTTTTTTTAAATGTCTTTTTAATGTCATTGTTTACAATATACAATGACTATGTACTGCATATAATCAATTATATATTATAATTTATATCTTACAAACGAGTGTATGTATATATTATAAAATCGAAGGTACACCTGCGAAGTGCATTCATTCAAATTGAATGAACATTAGTATAGGGATTAACAAACAATATTCAAATTTCAAAATTAGACCAAATGTACATCAATTTATTATGGGTTGCATTTTTACGGGGAGAGCCTTCCTTTAAGCTAGGTGCTCATGCTTAATCTGCTCATATTTTGCTGATTTCATGTGTAGTTTTAGAAAATGAACAACATAGAAAACTAATTGAGTAATCGAAAATAATTTTGTAAGTAAAACTAAATATTAAATGACAAAATATATATTGCATGGGCAAAATATAAACCTGAGTAGCTTTACATGTACTTGAGTTTGTAATATATTAGTCCATGAATTATGGGTTGGCATAGTAAAATCTACTTTTAGGTGTTTAGGTATAAATTTTCAGTCTAGATTTTGAAAAAATATCTATCTATATATTTATATCTATATATATCTATATACCTTACTAAAACTCTTATATATTTATATCTATCTATATATTTATATCTATATATATCTATATACCTTACTAAAACTCTTACCACTTAAAATATACCCCCTTTTCCTCCCAAACTACCATTTTTTCCTCCTAACATAAAAAAAAAAATCTATATCTATCTTTTATCTCAGTTTTCTACCTCTCCTTATATTTAATACCATAATTAATACTCTAATAAATAAATAAATAAAATATCAAACAAATATCTTCTTAAACTAAAATAATAGGAGTATTATAACAAAAAACTTTGACATAATAATTGACAAACATTTACATAAATATTTTTTTTACTAATTAAATTACTCACTTGTCTTTATTTAATTTGCGTACTTTCCTTTTTTGGGCTGTTTTCATTTTAATTTGCTGACTTCCTACATTATCTAAATATAGTAAAATTTTATTCTTTTATATTTATTAATACTTCGTATATTTTTCTCACATTACTTTATCATCTGCTCTCTTACTTTTTTTTGCACAACTCTTATCATAATTTATGATTTTTTTTTTCTTTTTCTATTACTCTATTAGTTTATTGGTATTGATGAAAACACAAATGAGCAAATATTAAAAAATGGGGGTGTATTTTATTATAATTAATTTTTTTACATCTCTACTAATCTTTTATACTACCTCCGTATTACAATATTCGCTACATAAGTATGTGATACAGACTCCTAAACAAAAAAGGATTTAAAGAGAAATAGAGTGAAAAATGAATAATTAATGAGGCCCACTACAAAAGTAAGGTCGGTTTAAAACATAAAAAAGTTACACATAGATAAATTTTTCACTAAATATAGTAAAAAAATTGTTGTAAACATTACGTTACAACTAAAATTGCTAAAGTTGTGAGTATTACGATATAGAGTTAAGACTAATGTAGGAACCAAAAAAAAACTTTTCTAAACCCGTATTATCCATCCCAACATACCAATACTTCTATTCTGTATAATATATAAATACTTTTATAATAATATAGTAACCACTAAAAAAACTCTCCAAACCATTAATTAAAACCGAGCATTTGCTCGAGTATTATCTAGTATATATAATATTCTTTTTAACTGGACTTCGGGAGAAAATCTAGTCCCAAGAGATGAGAAATTTTATTTATCAATTTAGCTCTTACTATTCAATTAAGTTTTTTTTTTTGGAGAAAAGTTACAAAGAAATCAGTAAGTTCTTCCTCTCAAAAAAATAACTTGATTTATCTATAGCTAGAAAATAAAAAATTATCTTCTCATCCCTATGAGGCTATGATTTGTGGTGGATTGTGGATCCACACTTTTCATATATAGGATGAGCCAAAAGTAAATTGTGATACTAAATCACGAATAAACTCGATTATATATAAGAATAAAAGCATTGAGACTAGTTAATAATATCACACACGCAAGATGGTGGAGCATATATTACATTTTGTTACACCCTGTTATTCAAATTATAGAAATATTTGTTTTTCACAAGGCAATATTAACCCTATATAAAAGGATTATATTAAAAAAACTAAAATAATTTTTAAAAATTGTGTTAATCTAACTTTAATAAGATTGTACATGATTATATGTTTTAGATGCATAAAACAAAAGAGAGTTGATTAAGAAGGTGCATTAAAGTACTGTTTAAGAAATTATGAGTATTATTCTTAGAAAATTACCAAGTCCATTAAACAAAATAGATAAAGGGGGCAAAAATAAAAGGAGCAAATTGAACATTATTTGAGTAAAATATAAATATGGGTGCATATAACTTTATGTGATCTACAATATATACTATATAGAAGCTCTCTTTATTATTGTATCATTGGCTCATTGAACACAAAGCTTTTCTTTCCTCTTCAATAAGCATTCTATAGGCATTTATGCACTAAACTTAGCATTAAACCCATATATAATTTTCATGAAGTTTTTTAAAAGTTGGAATGATTTGTGGATTGCAGGGTTGACAGAAACAGAGAAAGCATGCTGTGGATTAGGAAGGAATAATGCAGAAGTAATATGTCCTCCTTTTTCAGTTCCATGTTCAGACAGGAATCTATATGCCTTCTGGGATTCATACCATCCAAGTCAAGCTGTTCATAGGTTCCTTGCGTTAGCTGCTTATAATGGCCCCACTTCCTTTTCTCATCCTTTTAACATCAAAGAAATGGCATCAATTCAAACATAAGTTCTTTCAATTTTTATGTTGTAAACCCAAAACTTATTCAGGGATTAGTGGTTGTAACGAACTATTGATAATAATACCGAAGTGCTAATTATTTAAGTAATTATATAAGCATTCACATGTGCATGTTTATTTTAGCATGCATATCATGATTAGACTAATTTCATGCTTAATTGTTCAGTTTTCTATACAGAAAAAAAAAATAGTCAAGGGTCAATAATGTGTTTGGGAACTATGAAAATTTTCTACACTTCATGACATTTTTTTCCTTATTAATTACTACACGTATTATTTTACCAATCTTTAACACAAATGACAATAATTAAGCATAGATTGGTAAAATAATACAAGTAATTAATAAGAAAAAATTCCATTCCCCCATTCAAATAATTCTCCTCTTTAATTTTTGTGTATTCTTGTATGTAATACATCATTATTATCACTCTCCCTTCATGTCACAACATTCCATCCTATATATCTTCCTCCTCCTTAAAGTCACACCAAGATAGAATGACTCCCACAAATCCATATCTCTCTAGAGCAACACTAAATTATTTTTTTTCTTAAAAAAGGAACTACCCTTTTCCTTCATTTTTCTCTTGCTAAACCAAGAATCTCCTTAGAGTTTATTGAAATTGAGATCATCTCTAACCAAAACTCAATCTTCCTTTATTTGTAAGATTATCTCCTTCCATGCATAGTTCCATTAGGGATTTAAACTCTTCAATTCCCTAATTCGGTTATAATTATCCAATGAAGTCATGATCGATAAGAAATTAGATTAAAAAAATTGGAAATCACTCACATAACAAGTAGAATATCTTTGCCAAAAAAAAAAAAAAAACATGTAGAATATATTAAACTTTTTTTTTATAGGATAATGTGTGGGATACTAGGCCTTGGAACCGAACCCTACTGCAGGTCATCCGGCCCAATTTTAGCCAACACACGCATCTGTAAGGGGGATAATATGGAATCCTCGCAAATACGTGCGGTGAAAATCGAACCCAGGACCTCGTGCCTGGAATTCTGAAGCCCTAACCTCTAGGCTATGACTTCATCCTCAAGTAGAATATATTAAACTAGCTAGAGGCTATAGCACATGAAGGAAATACAGACAAAGATGTGTGTCATTTTTTATTTTTTTTGGCAAGGGAGCAAAATAACATTAATGAAGACGGGCCATTGTGGCCAAAGTGTGGGCCTTTTGAAACAGCTAATCTGTCCACTTTTTTTTTACACTTACAGCAATAAAACTACCTAGAATACTAATAATATCCTTCATTAAATTTACATGCAATGGGGCAGGGCCGTCCCATTGAATTTTGGGGTCCTGTTCTCATACAAAAATATTGGGCCCTAAATATGAAGATGAAGATGAAGAATTAATTCATGGAAATTTAAGATTTGCAATTAATGAATGATTTTTTTTTAATGTGAAAATGGAATATGGAGCAATTAGTTGACATTTATTGTAGATTACGGTTAATTTGTTTCTTTGTTTTTTTTTTTTATATTGGGCTAAATATGAAAATGGGGCTCCTTACAATTGGGGGCCCTGTGCTGTTGGTCACCTTGCACATGTGCAAGGACGGCCCTGCAATGGGGGGTGTGTGTGGAAGAAACATCATAAAGGAATTTAATTAAGTTGGAGCAGTCAGTGTGAATCTCCACCATAACACAAAGTTCTCGAGCAGCTCGAGCTCCTTGTAGAAGTGCTTGCATCTCGGCTTGGAGTGCATCAATTGCAAAGATTTTGCCATAGCCCTTTCTAGTGACCCTGCTTGCATGACTGCATCAATGATTGTCCAACCAAAAGCTGCTTTTGGTCCTTGTTTGTGATCAAGCACCTTCCAAGCTCTATCAACAGCAAGAATAAGGGGGTGGTTGAGCATTGTGGAGTTGATTGTCCAAGAAATGTGTGTCATGATTGATAATAGAATTGAAAATTGTAAGCCACTGATTGGGATTTATTTGCACATCCCTTTTTTTTTTTGTTAAATATACAAAATAACAATATTTTATACCAAAAAAATCACATACGTACTTCCTCCGTTTTTTAATTCTTGCAACAAATGGGTATTATTTGTGAGAGATAAAAAATTCATTTGTTGCAAGAATTCAAAAACGGAGGAAGTATTTATATCGATTTTATTTTTTTAACAAAAAAAATAAATCAATAATTACTATTTGTTGTTTGATTAAAACTAAATTGGTGCTACACCTATCTCAAATTCCTTAATCCGAGCACCTCAAATTAACAAGATGAACTCATAATCGCATGCATCACACATTCACACGTTTGTTGGGAAAAAGTTTTGTCTACTTTGGATTGACACATGATGAGAGGTTTAAAAGTATACACAAGTAACACAACTCCAATAATTAGATAAGCAAAATTCTCCACTTTGAAACATGTTGCTATTGACACTAGCCAATACACCTTATACCCCCACCCACCTACTAGCTCCCACTTCTACTTTTCAATAGTCAGAGCAATTGAATATTTTTATAGTTTATCCCGTTTCAAAAATAAATACTTCATTTTTCTTTTCAATGCGTCTTAAAATTCTAGCTATTTCTACTTTAAATAATATGACTCACATGTAAAAAGGCATTCATATCCACAAAATACTCTTTGTGTTATAAAACATCCCATTAACTCATAAAAAAAAAAAAAAACCTTTATACCTCCACTACAAGACAAAAAAAAATACTGCCTTAAAATAAAAATATAAACATTATTTGGAAGATTTTTTTATAGAACGGAGGGATACCCGGTTAATCAATTTGAAATGTTTAGTAAACATATCAAATGACATTTTTGTAATTTTGTTGAAAATATATTACCTAAACATCCCATATTTAGTTGGTGCTTGGATCTCTACCCCTAAAATTTATCAAAATTTCGTTAAAATGCCATTGTGAAATACAATTTTGTATCTTACATTGATTAACCTGATATATCCCTCCTAATTGTCGTAACAACTATTAAAAGTCGGAGGAAGTATAATAAACCTCACAAGTCACAACCCAAGTCCCATTTCATAAGTACCCAACCAAACATGTCACAACAAACATTAGCCACACCTCATGTCCTCATCTTTCCACTACCAGTACAAGGACATGTAACACCCATGCTCCATCTAGCTCAACTCTTTTGCCTTTCAAAAATCAATGTCACCTTCCTAAACACAACCCACAACCACCACCGCCTCACCCGGTACACCAATATTGAAACCCATTTTGCCCGTTACCCGGGCTTTCGGTTCAGGACAGTACCCGACGGGCTGCCCGATGACCACACACGGGCCAGCGAGGGCAATGTAAAGGGTTGGTTAAAAGAATTGATAATGGGCTTAGCAACATGTGCTAAGCCCATTTTGCAAGAGATCTTGATTGGGCTAAAAGGAACAGAAAATAATGTTACACGTATGATAATTGATGGATGGATGGGCTTTGCTAATGATATTGCAAATGAAGCTAAGATACCAGTTATTTCATTTAGGTGTCCTAGTTCATGCTGTGTTTGGAGTTACTTTTGCATCCCAAATCTTGTTGAAGCTGGAGAATTGCCCTTCAATGGTACATAAAACTAACCCATATCTCATTATATTATACTAGTACTATTTTTTCTGCCACTAATTTTAACCACACGTTACATGCCTTATCTTACTAGGGTTTTTTTTTTTTTTTTTTTTTTCAAAGGCTAGTTTTTTAGCATTTTTTCACGTATTTAAAAATATCGATTTAAGAGTTTAAACGAAGAAATTAATCAAAATGTTTTTTAATACAAGCAAGAATGCAATTATAAGCTACTTATATCAAAATTATTTTGATTAACACCTTCAAATCGCTTATCCCGTAAAATGTGTGCTAATAAAACGGTTGTTGAAAATTATGTGTTGCGGAGGTAGTACTCGGTTTCCATCCCTTTAAAGTTATTAGCTTATTTTTGTTGGCCCGGTTTTGCAAATCATTGATTTAGAGCTGATATTTTGGACTGAATGTATTTGAACTTAACTAAGCTAAATTAAACTAAATACTAGACTTAGCTAACTGAACTAAGTATGTTTGAAATTAACTGACATTTCAGAAATTAAGACTAAAAGAACAGTTAGTAATTCATTGAAAATACACTAGTGAACATATAGAAGAAAGATATTTTCCAAACAAATACAACCGACAATGAAAGTTATTTGACATGCTTGTGACCTTTTCACGGTCAAAATTTAATTAAATTAGGAAATGAGTTAAATAATGTCAAATAAGAAAAAAGTAAGTTCATGGCCAGAAAAAAAAAGTTTTAACCAAATCTAGCAAATACAAAGTTCAAATAATAAGATAAGGTGTAAAACTAAGATTATCCACAGATATGATTGTTATAAGAAGAGTTGATAGATTTAAATATTTAGGGCTTGTTTAGTTCAGTTCAGTTTAGTTCAGTTCAGTCTAGTTCAGTTCAGTTCAGTCTAGTTCAGTTCAGTTCAGTTCAGTTCATCTCTATTCATCTAATGTAAACGAGCCCTTAATTGCTTGAAAGCATGTGTTAATTTAAACTTACCCTAATGATTGTTGTTTTGTTTATAAAAATCACAAATGCCAGAAAATGAGGAATCAGATCACTTGGTTAAGAATGCCCCAGGGATGGATAGCTTCCTTCGCTACCGGGACCTACCGAGCTTCTGCCGGGGCCGAACCGTAGAGTCCAGCCGTGACCTCAAAGCCATGTTCGACGGTGAGGTCCGGCGTAACCAACAAGCCCACTCATTAATTCTCAACACATTCGAGGATCTAGAAGGCCCAACACTCTCTCACATTCGATCAAAATGCTCGAAAGTTTACTCCATAGGCCCAATTCATGCTCACCTCCGATACAGGCTCGGCCCAAAAGAAGCGGCATTGTCCAATGACTCGTTGAGTAGCTTGTGGGAAGTGGACCGAACTTGTATATCGTGGTTGGACCAAAAGCCCAATAAATCGGTTGTATATGTAAGTTTTGGAAGCTTGACTATCCTCACAAAGGACCAACTCATAGAATTTTGGGCCGGGCTAGTGCGGAGTAAGAAGTACTTCCTATGGGTTATAAGGCCCAATCTTATAATGGGGAATGAAGAGGGTAGTCCAACCCAAGATGAACTCTTAGAGGGGACCGAAAAACGAGGATACATTGTGGATTGGGCCCCACAAGAAGAGGTCTTGGCCCACCGAGCAGTCGGTGGGTTTTTGACTCACTGCGGATGGAACTCGACACTAGAGAGCATAGTTGCATCGGTGCCAATGCTTTGTTGGCCTTTCTTCGCTGATCAACAAGTGAATAGTAGGTTTGTTAGTGAAGTTTGGAGAATTGGATTAGATATGAAGGATACATGTGATAGAGATATAGTAGAGAACATGGTCAATGATCTAATGGATGGGAAGAAAGATGAGTTGCAAAGATCAATGGATGAAATATCAAATCTAGCAAAGAAGAGTATCTATGAAGGTGGCTCCTCCTATTCCAATTTTAACCATCTAATCCAGGATATAAAATCAATGTCCATGAAAAGGGGACATTAGTTTTAATCTTACCCAAACTTGTTGGTGCCATTTTAGATGTGTTTTACACATCTAACGTTTAATTAGATACTAGGAATTTCTCAAGTCGATGTATGGGAATGACAGTTTGTTTAGCAACCTGCCATAAATAAGACATAATTTTAATGAAAATGAATTTATATGTACATTTGGAAGGAAAATTAATATTTACTCCTATGGAGATGCTAACTTAGCTCCAATTTCTCTAATTTTTCTTACAAATATGCATTCTCAATTGTAATAGGTGGTAATAGAATATAAAGAAAAAAAAATTAGAACTTTAGGAGTGAAAATATGTGTGTGTATATCTGGAAAATGCTTAGTTCCTCAATGAGAGATGTTTAAAGTGTATCTCACAGTGGCATTTTTGTGAATTTGTTGAAAAATATATTTCCAAAACACCTTCTATTTAGTTGGTGCATGATCCCTGCCCTTAAAGTTGCTCAAAATTACGTCAAAATGCGATTGTGATATGATTCTGCCTCTAAAATTGCTCAAAATTACGTTAAAATGTCATTGTGAGATATAATTTCGTTTTTTATTAAGCTTTAACTATTTTTCATCCATGAAAAAAAAATCATAAAAGTGACAACCAAGGTGAAAAAAAATTCACTACCAACCATGCTACTTAAAGTGACAAGACATCACCAACCACAACTTAAACCTTTATATATCCACCCTTCAATTCCTTAAATTTGACAAACAATATGGATCCCCATTCAATTCCTTCACCCCATGTGCTCATTTACCCACTTCCACTACAAGGCCATGTAACACCAATGCTACACTTAGCTGAACTTTTCTCCCTTGCAAATCTTAAGGTAACTTTCTTGATCACAGCCCACAACCACCAACTCCTAACCCAACACACCAACACCCAGACCCGTTTCGCTCGCTACCCAGGCTTTGAATTCGAGACAATACCCGAAAGCCCGCCCGATAACCAAGAACAGAAACCGGGGCCCGAAAGCAGTCTAAAGGACAAAGTGAGTGAAATAGTTGAGGTGTTGGCCTCAAAAAGTAAGGCTCTTTTGAGAGAGGTTTTGTTTGGATCAACTGAGATTACATGTTTTGTAATAGATGGGTGGTTGAAGTTTGCTTATGATATAGCAAATGAAGCTAAGGTACCAACCATTGCATTTAGGTGTTCTAATGGATGCTCTAATTGGGCTTATTTCTGTATTCCACAACTCATTGAATCAGAACAAGTTCCTTTCAAAGGTATGCTACTAATTAATTTATCATCTGCATTTGATGGCTTTATTGGGTGCTAATTTTGGTTTTTTTTGGCATTGATTTCAGGTAATTATGGTCAATAATAAGCTTAGATGATTAGTAAGACTCCGTTTGATCGAAATCGTTTACTTTGGATGAAAATTTAAAATGTAAAACTTTGGCACACTTAAAGATTTTAATTTTCGAAGTTTTGCACTAGTAAGCGTAAGAAGGTAGAGTACCAGAATTTATTTAAGAAAAAAATGAGTAAGGCTCTATTTTTTTAGACTGAATTAACCATAACTGGCTGAATTAAACTAATTCCTAGACACGTGAAAATTTCAAAGAACAGTACTAAATACAAAATCTCCCGTCTGACATGTTATTGGTATATATAAGACCAATTAGGCAATTAGTTTCAATTAAAATTAATGAGTTCATATAAATAAGGTATGAACCCTAATAACAAGTGGAGCCATTTTTATCCAGACTCCCAATTTCTTACTACTATTATGAAAAGCTCATATTAGTTCAAGTTTAATAAATTACGCATTCTAAAAACAAGTGGATCCATTTTTATACCAACAGACTACTCCCAACATGAGTGCAGAAATCACAATTGATATGCAGAAATCACCATCCTAATAAGAAGGTAGATACGAAATCATAGTAAAACCCCATTTTAAACTTTTCAAAGGAGGAGTTTAGAACAATGCTAGTGTCACAACGTCAAAGGAAAACAGAGGAAACGTAATTACTACCACCAGAAGGTAATCCCCCCATCACCCCCAACAATGTTGGTCGAAACATCTGAGCATTGCCATGAGGTTTCACTATTACTTAGGCCATCCAAAGCTATTTACAGCCTCGTTCTATGTCAGTTTTCATTAGGTTAGTTCATCATAGAAAGTCGGGACATCAACCATAATCAGGTACTCTCTAGTCTCTACCTACGCGATTCTAAATTTAATAATTTTGTTCTTCCTACTCAGTGTAGCAAGGTCAAGCATTCCCAGCAGTGACACCATCAGTGGGGCGAGGAGCATACTTATCCATCAACTTGGTCAAGGTGGCATCAAATTCCTTCTCCAGAGACACCTCCTCCGCCCAATGCCTCTTCTTCATCTCCATCATTTTTCCCTTGTGAATCTTCTCCAGCTCCTCCCTCTCAGCCACAAACTTCTGAATTTCTTGGTCCTGCATCTCCTTGGACTTCATCACCTTTTCAGCCCTAAAAAAAAATTAAAAAAAAAGAAAGCAATTAGTGATGCTACACAATTACTTCAGATTAACAATACAACTCCTTATCAAGATGGATGGAACAACACCGAGAGATGCATAGCATATTCTATCATTTTTTCCAAGGGTACATTCTCTTCAAACTTACTATACTTGAACTAATCTAAATTGATCTTTTCTACTCCCTCCGTAACATAATTCTGGCAACAAGTTATTTTTCACGCATTTCAAGGAAGCAATTTAAGGGTGTAAACGAATAAATATCAAAATGATTTTAATACAAGTAAGATTGAGATCATAAATTACTAATCTTAAAAAAAAATTTGATCAATTTATTCGTTTACACCCTTAAATCGCTTCCTTGAAATGCGTGGAAAAAAACTTGTTGCCAGAATTATGTTACGGAGGGAGTAAACTTGTTAAACATATTAGTGTTCCTCACTGTCTTCTTATTCCTCATAGTATTTTTATATTTTTTTTATGTTCTTCATTTTATTGCTCGGCCTTTTCACTTAATTTCTCCTTCATCTATGGCCTATGTTACTCAAACTAGGGTACCCATGTCCAACAAAGGGTACGTAGTCGACACTTTTGTGATTTTCCCCCTATAATTTTAGCCCAAAATAAAGTGTCCAAGTGCCGTACCCATGACCAATTATGGCATCATAATTCTTTTCTTAGTTACCTTTATTTTGAGGTACAAAAGTCAATATTAAAACCAAAATACAACACCCTTCACCCCAAAAAAGGGTCCTTTAGATAACTGGAGACAAGTATTTGTTATATGACTTATATCAGGTGATGATAGTAATAAACTAATAATTAACATAATCCAGTTGAAACCTATAAAAAAAATGAAACAATGTAGCAATCGCAAACTAAAAAGTATCTTAATGGTAGCAAAATAATTCTCAAATTTACCGAACCACACAGTAGTACTCCGCATTTAAGAACTTTTCTTAGTGCAAGGCAATCAAACTTGCGTCAAAAGTCAAAACTAGAAACTTTGGTGAACTTGTCAAATCCTGTATTACATACCCTCTAGCAAAAAAATACGAGGCAGTTTCTTACAAAAAGTGCATCTTACTACTACAGTAGCTTTCCAGGATTTTTCGTTTACCTTTCAATATGATGAGCATTCCCATATCCTCCTTTAAATCCCTGAACATCATTTTTCACGTACCAGCATAACAAACAAGGCTTTGTTTGATTCACCTAAAATTTGCTTATTTAGTCTGATATAATCTGAGCTTATTGTCTAATTTGACTAAACTTTCTAAACTTATTGTATAATTTGACTAAACTTTGACCGCAAATATATGCTAATCGATAAGGAAAAAATATATCAATTGAGATCTTATTTTATTCGTATTAATAAGTAGTTTTTTAATATTTAATAATCATAATATTTTTTTGTTACGGAATTAAACATATTTAAAGTTTAAAAACATGAAATTAAATTATCTGATCTGAACTTATTTTTTCTGATCTAATTTAATCTGAAATAAGGGGTGGAAATAAGGGATATCAAACAAGGCCTAAATAAACAAATATGCATGTGGGCACATCAAGCTCAAATCATTAAAGGAGCAATCACAAAATCACAGAGCACGAAACATAGCACCACAATGATATCGGAACTCGTATAGCATGAAAACATGTAGATCTAGCCAAACACAGGTAAACTAGATTCACAAAGACGTTCAATATTTACGTACTTCCTCAAAAGCATAAAGAAGAAACGTGCACATTGTTAGTTTGTTACCTAGTTTGCCTTTTAGTTCACTTTTATCATTCGCGTTTCACCCAAAATGGACCAAATCTAGACCAAAACCAAGGAAACAAGGAATGATCTGGTTCGTTTGTACCAAATCGTGGAACAAACGCGACACAGTTTGCTTCTGTTCGTGAATCAAATCGCCCATGGTGATGGTGGTGTTCCTGATTTCGTATTCCTCTGTTCCAAATTTCTCATTCAATTGAACCTATTTTCATATCTAGGGTTTTGTTTGATAATTACAGAAGTGTAATTAAGGCTTCGTTAAGAAGATGCAAATCTCAAAATGTTAGTGTTTAAAAGTGACCGATACTGTACTTTTTTATTAAAAAAAAAAAACTGTGATACTTCAGTTGCAAGCTGTAAATAACTCAATGTATTTTTTCTTGTATTTTTTCACAGCAGTAACATTTATTGGTATGTTTGCTTCATAGTTGCAAGCTGTGCGGCACTGCAGTAGAAAGAATTATTTAGTAGAAGAGGAAGTGTTTATTCTTGTTTATTTACTTATCCATATCCCACCTAGGCAGCAAAAAAGTATGAACTATGGAGTTTTTTTTCCTTATAAGAAATGGATTAATGGTAACCAATATTTTAATTTTAAATACATTTTTAGTTCTATTTTTACAAATTTTTTTAAAAAAAATATATTATAATAGACACCCAACGTTCCCGATTCACTCAAGGTAGCGTTTTCTGCTCCCGTTTCCCTCCCGCATTTCGTATCGAATTTTGTTCCTTGTAACATTGCCCAAAATCGACCGTGATTCGCTTTTTTCAGCTTGCAATTCGCATGGAGTTTAGGGAACTATGCAACACTTACATGCATATCCATATATACTATCTAGTAAAATCAATTGCCTCTCTCAAAGCAGCACTGCAAAAGTTTTTTATATTTATCATGATTTCTCAAGACTAGTTACCTGTGCCTTGCGTCCTCTGTGTCTGATGCAAGTGCCTTGCACTCCTCAATCTTCTTGCGCTCCTCCTGCTGCAGCTTTTCGAACTGGTCCTCCTTTGCATCTGTTGCATCATGGATTTTCTGGATCTGATCCTTGAAAAATTGCTCCTGATAATCCATCTGCAAGGAAGGCAATCAAAGTACACTCTTGTTGAAAAATAAAATCTGAATGACCTCCATAATCCAAGTCAGACAAGCAGACATAACTACATTAGGACATCTATATAAGATCGTGAAGAGGAATGGAAGGCTAGGCAGTAACTAAATTACTCTGTAGACATGTAGTCAATGTCGATATAGTACAGACTTCGACATGATTTGAGCTCATTACATTTTCACATAATATCAACTAAGAAAACCATTCAACTAATGCAGTACCTCTTCTTTGTTTTCCTCGTGCTGCAATATGGTCCTCTGTCTCACAATCCGATTCTCCTCCATTGTTTGCCTTAGCTTCTCCGTGACAATGTTGAAAGACTCCTCAAGAGCCTTCTTTTGCCTTTGATCTTTAGCAGCCTTCTGCCTAAACCAATTAAGCTGCTGGTTGTCCTCACTCATTTGCTTCATTGGAATCACAACCATCTCATGATATGATCTAACCTCATATTTCAATCTTGTTTTAGCTAATCATAACAGAAAAAACAGGATGTCAAAGACTAAAGTAATTCGATATTAACAAACAGAAAAAACATAATGTCAAAGACTTGTGCAATATCTGAAACTAATTGAAATACTCCCACTAATCAAACAAGGGTTCCACTGTAATTCAAACTGAGGGAAAAGAATGTAATCTGGATTGTTGTGTGCTTAAACATATTGCTGAAAAAGAGTACCATGTAGAAGTCATGTTGAGGGAATTAGAAAGCAAACCATGACAATGCCGATTAAATTCCTCGAGATCATCCTTCCTCGCTAAGAAGCCGTAGAGCTGTCGCAATCCTCCAGGATAAAATAAAGCCTTTCGATTACTTTCCCACGCGCTCCTTCCTGTACCCTGTCCTACAAATTGCTTATGGAGCCGTTCAGCCTCCATATAACCAACAGCCGAGCTCTCAAATATCAGGACACTGAATCCACGATGTCCATTGGGGCCGTAGGAGTGTTTAGACCTAACTGAAGCATAGCCCTTGAAATAGTCTCGAAGTTCCTGGTTTCCCATACCAACCCACTACCCCCACCAAAAAAAAAGTCTTATGATCAATAAGTTCAACAATAGTATGTAAAGGATATAGACATACAGTATATACAAGTACAATTCATACCTTGTCATTGTCATCTTTATCAAGAAAAGTATTCATGATCATAACCATCGGAGGCCATACAATGTCATGATCTTTTGTATCCTGCTTCAAGCCCTCCCACTGCCCAAATGATTCTCCAGCAGGCACCAACGATGTTCCTCTTATCCTAAGCTCCTCTTCTAAGACATCAGCAAATGTCCGATGTAGCTTCACCCTCTGTGATCCTTTCGTCTTTGCATGAGTGATAAGTGGTTGCAACCCTTTGTACCAGTCAATGGCACCAGGGCCACCATGGCAAGCAGGGCAATGCCACTGCCTTTCAGGATCATTAATATCCTGCACTGATAGACCGTCCATGATTTCAAAAAAATTCTTCAGCATTCTATGCTTCTTGCTTGTTTCATGAGTCTGAGGTCCATCATCAGAGTCTGAACCATCACTCAGCAGGTAATCATCATCGTCGGAGTAATCTTCCTCCTCTTCTGAATCATTGTTAGCCTTAGGATCTTTACATTCAGCAACCTTCTCTTCTCTCACCAGACGCGATCCAGTTTTAGCAGCCCAATTCTGCCCTTGCTGTACAGGATGTGGCACTGACTGTACATTCACTTGCTTGTTATCAGGCCGGTTCCCCAAACCACCTTGGTTTCTACGGTCATTGTTATGAGTTGCACTGCCACTTCCAGAAGAATTATTGTTACGTATGCCAAGTCTCTGAGCAGTGTCAGCTTGACCCCATGCTTTAGGTGGGGGATTTTGTTGAGGATTTTGTACCCATTGCCTTCCTCCTTTTCCAGCTTTGTTCTTTTGTTTTCGGCTAACCTCTTCCCATGGACCATCCTCTGAAGATCCAAGACTGATGTTAGCAACACCCTGACTCAAATTATGGGTTCCTTTTCCTGAACTCATCTCTTTAGCTTACTGTCCATCAACAAAAGATCAACTTTTGTTAGAAAACAATACATCCAATACCAAAAACAAAATTGAATAATAGCGCTACCACTGGTCAAACCTTTAGACTATCAGAAAACTAAAACCAACTCAAGAACATGCCGAACTTTATTAGAGAGTACAGCACCATAACTAACATGGAAAAGGACAAGAATTTTTTAAATAAACAGCAAATCAATTACTAACTTAGTTTCACCACATGACTTCAAATTGTCAAGAAAAATGAAAGCAAAAATATACTCCAAAGTAGTCAATAACATTATCAGTGTAAAGCGATTTTTCCTAGATAATTTAAGAATTAGTTATACCTCCCTAGTTTGATTATATGCTATTAATAAAAAAATAAAAAAAGAATGCGAGGAAAAAGGAGAAAGTGGATGGGAGGAGAGTAAATGAGAGATAAAACAGTATAGTAAAAGTTATCTTCACATAAAACAGTATAGTAAAAGTTATCTTCACATAAACTACATGTCACCAAGCATCAAAGTTAACAGAACACCACGTTCAGATGACTAGATGAGTAACACAGAGAAGTTATGATTCGTTCCAAAGACGCAATCCATACAGCTGAATCTCATAACAAAAAGTAAATAAAAAGCAACTTGTAAACCCTAAAGCTCGTAAATCTCATAATAAAGGCCAAGAAATAACACCATGACTACAAAAAACACTAATGCACTATGATTTCCACAACAATGGAAATGGTTAGGGTTCACAATTCTACACTGTAGTTAAAATCCAGTTCAAATTAGGTCAAAATTCAACACTACAACTTCCTGTTACATACATCATACATGTCAGCCAACCAGCGAAAACAGTCCTAATTAACTCAACCTCGATTCTCGAGCAACATGCATTGTCAAAAACATTGAAAATTAGAAACATCCAGAAAAATCGTACAAAAAGATTTCTTCGTCAAGAAATTGACGATCGCCGGGAGGGCGGAGTGGTAGCCAACACTAGACATAAAGAAATTCACGAATAAAATAATCACAGAAGAAAAAAACAGCTGTGACACACATTAGAGAGAGAAATGGAAAAGAAAGCAAAGAAAACTTACGTTACTTTCAAGTTTTCCGATGATCGGAAAAATTTCGCAACTTCGCCGGAAAATGTCTGCCTGAGCTGAGTAAAGAGAGAGTGAAGAAAGAGAGTGAGAGGGAGTAAAGAAAGAGAGTGAAGAAGAAAAAGTGAGGAAATGGAGTGGAAAAAGAGGAGTAGGTAATGGGAAGCAAAAAAGAAACCCTACTTTAAGGGGATTGAGGGGCCGGATTTCAAGTTTTTATTCAATCTTATGAATTTAATTTTTATATATGACTAAAACGAGTAATAAATGTTGGCAAATGGCAATATGTCATTTTACATTGATTATATATTGTAGTTCATCCTTAACATATTAATGGCAATATGTCATTTTGTACACATTTTATGAGATTGTTGGTAATAAATTGTGGTAATGGTAATGAATTTATAGTGTAATTTTTTTAGTGAAAAACCTTATAATCCGCATGTAAAACAAAATTTTCATTTCCAAGCTTCAATTTTCTTCTCATTTTTTATTCTCATATATTATCACTGGGGAGGGTGGTATTTGATGGGAATGGATATTTGTGAAAAAAATTAAATAAATTAGAGCTAAACTAGCACTACTATAGGAATGAATTTTGATTTCCCTTCCAAATTTAGTTATAAATCTATTCTCATTACCATCATTTATAACCGGCTACCAAACGGGCTGTTAAAGTAATGATTTAAGGTGTAGATGAACAAATTAATCAAAATGATTTTAATACAAGTAAGATTGAGGTCATAAGTTACCAATCTTAAAGTTTTTTTTTTGATCAATTTGTTCGTTTGCACCCTTAAATCGTTTTCTTAAAGTTCGTGCAAAATGATTTGTTGTCATTAATATGTTACAGAGGGAGTAGTTAAAATAAGAGGTCGTTTGGTTGGAACATATTTTTCCTGGAATTTGAAATTTCTAGGAAATATCTAAATCGTCTCATGTTTGGTTGGCACTAAATAACAAAAACATAGAAAATTAAAATTTCAAGGGAAATTGAAATTCCTATGAAGTGTAGAAAATTATTAACCTATCACCACTTGGTAAATGCAAATTCATGTGTCAAATTAAAATATCTATGGTGAACCAAACACAAATAGCTATTTTCTAAGAAGTAAACAAGGGATTTTATTTCTCGTGAAATTAGACTTTTCGTAAGAATTAAATTCCTATAGAGAACCAAACGAGCTCTAAGACAAAGTAATTTAGTAGATATAAAATGGTGATCAAGTATAATAAAAAAAGACTCATCTCATTAAGGATCAGTGAATCCACTAGAGCCAGTGGATTTGGGTCTGAAAATTCTAGATCCAATGGGTTTGGGTCTAGATGGACCCGACCCATTGTCATTCTTAAGTCTAGTATTACCTACATTATAAAAATAAATATAAAAAAATGTACTTACATAAACGGGTACGACAACGAGTATTAGTATAAATAGGTATATGATACGTTAATTTATTAAAAGAAAGAAAATGGGCCCTAAACACCATCCATTTTCTCCCTTAGGCATCGTTTGATTGTCACATGGGATTATATAAGGCAGCATAAACACGAATTTTCAATTCATCAAAAATTATTTCCCTAGTAAATTTCTTAACAAATGTATGTATGTGTTTATTTGTCACATAGGAATATATAAACTTACTAAGTGGATCATGTATGTATGTATGTATGTATGTGTTTGTTTGATTGTTTGTTTCTTAACAAATTATTCTACATGTTGAACAGACTAAAAGTGTAAAACAACCACAACCCTTATTTGCATTTCCAAACAACACATTACTTTCATTTTACTCCAAGTTTTTCAATCCAAACATAGTGTTAATTTTTCCATTCTAACGCTTACACGCATCAAACACTATAGTTATAATGTTATATTGACGACTACCACCATACCACTAATAGCTACTACTATTAATCAAAGGCCAACACCATATCATGAATCTCCATCTTATTAAGGTTAACCGCTTTACAAATTCTCCGTTTGTTTTTATCTAATTTACACACTTGTAAAAATTATACCAAACATATTTAGATCAATAATTAATTAGAGGGATTAACATATCAATCAAAAGTAGGCTTATTAGATTGATAATTATACCGAACATATTTAGATTAATAATTAATCACACCGAACAAGTACTCCGACAGGGCTGCTTAAAGTGATCCAATTTTTTGGATCGAATATCTGATTAATTTCGGATCATGATTTGGCCGATCCGAAATTTTGAATATCCGAACTTTAGGATTAGATCGATCCGATTGAGCAACCTCCGGGCTCCGGTGTTAGATAAATTTTTATATATTTATACCTCTAATTATTCAGTTGTAAAAATAATACCGTATTTAAAAAAACATCTTTAAACAAATCCAATAAGATCTCATATGAATAATTTTACTTGCATACAACTCACAAATAATAGTCAAAATAAACTTATAAACAATGCAAAAGATCAGATTGTGTAAACTATTAAAAGACCAGATTGTGTAAATTAATAAAAGACAGTAAGGAGTATTAATTACTCAATAATTTGCAAAATCATAATGAACAATTGAGGAAAACTTGATCAATATTCTATTTTTATTAACCATAGCCCATAGGTATTAACAATTGATGGTTGTTTACATAGATAGAGAAAATAAATAAAAAAGGGGAAAAAAACACAAAATAAAGAAGGGTTATTCCCACTAGTACACCTGAAAATTTAACAAATCCCACTCGTACATCTAAGTTTTTTAAATTCCCAATAATAAACCTGAGTTTTTGACAATTCCCAAATGTGACATTTAAAAGGAATATTCCGTTTAAAAACATAATATTCCGTTAAATTACTATTCATCTTAGTTTTTAGCATGCATTTGAAGATAAATATTGTCGTTTTTTGCAAATTTTGACCTCAAATTTGATCCATTAAGGGTTAAAATGACCCCAAAAACCTTTAATTGTGTAATTTATTTGTCACACAACCCGATTGCACATAAATCGAGACAAGTAGTAACGGTTTTGGTTAATAAATGTCACATTTGGGAATTGTCAAAAACTCAGGTTTATTATTGGGAATTTAAAAAACCCAAGTGTACTAGTGGGATTTGTTAAATTTTCAAGTGTACCAGTGGGAATAACCCAATAAAGAAACATAGCAAAAATCAGTGCCCTTCTTATGCATTCCAAAATCAAATTAGTGTAAAAAAGCAATAAATAAATAATAAAGTCACTAGAAACACAAGTCTCTCCTTACCTCCTAAGCAACAGATTATCCTTATGCTACTTCTAGTTAAATCAATTACCTGATAAAATATAATGAAAAACATGAAACCAAGAAAAAAAAAAGTGTATAATTCAAACTGATGGCACTTTACAGTTAATAGCAAAAAGAAATTGTGTTATGCAGGTTCCCAAAACTGATAAAAAACATTGATCACTTGGTTTTCTTTTCTTCTTCTGGTGTAGCCTTTTCTTCTTCCTCTTTCGGTCCTTCAATGGTTTCGGAAGACTGACCCTCGTCTTCACCACCAAACCCGAATTCATTCACCCGCTTTTTGTCGACTGGGTAGACCCATCTTTGATATAGATATATCAAAAATATGATATCTGCATAATCAAAGAGGAGTAAAATCAGTTAAAGAAAAAAGTTGCAGAGTAAACAGTTGTGATAAAAGCTAGTCTTGTCTAAATTTTGTTGCAAGAATTTTTTAAAAAAAATTAGGGTTATGAAATGGTGAAACTAGTGATAACTACAAATAATCTAATACTTCCTCCGTTTTTTTTAGATGGAACACTTTTTTTACGCATACCAAGGAAGTGACTTAACGGGGTAAACGATCAAATTAATAAACGAAATTTTAAGACGTCATATATGATATCATATTTGCTTGTATTAAAATTTCGTCGATAGATTTAGTCATTAACACTCCTAGATCGCTCTCTCGATACAGGTGGAAAAAAAAAAGTGTTTCATCTAAAAAAACAGAGGAAGTAGGAAATTGGAGTGTAGAATGTTTTAAGCTTTTGCCTCCTTGAAATAAAAGGGATATCACACAGTGGAGGAGTACGTTACAAATAAATACCCTTGGAAGCTTGGACAAAAGGACAGATGGGGCAAGTTATCATCAAGAAAAAAATATTTTGGCTTCGGAATTCCCAAATTGCAATTTAAATTTATAAACAAAAAAAAAAGCAAAGAGAGATATTCCTCACCGAGAAGAGGGGGATGTGAATAAAAATTAAGTTAAAATTTGCATATTATGATTGAAGAGCAACTTTATTATATTACGCAATGCCATAAGAGAATGATAAACTTGGCTTACCATCACGGAAAACTGAAAGCCGATGAAGTATGGGCATCTTGATTACAAAGGCAAAGAGATCGTCGATTATCGTGTTCAAGAATTTGTATGTCATTTGCCGCCAGGGCATATGAGCCACAGACTGAAGTTTGTAGTTTATGAACAATTGGGGACACATCATTATGAAACCTAAAAATGAGGAAACAAATCAGATCTGTTCAACAAGTGTGCTTATAAGTAAAGTGGTCAACTATATTGTGGTTAGCAAGTCTCAGGGTCTGACAAGATAACTTGTTACTAAAAAATTGCAACTTTTAAAGTTACAGTAAAAGTTGCAGTTTTGTAGTCAAAAGATATGTCAAACTAAACTCACAAGAGATTTGTATAATGACATCAGTTGAACAAATCTACATCCGCCTAAATGTAAATTTGTAATAAACAATATAGTCTATACTCTATACCCAGCAAGTTATAAAACACAGACCACCACAAGATATCTCTAGAAAACTATGGACTATAAAAGAGAACATTCTAATCTTCATGTACAAATATATTATCATTTCTCATCCCGTATTTGAGGTATTCACCAACCAAAAAATTCCAAAGCCTCGCAAAGAATGCAATGAAAAATAATGTCAAAAACTAAAAACAAACAATAAGAAAAAACATATATCACATTTTCACATCTTACTAATAAATTAAAGGATAAAACCCTTACCAAACATATATACACACTGCGTCAACGAAGAAAGGATCCATGAGTACCAACTTTTATGGCGTTCATACTTCAGGGAGTAAATAGATGAGCAAACAACAAGGAAGAACAGGAGATATGACAGATATTTCATCGCAATGTCATCATATTCCTTTGTCTTGTTCATTTTGTAAGAATCCCGATCTTTAAACCTTAGCATAGGAATCCTACCAGATCTATCCACCTGGAAAAAGGACACAAAATTTGTGAACTTATCGAATAGGTAACTGAACTGCCACTCAACATAAACTCATGTCAAGATTTACAACTCCACTACATCAACTACGTAGAACAGCATCACTTTCTCCTTTGATTTCATTACTCAAACAACTTTTTTTTTATTGATACTAACAAATATTCTGAAAAACTCATCAAGAGTGTTTCATATAGATATAAGCTATAGTTGCCATCAGCATCTATGACTGGGTTTTAACTTGGGGCATGGGCAACATCATACTAAATGATCTGTCATATAAAAAAAAAACCACATACACATATCACCATACGAATTCAAGCATAAACTCTACCAATAACCTATAACTTCTGTGTTAATTCAAGCAAGTGTTAACCGTCAACTATCTCTTCAATATCCCCAACATGCAGAATCTGCACAGCGCACTACATCTAACCAGCAAACATAAATTGCTCAATAATTCTAAGAAATGAGTTACATTTGATGTCAGTTATCAATTCTGAATCTAATGCCAGTTCACTTGTCACCAGTCCTAAATTTTAACGACATTAGAATATCATCATTCAAAAATTATGATCAAGCACCCAGTAAATATCATACGGCTAGCATCTACTGCCTGCCTCCTCATAGTCAGCACTCAGCACTCCAATTTAGTGTAATCAGTTAATATGAACATGTGGAGGGAAGGGGTAATTAAGAACGTGTCCTCAGGCTTGTATGCAAACAAATACAGTCCATTGTAAACTCTCAAACAAAATGGATCAACAATCGTACTATAACCATAAATCATACCGTTATGTGCATTGCTTTCCCTATCTTCCAAAACTCAATGCAGCAACCAATTCCAGAACTCACAAGGATCATCCATGAGGTGTCATTATCCAGGAGATAAAGGAAAACAATCAGCTGAGAGACAAAGCTGACAACAACTGACTTGGCTGACAAGCCCTCCATTGACTTGTTCTTGTTCCAGAATTGAATATCTAACAACATAGATATAGTCAGCTAGCCTTAAAGACCATATGGGAACATGCGATGAACAAAAAAGGCAAACATAATTCACGTTATATAAAATTATAAGCAGGTAAATGAAACTCACCATTCTTGAAAGCTAAAAAGTCAAACAAAGAATGAAAAAGTGAGACAAGCATTGTGATTCCAAGAAGGTAAGGATTCCCTTCCAAAAACACCCTCTGCAAATAAAACAACCAGATAGATTGTTATGAGGCACACCACTAAGTTGCATTCAAAATAAAGGAAATCTTAATCAACAAATGGAATAACACGCAATTAAGAGACCCCTTCTTCCTGAAGCACCAAGGATAGACAGTACAGGAAAGCAAAAGACTGGAAAAATAATTGCTATGTCTAAATGCAACAAAAAATGTTCATAAACAAAATCATACATGAGGTTTCTGAAATCATTAATCATGAACTGAGACAAAATACATATATACTCCCTCCGTAACAAAATAGTAGCAACAACTGGGTTTGCACGCTTTTTAAGGAAGTAATTTAAGGATGTAAATGAAAAAATTAATCAAAATAATTTTGAGATTAGTAACATAGAATCTTGTTCTTTCTTGTATTAAAATTATTTTAAGTAATTTTCATGTTTACACCTTAAAACGCTTCTTTAAAAAGCGTGCAAAGACAATTGTGCTAGTATTTTGTTACTGAGGGAGTACATACATACATATATATCCATATTAGCCGTGAATTAGTAACTAAACAAAACAAAGTCCTACTACCAAATGATCATTATAGTTTTCTAAAATCTTAAACCATGATTTCCTAATGGCATCCACAAAAATTTAAATATATCCCTACAAATTCCTTAGATATAAACACACCTTAAGCTCATCAGCCTCGCCTTCAAGCATACTTCCATAAGAGCGATGAAGCTGGAATGACTCGTCAATCTGCAGGAATAACTGCCACTTGGTCATGCTTATAGGACCCACCTCCAGATTCAATGTCAGTTCAGTCACGGTCTCATTTATTGGTATAAACCTATCTTTCAGTAGCCAAAACTCATTGAAGAATACGGTTGGGAAGTAATCCCCTGTTTTGGGCTCAATATTCAGATCTTTGCTACTAGGTCAAGGAAACTTGAAAGTATGATTGCAAACCAGATCAATGATTCAATATTACCTAATTCCCTAAACTCCAACCAAATTGCGAACTGAGATAAGCAAATTATAGCCGGTTTTGGGATATTTTGGCCCAGTTTGGGCGAATTGCGTATTATAGAAATAAACCAATTAGTGAATTAGGTAACACTAAACCAGATAATTATCACTTAACAGATTGCACATAACTCAGCTACAAATCACATGAAGTTTTATAGTGCACCAAGTGCCAAATCACAATTGCAAAAAGGCAAACTATTGTGTGAAAGAACCCTAAAATTCTTGTGTAATTGTATGATTGGTTTTTTAGCATAATTAGTTGGATCCACACATCATTTGTATGGACAAATTAGCCTACAAATAACTACAAGTATTTGAAGCTTGTGTATGACAAAAAAAAAAGATAGAAAGTGTGCCTTTAAATCCAAACTTGAATGATTTGGATTTTAAGAAAGCATTGCCCTATCTAAACATACATGAATGGTGATTGATGAATCAACTAACCAATAATAACCTGAAAATATCACACTATAACCCATTGGATAAACTATCAAAGGTTTCTTCCAACAAAATCCTTCACAACATATTAAGACTGTAAGATGGAAAATAATAAAAATATCTAAACTAGTGTAATCCATGAAAGGCAATTATAGCAGAACTTGTAATACATGTACAACAAAGAATCAAGGATCAAAGGATACGGGGAATAATGTTCTGAGGAATAGCACTTGCAGAATACCTGTTATAACAAAAGAGAAAGAATTGCATTAACAAACAAATTACAAATTGGACAAAGACAGGAAAGAGAATTAAAAAAATGTAAAAGCATGAAACTATCGAAGCATGTGAATAGACAATTTCTGTAAAGAAAATCCATAGGAACTTCAACAAATGTCAGTTAATTCAAGAAGAATACATAACAATGCAGGCTTTCAAGTTTATAACCAAGTCTTAGGTTGAAGGCTTGTACAGCTAATTACAGTTCTACGAAATCTTAACAGACATTCTAGCACATGTCCTGATTCCTGAATGTATAGGATATACAGTTAGAACAGCATTGAAAAGAATCTAGCCAGAATATGGAGTCACGAAAGATAGAGTACACAAAGAATTTCTTTTATAAAAAAAGTGCATTAATCTCTCAGCAAGGAGTAAGATACAGCAGACTATGTGCATGTATGAACTGGTAGCAAACTTTCCCTCTAAAACTTGTTGACTCAACACTGATTAGAGTATGTCCATGTGGCAATTGACTACAGGCAAATTTTACTCACTTAGTAAAATCATCTACTAAATTGATAGTCACATTGGGTTTCCAATAAGAAATCCATTCAGCAGGACCTTCATCTTTAGATTCTGCCTGCGCATCATCTTCCACCTGATAAGCATTAGCAAATTACCCAATCAGCTTTCCATTCTTACATATAAAGGGGATTCACACTAAAAAAGCGGTCAAACTAAAAGAAGAAAACTTATCCAGGTCCTCCCAAAGTTCCTTAAAAAAAGGAAAATGAAGTATTATGACAAGTATACCATATTGTTAATTTATTATACAGTCCAGTCCAATTTTAAAAAGGCCCTTTCAATTAAGAGCAAAAGACATGCTCGCCATTTCAAAAATTAGTGTAGGCTAGCAAAACATTTAGATTATTTGTAGTTTGATTAAGATGCATATATGTATACACACACACACACACACATGCACACGCACACATATGCATATATATACACCTAAGCACACACACACACACATACACAAACACAAATTCCTAGAATTGCATTTCTTTGGAAATTTCTGAAACTGATAAATTAAATGCACCAGCTAGACATTCAACCAATTTCACTTAAGCAACTTTCCATTTTGTGAGAAGTAAAAGGTCTACCTTCACTTAAATGCACCAGCTAGACATTCAACCAATTTCACTTAAGCAACTTTCCATTTTGTGAGAAGTAAAAGGTCTAACTTCCAAAGGGATTTCACTTGTTTTGTCCTTGAAAATAAATTTCAAATTCTCTACCCCAGAAGTATTAAAGCAATTTCATTTATTGTCAAATTAAACCATTTAGACTTTATAATCTTAAGTTGTCAAATTACAAAATGAACATGGAGTTTATGCAGTAATCATACAATAGTTGATTGATGATGACTCAATGATGTGAAATGCAGAGGTGTTATGCTATGCACACCAGAGTATGGCAACTTCTCAAGCAACTTGCCTAATCATTAGCGTATTTAGTTATGAGGACTTGGAGATCATGCCTAAAGATCTTTTAAACCGTAAATTTGAGTTTGATCCATGCCAGTTCTAGCTAAAAGAAAACTGAATAAATCCCCTACAAAAAGGCATCTACCCCCCCACCCCCACCGCACCCTGGGCGCGCGCGCATGTGTGTGTGTTCATGCCTGCTTAGCAAACTCTAATCTAACGTTCCAAGAGACATAGGCCAGTTGAAGAAAAAAGTGTCCTTAAAGATAATCAGAACCCACCTTTGACATTGTTTTTTCCTCGGAAGAGCTTTTGGTGTCTCCCAGTAGAGATTTCTTTTTGTCAGCCTTAGACTTGGGCAAATACGTCACGATAGCTGTAGGTCGAAAATATCATTATTCATTAACAGACACAAGTTGCAAAAGGCCCAAAACCTGTAATATAATGTACACAAAAATAAAAGGACAGGCAAACATACGCTTGCTTCTACCAAAGGCAGCCAAAGGTTGATACTCGGGATCGTTGGGATCTGGTGAATACCCAGATCTAGCAAAGTATACATGCGCAAAAAGAGAACCATTACGCTTTAGTTCCTGAAGCAAAAAAATCAACACAAAGCAACAGTCAAAAGACAAGTTTTAAGCAACACCAGCAATTTTTAAAAAAAAGTTGAACTTTGGAAGCTGCTAATCAAATACAGCATAACTAAAGAACATAAAAGATCACCTCGGATGGTTGGTACTTTAAGGAAAGTGCCCTAGTACTCTCTGGTTTCCAAACTGCGTAAGGTATGTTAGTCTCATGCCAGATGAGAGCTGTTTCATTCCCAAAGTCGCTGAACTTTTCTTGCTCGGAAAGATAAAACCACATATCCTAAAAACAAAGGGGCAATTAGAAGAAAATCAAATTGGAAAAACACTGCGCTTATAACGTTTGTCCAACAACCCAATTTCGAAAAATTAAAACACAGAAGCAGAAAATATTGAAGCTCATCTACTAGGCAGCAACAAACCAGTTTCAGAATGAGAAATTTGTGTAATACCCTTAAAACCCTAATTAAACCCCTCAACATAATTTTTTTTTTTTTTTATATATCAGCAATTCCAAACACCTTAACATCCAAAAACCAGTCAAATTGAATAAATGTCAATACTCCGATAACTAAACCAGTCAGTGTACGAAGTGACTGAAAAAGAAGATTCCCAAATCAATAATGAACAAAGAATAATAATCATTAATCAAAAAAAACACAATTAAAAAAAATTACAATCAAAATCTAATATTATATAAAATCAGATCGAAAAAAAAGGAACTTGGACAATAAAAGGTGAAAGAAGATCAAATTCATACCAAGGGTTCACCCTTTTGAAAGATGTTGGACATGAGAAGAGCAGGGTCAGAGGGTTTTTTGGGGGAAGAGAAGAACTTCGATGCAAAATACCAAAAAATCGCCATTCTTATAACTCCAGTGATCGATTGACTAAATCCCTGTTGCTGTCGTTGTTGGGGTTGTTGCACTTGTCCACCGCCGCCACCTGCGGTTGCCGGTGGCGCCATTGTTGCACTAGTTTCTCTATCTAGGTTTTTCTCACTCTAAGATGAAGAGGTGATGAAAGTGAAGAAGGTTTATTCTCTCACGCAGTTACCACGTCCTTTGAGAGATGAAGAAGACTACAAGAGAGAAAGTGAGATAATGGAAGATATTATTTGGTGATTGATGAGTTATATATGAAGATACTTTTAATTTTAAATTTAAATTTTAATGAAATTAATTAATTAATAGTTCTATTAAGGGAGATAATTAAAGTTCAGTTAGGATTTGTCCTTGGGTGAAGCGATTGGGGTTATTTAGATTTATATTTATTTATATATTGTGGATCCTACGTTAAGAGACAAGAATATTCCCTTAAAAAAAATACTCTATCTGTCCACAAATAAGTGCTCAATATTGACCAAAAAGTTCTTATAATTTTGATCAAAATGGAGCACTTATTTGTGAATGGAGGGAGTAAAAAATATATAAATAAGTGACAAGAATGTTATATGAGAAGGTATTGTGTCAGACTGGTCTGACAGTAACGTTTCTGTCAGACCAGTCCTTAGATCTGGACACATATGATTGAATTTGGACTCATATGTGTTGAACCTGGACACATATTGTTAAACCTGGACATGTATTGGTAGACCTGGTCACATGTTTGTAAACCAGGACACATATTGTTGGACCTGGACACGTGTTGTTAAACCTGGACACATATTGTTGGACCTGGACACATATTGTTAAACCTGGACATGTATCGGTAGACCTGGACATATATCTGTAAACTTGGACACAAATTTGTAACCCTGGAAACATATTGTTGGACCTGGACACATATTGTTAAACTTGGACACATATTGTTAAACTTGGACACATATATGTCTAACTTGGACATATATTGTTAAACCTGGAAATCTATTTATAAACCTGATAACATTTGTAAACCTGGTGAAACTTGTTTAACCTGGAAATATATTGTTAAACCTGGACAAATGTTGTTGGACCTGGACACATTTCTTTGACCTGAAACTAAACCTGGATCCCCCATGAGTTGTTAAAAAAATACAAGTGTTGGACGGTCCAACGGTCGAACCGTCCGACACAATACTTTCAAATATTATATTGTATAGGTATTTGGATTATTATGCTTTACTCCTTTAATTATGAAAGATTATACAATGTTGTTATTTTTTCCATGTAAGACTTGGATTGCAAATTTTAACAATATTCCCCTTAAAAATAGGGTATTCCAAACAACATTGTTAAAGACTTGCACACAAACTAGGTCATCGAGCCATTGCACACTAAGTCAAACTTGGCTTTGATACCATTTGTTGGGTCTCATGACACCACTTGAACTTTGATGTTAATATGATATTATTCACTTTGGGCTTAGTTCGCACGGATTTATTTTTGGTATCTTCCCAAAATGCCTCATACTAATATAGTTGGTGGACATTAATAAGTAAGACAACCCCAGCATGGATTACATGTGTTGTTGATGTTGGTTCTTAATCTAGTAGGTGAAATCAAAGAGGCTTGGATCAAGGGATAGCATGCCCCTTGTGATCCAAGAAATCAGGTTTGACGCATGTCCCATGCTAATTCGGTTGTTTTGTCACTGATAAGAAGCACAAACACACCTTTAACATGTCGTACCACGTGTCTGACACCAATATAGCATCAACACACGTTGGACACACATATTCATATTGAAACAACTCATTAAGATTACTCAAGTATCCCATAACTTTTAAGTTAATTATTTTGTTTTAATTGTTTATGTCTTTTAGGTTTTGAATTGTTTATCCAACACATAACCATATTATCATCACAAAATTTGATATTTACCTCAGTGTTCTATTGAAATTATGTAGCATTTTATATATTCTCTTGTTGCTTTGTATCCATAATCGTACACGTATTCGTTTTTATGCAACCTATAATCCCGTGATATTGAAAAATTAGACCCCATATTATAATGGTGTTTTAGTAAATAAATTAAATTTATATAACACATAAGTTTAATTTATTTACTAAAACACCCTTACATATGCGTGTATGTGTTTCCTATTATTAAGCCGAGTGATCTAGGCTCAATTTTAAAGCCTTGTATTCCACACATTATTATATTAAATATATATATCATCCTTCTTTTTTGCGTACATAAAAAAACGAATCGAGAAATATGATCATGAAAACTATAATATATAATATGGCTTATAATTGCCAAAAAATCTGAGGTTTTTTTTTGCACATCATTATTATCGGACTTCTAAGGGCTTGTTTACATTAGATGAATACAGATGAATTGAACTGAACTGAACTGAATAGAAGTGTATTAATTGAACTAAATAGAGATGAACTGAACTGAATAGAGATTAACTGAATTGAATAAAGATTAACTGAACTAAACTGAATATAATCTGAAGTAAACAAGCCTTAGATAGCTTTAACAATAATTCAAGGCAAAATGAGTAACGTCATTATCGCCTTTTTTTTCCATTATTTAACATACCCATCCCAATAGTTGAAAAAGTAAAAGTATGAGAAACAAAAAAAAGTCAATATATCAAAAAACCGAAGTGCATAATAAATGGTAAATCAATTATTGAAAGAAATAATTGTTATTTATGAATGGAAACCTTTGTCAAATGACACCCTTCTTCCCTGGTACAATTAAATTAAATTTCGATGGTTCTTCTACTATTAACTCTGCGTCTGTAGGTATTGTCCTTAGAGACCACAATGGTGCTTGCATTGCAGCCCGAACCTTTTTTTTGGGCAATGTTTCTCCCCTTGTTGCTGAGGCCACAACCCTTCGGAATGGTCTTCTATTAGCTAGGCAACATAATCTGGCCTCCTTTTTTTTATTGAAGGTGATAACCTAACTATTATCCGTATTTTGCAGGGTAAATTCACATATCCTTGGAAAATCTAGCTACTTATGGATGATATTCGCTCCATCCTCCGAGACTTTGCGGCATTCTCTTCTTCCCACGTCTTCCGTAAAGCCAACCACACCGCATATTATATTCCGTCCCTGGGGCATTGGACCCCTACGCACATCGATATTGATCCCTTCTTGGAGGCTAAGTTCTCTTATTGCTTAACATTCAATAAGTCAAGTTATCTCTTCGAGAGGAAGAGATCTTGATTTTTTCAACCGTCTACCTTTTCTCCAAAAAAAAATGATAACTTTGACGCATTCCTTTTGAGATACACAATTACATTTACAAAAGTTTTTTGTATATATATATTATTGGAAAAATTGTAAAAAATAAGTCAATCTATATTAAGTTATATTTTTAGGATATATCTTTAGGAAATTATATGATATTCTTTCTGATTGATATTAATTGATTTAGTTTCCTAGTTTCTTGGCTTTCCTATTTTGTAGGGAAAGTTGTACGCTTATATGGTGATGAATGAATCAATACAGAGGAAAGTCATCATTCTCAAAATTTACAATCTATTACACGTATCCGACCAAATTAAGTTTTTCGTACAATTTAATGGTAGAGAAATTTAACAATTTCAATGAAAAATCAAAGTAGTGCATTAATATGTTGTTGTTCATATAGATTTTCATTCAAAATGTTAATTTAATCAACAAATATACTGAAAAAATTAAACTTAGTTTGTGAAGACATATATACTAGGTTGACTTATTTTGAGTTAATTAAATGGTTGATTTTATTTAAGAAGATCGGTTAAAGGTTGATTTATTTTTTACTCCAATTTTTCCTATTTTATTTAACAAACCTTTGCTACTCATGTCTGGCAGGCTGCTCGGTGTGGTTGTGCTTCCTTCACGAACTGGTGGAGCTGGGTAAGTGCTAAGGGTCTGTTTACTTCAACTGAATACAGCTGAATTGAACTAAACTAAACTAAATTATCTTGAACTGATCTGAATACAGCTGAAAGTAATATTTTATAACAAAAGGAAATTGAGAGCTAAACTAAATTGAATTAAACTAAACAGAAATAAATTGAACTGAATTGAATTTAAGCAGAAGTAAATACGCCTTAGTGCGGCAAGAGGGATGTTTGTCTTGTAGGTATGATTTGGTGGGGTATTTGGGTGGCACGAGATGAGGCCATTTTTGGTGTCCATCCAAAGGGAACCTGTGGCTGTGGTTGAAGGGGGTTGTAATTATTTAAGCTGATATTATCAAACATGGTGTAATATGGAAAAAAATGAACTTAAATTAAATTAACTGAACTTAAATTAAATTAACTGAACTTAAATTAAATTAACTGAACTTAAATTAAATTAAATTTTTATTTTTATTTTTATTTTTATTTTTATTTTTATTTTTATTTTTATTTTTATTTTTATTTTTATTTTTATTTTTATTTTTATTTTTATTTTTATTTTTATTTTTATTTTTATTTTTATTTTTATTTTTATTTTTATTTTTATTTTTATTTTTATTTTTATTTTTATTTTTATTTTTATTTTTATTTTTATTTTTATTTTTATTTTTATTTTTATTTTTATTTTTATTTTTATTTTTATTTTTTATTTTTTATTTTTTATTTTTTATTTTTTATTTTTTATTTTTTTTATTTTTTATTTTTTTATTTTTATTTTTATTTTTATTTTTGTTTAAATTTTTATTTTTTATTTTATTTCTATTTTTTTAATTTATTTTATTTATAATTCAAAGTAAACCCTAAAACCTTCATTTTCACCGCCGAAAAATCGTCGTCGAAAAACTCGGCTGAAAAATTACCGTTGGAAAAGTCACTCCGAAAACCGTCGCCGGAAAAGTTGTCCCGAAAATCTTCGCTTAAAAACTCGGCCTGAAAATCGTCGCCGGAAAAGTCGACCGAATAATCACCACCGGAAAAGTCAATCCGAAAATCGTCGTCGGAAATGTCGTCCCAAAAAATCGTCGCCGAAAAACTCGGCCTGAAAATCGTCATCGGAAAATTCGACCGAATAATCACCGTCGGAAAATCAGTCCGAAAACCGTCGTCGGAAAAATTGTCCCGAAAAATCGTCGTCGAAAAACTCGGCCTGAAAATCGATGCGGAAAAGTCGGCCGAATAATCAACGCCGAAAAATCAGTCTAAAAACTGTCGTCGGAAAAGTCGTCCCGAAAATCGTCGTCGAAAAACTCGGCCTGAAAATCGTCGCATGAAAAGTCTGCCGAAAAATTATCGCCGAAAAATCAGTCCGAAAAACTGTTGTCAGAAAAGTGTTCCTAAAAATCGTCGCCGAAAAACTCGGCCGAAAATCACCGCCGCAAAGGTTAATCCGAAAACCGTCGTCGGAAAAGTCGTCCCGAAAATCGTCGCCGGAAAAGTCAACCGAATAATCAACGTCGGAAAAGTCAGTCCGAAAACCGTCGTCGAAAAATGTCGAGCGGAAAAACGATGCCCGAAACTAATAATAATAATAACAATAATAATAATAATAATAATAATGATAATAATAATAATAATGATAATAATAATAATGAGATGAAATTAAATTAAATTAACTGAACTTAAATTAAATTAACTGAACTTAAATTAAATTAACTGAACTTAAATTAAATTAAACTAAATTAAGTCAATAGAAGTCCTAAAGAACGGGGCCTTAGGAATGGGGAGAAGTCCTAATCGAATTGAAAAGTGACAGCGTATACATCATTCAACAAAAATTCTTTATTAATGAATAAATTCCTTCCCTTTGTTAGCTAAAATTAGCCCTATCGAGTTAGGCGAGCGGATTTGGATGGATGGAGCTCCAGATTTAACTGCAAATGTTGTCAAAGCGAAAATTTGTGAACTCTTTATTAATGAATAAATTCCTTCCCTTTCCCTTTCAAAAAAATTTTCTTTTTTAAAATTCAATTATTTATTAAAAAGAATTGTTCTACAGAGTACTTTGTTTTATTCCTCTCTCTAGTTATTATTATTATTTTAAATGGTGAGCACAAAATAACCCACATGTAAGTATAAATATGGAATATTCGAGGCATTATAAGGTGCCACTCTCATTATTGCCATATAATTTTTAAGATGGAATCTTCGAGGCATTATAAGGTGGATTGTTACTCCCATGGCAGGTGCAGCCAATGCCGGTTTGAAAGTAAACCTCTCTAGTAAATTTTAAAAGCATTAATACCATACATATTCATCACATACAGCTTATTACAATGCAAGTATATTAACTATTGCGAGGACAAGGCTCTAGTTCAATAGAAATAAAGTCACCTCTGAGGCTTCGGACCTAGGGTTCGCCAATCTTTCTATCCTAATGGGTAATATCACCATCATGACATTCATGTGATGATAAAACATATAAGCCACGAGTTAGACTTGGTCTATTCAGACTGAGCTTTAGAGTAGTAGCACTTAAATCATAGCGGGAAAAAAATTGCAAGGTTTTTCTACGTGATGTCCTTTAACTTCTAGTTTTATAAGGTATACACATGGTTTACAGAAGTTCAATGTAGTGCCTCTAGGTTTCATTGTTTGTCTAACTTGTAATCTATTAAGTCACAATTAATGACGGACGTTTAGGGTAGTTGAATACGGTGTTAGTTTTACTAATTAAATTTTCTACGTGGTGCCTTTGTACTTCTAACGTTTCTAAGGTGTACCCATGATTTTCAAAAGTTCATGTAGTGCCTCTAGATTTCATATTTTGTAAGTAAAACATCATACATAAAGTAGTAGCCATACACCATACATAACACCATACACAATACCTAAAATACCAGCCATACACCATATAATCACCGATAACACCATACATTAATAACTTAACATAATTACTAATAACCCATATTCACAAAACCTGTAATACCCTGAAAATTTGGGATATTTTAAAATTTTTATTAATTAATTAAATGTATAATTAATTAACTATTTAATTGATTATTATTTAATTAATTGTTATTTTGTGTAGCAATCTAATTATTTTGAGCTTGGCCTGAACCTTTTCATTTTATCTTGCCAAAACCCGAGCCCAATTATTTCCTTTGAATTTGTATTGCACGGATTATCTTATCTTTTTTTTTTATTACTCTATTCCTTCTAAATCAATATTATTAATATCATACCTTTATCTATTTTGACTAAGCCTATTTGGTTCCCATTTTGACTGTTAAATTTTAGGAACCGACTAATTCATTCTATTTACATAGTTCCTTCATTTATTTTCCTTCCAATTGATTCATTTAGTTGCTTTATTTAATCTGTATTAAACTATATTGATGTTGGGCCACATCCAAAAACTCTACCTTTGTCCTCCTAAATTTCCTACTAATCTTTAGGAGGCCGTCAACTCTTTTGCTCTTCAATATTCACGGCCCCTTTATTCTTTTTCTTTTCTCCTAATTATTTTATTATTCTAAGTCCAAAAAGGACCATATATTTGGACTGTTTATTTTATTTCATCAATTTTATCCGAGAACCGGGCTCCGTGACCCGTCCCCTCTAGCTTGGCCGGCCCTCTTACAAAGTGGTCATCAATTATTTTTCTTGTTAATTGTTGTTAATTAAATAATTTAGGTATTTATTTAATTAATAATAAATTAATTATTTTAAATTCTAAACTTGGTCTAACCTTAAACCAAGTCTTCCTACATGCTCCCCCTACTCCTACTTCCACTCCAACCTACACGGCTCTCTCATGATTGTTAGGGTTTTATTTTTTTTATTTATTTTATTCTTGGTTCCTTATTATATTATAAATAGGGAACAAGCCCTAAACCTATTTTACTTTTACATACTCTTCCATATTACTAAAAACTCAAAACCTCTAATAATTGCTCTTGTTTGGCCGTGTAATTTCATTTCCAAAAGAGGTGATTTTTCTTGGAATTTAAGCGATTTAAGGTAACTATGCTATTTCGTTTAATTTCGGTACAAGTTAATCACATAGTTAATTAGGATTAAAACATGAAAATTGTTAGGAATTAGTGTCATGATCACCTAGAAAATTTCGAATCATATGATAGGATATTATGTAATTTTTCTTGATGATAATATGTAATCTTTATGAATTATTATGAAATTTTCTTGATTATTTTATGTAGTTTCTTGAAATCTTTAATTGTTGAATAATTACTTGTATGAATTTATTTATTAATCAAATCTTGTTATTTCTTGATGAATTTTTCGTGGAAGTTTCTTTACTGTTTGATTATGAATCATAATTTATTTCGTGGCAAAATTCGTCCTTTTATTGCTTATAATAATTTAATCTTTCAAACCGGTAAAACTGTCCAGATTTGGTTTACGAATTTCTTAAGATACTTAATAAATTCAGATGGCTACTAAATTTTAGGTGGAAGTCATTAATAGTGTTTTACAGATTGTGTAAAATTTTCGTAATTTTTAAAGGTCTTTTGATATGGCAGAAAAATCTGAAACTGAATTCAGCCTAATCTGATTTGTTAGTTATAAAATTCCTTAAAAATAGTAAAATATGTTATTTTTGGACGAAAATTGTGCACGTTAAACCTTGAACCTATATTTAACTTTCATTAAAATTTCCAGATTATTCGAGACCTTTTAATGGTGGTTCTTAATTTAATACTTTAAAATCAGATTGTGTAAAATATGGTGTTTTAAGGATAATTTTAATGTTTATTATAAAGTTCGCTATGATTTATTGGTTATTGAATTTAATTAATTAAAGACGAAATTTTGGTATTGTTGTTCATGATTTTCGAGTGGTATAAAATATGAAAGGTAGAATTTTTATCATGTTTTATGCAATTTTTGGTGATAATTATTAATTATTCGAATTATTGTTAATTGAACTGACTTTGTTAATTATTATGTTGATGAATTTATCTAATTAGTAAACTAACCCTAAAATGTCGAGTAGGTTAGTTATTGTTGACCAATTTCAGCTTAATTATTTTGGCTTATAATAATATTGGAACAATTTTGGGAATTAGTATTATTATTATAATTATTAATATTTATAATTAGGGATAAGTTATAATATGAAAGGGTAATAATAATACGATTGAAGGACTTAGTTATTATTATTTATTATTATATTATAGTTAAGGAAGTCATTAGGGATAAGTTACTATAAGGATAATAAGATATTATTAGGGAAGGAAAGGAAACAGAGTAAAAGGGTAATTATTTGTTTCGATCTCTGGCTAGGAAGGACTTGGTATTTAAGGTGGCCAATATACGTGCCGCACCTCTCTTTCCTGGGACTTCGAACATTTATTCCCGATTACGGTCACCTAGTACTTCTAGTTATAAGAAAGATAATAAGTTAAGATCGCCCCTACGATGACGCAAAGGTCATCAATCGGGTTAATAAGATAGGACGCCCTTTTTGATGATACACGAGTCATCAGATCGGGTTAAGTCGATGCCACTGCCCCATGGGATGAATACACGAGTTCACCCGGGCAGTTCTGGATCTTAAAATATGTAGTCGTCTAAGTAGTAGTACACGAGCTGCTATTTAGGAGTTATGGCCATAGCTTAGGCTTAGTGGTGCACACGGGATCCACTACGGGCTGAATACACGAGTTCACCCCGGCATGTTTTAGGAAAGTTGTGGTGCACACGGGATCCACAACGAGCTATAAAGACCGGTCCGCTAAGAAGTGAAGATAAATGATAAGATAAGTTGTATGATAAAGTTAAGATGAATGATATGATATGATTATAAAGTTAAGATGAATTATATGATATGATTATAAAGTTAAGATGAATGATATGATATGATTATGAAGTTAAGATAATGTAAGGTATATTAAGATAATTGAAGAATAAGACGGAATATGGTATAAGTTATGTATTAGATGTAATATAACATGATTGGTATAAGTCTTCCGCTGTGTATGTCTGATCATGTATAACACTAGAAGGTATATGTGTATTTCGTATGGATGCTTGTATTGTATACGTATTTAGTACGTATCTCTAACCGTATTTTACAGGATTATTATGCGTATTGTATACGTACTTTTATACGTATTTGTACGTATTTCTAACCGTATTTTGCAGGTATTATTATACGTATTGTATACGTATTTTTGTACGTATTTTTATATGTACCTTGTATGTACATGTGTATGATATATTATTTGTTTACATGTATTTTCGTGTGTTATCCTATGCTATTATGTGTTTAGCGGACCCTTACTTAAACGGGACAGCCTAGTTACTCGCCACTGACGGTGGACCCCCCCTCAGTTTCAGGTGACGATGCAGCTGCTTAGAACGGGCTTCCGCTGGTTGGGCTTTGGTGTGGCAGAGTTTTTAGTTTTACCTTAGTATTTTCTAAGTTGCTATAAGACAATATTCCATTATTTCATTTATTATCCCAGCATGTTGGGAATACATTATTTTAGTTTATGTAATTCCTTAAGTATTTTACCCTTTTTGACTTTTGGGATAAATTTCAGATTTTTAAGTTAATAAAAGATGCTTCTATTTTGAGTATATTATTAATGTTTAATTTTAATGCTTAAGTAATGATCCGCAAGTCATTTCCTTCGTCAAACGACAGCTTAAAAAGTCGGGTCGTTACAAAACCATACATTAAACCCAACCTTAGAAAACCCAAGATGCAATCAATTCTTCCCAACATTTTTCAACATGATAAAAACCACTAAAACAACATACATTACAAACCCTAATCTAACAACTTTCCTTACATATGACCTTAATTCTTTTAAGTGAAAGTATTGTGTCGGACGGTCCGACCGTCGGACCGTCCAACACTTGTATTTTTTTTATGCCCAAGCTCAATAAAACGTGTTCAGGTTTAATAATATATGTTCAGGTTTAACAATATATGTCCAGGTTTAACAATATGTGTATGTCCAGGTCCATGTGTTCAGGGTAAACAATATGTTTTCAGGTTCAATAAGTTTCACCAGGTTTACAAATTTATGTCCAGGTTCAACAATATGTGTCCAGGTTCAGTACTATGTGTTCAGATTTAATACTATGTGTCCAGGTTCAACAACATGTGTCCAGGTTTACAAATATATTTTCAAGTTTACAAATTTGTGTTCAGGTTTACAAATATGTGTCCAGGGCTAACAAGACTTGTCCAGGTTAAACAACATGTGTCCAGGTTCAACAAAATTTGTCCAGGTTCGACAATATGTGTCCAAGTCCATGTGTCCAGGGTAAACAATATGTTTCCAAGTTCAATAAGTTTCACCAAGTTTACAAATTTATGTCCAGGTTCACTAATATGTGTCCAGGTTCAGTACTATGTGTCCAGATTTAATACTATGTGTCCAGGTTCAACAACATGTGTCCAGGTTTACAAATATATTTTCAGGTTTACAAATTTGTGTTCACATTCACAAATATGTGTCCAGGGCTAACAACACTTGTCCAGGTTTAACAACATGTGTCCAGGTTCCACAAAATTTGTCCAGGTTCGACAATATGTGTCCAGGTCCAGTTGAACTGGTCTGACAGCAACCTTATGTCGGACTGGTCTGACACAATACCTTCTCTTCTTTTAATGTCACCATCATGCTTAAAATTTCTTCCGTAAAATCGGCACCAACATTCAAGCTTTGCCTTCCCCTACATCAATTTCATCCAACGACCATTTGAAAAAATTATATAATCATAATACTTGAAAAACAAATTCCTCATATTGCGTTGAATAGATGATACTTTCAACTTTGCAAGTTTGGCAGGCTGACAAAGACGACGAGGCTTGAAAACTCAAAGGAACAACCTGAGTGAGACATTTTGTTAATATTGAAGAGGAAGAAAAAAGTGATGAAGCTAGGTATTTCAAGCTAAGTGAATTAACGAAACTAAGTTAGCAATAGAGTAACAGATGGTCAAAGCTTAGACAAACAATGACTCCTAAGGCGCCACACGGAACTATACCTCACAAATCGGTCGGTCAGGTCGATTTGGGTCGATCAAAAACAGGTTAGTTTCGGTCATAACGGGTTTCGTGTTTCAGTCTAATCTTAGGCTATTTAACAGGTTTCTGGTTGGTTTTTCTTGTTCATGACCCACTTTTTTCGTATCGGTTTTCGGGTGACCCATGGGTTGAGTTTATTTTTTGATGTGTCCAAGTTATACGCTATTTTTAGAAGGATTTGTTTTCCTTTTTGTTTATTATTTAGATAGTTTCTGGATTTTAGAATCCTTTAGGTATTTATAGGGTTTAGGAATTTTGGTTCTTTTTGTACCCCTATTCCCTCGATTATTATGTATTATTAGTTTTGGATTGGTAATGCTTCGATGATTGCCCGGGATTGCTTTTTAGAGCAAAGAATCAGCTGAAGAGCAACAAGGCTAGGCCCTCCTCGCGAGTCACGACTATTTCTCGCGAGTCGCGACCCAGCCTTGGGGTGCCTCACCAGAGCAGAGCAGAGCAGGGCAGGGCAGGGCAAGGCAGAGCAGATTTGGGTCAGTAGCTTCTCGCGAGTCGCGACCCCTGTGCGGTGGCTGTTGTTTTGTTTTTCTTCTCTTGCAAGTTGGCTTGTTTCTTTTGTTTTGATTGGTTGAATGTTGAGGCACGTAGGCAGGGCAATAATAAGTGAGGAGAGAGGTTAAGAAGGGTGAAAAATCATATCCTATTTTCACACTTAGAATTTTTACACAACTCATTCCTCTCTACTTAGCTTCTCACCATTTTTGCTCTTTGAATGAGCTTCAAAGCTTTGTGTATTTTGTTTTCCATGAAGCTTGTAGCTTAAACTTTATCTTGGTGAAGATTTATTGAAGCTTCCTCTATTGTATTGTGAGAATTCTACTCTTTCTTTATATTTGATTATCACTTGTTTTTCATGTTTGAATATGTTGGTTTGTTGCATAGCTTGCTAGGAGTACTACTAGTATTGTTGTGTTGATGAATTATTGCTAGATTTGTGATTTGCCTTGCTAAGGAAATCCCTTGTCAATTAGTAGCAAGTTAGGGTTTGGTTTGGATGTGCTACATCCTTATTTCTCCTTAAGAATTCAAGTGTGTTGTTATATGTTAAAAGCTTTTTTAACATAAACGATCTTAATGTTCTCTTCTCTTAATGCTATTCTCGGATTGAACTTAGAAGTCGATCTTCTAGGTTGTCTTTGAATAAGGGTTTTGTAGTATTGGAAATTTTACTACTTAGCTAATCATAAGGAGATTATAAGATTTATTCTTCACATTAGGTAATCAAGATCATAGATTTTGAGTTGTTTCCGATGATCGATACTCTAGTCGAAGTGGATATTAATCGGATCCAAGACCTCCTTCTTTGATTTCTAATTAACCGATTGTTGAACATATTTATTCTAAATCAATTCCATTGTTTTTATTGAGTTTCTGAATTAGTTTAATCATTAGCTTAACAAATTTATAAACCCCATCTTTTTACCATTTTAGTTTATTTCATTTTAGTTTAATTCAAGTACATTTAAGTAATCCTAGTTCCCTGTGGATACGAACCTTACTTCCCTGCTACATTTATTTGTATTAGAAAGTAAGAGAATTATATTTGGTTTTGGCGCATACGACAAGGGCCTGCCATTTTTGCTAGGTCTACATGTAGCTTTTGAAAACCATGGGTATGCTTTAAAAAAGTTAGAAGTTCAGGTGCGCCACGTAGAAAAAAGGTATTACAAGTGAACTAACGAAACCAAGTTAATAATTGAGTACTGGAGGGTCAAAGCTTAGACAAACAATGAAACCTAGGGACACCACATGAAACTTTTGAAAACCATGGGTACAATTTCGAAAAGCCAAAAGTTCAGGGGCACTACGCAGAAAAATCTAAAATTGTATAACACATTAGTATTTTAACGTTAATATGAGTAATATCAAAAGCACAATTACCAACCATGTACCAAATAGAGGGTCATTTGGAATGTATTTTCAATAAAATTACAAGAATAACTATCTATAACTATACACTAAAATAGAGTATGTCATTTAGTACACATTTCATTATTTTATGCAAATGAATATGTTATACTTCATTTGACTTTGTACTTCTACTTTTCTTTAATTTTTCAAAAGTTTTCTTTTAAATTCTCAATGTCCTTTTTATGTGTATAATTTAAATCGTAGTTGTTGGCTTGTTGTCATTATTTTTCTTTTTTTGTTCAAAAGATTTTTTTTTATAATTATTATTAGTATGATCAAAATGACTTACGGAGTATTATTTATAAAATTGATGATTTTTTTTTGTCAAATTGTGGGACAAAACTAATCTAGTGATGTACAATTTGTTATCTTTAGTAATTTCTCATGCAATAATAATAATTTTCAAATTATTTATTTGGCCATTGCTTTCAAATTACTACTCCGTAGTACTTCCTCCGTTTTTTTTGTTTTATGTACTTGTGTTTTTATCAAAACCAAAAAAATTATTTAGAATTGACGGATTGTCAAAATCAATTTGGGAGTGCTAATATCAATTCTCCTCGATTCCATTGTGTTGTTATCTCCATTCTTTCATTTGATGACGATTTCCCATGCTTTTATATCATTCGTATTTTGAAAGAGTTCTCCATTGTTAATGTTTCCACTTTCCATTTTTATATGAACACTGCTTTGGGTCTCTCTGGCGCTGTTGCTACTACTTCGAAGGCTACCAATGGAACAGTAACTTCTACCCAGATCTCGCAGAAGCCAACTTTTCCTCCTGGTAATGTTTCTCGTCGCCTGGATTTGGGGAAGGATGTGCAGCTAGAGTGTTCGTCTCAACGTGGTGAACCAGTGGCTGCTGATTGGATTGGTCTCAGGTTGCTAAAGGCCCGTTACTTGCTGCACAGGGTGTTCTTAAACCTCTTTTAGTTTTACTAGATTGTTATTTACCTGTTATTGTTTGATCAACATTCAGAATCTAAAATTTGGAATAAAGGTATTGTTTTTTGCTTCATGGATTTTGTTCGATAAAGAGTTGAAGATTACATTGTCTTCGATGCCCGCCAACTGTTTGATGAAATTCCTCACTGAAAAGAACTCCCTAAAAACAGCAAAAGACCAAAAGTCTTGAAACAATGTCATCTCTTATACTTGTATATTGCACTACACAGCATATCGAGCTTAATACTATTTGTAATCTAGTCTAGGAACAAAAGTTCGGTGTTATGCTGGGGTTGCTGGATGAAGTATCTCATTATTTTGATGAGTGCTTTGGACCCCAGTTTTTCTGGGGTTGTAAAGGATGCTCATGAGGCCAATTGATGTACATGGATTCCGAAACAAGTTCCTTGATACAACTCATAGACGCTAATCTAGTTGATATCCATTGAATTTTATAGACAATACGAATGCCAGACTTTCAAACATGGAATGAACTTATAAGGGCTTACTCTATTGGTGGTCGACATGATGAAGTTCTGTCTTTATTTCTTTCAAAGTTGTGCCATCCTTTTGGATTTAAACCTGATCACCTTGTTCTGCAAGCTGCTTTCAAATCATGTGCAATCCTCCCAGCTCTTAATGTGGGTAGGGTTCTCCATGGTGCTGTTGTTAAACTGGGTCATTTGTCTTGTCTCTCTGTATCTAAGGGACTACTTAATATGTATGCTAAGGGCAAAGCCTTTAATGACTGCAAGAAACTGTTTAATCAGATGCCGAAATGTGATCCTGTTGTTTGGAACATTGTGTTGGCGGGGTTAGCTGGGTCCCACATCCATGATTTTGAGGTGATGAGACTAGTGTATGATATGCATGCTTGCCATGAAACTGAACTGAACCCTGTAAGCATTGCTGTAGTTCTTCCTGTTTGTGCCCGATTGGGGAGTTTGAATGCCGGTAAGAGCATACATTCTTATGCTATGAAGTCTGGATGGGCATCTGAAACACTTGTAGGAAACTCACTTGTATCCATGTATGCGAAATGTGGGCTAGTCCATGATGGCGCATATCCATCTTTTAGTGAGATTTATAACAAAGATGTTATCTCTTGGAATGCGCTAATTGCTGGGTTTGCTGAGAATGGGTTCAACAATGATGCTTATTTGTTCTTTAGAAATATGTTACTGGGATGTGTTGCACCAAACTACGCCACTCTGGCAAGTATTCTACCTATATGTGCTACTTTAGAAAGAGATATTGCTTATGGTTTGGGGAGAGAGTTGCATGCTTATGCTCTTAGACGTAACGAGCTACAAAAAGAAGTTTTTGTCATCAATTCTCTTATGAGTTTTTACTTGAGGATGGGTATGTTAGAATGTACAGAAACCTTGTTTGCTGGGATGACGTCAAGGGATCTTGTTTCATGGAATGTCATTATTGGTGGTTATACCTCAAATGAAGATTATTCTAAAGCGGTCCATTTTTTTCGATATCTAGTTTCAGGGCAGATTCTGAAGCCAGACTGTGTTACTCTTGTTTCAGTCCTCCCAGCTTGTGCCCATCTGCAAAACCTACGGATGGTCAAGCAGGTTCATAGATATTTATTCCAGTACTCAGCTTTACATAATGAGACAACAGTTAGTAATGCACTTATAAGTTCTTATGCCAAATGTGGTGATTTAGATTCATCTTTTAAGACATTTATTACCACTTCTCGGAGGGATTTGATTTCTTGGAATTCAATGCTTGACGCTTTTTCCGAGAGTGGTTATGAGTTAAAGTTGGTTAATTTATTAAACCAGATGTTTGAAGAGGGATTAAGGCCTGATTCCATCACTATGTTAACCTTGATTCGGTTTTATGGCAGTGTTCCCAGACTGTCCAAGATTAAAGAAGCGCATGGCTATCTACTAAGGGCCCTTGTATGTCAAAATAATACTCAACCTACCTTAGGTAATGCTTTACTTGATTCATATTCTAATTGTGGTTGTGTGGATTATGCACTAAAGATTTTCGGAGTAATAATGGGTGAAGAAAGGTTGAAGTGTGATTCAGCAAAACCAGGGTACATGACTTGCATTATACAAGCTGAAACATGTAAACTTTTGGAGGGTAGGTCTGGGACTGACCTAATGGCATCGAATTTGATGATCCGAGCCTATGTGAAAAACAATTGTACTGAGCAGGCTGTTGCTCTGTTGTTTGAGCTACAAGTTCAAGGTGTAAAGCCTGACGCTACAACAATTATGAGCATTCTACCCATGTGTGCTCAAATGGCTTCAGTCCATATGCTGAGACAGTGCCATGGATATATGACCCGGGCTTGTATTGAGGATGTTCAATTGAAAGGATCCATGATAGACATATACTCAAAATGTGGCAATTTAAGCTTAGCTAATAAGCTTTTCTGGTCAAGTTCCTATAAGGATCTAGTCATGTTCACAGCTCTAATTGGTGGGTATGCAATGCATGGTATGGGAAAAGAAGCACTTGTCTTGTTCAAGCACATGCTTGTGTTGGGTGTCCGGCCGGATCATGTGGTTCTCACAGCTATCTTATCAGCCTGTAGTCATGCTGGACTTGTGGATGAGGGCTTGAAGATATTTCATTCCATAGAGAATGTTTATGGAGTAAAACCTACCATGGAGCAATATGGGTGTGTTGTAGATCTTCTTGCTCGACGAGGCAATGTTAGGGATGCATACAATTTTGTCACTGAGATGCCTGGGAAAGCAAATGCAAACATATTGAGCATATTGCTTGGTGCATGCAGGATTTATCATGAGGTGGAATTAAGTCAGATTGTCGCTAATCAACTTTTAAGTTCAGAAGACAATGATATTGGGAGTTATGTGGCAATGTCAAATCTTCATGCAGTAGATAAGAAATGGGACGGGGTCTTGGAGATCAGGAAATTGATGAGGACTAAAGATTTAAAGAAGCCTGCTGGTTGCAGTTGGATTGAAGTTGATAGGAGGAGAAGAATATTTGTATCAGGTGATTATTCCCATCCAGAGACAAATGCAATCTACTGCACATTGATGGCCTTGGATAAAAAAGTCAACGAGCCATCTAAATTTTGATGATTGCCCGTTATAAGCAGGTATTGCTGAAGAGCTTGAATGATGAGTGGAGTTTTTCCTTGTATTTTTAATCCTTAATCATTCTCTCTTCTTTAAAGTGAGCCTGCTTGGATCATTGCGGATGCGTGCTGGACATTTGCAGAGACATTGCAATGAAAGGCGAGTAGAAGATGTTGAAATTCCCATGAAGCTCTTTTATTTGGTTGCTCCGAATATAATGGCAATCTTATTAGTCTGGCAGCTTCAGCTTGATGTATGAAATGGTTTATTAGTTGAAATTCCCGATTTGGAATTTGCATTGGGGACTAGTACTCTAGCACTACCGATTTACTTCTATGCTGAATTGCTGATTTAACCTGCAGAATAGCTTGTGTGGACAATGTTTAAAAACGATGATTAACTGAAGCCCGCAACTATTACCTATCCTGGTTACCGTCATTGATGATCTGTTTTGTGATAACTGGTAAATTATGAAAATCAGTTTGGTCTATGTACAGATGCTTCATTCTAATATATTTAAATTTTAAAATGCTATTTGTTTTTTTTTTATTGCAGCTACTCAGCTCATTTGTAGGAATACATTTGTTTTGGTGGAAACTTATACTCGAGGAGTTGAGGGTAGTATGTTGATTTGAAAACAAAATACAAAGTATTAATTACTAACTTATTATAAAATGAGCTCATATTCCTCGAGTATAATACAACGTGAATACATGGAGTTGTGTAAAGCAGTTGCTTACAGAAGTATCCAGCTTCCACTATCTGCTCTGATCAACTAGCTGACTTTAATGATCTTTAGGTTTTATACCTCCTAGAAAGATGTTAATGACTCTACTCCCCTTGACAGATTCCTGACTCTTCACCTGTTTTGGGAGATGCTAGAGGGAACAGGCTGAGTAACTCTGGCTCACTAAAACTTGGATTCGATCTTGGTGACGGATGTAGGTAGAATCGCCTCTCTCTGATAGCTTTCTCTTCTTCTTGTGTATTGAGGCCGGGGGTTGCTTCTTCACCTCTGCTTTCTCTTTCAGCTAATGAAAGGCCTGAGAAGCATTTAGTTGGGGTGCTCATTGGGCTTGTTTGGTGAACTCTGTTCCCTGATGCAGAGGGAGAGAATTTCTGTTGCTCCTGTAAATGTGGCTGCATGATTGCTTCTCCATGGTTAATACTCAATGGAGGTTTGATTATCTCCAACTTGGCTTTGCATTGTCTTCTTTCATGGAGTTTAAATTCTGGCCTTTTAACCCCAATATTTCCTTTTGCAGTATTCATCTCATGCACTGCCGGTTCGGATGACCCTGTAAGCCGCTGGACAACATCCTTGAAAGTCTTGGTATCGGCTTGCACAAATGTTGTCAACAGCTTCGAATCAGTCACTGTTTTTTTCGATGGCGTCTCCATGCTCGATGGATCAAACGCAGAGCAGTCCTTTATCTGGAAATCATAGGTTCTGTAAGTTACAGAAACTTTTTAAGTAATAGTTTTAGTTTTGCTTTTATGAAACCATTTAAAAAAAAAAACCCCTTAACTTCTAATATAAGAAAGGTCACACCATTTTGTATTATTTAGATTACATTTGCTTTAAGCTATTGTATTTGACTTGACATGCCTAATTCAGTGCACACAAGACCAATCTTTCCTAACCTCTGAAAGAATGTTTTGCTTTAAGAAATGCCATCTGATATAATTTGTTGCAGAAAGCCTTTAAAGTTCATTCAACTTTTAGTTACATTACAACATATTTTCTGAAGATTCATTAATCATTTCTGCTTATCTTGAGTTATATATAGACTTTTGGTGGGCAGAGCAAGCAATAAAGTTACTATAGTGGGTTTTTTTTTGGAATGATTTAACTAGAACTCGTTTGGTTGGAGTGTATTTCCTGGAATTAGCTTAAAGCCTTTTTGTGTTTGGTTAACAGGAAATAACACAAGCATATGTAATAGAATTTTTGAGGGAAACAAAATTCCTATAAAGTATAGAAAATTAATCATCTACCTTCAGAGGTGAATGTAAATTCCTAAGGGCCACCAGACACATAATGCCATTTGCTAGAAAATTGACAAGAGAATTTATTTCCCATCAAATAAGACTTCCTATGAGAACTAACTTCCTAAATCCAACCAAACAGACTCCTAGACTAAACCATGTAAATATTGACATGACAGTAAACTGATCTGAATTCTCATCCATGTTCTTGAGAAGGCAATAAGGTAAGTTCTGGGTTCGAGAGTACGTACCTCGAAAATATTTCGAGAAATCGGACGGCCCTAAGAAGCCGAAGTTACGGTTGATTGAAGGGCATGCTTAGAAAAGGAGAGTGTAATGTACTACTACTACTACTACTACTATTACTAGTAGTAGTGTAGGAGGAAGGAAGGAAGCAAGCAAAACAGAGGGAAGAAACAGAAAGAGAGAAACAAGGAGATACAGAAAGATGGATGAGAAAGGGAAGCAACAGAAAACGTTGAGAATTCATATTACAATCCCCCAAAGAAGGCAGTTGAGACAAAGCAAATGCAACCGCAAAGCTACTGAACCATTTGTTGTGTGACCACATCACATGTTGAAAAAGAGGGAAACCTTTTCCCTTTTTTGGTTAGGAATTGGTTGGTTCTCGTTTCTTTTTTTCTTTTTCTTTTTATTTTGGATCAGAATTTGTAACCATCCTCTTTTTTTTTTTTTTTTGTTCGCGGAAAAACTTAGTTGACCTTGTGGGTAGATAACCTACCATTAAGGGTGCGTTCTCTTCAACTTATTAGACCTGAACTTATCTGAACTGAATTTATCTGAACTTATCTGAACATATCTGACCTGATTTAACTTATTAGACCTTATTGGAACTTATTAGACTTTATTGGAACTTATTAGACCTTATTCGAACTTATTAGACCTTATTGGACCTTATTAGACCTTATTGGACCTTATTAGACCTTATTGGAACTTATTAGGCCTTATTAGAACTTATTAGACCTTATTGGAACTTATTAGACCTTATTGAAACTTATTAAACCTAATTGAAACTTATTGGAACGTATTTTATATGATTGAATAAAATAAATTAATTATAATAATAATAATGATGATGATGATGATAATATTCTATACATTTGAACCTATGTTTTTTTTTATTAATAATTAGTATATCTTTTTTCAAACCCATTATTAATTAATATTATCAATTCTAATAACAACTTATCTACATATTTAATTTTTCTTAATTCACTTGTAGTAAAATTAACAAACTAGAACGGATTGAATAATAATAATATGGAGGATGGATAAAGTTTAATTTGGACCAAAATTAGTAATAATAATATGGAGGATGTGTAAAGTTTAATTTGGACCAAAATTAAATAAAACCCAAAATAAAAAATAAGTTTTATTTTATAATATAAAAAAATAGTTTAATTCAATCTAACTCTGATTGGTTTCTCTAAAAAAAATTATAAAACAAGAATGATAAAATAAAATTGGTTTATGTTGTGTAAGAGTGCTTTAAGTTAATTATTAATTTAATTAATTTTATTTGATCAATAATTAAAAATAATAATATAGACCTGATTTGAACTTATTAGACCTGATTGGAACTTATTAAACTTTATTGGAATTTATTAAACCTTATTGGAACTTATTGGACATTATTGCAACTTATTAGACCTTATTGGAACTTATTAGAACTTATTGGACCTTATTGCAACTTATTAGACCTTATTGAACTTATTAGACCTGATATAATTTATTGGAACTTATTTGAACTTATTAAATCTGAAACTTATTTTTTTAAGGTGAAGAGAACGCACCCTAATACACAATTAAAACATGTCTCCCATTGTTCACTATTTATTGGAGCATAGATTATTGGAATGAGGGAGTATTAGTAATGAGCTATTTACCCGATGTACATATATCAATTTTTCGCTCTTCTGGACTTAGCCTGCATATTGGGTGCGGGTTTATATGATGGAAATCTAGAATATATATTAAAGACTCAGATTAAAATATTTTCAAAGCAGTTGGTCTCCTGTACAACCCCTTACAAATGAAAGTAGTTGTTACTGCGCCAATTTAATAACATTATTGCATCACATTTCAACCAATGAAAGTAAGAGAGAGAAACTTTTTTTTTAATCAATTTTCAAATGCATACATTGTAAACGTACAAATTTAAAAAATAAAATAAAAATATTTTTTTTGTTCTATGCAAATAGAGGTCATATTGTTTATGTTTTGTAATACTCCGTATTAAATTTTTAGACCTATTCAAAATACCTAGTAACCCACACAAAACATCTAGTAACATGTATATATGTTGTACACTGAGTAACCTTTATACTAAACACTAAGTGAACCCCACAAAATATTGTGTAAACTTTATTCAAAATAGTAAATTTTGCCATGTAAATATAAAACACGTAACCTCCATAAAAATGAGAGGTAACCCCATAAAAATTAAGCCGTAATTATAACATGCAACCCCATAATTATGACTAGTAACCCCTGTAAAAATTAAGTAGTAAATGTGTAGAATTTTTAATTGAAGCTTGGTTAAATGTGTATTTCTTAGGTGGAAGATGATGGTGATGCTAATAATATACTATATAATTTAACTTTAAGATGTGCAGTATTACAATTTAAAATTATCTATGAAACAAATAAAAAATTTCTGCATGTTGATAATTGTTGGACAAAGATTAGAAGTCTCTTCCATAATAGTTTAAAAATGTGCAATTTTATTTATTTATTTGATATTTGAAACGAAACGGGACATTTTATTCATTATCAACATACATAAATCATTAGCGGCTAATTCATCAACAAAGTCAAGCCAGCTTTCTAACCAAATTCTTTCACCAATTACACGAGGGTTTAAGCTAGCTAAGTAATGCGCCACTTTGTTGCTGCATCGTTGAGCTGCAGCTCTCGAAACTCAGCGACCATCTTATGACCTCCTCTATGTGCAAACCAATAATTCATCCGCTTCATATTAATTGCAACACTTTAACCAAAAAGCTATCACATATTCGGTCAAAGTATTACAACTATTAAGAAGCGGAAAAAGTAATAAGTTTAATAAGAGAAACAAAATTTGAATTTCTTTTGAAGTGATATTGATGACGAAATGGCGACATTTAATCCATAAAGGAGAAATTTAGGCAGCAATTCCACTTATAGGATTAAATTTTCAATGAATTAGTGTATTTATGTGAAGTACACTAAAGAAATCTAAAGAGGCACAAGTTAGACAGAAATTCCATTCACAATACAATCTATGTCTTTACCTAAATGTTGGGCCAGACATACTATCAGTTTGCAGTGTGGTTGTTCACATATTTTATGCCAAATTATTGTAAATAAATTGTTATGGAGATATATTATATAAAAAGAAAGAATGTTTTTGGTACTTAAATTTCACAGGACTAGAATACCCTTCTCATTTAACAAGAGAACTATACTTAAAAAAAAAAACTAACCAAAAAAAAATCCTCTAATTATATTACCAAATTCTAATAACTCTTTTCAAAAAACAAAATTCTAATAACTACCTTTAGAAAACAAATTTGAAGTTTCTAAATACACTTCTGTTGTAATTAATGATAAGCATTATTTTTCTCCTATTTTGTGAACGCTACTTTATTTTGCATGCATCTCATGTGATTCCAACTTATTATACTGTGTACATAAAAGTAAGGTTTGTCTTTTTTTACACAATAAGGTCGAGCTCTTTTCATGAATATTGTTGGGAGGTTTCCCAATTCCCAAAATATGGTCACTTTTATATCAATTTTCAAATTACCGTCCACGTCAACATAGGTATTTTTTTTTAAATTCTGCTCCAGACAAACAGCTACTGGCAGTAACAATTTGTCTAAAAACTGCTACTGCCAGTAGCAATTTTCTTAGATAAAGAAACCTATGGCAGTAGCGGTTTATGTGCAGTGTTTTTTTTTTTTTTAAGGTTGAAAGCCAATAGATTATATAGGAAACTTGTTTTTTCTTTACTAGGACAAACTGCTACCGGTAGTAAGTTAGTGATGCCAACGAGTCGAGTCGAGCTGAGTAGTAAGTTGTTCGAGCAAGGTTTGACTCGTTTAATTTTTTCATGTTCAAGCCCGACTCGAGCTTGCTTGTTTACATATTTGAGCCCAAGCTCGAGCTGAGTTATAAACGAGTATATGTTTAAATGATCTTTGTATCTATTGTTTGTATTAATTTCTAATTTAACCTTTTGGCCAAGCATAAATAATATAAATTTTTTAAAGTATAATACAAAGTATAATATTATTCCAAATTTATAAACAAGACAAACCATGGTATCTAAATGATACGTAATATAAATAAATATATTTTAAAATTCAAAGTATATAAACGAGTTTTTTTAATGAGCTTTTAATGAGTATTAAATGATAACAAATGAGCTTATTAACGAACCTGAACAAGTTGTTCGCGAGCCTTAACGAGTCGAGTATTACCTTATTTGAGTAAAGTTTTTTTGTTAATCAAGCTTGAAAATTTTGCTCGGATTCGTTTATTTATATATGAATGAGCTTCACGAATATATTGGCTCATTGACGTCGCTATCAAATGTGTACCTTTGCGGCATCATCTAGATCTGAACTCTATAGATTTCAACAAATCCTAACCCTTCAAAAATTATATGTGGCTAATATTGATCCTGATTGAATTGAATTTACAAATTAAAAACAAAAAGTAAAATAAAAATATTAAAAAACTCTTACTATTATTACTCTACAACTCCACAATTCTTCAATTCTAGAGGATCCCAACTCTAAAATGCCAAATACAGAGTAAAAAAATGGGGGTTTTTTTTTTGGCTTGTTAAAAATGCGACTTTTGCCAACTTGTCATTAGGATTATGAGGGAAAAAGAAGATAAAAACGAATCAATCTACAATAGGGTGATTATGAGCCAAGTCAAGCTCGAGTATCACTGATAATCTGTTTGGTGAATGTAAAATGTTTTTCCTGCAAATTGCTTTTCGATTTTACATTGTTTGGTTTGGGGTAAAGTTTGGTTTGGAAAACCCTTTTCCACCTTATATCGAAAACATTTCCTCTCCAAATTGGAAGGAAAACATTTTACAACACAAATGGAAAGAAAAAATTTTCCGTTACAACTGTAGTAATTGATTTTCAGTTCCAACAAACAATGAAAAATGCTTAAAATGAAAAATGCTTAAAATGAAAAATCATTTTATATGCAACCAAACACCGAAGAACCTTCGTGGAAATGAATTTTCCAATGTAAAAGGTTTTTCATAGTGTCCTTTTGCCATGATGTAAAACGCTTTCCCTGAAAACTACTTTTCCATTTTACATTGTTTGGTTTAGAGTAAAATAATAAATGTAAAACTTGAGGTGAAAACACCATTTCCACCTTATATATTGAAATCATTCCACCCCTAAATCGGAAGGAAAACATTTTACAACACAAATGAAAGGAATACTTTTTCCGTCACAATTGAAGTAATTGATTTCAGTTCAAACAAAAAATGAAAAATACTTAAAATTATAAATCTTATAAGCAACCAAACAACAGGATACCTTTGTGAAAATAAATTTTCCAATGCAGATTTTTCATGAAAAAAACCAAACAAACTTAGCCTACATGTTTCAATGTTTCATAATAACAACATAGGTAACAAACTAACACTGTAGCATGTCCTCACATACTTTATACTTATACAATGAAAATAGCAATAACTATGGTGATGAACACTAAACCATAAAGATGACATGCATAGTGGGTCTAGTGTCACTCCCAATTAAGCATCATCACACCAACTAGCTACAAACTTGTTGCAATAACTTCTGCCAAAAAAGAACCATTCTTGAAGGCATCTGATTTGATACTTTCTCCGTTTTCAAATTTTTGTAACAAATGCCTTTTTACATATTTCGAGATAAAATTTTAAAGATTAATATTTTTAATTATGTATTTTTAAAAAATTATAACCACTAAATAATAAAAAAAATACAAGTTGAAACGAATCCAATGAGACCCACATGACTATATTTTTTCATTATGTATAAGTGACAAATTATAATCAAAGTGAAAATTGTGAATAGTATCAAAAGTACAATTGCTGCAAGAATTTATAAAAGGATGAAGTATATTTCATGCGGTACAAATAAGAGATCTGATTCGTATTATGACCCCTAACACAAAAAGACAAAATTTTATAAGATACCAAGTAAGGGGGATAATAAGGAATCCTCACAAATGCGTGCGGTGAGAATCGAACCCAGGACCTCATGCCTGGAATTCTGAAGCCCTAACCACTAGGCTATGACTTGATCCTCGATAATCCGTATTATATACCACTGCTGTAAGTCATAAAATTACACTTTTGACATTAGATTCTATTATTAAAATATAAACTAAATAGACAGACTTATAGTCAGTGTGACCTATTTTGAGACCAAAACATACCTGCCTACCTAGTTTTAGTTAAGCACAGAATGACCAAAGAGTATAGATTATACAATGCCCATGTTATAAATTGCTCTGGTATAGATTGGAAATTGGAAAGTCAAAAAGTACAACTGTACTGCAAAAAGAATGGATGAGAAATCTGATTTATCTTTTTTTTTAAAAAAAAAATAAAAATAAAAATTGGACACTCATTGTTAAATTGGGCCTTTTAAATTAGGAGCTATGTGCTTTAAGTCTTCTTGCACTTGCCCAAACACGGCCCAGTCGGCCCGGTAAAAAATAGTAGATATTAAGTAGTAAGTAAGGTTATAGTTCTTATAAATATAAAGTTGTATATATGTAGAACATTTACCAAAAAAATGGAGCATTTATTTTGGGACGGATAAAAAAGAAAATGAAGCAATTATTTTAAGACAAAGATAGTATATACGGAGTATTTATTTAACACTTTATGCATTCTTGCTGGCCCTAAATTTGTTTTTGGTAGTGAAAAGCAATATACTAATCTCAAAGTTTGTATCTTTTGCCGACAATAAATAATCGATTTCTACATAAACCGGCAATAAATAATCGATTTCTACATAAACCTAAAAAATTACTCCGTAAAACAAACTTGAGAACAAACCCTTATTGGTAGCGCTCTAAATTTGTATATGATATAGAAATGGGGCACCAAAAATATACACGTGTCCCTATATTATTATTGAAACATAATTTTACGAAGAATTAAATTGTATGAAAATGAAAATTTGCTTTTATATATGTATAACAACATTTGTACTCCTTCATTATGTGTTATTGTGCGTGTTTTACTTGTGTCCATATAGTATGGGTGTGGTTACTTCGTCTTACTTTTTTTCTAATAAGATCTGAAAATGTGTGAGAATTTGAACTTATATTATGATCGAGATCTGATCTGATATTTGTTGGAGAGAACACGCCCTATTTTTTTTTTTATACAACCTACCTAATAAGTAAGAGTAACTGGTAAATGAATTTGAGTTCGACGTGATCTTTTGGATTGAATTGAAATAAACTAAGATCTAGATTCAATAAAAGCTGAACTTAAATTTCAGAAATCAAATCCAAAATAACATTGTCTAAGGGCTTGTTTACCTCAGATTATATTCAGTTCACTTCAGTTCAGTTCAGTTAATCTCTATTTAGGCTCTGTTATTCTGGTCTGATCTGATCTAATCTGATCTGAACTGATCTGATCTGATCTGATTTGTTTTTATTTTTATATTTTTATTTTTATTTTTATTTTTATTTTTTATTTTTATTAGGGACAAAAATTTAATGAGCCCAAAACCTCAAGCTCATTTCATTTCACCTCTTCAGTATTTTACTTTTCATTCTTTTCAAACCCTTCATTCAATCTGACTCTAAAACCGTCACCGAAAAAGTCGACCGAATAATCACCGCCGGAAAAGGCATTACAAAAACCGTCGTCGGACAAGTCGTCCCAAAAACCGTCGTCGAAAAATGCATCCTGAAAATCGTCGCCGGAAAAGTCGGCCAAATAATCACCGCCGGAAAAAGTCAGTCCGAAAACCGTCGTCGGAAAAGTCGTCCTGAAAATCGTCGCCGAAAAACTCGGCTTGAAAATCGTCGCCGGAAAGGTCGGTCGAATAATCACCGCCGGAAAAGTCGACCGAATAATTATTGCCGAAAAAGTCATTCCGAAAACCGTCGTCCCGAAAATCATCGCCGGAAAAGTCGGCCGAATAATCAACACTGAAAAAGTCAGTCCGAAAACCGTTGTCGGAAAATGTCGAGCGGAAAAACAATGCTCGAAATAATAATAATAATAATAAAGAGTAATAATGTTTGATCTGATCTGATCTGATTACTGTAGCTTTTAAGTCCAAAAGAACAGGGCCTTAGTTCAATTAATACACTTCAGTTCAGTTCAGCTCTATTCAGCTAATGTAAACGAGTCATAACTGCCACGCACTATAAAGATATGGTAGTTTTAAACTAGGAAGCACGGATACTTCAACTAAGTAGCCGTACCCGAGTCGGATACCGATACGATATCGATACTTCACGGATACTCGATATTTCACTCTAATTTTTTACTATATTTTTTTAATTTTTTAAACCTTATTTTAGTCTTTTTTCTGCCTTTTTATTATTCTTTGAAAAGTGTTTTTTATCATTTTGCTTGATTATTTGTGTTTTTACAAATATAATTCCAAGTTACATTGAAGATTTTCATAAAACTTCATATTTTTATATATTTCATGTATTATTTTATTTCTCGTACCCGTATCCTTAATTTTAAAAGTGACGTATTACGTACCCGTTTTGTACCCGTTCTCGAACCCGTACCTGTATCCATGCAACCTAGGTTTTAAATTGATTATTATTACTGTACTTTAGAATTCTAATTCTAGGATACAGACATACAGTGTATATGTAACTAAAATGCACCTTCAAAATTGTCAACTCCAATAAAAGCAAGTATCTACAAAGTTCCATAAATGGTAGCTATCTAAAGAGAAAATTGTATTACCCTCTATCCCTAAAAGATTGTCCCATTTACTTTTTCACATCTTCCGAGATATATCTTTAAATGAAAATATTTGACATACGTATAATAAAAAATTACAAGCATTGCATATTAAAAAAGTACACATTGAGCCGAATCAAACGAGATCCCATTTGACTATATTTTTCCTTACATGTTTAAAATTATAGAGAGTCAAAGTTACCACATGAACAGTAGCAAAAGTTAATATAGGGCAATCTTTAAGGAACGGAGGGAGTACCTCTTAACTCAACATAAATTAAATGATCAATTTATAACTCTGATAATATAGCATGTAAATTAATCCAGCCAAAAAAATATGTATATTTATAGCATCATAAAAGTTATCATCTCCAAACCAACCAAGAAGTTATAGGAGCTTATTCTAAACAAAGGAAATTAATAAGGAACAACCTCTTATGTCTTTTTAGTACATAGTGAAATCAATAATGACAAATATAGAATAATGAAATTTGATTATGATAATGGAGAAATATATTCCTGAATTGAAAAATGAATTTTATTTTTTTTTCAAGGCAATATTCATATATATGAGGCAATTCTATTCATAAAAAGTATCAATCATGTAAACTAAAAATTAAATTGCTTTATTAATTAACAATAACAATAGTAGTGAATATTACCTTGAAAAAGCATAACCATTTAAAAACAAACAAAAATTCCAAGCCCTCTAGCTACTATGCATTACATCAAGAGTAATGAATTCTTGACCTTAATTCATCCTCACCTCCATTTTTTATCATTGAATTCAGAATTCAGAGGTTCAAATCCACATACCAGCCAATGAGCCAATGACGATTTTCTTATTATTTTTTTTTTAAAATACAAACAAACTATGCATTTGCTCACTAATTAATTACATAACTTTTCTTGTGATTTATGAAACTTCAAATCTTACCAATTTACCATTCAATTTGATCTTTTACCTCAATATCTTGTCTTCAAAAACTTATGTTGATGATGATGAGATGATCTCCTAATTGAAACAAGCCCTTTCAACAACTTCCCTAACATCAACATTTTACTACTACTTCTTCTACTACTACTACTACAACTACTATGTTTTCTACTCATTTTAGTAGCCACTTGCGAAACACTTAAATCTTCACCATAATTATTTTTTCTTGTTAAATTTACCTCATTTTTCTCCTCTTCATTGAAATCTTCCCACAAATAATCCATGCTTTCTTCAACCTCCAAATCTTTGCTTTGAAAACTTGCACATAAAATACTCTCTCTTCTACTAGGCAAAATCTCTTCAGACATACTACGAACTTCCCTATGATCATAATAATAATAATCACCATTTTCTTCTTCTTCTTCTTCATATTGATCTTCTTGGTGATGATAAACCCTAGACGAAATCCGCCATAAAGATGAAGATGATGCTGAAGATGATGATAACATGAAATTTGATAATGGGTTATTATTAGATATTACAGGAAAACTGAATTCTTCATTATTATTATTATTATTATTGTTGTTGTTGTTGTTGTTATAATTACTACTACTAGTACTAGTATTATTCATGAGCATAATTTTGTTACTATTGGGCTCTTTTGGACATGAAAACATGTTCATTTTTTAAGCATTAGAAAAAAAATTGATGGGTTAATTGAGGAGAATAATATAGTGATGAATAATTAAATTAATATAAGGTGATGAAAATATGAAAAGGAAATAAAGAAATTTATATATGTATATATTTGATATGAATTGAAGATGATGATAATAGTATGAATGTAAGAGTTGTTTTGTATTGAGTGCTATGAATTTGTGGGTGAAAGGGTATAAATTGTGAAAGCAACTTATAACTTCTAGTTGGTCGAGGAGTTAATGCTTGTTACAAATAAAGTGTTTCTTCGAGGTTGGAGATAAGAATATAAGATAAAGAATGTGAATGTGTGGAATCTCTCTCTCTCTCACACACACACTTGTAATTAGTTTTTTTTTCCCCCTCAATTTTATTTATTTATTTATTTTTTTTTTTTTTTTTGGTATTATTTACTCCATTTTTTTTATGGTGCAAAGAATGACAATGTAGTCAAGATTTGATTTAAGGGGAACCAAGGTTTGGGGTTAAGGAAAATGATTTAATTTATTGAGGCAATGTTGGCTAAGCAAGGATGGAGGATAATGATTAAATTGTTAGAGGACCATCTCAATAAAAAGCTCAAGCTGATAGTTGAGGCCCAAAAATATGTTATATACTCTATCAATGATAATCCTACTTTATTTGTTTCCAAAATTCTTAAGGCTTGATATTTTGAACTCCAATGTTGGGGCGAGATCGAGCTATATGTGGCGAAGTATTTGGATGGCTAAGTGGGTGCAAAGGTTGCGGTAATGGACATCTGATCCGTATGGCTATCCAATGCTGGGTGAAGGTGTGGTGATCGAAAGTGACACAACTAGAAAAGATGCTATTTATGACGGGAATTTCCGTCGCAAAAATGTGATCCGTTGTAAAAAACGAGGGTTGGAAATGATTTTTTCCGTTGCAAAAATATGAACCCGTCGCAAATTAAAGGGGGTCGTAAATGATTTTTTCCAGTCGCAATCCCGTCGTAAATTAGTTATTTCTAATAGAGTTTATGTTAGGTATTCGGTAAATTTTAGCGACGGGCTCAAAAAACCGTCGCAAAACATCTACATTTGCGACGGAATTTAGGCCCGTCATTAATGGATCAATTTTTTGTAGTGTGTGTCAGCGAGTTGTTAATCTTTTGAATAACAAGGGTTGTGTTGAGAACTAAAAATCTTGAACCATTGTTCAAAAAAAAAAAAAAACATTTCTTGAAACTTGCCAAAAAAAATTAATCTTGAATTGAGAGTAGTCACTTGTTGGAATTAAAGATTTCAAACCCTTGATAGTTTTTTTTTGCCAATGAAACCCTTGATAGTTGACATCTCATTGTTTGATGTAATTTGTACTCCTTCCGTTTCCATTTGTTTGTCATGTTTGACTTTACACACATGTCAATGCATTTGTTTGACCTTAAATATCTTTTGTTGTATATGTGTAAAAATTATAATAATTGGCTATTAATAGCGTACTCATTGAGACGAATCAAACAAGACCTCACATGACTATATTATGTTTTATATGTTGAGAATAATTTAATTAGAACATTCTCCAACCTTATGAATAGTGTCAAGATTCCATATAGGACAAACAAATGAGAACGGATGCTTTACCAAAATACTGCCAATGAAAAAATAATTACGAGAATGTTGTCCACGTAGGTGAGAGTGTTCATCTTTTTTTTTAAAAAAAATTATTTGTAGCAAAATCGCTATTTGAAATAGCGATTTTGTTATATATGGTAAATCGCTAACTCAGATAGCGATTTCCCTGTAACTTAATAACAACCGAAGTTTTGTTATTATTCTCTACAATAAAGGCATTGATTGAGTTTTTTTAACCTCAACAACATCGCTATTTGAGATAGCGATTTTGTTAAAGAAATCGCTATCTGAAGTAGCGATTTATTCCGCGTAAAAAAAATTAAAAACAAGGCTGACGTGGACCATATTTTGGTAAATATTGTTGGTTTGGCAGTATTTTGATAAATAATTGTGCTCCCAATATTATTTTGGTTAAACACTCCGTAGTACTAGTCCTCTCCTTTTCACACCATTTAATTTATTTTTTTAAAAAAATTCACACCATTTAATTCATGTTGCTAAGAAATTCATACTTCATCCCTTTTAATTTGTTAGTTACGTATTCCAATTAATATTAATGTATTCACGGATTCACTTGTAAATTAAACAATGCCTTTACAATAAATTGACAAATCTTTTCATTAGACAAAGTTTTAAAGTGATAATAAAAATTAAAAAGTACTTTAGTAGATTGAGATTTGATCCCTCGTTGACATATATAGTTACTCAAACCAACAATCCAACATAGTGAAGATAAACAATAAAAATATTGAAAGAAATGACATAAGGGATTAAAAGGTAAATGTAAATATTGAAAGTAATGATTTAAAACGAGATGCAAGCAAGCTAAGCTAGCTCATTATGAATCATCTAAGGCAGACAAAGTAACTAGACAAAGTTCAACCTTCAAAATCAAAATCCAATTGAAATGAATCCTAAACCGCCCAAAGAACAAGGTGGTGTTTGGAAAAGGGAGTTTTGGGGAAATTAGAGAATTTTTGACTGGGTTTGGAGTTTTGACCAAACAATCCTCTATTATGGATGTTTGGTGGAGAGAGTATTGGATAGAGTTTTTGGGATCAAAACTCTAATTGCAAATACGCTGGGGGGAGGAGCGTATTCTTGAGCGTTTTCATTTTTATGTCATCATTGCCCCCCTCTCTCTCATCCCCTCCTCTCTCCCACTTCATATCTAAAGCCATTGAAGCCATTGACGTTCTGTAATCGTGTGGATTAGCATTAGGTTAGTAAATTTCTGCTTCTCACTTTATATTTAGCTCATATTTAATTTAATTTAATTTGGTTTTTTTTTTTTTTTCTGATTTTGGTGATTAAGTACGGGAATTTTGGCGTTAATTTGTTCATTTTGTCTTAGGTTTTTTTTTTCTGCAAATCATCACATATATTTTCAACAATCATAAAATGGTAAAGTTATATAGGTAGGTAGATTGACATTGAACATTTAATTTCAGATTTATTTATTTTTTTAGATTTTCCTGAAAAAATCATGTAGAAAATAGAGATTTTAACGGTGATTTGAAATTGACATATATTTTCCTGAGAAAATAGTGTAGAAAATAGAGATAAATGGTGATTTGAAATTGAAATTTAATTACTGAAAAAAAATTAAATTAATAAATAAGGTTAGAAGTTTAATTGGTAGAAGAAAGCAGATTTGGTATACTATAATTTGTAAATAAGGTAAGTAAGAACGAAAGATTAAGGAAAAACCAAAATTTAGGATTTCTACTTGCAAGGATTATTAGTAAGAAAGCCTACTGTTGCTGGGATTTTGTTCTTAATTAGGATTATTACGGAGGACAAAAGCTTGGTTTGTCACATCCAATAATCTATTCTTTGTTATTAGTTAACATTGCTATCATACTGATACTCAAATATGACTTCCACTTCTTCTAAGTCATGCTATAACTGTAAAGCACATACTTTGTTATTTTGTTTTCCCTTCTATAATTATTCTAGCCTTCGGTTGGTTTTCCAATTATGATGTTAGTTATTCAATTGTTTATTACTTTCATTTTTTGGCTTGTTTTCCAATTAACAATGTACCGACGTTTATTACTCCCTGTATAAATACATATATGTTGTTCTGGGTCTGATTTATGTTGGTTTAAATGGACCTCATTCTTGCTAGTTTACAGGGGTCTCTTTCTGGTTTAAATTGTTGTGTATTTAGTTGTTCTACTTGCTAGTACCCTAAATCAAATATTGATATCAGTGTTGTATGTCTAATTTACAAGCTTATATCAATAATTATAGAATATGACATCGAACGAGAAGGGAGACAATGAGGAAGTAGAAGGTTCAATGAGAGATGTGAGTCGAGCTAATTGGAATAGAGAAACTGTATATATATTTTGTGATTTGTGTATTCAACATGCTGAGAAGAGTAAGGGGAAACGAGGTGCAACAACCTCACAAAGAATGCCATGGAAAGTTTTTGATGTTGAGAGAGCATTTGGCATATTGAAGGCAAGATGGAAAATATTAGGGCAAATGCCAAAATATTCATTAGAAGATCAGAATAGAATAGTTTGTGCTTCTTTTGCATTACACAACTATATAAGATTGAGCAAAGTTCCCGATCCAGCATTCAAGATCGTAGATGAGGATCCAACTTTTATTCCTCCTGAAGCGTCTTGAGAATCTGATTGTAGCTCTATGCAAGAAACTCAACGTTTAAGTACTAATGAAATGTCAAAAATCCGTGATGATATTACACTACTAGTTTGATGAGAAGTAGACGGCGACAACGTGCTTCTTGATATGTAATATTAACTTACAATTATTTTTATAATTTGGCATAAATTGTTATCTTTAATTTTATATAGAGGTACATGCAATCTTTATATTGTTTAAGCTAATAGGTTTGTATGACAATTTTTTAAAGAGATATGCATGATTAATTTTTTAAAAATGAAGCTAAGCGTTTTGTCTAGTGTGGTTTATATGAATTAAATGTACATAGTGGTCTATGGAACATGCATAAGTTAGTATGTTACAAATGAAAGGGGAAAAAAAAAATAGAAATGAATCATAAGAATTACTTGTTACTAGCTTTAAAGGAAAAAAAAAAAAACTAACATTCTATTACAATAAATAATAAGTAAATAAATAAAAAATCATATGTCTAAAAATGTCATTTTATACAAACAGCACTTACCAATCAGCTAAGTTTTACCAAACACAAATATATAAACAGCAGTAAAATCAGCCAAATAAAAAAGTTAAAACTCTATTAGCAAACTCTAAACTCTAAACTCTATTTGCCAAACACGGCCCAAGTCAGAAAGCCCTATTTTCTATTTCATAATATTCTCAAGGACAACACATAAGGCAAGGGAATTGAAGGTTAGAAAAAATGATCCAAAAATTCCAATTTTAGTTAACTTAACACAATAAAACTAGTTTGATTAATATTAAGGAACGTGGTGCTCGAATATATGATTGTGTCTTTACTTCCTAAGGTTTAATTTGCTAGGCGAAAGGATCACCTATAGTTGACATGGCTGTCGCAAGTGTAGTAGGGTAAATGTCGATTTCTCTGTGAGGCTTAATTTTTTTTTAATACTAAAAAGTTTAAATTATATGAAAGGCTAGTGATTAATAATGGATGATTAAACTAAAGATATAAGGCTTACTTATTATTTTTTTTTATCAGATCCGATCCATTGATCGAGAGCTAGTTTGGTTGACAAATAAATTCATGAAAAGTAAAAATTATGAGGAAATCGAATTATGTAAAGTTGTTTATTTGACAATAATTAATATATGTAGGAAATTCTATTTTCTACAATATGGAAAAAAATTGCTTTTTTTGTTTTTTTTTGGGGGGGGGGGGGATGGTGTGTCTAGGTAGATAGACATTCTTATGGAAATTTCTGATTGCTACATGCAACTAAACATGTAAAATAAATTCTTAGGGAATAGATAAGGGAAATTAATTCCCATAAATTATAAATTAGTCTAGAAAAATAATTCTTGCTCAGTGACGGATTCGGAATTTTCGTTCAAGTGTATAAATACAAACCATCCATTAGAAACCATTAACCAAGCCAATATATGTGACTATATAACCAAGCTAATTACATAAAGGTTTTTCAATTATATAAATAAAGGTTTCAGTTCAATTTAGCTCAACTCTAATGAGTTTAGAATTTAGTCTTATTTCAGGGTGACCATTTTAATTTAGTGCAATTTAAATAAATTTAGTGCGATTCAATTCATATTACTCGTATTAGTCTAGTAACTAACTAACTAACTAGGAAATACTTAATCCCGTGTTTATAAAATATCTCAAATGGCATAATCGTAAATACATCCAACTTTTTCATGACATTATCGTAAATAAGTGTTAATTTATTTATAATAATGCCATCTAAAAGTTTGATTTATTTACAATAATGTCATTTGTGTTAATAAACACCTTAATTTGAGGTATTGGGCATCATACTGCACCAAAATGATTTAGGTGAATAGGTGATCACTAGGTAATACCCGTGCGGTGCACGGCTTATATTTTTTAAGATAATATATAAGAACAAATATAATGATATATAGGCAGCTGATGGACTGGTTTTTCCAAGAATGAGTTTTAATGGAAGAATTTAAAGGTTAGCAGGCAAAAGGTTTGTGAGAAAAATGGCTTAAATGCTTGAAGAAGATAGTAGTAGTATAGCCAGTAAGCAGTATTGTTTTTCTGGAAGAATAACCTTTTCATTTTTCCAAGAAAAAAGTTTATTTATGAAGTATCTTTTTAATTTGAGAAAAGATAGTGGCTGATAACATTTATTTACCCAGAGGGTTTTTAGTGTAGCATGTTGCACCATTACTAAATGGTGCGGCGCGCAGTGTAATACCAAACAAACACTTTGTAACCCCACTTAAACACTTTGTAACCCTAACTTTATAGCCTCACTTAAACACTTTGTAACCCAATGTAAACACTTTCTAAACTCAAAAAACACTTTGTAACCCCACTTAAACACTTTGTAACCCACTTAAACACTTGTAACCCCACTTAAACACTTTGTAACCCCATTTAAACACTTTTTAACCCCACTTAAACTCTTTGTAACCCAAAACAATTATTCGTAACCCCACTTAAACATTTTGTAATCCAAAACAATGATTCGTAACCCCACTTAAACATTTTGTAACCCAAAACAATGATTCCTAACCCTAAAAACACTTTGTAACCCCATTGTAACTCCAAACAAACACTTTGTAACCCCACAAAAAACCTTTGTTGTAACACAAAAAAAAACACTTTGTAATCCAAAAAATACTTTGTAACCCCAAAAACACTTTGTAACCCCACTGTAACTCCAAAAAAAACACTTTGTAACTCCAGAAAATACTTTGTAACTCTACTTAAACACTTTGTAACCCCTAAAAACGGTGGCATCATTTGAAACAATGTAGCTGACCACATACCAGCCGCATATAAGAATTTGTAGTAGGAGAAAAGAATTTAGCAGGTAACATTTATTAACCCTGTCATTTTCCCAATGTATTACCGTCTAAACCTTAACTGTAAAGTTGTAAACCTTTCTCTTTTTTTTTAAAGAGTTTGTTTCATTTTCCCAACGTAAGAGGTTATTTTTTTCCCACCTTATCAGAAAGGTAGTAGCTGTAATTTTTTTTATTTATTTTCCCAACATATTATTTGTGTAAGTATTGTGCACTGAGGAGAAAAGAGGGGGGAAATCTTCAGAATAGGAGGGAATAGAGCTGGCCAATGGGCTGGGTTGGCCCGGCCCGGCCCGGAACCCGCCCGGTTTTTGGCCCGCCTGGGTCAGCCCGCTCCGACCCGTAACCGGCCCGGCCCGGCCCGGTCCCTAGACGGGCTGGTTACGAGTTGTGGTTTAAAAACCCAGCCCGTAGCCCAACCCGTTCGGAACCCAGCCCAACCCGTTCGAAACCCAGCCCAACCCAGACCCAGCCCGTAACCCGGCCCAGCCTGGCCCGAAACCCAGCCCGCCCGTGCGAATTACTAGCATTTTATTATTTTATGTTAAGAATTGAAATTATATATGTGATATGATTTTAAAAGAATTGAAATTATATATGTGATTTATGATTTTAATATAGGTTAAGAAATAAGAATTAATATTATATTTATATATGTGATACATGATTTTAATATATGCTAGGAATAAAACTTATATATTTGATACATGATTTTAATATATGTTAAGAAATAAGAATTAATATTATATTTATATATGTGATACATGATTTTAATATATGCTAGGAACAAAACTTATACATTTGATACATGATTTTAATATATGTTAAGAAATAAGAATTAATATTATATTTATATATGTGATACATGATTTTAATATATGCTAGGAAATAAAATTATATATGTGATACATGATTTTAATGTATGTTAAGAACTAAAATATATGTGATATTGATATTAATATATGTAAAGAATTAAAATTGTATATGTGATTAATGATTTTCATATATCTTAATAAGAATTAAAATAATATATGTGGTACATGATTTTAATATATGTTAAGAACTAAAATTATATATGTAATACATGATTTTAAAAATGTTTCATTGTTTTGTATGAACTTTCCAGTTTAATCATAAGGTTACAAAACTTACAATCTGATTGGTTAGTTGGCTCAAACAGGAGCCCGGAATCTGTCTAGGCATGATTTGGTATTTAAGTTGACCATTGTGTCGCACCTCTATTACGCGGGATTCTATCCAGTCAGCAATCGTTTCCAATTCATAATATTTAGTTATTTAGTTGTTCGAATTTAAATTAACAAGTTAAATATATAATTAACATGTTTTTGCCAACTAGTGATTACATTTACAAATTTAAAAATCCCCAAAAAAAAAACCCAAACCCCCTCAAAACCCCCCAAACCCCCTTAAACCCCAACAAAACCCCCACAAAACCCCCAAATCCCCTAAACCCAACCCATGAACCCAACCCATGACCCAATGGGCCCAACCCACGAACCCAACCCACGAGCCCAACCCACGAACCCAACCCACAAACCCAACCCACGAACCCACAACCCAGCCCAGCCCAACCCGGTCCCCAACCCGCCGGGCCGGTTCGTGGGTCGACCCTCGTCTGACCCAGCCCGGCCCGGCCCGCCCAACCCCACCCACGGGCCGGTTCCGGGTTACCCATTCCCGGCCTGGTCCCCAACTCGGCCCGGCCCGGCCCGCCCGTTGGCCACCTTTAGGAGGGAAAGGGGTTATTTTAGTGGCAACAACTTTAATAGTATACTAGATAATACCCGAGCAAATAATGCTCGGTTTTAATTAATAGTTAGGAAAGATTTCTATAGTGGTTACTATATTAGTATAAAAGTATTAATATACTATACTGATTATCGAATAGAATTATAGATATGTTGGGATAGATGGATAATACGGGTTTAGGATTTTTTTTTTTTTTGTGGCTACTAAGTTAGTACTTCCTCCGTATCGTAATACTCACAACTTTTGGCATTTTAAGTTATAACACAACATTTGCAACAAATATTTTTTACTATATTTACTGAAAAAATTACCCAGGTGTAGCTTTTTTAATTTTTTAAACTTTACTTTTGTAGTGAGCCTAATTAATTATTCATTTTTCACTCTCTCTTTAAATCCATTTTTTCCCTATATGTAGCAAGTATTACGATACAGATGTAGTATAAAAGATTAATAGAGATATAAAAAATTTAATTATATTAAAATACATCCCCATTTTTTATCTTATAATTTGTGTTTTCATCAATACCAATAAACTAATAGAGTCATAAAAAAGGGAAAAATATAAACTATGATAAAAGTTGTGCAAAAAAAGTAAGAGAGAGAAGATGATAAAGTAACTTTGGGAAAAATATAGTAATAAATATAAAAGAATAAAATTTTACTATAGTTAAATAATGTATAAAGTCATCAAATTAAAATAAAAACAACCCAAAAAAGGAAAGTGCGCAAATTAAATAAAGGAAAAGTGAGTAATTGAGTTAGTACTAAAAAATTAATGTCAAAGTTTTTTTTTTGGTTATAATATTATTTTAGTTTAAAAAGATATTTATTTAGGATTTTATTTATTTATTAAGGGTATTAATTATGGTATTAAATTAAATATAAAGAGAGGTGGAAAAGTGAGATTAGGAGGGAAAAAAGAAAGTAGGAGGGAAATAGTGGTTAGAGGTTTAGTAGTATAGAAAAGAAAATAGGTATAAAAGAATAAAATTTTACTATAGTTAGATAATGTATGGAGTCCTCAAATTAAAATAAAAACAACCTAAAAAAGGAAAGTGTGCAAATTAAATAAAGACAAAGTGAGTAATTGTGTTAGTACTAAAAAATTAATGTCAAAGTTTTTTTTGGTTATAATATTATTTTAGTTTTAAAAGATATTTATTTGGGATTTTATTTATTTATTAAGGGTATTAATTATGATATTAAATATAGAGAGAGGTGGAAAAGTGAGATTAAAAGGGAAAAAAGGAAAGCAGGAAGGAAATAGTGGTTAGAGTTTTAGTAGTATAAAATAGATAGATAGAAGGAAGAAAGATAGAGACTAGATTGAGTGTGGCTGCAATTCCGTCGTCCTCGTGGATAGGAAGAATAGAATTGAGGGCAGAAAGAAACTCAGGAAAACAAAAATGGACTTCGAAACAATAAAGAATTACTTAGAAAAACCAGCTAAAGATGATGAACCCACAAAAATCCACCAGCTTCCTTCCAGATTTTTCGATTCTTTAATCATGCATGGTCTTCGTACCGATGTCATCGAACCCGGCCGCGTTCTTTGCTCCTTCACTGTTCCTCCTCGACTCTTGGTAATTCGTCTTCTATAACTCTCCAATTTTCTTGAAAATTTTTCGCTTGATTTTGAATTTAGGGTTTACAGCTTGCCTCTAATTCTGCTCTGATTTTGTGGGATTGATTTAGAATACTGCGAATACTTTACACGGGGGTGCGATTGCGTCGTTGGTGGATTTGGTGGGCTCAGCTGTTGTTTTCACTGTTGGAGCTCCATCTACTGGTGTTTCCGTTGAGATTAATGTTTCATACCTTGATGCTGCACTTGCTAACGTATGTTTTCTCTTTTTCTTACTTGAATTTTTGGGATTTAAGGGATTTCTTTGGGGAAATTGACAAATTATGCTGAACATATTGATATTGATGATCTTTGATTTGATTGTCTTCATCATTTTGGATGCGTTTTGTCACAGATTTTTTTTTGGATAATCTAATTGCAATGAACTATTATGAATATAACTCTACAGTGAAATGTTGGGATTTTACTGTAACTTTTAGCTCTCAGTGATGGATGGGTGCCAATAAATGACAATAAGTATGCTGTAGTCCCGGGATTACAAAGCAGTGTGCTCTCGCGCGTGGTCTTGTTGCAGTGCAGCGCGTGGGATTTTTTAAAAAATAAAAATAAAAATTTTCCTCAAAAATAGGAACAGCCAACAGTACCGTTTCACTCTCCCTATTTCACTCTGTTTCAATTCTTGATGTTCATTTTTTCATGTGGAACATTCATTTTTTCATGTGCAATCTTCATTTTTTTTATGTGCAACCTTCATTTTTCCATGTGCAATCTTCATTTTTTCATGTGCAAACTTCAATTGTTCATGTTCATTTTTTCATGTGCAATATTCATTTTTTTATGTGCAATCTTCATTTTTTCCATGTGCAATCTTCATTTTTTGATGTGCAAACTTCAATTGTTCATGTTCATTTTTTCATGTGCAATCTTCATTTTTTCCATGTGCAATCTTCATTTTTTGATGTGCAAACTTCAATTGTTCATGTTCATTTTTTCATGTGCAATCTTCATTTTTTGATGTACAAACTTCAATTCTTCATGTTCATTTTTTCATGTGGAACATTCATTTTTTCATGTGCAATCTTCAATTCTTCATGTCCATTTTTTCATGTGCAACTCCTTGCAAGGCACAACAACATCATCCATCATATAAAATCTAACGAATACGTGAATCTTCAATGTCTTACTACTGAAAAAAACTGATTTTTACGAAAATTATTATAAGAGATTAAGCAAGGAATTAAGTTGTGCTTTTAATTTAGAAAAAAAAACTGATTTTTACGTAAAAAAAAAAAACTGATTTTTTTTTATGAATATAGAAACTATTTTTAATTCCTTGAAAGTAGGAATTCTATAATAAAAAAATTTCCCAAAAACTGATTTTTCCATGTATTTAGGAAACTGATTTTACGTAAAAAACTATTTTTTTTAACTCTAAAACTACGTCGTTTTGGCCAGGGACCACGTAGAGCTACGTGGTCCTGGGACCATATAATAATTTGCGAATAAATGATTCTTGTTTATATGATCAGATGAAATGTGTGTTTTTCCACTACTTGTAGTGATTCAAATAATGAATGAATGAGAAGGTAAAGAGACATGCCCATGGATCCAATCACAATTTGTAATTATACTTCATAAATTATTTAGGATATTGCTAACAGGTGCTGTTTAAGCATTTGTACCTTTCCTGAAATGGTAATGATTTTGGAACTAATGCAAAAATCACGCGTCGATTGATGTAATTAAATAATTAATGGTTATTATAATTTATCATTTCTATTTTTAGCTTTCTTAATTAGTGTTTGGAACGCTCATTAGCTTTTGCCAATCTTTTTTTTTTTTCCTTTCTTCTTTATGATAATTACAATGCATTATGGGTCTCTTATGAAAAGTTTATTGGGCTGTGATCTCCATTTAATTTGATGTGTGGATAATCTTGTTAGGTTTTACAGATGTTGGGAATCACTTTAGGTCTTTTTGTTAGGCATTACCAGGTGATGGCTTTTATATAGCTTGAATCTGCTAAATCTTTGTTAAAAGCAATTTTCCTATAATAGCTTAGGTCCATCCATCCGATGTTCGTTTATATGTTGTAATAGCCGTGCTACTTAGAACCAGAGAAAAAGAGTTTATAAGGATGACCTGAACAGTTGAAGTGAATATTTTGAAGGAATTTTTGTTGGGAACCACCTTTAGTTTCTCACCTTTTTTAGAAAATCACCCGATACTTTTTTCTTTTGAAAAAAATTACCAAACTTTTTTAACAAGAGGACAGTTTTAATGGGAATGTTAATTGTGGTTTTAAAGAGGTTTAACATTTCTCGTTTGATTTTTCACCTTTTAATGGAAAAATGGTAATGGTGGTTGTAAAGAGGTTTAATAATTTATTTTGACAAGAGGCAAGAGGCTTGGACTCCTTGAAACTGAGACTCTAAATCCATTTAGGAATCAACTACCTTATGGTTAGAGGTTCATGTTCTCACCTTAACAAACTGTTAGAATGTTTGTATGGGATAGTTAGCCTGTTAGTTAATTTCCTTAGCAAATTATTTAAAAACCTACTCCCACGAGTTCAAGGCATCTGAGATAGAATCTAAGAAAATTGGATAGTTTCAGCAAACTTCAGAAAATTTCTGTTGAAACTTGAAAGGATAGGAGCTACCCATTGGTTATGTTTTGAGGTACATGCTTTTAATTTTAATTGTCGAGAAAACTTATTTAATTTTTCGACACACCACAGAGTTAGGCCCTAATTTCTGAAATTTAATCTTAGTTTAAATTCAATTCAATTAAGTTTTAGTTTAATTCAGTTCAATTCAAACTAATTCACTCCAAAAGAACAAGGCCTTGGTTATATCTTACTTATGCTTGAATGTATATTTATGATATATACAGGAGGAAATTGAAATTGAGGCCAAAGCTCTGCGTGTTGGGAAGTCCATTGCTGTTATTAGTGTAGAATTTAGAAAGAAAGAGAGCGGGAAGATCATAGCCCAGGGGAGGCACACCAAGTACCTTCCAGTATCTAGCAAACTATAGAATTGCAATGCTTACTTTTCTGAATGTTGGTGTGATTCTAGTTTCCATCATTTAGAAGCTACCTTTATATTGTACTATTCCATCAGACTACATCATCTATTTTCAAAACAATTCTTTAGTGTATATAGTATTTTTAGAACATCCAGTTAAATAGTTAATTAAAATCTTAAGTATTAGTCTGTATCTGTTATGTATGATTGATGGTGAACATAAGCTTATATATTAATATTAATATACCGAGTACAATATTTTGCTACAGTTTAAGTTTGGTCAATTATCTTTTGGAGAAAGTAATCAAAGTCTATTGGACAACTTGTACAATAGGCAGCGATATAATACTGAAAATTTTGTATGTGATATTAGAATAAAATGATATAAGTTTGTATTTGTGTGATCTTTGTACACTGATTTACCAATGATAATTTATGTAAAAAAAACCGAAATTACCCTTTATATAAGCTTATTTGGATATGATATTGATATCATAAGATATGATGCATATGTGAATGATATTGGATGTGTATTTAATGGATATCTTGAGAGGCAGCATATGTGTGGTACTGACTACTGAACCTTCACTGTTACTCTGTTAGTTAAATTGTCAGAGTGCAGAAACAAACTGATAGTGTTCAGCAATGACTCAGATATGTATTCACATTTCAGATATGAAATTCTAAGATTCAAGAATCAAGACTGAAAATAAAAGATGGTATTATGTAAAACTATTAGGTGGTATTTAATGAGAATGGATATTTGTGAAGAAAATTAGATAAATTGGAGTTAAACTAGTTACATCATGGGAATGAATTTTGATTTTCTTTCCAAATTTAGTTATAAATTCATTCCTATCAATATCATTTATAACCGGCTACCAAACGGGCATAGTGAAAATGCCAAACTCCAATGATGTTAATTGTTAATTGCTATTTGCTAGTGGATATAATTTCATATCTGAAATGGGAATACATATATGGGTCATTGCTGAATACTATCAGTTTGATTTCTAGGTATCATAAGAGGGACAACCTTTGAAGAGTTTGAAGTTATAGTAACTGTTCGCTATAGTTCATTGATAATTTTGTTTGGTTGTTAAGAGGAATTTTAAATTTCATTGTTCACATCTAGAGTGTGTGCTAATATCTTGCAATTTAAGGTGGTGTTAAATTTTGATGCAATGAAAATTTTATGGAGTTGATTGGATGCTGACTTCCATAAGCACTCACAATTTTCATGATTTTCTTTTTTATCATGTTATTCAGTTGATATTAAAAAAAAAAATTAAAACGGAGGAAGTCACGGTTCATGGGAATTGCAATTTCCCACAAAAGATGAGAATTTGTTCCCCTTAATCCACCCTTGGTAATCTACGATTCATATGGAATTTCATGTAGGGAAATTATTTTCAAAAGCAACCAAACGAGTCTTTTGTACTCCCTCCGTAACATAATTTTGTTAACAAGTTTTTTTTTTCACGCATTTCAAGGAAGCAATTTAAGGGTGTAAACGAATAAATTGATCAAAATTTTTTTTTAAGATTAGTAATTTATGATCTCAATCTTACTTGTATTAAAACTATTTTGATTAATTTGTTCATTTACACCCTTAAATTGCTTCCTTGAAATGCGTGAAAAATAATGTTGCCAGAATTATGGAGGGAGTAGTATGGTTGTTGGGAAGCTACCTTTAAATTGTACTAATTTCCATTCCAAATTCTCATCACCACTTTTACAAATTTTATCTCGCCAAAAGTTTTTAAGTTAGAACTATCTGAGAAGGAGTAGGTATAATATTTGTAACAAGTTTTTTTTATTCATATTTTATTTTATACTATTCTGTAACAAGTTATTTGTAAACATTTATTGCGACTATTGATTGTGTTGTATTTTATTTTTTAAAATGTTGCAAATAACCTGTTATGAAACGAGTATACATTTTGATCCAATGCTTTTTATCTCACTCATACGAAACTGTATAAGATTCAAGAAAGAAAATTAATTAAAAAGTCTACCAATAAAACAGCTAGAAAACACTGAAAGTTTCCATGGTTGTCTGTGATGAAGGTGCGAAATTGTCAAACTCCCAATGTAATGGTGCATTGTTAACAATAATAAGGTTAGTCTTGTACTATGAATCAGGAAGAAAATCAACAGCATCTTCCCATTTTATAACGCTTCTCATTGTTCTCCTCCCGCCTAATCCATTGCCCATTCTCATCATTGCAACGAATTCTGCGTAGTCTATTTGGCCATCCTGAATTATACATACAACACCCTCATATCAGGGAAAGTTATATGTTTTTGTTTTTTTAATAAGAAAAAACTGAGCCCCTATATAATAGAGAGGTGTGAAGATGTGACATGACCCGTTAACCTGACATAAAATCAATCTGTTATTAACGGTTTTGGATCTATGAATCTATGATACTTTGACTTGAGTACTAGTGTCCGACAGGGGTACATGTCTAAGTGTCAAATTCGGCTAAATTGTGATTTTTTTTTCATGATTTTAACCCAAAATGAAGTGTCAAGTGACCATAACCATGTCGAAGTGTCGAGGATCCGACACGGGTATTTGAGGTAAAATGAAGAGTCCAAGTAGAATAGGTTTGGATTGAGTAATTTCACCCGTTTAAGTACATGGGTTGACACAACACAAAACATTTATTAAACAGGTCGGGTTAGGATTGAGGTGTTTCAACTCGTTTAAGTAAACAGGTTGTCACGACACGAAACTATTACATCCAAGTTCCCAACACTGATGATATACTAAAACTTACATGACCTGCCAAACCACACGAAACCGACTCATTATTAGCGGGTCTGGGTTGAGGAGTTTAACCCTTATAAATAGACGGATTGACACGGCTTGTTTATTAATCCCGTTTATGTAAACAAGTCGACAGAAAATCGCCCCAATTCCCAACTCTAATTTTTTTCCCCATTTTTTATACATCTATATATGATGAATGAATGATGCTACTTCCTCCGTTTCAAACAAAAAAAAAAACGCAACAGTCAACATTTTGCACTATTTGCACTATTCACATTATATACTTTGACCAAGTTTTGAGCTTTATACATAATAAAAAATATAGTCAAGTGGGATCTTGTTAGATTCGTCTTGTAAAATACTATCTTAATATCAACTTTTTATAATTTTTAAATATTCATAATTACATTTATTAAGGGTCAAAGTAGTATCTCGGCATGCGTGAAATGTTGACTGTTGCATTTTTTTTGAAACGGAGGTTGTATATTAAATTGGAATGAACTTACATCATCTTGATCAATTTCTTTGATCATTTCCTCTAAGTGAAGATCACTGAGTCCAAGCTCTTTGCAGGCTTGCTGGACCTCATCAATGGTAATATAACCACTACCATCTTTATCAAAATATGCAAATGCAGAGGCCAAGTTCTCCTCTCTTTCTAACTTGTTTAGGTGCAAAGTAGCCGCAACAAATTCTCCATAGTCAATGGTTCCATTTTCATCCACATCTGCCTGTCCAACACATACATAAATCCACCCTTCATTTAGATTCTTTTGAGTAATGAATTACGTTTGTAATGATTTGACATAAAGTAAGGAATAATAATGTTTAATCGTTGTAAATAATATGAAACATAGGTAGTATAATATAGTTTATTTTTTCTTACTGCATGCATGAGATCCTCAATCTCTGATTCCCTTATCTTTGAATCATTTCGTCTTAGGCCATCTCTGAGCTCGTCAAAAGTTATAGATCCACTATTGTCTTTGTCCATTTTTTTGAATAACTCCTTCAATCCACCAATTTCTTCTTCAGAGAGTCGTTCAGCTATGACCTGCAAACATTGAGAGCTTTTTTAGTTAAAAGTTAAATCAGAAAGCTTCACAAAAGAAGTTGTATAAACTGAGATCCATGCTTATGGCGTTGAGAGCTAGCAAAAGCTAAATAAAAATAAATTTACTCAGGGTGAAAAAATGAAGCAAATGCTAAGGAATGTGAGACAAATCTATCTAACCAAACAAACTGATGTGACAGTGATATACCGCACAAACTGATTTGATAATCTAGGATTCTGTTTAATTCAGTTCAATTTGGATTTAATATTACATAAGGTACCCTTAAAATCTTTCAAATTGACATTATATTTGAAAAGTGACAAAGAGAATAGATTGAGTTTTACCCGGCAAGCCATCTTCTTAAGCTTGTTCATGGCTGAAAAGTGCTTTAGCCGGGATAAAACAGCTGAATCGAGAGGCTTATCTGGTACATTTGTGTCATCAACAATCCATGGATGACCTGGTAGAAGCAAACACTTATCATAACCTGAGTGCATGATAATTACCATGCAACTACATTCAAAATAGAACATTTATGTCGTGAATTTAGAACATTCACATTATATTTTCGGAATAATTCCTTAATTAAGTGTGCTAAATAAAAATAATGAATGTTCTAAATATTCTATTTTAAGTGCAGGTCCTATATAACTCCACCAGTGGAGTTTCCCGTTGCCGGTCCTAAGCTCGTATAAAGGAGAAAGGTTGCGGTAGGCCTGTGACAATCAGCGTAAAAAATGTCACGTCCAGGCACACGGTTGGACGAAAATAGTACTAGGAAAGGTGACCTCCTGGGAAGTCCTTGTGTTGCCATGTTGTTGAGCCCGTGGTTTATCCGAGAATAATAGACTAGGATTAGTGACCTCTTAGGAAGTCCTCGTTCAATCACTTTGGGATTAAGGTGCAGTGCAAGAAGTGTAAGTCCTAATGTTTATGGTGCACGCAAGTGCTTAATTCATGGATTAGCCTCAATGGGCAAGCTAAAAGAGATAAAGAAGAGAGGATTTACTAAGCACTTGATGGGCAGTGAGTCTTTGCTTAGGGTCTCTTTCAAGCATCTTTCTTATCAAATCTTTTGCACCATCTGAGATGCTTGGCCATGGTCGAGTCTCGAAATCTAGCTTTCCTGTCAATATCTGCTTGAATATCCCTGCATCCGTTTCTGAAAAAAGAAATTGATGTCAGAATAGTCTACAAATTTATGTTAAATTGTTACAAATAATGTGAAACAGAGGTAATATATACGGAGTATAAATTAAGAGGGATGGCCTGAGCTTAAGAAGTCAAGTTATTACCTGACCAAAAAGGTGGAACACCACTAAGTAAAATGTACAATATAACACCAGCACTCCAAACATCAGCTTCTGGGCCATAAAGCTTGTTCAATACTTCTGGTGCAACATAAAAAGGACTCCCCACCACATCAGTGAATGTATCACCTGCATACATAGAATAATTTGAATAGAGTTTGATCAGAACATTAGGCAAGTTTCCTGGAGAAGCAAAATAATCCAATCCAATCCTATTTACTTACAACGTGGTGAGTATAAATTTAGCAACGTAAATTGAATGGAAACAAATTAAAAAGAGAAAGAGTAACATTAAAGAGAAATAATTTTGTTTTCACAAGGCTGAATCTGTCATGATTACGGTGATGCATGAATCCATGATGATGATGGTATATTTGTCATGATTTTGTTGGATGTGGGTGCAGGCGAAATAGGAGGCCCACCCCCACCCCCCAAATACCCGCCTATGCATGGTAACTTATAAAAAAACTCCAAGTTCCTTTCTATGAGTGAATGTGATATTATTCTTGTAATTTTAAAGTCCACGGGGTAGGGATGGGTCCCAATTTGATGGGGATGGGGCAACGATAGGGATAAAAACTCTACCCGTCGTGGGGATGGCCCGCCCCATCTTTACCCTGCCCTGCCCCACCCTTCCCCTGCTATACCCGCCCTATATCCGATAGCTTATAATTTATTTTTTAAAAAAAAAATCCATGCTTCGTCCCATGAGTAAATGTGATATACTACATTACTAATAAGTATATGTTATCCAATTTTTTTTTAATGTTTTTTGAAGAAATTTTGTTGCGATATTTAATTGTTTTGTTTCCTTTATATTTTTGGATTTTGTTATTGAGATTATTATTTATAATTCAATATTTGCGTGTAGTAGTAAATATTTTAGCATATTTTTTTATTAGAAAGAAATTTTGATGATGCTTGATGGAAAATGGGAATGAGGCAGGGATGGGTATCCGCTTGAGTGATGGGATGGATACAGATTTAGTAGTGTATTCATTGGGACGGGACCGCAGGAATAGGGATAGATTTTAGACCTGCTGCGAAAATGGGAATGAAGGCTTGTTTACTTCAGATTATATTCAGTTCAGTTCAGTTCAGTTAATCTCTATTCAGTTCAGTTCAATTCAGTTCATCTCTATTTAGTTCAATTAATACACTTCTATTCAGTTCAGTTCAGTTCAGTTCAATTCAGTTTAGTTCAGCTCTATTCAGCTAATGTAAATGAGCCCTGAATGTGTTGATGAAAATTCAGGGCGGGGATGGGATAAAGCAAAATGTCATACCCAACCCGCTCCAACGACATCCTTAATTGGGAATAGACAGAAATGCACGATGAACTAACTCCAACTTGGCAAACTATTTACTTATTGATTTGATAAAAAAGAAAATCACTATAAGGCATGGCCGTATGGCAGCACGGGAGGTGCTAAGAGCACTGCCAGCAGTAGGTAAAAATAACACTCACATGAAGAAAAAATGGCAATGGTAAAAATAATTGCATCCCATCAGCAAGTAAACCCAAAAAAAAAAATACCTCACGAGAATCCCACGACTCATGGGAAATTTTGAGCTTTGAATTTTGTTCCAGCTGCGCCACGTGTCAGCCGCGCATTGGCTGACACGCACGTGTGGCACACGCGCCCGACAGGGCTGATGAAAGATTCATCAACTTTACACTCGGCATGCATTGATTGGTTGAGTTACTGTTCATTATTTGAACGGTAATATTAACTTCAACGGCTATTTTGATGAATTTTTTTAATTTAAAAAAAAAAAAAATTACCAACGGTCATAATTTTTCGAGATCTATAAATAGACACCCATTTTGCTATATTTTGATATACTTACAAAAATCAGTTTTGTTAAAAAAATTAGCCAAATTTCCATTCTTCATATAATTTTTTCCTCTAAATTTGAAACCTTCATATATATTTTTTTTATCAAAGTACTATAAAATATTTAAGTAAATGGATCCATTTAACTTGAATAATATTGATCCTAATTTGCTACAAAATCCAGAATTCCAAAAATTTTTACAAAATTTTGGAGGAAATGTTTCAAATATTCAATTTCCTCAACAACAACAAACACCTCCTTCCAATGTCCATGATGTTCATCAAATGTCTGATAATAATGATTACTCTCCTCATTGTTATCAAGGTAGTAATAATGAATTTCATGGCCATCAAAGCGAAGATGAAAGCGTTCCGGAGACCCAAGAACCGATTATGTCTCCTCCGGTGGTGTCGATTCAACCACGTGTTATGTCATCGGCTGCACGTAGTTGGTCGGTAAAAGAGGACAAAGCTTTAATCGCATGCTACATGGAACATTGCACTGATGCTATTATTGGTACCAACCAAAAAGCGTATGTGCTTTGGAGGAAAGTGGCAGAATCGTGGGATGCTGCTCAAGTGAATCGACCACATGAGTTGCCGGTGAGAACCTCAAAAATGCTGGAAAATCGATGGAGACGAATGGCTAGCAACATAAATCTATGGGTTGGTTGCTATGAAGAAGCAAAGAAGGCAACGGGTAGCGGTTACAACGAGGACAACACAGTTCAAACAGCTCACACTTTATTTCGAGCATCAATGACACCTACAAGGAACTTCTTGTGTGAGCATGGTTGGAGGATGCTTTGTCAGTATCCAAAGTGGAGGCGAAAAATGAGGTGGGCCATGTCGAAGAAAGAAAGGGAATCCGCAAATGCCGAAGAAGATACTGAAGGAAGTGCTAGTAGTGGAAAAAGAAATGGAGTTGATGAAGATGGTGACACAGGCATGGGAACCGGTAGCTTCACTTCGGGTGGTATCAATAGGCCTGATGGTGTTAAAAAAGCCAAGGCTAAACGAAAGGGTAAAAAGGTAGCACCTGATGTTGCTATTTCAATAGATAAACACAATGAATTGTATTCTCAAATGATGGAGACACGCTGCAAAAAATTAGAGTTTGAGGAGAAAAAGTGGGAGGCGAGGCAAGCAGAAAATCACGCTGCTTCAATGGCAGCAAAATTTGACATGCTGAAAGTATTAGTAGCAAAGCAATCACCTACTGAGGAGGAGGAGATGTTTAAGAAAAAATTAATTCAGCAGCTTTATGGTGAAATGTAGATTAATGTAGCAAGTTATGCATTTTACTTATGAATTTTAGTTATGCATTTTACTTATTAATTTTAGTTATGCATTTTAGTTATGTATTTTAGTTATGCATTTTAGTTAAGCATTTTAGTTATGCATTTTACTTATGTATTTTATTTATGTATTTTATTTATGAAGTACTTTTTCCTTGCGTTTTAAATTTACATTTACACTCTGCAATTATGTTGATTTTTTTAAAAACCGAAAAAATACGAAATACAAATACGTGAAAAAGCTATGTCAAAAAACAAATACGGGTCTCAAAAAAAGTAAAAAAATACGAATCACGAAAAATACGGGTCCGAAAAAATACGAGAAAAAAATACATGAACAAGGAAATAAATACGGAAAAAAATACTAACACAATACGTATTTTCGTAAATTACGAGAAGAAAAATACGAATAAAATAATACGGGTATAAAATACAAAAATCAACATATTACATACATGTAAACAATTAAATATTTGTAAAATAGTAAATTTGTAGGAAAGAGAAATGGGTGGGGTATAGTAGATAGGAGGAGAGAGAGTAGTGGGTTTTTTTTTTTTGCTCACTGTTGGTATAAGTTTTGTTAAAAAAATTTGCCCACGAGATTATGTTATGTGGAAGAGTAAAAAAGTGGGTAGAGAGAGATTGATGGGCATTTTTTTTGACCACTGCTGAGAGTGCTCTAAGGACTAAGGGCTTGTTTACTTCAGATTATATTCAGTTTAGTTCAGTTCAGTTAATCTCTATTCAGTTCAGTTCAGTTCACTTCACTTCAGTTAATCTCTATTCAGTTCAGTTCAGTTCAGTTCATCTCTATTTAGTTCAATTAATACACTTCAGTTCAGTTCAGCTAATGTAAACGAGTCCGAAGATGGTATATTGTCATATTTAGCGCTGAGCGCGGTGCGGTTTGGACGTCAAACCGCACCAAACCGCAAAATTACAGTTTGCCATTTTTTGAAACCGCGCCGCATCGCAATTTATATCAAATCGCACCGCAAAATACGGTTTGGTGCGGTGCGGTTTAACCCACTTTTTAAATTTTTTATTTTTATAATTAGTAATTGATAAGCAAAAATAAACCCTAGATTTATTTTTTGTTAAAGCCTTAAAGAGTTAAATAAGACTTAGATAGTTGCGGGTTTAAAAACTAGATAAGATCTAAGAAAAAACAAAAGGCATAATTTCATTAGGGTAGTAGGCCAAATAAAAATTATAAAATTAAATATTTTAGAACAATTTAAAAAATTACGGTTTGCAGTTTAGTGCGGTTTCAAAATTTTCAAAAATCGCACCGGACCGCAAAATTACGGTTTGATAAAATTACAAACCAAACCGTAATTGTGTGGTTTGATTTGCGGTTTGGTGCGGTTCAAACCACACCCTACTCATCACTAGCCATATTGGTATCATGGTATGTAAATGTCTTTTTTTTTTTTTTTGGCAAGGATATGTAAATGTCATTGTCTATCATTGTGTTACAGAGTTACAATTGCAAATTTTTTGTTGATGTTACGGAGTAGTAAACTAGTAATCGGTTTGTATGTGGGTTTTTTTTTTTTTTTGTTAGAGTTGTTTTTTTATTTTTTGTGAACAATGGATCTCATGCATAGACTTTTGATGAGGTTTGTCTATTGTTGTCTTATTGGTGAAAGGTTTGTTTAGATAGAAATTTGTATAACAATGATGTGGCACATAAACAAACCTCATATGAGTTTGTTCTATTGCTATTGCCCAAATTGCCATGTCGAAATGAATGTTATTGTTCACTATGTAATTTTGGCTCATAAAAAAATCTCCGTATATGATTAAATGAAATTCCGTTTGATTCAACTTGATGTATATAATTTTTATAATGATTTTATTAAACGTATCTAAAAATATTTTTATTAAAAACTGTATCTTAAAAGGATTGAAAAATTAAATGTTGCAAACTTAAATAAAGGACGGAAGTTTAAAATAATGAATTTACGATATCTAGATAATGTGAACACATAGGATAAAATATGAAATAGTGCTACTGTGCGTCTGTGCTAGTTGTGCAACTTGTCTATAGTAAGTTTTGAATACAGAAACTAGTACTCAGGATATGACTATTTATATTAATACAATTGGTTTAAGGGTGTAAATGAAGGAATTGATTTTGCACGTATTTTGAGGAAGCTGTTTAAGGGTGTAAACGAAGGAATTAGTCAAAATGGTTTTAATACAAGCAAGAATGTGATTATAAGTTCCTAATATTAAAATTATATTGACTAATTTTTTCGTTTACATCCTTAAATCGCTTCCTCAAAATGCGTGCAAAACCAATTGTTGAAAGTTTTACGTTACGCAGGGATTAATATTTTATTAAAGCAATTTTTTAAAACTTTGAATAGGTCTTTAAGTTGTTGACAAACTCGAGAACATGTCTTTGAACCAGTAAAACCCAAGTTTAATCTTTGATATATTTATTCTTGTTCATGAAAGGTTTATCTTTTATTTTGATTTATTGTTTGCTAAGTGATCAACAAGGAAAACAGAGGAAACCTATCGCTTAGCTTTTATGGCCCATTTTGATTATTCTTTGTCAATAATAAGATACTATGTTGATTTTAGCACTTTCAAATTCATTTGGCATTCTATTTTATGAACACATTATTAACTAAAAATTGAAAAAATTAAAGTGCAGAATAAATTTTGAAGTGCATAAATGACTACCCTAAATAATGGATGTTTGGTTTTTCGAATGGCATAAAAAGGGTTTGTTACCAATTTGATCTAATAAAACCTTAATAACACCCCTGCCTTCTCCTTTTTCCCTGTTGCACCCATCTTTCAGTCCCATATTTGTGTTTCATTTGTGTTTCATCAATTGTGATTTTTTTTTAATTAAAAAATAAAGTTGGTCATAGTAATTTTTTGAACCAATCAAAATAAGTGAAAAACAAATGAGACCCAAAATATGGGACGAACTATTTGAGTCCCTAAATAATAGTAAATAGAAATACTAAAAGATTAATGTCGCCAAAATCATTCCCATTACTCCATTTTTTAAGTGATCTACTAAACATCATGTGTAAAGGGCCATCCCATAAAATTTAGGGATCATGTTCTAAAAATAAAAATAAAAACTTTTATATTAACAAAATTAATATATTATATATATGTTATAGGTTGTAATACACAATTTTAATAAACAAATATTATAAAATGTAGATTTATTTTCCAAAAGTAATCAAAAAGGAATAAACCTTTTTTATTACATAACATTAGATTAATGAAATTTTGTGACCTTTTTTACGTTGGACTCACGTGCACTTGGTCTCTTAAGACGGCTCTGCATATTATATTTTAGATGTTAAAAAAGTCTCCTTTTAGAGCATCAGATGATCTGACAAGATAACTTTTATCTTAAAAATAAAACTTTTGTATATAAAATCATCACATTTAATATAAAGATTAACTAGTTTTAATATAAAGTTGCATTATTTTTTTAGTTAAAACTTAAGTTATCTCAAACCGTCAATGTATAAAAAAAGGTTTAAACATGAAAGTCTCTATCTACTCTCTTCGTCCTAAAACAAGTACTCAATTTTCTTTTTCACATCTCCGAAACACAATTTTAAATATTAATATTTTGAGTTGTATTTAACAAAAAATTATAAAAAACATATATTTAGAAAGCACAAGTTGAAACAAATCAATTAATCAAACGAGATCACATGAATATATTTTTCCTTATATATATAAAATTAAATAAAATTAAAGTTATCATGTAAATAGGGTCACCAGTCAAGGTGGAACACTTATAATCTACTAGTCTTCTATGCACGCTATGCGTGCGATGCTATCTTAAATATACATCTATTAATATGTTTAAAAATACTTTATATCATAAAAAAAAAAAAAAAAACTTTTTCCCTTTTATTGGGTCATCTCACAATAATGAACAAAAGAAAAGTTTTATTTAATGAAATATATCGATATAGATGTCTATTTATAGAGAATTTAAAAATATTAATTTTGAAATTTTTGATTTTTTTTTTTGAATTTTATATTTTGTACTATTTTCATCTAAAAAATTGTAATAACTTTCCTTAATAATTAGGGGTAATACAAATTGAGATTTTGAAAAGTTGTGAGGGGTAAGATAGACATTTTCAGGGGGACACCATGGCTCCCCCCGACTTATATAATAGAGATAACTCTATAACTAATTACTAAAACGAGTCTTTAATGATATTATTATTTACACATGTCATACCGTCAACAAATTTTTTTCCGCCAAAACTACATGTGACATCATTTTTTTTTTTTCTTGAAAACCATTGACTACTTTACATTAATTGCAAGTGTTGAAGATAGTGATTATTAGTGCAAATATTATTTCATCACTACATTATTAATTTTTGGACTTTTTCTCATATGTAATTTTTTTATTCTATTCAAAAAATCCTTTTTTTAATAATTCTACTACATTTCCATTAAAATTTTTTTACTCGTACATTTTCAATTTTTCATTCAATAGGTGTGGAAAGTTTTTAAAAATATCAATTTACAATAATTTTTTCCTATATAAACCGTGTGTTTATCCTATAAACTAATCTAGTTAATTAAGAATTAGAGGGGATGCCTAATTCATCTCCTCACTCAACATATTATTATACGAAATAATTGTTATTATTCAATATTATTAAAAAGAATTAATCTAGAAGGACACGAATTACCTGGCTGATAAAAAACAGAAAGGCCAAAATCAGTGGCTTTAAGAGAAGAATCTTCATCACAATTTTCAAACAAGAAATTCTCAGGTTTAAGATCTCTATGAATAACCCCTAAAGAATGACAAGCTTCAACCACACCAATAATCGTCTTCATCAATTTCGCAGCAGCTCTTTCAGAGTACTGTCCTTTCGCAACGATTCGATCAAAAAGCTCGCCTCCTTCACACAACTCCATCACCAAATGAACATAGCTCGAGTCTTCGTAAGTTCCTTTAATGGTGACAACATTCGGATGCTCTACTAGATGATGCATTATTTGAATCTCTCTCCAAACATCATCGCAATCTTCTCTGCAAATAAGCTTTCTCTTCGGAATCGATTTACAGGCGAACTCTGATCCTGTTGCGTTTTCTGTGCAAGAGAATGTCGTTCCGTACTGTCCTTGACCTAGCTTTTTCCCTAATTTGTACAGATCGTGTAAATTTTTGGTTTCGTATGGGAGGATTGATGATGGTTTTGAGTATTTTACTGAGTTTGTTTTCGTGATTGGCATCGTTTTTTTTTGGTGTTCGTTAATGGATTTTGATCTGGAAATTGAAAATGAAATTGAAATGAGTGCTAGAGACTCAAAATTTAAAGGATTGAAAGAGATTGGTGAAGTATTTGTTACAGGTTGGATTTATACTAGTCTTTGAGTTGAACATGTTGCTCATTTTAAAATACAATATACTTGTTGCTGCAACTTGCAGTTGGAGGTCCTCTGTTAGGAGGGGATAAAAATATAAGATGGTCTATTATATATTCAGATGTACTCCCTCCGTCCTTTTGTAAATGCAATATAGAGAAAGTGAGTCATTTTTAAGATTGTAGTTGGTATACATAGGTCATAATGTCAAAAGTAGTAAGTGTGAATCTATAGGTGGACGATAATACCAAAAGTAGTAAAAATAGAATTAATTAATGTTATGTCAAGGGTATAAGTGTAATTTTATAGGTGGGTCATAATATTAAAAATAGTAAAAAGTAGTAATGTAGAATCTATTTTGGGACAGAGGGAGTAATTAAAGTCAGTGTACGTCTAAGGTGTTTTATTGCTATTTTTTTATAATAATTTTGCTCTTTTTTAAAGAAAACTGTGGCATTGCTACACCTACTCACCACCGGATAAACTATTCACTACTGATAGATTATAACCTTATATAGTTATATATAAGGGTAAGTAGTCTATGCGATAGATCAACCAATTTTTTTCCGAAGCTGTGTCCTAATAAAATATGAGTAATTGAAATAAATTCATAGGGTCATGGTACTCATGGACTGTTTCTCCATGTGTATTATAAAAATGCAACTCATCACGTGCTCAACTACCTTGTTCGTACGACTTTTTTCCTTGGTTGAAATCGATGGCAGGTAGGGTTATAAAATTAATATAAGGTAGTGTTTGGATATGTGAATTTCATTTCAAATTGATGAATTCAATTTCTCAAATTGAAATGTTACAATTCAAATGACAATTATTTGTTTGGATTCTTTTTAGAATTTCAAATGACATGTTTCTGTTAAGTATTTGAAATACACAGCATTTTCTTATTAAGCATTTGGGTTGAGAATTGGACAAAATCCAATTCCAATTATTTTTTACTTGTCAAACATGTAATTTGGCCCAAACTCAATCATTTCAAATAAAATGCTTGTATCCAAATATAGCATAAGAAAATTCTTGCATGTAAGGTTAATTATTATTATTACTCCCTCGTCACATTTTAGACTTTTTAGTTGCTACATTTTATTTTGGCACAATTTTTTTTATGCAAACTAATTTTCAAGTAGGTCCACCATTGGTAAAGGTAATTACTCCATCCGTAACATATTAATGACAACGATTAAACATTTTTCCTCTCTATTTTATGTCAAATCGGTGTCATTAATATGTTACGAAGGGAGTATCTGTGGGCCCATAGATTATAAAAGAAAATGTAGCAAATATGTTGTGATATCCAAATAAGGAAATTGTATATCAAGTAATTTGGGACAATATTACTTTTACATTTTTCATGTTAAATGAAATATATACATATAAAAATGTACTTTAAGCATTCTAGAAATTATAAATTATTTTATCAAAAATATTATAAAAAAAATAGCTTCATTAATAGCAAATTTATAGAAAATAAATTATGTTGTAATCCAGTAAAAATAAAGTTAAATGCGAAGTTATAATGGCGAAGGTGTTCTGGCCTAAATTTTTTTGTAATATAATAAATTTATTAAGTAATAATGATTTTCGAGGCGAATTGGTTTGAAGTTGAGTCGCTTTTTATCCAGGGATTTGTGGATTATCTTTAACAGGTTCATGTCATAATTTTTGTCACAACCCACAATTTTCAAGTCAAGTTGCCATCAGATTTCAAACCATGTCAGATCAATTTTTTATGGGTCTAATAATCATATACATAATATAAAACTATAAATGGCATAATTTATAGGATCAAGTTAAAGTCAATGGAGTAATAAAAAGTTCAAGGTATGGAACCTAATGCATGATGAGGCTGTTTTTATATTTTTAAAACTTACATATGTGTTTCCAAAAATTGCAAATTATTGAACACGACTGAGCCTCTTTTATTCTCCATAATACGTTACTGAAAAATCTAAATCTTATAGTACATCCAATGTACATTTAATCTATATATATATATATTTGCTTTGTAGTACATGCAACATACCATTCGACAGATTAGATTTAAGCATGTAAATGAATAAATTAATTAGAAAATTTTAATACATGTATAAGAGAAATTATATGTTGTCAATATTAAAATTATTTCACCAAATTTGTTTGTTTATTTGCTCCAAATTTTTTTAGAAAGTGTATAACAAATTGGTACAGAGTATGTTACAAATAATATGAAGCAGATGAAGTACAATGATTTAAAGTTATCCTTAAAATATAAATATTAAATAGTTACCTCATGAAAAAATGTAATGTTATCAATTGATAAATGTAAATCTATTGCATATTGTATCGAGTTAAGGTCTAGTCAATGTATTCAGGGGGGGCGCTTGGCATGTGTGGGGTGCTCGATCGCTCAGGGACCCGAAATGACAAGGGCCCTGATTTATAATATTACTTATTGTTTCCAATAATTAAAAGCAAATGTTGTATAAATTAATTAAACTGAGTTATAATTAATCCCAATATTCAAGTCGCAAGTTCAAATTCCAAATGATTGTTTTTTTAACTTTGCCCCGGTCCACGATGTATTAAAATTTTGACTGTGCCACCTCATCAATGGAAAAACAAAATGTGCTGGTTTGCTGAGCTTTGACTAGGTCTCATACTCGCTTGAGTCGCTTCTCAAATGCTATTTAAGTTGAGTATGGCATGCCAAAGAAGAAACTTTCAAACTTTTGAAAGAGTAAATAGACTAATCAGCACGGCTACTATGCTAGTGACTTTATATATAGATACTAATGGAGTACTTGATAGTTGATATATAATTTAACAAAGACTTGTGGGCACACTTTGCGCGAGATAATATTTTCAATGTATATCTTTTAAAAATCGAAGGTTGTTTGTTTGAGAAATTGAAATATTTGTCAAATTTATACTCATTCTCATATTCATTAACAAACGTTCCACTTTCATCCGGCTATTCTACAACAATGAAGAAAAAGTTTATTTACTACATTCTGATCAATCAACTATCAAATTTCTACGATAATTAAAAGGCCAGATAATTTTTTTTGTGACAGACTATATCAATATTTAGTGTCTATTTATAGAGAATCCAAAAATATTAATTTTGGTGTTTTTATTTTATTTTTATGAATTTTATATTTTGTAATAATTTCATTTATAAAAGTTTAAAATTTTTAATAACTTTCAATTAAGAGTGGTGCTAATTGGTTTTTTTTTTGTTGAAAATTTTGGGTATTATGGACTTCTCCAGGGGGACGTCATGGTTCCCCTTGCCTTATATAATAAAGATTTGCTTGATTGAAGAGAGTGTATCACTCAAATACCACGTAATAGAAATTTCTAATAAAAAACAAAGCAAATTAAGATTTTTTTTTTTTATAAAAAAAAACTATAATCTCTATTATATAAGCTAAGGGGGGAGCCATGGTGTCCCCCTAGAAAAGTCTAATTTACCCCCAAAAAATTACCAAAAATTCAATTAGTATCATTTCTAACTATTAAGGAAAGTTAAACATAATTTGTAGAAATATAATATATTTTGAAAGTTGTAGTTAAAATGTTTTAGACAATAAAATTACTTGAAATTACACTATAATAATAAGTAATCATTTTGTTTTTGTTTTTATGGAAAATTGAGTATTGTGTATAGCCAGTAGAATTGGGCATTGGGTATTTTATGAAAAGATAGTTTAATTTATTAAAATTAATAAGGGATTCTTAGAAGTACAAAAAAGGAAATATGTAGAAAACGTAAAAAAAGAAAGTGAAACGGAGGATTAATATTTAGTTTTTATATACATACTTCATCCGTTTAAAAAAAAACGTAACAATTTTCATTTTTGGATGTTTTAAAATAAATGCAACAAACTTTTATTTTCCTTATGTAGTAAATTATTGCTACTTAAAAGACATAAATACCCTTACTAATTCTTTATTTGTCCCCACATTTTCTCTCTCCAATTCTTTAATTGTCCCCACCCTCTCTCACAAGATATATAACAAATCCAAAGTCATGACATTTCCCCATAACAAATACTTGAAAACATACCCATAATAAGATATGAGTAATGATAAACTCTTGGCTGCTATATGCATTTAGCGGTTTTTGAATGAATGTTATAATTATTGTCCCGTGCAACGCAATTATTGTCCTGTGTAACACAATTATTCCCAAGAGTGTCATTTATTGTCCACATACTGTTTTGACTTCATTTGTACGCGGGACCACTTTCATTTATTTCTGACACAAATAGAGCAATATGATTAGCTAGGAAGCTGCTAAGAGTAAATACTTAATAAGATAGATATACTGATTTTAAAAATAAAAATTGATGATATGCAAAGAATCAAGATGACACTACTACATTTGACAGACTTGATTAAATTAGTATGAGTAATTGATGTAAAAGGTTCAAAAGACCCATGAATGACCAATGATTCCCTCCTGATTAACAGGGGAATGAAAGATGATAAGAATGGGAAAGAAGACAACGAAACCAAGAAGCTTGTTTGCAATAATACAAGAGAACCAAATTCAAAAAATGCTACAAACATAACATGCTATTGGGCTATACAACCTATGTCATTAAAAAGACGGGCTCCAAAAGCCAGAGTTGCAGGGAGAATGAGAGGCAAAGAATTATATCACATTTCCTGCTGTACATACTATACAAGTAATTAACCTACATCTGAATAATTACTATGATCAAAAACAGGGTATTGAAAACCAAGATAACCAAAAGTAAACATACTATCATCATAACACTAAGATTGAACAAAAACAAGGCCATATAATACTCAGATGTCAAAGAAAGTTTTAAGCAGATTCTTGTCTGCTTCGCTAACATTTGGATCAGTGAATAACACAACCAATGCTTATATTGTGTGATTATCAGCTGCAAACTGTTTGCTTCTCATAATGCTTACAAGCTCCAAAGCCCTCTTAATATTCTTACCATACAGAAATCCTCTAATTATTGTGTTGAAGGTGCGATCGTTAGGGGAACATCCATTGCCCTCCATTTTCTTGAACAATTCTTCGGCATCGGTTAACAACCCTTCTTTACAATATCCTTTGATCATTATATTGTAGGAACACACATCTGGTTGTACACCATTGTCCACAAGACAGGAGAAGACGTCTATTGCCTCCTCAAGACGACAGGTTTTACATAAGCCATCGATCAATATATTATATGTGACAACATCAGGGACCACTCCACTATTCTTCATTTTTTCCAATGTTTCCACTGCCTCATCAATCTGTGCTTTTTTACACATAAAATCAATCAACGAATTCCAAGAGAATACACTTGGTTTTAGTCCTTGAGCCTTCATCTCCTTGAAAAGCTGACGTGCACATGCGAGCCTGTTATCCTTACACAAGGCATTAATAAGAGTGTTATATGTGACAACATTTGAGGTTAAGCCTTTTAAAGGCATCTCTTGGAGCAAGCTAAGTCCTTTGTCAACCTTTCTAGACTTGCAGTACCCATTAATTAAGCTATTGAAAGTAACTACATTAGGTTTGCAGCCATCTTTGACCATCGAATCGATTAGCTTTTCCGCCTCGTCCATCTCCCCGCGTAAACAATATCCGTCAATCAAGGCACTGTAAGTGATGATGTCGGGAACCACCCGACCACTTTCAATCATGTTTTCAAATATAGCACATGCTTTATCAACCAGTCCCTCCTTACAATACATGTCTATCAACATGTTGTAGGCCGAAATATCAGGAGTTACATTGTTCCTTGACATCTCAGCCCAATACCCCTCAACCTCATCCCAGCGCCCCGTAGTGCACAAGCCTCGAATAATGATAGAATAGGTGATAATATTAGGTCAGATGCCCTTGGCTTTCATCTCGTTGAAAAGCCGGAGGGCTTGAGACAACAATTTTGGTCTTTACATAGACCGTCAATGAGGGTGTTATAGATGACAACATTAGGCATACAATGGCCATACGACTCCATGTTTCTAAGGAGGCGGAGAGCGCCGGCATTGTCGCCAACACCACAGAGACCCTTCAACATAGTGCCATAGGTGACTAGACTGGGTTGAAACCCAAGCTTGACAATTTTATCCAACAATTGAACAGCATGGTCCAAGTGGTGAGTGTGAACAAGACCGTTAATGAGTGTAGTGAAAGTGAAAATATCGGGTGGAAACCCAAGCTTAATGATGCGGGCAAGAGTGGAAAAGCCTAAATCAATATAGCCTAAACGACAGTAGCAATTAGCCAGAATAGTAAGGGAATAAAGATCAGGACGGAAACCTGAAAGATGAAGGTGGTTGGAGAGAGAAATGACAGCATCAAAAGGGGGAAAGGGTTTCATCCTCAACATAGCAGAAAACAACATACAGAAATCAATAATTGAAGGAAAAGGAAGCAAAGAATGCATCTGATGAAAGAGGGAAACAGGACGTTCAAGCTTAGTAAACCCTAAATTGCATTCATGTCTAACAGATTTAAGGAACAATTTAGGGTCATCCACATCAACACCAAAATCAAAATCTCTAGCTAAAAAGGAGCAATTTCTAGGGTTAAGGTTTAAATGAAATGCAAAGAGATTAGGAAGAAGAAGATTACCAGGAAGCTGGGAAAATAGAGAGAGAGAAGTGGTCGTCTTCTTCATCTTCAAAGTGAAAGAACACAAACCAGCTGTAGCCATGTTTGTTGAGTTTCTCAGGGATGATAAGTTGATTGTTAGTTCAATTAGGTTGAGTTCAGTTTAATTCATCTCAATTTGAACTATTATTTACTTGCTAATTTACTTGAATTTCTTGGATTTTTTTTTTTACTTGAATTTCTTGGAATTTTTTTTTTACTTGAATTTTTTCTATTAAGTTAAGTTCAGTTTAGTTCAGCTGTAGCCTTTATTTATTTACTTGAATTTTTTGGATTTTTTTTAATTGTTAGTGTTCTCCTTCCATTTTACTTGCTAATTTTTAATTAGGATTAATATTCACATTTGAACTATTATTGTATTTAATAGTATTTTTTTTGTGTACCCAATGCATGCATTTATTTTAGGAAAATACATCAATTATAAAGAGTGAAAATCAGCTTAAAACCCTTAGAATTTTAGAGGGGAAATTACCCAATGCATGCAACTCTTTTTAACAGATCTATTAACATTGAGATAACAGAGTGAACACTGTTATTAAAAAACCTAAGTTGAGGAGCATAGCTCTGAAGTTTCAAAAAGCATGGGCACAACTTAGAATGCTGAAAAACTCTAAGGTCATAACTTAGAAAAACCCTTTTTTTATCTCATATATGCGATTTTTTTTTCTTTTGGTAATCTACCCCTTCCGTAAGATAATATTTGCAACATTTTGTACTTTTGGTTATAACAAAATACTTGCAACAATTTTTTTCCAATTTTATTTTAATCTTTTTTGGCAAAAAATAATAATAATAATAATAATAATAATAATAATAATAATAATAAAATTGGTCTAGAAGTCTGTACAAGTTTAATTTTACCACATAATACCCAATTACTTTTATGCTATGTTTGGATACAAGTATTTCATTTTTTTTTTGAGGGGATACAAGTATTTCATTTAAAATGATGAATTTGAGCCAAATTACATGTTTGGCAAAAAAAATTAGAATTAGATTTGGCCAAATTCCCAGCCCGAATGTTTAACAAACAAATGTTGTGTATTAAAAAACTTAATATTTACCATGTCATTTCAAATTCTAAAAACAATCCAAACAAAAAATTCATTTGAATTGTAACATTTCAATTTCCGAAATTGAATTTATCAATATGAAATGAATTCCACATATCTAAACACTACCTTATGTCTCTAGTTTTTGTATTTCGTTTATACACAGTAAATAGTAATTACATTACAAATTGATTAAATAATTTTAATTGAAGGAAAAACAATTTATTTCTCTAAAATATTTATTATTTATGAATAATACAATTTAAACAATACAATTTTACAATTAAATGTACTTACGCTTCTCATTATTGTGATTACTTGTTTTATATAAGGTAATTAATGATTTCAAAAATCAAATATCATTATGGAAGATTTTAATACACAAATAACAAAACTATCCTTTACTTGATTAACAATTATGAAGGATAAGTAAGCTAAGGTTAGGGTGATAACCCACTTTAACACCGCCGTCACCTCCCATTTCCTTATATAATAAAGATTATATAAACAAAGAAAATTATAGGTATAATGAATTTTATTTTAATTCATGTCAATATCAACTATTTGAAAAAATAATTTCATAATTTTTTGTTACACTATGGAAGTGTTGTTGCATGAATTGTGAAAGGCACATGTAAAAAGTGAAGGAGAAGGTATTGTGTCAGACCGGTCTGACAGTAATGTTTCTGTCAGACCAGTCCACTGGATCTGGACATATATTGTTGAATCTAGACACATATGTGTTTAACTTGGACAGATGCTGTTAAATCTGGACATGTATTGGTAGATCTGGACACATTTGTAAACCTGGAAACAGTACTGGACACATTTGAAACCTGGACACATTTGAAACCTGGACAAATCTAGACAAACATGGACAAATCTAGACAAACATGGACAAATCTAAACAAACATGGACAAATTTGGTTAAATCTGGACACACCTGGACATGCAAACCTGGAAAAATTTGGACAAACCTGGACAAAGATGAATAAACCTGGACAAATCTGGAAAAACATGGACAAATCTGGATAAATCTAGACACACCTGGACAAATGTGGACAAACCTGGACAAATATGAACAAACCTGGACAAATCTAGACAAACCTGGACAAATCTAGACAAACATGGACAAATCTGGACACACCTGAACATGCAAACCTGGACTAATGTTGACAAACCTGGACAAATGTGGACAAACCTGGACAAATATGAAAAAATCTGAACACACCTGGACAAACCTGGATACATATTGTTAAACCTAGATACCTATTTGTAAACCTAGACACATATTGTTTAAACATGGACACATAATGTAAAACATAGACTCATTTTGTAACTAACTTGGACAAAATATGTTTTTTTCTTGCATTTTGAGGCCTTTAGAGGCCTCGTTTGGCGATTTCTGGTGGCCAAATCACCTTCGGACATTTGCAACTGTGTTCGTCTCAGAAAATTAATCAATTTCGACATATTATATGCCCCGATCCGACACCCGAGCGTAAAGTTATAGCCTCTCGAAATTTTTCACTATTATATTTGGTTATATGGGTCAGCCGTATGATCAAATTGTCTGGTCAGACCGTCTGACCAAATTGTCTGATCAGACCGTCTGACCTAATACTTTCACAAAAGTAAATTGGCAAAGAAAGTATGTAAATTTATGAGAATTCATCAAAACTTTATAATTTGTATGTAAATTAAATTAATACTCTGCATTATATTAAGGTTTTAAAGGGTTGTCGGAAAATTTTAAAAGATTTTGTTCCCAATTCTCGTATTTTGAGTCAATCATCACATTACTCATACCAGCAAAATGCCATGTTGATAAATGATAAGCTATCTTACTCTAACATATGCCTATCTCCACCTCTTTACCCAAGTTAGGATTTCATGTGCCATGAAGCAGTTATTTGTCGGAAGACTCCTAGGAACAAACACACTTTGCATTTGGCCCACTAGGTCTTCCATAATGGGCTTTAGTCAGTTGATTAGGCATTTAGAGTATCCACACTGGCAAACTACAAATTTTGTAGCTTTGTTTGTCAAATCACTATTTTGAGCTACATCAATCATTCTCAAGCTACAACTATCCACACTGGCAAATTACAAATTTTGTAGCTTATAATTAATGTCATAGTGAAAAAAATGCAGAAAAGAAAAAAGTGGGCCCAAAACCTTGTAGCTTTGTTTAAGCTACAACATTTTCTCTCCCACAATGGTTCGGTTTGTAACTAGAAATTTTACTTACTTACAAGTTAGTCTTTTTACTTTTTTAGCAAACCATCGTGATACTCTCAGCAATGATCTTGTTAGTAGAGTTACACAAGCTAATCGGAATGAAGTTGCCTACCATAGATGGATGGTCCTCTTTAAGAATAAGCGCAATATTGGCGTGATCAAGCTTACTTTTTAAATTGCGTATACGGTCAATAATTTCAATATGGATTCCAAACTAAGCTTAGTTAAGCTGAACGAAATTGGAGTGAACTGAACTGAACAAACAAATCCAAAAAACAATGGTGACCTTATTTATTTATCTACATACATATGCTAATGCTACAATACACCTGCATTCTTTTTACTTGCATCTAGAGGCACAAAACTGAGCCAGACAATTATAAATGAAGGAAAAAATAGCCGCTGCATATTTAGTTAAAAATTGCAGTTTCAAAGAATTAAGCAGTTTTTTTAAAACATTTAGAGAGTAATAATGATATTATTGCCTTGTTGCCTCAATAAACACATTTGATCAGCTCATCTTTCTTTCTTTCTCCTCTTCAGTGAAAGATTCTGCAATTCTTAAATTAAAACCTACGTACCAGAATAGGTGATCATCTGGTTGAAATGGAAGCCCTAGATCTTTTTCTTGATCCTGCACCAGACAAAAGGCGACATTAATTCATCATTTAACTTGTGCTTCAATGGCTAGATTAGGGGGGAGTGATTAGGTAACCCTGAATATTACAAATTCTTTTGTCAAAATTATAATAAAAGATTAATTTTACTCATTTCACTCTCTTATTTAATTTAAATGTACTAATTATTCAGCAGGTCTTCCCATAAAAAGTTATGAAAAAATCTGTAAAAGTTAATGAAAATATATAAAAAGTTGTAAGTAGTTTATATTATATATATATATATATGATCATTTGTCCTACATCAGTCATCCCTTCTTGTAAACTATTCAATTGCATTTTCAAATTGTAAAACTTGATTGGTAATCACTCTTTGCTACTCTGTAATGTCAAATGAAGTGCATACGGTCGTTAAAAGGTGGCAATTTACTAAATTTTCCAAAGTTTAAGATGGTAATCTAAAAACAAAATTTGAACAGTGGTAAATTTAAGAAAGTGCAAAACAAAAGATGGTAAAAATAAAAAATAAATGAAGCAGTTATTTGTGGACAGAGGGAGTAAATATTTTTTTTATAATGTGACTAAGTCACTAACCTTTTCGAGATTTATTTCGGCAGGAAGAACTTCCACAACGACATTGAAATGCCTTGACAGGATGGTGCTCATCATCAAAGTCAATACCATAATCCTATATTTGGATATGAGGGGAAAAAAATCAACAAAAATAGCAAACCAAATATGAAAATTTAGAGTAATCATCAAAAGACTGAAACTTTACCATTGCCAAATATATTCATTTACACAGATTCTAAACATAAATAATGGAAATCGCCATAAATATAAAACTCACCCAGGTCAGCTCTTCAAATGCTTTCACTTTCTGTTTAGTAAAAAAAGCAAGCTGCCAAAGAAAAAAAAAACACAATTCTAAGTAAAATGTGCTTCAACCAAGACAAATCAATTCTCCTAGGAACATAAGAGATGTCATACATGATAATAATGATGATCTGCAGACTCCACTTGGACTGGAATCTCAAACAAGTTGGCATCATGGCATCTAGGCGCAACAAACAATCGAATGAATTAAAAGCTATATATCACCAAACAAAAAAGAACAAAAATAGAGAGAGGGGGGGGGGTCTTTTAAATAAGCAAAATACTATATTGTTTCTAGATGTTAGTTTCAACTACTATAACTCGAAAAAACCAATGCAAATGAGGAGAGATTGTATATGTAGGGTTTGTGTAACTGTGTTAGAAAATGTAGTAAAGGGAGTGAAAAAAATTTGGAAAGAGTGTTGGTTCGTGTAAGAAAAAGTAGGAGAGAAGTACGTGGGATAGGAAAAATGATCTTTGGCAAATAAGGAGTATAAAATAAAGTGTAATCAACAAAAAGAAACAAACGAATAGCGAATGGGTAAACAACAAAAAGGAACAGAAGAAGTATATTACAAAAACTAAAGAAAAGAGTAATACCTGTGGTTAATAAATCGAGCAACATTTCCATAATTTGTAGCATCCAAACATAGTGCAAAATCATCATCCAAAATACTTTCTGAACCCCAATCTGCATCGAGTTGAACCGGATATGTATGCCTCTCATTATCCCTACCTTTTTTATTCCTCTCATCTAATTCTGTATTTGTTACAACCTCACCAACATACTCACATATAAAGGCACCCTTAGGCAAGTTTTCTAGGGCACGTAGGCCCCATCCTTTCCCTAAAGGGGTCCAGAAAACCTGAAACGTACGTAGAACGCTAAAATGTGAGCCACCGTGAAACAAGAGAAAACTAAATCATACTTTAAAACAGCCACTTGCTTTGGATCTTCATGTTTATAAAAAAAGTTAATAATGTGCTCAGAAAGAAACATCCATCAGCTGACATTTGAAAATGTGTGTTTTTTTATAGGTGTTGTTCTAGAACCAAACTTATATATACATACATCTTATTATACACTACAATAAAGGAAATATTACAAGTCTGTGACAAGTTCAACATAATGACAACTATCATTGAGATAATATTCCAAATTGCAACAAAATTTATTACTTAAGGTGAAATTTGTTCATTACATATTTATAATTGAGTTCAGGCTCAATGTTAATATACACATAAGATCAATAACAGAAACAGGTCAAAATTAATTCTAACCTGCAATTTGCGTGTAATGCCTCTTTGGACTACTCGGTTTCCACATCCCGTGCTGCAGCCACATTTACTCCAACATTCTTTAATAAATTTCTTTACAGAATGGCCCTTGCAATTTTCAGGCTTACTCTCATTCTTCGCCCTTTCGATGGGGCAATCTTTGCAATAGACATACTTATTCTCAGAAAGGCAAGCTTGTAAAAACTCTGCACTCAGAAGCCCATCCTCAGTGTAGGCAAATTCACCATTGGTTACACGTGCACATGCGCAAGGTACTGGTGAAGACAGACAATCCACCGAACAACCGGGACAGCAGTCCTCATCTGAAATCCGAGCCAATGAGATATTGACAATTGCTTTTTGGTAGATTATATTTCTTGGTATGTAGAAAAACTTAGGTGGTTGGTGCTTGCCACTCTCATCTACTAATGAAATCTTCACATTCTCTGCACCCTTTGTGATATCATCAACAAGTTGCAACTGCCTCTTCCTACTATTCTTAAAAATATGCAACGGTTCAGCTTCGGGTATCTTCTGATTTTGAACTTCAAGATTTATTACTTCTACAGGTTCTGCTGCAGATTGCTTTCTGTAACAAAGGATGTCTTGACTAACCATTTCAGAAGATGATGTCCTAACTAATGATTGGTATGTGCTGTCATTGCTTAGTTCACAAAATCTCTTACAGACATCTTCCAGTAAAGTTTTCAAGGAAAAAGGAGGCCCTTTAATTTTACGTAATTTTAGAAACTCCTCTTCCACTAACTTTAGCACCGCATCTATATCTGGTGTATAAGAAGTCATCTTGTCGAGTGCCAAAAAACAGCAGAGTTTCACATCTCCTGAGGGCATTGAAACAATGTCAAATCTTTGTTCAATCCTCTGTAAATTGCAGGCTGAAGCACTTTTATCAGTATTCTCATGATCACATGCAGTTAACTCTGCAGATAAGTTTCCTGTTAAAGAGCCCTCCTCTAAATATGGTAGCACTGCATGAAAACAGCACTAATGTCAGCTTGAATACCCCGTCTTTCAAATTGCAAGGATTAAATTATGATACAGAAAAATTCAAGTTACCTGAATGAATCTTTGAAGTGCTTCCTCTAGTAGGTATCTTTTCTTTATAAGAGCCATACTCATATAAGGGGGGTTTACAGCATTGTGAACTCGATGCTCTTTCAGAAGTAATTTTATCAGAAGCAGAGATCATAACTGATGAGGGCTGGCCTTTTCCTTTGTGCATAGCAGAAGAGCAAGAGCCAGGTTCATCTTGTTTTTTCTCTATACGTGAATTTGAAGCATCTGGTATTCCACCTGAGGAAGTAGTTGAAGGAATGTCTCCTTTACTAGACACCGATACCCCACCATTATCTACGGTAGAAGATGCTTCATCTTCCTCTGGTTCCCCATGCAAATTTGTTTTTGGAGGTTCAGAACCACTACAATCCATTAACCGCGTGCTCTCCATGTCAACTCTCTAATAAAACCGATAAAACAAAAACTCTCTAATAAAAGGCATTCAACACAAAAGGCGCAGACAAAAAAACATACCAAAAAATTAAATTCATAGAGAAAACAAAACAAAACCATTAAGTGCACCTTGTCTTCCTTTTCTTCCTTGTACTCAAATATAGCATCTACAAGAGCACGATAATTTTCTGCTTCAATGAATTCCCATTTTTTGTCATACAACTTGAATAGTTGCTTGAGTACAGGTTTCACTGTCTCACGGGCTATCCCTAAAGTTTTCATTGCATTGAAAGCCTTATCAATGTTTGGATTCTTCATTTTTGAACTGAAATACTATGTTACTGTCTGTATTCAAACCTGCATTTGCAGGATGTTAGAAATTCCATTATTTTCTTGTCTCATGAAGCTTCTTCCAGAAATTAGTGTTCACAACCAATCCATGCAAGGGATTCAAAGTATACAAATTCTTAATTGAGATGGTCTCACTGTAAGACCAAGTGTTGCTTTGATAAGTTAAAGAATTATTTGCAAAAGTTACACAAAACATATAAATAGTTATATGTATAAGACTATTTGATTACTTTTTTTTATATATTTTCAATAGCCAATACAGATTTTTGCATAACTTTTTTGAGCAAGACTTGGTCTCACCATTGTGAGACGGTCTCACCAGAGACCTACTATTCAAAGTAATAGGTCTGTATATATGTTAATTCTCCATCATCACCACATGTTCAAAATGTACTATAAAGCATTTGCCAAACACAACAATCTGTGCTCTGTAGGCAGGTTTCTTTTAACACAAAACTGAAGAAGAATAGAGATTCAGCTTGACATCAAAAGCCAAAGGACACACTTCACACTTACAGGTAATGCATTGCAGTGATAAAAATCCAATGTTGAATGGGAAGATAAAATTTCTTAAAATGGAAATTAAAGCTAAAAGTTCAAGTTTAATTCTTGGAAATTGAATATTCCTTAAATAGACCAACTACTAGAAACATCAACATCCGAACTCTAAAATTCCAAGTGCCACCCTATAGTATCTTCAGTATCACTACAAGGTCTACGACAACACTGTTTCTCAATTCCTGTACAACATGCCAAATTTCCATGAAAGATACTCAAACAAAAACATGTATGAGTCTCTAGCTTTGAATCTCAAGACAATTGAAAAATATTTAACAAGGAATCCAATAGGTAATTTCATAAAGGGTGTCAACTCCAATAACTTCTGAAGGAGGAATAATACCCACTTGGCTCTTCAAATTGAATTTTGAGATCACAAACTCATGGTTTCAAGACAGCAAATTTGATGTCTAACATCATTCAAGTAATCAACATGAGTTCCACTAGCAAAAAAAATAAAAATAACTTCTTTATACAAGATGAAGCATCATTGGGAAAAAAATTAATGCACATTTTTTATATGGCAATCGGAGCTTTTTTTCAAAAAAAATATAATAGCATCTTCAGTAAAACTGTTAATTATTTAATAAGCAACCAAAGCAGATTAAAAAATTTAAAAAATCCAACTCCATATCTACGGAGGAATTTCGAGATTAAACTGTTAATTATGCTTTGAGGAATAAGGGCTAGGGATTAGGATTTCTTATCCTCACTTCTGTTCCATGTCTGTTTTCAAGGGTTCTAATTTCTAACTGGGATTGGAATTTGGTTTTAAAAGGCTCCTGGCACATCGAGATGCAAATGGTCCTTGGAGCCTAGGCGAAGTCGTGTTCCTCTTGTAGGGGAGGCAATTTTTTCCATTAGTAGTAATGATAAATGCAAACCCCAGGTAACTAGGTAAGTCTCAATGTGAATATATTTCAACCATTCTTCAGGTTAGAGCATGGTTTGAAAATGCGGTTTCGGTCGCGTAAACGGTTGTGGAGTCACGGGAACGGTTATGATGTGTTGATCGCGGACCATGTCACGGTTGACGTGATGCATATTTTATTTCAAGATATTATAGGATTAGAGCTATTAATGGGGAGATATGGGGGAATAATAAAGGATTAGAGACATTAGTGGGGAAATATGAGGGAATCTTTCACTATATATTTGAATAGGAAGTAACTTTTGAATGAAACTATAGATCTAACTTCCAATATGGGGTGATTTTGGGTTAAAACGTTTGATTCGGACAAAATTGCGGGTTTTCTTAACACCCCTTATTGATGCAGACAATTTCAGTTAGGTAAATTGAAATTCCTTTACAAAACGGCCCAACCAAGACGTTGCGGCCTTGTTTTTAAACCATGATTTAGAGCTCAAATTTAATCTATTTTCCTTAAAGAGCAAAGGTGCTCCTCACTAAAGGAGCTATGAGGTGTAAAAGGCGCACTCCTCTCATAGGGGGTTGTATCTCGACTATTTAAAGCTCATTTCAAAGCGCCTTGCACTTGAGGCACACTTTTAAAAACTAGGGATAGGGATAAAATATCTTCTTATCTCTCTAATCCTGTAACCAGGGATAAAACTAGGGATAGGGATAAAATAATTCCGGATTATTTCTAACTTCCATGTTAAACAAGAGATAAGGATAAAATTAATTAACTCCCCATAATAAATTTTCAATCTCTATTCCAATCTTTATCTTATTCATATTCTTATTTCATACCAAACGCCCCAATCTTTATCCTTATTCGTATTCCTATTTCATACGAAACCCCCGTGGATTAGCAACAAAAAATCATCTTTAGAAAATTCAAAAGGTCAGAAAACAAAAATGGAATATTAGCTATGCCTACGCTCACACTGTACCCTAGAAGCCAGAACTCAGTCTCTTCTTACTAACATTCAATTAGCCCACTTTGATTTAGTAGACAATAGTAACATATTGGACAAACTTAATCTTAGGTTATATAGCAATCTTTTTCTTATCAAAACAAAAACAAAAAAACTAGCCAATATCCAACCATAACTTGTGATCAAACAACGACAAAATATTTATTATAGGAAACACCAAGAGGGAATCACCCAACTTTTACCACAGTGGGACATATGTTGCTTAATTGCTTTCAACGGCATCTCTTATAAATTTACAGCAAAACAAGTGCCTCCCACCAAAGACAGGGCTTTACAACTCAAATAAACCATACATTACAAAACTATGCAAGCAAAACATGAAATTCTAAATTCCAATCACATTCATCCATATTCTTACCAAGGATTTGGAAAAAAAAAAACACCAATTATAATTTGGTTAAATTATGGCTATAAATCTACAAGTCCAAAACAGGGGAAACACAGACATTTTGGTTGGCGGGAAATCAAATCAAAATTTAACTCTAAAAACAAAAGAAAAGGTAGCAAAAACATCATTCAATTAGTACATTGCATGCAAAATAAATCAATTCAAAAAGGCCAAATTCCAACTTACAGTAAACAATGTCAATCTAGTGGTCTTTTGGTGTCATCAACTTCTGGTTTATGGATACGAAGCCTATTCTCCTCAATTTCCAACATCCATTGACGATAACGATCAATTTAATCCTCTATTATAAATTCATAAACCCCCCTTTTTTTTACCAATAAATCTTTTCTTATTGATCAAGGTATAATCGTTCCCTTTAGATTAAATTTTAATCGATTATGCTCATGACATCAAACTTTCGTACTCGTCTTAAAAGTTTAAACTGATTAATATCGTAAAAAAATCAGTCACAAAAGATGAACAAAGTTAGTTGAAAAGGCTAACAATGGAGGAATTTGGGTTTTTTTCAGAGTACAGTGATCATAAGTTTTGTGTGAGACTGTTGCTCTCTCATCTCAAGTCGAAAACTGCGAATCTGTGATGCTGAGGGTAAAAACTTTAAAGTTTTACACAAAAAACTAGGCTAACTTTTACTCTTATGGCAAAAACTAGGCTAACTTTTGAGTATAGGGATTCGTAGAAGCAATCCAGAGAGAAATTAGGGTTCCAGATCCGTTTACTTGAGTGTAAAATATTAGACGAAAACTATTTTTTTTAGGGTTTATACCAAGAGTTAAACCCTAGAAACAAGTTTTAATTAGTGATATATACTAGAATGTTCTCACAATTTAATAGATATGTTCTACCCAAAAGGTGAAAACTTTAACTCTATTCTGGGTTCTTATCCTGGCCTATTGGCGCACAACTTGATATTATTCATATATAAATTATATAGATCAGGTTTTAAGTAATTAAAAAACGATACAAATTAAAGAACGGATAAATCAATCATAGCATAGGTTTCCCAGATCCTTGAAAACGATCTAATCCAGACATGACTTTAAAAATCAAGGCGAAAGACATGATCATCATAATAAACATAAACAAAAGAGGAAAGAATAATTACCAATATTGAAGAACAAAAGATTGAAACTTGAATTGAATATTTGAATTACAATGGAAAGGGAGAGAGAATGTAAACTTAAAATAAGACTAAAAAAATCTCTAAGGAGTATTTATAGGAAAAATCTGAACAACTTATCTTTAATGCGGGCCCAAACATTTTCTCGGGCCCAAATATAATGACTAGATCTAATCTTCATTTAAAGTCACTATTCAGCTTGTGACATTGGAAAGCTTTTTGAATCTAGTTTTCAATACCTCTTGAATTACATCAATTCGATGTGTATAGCTCAAGTTATATCTAAAACAATAAGAGCTGGTCAAAATCTTTTATGCTATGTTTGGATACAAGTATTTCATTTGAAATGATGGAGTCTATATATATATGGTATAAAGTCAATGTATTTTTACTCAATGTATTTAAAGTATATGGTGAATGTACCTATAGTTGGTGCTCAATGTACCTCTAGGTTATAGTTGATGTATTTATCTCTTCTCACATTTCTTACCATAAGAAATTTCTCACCGGAACCCAACCCTATATATATATATATAAATACATATATAGAAGTAGGCTCATGTGAGAAATGTAGTTTTGGTGAGAAGGGCGAGAAGCAATCACAACCCTTTGATCACCAAATGAAGGGCTAAGATTAAATTTGATTTTCCCTCCTTACTCCTTTGATAATTTGGAGTCAATATATATATATGGTATAAAGTCAATGTATTTGTATTCAATGTATTTATAGTGTATGGTGAATGTACCTATAGTTGGTGCTCAATGTACCTCTAGGTTATAGTTGATGTATTTATCTCTTCTCACATTTCTCACCATAAGAAATTTCTCATCGGAACCCAACCCTATATATATATATATATAAATATATATATATATATATATATTTGCCTCTCGCTTATACAGAATAAGTATATTGCAAAATTTCTATAAAAGATTTATTATTTATGAATAAATTTTGAGTGTTAAGAGAATTTGAAAATACAATTTTACAATAAGATGGTACATTCGATTTTTTAATTGTGATTACGTGTTTTAACTAACGCTATTAATGATTTCAAAAATCTAATATTTTATGGAGGATTTTAATACATACACAAATGTCAAAAATGTCCTCCACTTAACGAACAATTATGAATGATGAGTAAGGGCGGTGTGATAATCCACTTGAACACCACGGCGATCCCTTCCCGTATATAATAGAGCTGAATTGATGAGTGAAATTTTGACGTATATTGAATATTTATCTCTAACCTTTCTAAATAATCCGTTGCTCATTATTAGTTATATATCTCTTTTTATATATCTCCAAATTAAATCTTCCAATAGTTGAATCTTAATTTATAAAAGTGGAGAGTGGAAAAATAATCTCAATTTATAAGTATTCAAACATATTAAAGTATGTTTTTCCTCGTTTTACTTTTGCAATTTGATTAAGAAAATTAAAGATTATTGCAAATATTAAAATGTTTTAAATAAATTCAGTTTTTTTCCATTTTTTCAACTAGCGCAAAATGAATGTGAACTCAAATACAAATTGAACATTCATTTGTGGTTTATTATTTGACTAATACAAAATGAATATGAACTAATTATAACACTAGTATATATGCATAAAAAGTTTCGTCTTTATGTCTATTATACTAGCCTTTTGGGCCGCACACTATGCATGCGTGACATTTTTATTTGAAATATTAAAGGGGTAACACAAAAAACAAAATCAATAGTTTTTATAAGTTAACATCCATTTTGCGATAGAATAAAATTGATGCACTTACAAATAGTAATTAAAAATGTAATTAATAGTATTGCTTTTTAAGCATGATATATATGAGTCTAGTGATATTTTTGGTATAATTGTTATTTAGTAATAAAAAAATTAACACAAATGAAGGTTTATATTTAAGTTCTTTCCCTTTTTTTTTACAATAATAGAAAATAGAAAAATACGTATGAATATGTAGTGTAACACCCCTATTATTGGGTGATCAGCAGCCCACTAGTAGATATTGTCCTCTTTGGATCCTAGCCCGCAAGGATTTGCTTTGGAGTGGAACGGCCCACCAAAAGGCCTCTACTTGATTGAGGTATCTATCTCTATATAAAGAAGCTAAGACTTCATTCTCCTCAACTTCCGATGTGGGATGACTTTTACTCCCTTTTCCCACCCATTAAAGAGGGCCTACGTCCCCGAATGCACTACAAGACACCAAAATGGGCCCTAGCCCCCTTTAAGGGGTGGGTAAAGGGAGTAAAAGTCATCCCACATCGGAAGTTGAGGAGAACGAAGTCTTCTCTGTATAGAGATGAATACCTCAACCTAGTAGAGGCATTTTGGGTGGGTCGTTCCCCCTCCAAAGCAAATCCTTGCGGGCTAGGACCCAAAGAGGACAATATCTACTAGTGTATTTTAATTTTTACAATAATCTTAGTTTTTCATAATAAATTATGGAAAATTAAAAAGTAAAAGGTGTATTATAATTTTTTTTTTTTTACAAGTGTAATGAAATAAAATATTTATCTATTTATTAATTTATTTATTTTTATTTGGAAAAGCGTTAGTTTCTACAAATAATTTGTCTATGATTAATATTATCTCTTGAATTGTGTTTTAATAATTTTATCTGGTATAAAATTTAGTGATTTTATATTATATTTATTTTATTTTCATTCAATCATTCCACCTTATTTTATTTTCAACTAATGATTCTCTGCACTTGTTGCCAATTGAACTTTGGATCAACCAAGAGTGGTATTTGAACCCACTTGTGGTCGGCCAATGATCTGATGAGGTAGATTATATTTGTGGCAAGTTTGCTTAACTATTTGGCTTACTTAATGTCACACAACAATATAGTTATCCCACCGAACACGAAGAGCATACGTCGTAGAAAATGAAACATAAATTATTAGTCAAGGATCCAGACTCTTCCAGAAAGTTCTAGAAGGTTTCATAATAGTATGGATGGTGGTAGAATATTTTAGAAAGGGCGACTCTAGAATGTTCAAGAGTATTCTTATAAAAGTATTCTAGAAATGATGTGTTTAGAATATTCAAGAATGTTCTATAGTATTATTGTAGGGATATTTTAGAAGGGATGCTTCTAGAATATTCCAAAGTGTTCTTGTATGTACTTAGAATGATTCTAGATTGTTCTATGATGTCCATATAAGTTGTAATTGTGTAGAAAGTTCTAGATATGAAGTAGTCTAGAACCTTCATTTGAGGAGGTTAGAATATTATAAAATTAGGCATGTAGGAAGAGGTGTTCCCTATAAATACCACATTAATCATCCAAACATTTTCCTCTTCCTATTCTCCTAGCCGGCTGCATAAGAGCAGCATAAGGGTTGAGATTTTTGCTTGTCATTCTCCTCTCTCAACCTCACAAACTTAATCTCAAATTTCTTGTTGAGTTTTAGGCATTTTTTCTTGGCGATCTTTGAAAGCATTTTGGGAGAATTGTAGTGCATATTCCTCAACCTTTTGTCAAACTAAATAACACTATCTTCACTCTATAAATTATATAGTTTAGGATGATAGTAATTGGTTTAAGATCATGTAAGGAATTGACTAAAAACAAACTAGACTAATTTGTGTTGTTGTTGGCCTTAAAATTCTGATTTAACAAGGAATTATATAATTATTTTAGTTCTGATTTTTGTATTTTTAGGCTATTTTTCAGAAGTTATTTTTAGATTTTATTGATGTGAAAATTTCATGAATAATTATATTGGAATTTTAAGTATAATTTATTTATTATGATAATTGTTTTGAGAATTTTTATATGATTTATTCCATGAATTTTCATGTGGTATATTTGGCTTTATAAGTCTGATTTTTCGTGGATTTTGGGCTTAAAATATTGGGATATAAATTGGGATGATAATTTATTTAATAATTAGTTGTAAATTAATTTTTATGAATTGTTTTGCAATTTTTGCTTTTGTCCAAATTGAGGCGAAATTCTGCCCAATTTTTGAGTGATATTATCATGTGTTATGATTTTATAATATTTTGGATTTAAGGGTGAATTTTTGTGATTTTTGATGTTAATTATGTTTAGTTGTAAAATTATTGAATGTAAGATTTATTGAATTGTTGAATAACATGTGATGAATTTTTTTTAATTTATTTTCTAGAAATGAAAGCTGTTGGTCGAGTGGTTTAGATGGATATTTAGCATGTTTTTAATTTTTTTTAGTCTTGTATTATGTTTGGTTATGTCCTTGGTGAATAATGGAATTATTTGCGCATGTTTGATTAATTTTGAGTATGTTTTGGTGTTGGTTTTTTAAGTTATATTATTCCGGACAACAAGTCTATATGGGATAAAATTTATGTTTGTTGATGTATTTTGACTCTTAATTCTGTCTTTAATGGTTGCTAAACAATAGGAATTGTTTGGGTACAAGATTGGTTGGAATTGGTATTTTTATGATGAGTTTGTCTAGGTTTTTTCGTCACTTATTTTCGTGAATGTGTAAATGATTTTAAAATATTATTGTGGAATTTAAATTGGATTAAGTATTTGGGCACATAATAGTTGTGGGTATATATCGGAAATTATTTATTCTGTTGATGGTAAATAAAAGGAATTGGAATGTTGTCGATAGAGACGATATATTTTATCCTCCGTAGTTCATATTGTGTCTGTCGAGTTATGTTGGTTGTTAGTTAGAGCCATTGGGCTGCGGGACTCAATGGTTAGATAAGTTTTAGCTCCTTGGATTGCATGACCCGACAACAATATCTATTAATCTGGGTTAATTGTTGTCGTCTGGAGGCCTGGAGGTGTAAGTCCATATTTTGGGCATCCGTCCGGCAGCGGGAGTTTGGTCATTCTTAGACACAACAACTGTGTGTTGATCGTTGGTAGTATAAGTCCATATTTTGGGCATTTATCTGACAAACCTTAGGAAGTAGTACTGCGGGATACCACTAGCGATCGTTCCATCTACAATCACAATCTTTCGTGTTTATCGTTGGTAGTGTAAGGCCATATTTTAGGCATCTACCTAACGAACATTAGGAAGTGGTACTGCGGGATACCACAAGCGGGATACCACAAGCGGTCATTATATCTACAAATATGTGTATTATGTTGGGTAGTTGAGAATAATTATGTTCATAACTCTTTTCTGGGGATTTGGGTTCTACTATTTGTGGTTTATTCGTTGTTGTTGAATTTCTTATCTTTTGGATGAAGTCTATATTGGTTGTGGTGTTATATTGTACTAATTGTTTTTGCAGTTGGGTTGAGTAATGGTTGTCTGAATTAAATAACTTGGCTTTTTCCTGTTATTTGTTAATATTGATTTGACTCCCTGATATGTGATTCTAAGCTTGTGTTGCTTGTGTTTCTTATGTTGAGGAGAAATGTGAGTTATTTTACTCGCCACTGACAGTAGAGTTGTATTCATTTTCAGATGCTACATGACTGCAGGATTGTAATGGTTTGGACAGGGTGTGTAAGGATTGATATATTAGGGTTCTTCCCGTTAGCTTAGCCACCCTGAATTTGTATAGTGTGGCGGGACTCTTCACTTAATAATTTCTGTGTAAGTACATTTGATTCCTAGAATTATGTAGAAACGGTTGAACCTCAAGGTTTGGATTTATGTTTCGTATTGGATTATTGTAGTTGAACTTATTATTTAACTCCTTTTTGGGTTGTATTACCTAGGACTATGGACTTAATGAGCTTTATTGGCTGGCCTTTGGATTTTGAGGCCTCAATCTTTGTTGTCTTCATTCTTTCTTTTAATGTTAATTAACTTAGAATTTAAGTGACGCTACCGTACAATTGTCGCTCCTCCGCTGAAATCCTCTGTTTGTAAGGACGGGGTGTTACAATAAGTGCAACTATTTGACATAAAATAGAAAGAAAAAATGTCGAATCGTTGTAGTTAATAGGTTACGGTGAGTAGAAAATTAGAAATGCATAGTAAGATAAGAGGAAAATCTCATATTACATGTAAGTGATGAATACAATGAATGAATACATAGCAAATAACAACATCTGTAGTGCATGCAGTTAGTTATTGGAAAATTTGTCTAAAAAACCTTGAAAGTTCTAGCATTTTGTGAAAAACGGCCTGGATTTTTTTTTTTTTTTTAAATTTAACAACATAAAGTTTTAGAAAACCTTTGGTAGCACAAAGTTTGGATGGAAACTTCAAAATATAACACAATTATTTCAAAGATTTAGCCTTTAGCAATAATTCAATAGAAAAAAAATCTGGAAAAAAGAACACAATTGGAAATTCTAATTCACCAAATCTTCATTTTGAACTTCATTTACCCCCCATATTTCATAATTTTCATCCAAGAGTTGTGCTACCAAAGGTTTTCGACAACTTTGTGTTGTTCACAAAATGCTAAAACTTTCAGAGTTTTTTAGACAAATATTCCTCAGTTATTTAACTAACTTTATTACAAATGTATTTTAAGGAGTATTATTTTAAATTTATTATTACATTCCTTACTTTGATTAGTAAATTGAAAGAAGATAAAATTTTCAGTTCCCACAAAACGTAGTATTTATTTACCTAAGAAAGTCTAGAGGTGGCAATTGGGCCATTTGGGTCGGGTCAATTTGGGTTTGAGGGCTATTGGTTTGGGTCAGGTTGGATTCGAGTTTTTACCAAATAGATTTAATCATTTAAAGGACTTAAAAATCAAGATTAAACACTTTAATGGTTGAGTAATTCGGATAAGGTAGGTTTGGGCCAATAAATTCATGTGAGTTCGGGTAAGTCTCGGGTCGGGTCATTCTTGTTGAGTCTTTTTTCACCTCTAGGAAAACCTAGGTATGTAAATGTAAACTCTTATGTGAATTTATTTCCTCTATTACTAACCAATCAAACAACTTTATACAATTCTCATAAGTTCCATTTAGTACTCCTTAATTAATTAAACATTCACAAATTTAAAATATATGAGAATTTTTACTTCGTATGCAAACCAAACAACACCTAAATTTCTAGTACGATGGTATAACAAAAAATCTCATTGATTAATAATAATAGGAGAATAGTGATTGGTGAATTTAGGGCAATTAGCTAACCTAACATATTGCATACATTCTATTAGAGATTTAGAGTGTTAATAAAAAGTAATTGATAATTGGACAATAATTAACTTATAATTATATAAATCCATGATCTCTAATCACCATCATCCTTCTTCTTTAGGCATCGACATAACATAAATAAAACAAACAAACCGGCTACTGCTCCGATTGCGATTGCCGCTATTTTCCCAAAATTTGCCCCACCAATATTCTCTGTCAAAAAAAAAAAAATTAAAACAAAAAAAAAAAGTTAGAAAAATCATATAGATTTTGATCAACAAGCATACTAGCATATATAGTATGCAATAGCCGACAACTAACGACCCGTTTCATTATTGATAATAAATTGTGCCTATAAGAATGATTTTAATTATAATAATTTAGTAAAGGAAAACCTCATAATTTTCACACAAAATATGCATATTCTCATTCCCATAGCTGGAAAGAGTGATATTGAATGGAAATATATATATTTGTAAAGAAAATTCCGTAAATTAAATGTAAATCAGCACTGCCGTGAAAAATAATATATGTTGATTTACATAATAAATTTACTCTCATTAGTCATTACTTATTACTACTATTATGACCAAATATCAAACAAATCATTAAAGTTATCCTAAAACAATAATAATTATCCTCGGATAAAAAAAAGTAATAACTTTGAGGAATTCGTTTCTTTTTATTCGTTGTTGCATTTATCTTTTTAAAATGTCCAATTACTACATACGGAGTGTTGGTTAAAGTTTTCTCATAGATAGTAATAGACTAATAGTCATTGTACAATCTTTTGGATATAATTTCTGCAATTTTAGTTCAATTTAAATTCAGACCCGGTAAACTAGGTTAATCTTGTTAAACTTCTTTTTAATAAGGGCTTACTAATTAATATGTAGGAGTAAGATCTTTATAATCAACACACCTTAATTTGTTGGTTTAATACTTAACTATAAAATCTAATAAATTAATTAAAGTTAGTTGTCATAAAAATTACTCCCTCAGTAATGAATTATTAGCAACAATTTTTATTTTTAGGTGTAACAAAAAACTTGCAACAATTTTTTCCAATTCATTTGACTCCTTTTTTTGGCAAAAAAAAAAAAAAAAAAAACAACACTATTCCCCACTTATTTTTCTCTTTGTTACTTTTCGCTCTCTTACTTTTATCATCATACCACATAATACCTCATTTACTTTTCCTTATCTTATTTTTCTCTCTTTTTCTTTTATCATTATACTATCTAATACCACAATTAACCTATTTTATCAAGAATTCCGTGCTAGTCCAAATATTACTACTAATTCGTTACGAAATTAGTAGTTGTCATAAAAATTGATCAAATCTTTATAACCTTAACTCTTAAAAAGAAGATATAGCAGCTAAAAACAAATATAGGGAGTATCTCCTGCATATAACATTCCACGTGAAAATATTCTTTCTTACTCCACTTGAGTAGAAAACAAACAGTTAAAGTTAATGATTTTGACCTTAAAAAAGCAGAGCTAGTATAGTACTCCTCAGTCACAGTATAATTAATGGTCAGTACAAAGCCGTCAAGTAAGATGCATGTCTTTTGAACGGAGGTTGACGTCTTAGGCCTCCTCGTCAAAGGCCGCCAAATTTCGCCACCAGATTTGGGTTCCAACCTCATCATATGTTGTAATTTTTTATATATTCTTTATATTTTTTTCTTCTAGATGAGTATGTTGTTTAAACGGAATTCGATGAATTGTAATATCGTCCGATTCAAGGCTTAATATTATCTACATAATCTCAAAAAATTGTCGTTTTAATTAGGGGTTAACAAAAAAAACTTGTATCCGATTTTCGATTCGGTACTCGATTTTTTACCCGAAGAAGTGGGTACTCGATCTGATTTTCAAAACTGGATCGGGTAATCAAACCGGATACTAGGTCGGGATTTTTTAAAACCGGATACCCGGTATCCGGCTTTAATTATCAAAAAATAGTTTTTTTTATTATTAACAAACAATTTTTTATTTTAATTTAAAATTAGTTTTTTATTATTAAAAATATTGTTTTTTTAAAATTTTTAAAATTTTTTTTTTTTAATTTTTCTTAAAAAAAATTACAATTTGTCTTTTATTAAAAAGTTTTTAAAAATAGTTTTTTTTAATATAAAAAACAGTTTTTTTAATCAAAATACCCGGTTTCCAAAACCGAATTTCCTGTTATCCGAATTTCCGAATACCCGGATTATTCGGATTAGTTCCGGGTAAAAAAATTACTATCCGAAAAAACAAGTACCCGATTTTCGGGTACCCGAAAATCCGGGTGCCCGACTTTGCCCACCACTAGTTCTAATACGAGGAGTGAAATTCTGAGTTTCAATCTAATTAGCCGCATTTGAAAAAAATTCTTATTAACTTTTTCTTTGATGTATTTAAATCGACTAGATTAAGTCGAGTGGCCTAGAGAGGCTATAATAGGATCAGGACGTACTCACTCAAGGTCTAACACCATCTAACATTATGAATTTAAAAAAAGTAATAGTAAGTAAACATTATTTTTACCTCCATGAAAACCATGACCATGTGGGTTGAATTCATAAGTCAAGTAACACAATTCCAAGTAAACTTGTCCAGAAATAGAACCTTGACACTCTTCCTCAATAACCTCAACAGCTTCAACAACACATTTTGCACATTTACATTCATCTTGTACTATTCCCACATCACATTGAGCCATGGCATGAAACCCTTCATGATTAATGGAGTAAAACCCATTATTTTTAACCTCGCCTTCGGCCGCCACCTCGGCCTCTAATGCCTCCATTGCTTGGCTCCTCATCTGTTCAAAATAAACACTTGATGATACCACTTCTTGATTAGTTTCTCCACATTTCTTGTGCATGATGTGTTTGTTGAACTCATTATTATCATGATGCTCAAGAAGGCTAAAATTATTGTCATTGTACCCATCTGCCTCATATTGCACATGACACCCTGAGAGTTGTACCCTAGCTGCCATGGAATTACCTTTAATTTACATAAAATTTGTTGTTAGTGATAGATGTTACAATACATATAACTTTGCCAATTATATATATGCATGGTAATTAAATATATATTAGTAATTAGTATGAGTTTATATGATACTAGGGTTCAACTTGATGATTAGTTTCTAACTTTCTTTATTAAGAGGGTGCGTTCTCTCCAGCTTAAAAAAAAATGAGTTTGAGGTTTGATAATTATTTAAGTTCAATTCAGGTATAATATGTTTCAATAAGTTCAATTCAGGTATAATAAGTTTCAAAAATTATAATAATTTTTTTTTATTTTCTAATTTTGAATTACATACCGTCCGCCATATAACTTAATACCTAAAATATAATTAATAAGTTTAATACCTAAAATACAATCTATTTAGGAAGAAAATCATTAGTAAGTCTATTGAATGGTCAAATAACTTAATTAGGTAAATATTTAAGGTAAAATCTAAGTTTATTGACTTACATATATAAAATATATTTAATTTATTAAACTATATATCTTACCACATAAGGTATTTGACATGTTTTGAAAGCTCTTCATACACTCATTGCATTTGTGATCATCCAAATCTTGGCGACATTGAAATAGACCCGAGAGTGAGCCTTGATCTCCCACCACGACAAAAGTCCTATCGAATTTGGTTCGATAGGATTGAGTTTCAAGCTTCTCGAAAAGCTTATTTCGTGCATTCATATATTCTTCATTAAGATAATTGTGTTTTTGTGATGAACAATGGTGGAAAATCAAGGTATTATGGTCTTCTAAGTTACCATTTACAAAAGAAATTACAACTATTATTACTAGAAAGAATATTAGTGAAAAAGAAGTGAATAATTTGGATAAGATTAAAGACATAGGATTTTTTGATTCATTTAACTTGCTTTGTTTTGATTGGATTTCAAGTGCAATATAGTTAATTACTTAGATTGTGATTTAAGATTTGACATAAATATATAATTATATGTATATATATATTATTAGTATTATACATATATAGAGGTTTGGCATGGTAGTTTAAGACTTTGAAGGAATTTAGGTTGGTCCATGTGATTTTTGTTTAATAGTGATTAATTCTTGCCTACTTTTATCGAATCATTTTGATATAATTGTGGGGCTTTAGTGATGCAATCTTAGTGTTTGTCAAGCGAAGTAGATTAAGTTTGGAACTCATATCTTCAGCTTACTAAATAGATCTTGATTAGGTAAAAAGCTAAGGCTACGGGATTATGTAATACCTCCATATCGCAGTATTCGATATACAAACTTCTAGGCAAAAAATCGACATTTTTGATTTTGTTTTAGTATATGATATATTTAATTTGGTGCAAATGAGCCAGAAGGACGGTACATATAGTACATATGGAGGAAGGGTGGTAACGATCGAACCCCACACCTCAAATACGTATGCGACACGAATTACTTTGATGCCACTGCACAATAAGTCAATCATTGGATAATAATAAATTGTTACTATGATTATTTTTATTATTATCATGATAGTGTCGCTTAGTCTAGAGTTACGAATTATGCGAAGGCTAAATAAATTAGAAATTTTAACCTTTGATTATCTAAAGCTTGATGCATAGCTAATACAAGCTCTATATATAGTCATATATATATCGCACGGGTACTAATCTAGTAGTCATAAAGGCAATGCCTAATATAAGCTAAATCACTAAAATATATAAAATAAAAGGCTAAACCTTAATTTACCACCTTAATTTACTTCATGTAAACCGTGCATTGCATATATATATATATATATATATATATATATATAGATAACAATCTATCAAAATTTTAAAGTAGTCATTAAAGAGTGACAATTTGTATCGAGAAAGGCAAAGAAGAGGAAAATCTAAAGGTAGGAAAGACAAATTGTTGAATTAAAAAAAAATGATTTTTTTTATAAAAAAAAAAAAAATAACACATGAAAAACTAAAGATGTTGTTTTAAATATTTAATTAAAAATTATAGATTATATTTTATAGATTATAGATGATGCAAAGATAAAAGACGGACTACTGAATGCCTTCGAAGCATTAATTAGTTATGTGAGAACCTTCACAAAAAATGAAAATGTTCAACATCATTTACACAATTGTGATTGAGTGATTTTCCATATTTCAAAACATGGGACTTTTATCCAATATTAGGACACTCGTTAGCAAGATAGAAACTTTTTAATTAATGATATTTTCTAAATTGTATCCTGATATGTATTTTGCGTTTTTTAAATTAATCTACCCTTCTAACAAGTCATGCTCCTCATAGTTAATATTACATTACAAAATTCATTAGCTTAGTTTAATTTATCTTTTTTTGAAAATTTTCGAATATATACCTCTAAATGTCTTGGCTAAAATCTAATTAAAGAATAAATTAAGTAAAAAATAACAAATATTTTAATAAAAAAAATGGAAAATTTACTTTTAAAGGTATAAACTATGGGCAGTCCAATTCTAAAGGTATGAAGTTTCAATTATACCTGAACAATACCAACTTTATGACATTTATTTGCAATGGGAGGTATTAATAAGTTGATAACCAACTATTAAGGGTTAATGTGAATACGTGATGACATATTAAGGGTTAACAACAGGTTATAAACTTACTAATACCTCTCAATATAAGTAAAAGTCATAGTTGGTACTGTTCAATTATAATTAAAAATTTGTACTTTTAGAAGTGAACCGCCCATAATACCTTCAAAAGTATTTTTTCATTAAAAAAAATATCCAAAAAGGATACAACTTATAAAATAAGGTGATTTTAGGTGTATAAGTTAAAATTTTAAAATTTTATGGGATACAGTTTAGAAAATCTAAAACCCTAAAATTAAATATAAGGTATTTGGGAGTGTGTATACAATATATATTTGAATTTCATATTATAGTCAAACCAAATTCATCTACTATATTCTATTGCTTTTCCTAAAATTGGAATTGGATGTTTGGCTTAATAATGTATTGATTCCGTTACCCAAACGCATCCCATAGGCCACAACAATACAGGCATACAGCCAAACTGCCAAACCAACATTCGTGTACACCAACAAAAAGTCAATTATAAAACTATTATCCTATAGATATAAAATATTACATTATTTACTTTACAAATTCGTATAAAATTATTTTTCCTAGCTAGGAGAAAAAATATCTCTTACAAACAAAGAAAATATTTCTTTAGTTTCCGCCCCTTACTTCCTTACTTTTCCTTTCATTTTTCTTACATAGTAGTAAATAATGAAAAACTTATATTGTAATTGTGTTTTTAATTGTGAATTTTTTTTCCATAAAAATCATATTACATTAAAAATGTTTTGCATCCAAGTAAATGGAGCATTATGTTTGAATTTCACTGCACATAGCGGCAAAATTTCTTCATCACCGTACTTGTCACACTACATTGACTAAGAAAGTAGTGATGGAGGCCATGGAGAATAGGGACGAACATGTCAAGTTGCACTTCCACAATCAGAAAAGACATAGTTCTTTTATAACAATCTCTAAAAGTGACTCTCAGAAGCTCACTCAAGGAAAACCACTTCTACATTACAATATTAGATCATGAGAGGGGTGAGTATCACTCTTAAAGAACCCACAAATAAGGCTTCGAGTAGGGGAACAAAGAACCAATTCAAGCCACTCGAAATTTGTCATCTTCATATATACACACAGAGAGGTGCGGCTTAGAAAGAAGACGATAATGGTGTCAATGAGGTATGCTAGGAATAAATGTATTGGTCATAGAGGACCCCCAAACACAAAGAAAGATGAGGAAGAAGATAAGACTAACCATACCTTCCCCTAGCACAAGGAAAACACTACCTCTACATTACACTACAAATAATTGGTTGATTAACGACGGATACACATTAATGACGGGCTTAAATTCCATTGCAAATGTAGATTTTTATGGTAGTTTTTAAGCCCGTCATAAAAATTCACCTAATACCTAACCGAAACTCTATTAAAATTGAATTAATTACAACGGGATCGAGACGGAAAAAAATCATTAACAACCCCCTTTACTACGACGGGGTCGTATTTTTACACCTCATTTTCTATGACAGGTTCACATTTTGAGACGGAAATTCACGTCGTAAATAACATCTTTTCTAGTAGTGTTACAACAACCGTCTTGACTACTAAGGATCGTGAAGAACATGATACATAAGAAGCATTACGTTTAATGGAAGCCTCTCATCTCGATCAGAGTCTCCTTTATTGCCATCAATCAACGGATTTCGCTACCATTGTACCTCTTTCCCCAAGCCTGGCATCCCCCCCCCCCCACCAAAGTCCTACTATATTATATAATCTAAGATTAAAGATTTCAAATTTCTTTAAATATATAGTTTCTTCGTCAATTACAATTTGAAATTTATTAATAACTGTAATCTAAACTATAACAGACTCGTTAATAATTAAATTTGATTTTTAGCTACTTTTAGACGTGAAATTTTGTGAAAAACCAATTATGATTAGGGGTGGGCAAAACTGGGTACTCGGTTTTTTGTAATGGCACCGGAACCGGTCCAACCGAGTAATATATTTCCGAAACCGGAATCATCGGGTACCGGTTCCAATTATTTCGGGTACCCACTTTTCTTTAATGGATGCGTATTTTGTTCAATGACTTAAATTTAAATAACAAATCAACCTAAATTAAAGGTCAACAACTACATATTCTCTATTACATATATTTAATTATTTTCTACTAAACATCCACAAATAAAGTCTCCTTAAACACAAGTTTACAATTTTGAAATAAAACATACTCGTACAAGTTTACATAAAGTCATAAACACAAGTTCACAATCGGGTACCCACCGGGTACTGGTTCCAAAATTTCTGAAACCGGAACAGTAACGACTAGGTAGTAACTTTTGGACCCGAAACCGGACCCATTTAAACTGGGTCTAGATAATTACCCAACAGTTCCTAATCGGGTCTAGTTCCGTGGGTGGGTACCCGAATCGGTTGTTGGCCCCTAATTATGATTTTTTTTTTAGACGGAAAGGTATACGGGTGGGCCCTTATACTGTTCCTATCGCAGGATGTCAGTATAAGGGGGGAGGGGAAATCCCAGCAAACGCTGGGGTGAGGACTCGATCCTAGGGCACGGCCTGGGAACGAAGGCCACGACCTCTGCCTCGGCCCCTAATTATGATAACGTTAGCTTGTTGACAACGGTTATCCTTGGTGGACAAAGTGGCTAGGTTGCTTGGAAAATTGGAAATATTAATTACTCAATTAGATTTGGTTTAGGGCAATGTATGGTATGAGATTGATAAAAGTAATGGATTGTCAACGAACAAATAAAAGGGAAAGAGTAATATACAATATTACTCTAGCTTGCTAATTGTTTGGTATCACTAATTAAGGAAACATATAATCATATATAGTTTCAACCATTTGGAACAAATTGTTTCCTTTAGTTTTAGAAGAATAATAAGGTTAAGGGGATTTGTTTCGGTTTCTCACAATGCATAACAAATAAAATGGTAACGGTAATAATATTTTGTAATTATATATGTTTCCTATGCTAATTTTTTGAGATACCAAACAACCCCGGCCTAAATTTTATACAGTATGTATTACCATAATGATTGAAATATTAGTTTCATATAATTAATTTTTCTTTATTTTAAATTAATTAGTTGGCTTAAGCCCTTAAAAACTTGAAGATCGGAACGAAATGAAAAGATTATTACACGAGGTACATATATCAAGTGAGCAACCCCTGATCGAGATATAAGAATTCTCTATAGCAGCACGTGCAAGCTAAGACACCAACAACATTATTCCAGAAATCATCTATGATCAGCTTACGGCATTGATTTATATGATTAATTTATATGACGTTCACAATGTTAAGGACCAAGATTATATATATAATATAGAATTCTCACCTTCTCGCAAGAGATAGAGATAGAGATAGATACTTCAACAATAAACTATAGGTATATTACGCAAAAATACATTGACTTTATTATGTCATAGATACATTGACTCTAAATTATAAAAGGGGTAAAGAGGGAAAATTAAATTTGATCTTAGCCATTGATTTGTTAATCAAAGGGTTATGGTTGTGTTCCGGGCCCACCCAGGTGGTCAAACCCGTACTAGTGGGCCCAAATCCTAGGCCCAGTTCTGATAGGGCTAGGTCTACATCAGATATTCTACAACGAACAAGATGATGCCACGTGTCATCTGACTTGGTAAAACCTTGACCAGGTTATCACTGTGTGTCATGGGCCAGGCCCAGACGCAGGCCCTGCTAGTTCAGCAGAACCCTAATCGGGGAACCTAATGCCTATATAAGGATCAGTTCAATCATTCCAAAGGTACGCAATTCATAATTTACAAACTCACATCACACTGACCCCTTACTCCCGATATCTGACTTAAGCATCAGAGGGGCGTTCCCGGGTTCCACCCCCGGGTTAGCAATCTTTGATTGTTTTGCAGGTCAAAACCCTAGCAAGAAGTGTAAGGAGTCCGCATCAATCACATCAAAGATCGTTGACTATTCAACAGTAGTTCCAGAACAGGAACAGGTTGTTTCTCACCCTTCTCACCAAAACAACATTTCTCACATGAGCCTACAACATTTTCTTCAAACATCAAATACTAAATCTGGAAGTTCTGGAACAACTCTTGCTTTTCCTTGCAGAAGCTCACCACATTGGAATACATACTATGAAAAATGTTATGTTTGGCAATAGTTTTTGCATTTTTGCAACAAAGTAAAGTGAACTACAAGAAATTAGTAGGAAGTCGAGATATAATCTCCCCCCCACTCCTCTGACAATAGTAAACTCGATCATGCCAAAGATGTGAGCAACAGCATGTACCACAATGTCTACTCGAGCCCTGGAGAATACCGGAACCCGCTTAAGCTAGCAACGTAACAACCTCTCTCGCTCTCTAAAAATTCCCCTAAAGAAGAAAAGGAAAAAGGAAGAAAATCATAGCCAATTGCTTTGGGTAACGTGTCTCATACTTGTCCCGCTTTTACTACGCTGCAACAAACACAACACGACCAGGTATGAAGTTAGACAACCCGAATTATGTCAAATGTGAAGATTCCCGTAAAGTCAACACACACATCAAGGCATTTATCCCAAGAATAAAGTAGCAGTGCATCTGCAGGTCGAAGAGTCTCATCTTGCTCCCAATCCGGTCAATCCAACATTAACCCCCTTTTGCATGAGCAGAAATCTATTCGAAATTGGAAACAAATATCAACAAGATATTATCAATACTATTATTGGTAATACGAAGTATTATATAATATTGAAGCATACCACGTACAACCACATATATATAATTATTAATTAATACTTGGTGCCGGCAATAACTATTAATTAATTATTAATTAATTCATTATACCAACTATGCTATGCGTGATTGCGTGCCATCTTATGCTACTAGTAGTATATAAAGCATGCGGGCAAGGTGCCAAATTATATTCGTAAGTGCTTCATATCCATCTTGATTATTACATGGTTTTCAATCATGTTGAACTTATTTGTCACCAATCTCTCTCTCTCTCAGTATATATTTGTTTAGGTCATGTAAAAGCCTATATGTGAGTGTGAAAATAGTTTGGAATTAAGGGGAGTGTTGGGAATAAATCCCATATTGGAAAAATAATAAAGTTGTATCCACTTTATATGGCTAAGGGGTTACTCCCCTTACTACCCTATGGTTTTAAGGTTGAACATCCTTTGTATTGTAAAGTGGATTTGCACACCCCCATAGCGGGTGAGGCCCAGGCTTGTTTGTCAATATTACTATTAATATATATTTCATCCGTTTATTTTACTCTTATTTATTTAAAGAAATTATGGGTGCAAGTTGTGTCTTTACAATTGTGAAAAGTAAAAGCATTACATCTAAACAAAAACAAAGGTAGTATTATTTTCACACTTGCCAATGCCGTATTATTTATATTCGTAATATCTGTTGTTATGTTTTCTCAAAAATTAGATTTCTTCTTGTTGTACCCCATATGGTGCACTCAAACGTGAGTGCACCACATTAGAAGATGAGGAGAGACTAAACTAACTTATAAGTCTAGGAGTTACTCCTCCTATTACCAATTGATTTTAGGATCGAACTTTCTATCGCTTGTAAGTGACCTAACTCTCATCTTCCATATTGAGTTGCCCAAGCCTGTTTTCTAATATTCATCAAATTTAACACTTCGATTAAAAACAAAGCGAGCTGAGTACGGTTTAAATAATAATTTGTTTTTTTTTTTATATATATAGGAGCAGGAGGAGGAAGAGGAAGAGGAAGAGGAGACGATGACGACGAGCGTGGTGGAAGCAACGGTAGTGTTACCAGAAGATATAAGTGAAGTAGGTGTATTTGGAACAATAAAATGCCCAAACTTCGACCCACCGACGGTACTATTCGAGCAAGACGAACAGAAGCCAATACGGTTAAAGTCATATGAAAAGATACCGTTAAATAATCCAAAGATGCAAGTGCCTGATACATGGGCTGTGGTCACCCTTGAAGTTGATGCCGGCATCGTCGTTGACGATATAACGGTTATTGCTGTTGATAATCCTGAATTTGGTTTTCTCGATACCCAATCTCAAGTCGTTCCCGCACCCCGATCTGTCAAGGTTGAAGTCAACATCGCTTAAATTTTATTACTCCCTCCGTCCATAAATAATAGAAATAAATGTTTTATTTTAATAAAAAAATTGGAGTAATTAATATTGGACAGAAGGGGTAATTTTTTTTTAATTTTAATTTCGGTCTCTTTGTCTGTCTGTTTGTATGTCTATTTGTTTGTATTAAATAAAATATTAATTTGGGTTTTGTAGGTATGTATTAAATAATGAGTATCAAATATTGCTTCTATGTTTTGACTTTTATATATTTTGATTTGATGATTAATATTTTATATTTTTATATATATGCTTGTCTTGTACTATGCTCCCTCAGTAACTCAATAGTAGTAAAAATTGTTTTAGAACGCTTTTTTAGACAAAATAAGGTAATGGGTATTATGTGGTAGTAGGATATTTTGTTAATAACCATCTTTTGTAGGTAACTTTTTGTCTAAAACCATATTTTGTAGGGTTATTTGCATAAAACCATCTTTTGTAGCTGATTGAGTTTTTATCCACCATCTTTGGACAGAATCCGGCGAATATCGACCATGTGAGATGCAGATGAATCACTTAAAACACGTTTTTTTTTGTTCTTTTCCAATTTTTGAGATGAATTGGGGTGGAAATGGGGGTTTATATTGGGTTTTAATGGGGTATATATGAATGGTAAATCAGTGGAAATGAGGGGATTGGGGGGGGGGGGGGAATAAGAGAAGAGCCAAAAATATGTGTTTTAAGTGACTCACGTGGTCAGTCTTTGTCGGATTCCGTCCAAAGATGGTGGTTAACAACCCAGTCAGCTACAAAAGATGGTTTTATACCAATAGCCCTATAAAAGATGGTTTTAGACAAAAAGTTGTCTATAAAAGATAATTATTGCCAAAAAAAATGCTATGTGGTATAACGATAAAAATAAGAGAGATTAAAGTAGAGAAAAGTAGATAAAAAGGAGGGAAAGAAAATGTGGGGCATATTTCTGTTAATATTGTGTTAATTATTGTGAGTAATAGCAATAATATAAATTTGTTGTTATGTTAAAATTGTGTTAATTATTGTGAGTAATATTGTGTTAATATTGTGAATAATAATAATAATAAGGAAAATTTGACAAAAATAAGCCAAAAATTGATCGGTCTTCCATAAATAAGACAAGCTTTTGAAATTTCATAGATAAATCAACATTTGCACTATGTCAGCCAAATTTAGATTAGAGAATTTTATTTTCCGTCACCTCGACCCACCGAAATCGATCTCTACCGCCACATGTCTTACTTCCTTATCTTTCAGGGATCTCCTTTTTTTTGGATTTCTCGGTTCATTGGTGTGGGCACACAAAATTTTCTGACCTAAATTTGGCTGACATGATGCAAATGTTAGCTTATATTTAGAATTTTAAAAGTTTAACTTAGTTATGGAAGATCGGCCAAAATTTGACTTATTTTTGTCAAATTCTCCTAATAATAATAGTAGTAGTAGTAGTAGTAGTAGTAGTAGTAATAATAATAATAATAATAATAATAATAATAATAATAATAATAATAATAATATATACATACATATACTTCCTCAGTTCCTCCGTTTCAAAAAACATGTAACAATTGGGGAGGTATGAACTTCTAGAAATTTTTGGTTGTGAAAGTAGAGAGAGAAAGTGGGTATATATGTGATTATATGAGAGATAGAAAGAAAATATTTAAAAAACTGAAAAGATTAAAATTGTTGTATTTATATTGAAACTTTCTAGAAAACAACTATTACATTTATTTGAAACACATGAAAGTATTTATATTTTTTTATTTTGTGAAAGTTAGGGCTAAAAGGGGCAAGTACAAATATATAAGTGGTCCATGATTCACTATCCATGCATGGAGCATGGAGGTATATATAGACTTGTGAGTCATAGCCTAGTGGTTAAGTCTTGCGAACATTGAGTCTGAGGTCTCGAGTTCAAACCTCACCTCACGCATTTGCGATGATTCCTTAATTATATATCTTCCCCCTTGCGGATGCGTGTTTTATATTATATACATTTGACTAATAAAAGGATACACTTGATACAAATTAAAATGGCTAAATCATATCATTACCCTTACATAACCTATGTAGGATTTGAACCTACGTCTCTTGTGCATCAGCACAATTCAATACTCTACCAATAGAGCTAATAGGTTTAAGATAACATGTTACCTTATATAACCTAGACGATGTTACCAGTCAAAAGGTACCATATATATATTTCAATCTAGAAGATGAAACCAAGGATGATCTTAAATTAATATATACCATCTAAAAGTAATATGTATTCTAACAAATTAAATCAAATCAAGAGTAAAGACTAAAGAGTTAGTTATCATAGACATTTTATCAAACACCACATGCATGTGCAACATTTGGTCTATGAGAAGAAGTGGCCTAGTAAAATATCATTATCAAAGACACTTGATGTGCACATTATTTAATCGAAATCCAATAAAATAATGAGAAAATAAAATGACTAAAACAAATATGAGGCGATGATTCTCACTCTATCCATAAATACAAAATAATGATCAGGCTCACAATGCCAACAACAAGGAAAATGAATTTTGACACCCCTCCAAAATCAATTTTGGGGTGCCAACATCACCACCCCAACAACAACAACAAAAGAAAATATTTGTTAATAATCACATTGATCCACACAAAGGGAAAATGAATGAAGAGAGATCGAGAAAGTTAACGGTTAAATGAAATGAAATAAGACAGTTTAGGGTGATTTTACGTGAGATCTAATCCTAATCGTTGATTATTAAAAAATAAATGGCTCAAATTAAGAGTTTTCAACAAAAGATCCAGGCCAGTTTTCACAATATCCTATTCTTAATATATATGTGTGTTGAATTGCTCAATAGCTCAGATTAAAAGTTTTTACTTTGAATTAAGAGTTTAATTTTTACTTGATTTTATTCTTTTATATATATATATATATATATATATAATATATATATAGAGAGAGTGTTACTACTTCAGTGTTAATTGTTATTTATTGCAGTACTCATATTATTCTAAGTACCACATGTCCTTAATTTACTTGTAGCTACAAAATCTGTTGAATTACATAAAAATAGAGCCTGATATTAAAATATGAATCCTATTATTGGAAGAATTAGAAAATATTCTTTTAACTTTTATCCAGTCAAATTCTATTTGTGAGAAAATTAAGGACGAAAACACATAAACAAAGCTCTTCAATTTATTTTTATTTTTTGCCAATATTTTTTGTTATTTTACTTTCTTTATCAAAAAGAAATCCATTTCTTAATATCTACTATCTCGTCGTCCTTCTTTTGATCTTCTCTCTAAAGATCAATTACAGGACGACGAGGAAAAATAAGAGAGGTGGCGGATTAATTTTAACTTTAATTTTAATCCACCATAGTGAATTTATGTACTTTGACATCCATTATTATCGTTGAATTTGATTGTTTTGAATCACATTCAATTACAATAATAAAAATTTTAAAATGACAGAAGCCTTTCAATTGTTACAAATCAATGTAGTTTCAGCTCGAGACCTAGCATCCGTATCAAGGTTTATGCAAACGTACGCGGTCGGGTGGGTCAACCCGAACCGAAAGTTAACAACCCGGGTTGACTATAAGGGCAATAATTGTCCTGAATGGAATGATAAGTTTGTATTTAGAGTCACACCTAAGTTTCTTTGTTGTGAAACTTCAACAATTGAGATTGAGATTTATAGTCAATCGTGGTTACGTGACACTCTTGTCGGGTCGGTTCGGGTATCCATTACAAACCTTTTGCCCCCAAACGAGTCAACCCGTCGATCCGTCGCACTCCAAATTCGTCGCCCATCGGGCCGGCCACAAGGGATCCTCAATGTCAACGTCTCGATTTTGGATGGATCTAGGCATAGCATGCCACTCTCTATGGTCGGGCCAGCAAGTGAAAAAGAGGCCCGACCCAAGCCCGATTCACAAGGGAGCATTATCTTAAGGCGGGCAAAGAGCGAGCGCTCTTTGACCGCTGGTACAGATGAACAAGAAACCAGGGCTATTAGGTCAAACTGTAAAGGGCCGGAGCCTAGCCTGGCGCCAGGCTCGAGCCTGGCCCCAGGCTCGAGCCTAGGTGGCTCCAACTGCAACTCCGATGTGGGCCCATCGGCCTCAGTGGTGGCGGCCGCGATGGCAAAGGGGATTTACATGCCACACACGGGGCCGCCACAAGGAGGCGGCCCCGGTCATCATGGTGGTCGTCGTGGTGGTGAAAAGAAATATCATGATGATGATGGTAGCTCCATCTTACAGTACAAAGATGAGCAAAGTGAAGAAGGAATAATTACAAAGATTGAGAGATGGAAAAAAGAATTAAACAAACCATTACATGATGGAGGAAAAGGTGATCATATAGGTAATAATAAGAATACAAGACACAACAACAACAACAACAACAAACATAATAGGCATCGACGTTCAAAGACCGAAGGTGGTAGGGTGTTTCGGTGTTTTGGAAAGGCTTATGGATTTGAGTTCACAATTGTTTGTGGGGGTAATAATAATAATAATAATAATAATAATAATAATAATAATAATAATAATGATAGAAACAATAAAAATAGTAAGAAAAAAGTGCAACATATTTCTTCTTCAGATGATGATACCAATAGCCAATCTTACATTGTTCTATGATTTTGTGATGATAGGGAAACAAAACGACGTCGTACCACTTAAATTAGCTTGCTACACCGCGTCCATAGCTTGTGTCATTTTAGCCAGATTTTAATTATATGTATATTGTGATCCAACAATTATAGATAGTTGAGATTCATTTGGATGGATAGAATGATTATAATTATTATGTATATTAATGATTTTACTCCTTTGCATTTTTTTTTCTTTTTGTTTTGTACGAGTACATTTTTTTTTTGTCTTCCCAAAATTTACATATGGTCAACGAAAAATTAAACTAGCATTGTAGGAAGATAGAAGAGAAAGGTCAATAAGGAAGGTCAAGTTTTTTTCGTCTCAAAGAAAAGTCTCTGACCTATCAACTTAAAGTAAAAAGATTTAGCAAGATCTGTGTACGTAGAGGGCCAAATGCCCTAGTGACACACGATAATCTACAGCCTGGTTGGCCTTCTCGAAAAATATGAATCAAAATTTTGAATTGAAGGATGTGGTGAACGTCATCCATCAACTTCTGGATCTTCCAAGCGCAAGTGAATTTTCTCTACAAAATATTTGAAAAAATTTAGTTATGTCCTTCAATAAAAATAGAGGAGAAAATAAACTAACAGGCAAGAAGAAGACTATTCCGAAGAGCAGTAGCCGCCTCGGCCACTAAAGGATACATATTACCCAAAAAAAATGAGAAGTAGCAACAATATAGTTACCCTGGTGATCTCGGAGGAGAACACCTGCGAAAGCAGAATTGTTACGAATAGCCCGCACCATCAAAATTTAATAGGTTTTTCTCAATTATACCCATGAGGTATTGGGATTTCCCAACTGTAGCCATGAATTTTGAAAAGTCATTAACAACAAACTAACATTAATTTTCACCACCACAACTACCAAATCAACCTAACAAAAGTCCACCACGCCCCCACCTTAAAGTAAACGACGCTAACGTTTGTGGCCTATAATTATATTTTTTGGCTACAGTTAAAATTTTTAAAACCTCATGGGTATAATAGAGAATTTTCTAAATTCGTGACTACAGGTGGGAAATCCCAATACCTCGTGGATATAACTGATAGTGAGACCAGTGGAAAAATGTAGGAATAGGAGGATCGAGAGAACCTGATGATTTTGACTGAAAGTGAGCAGACAAGGTATCAATGGAGAGGTGAGCTTTCCATCTATCATTCTTGGAAATAATAATGCGGGCCTAAGTAAACACAACAATAGAAGAAAAGGGCTTCTAATTAAAAACTACATATTTTGTTATGAGATTTCCATATACTCCATAATATATGTAAGTTTTTAACAATGAGATGATGATGCTCCCTATTATATGTAAGATAGATAAGAGTGAACTCACCATGGGACTAGAAGGTAGGGAAAAAGCCCAACGAATAGACTGATAGTAACCAAAATTGGGCCGGGGTAACAACTGGGTAATGGAGGAAAAGATATTCGTGAGTTTCGCTGGAAAATTGACAAGAGGGCACAGAGGAGATAATACGTAGAATCAAATAAATTATGTCAAACTTGAAGACCATTATGTAAATACTTGCTACCTAAATATTTGTAATTTAGGATTAATATCTAATTTCCAAATGCAATAAAATTCCCATTTGGGAGAGTAGGTAGAGATTGATAGAGAAGATAGATGTTGAATAGTTCTTGTGCTATATATCTCTATGAACTCTTCTTGTTATGAATTTATAAAAAGGCAAAGTGTAGATGGAATCCTGATATTTAAGAGTTACAAAGATAAGAGGAAAATTCGCTACAAGATTTGAAAGGTGGAAAACCTTTCAAGCAAATCATTTGAAGACTATAAAACCCACCCAAATAAGGAGCAATTATATTATTCATATCAATTAGTGTAATACCCCGAAATTTAGGGCCAGAAAATTTCGCGGTTATTAGTTCTATTTATTTATTCTAAGTCCAAAAGGCCCGTTAAATTTGGACTGTTTTTATTTTATTAACCTCTCTTTAAACTCAAATTGGGCCAAGGACCCAATCTTTTCCTCTCTTTTAAAGCTTGGCCAGTTCCCCCTTGTGTTTTTGGGCCAAGTATTATTATCCATTCTATTTAATTTGATTAATTAAATAAATTAATTTAATTAAATAATATTTTAATACCTAAACTATTTCAAACCTAGCCCAAATCCATCCTTTTGCTAGGTCCATTAATCCCCTCTATTTCCCCTTGTTCACGGCAGCCTAGGTTTTTCTCCTAGGGTTTGTTTTGCTCTCTTCCTTCTATATATATGCTTAACAATTGTTATTTGTTCCTAATTTTGCTAAAGCTTTAACTCCAAAAAAATATTCTTTCCTCTTCCCTCACAAAAGCCGAACTACATTCACCCAAAGTGGTGAATTTTTCCTTGGAAATTTAAGCGATTTAAGGTAACTATGCTATTTCGTTTAATTTCAGTACAAGTTAATCACATAGTTAATTAGGATTAAAACATGAAAATTGTTAGGAATTAGGGTCATGATCACCTAGAAAATTTCAAATCATATGATAGGATATTATGTAATTTTTCTTGATGATAATATGTAATCTTTATGAATTATTATGAAATTTTCTTGATTATTTTATGTAGTTTCTTGAAATCTTTAATTGTTGAATAATTACTTGTATGAATTTATTTATTAATCAAATCTTGTTATTTCTTGATGAATTTTTCGTGGAATTTTATTTACTGTTTGATTATGAATCATGATTTATTTCGTGGCAAAATTCATCCTTTTATTGCTTATAATAATTTAATCTTTCAAACCGGTAAAACTGTCCAGATTTGGTTTACGAATTTATTTAGATACTTAATCAATTCGGATGGCTATGAAATTTTAGGTGGAAGTCATTAATAATGTTTTACAGATTGTGTTAAATTTTCGTAATTTTTAAAGTTCGTTTGAAGTGGAAGAAAAATCTGAAACTGAATTCAGCCTAATATGATTTGTTAGTTATAAAATTCTTTAAAAATAGTAAAAGATGTTATTTTTGGATGAAATTTATGCACGTTAAACCATGAACCTACATCTAGCTCCCATCAAAATTTACATATTATTAGAGACCTTTTAATGGTGGTTCTTAATTTAATACTTTAAAATCAGATTGTGTAAAATATGGTGTTTTAAGGATAATTTTAATGTTTATTATAAATTTCGCTATGATTTATTGGTTATTGAATTTAATTAATTAAAGACGTAATTTTTGGTATTGTTGTTCATGATTTTCGAGTGGTATAAAATATGAAAGGTACAATTTTTATCATGTTTTATGCAATTTTTGGTGATAATTATTAATTATTCGAATTATTGTTAATTGAACTGATTTTGTTAATTATTATGTTGATGAATTTATCTAATTAGTAAACTAACCCTAAAATGTCGAGTAGGTTAGTTATTGTTGACCAATTTTAGTTTAATTATTTTGGCTTACAATATTATTGGAACAATTTTGGGAATTAGTATTATTATTATAATTATTAATATTTATAATTAGGGATAAGTTATAATATGAAAGGGTAATAATAATACGATTAAAGGACTTAGCTATTATTATTTATTATTATATTATAGTTAAGGAAGTCGGTAGGGATAAGTTACAATAAGGATAATAAGATATTATTAGGGAAGGAAAGGAAACAGAGTAAAAGGGTAATTATTTGTTTCGATCTCTGGCTAGGAAAGACTTGGTATTTAAGGTGGCCAATATACGTGCCGCACCTCTCTTTCCTGAGACTTCGAACATTTATTCCCGATTACGGTCACCTAGTACTTCTAGTTATAAGAAAGATAATAAGTTAAGATCGCCCCTACGATGACGCAAAGGTCATCAATCGGGTTAATAAGATAGGACGCCCTTTTTGATGATACACGAGTCATCAGATCGGGTTAAGTCGATGCCACTGCCCCATGGGATGAATACACAAGTTCACCCGGGCAGTTCTGGGTCTTAAAATATGTAGTCGTCTAAGTAGTAGTACACGAGCTGCTATTTAGGAGTTATGGCCATAGCTTAGGCTTAGTGGTGCACACGGGATCCACAATGAGCTATAATGACCGGTCCGTTAAGAAGTGAAGATAAATGATATGATATGATGAATGATATGATATGAAGTTAAGATAATATAAGGTACATTATGATAATTAAAGTATAAGATTGTATATAGTATAAGTTAAGTATTAGATGTAATGTAATATGGTTAGTATAAGTCTTCCGCTGTGTATGTCTGTATATGTATAACTCTGGTATGTATAAATGTATTTCGTATGTATGTTTGTATTGTATACGTATTTAGTACGTATCTCTAACCGTATTTTGCAGTTATTATTATACGTATTGTATACGTATTTTGTACGTATTTTTATACGTACCTTGTATGAACATGTGTATGGAATATTATTTGTTTACATGTATTTTCGTGAGTTATCCTATGCTATTATGTGTTTAGCGGTCCCTTACTTAAACGGGACAGCCTAGTTACTCGCCACTGACGGTGGACCCCCCCTCAGTTTCAGGTGATGATGCAGCTGCTTAGAACGGGCTTCCGCTGGATGGGCTTTTGTGTGGATGAGTTTTATAGTTTTACCTTAGCACTTTTAGAGTTTTAATAAGACTTATTTTATTAAATTTCCTAGCATGTTGGGAAAGACATTATTCCAGTTTATGTAACTTAAGTTTTTCGTCCTTTGTAGACTTTTGGGATTAATGTTGGATTTTTAAGTTAATAAAAGATGCCATTACTTTGAATATATAAATAAATGTTTAGTTTAATGTTTAAGTAATGATCCACAAGTCGTTTTCCTTCGTCAAACGACAGCTTAAAAAGTCGGGTCGTTACAATTAGTGTTTACAAGAGAAAATCTCTCACTAATTCCACTCACAAGCAAAAGGAATAAACAAGGAAGATTAGCTTCTCAAACCCTAACTTTTAGTGCTTTAGATTTCGAGATAATTACAAAAAAAAAGGATATTTATACCCTCAAAGAGGGAGAAGCAAAACACAAACAGAGTCGAAAACAGAACCAGAGTCGCACCTCACGACCCTGCGTCACGACTCGCGATTTGATACTGCCTCAACTCTTCAATCTTCACCATGCAGTAGCCAAAACACCCTTTTTAATCCTTTTTTTATGGAAACACCCTATAATCCTCATACACGATGATTACGAGTCATATTGCAACATGATCTGAAACTAACGACTCGTTTACAATAGCTGAATAAAGATGAGCTGAACTGAACTTAATAGAGGTGTATTAATTGAACTGAACTGAGATGAACTAAATTTAATCTGAAGTAAACAAGCCTTAATTAATTTGATTGTAAACGTATCTTACAAACAACTCCTTTGAAGAAAAATTTACTCTTCGCAAATAAAATCCAACACCCGACAAAAAGTAACCATAGAATTAAGGGTGTCTTTGGTTGTGTGTTTTTTAATGGATTGGAATGGAGTTAGAATCCATTCCATCTATTTTTTTGTTTGGTTGATCTTTTAAACTATGGAATCTCATACCCATGGGGTTCTAACTCCATTCCATACCCCTAGAATCTCATACTCACCTCCCCCCATAAGATTGACATTCCAATCTTTTAATGAATTTTAGAATCCATTCCAACCACAAAACCAAACAACTTTAAAGTAGTATGGGTTTTATAATCCATACCCATGTGGTATGAGATTTCATACCAATCCATTCCAACCTAATGAACCAAACACACCCTAACCGTTGAACGTTTGGTATGTACGCTCTAATAATATGACAAATAATATTTCAGAGAACATAAATAACAAAAATCCGTTGTCGTCCAGCGGTTAGGATATCTGGCTTTCACCCAGGAGACCCGGGTTCGATTCCCGGCATCGGAACTTTTTAAATTTTGTCCACCTGTTTCGCTGTTTCCCACTAAAAAGTGATGGTCTGACAATTACCAAGTCTAGTGGACTGGATATACAATGCAACCCATAACATGAGTACAGTACAAGTTGCCCAATCATAATTATAACACATCAGATAAAACAACTTTTTTATTTTTTATTTTTGGACAGGAAGAGATAAACTATTATGGGGTATAATTTTATTTTATTTTATTTTAAGTTCCAGAAACTTAGCTTTAAAATGAAAGATTTGAATTTATTCTATTACATAATTACGCACATAAAGTTATGACTTCTAAGGTATCCAATCCAAATCTTTACTATTAGGCCAAGTCTTATTTAATTTTCACATCTAATTGATATTTTAATTCTCTGCATTTCACTTATCTTTCAAATGCAATTTAACTATGTACGTGGGTGTATATGTGACCAAGAAACTTTGGGTGTGTTTGATTCATCTGAGATTTTTTTATCTGAAATTTTCTAATCTAAAATATTCTGTCTGATTTGAATTTTTCTGATTTTAGTTATTATTATAGTTATAGTTTTTGTGATCTAATCTGATCTGATTTTTTCTGATATGATCTAATTTTTTTTTAAATAAGCACAGGATTGTTACTTTAAGTTGAAGCGGATCCAGAAGTTTTCAACCACTCAAGATATTGGGACGTGTGCAACTGCATACATCTTCAGTAGGATCATGTTCACAATAGCTAAAGGTATGGGGGCTCATATTGTATCTCGGCTCCCCTTCAACTTTTTTGTAAACAGGATGATTTTGTATGTTTGTTTATAATAATAATGATAATATTACTATCGCTCTGGGAATTTTGCTGGTAAGGAAGTTGGCATTAGGCTGTTGTGACAGGCATGAAAAACACCTCCATCGATGTTTGTTTTGACTTGACTGGGTCTTTGCCTTTAACACAATCGCGGATGTCTGATTTCCTAGTTGGTCGTGTGGTGGTTGATGCGATGCATCACAAACATGTCAAATATCATGCGAATTGTGAAGCACTAGGGTATGAGTTTCTACCTTTCTCCTTTTCTTCATTTGGAGAATTAGAGGCAAATGCGTGCTAATTCTCTGCTTAAGCGAATTCAAAAGTTCTCTAAAAATATGGACATTGGGGCGCGTAGTACTACACATATCTTCACTAGACTTAGCTTTGCTATTGCTAAAGGAGTGGAGGCCCGAATAGTATCTCGACTACCCAATAATTTCTTGTAAATTATTTCCATTGTTAATAATAATAATAATAATAATAAGGAATATTTGATTTTAATAATCCAACCTTTTAGTCATTCGCAAATAATAAACCAACCTTTTGATTATTCTTAAATAATCCAACCTTTGTACCAAATTTCATAGAGTGAACCAAAACCAAATTTTAGGTGTCATTTTGGGGTTGGTTTAAGTAGAGTTTGGGTAGTTTAGCGCTAATGTTGTTGACCACTTACCTAAAGACACAAACAACACTTAAAATTAGCTCCAATATCACACCTAAAATTTGGTTTTGGTTCACTCTATGAAATTTAGTACAAAGGTTGGATTATTCAGGAATAATTAAAAGGTTGGTTTATTATTTGCGAATGGCTAAAAGGTTGGATTATTAAAATCAAATAATAATAATAATAATATATAAATAAATAAGTGTAAAATTGAGTTGGTTCACCAAATAAGCTGATCTGAGTTAAATTAACGGGTTGGGTCTGTATTAGATCATGGGTCGTCGAGGTGGATGGAGTTGATGGATTGGGCTAGGTTGGGTCACAAATTTAGGTTGAGTTAAATGAATAGGTTGAATCCAAGGATAAATTGGGAAACCACAACTCATGATCCACCCATTTAATGGAGCGCTCAGTCGATTCAGTGATGGGAACAGGTTATTCATGCTAAAATTCGAGTTGTGATTGGACCAGACCGAGCCTAACCAACTCATTAGCACCCTCTATTGAAACATAACTAGTTTTAAGCCCATGCTATGCACGGGTGTTATTCTTTTCTTTTTTTTTGAAAAAAATGTCTTGTATGTTTCAAAAAGCAAGCAATTTAAAAAAAATCCTATTTGATTTTAATTAAATTTATGCATTTTTTATTTAAAAAAAAATTAGTATTAAGAATTTATATTGAAAATTAAAATTAATAAAAAAGAACAAATTAAATAAGAGCAATTTTTGATAAATGATAAAAAAAAAATACTAATAAAAGATAAAATTTACTTTTCTTCGGCATACCATAAAAATAACTTGTATGGGATGATCATGAAAATATATATATTTTTTTTTGGGAAAAAATTCAATTGGTAAAATTATGTTTGTTATTAAATACAAGTAACATATTGATGGTGATAAAAAAGAATGATGGAAAAGTAATTGACATGAGGATTTTTTTTAATGAAATAGAAATTATAAAAGAATGTCACATGAAAATTTTTCTCTTTTAAAATATTAGTATAGATCGTAAAAATAAGCAAATGTAACAACTTTATTGAATAGGTGGAGTATCATTTCTTCTTTCACACTGGGTGTGTTCTCTTCCCTTTGTAAGATGCATTGGATAATGGATTGGATTAGAATGGTTGAAGAGGATTAAAATAAATTAGAATGGATGAATGAGCTTAGAATAATGGACTGAACTATATTGGATTGAAGGGACGTAATTATATTACTACGGATTAGAGTGAATTGAAGATATGAGATTGGATTATAATTGATTAAAATAAATGTATTATAATAGATTGAATTGAGATTGAAAAATTGATATTGTAATCATACGAAGAGAACACACTCATTGGTCTCATGAAAGCTTTTAACGAAAAATAAAACTTTTTTACGATAATAAATCTATAAGTTTTTAGATGATTAAATAGTTAGAGCATCTTACAGATGACATGAGAGATGATATTGTTTCGGAACTACATGACTACATCATTAATCATCCAACTTGTAACGTTACAAGCTGATCGATTTTGAATAATTCAACTAACTTGTGTATTCACGGAACATCCTAGACAAAAACCATCATTGATAATATTCCCTTGTCGCATTTATGAATAAATTTTGATTAATTTTACAATTAATTGTATTTACGATTTTTAAAATTATGATTACTCGTTTTAAATAAGATTGTTAAAAAATTCAAAAATCAAATATTAATATTGAAGATTTTAGTACATAAATGATAAAATTGTCCCTAACTTGACCAACTATCATAAAAGATTATTAAGGATAGTGTGGTAATCCATTTGGACACTGTCGTGACCTTGTCTCTTCCCTTATATATATACTTCCTCCGTTTTTTAATAGTTGCAACAAATTGATATTTTTGTGAGAGATACAAAATTCATTTGTTACGACTATTAAAAAACGAAAAAAGTATATATATATATATATATATATAAGAAAAATTTGCCACTAACCACCTAATAAGTACCAAAAGTTGTGAACAACTACCATAATTTTTTTTATTAAATTTAACTACCAATTAAGTGCCAAAAAGTTGCAAACCACTACCCATTTTTAACACTGTTAACTTAAATCACAATTAAACCTTAATTAAACCACTTAAATTTTAATTAAACCTTAATTAATCTTAATTAACATTTTTTATTAAAAAAAATAGAAAAATAAAAAGAAAATCTGGGGGAGGGGGAGGGGTGGCTGAGGGTTTTTTTTTTTCTAATTTTTCAGATTTGTTTTCTTTTTTTTAAATAAAAAGTGTTAATTAAGATTTAATTAAGACTTAAGTGGTTTAATTAAGGTTTAATTATGATTTAAGTTAACGGTGTTAAAAATGGGTGGTGGTTTGCAACTTTTTGGCACTTAATTGGTAGTTAAATTTAATAAAAAAAATTATGGTAGTTGTTAACAACTTTTGGTACTTATTAGGTGGTTAGTGGCAAAATTTTCTATATATAATCCATTTTCTAATTTCCAATAGCATATGCCATTTGACAAAGCATATTCACTCTCCATCCATCCCCATAAACAATCCAACTAGTACTAGTGGCTAATCTATCAGATCACAATTCACAAACATCGCCTTTCATTATCACAAATTCGTATTTATTAGCCAACAGCCATCAGCACATCGTGAAAAATGCGTAATGGCCCATGCATGCACATTGCACGCACGCCAAATTTGTCATTAGTCAATACTGGGTTACTACTTACTAGCTAAGAGCCTGTTTACTTCAGTTTAAATTCAGTTCAGCTCTCAATTTTCCTTCTCTTATAAAATATTACTTTCAGTTGTATCCAATTCAGAATAATTCAGTTCAGTTCAATTCAGTTGTATTCAGTTGAAATAAATAGACCCTTAATAATTTAGTACACATATATGATACATATGTAAAATGTTTGTATCATTGACTTATTGTATATTTGTGGTTTTTATTTTTTTGGTAGGGTCTTGGGCTGGGCCTATTATTAGATCGTCGCCTCGTGGGGTTCATTTTTAGCTTAAACATTATATAAATTGTACTACGTAAATTGGATTGAATGGATTGGATTGTAATTCTATGAGTAAAATACACCCTTAATTAAATAATTGGGGAATATATAGTAAGAACATTTCTGAATTCTGAAGCACTTAAAGGCTGGTAGGTGATTAACTTGTGACTTTATAGCCCGTTTAGTAGTCATCATAAATAATAATCATAATGAGAATGAATCTATATGTAAATTTAGAAAGAAAATCAATATTCGTTCTCATGATAGTCGTAGCTTACCTGCTGCATATTATATTTTTTCCCCACAAGTATTCATTTATTGGAATCCAATATTACTTTTCCCAATGGTAATGGATGATAATAGAAAAATGGAGCTCGGGAATGATAACATGGTTTACTCAAGGGTTACAAGTTTTCATCCTTAACAAAATTATACTTTAAATCCGTTTTCATTACCCCAAGTTATTACCAACAACCAAACAAACCGATAATTTCATGAGCTAACACCGACACTATCTACAACGACTTTACGAAATGATTTTGTATTGTTTGTCATGCATCAATTGTTTTATTATTTTTTTTCCAAAAAAAAATCTCCATTGATAAGAAATAAACAGTACAAACAATACATTGTGTTAAAAAATGAATACTTCATATTATACTTTACGAAATGAACATTTTGTTACAAATGTAAATATTAAACATTTTATTAAAAGAAATGAATATTATACTTTAATAAATTAACATTGCAAGATGTATATGCTAGTAAAGTTAAATGAATATTGTGTTAAAAAAAATAAATATTGTACTTTAAGAAATGAGATTTTATTAGATACTTCAAATATTGAACATTTTACTTTAAGAAATGAATATTGCAAATTAGATATTGTATTGAAAAAGAAAATGAATACTTCCTCCGTTTAAAAAAAAACGCAATAATTGGGATATCACGGACTCCTAGGCAATTTTTTGTTATGAGAGTAAAAGTGATAGAGAGAAAAAGTAGGGTATGTGATGATGTGAGAGATAGAAAGAAAAAACTTACAAAAATGGAAAATTAAAATTGTTGCATTTATTTTGAAACATCCAATAATAATAGAAATTGTTGCGTTTTTTTCGAAACGGAGGTAGCATTATACTTTACAAAATGAATCTTGTGTTGCACATGTTGAATATTTACTTAAAAAATGAATACTGTGTTTTAATAAATGAATATTATTACAAGTTGTATATGCTAATAAAGTGAAATGAATTGAATTTTGTGTTAAAAAAATGAATATTATTGTACTTTAAAAATGAATAAAATCTTCAACTGCCTTTTGTTGATCTATTGGAGTGGTCAACACTGAAAGCGGCGATTGGTGGTGGAGAATAACACTCAGTGTGCGAGTGAGGAAGATAAACCTGCATGTGTTTTTTTTTAGAAAAGAATTTGACGTGCGCCGACATTAGGAGCATATTTTGAAATATGGTCTCGAGTCCAACTAATACCTATTGTGTGTATTAGTAACAATAAATATATACAAGATTGTAAATGAAAATTTTTTATCTACCCACACTGGCTAGTACCACCTCCCTTTTTTTTAGTTTACTAACTTGATTTTTCATCAAAACCAATAAAGTAGTTGGGTACTCATATTTAATTTATCATTTAATTAAACAAATCATAACGTACTCTTATTTGATAATTTTGCATTATGACTTTTTTATTACAAAACAAAAATAGTTAAATTTATTTTTTAATTGCAAGCGTTTGATAAACAAAAAGATTAACGACTTTTTTCAGAGGGTACCCCAGAGGTTTCACAAAATTCATGAGATATATAGTCATATTGTTTCAAGAATATACCAAACATCCTTGAGGTTTGAAATAAATGCACCATGCCCTTTTATGAAAAATTGTTGATTTTCGATGTTATTATCAATGATTTATAATCAAGTCATACATAATCTTTCTTATCGTCATTCTGATATCTAATCTTATTTAAAAACATTAGAATAACATCGAAAAACTAATTTTTTAGTCATAAAAGGATATATGATACCTTTTTTAGAACCGGTGTATTTGATACATTCTTGAAACAATATGGGCCTATAGGGTGGTGATTTTAGCACCCCTCTGTCTCTCGCATGCATAGTAACTAGGGGCGGGCAAAAAACCGTATCCGGTACCCATTTTTTACCGGAAAATACGGGTACCCGATCCATTTTTTAACCCAAAAAAAGGTACCGTGTCAGAATTTTTTAAAATCGGGTACCCGGTATCTAGTTTTAATTTTTAAAAATTTTTTTTTTTTATTATTAAAAAGCAGTTTTTTATTTTAATTTAAAATAACGTTTTCTTTATTACTAAAAATAGTTATTTATTTTTAATTTAGGAAAACAATTTTTAATAATTTTTTTTATAAAAAAATTCTTTTATTAAAATATTTATAAAAAAAAAGTTTTTTTAAAAAATAAAAACAGTTTTTTTTTATAAAAAATAAAACATTTTTTCTTTATATTAAAAAGTAGTTTTTTTTATAAAAAAAGTTGTCTATAAAAAAAAAACCGGATCCGGATACCCGGTTTTCGGCTACCCGGATTATCCGGATTGGATCCGGTAAAAATGGTGATCCGAAAATCCGGGTACCCGAATTTGCCCACCTCTAATATTAGTAACATGTGCCAAAATAATTTGGGGGTGTTAAAATCATTTTCAAGACATAAATCTCTATTATATAAGCCAAGGGGAGTCATGGTGTCCCCTCAAAAAGTCCATAATGCCCTTTAAAAATTTATTAAAAATTAAATAGCATCACTTTTATTTATTAATGAAAGTTATTACAATTTTTGAATTTTTCAAAATGATATACAATTCGTAAAAATAAATAAAATAATCAAAATTCATATTTTTGAATTCTGTATAAATAGACACCCATTTTAATATAGTTTGTTACAAAAAAAATTTACCTTTTGATTATCTTAGAAATTTGATAGCCAATTTTGTTCATTGTTGTGGAATGACTGGATGAAAGGGGAAATTTTGTTTACGATTATGTGAATGAGTGAATTTAAAAAATATTTCAAATTCTCGAACAAAAACCTTCGATTTTTGAAAATACATTAAAAATATCGTCGCACGCAAAGCGTGCACACAAGGCTAGCTAGAATGAATCGAAGAGATTGGATTTAAACTATATTTCGAGGTTGGAGTCCTAATTGTTCTCTAATTAAATACTATCACTTGTTCAATGGCCCAAATAGTAATTAATTACCCAATCTAATTGGAAACCAAACCAAATTACTTGGTAAGTTTAACCCTACCAAAAGTGGGACCATTCTTCTATAGTGCATAGAAAAAGTAATCTCCACTTCTAAAGCAACGCAATAAATAACTTTAAATAAAAAATAAAAATCCAAAACCCAAACTACCAAACCTTTTTCTTTTCTTGCCTGATTTTTATTTTTGTTTGTTTCTTTTTTTATCTTCTTTAAATAAATAAAATCCACATTAAATCCTAATAAAAAATAATTGACCTTCTTCTATAAATACCTTTCAATCTTAAATTGAAACCTTTTTTTTTTGTTCAAGTGGGTGTTTTTTTTGCGTGTGTTTTGGGTATCTCTGAACAGAGCAAACAGTCAATAATGGTACTCTAATTTTTGTACTTCAATTTTTCTTGAAAATATCGTCAATTTTTTTCTAATAAAGATTGAATTTTTTTTCTTCCCAAATTTCTGGTAATTTTTTTGTAAAGATGTTTTGGTGTGATTGTTTTCACTGGAGCAAAAGCCCAGAAAATCATGAAGTTGCCCACATTCCTGAACCCTTTTCTCTGCCTGCTCCTCTTCCACAGTGGCCTCAAGGTATTTTCTTTAATTTTATTTTTCCCCCTTTTCTTTTAGTGTAATATCACTTTAATTTTTTTATTTAATTTAATAAATCATGGGTTTTATTTGGGTGGATAATTCAGATTTTTTGCCGTTTTGGGGTTTGTTTTTTTGGATGATTGATGATCAAAATATATTTTTTTTTAGTATGTTTAAGGAATAAAATAGTATTTAAAATTTGTTTATGGAATAATTCGAGAAATTTTCACATGGGTTTAAGGTTTCTTTGTTTGACTTGTAATCAGAATTTTGTATTGATTAATTAATTATCCAAAATCACAAATTTGTAACCAAATCTAATATTAGTATTAGTACTACTTTGGATAATTAATTGGATAATCTAATATTAGTATTATCCAAAATCACAAATTTGTAACCAAAATCATGGTTGTTTCTATTTTTCTTTATTAATTGGATACTAATTTGGGAATTGAAGTCTGGGTTCTGTGATCTGATCTGATCTGATCTGCTTTTTGGTGATTTTTTTTTACTTTGGAAATCTTGAGTCTGGCTAATTGCTGGATGCTTTATCTTAATTATTTGTTTTTAAAGTTCAGTGAACTGAAAGACATAAGTTTTAATAGTCGGATAGTGATATTCGCACTCTAAAATTATATTTTACATAACATTACACTTTATGAATACGTTCTCAGCTAAAGAATTAAAGAAAGTACAATGTGGTAACTAATTTTGGAGTGCTAAGTTTCTTACTTTGGAAATCTTGAGTCTTGTTAAGGGCTGGTTTATACTCCCTCCGTCCTAATTTATTTGTTTCATTTTCTTTTTCACATCTCTTGAGACACAACTTTAAATAAAAATATATTTAACTATATATAATAAAAAATTATAAAATTTATATATTTGAATAGTACATGTTGAGACGAATTAAACTAGATCCATCATAACTATGTTTTTTCTTACGTATATTGAATTAAATAAAGTCAACGTTGACATGTGAATAGTGCCAAAGTTAGAATGAGTCAGGTAAATTGGGACAGAGTCAATAATTATTTTATGTGTGTATTCGTAAATTATTTTAGGGAGTATCAATTAGAGTTATTTTGGCTCTCCACGCTTTCCAGAGGTCAAAAGTAGATATTTGTCCTTTTTCCCCTAGGTGAAAAACTGTATATTTCATTAAACTTAAATTTATCTGAACTTATCTTGATTGACGTGTGATTTTGTCATCCATCCGTTAAAAAATTATTACTAGAAAGTACATTATTACTGGTTATCTAGCGTGCCGAGGCACTCTTTAAATTAGCAATATCTTTTACTCCCCGTTCGAATTTGTCCTTTACGTTTATGAAAAAATATGTATAACTATACTTTTTGTACAGTTTTAAATGCAATATTTTCCTTTGTTTTTTTTTTGTAATTTGTACCATGAAGTTTTGTTTTTTTGTTTTTGATGTTGTACTCATTCATTTTCAAAATTCTATAGTGTAGCCTTGAACTAAAACATCATTTTATACCGTGTCCTTTATCGATATACGGGTATTTCCGTATTTGGTTACAAAGTTTGTTAGTTTAGTTTAGTTTAATGAAAAAAATGATAAATTTACCCTCTATAGGGCTATGAATAAGGAGCCAAAAGCTATAATATTTGATAAAATTAAATATTTATTACATCGATTTGTATGTGATTTTGTCATGAATTCACAAATTATTTTCATTTTAGAATGTGTGACAAGGTCTTAGCAAAGTCCTTTTTTGTTTGACTCACAATTTTTACATTTATTAGGAGTAGTATTTTAGAAGTTATTTGTCTTTGACCTTTGAAAGGGTTTGTTAAATTGATATACAAGGATAAGCCAAATGAATACACGTTTGTTGCTTTGTTTGTTATCGAAGCAAACATTTTTTTTACAGAAATATTAATATTATCTGTTACTGAAGAATGTTCAAAGTATGCGATCTGAAAAATAAAATAAACAGAGCAAGAAAATGATTTTGTTATAAAATAAATCAGTTGGTCATCCTTTTCAAATTATAAATAAAGCAATCAATTCTTCAGGGTGACCATAATTTTTTTTTTTTATACTAGTAAATTGAAAATAATTTGGAAGGTAAATATAATAAACTAGACAATGGTTGCAGTAGATGATTACTACACAAAACACAATTTTTTCTAGCTTACAACTTAAGGCCGTGTTATCTTGAACTTTTTTTTATCAGGTCTCAGAACTTATCAGGTTTAATGAGGTCAGGTCAGGTCAAGTTTAATAAGTTATAATTAAGTCAGCTTTAATAGATTTAATCAAGTCAGTTCGAATAAGTTAAAGAAAACACACCCTTAAATGTATGAACTTGTCATATGCTAGAAAGTGAAATGCATAACTTTTGAGAGCAATGTTCTATAATACCATGTTATGTTATTCTGATACCTTCATTTACCTCAAAAATCGAGTGTCGAATCATGTCTTGTTAGGATATGACACCTGGATACTTCTTTCTTTAACTAAAAACTTGGGAAGGGTTTGGTTGCATCTACTTTTCATGGGAAATTTAAATTTCTAGGAAATGTAGTAGCACAATAAAAGGTTGTTTGGTTAACAAAAGTGTGAAATGAAGGAATTTAAAGTTTCTACCTAATGTAGGAAATAATTCACCCAAACCCTCCTTAATTAGCAATTCAAAATTCCTAAGAAATTTGATTTCCTATATCTAAACCAAACACATTTAGCCAATTCCTTAGATTAGAGCTAGTAATTCCCATGTAATGTAAATTATCATGGGAATTAAGTTGATTCCTGTTGCAGCTAAACAAAACGTTGTACTTTTTTTCTACCAAATGACATAGTCCGACAATCATGGGAAGTTAATTCCCGTTGCAGCTAAACAATACCTTGTAATTTTTTCTACCAAATGACGACATAGTCCAACAGTATCCACGTAGACACTTTATCTGTATCCAAATAACATAGATTCACCATGTCTATTTGTTTTGTTTTGTTTGCTAATGATGTTTATGGCATACTTGTGAATTCAACATAGGTGGAGATTTTGCCACGGGAAGACTACACCTTGGAGAATTAGAGGTTGCCAAGATCACCAAATTTGAAAGTGTATGGAATTGCCAACCATCTCGTAGAAATGCAAAAGGTGTAAGATTTTATAGACCTTTGGGAATCCCAGATGGATTTTATTGCCTTGGTCACTATTGCCAACCAAATGACCGTCCATTGTGGGGGTTTGTCCTTGTTGCACGGCCGTTACAAGAATCATCACACCAACTTCCTGCCCTAAAGAAACCACTTAATTATTCACTTGTTTGGAGTTCAGAGTGTGGTTTTATTTGGTTGCCTAATGCTCCAACAGGGTACAGAGCATTAGGCCTTCTGGTCACGGACACACCGGTTGAACCATCTGTTGATGACATCCGGTGTGTCCGGTTTGATTTGACCGAGAATTCCGAGTCTTGTGAAATGATATTCGACGACAACCTTTCGGTTTGGAAGACGAGGCCTTGCAGAAGAGGATTGTATGGAAGAGGGGTGTGTGTAGGAACATTCTTTGGGTGTACGTACGCGATTAGTGAAGAAGATGTGTTAACCACATCATGTTTGAAGAATCAAGATTTAGCCCTAAATGCAATGCCTAATTTGGAGCAAGTAAATTCCCTAATTAAGCATTACGGACCGACGGTGTACTTCCACCCTGACGAAACCTACATGTCCTCGTCGGTGCAGTGGTTTTTCGAGAATGGGGCGGTCTTGTATGAGAACGGGAAGAGTAGTGGTGGTGGCAAGAGGATTGACTCAAAAGGGTCGGTGTTGCCAAAGGGAGGTTTTAACGACGGAGAATTTTGGATAGATTTGCCGGAAGATGATGAAAAACGCGAGTATGTGAAGCGTGGGAAGTTAGAGAGTTCGGAGTTGTATGTTCATGTAAAACCAGCGTTTGGAGGAAGTTTCACGGATATAGCGATGTGGGTGTTTTGCCCGTTCAATGGACCGGCAACCCTAAAAGTTGGATTGGCGAGCTTTTCCCTCCCCAGAGTAGGGGAACATGTGAGTGATTGGGAGCATTATACTCTTAGGGTGAGCAACTTCACCGGGGAGTTGTGGAGCATATACTACTCGGAACATAGTGGTGGTAAGTGGGTTGATGCGAGTGAGCTCGAGTATATTAAGGGAAACAAAGCAATTGTGTATTCATCAAAATGTGGGCATGCTAGCTATGCACACCCCGGTACTTATCTCTTAGGGCCTTATAAGCTCGGTATAGGAGTGAGGAACGACGTTGCTAAAAGCAAGTATTTCGTGGACTCGAGTGTCAACTACAAGGTTGTTGCTGCCGAGTACCTAGGAGACGCGGTGGTGGAACCGTGTTGGCTCCAATACATGAGAGAGTGGGGACCACGATTGATGTACGATGCAAGTTCCGAAATTGAGAAATTAATCAATCGTTTGCCTGTATTCGTACGATTCTCTGTCGAGAACTTGTTGGATCTTTTCCCCACTGAGCTTTATGGCGAGGAAGGCCCAACCGGGCCCAAGGAGAAGGATAATTGGTTCGGTGATGAGAGGTGGTGATCGCCCACCCCCATTCAACAAAGGCGCATTGATGGCCGGGGAGGAATTGAAAAAACCTACAATTTGACTTCATATTAAAGAGTATGTGCATATTTTCTCTGTTTGCCTTCTCTGAAAAATTTCTGAGAAGGCCATTTGATGTAATGTATCAAAGTTTAAATTAAACTCTGAAATTGTTGATCTTCATAGTTTAGAGTGGGGTAATCTCAATTTATTGTACATTTGAGTGTTATAATATAGCTTTCCTATATTCATCATTTTACAGTTTTATTTTGCAACTGTCAGTTGCAAAATGGATATATGATAACTTCATGTATCATGTACTATAATGTTCCAATAATTTTAATGCTTGAATAGTGCAGAAAATGCTTAGAATTTACTGGGTTTTTGTTTGTTTGTTAAATCTGGATGGAGGTTATTTCACATAGTTTGTACTTGTACTTTTTTCAAAATTATTTACAGCCATGTAATGAACTTCCAAAACGTTTAGCCAACACACGTATTTAAAATAATGAGATTTGAACCCAGGACCTTGTGTCTGAAATTTGGTGGGCTTAACTAGTTGCCCATCAAGCCAAAACCTTAACCTCATGAACTTTCATAGCATATGGTTCAGCCAAATATGAGTAATACTTCATCCGCTCTATATTAGTTGTAACATTCTTTTTGACACATTTTTAGGAAAAGATTTTGAGAAGGTAAAAATGAACAAAATTAGTGAAGTAGTATATATTTTTGTTATTACCTATTTTAGAATTATTTTAATTAACCTTTTTATTTACATGCTCAAATCTATTCCTCAAAATGCATACTAAAAAGATATGTTGTGACCAATATAAAACGGATGAAGTATTACAATTTTCAAACGAAAAGTTGATCCGAAAGACATTAGAAAGGACTGATATCAAATTATAAATAGCCTTGAAGTAAGACATAAAAATTAAATCTACTTTCAAAAACCCTCACTAATTAGAGCTTACTCTTTTCACGGTGTTGATTTGCTTTAATTTTCAAGCCATTTTAACTATGTCAAAGGTGAAAACTGCTTCTATTTAAGCAATTACATATATGATGTCTTCTCATTGTCATTAATTCTTTTTCAAAGAAGATCGGAAAGTTCCATGAGAAATTTAGAGCATGATGCATTGATGCCCACCTTAGACATGGAAACTTATTGACAGTCAAAATCTTTCATTATTACTGTGAGGCAAATCAAGTAGCAGACTTCGGAGTTGGTTTTAGGTGTGGATCATAGTTTTTCAAATATGACACTGGTTTTTTTTCTTTTATCCTAATCTTTCTCTTATCATCTGTAACGACTATAAAAATGAGTTAGACTGACTTACTCACATTGGCTATCTTGGTTTATTCTTTCCTTAAAAGAAATTCTTATTTCAGGTGTTTGATATGAGAGATAAAATGTAATATATATTTGGGATAAGGATAAGTATTGCAAAACTTTTATTGGATACCCTTGAAATTTTACGCAATTCATAAGGTATTCCTACATAAAAAAAATAAAAAAATAAAAAATTCTAGCACCCTTTAGATTTGTTTAAGAAGTAACAAACACCCTTATTAGATAAATGATTTTATTTTTCCAATCAATTGAAATGACCCCAAATCAATTAATCTATAGTATCATTCTTCAATAATTACATACTAAGCCATAAGAAGTTTTATAAAAGCAAAGAAAAATTGTTTAAAATACAATTTGATTAGTATTAAATATATGTCGACGTACTATAGATTAAAGGCTCTTTGTATTGCTATTTGAGGATATATGTGACCAACTATAGGTAAATAGCTTGGGATATTGATTGTTGAATCGATTCATCGGTCTGTTTAAGCAATAAATGTACTAACTTTAGGTTATTTGAGTCAGTGTAATCAAAATTATAATACTCTTACTTGTATTTATTAAGGGCATTAATTTTATACATAATATACAACCTAAAAAATTCTTCAAGAATTTTAATAAACAAAAGTATAAACCATGAATTTTGTAAAATCTTATTCTTAAGGGTACTCAATGAAAAATGAAGTATATATTCACAAGGCATGTGAAAAGAAAAACCCCATAAGTGATCATTATGGACATTTTTCCAATTATGTATTTAAAGCATGATATGATATTGACATGTCCATATATAATACAGAGTACTAAAATTAACATATATATATATAATTTTCTCTATTATATTTTTCAGGGCCTATTATTAAATCTGAAATGATGTTACATACTTACATGTATGAGTGGAATCCAACTCATGCAAAAAAACTAATATAGCGTATGCAATTTTTTTATAATTTTTTTTTCTCATAGTAATCCAACCTTTTGTCATTTTGTTTACAAAACGTTTTGATTATTCCTTAATAATTTCAAAAGAAAAATACAAATTAGAAGGCACACTGTTATAATGATGCCAAGTTGTTGTGCTAAACTGCTAATCACTAAAGTTCAAATCCCAACATCCTTATGTTGTTGCATTGTTATAATGATTCAATCCTATTAAGGGGGAAAAAAAAGTACGCACATTTATACCAATAAAATGGTATACATGCTATGTACATTAATTCAATTTAAATGAACATTATTTTAAATTTTAAAAATTAACCAAATAAACATTCATCATCAACTATTAATTAATAATAAGTTACATTAATTAATTGAACGAAAACGACTTTATATTGGTGACTTAATAGGAATTATTATCCCCCATCCCACTAAACAAATATGACATTTTAATGCCTCCAATCTAATCATTTTTATTTTCCTACCTCATTAATTAATTAATTAATTATCCCACACACTCCATACTCTAGTCTCCACTAATGTATTCCTACAAAAGAATCACACTTTTAAATTTTTGACTAAATAAAATCAGAAAAGCCGATTTTCTTTTAGTTGATTAGTAAGAAAGTAAGAATATGATCTAAAATATAACATTATTATACTAATTATTTGGACATAAACGCTTTTGTTGCCCTCAGCTTCTGGCCCCAGTTTCCATTGGAAAAAAGTAAACTACAAGAAGAATGCTAATAAACTACTACCTCCGTAACGAATTACTAGCAACAATTTCCATTTTTAGGTGTAACAAAATACTTGCAACAATTTTTTTCAATTTTATTTTATTATCTTTTTGGAAAAAAAAATAACACAATACCCCACTTACTTTTCTCTCACTTACTTCCATCTCTCTTGCTTTTATGTCCAAATGTTGCTACTAATTTGTTACGGAGGGAGTATAATTTAAGATTGAAAGAAAAATGACTCTTTTATTTATTTATTTTTTAAAAAAAAACACTCAAAATTTAGACTTGTGCGTTAAGAGTTTAATTGAAAATGCAATAAATGAGAGTGAGTCCAACATCTCTCAAACTACACATGTAGGATAATCATTCGAATTTCGAACCCATGTCCCAAGTATATGGGGTTGACAGTTGCTCCACGAAGTGTCTGATGCAGCTACATATACTTCTAGTAAATAAATCCTTCTCTCTTTTTACAAGGTAAAGTCAAATAGGCCCAATGCACGATTTTTATCACATGATTACTGAGCTGACATCATACATAGGGTCGCAGAGTGCCCCAAAAGGAAAGAGGAGGAGGGTAAAAAGATTCAAACAATGATCTCCCCCATTCAACTCCATAATGTTCACCACTGAACTAGGGAAACCTTCTTAATCCTTATCTCTTCATACATAGCAGTTATATACTTGTATTACTCTTGTTACATATTATTTGGAAAACTTCATTTTTTCACAAGTGATGAAACAAAGCTTTAAAAATTATCTTTAAGTTTGTAAAAATTATAACTAAATATTAAAAAACTATATGTTGGACAGATTCAACGAAACCCCACTTACCTATTTTTTTTTATTATAAAGTTAAAATTTTGATCAAATTACATAACATAAATAGTGCAAAATTTAAAGGTTGGAAATAATATGCAAAGGAGTAGTATCCCCTTAATTCAAAATGAATATAGACTAATATACTTTAAGTTTTAACAAAGACTTTAATGTTATTCTTTTTTTTTTTAAAAAAACGACATAAATATCTACGTATGAGAAATAATGTATACCCATTTCTAAGAAATATGGAGTTTGTTAGTATCATTATAGTTTTCTGTCATATTTTTATTATGTGAAAGTATTGTGTCGGACGGTCCGACTGTCGGACCGTCCAACACTTGTATTTTTTTAACAACTCATGAGGAGATCTAGGTTTAGTAATATGTGTCCAGGTCAAAGAAATAGTGTCCAGGTCCAACAACATTTGTCCAGATTTAACAATATTTTTCCAAGCTAAACAAGTTTCACCAGATTTACAAATGTCATCAGGTTTATAAATAGATTTCCAGGTTTAACAATATATGTCCAAGTTAGACAGATATGTGTTCAGGTTTAACAATATGTGTTCAGGAATAACACAATGTGTCCAGTGTTAATAATACGTGTCTAGGTTAAACAAATTTTCATCAGGTTTACAAATTTTTGTCCAAGTTCAACAATTTGTGTCCAGGTTCAACAATATATGTCCAGATTTAACAATATGTGTCCAGGTTTACAAATATGTTTCCAGGGTTACAAATACGTTTCCAGGGTTACAAATTTGTGTCCAAGTTTACAGATATGTGTTCAGGTCTACCAATAGATGTCCAGGTTTAACAATATGTGTCCAGATTCAACAATATGTGTCCAGATTTAACAATATGTGTCTAGGTCCAACAATATGTGTCCAGATTTACAAATATGTTTCCAGGGTTACAAATTTGTGTCCAGGTTTATAAATATGTGACCAGGTTTACCAATACATGCCCAGGTTTAACAAAATGTGTCCAAGTTAAACACATATGAGTCCAGATTCAACCATATGTGTCCAGATCTAGGGGACTGGTATGACAGAAACGTTACGGTCTGACACAATACCTTCTCTTTTATTACTTTATAAAGATTAACATATTTCATGGGCATTAGGGTTAGCTATCGAGAATCTTCATTGACAATGGTACTTGTATATGTAATATGTTATGGAAAATAATGGGATAGTTTTTATACTTTATATGAAATTAGTACTTCGCTTTTAACCTCATACCATATTGCGAGCCTTAACCAAAAACCTAAAAATGAATATTATGGTTAAAAATATTAAAATGAAAAACTAGTCAAGAATAAAAATATTAAAACCAATTTTTAGCCAACCTTTCACAATTAAGCCAATTTTGGCTGAATGATTATTTAACATGTTAGCTATCGAAGTTGTACTCTTACTTTTGAGTAAATTTAGTAAAAAAGTTTTTTCTTCCTCTCTTTTCCACAGTACGAAGTATTATTTTGTGCACCACTTTTTATCCACATTTATAGTTTTCTCTTTTCTCCATATTAGTTTCTTAGTATTGATAAATTTCAAGTGATTAGATATAAAAAAATATAGGGATTATTATTTAATGCTTAATAAAAAAAAAAAGGTGGGTTTTCAATTAAATGGAATGAAATGTGGTTGAATGATTTTATTAAATAAAAAAAGATTATAATTCATCTTAACATCGGTTGCAAACTTGCAACGTTTGCGTCTTTTACATTGGACAACTATTCAAGTAAAAGTAATAATTTTCAAGTGTGAATAAGATGATGAAGATAAAGCTGAAAATATTAATGGTATTACAAATATCCTCATCAAAACTAGCAATTATTCAACTTGATCTAAAAAAAAAAAAGCAAAGGTAAAAGCATTGTAGAAGTAGAATAGGTTTTTTCCCCTAATTTGATTTTTAAAAAAAACTGTGAAACTCATTAGCTCGTATGATGATGTAAACCTCTAACGTCGACGTACACAAGTAACCAAATCACATTACATTCAAACTGCAATAACAAAGCCAGAAGGGACAAGACACTAAGCCACACTATTCCATACAAGCAACATGGACTTATAAACCACTTTAATGATACCAACAGACCAAAATTACGGTCTTATAGAACCATACAACAGACATGAAAAAGACCCCAGAAAAATTAAGAAACTAAAAACTTGAAGAAAAAGAAAAACACACAATTATAACATAAATAGACACAACATCAGAATCTGAATCACCTCCGAAAACACTGTACTGCATAAAACTCTAATCTTATTGAGATATGACACCGTGATCAGAGTTACTGTCAGAGTTGTACATAGGCCTTGGACAGTAATTCGCAGCAGGCTCAGGTCTGGCTAAACCAGTAAGTTTACCAATAATCTTGATTTTAACCTGCCCTCTCTTTGGGGGCACAGTTTGGATTCCTACCCCATTACCTGGACTAAATGCTTTCATTCTAAAGAATGACTAGAATTAATACAAGTATTAAGATGATGAAGATAAACCTGAAATTGTGTGAGCCTATGAAAAGTGTGTGTGTTGAGAAGTGAGTGAGGAAATGGTAAGTGATGCAACTAATTTATATGGTGAGATACTACAGGGATAAGAAATGTGTAAAATCAGCTTGTTTTAAAAGCTTTTAGACTTTTGAGAAGAGTGACCTGCAAGCTTCTGAATTTTGAGCATAAGATATGGGAGGGCGAGCAACGAATATAGTATTCTAGAAACATGAGCATCTAAATCTGTATACTGCATGTATATTTAAATGCACATTAGATTAAAATAATTGGATAGCACCAAAGAACAGTAAAAAAAAAATGGATTCCAATCGGGTGCATGTAATTTTCAAAATTTATAACAGAACACGTAGCATGCGAGTTTTGAGCATCGCATGCTAGAACACAAGGTAGGAGGTGCTTTTTCATGCTAACTTTGTGTACCTCACATGCCGAATATATGTGTACTATATATCGAACTACACGTGAGGTGGCAAGTTTACTGTGCAACTTACAGTTGCACTCCTCAAATTTGGACACATGCTCTTGAGTATAAGAAGGCTACACAATTTTCTAAGAAATGGCTTGTACTAAACAGATAATCATGACAAACCTTTAGTGATTAAAAAGTTGATATTAAAAAAAAGAACTCATACCACAGCAAGTATGCTTTCTGATCCAATAGCAAATAGGTTCTGCACTTCCTAAATACAAAGAGTCATTTAATAGTTGACACCTAAAGCCTTGAAAAATGTTATTTCATGACTATACCCTAAATAGTTAACGACTTTCTATATCAACAAAATGTTGTTTTTATATCATACTGTGATCAGTGATCCCAAAAAATGGCCGACAGTATTTGCTATACATTGTATATTGTAATTTTGTTTGATCCTAATATGGTACAGAATCAGGAATTAGTTAAGCCTACCAGTGTCAAAAGAGGATAGAGAGAATCAACATGACTTAGCAATTGATTAGGCTTAGTTAAATATTCCTATACAAAAAGCAACAATTAGCTTAAGGATCAGGCCATAGCAAAATAGGCAAAAGCCCTAACCAGATCCTTTACAAAAACAAAACTAACCTTTATCACTTGCTGTCCTTGTTAAGATCCTCCCAACTTATATCTTGGCCACATTCTCCACAAACAGTACTGCAACCCACTTTCGTTCCTTGAAATTTCAGTGTGTACAAATGTGATATGTTCGTGCATTTCCGTATCGGCATACTGTACCTTGTATTTATATTAGCCAGTGGATTCAACGTGATTTGACTACTTTGTTTCTGGTCAAATGTTGACTCATCCACCAAAACCCTACTCACTTCCTGCCATTCAATGTCACCCGGAACTCTTTGCACTCCTTCCATATTCATACTTCTTCTGAATACTTCCCATGCCAAATCTTGTTCTTCTTTTGTAAGCTTCTCCTCTTCATTCTCTTGTAGCAGTGTCTCATGCTCATGGAAATTCATAATCCATCTGCATAAAGACGTTGAATCAACAGTGATACTCCGTAATAGATTAGCCAAATTTTCAATAATTAAGGAATGAACAAGATAATTGGAGATTAATTCAACCCAGACAAGAAGCACAGGGTAAGAGCAGCTAACAACAAAATATGGTATTTCTTATGTCTCTTCTCACTGGAATCTTTCCCAAATTCCCTGAACCGATTTTTACTCCACAATCAATGCAGCAGATCAAGATGACTAACATAATTCCACTTTTTTAAAGAAATAATAATAATAAATTCTTGAGGCTTTAATTGACTAGTAATATCTCTCAATATACTTCAATTCGTAATAAGTAAAATTCTTATTTTCTATACATTATTATCAGCAAGATACTTTGGTCAAAGTTCAATATGAAAAACAAATGGGTGACCTATACTAAAATCAATGAAACAGATGATGGATTACTTATATACGTCCAACAGAATAAATTTCTTTTAACAAAAACTCAAAAAGGTAGTATTACCTCTTTATTTTGTTCACTTCTGTTTATAATGAGAAACAGGCGTGCGATGATTAAAGATAAACTTATTACTTTGACATTACTTTAATCAACTGATGTATCACCGACATATTACATAAACAAGCAACCTGTATACTTGAATAAGCTCAAGCAAAATCAACAGCAAGCCCACAGCATATATCAGTATCCATTTCATGCAACTAACGGAAGTATATTAATTATAACCTTCTTTTGTTTCCCCTTAGCTAAGATGCAATGTTGTATATTGGAACAAGTATATTCAAAAGAGAATGCCAAACTTGATGCTGTGTAGGCTTGTCAGTTGTCACAGGGCAACTGAATAGAGTGGGAATGGTAGAAGAAGGAAAACAATGGCAGAATCACCAACACCAACTAAAGTAACTAAACAGCATTTTGCAGTATCTCAAACATGGGAACAAATTTAGTCAAAGAATACCTTAGGCGATGCCGATTAAGTAACTTTTCCATCAACTTATCAGAAGAGCAGTTTGTGGGACAATCAGAAGAATTCAATTTCAACGAGTCATTTAGCTTTCTACAATTATCTGTATCAGTTATATGTCCAGTTTTCTCTATCATATCAAGGTCCTCGTCATCACTAAAGTCAAAGAGATCCGATATCTCTTCTTTAGACATACTCCTCAGCACTTGTTGTCGATCGACCACTCTTGCAGCAAGACCCTCCTTTTTTACCTGTACAACATGCACATCTTTAGGTGACTGAATGGACTAAAAGAGGCAAAGGATCAAGAAAAATCGACTGTAGAATCTTAAGGAAATACCTGACGTTTATAAATCTTTTCTTCTAAAGTCCCATGTGCAACCAATCGATAAGCATATACAGGCTTTTTTTGACCATATCTGCACAAGTTATGTATGGAGAAAGATGGATCAAGCAAGGAGCTTTTAGACATTAAGAAAAATCAATCAAAATCAGCAATAAGAAATATATACAAAGAAAAAACCATGCACACACCTCCAAGCCCGATATATAGCCTGAAGATCATGTGTTGGGTTCCAAGAACCATCGATAATGATTACACGATTGGCCGCATAAAGATTAATCCCCAAAGCCCCAGCTCTTGTTGATATAAGCGTACATTTCACTCTTCTATTCTCAGGATTGTTAAATGCGTCAACAAGCTTCTGTCTTTCAGAACCTTCAGTCTTGCCATCAATTCTGTTTCATACAGGATCTCAGAATTATTACAATATCAAAAAATCACAAAGATTCTAATTCACATGCAATCAAGCACCAGTCAGGCAGTCACCAGTGCATTTACACATACCCATACCAATTTACCAACACACGAAGTACAGAAGTGATTCTTTTGAATAAGTCATGATTCTACTGAGAATTTATAGAAGGGGGCAAATTTTTCTGTTCAGATTCCATTAAATAAATGAAATATTAACAAACTGACATATTATGCATTTATGCTAAACAATAATTCAGCTTCAAACATGATTTAGGTGCAAATGTAAAATCAAAGATAAATTTACATTGATAAATAAATAAATAGGAACTTCAAATAAATATTTCTTTTTAGAAAAAGGCCCTTGAAGATAGATACACACCTATACCAGTCCTTTCCTCGTTTCCAGTATTTCCCTTTTTTACCCAGCCGACGCAACTTTGATAAATAGGATTCAATCAGATCCAGAGCTGATATACTCTGGCTAAAAACTAATGCTTTATCACCTACTTCAGTGCACATGGTTAATATATCCAGCAACAAAACCATTTTTCCACTATACTCAATCTCTTGATGGTAATGCGGATTAAGAAGATTGTTCCACCAACCCTATACAAGGAAAACAAATTAAAAACTTATAGAAGAAAAATCTAAGAATTCTTTAGCAGAAATAAAAACTATAAAACTATATTTATTCAAGAAAATGTTGAGATTTTGACTGCATTGAAATGATGGAACACTAGCACTGTTTAAAGAATTTAGGAGAAAGTGCAAGGAATCAATACAGGATTCCATTCAATTTATTTTTATAGTAGGATTTTAAATTTGAACATAACAAACCACTTTTATTTCATCTCAAGCTCTTCATAATCTAGCCAAAAGAAGAAACAGGAAACATCGACCCCTTTCTGTTCTGTTCTCTTGGTTTCCCTATCCTTATCCATTACACAGAGCCAAACTAGTTGCTAGAGACATGGTAGATTAAAGAAGCAGCACAAACCTCGTGAAGGAAACCTTTATTAACTTTTGCCTTCGCTTTTTCTGTCAACAGGTTCATATATGCCAGGATGAAAGGAAAAAAAGTGTTAAACAAGTCACAAGCATCGACAAGTGATTCAGCCATCATACTCACAAATCTCAATAAATGTAGGGAACAAAATAACTAAAAATCTGGTGCCATAGATCCTGTTCTGGCCAGTGATTATGTGAATTACAACAGACTTTCCAAGCATTTCACAAAGCAGCAATTAATTGAAAATAATGAATCAAAAACTAATTTAACTTATAGCCCATCTAAAGTGTTATGAAATATTACCTTCGTTGAATTGTGCTATAAATCGACATAGCAGACCAGAATTGTAAATTACAAAATAGAGATGAAGAGAAGTAAATGTTGATTAATGGAAGATTTTGATGTTGATTATGATTGATTAGATGAAGTAAAAACACTAGATAAGATAACTATCAAGCATTTGAGAGGCTTGATTCTCTCCCAATACAAGCTTTCAAGTGGCTTACACACTCCCAAAGAGACCAAGCTCAAATGACATTCTACATAACATTCTCTTTCACCAATAACCTCTAAACACAGAGAATTATTGTTTAAGACACTACCTAGGTTCTTCCTTAAGCTACTAGAAACAACTTAGGCTATGTTTGGCTCAACGGATTTTTGCCAATCTGAACTTGGTTCAATGGATTTTTTCTGATATAAACTTATCTCATCTGAATTTTTTTTTAAACAAGATCTAAACTTATTTTTTCTGATCTAATATGATCTGAACTTATTTTTTCTAGATCTAATATGAACTTATTGCCTAATTTGACTAAATTTGAGTGTGTTTATAGGCTAATTCATTTGAAAAAGTATATCAAATGAGATCTTGTTTTATTTATATTGGTGAGTAATCTTCAAATACGTATAATGTATTTTTTATACGGAATTAAAGATATTTAAAGTTTTAAAAATAAAATTAAAATTAACAAACTTGATCTGAACTCGTTTTCTTCTGATCTAATTTGAAATAAGGTGAACTAAACATAGCCTTAATATGGATTATCTAAAATGCCCCTTTACTAATACTAGTTCTTAGCAAAATGCTTCAGATATACTTGTGTGAAAAGATGGAAGGAAGTATATCTGAAGCATTTTGCTAAGAACTAAACATAGCCGGCTTAATATGGATTATCTAAAATGCCCCTTTACTAATACTAGTTCTTAGCAAAATGCTTCAGATATACTTCCTTCCATCTTTTCACACAAATAGCTAAGCTACACAAAAGGATAATTTAACAGAGAAAGCTCTACTATATTATTATTATAATGGTGCTATGATGAATAAGGGTGCGTTTGAATCAACTTAATAAGCAATCTTGTGCTTATTTTGCAAAAATTCGGATCAAATCAAATTAGTTCAGAAAAATTTAGATCAGTTAAGAAATTTTTTAACTATAATAATAACTACAATCAGAAAAAATCAGATAAGATCAGAAAAATTAGATCAGATCAAAAAAATGTTCAAATAAGATCAGAAAATTAAAGATCAGATCATATTAGAAAATTTCAAACGAATCAAATGCACCCTAATGTGGTAATCAAAATTATAGATGCTAAAGCTTTTTAAAATTTTATCCTTAAATTGACCTAAGATGGTTATGAAGATTTGTACGCAAATACTTAATACAAAGCAAAAGCTTCAACTCTAGTGTGTTGTAGAAGACTATAAGGAAAGATACAGAAAAAGCTTCGAGCCTTCTTCAATCAGGCTATATTATTGGTACAGGAGGAAACCTATTTCACCTCCCTTACAGATTATAAGTGACTCGATCTTGTCCCTTACAAATCACTGCAGTTCCAGCTCTTTCAAATCATGCAAGTATGCAACTACTTGGAAATGTCTGCATTCTTAGATTTTAAAATCAGCTCTGGTTGTTCAGGTTTCAGGTCATAAATTTGTACAGCTTATGTTTGTGTCAAAAACATAAATTATTGAAAATCTTGCAAGGCTAATAAACTTGCACTACACACTATCAGGCTATTCAAAAACCTGAAGTGAGAGCGACATTAACTACATATGGCAAAAAACAGAAAGGAATGGCTGAATAGCAGGGTGCATTATGGCAGATCTTCACATACAAAACAACATTTAGAGCATTACGAGGAAATGTCAGAACTTTAAGACAACAGAATCAGTACCTACAGTCCCCAAACGGGAATCAATATTTTCATCACTAGAGCTATCATCTGGACTGTCTTCTTGCTTCACATATCCTCTGTCTTTCATCAGTTGCAGAATCCAAGGATGATTGCAAATCTATCAATAAGGTAGTAAGAGACTTTGATAGAATAGAAACAAGATGGATTCCACAGTCCACTAGCACAAGCAACTAATTACCTCATTGAACGTAAGTCAAAAGATCCAATGCAAAAAATTCTACACAAGTTTATCACAGTTATTTTAGGACATCAGTTTTTTCCTTGTATTTTATGGGGAACCAAGGGAATGGACTGTCATAAACCTCTTATATACTAGAGTCTGGCTGGGCATTGAAACAGAATGGAATCTATTAATTTGACATGTGAGATTTGGCTCCCGTTAGTCATCTTATCTGTTTCCAAACTACCATTAATTGTGGTGAGAAGACAACTCCAATCAAGATCCAAAACATGAAGAGTTAAATAAAATAATTGAATAAAAACATTGAGTGACGTAAACAGGCAATAACTAGTCTAGTAAGGAATGTAAGAGTCAATATACACAAAAAGGGACCAAAGAAGTCAGTGTGCTAGCAGAAAATTGCATCCATTAGGTAGTAGGAACTAGGAAGTCTAGGAACTGCTTTCTTGAACTTAATTGTAAGTGAAATATCTAGAAACAAAATTGCATGTAAAAATCCAGTGACTATTTGAAGAAATAGAAAAACATAGCCATAACTTCATTTATATAATATAAGCAATAAGATCATTTGGATATTGAAAAGAAAACTAGCAGTAGAACTGCAGAAGCGATCATAATTTATTGATTTTAAATATTAGTTGTCCAAGTTGCCACCTCTAATACTCATTTCTCAGTCTTCTACTTTGTTCAATAATGAGTTCAACAGTTTATAGTATTTATGTTGTGGTAGTAATATCATACCTGTGACAAGGATTGGTAGGCAGCAAAAAAATTCTTCCTAGTTCCTTCACTATAAGCCTTGTGACCAGTTAATCCATGAACATCAAGAAACCTTTTGTACAATTTCCTCTGTAGTGAAGAAGGCTTCACAGCTACGACAAACACAGTCTTAGGAGGCAAGTCCTTTTTCACCACACTCATGTCCATTCTCTGGACAAACCCTTTTAGTTGTTCATATAGAATGTGTGACCTCTGATTCATGATTCTCACATCTTTAGCAGTAGAATTAGCATGTTGGCCATACTCTATAGGATTCTGGAACCTGTAGAAGGAAATTGTAAACAAAAATCCATGAAAAACTATTTGGAAAGTTAGGGACAGCAGAGACTTACCGATTGCGAAATTCATGCATACTTCCCAGGAATCCTTCTCTTACAAAATCAACCATCTGTTCTAAAAAGATACGTGTTATTATTATTATTATTATTATTATTATAAAAACTCAATATCCAAAAAGGAACCAATGCAAGTAAGAGCACTGACACAGTAATATTCCATAAGGTTGTTCTGAAGAGGAGACCCTGTCAACGCAATCCTTCTCTGGCATTTAACTAGCTTTAAAGCTTGAGTGATTTCTGCCTTGGTATTCTTGATAATATGAGCCTCATCACAAACAAGTATATCAGGTCCTTCCTGAAAAAGAACAGAATGAGTCAACCACAGTTTGGAATTTAATGGCCCCCAAATTTTATGAAAAAGCAACATTGATGTTTGTGTCACTGGAAAGATAACAACCATGAACAACACCCACAATAATTCAAAAAAAAATATGAGAGGCAAAGAAAAGAAAAAGACACATTAATGTCAGCTGAGTAGCCAACAGGACCGAGAGAAAGATGACAATCTAGGTTTTAAAACATGCTCACTACAGTATACTTACAAGGCCAAGCATACTGCACAGAGGTCCTATACCTGATTGCAATTGAAAATTAAAGTTCTATTGTCGTATTATTTTGAGAAAAAGTAGCTTCATATGAAAATGCACAAAATTGAACCTATCAATATTCTCCAGTATACATCAGTTTAAGTCTTAAAAAAAATTGGAAAGGCAGATGACCTGAAGGGCAAAGCAAATTTCTTTGGCTGATTTACGATCTTTCATGTTCTTCCCAAGGGATAAATTCCTAAATGAGGCATAACCAATCAAGAATACCCCGCCCTTTCTTCTCCACTTCATTAGCAACTCTGCTCTCTGTTGCTCCCTGAATTTAATTGATTAACATTGAATGAATGTTATTAGTGGTGAGTAAGAAGGTAAAATAATAATAATAATAAAACATTAAACCAAGGCTGTGCTCAAATACTTGAGACTGGAGAATGACGGAATCGAGAAAAGATTTAGGAAATCACTAATCAATTAAAGCTATGGATTTTTCATCAGGTAGGTTATAAAGAACTCACCCTTTTTCCAACTTTGAGATTCACAAGGTACCCCAAGGTATAGAAAACATGTATATGGTAAGACAAATCTTATGGTAAGTAACATAAAACATATGAGCAAGCTTGAGAAGGGCAGTTTAAGTTCAGATTATTCTTTTCCCATCCAATTATGCTGTTTTGCCAATGATTTTAATTTTTAAGGTTCTTTACGTCTTTCACGCAAAAAATAGAAAATCAAGAATAAGATTTTAGAAACTTATAAATATAGGTATTGTAAAATGATAATATCAATCATAAATATTCATCTTATCTTCATTTTTATTATTGAATGGAGCTTCTTCAAAAAATTACCCAAATCTAAAACTCATCCAAATCTAAAACTTGACCAACCTATTTGGCAAACATGGATAAAATATATAGCTAAAACAAAATCTTCTTGTTTTTTTATTATCCATATTACAAGTTATTTTCTAATTTATTTTTTGCTCAATCTATATTTCCACTACTAAGGAACTGTTGTTTTGGACTCAATTGAAGAGAAAATAAGTCCAAAAGAACATTGTCTTAGTGACCAATGACTAAGGAAAAGAGATACTTGGATATACATGTATTTCCAAGAACATTATCCTAAGACTCCCCGTTAAAGTTGGTCACATATTTATCATTTTACAGGGAAAGATAAATGAGTTTCTATACACCTATAGTTACTTTTGTAAGATCCTTGCATAAACTCAAAATATTATTGGTAAAATTATTAAGGATTTGTTGTCCTTTTCTACCTTTTATTTTACTGGTTTTGAAAGTTTATACATTACGGAGTATTTATTTGGTTAAATTTAGTACTTTTTAAGGCCGAAAAACGTAAGTTTTGGTAACACTTAACAGATTCCATTAAAAAAAATTGTTTAGTGGAGATCATGTGATTTAAACTTCTATTTCCTTTCTAATTTCTTTTAATCTCTTTGAAAGTGAGTTTGAAAGTGAATACATTCCTTTTTTTGGAAGGGAAAGGGGGGTAATTTTTAGTACTCCATCCGTTACACATTAGTAGCAACATTTGAATATTTTATCTCTCACGAATAATACCAAATGTCACTACTAATGTGTAATGGAGGAAGTACCTTTTAAAGCCGATAAAACATAAGGTTTGGAACCATTGAACGGGTTAGGTTAAAAAACCTTTTTAGTGGAGAATGGAGATCAAGTGAATTAAACTTCTATTTCCTTTCTAATTTCTTTCCATTTTTGTAATCATCTCCCTTCTTTCTTTTCTCTTATCACTACTAATAATCTCCATGAAAATCAAATTCAAGCCTAATCTACTAAAACTTCAACATCTAATATGCAATTGTTTAGTGAGATAATCACCTTTCTCCCCTTCAAGTAATTTTAATGGTATTACCTTTCTCCCCTTCAAGATTTGAGGTTAGCAACACACGGATTCCATAATTTCATTTTGTTCTCTCCAAAATATTGCCAAACAAAAGGGTATTATTTGATGCACAATTGAGTGGCATGTAGGTGGGCAAAAAAAAAAAACGTGACCATTAACCGTAACCGTTAAGTGCATAACCGTTACTTTTTAACGGTTAATTTACTGAACCATTAATTTTTAACGGTGACGGTTACCGAATCGCTAATATTTAGTGGTTAATGATTATGGATAGCATATTCCATAAATGGTTAACCGTTATTTTTTTTAAAAAGAAATTAAGCCCAATTTCCAAATGGCCCAAATGCATTATTACTTTTAAGAAGCCCAATGTGAGTTTATGAGTGCCCTTTGCCCATTGCTAATATGTTATGCGTAACACTTCCAGAAAAACCCGGATTCAGAATTCAGAATATGACATTTGGGGTCATTTTTATTTTATGAACTTAGTGACTTACAGTAAGTCATATTTCATTGCTAATATGATATGCCTAAACCTGGAAGCTAGTTTGTGGTTCTGTGCTACTGTGCTTACAATCTGTGTGCTATATATGCGTAAGTGAACAGTTTGTGCTTACAGTCTGTTTGGAATAGTGAAATTATGGTCCTTATTCTTAATGGTTTTACAATTAGCCATTCACGATTACGAAAATCCAGTAACCGTTGTACGGTTAATTGTACCGTTAAGCCTAAACAATTCGGCTAACCGTTTATGTCCACCCTATACATGTGTATCAAAATGTCAAATTAATTGTAAACTTTAGAATTTTGTGAAATAGAAAACCGTCATTTTGAACTAAACCCAAATTACCAATAAAAATCCAAGTCAATTATAAAACCTAAGTCTATATGGACATAGTGTTGGGGTTTGCAATCCAAGTTCCACATAGAATAATTATGAAAGTGTTATCTTGCTTATAATTGTCCACCTACTCCAATAGTATGAGGCCTTTTGGGAAGGTGCCCAAAAACAAACCGTGCAGGCCAAAGCGGACAATATTAATATATCATACTAATGTTGGAATCTGGATAGTGTCGTTGGGCCCAACACATAAATTCAGCAAAAAAATCCAAAAGGTATCTTACCCACTGATTTGATGACTTCAAAAATGAGTCTAATCTGCCTCAGATGAATGTTTAAAACGTATCTCAGATTCAATTTGAAGAATAAATTGAAGAGAGAAATAAGAAAAAGGGAGATTAAAATAAATCATTGTTGGCCCACTAGACGGATTACTTGATAGAATAACCAAAACTTATGAATTCGTACCAAAAAAAAAACATAAGGTCCTAACTTTCAAAATTATTAAAAGAAAATGTACTATAGGACACAAAATCCAATTATAAATCACAGTGTCCATACTCCTTAAAATTTCAGAAAACCTCAACAGTACGCTGTGAATTTTAAAGTTGAGGGTACTTCGTTTTAAAAGGCAAATCAAGGCGTAATGGTCCCTGGAGCCTAGGCGAAGGCGCACGCCTTTTGTAGGCAAGGTGCATGTATTTATTTATATCTAATTATTTTTTTCTTTCATTGTATTTAATGTAAAGCAAAGATAGTCTCAATTTGAAAAATTTTCAATCATCCTTTAATTTATAACTTAAATCTAAGTTTTTTCCTTTAATACGCGCCTTAAAAAAGGCGTTATGAGGCGTGCGAGGCGCACACCTTTTGTAGGTGGCCCGTGGCCGAGCCTCGCCTAGCTAAAGTCCATTTCCCAAAGCTTGGGAGCGAGGCGCGCTTTTTAAAACTATAAGCATACTTTTTCTAACCTCAATGGTACTCTGTAAAATCCCTACAAAATTCAATTATAGACAAGAAAAACAATATTGGCTGCAAACAAGGCTAAGCATGCAACATACCTTGATTTATCTTCTAGCATATAAACACGAAGTGGTTTGAATTCTTTGGGCTGCCATTTTAGAAACTCCTGCCGCCAATTATGCAGCACATTAACGGGCGTTACAACAAGCGCTGTTTTCAGACCTAAATCAACACCCCTCATTGCAGTGTACAAGAAGGCTATAACCTGCAAACAGAAGGGTTAAGGAATAATCAAGTAAACAAACCTGCATTAACTTGCTAATTTAGACCCTAACAGATGACCTGTTGAATGGGAATAATGCCCAAAAAAACTATGAGCTCAAAACACCTAGAGAGGTGAAAATTAAAAAAGGGATTCTACCTGGAACGTTTTCCCAAGACCCATGGTATGAGCTAAAATGCAACCAAGGCCTTTATCCCCAGCCTTCACATTTCTGATAGACTGGATGATGTTTTCCCACATAAAGCGAATCCCTGCTACCTGCAATGAAATGGTGATATGTCACAGCAGCAAAAGGCATTCTCAAAGCTAACAAGTTACAGAATTTTAATGTTTGGATACTTGACAACAGTTTGTTTCAAACATCATGGAAGAATACAAGCCAACAGCATCAATCAATGAACCCAATCTTACAAAATCTATAATGATATGCCAGACATAATAAAAAGCGTATCCAAGAAGTACAAACTAAATCTATGGTTCTATGATAGACAAGCACAGATGAAATTTCTCATCTCTACCTTCCAGACATAATGTATACATATATATTGCATACACACAATCGTTTTTCAAGCATGTGTCAATGATCTGTCTTACAAATGAACACAACTTCTCCTTGTGGTTTTAAGTGAAAATAAATTTGGATCGTCGATCTTGTATGATCTTATGGTAACAAGTAAAAATCACAACTTCTCCTTTTTAAACTGAACCTTGCCAAAAAAAAACCACAAATGAACACGTTGTACTCCATTAAGAACGCAAATTCAGAACAACTTCAAAGTATACAATTTAAAAACCTATACTATATAGTTTATAACATGACTCATAAAATTTATAACATGGCTCATAAAATTTGGAACATGTGTCATAATAATTTAAACATGACTCATAAAATTTAGACCATGGCTTATAAAAATTAGTAAATGGCTTATAAAATTTAGAATATTAACGACAATATATATATACAGCTCATGCTTAACTAAACGCATGCCTTTAGCTTAGATCTAAGGAGCATAGTACCATGCATTTAGGCTAATACTAAGAAACATAATATTGACATTCCTAGAATAACGAAACGCAAAATATATTTACTACCTCCGTATCGCAATACTCACTACATAAGTAAGCGATACGGACTCCTAGGCAAAAAATAAAATAAGGTAATTAGTATTTGTAAGGTAGGGATTTAAAGAGAGATAGAGAGAAAAATGAATAACTAATTGGGCTCACATCAAAAGTAAAATTAAAAAAATAGAAAAAAGCTACACATGGTTATTTTTTTTACTAAATATAGTAAAAAAAAATTGTTGCTAGTATTGTGTTACGGCCTAAAATGACAAAAGGTGCGAGTATTGTGATACGGAGGTAGTACATATATTTAACAATAATAAATGAAAATATATATATATACTAATCAAATTATATCAACAATGAAATTAAACGAACAATACTACCAAATATATGCATACCTGGTGTGTTTTCAGTTTGGCAGAGATACTTGGAGGAATCCTGACAGCATCCTCACCTCTCTCCCTCACAACATTTACAATAAAACCAGTTGAAGTATCACCAAGAACTTCAGAGCTAGCACCTTCAGGTAAACTTCCATTACAGGTGGAAGCATTCATCATCATGGGTGTTGCAGAAAACTGGGCTTTGAGGGATTTGAGCCGTTCCTGACGTTCCTGCAGAAGCCCAGAAAAGGCATCAATAAGTTCCCACAAATTGAATCTTTGCTATCCATTATATAGAAGCATATAGCACATAAAATGAGAAGTGTATTTTCAAAAGCATATAATACCTTTTCCATGGCAATTTTCCTCTTTGTCTCCTCTCCTAACTCAGTGTCATCCAGAATCCTTCTAATTTTCTTTTTCCCTGACTTATTCGAACTGAAATTTTAATCGGGAACAGTGTCAATCATATCACTAAGTACCATAAGTTATTATATATAGCAGATAACATTTCTGCACCACAGCCATTTGCTAATTTACACGTTAGTAATAAGAGTTGCCTACATGCAAGTTTCCTTAGAGAGAGAGTCTTCAAAAGCATTACAAACAGCACAAAATGCAGTAGTTTTAATTACACATAATTTCAGAGTCTGCAGTAGTCCTCAGCCGCAGGTGATTTTGTTTCTTGGGAGAAGGAAAGAAGGAAAATATACAACACGAACACAAGATAAACAACATAGGAGTTCACCTGTGAGCTGGGGCTGAATAATCACCATAGAGCTATAACTTTTTATCACTAATTATGATACTATGATGAATACAATAACAAAAAATACAAACAATCGCTTGGTATTAAGCTAGTAAAGAAACATTAATCAAAAGAAATCCGGGGAACAGGAACAGCATTGCTATGAAGCGCACTAAGAATTCTGAATACCTGATAGAAGCACCAATCTCATCATCTGAATCATCTGTATCGCTGTCAGAACTAGAACCTGTTGAATATTGAGTACCAATGGCTTTCTCAAGCTCCAAGGTAAAATGCTGCAGGAGATCCGGTGAACAGGAACAGCATTGCCATCCACACGACTTATCTTCTGGCAAGCATTCTACCCCAATATTTTTCTTTATACATGAAATACAAAATAAAAGTTTACATGATTTACAACCTAATAAATCATTACTGCTTCCGCACCATCCACAAAAACTTGTTAAGCCCTGAAGATCCTGTCAATATGAAGATATATCAATACCTTAACCTCCCAAGCGAACCAAAAACAACAACGGGTTGTACATATAGAAGTTTTTTTTCCAATAGAGAGCGGGGGGGTAATTTAAAAGGCAGCGACTTAGACTCCACACTTCCAGAAAGTGCAAAACAGGTAGACTTCTGTCCATTACAATTGAAGCAGTGAATTAATAGGCACACAGCATGTAAATACAGTCAAGGAGCAAAGCACAGCTTCCCTCATGACACTACTCACTAGAGCAACCACGTCTACAGATCTACTAACATAAAAAGTTTCCTGAGGCTTAAGATGCACAAGGCATGTCTGTAGGTTCCTTATTAAATCACTGCTACTTTTATAGCTTCTTATGCTTTTAAAAGAATCATAAATCCTATAGTGGTTTTTATGCAAAATGGTATAAAGATTCATCACTATGAATAATTAAGTAAAAAAAATTATAGCCCATATTCCCAAACTGTAATCAATCAAGTTCTTAAAAACATGAGTGCACATTGCACACCAATTTGCAAAGGTGCACACCTCTCACTCACGCCTCACAGGCACAGCTGGGATCCAAGGCCGTTGTTACCTCAAGCCCTTCAAAGAAAACTGATTTGAAAACAGCAGTTCTGAGAATATAGCCCTTTAAAATATATGGGCACTTCAACAAAAAAAATTATCCACAACTTGCCGAGCATAGTTTTCCATATATAAAAAAACTGTCGCCATTTCAAGTTTAGAAAATTACCCTCATTTTAGCCTCAATGACACACTTGCAATGCCCACAAACAATTACTTTAAGAAGAGGATGCTCATGTATCTCCATTGCCACCTTATTGCAGACAGTGCAGTAGAAGATCTCACACACATTTTCTGAAGACGCATTGAGCTTCATCGAATCTCCAACATTATCTTGACCAACGGGTTCTACTAAAATATCATTTGTTTTGCAGTTTGCAGTTTGAGCTTCATTATCACTTTCCAGAATAGCAGTCCGGCTCCTCTTAGATTCATGGTCCAGCACCTCATCATCACGTAAACGCTTGAAACCACAAGAATCACCATTAGCTTTATTTTCCTCCTCAAGGGAATCAACAGATAATCCACCACTAGCAAGCTCTGCAACTTTTGAATCTTGGTAGATTGCCTCTTCATGATCACTCAATGCACTTTCAGCACACCCAGAGTGCCCCATAGCCTTTAGCCAATAAAAGAATGAGATATAAAAATCGCTTCTAAGATATAAAAATGATACAAAGGATAGGACACAAATCACAGAGTTGACATATATCAAAGGCTCTAAAGTCTAAAGTTCAAATGCAAGTGAAGCAATCCAATGTTCAACGAAAGCAAGTAGCTATCCTAGAATTGCAAAAAATTATTATTCATTTAGCAAACATAGAATTTTGGTCATCACCGGTCTAAAGTCCAAATTGGGCCAAAAGCAACTTTAAAATATATGTTAAATTAGGAATCACACAATATCAATCTTACGAAGATGAATGCATAATTTGGATTTGACTCGTACCAAATCAAAGTAAAGAGCCACAATATTCGGTAATAATTAAAACTCAATAATTAGACCTAGAATTGCTTATCCAATAAGGCCACCTTTGTCCATTATTCAATTAGCAAACTGGAGCATTCCACATTGTAAAGTGTAAACAAATTTGAGCTATCTATTTAAGTTGTTTAGCTAGTTTGATTGCTATAGAAAATAACGACTATAAATGAGCTCCAACCAAAATCAAAGAGCGTAACACTACGCTCGACATTGGCAACACAATGACATAATTACTCAAAATCTACTCATCATTGCTAATGCATGTATTCAGTGGTGGAGCCAGGTTTTTTTTTTCTTTTTTTTTGTGGGGGGGGGGGCAAATTTGAAACAATTCGGCAATTATCTTTCAAAAATTTATTTCCATAAATGGCTTGAAATGGAGTACTAAGCTTCAATCACAACCCAAAAATTCAAATCTATAACCCAAAAGATGAGAAAGAATGAAAGATACAGCATAATGTTGTTGGATAACTATGGCATGGTAAGCAATAAAATTCAATAATTCATGATTATATTATGAGGTAAACAGTTGGCAATTATCAACTAAGTCGAGCATGGTATGCGCCATTTTATAAAAACTTATCCCCTCAGTAGTAAGAAGAAACTGCTCCTGAATATGCGATTTAATGCTAACATTATTATTTTTTTTAAATAACTTAAGAGAAATCTCAAGTATAGCTCAAATTTACCAATGGAGTATTTACACATTATAACATGAGTTTTAACATTTTAGATATAAGTCATATAACACTAAAAATTTGGTTCTGCAACATAAAACACATACTTCCAAGTTTCAACTAATAAAAACTGGGAAGGAAGAATAAAATGGTATAAAATAATATAAAACAGAAGGAAACCTAAAAAACAAAAATGAGAATTGTTGCTTGCTGGAATCGAACACGCGACCACATTGGAAATAGATTTCTAAACTAAGCCAGCACGCACCGCTGAGCTAAGCTCATTTATTGCTACTCACATGAACGCGGAAAAAATTTTATAGTCCCTCCGTTACAAAATTCTAGCAACATTTGGATTAGCATGGACTCCTAGGTAGAATTTGTAAATTGTGGTATTATGTGGTATAATGATAAAAGTGAGAGAGAGAAAACTAGAGAAAAGATGAAGGAATGGGAAGAGGAAAAAAAAAAAGGAGGAAACATTTGGGTTAGCACGGACTGCTAGGTAGAATTATTTTTTTTCACCAAAAATAAATAAAATAAAAATGTGAAAATTTGTTGCTAGTATTGTGTATCACCCCTAAATAGAAATTGTTGCTAGTATTGTGTAACTGAGGGAGTACTTGTCTTATTTTTCTTTCTTTTTTTAACTGATTTTAAGCCCCGACTTTATAGTGTCCAAACTATTGCAGCTGAAACAGTTTCAATTGTACACCTAGTTATTGGATAGGGCAACCCAATGGGAGTATAGTTAAGGTCAAGTTAATATAGTATGTATTGGACACAAGACCAAAAATAACAGCCTAATAATTTAGCGGAAAAAAAAGGTTTGACCAAAATAATTATGTGTATATTTGTATACACTTGTTCTCACTTTTGGCTCTCCCACTTTTCTTATTTTTCCTTGAAGGGTTTATTGGGCCGCTCGCTAACGACCAGCTATTGAACCTTTTAAAGCGAGAAATTAAAACCCAACCCGCAAACAAAACGCCTAACCTGACCCGGCCCAACACGCCTAATAACCAGTTATGATTCTTGAGGATCGAGGTCGAACACAATGGCGTTGGAGTGCACCTTGCAACTAAAAGGTTGAGAGTTTGATTCTATCCGCCACCTCTCTATACAGGCAATGCTAGCTTGGATATTCCTGTTATAATAGCCTTGATCTAAGGCATAGTTTACCTTACCATGTGAAAAAGCAAAAAAAAAAAAAAAAAAATGAGAGTTTGATGGGTAAACAACTGTCTTGGTGATAATACAACTAGGTAAGCCACTTCAGGAAACCAGGTTAAATGGTTAATGCATAAACAAATACTAAGTAACCGAAGTATATTTTGGATCAGTTCCAAAATATCAAGCTTCAAATTCATAGGGCTCCAGATTTGATCTTAAACTCACACCTCAGATAGTTCTAGTTTGAGCACTGTCACTTTTACATATAAAGTTTTGGCCCTCTTGTTCTGAGTGTGGACTGAATACTAGATAAGAAGGAAACAACTGACTCAGTTCAAACGAAGCTAGTCATTGCAGTTACAACTTACAATAGAAGTCTGTAAAGAAGGCTTTCTACACAAGGTACAGAAAGAGATGACATCAGAAGTTTATAATAAAGAAGGCTAACAAGCAAGCTAAGATACCTGTTTACTCCTTTTTTTGCGCCTCCTTCGCTTCAAGTGAAGTTGAAGCTTTTGATCAAAACTTATATCATCTTCCTCTTTCACCTGGCCAAATATAGGTAATGCCATAGCATCAGCAAAAACCGCACTACCAATCCCTAACATTGAAGCATTTGATATGTCCTCTACATATGCATTATGCTATCACTCTAAAGCTACAAAATTTACCAGTCCTTGCTTCCTCTTCTTTTCAGTTCTTAATAACCATAAATCAACATAATCTGTTTCGCCATAAACATCATTATTGAGTTACAAATCACTTAACTAAGGAGGTTGCATTAAAAACTATCTTACCTACAAAGGTACCTACACAAAGTGCGGTGTTGGTCGCAGACTCAACATAGCATTTGGACTCATGCCTTAGTAATCCATATGTTCCTTAGATGCACACCTCCTTGAACTAAACTACCAACTAGCCCTTGATCACCATCCAATTGAGGCAATCAAGCACAAGACTCAAACAAAAGTGACATCTTTTTGCTGTCACATGACATAATGCAAGAAACAAAAGTATGAAATAATGAGCCCACCTTTCTATAATTTTTCTTTTGCTCTTCAGAAAGATCCAGCTCCTTTTCATTTGCTATAGCATCAGCAAAAAATGGGTCACTTGAATCATCATCGATATCATCAATCTCCTCAACCTAACAGAGCCTAAAATATGAGACATTGTATAGAATGCTATGAAATAAAAATAAACACCAATTTATACCATCATAGAACAGAAGACAGCCTTTTTTTAGGCCACGTACCATCAACTATTAATATTCCCCATATTCCATATCCAGATTACATGATAGCTAACATTAAATATTTTAATAACTTCTCACTTCCAAAGGGCCTACATATTAGATACATTCAGTGGCGGATCCAGGGGGGTTCATGGGGTTCAGTTGAACCCCTGAATCCAAGAAAAAAAAAAACTGGTATTTTTTCAAATAAATTAATTAAGCAATATATACAATATGAAACGCTATAATAACACAATGTATAGGGCAGCTCAATGGTAAGGGTTTTAACTTATGTGCATGGGTCAGGGTTCAATCCCCCCTTCTAACAATTGCACTTTTTTTTTTACACTCATCTCATTTCTCTCGGGAAAAAAAAACTTGCAAAACCTTATTTGAATAATCTAGAAATTTTGAAATCCAACCCAAATCCATTGAATTATTGAACTGTCGTCGGCCTCATTCAAGCCGTCTACCCAACCCCCACTGACATGTCTTCGTCGGGCACAGCAACTCGACCACTGCCGTAAGCCGCCTTCCATTCGTCGGATACTTTATTCATCTGATTTTTTTTTGTTAATTTCTTTGTTATTGTTAAAGTGCTTATTTGTTTGATTATTTGTTTGGAATTGTTTGTTAAAGTGGTTTGTTTGTAATTGTTTGTTTAATTGTTTTGTTTGTTTGTTCTATTTATATGTTAATAAGTCAATTTGTTAATTGTTTTTTTGTTTGTTATATGTTAATTGTTTTGTTTGTTTGTTAAATACTTGTTTGAACTTTGAACTATATCAAACTGTTAAATACCGAGTCTTTATTCTGTAAATCTTTTTTTTATACTTAAATACTTCATTGTTAATGGTTAATTTGTTAAATACTTGAATGTTTGGACCTATTGGAATTCTGTAAATCCGTTTTTCATATTTGCTACATGTATCACGTTGTTAAATCTGTTTCTTTATTATGAAGTATCATACTGTTAAACTTGTTAAATCTGTTTTTTTATACAGAGTACTTGTTAAATCTGTTTTTTATATTGTATCATATTGTAAAATGCTTGGACTTGACTTTTTAAGCACTTAAATGTTAAATGTATTTGTAAATCTTTTTTTATCGGTAGACTTATTTATTTATACCCTTGTGTATTTGTATTAATTTGAACGACTAATTTTATAACCAAATACCCGATTTATATCCTAGTATTCTTATATATGGTCTTTGATAAAGTACGAATCGCCTTGTTACAAATCCTAGATCCACCACTGCGGAATTAGACATGCTATTAAAGGCGGCTTATCTGTCAGTCGCGCCGGGATACATTTCACAAAAAAGTTATATTTGCCACAAGCTCCAAAAAAGGTAAATCAATAGAATCAAGAGTGCGGCACAAAGGTAGATCTTCTAGAGCCTTATAATTTTATTGGTTCAAGAAAATATTCACGCTTATAAAATCAAAAACAGGGTTTGGAAGATGATGCCTACTTAAATAGTTAAATCCTAAGAAAAGGCTTTCACAAAGACAAAGGTTACATGTACAAAAGGATTCTTGATCGACCCTTTTGACGTCAAGCAAATATGATCTAACAATAAGCGCGTCTATTAGCATGAATATGCTCTCATGTACAACAGGTGGAACCACCATAACAGAACACTAGATAATGCTAACTGAAAAATGCTTTGACTCACTCTGTTAGACCACTAGCGAAAGCAAGCTACATTTTGCGTGAATCAAAACCAAAATTATAAAGAAAGAATGTGTTGTTGGGCCTGAGGCAAATACAGAATTCCATTGGCTTCACAAAGCATACAGGAATTTCAAGCATGTGTAGCACCAAGCCAACAACTAGATAACAATCTAAATTATACGACATTAGATGTAAAGTACAATATTTTTTCTCTCATCACAGTATAAGTTTGATTCAAATTTAAAATTACTTGAGATCATTTTTTCAAAGGAACTTAAAGTTACCATTCAAAAATTATGTAGTGCTTGTATATGATTTGCACGTGAAACTAAAATTTAAAATAAAGGGAAAGAACTTTAAAATTTTAATAAATATACAATATATTAATTATAACAAATGTAGGTATTAGTCATTTTGAGTCGAAATTTTGATTTATTATCATGCTATACAATAACTTAAATTATAAAAATATACATTACAATAACTTATCTTATTATAATGCTATATAAAGTTTCATTTTGAGTCAAAATTTTAATTATTCGTATGTATTAATCAACAGTTTTTTTCCCACAAAATTATTTATGCTTCTAATTCAACAAAAATATTATTTTTTTCTAATTAAAAGTTTTAGCATCAAACATGAAGGAATAGTGATATTGGGTATTCTTTAAGAAAGAGGGAAGTGAATAGGATATAAATAAAGAAAGCAAAAGGATTTACTAATAATATAAGTAAAATTGATAAAGATGGAATAAAAAAGTACAAAATGCCGATAATAGAATTTGAACCCGTCAATTAGCACCAAAGCTGATATTTAAAGCAATTGCAGCACCACTGTAGCAAACTTGTTGAGTAGGATATTTTAAGTATATAAAATTTTCTTGGCATGTTAATTTAGATTACGTTTCATACAGTGCTACTCTCTCCGCCACATTTTAATTGCTCCTATGCTACTATTAATATGGTGCTTTTAATCCTCTTTAATTTTGTATATCTATAGAAAAACATAGTCACGTGGATCTCGTTTGATTAGTCTTGTTGTATACTTTCCAAATATATAATTGGAAATTTTTTTTCTTATATATAACTAAAGATATTAATATTCAAAGTTCTGTATTGGGAGATGCAAAAAAGTTAATGGATCAATTAATTTTGGGACGAGGTGAGTACTATATGGATCCGCCTATGGATTTACTATTACGAGACTTTGAGTATTCCATTAATAGAAGAAAACAACTAATAGTTGTTAAGACATGAGAGACTCTTAAAAAAATACCTCATCCACCCCAGGAAATTTAAGCCCCATAGCTGCTGCCTGCTGAGGGGTAGTCGCCAAGTATACCGAAGCCCATTGCTTGCTACCAAAGGCAACATCTTCTTTGGATGGATGATCTGAAAATAATTTGTTAAAAGAGCTCCATTCCACCTCACCGGTTTCTGTCAATCCCTCACCACTATCATTAGCACGCATTTTTTTTGCCAGATATCCACTAGCACCTTCCTCCAAGGCTTTACCATGGCGCCTTTAATTCATCAAAAAATGATTAGTTACTTGCTTAAACATGCCATTTATGCTATGTAAAAGTTCAAAACGATAGGGACATGGAGATACCTCTTTACAGGCCTAAGTGTCTGAAGATGCGCTTCAGCATTCTTGATGGAATCTACAGCATCACTTACAGCCTCAGTTCCTGCCCAATGTGTCCTTCTTTTCCAGGCTTCAGTACAACAGCCATTTGGAGCCTCGCTCTCAATCCATTTATAAATGCTTGGCAGGTCAATATCGGCACCCTCAAGTTGCTCCTGTAAGATAAGCCAATGATGAAACACAAAATAGTGAACAAATCATGTAATAAAATTAATCCAGCCTAACAGTGGTTGCAGAATACTAACTCAAAAATATCCTACAATAATCTCTACTTTTACTTGCAAAGAAGATAGATGCAGACCAATAAGTGAGCACTCTCTGTCTCAAGCTCATCAAGTGTTGCCTCCCACTCTTCTCTAAGTGCTGCCATTTCCTCTTCCACAGCCTTCTCCAACTACAAGCCAAATCCAACTCATAAGAAGGTGATATAGTCAATTACACATCTAAGCCAGTCACGAACTACTGACCTCATCACCTTTTAGATTTACAGCCAATTCTACTCTCACTTCCTGCTCAACCTTCTGCAACGACTCTTCTTCAAGCGCTTCTTGTGCCTCTGCTGCCTATATTTGAGAATCAGAAAAGTATATGCAATAACAATAGCAAGATTTCAAATCTCTAAGGAGATCCAAACATTGTCGAGGCAACTGCTACCTTACTCTCTACTCCAAGAAGTTCATCAACCAATTCCCCTATCTCTTCTTCGGTTAGAGGAGCCTGCAAAAGACAATCCGTTTTAAGATGAAACTAACATTTACACAATATCTCACCAAACATCAATGGTAAAGCTAGCAAACCATATTCACTTGCCTCAAGTTGTGATCCAGCTTCATCCAATGCCACCTCTCCATCCTCGCTAAAATCCTCTGAAAAGGATTCTTCAAGATTCCCTTCATCCTCATCTACATTCTCATTGGAGTCCTTCGCTCCATTATGTTTGCCCTGCATTTGTCTATATACAAGCTTCATATTAAATTGAACAGTAAGCACCCAAGTGAACTTTGTAACTACAGTTGACATAAGATTGAATTGTGTGAGAAAATCAATGGAATATAACAAACATTAAAAAACAATAAAGCGGACCATCTTTCATGTACATGTACCCAATTAACCCCTTTTTGCTCCAAATTGATGCAAGGCGATAACAAGGAAAAATGTCGCAAATGCAATTGAGATCGTTATAAGGTTCACATTGTTGCAGAAGCAGCTTATAATGAATGAATGAAACTGATTGCAGCCAAATCAGCGTGAATTTTTCCAAAAGGTTCATATTAATGCATTCTAGCCTTACATACATTGTTTCAGTTTAACAAATACTTCTTATTTCAGCACCATATAACCAAAATGTCCAAAACTAACAAAATATCATGTTTCAATTACTAAATACCTCCGTTCCTCAAAATTTTGGACAATTTCCCCAAATGGATGTTCCTCAAAAATTTGTACATTGTGCTTTATTCTATTTTGGGACATGCTTTTACTATTTTTTATTAAGGTGGTTCTACCACTTTCGCTTACGTTCCCCCTTTTACACATTCTTTCTCAAATCTATTTTTGTTTTTTTGACCCTACACTCATTATAATACATTATTCCTAGTTTTTCACCCAAATAATAAATTAACAGATCTTTGAGCAATAGAGGGAATAAAATCAATTGAGAAGATTTTTGAGCATTTTTTATAACAGAGCGAGTGTAATTGTGTAAATGAGAAAAAAATGGCGGATTGAGTACACGGTATGCAATGCAAAGTGCAAAGAAAAGGATCTGATTTTTATTATGGCCCTATATAACAAGATTTCGTGGAACAACAATCATTTTGTAATGGAACTTACGAGTTTATTTCATAGGCGATATAGTGACCTATGCATGCCATGACCCTCTTGTAGAAACCAATATTTTATCAATTAATGTGGTCATATCTATCACAAAATTATATTTAAAAAATTCTCCAAGGTTGTGTTTGGAGATAGATAATTCATTTTAAACGATAGAATTCAATTCTAGAATTTGGGAATTTGGAATTCAATTCAAAATATGTCTTGGGACTTGGGAAACATTAGAATTTAAATTTAAAGATTTCCAATTCAACATGATGTTTGGGGAGGAATGGAGGATAGAATTTGCAAAGGCGTACTTGAAACCTTTAAAAGTAAAATTAATCAAAGATGAATAATTAATTAAAGAAAACAAACAAGAAAAATTAATAATTCAAGTTAGCTTGGATTCAACCTCACATTATAAAAATAAATGGGGGGGAAAAACAAATCAATAATTTGCAGTACCCAAATAAAAAAATTGAAATCTCTTAGCAAAAAAATTAATCAAAATCAAAGACTCCTAACATTTAGGCTATAATTGATTGGCATCCTAATGATAGGCCCTAAGCCCTGGTGCATCAAAATATCAATTTGGAGTAAATACAAAGGACCAAAAATATAATCAAATTTACTATACCCTAACCCAGAAAATACTTTTTCCCTCCTTTGTCTACACAAGCTGTCAAAAACCCAGAAAATATCAAAATATCGGGTTTTACACTATCGGGTTTTTCTCTATCTCTATCTCTATCAATCTCTCTACTCCTTTGTCTACATAAGTCATAGTATATACTTGAGCTGACTGAATACTACGCATATATATAATTTTTTTAATAAAATGAAATCGATTTAATGCTATTATATAGTTGGAATAATGTTCCTTTTTTATTGAAATACAATTTAATTGCTGTTATGTAAACTAAAATTGAGCTTTTTACTTGAAATTATGAACCCTAATGTTTGCCCCAATTTGATTTTTTGAATGAAAAATCATGAAGTTACCTGCCAAATTGATGAAGAAGTTTAATTCAGATGAAATTACAACTCCTAATCAGCTTCAAATTGAACAAAAAAATCTTGTATAAACCAATATTTGTTTCAACATTGTTCAACCCAAAAAAAATTGCAGTCACCTATTTGTGGGGTGGCTGTAAATTATGGAGGATGAGAGAAAATCGTGGTGGCAAGGCAGCAATAACAATGGAGGAGAGAGAGTTGTTGTTGTTGTGTCACCGTTTATGGTTTAACAGTAGCTCAGTGTTACAAGCTGGGATTGGAGCAAGGAGGTGTAGGAACGTATACAGTAATGAAGATGAAGAGAATAATTTGAAATGACATTTTTTCACTCATAGTTTCAAATTCTTGAAACACAACTAAGGTTTGTACGGGCTTGGGTTTGGGCCAAAAAACAAATCCAATGGTTTGTTCTTTTGGACTTAAAAGCTACACTAATCAGATCAGATCGGTTCAGCTTTGTTTTAATTTTATACTCTCACAAAATAATACCCCACCTAGTGGTGGCCACTGGGCCAGACCCGGTTAGTCCGGACCCGGCCCGTGACCCATCCCGGTGCTAAACGGGTGGGTCATGGGTCGGAGTGTTATAACCCGTAACCGGTCAAACCCGGTCCACCAACCCGGTCCAACCCAGGTGGGCCGGTTCATGGGTCGCCTATCCATGAACCCGGCCCGGTTCGGCCCGGCCCGGTAACCCACCTGGTCGGTTCATGGGTCGGAGGTCTTCGGCCCGGCCCGTTCGGTGGCCACCACTGACCCCACCTAATCAGATCAGTTAAGTCCTAAAGAACAGAGCCTAAACAACTCATTTAATCCAATTCCACGATTTGTAAGAATGCGTAAAGTGCGCATAATACCAAACAGCCCGCAAAAGAATTTTATGGTCTTGTAAGAATGTGTAGAGTGCGCTCTATAATGCACCAAATTGCAAACAGCCATATAGTAGATTAATTTAGTTTGCGATTTGCAAAAACGCGGTTTGATTTATGAAATTACAATACGAAATTTTGTGGTTTGGTTGATGTGGACTTTGGGTGTGCGGGTAATTTTCCGTTTTTAGTGTTCGCGATGTATAATTCACGCCGACGTGTTTTGAATTGTCAAGCTTTTGCATAGTATGAGTATGCTTGGCTTAAGGATGGAAGTAAACTCAAGTAAATAAGTCGTCGACTAATATCTTTTTTTTGCCAAGGTGATTGAATCAATATTAGAAAATTATGGAATAAAAAGAATTCATTATTATGGAATTTGAATATTTTAATTTTCAAATTGGATATGAACCAATATCCGAAAATGCACACCCATACATAGCAACCATAGGTTAGAATGCTCGACATGGTACGAGAGCATGAACCGATGGCACGACATGTAGCATATAATCCATGGGCTATCACTTTAGGCACGACCCTAAATAACTAAATAAGTCCCATGATCCTATTTTTCAAAAAGAAAATGTGAAACTATTTAATTCTTTTATGTATTTTAAACTATTACTTTTTTAGTGTAGTTGCTCATAAAATAACATTCAATAAATATTTGAGGTACTATTTATATGTCTATATTACCTTTTCGACATCTTTGTGCATTTTTTATAAACTTATTGATTCATCTACATAATTATCACTTCATGGATGAAAAAATAATTTATTTTTTACAAAAAAAACTTGCCGATAGAATCTTAACCAGGCTTGCACAATGGGCTGGGTTGTGGACTTCCAAGTGGACCGGAAAAAATTACTTATTCCTTATAATTTTTTTGTTTCATCTATATATAATCACCACATGATAAATGAAAAAAATAACAATCTGTACTTATATTAAAACCCGAGAAACTCTTATAACCTCCATCAAAAGGACTAAAATACCTCCATCTAACAAAAAAAAATTATCACATGACTAACAAATTAAAGGATAACCCCTCCATGACTTTGTTGCAACTTAGATGCTACGTTTTGACCAGAAGTGAAGAGTATTGTTAATTACATACTTATCTTAGGTATCTATATATGTTCATTTTATTGTTGAGTAAAGTATATGTTCAATTTAATGGGTTTGGGTTCAAGTTTTGATAGGTATAGATGGGTCCCCCTTCATTAAATTGACAAAAATACTACTTGGTACAACTTAAAAAACTTTAAAATACTCCATTTGTCCCTAAAAGATTGCCCCATTTACTTTTTCACATTTCTCGAGACACATCTTTATATGAAAATATCTCGAGATGCGTATAATAAAAAATTATAAGCATTACATATTAAAAAAGTATACGTTGAGCCGAATCAATGTCACCTTTGTGCAAGCGGTGAAACCGTCTATAAATGTGGATGGTTTTCAGCAATTGTACATAGTAATTATACACAATAGAGACATACTATATAAAACTAGGTTTTTGGCCCGTACATAATGCACGGGTTTTGTATATATATTAGATTAACAATTGTATGCTTTAATTTATTTATTTATGATGATGTTTGAAAACTGAAACTAAGAGTTAATCATTCATTAAAAAAAATGTTTCAAATTTATAATTATTTTAAAGATTATATACATTTTGAAAAAATTATTCATCTGGATGATTAAAAAATAATGGAAAATAATTTTGTAAATATGAAATGTGAGTTCATTATTAATTTATTGTGAAGATATCAATTATTAATGTATGGGAAAGATGACACATGTCAATTTTTTTGTGAAGATATCAAGTACATGTATCAAATGTATATTTGGGGTATGTTTTAATATAATAGGTATAAATCTTATGTTCTCTTGAACATATAGTTCTTAATAAATTGGAAACAATTGTAAAGTTCTCTTTTATGGATAAATTACCATTTTATCCTCCGTTAGTAAAGTAACTTATATTATATTCTTCCTAACAAAAATTATTACAAAAGTACATAAAAAAAACACCTTACTCCTTTACTTTTTATCATTCTCCCTCTAACTTTATAAGTCATAACATCGCCTCATCTACAAACCACCAAATGCATCATTTCCACCACCACCACCACCACCACCACATTCAAGAGTACACCAACTATCACCAGATTCACCACCACCATCATCATTTCCACTACTAATCAAACATACTTCCACCACCACTATTTCCATCACCATCATTATCTTTCTCTCTCGTCACAATCACCATCATTATTTGCAGATGTTGATCTATCATCGTTCTAACTTTGATTTGCAATAATTTTAATTCATATGTCGACCCAATTACCCTAAACCCTAATTACCACCACCTTATTGACATCACAAAACCTCACAATCGCCACCACCGTACCTTTAACACCACAATCTACCTTGCCATCACCACCCCCTAAATCCACCCCTACACCTTCCACATTACTCGAAACCACACCTATAATAACCTCAACTCGAAAGCACCATTTACGCACCAACTCTACAAAATCAATACTTCAACCCACCCACTCTGAAGTTTGGAATCAAAGGTTTTCCTTATGTCCTAACAATATTGTGGGAAATAGTTTAAATAATATCGACTCACTAAGTTTTTTGTTATAATTTCAACTATCTCCGTTTCTTATTATTTCTTATTATTTTTTAGTATCAAACTTTTGCACATATTATGTGGTTTTGCCAAAATTTGAGTTTTGGACATAATAAAAAAAACAGGCCTAATAAAATTTATCTTAACGTGTAGTTCTTTTAATATGTAATGGTAATAATTGTTATAAACATGCAATTACAAATATTAATATTTAAAATTTTATCTCGACATTTGTGAAAAGTACAATACCGCAAATAATGAAAACCAAATGTAATATTAAAAATAATATTATATTCATCACATATTAAAAGAACTACAAGTCAAAGGACTTGGGTATTAACAAATTGAAAGTTTAGGTGTATAACTATGTTATGGTGCGGCGTTTCTTTCAAGAAATTAAAGGGGCATGCAGGTGAATATGATATTGATTTAAACTAATAGCTAACAAGAACTGGGAGGTACACTTTAAACACGTTTATCGAGACAAAAACAAGGCGGGTTAGGTGAAAAATGTGACATAACTTGGTTAGAGAAAGTAAAATGAATTTCCTTTTTCAAAGAGAAAATTTACACCTTTGAGAAAATCATTTTCCTTCCCTTAACTAATATAACAAAGAAAAATGAATAATAGAATGAAAAAAAGGAACGAAGAAAAATGTTTTCGTTCAAAACAAACGCAGCTGAGCGATCAGACAATTCTTGGAACACCTTGTCCGATCCAAATTCTAGTATGGGCTAGTTTGTGGCCCGGCCCGTTGGGGTCAAGTGCGTCAACTACGCAGCTTTGAAACCAAACCCCAGGACACTTTTCCGATAAACCCCGGTAAATGGTATCGTCTCACAATTACGATATGGTATTACACACTTGATTGTAGTTGATAATCTGACTGACTGTCTCGCACTGCAAAATTCATCCCAGAACTCTAAAATCTTCATGAAACCTTGAACTTTTTTCTTTCATTTCCCCAATTTCCCACAGAATTTTACAATTCCTTTATGTTCTCAACATGTCCTACTCCTTCAAACTCCATTGTTTCTCCTCTTCAATCAACCTCACATTACACTTCCCTCAACCACCATAAACGAAGATTCCTAACTTCCTCCACCAAATTTGTTGTAAATAATCCACACCCATGTCGTTCTATCTTCTTTTTAAGGAGAAATTCAGTTGGGGTTTGCTTATCCAGTAATTTGGAAGATTCCCAAGTGTTCAATTCTAAAATAGTTTCGAATAGTAGCGATGAAAATGAGGGGAAAAATGGGGTTTTAAGCTGTATTTCAAGGTCAATTGTGCTTGCATTGTTTTGGATTGTAATTGGAATGTGCCCAATTAATGGGCGCCAACCTTCTGCTATTGCTTTGCCTGTAATAAGTGACATGTTGTGGAGAAAGAAGGGGAGAATTGTGAAAGAAGAGCCGACATTAGTGTCATGGAAAGAACATGAGTATTCAGGGTATACCAAAAAGTTGTTAGAGAGTGTTCCAGGTTTGATGAAGGTGATGAAAGCAGTTAGGGAGGGGGAGAAAGGTCTAGATGATTTAGAGGATGCTTTGGAGGAGGTTAAATCGAAAAAAAAAGAGCTACAAGATGAGATAATGGATGCGCTTTACGCCGATTTGAGGGTGCTTAAGAAAAGGAGGAAGGATATGGTTGATAGAGCAGACTATATACTTATTGATGTATTGAATGCAAAAAGGGAACAGGATAAGCTGTTGACTAGGTTGAGAAACAGTGGTAGTGGTGGTGGGGGTGGGGATGAGGCTGAAGATGAGGCGGTCAGGGAGAGGATTGATAGATTAGTGCAGCGGTTGGATAGAGGTGAAAAGGTGTACAATGAGTTGCAGGAGAAGATTAGGGAGATTGAGGATCATAAGTTGAGGAGAGAAACAATGGTGTTGAGTATTGGTGTGAGGGAGCTTACTTTTATTGAGAGAGAGTGTGAGCTCTTAGTCCAGAAATTTGATCTTGAGATTAGGAATAATGCAAGGTAATGTGTTAATTTTTGCTCTTGTTATTGTTGTTTCTTGTTTATTGTCCTTAATCCTCCTCTCAGCCCCACAAACACTTAAGTTAATAGTTAGACTAATTTCACTCCATCTTTGTAGTTCAAGAATCTCGGAACGTATTTTATAGTGTTTTATTTTTGGCACCCTATCTTGTTATCCTATGAAGAAACTAGAGGTTCTAAGCAATGTAAATTTCAACTCAGCAGTATTCATTAGCTTGCAATAACAGATTATAATGGCCATTGCTATTACACGAACTTTTTAAAACAGATGTTGCAGAATGGCCTTTAGTCTATAAGCATGTAATTCCATATAAATTTGTTTCTAAGGGGTATAATGAACAAGGTCCAAAAGCAAACTGAAGGGAAGAGGAGCAAATTCAAGCTTAGGTAGCGTGCTCTTCCATGATTTTAGTGTTTTTTTTTTTTTTTTTAGTTGGGGGCATCAGTATTTCATGCTTTTGCCACATTGTATGGAAAGGAACAACATTTATGTTTTCTTGATAGTTCTTAGAATTAATATCTGACTATCCTCTGTCAAAAGGATAGCCTATAGCATCTTTCTGTAGAATGACAGAGAGAGCTATCTGCTATCACTTCATTCTCTTATTGTTGATGTAAAGACGTGGCTATTTGTATTTTTCTCATTGGTCTGTTCCAGACTCTCACTCATCCCTGCTAGAGTGTAGCTATCATTAACTTTGCAAGCATGTAATATTTATCGTGGCTTTGTTTGTGTAATTGCAGTCCATCCAAAATTTCTTCTGTAGCAAATTCTAGAGATGATATACAGAAAGGCTTAGAAGCTGCTCAAAGAGAACACTTGAAACAGAAGGTATTGCCTGGGATAATGGAATTTGATGATGCTCTTGGGCCACTATTTGATGGAGAGCAGATGGACTTTGCACTACGTGTAAAGCAAGCCCTCAAAGAATCAAAGGATCTGCAAAGAGAACTGGAGGCTCAAATTCGAAAAAATATGAAGAAACATGGAGAGGAAAAGCGGATTGTTTTCAATACACCTGAGGGCGAGATTGTGAAAGGTTTTCCAGAAGCTGAATTGAAATGGATGTTTGGCAATAAAGAGGTCGTGATCCCTAAGGCTGCAAGCATCCATTTATATCATGGATGGAAGAAATGGCGTGAAGATGCAAAAGCAAAGCTAAAAAAAAGTGTATTGGAGAATGTTGATCTTGGTAAACAATATGTGTCTAAAAGACAGGTAACTTCTTGTAAGTCATGGAATCAGTATATGTTGCAAAGCACGCCGGTGCAGGTGCTACACACACGGAAACCTATGAAGTGTTTGACATATTTGAGTAATTCATGCATAAATGCATGTGTTTGTAAAAATATGTGCATTATTAAGTGGAGATAAAGATGTTTATGGAAAGAAAATAACTAAATTAGATCCTACTTGTGTTAAAGATTGATCTCTTTGACTAAAAAAGTATTAATGAGAACATTATTACTGTAAAATTTATTAATTTAGTGCTTTTGCAATTGTAGTATAGAGTTTTGGTTCCAGTATCCTGCATGTCATTTATCTGGTTTCTTTAAGCTTTATTTCTGTTCAATATCATACTAGTGCTAGCCTTTTGCTTGATGCCTTTTCTTCAACCCTTCCATCTATGGTTTGAAAAGAAATAAGCTAGTTCGATGCTCGAGTTGCTTCAATCTATTTTACTCTATTAGACACTGTATGTACTTTGCAACTCTTAGAATTGTATTCTGCTTAAAGTTTCACTTACTTTTCCCCAGGAACGCATCATATTGGATCGAGATAGGGTTGTGTCCAAGACATTTTACAATGAGGAGAAAAATAGGTGGGAAATGGACCCTATTGCCGTTCCAAGTGCAGTCTCCAAGAACCTTGTGGAATATGCTCGAATACGGCACGATTGGGGTGCAATGTTCATTGGACTAAAGGGAGAGGATAAGGAGTTTTACATTAATTTACAGGTCATACTATATCATTACAGCTAATCATATATCATGAGTGTGTGTGATTCTTTTGATCCTAAATATAGATCTCATTGCAGGAGTATGAACTTCTTTTTGAAGATTTTGGAGGTTTTGATGAATTATATCTAAAGATGCTTGCATCCGGAGTTCCGACTGCTGTACATCTTATGTGGATTCCATTGTCAGAGTTGAATATCTATCAGCAAACGCTTTTGGTGGCAAATGTCTCTTGTCGTTTGTTTGATAGCATATGTTGCAACAAATATGTTTCAATCGGGAGTAAATACTTGTTCGAAGAACTAATAAACATTAATCATGACTTAATGACGGTTTTTGTCTTTCCAATTGTGGAATTCCTAATACCTTATCCGGTACTTCGGCTTGTCATATTTTTTTAATTCTTTTAAGTTACTGTATACTCTTTAATAGTCATTTCAGATTGCTTTTACTCTATAGGTGAGAATTATGCTTGGAATGGCCTGGCCGGAGGAATTGGGTCAGACTCTTGGCTCAACTTGGTACTTGCAATGGCAATCTCTGGCAGAATATAGTTTCAAATTAAGGTTTTATAATCATTTCCGGTGGTACGTTTTATTTGTTATCAAAAGCGTCATATATATATTTGTATTGTATCATACATTCCGATTCATGAAGAAAAAGGTCCCTAGATTACTTGGCTATGGACCATACCGCCGAGATCCAAATTTCCGGAAGGTTAGGAGATTGGTAAGTCTTTTGCTTCATTTATTTTAATGATGTAACCTTCTCATGACTGTTATTGTAACTGCTACCTGATGCACTGCTCAAGATTTAATTCTCTGTTACCATACTATTTTAGCAGTGCTTTAAAGGGATGCTACCATGTTGTCCAATTTGCTTGCTATTATTATGTAGTAGAAAAGAAAGTTATTTGTTGCAGTGCTCCCTGTAGTTTTTTGTTCCACCCATGATTCGTACTCTGAATAGCCAACATCTACTGTAAAACTCAGTGCAAACTTTCCTGGATCAATCTTTTTGGTTTTTACAGATATGATTGGAAGAGTCTTAGTATTCTATGATTTCTATCTATTGTTTAGGATAGTGCTCTATTCCTCTAGTTTTCATTATTGATCATTGTTAGTTGGCGTGAGCAAGGATATTTGGTTTGTTCCCGCTTATTATCTGTCTATCTACTTTCTTAGTTCCTTACAGTTACAGATTACCATATTCACTTGGCCATTGTCTGAATGCATTATATAAATTGATTCTTTGTCTAATAAACACTGAATTCATTGTCTATTAGCTTGCTACTTGAGCAATATTGATAGCTGTAGGAGAAGAGAAGGCTTGTATATTTATTATGTGAATATGCAGCTCCTGAATAAGTCAATAGTTATTATTGGAATAAAGCCATTGCAATTTCAATAACAGCTAATACTAATTACGTAATATGGTCAGATCACCTACCATATTCGTTATGCAAATATGCCAATAACTGCTAATACTAATGTCTGAATGCTTGTTTCAAGCTTTGATTAGCCAATCTTTTGTTTTAATAGAAAGACGATTCAGTTGAGCCTTTTCTGACTGGTCTAAGGGAAAACTGCCATGGAATGTGCTTACATGTTTCCATGTCATGCATTCTTGTAAAATTTGTGACTAGTTGGCTATTAGCAGAAAGCCTAAAATCATGAATTTGGAGTGTCTCTTTGCTTGTGTCCTGGAATGAAATAGTATGTGTTCATGGTTCTGGACAGTTTGCCTTTTGCCTTTTTGTGTATGGGTTATTGAGTAGAAAGATGATTTCATTGATTGAAAATTATTATGAAATCTACACTAATTTCAGAAATTCAATAATTATTTCTTAAATAGATTATCCATCTGTTAAAGAAAGTTACTTGCCGTAGATGCTAAAATGTGAAAAACACTTGGCCTATGCTAATTTACTGCCTTTTTACAGCTGTACTTTATGATATTAATAGCATACTGCTTTCTGTTTCACTTTATCCTTCTATTCTGTTTCGGTCTTTATTGCAGCTATGGTACGTTAAATATAAAAGGGAAAGAATATTGAGTAAAAAGAGAGCTGGGGTTGATCCAATTAGATCTGTGTTTGACAATATGAAGGTAAAAGCTCATATGTTGGGTTTATTTCCAAATTATGTCTTGTCAAATGCTAATGGCTTTTGCTTCTGTAGAGAGTGAAAAATCCACCGATACAATTGAAAGATTTTGCTAGCATAGAGTCTATGAGGGAGGAGATTAATGAAGTTGTGGCATTTTTGCAAAATCCTAGTGCATTCCAGAAGCTGGGAGCTCGTGCACCTCGGGTATGTTTCTTAGAGAATTTCCGGGAACTCCTTCAGGATCGCTTATATTAACTGAAAAACACATAATTTCAGTGATTCTTTCATTCACATTCTGCTTGTTTTTTTTTGTGCATTAATGCTGAAACGACGAATAGAAAAATATATCCATGAATTATGACATTATGTTTCTTTCTATTTTGTGGGGTTGGGCCATGTTGCTACACCACCTCCTGTCAAGTACGTGTATACCTGGAGCTAAAAAAGGACCTGCTTGAGGATTCTGATTTTGCTTTTAAGCATTTTAATTAAGTCATGTGAGCACTAGTACTAAATAAATAGGGCACCTAGGGAATTGTGGAGGTCATTCAGAAAATTGTTGAATGTCCATTTTGTGAGAGATCCCACCTCTCGAAAGTGAGCCTTGTATTTATCTCAAGCTTTTGGCATAATATACCACTATCACTACATTCTACTGCCATTCTCTGTTATTCTCCGCACTAGCTTTTGCCGTTCTTAGCACATGGGAAAGAGGGGGGGGGGAGTGGGGAGCGATGGGGAGAATCCATAAATGGTATTTCCAAGCTTTTTTCATTTTCTTTTTCACGGCTCTGCAAATAATCTCTGTAACATATTTAGAGTGTGGGATGGAGATATGGCTCTGGAATTTGGAAAGCTCATCAAACATAAAAAAGCTGCTCCTTACAATGTTCTCTAGAGGACCTTGCACATATCCTATAGAAATATGATACTCCCTAAGTCCCATATTCTTTGGCCAATTGGGGTATTGCAGACAAACCAAAGAGTGAAAAAAGTAGAGAGAAAATTACTCCCTCTTACAACATAAATGATCCATTTTGACTTTTTACTATTCACATTGTAACATTGGCTCTATTTAATTTTATATATGTAAGGAAAAACATAGTCATGTGGGATCTCGTGTGATTTGTCTCGGTACATACTTTCCAAATATATGATTTTTATGATTTTTTTATATGTAGAACTAAAGATATCAATACGTAGTATTTAAAGTGGTGTCTCGGGAGATCTGTAAATTTATCTTGGAATGGAGTATACGTGAGTTTGAGTGGGCCCCCACCATGTGTAAAAATGTTGAGAGAAAGTGTTTACCTTGAAAAGAAATGGAGCAAAGATTTTGAGAGTTGAGACAACCTAAAAAGGAAAATGGAGCAAAGATTGTAGGACTGATTACCTCTTCTCTCCATTTGTCTTTTTTGAAATGAAAGTGTTTATACCAAAGCTTTAAAGTTGAACCCAATAGGTTTCCGAATCCTTGTAGGCTAACTCTGTTGCTCAGACTCGAGTTTGGGTGTCGTATCCAAGTAGGGATCGGAGGATCCGACACTCTCATTCCAAAAATTAGCAGACACGGGGATACAATCAACAGGGTGTCTTGACTTATTTTTTGGATACGGCTATCTATTCAAGTATCGGGAATATTAGTCGACACTTTTAATATGTATATATATAGAGAGAGAGAGAAAGAGAGAGAAAGAGAGAGAGAGAGAGAAGTAGGCTCATGTGAGAAATGTAGCTTTGGTGAGAAGGGTGAGAAACAACCACAACCCTTTGATCAACAAATGAATGGCTTAGATTAAATTTGATTTTCCCTCTTGAATCTTTCTATAGTTTGGAGTCAATGTATCTATAGCATAAAGTCAATGTATTTTTACTCAATGTATTTATAGTTTATGTTGAATGTGCCTATAGTTGGTAGTCAATGTACCTATAGGTGATTGTTGATGTATTTATCGTTTTCTCATCTTCTCACGATAAGAAGTTTCTCACCGGAACCCAACCCTATATATATATATAGTAATAATAATAGGTGCGCTTGTCCCATATGTTTGCTTCCCACATAATACGCCTGAAATGAACCAATGTTCTCAATATTTTGTCTTCGAAACCTGTATGCAGCCCAGTTCTGGGTCCGCAGACGCCAGGTGCCAATACTCAGCAACTTTTACTCTTTCCATGCAACCAAATCTATGCTAGGGTTTTATTAAATATAGGATGTGGTCTTGCAAAAGAAGGTTGCTGAATGTGGACGGGTTGTGGCTGTATCTGCCTAATTTCACAGTTACAATAAGCTCATAAACCTTGACAATGCAGGGGCAATGCAGGCAAGAGTTGATACCTTGATCTAAATAATGACACCCGTCCTAGAGTGTAACGTTTATCTGAAGTGTCATCAGCCAATAGCCTCACCTTTTGAGGAAGATTAAATAATTACCCCAAATATCCTAGAAAATATAGCAAATTATCTGATAAATTGATCTTCACTGGAACAACAAAAATCAAAGCCTCAATTCCGCTGGATGGAATTTGCTACATGAACCACTCTATATCTTGTGCTTCATCCACCAAAATCCTCTTCTCTTCTCCACTCTACTCTATCTTGTACTCCCTCCATTTTCAAATGTTCTCCAAACTTTGATCATTTTTGTCTGACAAAAAGAGTCCGGTTGGAGAGAACAATTTTGAAACAGAAGGAATACATATAATAAGTGCTCCTCTGAGCCTAGACTCTTCAATCTTTTTAATTACTTCCATACTAGGTCATTCAGGTCTGTCAACCTCTTCTGAAATCAACATAGCATCCTCATCATATTTTTCCAGCTTCCTTATTAGAGCATCTTCTGGGTAATGTTGCACAGGACCAAATCTCACAACATGATTTTCTCTTACCATTTCCTGGATATCTGCCATGGCCACCTTTTGAATATCTTCATTTCAGATTCCATCCCTTAAAAAAGTGTTCCTGCAGATCCATATCGGCATATGCTTTTCTATGTTGATAAATCGGGCACTTTCATAGTTTCATTGCATACAAGAGAAATTTAGAGACCATCTTATGCTCGAAAAAAATCTTGGCCGCCATAATTTTTATTTATTTTTTTAAAAAGAAAAAAATAGTGTTCTTACCAGGCTGTGCTGTTTCTTGTCAGCTTTTAGTTTTTTGATTGCAACTCAATCAAAGGCTATATGCCCATATGTCATTCAATTGTCTTAATTTGTGTTACTATCGCCATTTCTATATTTTTTTTGGAAAATTTATTAAAAATAGGTGCTTCAAATCAAATGAAACAATTGTTCTTTTTTGCTTTTTTTTGCTTCCCATGTGTTGTTTTTTCTCAGTCTTGTCCTCGCTTTCTCTTACATTTCCAAAATTTGCTTAGGAGTTTTTGCTACAAACTTTGTTGCAAATAAAACAAAACAGATGTAGTATGTTTTTATCATTTTTCATAAAATTTCGATTCTGATAAAAGCCTGCAAATTCTCAGTGTAATTTTTGTTATTCTCCTTGTATTTTGGGAAAGCTAACTGGCTGTTGAATTTTTCCCCCTTATTGCTTGTAGGGAGTTCTTATTGTTGGTGAGAGGGGGTCTGGAAAAACTTCCCTGGCCATGGCTATTGCTGCAGAAGCCAGGGTGCCTCTTGTTGAAGTCAAAGCACAACAACTGGAAGCTAATCTATGGGTTGGTCAAGGTGCATCTAATGTCAGAGAACTATTTCAAACAGCAAGAGACTTGGTAAATCTCCTCCATTAAACACAAATTTGCTTTTCTTTTTATTTGTATGGTTAAGTATTGGCAACTTTGAAGATGCTCTTTCTTTTTACTTGTGGTGCAACTGGATGTCGGAGAAAGATTTTGTCTTCAAAAGTGGGAAATATGCTTTCTAATGTGGGACCTCTTAGAGGAATGAGGTATGGAGCAGCTGGTCTCTGATCCTTGGGTCGAGGTTTGAATCCTCATATCAGCCAATGAGCAAATGGCTTTCTTTACAAATGAAAAAAAAAAGAAAAAAGAAAAAAAGTGAACCTTATAATATTGCAAACAAGAGGATCCTTTTGATTTCCGTTTATTATACTACCATGGCAATATGCCTTTGCTCGGCGTAGATTCATTAGAAATCTGAATGCAGCTAAGCTGTACAATTTTTTAGAGGCTTATCAAAATGTCAACTGCTAAACCTCGCCCGTGTATTACATGTGTTTTGACAATATTGCCCTTACTCTCTAACTTTCCATCTTTCTCACTAACTTAACCACTGTAAGCGCATCGGAAAATGTGAAACCCGTTGCGGGCAACGCCCATAGGAAGTGTTGTCATAAAATTGAGTGGGGCGTCCAAAAAACTGCTCCTAGGCAGTGGTGCCTAAAAATTTGCTCCGGACCTAGGCATGGCCGCTTAAAACAAGAACCCGTGCATAGGTTTGGGCAATTTTTTTAGGCATTCCACTTGTTTTATGATGGTACAGTTGGTACTTATTTTCAAGGCGTTGCTTGCCGTGGTTCTGATATTTTCTGATGTGTCGAAGGTGGTTGTCGGGTAAGTCTGATAAAGTATGAGTGTCCTGTAAAGTCCAAGCTAGTGAGAGATGAAAAGTTAGAGAGTAAGAGCAAAATTGTCAAATTGGCAGCTATACTAAGTAAAATGCGAGCTGGATTCTATAATACCCTATCAAAATTCATCTGCACAAATTATGTGGAGAACTGATTGTTGGTGTGAAAAACAACAGTCAATTGACAAGTCTTCTATTTCATGTCAAAAGAGAAGTAAATGGCAGTTTACTAATACAAATTATTTTGAACATTTCTATCCAAACTTAAGAAGTGGCTCATTCAAATTTCAGTCAACCTTTGACCAAAAAGCATTTAAAAAAGGGAAAAGAGCATGTGTCAGAGAACTTGGCCTGAAGATGTTCGATAGATTGAGAAAGAATAACCTCTAAGCTTTGTTGCTTTCGCAATCTGGTTCCCATTTCTTTTCTCCTTCCTGATTTTATATTTGGTTAAAATATATTTGGCTAACAGATATGGAAGTAACATGGCTCACTATAAAACTAAACCTCGGTTAGGTTCCTTGGCTGAATTTTGCACCATTCCAATGAAATATCTCGAGGCTTTATTTTTTGCGTGTACTCCTTATGGGAAGCTGAAGGTGGAGCCGAATTCCTAGGCATGTGAAGGTGATGATGACCACACGTGATAATTGTGGATCTTCTCCATAAATTCTATCATTCTCTTTTAGTAAAATTCATCATATAGTTAATTATTTATTTCTATTCACATGTTTCAATGTTTGTTTTACTCCAAAAGTCAAATAATTATATGATTCTATCCTTAGGCACCTGTTATAATATTTGTGGAGGACTTTGACCTGTTCGCTGGTGTCCGTGGGAAGTTCATCCATACAAAAAAGCAGGATCATGAGGCTTTTATCAATCAAATGCTTGTGGAGCTTGATGGGTAGCGTTAATTTCTCTCAGTTTTAGTCACTCATGAAGCTACTACTGGAAGTTACGTTTAAGACCAAATAATTTGTGCAGGTTTGAGAAGCAAGATGGTGTGGTTCTGATGGCTACTACAAGAAATCTGCAGAAAGTTGATCAAGCTTTATGCCGTCCTGGTCGGATGGATAGAATATTCAATCTTCAGCGTCCAACGCAAGCAGAAAGAGAGAAAATATTGCACACTGCTGCAAAAGGGGCTATGGACCCTGAGCTTGTTGATTTTGTAGACTGGAGAAAGGTGATTTGGAACACTAAGTTAAAAGTCTTGAACATTTTGATCTTGACATGTCATGAGTTTTGCTTGGATTGTTTTCTTGGAACTCCAAAAACCCAATTGTTTTATTGCTTAGCCTGTTTTTATTGTCTATAAACCATTTAAGAATAAAGAGTAGCATGGACCCTTTGTCACTGTTGCTCCGACCCACCTCCTTGGTGATAAAATTGCTGAATAGCCAAGCTTCTAAAGTGTTACTCAGATTCTTTTTTTCGCCTCAAACATCATGTTGAATTCTTGATACCCTCAACAATTCATTTTGGGGAAGATTCTTTGTTTATTTTTTTTTTCAATTTTATAAAATAACCAAGGTGGACATTTTGCCATGTGCTTGTATCCAACAAGAGTATCCGATCCGAGTAAAACTATTTTTTTTGGTTTTGAGTTCAATGTTCATGCCTATCTTTCTTTTAATATAATTTTATGGCTCTTATGTCAATTCTGGAATTGTTATCTTTATAATTGAGATCTTGTGTACTGTCTTTAGGTGGCTGAGAAGACAGCTCTTCTACGCCCTGTTGAGCTGAAACTTGTACCCGTAGCTTTGGAAGGCAGTGCTTTTAGGAGCAAGTTTCTTGACACAGATGAGCTGATTAGCTACTGCAGCTGGTTTGCGGTTAGTGCTAAGTTTACTAGTTCTCACATGCCATATTAAATCTGTTGCTGCGTTGCATGGTTAGATGTGGTTATCTAGTTAGTTTGAAAAGTGTAATGATGCTGCTTATGAAATCTTTAACTTCTAGATGATGTGAATTTATGATGAGCCATGAAGAATAGGAATATGAACTTATGATCCTAATTTAAAACCTTGGGAAAGAGGACCTTCATAGAAATTGATCTCTCTATTGTGCAAATGCTAACCCAGCAGGCAATGACTTTGTTCCTACTTATTGGTGAGGGAGTGAACTAAGCTTTAGCTTTTACTGACTTTAATTTAGTGTAAACATAGATAGGGGGTGATTAACTAATTATAGGGAGGAGTGCCTTGCCTAATATCATAGCCCAAAACATTTAAAATTGCCCCAATTTCTGATAAAGGGTAAATTCCTAAGCTCGTTTTTGCAAATGGTTTGTGCGAATGAAGTTATGATTCACAAAATGACACTGCCTCGATTTGGTTTGAATTTCTGACCTGGGGTTTCAGCCACAGGCCTACTTCATTACTTAATGGTAACTATATGTTTTTTTTTAACCTGTAGACTTTCAGTGTTTTTATCCCAAACTGGCTGAGGAAGACAAATGTTGGAAGAAAGATAAGCAGTCTGGTTGTTAATCATCTGGGATTGACATTGACAAGAGATGATCTGCAGAACGTTGTTGATCAGATGGAGCCATATGGTCAGATTAGCAATGGAATTGAACTCTATACTCCTCCACTTGATGTAAGTATTAATTGGTTATTTTTATATTAAATTTTCAACCACGATGAACTTCTAACAAGCTTTAGTAGTTCACTTTCTGCCTTTTGGATTTTCAGTAGTCTCAATTTACTGACTTTAATATTGCTATTAGATCCTGCCAATCTTGTATGATCTAGCATCTAGATCAATCAAGCCTTACGTGTGTTTATTGACAGTGGACTAGGGAAACAAAACATCCACATGCCGTGTGGGCTGCTGGTCGTGGTCTTATTGCTCTTCTTTTGCCGAACTTTGATGTTGTTGATAATTTATGGCTTGAGCCCCTTGCCTGGGAGGTTAGTTAAATTTAGTCATCTTTTATTTGCTTATTTATTTATTTATTTATTTATCTTTAACTTCATGTCTAATGTAATCAGGGAAGAATAAAGGAAGATGATATGTGATTTTGCATTGATTCATGCCTAGCCGACTCCATAATTATTTGGGAATGAGTTTTTTTTTTTTTTTTTTGTCGTCGTCTAATTCTAATTTGAAAAACCTTGCCAAACTGTAATTCATTGAAGTATATTTTTAAGGAGTAGTGATATTGAAAAGCAGATGCATATGGTGCTGTACATAGACAAAGTTGAGTGTTAGGCACTCTGCCAAGCAACTGATCTTATAATATTCTCTGGGATTAAACTGTCTTGTTACACAATTGTGTTTGCTTTCATGATTCAGTCCAGCATCCCATTGTATTATTGCTTGCATACGAAACGCATTGTGTTATATTTAAACATTGAGGATGAAGTGGAGCAGCTCTCTGTTAATCTCTATGGATTTATGGCAATATTGGATGTGAACTGAGTAGAAGAAAATCTTCCTTCTGTCTTTAACTGGCTTAGCTTCTTTCATAGTCTTATAGAGTTCTTGAAAGAAGGCTAACTTCTATTCAATTTTAGAACTGAAAAATCATTAAATAGATGAAGTAAAGATAAAAAAGCTGCAAGAAAGAAGACTTTGCATAGTACCCAGCTGCTAGGAGGAAGAGATACTATCCGTCATTGGCTATGAGTCTTTGTATCATTTTCAAATTCTATTTCTAATATGTTAATAGTAACTCCTTCATTTTACCTTTTCTTGTTCTTTGTTCTCACTTTCTCTCTCTGTCTGAGCATTCTTTCATGGGCTATATATGTATGAGTTATAAATCCTACTTGGAGTAAATGCAGAAAAGGGAATTGTGGGTATTTTTTTCCCCTTCTGCATGCCCTGTTTTGAGAAGCCAGCTCTTTATTATACATACCCTCCCTTTTTCAGTAACTTTTCGTTCGCTCTTGATTACACTTTTGCTTTACATATAACATTCTTTCTTCTACTTTTTCTTACACACTCCATAAATGTTTTCTCTCTCCTCAGTCATTGTTTTTAGTTTTTTCCATTTTTATGGTCGACTTGTTCCTTTTCTGTTTCATATTTGATGAAAACGTATCCTGCTGTATCGGTCAAAATTTTGCGGACAAGTAGTGAATTTTGGTGATACCTGTGCAGGGAATTGGATGTACCAAGATCACTAAAGCTAAAAATGAAGGTTCTATGAATGAAAATGTAGAAACCATATCATATCTGGAGAAGAGGCTTGTCTTTTGCTTTGGATCGCATATTGCATCACAGTTGCTACTTCCTTTCGGGGAAGAAAATTTGCTTTCTGTTTCAGAACTGAAGCAAGCACAGGAGGTGGGTATGGTGTTGATATTTCACTTTTTAGACTTGTATAATATATTAATATCAACACTAGTAATGCACTTTTTGTTTAAAAGTTGGGACATATTTGTGTCTTTACATGACTTCAAATTGTTATAACAGTGATGTGATGACTTTGATTTCCTTCAGATAGCTACAAGAATGGTGATCCAGTATGGATGGGGGCCTGATGACATTCCTACAATTTACTATCATGGAAATGCGGTATTGTGCTTATCCTTAATCTTTGATTCTTATTCACATGTCAAATTTTAAGTTGAAAGGAAAAAAAAGGAAGTTAAACTTTTGCTTAATATGACCCTTAAATATCATTAAGTTGAAACTTCAAGCCAAATATGCGAACCTTTATCATTGATAAAAGATTCATATTACATCTATAATCAAAATCCAAAATAGCAAATACAAAATAAATTGAATTAAATAATACTTCCCGCGTTCTTTTATTACTGTAACATTTCCCTTGTTTGGAAGTTTCATATTAATTGTAACATTACTAAATTTGACTATCTTTTCTTTCTCTCTCTCTTATCACATGGGTTCACTTTTTTCCCTCTTTCTCTCTCTCCTCTCCTAAAAAAGGAATAGTGGAAGTATTCTAAACTATGATCATTGTGGATGAAACTTGACAGTGGTGAATACCCTCTTTCACACTTGTCATTTGCAGCCTTTTATAATTGGATCTTGTGATCTGGTGTAGTTTTTGAAACGAATAAAACTTAACCCAATTGATTGTAGAGGTAGAATTCACATCCGATTAGACACAACACAAGTCTTCACCAACCAATTAATTTTTCCTGTAACAAGGAAAACCAAAGCCCCAAACTCTCACGAGGAGAGAGATAAACCCAATATGTTGGAATGTATGACCCAATTTATGGCAATTATGGGTAGAAGAAACTCTCAAAAAAGAGATAGTGGAGGTTTATTTTTATTTTTTTATTTTTTATTGTAGATATAAAGGAAAATAATAGATTAATAATTAATGAAAAGAGGGACTTGCTGCTAAACAGACTGTTGGTAGCCTCCTAAATCACACACAAAAATTAGTGTTTGAGGGAAAAGAAGAGAGATGAAAGATGGAGAGAGAAGAGGCGGCTCACTAAACTAGACTTGACTTGAATCATTACATGAACCTTTACTTGAGAGCACCAATTGCAATCTGAACTTCTATTCGGCTTTCTAGTAGTGGAAAATGAGATGAGATAACATATTACTGGCATATTTCCAAAAAAGAAGTGTAATGGGTATTCGTGGACGAATTTGAAAGGAAGGTTTGTGGGCAGAGGGATATCAGGCTGATACTGCTGCTTTTATAACCCTCTATACATCAGACTTATACCAGGGTGAAGGATTTTTTTTATTTGAGTCTTGTGGTTCTGAGTTCAATGAGGTTTAAACCAGTGAAGACTTGAAAGAATGTTTACGCATGTTAGTCAGTTGCGATAGTTGTCTCATCAGCCGAATTCATGCTAGAATTCTGTTTTGCATTTTTTGGGGTTTGTTTCTTTGAATTCTGCACAGTGCTAGTATTTATGGTACTAGTGCTTCCTGTTACCTAGTAATTTATTCTCTGTTTTTTGAATCATTGACAGGCTACTAGTTTAAGCATGGGAAACAAGCATGAATTTAAAATGGCAGCTAGAGTTGAGAAGGTTTGTAAACCTATCAAAATTCTTGGGTTCTCGTTTCTCCTAACAGTGATTTCCTAGATTTTTTGCAATATCATCCATAATTCAGAGACTGAAAGCTTTCCATGCTCTGGCAGATGTATTATTTGGCATATGATAAAGCCAAGGATATGCTTCAGAAAAATCGACCAGTGCTGGAAAAGATTGTTGATGAGTTGCTTGAGTTTGAAATATTGACTGGAAAGGTATGATCTATTGATCTCTACGCTGTTGAGTGGTAAATTAAGATAGCCCATTAATCATTTACATGTCTTTTCCTTCGGCCCATCCCCCTTAGACCCTTACTCATGTTACAGAAGAAAAAACTGAGCAATGCAAATAGCATCACCGATCCACCACTAGAACTGTTTTTAGCTCCTTTTAAGTTTTAAGACCCTATAATGGAATTAGAAGAATTTAGGCCTTGTTCTTTTGTACTTAATTCCAGGCAAATATAGTTCAATTCAGCTCTTGCTGAGTCTAGGATCCAGATTAATACAATTCAGTTTAGATTATTGAGTAAGCCTGTTCTAGCTTTGCCTACTTCGTGTTCAGGCCCTACTACTCTACTCGGTCAATAGATTTTAAAAAAATGACTAGCTACCACTTGTTCGTCAAATTTCCACTATATTTCTAGTGTTATGTTGAGTTTGGTTGACAACTTCATTCTCTAACTCTCTAATTTCCTGAAAAAAGGATTTGGAACGAATTTTGGAAACCAGTGGTGGAATTCGGGAGAAAGAACCATTCTCTTTGTCAAGATTTTATGAGAACGAGGTAATATCCATACAACCATTGAAAATTTCTTTTGTTGGCCGGCCTTATTCTTAAAACTAATACACATTTGATCGCTTCTTTGTGTTCACAGTCTTTGTCTGTTAGATATCTCGATGATGGCAACAGTACATCAGAAACCACGCTTCTAGGCGCCGCAACATAGAGACTATTGGCAAATGTTGCTGTTGACTACCCTTGAACATAGCTATAATGTCTCTTTCATTCAGTAATGATGCTAAGTGAGAATAAGAAATTGGTAGAAGTTTCAGTATATTAACTTGTACAGATAATAGGCTGAGCTATTTGATCTTAGAATTTTGTAAGCAACTATGGAAAATTTTTGATCATGAAAGATTTTTTTAAAAAAATTTTCGGAAAAAGTCAGAAATTTGAGCAGAGCTTATGAAAGAAGCTCCTACCTAGTCATCATGTTTGATGCACACAACATAGTACAAGAAATCCAGTCTTTTGAGGTTTTGGCCTGCTAGTCAAGGCCTCAGAATTTGATATACGAGGTCTTGGGTTCGAATCACAACACATGTATATGTGATGTGTGTTGGCTAAATTGGATCAGGTGATTTGTAGTATGCCCTGATTCAAGGCCTAGTACCACCAACATTATCCAAAAAAAGAAAAAGAAAAAAAAATGAAATCCAATCTTTTGAATTGCTGTATTGTGAAGTCTGAACACTTTGAAAGTTTGAACAGCTTTTCTCTGAATTCATTTGAATAATTGAACATCTCATTTACATTAAATCTAACCTTATGATAATATGTAGTGCATTCTAGTAATCTTTCATCTATATATGTGCTAAAAATACATATTCAAAGTAAAATGGAAACATTAGTACAAACTTAAAAAAATCTACACAAGAAAATAATGGTGAAGAAAAGAAGGAAGAATTACAAGCAAAATACAGGTGGAAGCACAGTATGTTCTCTACAAAAGGCCTGTAACAGGGGAAGTGCTGAAGACTGGTTTGTTATCTATGTTAGGTTGATAGCCATTGTTGTTGCAGATGCTCTTCCTTCGAGGCTTCGCTTCTTTGAGCATTGTTATTATATCTCTCATGGAAGGCCGCTCTTTCGGTAGTTTAGCAGTGCAAAGAAGAGCAATCCTCAAAACAAGAAGCATTTCTTCCTGAATGTACTTGCATTGGCCTGAAACTTCTGCATCAAGTACTTCCTGTAATCCTCCATTCTTTTTTATCTTTCCTCTAACCCATTCGACTAAGTCGGTTGATTCTCCAAAAGACGGGTCTAATGGCTTTTTCCCGGTGACTAGCTCCAGGACTACAACTCCGTAACTGTAGATGTCGCTTTTCTCGTCAACCTTCAAGCTGTAACCATACTCTGTGACAGAAGATTTCAGACTTAGTTTTTTGGCACAAGTTCTTTTGAACTGAATTGAACTAAATACTAGACTCATCAGGAGATGAACTGAACTGATTTTTGAAATCAAAGTAAAAAAGAACAGGCCCTAGGTATGATTTGTCTAGCTTTTCAATGTATCTTAGAATGAATAAGTTCTGATAAGTTCAAGCTAGTTAGATTCATTAATTGAATAGAACAGATCTTTAATACAATACAAGCAAGGAAAAAAAAGGCTAGCAAATGGATAGAAATACTCACCAGGTGCAATGTATCCATAAGATCCAGCAATCATAGAGACAGTCTCATTCTTGTGAATCATCATCTTTGCAAGCCCAAAATCAGCAATTCGAGCATCGAAGTTCTGATCGAGTAATATGTTGTTAGACTTGACATCGCGATGAATCACCAAAGGATGACAATCATGGTGAAGGTAAGCTAAGCCATGAGCTACCCCTAAAGCTATATTATATCTAGACACCCAATCCACTAGCATATTGTTCTTCCCACCTTGTTTACTACCATGTAATGCTGTTCCCAAATTCCCATTTGGCATATACTCATAAAGCATCATCACATCATTTTCATTATGCACATATCCTACCAACCTTACTATATTCCTATGCCTCAACCTTCCTAGAAGTTCAACCTCAGCTAACAAGTTGTCTCCTGCTTCAGCATCACCTGTGGCTGTTGTTGATCTCCACAGCTTCTTCACTGCTACAACCGATTGTGGCCGTTGGATCTCCGCCTTGTAAACAATCCCGGTCCCACCCATTCCTATCACATTTGATTCCTTCAAGCATGCTAATATATCAGCTGAAGTGAAATTCAATCTTTGGAATGCTACTAGTCTCCAAGGCCATTCTTTGTTGTTCCTAGTGAACCACTCTTCTAGTGAACTTCCATACAAATACCATCTTCTGTACACCATTCTTCCTGCAAAGAATGCTAACCCGGTTCCTAAAATGACTGATATTCCTACCACAAACCATATAACCATATGATTAATGTGATTGTTTCTCGATCGAGCTGAATGTTTCGAGTTGATCCTTGAACATGGTGGGAGTATGCCCCCACAAAGTCCAGCATTGCCTGTGAGTTCATGTGGGTTGATAGTAGCAAACATCCCATTTGTAGGCACAGGACCTTCAAGCTTGTTGTGGGACAAATCCAGCATTTCCAAAGCAGGTGAAGAACCCAAGTTTTCAGGAATTCTACCAGTCAAGGAGTTGTTGGAAAGGTCAATTTTTGATAGAGTTGGCATTCCTGCAACTGAGTGTGGAATTTCACCTGAGATTTGGTTATCCTTAAGGTTCAAGATGACTAGTTTTTCGCACGAAGCGATACTCTTCGGAATTTCACCCGAGATTTGGTTATGGGAAAGATCAAGGACAGTAAGAGAAGGACAACCTTGCAACTGGTTAGGAATATGACCATGTAAGTTGGTCTTAGAAGCCATGAAATTCTGCAAGTTTGGAATGGATAGAATCCCAGAAGGGAGAATTGAACTGAGATGATTATTGTATGAAACATCAATGAATGAAAGTGACAAAGAAAGTGAAAGATCATTTGGGATTGATCCACTTAGATTGTTGTTTCCTAATTCTAACCTGTCAAGTTTAGGTAAGGTACCTAAACCTTCAGGAATTTTCCCAGAAAACTGGTTATTTTGCATTCTAACTCTGACTAAAGACTCACATTTTGACAAACTTGAAGGTATTGCACCAGAGAAAGAATTATTGAACAGTATAAGTTTAGTAAGATTCCCTGAATCACAAAGATTCTTAGGAATCTCACCTGAAAAAGAGTTTGATGAAACATCAAGCCATTTCAATGAGGAATTCTTGCCCAAATTTACAGGTAAATGACCTGTCAGAGAATTTTTCCAAACTGCAAGTACCTGTAAGTTAGTTAACTCACCAATTTCACTTGGAATTTCACCTCTAAGATCATTACACATCAAATTCAGAAGCTGCAGATTCTTCAACTTCCCCAAATATCTTGGAATTTCACCTGAAATTCTGTTATCTGAGAGATCTAAGTATGATAATGATGAAATATTTCCAAGTTCCCATGGAATTTTCCCTTCAAACTCATTCTTGTAAAGATAAACTGTATTAAGCTTCTGTAGCTTCCCAAGTTGTGCAGGAATTTGACCACTTAAGCTCCCAACAGCTAAGTCTAAATACTGAAGGTTACTCAAGTTGCCAAATTCTGATGGTATAACCCCATGAAACTGATTATAACCAAGAATCATAGTCTCTAAAGAAGACAGAAAACCAAGTTCAGGAGCAAGTTCTCCTGTAAGATTGTTTCCTGATAAGCCTAAAAACTTCAAATTCTTAAGGTTTTGAAAGGAAGTTGGGATTGATCCATTTAGGTAACTCCCTCGAAAGTCGAGCACTTCGAGGGAGTTACAGAGGCCAAGGTCCTCCGGAATGGGACCCACAAAGTTGTTGCTTGATGAGTTTAGGTAAACAAGCCCTTTGGCTTGGCTAAACCCATGAGGGAAGCTCCCAATAAAGTCATTTGAGCTAAGATCAAGGCTTACTAATGAAGTGACATTAGATAGTGATTTAGGCAATGAAGAATCAAATGCATTGCAACAAAGATTAAGATTTGTTAAGCTCTTAAGGCTTTGTATAGTATCTGGGATTTTCCCACTTAAGTTCATGTTGGAAAGATCAAGTTTTTCCACAAAACCTTGAGTATTGCACCAAACACCCTTCCATTTACAATGAGAAAGATGAACTTTGGTGTCATTATTCCAATCTTTGAGCTGATTTAAGGGATCAATGAAGGAGTTTTTGATTGAAATCAAAGTTGATAACTCATCATTTGGTGTTATTGTAGTAATGGCTAAAACAGAGGACATACCAAAAGTACAATAACACAAAAAGATTAAAACTTTGGCTTGGAATTGCATTTTGAGCTTCATTTTTCTCATTCAATCAATCTCTCTTTTTATCCCTTTCTTGTTTATGAATTATGATGACATTTTTTTTGTGGGGTTTTCTTGGTGGGGTTGATTGGATAGGATGAAGGTGTTTTTTGGAGGTTAAGATCAGAGATGGAAGAAAGTGGCAGGTTCTATTCTATAAGAGAGAAAAAGAAAGTGAGATTAAAGTGAATGATTTATTAGTGAGTTAATTTAATTAATTATTGAATTGATTAGATTAATTAAGATGGAAATCGTGAGTTCTTGGGAATCAAAACCAGGTAAGTTTATTTTGGAGTTGAGTGATTATCTTCCGACATTAAAACATGGAGAGAATGTGTTTTGAGGTGGTTTTACTGACACAGTGACATGCTTCTAGTTTACATGATTAGGATTATGGTCAACTCTTTTTGTTTTTGATCCACTAATTACTTCTACTCTTATGCTCTATTAGGGATTTTACTTTTGTTACAATTTTTGTTTTTATTAATAATATTCTCACTTTTGCATTAACTTTTCTTATCAAAATCTTATCTAAACTTATTTTTTTTAATAAAAATTTAGGGTTTTTTGAATTGTAAGTACTCTTGAAGTTTTGCGTTTTCTAAACTGTATCCCACGATTTTCAAAATTGTGAGAGAAGCTGTATGTATGAACTCAATAACCTTTAAAAAATTGTATGAAAGAATGGATAATTTAACCCGTTTTTGTTGTGTATCGAACTTTTAAACAACCGGAAAAGCACGATGAATATGTGATCCAAAGGCTAGATAAATACATATCGTTTATTGAATAACATGTCCAACATAAACTATGTCTCATATTCAATATTTTCAATATCATATCGTAATAAGATTAAATTAAAATTCTTTAAATTTTTTTAAATAAATTATCATTGGTATATATGGTAATTACAACATCATATACAAAGTGTTCAATATCATATTGCTTATTCCCTACCATTTTATCTCTAGTGAGGCATATCGAGATGTATAAAGACTTTCTCGATCTTGTGATCCGTAGTCTGTACTTGTAATACTAATGACATCTGTATCCATAGTTGAACAATATTACTTCCAAGTGGTGAAGCTATTCTAGGTCTTTGATAATTAAAATAAAAATTGATTGATATACTCCCTCGTTTCATTTTACTTGCTACATTTCATTTTGGAACAAATTTTTATTCAAACTAATTTTCTTGTGGGTCCACCATTGGTAAAGGTAAGTGTAAGAAAAAAATTGGCTTAAAGAGGATAAAAATGACAAAAAAGGGTAAAAATGTAAAATATGTGTAGGACCCGTAGACTATAAAAGGAAATGTAGCAAGTATTTTGAAACATCCAAATAAGGAAATTGGAGCAAGTAATTTGGGACAGATGGAGTATAAAAAACTCCATTTGTCTTTTTTAGGGTGTCTCAATTCACTTGCTACATTTTCTGTTTCTGACTTGTGGGGCACTAAGGCAGACCTAAATTCTACATATTATACCTTTATCTTTATCGTTTACCTTCTTTATTATTCAACCTATTTAATTTTACCCTATTTTATTTTATTTTTTTTATAATAAGTACAACTACTTTTTAATGATCTCTACCGATTTATATATTTCTCGTAAAAAAATGTGTTATATCAAGTAATTGAGGACCCATGGAGTATCACTTTCTACTTGATTTATGCCGACCAGAGGTGTCATTTTCTAATATAACCAAAAAGGCCCACACATTCATAACCATATTATGAACTGAACAAGTTTGGTACGGAGTATTTTTCTTATACTATAAATAAAAGAAGGAAAAATCAATTCAATTAGCTCCTTTGTTACGAAAAAATTATTTTCTTATTTTTCTCTATTTGTTTTTTTTTTTTTTAATAATAAGAAAAAGGAGAACCGGTTGTCCACCATTAATGCGGCCAACCAAAAGCATCTTGACGGATGATGAGGGAAAGATTAGTATTGTAAGGGTGGAACCAACAGTTCATTGTGCTACAATTATGGCCTAAGTTCGCAATATTGTCTGTAGCTTTGTTAGCTTCACTATAAGAGTTATGTATGACAGCATGATTAAATTTATGGACGTCTAACTTGGTTTCCTTGATGATGTTGTGAATTTCCCAAGGGATATGCCATATGTCTTTGATGACGTCAATGACTGCTAAGTTATTTCATTCTATATATGGTTGTATTTGAATGTCCTTGTGAGATGGCTTGCTTGATAAATTCTCTTAAAGCCAGAGCTTCAGCAAAGAGAATACTCGTGTTGGGGTTAATACGCTGGGCTGTGGAAAAGATGAGACCACCTTTATGATCTCTTATAATGAACCCAATGGTCAATGAATATGTTGTTATTGTTGTATTTAAAACCGTCAAAATTTATTATAAATGTGTTAGTTGGGGGAGGTTTTCTCTATTTGAATTGTAAATAGTTTTCCAATATGTGGAAAATGCTCCTTCTAAGGGAGGAAAATATTTTCCTTTTTCTCAAAGAAAGTAGGTCACATTTTCCATTCCTTCTTTTATCCATTTTTTTTTCCTGTGGAAACAAACAAGGAAAACTTATTTTCTAATTGTATTTTCCTTTGGAAAATATTTTTCATGAAAAAATCATTTTATTTTAAAATTGTTTTCCATTATAACAAATTGAGCCCTAATGTAAAAGTTTAATATAAGGTCATGCCTTATATGCACTATTTATGATATGGCCTTTCAATAATACTCCAAAAGGATATCGGTATAAAATAAGAAAATGACTCCAAAAGCAATTAGAGTGGTGCAGTGGCGGACCTAGGAATTTGACGGTGAGGGGACAATTTAGATAATTATATTTGTTAACAAAAAAATCGGGTACATAATTATAAAAAAAATCGAGTACATACTCAATGGCTAAAATACCATATTAATATTACAATTTGGGTACATATTACTAAAATATCGCGGAAATTACCAATTTTTCAAAGTTAGATGATTAACAAACATCTAAAATGACAAAGTTTTAAATAAATTGAACTTGACGTATCCTATTAATTAAAACAATATATGAATCAATATTCAATAACCTAATTGGCTAACAATTCAATATTCGATTCACAAACTAATTTCTAATAATTCAATTCACAAAAAAAAAAAATAACAATAACAAAATATAAATCCATAATTCAGTAAATTGACTAACAAAATAACTATCCCAAATTCACTAAGAAATAACAATTTAATATTTCAATTCACAAACTAATTCATCCTAACAATTCAATACACAAACTAATCGACCCTAACAATTCAATTCACAAAATAATTAAACAAATCACAATTTTAATTCACAAACATTAAAACATTGACAATATTAATGAATTCACATATTAATGATTATTTAATTAAATTTTGTAAAATAGGATACTAAAATATAAAAAACGTTCACATAAAAAAAGAACATAACCGCTAGTTGTTGGGTTGTGGACCGGTGGTGGACTAGTAGTGTTCAGCGTTGGATGGGGTGGGTGTCTGGTGTTGGACTGTTGGGTCGTTGTTTGAGTTAGCCTATGGTCATGATAAATGAAATAATGGTTGAAATTAAAGAAATAAAGGCCAAGGGGGAAAAAAAAAGCAAATTGGTTGTAAGCAGATTTAAACCCTTAACTTGGGGCTTTTTTTTCGATGGGTCCATATGTGCTTCCACCAACTGAGCTAAGCATTATTCTTGTTTAGAGGTTACACTCTTTAATATATATTGCATTTTTTCCTGATTTTTTTTTGCCAAACATGGGGGGACCACTGTCCCCCATGTTCCCACATGAGTCCGCCATTGGAGTGGTGAGATTCCAAAGGTAAAATTCAAAAGCAACAACCAAACGGGTCGTTAATGCATTTTATTAATCATATTAAAATTACTTTGTGAATTGTGATTAATGATTTGTGTTCGTTGAAAGTAGAAAAAATGTGTCTCCACTAATGGATATTGTAATGTTTTCATGGAAAAATAAGGGTCCGTTTATTAGAGCGGAAAATGTTTTCCCTGAAAATACTTTTCCCTATTTTACGTCATTTACTTTGGGTGAAAAATTAAAATGTAAAACTTGGGCTAAAAACTCATTTTACACCCTATTGAAAATATTTTCTCCAAAATTTGGGAGTAAAACGTATTTTTCGTTCAAGTAAACATTAGAAAACTTCTATAAAAATGAGTTTTTCATCGTAAAATGTTTTTCATGAAAAATCATTTTACATCGAAAACTTTTTACACCCAAATAAACGGACCCTAAGAGTAATACGGTCAATTTAGTGGAATTATGGAAAGATTCTAAATGGAAACGAAATTTAGGAATTCTATTATAGAAAATAGATACAACAAAAGAAACGGACATAGTACTATTTATAATTTGAGATTATTTTCTAAACCTCTCCATATGAATGAAAAACTTATGGGAATTTTTTTGTTTTATTATTTTTAATTAATATCTATATAATTTTTAGGAAAATGATAAATAGTCGTCGGGGTTAAATAAAAATATCAAAAGTGAACTATTGCTAAAAAATAAGCATTATCCATAAAAAAAAATACGTAATTTTGACATATATCTTAAAATATCCCCCAGTATATTAAATGTTTATACTGTATAACATTATCCTAATTTTACTATTAGAATAGATGTTATTTACGACGGAAATTCCTATCGCAAAAATGTGATCCCGTCGTAGAAAAGGGGATCGCAAATAATTTTTCCTGTCATAAAAATATGACTCCGTCGCAAAAAGGGGGTCGCAAAAGATTTTTCCCGTCGTAAATGAGTTGTTTCTAATAGAGTTTGAGTTAGGTATTAGGTAACTTTTAGTGACGGGCTTAAAATCGTCACAAAAGATCTACATTTGCGACGGGCCGGGATTTAGGATCGTTATTAATGTGTACCCGTTGTTAATGGCCTAATTTTTTGTATTGTTCGTACTTTGATAATATTTTTTTTGAGAGGTATAAGAGTATATGTGTATATATTTTAAGTATTTTTCTTTTTAGCCTTTTTCTCCCTATATATACAGGGTGCATTTTCTTTTGTATTTGTTAAGACAGAGTAAACATTTGCTTTCATTTTCGTTTTCTTACTTCTGAATATATTAGTTTCTAATTTCCCTTCTTCAATTGTTGCTTATGGTATCAGAGCCATATCTCATTTGAGATCTATTTTTTTTTCGAATTTCGTCTTCTTTTCTTCCTCTTTCTTCAATTGCAACAATGGCAGAAGAAATCTCTTCATCTATCACATATTCTTCTAACTCGAAAAACCTAGATCCATTTCATGTTTCGAATTCTGATAAAACGAATTCCTCTTTGGTGCATGTGCCTTTCAATGGAAATAACTATGGGAGATGGAGTCGTGCGGTGAGAAGAGCACTTGGAGCTAAAAATAAGGAAGGTTTCATCAATGGCGCCATTAAAGAACCTTTAGATATAGATAAAGAGTTTGAGCGGTGGAAGTGTGCTGACTATATGGTCACTTGTTGGATCTTGAGCTCAATGATTCCTGACATAGCTGAAGACTTTGAGTATGTCACTACTTCTACTCAATTATGGCGTGATGTTGCTGAACGATTTGGTCGAAGTAACGGTCCATTGATATATCAATTGAAGAAGGATATTCAAAATCTAAGGCAAGAAAGCCTTTCTTTACTGACTTACTTTAGTAAAATTAAGAGATTATGGGATCAATTGAAGGATTTGAGGAAATTACCTACATGTGTATGTGGAGCTATGAAGAAATGTACTTGCGATTTATTCAAGAAACTTGAAGAATTTGAAGAAGAGGACCATTTGATGCAATTCTTGTTAGGTCTTAATAATGCGTACGAAAATGCAGTTACTAATGTGTTGACTATGGAGCCATTGCCAACAGTGAGCCAAGCTTTTGCAATTACACAAACGATTGAAAAACAAAAGGAAATTAACTTGAATCAAGAGGTAATTGGAGATAGTAGTGCTATGGTTGTGCAGAAGAATACTCGACAGACTTATAAGCAGAACTTTAACAATAAGAAGGACTGGAAGAAAGAAAAGGAAGATCGATTTTGCACTCATTGCAAAACTAAAGGCCACAATGTTGAGCAATGTTTCAAAATTGTGGGCTATCCCGACTGGTATCTTGCACTCAAAGGTAACAAAGGTGAGAAGAAGCTTGTAGCCAATGCACATGTAGACTCTCCTCTTGATGATGCTAATTTGGAGGATGCTGTGAATTCCACTGTTATGAACACCATTCGTCAAGAAATCAAGAAAGCTCTTGGAGGACATAAAGCTATTGGTGAAACAGAATCTGCAAGCTATAATGCCTTTGTAAACTTTGCTGGTAATATCTCATCATCTTCTAACTTTAATGTTTCTAAATTTTCTTCCAAGAATATATGGATAGTTGATTCTGGTGCTTCAGACCACATGATTTTTGATGAATCTTTATTTTTGGATAAAAGGAAATTAGAAAAACCAATTAGAATTGGCCTTTCTGATGGTACTGTGAAAATAGTTATCTTTACTGGTTCTGTTCTTATTACCAAGAATTTAAAATTAGAAAATGTGTTGTTAGTTGAAGAGTTTGAGCATAATGTCCTTTCTGTTGGGCAATTACTTTCAAATTCTAATATAAAAATTGAATTTACCAAGAATATGTGCTATTTTCAGGACCAATCTAATGGACAAGTGATTTGTTATGCTAAAAAGGAGGGAGGTTTATATTGCATTCATGTTGTTCTTGATAACACTAAGAATGCAGGTTTGGTTTATAAAATTCCTGATTGTAGTCTAGTTTCTACTAGTGGTAATCTCAATTCTAATAGATCTGCTACTTCTATTATGAATAAGAAATGTAATAATAAAGACATTGATTTGTTACATGCTAGAATGGGACATATTTCATTGTCCAAAATGAAACATATTGAAGGTTGTGATTGTAAAGGACTTAATGAGTATAATTGCAATATTTGCTTACTTTCTAAATTTCATAAGTTGCACTTTTAAAGTTAGTCAGAATAGGGCTAATTCTTGTTTTGATTTGATCCATATTGATTTATGGGGTCCTTATAGGATAAAGCCTCTTAGTGGAGCAAATTATTTCTTGACTATTCTTGATGATTTCAGTAGGTGTACTTGGACTGTGCTCTTACAAAATAAATTTCAAGTTCTTAAAACTGTTTCTGATTTCTTAAACATGGTTGAAACACAATTCTCTAAGAAAGATAAAGTTATCAGATCTGATAATGGGACTGAATTTGTTCAAGGCCAATGTCTAAAGATGTTTGGTGAAAAAGGTATTATTCATCAAAGAAGTGTTGTTGGAGTTCCTCAACAGAATGGTAGAGTTGAACGTAAACATAGGCATCTTCTTGAAGTGTCTAGAGCACTTAGACTTCATGCTAATTTAACTAAGAAATTTTGGGGTGATTGCTTACTAACTGCTACCTGCCTGATTAATAAAATGGCAACAAAAATTCTTAATTGGAAAAATCCTTATGAGATTTTGCATAACAAAACTCCTGTTTATGATGATTTGAGAGTATTTGGATGTTTATGTTATGCTTATAATATGGACAGGAAGAAAGACAAGTTAGATCCTAAGGCTAAAAGATGTATTTTTATTGGCTATCCTTATGGCCAAAAGGCATACAAATTATATGACTTAGATTCTCATACTCATTTTATTTCTAGAGATGTTGTCTTTTATGAAAGGATTATTCCTTTTCAAAATGAAAAACATGATGAGTCTTCCTATCTTAATCCTAACTTTACTCCTCAATTGATTTCCTTTGGTGAAACAGAAAAGCCCTTGATTTCCACTGAGTGTTCTGTACCCAGAAAAGATTCTCATAATATTGATATAGAGCATGACTTACATACTCTTATTTCTTATAATATGTCTGATCTAAATCAAGATTTAAAGACTAAAGATGTCTCTTTTTCTACTTCCAATCAGCATAGTGACTCTGTCAATTCTCTTATGCCTAACACTATTTAACATGCTTTAAATAATGAAAATGATAGACCTTCTAGAAGCATTAGACCTCCTGCTAAGTTTAAGGATTATATTTGTCCTTATCAACCTCATAAAACTGATGATTTAAATTCTGATTCAGAATCTAAATCATTTGCTGTTAATTCCAACTTAATTGCTGAACCTAGAACTTTCAATCAAGCTAAAAATGATCCTAAATGGGTTGAAGCAATTAATAAAGAATTGACTGCTTTAGAATCTAATCAAACTTGGGAATTGACTGATTTACCTTGTGATAAAAATGCTATTGGCTGTAAATGGGTTTTCAAAACCAAATTAAATTTTGATGGTTCTATTGAAAGACATAAGGCAAGGTTAGTTCCTATTGGTTATCAACAAGTAGAAGGAGAAGACTATAGTCAAACCTTTTCACCTGTAGCTAAGTTAGCTACTGTTAGTGTAATGACCCAGATTTTATTGGTATTTTTGCCGATAATTATGTGTATTTATGTATGTTGTTGTGTTAGTTCAAATTTAAATTTTGAACTATTTATTTTATTTTATGTGAATAATTTCGATTTAATTCGAAATATTTATTTTTAGTTTTTATTATTTACGTTATTTATTATTTAATTAATTAGAATTTTATTTATTTAATTTTCTGATTAATTATTTAATATTTTGGGTTAAATCGATTTAAGCATGATCTATCATGCGATTTTTGTAAATTAGCCCGATGGATCACGAGAGCCCAATTTAGGCCCAAGTGACCCTCTTGGCCGGTTTTCCTAAGGCATGGCAAGGCTTGCCACTTGCCTTGTGTTCACACCTTAACTAACTCTATAAATAGGAGAGTTAGTAAGGCTTTGGCTCATTTTTGTCATCCTTGCTTTTAAACACAATTAGCCATCAAAGTTCAAAACACAAACTCCCTCCCATTTGCCTAATACCTCACGCCATTTTGATCAATTGATATCCATCAATTGTTCATCATTTTTCCTAGCCCAAAACTTAAAGATTCAAAGTTCATTGATCTTTAAGTATCCTAAACACAATCTAAACCCAATCATTTCATTCAAGATCCTTTGTTTGGGTGGTTTTTCGGGTTGGTTCGTGTAGTTTGTTCGAGTGGGTTCTTGTTCGTGTTCGTGCTCGTGTGGGTCCAGCCGTGCAGTGCTCGTGGGTGCCGTGCAGTTGGTCCGTGGCAGCAGGTTCGTGTGGGTCCAGCCGGGCAGTGTTCGTGGTGGTGGAGCAACGGTGGTGTAACCGTGGTGCACCGTGAGAGGCCGTGTGGTGCAGCCGTGTTGTGTGGTTCGTGTGAATCAAGTTCCGGGCTGTAATTTGTGTTGATTTTGTGTGTAAACTTCAATAAGGTAACATACTAACTCAACTTAATTGGTATACTATGTTTATAGTATGAATTAAATGCATGTATGGGTTGTTTGGTGATGATTATTCATGATTTCATGTGTTGTTTCTAATCTGAATTTTTATGTGGTTTTCATGATATTTTGATGATGAATTTCATGAATTTATGATTGATTATGTGTTGTAATGTGATCATGATTATTATGTCAAAGTTTGATGAATTTTGGATTAGTATAAGTGGTAATTTTCGAATGATAATGATGATATGCGTGTGGTATGTATGAGTTTGAGTTCTTGGTTGAAGATCTTGAATCTTGATTGAGTTCTTGGTTGAAGATCTTGAATCTTGAATGAGTTCTTTATGAGTTCTTTGAGTTCTTTATGAGTTCTTGATGAGTCTTTACGAGTTCTTGGGTGAATCTTGGAAGTTAAAGAAAATGGTTTAAATGATAAAGAAAGTTAAAGAAAGTGTCTAATATGATTAAAGAATGATTATTGAATGTTGGATTATGATTGGTTAGACTCAAGATTAAGGCTAGAGGCAGTTCTTGAGAATAACTTCGATGATTTAACTAATTAATTTCGAGAATCAAGGCTAGAGGCAATTCTTGAACTTAATTTAGTTAGGTTGGGTAATAATAATGAATAATATGAATAAAATGATTAAATGAATTAATTAAAGTTTAGCTTGATTTCATTTTTAGACGCCTGATACTTTGAGTAAGATTCATTGTATTTGGGTTAAGACGTTGCCCCTATTCCATCCGCGGTATTGGGATAGTTGGAGTCATACTATGTGATCTTAGTGAATTTCCAGTAAGATTGGTTTCACGGGACATGGATTTCCAGTAAGATTGGTTTCATGGGGTTTGGGAGTAAGATTCTCAAATCCGAGCATAGTAGAAAGTTCGAATGCGTAAGATGCGTTCGTACGAGCACAGTCCGGTCTAGAAATTGAATGATTGCGCCAAAGATAGAGTTAGGTTGGATGTTGAGTTGAGTCGAATTGAGATTACGAGTTTGAGGATGTTCTCGTGTCTTTTTGGGATTTAATTGTGATTATTGATGTTTGATTTATGCTATGTACATGTGTGTTCCCATTAGGGTGAGTCAGTTATGTTACTCGCCACTGATGGTGGACTGTTGTTGTACTTTTCAGGTACTTCAGATGACGATGCTCTTGCTTAGCTTTGGGTTGGGCGAGCGACGTTGTTTCTTGTGTTGTCTGATATATTTACTGTTTTCTTAGCGTTAGTTAGCGATAGTATTGTATAGATGTTATTACATTACTTTTGGACTTCTATATGTGAAGTTTAAGACTCTGACATGTAGTTGGAGTTAACTCGTATTTTTAGTAGTTATAATTTGACTTTTGGATTTAGACTGTACAAACTTGTGGGTACTCGTACATTTTGGTTTGTAATAATAATACTTTGAGGTTTTAGTTTTATTTCTTAAGTATTTTAAGTTGTAGTTTTTAACTATTCGACTCGTCGGTTTCTTCCGCGCCGATTTAAGCGAGTCGGGTCGTTACAGTTGGTATCAGAGCCGAATAGGTTTTAAGTGAAGTTTTAGGATTTGAGTTAAACCCGGGAGTTGAGAGCCTTATTATTCCCGAGTGAATAAACCAAATTCTAGGAATTTCGTGAAGGGAGAAGAGTGGGTAGAAAGACCGGGATAGGATTCTTTCTATTTTTCCTTTTCTTCTTTATTTTCTTAGTATGCTTGACTTTGGTGGGGTAATGGACTAACATTTATTTCTTGTTATGTCTTTTTGTTGTGATGCGTGGCAGCATGTCTACACCTCGCCGGTTGAGTACTGGACGACAGAGGTTGCGGGCACTCGAGGAGGCGATCCTTACGTTGGCGCACCATAGTCGTCATCCGCCGAATATGCAGTCGACGTTCGATCGCATCGCACGTCATCGACCTCCGACATATGATGGGGTTGCCGACCCTACTACCTTGGAGAGCTGGATCCGCGAGATGGGAAAGCTCTTCGACGCGACGTTTTGTCCCGAGCACGAGAGGGTGCTGATCGCCGCATATTACTTACGTGGAGAAGCTGATAACTGGTGGACGTTAGCGAAGGACGCGTACCAGCCGTTACATGCGATGACTTGGACCGACTTTATCGATAAGGTCCAGGAGCGTTTCTACCCCGACGAGTTGCGGTGGCAGAAACAGGAGGAGTTTCTTACTCTTGCACAGGGTAAGATGATTTACTGAGTTGTCGAGGTTCGCTACATCTGTGATTCCGTCAGAGAAGGATCGGGTCAAGCGCTACATCAAAAAGCTAGATCCGAGGATTCGAGTTCACGTGATCAGTAGTGGAGCGACTACGTTCCAGCAGGCCTACGAGGTGGCACTCGAGATACAGGCATCGATTACTGAGGAGGATTCGAGCAAGAAGAGAGCTCCGGTTCCGACGACTACAGCTTCGTTTAAGAAGCCACGGTTTGGCATATCTAGCAGTACCCCTTCGACCCCGAGTTCGCGTAAGGGTAGTGATGGCTCGAAGTGTAGAGGTTGCGGCCGAGACTTCCATCCAGGGAAGAAGTGCGACGGTTCTCCGATCACTTGTTTTACTTGCGGGAAGGTAGGCCATAAGGCGTCGACATGTCCCGAGAGGAAGCCAGATTCTGAGGTTAAGCAGCTTCCAGCACCGCCGAAGACTCCGGTGAAGAACCGAGTCTACTGTATGACCGAGGCGGAGGCCGAGGTTCAGCCTGACGTCGTATCAGGTAGATTTCTTGTCTCTGGTGTGTTAGCTTTAGTTCTATTTGATTATGGTGCTACTGTTTCTTTTGTGGCTAGTAGTTTTGTCTCGAGGTCTAATCTTCGAGGCAGCCTTCCTGTTAGCTCAATTATTACTCTCCCTTCCGGAGAGGATTTTGTTTGTCAGCGTGAATTCCGAGGAGTGCCTATCGTGATAGCTGGGGAGCAAGCGACGGCCGATCTGAAGGAGTTTCCGTTGATGGAGTTTGATGTCATACTTGGTATGGACTGGCTATCAAGGTATCGAGCGATCATTCGTTGCCGAGATCAGTCAGTAACATTCCGAGGATCTCAAGGCAACCGAGTTACCTACTCTGGGTTCGTCCTTAAGAAAGGAGTAAAGGTAATCTCTGCCTTGAAAATGAGGAAGCATCGCCAGAAGGGCGATTTAGTGTATCTCTGTCAGGTACGAGACTTGACTGATGAGTCTCTGTTGGACGATATACCTGTAGCGAGGGATTTCAGAGACGTATTTCCTGATGAGCTACCAGGCGTTCCACCTGAGCGCGATGTCGAGTTTCATATCGACTTGGTACCCGGGACAGCGCCGATCTCAAAGGCACCATACCGGATGGCACCGTCTGAGTTGTTGGAGTTAAAGACACAACTCCAAGATTTGATCGATAAGGGCTTCATTAGGCCAAGTGTTTCTCCGTGGGGAGCTCTTGTGCTCTTCGTGAAGAAGAAAGATGGTAGTATGCGCCTGTGCATAGACTACCGAGAGTTGAATCGGGTAACTATCAAGAATAAGTACCCATTACCTAGGATTGAGGACCTGTTCGATCAGTTGCGAGGAGCAGGCGTGTTTTCGAAGATAGATCTTCGGTCTGGATATCATCAGATTCCAGTCAAGAAAGAAGACATCCCGAAAACTGCTTTTCGTACTCGATACGGCCATTACGAGTTTGAGGTGATGCCCTTTGGCCTCACTAATGCGCCAGCCGTGTTCATGGACCAGATGAACCGGACGTTTCACCATTTACTCGACAAGTGCGTCGTAGTATTTATAGATGATATCTTGATCTATTCTAAAGATGAGTCCGAGCATACGGAACATCTCCGGATGGTACTCGAGATATTGAGGAGTCATAAGTGGTTCGCGAAACTCTCCAAGTGTGAGTTCTGGCTTCGCGAAGTAGCCTTCCTAGGTCATGTGATTAGCAAAGAAGGCATTAAAGTAGACCCAGCTAAGATTAAAGCTGTAGTAGATTGGAGTAGCCCGACAAATGTGGCAGAGGTTCGTAGTTTTCTGGGTTTGGCCGGATACTATCGACGATTCGTCCAGGACTTCTCCAAGATAGCTAGACCGATGTCTAGTCTCCTGCAGAAGGAGGTCCGATTCGTTTGGACAGAAGCTTGCGAGCAAGCATTTCAGGAGTTGAAACAGAGATTAGTCTCTGCTCCGATTCTTACTCTTCCGAACGATGAAGAGGGCTTCGATGTCTATAGTGATGCTTCGAAGTGTGGCTTAGGTTGTGTGCTCATGCAGGGTGGGAAGGTCATCGCTTACGCATCAAGGCAACTGAAGGTGCACGAGCGTAACTATCCTACGCATGACTTAGAGTTAGCGGCTGTAGTGTTCGCGCTCAAAATTGGGAGGCACTATCTCTATGGTGGTTCGTGTAAGGTATTCACGGATCACAAGAGTCTCAAGTACATCTTCACTCAGAAAGACCTCAATATGAGGCAGAGACGGTGGCTTGAGTTGATCAAGGACTACGACCTGACGCTCAACTATTGCGAAGGCAAGGCGAACTTAGTTGCGGATGCGCTGAGTCGCAAGCATCGCTTGAACTTCAGTAGAAGTCGTGGTTCCGTCAGATTTCGTCTGACTTCTATGAGTGCCGAGCCTGATTTATTTCAGGAGATGCGCGAGGGTCAGCAAAACGACCCACAGTTTGCTAGGATTCGAGAGGCTATACGGCAAGGTAAAGTTGTAGGTTTCGAGATCCCTTCTGATGGTGGTATGCGCTTTCGAGGGAGATGGTGTGTACCGGATTGTTCTGATCTTAGGAACAGGATCATGTCCGAGGCACATAACTCGCCTTATTCTGTTCATCCCGGTGGTAATAAGCTTTACCAGGATCTTAGGGGCCAATTCTGGTGGCCTAAGATGAAGAGGGATGTAGCGGAGTTTGTTGCTCGGTGTTTGACCTGTCAGAAGGTCAAGATTGAGCATCAGAGACCAGGAGGTCTATTGCAGCCACTACCTATTCCGACCTGGAAGTTTGAGTCGGTATCTATGGACTTCGTAGTGAGCTTACCCACTTGCAATGGCTTGAATGCTATTTGGGTCATAGTGGATAGGTTGACTAAAGTCGCTAGATTCATTCCGATGAAGATGACCTGGTCGATGGAGCGTCTAGCTGAGGCATATACTCAGGACATAATCCGACTTCACGGAGTTCCGAGGGAGATTGTTTCTGATTGGGATCCGAGATTTCTGTCTCGTTTCTGGAAGTCAGTTCAGGAAGCCTTTGGGACGAAGCTGAAGTTGAGCACCGCTTTTCATGCGGCTACTGATGGTCAGACTGAGAGGACCATCCAGACTTTGGAAGATATGCTTCGAGCATGTACTCTGGAGTATCACCAGTCTTGGGTACGTATGCTCTGTTTGATAGAGTTCTCCTATAATAATAGCTATCACTCCAGCATTGAGATGGCTCCGTACGAGGCCCTGTATGGCAGGAAATGTCGGAGTCCTATTTGTTGGAATGATATCAGTGATTCTGTGGCTTTAGGACCTGAGATGGTACGCGATACTATCGAGAAGGTTCGAGTCATCCGGTCTAAGATGCAGGCCGCTCAGAGTCGTCAGAAATCCTACGCCGATAATCGACGTAGACCGCTGGCTTTTGAAGTAGGTGACAAAGTCTTGCTTAAGGTTTCACCTTTTAAAGGAGTGACACGCTTCGGTCAGAAGGGGAAACTCCGACCAAAGTATGTGGGACCTTACGAGATATTAGAACGAGTTGGGGAGGTGGCGTACCGATTGGCTTTACCACCTAGTTTGTCTAGTGTGCATGACGTATTCCATGTTTCTCAGCTAAGGAAATATGTACATGATCCTACTCATGTGATTACAGCGGATCCGGTCGTAATCGAGCCGAATCTGACTTACGAGGAGCGACCCGTTCAGATCTTGGATCGGGAAGTGAGAACCCTGCGGCGTAAGCAGGTCCCGCTTGTCAAGGTGTTGTGGAGGAATCAACGCCATGAAGAAGCGACTTGGGAGACGGAAGCGTCTATGCGGCAGAAGTACCCGGAGTTGTTTGATGGAGAGCGATCTCCTGCACCTTGAAATTTCGGGACGAAATTTCTTTAAGGAGGGGAGGTTGTAATGACCCAGATTTTATTGGTATTTTTGCCGATAATTATGTGTATTTATGTATGTTGTTGTGTTAGTTCAAATTTAAATTTTGAACTATTTATTTTATTTTATGTGAATAATTTCGATTTAATTCGAAATATTTATTTTTAGTTTTTATTATTTACGTTATTTATTATTTAATTAATTAGAATTTTATTTATTTAATTTTCTGATTAATTATTTAATATTTTGGGTTAAATCGATTTAAGCATGATCTATCATGCGATTTTTGTAAATTAGCCCGATGGATCACGAGAGCCCAATTTAGGCCCAAGTGACCCTCTTGGCCGGTTTTCCTAAGGCATGGCAAGGCTTGCCACTTGCCTTGTGTTCACACCTTAACTAACTCTATAAATAGGAGAGTTAGTAAGGCTTTGGCTCATTTTTGTCATCCTTGCTTTTAAACACAATTAGCCATCAAAGTTCAAAACACAAACTCCCTCCCATTTGCCTAATACCTCACGCCATTTTGATCAATTGATATCCATCAATTGTTCATCATTTTTCCTAGCCCAAAACTTAAAGATTCAAAGTTCATTGATCTTTAAGTATCCTAAACACAATCTAAACCCAATCATTTCATTCAAGATCCTTTGTTTGGGTGGTTTTTCGGGTTGGTTCGTGTAGTTTGTTCGAGTGGGTTCTTGTTCGTGTTCGTGCTCGTGTGGGTCCAGCCGTGCAGTGCTCGTGGGTGCCGTGCAGTTGGTCCGTGGCAGCAGGTTCGTGTGGGTCCAGCCGGGCAGTGTTCGTGGTGGTGGAGCAACGGTGGTGTAACCGTGGTGCACCGTGAGAGGCCGTGTGGTGCAGCCGTGTTGTGTGGTTCGTGTGAATCAAGTTCCGGGCTGTAATTTGTGTTGATTTTGTGTGTAAACTTCAATAAGGTAACATACTAACTCAACTTAATTGGTATACTATGTTTATAGTATGAATTAAATGCATGTATGGGTTGTTTGGTGATGATTATTCATGATTTCATGTGTTGTTTCTAATCTGAATTTTTATGTGGTTTTCATGATATTTTGATGATGAATTTCATGAATTTATGATTGATTATGTGTTGTAATGTGATCATGATTATTATGTCAAAGTTTGATGAATTTTGGATTAGTATAAGTGGTAATTTTCGAATGATAATGATGATATGCGTGTGGTATGTATGAGTTTGAGTTCTTGGTTGAAGATCTTGAATCTTGATTGAGTTCTTGGTTGAAGATCTTGAATCTTGAATGAGTTCTTTATGAGTTCTTTGAGTTCTTTATGAGTTCTTGATGAGTCTTTACGAGTTCTTGGGTGAATCTTGGAAGTTAAAGAAAATGGTTTAAATGATAAAGAAAGTTAAAGAAAGTGTCTAATATGATTAAAGAATGATTATTGAATGTTGGATTATGATTGGTTAGACTCAAGATTAAGGCTAGAGGCAGTTCTTGAGAATAACTTCGATGATTTAACTAATTAATTTCGAGAATCAAGGCTAGAGGCAATTCTTGAACTTAATTTAGTTAGGTTGGGTAATAATAATGAATAATATGAATAAAATGATTAAATGAATTAATTAAAGTTTAGCTTGATTTCATTTTTAGACGCCTGATACTTTGAGTAAGATTCATTGTATTTGGGTTAAGACGTTGCCCCTATTCTATCCGCGGTATTGGGATAGTTGGAGTCATACTATGTGATCTTAGTGAATTTCCAGTAAGATTGGTTTCACGGGACATGGATTTCCAGTAAGATTGGTTTCATGGGGTTTGGGAGTAAGATTCTCAAATCCGAGCATAGTAGAAAGTTCGAATGCGTAAGATGCGTTCGTACGAGCACAGTCCGGTCTAGAAATTGAATGATTGCGCCAAAGATAGAGTTAGGTTGGATGTTGAGTTGAGTCGAATTGAGATTACGAGTTTGAGGATGTTCTCGTGTCTTTTTGGGATTTAATTGTGATTATTGATGTTTGATTTATGCTATGTACATGTGTGTTCCCATTAGGGTGAGTCAGTTATGTTACTCGCCACTGATGGTGGACTGTTGTTGTACTTTTCAGGTACTTCAGATGACGATGCTCTTGCTTAGCTTTGGGTTGGGCGAGCGACGTTGTTTCTTGTGTTGTCTGATATATTTACTGTTTTCTTAGCGTTAGTTAGCGATAGTATTGTATAGATGTTATTACATTACTTTTGGACTTCTATATGTGAAGTTTAAGACTCTGACATGTAGTTGGAGTTAACTCGTATTTTTAGTAGTTATAATTTGACTTTTGGATTTAGACTGTACAAACTTGTGGGTACTCGTACATTTTGGTTTGTAATAATAATACTTTGAGGTTTTAGTTTTATTTCTTAAGTATTTTAAGTTGTAGTTTTTAACTATTCGACTCGTCGGTTTCTTCCGCGCCGATTTAAGCGAGTCGGGTCGTTACAGTTAGGGTGGTAATTGCCCTTGCTTGTATAAAAAATTGGCAACTTTATCAATTAGATATAAATAATGCTTTCTTACATGGTCACCTTGATGAGGAAGTTTATATGATACCTCCTCAAGGTTACACCAAGGCCTCTAATGGTCAAGTTTGTAGACTAAAGAAGTCTATAAAACCTTCACGTCAATTGAATAAGGAGCTTAAAAATCTCCTTTTCTCTTTAGGTTTTATTCAATCCACTCAGGACTATTCTCTTTTTACTAGAAATTTTGATAATCAATTTGTTTTGATCTTGGTTTATGTTGATGACATACTAATAACAGGTACTTCTAGCTCTCAAATTTCTTATATTAAGCAGGTTTTGGATAAGGCCTTTACCATTAAAGATTTGGGTGAGCTTCACTACTTTCTTGGTATTGAAATTAATAAGCATAAGGAAGGTATTTTCTTATCTCAAAAGAAGTATATTCTTGATATTCTTACTGATTGTAACATGGAAAACTATTCTACTGTTGCTACCCCCCTTCCAACTGGCCTTAAATTGTCTATAGATTCTAGTGATTTACTTTGCTCTCCTCAAGTTTATAGAAAATTGATTGGTAGACTTTTATATTTAGGGATTACTAGACCTGATATTTCTTATTCTGTCCAACATTTAAGTCAATTTATGCATAGCCCAAGAATTCCACATCTTAAGGCAGCTTTGCATGTTCTTAAATATTTGAAAGGCTCATTGGATCTTGGTTTATTGTATAGGTCCAGTTCAGACTCTTCTCTATTGAGATACAATGATGCTGATTGGAGCTCTTGTCAATACAGTAGCAGGTCTCTTAGTGCGTATGCCATATTTTTTGGAGGTAATCTGGTTTCTTGGAAGACCAAGAAACAGACTACAGTTAGTAAGAGTTCAGCCGAGGCTGAATATAAGAGCATGTCTAATACTGCTAGTGAGTTAGTTTGGCTTGAAGGCTTACTTCAAGATCTCCAAGTTTCTGTTTCTTTACCTATCCAACTTTGTTGTGACAATATTTCTGCTGAGATGCTTGCCCAAGATCCTAAGTTTCACGAGAGAACGAAGCATCTTAAACGTGATGTTCATTATATAAGAGAGCAAGTAGAGTCTGGTTTTATTTCTACAATTCATGTTCCTAGTTGTAATCAAATTGCTGATGTTTTGACAAAGCCCCTTGCTAGTTTAAGACATTATTCACTTTGTAGCAAGCTTGGACTTATATCATCTTCCAAGCTTGAGGGGGGGGGGGGGGAGGGTATAAGAGTATATGTGTATATATTTTAAGTATTTTTCTTTTTAGCCTTTTTCTCCCTATATATACAGGGTGTATTTTCTTTTGTATTTGTTAAGACAGAGTAAACATTTGCTTTCATTTTCGTTTTCTTACTTCTGAATATATTAGTTTCTAATTTCCCTTCTTCAATTGTTGCTTAAGAGGAAAACGAGAACCAAAACTACCATACTTTGATAACATACAATTGAAGCTTTTATGGTAAAAAAAAACCTATAGCTACCGTCAATTCGTCAAAAAAAAATGAAACAAATAGAGTGAGGGTGCGTGGGCATCAATTTAAATAAACACTCTAGTGTTTATTTTTAAAAAATTCAAATCAGGTCAGAAAATTTTCGATTAAATCAGACCAGATAAAAACATTTAGATCAAATGCAATCAGATAAGAAAATTTCAGATGAATAAAACGAACCCTGATTAGCTGCCTAGTTGGTTTACAAAATCAAAAGCAGTTGGATTTAAATTGGAAATTGTTCCCAGATTTGTCATTTGACCTTGATTTTTCTATATGGAAACTTGCAAACCAAATGAAGAATCTTTGTACCTCAGGGCTCAGGCCTCACCTTATCAAGTGGCAAAAAGGCGTCTATGAACTTTCGACACCTTTGCTCTTTCTTTTATGTGATAAGAAAGGATTATAAAAAAAGCTTGAGATCAATTTCTCTTTATTAGCTGGTTAATAGGGACCGGGTGCGATTAAGTTTGAACTCAAGACCTTAGATTTGACATTCACAAGACTTAAATACTTAGTCTAGTGGTTAAGTCTTGCAAACGTTAAATCCTCTAAGATCTCGAGTTTAAACTTTATCGCACATATTTGCGATGATTCCTTATCTTTCCCTTTGTGAGTGCCTGTGTCAGCCAAATTGGACTGAATATGGCCTAGTACCGTACACCTACATTATCAAACTAAATAAATATTAGTAATTGGTTTCATAAATTAGGTTGTACAAATGTCAAGAGGAGTGGCAAAGTCATGCTCATTCCCACCTTGAAGGGATATGGAGTTCAAACCTTATTAATTAGTAGCATCCGCTTTTCCTATATGTATAGCTAAAATAGAGCAGATTTCCTTACCCAATAAAAAAAAAAAATTAAGCTGCACAAATTTATACCATTAGAATGTTAATCCCTGCACTTTAAGTGCATCCTTCTCAAAATAATAGTAAAAGTTAGTTTTGTTATTTTTACTAACCCATGTTCGTTGAGAATATTGTGAATAGAAAAAAAAGTTTGAATTATTTAATAACATATCCATCAAAGTTGTGATTATTCCTAACGAATTATTTCGAAAAAAAATTGGAATTATTTCGAAAAAATAATAGTTAAAATAATATTCAGGTAAAATTTTCTATATCCAGGAACTAATAATTGTTTGATAAGGAATATTATATATGTTTCCTAAGTAGTAATAAGTTGAGTTTCAATAAATGCAAGAAAATAACATAATTCATAATTCAAAGTATGTGGAGTACCATTCCTTGCCCATTGAACCCTACCCAATTAACTACCCTTCCACTCATAGGCAGCTCACATGCACATATGCATTTCATTTCATTTTTTTTTAAATAGTAAAAGATTTATGAAAGAGAAAATAAAATCCCCTAAAAAAATAAATTTATTAAACTGTATAATTCTCCCAAATAATTTTAGAAATATATAGATTCATGAATATTATCATTTATATGTAAGATCAATCATTAAAGCTTAATTAGTCCCCTTGAATGAAAATGTTGTAAATTGCTGGACACCATGTGAAGGAGGGCACCTTCCCATGAACCTTGCAATTTGCAAACAAATACTACTTCATGCCCTATTATTTGTGGGACACTATTTGAATTGAAATTGCATTTTACCCTTTTCTCCTTAATTTAATAATTAGCTAGGGGTGCAAAAGATTCTAGCCAAGCTAGATATTTAATTCGCCTGTTCGAGCTAAGCTTGATAAAGTTATCATATGTTTGAACACAATCGAGCTTGAGCTGATCTATTTCCGTCCTTGTTTGAGCTTAATTAAATTAGCTCGTTAAGTAGTACCCTAGCTCAAGCTTGCTCTGATCATTTGGGATCCGAGCTCGAGCATGAACGAGCGATCTATATTTGAGGTATATTTTCATAAACAAGTTATGAAAAAACTAACCATATATATATAAAATTAGGAAATTGCAAATGTATGAATTACCTTCATTCGTTTTTATATATAATTTTGTAATTTAAATACCCTTTATTCACGAAGATTTACATCAATACTCTTTAAAAAGTATATAATTTTCTTAGATTCTATATTCCTATACTATTAATATAACTTATAAATAAACGAACTTATAAATGAGTTGTATGCAAGCCTAAATGAGTCAAACATAATGGTAGTGTTCGACTGTTCGAGCTTATTTCGTTTACTAAACGAGTTTTAAACTACTGTTCGAGCTTTAACCGAACTTGTTCATGATCTGCTCACAAACAAGTAAGCTCATTTCCACCCTTATTATTAATAATATTCTCAAATTTCATCAATATAATTAATACCTAGATTAGTAATGTACTAGCATTGTTAATTATAGCATTTGTTTTTAGTATGTAAAGTACTCCTATTAAACTTTATGGAATCTTTCTGATGTACCATAATATATTTAGCCATGTTTTAGAGAATCCAAACATTGTCAATAATTTAGGTGCCCCCACATGGGATTATGCTAAGCCACCTTCTTTTTTTTCCATCATTTTTTGGATGATTGACAGAGATCAGATCTAATTTGCTAAATTATCAGTATTATATTTGCCTCTTTTTAATTCATTCTTCTCACTGTCCTTTTCTCCCTGCATATATTAAACCTAGTCAATTATGCAAGTACTCCATATGTTAGATGTTCATTTTGCCTAAAAGTTGGGCTGATCGATCATATACTAGCTTAGGTTGCACTCGGTCAGGAACGGGGTCGAAAACGAATACGGATACTGAAAACGGCAAATCTAAAAATTAATTTTAGTGGGTACAACCAAATATAATATGAAGAATCGAAATCATTCCTAATAGAGTATTAGGTTAATTAAGGGTAGTTTTGTAATTATATACAATTAGATTGTAATATGATTCTTCTATAAATATAATGCTAGGGCCTCACAAGTGAGTGAGTCGCCAGGCCAGTTTCTCTTCACAATTCCTAATACGGAATGAATCGGGTTCGAAGACGGCTACTCATGCTGCAGAGATCATATATACCAGCAATACCACATTAGATTATAACATGTCCCTCATTATATTAATTTATTACTCCCTCTGTCTCCAAATATTTTGTCTTATAAGAGTACTACATACAAACTAAATCAAGAAAATTAAAAAGTAGAGAGAAAATTGTAAGGGAGAATATAAACCCCCCGCTATGTGTAAAAAAAAATTAATGTAAGAAGAAATAAAGCAAAAATTATGAGAAAACCAAAAAAAATTGATTTAGGACGTGACATTAAATTGGTAAAATCGATTTTTGAATACGGTTAAGGTTTGAGTTTGATCAAGATCACACTAATTTTAAGTAAGATTAAATAATTTTGCTTGTATTGATTAGCTCCATGAGTTTGAGTGGAGTTCAGTTGGATTGATTTTGATTTTGTCTAATTTAATGGACTTGAATCAATTACATTTTAGATAAGGTACACATGGAATTGAGTTGGAATCAATTATTTCTGGGACTAATTGATCAAAGTTGATGTCAAATCTAGCCAATTTGTTTGTTTGTTTGGTTTTTTTTTTTTTCATGTTTGAATCTTCTTCAATTCATCTAATTTTCGTAATCCTTCCAAGGAACTCTAGGATGTTCCAAGCACAACTAAAGGTGGGCACGGGCCGTGCCGGGATGGTCCACGTGCCAAGCCCGCGCGTCTCGTGCCATTGCGTGTCGTGCCTATACAGGCCAAGAAAAGTCTATGCCGTGTCGGGCTCGTGCCAAGTTATAAAATATAAGACCCATGCACGGCCGAGCTCACGTGCCGTGCCGTGCCGGACCGACTCGTGTCATGCCATCGTGCCTTATACTAATTCTTATAAATTTTGAAATTTTAATCAAAATGAGCGTGCCAACTTGCGGGCCGGCGCATCGTGCTCGTGCCGGGCTTGTGACAAAAATTTTAAATGTTGTTCGTGGGTGGCCCACGGCCTACCATTCGTGCCTTTGTGTCGTGCCATGTTTATAGTGGGCTTGTGTTGGGCCGGGCCCAAACTGTGTCGTGCCGAGTTGGCCCTCGCGCCAGCCCGGCCCATGCCCAGCTCTAAGCACAATGAACCAATTATATCCAGAAGCAATACTATAGCATGCTGGACAATTTCTCTAGTTGTTACCTCTATTTTTTATTTTTCATTGAATACTTTACAAGGTAGTGTAAAATTATTTTCTTTATGAGCAAACTATCTATTACAATGATGAAAAACTATTTTCCCTTCAAAATTAAGGGAAAACTATTTGGATAAAATCAATCTATTACAATTTGAATTGTAAATTTGGATTTCATTTAAAAATTTAGATTTGATTTGGATTCAAAGATTTTATAATTTTGTATAATTTTCTAGGCCCAATTAAAAATGGATCAATAAACTAATAAAGCAAACAATACCATACTTGTTTTGTTTAATTGAGAATTAGAGTGTGTTTGATTCAAATAAGTATTTATATGCTTATTTTAAGAAAATTAAAATCAGATTAGAAAAATTATAACTATAATAAAAAAATTCAGATCAGATCAGCTCATATTAGATTAGATTAGATTAGTTTAGATAAGATCATAAAATTAAAGATCAGAACAGATCAGGTTAGACAATTTCAAACGAATCAAATGCACTCTTATTTCTTGATGTTCACTTAATATTTGATTTTTTTTACTAATTTTCATTATAAGAAATTTGGAATTAATTTTGCAATTGAGTTTTTTTTTTTTTTTATGATTTTGATTTCGATTGGATCGGATTAGAATTTGATAAACTTTGAATTGAATTTGTGTTAGAAAATAGAATGCAAATTGAATCTAGATTATTAGGCCAAAATCCAATTCAAATCAAAATAAATACTCCTAAATTTAACTTAGCTTAGTTAGAATTCACTCATTCATTTTTTTCCCCTTATAAATGTGTTCCATAACTATTTGGCAATTTCCATGTTAATGTAATATATACGGCAGTGTGGGTGGACTTAACATTCAAAATATTTCCTCTGATAACATTTGACGGTATAACAAAAATTTTAGCTTGAAATTTGTAATTTCTTACTATAAATCTATAACTTTTTGTATAATTGGGGTTAAACTTTGTTTAAAAAATTATAGTTTTATACTAAAAAGTTATGGCCTTGTTTGGGACTTAAGCTATCAGCTGTTAGAAATTAGCTGATTGAATTAGCTGCTTTGACTAGCTGTTTGTGATAGCTGATTTGACTAACTGATTTATATTAACTGTTTGTATAAAAGTATTTGGTAAATAGTGGTTAGCTGTTAGATGTTTCAGAGTAAAAAGAACTAAAAAGCTATAAGCTCTTCCAAATAGCTCCTCATATGAGCTTTTTGAAAAAGAGTTTTTTCACTCCAAAACTCTCTTCCAAACCTCTAACTACCAAACACTCAAAAATAACTTTTGGAGTTGGTCAAACCTCTATTTTTTCCTCAAACCTCTAACTCCCAAACACCCCATATAACTTTTTTAGTAAAAAACTATCCTGTCAAATTGTTTGACGGGTGACTTGATAGACTTAAAATTTGCCCAAGTTGCATTTGATAAACGCTGTTTTGGAAAATCACTCTGGGCTAGTGAGCTATTAATTTTTTTCTCGAAAAGGGATCCTTGGGCCTAAAACGATAGGCCTAATAATTGAAAAGCCTCTTATGAATAGGCCAGAAATTGTGGGCTTACATTAGTTGGGCCCTAAAACATGGAATCAACATTCTCATCAACATGTTAATAAAACGTTGTACTATAGGCCTATAGCTAGCTTTCAGCAAAACAATGTATGCATCGTAATTTGGGCTTGTGTATGTTTTACACAACCATCGTAAACCATATGGGCCTTCCTACAAGAACAAGGTTATTGTTAAAGTAAAGGTAGTTGGGTAATTGGGTTCACCCTTGCCGATGTTGCTCTTTTTTTTTTTTTGAACCAGGGTATTCACCGCCGAAAGCGGTGACTAATTCCCTCGCTCCGGGAGTTCCACTTAGACTCCATTTGTTTCGGCAAAAAATTTTTTAATGGAGTGATTGAAGTAGATGACAAAGTAAAAGGGAAATAGAAAATAGAAAAAAGAAAAAAAAAAGTGGTAATGGAAGTAGAGAATAAAACAAAAGTAATAGCTAAGATGGAAAAAGTGTTTTAACAAATAAAATTTCAAGTTACATTGAAAATTTTCATATTTTTTTAGATATTTTACTGTCTCCGATCTATATTAATTGCAACATTTTGACCAAAAAACTTTCATATATTTGGTTAAAGTGTTGCAACTATTATAGAGGGGAGGAAATATGTATTATTTTTTTTATTCGTACCTGTATCCTTAATTTTAAAAGTGATATATTCCGTACTCGTTTTGTACCCGTTCTCAAATATGTACCCGTATTAATGCAACCTAGGTGGTACACTTTGGTTAGTGGAAGTAAAATGATTTCCTTCTCAAAATAAAAAATTTGCACCTTTGAGAAAATTATTTTTCTCCCTTACCTAATAAAACAAAGAAAAATGAATAGAGGGATGAAGGAAAATATTTTCCTCCAAAACAAACGGAGCTTTAAGGGTATAGGGTTGACCAAGGATCTCTTTTAATTCCCAAGGGTTGGGATTCGAACTACCGACCTTTAGGGTAAGTAACAAGGTGAACTCCTAACTTCGAGCTTGTTTACTTCAGATTATATTCAGTTCAGTGCAGTTAATCTCTATTCAGTTCAGTTCAGTTCAGTTTATCTCTATTCAGCTAATGTAAATGAGCTCTTCGTGTATACTTTTTCTTCTAAAAAAAAGTAGTTTGATTGTTGTTATTATTATTATTATTATTATTATTATTATTATTCGAAAAAAGAGATGCCATGACTCATGATAAACATATGTCATGATAATGAGATAATCTAGCTACTTACACAACGAGAAATGTAGGTTGGTTAACGTTTTAATTAGGGTCATCCCTGAGGCGTGTAAAGAGACCGCTGCATAGGAACTAACATGAAGAGGGCCTAAAATATTAAAATTTCTAATATTTTCTAATAAAAAAAAAATTATTTCTTTCTCATAACTTATTATTAAATAATATAATAATTTTAATAATATAAGGATTTAATATTAATTTTTAAAATAGGATCCTAAAATTTTCAAGGCGGCCTTGATTTAATGGTTTATTATTTTAGCCTGTTTAAACGCTTTCACGTTGTTTAGTAGAACTAGGGGAAATTAAACAAGACAAGGGTTATTTATTGTTGTCATTTTTGTATTTTTTTCTTCTTATGAGTTATTAACTATGTTCCATGACCGACACCGACACGACACCGACACACGTTGGATACACGTACCACATTGGAACTAAATGATTAAACTTACTTTAGTACCCCGTAACTTAACTATTTTTCTCTCTTTAATGGTTTGTCTTTTATGTTTTGAATATTTTATATAGTGAATAACCATGTTATAATCACTAAATTTGATATTTAACTTGGTGTTATATTGAAATTTATAAATTCTCTTATTGTTTTCTTTCACGTACCCGTATACTCAACTTTTTCAGTGGCATTTTACTGTACCCGTACCAGTATTCATTTTAGTACAACCTAGGTTATTACTACTAAATTCATGCGATTGGATTTTTAGCTATAATTTTTGCTTATAATCACAACCCACTCCATGTCTTCATCCCTATTTAAGTGCTCCATTTTTCTGTTTTGATTATCCATATTATTATTTTTTTGGTTGCAAATGAGGGCGTAAGCCCAAGGAAACACCAACAAGAAAAGAACTAGCTACGGACTAAATGTGGCTAAGCCACCCCTATTACATCAATTATTTAAAATAGAACCTAACATGACCCACATTTCTATTTACCATTATCCACCCATAATTTAGAGTGATTAACGAAAATAATGTTGTAGGCAAAAGTATTTACAAAAATACTGCCACAACAAAAGTATTTACATATATACTGTCCACGTAGGACAGAGAGGGTGTTCGTTTTTTTTTTATTTGTCGTAAAGACATCGCTATTTTAAATAGCGATTATGTATAATAAAATCGTTATTCTGAATAGCGATTTATGTGATAAAATCGCTATTCATAATAGCGATTTATTCTTTGGTAAATCGCTATTTGTAATAGCGATTTCAATCCTAACCCTCCAACCAAGCACCTTGTTTTCCCTCCCTACAACAAAGGCATTGCCTTCACCAATTTCTTTGATTTCACCTACATACAACAAAGGCATACGCAAACAACTCACAACAAACCATATACACACCAATGCATTGTGTATTCAACCTGCAATGAAAAAACACACTAATGCCTTGACATACTACATATGAAAAGTCAATACTAATTAAATATACAAATGAAAGAGTTTACATCAAATTTTAAAATAATTAGAAAACATGAAACAAATGTATTGAACAACCTCATATCATCGCTGTCTCTTTTGTGAAGATCTTAAACTATTCTCTTCGCCTTCTGTGATGGTCTCCAAACCAGGGCTGCATGCTTGATAAATTGGCTGATGCACCGGAGGAGATCGCAGTGTTGGAGATGCAGTCGAGGAATCATCATGCATAGGGAAATCAATTGGGGAAGAAGCTCGTAAGATTTCTCCCAATCTCCATATATGTCCACAATGGCTTTTTGTTTGGCTAACCAAGCTCTTCTATAAGTGATAGTGAAATGGAACCGCTCTTTTATTGTTTGCACTATAACTTTTATTTTCAACGTTGGATCAGCACGAATCAGTTCTCTAATGACATTACTCACAAAATCAGAAGTCAACATAGGATGATCTAGTGAGTTAATTATCACCTAGGCAATTAGGAGAATGGGGACCATTGTATTTGACAATCCGAAAAGAAGGAAGAAAAGGATTTCTTACTGCACGTAGCCGCCAAGTACAATTGTGTGTTTGCTTCCTCTTACAGTCCACCACATATTTCATAGAATCTACTTCCACCACTTTGAAGACTTGATTCTTTGAGATGGAATAAGATTTTACCAAATATTTCAACTGATCCAATGAATCAAACTCCGGACCGACACTAAACTCACCATTATATGAGCTGTTCATTGACCATGTTCTCCAACAATGAAGTGCTTCTTCGTTCACCTCAGGCACTTCATTAAAAATTTGAGATGGGGCACTAGATCTTATGGCAACATCATTGGCTTCCATTGCAAGTTCATCTTCATCTTCATCACTATCCGCCCATATATGGTCATATCCAAATACATTGACAGTATTTCGCTCCGAACAAATAAATAATTCTCTTGTCTGAAAATTTCCAGAATTTGATGCATTTGGTGTGGGTTCAGGAGGTAAATCCGACATACATTGTTGAAAATAAGTGTCATCTGTGAGGATTCTTGTATACTCACCAATTGACCCACTAGTTTGACTTAGAGATAAATCCATGACAACAATGTGTATACTAGAAATAAGTCACCTTCATTTCAATTTAAGTCAAATATTAGAACTCATTAGTTGTATATCGATGTTAATTGTTCTCAAATATATAACCTTACAACAACATAAATAAAAATAACAACAATAAAAATAACAAACAAATATATGTGAGCAACAACAATAAAAGCAACAACAACAACAACAATAAAAACAACAACAAAAATTAGAGTGATTACAAAAAAAAAAAAAAAAACAACACTAACCACAACCACAACAACAATAAAAACAAAAATAACAACACTAAAAACAATAACAACATCAACAACAATAACAATAACAACAACAACAACAACAACACTAAAAACAACAACACCAACCAAAATGATTCAAAAATACAACTACAAAAAAATTGAAAAAAAAAACAAAAATACAACAACAACATTCAAATCAACCCCAACCAAAATAATTCCAAAAATACAACTACAACAACAATGAAAACAATTGAATCCTATACCCACAATCTGATTTTTAACCAAAATTCAACCATTAAAATCAACTTTACAAATGGGGGAGAATTAAACCCTAAAACTGAGAGTTAATTGTAACTTACAATCTGAGAGTACACACTTCGACGGCGGGACGGCACGGCGGAACGACGGACAGCACGGCGGTGAACGGCACGGCGGTGAACGGCACGGTGGAGAACTTCGCTTCTTCCCTCTCTCTCTCTCTTCGAGCTGCTGTGTTTTGGGGTGAAATGGAAAAAAAAAACACTGGTTTTTTTTTTTTAGATTGCAGACAAAATCGCTATCACGGATAGCGATTTACATTAGAAAATCGCAATCTGTGATAGCGATTTACATAAATCGCTATTTGGGAACGCGATTTTGTAAAGTTAATCGCTATCCCAGATAGCGATTAAAATCTTCGTAAATAAAAAAAAACGAACACCCTCTCTGTCCTACGTGGACAGTATATATGTAAATACTTTTGTTGTGGCAGTATTTTCGTAAATACTTTTGCCTACAACATTATTTTCGTTAATCACTCCATAATTTACTTACTATTATTACCATATATTTACATTTTTACCCTCCATTCATGACTCACTTTTATACCACATGACAATTTTTGAAACCTTCTACAAAAATGAACCAAAAAGCAAATGGAACACTTAAAATTGACTCAAAAAACAAATATAGCACATGACAATTTTTTCACTCCTCTGCAAAAAAAAAACAAAAACAAAAAAAAAAAACAATCTTTTTCACAGTTTTCAACACACAATTTTAAACAAAAATATATTTAACAATATACTTCTATATTTTAAAAAATTATATAGAAATTATGCATATTTAAATATATATATATATTGAGACGAATCAAACTAGATCCATCATAAGTACTCCCTCTGTAGTAGTCTGTAACATATTAATGGCAACGATTTGACATAAAGTAGAGAGCGAGGAAAAATGTCTAATCGTTATCATTAATATGTTACGGAGGGAGTATATTTTTCTTTATATAAATGAAACTATAAACAAGCAAAGCTTGCACATCATTAGTGTAACTGTCATTATGTAGCAACTATTTAGAATTGAAGGGAGTGGTATAACCTATGGGTGTACACAATTTTCTAAATACCTATCCGATCCAAAAAATCTATTTAGGTTTTAAGAAATTTGGAAAATGAGATTGGATATTTGGTTTTAAAATTTGGATATATGATCGGAGTTAAAGAAAATCATGTAATTTGAATATCTGAATGTGATACCAGATATCTAAATTAAAAAGTGACTTATCCAGATTTACGACATGAATTTTCGAAAAATCGATGTTTCTATTCGATTTTTTGATAAAAATGGTTATAAAATTTGGATTTGAATATCCGCCTTTTACAGCTCGGGTTTGAATAAAAAAAATCCACGGAGTATGATCCCAAAATTTGGATATCCATATTTTTAAATCGAATCCAATCTGATATCCGAAAATGCATACACTTATTATAAGGGGATTGATATTGTCACTTCAAAAATTAATATGGGCAGACACTTTATGAGAGTAGCATATAAAAATACGCTCTCATAGTAAGTTGTGCTCATATCAATTTTAGGTATGTTTTTATATTTCAGGTAGTATAAAACTATAAACAACTTGGCAAAAGAGAAAACTAAAACTTATGGTATAGTAACTTTTTTTAGTACTCCAAGGTGGCTAGCAAATTTCCAACTCCCAAAGTCCCAACTATGAATTATGATAAGTGCGAAAAGACTAAACCCCACCTCTTTCAAGCGTAATAAACTAAACTTGTCATGAGGTCATGGATGAGTCATCAACCAATATGAAACTTTTTGACCAAAAAAAATTCAACCAATAAGAACTTCCATATTCATCAACTCATGAATCATTGTTAGGCTTTGATTGATTCATCTTAAACTTATTTAATTGATTTGATTTGATCTGAACTTATTTTTTCTAATCTTAAATGTATTTATTGTCTAATTTGATTCAATTAATTTTTTTGGAGGCATTGTGCCAAAAGGGTTAAATTTGATGTCAAAATCATCAAAAGAACACATAATTGTCTCAATAATAATAAGCAAAAATTTCTCAATTTTAATTTGGTTAGCGTTTCAAACATTTTTAGTCACCTTTCAATTTTGACATCTATTTTGTTCCTTAAAGATGAAAATTTCCCTTGAAACTTGTCAGAAAACTGTCGCCAAAAAAGTTGCAAAAACCATTCCGGAAATTCATTCCCGAAAAAAGTCGTCGGAAACGTGTGCGGAACATTCTCATAGAAAGCCATCGATGAACAGGTTGTGAAAAATGTTGGCGAAAATCTTTCTTCATAAACTAGGGAAATTTGTTTTCCGAGAATAGTGTTCACAACTTTTATGTCGATGATTTTCCAAAGAATGTTCACAACAACTATTTTTACAATTTTTTCATCAACAACATTCCAAAGACATTTTAATTTGTGACAACACAGTATTGGTGATTTGTGTAGAGTAGGATATTCTTGAATCACTAGAATTTACATAGACAAAATAACATTATCTCGTTGTAAAAAAAAAAAAAGAAGAAGACAACTTCATCACGATCGTGTAAAAAGTCAGCTTATTCAAGTTCGGTCGACTTGCGTAACTCAACACTTTAAACGGTTATAACTTATTTCATTATTTCTTTTGCCAAAATTATACCTAATTCTTTCATTTCATAATCAAAAGAGAGATATATATTCTACTTTTATTCGACTCTTGTGCGAGAACTTTTCTAATATAATGCTCCATTTTTTTTTCCTACTATTCCAACTTCACCAAAAAGCCTCTACAAATGTAGACCATACTCCAAAGGCACCGAAATGCTCAAAGTACCATGATCAAATCCCCCTTTGTTAGGAGTGGACGAATGGTGCCATACTGCCATATAATATATGCTCTCGCATCAAATCATCAATAAAAGAGGAACTAAGAATGTATATATATTTGATTATTTATTTGTAAACTACGGATTTTTTATTTAATATTTATGTGTCTGTTGTTCATTTCTAAACTATTGATTGTTCATTAGGAAAACTAAGTTTTGTTTTGATAAGTTAATAAGAAGTTTAATAATGAAATAAAAAAGGTATGAAAATACTAATTTTGGTTACAAACCCTACTAATATTCATTTAAATTGAACTAATGTACATACAAGAGCACCTTACTCTGCTCATAGTACTCATGTGTGTACCTACATCTAATTGTTGGTTTCTCCGATCCCAAGACACCTTTACTCGGCCCATAATTCAAACAACATTTTACGTATTTTTGGGCCAAAATCTAATAAACCAATTTCTGCCCCTAATTTTATTTTGTCGCGAAATAAATGAACACATTTTAGGAAATTAAAATCATAATTTTCAATATTATTTTTTTCCTGCCTAATATTATTATTTTTGTAGCGTCACTGAATTTGAGGTATTGCATCAATGTTATTTGAAGCTCTTAATTTCAATTTCATTTGAAATCGACACCACCAAATCAAATTTATATAATCTATTAAGAAATTTAATAAATAAAGACCCATTTAAAATCCATAAGAACTTGAATTAACACGAATGATTTATTTGTTTTATAATGGATGGATGATCCGATCTTTAATTTGATATGACCGAAAGATGTTCAATCGGAACAAAAACTGAATTCGAGAAAGTAAAAACCGATGTTGACTTGTACAATCGTATATAAAGTTACATGAACCCAACTTGAATCTGATCTAATCATTAACCAACTCAATTAATTTACGTCTGATATGACTCATACAAATCAGATCGATAAGATCCGATCAGAACCACATTCGAATATATAATCGATTTTACGTCCTAGTCTTGCCTTGATGCTTTGATGGTGATACACAGCCAGAGTCACTATGTTTTAAGCTAAATTAATGAAAAAAGTATCTAACAAAGTTGTTTAGTTAATAAAATAGTATTTTCAACCTTCATCACTAGCCATTGGTTAGTAAGATTCCTGTTTGATTTAGAAACGACAAGTATCTACCAAGTTTCCTTCTTTAAAAAAATAGAAAACAAAAGAAGACCATTACCAAGTTTTTAGAAACTTCAACTTATCACGATCTATATATGAAGGCAAATCTTCTTCTCAAAGAGGAGAACTTAATTTTCTTAATTAATTAATTAATAACTATATACTATATTATTATTTTTTTAATATAGTAATGACGAGTTTAGTAGACTCCATTATAGTCGCCTGGTCTAATTTTGGAGTAAATATTTTTATAATTATTAAGCACTTGTAATTACTGAGAGTCGAATTTGTGACATCAAAATTACCGGTTGAATAACTTCACCAATCACACTAAACTAACTAACCTTTGTTGGTAACAATTTTTTAGATGGGAAGATGTATGCACCCCGCCCATTGAACCTATCTTAAATGGGAGATAGTCAGATAAATATCGATATATCCCTGATTTTCGGAGAAACTACTATGTGCCATGGGTCGGAGACCAACTCAACTAAAGTCAACTAAAGGGTTGACTTTCCTAATTTGAGTTACATTGATACATGCCAATTTAGCATACTCCATCCGTTCCAAAAATAACGCAACAGTCAACATTTTACACATGCCGAGACGATACTTTGACCATTAATATATATATAATTATGAATAATTAAAAAATATAAAAAGTTGATATTAATATAGTATTTAACGAGACGAATCTAACAAGATCCCACCTGACTATGTTTTTTATTATGTGTAAAACTTAAAACTTGGTCAAAGTATGCAACGTGAATAGTGCAAAAATTTGACTGTTGAGTTTTTTTTGGAACGGAGGAAGTATAACTTATCAAGGCCTATTTTTGTGTAACGGTTGTAATTAACCCGTTTGTTTATTTGAGTAATTTTTTTTTGTATCACAATTAATTAGGAACAATCACCTTATTTGTTCAGATGAGTAATAATCCCTTTTTCCGTTGGAATAGTTCACTACTAGCCTTCTATGCACATTTTGCGTGCGATGATATTTAAAATACATATATTAATTTGTCTAAACAAATAAAAAAAATAAAGGTTATTGGTTTGAAAAATTGAAAAATGTGTCAAGTTCACACTCATTCATATAATGAAAAACAAAATTTTCCGCTTTCATTCGATCATCACACAACAATTAACAAAAGAAAATATTTATTTACCTTATTCTATTGGCTACCAAATTTCTACGATAATCAAAATGTAAAATTTTTATTTGATAAAATATATCAATATGGATGTCTATTTATAGTGAATTTAAAAATATGAATTTTGATTTTTTTGTTTTATTTTTCCGAAGTTATGTTTTGTACTATTATCATTTTAAAAAGTTAAAAAATTACACTTCGTAATAACTTTCCTTAATAATTAAGAGTGATATAAATTGAGATTTTAGAAAGTTTTGAGGGGTAACATGGACTTTTTGAGTGGGGACACCATAGCTCCCCTTGGCTTATATAATAAGGATTTGTTCAATTGTTCAAGTAATTTCATTTTTCCATTAGAGTAAAGTTTTATACTCAATTATAGAATATAGAGTATTTGAGTGAGCGATTTGTGTCATCAACTAATTGTATTGTAGCCGACCATATATAAGAACTTTTCATGAGGGACAGTATTGTTGTCTTATGATGATACTATAATTTTTATCGGTCTAATATAGTATTCGTTATGTTATAATGGAAGTCATTTTTCATAGAAATTAAACTTTAATACATGGGAAATTATTTCCTTTAATTATATAATTTCTAGAAATTTAACAAATTAAAATTATTTGAGAAATTGAAATTTACTTGAGTTTTCATAAACTAAGGGGATACACCATACACGGTAATTTGCTTCTCATATTTTGTAGGAAATATATTAAAATTTCTACGAATTCATATTTCCCCAATTTTAACTTTTTTTTTAAAAAAATTTACCAAACAATATACCCCAATTGAAATTCATGAAAAATTTGAGTTCTATGGTAATCTCAAGCAACCAATTGAGGCATAATAATAATAATAATAATAATAATAATAATAATAATAATAATAATAATAATAATAATAATAATAATAATAATAATAATGTATAATGGTTATAGATTATGTCTTAGAAATACTAATTCTCCCCCCCCCCCCAACCATTTTTTAGTTCCTGCTTTGGTAAATATGTACAACAAATATATACTTTTGACTTTTAATATCTTTACTTACATATTAATCAATAAAAAGATTATTAAAATTTGATATTCAGGGAGTACTCGTTAATCATTATTAAGATGAATCAAAAAAATACCTCACATAACTAGTTAGTTTTTTCTTATGAGATGAGAATAATTTATAAGATTCTATTGAGTTTAAATTGTTCCAATATTTCAAATAGCAACAATAAAAAGCAAAGAATGAAATAGTATATTTCTTATATACTCTCTCCGTCACACATTATTGACAACAATTGAATATCTTACCTTTCACAAATAATACCCAATGTTGTCAATAATACGTAACGGAGGGAGTTTTAAGTCGTATAGTAGTGTATATATATGTTATATGTTTTGTAATTTATCAATTAATCTTCAGATAAAAAGAGCATACAAGTATTTTTATTTTTTTTTTGGAGAAAAGGTTACTGGGAAACAGGAGTTCTTCTACTCGAATAAATAACCTGACTTATCTAGAGCTAAAAAATAAGAAAATTTAGATTCCAAAAAGGATCAATATCGACATGCGTAGGGATCTAGTGCCCGGGCGACACAATATAATCAGCAAATTGATTGGCTTCTCGAAAGATTTGCGAAGATGAGGCTATAGTGAAATCCCGAAGAATAGTCCAAATAAAGTAATTTTTTTTATAGGAACATAAAAGTACGTGTATTTGACTATTTGCATGTGTTACTTTTCATTACATTTATACTCCCTTTCGTTGCCTCATATTATTTTTTGTTTGTATCAATTCATGATCACATGTCGGCCAATTGAATCATTAGTTACATTAGGATCGAGTATATAGTTATTGTCCTTCTTTCTAGATTATATATGGATCTTATCTAACTTTAATCAACACACCCAAATTATATGCTTTCTAATAATTAAAGTACCAACATAAAAGTGCTTGAATAATAAAATAAAAAATAAAAAAAACCTCTAAATGACCTAGCTTAATAGCTCTAGATCATGAGGTTGCTAATAGATTTTGTTTTTAGGATTTTGGTGTGGAAATTATCAAATTATATAAAACAATTTTTATAGAAGAATAAATCAATTTGAATGATAAATATTAGATTGTCTGCAACCATGGATACGATGAGTGATTATGTGTTGGCACTGTTTATTTGAACTTAATTAATGAAATTTCAATTTAATTAATTCTTGATGAGTCAACAATTTTGTTTAATTTATCTTATTTTAGTTCAGATTAATTAATTCAATATGGCTTAGTCGTTGTAGGCCCCTCAATTGGGACCTATTTTAATACTTTTAATGAAATTGTAACTTATCATTAGCTTGAATCTTTACCTTGATGGCCCGCTTGGTACTTACTCATAAATAACAGTAATAAAAATAAATTTTTATGTAAATTTAGAAAGAAAATCAATATCAATTTCCTCGATGGTGATAGTTTACTTTCAATTTATCCAATGTTCTTCACAAATATTAATTTTCATCCAATATCACTCTTTTCAATGGTAATGGATGGTAATAAAAAAAAATCTTAAAAAAAATTCAAGCTTGGGAATTGAATGGAAAAATGTTAGTTTTCCATTGGATTATAAGCTTTCTTCTTTAATCAACAAAATTATACTTTAATTTCGAATTAAATTTTTACTGTTAGCCAACCTTTTCCTTCAAAACAAAAATTATACTTTAATATTATTCTCATTAACACAATTTATTGCCAATAATCAAACGGGTTGTATATGATGAAGAAGAACTAAATAAATAATTTAATCTTTGAAATGAAATGTAATCTATTCATTAAGCTTTAAGGATGATGAACATCTCTAGAAGTAGCATACATGATTCAAATAAGGGAATTATAGGAAGTTATAATATGGTTCATTCACAAATCAAGATTCTAAAACTAGAATATACTTCATATTTACAAATAGCAATGGAATCTAAGTCAAAATAGCATTGACTTTAGATAATATAATTAAGGTACATGATTTAGTGGAATCCCTTGTTTTATGGGCACAATGAAAATATAATAAGTCAAGGCAAGGGATCATAACCTTGACTACAAAAAAAGACAAGTATATATAAATTTAGCAAAACATCAAATTAAATTTTAAGTGATATCTCAATATAGAACAAGTCAAATAAAAGGACAATTCTTTTTTGATAAACAATATGGGGTAACTCACTAACATAAAAAGAAATTTGATTGGAAAAAACAAAAAAAACATTTTAAAAAAAATTATAAGATAGATCCAAAATTTCCCATTTCTATCAATAGTGTGAAAATTCTCTCTATATCTCACATCAATCAATTAAAAAGAAATGGAAAAAAAATAAAATTTGATCATCAATTAAGAGTCATTATATAGAAAAGGAGAAAAAGATTTAGAGAGAAAGCCAAGCATCAGACTTGCCTAGAGGTCAACATTTCCCTCCAAGATCATGCATAATATACCATCACCATCATCACCATCATCATCATCATCATACATAAGATGATAACCATACAATTTTCTTCTTTTTCTTCCCCCTCTTCCTCATCTTCACAGGTACATCATCATCATCATCATTATCATCATCATCATACATGGATGGAGTGCCAACTTGTATTAATCTCTCATCTAAATTCAAAGATGGCTCATACAACATTGTTTTTCTTGTTCTACTTGGCATTTGAGGAATTAGAATCATTAATTAATAGATTAGTTGTATGTGGGTGGTTATTTAAGATGATGATTAAGAGGAGTTTAAAACTTAATCATGGGGTTATTAGAGGAGGGGAGATCATGAAGAAAAATGGGATAGATGAGATGTGGGAGTTCAGAACTGAGTAATATAGGGAATTAAGGTTATTATATAGCATTCTTGTATTGATTGTATTACTAATTAAAAATAATCTCCAAAGAAAGTGGGGTAACTAATAAAAACAAGAATAAAATAAAGGAGGAAGAATTATGAGACTACTACATATAAATAAGTATAGGGCCTACTTCACATGTTTTAATAGTGGTTCAATATAGTGGTAGGACTTACACTATGTTTAATCGAACTGCTACGTTTAATTCAACTTATTTAAGCGGTAATCACATATATACTTATTGAAAAAATTTATCGCAGTTTAATTTAATTTTTCTAGTTAGCTTTTTATACAGTGTTACATGGGTGTAATTGTTAGAACAATAACTAGTAAAAATGGAACAATTTATTTGAGATGAACGTGGCGTGATATGAATAAATCATATGATAGCTGCTCTAAAGCTGAAATTGCACCGCTAAGACACACGGGCGGACGGGCAACGCACGTGTGTGGTGAACCCACACTACTGATACCCACCAAAACCTCTAAGCTACACAATTCAAAGTATATATATGATTAGGAATAATTAAATAAACATATATAAAGTTGTAAACTACACTACTTTCTTTCAAATTATCAATGTAGGACAAAACTTTTCATATATTCTTTTGAAGCAACCCTTTATCCTATTAAACTCCAACAAAAATTACATGGGTATTAGTATTTGTAATGTTGAATTATTACAATAAATTAAAAACGCGTGCTATTTTATAGGCCAAACAAGATAAAATTTGAAAATTTCAAATCAGATCAGACCAATTAACTGATTGTAGTCTTATTAGGAGAGAGAGTATCTCCCTAAAGCTTGAGGAGGCTGTCATGCAGGAATGGGATCAAAGTGGGAATCTAAGATGAACCAATTACTGAAAATTGTAATGGGTCCATATAAGTAGGGAAAAATAATGGGGAAAAACAATCAAAATCAACTTACAAAGGTTAAATCAACTAGGAAATTCCAAAATGTAGTAGTTTTATCCAAAATATCCAACATCTAGACAATAAAAGAGGTACCAATTTATTGACTTTATTAGCAACTGATCAATTCTAATCAAAATGGATCGGAATTATTAAATTATTGTTACTCTTTTCAGGTTAATTCATGTTAGTTTAAAGGGTAACAGAAATACAGAGTATCTAAAATATATGATAGATCAATATTAATTTGTGAATTTATACCGTGTAATTAATGTTTGTGTCGGTTGATCATCTCAATCAAATTAAAACCCTTTAACTGGTGATTGAAAACCTAAAACCTAAAATTTATTTTATACTTTATTACGTCTCCTCATATGAGAGATGATCATTTGTGGGTTTGGGCAGGTAATGAGTCGGGCTTGACACATGTTTTATTTTCAAAATAGGGATAAACAAGATTTAATTTTAACTTGTGACAATCTTGTCACGTTAGCGTTAATACTCTATCAGTTTAAAATTTTATTTTAGTTTAAGCCCGAAAATTGATTTATACTCTTTTGACACCTAAAAAAAAACACTCCATGATGAGTTGTGTTTATCATTTTTCTAGTTCAAATTTATGCTTTAAACTTGTATTACCCTCAATTATGTAAACTATTGGATTTATATATTTCATAGTATAATTTGAAAAAGTTATATTTTTTTCCAAAAAAAAATAAAAAAAAAGGAAAATGGTGTAGGGCATGCAATAATAAACGAAAAGAAATAAGCAAGTGGAAAGTGGACACGCATCCATTATTTGGGTGAGAAAAGACGAGTTGAAAGGTCAATTTGTAACCTACTAATTGCATTGTAAACAAGTTTGTAAGCTACAAAAAGAAAGCTCAGATCACCCCATATAAATTCTTATATACATCCGGATATATATATATATAGTACATACATTTAATGATAATTTTATTCATTTTATATTTTTTTTACTCATTTTAAATTTTAAAATGAGCAAAATTATATAAAATAAGCAATTAAACATCTTAGATGTACATATCTTTACGTACATCCGGATATATATATATAATAGACCAATTGAATGTTGATCTCATCAATAGTAAGTACATATGCATCATTATTTCTCATTGTTTTGTAATAGTATACCATTAGCATGTTGTTTAATCATAATAACTCATGACATATTTGTTGCATCATTTAGTTGGAGTATCTGGATCTTTTATATATATGCATGCCACGTAAGTAGGGTCCAATACAATTAAGTAATTAATAATTAACTACCATATCAATTATACTTCATTAGACAACAAGACTTAACTCACTTAAGTATCACTTTCTATGTATAAACAAAAGTAGTAATCAACCCGTTAATCTATTCCACCCGTAAGTGGCTGACGGGTGAACCAAGTGATGGATATGGATCGGATACGGATGGTAAATTTTTCATCCATCGCTCGACTCATTAAGCTGATTCATCACCCTTTTAATTCATATATATTACTAAAATGTATTTAATTAAGTGTATAAAAAGTTGTCAAAGCTACCAATTACTAAAACACTAATTACTAAATATTGAAAGTAAAAAAAAAAAAAAAAACTTATTACTAGAAGAAAATAAAGTAAGAAAATATAATATATAAAATCGCAATACAAACCCTTAAATTACTAAAAACCCTTAATCTGTTGTTTTTTTATGGCCCGTTTAGTTGTTGGTAATAAATTATGGTAATGATAATGATTTTATAGTTTAATTTTGGTAAAGAAGAACCTTATAATCCCCATGCATGGAAAGCAAATTATCATTTCCAAGCTTCAATTTTCTTTACAATTTTTATTCACATCCATTACCATTGGAGATGGTGGTATTTGATGGGAATGGATATTTGTGAAGAAAATTAGATAAATTGGAGCTAAAGTAGCACCACCATGAGAATTGATTTTGATTTCCTTTCCAAATTTAGTTATAAATTCATTCTCATTACCATTATTTATAACCGACTACCAAACGGGCCGTTAATGCTATCCCTGACTATCTTTAATTTATAGTTAATCACCAAATTTGTTTTAATTTGTTTGTTTGTAATGTGTTGAGCTTTAATTTAGAGTTTGCATCTACCTTATGATGTAAGACTTTATCATAATTAAATTATTGTATGTCAAATAAATTATTGCAATTATATTTATGCATATTGGATTTATGGCATATTATTTACAAAATTGTACATGTATTTCGTGATTTTCATCCGATAGTCACTCAATTCACTCGTGGAAGATGGGTGGATGGAAAGCCGATGGAAATTCAGATGAGTGATTGATTGATCGGGTAGATGTGAATAGTACGTGATGCTCCTTATCCGAACCCGATCCCGTTTCATCCCTAAACAAAACCTAATTAATAATGTTACGTTTTGAACCTTTAATTAAGTTCGACTCTTGACAAGAACTTAAAAAAAAAAAAAGAATAATAGTCTACATATAGACGTACAATTTTAACATGAATTATTTCAAATTTAATTATATCATTTTTAAAGAAAATATCATCTTTTATTATCTTATACTCCAGGTCGTCGCTCATTGGCCTATAACACTTTTCTAATTATAATTATTTGATCAATATATATGTGAAAAGCTTATTTATATAGTTGGATTAATAAACTATTTATTGGAATTATTATCCTTCATCAGATTCAAGGTCAGATGTACATGATAACTTATTATTTATTTTCCTATTTTAGCTATTATTGTTAGTTTTTGTCGGCAATCCAATACTTAAATAGTAGAATTAGAATAGTAAAAGGAATATATTACTAAAAATAAATACACTACACAATCGTGATAATTACACTTATATATATTCATGCTATTGTATACTACTTATAGATAGTAGCAAGAGCTGTGAATCTTAGCCTAGTGGACTAGTGGTTAAATCTTGCTAACGTTGAGCCTGAGATCTCGAGTTTATATCTTAGACCACTCATTTACATACGAGTATGTGTATGTCGGTCAAATTGGACCGAATAACTGACTTACAATAAATAAAGTTCGATTTAAGGTCTGATACCACACACATTATCCAAATAAATATATCGATCAGAGTAGAAAAATTAAAGAGTTTGATGTTTAAACGTTATACACTCTCCATTGCAAATTAAAATCTTTTGTACATTTTTTCCATATGCACGTAACACACTAACACGTTCCATAATGTTTTATATAAAGTGTTTTATTTTATATTAAGTAGTATTTTAATACCTGCCACTTTCACTTTATTTGTTATATTTGGAATATTTTTATGAAAAACTATGGTCAAAGTGTAATAAATAAAGTGAACGAAACAAATTTAATATATATGTTGACTTTTGATATATGTGGTGTGTTAGGGCTAAATTCTACTCTCTCTGTCCATGAATAAATGACTCATTTTAACTTTTGTTATTATTAACTTTGACTCTATACATTTAATTTTACATATATGAGGAAAACATAATCATGAAGGATATCAATCATTTAATTGATTCGTTTTAATGCGTATTTTCCAAATATATAATTTTATAATTTTTTTTCTTGTATACAAAAAATAAAGATATTGATATTTAAATTACGTCATATAAGATGTGAAAAAAGGTATATAGAGCATTTATTTTAAAATGGGATAAATACTTTAAAGTAATTCTAAAGAAACAAAATAAATCATAACTAACATTCCTTCTCTCTACTCTCTCAAAACCCAAATTTTTCTGCAAAAATCTAAGGCTACCTTTTTGGCGGATGGTAATCAGTAAGCCCCTCCTTTTACTTTTTGCACTAGTTTTTTATTTATGTCAATAATAATTCTTAATTTATTCTATTTTGTATGGAGTTTTACTACCCATATATTGAGGATAATTTTAGTATAGTCTTATGATCCCTGACTACCATAGTGGATAACTAAGATCGCACAATTTTTGATTTATTTTTAAAATTTAATTTAAAATTATTTTTTAAATACTTTAATTAGATTTCTTATTTTAGGAAATTGAAAAGAATTTCTGAATTTTTGAGAATAAAAATTGATTTTAGGAAAAATCATAAATTATTTTCCTATAATAAAAAATCTAATTAAAGTAATTTAAAAAATATTTTTTAAATAGATTTAGCAATTAAAAATAAATCAAAAATCCTGTAACAATCCTAACTGTCCACTACGGTAGTCTGTAGTCGTCATAAGACTACACTAGAATTTTCAATATATTGAGTTACATCTACCAATTTTTTGAGTTTTATCTCTCTCATTATGGGAGTTTAGGGTCGGTTAGGTTTTATTTTCTAGTGGAAGATTTAGTTTGTAATGTTGAAGATTTGTATGAGGTTGTGATAGGAGGGTTTTCTTACCAAATAAAAAAACCCCGTCGTAGTATGAGTGGGGTGTCGAACACGGGGAAGGTACTTCGCACTAGTCTAAGCGTGAGCGTTGAACAAGCTAGGTCGGGTGATGGTCGCGAGAGGCGGAGAGAACTAACTAAAACTACACTAAGAAAACAAAAACAAAAGGGACTAGGGTAAGAGATCCACAACTCATACCACCATGAATTATGAATCAATCGAAACTTAGACTTAGGTCGTGGATAAGGGGAGGTCGTTCTATGATCGTACCACTCTTTCGAGCTAGTACGATGACCGGAAAGACATATACAACTCACTTTCGTGCAGCGACACATCTAACGAGTCCTAAGCACAAAATCACGAAGACCGGTAACTTTCCCTTGATCGAAGGCCCAACTTTCGTGGTGCTTCCATCAATCGGGCAAAGGAAGTCATCACCCACGTTCACCTTTCGGTCCTTCGGTGGGGATTCTTCAATGAATCCTATGTTAGCTAGACACAAGACTCAACATAACCGAATTCTAAGGTACCGACAAAATCACAATCAAGCCTAAAAACAACTAAGCCACAATCATGGAGGAATTGAGAAGTTTCACTCAAACCCTAGAAATTAACTACTCAAAATTAATTAATAAAAACATAATTAAAACTAAAACTAAAAACATAATTAAACCTAAAATCTAAGAGCAACAAACATAAACAACAAGAACTAGCTAAAACTATAAAGAATAAGTACATAAAGCAATCAAAGCAAGTAAAAGAAAGCTATAAAATACCTTGAGATGGAGAACAAGAAGAAGAAGAAGAACAAACTAAGAACTTTGCATAAATTGAAGAACAAAAGTAAATTACAAGAGAAAATGAAGAAGAAAGCTCTTAAAACTAACCTAACCCTAAGTTTGAGCTTCTAACCTCAGCTATTTGATGAAATGGGAAGAGGGGGTATATATACAACCCCCAAAAATTCCAGCAAAAACAGACCAAAAACACTAAATAAAACGTGTAGTAGCGCGTCAGCGGGCGCTGAAATGCAATCAGCGGCCGCTGAGACCTACTTTCACGTGCCTTCAGCCTGCTAGGGAAAATGGTCAGCGGGCGCTGATAGCTCTTAGCAAGCTACTGCCTCAAAACAAGGCAGAGGGACAGCGGACGCTGAAAAATGGTCAACGGCCGCTGTTCTTCACTTTGTGCTTGTGGGGGGGTGTCTGGCAGCTTCAAGATCAGCGGGCGCTGAGTATACATCAGCGGCCGCTGGAAGGCCCTAAACATGCTACTGACTTTTTCAGTCAAAAATTGCCTCGAACCAAAACTCATCCCAACGGGCGCTGAGGGACTTCCAGCGCCCGTTGAGGCCTTTTTCAGTACCAACATTAGCTTAGAGGACTTGTGGTTTCCTCGAGGTTCCCGGTTCGCTTCCTCGGGTTCCGAAATAGACTCGGGACCTGCAAAATGGGAAGAAACCGCAGAAACAAAGCAAAATAGAGGAAATCATATAGAAAAAGGGGAAAGGGACTACAAGAGCAAAACTAAACTAAAAAGCCTAAAAACGCTAACGAAAGTTAAATAAAATAAGAAAATAAACTAATAAAAACTAAGAAAATTACTATCAAAATACCACTTATCAGGTTGCAACATATGTCGATTTTACATCCACAATCAATCGATTCAAATTTGGCTTAGATTCAAAATAACAACAAATCGAAAGTCCCCCTCATTGAAGGTTGTATAGAACAATAATGTGGAAGATTAGAGTACTCAACATTATCAGTTCTTATATAAAACGATCACAATTTTTGTTCAATTTAGATATTATCCAATTCAGATTACTTTTTTATTTATTAGCCTAATCTCTATTGTAGATATCGTATCCTTCTTTTATTAATGAATTAATTTCTAATTTTAAACAAAGTTCAAAAGAAAAGAATTAAAAAAAAAATATTTGGCCAACTCTTCTTATGAATCTTATCCACCAACCTAAAAAAACATTGGTGAATGACTAAACAGGATAAGGCCTTTGCATAGGCTGAAAAGCTTACTACCAAAATATATATATATATATATATATATATATATATATATATATATATATATATTTAATATTTTGTCCAAAAGAAATTTGGAAAAAAGCTTCAATTTAGAAGCGTGCAAATTAAAACGAATCCCTTAAAGTTGAAAGTGGATTAGACTGGATAACGCTCTCAGATCAACTAATGGAAATTCCATTCATTATTAATTAGTAATTTTGCATTTGCAATATTTCTAAATCAAGATATCATTTGATTGATACAGAAAATAATTTAATACAAGAATTTTTAATTTATGAGAATTTATATCCCTCATAAATTTGGTAGAAATTGTATGTCATATGTGTTTGGTTGTCACATGAAAATTTATAATTCCCACTGAAAATTAAACTTACCAAGGGGTCATGGTGAGTGATGTATTGGAGAAATTAAAAATCTGTGGAAATTTAAAATTCCTGAGAAATTTTAAAGGGTAAATAAACTAAATACGGAGTACAACCTTTTATTTGCATTTCCTAAGAAATTAGATTTCTCATGAAAATATTTTCCAACCAAACAACACCTAAAATTGACCTAATATTAAAGTACTCACTTAATATTTAATGTGCAAAGAAGTATATTGACAAATGTGCACAATTAAAATAGGAATTACAATAATAATAATTATAATAATAATAGAAAAAAGGCAATTTATAGTCAAACAACACCAAATGAAACTGTGCTCACCCCATACACATACAATATAAATCTATTATCATTATATTGATCTTTGACAATTACTAATTTACTATGATTTTAGTTTTACCATTGAATAAGAAGTACACATCATCAAGTCTTTCTTACCAAAAGGTTGTCGGTTTGAAATTTGTATATCTTTTAGGATTTGTTTACTGCAACGGAATGCAGTATAACTGAACTGAACTGAATACAGCTAAAAAAATAATTTATAAGAGAATGAAATTGAGAGTTGAAATGAACTAAACTGAATTTAAGCTGAAGTAAACACAACCTTAGTCTTAACATATTTTTCTGGCAAAAACCTTAATTAACATTTATAATCTATCCTTTTGAAATGTATAAAAAGTTGAAAACATCTAAAGTAATGTGACACCAAGTCACCAACTCCAATTACTCCAGATATGAAAGGAGGGTGATCCCTTAGTGGTAGCCCAAGAAGTTTTTGGGTGTTGATCAGGGTTACTTTTTCGCTTCGACTATCCTTAAATAATACATGTGAGTGTTCTACATTTGATAAAAAGCAAGGTCGTTTCGTTGAATTTTGGGGCCCTGTTCTCATACAAAAATATTGGGCCCTAAATATGAAGATGAAGATGAAGAATAAATTCATGGAAATTTAAGATTTGCAATTAATGAATGATTTTTTTTAATGTGAAAATGGAATATGGAGCAATTAGTTGACATTTATTATAGATTACGATTAATTTGTTTCTTTGTTTTTTTTATATTGGGCTAAATATGAAAATGGGGGCCCTTACAATTGGGGGCCCTGTGCTGTTGGTCACCTTGCACATGTGCAAGGACGGCCCATAGAGAGTTAAACACTTTATAAGTGAAGTAAAATGAAGAGAAGAGGGAAAATAGAAGCTGTTATTATTCAAGCATTAGAATCAATAGTACAGCATGTAGGCTTTATATATAGCCAAAGCAACAAACCTACAGCAGCAATAACAAACTAAGTAACAACCTACTGACAGCTACTAACTAACTAACCAAAACAGAATTTATACAGAAGAAATACATTTAAGTATGTATTCTATTATTATCACCAATACCCCCCCTCAAGTTGGGAGGTGCTTGCAACCCCAACTTGAATAACATCTGATTGAAAAGAGGAGAAGCAATGGACTTGGTTAGGAAATCTGCTAGCTGAGATTCTGAGGGTAGAAAAGCCAGTTGTAGCAAGCCTTCAACGACTTTATCCCTTGTAAAGTGGCAATCTATTTCAATGTGTTTTGTTCTCTCATGAAACACAGGATTTCTTGCAATATGTAGAGCAGATTGATTGTCATAGTTGAGTGTTACAGGCCTTAGATTATGTACTCCAAGCTCCTCAAGTAACCTAACCACCCATGTGATCTCATTATTTTCCCTCTTCTCTTCATTTTACTTCATGGTATCAGAGCCTCTTTAATGGCGATTCTGTTCTGATTTTTTTTTCTATCAATTCTCTTCTTCTTCAAATATCTTCTTCTATTCTCTCAAACAATTTTCTTCTTCTATTCTGTCATGGCACCAGATATGCCTTCTCGTATTGTATTAGGACTCAATCAAGATCCTAATAGCATTTACTATATACATCCAAGTGACTCAAACACTATGCAATTAGTTTCTTTCAAGTTTGGTGGTTCTGATTATAATGATTGGAAAAGAGCAATGTTGATTACTTTTTCAGCAAAAAATAAAGTAGGATTTGTGAATGGATCCATTAAAGAACCTGATGAAGCCAATGTCACAGAGCATCAAGCTTGGGAGAGGTGTAATGATCTTGTGATTTCATGGCTGCTGTACAATCTTGAGCCAAAGGTTGCCAAGAGTGTTCTATCTTTCAAATCTGCTCGTGGTATGTGGCTAGAATTGGAGGATAGGTTTGGTTTTGCTTCTCTGACTTTGATTTTTAATCTACAACAGAAACTATTTGGCTTGGCTCAAGGTACGAATTCTGTTTCTGAGTTTTACACTACACTCAAGGCTGTTTGGGATGAACTTGATGATGCAGATCCTTTACCTTATTGTACTTGTAATAAGTGTACTTGTAGTTTAACTAAAAGAGTACTACAAAGAGAACAAACTCATAGACTATTACACTTTATGATGAAATTAGGTGAACAATATAGTGTAATTAGAGGCAATATTTTGATGATGAAACCTACTCCTAAAGTGTCTGAGGCTTATAGGTTTTTTGCTCAGGAGGAATGTCATAGGGAGTTTACTAATTCACAAGCAATTGCTCCTTCTAATATTGATTCAGTGGCTTTTTATGCTGACAAAAATCCAAGGAGTATGAGACCTCCAAATGTGTATCAAAGACCTGGTTACATTGGTGGTCCAAGGCCAAATCATTTTAATAACACAGCTGGTGTTAAGAGGCCAATCAGTTCTCTGACTTGTACTTACTGCAAGTATTCAGGCCATACAGTTGATAGATGCTACAAGCTTCATGGCTATCCTCCTGGCCATAAGTATCATACATCCAAGAAAGTGGCTGCTATGACCATTACTGATGAATCTGGAGCTGTTATAGAGCCAATTTCCCCACCTTTTACTTCTGAACAATACACTTATCTTGTGGATATGTTCAACAAAAACACAATGGCTGGAAGTTCTTCTCAGAATGGAAGTTCTTCTCAATCTCATCAGCCAGATCATCCTGTCCAAGCATCTTTGGCAGGTAAATTCTGTCTAATTTCTAGCTCTAATAGTGCTTGGATGATTGATAGTGGGGCTAGTGATCATATTTGCTCAAATCTTGATTTATTTTCTTGTTTCAAAAATAAACCACAGTGCTCTATTTCAATTACTATACCTGATGGCAGGCAGGTATTAGTTCAGCAAATTGGAGATGTCATTTTAAATGACACCATTACATTGTCTAATGTTCTATATGTTCCTGATTTTAAATTTAATTTGATATCTGTGCACAAATTAACTAAAGATCTTGGTTGTGCTTTGTTTTTTGATGAGCATTGCTGTTATGTTCAGGGCCATACTCAGACCAGGCCTCACACAGTTCTTGGTAGAGTTGAGCATGGTCTCTATCATGCACCTGTTCCTACTGCTTCCTCTTTTGCTGCTCAAAAATTCTGTTTCACTGCTGCTAATGATGGCAATTTGTGGCATCTTCGTCTAGGGCACATGCCTTATGATCAGTTTCAATATCTTCCTTTTCAATCTAATGTACACACATGTAATAAAAGTACAATATGTCAAATTTGTCCTGCTTCTAGGCAAACCAGAACATCTTTTCCTTCTAGTTACATTAAATCTGTTATGCCATTTCAAATGATTCATATGGACATTTGGGGGCCTTATAGGGTCAAGACTCACAATGGTTGCTCTTTCTTTTTGACTATTGTAGATGATTTTACAAGATTTACATACACTCATTTGCTTAAACACAAATCAGATGCAGTGGCTATTTTACAGAATTTTATGCATTATATTCACACTCAATTTGATGCTAAAATTCATGTTATTAGATCAGATAATGCAAAAGAATTTCTAGAAGGTCCAATGAAAATACTCTTACAATCTAATGGCATTTTACATCAAACTAGTTGTTCTGATACACCTCAACAAAATGGTGTAGTTGAGAGAAAACACAAGCATCTCCTAGAAACCACTAGAGCATTGTCTTTTGAGAGCTTGTGTTTTGAGAGCTTCAACTAGTTTGTGATTCCATTGCCTTGATGCCTGTTTTAAACCATAAAGTGATTTCTTTAGTTTACAAACCTTGTTGCAAGGATTAGGGAAACCAGGAGGTACAGTCATGTACACATCTTCATGTAAATCTCCATGAAGACAGGCATTGTTGACATCTAGTTGAGCAATATCCCATTGATTTGAGGCAACCAATGCTAAAATACATCTTATTGTAGTCATCTTTACTACTGGTGAAAACGTTTCTTCATAATCTACCCCATACTTTTGTGTATTGCCCTTGGCCACTAGTCTTGCTTTGCATCTTTCTAATGTACCATCTGAATTTAACTTCACCTTATAAACCCATTTACATCTTATGGGTTTCTTGTCTTTTGGTAAATCTACCAAATCCCATGTATGATTGTCATTTAGAGCCTTGATTTCTTTATTCATTGCCTCTACCCATTCTTGTTTAGAGGCAACCTCAGAATATGAATGTGGTTCTGAATATGGAACTGAATTCTTGAAAGTATTCATTGTAGAAGAAGAGACAAGATTACACCAGTGAGTTGTTGTAGGTATAGAAGAGCACTGGTAGTCTGCCAAATAGGATGGTGGTTTCTTAGTCCTGATAGGCCTTGGTGAATGCTGAGCAGAATGTTCAGATGAAGGAGGAATAATGGGATCTTGATTTTGTGGAGCTGAATTTAAGTTTGTATGAGAAGTTGTAGAAGAAGTAGAAGTAGAAGGAGATATAGTGTTTGGAGAAAAAAACATGATCATCAAGAGAAAATGGAGTATTTGTAGAAGAATTAGAGATAGGAAAATCAGAATCAGAAAATGAAGACAAAGGAGTGTGTGTAGGTAAGAAGAATGTTTTTGGAAAAGTGAACTCATAATTGGATGGATGAAAATGGAATGGGAAATGTGTTTCTTGAAAAGTAACATCTCTTGACACAAAAATATTATTATCACCAAGATTTAAAACTCTATAACCCTTTTGAGTGGAAGAATATCCAATGAAAACACAAGGTATGGCCCTAGAATCCAACTTTGTCCTGTGAACCTTAGATGTAGACACAAAACATAGACATCCATAAGCCTTAAGGTGATCATAAGAAGGTGGATAGTTGTGTAATTTTTCAAAAGGTGTTTTGTGGTTTAAAATTCTAAGTGGCATTCTATTAATCAAATAAGTTGCACACAAAAGACTATCTCCCCAAAATTTATTTGGCAAATTTGATTGAAAAGACAATGCTCTAGTGGTTTCTAGGAGATGCTTGTGTTTTCTCTCAACTACACCATTTTGTTGAGGTGTATCAGAACAACTAGTTTGATGTAAAATGCCATTAGATTGTAAGAGTATTTTCATTGGACCTTCTAGAAATTCTTTTGCATTATCTGATCTAATAACATGAATTTTAGCATCAAATTGAGTGTGAATATAATGCATAAAATTCTGTAAAATAGCCACTGCATCTGATTTGTGTTTAAGCAAATGAGTGTATGTAAATCTTGTAAAATCATCTACAATAGTCAAAAAGAAAGAGCAACCATTGTGAGTCTTGACCCTATAAGGCCCCCAAATGTCCATATGAATCATTTGAAATGGCATAACAGATTTAATGTAACTAGAAGGAAAAGATGTTCTGGTTTGCCTAGAAGCAGGACAAATTTGACATATTGTACTTTTATTACATGTGTGTACATTAGATTGAAAAGGAAGATATTGAAACTGATCATAAGGCATGTGCCCTAGACGAAGATGCCACAAATTGCCATCATTAGCAGCAGTGAAACAGAATTTTTGAGCAGCAAAAGAGGAAGCAGTAGGAACAGGTGCATGATAGAGACCATGCTCAACTCTACCAAGAACTGTGTGAGGCCTGGTCTGAGTATGGCCCTGAACATAACAGCAATGCTCATCAAAAAACAAAGCACAACCAAGATCTTTAGTTAATTTGTGCACAGATATCAAATTAAATTTAAAATCAGGAACATATAGAACATTAGACAATGTAATGGTGTCATTTAAAATGACATCTCCAATTTGCTGAACTAATACCTGCCTGCCATCAGGTATAGTAATTGAAATAGAGCACTGTGGTTTATTTTTGAAACAAGAAAATAAATCAAGATTTGAGCAAATATGATCACTAGCCCCACTATCAATCATCCAAGCACTATTAGAGCTAGAAATTAGACAGAATTTACCTGCCAAAGATGCTTGGACAGGATGATCTGGCTGATGAGATTGAGAAGAACTTCCATTCTGAGAAGAACTTCCAGCCATTGTGTTTTTGTTGAACATATCCACAAGATAAGTGTATTGTTCAGAAGTAAAAGGTGGGGAAATTGGCTCTATAACAGCTCCAGATTCATCAGTAATGGTCATAGCAGCCACTTTCTTGGATGTATGATACTTATGGCCAGGAGGATAGCCATGAAGCTTGTAGCATCTATCAACTGTATGGCCTGAATACTTGCAGTAAGTACAAGTCAGAGAACTGATTGGCCTCTTAACACCAGCTGTGTTATTAAAATGATTTGGCCTTGGACCACCAATGTAACCAGGTCTTTGATACACATTTGGAGGTCTCATACTCCTTGGATTTTTGTCAGCATAAAAAGCCACTGAATCAATATTAGAAGGAGCAATTGCTTGTGAATTAGTAAACTCCCTATGACATTCCTCCTGAGCAAAAAACCTATAAGCCTCAGACACTTTAGGAGTAGGTTTCATCATCAAAATATTGCCTCTAATTACACTATATTGTTCACCTAATTTCATCATAAAGTGTAATAGTCTATGGGTTTGTTCTCTTTGTAGTACTCTTTTAGTTAAACTACAAGTACACTTATTACAAGTACAATAAGGTAAAGGATCTGCATCATCAAGTTCATCCCAAACAGCCTTGAGTGTAGTGTAAAACTCAGAAACAGAATTCGTACCTTGAGCCAAGCCAAATAGTTTCTGTTGTAGATTAAAAATCAAAGTCAGAGAAGCAAAACCAAACCTATCCTCCAATTCTAGCCACATACCACGAGCAGATTTGAAAGATAGAACACTCTTGGCAACCTTTGGCTCAAGATTGTACAGCAGCCATGAAATCACAAGATCATTACACCTCTCCCAAGCTTGATGCTCTGTGACATTGGCTTCATCAGGTTCTTTAATGGATCCATTCACAAATCCTACTTTATTTTTTGCTGAAAAAGTAATCAACATTGCTCTTTTCCAATCATTATAATCAGAACCACCAAACTTGAAAGAAACTAATTGCATAGTGTTTGAGTCACTTGGATGTATATAGTAAATGCTATTAGGATCTTGATTGAGTCCTAATACAATACGAGAAGGCATATCTGGTGCCATGACAGAATAGAAGAAGAAAATTGTTTGAGAGAATAGAAGAAGATATTTGAAGAAGAAGAGAATTGATAGAAAAAAAAATCAGAACAGAATCGCCATTAAAGAGGCTCTGATACCATGAAGTAAAATGAAGAGAAGAGGGAAAATAGAAGTTGTTATTATTCAAGCATTAGAATCAATAGTACAGCATGTAGGCTTGACTAACTTACAGCAGCAATAACAAACTAAGTAACAACCTACTGACAGCTACTAACTAACTAACCAAAACAGAATTTATACAGAAGAAATACATTTAAGTATGTATTCTATTATTATCACCAATAATAAGGTTAAGTTGTTACTCCCTTACTACCATATATATAATTTCAAGGTGGAACCTCCTAACCCTTGTAAGATGAACTCTCTCTTACTATACGGGTGCGGCGGCCCTGAACCATACTTAACATGATATCTAAGTTAGTCCCACAACTTTGGGCATTTAATAACTAGTATTTTAGACCAACTTAAATGAATGATACGTGTGAGGGGGATTGTTGATTAATCCACACTGGTACATGAAACATCACACGTCTGAAATAAGTTTGACTCAGGTGTAATAAGTTCCAATTCGACCTAATCAGGTCAATAAGTTCCAATAGGCTGAATCAGGCCAATAAGCTATTTTGAGTATAAGTAATGGGGATAAGATTATTTATCCTTATTAAAGTTAATCCCTTGTTTATTTATATAGGTCATGGGATTTTTTTATGGGGAATGGGAAGGGGATAGATGAAAACCCTCTAATCCCATCAAAATCATATGCATTATGAGAAGCTGGGCAGTTCTTGAAGGTGTGCAAAGAGACCAACCGCACAAGGCCTCAACATGAAGATGGTCTCGAAATTTTAAAATTTTCTAATAAAAATGCTTATTCTTTTCTCATAACTTATTTTTTAAAAAAATAATAATAAATTTTAGAACATTTCCGTATTAAAATTGAATATTACGGAGTATTACTTAAATTATAAATAATATATTTATTTTTATAAAATGATGGCTTAATTTTAATTTTTAGAACACGGTACCTAAAATTTTTGGGACAGCCCTGATAAAGAGGGTTTAATTTACATTCGTACTTCCTTATCAAATCCCATCAAATATCAAACAAAAAATAAGGATTACATTAGTGAAATTTCGCGCAACAATTTCCTATCCTGATTCCACATTTTAATCTCTCTGATATAATCCTTATCCCTAGTAACATTTTCCTTGAAAAAATAATGGTACTTTGTAGAACATTCTCAAAAGTGTTAATGAATTCATCACTGAAAACGTGTGAAAAGGATAGTCCAATGGTGCAACATGCCAAAGATCCAAAATTTCACAAGTTATTTTAGTTAATTGTTCTTACATGAAAATGACTAAATACGAACATAGATTCGAATCGATATGAAGAGGACTAATCATAAATATACTTGACGTTATAACCGTGGTTTTGTTTCTGTTTTTTCTCACTCTTATCCATTAGTCTGGTAGGGGTCACTGATCACCAGTGATGTCAATAAGTCAAGCCGAGTCAAGCAGTAATATGTTCGAGTTAAATTTGACTAATACGGAGTATTAATTGAGTTTGGGCCGAACCAAATTCAAACGTAACTGAGCTTCCAAAAACTTTGTTAGAGTTTGACTCGTTTTACTTTTTAATGTCCGAGCTCAGCTCAAGCTTGCTCGTTTACGTATTTGAACTCGAGTTTGCTCGTTTACGTATTTGAACTCGAGTTGAGATAACTCGTTTATAAAGGAGCATATATATGTTTAAATGATTTTTGAATACATTGCTTTATTAATTTATAATTTTAAGCTTTAGTAAATCATAAGTACTCGTAATATAAAAAATGAAAATTTTAAAGTATAATACAAAGTATGATATTATTCCAAATTTATAACCAACATTTATAACAATATCGCGTCGTTAATAATTCAATTATTTGCATACTCTCAAAGTCACAAAAAAAAAAATTGCTTTTGAAATTTAGGTAAAGAGATATGTTCTAGCTAAAAATTAAGCTAATAAGATAGAAAAAATATATATTTCTGTTATCTAAATGATACATACTATAAATAAACAAATTTTAAAATTGAAGTATATAAATGAGTTTTTAACAAGTATTAAACGATTACAAACAAGCTTATTAACGAACTTGAACGAGCTGTTTGTGAGCCTTAACGAATCGAGTACTACCTTATTCGTGTAAATCTTGTTTATTAACCGAGCTTAAAAATTTTGCTCGAACTTGTTTAATTATATATATATGAACGAGCTTTGACCAAGTTTGTTCATGAGTGTATCGGCTCATTAACGTCTCTAACGGTGAACATAGTATAGTCTGGTTTGGTTCGGTATGACAATAAAATCAAACCAAATCGTAAGATTGCAATTTTGATTTTTGTAGACCAAACCATCATTCGCATGCAAAATCAAATCACACTGCAAAGTGTGGTACATTGCTGTGCAGTTTGCTATTTAACTACTCCGTTTTTTTTTTCTTTTAACGCAACTTAAGAAGACTTAAATTTAAATTTTTTCCACTTATTATATTTGAACTTATCTGAATTAATTGGAACTTTTTGACCTAATTAGTCTTGATTGGAAATTATTGACATGATCAGACTTTGGAACTTATTGACCTGATTAGACTTGATTGGAACATATTATGTTTGATTGAACTTGAATAGAGCTTATTGACCTGAGTAGAACTTGACTAGATTGAAGTCATTGAATCCGATTGGAACTTATTACACATGCTTGAAACTTAGACTTGATTTAACTTATTGAACTTATTAGACCTGATTTATTAACTTATTAGAACATATTAGACATGATTGAATTTATTATACCTAAATTGAATTTATCTGAACTTATTAAACCTGAAACTTATATTATTAAGGTAAGATGAACGCGCCCTAAATCATTCAATAATTTACAAGGTACGAATTGTGGTTTAACCATATTTTTTTTATATCCTACTCCCCCCATCCCTTGAAGAATGCTCCATTCACATTTTATCTTTAAATGAAAATGTCTTTTGATACATTTAATAAAAAAATTATTATAAAAGTTACTTATTAAAAAAGTAGGCATTGAACCGAATCAAACAAGATCTTATCGGCTTGTGAACAGCTCTATGGTCACAAAAATTATCCGATTTTTAGGATCGGATCGCTCAGACCGGATAATTTTGAACAAGCCTAACGGAGGATATACAAATTTTAAACAATAAATTACTCTAAAAGCACAAGTTTTAAGCATTCTTTTAAAATACAAAAAATATAGATACACATGGTTTGGTTCGGTTCTAAATATTATTAGTAAACCAAACAAAACCACACAAAAAATTTATTCTTTAGACATATTTGTGAAACCAGTCATCCTCCAGATTAAAATCTAAGGCTATATTCTTTTCATCTATTTAAAAATTTCTAATCCGATTTTTTTTATCTGATCTTATTTGAATTTGACAAAATTTTGACCTCCTTTATACACTAATTTATAAGAACAAACATCATCAAATGAGGTCATTATTCATGTTGATAGTAGTTTTATTTTTAACTATCGAATCTTCAGTATTTATTTTAGTATAAATTTAAAGATATATAATAATTAAAATAAGAAAATAAGAAGATATGATCTGGTTAGCTCAGATCTAATTTTTGTTAAAATAAGCAATATATTGCTTAAATAAACTGAGGATAACATAACCGGCCTAAACCCCTTTGGAGATCGAATAAACTATAAAAATATTTGGTAATTCTTTCTTCAATTCATACCTAAAAAGACTAATCCCATTTTTCCTTTTATCTATTATAGAAAATTTCTCGAAAGGCAATATGATCAATGTCATGCCTCTTTACTTTATTTTTAAAAAAAACTTTAAGTACTTGATGATAAATACTCTTTAAGTCTTAACTACTACATACAATTCTTGAAAAAATAAACAAAAGAAAAAAGTTAATCTTCTTTAATGGAGGAAAAACTACGTAATATGTAAATAAGGCACTTCTTTAGTGTACATTAGCATCTTGACTTTAATTAAAAAATTAAGTATGATTTGTAAACACCGATATGACCATTCTCTTGATAAATTTTATCGATAGGAAGGGAATCTGATGTATTATGCAAATTTATTCATTTTTTTATGAGAAAAGAAAATCGATTAGCCTTAATCAAAAGGACAACTAGATATATTGTGCAATATTTAAAATAAAAATTAAAATATTATCCGTCTGAATTTGTGTTTCATTATTATAATAAAAATTAATCATATAGACAAGTATTACTAACAATATTGTGCACTTTTATAGAGACTATAGTATTTTTGTTGACAAGAATAGATATTTGATTTTGATTTAGCACCCAATAGTACCCCACTAATATAATCCCAAATCCAAATCTGATTGCACCACCATTAACTTTGTTTAAAAAGATGTAAAAATGTAAAGATCTTCAAAAATAACAAGACAATAAGAAAAAGACAGTTTTTTTTGCCGCAAGTGGACGAACAACCGGCGGCTATCCGGTTGCCTAGTGCTCAAGACTCAAGAGGGGGAATCATAAAAATCTTGTAATAACAAAATTAATTGTAAGGGTGGTTTGATTCATGTTAAATTTAATGTTCTGATCTGATCTTATTTGGTCTGGTCTAATTATAGTAACTATTATAGTTATAATTTTTCTGATATGATCTAAACTATTCTGATCTGATATGATCTAAACTGATCTGAATTTTCTGAAAATAAGCACATAATTAAAAAGTTAATTGAAAAAATATTCAACTTTAATATAAAGAAGGAAAAATTGAAAATAATATTCCGAAGTTTGGACCATCTTCTGTGATTATTCCGAACTTTGAGTAATACAAGAATATTCCGAAGTTTGCCCCTTATCTTCCACCAATGTTCCAGCAGGTTAATTAACCTGTTAAAACCGGTAAAATAGGGGTGGGGTCCATGTTAATTTTTTTTCTAATTTCCCCTTTTATCATTGCGAGCAAATCGAGGCGGAATGAGAACGCAAATCGGGGCTAATCCGGTTGTTTTTTGCAAACTCCAACCTCAAATGCGATCCCTAAGGGTAAAAATAATCAGTAAGGCAGTAAAACCTTGAACGAGTTATTTTTTTTCTAACAATTTAATCGATGCACACAAGACGAGGCTAACCCTGAACTCGAATCAGGGCTAATCAGGTTGTTTTGTTTTTTTTTGCAAACTCCGACCTTGAATTGGATCTCATAAGGATTTAAATGACCTGTAAAACCTTAAACAAACTATTTTTTCTGTCATGTATATCGATGTGCACAAATCGAGGCGAACTGGGAACACAAATCGGGGCTAATCGGATCGTTTTTTTGCAAATTCCAACCTCGAATTGGACCTCATCAGGGTTAAAATGACCCGTAAAATCATGAAGGGGCTAATTTTTTTACGTACATCGATCAGCACAAATCGAGGTGAACCGGGAACGCGAATCTTAAGGCTAATTGGTTTGGGTCATTTTTGGTAAATTTCGACCTCGAAACAGACCCCATGAGGGTTAATTAAAATGACCCGTAAAACCTTTAAAGAGCTATTTTTTAACACGTAGATCAATGCGCACAAATCGAGGCTAACCAGGAATCCCTCGATTTGTGTGCATTGATCTATGTGTAAAAAAAATAGCTCGTTAAAGGTTTTACGTGTCATTTTAATCATTGTACGGTCCGATTTGAGGTCGGAATTTGCAATAAACGACCAGATTAGCCCCGATTAGCGTTCTCGTTCCACCTCAATTTGCACGCATTGTTTTTAAAGGTTAATAAATATTATTAGTTTTAATGACAATTAGTATTAATGATAACTAGTGTTAATGATATAAAGGTTAATAAATATTATTAGTGTTAATAATAATTAGATTATTAAAGTTAATTAGTGTTAATGATAATTAGGATAAATTAATTAAGGGCCTCACAACCTTTTTTTTATCAGTTCAGCAGGTAGCAGGTGGAACAGAAACATTGGTGGCCGGAGAATAAGGGGAAAACTTTGTAATATTCGTACAACAGAAGATGACCCAAACTTCGGAATATTATTTGCAATTTTTCCTATAAGAAACACCAATTACATTATAATTTTTTTTATGAACTTCAAAAGTTTTTTTTAATAAAAGTTTTTAGTTTTTTTTTTGAAGGAAAAAATAAACAATTTAATTAGGGAGTCTTCTCTCAAAGGCAAAGAAAGTATTATTTTAGTCCTCCGTTCCGGTTTCTTCTTTTTTTGACTTTTGCAAATGAATTAAGAACAATTAAATTTGTAGATGACTTATTATTGAAATTGAAAACGTTAATTACAATTGTTGCAAAATGTGTAAAATGTAATTGAGAATGTTAATTAATAATGGTATTGATGAAAGAGATAATAAATGCAAGTGATAAAATGAGTGGTTGAGAATAAAGTATTCCCTCCACAACATAAAGATTTCAACAATTATTTTTTCACGCATTTGGAGGAAGTGATTTAAGGGTGTAAACGAATAAATTAATCAAAATGGTTTTAATACAAGCAAAAATGTGATTATAAGTTACTAATACCAAAATTGTTTTAATTAATTTGGTCGTTTACACCTTCAAATCGCTTCCTCAAAATACGTGAAAAAACAATTGTTCAAATCTTTATGTTACGGAGGGAGTACAATATTAAAATGGAAATAAAACAGATATAAAGATTAAAAAGAAACACTAATTAAAAATAGAAACATAAAGAATAAATTAGTACGTACTACATGTACATTCCTTTTGCTTCTTTTTCTAGTTCATGCATTGATATATGTGTACAATCAATACATACATTTGATTGTTAATTTTTTTAATTACATATTGATAAAAATTATAATAATTTAATCCTAGATTGAACCGGTGCAAATCCACATTTTATAAACCCATGTATACATTACAGTATATTTTAAAAGATAAAAATATATTGAAGTATACTTATTCTTATATCAATTAATAAATGTATTCAAACTATGTTCAAATTCGTTTTAAGTAGGTGAATGAGTGTAGTAGAATAAGATTTTGAAATGGTGTAGTTATTGAATTTTTTTATGTTATATGAGGTTAAAAAAAATAGAGATGAACATATAATGAATTTTAAAAAGCATGTTCAAGTAAAGTGTAGTCATGTATTAGCATGTCAGACTAATATTATTGGATACATAATAATAATTTAGAGAAAATAAATGAGAGAATTATTCAATTTATATTAAGTTTATCATAAGAAAATAAAAATATATTTACATAGGATGGTATATTGGTAGGTGGTTATTCTTGTTGGTGATGAATCAAGGAACGTAAGAACGAATACTCTTCAAGGCGTGGAAATACATTTTTCTACCGATTTAATTCGCCCCTTATAGATCATTGAGTTACCAGTTTACCACGAATGATTAGTGAGATACAACGGAGAAAATATACACTCTATATGATTTTTAGAGTGTATCCTAAAAGACTTGTGTTTGTTTGTGTTTAGAATCACACTTAGATAAATTAGCTAGAAATAACTAAGTGCTAACAAGTTGCCTTTGAGTATTATGAAATTCAGAAAATCTCTTGTATTTCTTGTATTTTCTAGTACTCAACATATGAACACGTACCCCTATTTATAAGCTTAAAACCAAGAAGAAATCAGATGTCCAAAGATGATTCAATCACCATTAAAGCCTCTTAAAATAAGAAATTATGGTGTTAATTGTGTATTAAACATGGAAGAATATTTCACACACAATGCAACCATTCATAATCTGAAATTAATCCTCTTTAATATCATCTTAATACTATTATTAAGAAGCCTCATAAACAAGGCACAATACGTAAAAGTATCCAAGGCAAGAATCCAAGAAAAGTGGTAAAAACTGAACCCACGAGACAAAAACTTTTCGCGAGTCGCAAAGCCACATCTATCGCAAGTCGCGAGGCCAGTTGCGAGGGGCACTCTGCCTCATGATCTCTTATTGCCTTATTTCTTCTTCCTTTTGCCCATACTCCAAGCCCATTTAGTCATAAATGTTCCAACAATCCTCCTCACATTTATGACATGTATGTTGACAAGCTCAATAATACAACTTGTAATAAAACAACACAACATACATGTTCATGCATGCATAAATAGAATGTCGCAAAGATTGAATTTCTATTTAGTATAGGTAAACTTTACAATAATTACAATCTTTATGATAGACTAAGCTTTGAATCAAACAATCACTACGAATTATCGAAGTTACAATACACATGAACACTAACAAGTATCCTTTAAACCCTCTACACCTATGTCGCCATGGTGTATGTATGTATTCATGAGCATTTCAAATAAAGCATGAACTTTGATGAAGCAGCAAACTTCTAGCTCATATAGGTAGATCTTTACGCACATGCTGCTGCAATTGAGCCAATAACAAAGATCTATTAAGAATTGAAACAATTTATCCTCCTTTATCATTGCAGTAGGTTTAGCACTTACCTCGGGATGATAACTTCCAAGTGCTCACAAACTCAAATGAAAAACTGTCCTCATTGAATTTGAGATCCAACGTTTTATTGGACGTTAAATTGAGTTTCATTTCATTTCATTGCACAATAGACTTTAAACCCATCCCTTTATTCATTTTGGTCAATGGATCCCTTGACAACGGTTTAGTAAACGTATTCACCAAATTCAGATTAGACCGAACAAAATCAATGGTTACGTACATTACCATCTTTAATCATCTCTCGTACATAGCTAGGTACGAGTATTAGAATTGAATAATGTTATTTTAAAGCCTTTTGTAAATTTGAGACCCTATATTGTTGATCTTTTTACACACCCTGATCGAACTCTTCAAATAAAAAAAAAACGGAGATTGTATAACAAGACTTAACATATGATAGACTCATGGTTGATACCGGAGTAGGTGTTAAACTATAGTGGGATTAACTTAATTAACAATTAACAATAACAAAAGGCAAACACAATGTCCGTACAATTGAAATTGAAATAACTTACTACAAATGTCCCCACAATATCATACTAACATATTAGCATCCACCAAGGACATTTCTTCATTCGACAAACCTAACTTCATATAAAAAAAATACCCCTAAATTAAATAAACACTTAGATAGATGAATATAAAATTAATCACATGAAATATGATATATAGACAAACTTAGTTGTGGCCTGGTGGCCCATCAACCCCCATTCATGAATCATGTATCCCTAAACTAGTCAATAATTCTTTTTTTGCAACTTGCAACTAAGAGATAGGCAACCACTTATAGTATTACTTAAAAAAAAAAAAAAAAAGACTAATATTAGTTAAAATAGTTAAATAGTGCTACAACACCAAATAAAGTTGTACGTAAGCTCAATTATTAATTTATTATGGTAGTATTACCTAATTGTAGAATGCAATATTAAAAAAAAAAAAAAAACAAACAAACAAACGTAGTTAATTAAAACAAAGAAGATGTTTGTTGTGGATTAATTATGTGAGTAATTTAATGGATGGACCAACTTTTAAGCACTCCATCCCACTAATTTCACCTTATTTTTATACTTTATAGGCACCCTTTGGTTCCATCTAGAAATCAAGCTTTACTAATCTCAATGTTGACAAAGGATTACGAAAATCTTATGATGTCATTACTCATTAGTCATTACTTTTTTTTTTTTTAAGGATGAACAATGCTACATCTACTCGGTGGGTAACTAACCCACTAGAGATAGACTTTAATTTATAGTGGGATCCAAGTCAACAAAAAAAAAAATATTAGTCTATTTCTAGTGAGTTATCTACCCACTGGGTAAATAAAGTTTTTTCCTGCTAATGATATCCTTATCACAAGGAAAGATCAAAAGCAACGTGTGATTTCATTACTCATTACTCATGGCAAAAGAAGAAGATTTGGTACTCAAAACCATACCCACTTTTTACATGATACATTAAATTGAACCCTAATTCCGTAATTCGTGACTCTCTCAAAGGAATATCATATTGGCATTGTCCGAGATTCGGAGAGGAGATTCGATGTTGTTGAGGATGAAATCCCATAGCGTGAAGATAAGAGACCGACTCAAGCGCCACTACGTAGTCCTCATACAATTATTCTAATTGCATAGAGGGGAGAGTTTTTTTTAACCATATATCATTAAAGATATCGCGTGATTTTTTTAATAAAAAAGATGTCTCAAAAGTAATAATATCAGATTATCAGGCCACTATTTCCTAATGAGGGATCAAGAAACACCTAATTATATCATACCAAGTATTACTATATATTTTTTACTCTGAAAAAAGATAAAGTAACTCTCATAATTGTCAATCCTTTTAGATACAATTAAATATAATATTATTATTATTTATAAATTAAATAATAAAGAGTAAATATATAAAATAATCTTTTAATATACTGTTGAACAAAGAAAATTCAATATACATATTAGGAAGGATTTGACAACATTTATCGTCATTCAATCATTCTTCTTTTATGCCACATACTCACATCTACAAAAAAAAAAAAAAAAAAAAAACAAGTCAACCAAAGCCAATTAGCTGAATAGCTGCCTTACTTCAAATAGAAATAACAATAGTTATGTTAAGTTCTAACAAACCAATAGATGAGTAATAATGTAGGCAAAAAAAACTTTTATAGTTCTAAGAAAGAAAACTAAAAAAATTTAAATTTCTAGCAACCCTTAATCCCTTATTAATTATTATCACTCACGCCTACGTTTGTAAGAACTAAGAATACATCCTACGCGTACAAGAGAGTTTGGTATAAATTTAGTAATAAAAATGAAACAGAAAAAAAAAAAATTAGAAAGGGGAAATGTAATATTAAATGGTACTATTATTTGATATTTGGTATAATTAAGAAAATGGAATTGAAACAAATTAGAGAGAAAATAATTTTATTTCCACATTTACAAAATTAAAAAGGTAACAAAATGTTGATAATGATTTCCATTAGAAAATCCGAAAAAAGACATGTGTTACCAATATCTTATGTCAAACAATAGGTAATAAAAATACTTACTCCGTATTTAATTCAATTTCCAACACTAAAAAATAACAATACCAAACACCCAAAAAATTGCGGCACTATCTCAATCATATCTCTATTACATAAGCCAAAATAGAGCCAAATTAGTAAATAAACATTTTCTCAATCAACCTAAATATGAAATGATACCCTATACGAGGGCAACTATTATTTCCCAAAGCAAGATCAAGAAACAGCCGATTATATCATTCATATCAACCAAGACAAAAGTCAGTTACATTTAGTATTAAAGAAAAAAAACTGCACATTCAACAACAACAAAAAAAAACCAACAAAAAAAAAAAAAAAAACTGCACATTTAGTACTCCGTAATTCCGTATTAAAGATATTTTTACCTTTAAACTGATGGAGTACATCCTAAATTACCAACACATGTTTCATGCCCTTTAAAAAAAAACAAAAACACATGTTTCATGCATGCAAATACAGAAATGCACTCACAGCAGTGGACAAACACCTGCTACTCAAGCACCAAGAATTACAATGAAAGTTTTGAATATTACAGTACAATGCACTCAAATAATGAACAGAAGTGCCGTGACACAACAAAAAGGCCATTGGCATTGGTATTTTTAGATTTACAAGTGGCAAGAGCAGCTTCAACTATGAGTTTGTTGCACCTGCAAAACAGCACTTTCTGGAGCCCATATTGACTGCTTCACAAATGACATTACACCAGTTTAAAGTAAGGAATTACAGTAAGTACATGGAATCTAAATGATAGGCTCTTGTAGATAGGTTTCTAGGTATATTGTTTCTTTTTAACAGCATACGCAACTAATCTCCAAAATAACAGATGACGCTATGCCCTGTAGAAAAAACTACTATAAGGCCAAAAAAAAAAACAATAGCTCATCCTCTGTGGCTTATAATTAAAAAAAAAAAAAACTAGCCACCAATTTGTCGTATGCATATCCTATGATATATGGCAGTTGCTTCTTTTTCCTAACTAACATGAATGTTTCGTCAAATGCAAGGATTATTCTTGACACCCCAAAATGAATGCATGTATTTCAGACCAACTGGAGGCTGTGTACAGAACGTCTGAGGTAGTCTTCCACTTGAAAGGAGATCCATCAACACACTCCCTTTGTTTCAGTACCAAACCTTCAAACAGCGGCACAAATGCAATACAAAAGTGATCCCCGATTTTCCTTAAGCTTGAGCTTGACCCCACAACGATCCCAATATCCGCCTCCAGTAAGCAAAGCAAGTCCCCAATTGAATCCCCGATATATACACTTACTGTCTTCTTGTCGTTACCCTGGTTGTTCATGATCTCTTTGAATGCTTGGAGCTTGTCAAGGGGAGATTCAACCTTTCGGATGATTTCACCAGTAGAAAGGGATTCTTCATAGCAGAATTCATTTGCATGTATATTCACTGCATTCAAACCCCCTGGGGTTTCAAAAAATTATGAGCAACTTATCCAACATCAAAAAAATTATTACTGAAGGTTGAAACTGTCACATCTGGTGAGAAGTGAACAAGAAAAGAATTAAAAAAAATACTTATATGATGTTAAATATTTTCACTTTTTCAGTTTCAATCAAGTTGCTATTCATGCAGAGTTATGGAGCAGCTCTCAAACATCAAATCTCCACCCCCACCCCCACCCCCCCGAGACACAGACACTCCTAAAAAAAAAGGCAGCCACTTTGCCTAAAATGGAAGCATAACAATACTGATTTTGCTAACCCTTTCTAGAAAGTCGTAATTACAAGAAAATGACATTTTTGAAAATTCTTCAATCAAAAACTAATTTTGGAAATTAAAATTATCCGTTGATCTTCACCTTGAAATTACATTCACACAGATAACATAAATCTATCAAATAAAACAACACTACAAGTGCAACCAAGAGGAAAGGGAGGAAGAAAAATATTCAACACGGTAGACCTAGTTATTGGGCGGGTCAAGGTTAGGTCGGGTCAAGGCCAGGGTCGACTAAAAAGGGTCAATAGCGGGTCACGGGTCATTAAAATATTAAATATACAAAGTAAATAAAATTTAAGGAAGCCAATAGTTAAAACAAATGTATACAAATATATTAATGTAATTATTTATGTCAACTTTATTTTTTAAAAATTTATTAGGCTTTTATTTTTGGCCCTGGTCGACAAGGCCTTGTCCATTAAAGGCCTGTCCAATAAAGACCTTATAACCTTGACCCTAACCGCATGTCATTGGACTAGCCTGTCCAATAACCAGGTCTACAACACGGCAAACCATACCATATTCACACTAGTTCCATGTGTAATGTGTCTCTTTTGATCGTATAGCTTATTTTCAACTACAGAATTTAAATTAGCATTCCATCAGACTTGGATTACTATACAAAGTCACAAAGAAATATGTCCTTGCAATAATTTCACTTGATCTACAATTTGTACCATAGCTTGAAGGATTTACTACACAAAGTCACAAACATGCAATAGAGAAATGATATGCAGCACTCTCATAAAAATATTATGGTAGGACAATAAATAAAAGAAAGTAGTCAAGAAGATGCACTTTACCTGATGAAAAAACTGATCTAATCAAATCACCACACCAACAATATGAAAGCACATGGACATTGACATCCAAATTTTCTTTCTGTATGATATTCTTGAAGAAATTGGTACAACCATCTTGAAGGATTATACGTTCACCAGCTTTTTTGATGTCTTCAAAGTTTACACCCTTCAAGACTCCAGAATCAATTACCCTAGCATTGGCCTTTTTCTCAAACGCTGCAATTGACTCAATCGCCTCGAGCAATTTTTCATTGTGGAGCACCCATCCTAGAAACAAGCAAATTCTTTTATAAAATTGCTGGATTAAACAAAACAAAGAAGGCATGCAGGCAATTCCACAGACTCCCACAGTCCCACCCTCAAATGCAGGAAGAGAGAGAGAGAATTCAGTTACCTCTAACAGTTGCTAGAATAGCCTCAATACATTGTTCATACTCCTCTGTGTACTGCCTCGAGAGAACACCCCATGTATTTCTCAAATCAGCAGATGACATCCGAGCTGTTTGACTTTCATTTTCAGCTTCGCTTTCAGGAGGATTCTGATCTGGCTTTGGAGCTGTTACAATCGCAATCTCAGCTAAAATTGCAGATGAATCTACAACTGTGCAAGTCAAGTCAAAATCTGAAAACAGCATAAGACGGCAATCTTCAGAACTAATTTCCTTCCACAAGGGAGCCACGACCTTCTGTGTCAATGGTTGTGCACTAAAAAATTCTGTCTCGAGTTTTATAGCCTGTTTATACAGCTTCTCAATAACGTCAAGCTCTTCTCCAGTTAGAGAGGCACTCAATTTATCAAGCAAGTCTTCAATTTGCTTTGTGCTTGCCTATATCCAATCAGAATATAGCTTAGTCACTCAAATGCTTAGTCTACTATTATAGCCATTATTAAACTTAGCAGACCATGATAAACAGCTCAATACCATGACAAACCTGGAAACCATCAGATGAGTAATTATCAATCCACTTCTTGTAGGGATGGCTACTGGCAACTGGCTCCATCAAAGTCTGAGGCTTCTTACAAAGAAAGGGATCAGTTAAGTAAGTATCCATCCAATTCTGGTAGGGATGGCTACTGGCAACTGGCTCCATCAAAGCCTGAAGCTTCTTACCAAGAAAGGCATATAGCTTCATACAAGGTGTCATTGCACCCAAAGTGTAAGCTGCAATCTTTGTCTTTTCAAAAGGAGTTCCAAGCTTGCCAAGACCTTTTACTCCTTCAACTTTTCCAGAGGCTGTAGCTAATAGAAAATCTATATATTTTTTAGTTGCAGCATTAACCGAACTTTCTTTGGCAACATCAGTACCCCATTCCTGCAAATTCATGCCAAAAGATCACATAAGGCACTTTCCACACTGTATTATACACAGTTTTTATAAGATGCAACACATAAACTGTGTAACATCGTAGCAAGTTCTATGGAGAGACTACTGCTATCATTAATGAATGTTGAGCAGCAATTAGCAATTCTTATCTCTTCACTTTCAAACAAGCAAGCCTCTTTCATCTTATCCAGCTATAAGATCAGGAAATAATGGATATTAGGTATGTATAAGATCCAGATCCAAAAAACACATTGTCACTTGCTACCAATTCCATACAGCATTACAGCTTCAAAAATACGCAAGAAAACTACTACAATGTGTTTGCACGTATGGTTAAACCGTTAAATACCAGCTCATCTTTGGAAGTTATAAAAAAAATTACTCTCACGTGCTGGCAAATGGTCAATTTCTAACTTCAACTGCAGACAGTTTTCAACTTTCTTTGATTACATAAAGAGTTCAGCTTCATACTTTAATAACTAGAAATTGTAAAGAATTTTAAAATAATTAATGCAGAGGTAATTCATAAAAAATAACAGAGGAAAAATGAACAATGTCTATTTGAACACATTCAATCAATGTGATATTGTGCTGACAATTCTTATAGCGAGTTATAGGCAATAGTGTCTATCAATGTCAAGATTGTGGTAATCCTCTTATCATCCGTCATGCATTCAATATTGATCAGATCACTGTTACATATCATGACCACACTTCTACAGCCACAAGCCCACAAACCATCTGCATTTTCTACAAGCTGGTTCAGCAACTTCTATTGCAGGCTTGTCCAACATTAAAGAACTATCTAGCAATCTATGTAGCATGGGTACTTCATATGGGTAGCCGTCTCCGAACCTGATTCGTTCACATATTGGGGACGACTCTGATTCTTCATGTTATAATTGGTTGTACCCATTAACATTATTTTTTAGATTTATCGCTTTCAATCCCCGTATCCTTATTCGTTTCTGGCTCCGTTCTCGACTCAGTGCAACCTAATTACCCATCTATAAGATAATGACTCAAATCAATGATTCATGATACCTAGATATTAGGAAACCAAAATTGATTATTCTGAATAAACATGTGAGAGCAATAGAGCATGATACTATATAACAAAGGTTTTAATATAGTGCTATCATGAGGCCATGAGGGTAATAAGGGTGTGCAAAGAGACCCTCAAACACAAGGCCCCTAATTTTTCCATATTGTAAAAAAGAGTAGCAAAATTTATCTTTTTTTTTTCCTCTTTTTTTACACATGATTTACTAATGTTTAATTAACTCTAATGTAAAATTATTATGAATTATATTATAAAATATACTCAATAAAAAAATTGTGCTATTTTCTTATTTTTGGGACCTGATTCATATAACTAGCACAAGGGGCCCAAAATCTTTGAGACGGCTCAGTGCTATCATACTACACTAATAAAGAAAAGTAAACATCATAGACAATAACAAATAACAACTACTCAACTTTGATCATCCCAAAAACTTGAACCAATACTCAATTTCCCAACTATTTCCTAGAGGAATATTGCAGTGCAAGCCTTCTCTAACATATATAGTTCTTTGTTTCCATTTGTTCAGCTTTTTCATGAATACAAGTTCATAATTGATACTTGATAGTGCATGCAATTTTTAATCAAGTTTACAACCAAGCCAACATGCCTGAAGCCATTAATTAAATAGTTAAAGCCTATCATTAACAGGCACAATGTCATAAAAATATCGACAATAATTACTCAAACTCATGGTAGCTTAAACCACTACTACATTAGAAATAAATTGAGCAAAATCATCAGCGCAAGCTTACAAAACCTATGTACATAAGTAAAAGCTATTTTAAATCATAACTTCAATTAGCATACTGAAAATTAATTCCTCACTTAAACTGAGATACCCTCTAAACATCTCCCCATCTTTGACTCTCCTTGATAGGAGGAAAAGGACACATTCCCTAACAAAATAGCTTTTCAAAATCAGTTTGAGTATAGTCTGAAACACACCAAGGCAGCCATAACTCCCAACATGATTCTCAGCCCCGTTAGTAATTTACATATAGCTTGGATGGAAACTATCTCCCAATAGATATATATATTATTAAACTTTTCTTTTTAAAAAAAAGAAATTTCCCTCCATTTTTCCTTGGTGGATGAAACAAGTATTGAATTAAATAAGGGCTTGTTTACTTCAGCTGAATACATCTGAGCTGAACTGAACAAAACTTAACTCAACTTAACTTAACTTAATACACTAAAAGTAATATTTTATAGGAGAAGGAAGTTGAAAGCTGAACTGAACTAAACTGAATTGAGAGCTGAACTAAAATAAACAGGCCTATAACCTAGTAACATATGAATTTTTTATGGGTTTTGCTATTCATTGCCCTGAGGGCAATGCATAAGAATTAACAAATGTATTAATTAATGTGAAAAACACATTGAAACTTGTTTTACACAATAATTATATGAAAATTTTCCATTGAAATGTGAAATTATTTTCATATATTAAATAAATGTTTGAATTTTCTACGTAATATTTTCATATAATAAATAAATAAAATATATTTATTTCCCTTTTCAATGAATTTTTTACACATATTAAATGTAAATTTCAACTTTTAATGCATTTGTTAATTCTTAGGGCAATGAATAGCAAAACCCATTTTTTATTGATACCTACACTAACCCCCTTCTTGAAAGAAGATTTAAGAGGTAATTCAACATGAGTAGGAAATTTTGCAAATAAAAATATAAAATAGAAGTGGAGCACATAAAACTATAAAGGCGTTATTTAAAACTATTGCAAACCCTAAGTCCCTAACTATAAACAAAAAAGGTTAACTAAATATCCAAGTTTACGCCAGTGCTCGTACCTAATTTAGACTTGAAATATGCATAAAATACGAAGTTCTAATTAATTTAGCATCAGCAACATTATAATACTCACCTTACGGGCTTACGGCAATACCTTAATCTTTCTTTCACTTTTAACGAAAATTTAATAAACGCAGGGCACTCAAAGCCAGCCATTCAAGTACATTAATCAAACAACCTAGAGTTAAAGATAATATACTGACCGAACAACAAAGAATTCAAGATAATACAATAATCGAACTTCAAACAAATAGAGATTAAACATTAATCGACCTTGAAAAAAATCAGGATAATTAATCGAACTTCAAAGAAATAGAGAATTAAACATTAATCGAACTAAAAAGAATTCAGGATAATTAACCGAACCTGTGCCAAAGAATCGTGGAGTTTCAACTCTTCCAAGACGCCCTTCCTCAATTCCTCAATCGCAAGTTTATCTTCATCATCATCCGCACATTCTTCAGATAATTCATACCTGAAACAAAAATATAACCAATCAATCAGTCAATAGAATCCTCATTTGTCACACACTCGCAAAATCAGTAATGAAACAACAACAACAACAACAAAAAGAAGATGAAAAGAAAGTAAAAGAAATACTGACGCGTGAGCGTAGGCCTTGAGGAAATGAACATCTTGAGAAATGTAATGGCGGAAAGCTTCAAGGTCAAGATTACCAGCAGCCAAAGAGATGACAAAAGGAGTGAAGAGAGAGAATGTGGATTCACGCTTGAACTTGTTCCATGACTTTTTAGAGATTCCGACTTCATTAGCTACTGTACCGATCGTTGATGGCGTAGTGGACCTCGGTGGAGGTATCATCGCCATTGATGATGACTTGTTGGAGATTGAACGCAGAGATTGCCGAAGACAAAATGGTTTTACAGTTGATGATGTTGAGAGTGGAGAAGTTGAAGAAAGAGAAAGGAGGGTATTTATAGGAGATCGGAGAAGCGAGAATGAGAAAGAGAGGAGGGAGGTTTTGATTGGAGAAATTGAAGACGAAGTGAAGAGATGGCCGCGCATCTAAGAGGTTTTTCTTTTTCCTTCTTTTTATTTTTGGGATTTATTTTTGAGAGAGAAGTGTTGCTAAAATGCCTAAAAAATGCTAAATGAAGAAATTAAATGCTAAAGGGGAAATGACTAAACTACCCCTTAAATTTCACAAATTCTGATTATTTTTTTTTTTTACACACTTTTCCCACACAACGGTTGTGGATTCATAGGATTTCCACGTGAAAGTGCGACTTAATAAAATCTCATATTTGATATTTGCAACCAAAAAAAAAATCTCATACAGGTACAAATCAACAAATGTACAATTCCTTTCGCATAGACAAATTTGATGTACCTCATAATTTTTAGGAAAATCAAGGACATATATGTCCGTTTATGTAAAAATAGAGTTATTTTGAAAATGTATTTTCAATAAAATTATAAAAATAAAATTTGATATCTTTACTAAAAATCTGATACTCCTGGGCTTGTTTACTTAAATTAAATTTAATTTAATTCAATTCAATTCGGTTCAGTTCAACTCTCAATTTCCTTCTCTTATAAAATATAACTTTCAGCTGTATTCAGTTCAGGATAATTCAATTATGTTCAGTTTAGTTCAATTTCGTTGTATTCAGTTGAAGTAAACATGCCCTAACTGGAAATTTACCAAAAAATTATAAATTCTTGTAAAACAAGTTTTGATAGATGGTCATAAAAAAAACTAGTTAAAAAAATACCAAAAAGTGGAGTTTAACGAGTTTGATTCTCACCGGTTTTCTTTTATAATAAACAATGGTAGGTGGGTATTCTGTATTCATGTGATAAGAGTCTTATACTCCTAAGCTAGCTAGTTAAAAAAATTATCAAAAAGCTAATAATTTCTTATATGCCTTTATTTTGATTGTTTTTTACTTGTACATACTAAGGTAGGTATTGTTTGATTCACTCTAAATTCCTGGAAGAGTTGTTTTTGTAAGCAGAACAATTACATTTCATAGGAAATAAGAATTTCTGGGAAATAAAAATTCTCATGAAATATAGGATATTAATCATCAACACCCCTTTTGGTGATTAGAAATTCATGTGTCAAATTCGAATTCACATGTGCAACCAAACGCCAAAAGTCATTTTCTATATGAAATGGACAAGGGAATTTACTTCTCATGAAATGAGATTTTCTATGGGAATTAATTTCCTCCAATGGTAACCGAACGAGGTCTAAGATTACTGTCAGTTTGTGGCTCTTCTAATAGGAATTCCACGCTAACATTGCTCGGGCTTTGGGGGAGGGAATACCTAGGTTGCACGGACACTTCTAGCAAGTGATGTATCCCGTGTCCGACACGTATTGGACATCGACACTCGTTGGACAAGCCTAAATATGGGTCGGACAAATCAACTCATGTGTCCAATAGTTTTAGTTATATGGACACTTACGAGACACATACTGGACACTTGTTAGGACACATTCTAAACTTTTTTTTAATACTTATATATTTAGATTGGATGAGAATTTATATTATAACGTGTGAAGTGACTTCAGAAAAGTGTAATGTAAATCACGAACATTGTCGAATATTCATTAAAATTGACATTATAGTGACAATCAAATTTTAAAGATAATTTCTCTTCTTCATTATATATTTTTCTAATAATTTTATAATTAGAAATATTTTTTTAAATATTATCTTCCCGTGTCCCCTTATCCTTAACTTTTGAGTTAGCGTTTTCTGTACCTGTATCGTATCCGTACCCATATTCGTATTCGTATCCATTTTCATGCAACCTAGGGGGATACATCTTTGATGAGAATTGGACATCGCACTACAAGTACGAAGGTAACTCAAGCGCTATTGCACTGAAGCTCGTTCAACAATCGCGTGACCTTTATTAATACTTCCTCCACAATAAAATTATAACAAATCTTCCGTCAAACTTTTCAGCATAAAACCATAAATTTTTATATATGTGAAGGTTGTTTAGATATATAAAAGTGATAGCTTTATGGTAAAAATTATATATACACAATTTTTTAATTAGTTAAAATTTATGTGACAAATAATTTTCTAATAAATTAAACATAACCATTGTACTTTTTTGCACTATTCATATTCTTTACTTTGATCAAGATTTTTTAACATACACATAAGAAAAAAAAATTAATCAAGTAAAATTTCGTCTCATCAAATACTTTCATCACATCAAATTTGTTAATTTTAATTATATGAAATCATAGTTGTTAATATCCGAAAATCGCATCATCACACATTCACATGTATAATTGCTATAAAGAACAATTATTTTAATACTTCCTCTATCCCAAAATAAATTATTCATTTTAACCTTTTGTATTATTTATTTAATTTGTAACATTGGCTTCATTTAATTTAATTTTATATTCAAGGAAAATATAGTTATGTGTAATCTCGTTCGTTTCATTCGTCTCATTACATACTTTTTAAAAATATAATTTTTATATTTTTTATTAAATATAATTAATGATATTAATATTTATTTGAATGAAGTTGTGTTTCGTGTAATGTGAAACATTAAATAAAGTATTTAATTTAGGGGAATGTAGTATATGTCTTGTTACCTAGGTTGTATATACAAAACAAATAAATAATTAATATTTTGTTTTATTTTAAATGTAAAATAAATCTTGTAAGACGGTCTAATAAAAATCTATTCTAAATATAAATTATATTACACGGTCTAATAAAAATTATATTACATGATTTAGGATGTCACACATACACCTTTTCAACTTATTAAATTAGTAAGATTTGAATTTATTAAATTTTTGATTAAAATTTATCGAACCTCTTAAACAGTTAAACTACTTGATTAACCCGAATTATACACCTTCACAATTAATAGGACATGATAATTAGACCCGAAATCTGATCAAAACTTATTGAATTTGTTGCAGTTGATCGATTAAGCCTGATGATTTTAACCAATCTTAATTTATTTGAACTTTTTTTTTTTTTGTTTTAGGCGGAGAGGATGCATCATGCATTCATGAGATAATCTTGATTTGTGGTGATTTGTTGATCTATTAATTGGTTAATTGAGCCACCCCAAAAAAAAGGGATTTTTATTTGGGAATCATGAGATATATATGTATGTGTTCTTTCTCAGAAAGCAGTAAACCTCAAATTCTTGCCTATTTGTAAAGCAAGAAGTTGAACAAATATTACCCATTCATTATATTATTATTATTATTATTATTATTATTATTATTATTATTATTATTATTATTATTATTATTATTATTATTATTATATAAATTTAAATAAGGTGGGTGAAAGAAAAGGAGATAAGAAGGTGTTAGGAAGGTGTATATGTGAGATTGGGGTGGTGGTGGAGGAAAATCAATGAAGATTAACGAGAACAACTGTCAAATTCAACCCTTTTTTTTGGAGTTTATTTATTAATTAAATTAAATAAATACTTAGTTTTAACCCCGTGCTATGCACGGGTTTTGATCGATTAAACCAATTATTATGTAAATTAATGAATTTTTTTTCTTCTTATTTGAAGCAAAATGTATGATTTCTATTTTGATTTTGAGTTATTTCAAGTATGGGGATTTGATTTGTTGTGATATGTGATTTTACAACATTGAGGACCAAAGTGGAGCTCCAGAATAAAGAGACATTTAAGTTTTTTTTTTTTAAAAAAGAAAAAAGTAAGAAGGAATGGCAAATAGATAACACGTGATGCTTAAAGTTTCTGTTTTAAATATTTAAAGTATAGAAGTATAGATATGATATTATTAAATTAAATTAATAATAAGTGGGGAAAAGGTTGTTCACCGTAATATGGGCTTTGAAGATATGTCGGCTTGGCATGTCGTAATTCTTGTAAAGTTGATGTTCAAGTTTATATGTTTTTTTTTTTTTTTTAAGAATTTTTAATGAAAAAAGAGAGTATTGATTTGGTTGAATATGAAGTTATTTTCTTAGGAATATGATTTACTTTTTCCGTAAATGAATTCTTGCAACAATTGTACTTTTGACACTATTTATAATTTTTACTTTGATCATAATTTGTCACATATTACATATATATAAAGAAAAATATAGTCATGTGAGATCTCGTTTGATTCATCTCAACTTGTGTTTTTTATTATTTAGTGAATATATTTTTTTTAAATACATAATTAGTGATATTAATCTTCAAAATTTTGTCTCGACATACGTAAAAGTCCTTTGTTGCAAGAATTCATTTACAGGGAAAGTATTTGAATTCTAAGAATCTAACAAAGTTATTTGGTTGCTAATGTGGAAATCTAAAATTTCTATTTATTTTCATTAACCAAGTAGATATATTTATGATTTTTTTTTTCACTTCCAATATTTTGTGGGAAATTAAAATTCCCATATTTAGATTTTTTTTTTCAGCCAAAAAATAAAGCCCAAATAAAATTTATGAGAATTTTGAATGCCTTTGGTAATTTACACGGACGGACTAAGGAATTTAAATTTAAATGGACTAAAAATATTTAAGGTCTAATATATATAGGTCGGGGTGGCAATTTATTCAGATTGTAGGATGTATATGGATTGAATTGGAAAGGATTTTTAATTAATAAAAGTAATCGAATAACAATAAACCTAGCTATCTACCACCAAAATCGAATAAAACTTTAAACTCTGTGAAAATGTGACCCCGTCGTAGAATAGGGGAGTCGTACGTAAATTATTATTTTTTGTCGTAAAAATGTGACTCCGTCGTAAAAAAAGGGTTGTAAATGATTTTTTTCGTTGCAATCTCGTAGCAAATGAGTCAATTTTAATATAGTTTGGATTAAAAATTAGGTGAACTTTAACGACGAGCCCAATAATTGTCATAAAACATCTATATTTACGACATGATTTAATTAGGCTCGTGATTAAGATATACCCGTCGCTAATGGACCAATTTTTTATAGTGTTAGAATACTTTATTTTCCTAAATATTTTGGATATGGAGGAAAATGGGAATATATTAAAAAAAAAAGGCTAATTAATTAATTATAAAAGTATGTATTACAAGGAATAAAAGTTGAATGGTTTAATTTGATTTTAAAAAGTTGCAGTTGCAGAGAAAAACATTCTAGTTGTTTTGTAGTAGTGTATACTAAAATTTAATAAGAGGACACACATATAAATTTCAAATTAATATAAATTATGAAACTTAGATTTTTGAAATCTATACATTAAGATAAATATAACAATATATTAATGTAAAAATAAGGTTAAAATTTCCATCAATCTAGGATTCCTAATCAGTTCAAATGAGAATAGCAAAATTTTAGATTGGTCATTTTATTATACAACTTCTATTTCAATTTTCAATTTACCTGAATAAGCAAATTTTCAATATTTTTTGACATGAATAAATTCAAATTAGCAAAATTTTTACTCTTTATGATACCTAGCATTCCCTAGCAAGGTACCATAAGTGTAACGGTGTACAAGCTTTACAAATTTTTTTGGTAAGACAGTCTCACTATGAAAATTAAAGAAAAATTTGTAAAAGTTACATAAAATATATAAATAATTTGTATGTATAAAACAACTTGATAACTTTTATATATTTTCAATAACTTTTATAGATTTTTTTTTATAACTTTTCTCGAAAAGACCTGGTCTCACCATTGTGAGACGGTCTGAACAAAGACCTACCGTATAAGATTTTATTAGATCAAATTAAACGGAAAGAGCATGACATTATACTCCGTACATATAACTTTAAAATAATACTAAAGTATTTTTCAAGCTTGTAAAACCAATATAATCAATGATGTCTACAACTCCATCTACATATATAATTGGTCATATTTTGTTATGCATTTTTTCACTTTATCTAATGTAATATTAATTCATATCACCAAAAATGTCTATAAGGCATTTTCAAGACTCTCTACTATTGTGGTATGCGTTTCTAAACTAGGACACATTTTACACAAAAAAAGTTAACTCAAACTCTACTATTTTTGTCTTATCTTGAACAATATAATTTAGAGATGAGACTTTTTTCAGTACGCTGGATCAGCTTTAAAACTTTTTCTTATTAGAGATCGACCTTTTAAATTCAAGTTTACAGAAAATATATTAACTATTTATATGTTGTCAAAAGGATTTAATATATCATTATCCAAAATACCTAAATAAACATAATCATGATCAAATAAATATTTTAGAAACCTAGAAAAATATCAAGTAGACAAACGATCATGAATCCATGCATCAGTGTCAGATTTACATTGAGGCCAGTGAGGTCATGTGACCCCAATTGGGCTAAAAAAATAAATATATGTTTAATTATTTTTTGTAGAATAAAGACCCCAGTTAACAGTGAAATACCCCCACAATGTAAAATTCTAAGTGTAATTATATCAACGTTGAGTGAATGGTGCATTTTTTTATAAAGTGACTTCGTTACATAAAATTTCTGAATCCGCCACTGCAATGCACTATTGTAGTAGACTAGTAGAATACTAGTTGTATTTTCCAACCTTTAGCTTTTTAATATCAAAGAGGATAAAGATTAAAGCTTCAGAATTCCAGGCACGAGGTTCAGGGTTCGATTCTCACCGCACGCATTTGTGAGAATTCCTTATTATGCGTGTGTTGGCTAAAATTGAGCCGGATGACCTACAGTAGGACAGTATCCAAGGCCTATTATCCTACACATTCTCCTTAAAAAAAAAAATTGAATGGAAAATTAAATTCAAGGAAAGGCATATACGATGGATGTAGTGTAGAATAAAAAAAGAAAAAAGAAAAAAAAAAGAATCGTATAAAATTGGGCTTTGACTAATAAAGGTAATGCTGCTGGGATTATAAAAGGGTGTAATTAATTGATGGGCTTTGACTAACTAAAGTTGGTTTCGGTGCATGGACCTGACTCGGCCTATTATTTGGTTCGATGAAGTAGACTTTTCGCAAACCTCACTTTTTTAGATTTTATTTATTTATTTATTTTAATTAAAGTACCGATTACTTAAAACTTAATTATACCTTTATTCGTTAATTCGGCTTACGCTTTTTTATTTTGTAGCCTTTTTCATGCCGGCCAATGGGATATTTTGTTTTTATTGATTAATTATTAAATATTGATGGAAGAGACAAAGATTGGTCCTTTCATAAAATAGTTAATAGTTTTGATGATGTTTTGGATTTTTTTTTTTTTTTGCTTTTGGCTTTTTAATATGGTCAAACATCTAAAAATATGTTTGGATATTGTTTTTAAGCAAAATGAAGATGTTGTCTGGATTAGTTTTTTTTTTTTTGGGTTTTTGGCTTATTGGCTTCTAAACTATCTAATAAACAGCCAGCTACCACAATTAATTTTATCAAAAAACTTTTTTCAAATAATTAGCTTGAACAACCAACTTCAAAAACCAATGCATAACATTCAATACTTCCAGCTAGTCAAACAAGCCCGTTAAACCAGCCAATAGCCAACATCTGATTGTGTTGAACCCCATATGCTACACTAGTGAGTGTACCACATTAGAAGATGAGGAGAGACTAAACTAAATTATAAGTCTATGAGTTACTCCTCCTATTACCAATTGGTTTTAGAATGGAACTTCCTATGATTTGTAAGTGACATAACTCTCCTCTTACATATTAGATTGTCAAACAAAACCTTTTTTTTATATACATTCTTGGACATGGGCAATGGATCAAATTGTTTTATGCATATTCAATTACTCACTTTTATTCATCCAAGTAATTTTTTTTTAGACAAAGCAAAACTTTGAACATTAAAATCTTTAATTATATTTTTTAAATTTTTTTATATTAAAATTAGATATTAATTAATAGATCACTCATTCCGGTTGTTTATTTTGAAATAGAGGGATTAAAGGAAATTGGTCACTAGGATTTCACTAATATAATCCACATCTCTCATTCTCTCATCCTAATACCATTAGACCATACTCAAGGTCAACTAGATTTCATTCTTTCATTTTTTTTTTGGTGTTTAGAGATCCACAAAAGCGAGGATGAAAATCGATCCCAGAATCTCCTAGAATCAGGAGAGAAGCTCTTACCACATTAGCTATCCCTCATTTTCCAATTGGATTTCATTCTAAAACATATATTGATTAGTGAATGGTGAAGTACACATGTGGGTTATAATCTAAAACAATTTATGGGCATTCAAGGTGCACCAACCAAGCTTGCATTGCCTATGGAGAATGAGAATTGCATCTATTCTTTAAGCACGTGTCATTTGAAAACTAATTACGGACTACATCACCCCTCCTAACCCCAAAAATAAAACAATTTGATTAGTCATTGTCTACTCATACATATATTTTTTTTTTTTTCCATTCAAACACTACTTCCTAAATTTATTTTGGAAGGGAAATACTACAACCTTATTTAAGGAACAAGGATTCAACTTTTAGCTCTTTTCATGCAAGTATAGTAAAGTATCATTCATTCATTCCTATGTGTAATATTGTCACCAAAGTGAATTTTGTTGTTAAAAACTTTATTTTTTGGTGATTTTTTTTTTAAAAAATGGTAAAGTACATACATCGTATCATAATGCACGACTCTTATCTTAGGATAACTAAACTGACATCACCTGTAGTGTCATAGGATCCCAATAGCGGATCCACGTTGGAATAAAGGGGACCACTGTCTCACCACTTTTGAGATTCAGAAACAGAATATATTACAAAAAGGATTAAATTCAATTTCAACAATGTCGACACCTTCTCACCCCACCATGACAAACTCGTCATTTCCCTGCCCATAGGGAATAGTTTGTTAAAAAGGGTATTCGTCCACAACAACAGCTCCACATATAAAAATGTGGATAATTAGTGATTAGGATTTTACTAATATAATCCCCATCATTTGTTTGACATTTGATGGGACTAAGTAAAGAAGTAAGAAAGTAAATTAATCCTTTTTCGTAATACCGGTCTCTCTTAGATATGTATTATTATTTTGGTGAGATTAAGTAGGTTTTAACCCCCATCCCATCTCCACAAAAAATCTTAGATCATGTAAACAAACAAAGGATTAACTTTAATATAGGGATAAATAATCCTTATCTCTATTACTTAACCCTTAAAACGAATGCTCCCGTAAGTAAAATTTATAATATTAACTAGTGTGGAGGTAGGGTTAAAATGGTGTTGTTCGATTTAGGTATGTAGCAAGTCCATTTTGATTAAGTACATTTTGATGCTTCATGAAAATATTGATAGAACAAATTTATTCAATTCAATATCTACCAAGTTCTGGACTAATATCAGTTTAAGTTTACTCTAATATAGTTCAAATTAGTCTAGTTTGGAAAAACATAGCTAGGCTAATTGCAAGAACTAGAAAGATTTTAAATCATGTGTCATGTGTACTCATATTATCTCTATTTCGCATTATTTAAAACGATTTGATATGAAGTATGAAGTAAAGAAAGTCATAATGAATAATATGAAAGAAGAATAAATATCTCATGATTTATCCATTCTATCTTTAGACTCTAGGAGAGTAGGAGCCACAAACAATTGAAAAAATCCAGTTATGGGAGAAGTGGCCTTTACTTATGGGGAGCACTCACTTCTTAAGTTCATCCCCATCCCCGTACTCTCTTTATCATCTCTTCTTAAACCCTGCTAAAAATTTCCAAAACCCTAGTTTCTCATCCAATTTTCTCTGCTCATCATCTAGGCGCAATTGGGGTTCCAATTTTGACGCATCTCAGAGTCGCCGTTTCATATTCGAAGACGAATTGGGGAGGAGAGAGAAACGCAGGAATTGGTGGTCTGTTGACGATGATGAAGACGAAGAAGATGACGATGACGACGATATGGGCTTTGGATTTTGGGATGAGTCTTCGACTTCTACTGCCACTGACTGGTTTTTTAAGGTAAAGCAATTATTCTTTGTCCTTGAATTTTCTTAATAATTTAAGTTTCTTGTGCTGAATTTCATGCTTATATTTATGGGTTATGTCACTTATGTGAATTGATCAACTTCATTCAATCATTCTTCTGTATGTGTGTCTGTTTAGGTAATAGTATGCACTAATACATGCAATTACGGTTTTACATATCCCTCTTGATTAAGACTTTGAAATGAAATTTTAGTAAGATATCTTGTATAGTAGTTTTTTCATCATGTTTAGTTCTCAAGTATAGGTAGTCTTGTAGGGGTGAGGTTGTGTTCAGTTCATCCAACTGCATTGCCCACTCGAGTTTAATGCTGATATCAAATCGTTGTGCCATTGGCATCCCCTGCCCATTACTTAATTAAATGTGATCTGTCTATTAATCTTTCAACTTTTAAACAATACTAATTACTCCTTAGCCCTTAGGGCGCATTTTGAATTTTATAGGTACTTTGGATGGATGATTCTAACTGTAATCTTATGACTACAAACTACTATAATGGAGAGCTAAGATCGCTTGTTTTTTTGAATTGTTTTTAATCAGTATATCTAACTATTTTTTTAAAAATTACTTTAAATACATTTCTTATTTTTGGAAATTATTTTTAGTTAATGTAGTTACTTTAAATATAGAAAATAATTTCCGAAAATAAGAAATGTATTCTGCTATGAACTACCTAATTATGTTAATAGTGGCATTTTGGTTATTTTGTTGTATTTTAGTAGTAAGGGTAGAATAGTCTTTTAATAATTGTTGTAAGTAGTTTTGTTAGTTTTAGAGTTGTCATTAGTCTATATATAGGAGATTAGTGTGTGTAATGTTTATCATCTTGGAAATTAATAAGAGTACAATATCTTTTAGAAGTGAATTTGTCCACTCGAAAGACAGATTGGGAGAGAACTTGGCCTCTCGAAAGCCAAGAACACCAGCCACGTGGTGGTTCAGAGGTGGTTCACAACATATTCAAAGTAATTAAAAAAAAATTTGTAGTTAGATTTACTAATTAAAAATAATTCAAAAAAAGCAATCTCAGCCTTCTATTATAGTAGTCCATAATCATAAGAGCACAATAGAATTTTCAATTTTCATACTATGATCATGATTCACAATAGGAAATATAGTAAGGAGATTATACTGACAAGGGTAGTATTATTAATAGGCAAGCAAACATTATTTTTCATTATTCCAAAATGTTAATAAGAATATTTTATGTAGATGGAGGGAGTTGTAGCTTAGGATTACCCATCAAAATTAGTAATGCCCTATTTTCCCTGAATGGTTTCGATTTATATGGTAGGGGTTTGGATAATTACAATCTTATTCCTAATGATGGAGGCCATATCTATTTGACACTTGACTTGAGCTTCTGAGGTAATTTGGCCATGTGGGGCAAGTCACGGCGCCTATTTTTACCCTAGGAATCAGAATTAGTTGCTACAAATTTAGTATCAAACAGTCGGATTCCGTTTGCGACTTTATGGTACTCTTTCATTATGCTTTGTTCTTTACGGGTACTCTTTCATTATGCTTAGTTCTTAGTTCTTTCATTATGCTTTGCGGAAAGCTAAAAGTGGCAAGAATATCTTGCTTAAATGCAATTCACCAAAAACAATATGTGTGGTTTAAAATTTTAAATTATTTCTTTGATCATTCTAATTGTGTTATTTAATTTTATTTTTTGTGTGTGTGTGTGTGGGGGGGGGGGGGTGGGGGTCGGGAAAGGGAAAGGGAAAGGGAACTCTGGACTGTGATTCTCTTTGTGCGTGTTTGACCTATATTTTTTAATGTTTATTTTCGTATTGGCTTAGTAAAATTTTTAAGTTTCCCTATCCACTCATCCTGTTGGACATGGATTCCCTATACTCCCTCCCCACCTCATCATCTATCAAACCGCCTTAGACTCCATCACAGCTCTACCTCCATAATTATGCCAAAATAAACACCACCATCACATTCGATTAATAGCCATCACCAAGTCTCTGCTATCCTGCCATTGGCTACAAGACATGATAATGAACATGGCCATTTTCATCTTCCTGGTCGGAATCTAGCCCGTTCCATCTCATGTCCTCTAACTCAAGTGGAGAATCTTCAAGACAAGAATTCCCAGGTTCACATTCCATTTCCAGCAAGGCCCTTTCTTGTAATTCTCTGTAAACCGAGAAATAAGGCACAAATTAGCGTGTATGAAAACTAATTTCTTAGTCCTTGAACAACTTATTTAGTTCCTTTTTAGAGTATGCACCAACCCAAAAGTACTCCATGATCACTCTGCTTCTTATCGGGTGTGCTAACACTTTTTTAGCAACTCCGGCCAACATTGGAGTTTATGGGCCGTAAACCAACCAACAATCAATAGTATCCATAATCATAGCATCCATTTGAGCCTGTGGCATTGAATATATTACCTTCTTAAACTGGGAATCAATAAATTGTTCCCTTAATTTTTTTCTTCATTTTTATACTTTGTTGTTATCTTAATTGGTTGCATACAACCCACGACCACTTTTTTGTCTAGATTTGGAGCTCTTCTAAGTTCTAACAAAAGCACATTGAGTAAGCGATTCTGCTATACACTAGCTAATTATAATAATAGTGACATTTTGGTTATTTTGTTGTATTTTAGTAATGGGGGTAGAATAGTCTTTTAATAATTGTTTGTAAGTAGTTTTATTAGTTTTAGAGTTGTCATTAGTCTATAAATAAGGGATTAGTGTGTGTAATGTTCATATCTTGGAATTAATAAGAGTTCAATAACTTTTAGGAGTGAATTTGTCCACTCGAAAGACAGATTAGGAGAGAACTTGGCCTCTCGAAAGCCAAGAACACCAGCCACAATGTGCAACAAACTTGGTATCAGAGCGGGCAATTCTGGGCAGCGATATGGGTGGTTCAGAGTCAGAGTTGGCTACTTTGAAGTCGACACTGGCGGTTCAGTTGGCCAAGTTATGAACCTCTTTACAACAACTCATGGAGGGATTCTTGAAGTACCAAGAAGAACAAGAACGATTTAGGTTTGAAGTTTTCGCTCAGTTTGAACGAATTTGTCCCCAAAATAAAGAGAAAGAAGTCGAAGAGCCTTACGCGGCTCGGGAACGGCCGCAGGTCGAAGTTGGCGCACCCATTGGAGGGGGATGAGTGAAGAGCTTCGAAACCCTAGAAAAAACACGAGTGGAATCTAGGCAAACATTGGGGCTGCGGTGGAGAAATTTCACGGGTGGGAGTATGATTCTCAGTCGGCCATGGTGGGTCGAGTCCGAGCCTTGGACGTCGGCCGCGGCACAGGGGGTGGCGCACCCAGTAGGGGAAGGCGATTAGAACAATTCGGAACCCTAAAAGATGCTCAAGAAGAAATTAGGTCAGAATTTAGGGCTTCAATAGAAAGATCTCAAGGGGAGGAGAAGGGACCTCAGCTCGACTTGGGGTTGCGAGTCATGACAGTTGACAGCGGCTGCAGTGGTGGCTCCCACGGTGGGCGGTGGAGAAGAACGAAAATAATAAAAAAAAGAACAGTAGAAAAGAGAGAGACGTGGGAAGGAAACGACCGGCTATCGAAGAAGAGAGGCGAGCCGACAGTGGCGGCTAGGAACGGCTGTCGGAGGGTGGATTCCGATGGGACCTGCGGGCTGAGTAGTTGGGTTGTGAAGGTTGTGAGAAAACCCTAGAAATGATGGGGTTTGGAGGGGATCCAGAAATATATGGGTCAAAACTCTTCTCCCCACTTGTTACAATTTGGGCCACACATTATAAAGTTTTCAAGCCCAAAAGGAATACATACCCACTGAACCCAATTTTTGAGGATAGTAAAAGTCCAATTAAACTAGATTTGGATTTTTTTAATTGGGACTTAAGTGAAGTTGTGTTTTCTAACTTCAAGCCCACTTCCCTAAATTTACTAAGTCCGACCCATTACCTAGGCCCACGTAATTTTCAGCCAAACTCCAACTCCTCTTCAACCACCGTCTTCTCACCATCAATTTCCGTTTTTCCACCTTGTGGACAAGGTGGAACTTTGGGAGGGTGGTATTGCTATACACTAGCAAATTATAATAATAGTGGCATTTTGGTTATTTTGTTGTATTTTAGTAATAGGGGTAGAATAGTCTTTTAATAATTGTTTGTAAGTAGTTTTATTAGTTTTGGAGTTGTCATTAGTCTATAAATAAGGGATTAGTGTGTGTAATGTTCATATCTTGGAATTAATAAGAGTTCAATAACTTTTAGGAGTGAATTTGTCCACTCGAAAGACAGATTAGGAGAGAACTTGGCCTCTCGAAAGCCAAGAACACCAGCCACGTGGTGGTCCGAGTCAGTGTGCAGCAGTTTCAAGATAGAGATGATCATGAAATCGGTGTTTAAAGTGAAGCCTAAGGAATGCCAAGGTATTGTTATCTTGTCCCATTTCGTTACAACAATCTTTTCCATTTGATTGAACACATTTATATTACTTTGGACAATGGCAAATATAGAAACTAGTTCTATAAAATGGAAAAGTTTGTTGTAACTTGGTGCGATTATATGACAATACCTTTGCATTGCTTAGGCTTTGCTTTAACCCCGATTTTATGATCATCTCTATCTTGAAACGCTTGCTCTTGGTGGTTTTGTGAAAAGAGCTCTAAATTTGGACAGCAAGGCTGTTGTGGGTCGTATGCAAGCATTGAGAAAATAGCGGAGGTCTTGTGTTGCTTGGGACAATCATGAAGAATGATGGATATTCTGTTTATGTCTTACGTAGAAACATTATTTGAACACAGCTGAAAGCTTCAAAAACAGGAAAATATGCTTCTTTTGGGACTTTTGGACTTAATTTTAAAATTTTAGCTCAGTTGGCTCCTACTGAAATTTCAGAAATTTCAAATTAGATAATTTCAATTAAGTTCATATTAGTCCAAAAGAACAAGGCCTAAGGGTATAATGGTAAAAAAATTGCTTCACGATTACTTTATTTGAAATGACCTTATATTGCTAAAATCCTGTATGGTACAACTGCCCCCCTGGTGTTTCTGCCAAATTAATGACATCCTTAACAATTAAGTCAACTTCTTATAACACTTTTGGTGATATACTTGTTTTGTCAACTACGGGCAGCCAAGCTAGAACACATGGAGTGCTGTATAGAAATATTTGAAGTTTATACCTTCACTGTTTGGGCAAAATACTTAAATCACAATTTATATAGGTCAATTCTGGAAACTGCTCACAAAACTGATGAAATTTCATTCGGTGAAGTTTCTTCTTTTGGAGTTGTTTAGACTTTAGACAAGATCTTATCGCTCCTCTTTCACTTTGCTATGAAGAACACCAACCTGGTATGCCCTTCTTTTTATTCCATAACCACATTGTTTGTAGTATTTGCACACGAAACCTTTCTTTCCTTTGTTAGTACTCACTCTAGTAGTTCAATCATCACACCATTCACACCCTCTCTATCTGAGACACATATGCATGAACAAACTTATTGAACAATTGGAATTCTTTCCAACTCTCTTGTTTTATATGAAATAAACTAATGACTTAGTGATAAAAATTTACAAATTAAGTTTGGTTCTCTTCCACAGTAATGCGCCAAAAGCATGTAAAATTTTCTGAGAAGAATGACAAGCTCAGCTACATCTATCTAGAACTGGTGTCGTATTAACCAGAACTAGGATGCAAGATGCTATAGAATCTACTTATCAAAAGTGTGGATAATTTACATCTATCTAGAACTGGTGTTATTAACCAGAACTAGGATGAAAGATGCTATAGCATCTACTTATCAAAAGTGTGGATAATTTTACTAAGTTTAACACCTATCATGAAGCACGTCTGCCCATGCATCCATTTTTCCATCAAACCCATCACAGCTCCAACTCTTGTGAATAATATAGAGTAAAATCACAATAGTTATCACTCATTAGTTGATGATATAAGTCATAATCTGAGTCAATTTAGCATCTTCTTCTCAGCATATCTGCCCATGCATCCCTTTTTCATCAGACAATTACAGCTCTAAGTCTTGTGAATAATAAAGCAGAATCTCAACATCTATCACTCATTAGTTGATGAAATCAGAAATTGTCCAAAATGGATAGTAAGTCATAATCTTAGTCACTTTAACATGTAAATCAAGCTTTACCCTAGCAGTCCGTTTAGTAACCGGTCATAAATGTCGGTAATGGGAATGCGTTTATAGGTAAAATTGGAAGGAAAATCAATATCCATTCTAATGGTAGTACTTGCTTACCTTCAAGTTATCTAATTTTGTTCACAGTTAATTTCCATCCAATACCACATTTTCCAATGGTAATGGATAATAATAGAAATTATGAAGAAAATTCAAGCTTGGGAATGAGAATATGTTTTGTGGGGATTACAAGGTTTTTTGTTTTGCTAAATTGTACTTACAATTCATTTCCATTATCTCAATTTATTACCAATGACCAAATAGGTCATAGTAGTTTGTTAAAAGAGATTTGAGAGAAAAAGAAAGGAAATAATTAACTTTTCAATGTTTGGTTGAAAATATTAGATGGAATTTGGTAGGATAGGAAAGGAATGAGAAGGAAGGGATGTTAATAAATTTTTCAGTTTCCTTTCCTCCTAATAGTGAGGGAATTTGGGAGGAAAGAGAAAATTTAAAGCACTAAAAATAAATTTTTTCACCTTCTAAATCATTCTACTTTCCCTCCAATATAATATTTTTCCCTCCAACTTAATAATTTTCCCTTGCAACCTAATAAACTTTTCATCCCAAACCTTTTTTCCAATAAATTTATAGGATATCTCACATTCTCACTATTTCATTTTTATTCATTTATCAAACCTTAAAAAAAAATTTAACATTTGCATCTTCAATCATTCAAATAAGTACCATAATCGGCCTAATGTTTTTTTTTTCCATATAGTAATTTTATATAATATCATAGTAATCCATTCGTAACATAAAATTTTCAAAAATTATTTTTTTCACGCATTTTGAGGAAGAGATTTATTTAAGGGTGTAAATAAAAAAATTAATCAAAATGGTTTTAATACAAGCAAGAATATGATTAAAGTTACTAATATCAAAATTATTTTGATTATTTTGGTCATTTACACCCTCGAATGGCTTCCTTAAAATGCATGCAAAACCAATTGTTGAAATTTTTGCGTTACGGAGGGAGTACATTTTTTGGTTATTCTTTAATTAATGTGTATATATAAGTTACAACAAATTAACTTTGAAATTTACACTATTAAAATTATATTTGAAGTATTTAAAAAGATGAAATTTTCACTAAAATTCATTTGTTATCTTTCTTTCCTTAACCCATATTCAACCAAACATTGGATTCCTTTTGATTCCTTCCTTTACACCAAACATGAGAAAGTAGAATTAATTTACTTTCCTGCTGCACACTGAGAAAATAGAATAGAAAATAGGATGATAGTGTTTTGCTTACTTTCTAGAGGTAAGCTCTCTCCCAAATAACAAGTCCAAGAAAATTGATAATATTCTCATTCATAAACTGCACTTCAATACACACTTTATTTATAGACTATTCTTAACAACCAAACTTAACCAAAAAGGACTCAATTACCTCTAAGAAGCCAACTCAGCAAATTAGTAACAAACGTAACAAAAAACAGTAACAACCTAACAGAAAATAGTAATAAACCTAACAGAAAATTAAAGAAGAAAAAGATTATTATTCACTAATAATGCTTCTAGAATTATCTAATTAATTCTAGTAAAAGTCAATGTACAACAATACCCTCCTCCCGAAGAACCACTTTGTCCTCAAGGTGGGCGGTAATACGCCCTATGTTCCTCGCCTTCGCAGAGATGAACGCGGATGAACTTGAAATTAATGCCTGGTTTCCATTGTCGTTTCATCACCTCATTGACAAGGCTTTTTACTCCCTTCAGTATGGTAAATAGATGTTGGAGATTGTAAGAAGCTGCCATGGAATGAGCAAATGATGAAAAAGATGTGGGTCTTGGGTTGGTGGGATAATAGGACTGAAAGGATGAAACTAAGAAAATGGGCTTGAAGTTAGTAAGCCCAACTTCAATCATGTCCCACTTAAAAGGAAGGTCAGAAGAGTTGTTTAATTGGACCTTTAGGGTTCTTCAGAGATGGGTTAGGTGGGAATGTGGGTTGTGGGTAGGGTTTATCTAGTTCTGGGAATAGGTAAGGGTTATTGGGCTTAGAACATGTGGATTGACGATTGAGCAGGGCCAAATTCTTGCATTACTTCACCCAAATCAATTAGGTTATTCAGAAAATTTTCATCTCCTTCAAGAAAACCCTTCTCCACCGCCCAATCTACTTCCCTCGGTACCTCCGCTGTGAAATCCACCACTGAAATCTCCCCTTGCGAAATTCCTTCCTCTATGAAGTTCAGCCGCAAGATGCCTTTCTCCAACACCGGTGAATCTCCCTCCATCATCAAGAACGACATTAATTAAGCAGTTTTCTGACGAATCTTTTAGATCTTTTAGTCTCCACTTTGAACGAAGGTGATTGCTCCTCCTCATTCTTTTTCTTTGGTCCAAATGATGCCACCAAAAGATGGTTGCGATTCTTGCAAATTTCTTTCTCATTACCGGAAATTGTATGGACTTTAGTGGTGGTTAATCGAGTCTTACTGCTGCCATTTCCTGGAGGAACGAACTCTCCCACCGGTCGTCTAGCCATCACATGCCTAAGCTCTTTTTGAAAATGTTCTCGATCCAACCGAAATCCCTCCAAATGTGCCTCCGGTTCCTCGTGATTCTTCTCCCCCCTTTCTGCCATTTTCTCTGATGTGGTATGGGCCTCTTGCCGGGGAGTGTTGGTGGCCCTTTCCAAACTCGAGGCAATCTGTTTTAGTGACAACTAAATGCCCTTGGTAGCTTCAGTTAGGTCTGCAATGGCTATCTTCAAGGCACCTAGCTCATTTTCAAGCGTTTTCAAACCTGGGGAATTTGAAGGACCCACAATAGCGCCGCCCAAGATGGTGGCTCTAATACCAAGTTGCTGCACACTGAGAAAATAGAACAGAAAATAGGATGATAGTGTTTTGCTTACTTTCGAGAGGTAAGCTCTCTCCCAAATAACATGTCCAAGAAAACTGATAATATTCTCATTCATAAACTGCACTTCAATACACTCTTTATTTATAGACTATTTTTAACAACCAAACTTAACCAAAAAGGACCCAATTACCCCTAAGAAGCCAACTCAGCAAATCAGTAACAAACCTAACAGAAAAAAGTAACAAACCTAACAGAAAGTTAAAAAAAAGATTATTATTCACTAGTAATGCTTCTAGAATTATCTAATTAATTCTAATAAAAGTCAATGTGCAGCATTTCCCATCCCATCCCTTCCTTTACTAAATTTGAACCAAACAAGTTGTAAAGTAATAGAATCTAAATACTCCCTCCGTCCAAAATTAAGTGCTCCATTTTGACCAAAAAGCTCTCACAATTTTGGTCAAAAAGGTACACTTATTTTTGGATGGATGGAGTATCTAATCAAACATATGTGTTTTCCAAATTAGGTCAATGTTTTTTCACAAGTATATCTCTTTGGAGCTCCACACACACCCACCCACCCACCCCCCCCCCCCCCTCGCTCTCTCTCTCTCTCTCTTTCACCCTCACCAGAAGTCTATATGGTTTGCAACTATCATGATTTGCAACAACAATTGGAAGGATTGAATCTAGGATGGGTTGCAGTTACTGTATTTTCTGCAGATTGTTTCCCCCTAGGGTGCCGTAGGCTGAATTGGAATGTCTAGGGCTTGGTTGAATGGTAAAGTTATAGATATGAATGCTATAAATGTAAGAAAATGACGGAGTTTCGCTACTAAAGGTTGGCAAAGTAAAAATCAAACAACAATAGACCAAGACTTGATGCCTTTGACTCTTTAGGTAGTGCTGGCTAGTCCTGTTCAACGGGGCGGGTCAGATATTTAGCGGGCCGGGCTGGGCTTCACACATTTTTTATGGACCGGACCGGGCCAGACCCTATTTGACCCGGCCCGTTCCGCATTATCCAAGAAGATTGCAAAGTTAGTACTCAGTATGTTACTATACAGTACACAAAACAAAGTCACTGACTATACACAAACAAAGTTAGTAACTACATAAAACAAAGTCAGTAACCTCAAGGTAGTCAATACTACTTTTATACACAAAGTCTGAAAAATATTCATCATTGTGATAACAAAGTCCCGAATATCATAATAGCAAAGTCCCAAATATTTATATATAATCTGAGAAATATTAACTTTCAACCCCAAATATTGAACTACTTAATCACTTTCAGCCCCACATATTGAACTTCTTATAACTCTCTGCCCCCAAATATGATTAGAGATCATAAGTGTATCAAAACATACAAACAATAAGACTAAAAACATACAAATGTACCTAGTAAAAGAAGTTACTATCAATATTTTCATTTCCCTCATCATCGACTTCATCCATTTCATCAACCGAGCTAGAATCTCGATTCAAGTCTAAAGGAACATTGTGCTCATCACGACGCCAATCTTGAGTGCACACTAATGCTTGTACCGTCTTTGATTTCAATGAGCTACGATTCCCACCAAGACTAAAAGCAGTCTCTAAAGCCACCGTACTAACCGGAATAGTTAATAGATCTCGAACCAAAGAAGCATGCTCCGGAAATCTCATTCCATTTTGTTTCCAAAACAATGGCACTTGACTCTTTAGGTAGTGCTGGACTGCTGGGCTTGCTGGCCATATGGGTTCTTCTGCATCAAATTGTTGAAGAGATGTATACGGCAGCTGCCAAGTTTTCACTAGTTTATGTGAATTGTCCTAAAGGCTGGAGATGATAATATGGCGGTTTGTTTTATCATTTCTACTCAATTTCATATTACTGTTTTCCTATGAATATCAAATTCCCCTCGCTGAAGTGCTTATAATCTGACCATTTTGGAGAATTGCTAGAATGTAATCTTTATATCTTGATGAACATGCAGATACTCAGAGCCTTTGGTTGGATGGTTCCAGCTGTTATGCTATCATCACTATTAGGGACAGGATCAGATTCGCTGATCATGGCACTGGTGCTCCCTCTTGGACAAACAGCCCTTTCCTTGGTAGTGGAAAAAGTGTGGGGGGGCGAGCCAAGTTCTAGACCAACTTCCAGGCCCCGTCCCAGGCGTAGGTCCAAGTCCAGGCCCAGGTACAGGCCCGGGAGAAATCCATCTCGTTCACGTCCTACAAATGGTGGCTATCAGTCATGGAATGCTTCGACTAATACGAGTGGAAGAAGCAGTTCAAATTATGGTGGATGGGATGAGCTTGATGAACAGGTAGCAAGCAGCAATAGCTTCGCAGAGGATAAAAGGCAAACAGTCAAGGTGTCTCAGAAAGAATACTCGGAGACTGGTAAATTAAGTAGGAGGATAAGTCGAGATAAGCCATTGTTTTTAAGGTTGCTGATTGCTGTGTTTCCATTTCTGGGTTCATGGACTAGGTTCCTTTTCTAATATGCATGTGAATTAGAACATAAAGAATCAGCAAAATTAAAAAAATAGAGTACTTATGTTCATGGGTAAATTCTGCTGTTTGAAATGCTAGCTTGCAGCTTATTTGTTTTATCTGTACAGAGCTTGTGAATCTGTCTTGAGCTTGTATCATTTTTAATCAACTTCATTATTGTATGTATATGTTCATAATGCATTATAAATGCATTCATATATAATCTGAATTATTCTGTTTGTATCGATTTTTTTTTTGAAGGAAAAGTACACAAGTGCTAATGATGTAATTGTAATTTTTTTTTTTTTTTTTTTTTTTTTTGCATTAAAGACAGATTTCCGGTAATAGAGTTCTATTTTTTTTATTTGTTGAATAAGGTTCTCAAGAATACTAAATATTAAGTCTTAAATATTAAGTCTTACTATTTGAGATACAATTTTATTTTTTTAATTTCATTTTTTATTTTTTACAAATATGGTTATATATTACGTTTAAAACATAAAAAAATAGTAGCGATTTTAAGTATCTAAACTTGCTGGGTTGATCCGAACTCGAAGTTCCTGGGTCATAAACATTCATTCAGGATATGAACTCGTTACCAATCCTATATGTTCAAGTCGAACCCGAAAGTATTATATCTCGATCCGACTCATTTGACGGGTCTAATAGCAACTATTATCCAAAAAGATGATGAATTGGATGAGAATTCATGTCCAAACTATTAATGTGATAGAGTCCACAGAGATGCATATGCTATGTTTAATGTATTGGCATATAAGGAAGAATGAAACAAGAGATGAGGTTATCAGGAAGGAGATAGAGGTTAAGACTATGATGGATAACATGAGGGACGCCTACGATGGTTTGGTAATGTGAGACGAAGTCACGAAGACTTGAGGAGTGACAAATCTTGAGGAGAGTTGTTATAACTGGTCTTTGGACCTTATTTGTAATCCCATGTAAACTGGTCTTTGGACCCTATAAATATCTCTTTGTCATCCCATGTAAACTGGTCTTTGGACCCTTATTTGTTTTCTTGTTTTAGTTTTAGGGTTTAATCTTTCTTTTCTTTTCCTTTATATTTTGCTAATTACTTTCTTTAATCTTTAATACAAGATTCAATCTTTAGTTCTTCAATTCGGTAATTTCTTATCTCATTTCCCTTTTGCTCATGTTTAATTTAATATTTTATGCCTTTTGATTTATTCTTTATTATTTTATTTGATTAGATCTCCTTCCCTCTAGGGTTTAGGATCTATGATTGATTGAATGTGTTGATTGATTTTCTTTGTTCTTTAATCCATTATTTGCTCTGAACTTTCTAAAATATTATCTTTATCATATAAAATTGAGTAAATATCAAATTGATAGCCGAGAGGTGAAAATTTCATATAGAGTTAAGATTTTAGGTGGAATTAGTCTAGTAAATTCCGATGGCCTGTTAGATTAATTCTATAAATCTAATTAATTGCGAGAGCCTATTAGATATTGGTTAAAGCTTATATGTGAATTATCGAACATTGATTTTTAATCAATTCAGGATGTTAATCATAGTGGACCTAAACCCTAGGTCTATAAAGTTTTGATTTTGATTTTGATTTATTTATTTTCTTTAGATTATCAATCTTTTCCTCGACATCAATTTTCTTATATAATTTGAACTTTTTAGAATTAAGAGAAAATATGTATCTTCCTGTGAATTCGACCTTACTCCCCATCTATATTAGTTAAAGTTGCTAGGTTATTTTTGATAGGTTAGCGACAACTTCATCAAGTTGTTACTGGCGACATAAGACTTTTGGGGTTGGAGAAGGAGTTGGTGTTAGATAGGAAAGAACGGAGGAAGAAAGTATATGATTCATGTTTAGACGACCTAAAATTATTTTAACAATTTATTTCTCTACTTTATATCAAATTGTTACAACTAAATTGTTACATTGATTGTAAAATAAATCTTATATAAAGGCATATGCATCATGGATGAGGAGCATGAGAGTTGAACCACTAAAGTTTAATTCAGTCAATTCAGTCATTGTAAGAGGCCCTACAATTGGGTTGTTTTATTGAATGTTTAATTTGAATCTTTATCATCAATTTTTTTTGGAAGAATTTGAATCTTTAATGTTTATGGCACTTTTTACTTCCACCACTGAATTCGTTTTCTAGGCTAGTAAAATTGGGTGGTTCGACTGAATTGCTTTGCTCTACTTTCAACGGTCCTAGGATCATTCCCCGGCCCCTAGTTTTACTAACCAATAGCTTGTTATTCATACTTTGTAACTTTTTATTGAAATTTTATTGAAATAAAAGTTGATGAAAATCCTTAGGCCATTAGTTAAAACTAGAATCATGGCAATATTGAAACTATTCAACATTAAGCACATCAATTGAGATATAATTTTGACGTTTATTTTAAAATTACTACTGCCTTTATTTCTTTTTTTGTTGCAATGACTAAACATTTTCTCCTAACTTTATATCAAATCGTTGCAACTAAAAAGAAACTGAAATAAATTATTGTAAGAAAGAATAATAATTGATTTTTATCTAAAGTTTCGAATGTTCGGATACGTCATCAAGATTTGAGAAGGAAGAGATTGAAAGGATTCAATTTCCCTCTTTTTTTAGTCATAAAAATCCTTCTTTCCTTTTCTCCCACCCTCTAATTTTCTAATAAAATATATGGAAGAAAAATACACCATCAATGTCTAGTCCCTCTCCTTCCTTTTCTCCCACTCTCTATTTTTCTTCCCCTTCTTTCTTTTCCTCTCATTGTTGTACCCTAAACAAAGTGTTAAAGTCAAGCAAAACAAGAACCCTTTGTCATGAGTTCATGACTCACTTTCTTTGACAAAGAAAAGTAGGGGCGTTTGGTTCAAACAATTATGGTATGAGGTAAGGGATTGAAATGAGTTAAAATCATACCTTGTGTTTATTTTAAAATAATTCAAATTAAAACTCATATCTCGTTCGATCAAACCCTACGGCCCGTTTGGTTGTTAGTAATAAATTGTGGTAATGGTGATGAATTTATAGTGTAATTTTGTTAAGGAGGAACCTTATAATCTCCATGGAAAACAAATTTCATTCCCAAGCTTCAATTTTCTTCTCATTTTTCATTCTCATCCATTACCATTGGGGAGGGTGGTATTTGATGGGAATGGATATTTGTGAAGAAAATTAGATAAATTGGAGCTAAGGTAGCACTACCATGGGATTGGATTTTGATTTCCCTTCCAAATTTAGTTATAAATTCATTTCCATTACCATGATTTATAATCGGCTACTAAACGGGCCGTTAGGGTATGAGTTTTAAAATTCAAAAGGATGTGGGTATGACTCATACCAGTACCTCTAATAACCAAACATCTAATATTAAGAATCAAGTTCCAAACCACACGCCCTTAATTAGTTTCATTCCTCATTCCAAACTCATATCAGATTTCAAACCAAATACACCCATAACATTAATGATCTTGGTGCTCAAGTTAAAATAGTAGCCACTTGTCAAGATTCAGGAACTTGCCCATAAAATCAAAATGTGGTCCTTAGATTAATTTTTGGGAGTGTATAAAATTTTGGTGCATTAGTATTGGTGAATGGAACTTCTTTTTGTAGCATTTGGGTGTCTTCTTCACTATTTATTTTAAAAACCATTTGTTTTTTAGTTTTCAAACAAAAATTAGGACCAAGACTTGAATGAATATGTTACTTGAAATGTCCATCTTTGTTTGATATTCAAGGAACACAAATGAGTTTTTAATTTCTTTGGATGGAATGGTTTGTGATGAGCAAGTTTACTATACAATTGTGATGGTGATTGGTGCCTAAAGAACACGCAAGTACCCTATAATATTTGAAGCTCTTGTTGTTATATTTGCTTTCAATATAATCCATTCATCATGTAAAAGACTTGATGTAAGAATGAGTCATGATGATAAATACTAAAAAAATTATGAAAAGACACTACATAGATGATGTATTGTGAAATTGTGACCAATAGAGCTTAGCTCTTGCAGTATGGTATGTTATCTCACAAGGACATTACCCGCGTCCGGATTCAAAACCCGGGTGCAACGTGCATGGCTTGGGGGAGGGATAGGGGTAAAAAGGATCTTTAGACTTTCAGTGGGCTAAGGTATATTACCTGGTAGTAGGTCCCCTGGATAAGGACATTACCCGGATTCAAAACCCGGATGCAACGTGCATGGCGTGGGGGAGGGGTAGGGGTAAAAAGGGTCTTTAGACTTTCAGTGGGCTAAGGTGTATTACCTGGTAGTAGGTCCCCTGGTCTAGATCCGTTCACATTATTAACTTAAAAAATAATGTATTATATTGTGACCAAATAACTATATATATTCTTGGATATGTGTAGAGGAACACGATGACTAGTGTCTCAAGGTAAAGTTTCGAGGGTCCTGGCTAGAGGCTGTAAGCTTGTAATTATCGACAAGGGTGGATCAGATCAGTTGCACAAAAGTAAACGTAAATTCCTTTTAGGGTGTTCCGAGAAAAGTCTCTCCGATGCTTAAGTTAGTAGTGGTGTGGTAGAAAGAAATCAAGAATATGCAGGAGAAGAATGAGTTTTGTTTTTATATATGTTAGGATGTTGGACTAACAAGGAATAAAATGTCTCTCTTATTTATGAGGCTTGGGGAACCATTAAGGGAATCACGTGCTGATAATGTGACCAATGATGGTTCTCAGCTCCCAAACAACTAGAATTGTGAGGAAAAAATGGTAGATTAAAGATTTCGGAGCCCAAAATTTTAAGAAATTAATATTTATATCAAATGTAGTACAAAAATTCCAATTTAAAATTTTGTATCATGAGATAGTACGGGTGTGAAAATGAGCTAGAGTTTTATTCATGTTTCTATTTATTTTTTTGGGGTAAAGAAGCAAATTGTCAAGACCCTATCTCAGGGCATTGAAAGTATGGGAGGGGGAAACCCCAACGTTGTTGGGGATAAGGTTCAAACCCGGTGCGTCACTCTCGGGGTACTATGCTCTTACCACATGAGCCATGGTATAATCTTACGTACATTACATATATATGTACAGAACTACCAACAGAGGTTGGTGTAGTTGGTTAAGTCTTCGTTAGGTTCAGGACTTCAATGTCACAAGTTTGAATCTTTCAAGCGGCACGTCCTTGGAAATTAAGGAGTCTCATTACTTTCTCCCCTGATTCTCAAATACTTCGGCTAAAATTAGTTCGGATAGCATACAATATGTATGGCCCAATTTGAAGCCTAATGACATTATACCATAACTTTTAAAAGCATCTTTATAATTTGCACTAGATAGTTGAATTTTAACTCAATATGGTATGGATGTTCTCCCGGTCTGCAAAATTAACACCATCCATGTAACATCATTATGACTTATGAGTACCAACAATTGGAGTGGATTCCTTTATTCTTAAGGATTGGTTAAATTATTATTGTTAGACCTCTAGTATCACTAGTAGTCAAAAGTAGAATCAAGGTAAAAAAGTTGTGACCTAAAAAATTAAGATTATATTAAGCAAAGTTTCTAAGTTTTGGTAATGTGTATAATAAGCCAAGGATCATCATGTACATTATTCTTCGTTACATGTACACACTTTACTAGGGGAAAAAAGGTTTATGAATGGATCATATATATATAATTTTTTTTGACAAGGCCATATAAATATCATTATTTCAAAATTCAATAATTATTAACATGCAGAAAGAAGAGATTTGTTGAACCCTATACATGTCTGAACCAGTAAGGGCTTGTTTACTTCAGATTATATTCAGTTCAGTTCATCTCTATTCAGTTCAATTCAGTTCAGTTCAGTTCATCTCTATTCAGCTAATGTAAACGAGCCCTAAGTGTCCCCACATTGGCAAAATAGGAGAGAATAAACTAACTTATAATAAGTCTACTAGAAGTTATTCATCCCATTGCCACTTGGTTTTGGGAAAGAACCTTCTTTGGCTTGTAAGTGGATTGAATTTCCTCCTCCATATTGGACTACCCAAACCTATTTATCAGATTCTATTAAATTTAACAAAATTATAGTCAAATTATTATCTTTAAAGATGCAAAACTTAATTTTAACATGTCATAATAAATAAAACCATTCGTCCAAAAAAAATAAAAATCAAACAAAAACACGTAAATATTTAGCATTTATTATCAACCATTAAAGATGTATAACAAATATATAGGTAGCAAATTAAAGCTTGCTTGTTATTTTCAATTTAATTTTGACAAATATTGACAGCTAAAAATATGATCTTCCTTATATTAGCTTTCCATATATCTGGGGACATCAGGTCGTTGATGTTACTCATGTATGTAGTACATCATTTATGGTTGCTGTTAATTAATTCCTACTAATCTAGATTATTCTGGAGCATCTCTTTGCTCCCTTAATTGGTGGTCACATTTGGTTGGACATACATACATAGAATAATATGAGGTTTAAAAAAACAAGCCTCAATTAAACAAAATATTACTCCTTCTGTTTCTTTTTTCATTCTCGTTTGGAATCTTATTGCAACATTTTAAATTCAGAAGTATTTTATCATCAACCTATATATAACGTAATGTAAAACAAAGTCATCTAAGGTCTTAGTTGTTTCATCGATCCCAATCAGTATTGTATCAATAACAATTTCTTTTTAATAATAATTTTGACTAATATTTAATTAAAGATATTAACGGTTAAAATTATATATCAACTATTGCATAGATACACATTTATCAAAATAGGGACAACATAGGGAGGAGATAGAATCATTTCCATTTCTTAAGATTTTGATAACTACTTTAACTTAAATATAAAAATTCCAAAATCCTCCCTATTTTCCCCCTTCAATAATTCATGCATCCCCAACCATTAAATTAGAAAATTAACTTTCCATTTCCCCTAAAAAATGAAGAGAATCCTGACTCCATATGGAGTGTTGTTATTAGGTTTTTTTTTTCCCGTGTATACTTCAATTCTCACAAAAAATATTTATGTATATAGAGAATGATTTATTAGTATTTCTAAGGGTTAGTAACAATTTTTATTTTATTTTATATAATTATGTTATAAAAGGTCAACAACACATTAATTAAAAAAAAAATTATGATAATAAATTATTTGATTGTTGTGTAGTAATAGAAGCTTTATATTACATCCATTTTCCTTGAGTAAATGAACTAAAATGATTAGTCTTTTTTTTTTTGTTGTATTATTGAAGAAACCTGCATAAAGTTTGTACTAACGACCCGTTTGGTAGCCGTTATAAATGGTGGTAATTGGAATGAATTTATAATTAAATTGGAAGGAAAATCAAAATTCATTCCCATTGTGGTGCTAGTTTAACTCCAATTTATCTAATTTTCTTCATAAATATTCATTCCCATCTAATACCACCCCCATGGTAATGGTCTAATTGATGGTAATGGAAAATAAGAAGAAATTTCAAGTTTGGGAATGAAAAATATTTATTCCATGGAGATTATAAATTTTCCTTAACAAATTACACTTACTTAGAGCTGGCAAAATTTGACCCAACCCAATAACCTAACCCGAACCCAACCCAATAATAACGGGTTGGGGTGAGTTTTCAACCCGTTTGGCTAAATGGGTTAACCCAATCCAACTCGTTTAGTTTAATGGGTTGTGTCGGATTGAAATTCTCAACCCGATTTCAACCCCTTTAACCCATTAAGAATATACGTTGTAATAAAATTAGTTTCAAGTTGAATTGACTTACTAATCTACTATATCACTTTCATATATTTTTTTGTTATGTTATAGATTCTTTACGAGTTATGTAGGTGGTTGTAATGTCTTAAAATGTAATGTTTTTATCTTGAACATTAGAACTCAAAAGGTTGTAATTAATTATTAATTACTACCGTGTTATTATGTGTAAATTATGAAAAATATGACTTGTAAATATATGGCTATCGTAGGTTGTTGTTATGGTTCATTTAATAGTATAGACATATAGTGGATGGCTTTATTTGATGCTAATAAAAAAATTATAATATTATTAACGGATTATTGGGTCAACCCATTTATTTATATAAAGTTGGGTTGGGTTGAGAATCTCAACCCGTTTAACTAATTGGGTTGGGCATTTTAACCCATTTATATTAATGGGTCAACCTAAACCCAACCCAGATAGACTCATTTACAGCTCTACTTACTATTACCTGAATTTATTACCAACAACCAACAATTTATGGGCGGTAAATAGTAATACCCTAAAGTAAATACCGTATTTTCTTAAAACAATACTTTTGTGATATTTCAAGTTTGTCACTTTTAAGAGGATGATGTCATAACCCAGTGGTTAGGGCTTCAGAATTTCAGGCACGAGGTCCTGGGTTCGATTCTCACCGCACGTATTTGCGAGGATTCCTTATTATCCCCCTTACAGATGCGTGTGTTGGCTAAAATTCGGTTGGGTGACCTGCAATAGGGCCGGTTCCAAGGCCTAGTATCCCACACTTTATCTTATTAAAAAAAAAAAAGTTTGTCACTTTTGATTGTTAGAGCCTTTTGATCAAGGTATTGTCATTTTGTCAACAACCTTTACAAATTACAACCCTTAGATTATTATTTGTTTTACTTTGTTGAAGTGACACTTAGTTACCAAATTTTATTTATTTAAAAAAAATTAATGATTCTGTGAAGTGTGAATATTGTTTTTGCACATGTAAAGAAAACAGAAAACTATATATAAATATATATATTTTTAATTTGGAGATTAATGGGTGGTTGTCTTCCAGTGAAATTGGACGGCTGAAGTTACAGAATAAAAAATATATATATTTAAATGATATACTTAAATTGCCATTTATGATATACTTAAAGATGATATAGGGGAAAATGATAAAGGCACAACTAAAATTAATATAGGCACAACCAATTGTGAGAGCACTCTTCTTATGTTTCTCTCACAAAAATTGCGCCTTTATCAAATTTAGTTGTGCCAATATCAATTCTCATGATATAGTTGTGATCCTGTGAGGCTATGTGATGAGTGCCAAAGTCAAATGTCTAACAAAGTAACAAGCTAGCTAGTTAACAGCTTTAGGGCTTGTTTGGTACTATTTTTTATTTTTAAATTTTGATTTTTCTTGGGAAAAAAAAACAAAAAACAAAATAAGAAATAGTGGAAGTACAAAAATTTGTTGTGATCTTGCTACACATCTCCATTAACAAATTAATTTACTTAGAAAAACAAGCACTACACATGGCCGAAAAAGATCTCACAAAGGAAAATGATAGATCCAATAACATAATAATATGTCTCACAAAGTGAAAAATAGATCTTATAAAAACAATAAAATAAGGCCTTATTGTAAACAATAAAAACAAAAGAGATAGAAAAGAGAAAGGGGTTTATCAACCCTTAGAAAATTGATGACAGCCTCAAAATAATGGAGGCGAAGGAGAAGGTTTTTTCTTTTAGATATATGTTTCTTGATAAGCTGTAATTAACTAATAACTTGTGCACTATTTAAGCTAATTAAGGACACCATTAGCAATAACATATATATTTTTGGATGGTTGCATTATTATATAATATCTCTGGACATTTTTTTTAATTCATTGTTGGTAATGAAAAAAGATAAAATGTTTATTCATAATAGTGTAGAAGAGTAAAATTGGACGAATAGTGGATTAAACTGTTTTTTTTAGTTTTTTTTAGGGGTTAATTAGTTCATTACTATTGATGGCTTACAAAAGCAAATGTTCAATTTTCCACAACCATTTGATTATTCAAAACTTATTCAAGCATTTACCTTATTTGATCATTGGATCATCAAATTAAAATGATTTTGCATTCTTGTTTTGTTCAATTAAAATGATCATCATTTAGCAATGAGTATGTAGAGTAATATGCCAATAAAATATATACATTTTTACATATTATGATAGATAAAAGTACAATAAAGAGTTAAAATAGAGGGAAAAAAATTTGGAAAAATTGAATGCCCAAGTTGATCTAGCATTTCATCTCATGAAGAACACCCTTAAGGTCAAACTTTTGGACATGCAATGAATGCTAAAAATTCATAGACATATATTTAATCACACGGTGCATCATACATCCGTGCCACCGTTGAATTGATTAGGGCTAGGGGTTGCGCTAGTGGGCTCCACCTTTCTCATCATAAAAGACGGCCTTTGCGACGGGTCATCTTCGTCATGATAGAGGTAAGCAAATCCGCCGTGTCTGGTCATGTCCATACCTGCTGTCTCGTCTTCTCTTGAAATTCTTAAAAGTTTAAGCTTTTTTAGAATTAGGAAAAGTGGGCCCATTGTGGCACTGACCCACCCGAACACAACAAGGATTTGAATCACTTGTGCGGCGAGTAGTCGCCCCCCACCCCCCATGAATAGCCCATAGGGTCGGCCCGTTGCGTATACCTCCCCGACATACTTCTCGGCTGCAAATAGGCCGGTAAAAAGTAGGCCCCACGCGCCGCACCCAGCATGTAATTGGGCCGCCTCAAGTGGGTCATCATACTTGGCTTTGTCAGCCAATTTATTAAGCCCAATTAAAACCCAAGCAGCCACAAACCCACAAACAATAGCAGCCCAAGGCTCAACAACTGAACACCCAGCTGTAATAGCAGCAAATCCACCCAAAAGCCCATTACACACATCCACTACATTCCAATGCCCAACCAACAACCTTTTACTAAATAAGGTAGTCAATGCTGCAGTAGATCCAGCCAATGTCGTCGTGACAGCTGTCCTCGCCACCCCACTCCATTGACCATAATACCCTCCAGGGGACCCATAAGCCTTAAGAATAGTCAAAAATGACCCTGGATTAAATCCATACCACCCAAACCAAAGCAAAAATGTACCAAGCACCACTAACGAACCACTATGCCCTCTTAGAGCCACGGATCGGCCGGTCCTATCGAATCGGCCGATCCTTGGGCCTTCAATTAAAGCCCCCCATAACCCCGCCACGCCACCCACCATGTGGACCACGCCTGACCCGGCAAAGTCAATCACACCTGACCCGAACAACAGGTCACCGGTCCGGGTCGGGCTGGCCCACCCGTCAACCGACCAAAACCAATGGGACACGATCGGGTACACGAACCCCGTCAAAAAAGTGGAGTATATGAGATAAGCCACGAACTGGGTTCGCTCCGCGATCGAGCCGCTAGTAATCCCAGCGGCCGCTATCGCGAACGCCCACTGGTACAAAAAGAAGCTATAATCGAACGTCCCGGCGTCTGAGGACGACGGGACGTCCTTCAGACCAAAAAAGTGGCGCCCCACGAAACCATTCGATGGTGCGCCGAAAGCGAGGGCAAACCCGAAAAGGTAGTAGGAGAGGGACCCGGCAGCGGCGTCGAGGACATTAGTGAGCATGATGTTCATAGTGTTCTTGGCCCGAACCGAGCCCGCACATAGCATGGCAAACCCAAGTTGCATGGCAAACACTAAGTAAGCCGAGAACAACAAGTACGTGTTGTCCACTGCGTATCCGACCGTTGTAAATCGGTCGCATAGATACGTCGCTGCCGCACTCGCGTTGGCTGTGCCGCCCAAGAGCGGGAGGAGCTCCGCCGCGTCACACGACATTGTTGGTGGAGCAAGAAATGTATTTTTTTTTTAAAAAAAAAAAGTGAAATTATTTGGAGAAAAATATATATGTGAAAACAGCTTTAATTTCTTTGTAGGAAGGAGTGCAATATATATTATATATAGAGGAAGTCACAAGTGTGTATGATTCTACACTTTTGGTAGAATCTCATGTCAATAATTCTACTTCATAATATTATTTAAATATTATTTTTTATTATTATTATTATGTACAACATCCGTTTTTTTATTATTATTTGTAATAGTCAACATTTTACACTATGCATGTTATGTATTTTGATCAAAATTTGAGTTTTGCCCGTAATGAAAAATATATTCAAATGGGTCTCGTTGGATTCATCGGAACATGTAGTTTTTATATGCAGTTGTAATAATTTTTACAAACACTTAGTAAAAGATATTAATATTTAAACTTTTATCTCAAAATGTGTAAAAAGTGGAGTATTACAAATAATAAGAAATTCAGGTACTATTAATATAATATATATATTTATATGTATTTCTTTTTTGGATTTTGTTATTGTTGGTATTTAGTGTTTAGTAGGGGAGCTATTATTCAAAGTTGGCTGCTGATAATAAGATAAAATATAATAAAAAATGCATGAATTTTCTTAACAACTTGCATGTTTGAATAAGAATATATTTGTAAGGCTGTAGTTTTTCTCAGGGGAGTCAGGGATTGGGGCACATAAATATATGTGTGATAATAAATTTAATTTACTCTAAAATAAAACATGCGCTCCATGCTCAGAGAAATTATTAGTGTGTAGCTGAGATGTATCTATATCAAATACACAATAATTATTTTTTTTGTCTTTTTTCAAAGAGAAATGATAAATTGTGTTTGTCAAATAGTTGATATACATGCATATAATTCATGCATATGCTTATATATATAATCATGTAAATGATAAGTTGATACTCCGGTGAGAAGTTGAAGTAATAATGGTGTAGCAATAAACTAAGGGGTGGTTTGGTTTACCTGAGGGAAAGAGCGAGAATAGATTAAATAAAGGAATAGGAATATAACCGGCCACCACAAAGCCTCCACTTCACTTATGATCTCATTCTTTTTCCGGAAACCATGAGGACCCCACCACCACCACCACCCTCGGCGGTGGTGGTGGCAACTTCGTGGCATTTGGCCGGCCAATGAACACATTTGATTGAAAATATTATTAGTTATGTATGACGAACGTGTACAATTAAAATGGATTTAAATTAAGAGAACAAAAAGAAATAAAGAGAACACAAAATAAGTTTATGATTTAATGACCTCATTGATATGATAAGTTCAGATAAGTATCAGTAAATTCAAATAAGTACCAATAAATATTAAATAATAATATTAATAATAATTATTATTATTAATTATAATAATAATTAATGGTGATGATGATGATGATGATGATAATAATAATAATAATAATAATAATAATAATAATAATAATAATAATAATAAGTATAGCTATCTACATACAAGAAAATAGATAATACGGAATAATATAGTTCTACTTTTACATATGTATTGCAATTAGGGATGTCAAAACGAGTTAACGATACAGGTTAGGGTTGACCCGAACGGGTTCAGTTCAATTTCGGTTCAGGTTAAATCAGGTTATTAGTTCAATGGTTCAGTTCAATTCAGTTCGGGTCATTTCGGTAACAGGTCATAACAAGTTGTCTTTTTCTCGGTCACAGTTCAGTTCAGGTTCAGGTCATTAACGGTCAGGCTAGTATCAGTTCAGTTCAAAACGGTTCAGGTTAATACAATTCAACGATAAGAAACGGTATGTTTCAGGTTGGCATCAGTTTACATCGGGTTATTTTGGAGCGTCCATTACGATAAAAATTGATCATAAAACACAAAAAGTTTCTTAATATGTTAATTGTGATATGAAGTTACTTTCAAGTTGAATAAGATTTCAGTTCGGTTCAGGTCAAATAATGTAACGGGTTGATTTCAGTTTAGTCCAGTTCAGTCCAATTTAATAATAAATCTTCGGGTTTGGGACATGTTATCCTCAGTTCAGGTTACTTTCAGTTCAAGTTCAGTTCAGGTCATTAATTCACAGGCCAATAACAGTTCAGGTCACTTCAGTTCAGGTCAATTTCAGGTTACGGGTTACTACCACTACAAAAAATGTGTTCAATAAGGTCAATTAAAATTGTCCTATTTGATACAAAATTTGTCTTCTTAAGTTATAATGACAATTTTAGTATTGCCCTCATGTTGCCCTTGTAATCCCGTTGTATTAGGTTTCAAAGTCAATTTTAGATGTTTTGCCCACTTTGATTCAATTCAAAAAGGACAAACAAAATTGCCTTCATTGATCATCAACAAAGGCAATACATTTTGATTTCCTTGATTTAAACACTTTATTTATTGTCAAATAGGGCAAAGTTTCAAAAGTCTAAAGGGGCAAAATAATCATATTGTCTTCATTGTTAATATCAATGAGTGCAAAAATAATTGCCCTTGTAGGCATCATTAAGTAAAACAATATTCATATTGCCCTCTTTAATCATGATAAGTTGCCCTCGTTGTGTGAGTTTTTTGTAGTGTACTTTCAGTTCAGTTTATTTCGGTTCAGGTCATGGTCAGTTCTGTTAACCCAACGAGTTTCAATCCAAACTGACATCCCTACTTGCAATAACATAAACCAAAAAGTGGACATGAGTACATGAGTAGCATGATTTTTTTTAGAGAGATTGACTTGTGTGTCAAAAATATATGGAGATAAAATATACTTCGTAATTATGTTTATCAGTTTTGTGGTAGAAAAATACGGAGTAGAGGAGAATATTATACAAATTCCGACTAATCTATTTATTAATTAATTTGTAGTACATAAGCTTTGCACAAATATATGTACACAAAATTTGTCACTAATTAGTACAGTATTATTTTTTTAAGGAGAAAAGGTACACGATTACAAATAATTAAGACTCTATATCAGGATCTTGAGTAATAGGAGAGGGGGAGACGTAACAATCGTTAGGGTAGGGATCGAATCCGAGATCTCAATTGCATAATATTAAATGGAGATAGAGAAATAAATATACATAATACATGTAGGCTCCGTTTAATAGAGCGAAAAATATTTTTTCTGAAAATACTTTTTCCCATTTTACATTGGGTGAAAAATTAAAATGTAAAATTTGGGCTGAAAACTCATTTTACACCCTATAGAAAATATTTTCCCTCAAATTTGAGAGTAAAACGTATTTTCCATTCAAGTAAACTTTTGGGAGGAAAATTTATATTTAAAATGAGTTTTTCATCGTAAAATATTTTTTCATGATTAATTATTTTACATCGAAAACTTTTTACACCCAATTAAACGGACCCATAATATAATAATGATTAAATAAATAAAGTAGTGAAATGACATTTATAAAAAGAAAAACATTTAATGCATCTAAAAAATTCCTTTTATTTAAGTGTTCAAATCAAAATAAAGGAAGATAGTACTCCGCAGTACGTATATAGATTAGATTAGATTAATAAGGAATTACGTCCACGAGACTAAAGCTCCGTTTACTAGAGTGTAAAATGTTTTCCTTGAAAATAGTTTTCCCATTTTACATCGTTTACTTTGGGTGAAAAAATAAAATGTAAAATTTAGACTGAAAACTCATTTCACACTATAGTGGAAACATTTCCCCCCAAATTTGGAAGTAAAACTTATTTTCCGTGCAAGTAAACATTGGAAAATTTCCATGAAAATGAATTTTCCAATGTAAAATGTTTTTCATGAAAAATCATTTTACATCGAAAACGTTTTACACCAAAGTAAACGGACCCTAATAGTTTGGCAAATTTTCGATTAAAGTAAATAGAATCGATGGAACAAAAATGAACGGACTAAAATGAAAAGCTAGTGGATAAAATACAAAGGCTTCAATGCTTTATGTGAAAATGTCACTCTTATAGGGAAAATGCCTAATATCTCAAATTGAGGTGGTTATGAAACATCTCAAATGACATAGTCGTAGATACGATCAACTTTTTCGTGGCATTATCGTAAACAAGTGTTGGTTTATTTACGATAATGCCATATAAAAGTTTGACGTATTTATGATAATGTCATTTGAGGTGTTTATAAACACCTCAATTTGAGGTACTGTGCATCCCTTCTCTTGTAGATCTTATAGAGTTAGGACATGTTTGATTCAATTTAAATAAGTAATATTGTGCTTATTTTTAGAAAATTCAGATTAGAAAATTTCAGAGATTCGAAAAATTCAGGCTAGATCAAATCAAATCAGAAAAATTAAGACCAAATTAGAAAATTTCAGATAAAAAATATAACTATAAAAATAACTACAATAAAAAAAAATCAGATCAGATCAGAAAAATTCAAATTAGATCAGAAAATTTCAGACGAATGAAACGCATCCTTAGGGTGTGTTCTCTTCAACGTATTTGACATAACCTGATTAAACATATGAAATATGACTAGATTATAACTTATTAAATCTGACATAATCTGACCTGAGCTGATATGTTCAAAACATAATAAGACCTGATTAAAAAAAAATTAAGAGAACGTACCTTTATTCTGATACCCCAGATCCTCATCCCCAGTACTCTGTACTTTTAGCCTTGGTGGCTTGGACCATGTAGAAGATAAGTCGTTGTTTCAATCAAATAGGAGGTGATGCTTTTTCTAGATGATAGACTATTAGGCTTTAGACATTTTCAGTGTAAAACTGTTTTTTATGGAATCTTTTTTTTTTAATCAAGTTTTTTACGGAATATTTTAATTGTAAGTGATTACGAAGTATTGGATCTGTTTTAGCAATGGGTTATGTGCAACACTTAAAGAATTAATATGATAGAGCATTATCTCGTTTCATTTTATTTGCAACAATTGGAGGTGTTGCTTTAGTCTTGCATTTAAGGTGAGGATAAAGAAGGAAAATTATCAAGTACGAGGGTTGTGAGAAATCGACCCATCACCGATTATGTAGTACACAATTAGAGCTGTCAAATTTGACCTAAATTGCAAAATGACCTAAAATTAACATGCAATCTGACCTGGTTTAACTCAAAAATCTAGGCACCCGAACTAACCCGATCCACACACACTTGTGCACTGAAAGTAACCGTAATTAGGACACCCTAACACAAACCGCACAAGAACAACATTGACTTAGACCCGAATCAAACCTGTATTAGAAACACCCAAACTCAATCCGCACCCAACCCGAAAAACACCCAAACCCAAATACAACTAATTTAAACCTGCTTCAACCCAACCTGATTCACACCCGGCCGACCATTTGGCACCTGACTGGATTCACACCCGACCCAACCCAACCCGAAGGAATGGAACTAATTGTGCATATAATATAGGGGGAGCATAATTTTACGATTCCGAACTTCTAATCAAAGAAATATCTGCCTCGATCCGAAAATCGACAATGGAATAGAAGGTTTAATTTGTAATTCAGTAACTGGATCAAATTAAATTTCGAATTTTTAACTGAAATTTAAAAAAAAAGAAATTAGATAATCCAATTTTTTCAATTTAAAACTAGATATCTGGTTTTTCTGAACTATATCCTAATAAAAATCCATGATCCTAAACAAATCTAATATCCAGATTTCCGGATAGGGGTTGATCTTGTATCCGAAAATCTCTTCATCCAATACAAATATACAATACACATATCATTGCTCATCGCTCCAACATTCATTGGTCCGATCCGCAACCTATCTGAATCAAACGAAATGACTCGAATAGACTCGACCCGACCCAAAAATGGACTCAAACCTGATAATGACTTGACCCCAATATACCCGACACATGATCGACCCGGCTCGTTTTCAACCTTAACCCAAAACAACTCAATCACTCGTTGCGACCCAAACCTGCAATAATGAACCCTTTCAACCAGCATTCAACCCGACCTGATCATACCTGATCCGAAAGACAACCGATCCAAATTAGTTGACCTAAATTGATCCTGACCTGCACACGTGACTAAGCTATCTCGACCGACCCGAAAATCAAGGGGTTGACACCCGCAATGACCCGACCCACATTGACCAAACATGAACATACACGATCCAAACACACAATTTAACACCTCTATAGTCTATACCCAACCACCAAGCAGGGTCGCACGAGAAATTTTAGGGAAGCTCTAAAAATTAAAGTGTCCACATGTTCGTATCCATCCAATATGAAATGTAATTATTTTAAATTTAAAGAGTACTATATATTGTTTTAATTCCCACTATGTTTTGAACTTTTGATGAGTTTTGATCTAGATCCACAACATAAATAAACTTTCATTTACAATAATCCTTTGTAAAAAGTGCTTTCTAATAAATATGATTACATTTGGGAGAGTTATTGCCTATTATTGGGTGTTTTTTTAGCTAGCCCTCAATAAGTGGATGTATGTGGGAATAACACTTCCTAAAATGCTGAGGTGTGCTTGCTAGCTAATTGCTATGGTTCTTTTGGGCTATATTTTCAATGTACTTTCTCTGCATGTTATATCTACAATTTCGTATTTGCAAAATTGTAAAAGTTGAATATTAATGATGGTTTAATTTTATTAAGGCAAATCAAATAAGATCCATATGATTGCTCATTGTCTGGTAATAAGTTACTAGCCCATATAACACATTAACTATTGCTCATGGTTTTATTGAACCCTGCAACTCTAGCTCTAGGTTGCAAGTTGGGTGTAGACACCACTTGCAAGTATATTTATTGAATTCTTATATATTAATAAATATATAAGATATTCTTTCGAAATGTAAATAGTTAAAAAAAAAATCCACATGCAAAGAAAATGGTGGAATGGATTTAGTACATAAAAAAATTTATCAAAAGGATATTGGCAAACTCATTATAATATATATGTATTTTCATAACATATATACAATTTTATATAATTTTTATGCATACAAAATATTGTACTTCATCTACTCCATATTAATTCCAACGTTTCTTTTTTCATGCTTGTCAATATATAATTTATATTTGAAATATCTTTAGTTGCGTTTTACATACCAAAAATTATACTTCCTCCGCTCCATATTAATTGCAACAATTTGACAAAAAAACTCTCACATATTTGGTCAAAGTGCTGAAATTATTATGAAACGAGGGAAGTAAAAAGTAGATCATAATAAAAAAATTATTGATACGATTCAAAAAATATTTCACATGACTATATTTGTTTATATATACTCCCTCCGTCCCAATTTACTTGCTACATTTTTTTCACACCTCCCGAGACACAACTTTAAATAAAAATATCTTTAACTATATATGATAAAAAATTTATAAAAATTATATATTTGAAAAGTACATGTTGAGATGAATTAAACTAGATCCATAATGACTATGTTTTTTCTTATGTATATTAAATTAAATAAAGTCAAAATTCACATGTGAACAGTGCTCAAAGTCAATTTGGAGCAAGTAAATTAGGACAGAGAGAGTATTAAGCAAGGAGGTTAGGAAGTAAAATGCAAAATGTAAGATGGTTATGACTTATGACATAGTGAGACTATAAAAGCCGATTCTTTTAAAAAAAAAAATACGACGTAATAAATAAATTAACGGACCACATTAAAACATATGAAATATATGAATGACTGAATGAGATATGAGAGTGAGATAGATAGTCAAGGACTCAAGATGTTTTACACACAAATTTCTAACATTGAAAATGTCAAAGTCAACCCATTGTCCAATAGGATCGATGCAATATAAAGTCTATTCCTTATTACTTATCATTGGGTTTTCTCACTAACTATAATTATCAAGCTTTTTTTTAAAAAAATTACTTCGTCCCTACTGCAGGTCACTCGACCCAATTTTAGCCAACTCACGCATTTGTAAGGGGTAATAAGGAATCCTCACAAATGTGTGCGGTGAGAATCGAACCTCAAACCTCGTGCCTGAAATTCTGAAACCCTAACCACTGAGCTATAACTTCATTCTCAAACCTTCTTTTTTAATTGCAACAAATAGTTTATCATGTATTTTAAAGAATAAATTTAAGGGTATAAGCATATAAATTAATCAACAAAATTTAAACACAAGCAAGAGGGAGATTAGAAGTTACATCTTACACAAATTCTTATATGCGGCTGGCCGCATGGTTTGTAAACCGTGCGGCCAGCTGCATTGTTTCAAATGGTGCGGCCGTTTTTAGGGGTTACAAAATCTTTAGTGGGGTTACAAAGTGTTTTTTGGGGTTACAAAATGTTTAAGTGGTGTTACAATGGATTTTTTGGGGTTACAATGTGTTATTTTTTAGTTACAGTGGGGTTACAAACTGTTATTTCGAGTTACAAAGAGTTTTTGGGGTTACAAAATCTTTTTGGGGTTACAAAGTGTTTATGTGGGGTTACAAAGTATTTTTTGGGTTATAAAGTGAGATTACAAAGTTTTTTTTGGTTTAAGTGGGGTTACAAAGTTTTTTTTTTAGTTACAAAGTGTTTTTTGTGTTACAAAGTATTTTTTCTTAGTTATAATGTGTTTAGTGGGGTTACAAAATGTTTAAGTGGGGTTACAATGTATTTTTTGGGGTTACAATGTGTTATCTTGGAGTTATAGTGGGGTTACAAACTGTTATTTCGGGTTACAAAGAGCTTTTGGGGTTACAAAGTGTTTTTGGAATTACAAAGTGTTTATGTGGGATTACAAAGTATTTTTTGGGGTTATAAAGTGAGATTACAAAGTTTTTTTTTGATTTAAATGGGGTTACAAAGTGTTTTTTGTGTTACGAAGTTTTTTTTAGTTGATTATAATGTGTTTTTTGGGGTTACAACTATTTAATTGGGGTTACAAAGTTTTTTTGGGGTTACAAAGTGTTTTTTGGATTACAAAGTGTCTAAGTGATGGTACAAAGTGGGGTTACAAAGTTTTTTTTGAGTTTAGAAAATATTTAAGTGAGCTTACAAAGTCTTTGTAACCCCATATAAAAATCAATTTTATAACCCCTTCTATATCAGCGCGCCGCACCATTACTAAATGGTGCGGCCAGTTGCACCAAAAATGCGTTGTACATCTTATATGTATCAAATTTTTAATAATTAATTTATCCATTTACACTCTTAATTATAAAAAAACGGGTGGTGCTAGGTTGAGTTAACTAATTAACTTATAATAAGCGGTGTGTATTGGTCTATCATGAAATAGAAAGTCTTAAATTGAAGATTTTCATACATGTGGTGTATACATCATATCTTAATTTTTGCAACAATATCACTACTTTTAGCTTCATTAATCATTATTTTCAAGAAGTTAACAAACCAAAACATTGTTTGGTTGTGATAGAGTATATATATAATATTGGGCCTTAACCATTAACTTAAGCTTTTGATTAATTAGGATGGTCCTTTGATATGGTACCTCAAGTGACATCAGCTTAAACTTTGGTTGAGATGATCCTCTCACGTGTTTTCAAAGTCAACGCACCACACAGGTCACTGGCTCGAATCTCATTCACCCCTCCTTTACAAAGTGGAATTAATTAAGTGCCAGGTATAATAGACTTGTACTGCATCCACATTTCAAACACAAATGACCTTTTATATATGTGAGAAGGAGAGATTAGAGCTGGCCAATGGGCTGGGTTGGCCCGGCCCGGAACCCGCCCGGTTTTTGGCCCGCCTGGGTCAGCCCGTAACCGGCCCGGCCCGGTCCCCAGACGGGCTGGTTACGGGTTGTGGTTTAAAAACCTAGCCCGTAACCCAGCCCGAACCCAACCCAACCCGTAACCCAGCCCAACCCAGACCCAGCCCGTAACCCAGCCCAGCCCGGCCCGAAATCCAGCCCGCCCGTGCGAATTACTAGCATTTTATTATTTTTATTATTTTATGTTAAGAATTGAAATTATATATGTGATTTATGATTTTAATATAGGTTAAGAAATAAGAATTAATATTATATTTATATATGTGATACATGATTTTAATATATGCTAGGAACAAAACTTATATATTTGATACATGATTTTAATATATGTTAAGAAATAAGAATTAATATTATATTTATATATGTGATACATGATTTTAATATATGCTAGGAACAAAACTTATATATTTGATACATGATTTTAATATATGTTAAGAAATAAGAATTAATATTATATTTATATATGTGATACATGATTTTAATATATGCTAGGAACAAAACTTATATATTTAATACATGATTTTAATATATGTTAAGAAATAAGAATTAATATTATATTTATATATGTGATACATGATTTTAATATATGTTAGGAAATAAAATTATATATGTGATACATGATTTTAATGTATGTTAAGAACTAAAATATATGTGATATTGATATTAATATATGTAAAGAATTAAAATTGTATATGTGATTAATGATTTTAATATATCTTAATAAGAATTAAAATTATATATGTGATACATGATTTTAATATATGTTAAGAACTAAAATTATATATGTAATACATGATTTTAAAAATGTTTCATTGTTTTGTATGAACTTTCCAGTTTAATCATAAGGTTACAAAACTTACAATCTGATTGGTTAGTTGGCTCAAACAGGAGCCCGGAATCTGTCTAGGCAAGATTTGGTATTTAAGTTGACCATTGTATTGCACCTCTATTACGTGGGATTCTATCCAGCCAACAATCGTTTCCAATTCATAATATTTAGTTATTTAGTTGTTCGAATTTAAATTAACAAGTTAAATATATAATTAACATGTTTTTGCCAACTAGTGATTACATTTACAAATTTAAAAATCCCAAAAAAAAAAAACCAAACCCCCTCAAAACCCCCCAAACCCCCTTAAACCCCCTTAAACCCCAACAAAACCCCCAAATCCCCTAAACCCAACCCATGACCCAATGGGCCCAACCCACGAACCCAACCCACAAACTTGACCCACGAGCCCAACCCACGAACCCAACCCACGAACCCAACCCACAAACCCAACCCACGAACCCACAACCCAGCCCAGCCCAGCCCGGTCCCCAACCCGCCGGGCCGGTTCGCCCGGGTCGACCCTCGTCTGACCCAGCCCCGCCCGGCCCGCCCAACCCCACCCACGGGCCGGTTCCGGGTTACCCATTCCCGGTCCCAACCCGGCCCGGCCCGGCCCAGCCCGCCCGTTGGCCACCTTTAGGAGAGATAGTGTATATAACATAATATTGGACATCAACCATCAGTTTAAGTTTTTGTTTGAGATGATATTCTTATAGGTTACATTATGAAAGATCCATTATCTCGTATATGAAGGTAAACTATCTCATCTCTATATTTATGGAAGCCAATGAACTAAACTTTCATGGATAGACTTTATTTGTCTATCAAATGTTTTTTCAATCAATTCAACAACGCTACATGCTTTCAAATTTGAAGAGGGATGAACATTAAAATATACTTTTTTCGTTCCATATTAATTGCAACGTTCCTTTTTCATGTTTGTCAATGTAGAATTTATATTTGTAATAATTTTAATTATGCTTTTATCAAAAATTATAAAAATTAGATCATAATAAATAAAGTACACATTAAGACAATTTAAAAGAGATCAGATCCCACAAGATTATATTTGTTCACATATATAAAGCACAAAAGAGAATTATATGAGTGATCAAATTAACAGGCCAGCGTTGCAATTATATAGGAGCGGATGAAGTATATCGTTATGTGGACATTCTTGCATGCCAACATAATATGGCAATTTTAGGGAATAATATGGTAAAAATATTATCAAATATGTAATTGTTTTAACATACACCGTGAGTGAAACAGAAGATCGTGTAAAAATTATAAGACATAAGTAATTAAAAGTGACATTTTTATAAATAATGGGTCGTGTCATTTCAACCTACTCGTTTAAAAGGGTCAAACTTTTCGACCAACCCGTTAATAACAACTAGTTGATTTCTTGTCGTGTGGTTTTTTTGGTTGGAAAACATTCCAAGAGAATGTTCGTGTATTCTATATTTTATTTTGTTCCACATTGACGGGAGCTTTCTTTTGTTTGTCCCGCATTGAAAGAAAATTCCTTTTATTTTTCCTTTATAAAAGAGAAAGTATTTGTTTATCTCAATTCTCACTGTCAAAAAATGAAACATTTCTAATGAGTTTATATTAATATAAATACCTATGGGGGCATGGCTTTGTGATCCATCCAAAAAAAAAAAGAGATTTAATTTAAGACATGAATACCATCCTCTTGGTACTCATGTGTACACCTTCTACTTTGCAATATTGCCTGAACACAAACTACCACTCTTTAAATTTGTTTCGCGTCTTTGTGAGAGTTACATTACCCACAACAATATAAGTTTATTTTCATTGTTCCCAAATTCTAGATTCCAACAGGTTTAATTCCTAACATTTGATATATTGAGTTGTCAATTTGACGTTGTAATCGTGTCGTGTATGTCAACCTATCTGCGGAGTACTCTTTTTTTTGAGGAACATGCAAACTATTTACTTAAATGTGTTGAAATCACCTCAATCTTAACTTGATCCGTTTAATAAAGGTGTCATGTCATGTCGATCTGTTAAATTAAACGAATGAAATTATTCGACCCAATTAAATCTATTAATAACGGGTCGATTTTGTGTCGGGTCAGTAGATCATGTCAACTTTTCCCACTTCTAGAGAAATTCACATAGATTTTGTCTTATTATAAAAATTACTAAAATACCCAAGTATGTGACCAATATAAATGTGAATTTTGTGTCGAGCTTATGATCATGTCAACTTTTCCCACCTCTACAAAAAACCACATAGATTTTGTCTTATTATAAAAATTTACTGAAATACCTAAATATGTGACCAATACAGATGTGAATTTTGTGTCGAGTTAGTGCGTCATCTAACTCATCATATTTTTTAACATCAACCAAACAAATATGATGATGATAAGCTAGTGAAGTTGTATTATAATTAGCTCTACACAACCTCAGATAATGCATTCTTACTTTGTTTGAGGCGACTATGCACACACATAGGAACACTGTAGATATCTATTATAACTTATTGAAAATTAATTTATGGAAATAATACTATTATTTAGCTTACTGATTGTATTTTTAAAAAAAAAAATCAAATAAGAATAGGACTAGTTATTATTTATAAAAACATTTCATACTACTATTTTCAACTAATTATTCCATAATATGATAACTATATACTTTCTTAATTCCTTTCACTTGTATTTTATGTGGTCTCCAATAAACAATTGTGATCTATTTTGATTTTTAAAAAAAATGAGGAGATGCTAAGTAGTCAGCAGCACCAATGTTAATCCACTTTTAGTTTTTAACGACTCTGATTAATTAAAAGTTAGAATTGCTTTATGGTTCAGATTAAAAGTTTTTAGTTTCCAACTAATAGTCTAATTTTTTTTTACATAATCCTATTCTAAAAGATAAGTAAATTGATAGAATATAGATAAAAGAAATAATTATTTCTCATGAATTTTAATTTACCCTAGAGTCCTAAACCGCAAGAAAAAGATCGAAGAAGCATTATGCCTTTATTACGTTTGAGGAGCTGGAAAAGGAGACTCTTGGAACACTTTCTCCGATCAAGTCATTTTTTATGTAGTCATTCCTATAATGTCAGAGATAGTGTTTTTATTTTGCATCGTTTGATCTTTTGTATTCAGAAACGGGTGGGGGCACAACTTGTTTCTCGACTACTATCCAACTTTTTTTTGTAAATAATAATATAGATAGTTTTATAAAAAAATGTAATAATAATAATAATAATAATAATAATAATAATAAATTAGTTCAGATTCTTGTGCAATTAATCAAATAATAACACAGCCGAAAAAGGAGAAGCATATAACTATACAAGTCAAAAGTTTACAGCTTCTACATACTTTTAAAAATTTAATTTAAGAAAAAGGCGAGAAAATGAGGAAGAAATAAAACACTTTTTAGGCACATAACTAGTATTGTAGTCTGGGCGTTGCCCCGGGCCATACGAATCTATTATGTCTGTTGGATTCTATAGTTTATATATATATATATATATATATATTTATAGTGTGTGATTTATAGAAAGTAATATAATGAAATTATGGTTATAAAGATAGTTATGCATGTTTTGAAACATAAAACAATACAGAAATATCCTAATATTATTTGTGAAAAAAGTTATAAAAGTTAATACACTAATTAATAAATTTAATTTTTTTTAAAAAAAATTGTAGGTTGGTTAAAAAAGAGAGTTGTATTTTAAAGTAAATTTCAGTAACTGACCCAACTTTAAAAAATGATTTAATTAAGTTTGACTATGAGATCAAAAAAAAAAATTACATTTAATATTTAATTTTGAATACGTGTAATAAGAATTATAAATGAAAAAGATGATTTAACAATAAATCAATATGTTTTAATAAAGAGGGATATATAAAACAATAATCAAAGTTAGTTAATTTTTTTTTTTTTTTTTATTTATTTATTTTTTTTTTGGCAGGAAAAGTTAGTTAAGTTTGTAAGTGTATGTTATCTGGTAGGATAAAGTTTTATTTAACATTTCTCTAACTATATATCTTAATTATTAAATGATTTGACATAGTTAATGGATTTAACATTATAACATAAGTAATCATAACATATTTTAATTTTTTTAAAAAAGTGCACACTTTAAAATCTATTCTCTTCTTCTAAAAAGCGAATGATGAATTCTAAAAAGGAGAAAAAAAAAGTTATACAAGGTTTGAACCCATGACCATAAGAAATAACTAAAGCTACACAACCACTACTCTATACTCTCACTTATTATCATTATTGTTTATTCCCTCCACTATATACAATCAAATGTCAATACATACTCTTTTTCTAAAACGCGTTGAGCTTTTTCGCAATCTAACATGTCCCGGGCAAGTCATGTTTACATATATCACCACATGACACTACATGTCATATTTTGTCATGTGTCACCATTTTTCATAAAAATAATTTTTACAAAAAAAAATAAAAATACAAATGCATTTACTATTTACTAATATTTGAACTGGTATCCTCTTTTATTTGTGTATCACAAAACCTTAATAAAATTTATATTTCGTATAGATTAGTGTGTTAAATCTAACACTTTTGTCAAAGGTCGTGCAACATATAATTGTTTTTAAGGGAGCCTTAACAATAGAACAATATTTTTAAAAAGAGTGATTATTGAAACAATAATTAGAGTTGGTTGAGGTGGTAATTGTGTATGGATTTGATAGCTAAGTCCTGAGTTCGAATTTTAACGCAATCATATTTTTTAAATAATGTTTGTGTGACAATCCTATGTGGCGCGCAATCCCACGTGTCGCAACAATGGTGAAAGTTGATGCTTGTGTGTCATCCTATGTGTCGCATTCACGGTGCTTTGTGCGCGCACTTTTAATAGTTGTTATAGATAATAAGTGCAGTGGTAGATCAATAAAGCCATGTTCGTGCTTATTTTTGTTGTAAAATAGGAGTATTTTCAAGGCTACAAACTAACATCTAATAATGTAATTGATGGAATAATGAAAGGAAGGAAGTCGGTGTGGCGTGATAAATCACTGACTTTGAAAACGAATTCCGGTGCAACCGGGGTGCTCAATTGTATCCACCGGCTCGTCCCCTAAGGTTACACACCGCTCTCACACTAAGGCACTTTAGGGTGAGAGGTGGAGTCTATGAAAACTTATGCCCAAAGAGAGTAAGTGTTTAGCTTATTTTTGTATTTTTCAAGTATATGTCCATTCACAAAAATGAACCAAGTATATATATAGAAAAAAGGAAGAACCTAGAAGATTCTTTCATTAATATAGTGAAAGATGGAAGAACCTAGAACATTCTTTCATTAATATAGGTAATTAAAACTTAATTATGGAGGTTTAATCACCTTAATCATCTTCATAAAGGGGGAAGTAACAAGAAGTCATAGAAACAAGAGAAGTCTAAGAGACAAGAGAAGTCAAAGAGACAAGGGAGAAAGTGTACACCGCAACCCATCCGCGAGAAAATGTAGCAGGCTGCAACCTACCTGCGGAGTAAACTAATCTTGCTCTTTTACACTCTTTACACCAACAATCCCCCACTAAAGAAAGGAAAAGAAAATAGCCAACAAAAGAATGAGAGAAACAACATATTGGGCATAAGAGGAGCTAAATACATAACACTAAGATATTACATAAGTAATTTGAACTCTAGTGCTTAGTGAGATGAGGTAATGAGCTACAAATGTAAGGGTGGACTATGCCTTGAAACCCCCACATTCTTGATCATAGAGTGGACTGTACCTTGAAAATCCAAGATTTAACACATGACACTCAAACCACATACATCACTCCAAAATTTACATAGACTCCGCGAAAAGATATGCTTTTTATAGCCAAGCATATTCACCTTAGGTCTAGTGGAGGCTCTAGGAAAACCGCCCAAGTCTTCCATAAAGATGGCTAATCTTACCACCACATAGGTGAATCACAAGTGTTTCTCATTAACACTTAGCCAATGGGGTTAAACATATTCGTATAGCTCAACAAGTGCTACATTGAAACTGTTAACCCCCCGTAAGACCATGGATTCATTAAGAGCTTAATGCTCATCCTCACAACAAACACAACAATTCGGTGATTCCAAAGTTTTAGTGCGTCCACCTAAACATTTGGATTCATTAAGAGTCTAAGGACTCAACCTCCAATGGTGGAACAATCAAGTGTGTCTCAAATAGCACCAACCTAAATGGTTTATTATTCCATTAAGAGCTCAAATGAGCTCAACCTCAACCAAGCGTTACAAGTTTACAACACATGCCATAGGGATAGGAAAGTAATGATTGTAATCTTTTCACTTGGGCTTAAGGCCTACCCCCCTCGACATTTCCTCAAATCATTAAGGATTGTTACATGTCCCAAATTTTCTTACCAATAATGTGCAAAATAATTTTGCTAGAATACTTTCCAAAAGGAAAACTAGCATGTAACCATTTCAACTTGATTTGCACAAATGGTTAGAAATATTATACATCGTATCCACGTACAATATGAGACATGAACCAAACTTGATAATTTAAAGACTTACTTATCAAGTCCAGTCCTTGAAGATAACATAGCCACATTAGTGAATTTGCTTCATCAACCACCAATCACCAACACTTGCTCTCCGATACATTGTAACATCTTTCACGGAAGCTAGTGTAATTCACGACCATCATACCTAAGAAGATACTTAGTAAAAGATGAAGCAATGTTAAGCTAGTGTAATTCACGACCATCATACTATTAAATTTGTAAAATGGTATACTTTAACTATTTCACAAATATATGCTATGTTAAGATAAAATGCAATGCAAGGCACTATCACATCGCAAAACATATTAGCATACAACATTCAAGAAATATTTTAAGAACTCTTTAAAGTATACTAAGTCATGCTAATAAAAACACATTCCACATAGATAACGACATGACCATCAATTGTCATATCATCACAAAATCTTCTCAATCACGAAACATGTATGACACTTTGGAGAAACCCCAAAATTCACAAGTATTATTGTTCTTAAAATAATAAAGCATGTCTTATTCAAATTCGTGAAAGTTCACTTAACTTATAGAGAAGATAAGAAGTTCAAGCATGTTATAGTCTACATATACACATTAACACATGTGATCCTCAAGACCATCAAATTATTCACATTGTAGAAATAACACAAGACATTATATTACCTTGAAGCAAATATGGAGAAGCAAACTTAATTACAAGTATTTGATTCTCACAAAGTACTAACCCAACTCTTGTACCACATTCTAGATAATAGTCCATGAAACACACTTGAACCTTCAATTCACATTTCTTATCTTTAACATGGAACTCACAAACCAACCCACTTAGGTCATCACTTAGAAAAAATGGTCTTCAACCACTAGGAGAAACATAAATAACAAAGGACAAAAGTCCTAAGTAAGTAGGTCATCTAAGTGAGACACATAAGGTTTCATTAAGACAAGAAAACCAACACCCTTTAGCCTTTACTCACATGTTTAGCCTTGAGAACATCCAAAACAAATTAGTGAAATGACATAGAAAAACTTTAGGAGAGGACACTCCTTAGAGGGTTGTGAAACAACCTCTAATTATGTTAGACACGTGAGATTCTAACTAATCCTTAAGCTCTTCCAAAGTAAATAATTACTCACACAAATCATTAAGTTGAAAACATACTCTATTGCCATAGAGATACTACAACAACAAATCAAGGCAAACAAGTAAAACCATTGACTTTAGCATAATCAGTCACTTACATGCTTTAGCGAAAGAAATACATAAGCGGAAATATAACATTCAAGAGACATGATACATTAACATGCAAGGCCAAACTTTTACTCACTTGATCATGGCATAATGCATAACATGCTAAAAACAAATTATTTTAGTAAAGAATATAAAAAATTATGGTACATGGAGATAAACCAACATTCACATACTAAGTCGTGGAGCATACACATTTCGCTTAAAAAGCAAAACAAAGAAGTTTCACAACCGCAACCAAGACTTTGAGTCCAACACTTATTTTTATAGTACACTTTTCCTCACATTGGACGATAAAAGTCTCCAACTAAATATTGAGATTAGACATAATAAACTCTCCACCTTTCACATGGGGCACATAAGAACTAAATTCTAACAACAAAATTCTATATACTCATAGAATCATAACCCCCACATGCCAAGGTTAAGTCTAAAATCAAAACATAGTTAATATGGAAAAAAGTATACGCAAACATACCTCCATGTCGCCTCCAATCATTTACCTTAGCGACCAATGATGAGCAACCAAATGACTACCAATTGCATTGATTGTGCATCCACTAAGTAATTTGAGCTATTGAATCACAATTGGACCCATGTTCTTTACTTGATTCATATTGACATCATGTGAAAAATTACTAACATCAAAAGAAATAAAATTCTTAAGAACCATTATTTTCCACATATAAAGAGATAGACAATGACTCTTCATATTAGTACCAAAATAAACCAACTTGAACAAAGGGGGAACAAATATATGCCAAACATGCACTAAAAGAAAATTTAATAACTCTTGAAAGCTCTCACTTAAAGTGGACAAGAAAGAGTAAAATAATTGAGCCATAAAAATAACTCACATTTTTTTTTACTTCAAAAATAACATCACTTGGGCATAAGTTTGGCTAAACACTTACTCTCTTTGGGCATAAGTTTGGCTAACTCACAACTTGAAAAATACAAAAATAAGCTAAACACTTACTCTCTTTGGGCATAATTTTTCATAGACTCCACCTCTCACCCTAAAGTGCCTTAGTGTGAGAGCGGTGTGTAACCTTAGGGGACGAGCCAGTGGATACAATTGAGCACCACGGTTGTACTGGAATTCGTTTTCAAAATTGTTGTAAAATAGGAGTATTTTCAAGGCTACAAACTAACATCTAATAATGTAATTGATGGAATAATGAAAGGAAGGAAGTCGGTGTGGCGTGATAAATCACTGACCTTGAAAACGAATTCCGGTGCAACCGTGATGCTCAATTGTATCCACCGGCTCGTCCCCTAAGGTTACACACCGCTCTCTGATAAGTGGTATTTTGGTAGTAATTTTCTTAGTTTTTATTAGTTTATTTTCTTATTATATTTAGCTTTCGTTAGCATTTTAGGCTTTTTAGCTTAGTTTTACTTTTGTAGTCCCCTTCCCCTTTTTCTATGTGATTTCCTCTATTTTGCCTTGTTTCTGCGTTTTCTTCCCTTTTTGCAGGTCCCGAGTTGATTTCGGAACCCGAGGAAGCGAACCGGGAACCTCGAGGAAACCACAAGTCCTCTAGGCCAATGTTGGTGTTGAAAAAGGCCTCAGCGGGTGCTGGAAATCCCTCAGCGCCCGCTGGGATGAGTCCTGGTGATTGAGAAAGAGGCAATAGCAATGAAGAAGGCCTCAGCGGCCGCTGGACATTCCTCAGCGCCCGCTGAGATGATATTTTTGTTCAGGGGCATTTTCTAAGAATTTGAGGCAGAAGGTTATCTTGGCCAAGGCAGCGGCCGCTGATCATGAAGCTGCAGGGCACGTTTGAGCACAAGGAGAAGACAGCGGCCGCTGACCCCAACTCAGTGCCCGCTATCCCCTCCCCTGTATTGAGGCAGACAGGCAGTGGCATCACAAAGTTTGGCAGCGGCCGCTGACCCCAACTCAACACCCGCTGCCATAAGTCTTCAAAGCACTGCAAGCCTACTTTTATAGGTGTCAGCGGGCGCTGTCATCGCCTCAGCGCCCGCTGAAATGCTTTTCTACGTGTTTTTAATTAATTTTCTTTTCTTTTGGCTCGATTTTTTGGGGTTTTGTATAAATACCCCCTTTTTCCCCCCTCACAACCAGCTGAGGTTGGAAGCTCAAATTAGGGTTTAGGTTAGTTTTAATGCCTTGTTCTTCATTTCTCTTGTAATTTCTACTCCATTTCCTTCTTAATTTATGCAAAGTTCTTGTTGTTCTTCTTCTTCTTCTTGTTCTCCTCTTCAAGGTAATTTTATTGCTTTCTTTATTTGTTCTTTGTTTGTTCTTTGTTGTTTGCTGTTAATTTCTAGTAGTTAATAGTTGTTGTTGTTGTTTAATTAGTTAGTTTTATTGTCATTTTCATGTTTGTTTAGTTGTTTATTTTATTTCCTTGTTGTTCTTAGTAGTTTAGTTTGTAGTTTTCTAGGTTTTAGTTGTTATTTTTGTTGTTCTTAGTTTTAGGTTTAGTTTATGTATTTAATTGTAGTTTTAATTATGTTTTATTTATTTATGTTTGAGTAGTTAATTTCTAGGTTTTTGAGTGAAACTTCTCAATTCCTCCATGATTGTGGTTTAGTTGTTTTTAGGCTTGGTTGTGATTTTGTCGGTACCTTAGGATTCGGTAATGTTGAGTCATATGTTTAGCTAGCACAGGATTCATTGAAGAATCCCCACCGAAGGACCGAAAGGTGAACGTGGGTGATGACTTCCTTTGCCCGATTGATGGAAGCACCACGAAAGTTGGGCCTTCGATCAAGGGAAAGTTACCGGTCTTCGTGATTTTGTGCTTAGGACTCGTTAGATGTGTCGCTGCACGAAAGTGAGTTGTATATGTCTTTCCGGTCATCGTACTAGCTCGAAAGAGTGGTACGATCATAGAACGACCTCCCCATATCCATGACCTAAGTCTAAGTTCGATTGACTCACAATTCATGGTGGTATGAGTTGTGGATCTCTTACCCTAGTCCCTTTTGTTTTTGTTTCCTTAGTGTAATTTTAGTTAGTTTCCTTCGCCTCTCGCGACCATTATTTGACCTAGCTTGTTCGACGCTCACGCCTAGGCTAGTGCGAAGTACCTTCCCCGTGTTCGACACCCCCACTCATACTACGACGGGGGTTTTTTATTTGGTAAGAAAATCCCTCCTATCACTCTCACACTAAGACACTTTAGGGTGAGAGGTGAAGTCTACGAAAACTTATGCCCAAATAGAGTAAGTGTTTAGCTTATTTTTGTATTTTTCAAGTATATGTCCATTCACAAAAATGAACCAAGTATATATATAGAAAAAAGGAAGAACCTAGAAGATTCTTTCATTAATATAGTGAAAGATGGAAGAACCTAGAACATTCTTTCATTAATATAGGTAATTAAAATTTAATTATGGAGGTTTAATCACCTTAATCATCTTCATAAAGGGGGAAGTAACAAGAAGTCAAAGAGACAAGGGAGAAAGTGTACACCGCAACCCATCCGCGGAAAAATGTAGTAGGCCGCAACCTACCTGCAGAGTAAACTAATCTTGCTCTTTTACACTATTTACACCAACAATTTTTCCAACATTGAATAGCATCATATAGTATATCATTGCATTTGATTATATTATCATTTATTAATTACCATAGCTAGCTTCAATACTTTTGTGTCATTTGTGTGTTGGTCAGTTTTGGCCAAAATTGACAAATTCTCGCAGGTTTGATCTTGCCCCCTTATTTGAATATTTCAATTCCTGTTATCTTTATCTCAAGTGTAAAGGTTATTTTGTCATAGATAGCGATTAGTAACTCATTATCAGCCGATGAGCTGGTGGATTTCATTACCTTATTGTTAAATAAAATTGTTGTTAACGCTGCTTCCACATAGTTAAATTGCTCGCTCCAACTTTTGATTGCTAAAATTTAATTAAAAATGATTAGTATAACAATTAAAACAAAGATTTATTTTGGAAAAAAAAATTAAATAAATAGTTTGATGGATCCATGGGTATGAGATGTTATTAGAGATATTACATGTTAGCGATCAATATGTGATACGAGTTATTAAGCGTATAATGGAAAGCCTATCAATTAGGGTTGGGCAAAGCTGATCCAACACCTACTTCATCTATCTATTCAGATTTACTTACAACATGGGGGTTTTATTTTTACAGTGTTTACAATTTTATGTATTTGATTGCATTTGATGATTTGTACGTGACAAACAAAAGTATATATTGTTGGATTTTATATGGTTCATCTCAATGAACACTTTATTAAAATTAAATTTACATAATTATTACAAAGATAAAATTAAATATATTGATATTTGAAATCGTGCATTGACAAGTACGAAAATCTTCAATGTTATAAATAATATGGAATGAATTAATTTTTTTTTTTTATATAAAAAACAAACAGAAAATTTGAAAAATTTAGTATTTTGCATTTTTATGTTGACCGTTTTTTAAATTATAATAAATTTAATAGGTTTGACTAATTTTTAGATCCTTATTATGTGAGATACATTAGCAAATTTGATCGACGGGAGAACGTTTTGCCAAAAAGGTAGCCCAGAGATTGTATTATAGCAAGGAAAATAGACACCATATACTTTCTCCGATCCGTTCCATATTAGTTGCAACGTTCCCTTTTTCACGCTTATCAATGTATAATTTAAATTTGTAAAATATTTAATTTTGTTTTATCAAAAATTATAAAAATTAGATCAAAATATAGTACACATTAAGACAATTTAAAAGAGATCTCAATTGACTATATTTATTTACATGTATAAAGCACAAAAACAAATTATATGAGTGATTATGAACAGTGCCAAAATTGTCAATACTACGATATGATTAATATAAAGCGGAGAAAGTATACCTGTATAGACTATAAATAGGAAGTTTGTCTTTTCCGTAGGTCGCATACATAATGTGGATTTTTGGAGCATATGTCACATAATGGTTTTTTCAAAACAACAATAATGTAATAGAATCATCAAATAACACTTTGATATAGTTAATGGTTGTTGGCTCTTGGATTCTTCAAAATTTTGGATCTTATTTTAGGGTTATTCATGAAGCTTGATGTGTCATCATGATCTACACACTATGCATGCGTCAACTCTAACGCCTTCCATTTTGCAATTTAAAAAAAAAGAGAGTCTATTTTCCTATATTATTTAAGATTCTTTCGTTTAATTAATAATTAACAATTAAATAAATATGATTATTGATGTACTGTTGAAGGACCATCTCAACCAAAAGTTTAAGTTGATAGTTGAGGGCTTGAGGCATACGGATATGTTATATACTCTATTACCCCCTCACATATAAAAGATCATTTAGACTTAAAATGCGGACTTAGCACAAACCACATCATTCTTGGTGTGAATTAATTCCACTTAAAAGGGAGATTGAGGAGAGATTCGAATCAGTGACCTGTATATTCTAATAATACTGATTAATCAATATTATTTTCTGGTACGTCATCAAGCCATGCGGCTTCAAGTTGAAACACAACTTCATGTGTTTATGAATCATGATAGTGAACTACTGAGATGAATGACAGTGTGATGTAGTTGTGATTAATTGCAATTTGCTAATAATAAATTGAAACGTCATAAGATTCGTCTTCATGATTTGATTTCTCTAATCAATGGAGTAAATTCATATTCTTGCGACTACTTTTTGTCACGTCTTAGCTTGTCAAACGGACCGCATCACACGGCGCACAATGTAGCACAATCCTGTTTTATTAGGGCTCGTTAACATTAACTGAACTGAACTCAACTGAACTAAACTTAATAGAGATGTATTAATTGAATTGAATTGAACTGAACTAAATTTAATCTGAAGTAAACAAGCCCTTAGACCTAGGAGATTTCACCTCATAATCATATGAATATAAAGGGATTTCATTAGCCTTATAAACTATGAACACAACTCATATATTTTTACAATATGAAACGCTCATAAATTTTGGACGCTCATGAATTTATAAGATGAAAGAAGTGAACTTTTATAGAGGGGTAAAAGGGAGCAAAGAATTGAAGTGAGCTTATATAGTTATAGGGTGAAAGATGTGAACTTATAGAGTTATAAGGTGAAAGAAGGCATGAACTTAAAAGGGAAGAAAGGTGAAATAAACATACCATATACTTCCTCTATTCTTAAGATTGCTACATATTCTATATATTATGGGTTGTCTTTTAAGAGTATGTTTAGCCCCAAATCACTCAAGACTCTCTATGCCATGTGTCTCAATTCTATTGAATGATTTTTTTTTTATATTAACCCAAAAAATAAATAAAAAAAATTGATTTATAAGTGAGTCTGGAATAGAGTTTGAGGATAAATAATAATAGTATAGAGAGTCTGAAGTGAGTCTGAGTTAGTGGGAAAATGATGTGGTAGAGTCTGAAATGTAGTTTTGAGTCCGAGAAATAATCTCACGCTTTTTTTGTGGTCCCCAACATTCCCTCTCTACTTTTTCCCTCATACCTCACTTGTTACCTACCTTTTCAATACAACTTTTAATAAAGGGAAAAACCCATTTGTAGTAAATTTCAAGGGACAGAGGTAGTCCTATACAGAGAATAAACCTAAACAAGACAAAGGAAAAGTTTAAAAAATAAAAACAGATTTGTAGAGGGAGGGTGTAAAAAAAAAAAACAAAGAAGAAAAAAAAATTGTTAGTGAGGACCAAAAAGACGGGTAACACCGTGGGTTTGGGTCGTGGGGATCTGTCAAGGGCAATGAGTCTACTATGCACCCAGGTGCATGTAGAGGTAAGTGCAGCCAAACGTATTTTACAATTTAAAATGAGCAAAATTGTCTGTAAATGCACCTTACATCCGAATATATATATATACCAGCCAAAACTCATATACGTATTATTGTAACATCTGCTGATGTACTTCATAGTTGGGTTGTACCTTCCTCAGGTGTCAAATGTGATGCCCTTGAAGTACCTCTCTGGTGAGGTTATGAAATAGCTCGACCAGCCCTTGAACCTAGCCCTCGGAAAGACCTTCCCCTTAGAAGTGAAAGAATAAGCCTGGGATAGACCTAGAACAAGAATGGGATATTCCAACCCTCTAGGGCTAGTCCCGATACCTCTTTACGCAAAGAGTTATGGGATGAACTGGAAAGAGTGAAGGATGCGTATTCGGGGCCGTGGCTCTTGGCAGGCGATTTCAATGAGACTTTGAGTATGAATTCACGTATTGGATGTGATACTTCTGAGATGCAGAGGAGGTGCAGACCAAGTAACATTGCAAAGGCATGATGATAGTAGGGTCGGGATATCTCCCCGCCCTCCGAACCGGACGTGAAGGTCTCCCCTCATCCGGCTCTCTGCAGGAGAATCTCCACTCACTGCTTCCCCTAATATCCTCCCTTTACCACATCATGGGGGTTTACAGGAGATCCCAGAGGCTCGCTCGGAAAGGCTGCTATACTATACCTTTGGACTTAACTCTAGAATCCCTTAAATCTGCTCGGCTAGCTCATCAAGGGTTGGTGGGCGGAAGAAGCGGATTGTTCAATGCTACAGCTATACATACAAAAGTGGAATAGAGGGTTTGGGCATCCATCTTCTATATATATATATATATATATGTATTTCTAACAAAATGAAAGGGGGGTGGGATTGAGAAAATAGGGGAAGAGTAGTATAGGAAGTTAAGGTAAAATACTGGCAATATACAGTAAAAACGGGCGGTATTTACAATGGAGTTTATATTATGGTGTGAAAAACGAATATGAAATGAAGGTATTTTTCGTATAAGAGTAGGCCTGGGTATGTGCGCTCACTGCTAAGCCCAAAGTGACAAGCTGGAGGTAAACAACAGGCTCAGCCCAAGTTTCAAGCAATTAACGTGGGAACAACTATTTTTTTTTTTTTTTAAAAAAGGGTTTTTTTTAGTGGTGCTCATGAGGTTTCGGATTTTCTAAGGTGTACCCATCTTTTTCAGGAATTTTCATAGGTGCTCATAAATTTGCTAATTTGTCTTATCAATACTATTAACTTCTCCGTTATCTCATGGGTGCTCACAAAACTTAAATGTCGATATATCTAATTATATATTTGTAAAAATGACAAAAACTACTTCCTCTGCTCCATATTAATCTATCGCGACATTTTCATTTTCACGTTTACCAATGTATTATTTATATTCGTAATATCTTTAGCTACGTGTTGCCAAAAAATTATTAAATTCAGATCATAATAAAAATATACAATGAGATGATTCCAAAGAGCTCCCGAATGACTATTTTTTATATATGTATAAAGCACCAAAACTATTCGTATAAGTGTTTGTGAATAGTGCTAGATTTCTGCAATTATATATATTTTTTGACAATAGAACAAGTTGTGCCTAGTTTTCCAGGTTAAACAAATTGATATAGGAAAAAAGGAAGTATAAAATAATAAATTGATAACTTTTTTTATATACTTTCAATAACTTTTGCAGATTTTTTTCATAACTTTTCTTGGAAAGACCTAGTATCACCTTTGTGAAAGCGTCTGACCAAAGACCTACTGCAAAAAAAAAAAAAATACAATTTTGTTTGTTTGTTGTTTTTTTTTTTGGCAACTACAAAAACCCGAATTACATAGAATCTGATGCCTGAGGATGGAGCTATCCACTTTTCACCTAAGGGGCGGGCCTATTATTACTCTCATGTCTCGTTTGGTTGTTATTTGATATGAACGAATATTTTGTGAAGAAAATTAGATAAATTGCAGTTAAGTTAGCACCACCATGAAAATGGATATTGATTTTTCTTCCAAACTTGTAAAATAATTCATTCTCATTACCATCATTTATAATCGACTATCAAATAACCCGTTAATATTTTAAAATTTACATAGGGGTAAAGACAAAGGGATTATCATATGTTATATGTACTTACACAATACATGGTCAATTGGTCATGCGAACGTTCCACACGTTCATGAACGCACATAGGCCTAGCCCTTCTAAGGCTACAAACATCCGCACAAGGGCCCATGCCCTAAAAGTTGTAGTTAGCTTATTGAAACAAGCTAATCGATTTTTTTTTTCCTTATAAAAAAATATTGAGGGTGTATCATTTCACCTTGCTCCCCTAATATATGTTGTTTGTGTCAATGTAGATCAATTTCTTTTTTCACTACAAAAAATGTGTTCAAGAAGAACAATTAAAATTGCCCTATTTGATACAAAATTTGTCTTCTTAGATTATAATGACAATTTTAGGATTGCCTTCATGTTGCCCTTGTAACCCCGTTGTATTAGGTTTCAAAGACAACTTTAGATGTTTTGCCCTCTTTGATTCAATTCAAAAAGGGCAAACAAAATTGCCTTAATTGATCGTCAACAAAGGCAATACATTTTGCTTTGCTTGATTTAAACACTTTATTTATTGTCAAATAGGGCAAAGTTTCAAAAATCTAAAAGGGCAAAGTAATCATATTGTCTTCATTGTTAATATCAATGAGTGCAAAAATAATTGCCCTTGTAGGCATCATTAAGTAAAACAATACTCATATTGCCCTCTTTAATCATGATAAGTTGCCCTCGTTGTGTGAGTTTCTTGTAGTGTTTGTGCTTAATGAGGCAAAACTTATACATCGATATATCTAATTATATATTTGTAAAAATGATAAAAAGTACTCCCTTTGTTATAGTTTATTTTTTACATTTTTATTTTGGGTGTTCCATTTTATTCTTTACACTTATTTTTTTACCTTTTTGTTTTTTTAATCACTGCCACTCATTTTCTCCATTTTTTCAACATTGAATTCTCTAATTCACATTAAAATTTACCTTGCCAAAAAAAATTCAAAAGTTTAAATTTATGTCTCCTAAATTGTTGCAAAATTCAAACAGGTTCAATAAAGACAAACGAAAGTAGTACATATTGAGACGAATACAATAACACTGGTAACCTTCAAACAAATTTTGTGAATGAAGTGATTGCTTTTTTGATCTTGTATTGCCGAGAAACTTCGGAGTAGCAACTAAAGTCAACTCTATTTGGAGCAGAGAATACGTTTCAATTCATTACCAGAAAAGAAAAAAAAAAAACAATAAAAAGGGTGTTGATTGGAATTTCAAACATGGCTTACTTCAACAAACAACGACCTCGTATAATAATAATAATAATAATGATGGATTATTGGGTTAATAATAATGGTGATGAATGAAGACTCTGCAATACATTATTAAAGGTTGGTGAATTCTGTACCTTAAAAATTGATTTTCGCACCCCACGTTTACAGTATTAACCCGCATTAATACTGAAAATATGGCGTGCGAAAATCAATTTTTGGGGTGCAGAAATCAGTTTCCATTATTAAACTTACGGTGGTACTAATAAGTAATAATTAATGATCTTTCATAAAGAAATGTAAATTAGTGACAATTTGCACATAAAAATTGGAGTACAATAATAAGATTGCGTATGATCAAAAGTGAATAATTATATGCTAATTTATATCAAAATTAATTGATACGGAGTACATAATTTGGGAAAAACACTATTTATATCATAAATTCAAAATATTGTGTAAAGAAAAGTAGAAATTCTTACATACATCCAGATGTATGATACATCTAATGGTAATTTTGCTCAGTTTAAAGTTTAAAATGAGCAATAAATTACCTTAAATGCACATAACTCTAAGTACATCCGGACGTATAGTAGATCCATTGAAAGAAAAAGTATATTCCACCACCACACCCACAATAATACACAAGATACATAACCAAAGTGTTAGAACATATTTGCGAGAATTTAGCAAATATGGACTTACAAAATGTTGTGAACTTAAAAAAAAAAAAAATGAAATTTCAACATGTAGAAAAATGAATCTTACCCAACTTTACATTGTCAACGGATCAACACAAAACCGTATAATTACGCACGGGCTAGATCACACATCCGCACGCTTATCTTCGGGGGTGGTTGCCCTTATCATTGGAAAGGGTGGTGTTTGTGATGGATCATCATCATTGTATATATAGGCAAATCCGCCGTGTTTAGTCACGTCCATACCTGCCATCTCATCTTTACTTGAGATTCTTAAGAGTCCGATGCTTTTAAGGGTCCAAAAGAGGGGTGCCATTAAGACTGAGACCCAACCAAGGATTACTAGAATTTGGACTATTTGAGCCGCTAGTAGTTTGCCCCCGCCACCCATGAATAGTCCGTAATGAGTCCGAGTATCCCCATAAACCTCCTTGACAAATTTCTCGGTGGCGAATAGGCCGGTAAAAATTAGGCCCCACGCACCGCACCCGCCGTGCAGTTGGGCTGCCTCGAGCGGGTCGTCGTATTTGAGCTTCTCGGCTAACTTATTAAACCCGATTAAAACCCAGGCTGATACAAACCCACAAATAATTGCGGCCCAAGGCTCGACAACCGAGCACCCGGCCGTAATAGCGGCAAGCCCACCTAAAAGCCCGTTACACACATCGGTCACATTCCAATGGCCCACCAATAACCTCTTACCAAATAAAGTAGTCAACCCAGCCGTAGATCCGGACAATGTGGTGGTGACAGCTGTCCTAGCAATGGCACTCCATTGACCATAAAACCCTCCGTTGTATGCTTTGACAATTCCCAAAAATGAACCCGGGTTAAACCCATACCAACCAAACCAAAGCAAGAAAGTTCCAAGAACAACCAAAGAAGCACTATGACCTCTCAAGACCACGGCCCGACCCGACCCATCGAACCGCCCGATCCTCGGGCCTTCGATGAAAGCCCCCCACAAACCCGCGATCCCGCCCACCATGTGGACCACGCCCGACCCGGCGAAATCAATAGCCCCGGTCCCGAACAAGAGGTTGTCGTCGGAGTTGAACGGACTGGCCCAGCCGTCACTGGACCAGAACCAATGGGCCACGACCGGGTAAACAAACCCGGTCAAAAAAGAAGAGTAAATAAGATAAGCTACGAATTTCGTACGCTCAGCGATCGAGCCGCTGGTAATACCAGCGGCCGCGATCGCAAATGCCCACTGATACAGAAACATGCTGTAGTCAGTGCCATCAGAAGGGACATCATTTAGGGCAAAAAAATGACGCCCGATAAACGGGTTCGATGGTGACCCGTAAGCGAAGGCGAACCCGAAAAGGTAATAAGAAACGGACCCGGCAGCGGCGTCGAGGACGTTGATAAGCATAATGTTCATAGAACTCTTGGCCCGAACCGACCCGGCACAAAGCATGGCAAACCCGAGTTGCATGGCAAAGACTAAGTAGGCCGAGAATAAAAGGAAGGTGGTGTCCACGGCGTATGTGACCGTTTCGAAACGGTCACATAAGTAGGTGGCAGCCGCGGTGGCGTTGGCCGAGCCGCCTAGCATAGGCAGCAGCTCGGTGTTACAAGACATGGTGGAGGGTGGTGGTTAGGTTAATAATAATAATTAGGAGAAAAAAAAAAATGTGTATATGGATTATTTGGTATTATTGTTAGTGTAATATACTTGGGTATGTAAGGACATACATACATAGATTGATTGATTGTTGTGAGAAGAAAGGGAATATCCCTATTGTTATATATATAGGGAGTAGTAATAACGTCATAGTCTAGTGAGATCAACATTGTATATTAATTTGTATATACATGAATCTATTATTTTGTTTATTTTTTGTGAATCTATTATCAAAATACCGGATCCGTCCTAAAAAATTTTCCATGGTTGTCGAAAAAACGACCACCGAAATCAAAATAATCTAGACCGTTGATTTTTTTTTAATGTTAATTGGTAATTTAGATTTGGCGTTTATTTTAAATAAAAATTTACTCCCTCCGTTTTTTATTAGATGTAACACTTTGACTTTTCACATTTGACGTGACACAATTTTGACCGACTATATCTTTAATTGTATAATTGTAAAAATTATAAAAAAAAATATATATATTTGGATAGTGTGTACCGATGAGACAAATCCAACAAGACCATACCCCGCTTGACTATATTTTACATTAAGTATAAATCGCTATTAATAGCTAAAGTGTGTTAGATGAATAGTAACAAAAGTCAAAGTGTTACGTCTAATAAAAAAACGGAGGGAGTACATTTTAAAATGTTTTTTTTTTTTGTATTTTTTTAAAAATATTTTTGGATTAAACTAAATTAATTCTAGATTTTGATAATTTATAAATTAAATTAAATATCTAAAATTAATCTAGATAAATTCAAAAATATTAAAAATGAACTAATGTTACATTAAAATAATAATTTGAAAATGTTTCTTTTTATTTAAAAAGTCAAATCTAATTACTAAGATTGATGGTCTATATTATTTTAACTTTGGAGGTCGTTTTTTCGACGACCATAAAAGAACAGTTAAAAATGCTCAAAATGCCTTTTCATTTCCTCTTGTTTTTAAGATAGTAGAATTTTTTGTCTTGTAGTTCGGATTTGGAGTTGGTTTTTGACCATTTATGTCATTGGTTAATGTAATTTTGAAGGTATGAATGTCTTTTTACACATGAATCATATTATTTAACTTAGGAATTGGACATTTATATTAAGATGGACTAAAAACATAAAATGGGGCTTCATTTTGGGACAAATAGGAGTAACAAGCTAGTATATTATGGAGTATAAAACTAAATATTATTACTCATATGTTATGTCCATCTGGCCAGAAAACTTAACACAAAACTATAAGAATTATTTTTGTTTTTGTGGAAAAAGAAATTCTTTTTAATTCTTTTCCAACATGTACGCCGGTAAGAAAATAGATGGTTGATAGGTGATATAGTGTTTGGTTTATCTCAATAAGTGATTTAGATTTTAGAATTATAGTTCGGAGTATATCAAAATTTTAATATATAAAATGGGGAGAATTTTACTATTTTTTACTAAATATTTAGGATCATATTAGTGATTAGCTATGTGCATTATTGTGAAAAAAGTTTTTTACATTTAATTGAACAAAATAAACGTGACAAAGAGCTGATTTTTAATGTTATTTTAAACGAAAGTAAATTGAAAACAGAAAATAAAGCAAAAGAAAAGGCCAAGTATATTATGGTGCATCCTCAATTTAGTGTGAATATTACATTACAAATTATGAAATTGATGATTTTTTTCCTACTAAGAACAAATGATAGGTGAAGTTTCAACATACTTCCATAAATAATTAAATATGACAAATATATGTACTCCGATCCCTCAATATGTTTTTTAATGTACTGTTTCATGTTAACTTTGAGTACTATTCATTATATAAACTTTGATCATTAATTAATACTTATACATAAAAAAAGGTGTATTTTTATTTAAAAAAAGAAAGAAAAAGAAAAATGTAGTCATATAAAAACTTGATTTATTCGTCACAGTATATGTACACTTTTGATTTTTTGTTGTTCATGTTTTAATTAACATTGCACGCTCATAAATATAAATTAATTTGTTCATGTATATTTATATCTTTAGTTATGTTTTAGTAAAAATAAATATTCTTTACTCATTGAAAATAATCAACTAAGACTCTAATTAACTATGTTTTTTCCTTGCAATAATATCAAAGATTTCGTTTAATTGTAAATTATTTTTAGATTCCATATAAGAACAATACATTTTGTTATGTCATGAAATAAACAACTCGATGGACTAAGTAGTTAGCTCTACGGCCTTTGTCAATTGTCATATAGTGTATGGTTTGGTTTTTGTTTTTTTATTTTCATTATATACGAAGTATATTTTTTTTTAACCCAATGAACATTTGTTATTCAAAATCTTCTTATTCATTCTTTGAGGATTACCAACATATAATTATTGGTTGTAAGTTTCATTAGCATTTATGTGAGCAATTGAGGATGAGGTCCTGGCTGGTTTGATTTTCACCGTACACATTTGTGAAGATTTATTCTATTCCTTCTTACATATTTGTGTGTTGGCTAAATTATATAGGCCGGATGATCTGCAGTACGACCCGGCTCAACGCTTAATATCCCACACATTATATACTAAAAAAATATAATAATTTAAGATTAATTGATTTTAATAAACCAACCTTTGAGGGATTCGCAAGTAATAAACCAAACTTTTAATTATTCGTTAATAAACCAACCTTTACGCCTAAATTTCTTTGAGTAAACCTTTTGACCTGTTACCTTCTAAACAGATAATTTTTTGTTCATTTTTTATTTAAAAAAAAATCATAAATTAAAAAAAAAAACACAGTACAACCACCCCCTGCTCGCCACCCCCACCTGCCCACCAACCACCCCCCCTGACCAACCACCCCCACCTGCCGCCGACCACCCCTACCCCTGCCCAACCACCCCCACCCCCGAAACCCCCCATCCCCAACCTCCCCACCCACCATAGCCACCATCCTCAAACACCGTACCCCCAACCTTCGACCCCCTCCCCACCCTCGAAACCCACACCTCCGGCCACCACTCTCCGACCTCAGCCACCTACCCCCTCCACGAGCCTCCACACCAAATTTTGAACCACCCCACCCCTTTACAACCCACCTGACCCGCACCCCTGCCCCTATTCCCGACCCCCCAGTCCCGGCCCATCGTCCTCTGAACCACCTCCCACCCCCATTACCGACCCCCCAACCTAAGAGATAGAAGTGGCGAGAGAGAAGAATCCGGCGATGGTGATGGTGGTGTTGTCTGTAATTGATGATGGTGGTGGTGGTGGTGGTGGTGTTGGTGAATGTGGAGGTCCTGGAGGAAGCAAGAGAGAGAAGGGTGGAATGAGGGAGGAGAGAGAAAAGGGTGGGGTAAAAAAATTCTGATTTTATTTTAATTGTTTTTTTAGACATTTTTTTATTAAAAAAAAACAATACACAAATGATATGCAGCCACGTGTCATGGTTACCTATTATTTTAGGTTTCAACCGGTAATGGTTCATTGGATGAAATTACCGGGTAAAGATTGGTTTATTAACGAATAATCAAAAGTTTGGTTTATTACTTGCGAATCCCTTAAAGGTTGGTTTATTAAAATCAATTAATCCAATAATTTATGTTATGTGGTATTCATGTCTAGCTCATTGTTACTCGATGTGAGATTCGTTAATCCATTTAGGCTATGTTTGTTTTAAAGGAACATATTTTTCAGAAAAACTATATTGTCATTTTTCTTTGTTTGTTTTTAAGGTGTTATCTGAGTTCAGACTTTTCACGACATTATCACCATGATACACATATTTACATATTTATTCAAACAATTGATATATAGTCCGTTTATCAATATTCCAATAGCTAATATTATTATAGGCTATAGCTTATACTTGTATAAGATTTCCAACTACTATACTTTCTTGGCCTTTAGGCTAAGATTTAGTAAATCTTTTCTTTCCATGATGATAATTTGTTTAATTAATTGATATTTGATTAATTAAATAAAGCTCATAATAAAAGTGAAAAACGATTAGACTAAATGTAGTAATTAGGAGCGTAATTACTACATTTAAAGACAAAGTGGTAATGTACGACAGACCTATAATACTATTGTGGGTTAGAGTTACGTTACTCCCTTCATTTTACTTTGCTTATTATGTATGAATTTTTTTATGAGAAAGAACTGATCAAAACGTTAAAAAATAAAATAAAACAGAGGGAATATAATTTTTTCCACTACGATAGTACTAATGATGCATTTTATGAACTTGTTTTGATTTTCAAAGAAGTTGCGTGTACGTTTAGAAGGGTTTCCCTCGAGCTCCGCTTGACGAGGAGATACTCACAAATCACTCAATTTTGAAGTCAAATGTTTATCCGTAAAACAGTTAGAGCTGGCAAAACGGGTTAACGGGTCGTGTTCATGTTAACTTTCGTGTCAGTTTCGGATTGTCCATTAATTATGTTAAAAGTTACACAAATGTAAAATACTTACTTTCTAAGACAATCGTGTCGAAACGGGTCAGTTTCGTGTCATTTCGTGCCGTGTCGTGTCGGTTTTGGGTTTCTTTCAGTAAATTTGTGTCGGGTTCGAATCGTGTTATCGTGTCGTGTCAGAAATTGCCAGCTCCACATTTAGATTTGAAATTAAAAATAAAAATACAATTAGTCAATTACAAACCATCACTTGTATTATCAATAAAATAAAAAAGTATTTAGGGATATTTTTATATATATTTAAAAAAAAAAAAAACAAACTTAAAGGACAAAAATATAATAAAAGAATACTAATAAAGCACTTAAACAAGAAAAATCAGAACTTTGATTTCTTTTTCTCTCTTCACCCTAGGCACAAAAGCATCAATCTCGTAAATCAACAAGAAAAATATAAATTGATCATACATACAATCAAGGCGCATTTGAAAATACAATATACAACAGCAAAATTTATTGAGACACTATAAAAGTTGAAAACATAACTACTAATAAATGAGCAATATGAACATTTAATTGAGTAAAATATTAAAATTATGTCTAATATGAACGTCAAATGATTACCAACGATAAATGAGCAATTTGAAAATAAACATAAAATATGTAACTGTTGGGTTTTGTAGAGATGGTTTTATGGAGTGGTCCAATTTTGAATGGTCATATCTCATAATATATACATGATTTTGAGGTGATTCAAGTTGGAGGTAATAGCTTGTTTCAAGAGCTTTCCGACGGTAGGTCATATGCTTGATTCGGATGAGAAACGAGAGAGTTATGGCCGTTTTACGAAGAGCTGGAAAGACAGTCTCGCGGGGTGCGACCAGGTTTTCGCGGGGTGCGAAACTGGGGGTTGCATGGTACTAAATTTTGGACAGTGGCTATCTCGCGGGGTGCGACCGAGATGTGGCGGGGTGCAACGCTGGCGTGTTCTGTTTTTTCGCTCGTGATATAAATACTCCTCTTTCCCCAAATCTGAAACAGAACAACAAGAACGCAAAGAAGCAAAAACCCTAAGATTGTAAACACTAGAAAGAGAGTTTGAGAGCAATCATGAGAGGGGTTTGGGTTGGGTCATACATTGAATGTTTGTTCCACAAATTATAAACACTAAGAGTTAGGGTTTGAGAGTTTGTGAGTGCATTGCAATGGTATGCCATTGATGCTTGAATTGTGTTGTTCATCATCTTCTTCATTGATTCACATAGTGCTAGTTGGTGGGTTTTTCTCCCAGTGTTCGGGTTTCCCACGGTAATTTCCTTGTGTTATTATTCTTGATTTCTCCATTGTTATTTGGTTTGCTTGCTTGTTTGTTTGAATATCCTCTTGGGTGATTGTTAATTGTTATTGTGGGTGATATAATCAAAAATTGGTAGTTAGAACACTTCGATCTTCCCTCTCAATTGGTATCAGAGTCGAGGTTGTTTCGATGCGTGTCGGGAAGGATTTTGTTGGCTAACTTGGTTTTTTGTGGTTGGAAAGTCCAAAACTTGATTTCCTTGTGTTAGGGTTTCAATTTTTTTGGTGTGTCATTGAAAATTTGAGTCTTTGGGTGCTATTTTAATTGGATCTAATTGAAGTAGTAAAGTCTTGAATTTTGTTGCTTGAATTAACAATGGAAGAGGGTAAAACAAGGATTGAGAAGTTTGATGGGAAAGATTTTGGCTTTTGGAAAATGCAAATTGAGGATTATTTGTATCAAAAGGATCTTCATCAACCTCTTGATGAAAAGAAACCAAGTAGTATGAATGAGGATGAATGGAAAGTGTTGGATAGGAAAGCACTAGGTGTTGTGAGATTGACATTGGCTCGGAGCGTGGCGTTTAATGTCAAGGATGAAAAAACAACGACGGGGTTGATGAAAACTTTATCAAGTATGTACGAAAAGCCCTCGGCGGTGAATAAGGTTTACTTGATGCGCCGGCTGTTTGACTTGAAGATGAATGAAGGTAGTTCCGCCGCGGAACACATGAATGAGTTCAATTCGATTTTGGGTCAATTGTCTTCGGTGGATATTAAGTTCGAAGATGAGGTTAAAGCACTAATATTGTTGTCATCTTTACCTTCGTCATGGGAAACGGTGGTGACCGCAATTAACAACTCTTGTGGCAAAGAGAAGCTAAAGTGTGATGATGTGAGGGATTTGATTTTGAGTGAGAGCACTCGAAGGAAGGAATCCGGGGATTCATCCGGTGAGGTCTACGCGTGTGATGGAAGGGGAAGACAACATGGTGGGAGTGCTAGTCATCATGGAAGATCGAAGAGTAGGGGGCCGGGAAAATCGAATGGTTCTAATGTGTTGTGTTGGAATTGTAATGAAAGGGGACATATAAGAAGTAAATGTCCTATGAAGAAGAAGGGGAATGCTAATGGGCAAGAAGATGATGGAGATGGTGAAGCTTCATCGGTGACGGATTATGGTTCCGATGCTTTGTGTGTAAGCTCGGGGTCCTCGTCGGATTCTTGGGTCCTTGATTCTGGTTCTTCGTATCACTCTACACCGTGCAAGGAGTTGTTTCGGACGCTTGATTCCGGAAAACATGGCAATGTTCACCTTGCTAATGGTGAGCATGTGGAGGTGTGTGGGAGTGGTGATGTGAGTGTGAAGCTCATGAATGGTGGTTTGTTGGAGTTGACGGATGTCAAGTATATCCCCAAGTTGAAGAAAAACTTGATATCGGTTGGTCAACTTGATAATGCCGGCTACAAGGTTGTGTTTGAGGAAGGCTCATGGAAAGTTGTCAAGGGAGCTCGTGTCGAAGCTCGTGGGACAAAGAATGGTACCTTGTACACCTCGGGAAGCACAAAAGTGGCGAGAAGAAGGGGATATGGTTCTTCACGTAAGGTGTCGTTTGGTCGAAATGCTATCGATAGTGGGTCATTGAACGAGAGCCGTGGCAAAGTCAGTGTCTCAATAGCGAAGAGGGACCAAGAAGCACATAAGTTGAAGACGACACACAACGGTGTTGTGTGTGAAAAGCAAGCAAAGGGTGATTTGTTCGGGTGGGAGCATCGAAGGAATGCTCGGAGAACAAATGAAAATTCCAAAGGCTTGGTTCGTAACACGAAGGGTTCCATGTCCGGGTGGGAGCATCGGAAGTATGCTTGGTCGGCGAAGGTAAAGTCCCTTGCTTTGTGTGATGTTGGTGATGATCCGAGGTTGGATGCAACCTCGGTGTTACTTCCTTGTTGAGTAGGAGGTGTGCTTGCACTATGGTGAAGAATGGAGATTATGATGATGTTGATTTGGTGGATTTTATCTCTTGTAAAACCAATCTCTAGGTGGGAGATTGTTGGGTTTTGTAGAGATGGTTTTATGGAGTGGTCCAACTTTGAATGGTCATATCTCACAATATATACATGATTTTGAGGTGATTCAAGTTGGAGGTAATAGCTTGTTTCAAGAGCTTTCCGACGGTAGGTCATATGCTTGATTCGGATGAGAAACGAGAGAGTTATGGCCGTTTTACAAAGAGCTGGAAAGACAGTCTCGCGGGGTGCGACCAGGTTTTCGCGGGGTGCGAAACTGGGGGTTGCTTGGTTCTAAATTTTGGACAGTGGCTATCTCGCGGGGTGCGACCGAGATGTCGCGGGGTGCGATGCTAGGGTGTTCTTTTTTTTCATTCGTGATATAAATACTCCTCTTTCTCCAAATCTGAAACAGAACAATAAGAACGCAAAGAAGCAAAAACCCTAAGATTGTAAACACTAGAAAGAGAGTTTGAGAGCAATCTTGAGAGGGGTTTGGGTTGGGTCATACATTGAATGTTTTTTCCACAAATTATAAACACTAAGAGTTAGGGTTTGAGAGTTTGTGAGTGCATTGCAATGGTATGCCATTGATGCTTGAATTGTGTTATTCATCATCTTCTTCATTGATTCACATAGTGCTAGTTGGTGGGTTTTTCTCCCGGTGCTCGGGTTTCCCACGGTAATTTCCTTGTGTTATTATTCTTAATTTCTCCATTGTTATTTGGTTTGCCTGCTTGTTTGTTTGAATATCCTCTTGGGTGATTGTTAATTGTTATTGTGGGTGATGTAATCACAAATTGGTAGTTAGAACACTTCGATTTTCCCTCTCAGTAACAAATGAGCAAAATTAGGCATGACAACAAATTAAACGACTATACGTGAAATGAGAAAAAAAATAAATATAGAAACAAACACACGTAATCCATCGAAATAAGCTCTCAAATTGTAAATAGTTGCAAGATTCCAAATTAAGATGGTGGAAAGTGTATCATATATAACATCTCATATCAAACAATTATGACTCGTTTACATTAGCTGAATAGAGATGAACTGAACTGAACTTAATAGAGATGTATTAATTGAACTAAACTGAACTGAACTGAACTTAATAGAGATGAACTGAACTGAATTGAATTTGATTTGAAGTAAACAAGCCCTTAGTAATGGGAATTGTTACTTGATTCCGATCTATTTTCAACAACAAAAATAGTACTCCCTCCGTAACGAATTACTAGCACCAATTTTTATTTTCAGGTGTAACAAAATACTTACAACAATTTTTTCCAATTTCATTTTATTCCTTTTTTGGTAAAAAAAAAAACAACACAATACCCCACTTACTTTTCTTTCTCTTACTTTTATCATATTACCACATAATACCCCATTTACTTTTCCTTCTCTTACTTTTCTTTCTCTTACTTTTATCATTATACCACCTAATACCACTATTACCTTATTTCACCTAGGAATTTGTGCTAGTACAAATGTTGCTAGTAATTCGTTACGGAGGGAGTAATATATACCGAACACACTCTTACATTTATTGGAGAAGGGGTTGGTGGAAATCGAACTGGACATTTCTCCAGCCTACACCTATCCGGTGAGTAGACTACCCACTAATAATAGGGACATTAAAATATTATTAAACTTATGAGTTGGATTTCACTACTAACATGAACCACAACACTTTATTCGTTGTGGGTAGTCAACCCGGTGAGTTATATGAAGGCTAAGTGCTGAAACCAAAGTTACAACCTGTTCTTAAAAAAGAAAAAATAAAATAAAATCCTTTGTTTAGATTATCAAGAGATAATTGTAGTGTTTAATTAATTAATTGATGCTTTATCCTCAAATTAACAGATCACTGAGCAAGGACATTACACAGTACAGTACATTTTTCATTAAAGCCATTAATTGTAGGCACGTTAGGATTAATTTGTTTTGGCAAAGTCCATGATCCCAATGCATGTATAATTTTATAGCAAATCTAGCTAGATTTAGATTTTCTATACATGGTTTATTGTTTTGGCATATAATGGTACAAGCCATTGTTTTAATTTGAGATTCTAATGTGCTATATATATGTACTTAAAAAAAAGTTTATTCACTACTCAATTAGTGATGATTAATTAGTGGTGATGACCGATAATTGATGATCACTGCGGGTTTTATCACTTTAATATTTAAAAGAAAGATGCATGGAGCTATGTTTACTTTATATTTGATCTGAATTATTTTAATCTAATCCACTCTGCTGAAATTTTGAATAAACATTTTTTTTACAATAATCCTTAAGAAAAAAGTTATCGAATAATGTCTAATTTCGAATAAACATTTTTTTTTACACTTGAACAACAATGAAGAAGACGAAGAGCAAAAAATAAAGCAGAGCAAAAGCAAGAATCTTACAGTAAGGAAAAGAGGTGAAGTCACCTCTCCAAAATAGAGTCAGTAGAGTATTTTTACAATTTAAACCAAAAGATAAGACTAAAGGACCCTTATATAAAGGAAAAAAAAAAGAAGAAGAAAAAAAAAAAAACAAACTAAAATACATTAACTCTTATACCCCCCCTCAAGCTTGGAAGATGAAATAAGTCCAAGCTTGCCACAAAAGGAGTAATGCTTTAAACTAGCAAGAGGTTTAGTCATTATATCAGCAAGTTGACTAGAGCTAGAAACATGAACAGTAGAAATAAAACCAGATTCTACTTGTTCTCTAATGTAGTGAACATCACGTTTAAGATGCTTTGTTCTTTCATGAAACTTAGGATCTTGAGCTAGTGTCTCAGCAGAAATGTTGTCACAATAAAGTTTGATAGGTAAAGGTACAGAAATTCGAAGGTCTTGTAACAATCCTTCGATCCAAACTAACTCACTAGCAGAGCTAGACATGCTCCTATACTCAGCCTCAGCCGAGCTTTTACTCACTGTAGACTGTTTCTTGGTCTTCCAAGAAACAAGGTTGCCTCCAAAGAAAATGGCATAAGAACTGAGAGATCTGCTACTGTATTGGCAAGAGCTCCAATTAGCATCACTGTAGCCCAATAAAGAAGTATCTGAACTGTACCTATACATTAAACCATAATCTAATGAGCCTTTCAAATATTTAAGAACATGCAAGGCTGCCTTAAGATGTGGTATTCTAGGGCTATGCATGAATTGACTTAAATGTTGAACAGAATAAGAAAGGTCAGGCCTAGTAATGCCTAAATATAAAAGTCGACCAATTAATTTTCTATAAACATGAGGAGAGCAAAGCAAATCACCAGTGTCTATGGATAACTTAAGGCCACTGGGAAGAGGAGTAGCAACAATAGAGCAATCTTGCATATTGCAATCATGAAGAATATCAAGAATGTATTTCTTTTGAGATAGAAACATACCTTCTTTGCATTTATTAATTTCAATACCAAGAAAGTAGTGAAGCTCACCCAAATCCTTTATGGTAAAGGCTTTATCCAAAACCTGCTTAACATAAGAAATTTGGGAACTAGAAGTACCTGTTATTAGAATGTCATCAACATAAACCAAAACTAAAAGAAAATGATTTTCACTATTCTTAGTAAATAAGGAATAATCCTGAGTGGATTGAATAAAACCTAAAGAAAATAGGAGATTTTTAAGCTCCTTGTTCCATTGACGAGAAGCTTGTTTAAGACCATAAATGGATTTCTTTAATCTACAAACTTGCCCATGAGAGGCTTTGGTGTAGCCTGGAGGAGGAACCATGTAAACTTCCTCATCAAGATGCCCATGTAAAAAGGCATTATTGATATCAAGTTGGTAAATCTGCCAGTTCTTTATACAAGCAAGAGCAATAATAATACGAACAGTAGCTAACTTAGCTACAGGGGAGAAGGTTAGATTATAATCCTCACCTTCCACTTGTTGATAACCAATAGCTACCAACCTAGCCTTATACCTCTCAATAGTACCATCAAACTTTAATTTTGTTTTAAAAACCCATTTAGAACCAATGGCATTTTTATCACAAGGTAAGTTAGTTAATTCCCAAGTGTTATTAGATTCTAAAGCAATTAATTCTTTGTTAATAGCTTCAACCCATTCAGGATGATTTTTGGCTTGATTATAAGTTCTAGGCTCAGCAATTAAATTAGAATTAACTGCAAAAGATTTAGATTCTGAATCAGAAGGAAGATTATTTGTTTTATGTGGTTTATAAGTACAGACATAGTCTTGAAATTTAATAGGAGGTTTAATTTGCCTAGAAGTTCTGTGATTATCATTATTTAAATCATTGTTTGAAGAATATTGAACTTGCAAAAAATCAGAACCATGAATAGGAGCCGAAGAGGAAGAATTAGAAGTATCTTCAATTTGAGAATTTTGATTATTATTAGAATTATGATGGAAAACAGGGGTATGCATTCTGTGTTCAGTGTCCACAACATGAAAATCTGTTTTAGGAGCATCATATTTTTTACAAGACAGATCTGTATTACCAAAGGACACCAATTGAGGAGCAAAATGAGGATCAAAATTAGGATGAGCATCATGTTTTTCATTTTTAAAAGGAAGTACTTTTTCATAAAAAACTACATCTCTTGAAATAAAGTGAGTATGTGAATCTAAGTCATATAATTTGTATGCTTTTTGACCATAAGGGTAGCCAATAAAGATGCATCTCCTAGCCTTAGGATCAAACTTGTCCTTTGTCCTATCCATATTGTAAGCATAACATAAACAACCAAAAACTCTTAGATTGCTATAATCAGGATCTTTATTATGTAGCATTTCAAAAGGAGTGTTCCATTTAAGAATTTTTGTAGGCATTTTATTAATTAAGTAAGTAGCAGTTAACAAGCAATCACCCCAAAATTTCTTAGGTAAATTAGCATGAAGTCTAAGAGCCCTAGATACCTCAAGAAGGTGTTTATGCTTACGCTCAACTCTACCATTTTGTTGTGGAACACCAACAGTGCTTCTTTGATGCAAAATACCTTTTTCATTAAACATTTTTAAACATTGACTTTGAACAAACTCAGTACCATTATCTGATCTAATTATTTTAACTTTCTTAGAAAATTGAGTTTCAACCATGTTTAAAAAATCAGAGATAGTCTTAAGAACTTGAAACTTATTTTGTAAAAGAACAGTCCAAGTGCATCTACTAAAATCATCAAGAATGGTCAAGAAATAATTTGCTCCATTCAAAGAATTAATCCTATAAGGTCCCCATAGATCAACATGTATTAAATCAAAACAAGAATTAGCTCTATTTTGACTAATTTTAAAAGGCAATTTGTGAAATTTGGAAAGTAAACAAATGTTGCAATTATATTCACTAAAGCCTTTACAATTACAAGAATCAATGTGTTTCATTTTGGACAAAGAAATATGTCCCATTCTAGCATGTAACAAATCAAGATCATCATTATTACATTTCTTATTCATGATAGAAGTAGCTGTTCTACTAGAATTGATATTATCATTAGTAGTTACTAAACTACAAATAGGAACTTTATTCATGACATCTATAGTCTTATTGTCATCAAGAACACTATGAATGTATTTTAGTTTGTTTTTCTTCAATTGATATATCAGCGGTCCATTGCTACGACCAAAACGTTCAGCCACATCTCTCCACAATTGAGCAGAAGCTGTAACATACTCAAAATCTTCAGCAATTTCTGGGTTCATGGAGCTCAAGATCCAACAAGTAACCATGTAATCCGCACATTTCCAACGCTCAAACTCTGTATCAGTTTCTAAAGGTTCTTTAATGGCGCCATTGATGAACCCTTCCTTATTCTTGGCTCCAAGAGCTCTTCTCACTGCACGACTCCATCTTCCATAGTTATTACCATTAAAAGGAACATGCACCAAGGATGAATTAGTTTTATCGGAGTTCGAAACATGTAAGGGATCTAGGTTTTTGGAATTGGGAGAATTTGTAATTGATGATGAAATTTCTTCAGCCATCAAATAGATCAAGGAAGAAAGAGACGAAGGAAAAAAAAAATTGAAAGAAAATTAAATCTCAAACAAGATACTGTGCTCTGATACCATGAACAACAATGAAGAAGACGAAGAGCAAAAAATAAAGCAGAGCAAAAGCAAGAATCTTACAGTAAGGAAAAGAGGTGAAGTCACCTCTCCAAAATAGAGTCAGTAGAGTATTTTTACAATTTAAACCAAAAGATAAGACGAAAGGACCCTTATATAAAGGAAAATAAAAAGAAGAAAAAAAAAAAAAAAAAACAAACTAAAATACATTAACTCTTATAACACTCAATTGAAACTGGTCATTTGACTTTGTTCTCTCACAATAAGGCTACAATTGCCAAACCTAAACAACTAACCTAAAAATTAACCAATTTATGGAAAGGGGGAATAATCTAATAATCTAGTAATTTTCGGGGTAGGTAAATAATTGTTGAAAGTTGAAATTTACAATTTTCTTTGTTTGAGCCCTCTATTGTTATGTTAGTAAGTTTATTGTCAGATCCTTCGATGGGATGATTTTTCAAAATAAATATACGTTTAAATTAATTTAATAAAAAGCTCTAAATTAATTGTAAAAATTTAAAATTAAATAAAATATTTTGATTAAAAGTTTAGTTAGACCAAAATTATATGTTTATGTTTATTTGTATTTTTGTGGCTTTGTCTTGTACCAAAATTTCATCGCAACCACCCATGCGGCTTGACTTAGTCATAGAAGCAAAATAACTTGAAATTCACACAATCATAGTGCAAAAAACTTTATACTAATAATGTTTGACTATATTAAAATAAAGTTAATGCCACCATGTTGACAATGAATAAAACCTAAATATTATTGGCTTATTCCAACTTGCAATGCTTTAAAATACTTTTATTTTATATTACTTTTTAAAATGGGAAATAACCAAGTGGAAGAAAAATGAATCAAAGAGACATAAAGATAGAATCTTTTAATTTTCATGATTATAATGGCTTTGTCAAGTGGCCAAGATTCATTAACTGCCTGGTTAGCTTAGCTTGCATCTTTTCATAAGCTGCCGTACCTTTCACTATATTTTTTTTGTTTTTTTTTATTGGACATAATATTGGGGCTAGGACTTAATTTCATGTATGCTTTTTGAGTTGTCTTTAATTGAGAAATTAATTATTGAGAATAATCAAACTACTTTATAACGGTAGAACAAATTTACTCTTCTCATTACCAATTGGTCGTAGAAATTACTAGCAAGAAAGTTCTTCGAACATATAAGTGGACTAAACTCTTCTATTGTATTTTGAATTGGCTAGTCCAAGCCCATTCCATCTGATCTGAAAATTTAACTTGATATTAGGGTAAATTGTAGACAAGTCTTTTCTAAATTGGGTATTAATTGATATGCTAAGGTAATTCGATAGGATGTCAATTCAATCTTCTAATTAAGATGATTGTTTCTGCCTTCGAACACTTAAACGAATGAAATAGGTAGTCACAATCTAATTTGTGATCTTGAGATTAAAAGTTGGATTTCCCAAAGCTTTACTTGGTGCTACCATGTCTTCCTAATATGTAGTGAGGTGCATAATTTTAAGATCGGGCCGATTGTATTTTTTATCCGAAAATTTAACTACGCGATAATCTAAAAGTTCGGATTTCTGATCCGCTTATTTGAATTTTAAAATTCAGAATTTGGGATTGAATACCACCGGATATCGGATCAGAATTAATGAAATTTGGATAATTAGAACTTTTGAATTAAAAACCAGATATAGGAATTTAAAACCGGATTATCTAAATTAAAAACCATATTCTCCAAATTTTCAATCCAGATTTCATATATTCAGTTTTTTGATTCGAATTTCCGATAAAAATTTGGTTTTCAAATAAAAATGGTTACAAAATTCATATTCAAAAATCCGATTTACTGATCCTGGTTTTTGAACTTAGCAGGATCATAAAATTCTTGATATGTTCCAGATTTTTGGATCGGATCCGGTATCTGAAAATGCGCAACCCTATTAATATGTGAATTGTGCTCGTATATATATAACAAACACTGTAATCTGCCTACAGGTAAAAATAGAACATTTATGCTATGCATTTAGAAAATATATATTATACATTTAAAATATTCATGTAATATATTTGAACACTTAATTTTATAAAGCACTCTATATATTAAAATTTACAAGTAAATCATAAATGTTTTGAATTCATAGTATAATTGTTCGGTTTTAAGGAAAGGACCATGATAATCCCCACCCACAAAATGCACTTATTTAACAAATTTTCATTGTCTTTCATTACTAAAGTAGAGTTTTGGACGTGCAAGAAGGAAGTATTTAGTCATTTTACTATATCTCTTTAATCGTAAAAACAAATGCCACAAACTGACAAACTACACGTAAAAAAATATATTAACATTGCATCATATATCATTGTAAAAACTTGAGGCCGCACAATGTACAGATTAAATATTTGAATCTAACTAGAAGATTACATATATTGTCTTTATAGCTATGTTATTAATTAATTAATTAATTAAGTAATTAGTACGGTACTTTAAACTTTGGGCTATAATTAAATACCGTATGATATAGTACGTAATCATATCATGGATTAGGAATTATATATGTGAGTTGACATTTCTTATACATCATCAAATTTCAACTGATTAATTGGTATTGATCCATTTAATTAATTAGTTAAATAAGTTAAATTTTATTTTAAATATAGTCTGTTACGAAACTCTGATAAATTTTTTTTGCTATCCACAATCGACATAACGTCTCACTGTCTCGTCATATTGGCTTACTAATTATATATATACTCTCAAAATTGTACTTAATTGGTTTAATAAATTGAAATAACTATTGTTAATCATTTTTTTTGAAAAATATTTGTTGATCATTATTGTTATAATAGATGCGAGAAATATAAAGTAAAGATAGATCAACAAGAATGAACTCGTGATTTACGTGGTTTGCCGATAATGAGTTGATGACGTCCACTGGTAGAGGAGAGAAAAAGTTCTATTGATCTTAAATAATTTCATAATAAAGTGATAGTGTAGAGTTACAGAGATTTGAAGTATATATATATAGACCTCCAAATAAAGATATAGAAAAATCCTAAAAAAAGACCAAAACCGAAATCCCTAAACATACGTGACAAATACCGCAACGGTCACAAATTAACAATAATATCACATCTTATTTCCCATTTCTAACAATCAAAAGTACTTAATTCTTACACACAGACATATATACAATCACAATTAGCTAAAAACTATTGATGAAAACTGCATAAAAACAAAATAACAGTGGTACGTAGTTACGTATTACATTTAAAAGGGTACATCAGAGGCCAGGCTAAAAGGATTACGCGTATTTTTCATATTAAGTTTTCAATATTTATGAAAATGTTATTAATGAGATACTTGTTTTCCTTTAACCATCTTATGCACCACTTTAATTGGGTTTCACCGGTACAAGCATATGATGAAAAGTCTAATTTTAATTATGTTCTTGAATTGCATTTGCAAGAGACCTAGCTAAAATAATTATGAGCCTTTACGGTCCGTTTGGTAACCGATCATTAAATTCTGTAATGAGAATGAAGTTAAATGTAGATTTGGAAGAAAAATCAATGTTCATTATTCTCAAGGTGATGCTAGTTTACCTTCAATTTATCTAACTAGTTTTTTGCGCATATAATGCATGCAATAATATTAAAATATTCGTTAACAACATTAGCCTGACAATAAAATTAATAAGCTCTCACATAATTTGAAAATTTTTACAATTAATTATACTTGCTATTTTTAAAATTATTATTACTTGTTTAAAGTAATAAAGTTATTAATGATGATTTCAAAAATCAAATTAAACATCGTTATGTAAGATTTTAGTACACAAATAACAAAATTGTCTCCCACTTGTTTAATTAACAGTTATGAAAGATGAGTAAGGGGAGTGTAGTAATCCACTAGGATACCGCCGCCACCTTCCCCTTCCCTTATACAAAATATAATAGAGATTTTCTTTACAAATATACATTCTCATCAAATATCACCCTCCCCATGCCATTGATAATGGATATTAATAGAAAATATACAGAATATTAAAGTTTGGGAATGATTATTTGTTTTGTGCGGGGTTACAATAAGGTTTTTTCCTTTAATTTGTTAAATTGTACTTTATTTAAAATCATTCCCATTAATTACCATAATTTAATATGAATAAACCCTAATGCCATCCCCTCAAAAAAAAAAAAAAAAAAACCAAAATGCCATAAGGGTCAATCATGCACCCAACTTGACCAATCTTAGATGTTTGAGACACCTAATTAAGATTAGGAAAAATTAATTTCAGTTAACTGATATAATTACATTGTCAGAGCTAGCTAGCTTGTAATGTAAATAAAATAGATTTGGAATATCAATTTTTTTAATGTCCAAAAAATTTCCGGATGTTATGGCTCATCGAAGTTGCAAACACATGGTTTAGTCGTAGAGTACAGTTCAAATGTTCTACTCTAAGCAATTACTCCATCCGTTTCAAAATAACTGCTCCACTTTGATCAAAATTGTAAGAGCGTTTTGGTGAAAGTGAAACAGTTATTTTTAAACAGATGGAGTATAAAACAATTAGAAATTTTAATTTGACATACTACTGATAACTGAAAAGCTTGCAAGAGACATAATATATGTACGTAGTAATATCATACTCCATTACTCCGTATATAATACTCGCTCTGTATGTTAATTTTTTTAAAAGGTAAGGTGTACATGGGCCGCACATATGAAACCTATCTCAGGAACATTATGGTGGCATAGCCCCGTGGGATGGGGTATGAGGGCTCGATCCCTTGCCGTGAAGCAAAGAGACCGCCGAGGATAGCTCTACTGAGCTAAATCCATGCCTCTATGATTTTTTATTTACTTTTTTACGTTGGCCAATGTACTTTTTATATCGTTAATATTTTTATTTTTTTTTTGAAGTTATATCGTTAATATTTTTAATTATGCAATAGTAGAAATTATAATAATTAAATATAAATAAAATACTCTTTAATACGAATCAAATAAAATTAAAACCTCATTTAATTGTATTTTTTCTTATTATATAGTAGAAAAAATTTACAATGTTGTCTTCAATTATGAATAGTGTCAACAGTAAAAGTTAAATATAGTACGTAATAAATTTACTGTACATAGAATATGATGATGTATTATAATCCTCCGTAACATATTAATTGCAACGATTTGACATTTTTTTTCTCTCTACTTTATGTCAAATCGTTACGTACAGTTAATATGTTACAAAAGAAATATATTTGAAAACTATATACTATGATGATTTTATATGAATAATATCAACATCATGAAGTAAGTCCAATGCAATGCTGTTCCCACAACTTTGAAGTATTAGTGGATGTAAAGAAATTTGAAACATCATAATTTTATAGAATAGGTCAATACATATATATATTACAGTTGTTTTGTATGAAAAAAAAATGAAATGGTTCATGAATCTGCTTGGAGATTCTCTCTACTAAATTCCATTTGCTGTAATTAGAAGAATCTTTTAGTTGAAAGATTCGCCACCTGATTCTTTTAGTTTACAAATACTTGGTAAAATGCTACTCAATATTATGTGCTGTTTCAATTAATCAAAATGGGTTGAAATTAATTTTATTTTTGGAGATAATAAATTAATTTTATTTAAACGCAATAGGACTCTTATTAGCAAAATTAGAGAGAGGATTATATATTATAGGACCCGATAAACATTTAATATATTTTCTAAATAGTTAAAATTACGGAATATTATATTATATATATGCATGCAAAAATCACGTTATTCGATTTAATTAATACTTATTTTAAGTCAATATCTCCATACTATTGGCTTCTTATATGCATGCAGGGTTGTTTAATTTTTAGCATTTTTAAAAAGTTAGTTTTTTAATTGAAAGTGTTAAAATTACATTCTCAATTGTGCTGACAAGTTAATACAACTTATTTTTATTTACTTTAGTAAATCATATATATTTGATCATAACAATGCAATAACAATTGTTATCAATTATGGACCAATAATAAAAATGTTCTATATAAATAAATAAATAAAACCTAATTAGCAAAATGAAACAAGATGCATGTTACCATATAAATACATCGATCAGTGTAATTAATGTTTTAATATTTTCGTTGTCTGAAGTTCTAGTTTAACAAACTTTGTTAGCTTTTTCCAAATATTTTTTATTACATATTCCACTCTATTAATGAAAATAATAAAAAGATGTTGTAAAAATCATAAGAATTTGACATTTTATTATATTCATTGAAACGAATTAAACGAGATTTCACATAATTAACCTTTTCATTTAGGATTTTTTGTCAGAAAAGACATTTTAAAACACTTTGTTTGTGAAAAAAAGACCTTATAAAAAAAAGGTTGTCAACCAAGACATTTTAAACGAGATTGTAGTAATTATTATATATAGTTATAATTTTTCTGATCTGATATGAACTTTTCTGATCTAATATAAATTTTTTTATTTGAAATGAATTTTCTGAAAATAAGCATTTAAGTTGAATCAAACGCAACCTAACCTTAAGCTAATTTAAAATAATGGATGCTCTATTAGTTTCGAAAATGACCTTAATGTTGTTATTTTCATAGATGGTGCGTTGACAAAATATAATTTTTCTTATATAAATTGTTGGCTTAATGTCATGGATTATGTCATACACCATACTTACGATGAAGATGTAAGTTTAATTTGCGTTGAATTTCAGCCTTGGTGGGAACAAAATAAGCACAAGTTCCTTTTGTTGGCAACTAATTTGTGTCATTTAAGCTAAGAGAGATCATTAAGTTGAAGTTGTAGTAAACTCTTAGCAAGCATCAATGCATCATCAAGTTGACTTGTGGGAAGTTTTTTTAATTGTTTTTGTTTTTAATTGTTATATAGGGCAACGTTCATATTGCTTTTTGTAATTAAATAGTAAACTTATAGCTTAATTAGAGCTAATAAGGTATAAGGTATATATATATATATATATATATATATATATATATACACATATATAGTTTATTGATAATATTACTCAGCTTACATTACTTTTAAAAAAAATAAATCTATAATTTAATTTGAATAATAATTTTTATCATTCTATTTCATAGTAGATAATAATTTATTAATTATATTCATTTTCCTCTTTTCAATTATTCATGCATAAAAAAAACTTTACAAAAGATTTTTTAAAATTATATAATATAAATTGATGGGAATAATCTCAACTTTGACCATTCTGCTCAAATTGGTCTCAGCTTTTAATTAACTAGGTATAATCCAAAGTATTTCCACATCTTCTCATTTTGGTTTGTGACCTATTGAGAAGTGTTAGTAATCGGTTCTATAGGTTAATATGATACTTTTGGATCAAATTTAATTATGAAAGTTTTAATTTAAATAAATATTAATTAAGTAGTTTATTTTAATCAAAGCTTAAATAATTTATCTAATTAAAGCTTAATATTAAATTAAATTTTTTAGCATATAATAGAAGATATTTCTATTTATTTTTTTTTCCAATTCTGACCTCAAATTCAGTTCTTAAGGCCCTTAAGGGTGAACCTGACCTTCATTATGCTAAAATGGAAATGTTTATTTCTAAAAAAGACGAGACATTTTTGGGCACTTAAAACGAGACATTCCTAACCATTTTTTTTTCAATTCGACCTAAATTTTAGTCCTTAGGGGCCAAACTGACCCTTATTATGCTAAATTGAAAATTTTCATTTCCCACGAAAATTGAGTCATTATTTTGGCACGCTAAATGTTATGTTTCCAATTTTTTTTGTCAATTCTGACCTTAATTCTTGCCCTAAAGGGCCAAACTAATCCTCATTATGCTAAATTAGAAATTTTTATTTCTCATGATTATTGAGAGCTTTTTAGGCACGCAAAACGAGACGGTTTATTATTTTTTGTCAATTCTGACCTTAAATCCAACCCTATGGATCAAATGGACCCTCATGCTAAACTAGTCCCTTAAGGGCTTAATTTAAGGTCGGAATTGATAAAAAAAAAAAAAAGCATAAATATCTCGTTTTGCTTGCCCAAAAAATATTTCAGTTTTCCTGAGAAATAAACATTTCCAGTTTTAGCATAACGAGGGTTTGATTGACCCTTATGGCATGGATTTGAGGTCAGAATTGAAAAAAAAAATCAGAAATGTCTCATATTGTGTGTGCCAAAAAATTAAATGGCTCATATTGCATGTCAAAAAGGTCAGAAAACTATTGCCTCCAAAATAGGTTGAAAAAATCAGTGCCGGAAATATCGATGGAAAACCGTTGCCAAAAAAGTAGGCAGGAACAAGGTGCCAAAAAATCGTTGGCGGACAAGTCGGCTGTAAAAACGTTGCCAGGAAAAATTCGACTGGAAAACCTTTGTCAGAAAAAATCGACGAGAAAACCTTTATCGAAAATATTCAGTTGAAAAATTGTTATTGAAAACCGTTGCCGAACCAGAAAAATCATTGTCTAAAGGAATAAAAAGGGAGAAGGAATGAGGAGAGATAAGATAGTGCAATTTAACCTAAAACACAAGTTACCGGTCATACGGACCAACATGAGATACCAAACGAATCATTATGGACAATAAAGGGGAAATTGAGATGATGTTTGTGGCAAAAAGTTTTATTTACATTATTGGATCTGCATAACTCCTTTAAAATGTGAGTCTTGATCTAAAAAAAAAACTCTTGTTCAATACACTATTTACCAAACACTACTCATATGGTTTATCTCTAAAAGTGATTCAAATCTCTCACAAAGCCTCAAATTTTATGTTCCTAATAGGGCAAAATCTAATTATATGACGAATTTCTCTGGCTAGATTGACCATCTTGTCCAAAAAGTGTTTGAGCTCAAGCTATATTTTGGTTCAAGCCTTATAGCCATTTCTGACCTTTTTAGTCTCAGCAATTATTCATGTCAATTTGTTATGGTTGAAGCTAAAGCTATTTATGCTTTTTTTTCCCCAAAAAACATGACTCTTCCTGAAGGATTTTAATGTATCAATCAACTTAGATGATGTAATCATAGAATGAGATAACTCTTTCTTTGATCCCTTCTTGGACGCTAAGTTCTCTTATTGCTTAGCATTAGATAAGTCAAATTATCTCTTCGAGAGAAAGAGATCTTGATTTTTACAACTGTCTACCTTTTCTCAAAAAAAAAAAATTCTTTCTTTGATCATTTGTAAAGCTAATTTGTTTTGAACCACCTTAAGATATTAATCCGATTTTATATCCTTATTATGCATACAAAAATTGAATTACATATTTGTTAACATATACTTTCACTACTTTAATACCTTGTTTTTACTCCTAATTAAGTTTACTCTAACAGTCCGTTTGATAGCCGGTCATAAATTGTTGTAATGGGAATGAATTTTAACTAAAATTGAAAGGAAAACCAACATTCATTTCCATGGAGGTGCTAGTTTAACTCCTATTTATCTAATTTTCTTCACAAATATCAATTCTCATCTAATATCATCCTCCCCCATGGTAATAAATCGTAATAGATAATAAGAAGAAAATTCAAGCTTAGGAATAAATATATATTTTCCATGGGAATTTTAAGGTTCATCCTTAACAAACTTACACTTTAAATCAATTATCATTACCACAATTTATCACCAACAACCAAACGGGCCGTAAGGGAAAGGGCTTTTCCAAACAAATTTAGGTATTGTTTGTTTGGATAGAAATAATTTGAGCAAAAGGAAGGTAAGCAAATGGTTATAAAACACTATTTTTACAATATTAGAATGTAAATTACACTTGAATTATACATGCCAGATAAATGGTAGTCAACTACCACATTACATAACAATTTATTGGCAACTCACAACCAAAACTTAGAACAACAATAGTCACTCATCCTTTGACTTGAGTTGTCTTGCAAGCAATGCCAATCCAATTGAAGCAAACCCAGACAAAAGCGTCGATGAATAGAAGATAACAAGCAGAAACACCCTCAAAGACTGTATTCAGGAGGGAAAATCGTGTTAATTAGGAAGTTATTCGATCTTAATCACGACAATATATAATTATAAAGATTATAGGCGAAATATTTCCAAAAACCTTTGCCAGCATCATTGCATTCTCATTTGCATACTGTAATGATGTATCTGGGGAGCTTTGAATTCCTTGACTTATTTGCCATGATAATATCCTGAATTAAAGAGAACAATATTGTCACAATTCAATGAAACATTGTTTTGTATGGCTATATGTGAGCTTTCACAAAACTGCCATAACAAGTTTTTCATTATAGTTTTCACTTTTCAGTATCAAATGCCATTAAGCATATATGAGTAAGTTTAAGAGTTGACTTATGAATCTATTATTATAAGCCATGAAATTCTTAGTTTCTCACACTTTCGTTTATTACACAAATCAAATGACATTTTTGTAAACTTGTTGAAATTATATTTCCAAAATACCTCCCCTATTATTTTGTCAGATGGTCTTACAGGATAATTTTTCTCTTTAAAAATGTAACTTTTGCGTATAAAACCATAACTTTTAATATAAAGCTTAACTAGTTTTGTAAAAAGTTAATGATGTAGAATATAAAGTTACAGTTTTTTAGTTAAGAGTTATGTCAGACCGTCATACAAGAGAAACTGTACATATATACTCCTAACTTTAACTCAAAATTAAGCAAATGCCATTGTGATTTTATCAATGTGAGAATCTGGGCATTACTCTAATAAAGACTAGAGCTTCACTCAGTAACTAGGGCACTTACCCAAAAACAACAGCGATAACTGCACCTATATTGGCCTTTTCGGGTGTCAATTCAACTTGAAGTTCTCCGAACTGCAGTCGAGATGAACATGCAAAAATCAAGATCAGTTGATGATAGAAAGCAATATTATCATGAAATACGGGAACAGAGGGTGGACGGGATGGAGGCAAAAGAGATAAAGAAGATATAGATTATGACCTTGAAAGTCCGAGTTTCATCTTTCCGGCGTTCTTCAGTTGATGTAGGCACTGCAGTTTCAGATAGAAGCTTCCCAGCAGACATCATTGACTTTGCAATCTATACTTGTTGCAAGTAGCCAAGAATACTGCTTTTTAGGAATGCATTATCTAAGAGTTAATTATATTAAGAAATGAAAACATGAACTGTTGCATAAGTAGTACATAACTATTTAATGATTCCATTTGATTTTAGTTAATCCCCAGAAAAAAAGTTGTTCTGCAGCTCAATGATATGTGCAGAATATTCAATACACTTCAGAGTTTAGAGCTTCACTTATTCAAACAATTTCAGCTTGAAGATCCTAAATATATTTATAAAAAATCAACATTTTAAATTAACATGTAAATAAGGGTTATTTTTTTGAAGTCAAAGAGGAAAAATGTCAAGTCATTACACATAACCTGTTACGGAGGTAGTATATTATTTAATTTTAAGTTAATCTAAATCAATTTTGCGTGAAACTATTTATTTGCTTTAGTATGTGAACAATACTATACTACATATATTATTCCATTTCTCCTAATAGAAAAAGAAATCATTATATTGATAGAATTTTGAAAATCTATTTCAAGCTAAGAGAAAATCGATTGCATTGGTTTGGGCATGTAACACGGAGACCCCATAGAGCACCGGTACGAAGAGTGGAAGAGTGGGATCAGGTGGATTTCAAACGTGGTAGGGGGAGACCGAAAATGACTTGGTGGGAAGGGGTTAGAAAAGATATGAAGCAGTTGGATTTACAAGAGATTGAGGCTCTCGACTGTGCGGGGTGGAGGAGGAAAATCTATATGGACGACCTCTCGGAATAATCACTTTGGTTCATGTAGCCGACCCCACTTATGGGAATAAGGCTTTGATTGATTGATTGATTTTAGAAAAAGTATTGCCCTACAATCTAAATATACAAATGATGAATAGAAAACATAGATTTGCTTAAAAAATAAAGGCATAAGATAAAAAGTTAAGGCTTCAAAATACCTTTTGTAATTCACCTTGACCATATTGGCCCATTGATTGAAATCTTCTTCCAGCAGATTGCAATCGTTTGCCAAAAGCTACAGAATAAAAGTCTAGAGGTTAAGCAATTCAGATTGACAAATCCAAAACCAATTTTTGCCTTTCAAATCTTACCTGATTTTGCACTTTCAGTCAAGGAAGTCTCCAACAAAGGAAGCTTCTTTGCTAATGCAGAAGAAGTAGAAGAATCAGCTGACTCCCATGCACGAGCTAAATTCAATAGCGTCTCCCCTAGCTCCTGGCCACACTGGAGGGAAAAAAATCACAAAAACAAATAGTTAGAGAAATCAAAGTAGCGATGATACTTATTGCAGATAGTTTGCGCTACTTTAAGATTCAGACATCAAGAATATATCTGAAGCATATCATGAGATAAAATTATGACTAGGAAACGCAACGACGACAACAATAAATTTGCAACCACGAGGATATAAACAGAGCCTCGATTTGATAGCATATATGACTTTTAATGCAATTTCTCAGATCTCGTATATTGAATAACTGCTAAAAGCTCAATAAGGGCTCGTTTACATTAGCTGAATAGAGCTGAACTGAAGTGTATTAATTGAACTAAACTGAACTAATAGAAGTGTATTAATTGAACTAAACTGAACTGAATATAATCTGAAGTAAACAAGCCCTAAGTAGATTGCTCTGTCCAAAATCATGAACGCGTGATGCATGAAAATGCGGCGCACCATGCAACAAGAAAATAAATGCACATTTGCCTCAGAAAACAAATTCAGCACATTCCCCTAGCCCATCCAAACCCCACAAAGCACATTTCACAAGAAAAACTTCAGAAAACAAATTCAGCAAGATAAAGATCACTTTCTTTAGTAGGGGAAGTAAATAAAGTAAACAGAAAGACAAATGAAATTCCAATAATGAAACCACCTTTCTGAAAAAGCTTAAATCTTCATCCCATAAACCTCTTTGAAACTTGTAAGCCAAAAAAAAAAAAATGATAGTCGTAGGTAGTCCTTAAAATATCCATAGCTTCAAATAATGGAGAGAACAGAAAAGCCCGAATTGCACCCCATCAAGCTTATAGACAAACTCAAATTTGCTTGTTTCATGACATTCATTTGCTCAAATGTAAGAATATCAGTGAGGGGTCTAAATAATTAATCTCCATGATTTTTTTTCACAAAAATCCATAATAGCTTCCTTAATATTGCAAGATCAAAATACATTTAGCTGCGGATTTTTATATCTTAAAAGAAAAATAAAAAAAATAAAAACAATGGGCCTATATAGGTCCCCTTCTTTCATCCAATATGGCTTCTTCCTAAATGGCACTTTTTCAACTCCCATCAATTCAATCTATCCAGAAACATCAATCATCAATTTTATTCCTTGTCATCCACAAATTTCACCTTCAATAGAGAATTTCCATCTTCCTATGACAACTCACAAATGAAGTTCAACTCTTTGGTCTTTCCTGAGAAGGGATAAATTCTTTGCTAACATGAAACTAGGACTACCTGAAACATTAAAACATGTACACCTACTTCAATCCGCTACTCCACATTTCCAGCGGCCCCAAAACCAAGGAACATGAGAATACAGGTACAATTCAAGATTAACAAAAAAAAGGCTTGCCAAGAAACTTTCATTCCACCCACAACTATGAAAAATTGATGTCCAAAGTTTCACTTTCAATCAACAAAGTAAGAAATCCCCTCATATAGAAATAAAGGAGACTAAAGCTCCGTTTACTAGAGCGTAAAATGTTTTCCTTAAAAATAGTTTTCCCATTTTACATCGTTTACTTTGGGTGAAAAAATAAAATGTAAATATTGGAGTGAAAACTCATTTTACACCATAATGCAAACATTTTCCCCCAAATTTGGGAGTAAAATGTATTTTCCGTGCAAGTAAACATTGGAAAATTTCTATGAAAATGAGTTTTCCAACATAAAATGTTTTCATGGAAAATGTTTTCATGGAAAATCATTTTACATCAAAAACATTTTACACCCAAGTAAACGGACCCTAAGATAATAATCCAAATCATAAGAGGGGACCAAAAGTAACCGAACAATTTACTCCAACTATTATTAAATCTTAATCGCTAATTGAGCTATGATCCTATTTCTAAAGTAGTTATACTTGGGCTAATGCCTAATTTTGTAAGCAACACATAATGTAAATTTTGTAAATAAAAGCAAATACAAATGACACATGTCACACACATACAGAAGGTGATTTGGCATGTAAAATAACCGAAATGCCATTTGCATTGTTAAAACATGCAGCACGGTTCTGAATTGCACAAACTTAGAAGAAAATAGCATGGCTAAACTATTAAGCCAGAATCCAACAACATAAACTCATTGTACTCAAAACTGAGCCTTTTAGATAATTATACCTGGATAGTATTGACTTTACTTTAATAACAAAATAAAGATGATACTCAATTCACAATTCATAGAAAAATGCAGCATAAAACACATTCAATAAATCTCAATGCTCACCTCGTCAAGAACTGGTCCATTTGAAAGGTCAAATGCAGCATCATTGAGCTGCAACAAACAAAAAAGGTTCTTCCATCATCATCATCATCAACAACACAAACTCAGAAATGGGTATTAGGAATTTTCCAACTTACTAACTTCAAAAAATAGGCAAAAAAGCAAAAAGGGCCTTCAAATTTCACTACAAAAATCATTGGAAGATTGGAAACTAATAATCTCACCTTTCACACTTATCCACTAATAATCTCACTTTTTCATATCGTATTCATCTATTGGAACTTTTTTTACAGTACCGACATAATTTAAGGTTAGTTTTAGAGGTCTATTGGGGTTAGAAACATGTGCCAAATCAACCGTGAGGCTGAATTTGGCGTGCTAAGCCCAACAGACCTCCAAAATTATTATTAAAAGGTTCAACAAATGAATACGATATGAAAAGGTGGATTATTCCCACATTTATGAAAGGTGCGATTATTAGTTTTCAATCTTCCAAAATCATTCTGTGAAAAAGGATGTTATCTTACATCAAGACGAAGGTCATTAGGAAGGTTGGCAAAGTAATCAGATGGCAAATCCAAATTAGCCTGCAAATTACCAAAACAAAATGAAGAACTCTAAAACGAGATGAACTTTATTAAATTGAAAAGCCAAAATAGAAGTAAAATTGAAGAAAAAGCTAACCGCCAATTGTTGAAGAAGGGTTTGAGGGTCAGGATTGAAGGATTTCTGGGAATCAGATTGAGTGATAGCAAATGCTACAGTGAGAGGTGGCACTTTGGGGACATGGGTTTTGAAGTTGATAGAATTTCTGAAGTGGGAATTTGAATATTTATCAAAAAACAATGGTTTTGAGGAACATAATTTGGTTGAAGAATGAAGAAGAAGAGGATGATGATACTGATTAAGAGAAGAAGAAGAAGAAGCCATGTTTTTACATTACATAGCAGAATCCAAGTGCAGGGAGTTGGGTCTTTTTTGGGTTCAAAACTGCCAAATAATTGGTGGGGTTGGACGATTTCATGATCAAATTTGTGGTGTTTGATAAAATTTTGTGGATATCTAATGGCCCACTATCAATGACCTGGCGGGTTACTGTGTTTTGCATCCATTTCATATACTCCCCCCATTTTTCTTGTTGCTCCATTCTCCTTAACACAAGTTTTGAGGAAAAAAAACATGTAAAGTATTAGTGTCCAACTAACTATGAAAAAGTAGAGGTATTTATTAAAAATATGATAAAATTAAAGGTAAATAGGTAGAATAAAGTGTGTGAATGACAAATATCTTGATAAAATAGGTAGAATAAGTGGGTGAATGACATATATGTTGATATAAAAGGTAGAATAAGTGGGTGTATGACAAATATGTTGATAAAATAGGTAGAATTTATGTGAGCCCCACATGTTTAGAAAATGTAACAAATTGAGACAACCAAATTTGGAAATGTAGCATTTAAAAAAATCAGAGGGAGTATTTGCCAAACTAAAATAAAAAAATTGTGAATTTATGACAAAATTTTGCGTAAATCAATGTAATAAATGAATAGTTATGGCTAGTGCCAGAGGTGTTCTTCAAATGTCCAAAGTTTCAAATTTTCTAATTCGAATTCAATTCGAAAATTTTCGCATATCCGAAATGAATTATCGAAAATTGGGGGAAAATACAGTTTGGATACTTGAATTTTCGGGTCGAATATGCCAGATCATGGATCCAATTGACCAAATCGGATCAAGTTAAATAGGAATGTGAAGATCATCTTACTAAAACATGAATTGAAAGAAGAGTTGAACTTAGATAATATGCATTGTGCATGTTTATTCTCTAAATTGCGTCAACTTATCTTATATTACAATTGGCAAGGGTGAAGCTAGACTAAGGTTTGAGTGATATTCTTTGCTTCACGGTGTTATGTTTGTTTGTTTATCTTGTGGATTTATCTTGTAGGTTTGAGTGATTTTTTTCCTAATGTTCTTACTCCATCTAAGATAGTTCTTTCCATTAAACACAACTACAGTTAAAGATGAAGTTGGATTATCAGAATGAGAAATGAAATAAGGATCTTGCATGCCTTGCATTGAGTAATCACTAAATGCTGAATTAACTACTGAATTGCTCGAATCAGCCATTGTTCTTGAATTCCAGATTCTTGAAGACCAGCAACAGAGCAACGATCCACAAGAAGAATTGCAGCAACCTCTACTGCACTCGTAAATTGGGACTCCAAATACCCTAAATCTTGAAATTTGGAGAAGAATTTGCACAGCAATTGTGCACAATTTGCAGAGAAAAAAAAAATCGATCCCCTATTTGGAGAAGGCTCTGATACCATGTAAACCGAGAAATATAGAATTGAGTGAAATGAATTATTATTATTATTATTATTGTAATTAAATGAATTACATGCAAAAGGAAGAGAAGGAAGAGATACATATATATATAGGCAGCTTAGAGAATTTAAAGAGAGAACTAACTCTTACAATTTAGACTAACTAACTAGGTAAATACCTAACTAACTAGTCAACTATCTTGTTTGTTGACTTATATAGGCAAGGAAAAGGTGATTGGTCTTTCAGTACTAGTGAATTTCATTGTGGCCATGCACCAGATGTTGGGTCTTCTTGAGTTAGAAAATTCTCTATAAGTGTTATTTTGTTTGAATTATGGATTTCTGATACGGGGAATCACGTGCTTCAATGTCAACATTTCTACTTTGGATGATGTTCACTGGATCTTTATGTTTTGTATGTTTGCTTTTGTTCTTGTGATATTTTTTCATCCGAGTGGACTACTTGTTAATATGTTCGATCTAAGGAATTCCTTGGTAGAGTTCATGTTTTGTCAATCTTGAGAACCTTGCCCCTACTATTGAAAATGATGCAAATTTGAAGGCAAATTCTTTTTTACAGGATGAGTTTGATGTGAAAGCATTTGTAAACGCCTCATAAGATGTTTTTGATCTAATAGTGAATCGTTGTATCATTTTGGGCACACTTAAACATGCAAGTGATAGGAAGATCTCTTTTTAATGCTTGCAATAACCCTTGGTTGCATTCAGATGTTTGAGATTAAACTACGATTACTTGAAGATGATCAAAGCTTAGAAACTCATGTTTCCATAAGGTCTCAACTTCAAGAAGAGAGGCTGATTCAACTTGTAGATAAATGTATGGTTCAAGAGCTTCAACACGACGAGTTATATGCTAAATTTGGCTCAAAAAGAATAGGTTATGAAAGTTTGATATTGAGATATCCCATGTTGCACGACCGTATTGTTCAGAAGTACACAGTTGTGTCAGATGTTTAGAATTGGTCTAAAAGTGTAGCAGCATCTCAAGATGATTGTTCATAAAACAACATCAAGACTATATTGAATCTTCAACAGACTTATACGAATTTAAATATTTTTTTAACAAGTTTTTAATCTTGTCATTGATTTACTTAATTCAATGGTCTATTAAGCTTCATATTAAGTCAAATTACATATAAATAATGTAATCAAATTTTGATGAATGAATTAAAGTTTTCTCTCTTTCTTTGGTGCTATGGGAACCTTTCCTCAAGTGGTAAAACAATCTTGGAAACTTTTGTAAAACTATTTCTACTCATTTATGGTTAGAAATTGATTAGGTCTTGTTGATAATTCTTGGTTGATTATTTTCACGTCCACATCTTGTACTCATGTTGTTTACTTGGTGACATTTTGGGTGATTATTTTTGGACAAATTACTGAAATTCAGTTGTCACATATTCCTCCGCAATGCATGCCACCACAATTTTCTTGTTCATTTAGAAGGTATTTCTTAACTAATGGGTTATTGAGCTTTCCCTGATTCATAAGAAATCATGTCCATTTATCATAAACTCAAAAAGAATTTATACATAACAATTAAAACAAAACTGATTCACCCCCCCCCCCCCCTTAAAAAAAACCAAAACAAAACTGATCTTGCTGAGGAATCAGACCAAGCAATTCTAAAGTCTAAAAACAACAATCTACAAAGGCAAAACAGAAGTTGGAAAGTTAACTATAACATGAGCTCACTAAATAATACATGTAATGTAACAATGGTCAATAATTTCTATTTGACACCTAATTAGTTATACAATCAATTCTTCAAATTGTGATTCCTAAAGACCTAAATTTGAAAGAAACCGAGCCTCAATTTCCAACTTTGGCAACCTTTCTTTGCTCTATTTGGCCCGTCAATGGGCATTGCATCTCCGTCCAGCTAATCGGTATCATTGTCTCACCTACAAAGCAAAACAAGGAAAAATGTCTAACCCAAAACAAAAAGGGAGAGAGAGAAGAAGAAGAACAAAGAAAAAGCAATTATCAGTACAAAAATTGTAAAACTCAGTTCACCAACCTGCACTGCTTTCAGCAGATACAACTCCCAACTCGTTCTTTGCCGTTGACAAGTGATATGCCCTTGCATCCCCCAAGGATAACTACGCAGATGTATTAAGGAACATACTGACAGTTATATTCACTAGCAAGTCTCCAATAAGATCGTTTCATGATGAAACAATTTGAAGGGAGAAGTTTTATATAAAACTTAACTGGTTATGTAAAATGTTGTAGTATGGTAAAAAGTTACAATTTTGTAGTTAAAAATTATGTCAAACCCGTTAGACGGATTGACAAGAGACTTGAGTATGTTCACAAAGTGGAAAGACTGAAAAAACAGTGAAAGATGACGACTAAAAGATAGAGAACGTTGTTGTGAATAAATGGTTTAAGATGATTAGGTAAGTCTGAAAATAGCCAGGTAGCCTGAGAGAGAGGAAAGTTCGGACCATTACAAGTCCAAAGGCAGTGTCATCAAAGACCAATTCATAATGGAAGGAATAGCTCTTGAATCTTCACTGAGTGTTTAGAATTTTATTTTTCTAAAATGAAAAGAGCTTTAAAGTATGAGATAACACAACTATGCTTTCAAAACAACACCAATCAGAAAAAAAATGAGATACTGCTTAAAGAAGAAAAGGCAAACATAGAAAACTTGTAGCATCAAGGATACAACTACTGCCCTCACAATATCACCGGCTCTGAATGATGCATGCATATCAACCTTGTCGATCTCAGTTGCTCTGACATCCTGCTGCCTGCCAAGGCACGATGTTTTTATACCAGTCAATCAATACCCACATAATATGTACGATAATAGGGTTGCAATTATGCAAGAAATTCAAGTTACCAAGTTCAATATCCGATTTTACTGTATACCATCCGTATTTTGGCCCAAATTTCCTATACTAACCCTCCCCCCTCCCCTTAACTGATCCCCACACTGAACCCTCCTGACACCCCCATACCCGTCCTTTTGCACCAACCCACCCCCCCCCCCCAACAACTTTTTTTCTTTCCTTTAATTTCTTTTCTTCTTTCTTTTTTACCCAATCCCTGAAACTTTTTTTTGTTTTGTTTTACTTTGTTTGGGTTACCCTCTATACATATGGATATTCAACCTATGTTCATTTCACCTTTCTTCCCTTTTACCCCTCTATATATTAAGCTCACTTCTTTCACCCTATGTTGAAGTACTAAGAATTCAAAAAATTGTTGGGTGTCTACAAAAAAAAAAGTGAAATATAATAAAATTCACACTTTAAAATTTTAATACTAATTTAATATTTTATCACTTTCATTTTTCATATTTTTACTAGAAGCGAGTAAGTGACGTGTCGACAACAACACTTATTTCGATGTTGGAAAGGTAAATTTCTTGATATTATTAAATGTTTTAATAACATAAATTTTCGTTATATGTTAAAATTTGGTTTGAATTACGTAAAAGTAATATAGATGTATAGCTCACATGAATTCATGTTTTGTTAAATTTTTAGGTAATATATGTAAAAAAATAATAATTTGTATTTAGACAACTAAGCAAGAATTAATGTTAATTTTAGGTTGTTACAATATTTATAATTTTTTTTAAAATAAGTTAGTAATTTTAGATGTATATGTTCAATATCTTTTTATTTATCAAAATGTATGAGTTATTAGAAGTACTAATTTAATTCTTCAATCAAATTTGATTATTATTTACTAATTAGTATTTATAAATAATAGTTTGTGTGAAGTTTTAAGTAATTAAACTATTAAAGTATAAACTTGAATTTAAAAGAAATTAAATTAATTTCACAGAAATGTTGAGAAAGTGTCAATTACACCACACATTACGTTCCTGCCATGGTCAGACATGTCAATTACACGTTTCCACCAAGGTAGTAATGTGTTTAGTAAATCATCACTTAAAACTCTTCAAAAAAAACCTAGCCGTCGTTTCTCTCTATTCTCTTTCTAAGGAAAAACCTTTCTTTTTCCTCCATTGTTTTGGGGCTACCATCAATTTTCTAAAGGTTGATGGTAAACCCCCTTTTCTCTTCTCTTTCTTCTGTTATTATTGTTTACAATAAGGCCCTATTTTATTCTCTTCATGAGATCTATTATTCTCTTTATGAGATCTATTATTCCATTTTATCGGATTTATCATTCTCCTTTGTGAAATTTTTGTCGGCCATATGTACTTGTTTTTCTTTGAAAACTAATTTATTGATGAAGAATAGCGCGGGATCACAACAGATTTTTGTACTTCCACTACATTCAAAAGAATCGAATCAAGATCTACTTCAAAACTATTGCAGATCGATAAAACCCCTCGCGAAAAGCTGTAAGAAGAAGCAACGATATGAAAGAGGAGCGACTGTACTAGCAGATATCTCTTATAGCGATCTAGGTTTTGTCAAAGTTGATTTTATTTTGATCTATTTTGATATGTATTTGGTTGTTATTGATTTTTATTGTAGATGTCGTATGACTTTCAATTAATGAATTAACCTTCCCTTTTGTTAAAAAAAAAAAAAAAAAGTAATGTGTTTTAGTACACATTTATGCTATGGTGAGAACATGTCAATTACACGTTTCTGTCATGATGGAAATGTGTAGTGAACACGTTAACGTGTAATGAACATACTCCTTCCATGGTGAAAACGTGCATTGAACAGTTCTATATGCACAGTTCGACTTGAACATCAGTTTCTGTATTTGAATCAGAGGTGCACCTGAATCCCCGATCGGTCACCAATATACCAACTCTCACTTCCCTCATAAACCACACATAGATGAGGAAATTAAATGTAACATATATCACCTCACTAGAAGTTTGGGAGAAATAACAATGCAGATATTTAATGTCTAACCCAAAACATGTACGGTGTACCTGATTATGCCAGTGAACTTCTCCCTAACAGCCTTGTTACTAACACACATGATATCTGCTGAAGCCGTTTTAGCTGTCACTTTTTTAACCTGTATTGAAGATGTATACTTCAGTTTTTTACTGAATCCGTTTTAGCTGTCACTAGAAGATGTCACTTTTTTACTAACACAACACAATGACATGAATAATTCAGTTGCAACACAGCTGATTTTTACCCCATAATAATGAAAGAACGCCAATTACAAAATGACATGGTGCATACGCAAGAATAAGTTGCAGCGCATAAGAGGGGGGGGAGGGGGGTTACTAACCCAACCTTATTACTCCCTACTTTCAACTTTTCTATTTGGTGGCAGGCAAAAAAAAAAAATTATACCAAGTGACATCCAACTCTAGTATATCACACATGGTAACCTTATTCCACTTAAATATGGTTAAATCACCCAACTAAAAGATTATTAAGAAAATTACTAACCTTGGCTAATTATCTTTTAAAACCCTACAAATTCATCTTCCTCCTCCACCGTGCTCCATGAGGACCACTCCCGCACCGCCACCACGACTTTCATAATCCTCTACCACAATCACCTACGACTGCGCCACTATCCTTCTCTCTCATCAATTGGTGATGGAAGATGATGATAATGACAGTTGGTGACAAGGGGTTGTTCGGCACTATGGCAGCAACAAATGGAAGTGGTGGTGGAATGGTTCAGCTGGAGTCCAACTGTTAGGACTTGGCGTGAAAGGAGACTATGCCAGCGTGGGTTGAGGAAGCCCAAATTGAGGTGGCGCGACGGTGCAAGAATCCAAAGTGATTCAGCGGTGGCTAACTAGATGCAGAAAACCCATGCGGTGGCTTCAGCGGTAATCTGGGTGTTGCGTGTCTGTAGGTTGGGTTATTGGGTTGCGCCTGGTAGCTGGGCTGCGTGGGTGTTGTAGTTACGACGGGCAACAAGGGCGGTTGTGTAGTGGTTGTGGTTGGGAGTAATTGATCCATGGTGGGTTATTGAGGTATGTGTATAATTTTTAATTAGGAACTTAGTTTTAAAAGGCGCAAGGCGCACCAAGGCGCAAATAGTCGTCGGAGCCTAGGCTCGAGGCGCAAGGCCAAGGCGCGCGCCTTTTGTAGGCGAGGCGCATGTATTTATATACTTATTTCAAATTAATTTTTTCTTTGATTGTAATATCTATAAAAAAGACCCTAATAATTTAAATATTGATATTTGTAAAGCTAAGGTAGTCTCAATTTGACAAAAAAATCAATCATTCTTCAACTTGTAAGTTAAATCTATGCTATTTTTTTAAGGCGCAAAGGCGCGTCTTACCAAAAAGCGCTCAAAGGCACATGAGGCGCGTGCCTTTCGGAGGTTGCTGAGCCTCGCTTAGCTAAAGCGCATTTCCCAGAGCCTGAGAGTGAGGCGCGCCTAGGCGCGCTTTTTAAAACTAAGATTAGGAAAGAGAAAAGGAAAAAAAAAAGTAAAATTAAGGATTAGCCAGGCTCTAAATGTCATAAGGTCACTATGTATAATATGCTAAAGTTGGATGTCAATTGGTATAATACTTTTTTTTCTGGCACCAAAGAGAAAGGTTTGAACGTATGAGGCTACCACGTAGAATTTCCCAAACATTTTCATGTGAAACACCAATGAAAACAACTTTATATAGGGGTATAGGACTCAAATCAAAGCAGAAAAATAACAGTATTCTGGCCAAAAGTTATCAGGGAAAAAAAACTTACACGGGAAAGGACAATACAACCAGGTTCAGGGACCGCACCATGCGCTTTGTGACCAGTTACCTCCACGACTGGCCTCTTTAGAAACATGAGTTGCAATTGTTAGCAAAGCAGTAAGCATTATCACTAAAAGAAGCCAATAGCTATATTTATCACCAACATTACAAAATGTCCCAACTCCCAACATTTATTGCATGCATAAGGCTATGTTTGGTTCAACGGATTTTTGCTGATTCGAACTTAGCTGAACTTATTTTTTCTGATCTGATATGAAATTATTATCTAATTTGACTAAATTTTGATTGCGCATATACGCTAATCCATAAAAAAATATATCAATTGAGATTTTATTTTATTTTTATTAATGAGTAGTTTCCAAATATGTAATTTTTATACTTCCTCCGTTTTTGAATTCTTGCAACAAATGAATTTTTTATCTCTCACAAATAATACCCATTTGTTGCAAGAATTCAAAAACGGAGGAAGTAATAATTTTTTGTTACGAAATCAAAGATATTTAAAGTATGAAAAAAAAATCAATTAAAATTAGCAAGTCTGATCTAAACTTATTTTTTCTGACCTGATGTGAACTTATATATTCTAATCTGATCTGAAATAAGTAATAAGTACATGAAATAAGGTAAACTAAACATAGCCTAAGCCCCTATTCTTCTGGACTTAATTGCTAAAATTTTAGTTAAGTCCAGTTCAGACAAATACAATTCAGTTGTCCAAAAGAATAGGGCCTAAGTTACCTAATAAAAGTTGAAAACCAGGGCACCAGCTTGTAAAGGCTTCCCCATTTGTTTGCATAAAAAACATCCTATACTTGCTTGGATGTTTCTGTAAACATAAAGCACCAAGTGTCTGCTCGATAGCCATTCTAAATTAAAGTAACAGCAAAAACTTTCCCTAGAGGTTGCTGGCCCTTGCAACCCTTGGCTAAGAAATTAAGAAGATAGCCCTAAATTGAGAAACATCTACACTTATATATAACTGAACAAAATCCCTTGACAGGACTGAAGATGGCTTCAACCCACCAAGCTCATGGTTATGGAGCAAGCAGTAATCACCAGAATGATCTAGATACACAGTGCTCCGATTTTCAAAAGATCTGAAATAAATCTTCCTGAAAAAAAGTGTTTGTGCTCCTCATTCTTCTTCTTCACCATAGCCTTAGTCCCAAATACACAGGGTTAGCTCCATGAACTAGTGCTAAGTCCCAAATACACAGGGTTAGCTCCATGAACTAGTGCTCATGGATGTGACAACATTTTACATCGGTTGTCATGAAACTACTGCACTCTTCTCCATTATGGCTTTATCCGGGCTCTAGACACTCTTTTTTCTGGCTTATAATATACGCCATTGCAATTCAACACATTGCGTTGAGAGCTCTCCAAAGTTGCTTTTTTACAATACTGTTCCCATTTTAGTCACCAAGTTTCAACGGAAATAATGTATAGCATAGAAAACTTTCATCACCTTTGACAATTTAAAACTTAGCTAGCCAAACATATGATTCCTCTCAATTCTTATGTTCAGAACCAAATAAAGTAAATATCTGCTCTTGCCTTCCCACCCCCTTCCTTTGCTTACCTTATCATTCATCTTTAAAAACCAAACCAAGGACTACATATTGAGTATCTGCAACTGTACTAGGAAAACAACAATTTCCTCCACATTCTTTGATTGATGATAGAAGGAAACTAGGAAAGTCTAGAAATACACTTCACAACAGAGGATATAATTTTCCAGCAGAGAAACTCAATTTCAGACCCTACACCTTACTTATGTTGATCATTTCCTTCATCCCATTGAAGCAAAATCAATCAGAATTCATTTCTTCATTTGTTTCATAGGGATATTAACCAGAAAAGAAAAGAAATAATAAAAAACCAACAACAATAACAAACAGTAAAACACTAAAACCCCATCAAACTCTATATCATCCAATAAAAAACAGAAAAGGCAAAACAAAAAAAAAAAAAGCTTGCCTATTTCAATTCAAATAATTCAATTCCACATAAATCCCCCCCCCCCCACCCCGTTTAAATTATAAAAAAAAATAAAAAAAAAACCCAATTAAACCCTAAAACAAAACAAACAATACAATACAGAAAAGAAGAGACCTTATCAGAAGAATCAGGAGGAGAAGGAGAGATAGAGAGATTGCCAGTAAGAGAAGCGTAGATGAATTGAACACCAGAAGCATCAGTAGCAGCATAAGTCCCTTTTCCAGCTTTATAATCTGCTGATTTTCCTACAATTTCACCTGGTGTCACTTTTTCACTCCTCTCTTCTTCCATTGTTCTTTTATATTCTCTCTGATTTTTTTTCCGGCGAAAGAAAATCGGCGATTTCAATGACCGGGCAAAATTTCAAGATGAAGCCGAGCCTTTGGAGAGGTTTTGGTTAGGGTTTTGCTAGAACCCTTGTTGCCAATTATTTCCCGCATATTTCAACTTTACTGACAGAGGTGATCTGCCCGGGCCGGGTTGAGTATAAAAAAAAAATCTACACTTATTGGCGGGACGGGCTGAAGATCGGGCCAAAATTCATGTTTTTGGGCATGACTCAACGGCTTTTCACCGGCCCGGCTATCTTCATAAAAAACAAAATTGAAAAAAATTATCTCATCTTTTGTTCAGCAAGGAAGCACGGTTACGTGTAAAATGTGAGGTGTTGCGCGTCGGGTACGGGTACGACACGTGAATTTCCGTATCGATACGACGATACATCAAAAAACTGTGTCTCTGTGTTTTTTAAAAAAATTGGGTACGGGTACGGCTGGGTACGGGACCTTCTCGCCTTCCTCTCTCCTCCAAGACTCTTCTCGACTCCTCCTCTCTCCTTGCTCAGCTATCGGAACCGACTCCAACCTCCACCACCGTTTGCACAGTTATCCCCAATAATGTGTCGCCTCTGCTCCTTCTCAATTGATGCTCTGCTCTGGTTGCTGCTCCGCTCATTTAGTCATTCTCCAAAAATGTTGCTTTTATTTTGATTTTGTTAATTAGTTAGATTAATTGTACACTATTAATTTTCTTTATTTTATGAAATCATAACCCCCTAAGTAGCATACTCAAATATCTGCATCGAATAAAAATACATAATTAAAGAAAATCTAAAATACAAAAATAAGATTCACATTTAAAACACACATGAGCTACCCCCGGAGGTGTTCCGGAGAAAGACTCTCCGACGCTCAAGTCACTTGGGAGTAGAGAGAGAAAGAATAAATAATTTGAGAGTGTTTAGTATTTCTTGGATACCTCATGCATTGCATGGAGATGGGTATTTATAGTGCATTTGGACGTAGGGAGAAAATTACCCGTGGTCAGTTGAGCTGAACCTGGTAGAGTAGGCTGAACTTGGTCAGCTACCCTGGACCTAGCTGGTTGGTATACCTTGGGCCTTGTAGGTGGACTTGGTTGGTGTTCCTTGGACCAGGCAGGTGCTTGAGCGTGGATTTAGTAGGATCAGGCCACGTGTATGAGACTTTATCCCATGTGTGGGTCTGGCCACGTTTGTTGGGCTTTCCTTGTGGTGTAGCTCTTCGGCTTGTTTTGAGGTTGGATTGGGCTTTATAATTATTGATTTGGCCCAATAATTAATGGGTGCATTTTGCCCCATCATTATGTTTCAAATTAAATGTAACAATCATTTTACACACATTTTAAGGAAGAGATTTAAAAGTGTAAACAAGCAAATTAATTAAATTTTCTTAATATATATAAGCATGTTTGAAATTATATGTTACTTAATTTTCTCATTTATATAGTTTGACCCAAACGGCCTGTTTGGTTGTTGGTTATAAATTGTGGTAATGGAAATAAGTTTATAGTGTAATTTTGTTAAAGAAGAACCTTATAATGCCCATGGAAAACATATTTTCATTCTCAAGCTTAAATTTTCTTCTCATTTTTCATTCTCGTCCATTATCATAGGGGAGGGTGGTATTAGATGCGAATGAATATTTGTGAAGAAAATTAGATAAATTGGAGTTAAACTAGTTACAACATGGGAATGAATTTTTATTTCCCTTCCAAATTTAGTTATAAATTCATTTCTATTACCATCGATCATTTATGACCGGCTACCAAACGGAATATTTATGAGAGAATGTTAGTAGTTAAGACTATTGTTATTAACTTTTACAATAAGAATTGGAAAAAAAGGAAATGAAGGCAAATCATGAAGATATATTTGATCTAGATGACAGGATGTGTTCACAATCAGGAGTTCAGGACCACACTATTAGTGGATGTCCAACCAGACAAAGACAATAAACTATAATGACTATTTTTTTGTTTAATTTGTGTTTAGGAAAAACTATTTAATTATTGAGATACATTTTTGGATTCGTATTACAAGTATTTTTTTTTCTTTTCAAGGATGTTGGTTTGAAGATTTTAGAGTTTTGACCACTAACTCTATTGGGTAAGTACGTAATTTTTTCTTTAGATTTTTTGAGAGAAAAAAGAAATGAATAATTTATCTGCATATTTAATTAACAAATTATTTTTAAAAATATTACTAGAAAAATATTCATAAATGTCATTTTACATAAGAAAAATGCTAAGCAATCATCTTTGTTCACGAACTAGCCTTGAGGTTAAAGTTGGAACAGATGAGTCGAACTCACCCCAACCCACGAATAGGGCACCCTGATGCCAAACTCCTCAAGCCAGATCAACTCCATAGATTTTCGATTTTATGGTGTCTACACGCGCGCTATGCACACAAAATGGATTGTTATTTTATTTTGGATCATAATAAAATCAAAACTTCTCAAGTTATCAAAATATGTAAGACAAATTCCTATCCTACGTTCTTCCCTTTAGGGGATTGAAGTTGGATGAATCTCCAGTTTTAACAGTCAATTTCTATGAAAAAAAAGTAATCATCTAACCACAACCTTTAAATTCTAAACTCTGAACTCTAATCACATACCAAACAAAACCGACGTGAAGATACAAATCATTTTTCCTCAGAAAAGTGATATATCACTAGCCATTAGTGGGACAAAATGATCCACTAATAGAGACGAAATGGGCATTTTAAAAATGAATGACCTCACCATGTGCAAATTTGTATTATTAACAAGTAACAACCTACCATGTTCATTTACAAGGCATTCACTATAAAGTATTATAGATTTTGATTTATATACCTACATGTATTAGTGGATTATTTGATCACTACTAGCTGCTAGTGACTTATTATCCCTCTTTTCCCTATTAAACTTCCACATACATCTATGTCCTATCCAACAAAGTTTTTTTTGTATGCACCCCGACTACATCTGGATCCGACTTGGGTTGCGCACCTGGCTTGTACACTACAAAAAAAAAAGCTTTTAGCGACGGAGCAAATCCGTTTCTAAATCGACTACATGTGGTGGGTGAGTCTCCCAATGAAAATTTCTGCATACAGTAGGGCTCGAACTCGAAACCCTCCTTAAGCGGTATCAAGTCCCTTACCACTTAAACAAACCTTCATTGGTTTATCTCACAAAGTTGATACCAATATGCCATTACCAAACACTTCACTATATTTCAAATACGACAATTGCACATGTACTATAGTTAAATTAGATGATGAATATGATAGGAGTACATCTTGTCAGTGGGATTTATTCCCTTTTGATCTTCAAACTTAAAATTATCCCATTTTACTGTTTAATGTTGCAACATGTTTAGGTAATGTTTACCAGGGTCGGGCAAAAAAATCTGGACCCGATTCCCGATCCGGTACCCGGTTTTTTAACCCGAAAAAGCGGGTACCCGATCCGGTTTTAAAAACCGGGTCGGATACCCGGTTTTACAAACCGGGTATCAGGTCGGGATTTTTTAAAACCGGATACCCGATACCCAGTTTTAATTATTAAAAAATAGTTTTTTTATTATTAAAAAAAGTTTTTTAGTTTAATTTAAAATTAATTTTTTATTATTATTATAAATACTTTTTTAAAATTTTAAAAAAAACAGTTTTTTTAAATTTAAAAAACAATTTTTTTAATTAAAAAAAAAAAAAACAGATTTTTTTTTAAAAAAACAAAAACAATTTTTTTATTTTTTATATTGAAAAACAGCTTTTTTTTTTAAAAAAAGTTGTATAAGAAAAAAAACCGGATCCGGATACCCGGTTCCCGGAACCGAATTTCCGGGTACCCGGATTATCCGGGTTGGATCCAGATCAAAAAAATTGTGACCCGAAAAATCGGGTACCTGATTTTCGGGTACCCGAATTTACCCACCTCTAATGTTTACGTAAGAGCTATAGATTTCACCTCTATCCTATGGCTACATACAAAGTCTACAATATAAAAGAGATTGAAGAGTTATATATAGATGAACTCATAAAACAAAATAAGAGAAGAAAGAGCAAGATGGAGGGTTAGAGGGAAAGGGATTTTCTGGGTGATAATCTGGGTTTGATCTTCATCTCTCCACTTCTTTTGGTAATTTCTGAGATAGAAATTTTCGCTGCGGTCTGTATACCTTTTCATCCAAAAAAACAAAGAAAGCTTTTTTTTTTCCACATCAATTAGGGTTGTGTTCTCTTCCACTTTTTTAATAGGTTTTAGAACCTATTAGGTTTAAACAGGTCACTTCATATTTGATAAGTTATAATCAGGTCAGATCTAATAAGTTATAATGATAATTTGTTGTTTCTTGCTTATTATGCGATATGTTTGACAAGCTTGTTGCTAACATATCAAAAATGACCTAGCAACTCTAACTAATATAGGTTGGAGAGTAGGGTCAAATCCATAGGGAGATACATATTTTCTCTTAAATCTAAAAAGTTCATATTATGTAAAAAGACTGGGAATTGATATTGGCACAACTAAATTTGATATGGGCACAACTTTTGTGAGAGGAGGATATGAATATGTGTTCTCACAATGGGTTGTGCCCATATCAAATTTAGTTGTGCTTGTGCCTATATCATTTTCCAAAAAGACCTTTGGCCTGGAAAATGAAATTAAACTAAAGAAAACAAAAGAGGAAGAGAGTAATAAAAATCAAAACTTTAGAGACCTAGGGTTTAGGTTCACTATGAATAAAATATCGAATTTATGAAAGATAAGTGTTCAATAATTCACAAATAAATTTTAACCAATATCTAACAGGCTCTCGCAATTTATTAGATCTATAGAATTAATCTAGCAGGCTCTCGCAATTTACTAGGTTAATTCCACCTAAAATCATCTTGAGTCTATATAGAATTTTCACCTCTCGGCTACCGACTCAATATTTACTCAAATCTATATGAAAAAGATCAGATTTTAGGAAGTTAAAATCAAATCATGAACTAAAGAACACATTAAATCAATCAACACATTAAATCAATCATAGATCTCCTAAAACCTAGAGGGGAGGAGATCTAAGCAAAGAAAACAATAAAGAATAAATCAAAAGACATAATCATAAACATAAACTAAATAAAAGAGAAGAAGAAATTACTAAACTTGCATAAGGAAATAACAAATCTTGAATTAAAGAAATCAAGAAAGCAATTAACAAAAGATAATAGGAAAAGAAAATAAAGCTTTAATCCTAAAACAAGGAAATAAAGAACGGTCCTAAGATAATTTATATGAGATTACAAAGGGGTATCTATAGGAAAAAAAAAAAAGAAGAAGCACAAGCCGTTTACAATAGGCCCGTGGTACTTTCTCGAGCCATATATATCTGACCAGTAACTTCAAATGGCCATAACTTCTTCGTTTCAAGTCGGAATTGGGCATGTGACATACCGTTGGAAAAATCTTTGAATCTATTTTCTAACGCCACCAAAATAGCTTCAGTCTGATATGCTATAGCTCAAGTTATGTTCAAAATAGTGAGAGGTGGTTAAAATCATTCGAATCGAATCGAACAACTTCAAGTCAATTCTTCACTAATTGTCACCACAACCTCTCCGACACTCACCATGACATCCAATGCTTCTCTAGCGCCTAGCTTGGCCTACTTTGATAATTTTTGTCTCATTTAGAACATCTTTTATCTAAATCCTGTAAAAAAAAAATGAAAAAGACACAAAAAAAACTCCAAATTGAATTATTAGTGGGAAAACGGTTCCTAAAAACATGGTTAGCACAATAAAACCATACAAAACAAGGGGGGAAAACGCATATCAAACCAAGTTATTAGTAATCCACTTGGACACCGCAAGTCCGCAACGGCCTCCCCCTTCCCTTATATAATAGAGATAAATAAGTTGAGTTAAGAATAAATGAGTTAAAAAGTACACTATTGAAGAGTTTTTTTTTTCATTTATTTGAATATATCAAATGATTAGACATTATTATATTCTACAAAAGCAACAAATCTTAATTTCCCACGCAATTGTAATTCCTAAGCATCATCAAATGTTGTTTGGTGTATCATGGGAAGTGTAAATTTTTGTGGAAAATTCTACGTATTTATCTAGGTTCTCTAGATAAGTAACTTCCTTCATTTTGTAAGAATTAGAAATTCTTAGGAATTGAAGTTGAACATCCCATGAATTAGGGCTCGTTTAATTTACATTAGCTGAATAGATATGAACTGAACTTAATAGAGATGAACTGAACTGAACTTAATAGAGATGAACTGAACTGAACTGAATAGTCAATCAAACAAAACCAAAAAAATTTCAAAGACTAGGAATTTTAATATCCAACGAAACCAAACAACAACAAATAATTTCAAAGCTTAGGAATTTTAACTTCCCATGCTAAATGATGTCAAACAAACAAGTCTCAATTTTTTCCCTAATCATTAAAATGACCAAAATACCCTTAAAAAAGTAGATTCAACTTCAATCTATAGCTTGGGGAAAAAGTAGTAAAAAAAACCCTAATTAAAGACATATACTTTTGTCCTTTTACTCATTATTATTGCTAATCATGTAACCTCTTTGTTAAAGGAAGATTACACCATGAGTCCATGACAAATTGGGCCACAAAGAACTTACATTGAAGGTGGGGTTCACGTGCATGCATAGACGACAAACCAACAAAAGAAGAAAAGGCACAAGGGGAAGTTACTGGAGCTTTCTTCGATCTTATCTTATGGATATTATTAATCATAAATAATGTATCCTGTGAGAAGATAACCCTAATTATTAATTCAAACTAAAAAATAGGGTTATGTCTCAATTTTTCGAACATGGCCGTCAGACATTAAATCGTAATTTCGAATCTTATTTTCATGCAAATATATTTATCGATTAAATTGAGTGTAGTAAGTTAATAATGTGTAGAATCTGACTCAAGGCCTATTATCGTCTTATTTTTTATTTTTTAAAACGGTTGCAAACAAAAAAATTTAGGTCATCAAGATCTTTAGAGTTGACCAGTCAAAAGGGTAAGAAGACTTGAAAAGTGTTTTATTTGAAAAAGTTGTTCACTTTGTGGTGGACTCAGACATGCAACGAACATATATACTGCCATGCGGCCCATGCCCTTTTCTCGTACCCTTCTTTGACTCCTACATATATTCATCATCCCCATGCCATTTTCATGCTTGTCACATTTACAAATTATTGGATCAAAAATATCTTTTATGATTACATTATATTATTGCTCAAGTTTAGACTATATTAAACTAACCCTCTATATTTGTGCACTAGTAAGAGTATTACTGAGTGAAGATAATAAATAATATCTTATAAGTATACGAGTTACTTCAATTTTTCTATTACCAATTGGTCTTGGAATGAGACCTCCTTAGACTCGTAAGGGTGTGTTCTTTGCACCTTAAAAAGTTTTAATTTAGATAATTTCAAATCTAATTAGTTGAAGAGAATAATGTATTTTAAGTGGATTGAACTTTCTTCCCCCATATTGAGTTACCCATATCGATTTAGGTTGTGTTCAGTTCGTCTGAAATTTTCTGATCTTATCTTATCTAAACTTTTTTATCTGATCTAAATTATTATTATTATTATTTGAAGGAATATTTCTGATCTGATTTTTTCTAATATGATCTGAATCTTTCTGATTTGATCTGATTTTTTTTTATCTAACCTGATTTTTTCTGATCTGATCTAAAATTTTTTGATCAGTTTTTTATTATAAGCACTAGAATACTTAAATAAGTTGAATTGAACAGAGCCTTATAGTAATATTCTATTAAATTTAACTTATAGTTAACTTATGTGAACCGATATAAAAAATTAATTATTTGTTAAGTTAATTGATATTTATCTAAACTAATTTGAATTTATTATTTGAACCGAAAAGAAGTTGAAGAGAATACCGCCTAAAAATATTTTCCCTCTGTAACATAAAGATTTCAACAAATATTTTTTTCACGCATTTCGAGGAAGCAATTTAAGGGTGTAAATGATCCAATTAATCATAATAATTTTGATATTAGTAACTTATAAACACATTCTTACTTGTATTAAAAACATTTTGATTAATTTTGTCGTTTACACCCATAAATCACTTCCTCAAAATCACTACAAAAAACTCACACAATGAGGGCAATTTATCATGATTAAAGAGGGCAATATGAGTATTGTTTTACTTAATGATGCCTACAAGGGCAATTATTTTTGCACTCATTGATATTAACAATGAAGACAATATGGTTATTTTGCCCTCTTACACTTTTGAAACTTTGCCCTATTTGACAATAAATAAAGTATTTAAATCAAGAAAAATAAAATTTATTGCCTTTGTTGATGATCAATGAAGGCAGTTTTGTTTGCCCTTTTTGAATTGAATCAAAGAGGGCAAAACATCTAAAATTGGCTTTGAAACCTAATACAACGGGGTTACAAGGGCAACATGAGGACAATACTAAAATTGTCATTATAACCTAAGAAGACAAATTTTGTATCAAATAGGGCAATATTAATTGTCCTTCTTGAACACATTTTTTGTAGTGAATGAATGAAAAAACAAATGTTAAAATCTTTATGTTACGGAAGGAGTATATGAAATTAACTCCTTTTGGTTCAAAGGGGTGTAGAAATATATTATAAAAGGTTCGTCATGGTATTGGTATATATATGAGTTTCAAAAGTTACAAATCTAACTAAGAGTTTATTAGATATCCACTTGTATTATATAAAAAATTAATACTTCGTACATCTTTAATTAGTTAGGTCATAACCAAATTAAACTAGCTAGTGATTGATCTTGAGGAAAAGGAGAACATACATTTTTTTTTTATTTTATTTTCTTTCTTGTTCACTATTATTCTATTAACAACCTTACAAGTTACAACTGCTTATAAGTTATTATAAAGTGTTAAAAGTATACATATATACTTAATTGTTTATATATATACAAGCTTTATGGATATGTATATTATTAATTACATCAAATGATCTGATCAGAAATTATTACCAATAGTCTTAGATTATTTTACCACTTAGAAAACATATTAAATTACTTCATATAATCCTTTTTTTTAATCAAAAAAGGTCTACAGATTTCGCAAACAAGCTGCTTTATCAAGAAACTACCTTGGCTGGGTGTCGAAACTCTAACCTCAAGGATCACGGGGGCATGCTCTACCAATTGAACTGCGTCCTTACCGATGCATATTATTATAATCATTGTTGTATACCTTATATCATTAGTTCAGTACTCCTACGGCCCGTTTGGTAACCGATTATAAATGACAGTAATGAGAATGTATTTTTAAGTAAATTTGGTAGGAAAATCAATATTCATCCCCATAGTTATACTAGCCTGCCTCCAATTTATCTATTTTTCTTCACAAAAATAAATTCCCATCTAAAACCACCTTTTCCACTAATAAGGAATGTTAATGAAAAATATAAAGTAAATTTAAATATAGGAATGAGAATGTGTTTCCATAGTGATTGTAACATGATTTTCATTCCTTGCTAAATATTATGATTTAACTTCATTCCCATTATAATGATTTATTATCAATATAAACCAAATGGGTTGTTAATGTGGTATATACATATCCATAATGTTCCGACTTTAATAATAACATGGAAATTAATTTAAACCCATAAAAAAAATTGAAAAATATTAAGATTATGAATTATGCATTACCAAGCGTAAAATTACAAATAAACGTTTCAAGAATTATGGAGCAGAGAAAGTATATAATTTAACAAGAATAAATGCATTAACCCTTGGAAAATAAATGGAGTTTCTGAGATAAACCATGTACTATATATTATACTCCATACAATAATACAATAATACAATATAATTGCTACACAGATTGTCAGAATTAAAATCTAACTTAAAGTACTCTTGTACATACTTAAACCCTTCTACTAGTGAAGTATTTCCAAGAATCTTGGAAAACAGATTAAACACTACTACTATAAGTTCTAATTAAATTGACCAAGTAAAATTAAGTTACTTTCAAAAGGAAAAAAAAAAGGAAGATTAATTAATTAAAGAAATTAAGTAATTATTGAGTTAATAATGTTAGTGGGAATTAAGGAGGATCAAACTTGTAGAATTTATCAACAGCAACAGAAACATCCCAAGTACAAGAAAGTCCCTTTGGAAAAATGACAATATCTCCTGCTCCAAACTCCACAGCTTCTTCAACTGATGATGATGATGATGATGATGATGATGATGATGATGGGTATGCTTTTACTTTACCTCTCACAAAATAACATGTTTCTGTTGCTTCATACTTAAGTGTCATTTTACCTGGTGGACATCCCCATCTGCACATTTCATTTATTTTCCACTCCATATCATTATTATTGTGATTCACATACCAATTAATAATCTTGTTTTTATACATAATAAATTAAAGCAAAAGAAAAAGGGAAAAAAGAATAATCAAGAAATGTGTATTGATGAAAAAAAGACAAGAAAAAAAAGATAGGTAAAATAAACTAACCACATTATCAATATCTATCATTGCAAGAGAATGAATGATATTTTAGAGAGTAAGATGTTCGAATTCTCATACCAACTAATAAGGGTGCGTTCTCTTCAACGTTTTTTTTATCAGGTCTCAAAATTTATCAGTTTTGAACATGTCAGATCAGGTGTGGTTAGGTTTAATAAGTTCTAATCAAGTTAGGATGAAGGTAAACAAGCAGCCCTCCATGGCCAAGATGGTCAATGAAAAAGACGAAACACAACATATGAATATTTTATATGTTGCATCTAACCTATTAGATAAAATTATACCAACGGTCTGTACGTTTCATATTATTTACAACAATTTGACATATTAAGGAGTAAATATGTCTAATCCTTGCAAATAATATGCAAAGCGAGATAACATAGAGAATGATATTGTAAGAGAAAACCTAAGCTAGGTTGTACTGAGTCGGATACAGGGATAAAAACAGATACTAAAAACAACATTAACAAAAGTATTAGTATCTCCCCAGCTAATATAGGGACAAATCCGGTACTGGAATGTAGTCAAATGAAGTACCCGTGCTACACAGTCGAAAACAAACACAAACTCAATTTTTTTTAAGGGTATCTAGCTAGCTAGTAAGATAGCTTTGAAGATAAAGATAAGAAAAACATACTTAGGCCAAGATTTGATGCCTAGTTCAGATAAACGAGCTTCAGAGGGGCTTCTCTCAATTATGATCTTCAAGTATGATTCTGATGCTGATCCCATTTATTTATTGTTTAATAATTTGTGTTAAAAAAAAAAGAATTTATTTAATTTTTGAAGGAAATTAAAATAAGGCTTCAAATGGGAGGAAAGAGGAACAAAAAAAAGAAGAAGAAGAAGAAGAAGAGTGTAGGATTATTATTTTGTGTTGGATAGCTATGGTTTATTTATAATGGCACAAGGGAGAATTGAGAAAGAAGGAGACAATAAAGAAAAGGAATAGAAAAGGGGGGAACAATGTGAAACCGTTTTTAATTTATTAGTATTATTATGAAATTTATATGTTTAATTTAGTGCATATAATATATACTTCCTCTGTCCTCTTATGTTTGATACATATTTTTACTTCCTCCGTTCCATATTAGTTGCAATATTGACAATTTGGACACTATTTATAATCACTCTTATAATTCAATTTTGTGCTTTATATATGTAAAAAAATATGGTCATGTGAGATCTTTTTTGAATTGTCTAAATGTGTTCTTTATTGTGATCTAATTTTTATAATTTTTGGTAGAACGGAATTAATGATATTACGAATATAAATTATACATTGGCAAGCGTGAAAAAAATAACGTTGCAACTAATATGGAGCTGAGGGAATAGGTTTTTTTAAAGGACTTTACTTTTTGCACATAGGTGTTTGTCTTTTTATGTAACTTTAAGAGAAATGTGGTAAATTTCAAAGAATAGACTAAAATCGAATATGTAGAAAATAAAAGGGGAAGATGAAATACATGATAGAGTAAAGAAATACTCCCTCCCTAACATAATTCTGACAACAAGTTATTTTTCACGCATTTCAAGGAAGCAATTTAAGGGTGTAAACGAACAAATTAATCAAAATGGTTTTAATACAAGTAAGATTGAGATCATAAATTACTAATTTTTAAATTTTTTTTGATCAATTTATTCGTTTACACCCTTAAATCGCTTCCTTGAAATGTGTGGAAAAAAATTTATTACCAGAATTATGTTACGGAGGGAGTACCTTATTAGAAGATTGCCCCACCATAGTGTGAAATCAAATATTCTACCCCATATTCTTCATGTGTTGCATTTTTTTTTTTTGTCTGTAAACGCCACGAGTTTCATCCAAGGTTCCTATCTCACACTGAGATAATGGGTCATTCTTAACTTTATGTGCTCCACATGTAAGTATATTTATGTATACTTAGAGATTGAGGCTTGCGTCGTATATAAGTTTTTCGAACAACAGGAGAGAAATTAAACCTCATCGCATCATGTATCTGCAAGCAATCCTTATCAGATCAGGTCCCTTTCAGGTGTGTTGTGTCAATTCAAATGATTTGATCTAATCATCTGTCAATATAGTATGACTCGAGCTCTGGCTAACACCATTCAATTCAATATGGCCAATAAAAATTGTACCAACACCACCATAACAATTGTACCAACACCATTAATTTTTTTGTTAGGAAGAAATTAAAAAAATAAAAATCAAATCAGTGAATAATAATAATGCTCGATCTTGACATGCATACAACAAAGCTTTTTATTGAGTTAGAAAGGGTACGTAATATAGTCCACATAGACCATACTTGACATCCCATTTTTTCAAGGACAAAACATATACTATATCTAAGTTAATTTTAATGTAACAATTAGATATTTGTACCTCTATTTTATATTACATTGTTGCATATAAAATTAACAGAGGCAGTACAAGAAATTATTAGCTTTTTCTAGCTTGAGTAGCCACCAAGTGAGTTTTCAACACACACATGCATGAGAAAACCTTACAACACTTAAAGAAGGGAATAAATATCCGCACGTACTCATCATTTTTATATTCACACTCCATTTTAATTGATTTTTCTACTATTCATGTGTTTTGTTGGAAGTGTGGATATAAAACTGAGGCGAACGGATATCAGTTCCTCGTATATACGGATATAAAACAACACATACATATATGGGGTTCAGCAATAAGCTAAGTTTGGGGAATTCAGTTGCGTGACTTATTAGTTAACTCTTAACAATTAATTAAGGAGTCAATAAAGTTGATAATCTTGCAGGTTATTAGTAGTCGATCTAATAAGGGTTAGCCTATGGGCTAATTAAGTAATTATTTCACCTAATAGGGCATGGGATATATATATACACACACGCACAAATTAAAAGCTAGATTTTCATGTTCCATGTATGAAAATTAATTAAAAATGGAACCCCGTTAAGCTTGTGTGTGGTTTAACTCTCCTCCAACTAACCTAAGTTAGTAAACTTTATCGATTCTCCCTACTCTCTCATTATCTAAAAACCTAGCTTTTTTCTGCCCCTCTTACTTTTTGTACTATTTTTTTTATTTATATCAATAATAAATTCTCATTCTCTCTCTAGTAAAGAATTTTACTACCCATATATTGGGTTAATACTTATATCTACCCATTTTAAGGTTTTATTTCTCTCTTTGTGAGAGTTTAAGGTTAAGGTTTCATTTTTCAGTGGAAGATTTAATTTGTTAATGAAGATTTGTCCGGGATTGCAACAGATCAGATCTCGATTTTACGTCTACAATGAATCAGGTCAAATTTTGCTCAGAAAACAACAGATCCTCGTTGAAAGCTGATGTGGAAGAAAGTATTCATCATTGCCCGATCTTATATACTACAATGATCATAGTACAATTATGTTCAATTTGAATACTATTCTATTCAAATTGCTTTGTATTCGTTAGTTTTGATCTCTATTGTAAATGTCGTATATATAATTCTTTTGTCAATGAATTATTTTTCTAAATTAAAAGAAAGCAATAGCTACCACCATCATGTCATCATGATATGATGATGATGATGATGATGATGATGATGATCCAGATATATGAGATGAGAATATATCATCCATGCACGCTTGCTTCTTGGTAACCACGATCACCGTACCAAATATTCCTTATATGTGCATGTTTTGATGTTAGTGTATCGGATAGATACAATAAAGAAGCTAAGAAAATGAGTTCTACTCTACTTTCTTGGTTGAGACAAACAACCACACCCAATATACATATATGTATAGTACTATCAAATACGCTTTTTGTTCATCACTATGACATCTTTACTTCCTTCTAGCTACCATACAACTTGTAGTTATTACTCCCTTCGTCCTATATTAGTTGCTACATTTTGAAAATAGGCACTATTTATTTGTAAACTTTGACTGCTTATAATTTCGTGTACATAAAGAAAAATATAGTCATGATAGATCTAGTTTGATTCGTCTCACTATGTACTTTTCAAACATATAATTTTTATAATTTTTTATTATGTGTAGTTCAAGATATTTTAATTTAAAGTCGTGTATTGGGAGATGTGAAAAAGAGAATGTATAACAAGTAATTTGGGACAGAGGGAATACTTACTTTCATCCCAAGTTAAATTACCTATGTTGATATCAGTAAAAATTACCAAAAAAAAAAAAAAACAACTATGTACTATTGATGTTTGTAATATAAGGAAATACTTTATACTTTCATAGGGCATTAGGCTTATGTGTTGACATATTCCTTTTATGTTTTGATGATGACATAAACCTCAAACTTAATTACTAATAAGTATTTTTGAGTTCTTGGAGAATTTTAGATCTTGAAGATAAATAAGCATTGAAGATTCAAACATAAAGATTCAATCATTTGAAGAAACAAGATGGTGATTCAAGTGAAGGTTCGAATTATGGATCAAAGATGTTGCTGTCAAGTTTCTACAGAGAAATCAGAGAAGTTCCTGAAGAGAATTCAGCAAGGAACATGAGAAGAACTTCAAGTATTCCAACGAATTACTTGTTGAAGAGAAGAGAAGCATCCATGAATGTTATAATAATGTAATGTTCTAGGGTAAATGTAAGTATATTAATGCATTTAAGTCTGGTTGGAACTTAGTCGTGTCTGTCAGAGGAACTTTGGGTCATGTTCCTAGAGGAACTTGTGTCGAGTCAGTTGGTTATTATGGTCCACGACTTTTGCTACTTTTTAGGGTCAGTTTAAACAACCTTTTGACTGTTTTAATTTGTTTAAAATGTTCAAAAGATGACTGAAATTGTGCTCCCTTAATTTTAGGAGTAGTTAGTAAGTAAATTTTGAATTAGTTAGTAGTCAAGTTAGTCTCCTAGTTTTTAGGACTAGGTTGGTTATTTATTAATTCTGATTTTTTTTAGTTTTGTTATTGTTATAAAAATTAATTTAAAAATAAAAAAAAGGAAAAATTCGGAAAAATAAAAAAAGTAAAAAACCGTTTTTTATTTTAACTAAGTTTTTTTTTGGTTAGTTACTTAACTTGTTATTTCTGATTTTTTGGGTCAAAAAATTAGGTTAGTGGGTTGTTTAATTAGTGAGTCAAAATTAGGGGGGTGTGTGAGAGTGGTGGACGTGAGAGTGGTAGTGTGGGGGTGGTTAATTAGGCTTTTTCTTCAAGAAATTGTAATAACCATTCACCCATATATACACATATAATTCTGAATTTTTAGATACACACAACAAGAGCATACTTTCAGATTTATATTAATTTGAGTTTTGTGTCAAAAAGTTCCATAGTTCCAATCCAGTTTCTTACATGCATTTCAATATACTAGAGTTATTATTTTGAGTTGTAATTGAGAAAAAGAAAAGAGAAGTGTGAGAACTTAGAGAGAACAGAGAAGAAAGGGAAGTGAGAATAGCAAAGAAAGAGAAAGAGAAAAGAAAGAGAGAAAGAGTATAGAATCGTAAGTTCCTACAGGAACTCACGAGGTCCAGAGAGAAGTTTAGGATTGTAATAGTTTACAAGGCCTTTATATAAAAGTGGAGTTTTTCTTCCGTGGGCCAGGAAGTTTTTCTCTTTGAAATTTGTCTCTTTACATTTCGTTTTTCTCAAAGTTCCTTTCGATTTTTAATTCTGACGAAAATTTGTGCTATAAGTTTCTCACAGCAATTCACCCCCCTCTTGCCGTGTTCCTACAGGAATAACATTATGGGATTAAAATATTTCCATAGGAGAACGTTAAGGCAAGCTATGATGTTTGTGGGTTCATCATAGCTTGCCAAAATATTTTGTCCATCATGTTTGTTTTTGAGGCGATAACCATTAACTATGACAAAGATGTTATAGTCATTGGTTGGATGTAGTACAATCTTTCATGTAAAAAAGTCTAGAGTACCCCATTCTATGAGATAAATGTAATTATGTGGGATATGCTATTAATGATATAGAATATGAAATCGATATGGTATAAGATATGATATGTAAAAGGGCGAACATGTCTTTTTATGGAAAAAATTATTATGGGCCTATGCATAAATCATTATATTGCGAATTTTCTATATATTGCCGGTATGTGTCCATTGGTCCATCATAATAAGATAAGTATGAAGTCTATTATTCCCCCTAAACAAAATAAAAAAACTTATGACAAATATTTCATAAGAAATTATTACTTATGAGAGATAATCTCTACCACTATAACTTTAATATTCACATTATTTGTCCGCTTTATATAAACAACATAAGGAAACACAAGACCATCTGTTTTGTCCAACACTGTAACGACCCGGAATTTTGGGCCAGAAAATTTCGCGGTTGTTAATGTTATTTATTCAGTTTTAGTCCAAAAGGGCCATTAAAATTGGACTATTTTTATTTTTAGCCCAATCCTTTCTCTTCCAAATTGGGCCAAAGACCCAATTTTTCTTTCTTTTTCTATTGGGCCGGTTCCTTCCTTTTTTATTTGGGTCAATATTATTTTGTTTTAATTGATTAAATATTAATTATTATTTTGGATAATTAATTAATTTAATTAATTTGAATTATCTAATTACCCATTCCAAGTTGTTATTTGACCACAACCAATTTACCCCCTCTTTCTCTATGTACACGGCAGAATGGGAGTGTAGGGTTTTTTGTTTTTTTTTTTATTATTTTCTTTATATATAGGACCCCTTCACTTCTTTTGGGTCCTATTTGTTAATTGCTCCATAAACCCTAAAGAATTCTCCACCTTTTTCCTCCTTAAACCAGCCGAACCTATTGATCACTAAGTGGTGATCTTTGCCTTGGAATTTTTGCGATCTAGGGTAACTAGCTTTCCTCTTTAATTAATGGGTAGCAATTCACATAGTTAATTAGGAAATAAGATCATGAAAATTGTAGGATTTTAATCTTGTTTTACATAGATATTGCCGAGTGATGTGATGATGAATTTAGATGTGTTTTTTCATGTTTTTCTTGATTTAATTGTATGTTTATGTATGATTTAATTATTAGAATTATTGTAATTTGAATCATGAAATCTAAGCATGTATTCGAATTTTGGCATGATAAATTCTGATTTTAGTTTGATAATTTTCGAGTGAACAATATGCTATTAGGAATTGTTTCTTGTAATATTTTTGAATTTTATATGTCAATCTTGATTGTTTAATTAGTCTAATTTGCCTATATAAATCTGATTTAATTATTATAGTACTCGAATTAATGCATGAATAATTTTAGATTTTCGATTCTTGGTTTCATCTATATTTGTCGAGTGGCATGATAAATTTTAGATGAATTTTCGAAATGTTCCTTGATTATTTTAAGCATGATTATGGTGTATTTTAATTAATTAAATTTATATCATGTGTATTTTTAAATCTACTTACTCTCGGGATTTTCCCGAGTGAGCTAAAGATTAAAGAAAATTCTAAAAGTATTGTTTCTATGTAATCTTGATCCTAATAAATTAGTTACATGAATCTTTATTTTAATTCTTGAAATTGTATAAGTGTTCTTGTTTCCTTAATGAATGCCGTGAAGATGGTATGAGTTAGAGCATGTAAATTTGATCTTGATTCTTGATTTAATCTTGATAGATGATGTTAGTATGATTTTTATGAATATTGTCTATTTAAATTAATTATTTGTTGTCAATTGAATTTATATAATTTAATTGCATAATCTTTGGTAAAATTAGTATAAATGTCGAGTGAGATAAAAAAAGGGGGAAATAGAATTTTATTCATAATTAGGGTATTTTTAGTAATTAAATTGATGATTAAATTAATTTAAGAAAATAGTTAATTATTGATTAAGTCTTGAAATGCCGTGTAAAAAGGGATTGAAAAAGTCTTATTTAATTAATTTTGACTTATTATTATTTCAGGGATAATATAATAATAAAGGTTACGGTCAAAATAATTATTAGGAATAAGTTGTAAAGTGTAGGGATTAAAAGGGACAATAATACTACTATAACCCTAATAGGGCCGAATGGTATGAGTATAATAACATAATTATATTGTGGATATTGTTACAATTTTATATATATTAAGGTTAGTATCCGAAGGGATAAGGTTATAAGTATAAGTATATGTATATTTTAAGGATGGTATTTACATAAGGAATTGAGAAGCATAAGATATTATTAGGGATAAGAAAGGAAACAGAGTAATAGCTATACATGTTATGTCTCGGTCTCTGGCTAGGAAAGACTTGGTATTTAAGGTGGCCAATATACGTGCCGCACCTCTCTTTCCTGGGACTCCGAACATTTCATTTCCTATTACGGTCACCTAGTATTATCCTAATATATGATATGATTGAATTAAATGAAGATATAAGATACAATATAGACGCCCACCTGATGATACACGAGTCGTTAGTGGGTTAAGTCAGAGCCACTGCTCAATGGGACGAACACACGAGTTCCCCCGAGTAGTTTTGGGTCTTAGAATATGTAGTCGTCTGGTAGTGGTACACGAACCGCTACTAGGAGTTATGGCCATAGCTTAGGCTTAGTGGTGAAACACGGGATCCGCTACGGGTTGAGTACACGAGCTCCTCCCGGCATGTTCTAGGAAGTTATGGTGAAACACGAGATCCATAACGAGTTATAGTGACCGGTCCAACAAAGATGTTATGTTACGATCATACGATTGATAAGATGAAATCATAAGAAGAAGTATAAGATGATTTCTAAAGAAAGATATGTTATGATCTGATATGATAAAGATATGAAATATGATGATAAGATTATGATAAGATATGATAGGATCTAATATGATGAGAAAGACATGATATGATATGATTAAGATAAGATTTATGATGAAGGGAATGTGATGAATTTATGGTTACGATTTATTTAAATGATATAATTTAAGAAGGGTTAAGTATAAGTTAAGGATTTAGATAATTTAAGAAGTATAAAATAAAGTATAAGACCAGTATATTATAAGTCTCCCGCTGTGTATTTCTGTAACTATATGAGTATGTATGTGTATGTATGAGTATACGGTTGTGGTATGTATTCTAACCGTATTTGCAGGGTTGAATGTACGTATTTTTATACGTAATTATACGTATTCTAACCGTATTTCTGCAGGGGTATTTATACGTATTTTTATATACGTATCTGTATGCGTATTTTGTACGTACTTTTATACGTATTCTTGTACGTACGTTTATACGGAATTTGTGTATTGATGTGTAAAGCATGTATTAAATTCTTTATAGTTTTTATGATATTTTTCTATGCTATTATGTGTTTGGTGGTCCCTCGATTAAATGGGACAGCCTAGTTACTCGCCACTGACGGTGGACCCCCCCCCTCAGTTTCAGGTGATGTTGCAGCAGATTAGAGCGGGCTTTGCCGGATGGGCTTGAGAGTTTAGGCCTTTATTTTTAAAAGTTTCTAGTATTGCCAGAACAATTTAAACCTTTATTCAGTTTATTATATGTTCCCAGCATGTTGGGACAGTATTTCAGACATTTGATGTAATGACAATTAGTGGTTTATCCCGGATTTTAGCAGTTATATTAATAAAAGATATTTCTTCCATTTAATTTGTTTAATTTATTGTTAATATGATTAAGTAATGATCCGAATGTCGATTTCCCTTCGTAAATCGACAAGCTAAAAAGGTCGGGTCGTTACAAACACATACATGTATTACAACTTTGTGATCTTCCTTAGGATCTATATATAATTAATGGCCTGGGTCTGAGGATGAAGTCATAGCCAAGTGGTTAGGGGGCTTCAAAATTCCAGGCACGAGGTCCTAGATTCGATTTTCACCGCACTCATTTGCGAGGATTCCTTATTATCCCCCCTTACATATGCGTGTGTTGGCTAAAATTGGGTCGGGTGACCTGCAGCAGGCCTGATTTCAAGGCTTAATACCCCACACATTATCTAAAAAAATATTAATGGCCTGGGTCCTCTTCCTTCTTGCTCTACAATTGTAAGCAAAAGCCGACTAATTCTAGGCACATGTATCGTGAGACAAAATTGGGCTACAAATTAACTTGTATCCTTAGGCCAATTGACCTCTTCCCCCTCATAAGTCATAAGGATATAGGCGTACCTTTACACAGATTTAAATTTTTTTTATTTTTTAGTTCTAGATCAATTAGGATATAGTCTTGTGAAAAAACGACCTTAATTTTCTATATACCTTTCCCAAAAAAAGGTATGAAGTACATTATTAATTTATTATATATAATAAGCAGAAATAATAAAGATTTTTATGAAAGCTTATATTTGAGGATGAAGCCTTGGCCCGATCAAGTTTAACGCTCTAGATGAGGACTTGGTCTTGAACCTTACCGTGCGCATCCATCTTGGAATTTTTTGTATCGGCTAAATTGAGACAAATGACTTGTAGAAATACCACCCAACAATACTTATTAATTTTTTTCACCGAATTTAATATGATTAAATCATTCTAATTACCAAGTATAACAAATATAATTTTAATTTTTCAGGGCAGCACAACACAAATCGAATAAAAGAGAGCAGTATATAGTTTAGGGAAATTATCAATGGTAACCATGTACTTTTTAAGTTTCCCATTGGTGATCCTAGATAAATTTTATTTCCACTGACAACCTTTAATTATTGTCTCATTCTCAAATATGAACTTAAACAGGGAAAAAAAAATCATAAGTTTAGTTAACAATTTGTTAAAAATAATGTTTCATTTTAAGTGCCCAGATTTTACCTCGATTTTTTTGTTCTAAAAATCACTCGACTAAATTTTGGAATTTAGTTTTGCCCCAAAGGTCAAATTTGCGATCAAAATCAGAAAAAAAAAAGACCAAAAAGTATTGGTTCGTATGTGATAAAACGTCTTGATTTACTTAGCTCGATTTTTGTAACGAAAGATTTTTCTGATCAAGATTTGGAAAGTCATTTTTCGCTTAAGGATCAAGTTTGCCACAAGGTGAACTGGGCCCCAACATACAACTTCTAACTCAGGATAATTGAGTTGGCAACACCTGGAAATTGGGGAGTGTCGATCCCTGATCTTTGAGGAAACCATGGGACTTAGTTACCAACCGAATCAAGCTCACTCGACAATTGGATTTGTTTCTTAAAGCCCAAAGAGTGAAAGAAAGAAATTAACTCGTTAACAATATGAAACATTCGTATGATGAGCATATGGATCCTTTGTAGGCTTGAAGAATACGAAAATATGATTGAGGTGAAATGGTGAATAATCTCTCATGGACTTATAGACCCAAAAGAGAAATTTGGGCTGATCCCAAGTCTCAACCACACTTTAGTTTCCAAGTGATCAATATGCTGAATTGGGCCTCACCTCCTATTTGGGTCGCCAGCCAAGGCTGTACTAGATTCAATCAATTTTTCTTATAAGAATTCTCATTTGTGGACTTTTCTTTATCACCTAAACATAAATACTACAGACCCAACCTGACCCGTTATAACTTTACATTTGGCCCGTCCCAATTTATTCCGACCCAACCCGGTCCGAACCCAGTCTGTTGTACATGTTTATCAGCAATCAAACGGACCGTTAGTGAAAATAAACTAAATAAAAAAAAAAACAAACATTATGATCAGAATTATGTTACAATTAAGCAATATAATGCCAAAGGTTTTTTGCCAAAAAAAAGGCCAAGGTTTAATTTTATATGAAATAAAAGATGGTCTTGATTAGTGATGGCAATGGTCGGATTAGGACCGGATCCGTATGGGTCCAAATTTCAAGGATCCAGATATGCAAAAATAGATCTGGATCCACGGATTCGGGCGGGTCTGGGTCCTATTGCCATTTCTAGTCTTGATCCAATCATTTGAAATAAAAAATAAAAATATGGACGAGGATATAATATATTGCCATTTCTATTTGATCAATACATAGTGCCTTTTCTACTTATTTCACAATTACATTCTTTGTCATCTTTTTAGATTGACCAAAGGAAAAAAAAAAAAAAAAAAATACTACTTAACAGCACAAAACAAAATTAGAAATGGCATTTTGATGTATTGTACTATATATATACTTTAAACAAGGAAAATGAAAGAATTAGGAGGAAATAACAAAAAAAAAAGGATTAATTAAATTCTAGGTTGGATATGGGCCTAATTTGGAATCATGGGCATTTTGGGCTTCTCCCAGGCCCACCATAGTAGAAATGTTGTCCCCAATCACTATTATATGAACTTTGGATGTCATAACAATTTGTGTTTTCAGCAAGAGTTTGGATATTTTGGGGTGTACTAAGGCTGTTATCTGAGTCCACAACCTGAAGATTTCTGAAGTAACTAGCTTGCCCGAACCCGTCTTCGGCAAAACGACCCGAGCCCATTTGGGTTGATGTGTGAAGCCCGTTGGCCCGTGTGTTAACCACTTCGCCACCCCACTCGACCGTGGTTGCGTGATCGGTTAAGTGGGTGAATAGTTCAGCTGGCCAATACCCTACTAGGGTGTCCTCCCCAAAGCTCAACCACCAATTCCCAAGTTTTGGGTCCTACAATTAGAGGAAAGAAATGACTTAAATATGCTATGTTTGGATAAAAGGATTTCATTCCAAATGATGAATTTGGGTCAAATTACATGTTTGACAAATAAAAAAAATTGGAATTAGATTTGGCCTAATTCCTAACCCAAATACTTAACAAGAAAATGTTGTGTATTTCAAATACTTAACAAAACCATGTCATTTCAAATTCTAAAAACAACCTAAACAAATAATTGTCATTTGAATTATAACATTTCAATTTCAGAAATTGAATTCATGCATTTGAAATGAATTGCACATTTCCAAACACTACCTATTGTATAAGTAGAGTATAGCTCATATCGTGCCAATTTATCTACTTGTTTGGTTAATGATAATAAATGATGGTCATGACAACCGATTAAAATATTACTTATGTAATTTTATAAGAAAAGGCTTGTGCTAATTTGCACCCAAAATTGTGATTTTGGTTACAAAATTTAATGAGAACCCTTAATGGGGCTTTATCACATAAAAGATTGAAAGTTTGTTAAGAAAAATATATTAATTCCGTCTCAAATTAGTTACAACAATTGGATGAATGCAAACTTCTAGACAAACTTTGTTTATGAGTGTGAAATAGATAAAGAGAAAAAATGATCAGGGGAGATATATTGATACAAGAAGAAATAATTATTTATTTAAAAAAAAATTGTTGCAACTAATTCGTTATTTATAAGTTCTAACAACATACGGATTAAGTCATAAAAATTAATTTATCACATGTTTTAACTACAAAAGAGGGTGAGATGGAACCCTTAGACAATAACTATTCATAATTAATCGTAAGTCCAACTCTCAATTTTTTAAAGGGTAACGAATACGAGTCCAATCTCTAATTCAATTTATCTAGTTTAACCACTTATTGATCCAAGCCCACATTTATTAAGATCCAATGATCCAATTGTAAAGGAGTAAATTAAAAAAAGGGACAAACAAACCTTCCAAATTAAGATGGTGATGTCATATTGGTTGCCTGAAAATGAAGACACCGGTGAAATGGCTGCTCCAATAGCAATTTTGCTATTCATTTGCACAAACCCAGCACAAAGTAGATTGTAACATCCTGTTGCTTGGTACGAGTCACTCTGTTTTAGGTGAGTCAAACAAAAACTATAGTTACCATGTCCTTTTTTATAATCTTCATTTTTAGTATATGAGATGACATGCCTTTAATTTTTTTAGTACTAAAAAGGAACTATGCCATGTTCTATCCAACTCAATTACTTTCATACTTTGAACAATTTATTCAGTTCAATTCAGTTTACTCTAGACCTTGTATTTCGTTAGATTCATATTAATTCACTTCAAAATAGCAAGCCTTAGAGGCTAGGATTCAGTTAAGTTCGAATTAGTCCACTTCAAAAGAGCAAGTCTGATGCTATAAAAGCATTGACAGTAAGCTATCTATTATACGAGATTTGTGCTCCAGTGCATTGGCACTGGAGTTACCTTAAGTCACCCACACATCTTCTACGAGCTGAGGTTTGATTCTCACCTACGATTAATCCCCTTTCCAATTTTACGAATAATGCCAACATGGTATTTCTATACGAGTAGCGAACTGAGACCTAGTCTACCTAAACATGTAAAAAAATATATATCATGTGTCATTTGTGTGTGTGTATCATGAAGAGAATGTTTAGAGAATACGATGCTCTAAACTCGAGGTTTTACTCTTTAGCACTTGAACTTAAGACGCTTCTCAATTGCAACACATTGTTGCATACAAACCTCTTTCTATCAATGAATCACATAATTCGCATTGGAAAAATGAGATATCTAACTACAACCTCATAAGTTGTGCACGTGTGAGTCAGTTCCATATTAGAACGTAAGGCATGGGTCAGGCCTATTCTTTTGGACTGATCTATAATCTAGTTAACTAGTTATATACACCTTTTCAATTAAATTCAGATTTAATTAGTTCAAATTAACCCAACTATATAAAAAAACCCTTACTCCCCCATTCAAGAGTTGATTTTGAAATGACATTATTTAGGCCTATAAGTGACCAAAAGTAAACTTTACTCCTTAGATTGCCTAGGGCATAGATCCATATCATACCCAACCAAATTAAAAAAGATTTCTTCAAAATCAACCTTGATTAATAAGTGCTTTAGTTACAACTTTAGGTCACTTTAACTTATACCTATACAACACAAAGAGTAGAATAATAATGTAGTAGCCCTAGCTAGTAGATAAGTTCCACTTTGAAAGGATGTGAAATTATATCATCAAAGTATATAATGAATGGGTGGTCCAAATTTTATTAATTTTCTTAGAAATTGGTGTAATCAAAATTGGTCAGTTGCTCAGATCAGATGATCATCATTCAAATAAAGAGGCACATGGGATAGGAGTGTCACTTTCGTACTATTGCATATAAATTACACAACCAAGTGTTTATTAATTAACTAGAGTATCTTATTTAATGCTTAAACTATTGCTATTGGATCCAACAACACCAATCTCCCACATCTAATTCTCATTTTTCAATTATAACCATCCAATTTGAAGACCCTAATTAATAAAGATGAGCTACCAAAAATTTTAAGTGCAAAATGGAATAAGTTTGCTAACAATACTTCGTCTGTTTCACTCGTTTGTTAGGTTTAGAATCTTTTTGTAAAAGTAAGATGGTCAAATTATAACAAATATTAAAGTCAAGCCCATAAAGTAATAAAGTCAAGCAGATGAAGAAATAAAGTCAAGCGGATGGAGTAATAATCAATGGAAATGATATATGGATGTACTTGTAGGGAATAGATGGTAGTTTAAAGATCTAGCTAGTGAACATAGAGATATTACAAAAAACTTAAGTTGATGGTTAATGTTTATAGCAGGGGTGGAGCCAAGGGGGAGCTGGCGGGGGCCTTGGCCTCCTCCTTGGCCTAAAATTGTTAGTATATATAAATTTTAAGTGAAGTTAAACAATAAAAATATATATAGTAGCTCAATTGGCTGGATTGCTTGTTTATACTCCCTTAGACTAGGGTTTGAGGCTCACTAGTTACATACTTAACGTTTTTTGCTCTTCACCAACTAGCATTCTATTACTTTTATGTGATATTGATTTCGGCTCCATAATAAAAAAATTCTAGCTCTGCCATTTGTTTATGGATTATGTATACTCTATTAAGCCTAATTATTCATCACTATGGTATCATTATATATATTATGCTAAAACCAGAGATATTAAATATATATTGAGGAATAATTTAAACAAATCAAAGTTGACTTTGTAAATTGAATAACAATAGATGATTGAGATTAATGGGTTTGACCCTAAATAAACTTGCATGACCATGTGATTACCTCATGTATACAGATTTTTATTTATGTATATATTTATTTTGTTTAATCTATACAAAGAAATTTATTAAATAATGATCTGTCTTTTACTTGTGTGCTGATAACAGCATAATCACAAGCATAATAATTAATACAGCTCCAAATATAATAATTATAATTATAATAATTAATAATGCCTTAAGCTAATACAATTAGAGTAATTATAAATGCTTCACTTACTAAAATACAGATTGAACATAAAAATTAACAAATGCATTAAAAGTTGAAATTTACATTTAATATGTGCAAAAAATTCATTGAAAAGTGAAATAAATATATTTTATTTATTTATTATATGAAAATATTACATAGAAAATTGAAATATGTATTTAATATATGAAAAGAATTTCACATTTCAATGAAAAATTTTCATATAATCATTGTGTAAAAAACAAGTTTCAATGTGTTTTTCACATTAATTAATGCATTTGCTAATTCTTATGCATAACCCTTAGGGCTATAAACAGCAAAACCCTTAAATTAAAAGGAAGAAAAAACGCAATAAAGGAAGAAATCTAACCGTCCAGTAAGTGAATAATCTTGGCCTGCTATCACCATAAAGCTCCGGACTGACCTGACTAGTACAACAATTATATCCTTAGAGATTAAAATTCATATTATATTTATAATAAGTAATTTAATGTCTTTATTAAATTACACCTAAAAAGAATTTACCAAAATCACACATGATAATTTCCACTCTGTAACTAAAATATTAGCTATTATAATAATAATAATATGTTAGAAAAATAAAATATAATCAGAAATATTTCAAGCAATCAAAAATAAAATTAACAGTTTATTAATAAAGGTATAACAAAAATTAAAATAAATCAAAAATAATTTCCAACATTTTTTTAGGATAATGTGTGGGATACTATGTCTGCCTGGAATTCTGAAGCCCTAACCACTGGACTATGACTTCTATCCTCAAATAATTTCCAACATAATATACCATCCGTTCCCAAAAAAAAATTATACTTTGTATTTTATACAGTCTTTAATGTACAAACTTCACCATTACTATTACTTCCATGCATAATTAGTAAAAACAAAATATAAAATCATGTATTATGAAAATATACATTGTTACAAAAGGCATTTTAATTATGTTTAATGAAATATAAAATATCATAAAAAATTAAATAAGTTTGACCAAATGACTAATAACATGTAACTTCTGGTATACTATAAAAGCATAGAGATCAGATGATCAACTCTAATTCATTCTTTTAGACGATGTCATTATAAGAAATCGTTATATATGTTTTCTGTAGTTTTTGCTGCTGGTTTAATTTTTTTCTTAACTTTTCTTTGATTTGACGGTCAGACGATCGATGACTGTCCACCAAATCTATATCTATACTTAAATATTTAAAACAGGAACTCTAACATCCACGTGTCATCTTCCTATCATTTCCTCTTTATTGGATTTTGTTTTATTAGAAAAAAATAAATTAATTGCTTTATTATTCCTAATTTTCCCATAAATGTTTCAATTTCTCATCATTATTAATGCTCCATGTGAACCATGTCTTTTGCTTTTCTATCATTTTTTATTTATTTAATTTCATGATTCATGTCCGTCAATTTAATGATGTTTTACAAGAGGAAAAAAATATATAAATACTAATATTTTTAATTATTTTTTGTGGAAAATAAAAATCGGTACATGGCACGGGGTTAAAGCTAGTTACTATTAACAAAAAGTAGGGTCAAACATTAATTGTAAAAGAAAGATAAATTAATTTTCATAAAATGATAGTCCAACTTAAAAAAAAGTACCTGCCAACCAGCTTCAATACTGTTAAGATCGGTGCCATCAAAGTTGCCAGAAAGAACCCAAATTTGGGAAAGACTGAATTCATTCACTTCTTCAATGTTTGGATCCCACACGTTTATTGTGGCCCTTGCTCCATATATTTCTCCTGATGCCCCCGTGTACGCTATTGCATGCTATATACAACAACATTTTACATTTTACATTTTTCATAATCATTACATCTTCATATTATAATTATATAGGGTTAGGGTAAATATAATTATTAAGCATATACTCCTAATTAATTTAATATGTTTTTTTTTTTTTTAAATTGGTCATAATTTATTTACAAATACATTTCAAAATCATGTGTCGTTCAATTTTTTTTACACTTTATATGCATCACTAATGCTCTGTTCTTTTGAAATGAATTAATCTGAACTGAATTGATCGAATTAAACCAAATCCTAATTCCGACAAGAGTTAGTTGAATTGAACTGAATTTGCCTGAATCGAACTTTCAGGAATTATTATTAAGTACAAAAGAATAGGGGTAAGTATTGTATGTGTCATTTTCTTATAATAAATACTCATCTTAATATAGTTTGTTTATGAAAAAATCCAACTTGATAATAAAAGTCAAATAAGCATGCCCTTTTATTGTGATCGAGCTCTATGTATAAAGCATATAACCTATGTAGGTATTTGTCATAAAAAGAATAAAAAGTCAAATGCGTTATATTGTATGTGGTCGTGTTTTAATTAAATATGGATCGGTATCAAAATCAGCACATAAATTTCTCCATTGACTACTACTCCATACCAAATATAAAATAAAAATAGCTAAATTTAGGTTTTATTTTCAATATAACTTAGGTTTACTACCAACTTCTACCCAAATATTCGTGTTTAAAATTTAAAGTACACCCATTTACTCTAATTGAATTGGAAGGTAGAATTAATGCTAATTATATTGTTCATGGATCTTATAATCTTATCAATTAAGTAAACTTGTAGATACTTATTGTCCATTATCACCTTAAGGTCTTTAATTATGAATCTTTAATTATTGGCAAAAAAGAGGTATATATATGCAACCAATTTCCAATGATAATACACAACCATGCAAGTAATTTAACAATCGAGTGATTATTCTTGATTGATCCTCAATCATCATCATCATTGCATGATGAAGTGAAAATTCATGATCTTTTGAGCACTATATATATGATACATCATGATGAGATCAACAATCAAACAAATCATTACATACACCAATTAAGAAGTATGTAGAGATCATAATCATAATAATTGCATACATATATATATTTTCTACATTAATATGAATCGCTTAGGGTGTGTTATCCTCTACTTATTTTATCAGTGGTTGAATAAGTCAATCTAAGACTAATAAAATCCAATAAGTTCTTATTTAAATTATAATCAAGACTCATCAGCGCTAATTAGCAATTCTAAACATGCATCAGGCCATATAAAATCAGGTTTCATACGGTGAACATAATACACCTTTAATTAATACTCCGTAACATACTTCGTATGTATGAATCAAAACCTAGATTAATTAATTAATTAAGAGGGTGATAACAAAATTTAGGGAATTAGTACCTCATGGCCATTGCCATTAACAACATCAGGAGCATCAATTGTTGTAGCTAAAGTATATGATGATTTGTGACGTTTCTTTCCAAAATCATACAAGGATTTTGACCTCAAAACATCATCAACTGTACTCCGCCGTATTGGAATAGTACCCTTTGGACACCTTGTTCCATTTAAATGCCACATTTGCCATTCTATTTCTTTCATTTTCCCTTCTTTTTCTTTCTTCCTATCTCCTTCTTTTGCTTCTTCTGTTTGCACCATTTTCCTTTTTGGTTTTTCCGAAGGCTCTTTCTGTCGTAAAAAAAAATAAAATCTATTTTTCTTAATACGCCTCATGTACTAGTGTACAAGAATAACCCATGTTAAGATATAGAATAATTGTATGAAAAATGTTATACAAAATTAAATTATAAGTTTATAACTACTCATTTCAATCGCTGAAAATTACTTTGTTTGACTTTTATAGATTTGAATGTGTATCTTAAAAAATTACTAAATTAGTATCTTCATTTTCATTCATTGATATACATTACTAAATTCAACAAGATTCACGTGAATATATATACGTAGTATATAACTTAATAAAAAATATATAACTTAATAAAAAATTCACGTCTAAATAAATTTTGACTCAAAAAGTACACTGGGATCGGATAATCTTTAAGGAATGATGAAAATAACAATTTATACCTCATTGATATTCCTATTGGTTATTTTATAGTGTGAGTGATAGGATAATATTATATAGTAAACATAATTAGGTCAAGAGAAGTGATTTAGTAGTGTCCAATACTACTCGTCACTTGCATTCTCGTAGTTCAAATAGCGGATTTCTTACCCAATAAAATGTAGGCTTCAATTAGTTTCTAATCACTTTAGTAATATAGAAGAAGTAACAAACAAAGGGGCTACATACCAATTAAATTTTCAAAAATTGAAAGTTGCAAACTTTTCTCTATGAACAAAACAAAGTAAAGTTGCTAACTTTTATGAGCCAGTTTTATTCACGAGAATTTATTATCATTTTTAAAAAAGAATGGTAAGTAGTTCAAATTAAAATGGAGGTAAAAAAAAAAAAAAAAAGGACCTGTATCTTGTGATTCTTCAAAAGGTGATGATCAAATGCTGGTTGTTTTTTCTTATGAACACAATCTATCATATCTCCATCAGGGCTCTGAAAATTAGAAGAGGAAAAACCAAAAATTAATATAATAAAAAAACTTAAATTACACAAGAAAACAAAAAAGAAGATTCTTTCCTTGAAAAAACAAATGAAAAAAACCCTAACAAATTGAAAGAAACAAACAAAAGATTATCTGAAATTGGCAAGAAATGAAGTGAAGTAACAAACAAACTACAAACCTGAATGGTAATGACAGAAGGTTTGTTAATCTTGTCAATATGATTCTGAATCCTCTCAAATCTCAAGTTGCTAACTTGTCTATACTTTGTGTAATTTAATCCCAACACTAGTCTAAAACTTCCACAAAACAGAGTATATGATACTAGAAGAAGAAGAGAAAGATGAGAATAATTTGATTTTAATGAATATAACCCTTTTTTCCTCCCCCCAAAACCACCCATTTTAGTTTTAAAAAAAAAAATTATGATGGGGTTTGTTTTTTAAGAAAAAAATCACATTTTTATTGGGTTTTACTATGAATGTAACCCCAGAAACACATGATGAAATGAACCCAGAAAAGCAAATAAAAATGACACTGAATCAAAAACAGAGTAATCCCCTGTTTATCCCCTGATTTTCTTTCTTTCTCTAGGATAGTGTTGATATGAAGAAGGTGGTTGCAAAAACAGAGTAATCCCCTGTTTCTCCCCTGTTTTTTTTTTCTCTATCTAGAGTAGTGTTGATATAAAAGAGGTGGGAGCAAAAACCGAAAAGTGAATTAATTCAACAACACAGAAACTTGTATGAGATGAACAAAGACAGAACAGAGAGATTCATGATTGTGAAAAAACAATGCTGAAAATGTATAGTAAACAGTCATGTAAAACTTCCAAAATTAAAAACTTTCTGTAAAACACATTTATGTGAGTTTTTTGGGTTTAATTTTTTATTGTGGGGTTGTAAGAAATATGAATCCTTAAAAAAAAAACTGAGAAGAGAAGAAAGGAGGGAAAATGTGACTTGAAAGGCAATACTTTTAAAGGAGAGAGAAAGAAGAGAGAGAAAGAGAGAGAACAGAGTGACCTACCTCCTTCTCAAAGCCTTAACTATACACCCACCTAATTTAATTAAAATTACAACTTGCTTTTATATCTTCTCAACTTGAATCCTCTGTTTTTAATGATTTTTAACCATCTAGCTGCCAGCACAGTGAGTTGAGAAAAAAGAAAAGAAAAAAAGAGCATTAATGTTTCTTGAAACACCACCCTTCATCAAGTACTTCACACTGGACTCCCTTTATTTTGACTATATGTGTTTTTTAAGATTTTGATTTTGTAATTACATGTGGATTATATATTGTTGTGTTAATAAGGGTATATAAACTTTGAAGTAATCAAAGGTTTTGTACTATTGTGGAGACTGGAGAGTACCACCTCCGTTTTTTTAGTTTATTCATATGAGTTTTTTTTTTCAAAATTAAAAAAATTAGTGGGAGTTGGAGAAAAAAAATAAACGATGATTAAAAGTTGTATAAAATGTAAGAGAGGGTATGGAAAAAAGAGAAAAGAGAGTAATTTTATTGAAGTTAGTCAAAGTATGAGAGAAAATATGTAAAATGCACTTGGGAATCATAAATTAATAAACGTAGAAGAATAAATGTAAGAAGTAAGTAAATTTTTTTTAAAAAAAACATCGCAAAAAGGAAAGTGATTAAATTAACAAAAAAAACAGATGGAGTATATATATTTTAGTAATTTTACCAATAATACTTCATTCGCTTCATTTTGTTTGTTACGATTTGACTTTTTATCTGATTCCGACCGTAACAAATAAAGCGTAACGGATAAAGTATCTTATTGGTTGAAAGAAATATTGCCATTTTCCTCCTCATTGTGTGTAGCATTGAACATTGTACTCTCATAATGAGGAGTGTCAAACTCATTTTTGGAGTGTCAAAATCATTTAGGAAAACTTCCAATATGAAGTTCAACTCACTCCAAGCTTTGGCTTTGCTACCTATGCCTAGTTTTGAAAGTGTTGTTTTGAACGAGTGTTACTCTAGTATACTATCAGGAAATGATAAAGGCACACTCAAAATTAATATGGGCACACCTCATTGTGAGAGCACATCTTATAGTGATCTTCTCACAAAGGTTGTACTCATACCAATTTTTGATGTGCCAATATCAATCCCCTATACTATCCCATATTGGTATACTAAATTATAACATACTATTATATTGTGGTTCTAGACTTCTAGTTATAATATTTTTTTATCTTGTAAAGTTATAGACAAAATTTGAGCAATATTTTCATCACATATAATTTTCTGTCACCTTTTCATTTTAGAAAAATACTCCATTGTTTCATTTCTTTTTTCTCATTTGTATTAAAGGAAATATAATTAAGGAATTAATTTTTAAGAAAAGAGAAACAAATAAAATACTCCTTGTGTCAATTTATTTACCCCATTTGAAATGATACATTATTCACATGATACTTTTGTGAGTTTGCCTCTCTTTTGTTTTATGTGCGGGAGAAAAAATGTTGTTTTTTGGGATTTCGTTTGATTTATCTAGATGTACATTTTTTGAAAAAGTAATTTTTATTAATTTTACATCAACGTGATTAGATATATTATTGTTTTATTTGTCTCTCAAAAACTGTAAAAAAAAAAATAAATGAATCAAATAAATAAAGACAAAGGAGTTGTAATAGATATTATTGTATTTACCTTAAATAGTCACATTTTTCAAATAAATAAATAAATAAAAAATGGACAAAGTAATTAATCTGGTGGTTTGAAAGAGACACTATAGTAATTGAAAATCGAAATGATATGAGCGGTAACTTTTTAAAAAAGATGTATGAAAAAAGCTAAGGGAAAATGCAATAAATTTTAGCACATTTTTCATATTGAAAAACAAAATTAATGAGAACTTTCTTTTATCAAAAAATTAAGCAAATATTCAATTTGAGAATTTTTTTTTAAAAAAAAAAACACAAACTTTTTTAAGATCAATAGATGGAGAAAGCTTTGTACAAATCATGTATGCTTTCATCTTTGAATTTAAATTTTACCTTTTAGGCTTTTATTCCTTTTGTCAATGATAAATCTTACAATATTGATTTTGGATTGTCCAAACTTTGCTTTTGAGTTTTCTATCCCTAATTTTAAACTTATTTTATTATATTTTATTCTTCTATATGATCTCTAATTCTCTAGGCTTATTAGAAAGTAGTAGGACTAGTAATGAGTGTGCTCCCTAACTAACTTAATGCCACGTGGCAAATTGATGCTATAGATTTACTCCATAAATCAATTAGTTATGAGGTTAAAAGTAAGATAATGTGGAAAATAATAATATAGTGTTGGAGGTAAATTGACGTAGACGGTACTTTGTCTATTTGCAATGTTAATATTATTATTAGTATCATATATACTTGAATTTCATAGTGTAAGAAATATAATCATGCATTACATGATAAAGTGGTAGTTTTTGTAGCTCAACGTACATGTTCACTATATGTTCAAGTTCAACCAACTTTAGTCTTTGCCAAAAAGTAAGTGGTGAATGTACTCGCTTGCTTAACCAAATGATTCTTCAAAAAGGGGCAAAAACTATGAAAATCTTTGAGTTTAATGCTACCTACTATGTATTTATTATCAACCTTACTTCTTTTTTTTATTTTTTTTATTTTTTTATATGTTGGGTGTATGATACTATGATTGTATGTTAATGTGTTACTAGAATATTGAGTTGAACCATATTGTATGTCAGTCAGCTCAATTTATTCGACTGACACACATGAAAGAGAAGATTAAGAATTATGTCAGATAAGGTGAGTTTTGAACATAGGACCTCAAATCTGGCCTTGACAAGTGGGTCAAGACTCAAACCTCATCAATCTCACAATAAAATTAATTTAGTTATTGAGCACAATTCTATCGCTAGTTTTAGGGGATGTACAATTATTACGGAGGCTCTGTACAAACTAGTATTAAATTAAATCAGACTCTCAAACTGAGTGAACGACGCGAGTCATATATCCATACATGCTTACTTAGTGTTTGCAATGCACTACTACATATGTTTCAAATTATGTACAACAATTGAATATTTTATACCTCCTCCGTACCACCTAATTCTTGTAACTTTATATTTTCATTATTCATATGTGAAAAGAATATTCTTAATTTCTTCATAGTCATGTTGAGTCTTATTTGATTCATATTAAATATTACTTTTATTATTTGTATTTAATTATAACTCGTTACGTATCTTTTTTACTAATACAAGTATTAATGATATAAATTGTTCATTCATAAATGTGAAAAATGGAATTAAAATTATAGAAATGATATGGTACGGAGGGAGAATCTCACAAATACTATATGGTCAATCATTGCACATAAATTGAAATAGAGGCAGAATATATCAATACTTCATATTTGAGGCAACACACATCACACACTGCTTATAGTGGGTTTTAAGTAGAGTCTTAGAGTGTGTTCTCTTTGCAGAATTGGATTTGATTGGATAACATTAAATATCAATATATTGAGTTATGTATAACAAAAAAATTTATAAAAACTTATATTTTCGAAAAGTACACATCGAGAAGAATCAAACGAGATATCACATGACTTTAGAATAGATTGAAAGGATGAAAATGGATTGGATTAGAATTGATTAAAATAAACTGTCCTGGATTGAATTTGATTAGATTGAGATTATAAACCCGTGGAAAAAAAATGGACTAAAAGTTATAACTAGTCGTGGCTGGGTTTTTGTGCATGAGCTTTCCCTTTTTTTGGGGTCAAATTATCAAATTGAAGGCTCAAATATAATAAACGTAGCTGATCATGAATCATAACCATCCATTTGATAACTGGTCATAACTCATAAATTTTAGTAATCAAAATGAGTGTATATACCTAAACGTGGAAGGAAAATCAATATGTATTCCAATAGCGTGGTACTTACTTATCTTCAATTTATCTAATTTTCTTCACATATATTCATCTCCATGAGTCCATGACCCCATCCAATAACACCCTACCTAATGGTAATCGATACAAATTAAAATTACGAAGAAAATTCAAGCTTGAGAATACGTTATTGGAGGGATTACAAATTTACATGTTCCTTACTATGCTAAATCGTACTTTGAATATATATATATTCCCATTACCACAATTTATTACTCGAAACGGTAAATGATTTTTTTTAATCCAATAAGATCCTTGCTATAAAACACAAGAAATTTTCTAGAAATTTAACTTAGAAACATTAATATTTCTATGGTGAGAAATGTACATATTATATACAACAAGAACTTTAATTCTCAAAAATTGCAACCAATATACAATTATGTACTATGGTTTATGCAGCTAGACTAGCAACTTCATCCCTATTTTTTTTTGTTGGCAGGAAACAACTAAGACCAGTCGACCACTCTAATTAATGAGGCCATATATATTTCATATTTGAGTTCCACAAGTAAAATCGTTTTATTATTGATTGCCCCATTTCCATCTGTAACCCTAATTAATGCTACAGTCGAAGAAAGCAAGGGATCCAATATACAATCATTTATTTTTTGACGAGACAATATACAAATTTATAAGAGTATTTTTTGTTGTTTCTATTTTGAATCTCGTAACAATTTAAAATTTAAAATTGATAGAGTATATAGCATATTACTGAGTCCCAATTATTAGCTTAAGTTTTTGCTTGGGATGATCCTTTAACCTAGGGTGCATGGATACAAGTACGGGTTCGACAACGGATACAAAAAAGGTACGAAATACGTCACTTTTAAAATTAAGGATACATGTACGAATAAGAAAATAATACATGAATATAAAATATGCCATTTTATGAAAATATTCAATGTAAATTGGAAGTTATATTTGTAAAAACACAAATAATCAAGTAAAATGATTTTTTTTTTTTTAAAAAAACCTTTATAAAGAATAATAGGAAGACTAGAAAAATGGCTAAAATAAGTTAAAACATTTTTTAAAAAATAATAAAAAACAAAGTGAAATATCGGTATTGTATCGGTATCCGACACGAGTACAACTACCTAATTGAAGTATCCATGCATCCTAGCCTTTAACATGGTATCAAAGCTAACGTGACGCAAATGTTACGGGTTCGAATCTCTCTTTCCTCTCCCAAGTAGAATTAATTCGCATCAGGTATGATTTCAAGCCAAAATGACCTTTTATGTAGGGGGGTGATAGAGTATATAACATATTATATGTTATATACTACAGAGTAGTAACTCCATCTGTTTCTTTTTATTTTCATGCTTTGAAGTTTGATGAACATATACAATCAATACATACTTTTGGCTATCAATATATTAATAACATATAAGTAAAAATTAGGAAAATTTGTCTAAAAACCCAGAAAGTTATAGCGTTTTATGAAAAACACCCTGAAACTTTTTTTAATTTAACAACACAAAGTTGTAGAAAACCAAATATTTTCTACAAATTTGTGTTTAAATTAAAAAAAAGTTCCAGTGTGTTTTTTAAAAACGCTAGAACTTTAGGTTTTTTAGTCAAATTTTAAAATGTAGGTGCAAAATAGTGTGAAGGTGAAAAAATGAAACAGCAGGAAGAATGAAAGAAAACTGTAGCGTAATTTTTTTAAATGAAGGTCCCGGGACCAGCCAACTTTAATGCATTAATGTGTTAATTAATTTGCGTAGAATTAATATGTTAATGCATTAGACCAATAAAAATTTATTCTTAAAAGGGTTGGCAAGCCTCATGTATATGATGTATCATGTATTCATATAATTCATGTATACAACTTTTTTTTTTTTTTTTTTGTGTTTCTGTTTTTTTTTTTTTCCCTCCCAAATTCGTGTATGTAACTTAAGGTCAAAGAAAAACGATTTTTGTTCTGGTCAAATAGAAGCTTCATCCCAAAATTTTAAGCAAGTTCCACCATAGAAAACATCCCATATTTTGTTTAATAACATTATTATTTCATTTATTTGGTTGTACTACATACCTTCATCTAAAGAGGACAAAGTTTTAGAGTACCAATTTCCTCTGATTTTTGGCATAATCTTTTCGTTCTCTATAGGATAATCTTGTCTTTTAGTTTTTTTATTTTTATTCTTTATAACAATTTATTAGTCTGTTTTTTGTGTGTGTGTGTGTGTGTTTGTGTTTGTGTGTGGGGTTTTGCGTGGGGAGGGAGGGAGGGAATGAGAGTCTTTGTTTATACGGAGTAATTTCTTATCGAGGCAGGAACATATTGCTTGTTTAGAGGGTGATTTGTATCATATTGCTTGTTTGGTTGAATATGGCAAATAAATTTTCATATGAAATCATATATCATGTAAGTTTTTTCCCCTACTAATTATATAAAAAGTCTTTTGTTGACATCATGGAAATTAGTATTTTATGGAAAATAAATTCTTATGCATTATACGAATTGACTCATCTAAAGGGAGCTTGATCAGTTATTTCCCATGCTATGTAGGAATTTAAATTCTCCTTGAAAATTTAATTTTCTTAGAAAATTTTTAACCAAACACAATATATTATAGTTATTGCCTAAGAATTTCTGATCCAAAAATAATGATGAGGAGGCCCTTTTTTAGGCTTAATTTAATTATGAAATTCTAGTTCATCTTCTATTGAGTCTTGGATTTAATTTAGCTCAATTAGGTTCAAACACAATCACTTTAGCTTTGGCTCAATCCAAGAAAAGAACATGGATATAGATTAAATGACATTCTAGGAAAACCAAGTTTTTTTTTTTTTTTATAATTTTTTTATTTGTATCTTTTTAACCCCCAAAATCAAAAATCATCAAATCTGACCTGAATTGCAAAATGACCAAAAATTAAACTCCAACCCGACCAATTTTAACATGTAAATTTAGGGCACCCTAACCCGATCCGACCAAATACACACGTACTCGTGACCCAAACTTAACCTATAATTAAGGCACCCAAACCGCATTCAACCCACATTGACCCAAACTCATATCACCTGTGTATTAGAAACACCCAAACTCAATACACACAACCTGAAAAACACCAAAACCCAAATAAACTAGATTTAAACTTTAACCTGATCTGATTCATACTCGACCCATTTTTGCATCCGACCTGAATTAAATTTTTTTAATTTAAAATCGGATGTCTTATTCTTTCAAATCGGATCCGAATAACAAAATCGCGATACAAAAAAAAACTAATTTTCAGATTTTCGATTCGGATTCGATCTGGTTTTTTGGAGATGCATACACCTGTTACTACTACAATCTACATATCATTGCTCACCGCTCCTGCCAGCATTAACCCGATCCAATCCAAATGAAACTACACAAATAGACCCGATTGGTAACCGACCCAACAAAAAATGGACCCGACCAAATAATGGTTCGAACCAAATGCACATGACCCAATAGGCCAACAGAGACTTGGACTGACTTGGTTTAAACCTGAACCTAAAACAACCAAACCTGTTGCGACCGGAACCCACAACGACCCAGTTTCAACCACCATTTAATCTAACCTGATACAACCTGACCCGAAAGACACATGGCTCAAAGTTGACACAAATTGAACCCGATCTGCTGCCATCTCGACTCGCTTTCAACTCGACCCAAACATGACCCAACCGAACTCATCCCAAAAATGAAACGATGGTGACCCGACTCACATTAATCTGACCTGAACCCAACCCAAAAACCCAATTTGACAACTCTACTTAAATCTACTCATGGCAATAACCGCGACATAAATCAAAATGAACGTAGTGTCACTATTTCACAAGGTAATTAGCGAAAAGTTTTACTTCAAAATAAGGATGATTCTAGTGTAGTCTTATGAACGGATCAAACAATTTTTGATTTATTTTTAATTCCTAAATCTAATTTAAATTTTTTTTAAAAATATTTTAATTAGATTTCTTATTTCAGAAAAAGAATTTATGATTTTTCAAGAATAAAAACCGGTTTTAGGAAAAATCAAAAAATATTTTCCTAGAATAAAAATCTAATTAAAGTATTTTACAAAAAAAATTTATTTAAATTTAGTAATAAAAAATAAAAATAAAAATCGTGCAATCCTAACCATCCAGACTACCCTAGAATTTTCATTAAAATGGACATGATAGACACTTAGACAGATAGAGAATCAAAATCGAGAAGAGAGCCAAGAATATAGAGAATGTTAAAAAAAACAGAAGATGTTATTGTCAAAGTTAAATGCATAATCGTACTTTGTTCACACTTACTTCTAAGACACGAAGAGAAGCTGCTGCGCTGCGCAGCCCTCATAATCTGATCGATGACGGGCTATAATCCTACATTTTTACTGTAAATAATAAATAGCCTTCTCTTCACCTAATGATAATACCTAGTCTAAGCTAAAACTACTTCCACTATGGGTCTATGGACTATGGCCATGCTCGTTAATTTTTGTTCAAACTATAAAATGGCCAAATTAGATCTAGGGCATGTTTGGTTGCTATGAGAATTTATTTTCATAGAAATTTTCATTTCATGGGAAAAAACTTCCCTTCATGAAATTCCTAAGAATTGTTCTAAATTGTTTGGTTGATGGAAATTTTTAATAACTAAGGGGAGGGTAGGTAATTAAATTCCTACATTTTGTGAGAAATCCAAATTTCTATGAATTTCAACTTCTCCCATTTTCACTTTTTGAATCCAACCAAACAATTACCCCAATTTCAAATTTACATGAATTTTAATTTCCTCCATTTATTTTAAGCAACCAAACAACTCCTAGTGTATTCCTATAAAACTCCACAAAGTAGAGTTTCAAAAATCATAGCCATTGATTAGGAAATCGCTCACCATATATTCTATCCCAAAGTTCCCTCTAGCAAACTTAGCCTTAGTCAAAATGCCTTTATGGATTTTTGGGAGATCTCATTCCTTCTTCTGCTTCATTCATCAAATTTTCATTTTCTCTTCTCTATTTTGTCACACTGTACTAACGCAACAACTATATTTCAAGTTTACACTATTTGGGTCAGGTATTGCTCATGTATTTCAGGTACAAAACGGGTCAAATTTGGCTCGTCTTGAATTTTATTCAAATTAGGTTATGTTTGGGTGTGATATCCGCCTTTTAAACTAGATACCTGATCAGGTTTTTCAAAATTCGGATTATCCGGTTACTGAACAATTGTTTTTAAAAATCCATATTTGAATGATTGTTTTATTTTTATTATCTATGTCTAAGTTTTATCACATAATCAACTTTCATAAGCAAGGAGAGTTGCATATACAACGATGTACTGTAAGTTTAGCATTATAGTTTTCATACCAATAGGTATTTTTTATACACTTATGGCTTCAATAATTCTAAAACGATTGCTGAATTATTAGCTATAACTTTGAATATACACAAGGAGAATCATTAGACTTACCCAAATTCATAATAGAAATCCTGAATAATAAAAAAATGTGAATATCATAACTAAACCTGGGCATGGGCCGGCACGCGGGCAATCTCGGCCTGGCACAACACAAGCCTACTATGAGCACGGTACGACACGACACGATTAGTGGGCCATCTATGAACAACATTTTAAAAGTTTGGCACGAGCACGACGGGCCAGCCCGCATGTTGGCACGCTCATTTTGGTTAAAAATCTATAATCAATATATAAAAATTAGAATAAGGCACGATGACATGGCACGAGTCGGCCCAGCACAGCACGTGGGCCGGGCCGTACATGGGCCTTATATTTTATAACTTGGCACGAGCCCGACACAACACGAACATTTCTTGGCCCGTTATAGGCACGACACGAGCACGCAGGCTTGGCACGTGGGCCGTCCCGGCACGGCCCATGCCCACCTTTAATCATAACCATGATACAGTACTAGGTTTTTTTTTTCTTTCCGGATATTCACAACCAACCACCAAGCTACTTCATTGAGAGAGCAAAATTTCAGTACAAATTGGTTCAAGTTGGATAGTTTCGGGTATGGTTTGTATTCAGGCGTGCATATGCCGGCTCAGGTTTGGGTCAGGACAAGTTAATTTGGGTTTCGGGTACACTTTTCAGGTCCGGAATCGGGCATGGGTCGAGTACGGGTTGGTTTTGGTATTGTTATTTCTCTTTCCTTTTTTTTTTTAGGGGGATGGGGGGAGTGTACTATGTACATGTGAAAACACTGCAAAAATCACATTTTATTTCAAAAAGCTAATTTTTTTACCATATGATTTCTATCTGACAAAAGGGGATACAAAAATGGAAGCCATATTTTTTTGGTGGAAGGCCTCCAAGGAGCCAAAAATACTCATACAGATTTTATCTACAATTATGGAAGGAAGACCCTCTTGTAAAGAGGGTTTCCATGTATGACCATTGCTGCAAAAAGAAAGGAAAAAAAGAATCGCCATTTTAAGAATCGCCATATATGACCATTGCTGCAGAAAGAAAGGAAAAAAAAAGCCGCAACTAACATGTCACACAGCTCCCTGTTTTACACGCAGCTTACTTACTTGCAAGATTATTAGCCACTTCCATTATCATCTTCACTGTCATCATCACCATCACTGCATGCAGCCAAAAGTGGATTAATAAGCTAGCAAACATACAGGAACAAGAACAACATGTGCCCAAGAAATTCTATGAAACATCACAACAGTCAGACACATGCATGATAGTTTAGGACTCTGGAAATTTGATCTTGAAGCTGGTCGTACACTAGGCTCTGTTTGTTTGGAAGAAAAACCATTTTTTTTTGTTTGGTTTGAGAAGGTAAAATAACATGTTTCAAAAGCTTGTATGACAAACTTTCTAATCTATTTCTTCACACCCCTCTTTCCTCCCACCCATCCAAGTTTGACCTTATCTTCCATGGAAACAAAAGACAAGTAATTTCAATCGTACGTTTCCTTATAAATATATTTTTCATAGCATTTATTTACCGCTGAAACTTTCTAGTCGAAACAGTGGAAACTTAAGATACACTTGTATCCACATGGGAGAAATTACAACCCATTTAAGTGGAAATATCTTTGGAAGAAGAAGTCCTAAGCGCGGTGCGATTTGGACGTCAAACCGCACCAAACCGCAAAATTACAGTTTGTCATTTTTTGAATCGCACTGCAATTTATATCAAACCGCACCGCAAAATACAGTTTGATGCAGTGCGGTTTGACCAACTTTTAAAATTTTTATTTTATAATTAGTAGTTGATAAAGACAAAAAAAAAACCTTAGATTTATTTTTTTGTTAGGAGTCTTAAAGAGTCAGAGAAGCCTTGCAAGTTTAAACAACTAGATAAGTCTAAAGACAAAAAAAGACATAAATTTCACTAAGGTAGTAGGCCAAATAAAAAGTATGAAATTAAATATTTTAGAACAATTAGAAAATAACGGTTTACGGTTTGGTGCGGTTTCAAAATTTTTGAAAACCGCACCGCACCGCAAAATTACGGTTTGGTAAAATTGCAAACCAAACCGCATTTTTCAAACCGCAAACCAAACCAAACCGCACAATTGCGGTTTAGTTTGCGGTTCAGACCGCACTCTACTCAACCCTACGAAAAACTAACCAAATGTCATATCCTCTTCTCAGAATAGTAGGCTTACGTAAGGCACAAGACCGATGGTCAATTAGCCATGGTATTAGTTTTTTTTCAAAGAAAAAAAATTCACATACTAGGATTTAACCAAGAAAAGTCAATAGGCCTATACGTTTATTACTTGGCTACAAGTGTAAAAAAGCTGGTATGTGAAACACAATGCAACATTGCGAACTTTTTCCTTTAATTTTTCATTTTTCTTAACCTATTTAACCTCCTTCATCGTTCCTCATCCCACCCTTCCAATTCCTCTCTTCACACTTATATGAATGTTTATGCTTGTCAAGACTGCCACATGGCCCTTTAGGGTTGTACCTACGTAGGCCCCATCCATCTAGATAGTCTTCATATCAAAATAGAATTAATGAAGGAAACCAAGCCTACAAAAGAAGTGGAAGAAGTGACAAAACAAAAGGATGGAAATGGGGTGATGAGAGATAGAGGGGACATGGAGAGTGAGAGGGTGAGAACTGAGGAGGGTAGTCACTTTAATGAAAAGAGAACTGATGATAAAATGAGGCAAAAAAGACGCATGTTCTATGTGCTATGTGCTCGTTTCACATTAGAAACATATGAAGACGGTTGCAGTTCTCTGGTACTTCTATGTTGCTAGCCTTTTCTAGAAACCATTGAGGCAACAAAAATACTTATATACAACCACCCGGGTGTAATATGCACCCAAGGGTAATTTTGCTCATTTTAAAGTTTAAAATGCACAAAATATCTTAAATGATCAATAAATCACCTTGGGGTGCACCTACCTCTACGTGCACCCAGGTGCGTAGTAGACCCATTGCTGAGGCACAAGGTTCTTTTTATCATGCCAATTTGGATGAGTTGTCAAGAATTCAAGCTTAAACAAGATGTGAAACAATATAAAATAACAATTTTTTATAAGGTTAACAGCAGGTCCACAATATAGGAGTCTGAGGCTTTTCCTTGTATTTGGTACAAGATGAAGCTAGAGGAGGCATAGGTGAATTAAATTAGATTCTTCTAGTTTTACAGACTTTAAAGAAATTGCCTAAAATCCATTTGAAAAGAAAATAAACAAAAAAAAATATTTATAAAGTCACTAATTACATTGGGGATATCACCGGAAAAAAAATATATATACACATCATCATAAAGAGAGAGAGAAACACATTTTTACTCACTAGGAACATTTTTGAACCCATAAATTGGAGGGAAACTCGATATTGGAAAGTCTGGTGCTAATAAGGGACAATATAATCAAGATAATTTAATACTAAAGCAGAACCCAATGGGACACTAGTCACAATTTATTAAAAAGTTTTATTCTTTTCATATAAAATGTCAAACAATTAATATTGGGCTTTTCTTAAAAATACCCATCAGGTTTTTCAAATTCTCAAATGTACCAACTTTTTCTAGGGTTTCTTATGTGTACCCATACGATTTTTAAAAATTCTCAATTATAGCCAATTTTTTTATGATAGCAAACGGACGTTAGCAGCACCCTTAAGTTAGTTGGAAAAAAAAAACCAAAATAAATAAGTTAGTTTGGTGGTTGTTTGGCGGTTGATGGGGCTGATTTGTGTCATGGTTAGGACTATTGGGTTACTACGTGACGTATATATGTTTATTTATTTTGGTTTTTGTTTTTTTTCCCAATAAATTAACGGTGTTGTTAACGTCCGTTTGCTATCATAAAACAATTGGCTACAATTGAGAATTTTTGGAAATCTTATGAGTACACATAAGAAACCCTTAAAAAAGTGGGTACATCTGAGAATTTGCAAAACCTGATGGGTAATTTTAAGAAAAACCCATTTATATTTTACCAAATCCTAACAAATCATTCTGTAGTTTTAAATTTTCATATAAAATGTCAAACAATTAATATCATATTTTAACAATAACTTAATTTCAAAAATAGATTCATCCCAACTAATATTGTTTCAAATGATTGTATCATAATTTTTTCGTGCATTGCACTGGTATAGACCTATTTGGCTATTTATATATATACAAGAACATACCTGTTTTCGGCATATTTAGCAAGTCGTCTTGCATCCAAGCCAGTGATGTATTTCTGGGCAGATTGAACATTTTCTGGGCCTGGACAAAGTGGGACCAATACAAATACACCATCAATTTAATAATTTAAAACTGATACACTCCTTCCCTTTAGCCTCTACCTTTTCTCTTTATATCCCCACACATACTTTTAATTGTTTCGCTACCCACTATACTTAACTCAATATTAATGTTTTGAGACAAAGGCCAAAGGGAATACAAGACAAGCAAAAACCAGAAAGTACCTAAGGTTTTTTTTTCCCTTTTTTTTTTTTTTTTGGGGGGGGGGGGGGCTAAGTTCCTACTATCCTTGAAAATTGTATACCAATATCAAAGTTACCTTTAGCAAGTTGTAAAACATGCAAAGCACAACGTTCTGCAGCAAGCTTCACAGGTGTACTTCCATCCTTCAAACACTCGGCCAATGCAGGACCAAAAATTGATGCATGGATCATAATGGCAGCAGGATTTTCCTGCCAGACAATAATGTTCAGTGTCACATCCACATACCATGTAAATATTTGAAGTAGGTAATGTCCAGAAACAAGGCTAACTGCTTACCTTTGCAGCAGCTTTCAGGGAAGATAATCCCCTTCGTCTGACTTCACTGGAGTCATCTTGCAGAGCAATAACTATTGTGGATACGGTCTGGGCATGCAAGGAACTGCTCGACATGTCTCTTTGAATTTGATAAGCCAAATATCTTCCTAGTGCTTTGGTCGAACTTTCACGCACTGGGAACTGTAGGAGGGGGCGGGTGGACTTGGTCAGAATTAAAGAAAAGGAAAACGTTTCACTGCATCTTGCTATCATTAAGCACTATGTGGGAGTCTCAGCTTGTACCTTATCATCTCTCAAATGATCTTTCAGCATAGATACAATGGATGATGAACAAGATGATAGACAAACACTCGATGGGCAATGCCGAAGCATGGATGAAATAGTGAGAACTGAACCATGCCTGGCAGTCCAGCTGGAGGAAAAAGCCGAACCTAAAAGTTCTTTAAGTAGAGCTTCCAGCTGGGTGTCTTCAATGTACTAATAAAAAAAATACAAGACAAGCAACATGGGACTTAGAAGAGTGCAGTCATAATGGGTAATTTTGTACATGAAAAGAGTTTGGAAAATAAAAGTGAATAATCCCAACTTTGAGCCATTTTTCCAAAAAATCCCAACTTTTGATTATTCAAGAATAATTCCAACTTGAAGGATATCCAACAAATAATCCAAAGTGTTATTTTTGTTGCTTTCAATGATCCATGTTGGGACTGCTGTGAATAACAAAAACAACACTACGGATTATTTTGAGAAGGATACCTTAAAGTTGGGATTATTCTAAATTAATCAAAAGTTGGGATTATTGAGAAGATGACTGAAAGTTGGAATTATTTTTGTCAAATTTTCCAAAGAGATTTTATTTTGTCATATACCTCAGATGTGATCCCCAGTATGCTAGCAGCAGACACACGAACTTGGTCATCTTCATTGTCAATGAAATTTTTTAATTGATCACATATACGAGTTCTAACAGCAACAGTAACAGTCTTTCCAGCATGCTTTACTACACCTCTGAGAGCAATTAGAACTGCTTCTCTTATACCACTGTCAGATGACTGAAACCAAGACACATAGCATAAGGGGAAAAAAAAAAAAAAAGACTGAAAGAATAGATAGCACAACAGAGGAAAGAGGAAATACCTGCAAACTAGACAAAAGATCACTAACTAAAGGATCAACCCTACTACTGAGTGCACTAAGTTTCCCAAGTGCCAATGCAGCACTTGAACGTACATTCCTGTAATCAATAACTATTTAATTAAGCTCTCCAGAAAAGCCGTTGCCAAAACAGCCAACAGTAGCAAAGACTGTTGACACCAAATGACTGCTGCAAAGCTTTTTGAATCAGCAACTGACCTGGTGTTGTCCTGGAGACATTTGATGAATGTTGTTTGCAGCTGTGGCAGAAAAGGTTTCAGGGCAATGCCGCCCTTCTTAATTATTATGATCAAAGTCGACAAAATTGCGCTCTTAACCTGCCATGGGAACCGATCACCTATGATACGAATTAGAGGCCTGCAATCACAAAATGAAACTGAGTCAAAATTGATCTCATTCTATAATATTATACAATCATCACCATGCATGATGCATCAGAAAAAAACTATTAGAGCTATAAGTCCAAAAATCCTTGAAGGCTATATACCAAGAAGTACAATCAACATGAAGAGGGTTGTAAATATTTTTTTTGGGAGGTGGGATTGTAAAAGTGAACCAATGCTGTAAACCTTACCAAAAAAAAAAAAAAACAACAATTGCAACCATACAGACATCCAATACAAGAGTACAATTGCATCTTCTCTTTAGCACTCAACATGATGGGGATGAGGGGTGTGACGTGCTGTTTTTCAGAAGTTAAACAATTCAGCCTTCAGATATCTAGTATACAAGATTATTACGAGTACAATTGCATCTTCTTTTTAGTACACAACAGAAAAATGCTCCTGAACTGTTAAGCTAGAATGAGTGAACCAACACATCAACACTTGGGAAACAAACAAACAATTAACAAAGAAAGAGGCCTAAAGCATATCCCATCTTTCAAAGCAAAAACTCCAAACTTCTCAAGAACAGAAAACAATTAACATACCCTGTTATTGGTATGACAAATGCCTTCAGTGATTGTTCACTAGTTACATCAATCAATTCTCCAAGACCTAATGCTGCCTGCTCCCGCAGTTCAGCTGATCCACTTATTAAACCCTGTCATAACAACAAAGAAAAAGTAATTGGTAAATCCTTGTATATAATGAGATTTCCTGTGAAAAATATCTAGACTAAAGGAATGCAGCAAAAAATGGAAATTACTGTGAAATCCTAACACCATCAAGATATTCTTATGCTTCCCCTTTGCTTTGGATGACAAATATGACAATTGGCAAAATTACTGGGAGATTCTGAAAGCACAATAAGGTTCCCTATGAGTGCAACTACTGAGCAACTGTGATCGTAAAAAAGAAGCGCATACATGGTCACTGATAAACTGGGTCGGAAGAACAGGTTTGCCAAGAGCTGGCACACTTGTCTCGAAACCAAATTCATAAGGTGAATGGTTCTCCAGGGAATGAGAAAATGCTGGGATACTAGAAGTCAAACTACAAGGTTACTGAGTGCTGACTAGCTGTTCACACTAAGAAAATAAAGCATGGCAAAAATAAAGGGCCAGATACCCCCAAGCTATGTTACCTCGGCACCCTGCTGAGCATCAAGTATCGCATGTCGACTCGACTCGAGTAGATTCGCAACACGACTCGTGACATGACTGGGAAAGAGTGTCGAATACCAAGAAAGTGACACAAAACAAGCATCGAGATCTGGGTAATTTCAGATCTAAGGTTTATAATGGAAACCCTAGATCTGAAATTAAGCCAATTATAGGAAGCCTTTGAGCTAAAAAATATAGGGATTTAGTACGCCTCTGTTGTGCAAGTTTAAAGCTATATTATTCATCCAGATCTGATGATTGATTTCCAGCACGTTTGCCAAAGCTGATTGTTGGAGCAGATTAACAACAAAAATTAAAGTATTGGATCCTCTGATCCCAACTCGGACACAAGATGCCCATATCCGAGTCTGTGCAACATAGCCCCAAAGACACTTGCATACGTATCCAACATTTTCCCTTACGGCCCGTTTGGTAGCCGGTTAAAAATGGATGTAACGGGAATGAATATATAACTAAATTTGGAAGAGAAATCAAAATTCATTCCCATGGTGGTGCTAGCTTAACCCCAATTTATCTAATTTTCTTCACAAATACCCATTCTCATCTAATAACACCCTTCCACATGGTAATGGATGGTAATGAAAAATAAGAACATATTTCAAGTTTGGGAATGAAAAATATGTTTTCCATGAAGATTTTGAAATTTTTCCTTAACAAATTACCCTTTAAATCAATTACCATTACTACAATTCATTACCAATAAACAAACGGGCCGTTAGTGTACATGGAGCAAGTCCGAACTAATGGATTTGAAGTTACTTGTCGACTGATGTCGTCTCAGACACAACAGGACATTGTAATGAATCAAATATTAAGATAAGGGCAATTTAGGTATTTTATAATAATCTAAATATTAGGAGCTTCTAGAGGTCAGAGTAGTTAGCTAGGTATTCTATATATACAGATCTAAGGAGAATGAAAGGGGGTATGCTGAATATTATGAAGAGTTGTCTTGTTTTCTTAGGAGAGATTCAAGCCTCTCAAAAGCTTGATTAGGGAGAGCCTCCACCTCTCGAATGGGGATGATCTTGTTACTTTCTCAGTTTATCTTAGCTATTAATACATAATTTCATCTTCATCTTCTCTTTATGTTTCACTTTAGTAGTTTAATATTCTATCCATCAGATTTGTTCATAGCCTACTGTATTACCATTGGTGTACTATTGTGGTTTGTGCTGTGAGTGTTGTTACACTTGCATACTTCATTTTTAACTAAAAACTTAACTTTTCTACTTCCTCTGTGTTTTTTTTTTCTCCAGCAAACTCAACTTCGCGGATACTTAGGCAAAAAAAACAGTTAGATTTAATCAGGGAAAATTAACATGTCATTAAGCACCTTAGGTATTTAAGCTCCACCGCCTAGATACCAGCACTACCCAAATCCCACAACCAACATCATCTCCCACCACAACCCTCAACCACTGATCTTCTCATTGTTTATTATTGCTACCACCCACCACCACTACCACCATCCCACAAGTCACAAGCAATCACAGGAGCCACAAACCAACCAGATAAACCCATGAACCACTCCTCATATTCACAAACCAAAACCCATTAAACATCACCAACCCAGCCTTCGAAAACCACCACCAAACCCTAACTAAAAGACCCTTTCAAAACCCAACATCAACCCTTTCCGAATCCACGAAACCACCACCAAACCTTTCTAAACAAACCACCAACCCCATTGAAAACTTAGGTGAAAACAAAGAAACCTTTGGAAACCCACTACCAACCCTTTCGATACCACCACCAACCCTTTCGAATAGGTCAAATTTGATGGAGTGTTGGATTTTACTTGAAACCTTGGTGGCATCGGTGGTCAATTTGAGTTGGTTGAATTTGATGATGATGGCCCGACACTCTGGGTGTCCAATTGGAGGCTGGAACTGATGATAGTAGTGGTCTGGGTGTTTCGAATTTAATGAGTGTTGGTGGTGGTTTCTAGGACGGTTATCTGGTAAGTGAATGAAATTGATTGTTGTTCCTGAGTAGGTGGGTCTACTGGGTGTTGGTGAGTGGAGTGGGTGCCTGGGTGTTGGTTGGTGGTGTTAATAAGGTATTTTATTCCCTTAAGGATAATATTCTAAATTTGTGGTTGAAAAAATTTACTTGTTGCAAGTAAAAAAAAAAAAAAAAGTAGAAATTGGATGAACAAAAGACTTGGACATACGTATCCAAGTAGATACTTTATCGATGTCCAACTAACATAGGTGCTGAGTATGAATGCAAGATAGAAACTAAGACCTTTTGACGGGAAAAACTTACAAGTCATTGACATATGGAAGAGAAAACATGATTGTTGTAAATCTAGATTGTTGCATTCACTATTATATATTTATATTCCCAAGCTTCCAATTAATCGAATTTGACACTAAGAAAAACCACTTTGTTCTTGCTCAATCCAAAAGACTAAAGGTCTAGATAATGGCTAATTATCAGCACAATACAACTTTGAGAATGGAATGTATATAATACAAGGACATTCTCACCAACTAACGGCCTGTTTGGTAGCCGGTTATAAATGGTGGTAATTGGAATGACTTTATAACTAAATTTCAAAGGAAAATCAAAATTCATTCCCATGGTGGTCCTAGTTTAACCCCAACTTATCTAATTTTTTTCACAAATAAATATAATACCTGCAGATAGATTGGAAGTACAGGTTGCAGAGCTTTTGGAAGACAAAATCCAGGTACTAGAACTGGTCCTCCCTGCAGATTTAATAAAGCATTTTACCTACTGAGGATATACATGCACCAGTGAAGCCTCACCAATAATAGCTAACAACTAGATAATACCCGAGCAATTGCTCGATTTATTTAACTAAAGCAAGTATTTATATTAAATTAAATTTTATTTATAAAAATTAGTAAAAAAATTATTTTAGATGGAAATATTTTTTAAGTGTTTTATTTTAGTTATATTAGACAATAGAGAATAAGTAAAAAATTAATTTATGCAATAATTGAAATTAGTTCACTAACTATAAATTTGTCAGAGGCAGATGTTTGAGAGGAAAGAGAGGTTTGACCAACTCAAAAACTATTTCTTCATTTTCATAAATGTCATATCTTCGAACTTTGACAATAAAATGTTCTACATTTTTTTTTGGTTAAGATTATGTATTCATTTCTTGTAATATAAAAATTCACTATTGTAAAATAAAAAATAAAAAAAAACACACACACACACAAAAAAAAAATCCATGTTTGATTATCCACTTATCATGTTGAAAAAACTTAATAACTTTTAGAATAAATTGTATTCATCAATATCTATTTCATATTTTGTTAATGATAAAAATAAGTATTTCCAAATATAATACTAAGTCTTTTTTTTTTAACTGCGACGATTTGATATTTTTTTCTCTCTACGCATACTCTATTAAAACGTTGCAATTAAAAAGAAATGGAGGTAGTAAAAAAAATTAATAACAATCAAAACACTTATCTGAAACTTATATACAAAACAATAAACATATTTAATATAATGGTTCATTCACTTTAGAAGATTTTTAAAAATTTAACATGTGAAAAACTAAAAATAGGGCAAACTCTGATGAAGAAAACCAAGTTTAGTCGAAGAATATACAATTACTAACGAATTAAGTTTGATAAAATTAGTTTTAAAGAAAGAAAAATGACCACTTATAATAATTTTTTGAAAGAGGGGTAGTATAGTTTTTATTTGAAAATAATTAAAGTAAAAGCTATTATAATTGTTTTAGGAAAAAACAAAATGCATTATAGAAAAAAAGACCAATGAATGTTCACCAATGAATGTTTTTTTCCCCCAAAACACAGCATTAATTGCTGATTTGTTGATTAAGGAAAAGGGAGGAGGGAATTTTGGTTGTTTGGGAGGGAAATGAGTTTTTTGAAATGGCAAGAAATTTAGCAGTATAGAAAGATAGCTGACACAAAAGAAAATTAGAGAAACTTACCTTCTTCTTTCGTCTCTCCTTATCTCTTGCCGTGGATACAGCATCACGAACCAGCTTTAAGTGACTTGGGAGTAATTCTTTTGGAATTGAACTGACAACCCTTGACAAAGCTCCCCACGCAGTCTGACAGAAAAAAAAAATTTGAGAAAAAGTCCATTGTATGAAGAATTCAAAGCACGCAAGTGATGCATATGTGAATACTACCACAACAGTGTCGTGATCAGAATCACTTAGCAGAACAATCAAAGTAGACATCATGCTGGGAACTTCATCATCCAAATAGAGTTTGCTGTTCTCAAAGAGATGGCCAATAAGGTATGAAGCACTTCTCCTTATTGAAGCCTGAAATCCAACATCAGTTATTAAGAACAGCTTACATTACAAAAACAGTATAAATCATTTATGAGATGGATGCTGCAGAACAGACCTTACTATCACCAGAACCTTTAATAAGCTCAGATATTAATGAGTCAATTCCATCGTCATCAATGACCAATACAACAGTCTCTGCAGCCTTCTTTGCTAAATCTTGGACAATCTATACGTTAAAACCAACTTGTGAGAAACTGTACAGTTCGTACAGGAAAATTAACATGCATGTACGGGCAAAAAAGGAAACGATTGCTTGAAGTGCACATACCACATTGTCATCACCCATTGCTGACAGCAAGGCAGGAAGAACAATAGTAAGGTGTAGATTCAAACCAGGCCCAGCAACCTCCGCTAAAGCTCCAAGAGCATGTGCGTTAAATTCACTGAAGGCATTGACAAGAATGAGAAAATATAGGGAGACAACTATATGTCTATATCCATAGATATACATCACAGAGGCTACACATACCTGAGGGGAAGTTGAACCAGTTTCGGCAAGATATGAGGCAATACTGCTGTAGTCCTCACACTGAATCCATCAGTTTTAAGGGGGAAAAGATCAGCTACTGTACATCAATTTTTTCCCCAAAAATGTAATTTAGTCACATGAAAAGATCAGCAACTTACCTTAAAATTTGTTTCAAACCATCTAATGCGGTGTCAGAAGTTTCATCATCCTCTAAAGCATGGAGTAGAGTAGGAACAATCTCATCAACTGCTTGCATTCCAGCACTCTAAAGAAAGCACAACTTTAGTAATTTTAAACATAGATTAAAGTTCGAAAAGGAAAAAAAATAGAGAAATAGAAACATGTATAACCTTGTAGAGAGTACTAAATGCCAAGCCTGCTGACTCACGGACCTCGCGCTCACTATTAATCCAAGGCAAAGATAGCACAATACAAATTAAGAGCTCTAAAATAATCAAGACTTGCCCACAAAAAATAAAGTGCGTTAAACACAGAATGTGAACACTACCAAAATAAGTGAATTTGCAAATACACACAACAAACCTATCACAAAGGGCAGTTCGAATTGTGGGGATAAGTTTATCCATGAAACTTAGTAACTGGCTCTTTCCAGCACTAGCCATCACCTCACTCAGCCCAATGCAGACACCCTGTTTGCCAATTTAGAAAAAGAATTTTTTCATGTTACCATTGACATCAAGATAAAGATCAACCAAGAGGAGAACAGGACCATTTAACATAATGAAGAATAAATGAGACACAAAATTTAAAGTGAGTAACCAAACTAACAACAATCTAAAGAACACAAATTAACTGAACTTCGTAGCTCCAGTATCATAAGCTTACAGTCAAAAAAGAAAAAAAATTCCATACAAATAACTAAAAGCACAGTACCTAATCCATCATTTGATTAATATTATGTCAGCATCTATAGACCATCTTCAGCAAGAGTTGGACAGTAACCAAAAACATGATGAAGGAAATTGCGTAAGACGGTTTTCACTTTGAAATCTTGTCACAAATATGACGAAAAGGCTGATCCCATGGACACCCAGATTAAAATCAGTAAAAACATAGACAATGACCACATGAGCAGGACTATCAATGTGAACACTCCAAGGATATGTTAATTAGACACAAATAAAGTGTTTGCTCAGATCCAAGTGTTCGATTCGGCTTATTTGAGAAGTCACAAGTTTTTAGTTAATATGAAGTATCGTGTCCGACACGACACGAGTAGACACATTTTTTTAGTTAAATAAAGGTGTCAAGGTAACATAGCTCTAAGGAGAAAATGGAAATCAAAGATATAGAATACAAAAATTACAATAATAGTATATTGGCAGGTTTTCCAAAATAGTGCATCCCAATAAGTAATAAGATTGGCTGAATTTACAATAAAAAGGTGGGGATATTTCATACTTGTCTTCTGCCTGAATCAGGATCTTTCAGTCCATCAGATAGTATAGGTATAATCAAAGGAAGCACCCTCTCACCAAGCTTCCTAACAAGCTCACCCAATGCCCTTCCTGCAACCTAGTAAACAAACACTATGCATATAATTACACAGTTCACACTAATCTCAATTACATACAAAAATGATCATTATCATTAACAAACCTGCCGCCTCTCATTAGATGGCGATGCAAGAGAGCTTATCAAAGTGTCCATCAATACAGGCATAATTTCCTTGAGTGTCTTAGGGGTATTTACTACTATGGTTTTCCAAACATGCAAAGCAGCCTGTAAAAGCAAGTACACATAACATAGATAAGCTTCCACATTTAAGTTTACCAAAAAAGAGAAAAAAGTGACCTTCAGGAATAATTAAACTGGATAGCTACCTGACGCACTGATAAACTGACATCAGTCCGAACCATGTACAAGGCAGCAAGGACTTCATTACGTTTCTCCCTACCAAGTACTTCAATAATAGCACGACCTTGTGCTTCAGTACTAGCCCCCTCATCATCACTACCTCCCTCTAGCAATGCCTTTCCAGACGTTCCAGCAACCTAAAGAGGATTAGAGGAATAGCATTTTTCTTTGGTGAGAGAGACAACAGAAGATAGCAATATAATATCAACGATAACAAACAGATGGTAATGAAGGAAACGGGAGAAAAGCCCCCAAAATTACACCTTAAACAACAAATCTCCCAATAGTTCAACAGAGCTTTGTCTAATACGCCAGCTATCATTAAAAATTCCATCCTCAACAGCAGGGAGTAGCAAACGCAAAGACCTGAAAAAGAAACATGAAAATAAGCAAAGCTTACAAGAAAAAGAAAATAATACTCACCCCAATTCACAAACTGATCAAAGATTATTTGCGTCATCCAAATGTAAATGAAGTAGATAACTAAAGACTATCATTTTGTGGGATCCTTTAATTCAATGTCCGTATGTTAAATATTATTACAAATCTTATCATGAAAAACCTAAACATTTCTAAGGCCCTGAGAGAGGAGGGGGGAGGGGGGAAAAGAACACTCACGTTGTTGCATAGTGCTCAACCAGCACATGTCCAGCACTAAGTGCAGCATCGCGGACAGACTCATTCTCATCAGCAAGCCCTAACGATAAATCAGATGAAACAAATTGTGAGATGAATCAACAATATGCACACAAAACAAATTGTAATCCCTCAGTAAAATATTAATTGCAACGATTTGACATAAAGTAGAGAGAAAAAATGACAAATCGTTGGAATTAATATGTTACGGAGAGAGCACTTTCAATTTTCCTTTACAGATGTGGGGGGGGGGGCACCAGCTCCCAAACACCACTAACCATCAAGTATAGCAGGCAACACCTGCTGCAAATAATTTTGGAACTGAACACCCAGGGACCTAGGCAAATACTGCGGAGAAATATAAATTAGATCACAAGTTTATAGGATAAAGCTTTCCGACCAAACACACCTCGTGATTCTTAATACCTTAAAAACAGTCAAATAACCTTCACGAACATAAGCCTTTTGATGAGAGCAATTTCTTATGATATCAGGAAGAATTTGTTCAAAGTATTCAATTCCAAGTGCCGCCAAAACCTATAAAAGGAAAAGTTAAATAAAATCACTACATAAATATTATAAAACCCCAAAAAATCTTCACTCTCAAATTGCATAGCCAAGCCAGGACATTAACAGGATGATTACAAGGCTAAAGAAGAAGAAAAACTTATATGGTTCGAATCGAACGTGCACGGTCAAACAAATATAAAACATTATACTACTAACAAAACATTAATATATTTAGAAGTACGAAGATTCGTAATAATGCACAAACTCTGACAACAGATCACTGTCTTATAAAAAAGAACAACTCTTCTGACAGAAACCCATTAGTCCAGTACAAACATGATCAAGTGATTGGCTAAATTCAGAAAGTTCACTTAATGGCCTTTTGGATTAACTGCTTACATCAGACATAAAATTACCAGTGTATGAATGCTATTTGGTGCAGTAATGTTTACTACAACAATAAAGCAGACTGAAAGTAAATTATAATAAACAACATTATACAACCTCAGTTTCCGGATTATATGGTGAAAATCTTCGACCATATATTTGATTCATATTCACGAGAAAAACACAACCATATAGGATCTTATTTGATTCACCCCAATCATTGTATTCTTAATATCAACTTTTTATAATTTTGGAAAAATTCATATGAATAATCCCAACTATTGGAGGTCTTCCAATATTAATCCCAACTATAGGTTATTACACAATAATCCAAACTAAGGGGGTAGTTTTATGATATTAGTCCATACTAACTTTTGACCGGCTCCAATTTCCTTCGTAGAAAGGGAAGAAGGTATAGTCAATTACAATAAATAAGAAAAGAGGAAAGATAATGAATATTTTATGAATTGTTGAATGATTACAATAGGTTAAATAAGTCAATGGACTAATATCATAAAACAACCCCCAAGGTTTGGATTATACTGTAATAACTAATAGTTGGGATTAATATTGGAAGACGTCCAATAGATGAGATTATTTATATGAATTTTTCCTATAATTTTTACTAACAAAGTTTACAAAATTTAATGGGCAAAGTTTAGAATTGGAGATCATGAAAAAAGAAAAGGAAAAGGCTTGGAAGCCTCCTTCCCCATAGATTATATGCAAAAAATCATAAACAAACGTCAAAAAAATCTAAGAAAGATCGTCAACTCGAAAAAACCTTTACATTCAATGGAAACAATTTAAATGAGCCAGAAGAAACAAAATTCATTACAGTGCTCCCACCTCACTCAAACCTTGTGCTGCACCAGAACGCTCAACATTACTTCCATCAGATTTAAGTGTTTCCAAAAGCCATGAAACAAGATCAGGAAAGCTTTCCTCTCCCATTCCTGTTATTAGAGAGCCAAGTGCCTTAGCAGCCACTGACCGTACTTCAGGTATAGGGTCAACAAGGACCTGTTCAGGGCAGACATATTACAACTCAGAGACAAAGAAATATGTATTCCTTCCTCGCCAATTTCCCTAGCAACAAAAGCCTGAACTTCAGGAATAGAATGATATACCTTTTTCACTTTGGGAAGAAGCAAGCTGATATAAGGTATCATATCCCTAGGTTCAGTCACTAATGAGCACATGTTGCCAACAATTTGGGCAGCTTTCTTTTTAGTTTCAGCACTCCTTTCCCTCAAACCTCTATGCACGATGGGAACCAGAAGAGCAAGTGAAGGTGCATCAACCGAGTTAATGAAAGTAGTCTGCAATCAATAATAGTAAATGTTACAGAAAGGAAATTGTACGCAGTCATTAGTGTGACAGTTTAAAAAATGCTCACCTGGAGAAGTATGTCAAGCGCATATCTTGTATGGTTGTTGGGATCACTAAGTGCTGTCAATAGGGTAGGAACCAGAGATGAAATCTCAGGATTCTTTATTACACTCCCAACCTGAAGGGTAAATAAATATCTTGATTCACTTGATACTAAACTCTATAAGAGATGGCATAATGTCAAAGTTTTCAAACTTTACCTGCTGAAGTGCAGTCTGGCCAGCTGACTGCACCTTTGGATGGGTATCTGTCAGTACCTGTCACAGCACAAATTACCTCATTACCAATGCCAAAGCTATAACATGAAATACAAAGTCATATTTAATAAGAAAAATAACCTCAGTCAATTTAGGCACAATCTTAGGCAGGCATTGTGACAATTGTTCAGGAGCACAATATGCCATTGCACCAAGTAACTGGACACTACTTTGTTTGGTTCGCCAAGCCTTATCTTCAAGACCCTGAAAAGACAAGTACATACTGATTAAGAATTCAACAACAATTTATACATTTATTTTAGTTTAAATCTTCGATGAAATGGAGTATTAGAACATATCTAATTTAGAAAAGATCCATAGATACAAGCAACGCTCATAAAACCAATTAAATAAGAGCATAGTATGGAAGGGAAAAAAAGCCAAAACAGCTGATATATTGCAACAAATAAAGATGCACAAGCAGAACCATCATGTGCAATTCACTGCAGCCAGTAGTATAATATGTAGCACAGGACTTCATTTGACCGATACCGATACTTTTGTTAATGTTCGCACCGTATCAATTGTCACCAAATTTTTTAAATTACACACCTTGTGACAAGTAGACCTACCAAACTGGCAATTAGACAATGACATCTATCCTCAAAAGCTTTCCATTCAATGTATGAGTTTATAGTGTTTTTTGCACCTTTTTATTCCTAAACAAGAGAATCAAGTCAGTTTCCTTTTTCTAGATTTTAAAAAAAAAATTACTGAAAAAATTATTCAGTACTACAATCCCCATTGGAAAATCAGAACAAAACATATTTCTTCTCACTTTTTACTTTCCATATCGATCATTCCAACATCATTAAAAATGAAACCACCTAAATAGGACAAAAAAAAACATACATATATGAAACTCAAATGCAGAAGAAAAGGCAAACAATATCGACCATAAAAATTTCCAAGAGTCCGACAAGATCACAGGACTTACACTGCCCAATCCTATATACTCCAATATGAAGCCTAAGTCTTTTTTTTAAAATGATTGGTAACGTGGGATCACATGGCTTATCTAATACATTAGGTACACATACAACGGAATTTACAACTCTGATTACTAATTATTAGAAAGGTTGAAATATAAAGATCAACAATGACACAGACCTTCAGGAGTGAAGGAAGAACAAGCTTAACACCCTGGGCAGTAAGGTTTGACATCATTGCACGTGCAGCGCCCTCAGCGGCTTCTCGGACAGCAGCAACTTGATCAGAAAAAGAAACCAGAAGTAATGGAAGCATTTGAATCACATAGCTGAATAATCAAAACAGATATGTTAGAATGGGGGACATTAAAATTATTTTAATACAATGCACTAAAATTTTCCCCAACTTCAAGTTTTGAGAGGAAACTTGTTGCAAGAAGGGTAGATAGAAACATCCAAACATTTCAGGATTTAAAAATATGATTGATGCAAAGATAAAGTTTGCATTAGCATAGTGGAAAGCAGAAGTACGTTTTATAATTTCAGCTCAAGAATTTTAGTTTTCCACAAATAAATATTTACAATTAATTATTATTAAATGTGAGTGCCAATATATATAATAGTCCACTAATTTTTATAGGAAGTATATCAGAATTTCATTCCATTTAGGATAAGACTCTTATTATAAGAGCCTATATATATAATACCCTCATTTGACCCTAATTCTTGCAGTCATTACGTATCTTAGTCTTTCATCTGCTCTTTTGTTCCATGTGCTATGCATGCCATGTTTGAGAAAAAACAAAATGAAACCAAAAGTCACGATTATCACCAATGAACCATCATCATGGTCAAATTGCCAAGCAACACCAATGCAATCTCATTGTCTGCTAAAGGGGGCAAGCCTAAGACCAACACACAAATATTACTAATGCGCACCATTAGACTCTTGCATTAATTAAATACCTTAATTTAGTGGTAATACCACACAATTGAGAATTATAAAGTTGGATTGGGTCTATTTATTTCACTATATGATTAAAGTTAATTTTATAATGAGTAATATTGGTTTTGTGTACATTTGTATGAGAATTTAATATTCGTGCTAGTTAATTATTAAAATATTACCCACTTTTGCAGTTAAGAGAACCTTTTTTTTTTTAATTTTATAATTAAAGTTGATTACAGAGAGTATTGCAGTTAACAAAATAAATTGTCATAGTTTTAATAGTTTGCTTTTCAGACCAAGTTATTCTAATTTTTGAGTTGATCAAGAATTGGCTTTATCATAGTCAACAAGTGTTAACATTACATAGACCATGTGATTATGATTATTTCAGAACTGCGCCATTATCGAGATCGCATATATTAACGCGTGTTACAAGGAATTACTATTTTATGTTATTCTTGGATTTAAAGCTCAATATTATTGATACTTAAACCTACACATATTGGTAACGAGATGATATACAATGGTTCTTATTTATCCTATCCTTAAAGCATGTTTATTGCTACTATAAGCCCGAATTGGCCAAATTTCAATAGTTATTGAAATAAATTTCTTATAAGATTGATTTACTGAATCGAATTATCCTAGTCCAAGGGAAGGTATCATTATAATGAGTGGATTGAGGAATAAACTCTTTAGCAAGATTTTTTATATGGAGAAAAAGTTTCTTTTATATTGGGAATTGAGATGAGCCCAATTATTTTTAACGGTAAGAGCTGAGTTATTTATTTTAAAATGTATACTTTCCTATTTCCAATTATTGAGTGATCATATAAGAGTTTAAATTCCGTTAACTGATGAATTGCTCAGTTATTGACACGTCTGTATTTATGCTATGTGTGCTTCTTACCAGCTTATCTTCTACGATGAACTAATGGTGATTCATCATTTTTTTGTAAGTTATGGGGAGAGATTTATTTTAGGGGTGAGCGAGGGTGAGCAGAACTGTTTAGGTAGCAAACTGGCCATTAGAGTTTGTGGTCTGAGAAATGAAACAGAAATAATTTGTATTAGCCTTTGTACCTACAATATTAATCACTTTGATCAATTGTAAAATTAGCTCGAGTTGTAAAATTGAGATTTTATAAGCATCAAGAAAATGATTTTGTTTCGAGTACGGCAATGACACCTCCAATTTTAGCTTAGACTGAACGAAAAGTTGTATTCATTTGTTTTTAGTTAGAAAATCAAGTGTGTTTTACAATAAGAGAAAGGACAGGAAAATCAGTCTACATACGGTTCGAATAGTTTTCCGAGCTTCTCACAGAGACATTCAAATCCAAGCAGTGCCCCCTCACGACATCTTGCAGAATTCCTGGATATTGAAAAGATAGTTAAACAAAATAAGGGCAAAAAAAAACCTTCAAGGATATGTTATACTGATGCATTCAGCAGAATGCAAATAAATGACAATACTCAGTATCACATAAGAATCAGATTCAATTCCAAAGAGCAAACATAATCTCCAGCTAGAGGCACAACTAGAAAATTGTAAAAAAACCGGGGAAATCATTCAGAAATATACGAAAGAGAACTGCAAACCAGTAAGCTAAACATTTGGGCACAAAATTGCTGCATTAGACACAGAAAGAGCACCTGTCAGTAAGACCTTCACTTAAGGCGGAAACAATAGTATATTTCTTCACAGAAGAAATACCAAATCCCTTAACAACCCCAGCAAGTCCAAACGCCGCTCCACGGCGCTCGCCATATTTATCACTCTTCATCATTTGACCAAGAAGCTTTGAAACAAGAAGTGGGCCATCTTGCTGAAATACAACACAGCACATAAAGATGGAAACTTTGCCCAAAAGATATACAAAAAAGGTCCTTAAAGAACAGCAGAAACTAACAAGGAAACAAAGTACTAGACTTTAACGCCACAATATATAACGAATTACACATGGCTATTAGCGCATCACAACAACAGTGATCACAAGAAAGTAGCTGAGTATGTGACAACGAAACTTAAAATTATTGTTGAAATTAAGAACCCTTTTGGTTACTAGTCATAAACAAGGGTAACTGGAATGAATTTGTATGTAAATACAACACCAATATCAAAGCCTTATCTCCAAAATGAACTTTGTATGTAAATTAGTTAAGCGAATGTCAGTACAAGTACTACCATGTGGCCATGTAAAAGCAATACTATCAGTCGTAACAAAATCTCATCAACTCAGTAGGCGCATTTAGAAACACATTTCCTCATGCTAATATGCTATACACTAGTTAACATGCACCCAATAACAAAACAATATGCGTAATTGATACCACAAGATTGATCATTATAAACTCTTATATTTAAAACAAAAAAAAAGACCTAACAATAGTACCAAATTTCAACTTCAGATTTGCATCAGATGCTGTACCTGTTTAGATTGCATCAGAGGAGATAAGCATGATGAGACTGCCCTCTGCACCGCTTCTGAAGGAGTATTGAGCACATCAAGCAACTTCTCCACAACTGAATGAACTTTGGGGTCATCCTGTTAGAAGAATTAACTTTAGTTCCACAGCCATAATCAAAAAAATAATTCCTCAAAGAGAAACGAAAACGCATCACCTTTGCCAAATGTTTCGCCAGGGCCCCTGTAAAAATAACTACACCTTCGCGGACAAGATCGTATGTTTCTTCATTAGAAGCCTACAGAACAAAGAAATATATAAAGCATATTGAAATAAGTTACACAAACTGTCATGATCATGAGAAACCCAATACACGACCCTCGGCTAACCTTTTTGTTGAGATAGTTCTCGAAGATTGGAAACAACAATGAAACATTATCTTTCCCATGCTTGTCAATGATCAATATACCAGCATTAATCATTCTTCCACGTACATCTCCATTGGAATCAGCCTATAAACAAAACAAACAGAGATTGTTTCTTCTTAAAATAAAAATGGATAATGATGAAGAGAAAAACGAAAAGAAAATGTCCCATACTCACAAAGAACAGGAATCCTTACAATACATAATACCACGGTGAGACACGGAGCCTACTGCCCATGGCAAATTCAGAATAATTGGTTAATTATCGACTGGTTTTTTTCATTTTATTTGAATAATTTAAATACTAAACCAGAAGTGGGAGGGTCCAGATACGAAGTTAATAATGCGATTCTACACTTTATGGTGTTTCTATGCCTTGGCTGTAGGATTGACAGTTCATAGTAATATTTAATATCAATTATCAAACTAATAAGATTAGCACAGTAATGCCTACAAATATTCAGCATAATTAACAATTATTGAGCATCTAAATCACAGTTACAATAGTTAGTATCCTTGGAACAGATCGGATTGTCTACTACTCCAAAACTTTATCAAACTTGGCAGCCAGCAATCTCCAGATCGGATTTGTGGACTCTGCCCACTATATCAGAAATTAAACTTCCCCTAGACTTGATTAGAAACATGTACTACCTCCATTTCTTATTATTTGTAATGATTAAACGTTTTCACTCTCTACTTTATGTCACATCATTGCAAATAATAAGAAATGGAGGTAGAAAAATGAATCAATTATTCCTAGACTCAACTATGTACACATACAGAAATCAATTCAACTTCAGTCTCTACCTTTCGTTTTAGTTGAAGGGAGTGAGAGACTTTAATTAATACCCTCATTTCACCAACATGCATTTTAAACTCCAAAACTCACACCATATAGTGGCTACTTTAATTCGTTTCCATTCTGTTTAAGTGGACTATAACAAAATTGGTCGACGAGTTGCCTACACTGTGTCACAAGTCCAGAATACAGGAAGCATATGACCTGAGGTTTAGAACATGCAACTTAATTTTCTGATCCGAATTGACCCCTGATAAGGAAATAGATAATAAGCTATTCTAGGGTAACGTTGAAGCCATAAGCAAACATTCTAACCAAAGGAAAATATTAACTTACTTGAAAATGAAACTAAAAAGGAAGAGATTAAATATAAAGGTTCTATATACTTTTTTTAGTAAATGAAGATAAGCAGCACATCAGCCAATCTAATGCCCTTTTCCCAAATGGAAAACTTCTAAAGGATTAGAAAGGAGTTTGAAAATCTTATCTCTGATTTGTGTCGCACAACCCACACAAAAAAAAAAATTTGATTTCAATACACAAGGAATCAACAGTACCAGTTTTTTATCACCACACACCGATATTAGTTATTGTTCTATGATTAGTAAAACCCTGGAAAGGGTGCAATACATAAATGGATGCAAGAAATTTCAAAATGAACCAATGACTTACCAGTGCCCGTGAAATTAGAAATGTCATGACAACAGGAAGGTCTTTGGTTCTCAAAACATCAGCAGCAGAGTGCAATGCCAATGCAACTCCCTGTCTGCCTAACCACCCAGCATCAACATGGCCTCCCTCAAAACCACTATCACGTATGTACAAGGAAAATATGGTTGAAAGGCATTCCTGTTGAGCGTGAAAAGAAATAAGAGACATAATTGCTAAAACTCTCTATCAAGTATAAAAAATTAAAAACTACCATTACCTGTATAGTATCAGGATGTTCATCTAAAGCAGAAGCTAACCCTTCTGCTGCTGCCAAACGGACATTATAGTTAACATGTGAAAGTGCTTTATGAAGTCCTGAATAGTCAGTCCCAATATCAAATCCATAGCGATCCCATAAATCTTCGGCAGCTTCTGCAATTGACTGTTATAGATGGGATAATGAATGCATTTAGGATATAATTGAACCAACAGTTCAACTAAAACACTATATAAGAAACAGTAATTAAAAAAACCACACTGAATAACAGCGTGCAGAAGGCTCTATGAACCATGGCCTTGCTTAGAGTACTGAAAAAACATCCAACCATTAATTTACAAGTATTGTAGACAAGCTACTAGGAGTCCAGCAAACATAAACCAAGCAGATACACATCAATCAGGAAGGGAAGAATAAACAAAGCACAAAAAGAAAGTGATAGAATATGCACACTAATCAGTCATATTTCACATAATTCAGAGACTTTGGTAGGGGGAAAACAAAAAAGACAACCAACTCTAACTATGATAAGCATATCCGACCTATTAGCTTCCAGAAGTCAAACAACAAAACCATTGACCACCTAGAAAAAATTCAAAACTGCTTAAAGAAATAAAAGGTGTTGAAAAAATAATCAGTTTGGAGTCAAACCTTCTCTGGATCATGTAACGCAATCCAAATACTTGTAGCAACCTCAACATCCTCAACAAGACTACGGCTAGAGACAGCAGGAATGCATTTTACAGCATTCAAGCAGGCCATTCTAACATGAGCATCTTTAGCATACACACCATAAAGTGCCTGCATAAAAACATAACAAAACATATAAAACAAACCAAGGACATTTATTCAAGCAAGAACACATTAAAAAGGTGCAGCACATACAGAAGCAACTTCATCTGGCTTCAAGCCCAAACACAGCTCATTAAGAGTTGACCCAATAGCTGCTTGATGAGCAGGAAGAACACCAAGAACATGATACAGAACCTATATAGCAGAGAAGAGAGAATAGGAGTAAGTAAAACAGTAACATCAAAGACGCATAAAGAAAGTCAATAATATATTACAATATATTAAGCTGCTACCACATAACTGATATCATTCTCAGCCTGGGAAGAGGCAATATTGGATCTGTATGCAGATACAGGACTCGAAGCACCTCATTATGAACAGCTGTTTTCTTTGGAGACAAAAGTATCCATTCCATAATCTGCAATGAAGTTCAATAACTTCATAGTTAAGTATTAAAGATGCTAACTTTATCATTGTGTTGGACAAAACAATCAAAACTTACCGGAAAGATAAATATGAAGGTATCCACTGCAAAAGGCCCATATTTACATGAAAATTTAAATCCATTCACTACTCTACTAAAAAGGACAAGAGATGCCCCATCATTTGTTTCCTTCTCATCAACTGCTGAAATGAGGTCCAAGATAGCATGGCTATCCTCTAATTCAATTAGTCTCAAAGCAGTAGCAATGTCAAGTGCCCAATTTTGGAGTGGAGGGGCAATACATCGAGAGAGCTTCACCATGGTTTCATAGGCAACACCGCCTACTATTGATGACCGGATAAATGGATTCACAAACTTCACCTGAATTTGAATAACATAGAATTCAAGCTTCAAAAGGAAACCATGGCACTTCAAATAACTAAGCGTACATTCATGAAAAATATATCAGGCCACGACAAGAACAAATCCCTACAACTTTGTTTTCTCAAATCTCAATCAACTAGATCCAAAAATAGATGAATGAAAGAGATAATCATAGATGCAGGATGCCCCAAAAAGACATCATCAATTAAACTGTCAGTTCAAATTCAAATGCGATGATTGAGATTGAATAGTAATAGCCTAACTGATTAGGTAATTATATGTAACCAAAGAAGGCAACAAAAGACCTTACGTCCTGCAAAAGTTGTCCACTTCTCTATTTTGGTTGGTCCCTTTGTATTGTCCTCCCCACCCCAAACCCCCTCTCCCTCTCATTTGAATTATATATAAACCAGAGTACCCCAATTCAAATTAGGTATTATTTTAGGGGTTTGCAAATAAAAAAAGGTTGACTTTAATGTTCAGTATAGCTTATTAATTTTGAAGCACATGAAACTATGAAAGGGTAGGATAAGAGTGTTGGCAAAAGTTCACATTGGAACAACCAATAATACTTATTGAAGCAAAACAATTATTTAAATTCTGTTGGAACAACAGTATTGAAAGGATAAAATGTTAAGAAGAATGGCGAATGTAAGCTAATCAAATGAACAAGATAGAAACCATGGAAGCAAGTTGACTGTGGGCAAATATAGGATTAGCAACAGCCATATCTCCAAGAACCCTCAAAACCAATGAAAGATTTTTCTGTATGTCTTTGACTTTCTTTCTTATAGCAGCCTCTTCTTCTAGGAGTAGCTCACGGGCTTCTTCTTTAGCAGTCTTTCCTTTGTCTATAAAAATCTCAAAAAGCAAATGATAAGGTCAAAAGGCCATCATGTGTACTACACAGGATAAGACATAAGAAAACACTATACCAGCTTTCTTTGCTGTTTTGCCAGTGTCTTTCTTTGCTGACCCAGCAGCTTCTCTTCGAGAAACATCTTTTCGTGCTGAGTGATTTGAGTCAACATGTTCCTGCCAAAGAATTTACAATAACAATATAAATAGAGCAAATATAATCAATCAAGTTCAGAGGAAAAGTTAAGTCACCTTGCTGCCCTGCTCTTCAGAATCTCTAGAAGCAACATATACGCCAACCTCATTTGAGAGGGTACCCTCAGGAGTGTTGAAAATCTGAAATCAGGAAAATATATATATAATATCCCAGCGATAACAAATGTTTTGTTTTAATAAAGGCGACAAAATGCTTCATATACCATCCAAACTGGAAGTAAAGATTTAATGGTCCTGAAGTATGCTGCAGTGCTGCACAAAACCTAACTAAAATTACAGCTAAATAGAAATCCATGACACTTTCAGCAGTAACAAAACACACCCATGAGGCCATGACATTATTTTGTTGAATTCTAAAAGTGCTAATAATAGAAAATCAAAAGAGAATGCCCATATGAGGCATAGGTATTTTACTCGGATTCTTTATTTCGCCTCACGATCCTGTGTTGGATCCGCGACAAATGGACATGGGTACAACACTTGGACACTAATTTTTGGGCTAAAATTATAATTAAAAAATTCACAAAGAATGGCAAGTCAGATACTTGGGCACACACCATGGATAACCAAGTCTGAGTAACATAAGGGTATAGAAACTACAACTCAATGCTTAGAAATTGCCCGACTGTTCATTACAAACCAGCCTCTTTATCTTATAACAAGAATTACTCTAGCAATCAACGGCACTATCCTTTGAATTCTTCACATATCAACTTATTGTGATGGGCTCATCATACAAATCCAATAGTAAAGCATTCTAATCTCAAATCTGAAACCGGAAAATATCTTCATGAGTCAACCTGATGAGAATGACCAACTAAACTAAGGGACTAAGGGTTTGTTTGGTTCACTGACTTGGAATGGTAAGGTATGGAAATGCATACCAGGGTGGTATGGATTCTAAACCCCATACCATACTAAATCTGTTTGGTTTATCTTTTGTAATGGATTCTATATCCATCCATATTGTTTGGTTCAATCTTGGACTAGATTGTATTTTGTTTCTTTTAGATTCCAAATGTTTGTTTTAATTATTTAAAAAAAATTGAAAAAAATGAAGTTTATGAGTTGAAGCCATTTTTATGAATTTTCACATTAAAAAATATTTTATCAGCAATTTATAAATAGTAACATAACAATCTGATATGATATCAAATACACTGTAAACTAATCTGAAAGGCAAGCATATCAAATAAACCACATACACAGAAATTTGGAGAAAATAACTTCCCCAAAAAAAAAACTCATAAATTGCTCAAAATAAATTACAGAAGAATGAAATCAAATGGTGAAAATTTGCAACGACTTATTAGGCAATGACAAGAAATCAAATCAAAATGATGAAAAACAAAATTATGAAATCAAATATAAAAAAAAACAATGAAATGATGAACCAAATAAACGAAATCATTCAACCATTTATCCAGAAGAATAAAAAATAAAAATAAATGCAGTAGAATCATTTGTTCCTGCAAAAAGAGGGCAAATTATTCTCTCTCCCTAATTAGATTTTGATGCAAAGGTGGATTGGGGATGAGAAACTTAGGGGAGTATCAAATTTTAGGGAGTAGACTGGAGTTGGAAACCCACTGGTTACACACTCTACCCTAAAAAAAACTCCAACCACATTAGAATGGATGTGATACAATTCCATACCCTTATAAAATAGCCAACCAAACACCCCCTAAAAGAGCAAGAATAGAATTTCACTCCTTGCAAACAAAATAACCAAGATTTCTTTGCCATTAATATAAAGGTTCACAAGTCTAGGCTCACGTCAAAAGATTAGTTTTGGTGAGAAGGGTGAGAAAGAACGGTGACCCATGGATCAACCAATGAATGGTCAAGATTAAATTAGAGTGTTTCCTCTTTACTTTTTTATAGTTTGCACTAATTTTTTCTTCAATCAACGTATCTATAGTCTAAAGTCAATATATCTATACTCGATGTATGATAATAAATGTACTTACAAATTATACTTAACATATAAATAGATCCTTCTCACCTTCTTACGAAAAGTATCTTTCTCACCGAAATCCAACCTTATAGATAGATAGATATATTGAGGGTCGGCATCCAGTAAAAATACCTTATATGATATTAGAATCCTTATTTAAGAGCAATCCAAGAAATAGATCATACCTTAGAACAAATCCAATATTTTTTATACATTATAGTTAAATTTTTACACAACTTGTAGAACATTAGACACTTTTAAGAACAATAGAGTTAAAAAAGCTTGGAACTTATATGCCATATTTTTAAAGCACATGCGACATACTTAAGATAATAGTTAAACTTTTTAAAACATAAGTTATAAACATCAAAATATTTCTAGAAAATGAAAGAAGGTTTGATTTTCTTTTTCGGTAAATTCATTCAAAAAAATTGTTTATTCATAATTCAAAATGTAACAAAACATATTTTGATTGTTGTTTTGTTTAATGAATTCTAAGATTCTTTCAAATATACAAACCCAAATATTCACTCCAATTTGATTGATTTCATTGACTTGAATGCAAATCTTTTAATTTCATTTGTCATAGTACCAAAAACGTTTAAATTACATCAAAATTAAATACTAAGCACTTGAAGTTTTACTCAATATTGATGTGAATCTGATTGAAGTCACCTTGCTTTGTTTCGAAGCTATTTGAAATTGGGGTAAACATTGTATGTTTCTTGCGGCGATGATGATACAACTCAAGTTATTTCATTTTCATGAAGATGTTATCATTCATAAATTTTTTGATGGTGGTGGTTCAAAACTAAGCAAGAAGGAAATATTCGAAGAGAGAAATGAATAAAGACGTATACGAAGAGAGATGGTAGTGGTGGTTCATGATGGGGAGAAGGATATAGTGGCACAACAAGAGATAATGATGGTGGCAGTGGGAAAAAGTGAGAGTATTGAGGCTGATAGTGATCATTTATAGTGAGGAATTTAGTGAAATTTTAGTAGATTCACTTTCAGAACACGTGTTCTCATATAACAAATAAGTTCTCATATAATCCTATTCTATTTATCTATAGATATCAAGGAAGCATTTTTTTTACTTACTAAACACAATATTTCCATGTACGGAGATCGACAAAGAAATGAAGTTAAACACTCAAATTCCAGCATGAAACATAACTAAATTATAGGGGGGAAATAAAGATCAAGAATCATAAAAAAAAGGTGCAAAATTTTTTTGGAGTGAAATCAATATTTACCTGAATGTCATTTGGAGAAAGAGTATTATGTGTGTAGCGGTCAGGCAAATTGCCAATATGCTGCAACATAATATGGTACACAGAATATCAGAACTTGAAATACAACACTAATATATGATACTAACATACATCCTTAAACAAAGACATCATACGCTCCACCTTTTCAAACTCCATATAGGTATCACTTGGAGCTAAGGTCATCAATGTGCAAAGAGAATTAACAGCTCCCTCTTGTTCAAGACAATTTGCACTCATCAATCCCATTGTTCCTACAAGATCCTGTATGGATGAAGGAGTCAAAAAAAATTGCAAATAAGTAACAACAAACATAACAACGTCCTGTCCAAAAAAAAAACATAACATAACAACAATGATATAGTAGAAGTGTAGTACTAACCTCCCCCATTCCGAAAGATCCCACCACCCAATCTAATCACTATGTAGTGCAGTACACCCACTAATTTCACTTTAAAGTTTACATCTCCACAACTTTAACAATGTCTTCATAACCCATTGGAATTTTCATTTCATAACATTAAGTAGTTAAAAAATTCTGAAGTGGTCAATTATTTTAGGAAAAACATAAAGATAAAAATTGCCCATGATATAAAGACAAGTAATAAAATTTTGGGAAATTCTCAATAGTAACCTAGTGGCCAGTGCTTTTTAAATTTTTCATTGGCAACCATGAATTATTTTTTATTTCCACTCGTAACCCCCAATTATTGTCTCAATCTCAAACAAGACCTTATGAAGAGAAAATTCAGTAGTTTGGTTAATAATTTGTTATAATTTATGTTCCGTTTTGGAGGCCCAAAAATTGGCTCAATTATTTGCCGGGAAAATCACTTGGTGAAGTTTCGGGGTTTATTTAGGCCCTAAAGGATCAAATCTATGGTAAAAATCAGCAAAAACAAAAAATATCGACTTATATGTTCAAAAGCACCTTGATTTACGTGTCTCAATTTTTGTAACGGTAAAATTGCCCAATTAAGGTTTGTCTCAATTTGTGCTTAATTAGGTCACTTTTAAAAATAGGACAATAATTGAGGGTTACCAAATAATTTTTTTTTTTAAATGGAAAATACCAATAAGAAACATAAAAATCATAGGGTTACCATTGGGGATTTTTTATTAGCCAAAAAAAGTATACTATGGGCAAGATTGCACCCAGGCATTGTATCTATAATCACACAAACCTATACAAAACAAGGGCTACAATTAAAAATGATCGTTCTCCAAAAAATTGTTTTGCAATACATTAATACTTTAGGCCCTGTTTGGGAGTTAGTTGTTAAAGGTTAGTTGATTGAGTTAGCTTGCTTTTACTGGCTGATTATGATAACTGATTTGACTAACTAATTAAATTAGCAGTTTATGTCAAACAGTTTGGTAAATAGCAGTTAGCTGTAAGCAATGGCGGATACATTGTTGGTCCTGGTTGGTCAAGTGACTCACCAGGGACCACCAGGAATTTTCAGAATTTTTTTTTTATAATAGGGTATACTTGCTTTTGAAGTTGATCTTAGTTCTCCCCATTGCAACGACTAGTGTTGAAATAGTATTTTCTAGTATGACGATCATGAAAGATAAATTACGTAAGAGCATTAGAGATCAAATAATGAAAGATTGTTCGATTACTTATTTACTTTTTTTAAGAGTGATTTGTTTTATCGATGTTAAGATGAATGATGTCATAAAAAAGTATTAAAACATGAAAAGTCGTCATGAACAATTGTAATACGCTAAAAATTGGCTCATTGACAACGATACACATTAACGACGGGCTTAAATTTTGTCAAAAAAGTATATTTTTTATGATAATTCTTGGTCCTGTCATTAAGATTTTAAAATATCCTCAATACCTAACCCAAAATCTATTAAAAATAACTCATCTATTATGACCCCCCATTTCTAGGACGGGGTCACATTTTGACGACGAGAAAAATTATTTACGACATCCTTTTCTAGGATGGGGTCACATATTCACGACGTGAATTCCCGTTTTAAATTGCAACTTTTCTAGTAGTGATTGTTCTATAATATTATTTATTTTTAACATTTGATTTGGAGATTCGTACAACTTTTGGCTTGTACGATGGATTTTTTTAAGTACTATTTGATTGTAATATGATTTTTTTAATATTATTTTGATTGAACTCAGTTATGAAGTATACCTTAATTTTTTTTAATTTTGACATATAGTCAATCATTTATGGTGACCAACCATCTCCAAAATCATGAATCTGCAACAGGCTGTTAGATGTTTCAAAGTAAAAAAGAACAAAAAAGTTACACGCTCTTCCAAAAAGCTCCTCATATAAGCTTTTTAAAAAGAGATTTTTCATCCTAAAACTCTCTTCCAAACCTCTACCTACAACCAATCAATCAATCAAATCCCTATTACCATAAGTGGGGTTGACCATGGTTCGAAAATGCGGTTTCGGTCGCGATCGCGAAAACGGTCGCGATGGAACGGTAACGGAACTGATGCGTTCATCGCGGATCATGTCGCGGTTGTCGCGGAAGAATTTTTATAATTATTTAAAAAGAACATATTCTCTTATTTAGATATTATTTTAATTAAAAATTAAAGATAAAATTTTAAAAAAATGTTTAAACTTTAGGCCAAAGAAAAAAATGAAGAGAAGAGGTTTAATTAAGAAGGGAGAAATCCCATTCAAAAAATAAAGAAAAAGAAAGGAGAAGATATTGAACAAAAAGAGAAAGAAATGAAAAGTGTCATTAATAAATAATAATTACGTGGGAAAGTAGAGAGTAGAAGATAAATAAGCAAGTACACAATAGTGGAGGACAGCTATGAAAAGTACAGTTGTAAGAGTGTTCTTTCTTATTCATCTTCTCTCTTATTCATCTTTTTAAAAAAAAGTACAGAAACTTTTCTCTCTCTCTCTTCTTTCTTATTCATCTTCTTAAAATGCCTTTTTTTTATTCTCTCTTCTTTCTACTTCATCTTCTTCGCATTTCAGTGTTTCACATGGAAAAACATTCGAACTCAGCAAATATTCAGCTAACTCGCCTGAAAACCGGGCGATTCCGGTACGTACCGGTTGAATCGCAGGAAAACTCGTCCTTTTTTAAAACCGCGGTACACATCGGCAAATATCGGTTCGGTAAACTCAAAATCCGCATCATCTCGTCCGATTCGCGATGATGCGGCCGAGTTTTCAAACCATGAGGTTGACTACAAGAACCAAAGTGATTATCCCAGATGGTCATCCACAAAAAATTTCCTCAAAACCCCTACGATCGAGAGCTTCAATCTCTTGTAAATCCATATGCTTCATGTCTTTTCTAACTCCTTCCCGCCAAGTCATTTTCGATCTCCCCCTACCTCGTTCAAAATCTCCCTGATCCCAATTTTCGTACCGGTGCTCCCTGGGGTCTCCGTGTTACATGTTCAAATCAACGCAAGCGATTTTCTCTTAACTTGCTCACAATATCTGCAACACCAACTTTCCTACGGATATCTTCCAAATCTCGAGCTACAAAGCACCAAAAATAGCTTTTTGAGTTGGTCAAACCTCTCTTCTCTCTCAAACCTCTATTTTCCCTCAAACCTATAACTCACAAACACCCCCTTAATCTCCTCCTCTAAACATCTTAGGTTTGTCCTGTTGAACCCAATTAATGCCAATCAATGAAATACCCAGGTTCCACAGAGAAAGCACCCAAGGATAGACTAGAAACAGGTGGCTCATTTTTAATACTGAATAAGAAAAGTATAATGACAAATAAGTTGAAAGTCAATTCTAAAAGAAAACCCCAAGTAATTGCTAGTAAACGCAAACTCAACCAAGTGAAGAATAGAGAATCAAGCACAATCTAGCAAACTTTCATCATACCCAACCTTCAGAAACATGCAGAAATTATCAGAAATCAGCTGTCACTTCATTTACTATAAGATAATCACCAGTTTCTCGACAAAAGGTAAAACACTACACGATTTTGCATCTCAATGACTAGGTACTAGGTAGGGTTTAATTCTAAAAAAAATTTAATATTTACATTTTTAATCTTGGTGTCTTCTTCTTGGTCTGTTTTCTATCCTCTCACTAGAAAAACTGCAAAAAATATAGGGCATTGCAATAGAATCAGGGGGAAACCGAGTGTTTGAAAACGACTTGACGAATAGGAAAAATACATTTAGTAACTTTGAATTCTGCAATAAAATGGCCGAATCAAATCAAAACAGTTGCATTACGATACCATGCCCACATGATACAAGATTTATTAACATTATATCTTGGATGGACAACTAAAAAAACTTTGTTTGAAAATAAACTTTTTTCCCACGAAGGGGAAGGAAGCCACAATAAAGACCTAAGGTTTTTATTGAATTAGTCTTTATAGTTAGACTTGGTTTGATTCGCCGGTTAAGTTAAGAATTGTTATATTTTATGGATGATAATTGACCTTGGAATTCTGAATTTGTGGACTAGCTTATGAATGTTTAATATTGGCTACCAAATAAACAGGGAATTAAAGTTTCATTTCTGTTACAGTTACTAGTTAGTCTAATAACTCCAATTAAAGAGATGAGTGTAATTATATTTTTCAAATTTGACTTTTTGAAATTGATGAGCACTGCGTCATCCACCAGTTTTGTTTCGGATTTTTTTTATTTGGAGAGACAATTTATCTACAAATTTTGTTAAAGCCAAAAGCCTTAAGCTTTGGGTTCCTCTTAGGTACGACATTAAAAAAAATAATAAATAAAACTTCAACCCTTGCGAGATTGTAAATTTTCCTACCACCCCTTCTGAATCGACTTAGATCCAAAATAGTTTCAGTGGAAAGCATGGCAAATAATTATCATCGTTTTTTAGAACATAATAAAATCACCTGGCAAATGCTTTTAATCCCCCTAGCAATAATGCTCACAACATCAATCCCCTGTGTCTGCAAGCATTTTGATGTTCTCTGATATTAAGGAAAACAAAAAAACGTAGTATCAGTTTATAACAAAAATGAATAAGGAAATAATAATAGACTCAAAACAAGATTTGACAGCTTTATATAAAGGAGCACTTTCTACAAAAATAAAAATAAAAAGAGATGCAAATATAAGCAAATAAAAGCACCAAACATAACAAACCGTTTAACAGAAGTCATACATCAACGGTTTCCAGCTTTCTCAGCATATCAAACCGTTTAAAAGAAGTGTATGATGACTTGTCGTTAAGGATGTATAAAATTAATCAGCCCAACATTGTCACTACCACCCTACACCTTTAATGATGAAATAACCTTTGTAAAATAACTACTCCCTCCATTTCTAAAAGTTCTCTAAAATTCCATTTTACACGTTTGTCAAAGCAATTCTTTAATTTTAATAGTTATACATTAGTTAAAATTATAAAAAAAATTAATATAATTACAGTGCTCATTGAGATGGACCCAAAGACATCCCATATGACTATATTCTTTCTTAGCAGTTTTTAGAAGATTTTCTCTTATTATAAAATAGTGACAAGATTCTAAATGGCAAAAACGTTTTAAAACGGAGGAAGTATATCTTAATTTCAAATCATCTTTTTGATTGAAAAAAATTGGAAAAAAAAAAATCACCTCATTAACCTTAAAATTCAAGCAAAACTCTTAATTATGTTGTTCGTCCAAATTTTTCTCCCTTTGTCCTAGTATACCTAATTATTTATTGCTCCAAACCAATCAAGGCCACATAAAGTATTACATATAAACATATTATGAGAAGAGGTTAAGGAGAGACTTAGATGGCATTTTTACGTTATTTGTTAGTGGTTGTTTTGCGGACAATTGGTTCATTTACAGGTGGTTTCTCATAAAAAAACAATGTCGACTTTTTGTTCAAAAAATAAACTAATAAAATAAGTACTAAGAGTACAAGGGACGTCTTATACAGCACAACCTCAACAAAATGAAAAAACCGGAAAACAAACAAAAAAAAGAAAAGAAAAGAAAAATACAAATGGGCGTTTTTAAAAAAGTGGTGCAACAAGATTAAACAAGGAGTATCAATTAAACAAATGGAGTTATTTAATGTAAGGGGAAATAGGTGAAATACCAGCCATCTTAAAAGAGATAGAACAAAATCCAATAGGATTATAGAGCATTGTTGCACAGTGCTCACACATCAGTCAAGGACCAATATTGAGAAATTTAAGGCGACCATTTATTAGGGTTTAATTCGACCACACACATTAAGGCTACAACGAAGAGATGGGTTTAACCATTGTCTTGTTTAATACTCCCTCCGTCCCTTAAAGATTGCCCCATATTGACTTTTGCTACTGTTCATTTGGTAACTTTGACTCTCTATAATATTATACATGTAAGGAAAAATATAGTTAAATGGGATCTCGTTTGATTCGGCTCAATGTGTACTTTTTTAATATATAATGCTTATAATTTTTTATTATATGTATCTCAAGATATTTTTATTTAAAGATGTGTCTCGGAAGATGAGAAAAAGTAAATGGGGCAATCTTTTAGGGACGGAGGGAGTATTAGGGTTTATGTTAAGAACTAATATTAGGGAAAGGGCATTTTAGGCAATGCATAATAAATTGTTACTAGTAGTTTAAGGAAGAATATAGAGAGTGCCTTAGAAGAGAACTTTGTCTATATATAGAGGTCATTAAGGATGAGGATGGGCATGCTGAATATTACTGAGAGTTTTCTAGTTTTTTAGGAGAGATTCAAGCCTCTCGAAAGCTTGATTAGGGAGAGCCTCCATCTCTCGAATGTGGGTTATCTGGTTATTTCCAGTTTACCTTAGCTATTAAACATAATTTCATCTTCATCTTCCCTTTATTTTCTCAGTATATAGCCTACTGTTCTTATTACTCTAATTTTACTTTCTGTTGTTGGTTTATTTCTTGTTGTGACTCTATTACTGCTGTCTGCTGGTGTGCTTATATTGTTATGTGATGAGTGTTGGTTGTGGTAAGTCAGTCTATAACAGTTTATCATCTAATTTGGAGATTTCCCTAGAATAAATTAATCTTGAAAATTTTAACCTATTTTGTCAATATAATAGTGTCCAACTTCACCATATATAAGTAGGTTCTTGAATTCAAACTTCAATTCAAAAGTATTTACACTCAGCCATACCCAAATTTGACGGTCAAAATTATATGAAATTCGTATGTTTCTTACAAATTAAATGAATTAATGATAATTGCATAATATACTAATATGTCCCAACATTTGATGTTTAATGTATGTGATTGCCAAGATAATCATGAGAAACTATCAAAAAAATTTGAGGTGCAAGTGTAAAAGAGAAAATTTCAGAATTTCAAAGCAGAAATAAATAATAAATGGTGGGTTAGTGTACAGCAAAGGAAGTAATGTTGAAAGAAGAAAGCAAAGAAGGAAATTGTCACGCAATAATTTATTTATTTTTTTTTTTTTGGGGGGGGGGGGGGGGCGGGGGGGTGTGCATGCTCCACAAGTCTTATTTTTGGACAAAAGACAAAAGTTATCAACCACCAGCAATATTGAAAGTTTCTGTTCCTAAAAGATGGTACATTTGAACCCATAAATAAATAAATAAAACAAAAAGGTGTAAAAACTCAAATTGAGAGGGGGCGGTAATTAAGGGGGTAAAGGTTACCTACAGAAGAAAATTAAAAAAAAAAAAAAGAATACTAGAATTGAAAGTTAAAACACTTTTAAACCAAAAAAAAAAAACAAAAAAACAAAAAACAAATGTATGCATTGAATAGATAAGTCGACATTAACATGATAAAGTGCTTACAGATCTACTAACAGAGACGCCAATCAATATAACATTAATGAATAATGATAAATGGGTTGTATGAGATCCTCAACTGTTTCAATAACATGATGCAAGAGAATTGTAATACAATAACCGAGGTACTCATCATAGCAAAATAAAATAAGCAAAGGCACATAGTTTAATTTCTTAATATGGCAACCAGCAGGAGCCAATAGAGTTCTTACCTGCCATATTCCATCTCTTTTCCCAGTTCCAAGTAAAGCAGGATGGTGTGCACAGAATATAATGCGACCACATGTCTCTGGAGCAGCTGCAACAGCTGCTGAAGATATAAGCACTAAGGCCTTCACCATCACCTCTACAGAAGGAAGGAAAGAAACAGAAGCTTCTGCTGCATTCTCTGTTTCGCTACAAATAAACAAATTAATTACCCAATTTGCCGGATGTGCTCGCTGATAGTTGATTCCAATTATGAAAACAGCTAGAATACAGGGGCATATGGTAAATAACCATTATTCCCTAAATCTTCTGGAAACTCCAATACAATCATTTTAGGGTTAAAAGCAACCAAATATGCAACGAACATCTAGAAGTTTAGTCAAAAGTCTTTGTGGGATTAATGTAGTGTTAGAACTTTGTGGTGGAAATGTTGATGACCCTCCAAGGCGTGGAATCTGCACTTTCCTTCTAAACTATTTCGCCCCTTTAGATCATCGGGAATCCACAAAATGTTTAGTGAGATACAATGGACAAATGTATACAATCTATATGATCTATAAGTGTGTATCTAAAAGCACTTGTGTTTAGCATTGGTGTTTGTGGCACACTAAGTGTAATTTGCAAGAGAATACCAAGTGCAATCAAGTTGAAGTAGGATAGATAATTCCATAATTTTTTTATACTTAGCAAATGAACATTACATGCCTATTTTTACGCACAAGAACAAGAGAAAACTCAGAAATTCTGAGTTGAATTCTCTCCATTAAACCCCATTGAAATCAGAAATTAAGAGGCTTGAATTGTGGAATTGAGTAACTATGACTTCATCCACAATGCAAGCTCTTAATCTCTCCAATTCATCAGGTCTAAAACTCATTTACATTAGTATTGAAGCTCAAAGAACGATCTTTAATACATAAAGGAATCCTAGGAAAAGAATCCAAGAAATCGAACAAACAGCTCAATTTTTTCAGACATAAATCGCGAGGCGCCTGGGGCTCGCGAGTCGCGACCCAAGTCGCGAGCCGCGACGGGCTCTCTGCCTCGTGTTCTCTTTTTGCCTTGATTTTTCCTTCCTTTGTTCACTGTTCAAGCCCATTTATTCATAAATGTTCCAACATGTAGAGCCCTCAGTACTGGATAGGCCCTTCTCCAGTTATCCAATAGCATCCCAAGTGACTACCTTTTATTAACTTAGGTTTCCTTAGACTATCATGTGGAGAAAGTTTGTTTACAGCCCACCTCCTTGGCAGCTTAGGGAGCGTCGAGGGTGTATTGGCAATAGGCACTCATCAATTCCTTAATATCTAATGGCATTCATTACAATAACCAATAAAATAGCCAAGAGGCTACGGACAATAAAGCAAGTTTACTTCAGTCTACAATGGAAGAAGAAATAAGTGCTAACCAAGGCACTAGGGAGAGTATTTCTAAACCAAACCCCAGGACCAGGGTCTAGTATTTGATACTCTGGTGTTTCAGATATTCTCCTTGTATGTTAGTTCCCAAAAGAAGTTTGCACCTCCTTGGCCAAGTGATATAAGGGTACACAAGAAAGTTAAAAACTGCCCGCACTTCCAACCTAAGCACATGAAAGTTTGTCTCCCATCAATTTCCTTAATCAAGTATATGGTAGAAAATTGAAAGTCAATATCTTAATGGATCATTCTTCAGTGGACTTCTGGACGTGCAAGTCAGATTTGTCAACAGAATTCAAGGTATATGGCCAGTCAAGTGCGTTGATTGATGATAAACTGATAATTATCCAGCTATAAGAGTACACAAGAAGCTGCTTGGGCTTTCATTTCCAAGACATCTACCTTTTTTCATGAACAAAATGTAGCATCAGGAGAAATTTACCAAGTAAGATGTTAAACTAGTCTCGCATCCCTTAAATTGAACCTTCCACCAATAATATATATGGGCTTTCATAATATTATATTCAGAAATTTCAAGTAATGTTTTGTTGTAATACAGGTTTTTTTCAAATCCTATAAATCGGCCAGCACCTTAAGTATTAGCTCTAAAGTTTGTAAATTTTGATGACTCTGCATGGCACAACAAATATATTGATACTTTTTTTTCTAATTGTGAATCAAAAGCACATGCCAAAAAATCAGTTATGACTTATGAAACACAGGAATAACAGTCGTAGTAAAAGATTATACCTTGTCTGTAAAAGGCGTGCTTCTGCTACAGCTGAAAGGAAAACTGTGAATTCTTTCAAAAGTGATGTCTGAGGAGCTGCTTCAACAATTTTTTTGGTGCAGCCATAAATAGCTTTGCGGATGTTCCATGATGGATGGCACAAAAGGACAAACAATAACTACAATGAAGTAGAAATAGTTACTACCATTATAGAGGAGGCACAAACAATAAAATGACTGGCTATTCCTAGCTTACCTGAAACAATGAATCGGCAGAAAAAGACTCCAGTATCCTGAACAATAATCAAGGGATCAAAATATTTTTCAGTATTTCAAAGAAAGGAAGCAAAATTTAATAAAATTAGAACCAATGGAACAGAGAGGTTACACCAGAATTCACCTTTTTGTGTGGTCCACTAACAACACATGAAGGAGATCAACACAAGCCAGACCATCTTCACCTGATAACTTAGGGACCTAAACATATATAAGCAACAAATAAATAAAGCTGGCATCCAGGCGCAAGATAATGACACAGGCAAACTGTATAGCTACTCATAATGTTTTCCTGTCTTCTAACTAACTAGAGAAGGATTGGGTAGACATCCAATAGAAAGCAATTGATCTGGATTCTCACATTAATCAAGAAAGTGATCGATTGAAAATTTCTTCCTACACCTGAATGAATAGTGATCAATACGCACCAGCTCTTAAATGAAACATTTATGTTATATATTTAAAACAATTATTTTATGCATTTAATGTTCATATTTTACTTTTAGAAGCACTTATTTTATAAAATTAAGTGGGCTAAATGTAAAGCATGCATGTTTTAAATGTTCAATATAAATTTTCTAAATGCATAATATGAATGTTCTATTTTCAATGTAGGTGCATATGGTAATCATTGTGAACCCGGATGCACAATTCACGAATTAGTGATTGATGTAGGAAAGATGAATGCAAGTGCGTCATTGCGTCAATAAGGCTGAGACATAGATGGTATAGCGACAGAAGTACAGATAAGACAAAAATCATGAAAGGAAATTCTCCAGAAAAAGCAAGAATCAAGTGGGGGGGAAGACAAAGGGAAAAGTAAATAATTGATTTAGAAATGACTTTGACATACGATAGATCCACCTAGTAAACTAGTCAGCATCACATAAAACAGTACCATGAATTGGAACCATGTCATAGATCCACATGAGTTACCAGTGTACTAAGTACTAACTGCCTCATCTTTTAACATGAACTTGAAAAAGAAAAAGCAGGAAGATAACAAAAGATGTAAAGCCATCAAAGACTTGGCTCTAGAATTTTAATCATAGATCGGTGCAACTCTAGCATCAATTCAATGATGAGATGCAGTCTCTTTGACCAGGAAAAAACTACTTAAACTTTAGCTCAAACCCAAAGTCTAATAATAGTAAATTAAGAGAAAACATCACATCATCAACACCTTTCCACTGTTCCATCTTATTTAATCTCAAAAAATCATAACCCATGTAAGCTTATTTCAGTTCATTTCATCTTTATCTTTCTTTTTCTCTCTAAAAATCAACCAAGTAATAGCATCCAAAGATATCATGGGACTAAAACAATTTTATACAAAGAGCAGCCAATTTATAATTCCCTTTTCCCAACAAAAAAAAAGGGAAAGAGACATTGAGAGTGGTATAGCTATCACTAAATCATTCTCAATCTTCAGATAGAGCTCTAGTTGCAAAGTAATCTACCATTCTAACATCTTAACCACATGTTAGTAATCATATGCCATAAAAGTACAGATAAAGAAAGTATACCATGGAAAGAGGAATTAATGATGGCTCATTTTGAGCTACTAAAGACCATATTTTCTCCTTCGCAACAGCCTCCTCTGGAATGCAAAAATGCACGAAGCCTTTAGGAGAATATCATTTTCAAATGGTTCACCAACAGAAATTATCAGCAATAATTAAGTGTTACCTGCTTTCATATCAACAGCAGTAATTTTTGCAACCAGCAGCAGCGCATAGATGCAATCCACGCGCTGTACAGATTTTGTATATCCTGTTTTTACTATCTGAATAAGAGGCCCTAGCAAAGACGATACCTATATAGAAGCATCAAAACAAAAATGACTATCTGAGAAAGAGAAATGCCCAAAAACTAAGGCCCTTTTCTTTTGGACTGAATTAATCCAAACTGAACTTAACTAACATAATGAAACTAAATCCTAGACTCAGCAGGAGCTAACCAGAACTCAATTTGCCTGAACTGAAGTGAAATTTCATAAATTAAGTCCAAAAGAATAGGGCCTAAGAATACAAGAGAGTATAAAATGACAGACTTGTATAGTGGCATCAGCATCATTGCATATCAGCCTTAGGCTTCTGAGATGACCCCTTCTCAGCCCTTCCTTCTCTTTCAGTCCTGAACTGAAAAAGGAAATAATGGCAGGTTGAATACAATCCGCACCTCGCCTTAGCCAACAGGCTAGTGCTGACAAAATTGCAAGCTTTACTTCTTCGTTTCCTGCATTTTTAGTGAACCTAATTAGCCACATGCGGATACTTCAGAAACGCATATTAAGTATGCGCCTGTACGCAAGTACATCACAGTGACAATAGTTTAAATAGTATCCATTACCCTCATCCTTGTACCAAGACAAGAGAAAGCTACATAATGTAGATGACAGGTCATTCATCAATTTCCCTCCAGGAGCATTGGACAATTCCTGCAGTGCATTGAACATGCCAACCCTTTGATAAGGAAATTGGAGCCTTCCCTCAGAGCCTGTAGTTAAAGAATGCATTCAAATTTGAATGACATTAAGTCTCATCGACCACTCAGCATAATTCATAAAGGCACAAGCCAATTTAAAAACAACACTGCAATGTGTGGCAAGCAACAACAATCCAGTATAGATCTTCACAAACATTAACATCATACCTCCTATTACAGCTTTCACAGATTTAAACAGCATCTCAATAACATCTGGATTGCTGGATTTCTTACTCAAACACTGTATAATTGCCAAAGCACCAACCCTTCTTCCTTCATCGGCATGACGAGCTTGCGTTAATACCACTGGGAGGAATTCCGTCGAATACTTACTCAAGTCAATGCTCACTGATTTCAACAAAATCTCAACAGCTTCCAGAGCTATCTCAGGGTTGCGTTTCAACATTTTAACAGATGAAGGAACAACAACATTTCCAAATTCTTCATGTGTTAAACACAAAAAAAGGGGACAAAAGGCTTCACTAAGTTCTCGCGGCGGTTTCTCACGTGTGCTAAGAACAGCTTTCACGTATAAGTCGAGGAAAATTGGCTGCACAATGGAAAACTACTTCAGCACTCCTCACACACAAAAAAAAGTATAGCTGCTGCTAATGCCATAATGAACTACACTATATATAGATAAATATAAGATCTCCACCTTGTATTGTTCAAAACAAGGTTCCTTCCTAAGATATTCTATCAGCAACCAAATAATATCAGGACATTCTTTGTCAGCTATCCTTGCACCTTTCAGCTCTTCAATGTACATTTTGTGGATATCGGGTGACTAATGACATTACAAACACAAGAATGTAATTATGATATCAATTCAGAAACCTAGAAAAGAAAAGAAAAGAAAAAACTGGGAAAAAAAAAGATTAAGCTGCAATTTGCAAACCAAGAAAATTAATGAGATACCTTAGACAAAAAGCTAAAAAAAATCCTTTTAGAAGCCCTTCTCTCACGAAAAGATCCTTTCATAGCAAGACGAAGTAATGTTGCTTGTGCTGCAATAAATCTGGACAAAGCATTCTTTGAAATGGAAGAAAATTTACCACTACTCAACAGAAAACAAGACCATTTAAGAAGCTTGTAGGATCCCCTGTATGAATGACACTTTTGCAGCCTCTCCATAAGCTGAACAAGGCAAGCTGCAAAAGTTTTCATGAATGTAACTTCATTCAAAGCCTTTAGAACAACATCATCCACAACTTTTCTAGATCGCAGATCATCATAAATACATAACGTTTTGAAAATAATATCCACAAGGACTGCCGCAACCTCACTTGACATATCTGCAAAATGTATAATGAATAATCAGCAAGGACAATGGTGCTTCAAGGCACTAATCTAAAAACTATCACGTTAAACTAAAATCCAGTTTTTTGTTTGGCACCATGAAATTAGAAAGGAGTTTATACCGGTAAAATAAATTTATATGATTATATAGATAATGGATATTAAGATTGCTACAACTAGTAGTTTAAAGAATTAACTTGGTGTTGTGTATGATTGTAGGTTTCCAATTTGCCTTACATGACGCTAGTTCTGTTTGCTATGAGGAATTCTCACTTCAAGGGATACGTACTAGTCTTGGAATATAGTAGTCACAAAGTAGGTTTCTTACTTCACTATTCTATGTTTTATAGATGCTTAGTGCCAAGATATAGCCATTTAGTGAGAATTATATGTTGTATATGTTTGTGTTTGTAAGACATGTTAAGAGTTCAATGATTTATAGCTTTGTTTTCAAAGGCTCAAGGCGCACCAAGCACAGGCGGCAGACGCAAATGGTACCTGGAGCCTAGGGCGCCTCTTGGAGATGTCTTGTATTTATGAATTAATTTTCAAACTTATATTTTCCTTTGTTTGTATTTATTAATTAAAAGATCCTTAATAATTTTAGTAATAAATAATATTATATGAAATGCTAAAACAAATCTCAATTTGGAGATATTTGAATCATTCTTCAATTAGTAATTTAAATCTAAGCTATTTTCCTTAAAGGACAAAGGTGAACCTCAATAAAGGCACTCTAAGGTGCATGAGGCGTGCACCTCTCGAAGGTGATTGAGCCTTGCCTATAACAACATGATATTGTGTTCCTGATATGACTTCATAATTACCATAAAACAAAAGTTTTTAACAAGTTAAATTCATAATTTCTAACATGCTGGAGCTTTTCAAGTCTATTATTTTTGTATCATGATTAAAAGAGTAAAGATTTGCAAAGCTTAAGTTTTCGTGGCCTTATTCTTTGGACTTGATTTCTCAAATTTTAGTCTAGTTCAAACAAATTCAGTTAAGTTCAACTCTTGCTGAGCTTAAAATTCAGCTTTATTCAAACAAATTCGATTCAATTCAAACAAATTCAGTTCATTTAATTTCAGATTTAATTCAATCCAAAAGAACAAGGCCTAACTCAATGATACTTCAAGCAGAGGGAAAGAGTAACGTTTAAGGGAGAGTTTGTTAAGTCTCCAACACACGGTCTAACAGCTAAGATAGCACCTTAGTTTTAAAAAGTGTGTCTCACTAGCAGCCTTTGTGAAATGGGCTTTAAGCATTTGACTGGCAAGGCTCAACCACTTACTAGAGGCGTGCCGCGTGCGCCTTTGTGTCATAAGAAAAATAGCATAGACTTAAGTTATAAATCATAATGGTTGGATTTTATTTTTTTTTCCAAATTGAGGCTTACCTTAGCTTTCCATATATCATTGCTAAAATTATTGGGGATCTTTTAATTAATATTAAATACATAAAGAATTGAAATAAACAACTAAATGGGCCTTGCCTAAAAGAGGCGCGCGCCTTCGCCTTGTGCTTCACACCTAGGCTCCAAGGACCTTGGTGCGCCTTGAACCTTATAGCACTTAAAGATTGTTTAATCCTATGTCACACAGAATCTTTATTTCAACTCAAGTACCCATACAAGAAAATCGACCCTTAGACATCAATAATTCGATATAATACTTCCGTGCCCGAGTAAACATAGATTTAATCATTCTTCAATTAAAAAAAGGGAGAAGTTTGGACTATTTTCTGGATGTTGTTTATGAATTATTATCAAATTTAGTATAAATTACTAAATTTTAACATTGAAAGAGATTAGGCACTAAGAACTCATAGGAAAGATCTCATATTGAGTATTGATCCAATGGGGTAAGGTGGGGGTGGGAGTCAGTATTTGAACTAGTTACTCCTACAAAGTAATTTGCACGACAATATGATTATCATTTATTTTTATTAATCAAATCAGCTAAACTTCCTAAATAAAGATTGTTTAATTTGAGCATTATTCCTTCCTTATTGATTAATGATAGTTTGATTATTCATTTCTTTTAGATAACAAAGCTACAATTTATTAAGTGGCTTTTAGTTTACTATTTAATCAGCATTAGCTTACTTGTTCTTCGTATGTGTTTGATCATGTCTTTTTCATGATGTTCTTTGTGGTGATCCACTATTATTTGAATTTTTGGGAGTCATACATGAGAGTTGCAACTTCATTACAATTTCATTTTTCAGTTTTCGTTGAATTTTTTTAACATTATCTGGTTTTGGGCTTTAAGAGTTCATTTAACAAAGGGTCATCCATATCCCAAATGCAATTTTTTAAGAAACAATTCCACTGTTTAATTTTCAGAGTCAGTTTAATCAGAAAGAATCCCAGTACTTTATTTGAAAGTAAGCTTATCTAGTTTTGTGTTAGGATTATCTCTACCTTATGCATACAGCCACCAAAGGCAAGAATTCCACAGGCGCAACAATCTAACATCCCTCTAAGGTGATTTGGAGATGTGACACACTTGCACCAAAGGCAAAAATACATAAAGATAACTCAAATTTCCATTTTCTTTAAACTAGCCCAAGATTAAGGTCTTAATTTCAAAAAATGGCAGATGTACATCTTAGATTCTTCCAGAACACTTTTCAATTGCTTCAATCCAGCTCAGAATGAAGTTCTTTTTTTCCAATTAAGGACAAGAGTATATTCTGGATTGTCCAAAAATAATCTTCAGTCTTTTCAGTGCATGAACTACCAAACATTAATAGTTAAATCATACAAACAATATATCCTCGCAATCTACCTCATTTCTAAAATCAAGATAGGGAGGTAGAGACAAATTGACATTAAATACGAATAAGAGTTCAAAATTTCGTACCTGTATTGTTGAGTAAATCAGGAATATCATGACCAAAGATTTGAATACGGAGTTTAGTAGAAGAAGTATTGACAGACTCACCGAGTGAGCTAAGTCTCTCAATGGAGTCCGCCATTGATAAAGTTGAAGTGATTCAAATGAGGATTTGAGTGAAGAAGATAGAGAAAATGCGTAATTTGGATGATAAAAATGGTGATTAAAAGAATGCAAAAATGGAGGAGATGAAAAGAAAATGGTAAGAATGTAAGAACAGGGTTTGAAGTTTATGAATTAGGGTTTTAGAATTAGAAATGTAATAATGTGCTGTAATTGATGCTGTTGTTCATTACCTTAATATTTTTTATATATAATTAATATTAATGTATTAAGTAAATAAAAAGCTGGAATAGCTCAGCTGGTTAGAGCGTGTGGCTGTTAACCACAAGGTCGGAGGTTCGAACCCTCCTTCTAGCGTTTTTTGGCTACATCATACATTTTTGCAATAATTTAATTACATTTGGCTAAAAAATTCAGAATTCCTCTTACGATTTCTTTATTAATGAGAACATTTTTACGTTGTCATCATTAGTTCCACATCATATCTTATTAATTCATTCAAATATTCAATCCATTTTAACTTAAGTCTCCATAAAAACAAAAAACTCAATCTTCTATCTAATATAATTGAAGTATCCGTCATCTCTAAAATCCTTAATTTAAAGCAGTAAATTGCTAGCTAACGACAAAAAGGGAATAATTTTTTTACATGCCATCAACAAGGCATACATTTATTGTCTATGCTCATGTTATTACTCGCTTTGCAACCATGCAGTAAGGAAAAGGAGGTGCTTTGAAATGTGCACCGAGTGGGACACATGGTTGACGATGCAAAAAAATAACTATTTATGCAGGACAATTGTGTATCTAATTATCTATAAACAATCACATTGATTTTTGTTATTTTCTTTGGTCCTGCCTTTACAACGGCTACATCATCTTCCCGATATAATTATTTGAATATTTTTTATATGAAAAAAAAAATTATAAAAAGACAACAGTTTCGTTATATTTTGACACACATACATCAAAAAATATCTTCCTCTTTATATTTCTCACCAAATTTTCATACATTTGAATCAACACATAATTCAACTAAATGGATCCATTATTTATTAACTTAAACAACATTGATCCTAATTAATTTGCTTAATAATCCAAAATTCTAAAATTCATACAAAATTATGGAGGTAAAGTTTCAAATGTTCAATTACCTCAACAACAACAAAAACAAAACACGCCCTTCAGATTTTGATAATATTCATCAAATGTCTTAAAATAATTATTATTCTCCTCATTGGTATCAAATGAGTTACAGTAAATTTGATGGGCACCATAGAGAACATGAATGTGTTCCTGAGAATCGGGAACCGATTATGTTGCCTCCAGTAGTCTCAATCCAACCATGTGCAGTGCCATTAATTGTACGTAATAGACCGATAAAAGAGGATAAATGCATTATAGCATGCTACATGGAGCATTGCATGCACTAATACTATTATCAACACCAACCAAAAAAACTTTTGTGCTATAGAGGTAAGTGCGCAGAATCGTGGGATGCCGCTCGAGTTAATCGACCACGTGAGTTGCCACCTAGAGACTCAAAATGTTGGAAAATCGATGAAGATGAATGTTATGGCTAGCGACATAAATATATGGGTCGGTTACAACAAGTAATGTTTACAATACAGCGAGCATGACAACGCAACATTGAGGTTGTGGTGAAAATTTTTTAAGGAAAAAACTTTGTTCACACATCACAATTTTTTGTCCAAGAATCAAAAACATTTGTTTCAAATGCAAAGGATATGAGCATCTAGCAAAATAATGTCCGAACAAGTAAGTCCTACTGTTTTGAGAGGAGGGAAAGGGTAGCAAAATGCAATTTGAACATCATGTATTATTACTTCATTCAATTCATTCTAACTTAATTCTCTTTAAAAAATTATCATCAATTCCTCACCTAACAGCAAGTAAATTGCAAGCTTATGACAAAAAGGGGATTGGGGAGCTATATTTTTTTGCATGCCATCAACAAGGCATACATTTATTATATAGCTCACGTTATTATTGGTTTTCCAATTATGCAACAAGAAAAGGGAGTGTTTTGAAATGTGCACTGAGTGGAAAACATGGTTAGTGCTGCAAAATAACTATTCATGCTGGACAATTGTGTTGATATGGACAACTACATAGATTTGTGTCTTTTTTCTATTAAATAGGAGTTTGAGCCGCACCCGCAATCAAGAGAGAATCTGATCATACATAAGCTCAGTGGGTTTCTATTATAAAATCAATTCCACCAAATTTATATACTAATCAATTAGTCACCATCTCTCTAATTTTTCAATTTGGGAACACTTACATGTGATGAACCTAGAAGGTATGTTCTTCAACATTTTTCTTTGTTCCTGCCTTTGCAACGGCTCCATCTTTTTAACTGCATAAGTATATATTTTTTTATAGAAAAATTGAGGTTTGTAAAAAGACCATTTTGCTGTATTTTGACACACCTCAAAAAATATCTTCCTATTTGTAGTTTTCACCAAATTTTCATACATTTGAATTAACAAATAATTCAAGTAAATGTGTCCCTTTATTGATTTGAACAATATTGATCCTAATTAACTTTCTCAATAATCCAAAATTAAAAAAAAAAAATCATACAAAATTCGGGAGGTAATGTTTCAAATGTTCAATTACCTCAACACCAAGAAGAAAATACACCCTTCAAATTTTGATAATATTCATCAAATGTCTTAAAATAATTATTATTCTCCCCATTGCTATCAAAGAAGAAATAGTAAATTTGATGGGCATCATAGTGAAGATGATTGTGTTCCTGAAAGCTGGAAACCGATTATGTCGACTCCAGTAGTTTGGGTTTAACCGGTGCAGTGTCATCAACTACACGTAGTTGGTCGGTAAAAGAGGATGCATGTTTAGGGGTTTTTTTTTTTGTTGAAGTTCATAGGAATAGGGAAAATGAAATTGGGAAGAACATAGGAATTATAATTTCCTCGGAAATAGAAATTACCATAAGACATGGAAAATAACTCACTAAGTCCCCTCTTGGTGATTTGAATTTCCTAAAAAATGCAAGTTCATGTGGTGTCAACCAAACAATTTAGCCTAATTTCTAGGAAATCGAGAATGGAAAAACTTCCCATGAAATGTAAATTATCACGGAAAATCACTTCCCATGTGAACCAAACAAGCTCTTAATAGTTTTTGCCCAAAAAAACTCTTAATAGGATGCTACATGGAGCATTGCGTTGATGATACTATCGACACCAACCAAAAAACTTTTGTGATTTGGAGGAAAGTGCGCAAAATCGTGGAATGCCGCTCAAGTTAATCGACCACATGAGTTGCCACTTAGAGACGCAAAAATATTGGAAAATCGATAGAGACATATGGCTAGCGACATAAATGTATGGGTTGATTGCTACGAAGAAGCAAAGAATGCAAAAGGTAGTGGTTACAATAAGTATGACAGTGCAACATTGAGGTTGTGATGAGAATTAAGGGAAAAAACGTTTCTTAAACCTCAAAAGTTTGAATCCAAGAATAAAAAAAAAATTGTTTCTAATGCATAGGGTACGAGCATGTAGCAAAATAATGTCCGAACAAGTGAGCCTTAGTGTTTCGAGAAGCGAAAAAATTGAATGTGGATAGAAAAATGTGTAAAAAACAAATATAATAACCAATATTGTGAAATGTAGGAGTATTAGCATTATTGGAGATATAAACAAAAAAAAATAAATCAGGAATAATTAATAAAAAATTGTATCAAAATTGGAATTTGTCCATGGCAATTAGTAAATACTACTAGATATTAAAATTTACTAAAACATATACATGTTATTTCTTTAGTCTAAATTAGTCAAAAAAGCTCGGGATTAACTATACTTGTAAAAATTGTATCAAAATTCGGTTCTTTTTATAATACATGCACGAGGGTGATCCCTTAGCTCAATTGTAGAGCAAGGCACCCCCTGGGTGTTGAGCTGGGTTTTATTCTCACCATGTCTCTCGTCCTATACGCCAAGATAATATCGTCAAATTTAGCCTTGTATAGGTCCTGTATTCCTTTTCAGCAAATAAAATTGAAAAATACAAGCTATAAATGCAAAATAATAATGATTGAACCACACATTATGGATGTTCCTTCAATTCAATGAAGTAAAGCTTAAAATAATACATGTACATAAGCAAGGACTTTACTAGCCAAAAACACATAGGAAGAATTTTACAATCCACAAAGGTACATACATACTTATTAAAACATTTTTTGCTTATTGAACTTCCTCGATCTCATCCAAGGCGTAGTTGTTAGTTGATATATTGGCGTAGTTGACCTTGTTGAAACGAACTACAACTGGATATCTGGTTTTTGGATTCTACATTTTCACCAACATAAAACATCACAAATCAATTGTCAACAACATAAAATTTAAGCCAAATTAATTTAATCTAGCCTCTTTTCTATTAGAAAAAATTGTAAAAAAATAAGTCAACATTTAGCCAGTCTTCTCAAAATACGTCATCATTTTGATTAACTCAAAACAAATCAACTTATTACACATATCCGCTTAAATAAACTTTTTTTTTAACAATTTACCGGTGGAGAAAGTTAACAATATAATTTTAATGAAAAATCAAAGTGGCGTATTAATATGATGTTGTTTATATGTGTTTTCATTGAAAATGATATGTTAATTTAATCAACAAGTAAATAGTGAAATAACTTCATTTAAGATGACATGGATATTAGGTTTCAATGAAAAATCAAGTGTGGTGTATTAACATGTTGTAGTTTTTATACGTTTTTATTGAAAATGTTAATTTAATCAACAAGTAAATGGAGAAAAATAATAATTTGAGAGCACATGGATATTAGGTTGACTTATTTTGAGTTTATAAAAAGGTTAGACTTATTTTTTTACGAAATTTCCTTTTTATTAGAAATTTTAAACTTATAATGTCTATATACAATTTAATCAACAAATGTCTGTTGAGACGTTCTCACCATGTGAGACCATATCTCACCAAAAAAAAAAGCAGATCAATGTGTGCAAAAATTATTTAAAAATTATAAAAAATTATCAAATAATTTTATGCAAGTACGTATATAAATTTTTGTAAGTGTTCTGTAATTTTTTTTAAAACTTTTTTATGTAATTTTTATTAAAGAGATATAGTCTTACGGTAAGACCGTCTCAATCTTAGAATTTGTCAAATTTAATTAAGTGAAACAAACCTGATCAACAGCCACCACTGAGCCTGTGCCCTTGTACCAATATGATTCTTTCCTCAATATCCTAACCTGTAAAACACCACTAATTAATCATAACTTTTGAAATAATTGGTTGCTACTTGCTTATCATAAATCATAATACTAATTAATGTTAAACACTTAACCACTAAACAGCTAAATTAGTTAGCACAAATCAAGATGAAGATTTGAGGTGGGTTTGGGGATAGAGGATCAACATCCACATTTGACCTAGTTCATACTTTAGAGATTATGAGGATTAAGAATCCGTTTGTTTTGATGCAAATCATTTTTTCGGAAAATGATTCCTCTCTTTTCATTTTTCATTGTTTGTTTTGAAAAAGTGTGGAAAACTATTTTTCTTTTGTAGGGAATGAATGCCACATTTTCACTCTCACTCCTTACTTCTCCCTTCTTCACTCCTCTCATCCTTTCATTTCTAATCACTTTTATTTTCCTTCGTAATTTTCTCTCTAATCAAACAAACAAATGAATTTTTTTCTTAAATTAATGTTTTCCATTGAAAATTGTTTTTCTTAGAAAATGATTTCCTTGAAAACTGTTTCATTCGAAACAAACGAAGCCTAAGTGAAAATTGTTTTCACCATAAAAACAACTACATTAGACCTCTAATCTTAATGACATGTTTGTAAATATTGACAAATTTTAATTCAAAACAAAGTGTACCCCTTCAAATATAACATGGACCCCTTTTATTTGGTTTTCAATAATTTAGTACTCGTCACCTATATATTTAACTCACAAATTATAGAGGGATATCAGGTTAATCAATGTGAGATACAATTTCGTATCCCACAATGACATTTTAATGAAATTTTGACAAATTTTAGGGGCAGATATCCAAGCACCACAAATCAAATATGGGGTGTTTAAGTAATATATTTTCAACAAAATTACAAAAATGACATTTGATATATTTACTAAACATCTCAAATTGATTAACCGGGTTTCTCGAAATTATATGATCCCAAAAATAATTGTTTTTTTCAGCAACTCACAAAGTAAACATGTCACATAAATTAGCAAAACAATTGAATTTAACAAACATATATAGTATTTTGCATTGGAGGGAGAAGAAGGGACAAGACCTCAGAATGAGAATCAAACATCAGACCTCATTCAATAACATCTTTAATACGGAGTAGTAATTTATTCAAAAATATGAAGTATAATTTAGCCACTCATTTTAGTAAATTCATTTCTATTTTGTTATTTAGTTCACTTTTATAATTCTCAATTTGTCTAAAATGAGAAGAAAAAAAAACTCAAAAACGAACATAATTTACTTATTTCATAAAAAAACTCAAAAACGACCATAATTTACTTATTTCACTCCCAATTTGCATATATAGAGTTAAAGAAATTACATTACACTTCTCAATTCAATTTATATGAATAAAAAAAAATAGCAAAATTACTGATATCTTTCATTAAATTATTGCTTATTAAAAATTTAATTTTTATTCTTTATAATTAGATACGGCAAAAATAAACTCGACCCGTTAATCACCCGAAACCAACCCGAAAAAGTGGGTCATGAACAAGAAAAATCAACCCAAAATCCATCAATTAGCTTAAAATTAAGGGTTATGATATATATAGCTCTAAGGGCTGCATATAAGAAGCTAAATAATAATTTTTAAAAAAAATTTAAGCATTTATTACATTAAATTTTGTGTAGTTTTATCATAAATCTATAAATACATACCATTTTAAGAAAGAATTTAATATTTAGGAAAATGATATAGAAAATTTTGCCACTAACCACCTAATAAGTACCAAAAGTTGTGAACAACTACCATAATTTTTTTTTTAATTAAATTTAACTACCAATTAAGTGCCAAAAAGTTGCAAACCACCACCCATTTTTAACACCGTTAACTTAAATCACAATTAAACCTTAATTAAACCACTTAAGTCTTAATTAAACTTTAATTAATATTAATTAACACTTTTTATTTATAAAAAAAAAAGAAAACAAATCTGGAAAATTAGAAAAAAAAAACCTCAACCACCCCTCACCCAGATTTTCCAGATTTTCTTTTTATTTTTCTATTTTTTTTAATAAAAAGTGTTAATTAAGATTAATTAAGGTTTAATTAAGATTTAAGTGGTTTAATTAAGATTTAATTGTGATTTAAGTTAACGGTGTTAAAAATGGGTGGTGATTTGCAACTTTTTGGCACTTAATTGATAGTTAAATTTAATAAAAAAAAATTATGGTAGTTGTTCACAATTTTTGATATTTATTAGGTAGTTAGTGACAAATTTTTCAATGATATATACAGCCTTAAGGGTTGTATATAAGCATTGAATTATTTCGTAAAATGGTATGTATTTATAGAATTATAATAAAACAACACAAAATTCTATGTAATATATGCTTAAATCTTACAAATAATTCCTTATTTAGCTTCTTATATGTAGCCCTTTGGGCTGTAACTGGAAGGCTGGAACCCGAAACCTGTTTTTGATCGACCGATTTAACCGACCTGACCGACCGATTTGCGATGTATATTTACAATAAAATAAAATTAACTACTGTATAAAAAACACATGACATAATAATACTATACCTTACTTCCCCTCTTGGGACCAATAGGAGGTGGCTTAGCAGGAGCGGCTTGGGCCTCAGCCTTGGGTTCCTCCGCTGTGGTGGCGGGAGGTGGCGACGATGCCGCCGCCTCATCGGCGGCCCGAATCACCAACCTTCTTGGGCCGTTGTTATTGGGCTTCAAAGACAGGCCTGCAACTTTAAGCCCAAATCCACTTGCTGCTGATATTGCCATGTTACACGTTGCCATGGCCCTTCTAGCTTAGCTTAATTATATTTTTCTTTGAGTCTCTTCTGTTTTGATCGCCTATTCAACCAAAATGTGATATAATTTAATTATTATGATTGTTAAAAAATAAGGAATTAAATTTATTTATCTGTGTGGCAAATTTTTAATTTTTTTTTTTATTTGCTAGTTTTTTTTTTTGGGGGGGAGGGGGGGAGTTTTCAAGAAAAAAGAGAAGAATAATGTCAAATTAAGTTTTGCAATTGTAGTATAAACACCACTAATGGAGAGCCACGTAAGCACCATATCTTCTCCTATGTGGATAGGGTCATCTTCTACTGATTCTCTAGTTATTTTCTTTTTATTTTTTATCAAAAATAATTATTATCTACATTATTCTTTTATTGTGGAGGAATTTTTTTAATTTTTTTATGGAATGAAAAGCCGACCGGGGGTGTTTAGGAGTACTTAGAGGTTTGGGGAAAAAAAAATAGAGGTTTGAGAGGAAAGAGAGGTTTGACCAACTTAAAAAGTTATTTTGGGTGTTTGGGAGTTAGAGGTTTGGAATAGACTTTTGGGATTAAAAAACTCTTTTTCAAAAAGCTCATATGAGGAGTTTTTTGGAAGAGCTTATAACTTTTTGGTTCTTTTTACTCTGAAACAGCTAACAACTAACCGTTTTTTACGAAACACTTTTACACAAACAGCTAATATAAACGGTTAGTCAAATCAACTATCACAACCAGCTAGTCAAAACAGCTAACTCAATCAACTAACCTCTAACAGCTATCAGCTAACTCCCAAACAGAGCCGATGAGCTTCGTTCACGAGGCTAACCACATTCAACCTTTCGTATGATTAAGGAAAGATTATTAGTGATTTTATCGATCCAAAACTGCATAGAATTATAATTATGTTTTAAATTAGCAAGGTAGCCTATAGTTTCATTTCCTTCTTGTTTGTATTAAAACGTACTATTATGACTAATTCTTTCATTTACACCCTTAAATTGTTTACTCAAGATGTGTGCAAAACCAATTGTTGTAAATAATACGGAGTATGTTACAGATGGATTATTTTTTCATTTTTAAGGTTTGAATCCGGCCTATTCCATCTGTTTTTTTTTAATGGTCATGTTATTCTTATTTCCTACATTTTCTTGTTTAATAATCCTGCCAATAATACTTCTCTCGTTTTTTTCATTTCATTTACTTATCCTTTAGGTTTGAATGCTGAAGACTATCATAATTCTGCTCCATCTTTGTAACTGAAATTGTATGGATCTTTTGAGGAGTATATATTGAGCACTCAACAAAATGATGACGACACGATACCGGTACGTCTTTCGGACTTCCTTCCTATTCATTGTTCAATGTAATAATCTTTGATTTTCAGTATCTATTGTTGATTGATGATTTCAATTGAGAATTGATAAGAAAATGTTCTTTAGTTTTGGTTTGCGCATCCGATATGATGTTTGTGAAAATGCTCCAATGAACTTCATGTATTTTTATTATTTCCCCTTTTGTTACCGTTTTGTACAACTTTGATCATTGTTGTTATTTTTATTAAGTTGGTATTTGATCATTTTTGTACACCTCCATATAGATCAAAGATTTCCATTTTTTTTAAAACAATTTTTGCTTACCCACTTACATATGGATGTAAACGCTTTTCATGATGTTTATCTGTTTAATTGTTTTCTTAATGCAGTGTCAAGGAACTGAAGACTCAACTTACCTCGATCTTCTTTAATTAGATGCTTCATAAGTATCATTCCACTTATACTCATGCCTTTGAATTTGTAGCAAAAAGTATCCCATATTTGAATTACAAACTACAACAATAGATAAAATGCATGCCATATTATGACATTGACATTACTATTTTATAACTGTTGCTGCAACAACATTTGGATGTGTTTAGTTGTATTAAAAAATTAGCGATAAGTATAAATTAATGGAAATCAAATAAAAATAATCACAAGTAACAAATACATATACTGGCAAAGGAATAAAGTTATAAAAATTGACACATGATATTCGTTCATGATTACTGATATTTTAAAGCACAATCTCAAAATAATTTTTTTGACAAGAATCTCTAAATAATTACCTACAAATAAATGAGCACAACAATTCATATCAATTATGGTCGTTTAAATGATGACGTTGTAATTTGCACCTCGAGCATCGCCGGGCATTAAACTAGTTCAACGAAATACATATCTCTACTTTTCAATGACACCCTTAACGTTTATAAAACTAGGTCGGAATCTATAAGATCAGAGCACATTTGAGACCTCAAGTCTTACCCAAATGCAAATAATAGTTAAATTCTGTTAATGCCAACCTACCATTGATTAATAAAACTTTAAAAAGTACAAACCTGTTGAGCCTCATATGCTACACTAGTGAGTATCCCACATCGGAAGATGAGGAGAGACTGAACTAGCTTATAACTTTAGGAGTTACTCCTCCTATGGCTTGTAAATAACATGACTCTCCTCTTCTATATAGGGTTGCCCAAGCCTGTTTCTAATATTCTAATCAAAATTTAACAAAACCCGTTTGCAATATTTTAATTAATAAATTCGTCAATTTGTTTATTTTGTATAACTCCGGTATGAGAAGTTATTTAAGTTTTTTTTTTTTTATATGAACAATGGTAGGATCCCGGAGTAATTATGAAATAAAAATATACTTGACTTCATTTATGTAAAGATTGATAGTCGAAACAATAGGATTCCATTCCAATTTTAAATACTCCCTCCGTAACATAAAGATTTTAACATTTATTTTTCACGCATTTTGAGGAAGCGATTTAGATTCGAAAACTAATTCAAATGAACACAATGACCAAAATTCTAATTAAAATGGAAACAAAGAATTCAAAGCTTCTACCATTAAAACTATTTAATTTTCAAAGATCTGAAGAGTTACGTTGAAAAATGTAATAAAAATTGCAAAGTGCAATTTAAATATTTTTTTCCTATAACATATTATATAAATAAACTACAATAAATATTTATGTATTCTGGTACAAGTATTTGTCGATCAGTCGGCCTCTAGATTTGCCCCCTGCCCTCATGTATAACATGCATCACCAAAAATCTCAAGCAAAGTTACATAGTATTGTATATGTTCGTTTTTAATGAAATAGTGATCTGATATTGTAATTTTGTCTTCTTCAATATAAAGTACGTATGAACCATAAAATAATACATACCTCATAGGGAAATTTTAACTTAAAATTGTTTTATTTGTTTTTCACCACTATTAAAGAATGAATTACATTAAAAAACATTACAATAGATTATGTAAAAAAAAAGGGGGCAAAACTGACACCATTGGTCCATACTATTTGCCATCTTCCCTAGCGCTGAGTGCGGTGCGGTTTGGACGTCAAACCGCACCAAACCGCAAAATTACGGTTTGCCATTTTTTGAAACCGCACCGCACCGCAATTTATATCAAACCGCACCGCAAAATACGGTTTGGTGCGGTGCGGTTTGCGGCTTAACCCACTTTTTTATAATTAGTAATTGATTATCCCATAGTAGGCCCAACTATTACCGGCTACAATAGGTCAACATGTAAGCCGGATTGTTTTTGGCAAATTTGCGTAATAGTTGAGCCTACTCTGGGATAATCAATTGTTCGGACTGATATGTGAAGATGGCAAATAGTATGGTCTGGTGGTATCAATTTTGCCAAAAAAAAAACCTACACATGGGTGCATGGTCCATGGGATTAAAATTCTCTATGAAACAATTTGTTAGAGAACCATCTCAACCAAAAGCTTAAGCTAATGATTAGGGCTCAGGAATATGTTATATACTCTATCACAATTCTATTCCAACGATCCCATTTTACAAAGGAATATATTTTTTAAAAAAAAACTCCATGCTACTATGCTAGTCATATCATTTCTGTTAAGAATAACAAAATTTTAAAATAACATAAAGACAGGTATTTAATTAGAAAAAAATAGGATTGATAGAATAACTTGTAGCACAAAATTATATTGTGCCATAGAAGATTTAGATCCATTACATATTTACATTGCACCTACTTTTAAAATAGAACATTTATGTGATTATGTCATATATTTTGAGCATTTGTATTACACATTTACAACATGAATGTTTTAATTTTCGAACGTATATTTTATAATATTAAGGGCTTGTTTACTTCAGATTATATTCAGTTCAGTTCAGTTCAGTTAATCTCTATTCAGTTCAGTTCAGTTCAGTTCAGTTCAGTTCAATTAATCTCTATTCAGTTCAGTTCAGTTCATCTTTATTTAGTTCAATTAATACACTTCAGTTCAGTTCAGTTCAGCTCAGCTCTATTCAACTAATGTAAACGAGCCCTAAGTGTTCTATAAATAAAGCATGAATTTTCTAAATATTTAATATAAAAATTCAAGGTGCATACTATAGATGTTTTTGCCGCAAGTGTTTGAATTTGGGCTGTTTGAAGAGAAGCTGCATGCATGATTGCTATAAGCCTTGAAGCGTTGACGGCCCAAAACTTAAGGGGGTTTGTTATTTTTTTTGGTTTTCATTTTTATATATACTAGATAACACTCTGCGATGTCACGGTTTAATTTTCTTATAACCTAATATTAGAAAGAAAATGTAACGATAATCAATGTACATGATTTATTTCATATAAAACTAATTATTTGCATTTCCAACTTACTTGATAAGAATATGTAAAAGTGTTGTAAAATAGCATTGTAAGATGCAGAAAATTATTCACGTTTTTGAATAGGTCCAATTCATCTCCGTATTGAGGTTTATGGGATTTTTTTTGCAGAAGATTTATGGAAATTAATTAATTGCAAGCTGATTAAATTTTATGAGAGATTAAATTTTAAAATATTAAAATCCTTGCTTTTGTTTTATATGGAGGCAAATTAAATATGTAATATGAATTTTTTTTGTGTTATGACACATAATCTAAAATCTAATTTATCTTATAAATTATAATTTAAATTTTATCCTATTTTAATAATTTAATATTCTATTACAATTCTAAGATTATGGAAAACTAAGGAACTATAAAAGGTAAAAGACAAAATGAGAGAGAAAGATTTTAATACTAACGCTTCTTAATTTGGTTCTTTTTTACTCTGAAACATCTAACAACTAACCGTTATTTACCAAACATTTTTATACAAAAGCTAATATAAATGTCATACCTCAAAATACCATGCTCCAAAAGTCATAGGTAATACTCATAACTTTTTGTGGGATATACCATCATTTGTTGTCATTTTAATTAGGGAGAGATACCTCAATAGCTTTTTATACAAAGATATACCAAGATAAGTTTAATGATGGTAAAGAGATACCAAAATCTATTTTTCGGGAGAAAAAGTTGACTTTTTTTTGGTATCTCCTTACAATCATTATATTTGTCGTGGCCAGAAAAGTGTTGGTTATGTATGGTGTTGATGTAAACCCTCCAAGGCGTGGAAATTACACTTTCCTTCTAATCGAATTCGCCCCTTAGATCACCAGGTTACCACGAACGATTAGTGAGATACAATGGAGAAAAGAACCCTACACTCTATGTGATCTCAAGAGTATAGAAACAAAAGGACTTGTGTTTATTTGTGTTTAAACGCACTTAGTAAAATTAGCTAGACATTACCAAGTGCTAACAAGTTGTAGTGTGTATAAGAATTTCAAAATTTCTTGTGATACCTCAACAATGAACTAAACCATCTATTTATAGGCCAAGAATGAAGAGCAATCAGCTTCAAAGTTGATTGAACTCCCCATTCAATCTTCATAAAAACAGAAATTATGAGGTTTAATGTGCAATAAACTCTCATGAGGATTCCATGCAACAATGCAAATCCTCCAACTTCTGATTTTAATCCTCTTTAGTACTGAATTAGATCAGTAATAAAGCCATTAAACATGCATAAACACGTTTAAAGTATCCAAGGCAAAGTATCCAAAACGTCGTGAAAAACCACGAAATTTTCCAGTAGCAACTCGCGAGTCGCGACCCTGGGCTCGCGAGTCGCGAGCTAGCTCTGTCGTGGCTCGTGACTTTGGCTACTTCCAGAAACTTTTCGCGAGTCGTGAGGTAGCCTCGCGACTCGCGAGGTACCTCTAGACTCATTGTTTCTATTTGCCTTATACCCTTAGTTTATTGTCCAAGCCCATTTAGTCATAAATGTTCCAACAAAAAGTTCGAACCTCACCGTATGTATTTGCGATGATTCCTTATCTTTCCCCCTGCACATGCGTGAACGCCTGGCTCAAAGCCTGATACCTATACATTATCAAACTAAAAAAACGATGGAGAAGCAATAAGGGTATATTTATAATACCCAAAACAAATCAGCTAGGAATTGAAAAAACTCACCAAAGAAACTTCCAAGTTCCAGTGAATTGTCACCGCTAAAAATATCATGTCCTAACGGCCCGTTTGGTTGTTGGTAATAAATTGTGATAATGATAATAGATTTAAAATGTAATTTTGTTAAGGAGTAATCTTAAAATTTCCATGGAAAACATATTTTCATTTCCAAGCTTTTTTTTTTTTTTTTATATATATATATTTATTTTCTATTACCATTCATTACCATGGGTGAGGGTGATATTAAATGAGAATTGATATTTGTGAAGAAAATTAGATAAACTGGAGTTAAACTAGCATCACCATGGAAATAAATTTTGATTTTCATTCCAACTCTAGTTATAAATTTATTTTCATTACCATCATTTATAACCGACTACCAAACGAGCCGTAAAAGTCATAGCATAATACTTATGCTCCAAACATCATAGCATTTACTAGCTTACTCCGAGCAAATTTAGGATGTTGAGCTTGTAAATTCAACATACTTAAAATTCTAAACGTAAAAAAAATTCTGAAAAACTTTCAATAATATTATTAATGTAGGAATTAAACAGCACACCATAAAATAACGAGAAATTATTGATGTATAGGATATATCAGCTACAACACAAACAAAACTTGCCATTTTACTTTGGAAAAAGACAAAAAAAAAAAGTTTGTCCTGTAGCTGATCTATGTATATCTGATCTCAGATTTTCAGCTATACACCAATAATATCTCATAAATAACTTAGTTAATTGGCTTTCAGTATTTCAGATTTGTTTCTAGAAGGAAGTTCTAAAGCTGCACTGTAACACAGTCGTGCAGTGACCACCAAGGGAACTATTTTTTCACCTTATAGGCTTTTTCTTTCTTTTTTTTTAAGGAAAAAGGAAAAGTTCCAATAAACTACATCAGACTAAGTCCATAATACATACCCATCGTAGTTTACGAAAGAAAATCATAATTGTGACGACCCGACTCGCTTAAATCGGCGCGGAAGAAACCGACGAGTCAAGTAGTTATAAAACTAAAACTCAACACTTAGAAAATAAACTAATACCTCAAAATATTATTAATAAACCAAAGATGTACAATAACCCACAATCTTGTACAAAAACTAAATCCAAAAGTCAAATGTACTAAAACAAAAGTAAAGTGCAACTCTAACCAAATGTTAGAGTCTTATACAACATATGTAATACCATAAGTCTGAAACAACGTCTATAGAAACTAAAACTATGAAACAACTGTAAATAACAACAAAGTACACAAAGCGTCGCTCGCCCAACCCCAAAGTTAAGCAAGAGCATCATCGTCAGATGTACCTGAAAGACACAACATAACCACCATCAGTGGCGAGTAACATAACTGACTCACCCTAACGGGAATACACAAGCACATATCATTAATCAAATAACATCACACGAAAATCCTCGAAGACACGAGACAACCTCAAGCTCGTAATCCAAACTCGACTAACCACTCGACATCATCATCATACGACATCACTATACCCAATACTACCTCAGGTGCAATCATTCTAGCTCTAGACCGGACTATGCTCGTACGGAAGCATCTTACGCAACCGAACTTCTACTATGTCAGGACCGGGCATAAGCCATACACCCAAATCCCACGAACCCAATTCATACTTGGAAATTCGTGTCCCTAATCCCCAAATCACTCTGAGCGTACTAGGAATAACATAGTGAGACTCCAAAACTATCCCAATACCGCGGATGGAATAGGGGCAACGTCTTAACCCAAAACTAAGCATAAGCCATACACAAAGTCAAGGGCGTCTAGAAAAGAAATCAAGCTAATCATCATATCATCATTATCTTTTCATCATAGCTAAATTAAATACAAGAATAAGCCATACTCTTGAATTCAATCAACTAAATCATCGAAGTTAACCCAAGAATTGCCTATAGCCATACTCTTGAGACTAACCAAACATCATTCCATTATTCTTAATTCATTCTTTAATCAATACATCCCAAATCTTTAACTTTCAAGACTTACATAACACTTTTCTTTAACTTTCAAGATTCAATCAAGAAACCTAAAGAACTCAATCAAACCTCCACAAGATTCTCAAAGAACTCATCTAACTCTTAAAGAACTCAACAAGAAACTATTCAAGATTCAAGAACTTCAATCAAGAACTCATACAAACTCAAACATCACGCATAAACATCATCATCATCACACGTAAATTTCAACATTATTTTATCAAAATTCATCAAACTTAAACCCAATCACCATGATTTCAAAATATCATAAAAACAATCTTAAAACATGAAAAAACCACCATTAAAACATCATTATAATACTTCAAAATCAGATTATAAAAATACATTCAAAATCATGAACAACCATCAACAAACATCCCAATCATGCATTTAATCAATACTATAAACCTAGTATACCAATTAAGTTGAGTTAGTATGTTACCTTATTGAAGATCAACACACAAATCAACACAAATATGCAGTCCAAGAACAAATCACACACAGCCCCTATGCACGGCACACACACGAACACCACGCCTTCTAGCACGGCACCACAGCACGAGCACCACGAACCACTGCACACACGGCTGCACCACCTTGTTCACACGGACCTGCTGCACCACCACGGCACCCAAACACGACTACCACCGTGCACCACCTCGAACCCACGCACGAACAACAATACCCACACGAACACAATCCCAAAACAAAACCGAACTAGAGATCTTGAAAGAAATAAATGTGTTTAGGCTTGTGTTTGAACACCTAAAGATCAATTGAGGTTGAATCTTTAAGTTTTGGGCAAGGAAAGATGATGAACAATTGATGGCTTCAATTATCCAAAAATGGCGTGAGAATGAGTGAAAGAGAGAGTGTTTAAGTGCTTAGCAAATTGATGGCAAAGTTAGAATGGCAAAATGAGCTTAAGCCTTACTAACTCCCCTATAAATAGAGTTAGTTAAGGTGTGAACACAAGGCAAGTGGCAAGCCTTGCCATGCCTTTGTAGAACCGGCCAAGAGAAGCAAAATGGGCCTTGTGATCCATTGGGCTAATTTACTAAATTTACATGACAAATCATGCAAAACCGGCAGCTTGTGAAGTTCAAGACCGGCGGTATGGAACCGGCAGCTTGTGAAGGTCCAAGACTGGCGGTTTATGAAGACCAAACCGGCAGCTTATAACTGGCAGCGTGCAAGGTCCAAGACTGGCGGTTTATGAAGACCAAACCGGCAGCTTGAAGCCTTATCTTTAAACTGGCAGCTTCATCTTGAAGTCTCAATTGGGCCAATTAATTAAATAATAATTAAAATCAATAATAAAAGCTAAGAAATAAAACATTTCGATTAAATCGAAATTATTCACATAAAATTAAAATAAATAGTTCAAAATAAATTTTGAACTAGCAAATAAACACATAAATACACACATAAATACCGGCAAAAATACCGATAAAATCTGGGTCATTACAATAATACATAACCAAGGAAAAGTCGAAGGAACAACAAGTACTAGTAAAGCTATTGGTCTCTCATGAGACGAACCCCTGCCATATCATGATCAATAGCCGGCATGATCAATGCCGGGGGATCATCGAAGTTTCTTGCAAAAAAATTCGAAAGCATACCTTCTTTAGCAAGAGTGTGCGCAACCACATTTGCTTCCTTTCTACCATGAAGAAGTTTCGTGTGGGGGAAATTTTGGATGAGATGATTAACTTCCACAATTAGGGCTCCCAAACAGTGAGTATAATGCTCCTGAGCATTGTCTATCATTACTTTAACTGCCTTTGCATCAACTTCTAGTTGGAGCCTATTTAGATCTTTGAGTGTAGCCACCATAAGACGCTCCCTCATAGCAACTAGCTACGCCTCCGCTGGGGATGAAGATTTGATCTTAGTGTAGCTTCCGAAGATCCACGACCCACTTGAGTGTCTAACAACAATACCAACAGTTGAGTTATTGGCATCCTTCCAACTAGCATCGGTATTAATCTTTAACATTCCCGGTGGTGGCGGTTTCCATAAAGGACAATCATATGGAAGTGTAACTTCCTTCCCTTTAGCTTGCAAAGAATGGTTAGTTTTAAGAACATCCACCCAAAATTTATTAAAATCAGCTTCAAAAGTGTTTTGAACGTTTTGGAACACCCTCTTATTTCTAATGCGCCATATATGCCAAATTCCTACCCCAAAAAGAACTCACCTACTGTTCCCTAAGCTTAGATTATACGTGATCCACTCATCCCATGGAGTCGTCTTAAAAACGATGAAAATCAAAAGAAGACGGTGAAGTGAATTGATGTATAATTTGACACCAAAACATCCAACAAACATTGCAATCCCTAAAAAGATGAATGTGAGTCTCATTATCCTCCTGACAACGAATACAAATCGGATCAAAGTTGGGTATTTAGGGTGAAAGGAGGGAGGCCGTAGGAAGGATAGTGTGGCACACATTCCAAAGAAGCATTTTATATTTATAAGGGACATGAGCTTTCCAAATGGGTTTCCAAGAGGTAAGACAACCATTAAGAGAGAGTTTAGGAGGAAAGGCTAATCTATAAGCAGATTTAAGGGTAAACTTCCCCGAATCAATGACTCGCCAACAAGTAATATCCATAACCTAGGAGTTACAAGGAAGAGGGATACTTTGGATAATAGAAATTAAGTCTGGTGGGATGTAAGGAGTTAATGGTTCAAGAGTCCAACGTCCATTACTAATGATATCACTCACTCTCCAGTTAAGCATCCAATCAGGAGGGTTTATAGTAGTATTATAGATAAGAGGAGATTCCCCAACCCAGCTATCAAACCAAAGTGAAGTGCTAATCCCATTCCCAATTCTAGTCCCTAAGCCGTTTTGTAAAATATCTCTCCCTTGTAAAATATCTTTCCATAATGGCGAAGAGGATTGAGTTGGTGAGGCGGCCCAAAAAGAGTATCTCTTTAAGTAACGAGCATTCATGATTCGAACCCATAATGTATCCTTATCAAAGAGAAATTTCCACCCAAGTTTGGCCATAAACGAAAGATTCCAATTCCTTAGGTCCCTCAAACCTAGACCTCCCAAGTTAATGGGTTCTTTTAGCTTTTCCCAACTCATTCTAGCTAAATAGTGAGAACTATTGACCTTATTCCAAAGAAATCGATGACAACATTTCTCTAAATCCTTTATGATTGAGATAGGAAGGATAGTAGTTTGCATTGCGTATAAGGGATAAGAATTACCTCTAAATATTTTCCAAAAGAGATTGAGTTATTCATATGACAATGCGAAGCAACTAATCTTCTAGTAGATCAAGGAGTATTTTTTGAGAAAATGATGTTGGATTTAGAGGGATTAATACAAAGACCAGAAGCTAATCCAAATGATGTGAGAGTATCAATAATGATAGTGGCGTTATGAATAGACACATCCGAAAATAAGAAGACATCATCCGCATAAAGACATGAGAAATTGGGATCCTCGGGGCTATATATAGAGGTTTCCACCAACCGTGGCTAACCTCATTATCAATAAGAGTAGATATTATCTTTGCAAACATAAGACGAATATATAGGAAGACAACGGATCACCTTGCCTTATTCCTCTTGAGGGTAAGAAAGAAGAAGTGATCTCCCTGTTCCAAAGAATTGAAATGTCAGGAGTAGTGATGCAATCCATTATTAGTCAAATTAGAGGGTCTGGAAAATGCATAATTGATAAGGTATCCTTAATGAATCCCCATTCTAGACTGTCATAGGGTTTAGAAATATCAATTTTAAAGGCCATATGGCATTTTTTACGATTAATAGCTTTAAAAAAATGGGCAATTTCTTTAATAACCAAAATATTCTCCTCAATAGTTCTACGTTTGACAAAACTAGATTGAATTGGACTAATTAAGTGGGGCATGAAAGGGGATATTCTATTCACAATAGTCTTTGTTAAAATTTTGTAAATTGTGTTCCTATTGGTCTAAAATCCTTCATATATATATTGAGGGTGATCAGTTTTGGGAATTAGGAAAATATAAGAGGAGTTAATTCCATTTGGATAGCGACCTTGAGTAAAGCCTTGGTAAATTAAAGAATGAATGGAATCTCCCACGGCTTCCCAATGAGTTTGGAAGAAAAGAGGCTGAATACCATCTGGTCCAGGGCTTTTAATAGGATCCATTTGAAACAAGGAAGATTTGATTTCCTCCTTATTAATAGGGTTCATTAGAGATGAAGCCTGTGTTGAGGAGAGCACTTGAGTTACAGTAGAAGAATTGTGAAGTGCACGTGATGTGTGCTTAGTAGTGAATAGATTTTTGAAGTAAGCCACAACAAGATTTTGCAAATTATCACGACCCTCCACCCAATCATCAACATCATTTTTAAGGCACATTATTTTGCTTCTAGCAAACTTAGTTTTTGCTACTATATGAAAATACTTAGGGCTTGTTTACTTCAGATTATATTCAGTTCAGTTCAGTTCAGTTCATCTCTATTTAGTTCAATTAATACACTTCTATTCAGTTCAGTTCAGTTCAGCTCTATTCAACTAATGTAAACGAACCCTTAGTGTTCCAATCTCCAAATTTACACCAATTTAAATCCGCACGTTGAACCCAAATTCTTTTTTCCATCATAAGGATAAGGTTAAATTGTCCTATTAATTCCCTTTCTAAATTAGATATTTTTTCTGTTTGATGTTCGAAAAAACAAATTGATATAGGATGGGAAGGATGTCATTGTCATCTTCTTGAGGTTTATTTTTTTATTTTTTAATAAAATAAAATTAAAGGAGCTTGAAAATGTTGGTTAGCATTTACAACCATTCATGAAGCAACTAACGTAGCAAAATATCAATTAACAATTACTTAATACATAGTAGGTTTCTTTCCCTTTGTATGTTTTACATTTAAGATGTTTTGATTGTTTTTTTTAACACATAACTCCTATATATAGTCTTATGTCATTCGATTTTTCTAAGGCAATGCTTTCATGAAGTTTAATATAATATGGTACCATTATTGTTGGTGGTCGGATCCAACATAGTTTTTAAATAACTTTACACCATGTAGTACAATCGGAATTCGGGATCTTAACCATATAATTTTGAATTAAAGGCTTACATTGGTTAGAAAGAAAAATTAAGGGCTGAATTTTTAAGAGAACAACTAGGGAAACAAATCATAATTTGGGCTGTGAAATTTAAATTATCAATCATTGGGTTTCAAATCAATGGTAGGGTTGATATTGCACAAACTCTACATGGTAGAGTTTATTTTAAACCCCATTGATATATACTTGGTACCATTGAGGTCAATTTTTTAAAGTAACCCATGAGATTGGTGTTTGGAGCATCATTACTTTATATATATATCTATGCACACTATGCATGCACCACATTTTCAGCTTAATTGTTAATCGATTATAAAAATCAAAATCAAAACAATGTATCTAAATTGACATCTATTTTGCGATTGAAAAATGTTGTACTTATAAATCATAATTAAAAACACATTAAAGCGATGTATAAATCATAACATTATTCTCTCTTGAAAATCACCCTCCCCCATTTTATTTAAAAAGTCCGTATATTAAGTTTTTATATAATTCATGTTATGTGTGGGGTAATAATTTTGGAAAAGTCATTTATAGTTTAAAAAACACAAATGAAAAGAGATTTGCATAGAAATTCATATCCATTTTGCAATAGTACAGTAAAAAAATTGGAAAAACATACAAATTTGTTTATTAACGTATTTTAATTTTTTACAATAATAAAATCTAGGTTTTTCATAATAAATTTCATATGGAACAATTGGTGGGAAAAATATGTTTCAATTATTTGTTTAAAAACATATGAAATAAAATTATTTACTTACCCCTAACTTTTATAAATTAAGATTAATATTGGAAGATTTAAAAATGCATGAAAAAATTACTTGATATTCAATAATTAATATAGTTAACACTTATCACCTTGGCATGCAATTAAATTAGTAGCACAACTGCACAAACGTAACATTATTATATATAAAAGATATATGCAATATAATTGAAAAGACAACAAACATGCTCGGAAGATAATAACAAGCACTTACTATTCGTGCAATCCCTTATTATTATAAACACAACCTTTTCCCTTTCATATCTCAAAACAATAAACAAAAGAAAAGGTGAAAATACTATACCCTTTCTCCTATCAAATTTATGCTATGATTTAAAAGTAAAATAGTTTTATCAAAATAAGAGAGTAATGTCTATTTATAGAGAATCCAAAAATATGAATTTTTGTGTTTGTATTTTTTTTTTTGAATTATATATTTTGTAATATTTTCATTTTAAAAAAATGCATAACCTTCTTTTTTAGTTAATATTGATATATTTTCATTTTGAAGTGTGTTTTAGACTTTTCTAGCAGGACGTCATAACTCCCCCTAACTTATATAATAAAGATATTTTAAAAAAGAAGAATGTTGTACATAGCTTTTAGGGCTTATATAATAGAGATGAGGTTTATGAGTATTTGCCTCTCATGATCTTAATTACATTTTCTAGAATTGACAACTTTGGTTTAAAATACATGTGTTCCCCTTTTAATATTATATATGTACCATTTTATTCTTTCAATGTAATTTTTTTCCCATTTTCAATAATTCTTTGGTTCCTCGCTCCGTACTACATACTTTTTACAATATATTTCTTTTTTTACTTAGATACAATATTTTGACTTTTACATTATTCGTTTACCTTACTTTTTTCATCGTTTTAATTTTGTGATTTATGTATGAGGAGATCGAAATATAATTATATTGGGTCTCATTTGATTTGTATCAACAAACGTACGTGTGGTTTATCATCATTATCTGATCTAATTTTTACATATGAATGATTAAAGTTATAAATCGATAAAATAACGTTTCGGCTAGGGGTGCTTAATTATGAAATGAGACACCTTGCTATAGTTATTCGAGCTCGACTTAATTAGTCAATATTCGGTCAAAGCATGACTCAATTAAGCTCGTCTCAATCTCAAACTCGACTTGAAATATAATAATGTTAAAAAAAGTTGCTACAAGTAGATTGTTGACTTGAAAAATAGAAGTAGGAAAAAGTTGAGAAGTCAAGTGGCTTTTATCGAAAATGCAACAATCGATCTTTAAGGGTCAACTACGTAGTAATCTTTAAGAGATCGAAGAAATATAATGTTTACCTTCAGGATGATACTAAGAAAAGACAAATTGCAAGCTACTCAAGTATATAACACGTTCAAAATTCAAGTAGGCCAATGCTTAGTCAAAAGTCAAAACTTGATTCGTTTGAGCTCGATTTAACTCGAGCAACCCACTGCTCAAGACTTGACTACTCAAATAAATCATAACCACCCTTGGACTTGATAAGTATGAAAAGTGAAATGTTGCATTTGAAAAAATATGGATTTAATGTATGTTTGGGAGTGAAAAAGATAATTGCATTAAAATACCGTCCATTTTGGAGATGAATCCAAGCTGAAGAAAACCCCACCCAGGCCAATTTATTTGATGCACATGGATATGGTCGTTCATGTTTTGTATGTAATTCAATTTTCATCTTTTACTCATGCAATTAATTAGCCGCCTAATGATAGTTAATTACCTTCACTCTTATGTAATATAATTAAAGATTTAGGTTATGTTTAATTTACTTCAGCTTATTTAAGCAATTATTTGGTTATTGACAAAAAAAAAACCAGATCAAATTTTCTTAGTTGTTTTTGTGTATTACTAAATGTCTAAATACATTGAACTTTGTACTAAAATAAATACGAATATGATGATACCTCATTTATAAAATTTTCACTATAACACTATTACGAGGTGTATTTCCGTCGCGAAAATGTGATATCATCATAGTAAAGGGGGGTCGTACGTAAATATTTTTTCCCGTCGTAAATGGCCAATAACTACTCTACTACATATTTAATTATTTAACACTAAACATTCTAAAAAAAAGTCTCCTTAAACACAAGTTTGCATGCAATTTTAAAATAAAAAAAATACAAGTTTACATAAACACAAGTTCACACAAATTACAATAGTAAAATTCAACAATAATTTCACAACGTACACTTAGAGGCTTGGAGCTTGAGATCTGGTGATCTTCATCCTCAAAGAATTGGAACCGTTACAACCGGGTACCCACCAGGTACCAGTTCCAAAATTTATGGAACCAAAATCGGAACCAGTTGCGATTGGGCCGGATAATAACTTTTGGATCCTGGACCAGACCTAGTTGAACCAAGGGTCCGTTTACTAGAGCGAAAAATGTTTTCCCTGAAAACAATTTTCCCATTTTACATCGTTTACTTTGGGTGAAAAAATAAAATGTAAAATTTTTGGTAAAAACTCATTTTATACCCTATTGGAAACATTTTCCTCCAAATTTGGGAGTAAAACTTATTTTCCATCTAAGTAAACATTGGAAAATTTATATGAAAATGAGTTTTCCGACGTAAAATGTTTTTCATGAAAAATCATTTTACATCGAAAATGTTTTACAACAAAGTAAACGGACCCCAAGTCCGGTTCCGTGGATGGGTATCCAGAATCGGTGTTGCTCACCCCTACCCAGGCCATAACTAGCATGAAATGGTACTTCAATTATATTGTGTTAGTTCCATGAAATTGATGATCTCTTACTTTCACATCAAAATCTGCAAAATTATGGGAACTTTATTTTATAGGAAAGTCAAAAGTAATTCGTATGCTGCTTTTGTTTTGAGTCTCTATCAACTGCTATCTGTGTAGCTAACTGTAAGGAAAATTGGCAAAAGCATTAATTCAAGGATGGATCAGTTAAATAGGGTTTCAGCAATCACCATCACCTGGATGGAGACTTTGCATTGTTGGCAAGAAGAAGTTGGTACTTGTGCCGCAGCATACGGTCACATAAGTTTTTCAAACGTTAGATGAATTTTTGAGTTCGATCGTCGCCTTTTTATCTAGTACGTTTCTTATCATTCGCTTCTCAGGTGTGTCGACTGTCGACTAATTATTAACTAAATTGAGTCAGGTAACATGTAGTTTGGTCCGATTCAAAACTTCTGATCTGCCTCTCTCAATCGATCTTTAGGTCCGGATGCAAATACAAAGTAAACTGAATTGAATCAAACTTAAGCATAGACTCACAAGAGTTGAACTGAATTATTGTACTGAGGTGAATTAGACTGACTGTGATGAACCGGACCGAACTGAACTTGTCCAAAATTAAGAGTCCGTTTGGTAAGGTGTAAAACATTTTAAGATGAAAATGGTTTTCAGCGAAAAACTTTTTATATTGGAAAATTCATTTTTCACAAAGGTTTTTCGTTGTTTCTTTGTACGTAAAATGATTTTCCATTTTAAGCAATTTAAATTTCATTGTTTGGTTGAACTGAATCAATTGCTTCGATTGTGACGGAAAATATTTTCCTTTAAATTATGATGTAAAATGTTTTGCTTCCAATTGGGTTGTGGGGTCTGGGGTGGTGGGGATGTTTTCAATAATGTGGAAAATGTTTTTCCACCCCAAGTTCTACATTTTAATAATTTTACCCCAAACTAAACAAAGTAAAATAAAAAACAGTTTTGTTAATTTACATTCTATCAAACAGGCTCTAAGGCGCTGTTCTTTTGGACTTAAAAGCTACAGTAATTAGATCAGATCAAATTAGTTCAGCTTTGTTTTAATATTATACTCTCACAAAATAATATCCCTACCTAATCAGATCAGTTTAGATCAGATCAGATGAGATTAGATTAGATCAAATCAGTCCTAAAGGATAGAGCGTAAGTAAAAAAAACAGGACCATTGTACTACACAACAATCAACATTACCAAAAAAAAAAAAATGGTGTGGCATGGCCGCATGGTATATAGGACATTTTTTATACGGCCAAAGCACTATGGACTATGGTGTATGGGGAAATTTTTGACACGACCGAAGCAACTTGGAGTAAAACTTAGATTGTAATTAAATTGTTTATAAAACTTTGATGATAATTAGTGCATGAAAAAATTGATTACCGTAAATTATCAAATTTGAATAATTCATGTGGCTTACAAATAAGAAGAAAAAAACAAAAATCAAACCCACACGCATAATTTTTTAATTTTTATTAGATAGTTTTTTTCGAACTCTTTCCCTCAATAATGCTAAGGATATTACTCCCTCATTCCCAAATTAAATGATACATTGTGATTTTTGACAATGTTTACTTTGTAATTTTGACTCCCTTCATTCTATACATATAAGCTAAGGAAAAACATAGTCAAGTGGGATCTCGTTTGATTCATCTCAATAAGTTTTATTTTTTTTCAATTTTAGCGACAAACTGCTACTGGTTTGCCCTAGCTAAAAAAGTTGCAAGTTTCCTATATAATTAATCTATTGTCTTTCAACCTAAAAAAAAAATAAACACTGCACATAAACCGTTACTGCCAGTAGAGGTTTTTCTTAAGCAGAATTTTTTTTTTTTTATCTATGCTGACGTGGACGGTAATTTGGGAATTGATATAAAAGTGGTTGTATTTTGGGAATTAGAAAACTTCCCAACAATATTTATGGAAAGAGTTCATTTTTTTACTTAGAACTACATATATGTTTGTTAATGTTATTGTCATTTGAGGATATATCAACTCTATAAAAAAAAAAAAAAAAAAAAACAAAGGATATTGGGAATTTAGGATTCATAAATTTTAACCTATTTTTGGTTTATACCAACTTATTTAATTTGAACTTATTAGATTTTTTTTTTTTTTTTTTGAGATAGTCAAAATTTATTTTTTCTTATTTCAAATTAAATAAATCATATCCATTATTTCTTTATAAACAAAAATAAGGAGAAAATACATGACTTGGCCTTTGGTATTTGATTAAACGCACACACTGCATGTATAAAGCCTCATATATATAAGTCCAATATTTGCTCTATGGGTGGGGTTCAATATTTATGAAATTTTAGCATAAGTTGGGATAAAAACTATTCTTCCGTTCCAAATTACTTGTTCTGTATCTGTCAAAAATATTACTTTGTATTTGTTTTGAATGTGTTTTTTATTATATTTTTTCAAGACAAACTTGATTATCATTTATTCATTAACATCTTGAACTGCACATTATTTTTTTTACAATAAAAAACATTATATTAAAAGTCGAAAAACGTAAAGGCAAAGTGATTTAAAATAAATAAATAAACTGGAACAGATGAAGTATATAAGCTAAATGAAGGACATTGAGCGGGTTAAGGCTCGATTTGAAAGCTTTTCTAAAGGCAGAAATAGCAGCTCATTGCTTCAGCCATTTTGACTCATATCTAAAAAGTTGCCCTAATTAAAGCCAATCAATTAATAATCTAAAAATTTCTTGGTCTTTTAACAAAGCTTTATTTAATGAATATGCCATTATTGGCAATGTATTATTAGCAAACTTGCCACCAATATCATCCTTTTTTTTCTTATGGTAATTTAATTAATCCATTAAGAAACAAATTAAATTTAATCACAAGTTTCATATATATATTATGGTCCCTATGCTTTTTGGCTGGAGGCAGTTGCATAGTTGTTGGCCTTAATTAATCATGTGTGTTTGAATTTAATTGATTTTTTTCTTAAGCTTTGATGCTAATTGAAGATAAATTTATAAATGGAAATTAACCCTTTTTCCTATGGCCAAGGAGAAAAGGATAGGTTGTATTATGCAAAAGAGAAACTTTTTGTATGAAGTTCTTATAATTATTGGCAAACCCTATTTAATATTTTTGGAGTTATATTATGGCCCGAGTCACATAATCCCATTGTAAAATTTTATGTCATTGAAGAATATGTCTTTAGCAATTTTTGTACCGTAATTTTTTTTGATTGAACTTATTTTATGAGAAAATTTATTATAATACGGATATAAAGTTAATCCAAACAATACATACACATAAAAAGTGACCCTATGAAAAAGTTTTTTAAAGGACAACTTTTAATATTATTTTTTGGATAACTTTTATTCGTTGTGCGTTAATTCACAAAACAAAAGCAGGTAAACAGTTGCGATTCTAATAATATCCACGATAGATATGAATCCCATCTACTTCATCACTCTTTCGTTAGGCACCGTTTACCCGACACTTTGACTTTTGGGCCATAGACTAAGTATTTTTCCATTATTTTCTTAATTTTGTTGTTGTTTTTTTTTTTTAACTGTCATGTTTTCGATCATAATGTAAGTCCAACGTCTGTATACCATCCTCCAATTTAAAAATATTTGCTCTGCTAAATCGTTTAATCTTATATGAAGCTATGCGTTTATTTTTACGCCAAAACACCATTTATAGCAATAAGGAGACCATTTTTATAGCGGTTTTAAACCGTTATAATTCAAAATACTATAAAATTAGAAACAACTCTTTTATAGAGAGGTTCACGCCAAAACAAAGCTCAACCACCATCGCCAGAAATTTTGTTAAAAAAAGTCATAAGTAAAACTAAGGTGAAAGAAATTAAAATTAATCCTTAGTTAGAAGTTTGAACCGTTTTCTTCATTGGCATTTGACATATTATGGGGAAGATACGTCATTTTCCAGCCATTATGGATGTTTTCCTTTCAATAGTATGAAGATTATTAATCCTTTATAAGATTAGTTCCAACACAATTCTTTCTCATGGTCACCAAATAATCTAAATAGTGATTAGAGACAAACAAAGTGTAAATAAAAATAGTTTGTTATATTAGTCCATTCACTAATATTTGTCGATCCTATTTGGGATCTTGTCATTATTCATAATTAGAGTGCATTTTTCTAAATTATTATCGATTTATATATTATAAATATAGTCACTGGCGGATCGATGACTTGTTTGATTATGCTCAACTTGTTTTTTTTTTTTTTTACACTCAATGTGTGCAATGATCTTAAAATAATATTCGTTAACAACATTAGCATGACTGCATGACAATGGAATTAATAAGTTCCCACATAATTTTTAAAAACTTTTAAATAATTTTTTTTTAAAATTTATTTTAGTTTTCCCTTTCGCGTATTATACATAGTAAGTATATTGTAAATTGAGTAAATATTTTATTTCTCTAAAGGATTTATTATCTATGAATAAATTTTGAGTGTTAAGAGAATTTAAATAATACAAAACTAAATATAGAGGAAACAATTACCTTTTTCGAATGGTTGTAAGTTGTAACCATATACATTTCTTAATGATACAAAACTAGTAAGGGTAACACTATCTATGTATTAGTGTATTACCCTTCCCCCCTTAATTATTTGTTTCCAATCAATTACCTTTACGGTCCGTTTGGTTGTCGGTAATAAATTGTAGTAATGGTAACGAAGTTATAGTGTAGTTTTGTTAAGGATGACCCTTAATTAAGATCCCCATAGAAAACAATTTTTCATTCTCAAGCTTCAATTTTCTTCTCATTTTTTATTCCCATCCGATCCATTACCATTGGAGAGGATGGTATTAGATGGGAATAGATATTTGTGAAGAAAAATTAGATAAATTAGAGTTAAGCTAGCTACATCATTGGAATTATATTGATTTTGATTTCCTTCCGAATTTAGTTATAAATTCATTCCCGTTACCATCATTTATAACCCGCTACCAATCAGGTCGTTAATCTTATACCAATGCAAACACCCCCCCTAAGTGTATATGGTTCGCGCGCCACATAACCAAAGTATGTGTTTTTTTATTGGCTTCCCCAAAATTCCAAATTATTCTTCTCCTTAATTCTTTTTTCTCAAATCCTATTGGCTTGTGTATATAACGATCATATACACCTGGTACTGAGCATTCATGTGCCCATACTTAGATCTGATTAGGGCTTATCAGTGAACAGTTATGAAAATATCATATCAGACGATCTTATAAAACTAGAATTCGTACGTCGAAATAAGGTTTGCAATCTTAACTTATGTTCCTAAAGGGAGTGTAAAAGTAAAAACAATGCATCATATATTCCTCGCTTACGTTAGTTATTTTACGTACAATAATATAACCTAAGGTGGTCCACAATCTATATGATGTTTAGGTGAAGTAACCGTGAAAGTAGAGGAGAAACAATAGCAATTAATATCATCATTAAATCAAAATTCATCACTCTATTCTTATCAAGCCCTATATAAATATTCCCTAACTTTAAGCACTTCAGTCATCAAACCTCTAGCAAGAACACAAAACATAACATAATCTTCATCATTTTTACATTTCAAGCAATGGAAACACTAGCAAAATTGTTAGTGTCCACATTGTTAGTTTTATTATTTACTTCCCTAGTTGAATCTCAAAGCAATAATATTCCTAGAGCTTTCTTTGTTTTTGGTGATTCACTCGTCGATAGTGGCAATAACAATTTCCTTCCTACCACTGCTCGTGCTGATTCTCCTCCTTATGGCATCGACTACCCTACTCACCGTCCCACTGGAAGGTTCTCCAATGGCCTTAACATCCCTGATCTCATCAGTTGAGTTTCACGAATCTATATTTCTCAATTTTCCCATACTGAATTCTTACAACTAATTAAATAAATGTTTATACCGCACAAATAATATCCATTTGTTACAACAACTCTGTTACAGAGAAGATTCACATGATGATGTGCATATTGCATGCACTCGTATACTTATGTTATTGCATGTTTTTATTAGTTCGCTAAGATAAATGTATTTCTTATTCTTCTTTTTTATTTGTTTGGTTGTTATGATTAGGTGAACAAATTGGTTCGGAACCTACATTGCCATACTTGAGCCCTGAATTAGCAGGGGAAAGACTGCTTGTAGGTGCTAATTTTGCTTCAGCTGGGATTGGAATCCTCAATGACACTGGTTATCAGTTTGTAAGTAACCTCAGCTCGAGTTTGGCTTTAGTTTACATCTCTAGCTTTTCATAACAAAAACAACAACCAAAGCTTTAGTCCCAACAAAAGTTAAATATCCCTCTATCCCAAATTAATTATAAGAATATTTGACCATAAAATTTGTCACAATTTTCAGTCAATTGTTGCTTCTGAATTGGGAGTTGGATTCCGGTGAGAAATTTCTTATGGTGAGAAATGTGAGAAAAGATAAATACATCAACTATAACCTAGAGGTATATTGAGCACCAACTATAGGTACATTCACCATATACTATAAATACATTGACTTTATACCATATATACATTGACTCCAAATTATCAAAGGAGTAAGGAGGGAAAATCAAATTTAATCTTAGCCCTTCATTTGGTGATCAAAGGGTTGTGATTGCTTCTCACCCTTCTCACCAAAACTACGTTTCTCACATGAGCCTACTTCTATATATATATATATATTAAATTTAAGTATACTGTTACAATTTATTTAGTCTTCCATAATGTATTAAGATTAATTATAAAAAAACTCAAAAAAAGAGAGCTCATTTTGTGAGTATAATAATAAAGAAAATGAGCATGCATGGCAACTATGATAATTCATAATTGGCTTACTCTACATTGCTCAATATTGAATGTGACAACTTCCTCTTTTTAGCATATAGTATGGCTTAGTTTGTAGCCTTGCTCCAAAAAGTATTCAATTATTGAGCATGTTTTTTGGACATATGCATTGTTATTCAATTCCTTCTCATCTTGCATCATGCAAGACCTTAACTTGTTAATCACTACATATATCCATCTATATACATACACTCATTAAATTATGAAACAAATTCATCAATGTCCATACTTTCATGAAGTATGCATTATTGCAGACTTTGACACTTAAAACTTAAATTAAATGGTAGTACGAGTACTATACTAATTTAACCTAGCCAATGATGTAGACTTAAAACAAACAAACAAAACAACATATATATTATTGCATGATATAAATTGCATAATGAACTTAACATTAGTCATATATATATGCTAATCATGTTAATTTCGGCCACATTAATTTATAATTAGGGTTATTCCTATGGGCTTGCAAAGAGACCAACCACATAAGGCACCAACGTGAAAATATAGGACCTCTAAATTTTCAATTTTCTAATATTCCCTAATAATAAGTTGCGCTGCCTATTCATTTGCCGCCATTACTTTTTAGGGAAATTCTACCATTGTACTTTTGGGAATTCCCATTGGTACCATTTTATTTTTAAAAATCCCATGTATACCACAACATTTTTTAAAAATCCCAAATGTGACATGTTTTTTTAAGAAATTTGTTAAGTTTGATTTTAAATAAAAAAATATAAATAATATACCGACCACACTTCCCCACCACCACCACAGCCAAACTGAGCCACACCACCGACAACCCTTCCCCACCACACCGCCAATAACCCCACCGCAACCACGTTCCACCGCCTCCAAGTCGAACCCAAATCGAACCTGATGTCCCACCGCTCCATCCCCCATTCGAACCCAATTCAAACCAAATCCCACCACACCACCTCCCATTCGGCCACCCAACACCCTTGAACCCCCAATTCAAGCCTCGGTTACCCAATTCAACCACCACCGATCGAACACCTTCGAACCCCCAATTAATCACCCAAGTTGATGGCCGGAAGAAGACATGAGACGACAGCCCGAGTCGAAGGCAACCCTAAACCCTAAACCAAAACTGCAACATACACCAAAATTGCAGCAGCAACGTGAGACGACCAGACAACGGCAACCAGAACCACCACTAAGACGACCACATCTGCTGCAGAAGACACAATTTGATCCACTACGAACCAACAAAATGACCAAACTCGTGCAGCTAAAAAACCCAAAACGCAGACCCAATAGAGCAGTCCAGACACGGCGATGACAAATGTGTGACGGCGGCGAACGTGTAGCGGTGGATGACAACGACGTGCGACGGCGTTGAGAACGAGGCAAACGAACAAAGGATGTCGCCCCTAAAATTGCCCCTGTTTTTGTTGTTATTTTTTTAATTTTTCTTATTAATAATGTTAACGGAATATTCTTTCACTTAACGAAATCTTTTAACTCATAATGCTACATTTGGGATTTTGATAAAAAGTATTGGTACCAATGTGATTAAAAAAAATTCGATGTTACCAATGGGAAATCCAAAAGTACAGTGGTACCATTGGGAATTTCCCTACTTTTTAATAAATAAAAAACTACATCTTAGAATGTTTATTAACTCTGGTCAATTTTATTTTTGCAACGATTTGGGATGTTTCTAGTGTGGTCTTATGATTACCGACTACAATAATGGATGGCTAGGATTGCTTGATTTTTGATTTATTTTTAATTCCTAATCTATTTAAAAAATCTTTTTAAAAATAATTTAATTAGATTTCTTATTTAGAGAAAACATTTTCAGCTTTTCTGATCCCTAACTTTAGTTTTTATTTTCCTAAAATTAAAAATCTAATTAAAGTATTTTTAAATATATTGTTTAATTATATTAGAAATTAAAAATAAATAAAAAATCAAACAATCTTAGCCATCAATTACGGTAGTTTATATTCATAAGACTACGTATACTAGAATTTTCAAACGATTTGACAAAAAGTAGCTAAAGGCCCCTAAAAATGTCAAATCGCTGCAACAAATAAATTGGGCATGCATGTGGTAGTATCTAATTAATGTACGTATTGATTTTAATAATATAAAGAAATATTGAAATCATTATTGAACTAATAAATTTTTTTTTTTTTTTTTTTAATTTTGCAGCTAAACATTATAAGAATTAGAAGGCAACTAAACTATTTCAGAGAATATCAGTCAAGAGTGAGTTCTTTAATCGGAGAAGGGAGCACTCGAAGACTAGTGAGTAGAGCTTTGGTGTTGATAACGTTAGGTGGCAACGATTTCGTAAACAACTACTATTTGTTGCCCTTCTCTCTCAGATCGTTACAATTTAGTCTCCCTGATTATGTCAATTATGTCATCACTGAGTATAGCAAGATACTTCAGGTAATTTTATTTATATTATTTCAATTTCTATCTCCTTAAATTAGCTTCATTTTTAAATTTTGTCTAGTGTATATATATATATATATATATATATAGGGTTGAGTTCCGGTGAGAAATTTCTTATGGTGAGAAATGTGAGAAGAGATAAATACATCAACTATAACCTAGAGATACATTAATTAACAACTATAAGTACATTCAAAATATACTATAAATACATTGAGTAAAAATACGTTGATTTTATGCCATAGATACATTGACTCCAAACAATAGAAGGAGTAAGGAGGGAAAATCAACTTTAACCTTAGCCATTTATTTGTTGATCAAAGGGATGTGGTTGCTTCTCTACCTTCTCACAAAAACTACATTTCTCACATGAGCCTACTTATATATATATATATATATAAGAAGAGGATCAACTAAAAACGTTTTCAACCTAAAAACCCCTACATTAGACACTTAAAGGGGTACACGTGTGATTACTAATGACAATCTTTGTAAATATTAGTAATTTTCGCTAAAAACCATTTGTACCCTTTTAAACATCTAATGTACCCATGCGACTGCTAATGTACCCTTTTAAACCATTTTCTGTCTGGTTTTCAACCATCTTTTGGTTTTTAGCCAATCCTTCCTCTATATATATATAGGGTTGAGTTTCGGTGAGAAATTTCTTATCGTGAGAAATGTGAGAAAAGATAAATACATCAATTATGACCTAGAGATACATTGATTAACAACTATAGGTATATTCAAAATATACTATAAATACATTGAGTAAAAATACATTGATTTTATACATTGACTTCAAACAATAAAAGGAGTAAGGAGGGAAAATCAAATTTAATCTTAGTCATTCATTTGTTGATCAAAGGGTTGTGGTTGATTCTCACCCTTCTCACCAAAACTACATTTCTCACATGAGCCTACTTCTAATGTGGTGTAATTATATAATGCTATTTTTTTCTAGTTTGCAATTTGTGTTGTTGTAGTATTATTACACTAGTTTAGGACCCGTGCAAATACTGATAAAAGGTTTAATAAATTATCATATATAAATTGTTAAAATGTTTAATAGATTATTATTATATACTGCGTATAAATTAATTAAGTTATATTTCATGTTGTAACATATTTTATAATATTGTACACGATCCCTAGGGAAAAAATTTAGGGAAATTATATACTCCATATATAAATGAAGCAAGATTACGTACCATATCTATAAATGTTACGTTTTTTAATTTCTATCACCAGGCACGTCAAAAAGTACATTTTTGTTACTTCTATTAATGAGAGTGGTTTGAGGATTTCTTTAATTCGATCCTTTTTAGTAACTACTAGTAGCCTACACAAACTCAAACATGACCTAATGACCTACAAAAGAACAATGTAAATGAACTATATATGGAGTAAAAGAAAACAAAGAGTTATTAGTCAGTTACGTTGTACTACATCTGAATCGGTTTATCTGCAACAATGAATATTTTACCTCTTACATAGTCACATATATTCTCAATTGTTGCAGATAAACCGATACATATCGAAAGAATATTAATTATTAACACTAGGCCGATCTTTAGAGCCAATGAGTAGGATAGGTCCAAGCTTAGATGGAATTTCGACGTTCCATCTAGCCGGCCTATCCACGCACATAGCCTATTTCTGTATAGGAGTACGCTAAGCTAATCAATTAATTAAATGTAGATCTTTGTTAACTTACTTTGAGAATAATGTGTGATTATGTGAGGATGAAGCATTGCCTCTATGGTAGAGGTATGCTTCTCCGGGAGTGATGACTCAGATTAGGATCGATCTTCACCAACACAATATAATCCCACCTGCCATCTGTGAATGTTATTTTCTGAGATAGAAAATCTTGTGCATGCAGGTCTTGTCTATCTTTCCTGATTAAAAAAAATTGTGATTATGTGGTGATTCATTACGTTATATATTATGTGCAGAAACTATATGAATTGGGAGCTCGTAGGGTTTTAGTCACGGGGACCGGACCGCTAGGGTGTGTACCTTCAGAGAGAGCACAAAGAGGCAGAAATGGGAATTGTGCAGAGGAGCTCCAAAGAGCAGCTGATTTGTTCAACCCTAAACTTGTTAATATGATCAATCACTTGAACGCCCAAATTGGCTCCAATATCTTCACGGCTTCTAATGCATTTAGAATGCACATGGATTTCATCAATAACCCTAGACAATATGGTAATGTTTCTTAATAAACTTTTATAGTTAGAAAATGAAATGAAATAATAATGCATGGAAAAGTCATAAAAGTTCGAGACCATGTAGCATGGATCGGGTTTTTGGCCAATTCGGAAAAATCATGAAGATCAGACAGCTTGTTTGATTTGGCCTAACAAAGTTTAAAAAAAATTGAGAGTCAAGGGTAGGTTGAACCTTAAATAAGAGGAATTGAATAATAATGTTAAACCTAGTGTTGTTTATTGATTATATGCATTAAATAAGCAAAATTATGGGTGAAATATGCAGGGTTTGTGACATCAAAGATTGCATGTTGTGGACAAGGACCATACAATGGCATAGGACTTTGCACGGTTGTATCAAATCTATGTGCAAACAGGGATCAGTATGCGTTCTGGGATGCATTTCACCCAACAGAAAGGGCGAATCGGTTGATTGTCCAACAAATCTTTGAAGGTGACACAAATTACATGCACCCCATGAATCTCAGCACCATAATGGAATTGGATTCTAGGGTCTAATGATGATTGAGTCACTTAATTATCGTAATAGCTAGCCTAAAAAATTTGCTATGAAATTGAGGATTAGGTAATAATATTATGTATGTCATGGAATTAAGTGTTATTGAGGTTAAAATTAAGTGTTTAATTACGTATCTTGTTTGATTGATTAAATTAGTTGTGTTTGGAGGATAAAATTAAGACTTGTTTGCTTGCTTGGAGATGTTCAATCAAATAACTAGTAATGGGTTGTACGTGTTCAAGAAATTTAAATGGAAGCAAACTTTTTGTTTTTTGTTATCTTTTGTATGCACAAAATGTGATGCATTCATGCATAAGTTAAGAAAAATTATTAGCAATTTATGCTTTATATATAAAGGGAGAACAACCCTTCTCTTCTTTCACTACTAGCCTTGTCACCTTGTTTGTGCACACGCTTTGCTTGCGATCTTGTTCGAGAAATTGAAATATTTGTTAAATTCATACTCATTTACATAATCATAAATAATTTTTTTCCTTTCATCCGACCATTCCACAACAATGAACAAAATCGGCTATCATATTTCTTTTGTGTCAAATTATATCAAAATGGGTGTCTATTTATAGAAAATTTAAAAATATGAATTTTGATGTTTTTATTTTATTTTATTTTTACAATTTTTTTTTAATATGTTCATTTTAAAAAGTTACAGAATTGTAATAACGTTCCTTAATAAATAAGAGTCATGCTAATTGATTTTGTAGGAATTTTTAGGAGACATTATGAACATTTTCAGGGGATGTCATCCCTTAATTTATATAATAGTTATTACAATAATAATATGTGATAATTTAAAAATAAAAAGAAAAAGTGATATATTTTATGAGCGACACGTGGCATCTTATCATTGGTTCACAAATATTACTAGAGCTGTTAATTTTCGACCCAACCGGAAAATCCAATAAACCCAACCTGTAAATAGTGAGTTTCAACAAAAAAAAGACCTGAACCCGTTTTAAACCCGATGTAAATAACGGGTCTTATGTGAGAAATGTAGTTGTTGTTTGATTTTCTTTGGGTTGTTGCTTGACTGCTTTTTGTTTGATTTGTTATGAATTGCTCCTTGTTGTTTGATTTGTTTAATTTATTTTGGGTTACAGACTTAAGACAAATTACAATGTTTAATTTATTTTTGTTTACATTGTTTAATTGATTTTGGGTTACATTGCTTAATTTTTTAAATTTATTTCTTTCTCAGTTGCTGCTTGTTTAATTTAAGTTTAATTACTATCAATAGGTAATAGATAGACTTGAGACCTGTCAGTTGTTTGTGATCCCGCGCGTCCCATCTGTTGAAATAAATAAAATAAAAAACTCACGCATTCCCTCTCACCACACACTCTACAAATGTTCACATATTAAAGGGCAATGTTCACATACTAAAAGGACAATGTTCACAATCATAGGTTTTTTTATCACAATTAACTGTAGTGTTATATACCTAGAAGTTTTTACTTTCCTTACAACAACTTCTTTATTGTCACCTTCACAATATTCACCGCTATATTTCAAAATGTTCACCAGTTTAAACAACAATGTTTATCAGTTAAAAAATAAATGCTCACAACACTTACAGATCACCCATAAATATAAATGATGTTTAGCATAAGTAAAAAATTTCACCAGTTTAAATACCAATGTTCATTAGTTAAACAATAAAAAAATGTTCACAACATTTACACATCAAAATAAAAAATATAAATATGAGTGATTAACCAAAATAATGTTGAGGCAAATGTATTTATGAAAATACTGCCACAACAAAACTATTTACAGAAATATTGTCCACGTAGGACAGAGAGGGTTTTCATTTTTTCATTTTTATTTTTTTGCAGTTAAGACATCTCTATTTAAAATAGCGACTTTATATATGAAAATCGTTTTTCTAAATAGCGATTTAATTAAGGAAATAGCTAATTTAAATCACAATTTTATTCTAGTGTAAATCGCTATTACAAAAAACAACACCAACAAAAAGAATTTTTAAAATACAACTACAACAACAATGAAAACAATTGAATCCTATAACCACAAACTGATTTTTACCAAAATTCAACCCTAAAAATGGGGCGAAATTAAACCTTAAAATTGGGAGTTAATTGTGACTTACAATGTGAGAGGGAAGAAATTAGGGGCTGAGGGCAACGAACGACGGGACAGCGGCAAGACAACCTTGTGCAGTGGTACTTCTTGTTGGAACATTTATGACTAAATGGGTTTGAACAATGAACTAATGGTATAAGGCAAAGAAAAACAACGAGTCTAGAGGTACCTCGCGAGTCGCGAGGCTACCTCACGACTCGCGAAACATTTCTGGGAGTAGCCAAATCACGAGACCACGACAGAGCCAAGTTGCGACTCGCGACCTAGGGTCGCGACTCGCGATTTGCTACAGGAAGTTTTCGTGCAAATTTACGAATTTTTGGATACTTTGCCTAGGATTCTTTAAACGTGTCAATGCATGTTTAATGGCTTTATTACTGATTTAATTAATCCAGTACTAATGAGGATTAAAATCAGAAGTTGGAGGTTTAGCATTGTTGCTAGGAATCCTCATGGATGTTTAATGCACATTAAACTCCATAACATTTGATTTTATGAGGATTGAATGAGTAGTTTGATCAACCTTTTGAAGTTGATTGCAATTCATTCTTGGCCTATAAATAGGGGCCTTAGTTCATTGTTGAGTATATACAAAATCAGAAATTGTTATACTCACTTCAACTTGCTAGCACTTTATAATTTCTAGCTAATTTTGTGAAGTGTGACTAAACACAAACAAACACAAAGCATTTTGTTCTTATACTCTTGAGATCACTAGAGTGTAAGGTTATTTGTTCTCCGTTGTATCTCACTAATTATTCGTGGTAACCCGGTGGTCTATTAGGGGCGAATTGAATTAGTAGAAAAGTGTATTTCCACGCCTTGGAGGGTCAATCATCATCATCAACCTTGCTCATAACCAACACTTCTTCCTTTCTCGATGAAGCTCACTCTCATTCGACCTGATCTGTGTTTGGGGGTGAATGACAGACAACAAGATAGATTTTTTTTAGATTGAAAAATTGCTATCACATATAGCGATTTACTTAAAGAGAAAGTATTGGGTTAGACCGTTTGACAATAAGTTACAGTCAGACGGTCCCAACTAAATACTAAGATCACCATTTTCGATCATCATCGTAATTTCTCGCTCTTCCCTTGTTTCCTTCTCATTTTATGAGACTCCTAACAAAAATTTATTAGTGTTACCAAATTTCCAGTTAATCACTCCATCCAAAAAGTAATCACATTTTTAACTACCTTTCGACAACGATTTCAAGTGAAAAACTTTGATCTCTCACTATTCCTTTTAAGGTGCTTTTTAAATCGAACAATTTCCTCTGCTACAACTTTTGAATATGATGATAAGGGAAAAGAAGAAACAAGGAAGATTAAAGAAGAATTTTGTCTTTGAGATTTATAATTGCTGTTGTTTTTTCGCACATGTTCTTCTTCATTTGTCCTTGTTGATATCTCCATATGGCCTTAATTGAAGTAGTTGTACATATTTTGTCCAGGTGAGTGTTAATATTGTCCATGTGAGTGTCCAGGATTAACCAAATAAGTCCATGTGTAAGCATAATTGTGTCCAGGATTAACAAAATACATCCAAGTTTAAAGAATGTGTCTAGGTTTAATAAAAAAAAGTCTAGGTGTAAGCACATGTGTGTCCAGGTTTAACCAAATAAGTCCAGGTCTAAGTATATTTATGTCCAGGTTTAACAAAATACATCCAGGTTTAAAGAATACATCCAGGTTTAAAGAATACATCCAGGTTTAAAGAATGCGTCCAGGTTTAATAAAAAAAAAGTCCAGGTTTAAGCAAATAAGATCAGGTGTAAGCATATGTGTGTCCAAGTTTAACCAAATAAGTCCAGGTCTAAGCATATGTGTGTCCAGGTTTAACAAAATACACACAGGTTTAAAGAATGTGTCTAGATTTAATAAAAAAAAGTCTAGATTTAACCTAATAAGTCCAGGTGTAAGCACATGTGTGTCTAGGTTTAACCAAATAAGTCAAAGTCTAAGCATATTTGTGTCCAGATTTAACAAAATATATCCAGATTTAAAGAAAATTGAATCATCCAAGTCATTTGTTCAACTTCTCCCAAAAAAATGAAAATGATTGCATGTAGTTATATTGCTCCAAGTCTTAAATTTTTGAAGCATTATTTCATGCAAGTACAACATGTGAATTTATTCCAAAGTTGGACCACACAATTGCTTTGCTGTAGTATTTTTTATCAAGTATGAATCATATAACAGTTTTCACAGTTCCTACCTTGATGATTCCACTTAAAAATAGTCACACCATTTATAAGTTCCTCCGTCTGACAGAATGTCTGACCCAATACCTTCTCTTACTTAAATCGCTATTTCAGGATACGATTTTGTAAAATGATTTAAAGCTTCATAAATAAAATAAAAAAACATGGCTTACGTGGATAGTATTGTTGTAAATATTTTTGTTATGGCAATATTTTCATAAATACTTTTGCCTAGAGCATTATTTTGGTTAACCACTCATATAAATATTTACCACATATAATATAAATATTCACTAAAAATACAATTGGTTAATTGGACTTTTTGTTTTTTTTTTACAGGTAATTGGACTTTTTTTTTTTGTGTGTACAGACAATTGGTTATTTTTTTTCTCGTACCCATCCTGGACCCGCCAGGACCGCTACTGCTTAATGCTCATTAATGAAATTATTTACGATAATGCTACTTAAAAGTTGAAATTATTTACGAAAATGTCACTTGAAATGTATGTTAAATGCCTTAGTATTAGGCATTTTCCCATATCATTAGTGTACCAATGAATTAAGCTGGCATTTTCCTCATTAATCATTAAGGCTCGTTTACTTTAGCTGAATTGAACTGAACTGAATACAGCTGAAAGTAAAATTTTATAAGAGAAGAAAATTGAGAGCCAAACTGAACTAAAATGAACTGAACTTAATAGAAATAAATTGAACTGAACTAAATTTAATAGAACTGAACTGAATTTAAGTTTAGCTTTGATGGGCAACTCTCCACGATTATCCAGTTGAGAAACTTGGGTACCCAAATTGAATAGGAATTGAATATCCATCTCAAACAATAAAGAAAAGGGGAAGAAAGTCAGAGAACACCCCCAAAAATTTAACTTCGTATCACTTTCTTGAAGAAAAGGGTAAGAGTATTAGATATTATAGAAGAAGCATCTTGTTAGTGATTGTACGTTGGCAGTAATTTTACGTAAAAGGAAAGATGGGATTGACGAATTTTATAGTGACAGTAGCAGCAGTAGGTGCTGTAGTTGTTCTTGCTAGAAGTGATGTCAAGCAATCTGCTGCGATTTTCCGTCGAAATGTTCGTCACATTCGTAATTGGCTCGAAGAAGAATCTGCTGCTGTTTCAAAGTATGTCCTTTTTTCACTCTCTTAATATCTCTTTGATTTATGAATGTTAATGTCTTTTTCTTTTTTAAAATTTGTTGTCAGTTCATGATTTGTTAATATTCTGTCAACTGTTATTGATGGAATACGGATTTGTAGTTCATGTATTGAAGTTTGAATGCAAATATTTGTGGTCTATGATGATTTCTGGTGTTTTTATGTGAAATCCAGATGCTAAATAGGTTATTGTTGCCTTTGCTGAGGGATTTTCTCTATGTTGTGGTAAAACAAATTATTGAACACCTTGATGGAATGCACATATTAAATTACCCTAATCTACCCAATTAGTGTGACCTTAATTAATGGAAGTGAATCAATAATGAAGAGGTTTGGTAAAAAATAGAGAGAAAAAAAAAGTTTCAGTTTAGATAAGGTCTAATAAGCTCAATAAGGTTTGATCAAGTCTAGGTGTGTTAAGGTCCACTTGTTTCTATAAGTAAGACTAATATGTCCAATGAATTCAATAAGTTTCAATCTGGTTTAATGAGTTAAGTTTAGATTAGTTCAGTTAAGATAAGTTCGGGTCTAATAAATTGAAGAGAACAAACTCTCAATCTTGTTTGGAGCATAATTACCACAATGTAAATTATCTTTTTCATTGAAAGCATAATGCATGTGATTATGTGAATGTGAAAGGAAGTATTCAAGAATTTTCATTGTAATATTAGGGTCTAGGGATAAGGAAATTAGAAGTAATTTAGGGAGGAAAACAAGCATTGACATCATGACATGTATTTCAGCCTACTTTGACCTCCAAAAAAAGTTTGGAAGCTAAAACAAGGACAATCTGCTTTTGAGGCATCAGTACGATTGTCTGGGTTTAATTCTGCTAGTAAGTTTGTGGGTTGATTGAGATTTTCTATTGAAGTGGTTTCTTTTTAGCTACCAAACAGACAATGAATCAGGGATCATAAGCTCATGTGTTAGTATTGAATATCAACTAATCAGTTTTCTACATATCAAGATGTGGGTAGATGCTGCTGCAAATTTTAAATATATTGTGATAGTGTGTGAAGCTAAGCCTAGCAGATTTAAGGGGAATGTAATGCTGAGAATCATTGACAAGAAAGAAGGTTTGAAGAAAGGCCTAAGGCTATGATCAATTTGATCACAATATCAGGGAGCAATAGAAGTTGTTTCTAGCAAGCCTTTTTAGCTGGGGTTTAACTATTTATATGGGATCTGCTAAGCGTGGGGAATGAAGACGACCATAGAAAGGACTATTGAATAGGTACCTCCTTTGTGCGGAAGTGTAGAAGCCCAGTTTATTGAATCAAAAGTTGACGTTGTTGATGTAAAAGGGATCAGGATGTCGAAGGAGCAATTATAATACTGTTTATGGTAGTAACTACTATCCTCCTTGAGTCTTTGGTAGCAAATAGGCGAGGTGTTTTGTGTTTATGATAAAAGAAGGCGAGCAGAGTAATTGAAAAATGTTGTTTTAGTATATCCCCATCTGTTTTTAATCTGCCTGTATCATTTTGAATGCTAGTGTCTCATATTTTTTTTTCGCAATTAAAAAATATTTTATTAATTACCGAAGAATATAGGATAAAAGTATAGACTCAAAAACACATGCAACAAAAATAGGAGGATGGAAGGAAATCTGCATCACTACCCTTAAATGCCCCCATCTTCTAGGAAGGGTTGGTATTTAGGACATCATCATATGCATCCATCTCACCTCAACCAAGCAACGCAAAAAAACAAAAAACAAAAAAAAAACCAGCCAACAATCAGCTAGGATGACTATTCAAAATCCATTTAGTGTCTCATATTCTTTTATTTACTGTGAATCTTCCAAACAATTAAACTTGACATTATTTCCCTGCTGTTTTTATGTGTCTTTCAATGGACTAAATTTTAAATTCTCATTTTGTATAAAATTGCTACTTGTCACAAAAGACATTGAAATCTTAGGTTAACCTGATAGAAGTTGCACATTCAGATTATGATCCTGGAGGGATTGGTTAACTAGAACTCCATATTAAATTGTTAACAATTGTCATAACTTGAAAGATGAGTTACCCTAGCAATTAATGCTTGTCAGGCACTCGGGAAGGATTGTTCTGTACCTGTATGATGTGGTGTAATATAGAATTTCTTGTCCTGTGTTTCCATCTCAATTTATATCTAGATTGGATGACAATAATAGTCATTTACTGTGGGTCGACCTTGGAAAAGTTTCAGTTGTGCTTTTATGCTTGTATTTTAGATGTTACTTTGCTTTGTTTTAGTCGACTCTTACTACGAATAAAGCTGGGCATGGGCTGTGCTAGGGCAGCTCACATGTCAAGCCCTTGAGTCATGCCTAGAAAAGGCCAAGAATAAGTTTCAAAAAAAGAGGGCCCACGCCCAACCTGGCAACCCATCCCACATTTCTTATCGGTCCAACTTGTGTCATATCTCATGCTTTAGTTATAATTTTTTATGTTTTGTAAAATTTTACCCATGATGAGCATGCCATCTTGGCGGGCCGGCCTGTTGTGTTTGTGTCAAGTTTTTGAAAATGTTGTCTATGCATGGACCATGAGCAAGGAACTAGTTTGATTCAATTCAGTTTAGTTCTAATTAATTCAGTCCAAAAGAGTAAGGCATTAGGCACTTCACCTTAGGCAAAATGATGGATAATTTTCACAAAATAGTTAAAATGAGCACTCAGGCACTTATCCGGTTATCCCTGTCAACAAAGAGTGGTAGTGGTGATAAATTGAAATAACAAACGAGGCAAACATATGTCTATACTTATTTTCACTAGTTGAGCTCCAAGCAAAAGAAATTGAGCTGCAGTCTTGATGTAGCTATTGAAGAAAGCCATAATTGGGATATGAGATAGTGGAAACATGTATATTCCTCATCTCTATCCCCCTTTCAGGCAATTTCATATTTTGTAAAGAAAAGTGCTGGGATTTTCTGAAACTTTATCAGGTTCTTGACAGCCCCTATTAACACAGGTTTGAATTTCTTCTATAGTCACCTGTTGGCTGTTGCCTTACCATTTTCGCATGTTTTTTCTCCAGCTAGTTGTTAGTTTTTAGCAGCATGACATATAGAGAGACTAATTTTTTTTTTGAAGTGTTTCTGCTATTAAGGCTCGTTATATTTGAATATGTCACCAGATGTGCATGTTTCTGCTTTAAAGCAACGTGTTTTTTACGAGATTATACTGATTCCTCACCGTTCTTTCAGGTCCTCTGAGAAGGCAAAACCTAAAGAGATTGAGTCAGAGGTTCCTAAAAAGGACAGTGGAAAGACAGACAAGTAGTTTTGGTAAATACTTTGTATTTTGTATTGCACCACTGCGGGTTCATGAGACAGCTATTATGAAGAGAGACATTAGATTCATACATAAGTACATGATAAAGATAGTCTTGTGATCCATGAATGATCTGATTCTGACGGGGTCATCTTAGAGCTTGTTTGGTTGAAAATTAAATTCACGGGGAATTAAAATCCTAGGAAATAGAATTGTGTAAAATTGTTTGTTTGACAATAATGTAGAAAATGAAATTATACTTCATAGGAAATTTCTATTTCCTACGATGAAGGAAATACATTCATTGCAAAAAAAAAAAAAAGCATTATGTAAAATAAATGCAAAAATTGAATGAAACAATGTTGATGATTGAAATTTTTGCCAAAAAAAAAAAAAAACCTAAAGTAAGGGATTGAAATAGTAACCAACCACAATTGTTCTATTTAATAACTAAAAATGTATGCACAAAAGTAAATGAAAAGTAAGTGTAATTCATTTAGTTATAATGAATATTCTATATGATTACATGAGGTTTCCTATTTCTCAAGCAAAACCTAATAATTTATGCATCATTACAAGTTCTAATTGTATAGATTTGATATGATTCTCAGTCAAGGAACAAGCAACTAAACATCTCCACCACTTGTAGATCCACAAATGTTAAAGATAAACAAGCAAGTGTCAATAATAAATCCCTCTAATTGAAACTCCCGTGGGAAATTTTAAAAGTATTCCCTTTTCAATTTTCACTATCAGCCACAATGTTCTCATAGTGAAAAAAACTTGTGAAATTAGGTAAGACCAATTTTCTAAAAAGACTTAAGATGGCAATAAGCAATGGAAATTTAATTGCTTCCTTTGTCCCAAATTAAGTGCCCCATTTTGACTAATGATATTATTCACATAACAATTTTGACTCTTTTTAATTCCATATATGTAAGAAAAAACATAATCATATGAAATCTCGTTTGATTTGTCTCGACATATACTTTTTAAATATATAATTTTGGAAAAATGAAATTTAATAATCCCACATTTTGTTAGTCTGCTCAAAATAACCCACCTTAAATTTATTTTAAAATAATCCCATCTTTATACATCATCTGCTTAAAATGGACTATATTACCCCAAATTGGGTCCAATTTGAGAAGAAAAAAATTAAAGGTGGGATTATTTTAAACAACTGATATATAAAGGTGAGATTATTTTAAGCAGACCACCAAAAGGTAGGATTATTAAATTCCATTTTCCTATAATTTTTTGTTATATGTAACTCATAAAACTAAAATAGTAATGGCAGCTCTAGCTCGCAACCACAGGGGCTTGCCCTTCGAGGCCATTTAAAGTTGTTTCTCCAGATACGTGAAAAAGAAATTAAAATTTAAAGTTGCTTCTCCAAACACTCAAAGAGGATAAAAAATTCAAATGACACTAAAAATATCTTTCTATACTACTTAAATTGTTGCCACTACAAAAAAACTCATTTCCCTTCCAATCATCCAAAAAGTTGTGTTTTGGGGGGAAGCATTATAAATAGGAAAATATACCATCAAGTCAATCCAAATAATTGCATTAATTATTGAACATTCCTTGCTTGGTCTTTTACTACTACGCATTTAGTTTTTTAACTACAGTACTTATTTATACCATTAACAAAATATGAAAGAGAAATTCATAAATACAAATATATGAAAGTGAAATACTTATTTTTTTATTTTTTTTTTGTGTGATTTTTTTTTACAATAAATGCAATTTTTTATGACAAGAAATGAATATATAATCTTGATAAAAAAGTAGAAAATCATTGTCTACGTTAGAAGACATGAAATTTATGAAAATAAAGTAATTTCATTGATATTAATAATAAAAATTCGAAATCATTATATGAAAATTTATAATTAATGAACTAATTTTAATTGTTGCATAAATTAATTTGAAAATTATGCATATTTCGTTTATTACTTATTATCAATTGTCTAATATAACTAAAAGAAACTCCTTCAAACAAAAAAACTAAAAGAAGGACACTTAAATAATTTTTTTATCTACAATAACTTTTTAACAATTTGTATCTATAAATATTTAAGGGTCGTTTTTCTCATTTATATCGATGAGGTATTGGGATTTCCCAGCTGTAGCCATGAATTTTGAAAATTTTCTGTTATACCCATGACGTTTTTAAAAAATTTTAACGGTAGCCAACAAACATAATAATAGCTAACATGATTAAGTCGTTAATAACAAATTAACAATAATTTTCACCACCACAACTACCAAATCAATCTAACAAAAGTCCACCATGCCCCCCACTTTTTTCTGCAAAGTAAACGGTGCTAATGTTTGTGACCTATAATTATTTTTTTGGCTACAATTAATTTTTTTTACAAACCTCATGGGTATAATAGAGAATTTTCAAAATTCGTGGCTACAGGTAAGAAATCCCAATAACTCATGAGTATAACTAAGAAAAACCCAATATTTAATTTAGATTCAGACTCTTACTTTACTTAAATAAATCGAGCATTTGCTCAGATATTCTCGAGTAGGAGTACAAAGCAAAACAACTTTGAAAATATTTTCATGGTCGCCAAAACGGCCAAACCCGCCAAATAACCCTTGTTTTTTTAATCCTTAAACCTCACCAAAATCTCATCACTCTTATCCGACCTTCTTCCTTAACTCAGCACTAACGCAGAGCAATGGCGCACATCTTATCCTCCAAATTCCTCCCATTCAACCCTCTTCTCCATTCTTCTCCTCATTTATTCTCTCTTTCATATCTGAAGCCCCACAATTCCGCCATTGTATCGACAGTATCGTCCCCAAAGCAGAAGTCTCGGCGAGGTCGAAAGCCGAAGGATCAGGATATCTCCGTGGTATCTTCTGCAGCTGAGAAGAATTTGAGGCTAGTTTTCATGGAGGAATTGATGATCAGGGCTAGAAATCGGGATTCAGTTGGAGTTTCTGATGTTATCTATGATATGATTGTTGCTGGTCTTACTCCTGGTCCTAGGTCTTACCATGGTTTGGTTGTTGCTCATGTTCTTAATGATGATGAAGAAGGCGCTGTAATCCTCTTTTATTTCCTCTTTGTCTTTCTATCAAATTGATTAATTATCATATACAGTACCTTTTTTTTGGTAATTTGAACAAGTTAGCGTGAAGTTTTCTACAAACTCTCCGAATTTCTCAAAGTACTGTCTTTTTTTTTTGGTGAACGTTGAATTTTTGAAATGTGAATTTATGGAATATGCATTGCGTGATGCTGAAATTTGGAAGTTTTTGATCACCAACCCAAAAAGGTTTTTGTCAATCCTATTTTGAATTGAGGTGTTTTTTTTAGTTAGGATCCTTTCCATTTCCTTAATCAAAAGTTGGAGATGCATTAAGGGGAAATATAGGGGGATTTTTGGAATTTTTATATTTATGCTAGATAAGTTAGGAAATGGAGAGGATCTTTCTAGTTTTTTTTTTTTTTGGCTAGTCTAGGTAAAGTCATTTGTTAAAATTAGCTGAAAAGTAGGAGGTGCAAAACGCGAATTTGTAGAGTGTATTTTATGCTGCTGAAATTTGGAAGGTTTTGGTGATCTTTGTTTGAAATGAGGGTTTTGATTTAGCTAGATAGGTTTGGAGCAAAGAGGTAATGAATACAAGGAGTTGAGATTCTTGAGAGTACTGATGGCAGTTGATACCAATAAAGGAAAAAAAAGTAAAAGGTCCAACAATGGAGAAAAAAAAAGGAAGACATGGTTTTTGAAGTGGAATAAGTTTCGTGTTTTTTTAAAGTGAAGTGGTGTGCATTGTGTGGTGCTGAAATATGAAATTGACCCCCGGGTGATCTCCTTTTGTATTGTGGGTTTGTTTTGGCCAGATGGACCCAGGATTGCCAGGAACTCCTTTAATGCGGTATTTGAAGTTTTAAGTAGAAAATGGTTGATTGCTTGCTGCTCTTTTAAGGATTTCCTGTGATGTTATTATTATTTTTTTTTTATGTTGCACAACTATTGTTTTATAAAGAAGTGAGTGGCTGTGGGAGTACAGATTTTGTCAAAATTTATTGCTAGGTATCAAGCTGTAAATGCAATTTCGTTAAAAAGTCTTTTTGGAATGTAATTCTATGATTTGTACTCTTGTTTATGTTGGTGAATTGAGGTTTTGATATGTATGCAGATGCAATCCTTGAGAAGAGAGTTGAGTGTGGGGCTTGTTCCTCTCCATGAGACATTTGTAGCACTGGTTCGTTTATTTGGGTCCAAAGGTCATGCTGCCAGAGGGTCGGAAATCCTTGCTGCAATGGAGAAGTTAAATTATGACATCCGCAAAGCTTGGTTGGTTCTTGTTGGTATAATATTATTTTGGTCATACTTTTTGGTGTCATTTCTCCATTTTCTTTTCATTATCCATAATTGAGCTTTTGTCTCCAGAGGAACTGGTTAAAAGCAACCATTTGGAGGATGCCAACAAGGTGTTTTTAAAGGGGGCTGAGGGTGGCTTGAGAGCTACTGATGAGATCTATGATCTCTTGATTGAGGAAGATTGTAAAGCTGGGGATCACTCTAATGCCTTAACTATAGCTTATGAAATGGAGGCAGCTGGAAGGATGGCTACAACTTTTCATTTTAACTGCCTTTTGAGCGTTCAGGTGGGGTGATTCAGTATCATTTGCTTTTGCTTATTTTTACTTCTATTTTATAGTACGGAGTGGCTGAGTATGAAAGATTCATGCCAAGGGGTGAAACTTTGAAAGTTTAAGATAAGTCTTTTGTGATACAGTTGCTTGCATAACTGTTTTTGGACAAACCCACATCGTTTCTCATCCATGAGCATGAATTGTGCTATGTAGGCAAATTGTGGAATACCTGAAATTGCGTTTGCAACATTTGAGAATATGGAATTTGGAGAAGGTGTGCCTTCATCTTTCCACTGGATTTTTATGTTTTGATTGTTGTTTCTTTCTATTTTGAGGTTAGCAATGTAGGGTTTAATTCCTCTTTAAACTTTAAAGATGTGTAAAGCTGGTTTGTTAAAAGTTGCATTGAACCTTGTTAAAATGTGATCACATGGTGGCATTGTCTTAAACACAATACTATCAGAATATGAGACAAAAAGTTCCTAATTGTTGGAAACAGGCAGAAGAGATATTGCTTTCCCCTATACGTAAAACATAGGTTTATGTATGTATCTCACTGTCTGGAATGATTTGAATGGAGGAACTCATCACTTAGCACTATAGTGGTTCTTGTTGAACACAGATAGCCATTGTATGGTACTATTTAAAGGCCTAAAAACTTTAACCCATGAGGTACTTGATTGTTGTTATTACTTGAAATCATACTGATATTTTTTAAAGAGATAAACACAAGATCCAAAATGCCGAAGTTTGGAAGTAAAATCGATTTGTTGACACCAATCCTTGAAGATCTTATTTACTTTAGAGAACCTGAGAATAGAAGTCATTTAATGAATCTAAGTTACATTATACTAGACGAGCATTTCATAAAGCATTCTTGGCAAAGGCTAACAGCATGGCAACTAATCTGTAACACTGTGCTGCAGACATACCACCTCTGGCACTTTTTAGTTGCATCAAAGTAGAAGACACAGATTCTTACGGAAATTTTGTTTGAAGAGTGTTAAATGGAGAGAGAACTAGAGATGCATGTGATGAGAGGAGTAGAGAGGACATCTTAAAATAAAAAGGGAAAAAACATTTATTGCATTTAATTTTGGGGCTTCTTCGTTTAGTAAATGTTGCCACTAAAAATTCTTCAAAAAATAATTTAAAAAAATGTTGCCACTAAAAAGAAAGGGAAATAGTATTCATTCTCTCATATGTCAAAACATAGCCTGTGTCCACCGATTAAAAAAGGAAAATTTTCCTGCAGAATTTGTGTGAGCAATCTCAAAATCTGGACTGAACTCAAAGGTTGTATATTATTTGAAATCTGACTTTTGTATGTACTATATTTTCAAATCTGACTTTTGTATGTACTTGCCAGATTATTTGAAACCTGATACAGAGACATACAATTGGGTGATCCAAGCATATACAAGAGCTGAGTCATATGATAGGTAAGTAGATTGTCATACATATCTAGGTGAAGTACTGAATTGTCTATGTAATTTTATGCTTGTTTTTTCTTCCTTCTTTTCTTTATTATTTTTGTAATTTTTATCCTCTTATTTTTATCATAAATTTAGTAATAAAGCTTCAACATTTGATAGAGGACTACTTCTGGTTCCTAGATGTTTGGATGTAGCTGAAGTTTTAGAGTTCGTATCCACAGGGAAATGGGAACTAGTTGGAAATCTTTGGAATGATTAGTGAATAAATGAAGGGGGTTTTGTGTGAGAAGAAGTAACCAAGAAATAAGTCTACAACTAGTGATTAATCTACTTTGTTCTACTTGATAAAACGAACTTAGGAAATAGTTGAAGTCTACTCTTAATCGGTTAAATGATTGAGACATTCAAAGTACTCTAAATCAATTCTTGACTAACTATTGTCAAAATTTAGACCTTTGAAATCTCCTTCATGTAGTTAAGCAAATGTTATGGCGATAAAACCACACAATTGGGGGATTTACTTACCCTGATTATCAATCGAATCTCTTCAAAGTGCCGATTCGAATTAACAATTGCAATAAACTCAAAGAACAATAGATTTAGCAATCAATTAAACAAGTGTTATTCAATTACCAATTAACCTAATTTTACCAAGTTCTTCAACAATCATGAAACTCAATGGGGAAAACCTAGGTTTAGAATTGGAAATAACACTAAAACCAATTACAAAACCTAGCAATGATACTAAACAAGCATCAACAAGTATATATGATATATCCAAGTTAATACAAATAGCAATAATAACAAAAGCTTATATTATAATCAAGTGAAGAAATAGATTGAGTTGAATGAATCTTACATAAAACCTTTAGGAGATGAATCCAACCAATCCCAAGATAATTTAAGCTAAGAAATCCATAATATTGCTTAAATCCATTAAGTAATTGAAGATAAACATGAAATCATTAAAACTAAGTGCTTCTTACAATTTGATATGTTCTATCATCTATGAAGTGCTAGATGATCCGAGATGATATTTGTAAGCAAGCACCTCTTCTATTTATACTACTATGTCAGAAAACCGCAAAATAACCTAATAAATCAAGTGGAGCAAGTGGAAAAGGAACGTTGGAGAAACAAAGCAAGTGCGGCTGCAGGGGTCGCGTGGTGTGACCGTGATGGCTTGCAAGACGATGACTTTTTGGAACAAAAACTGAACTACAGGCGGTGCTTGGCTCGACACACGATCCTGATGGAGCGCTATGCGATGAGCTTCTGGAAAACATGGCTCTCTTTGGCAAGAGTCTTGTGAAGAAGGTGCTTCTCTTTACTGCTAAAAGTCGCAAAATAAGAAACATTACAAACTAACCTCAACTCTAACTTCAATAGATTAGAGATGTGAAAAAGGAATCATCCCCGGAAAATACACGTGTCGGCCTCTCATTAATTCAATTTTTTTTAATAAATAAAAAATAAATAATTTTCCTTAAAAAAAACCTCCTAAAATAAAGGCTAATAGCTATTTAAAAAAAGAAACCCATTTGTTATTTTTAGTAAATAAAAAATAATCTACTTACTACTAAAGTAGTAACCAGAAATTACATGTGTCGGCCTCTCATTAATTCTTAGAAATTTTAATAATAAATAACAAATAAATAATTTTCCTTAAAAAAACTTTTGCATTAATATTAATTATTTTACTAAAACTAAACTAATACGGAGTACAAATAATTTTTTTAAGATATCGTGCATGTTACGGGTTCTGAACTAGTGTAAAATAACTTAAAACCTTCCCAAGACACATCAATGAGACAATGAAACCATAGTATAACCTAGCCTCATCAATACCCCTATACTTAATCTTTAGTTGACTTCGAGTAAAACAAAAAGAAAATTATCACTCCTAAAAACTTCCTTCCTTCCTCCATCAGCTCACATCTCTAAACAAAAATTGAACAAATGTAAAGGCTAGAACCACCCCCACACTTGTTTTGTAAACTCAATGAAGCATATTAAGATGTGACAAAAACTGCCCCAAAACTCAATTCTTGAACCACTATTAAGCCATAGAGTAAAGTAAAAAAGGAATAAATCCATGCTTAATTAATTATTACTGCATAAAAAAAGGAATAAATCCATCCTTGAAACCCATAGCATTTGGCGTTGGCTTAGTTGGAACTCATTATAGACATGTGGTGACTAACAAACATAATCAAAGGGAATGGGGGCAGTTGATTCTCATTCCCTTTGATTAATGTTGGAAATAATGCACAAGATAAGGAACAAGATAAGGAGTGGTGGAGTGGAAGAAGAAATGTTTTAAAGGTTTAATATAAAAGCTTTGTCCCACATTGAAGGAATGTGGGGAGTTTTACTTGTATATTAATGTATTTGTCATTTATTGTATTTGAAGTGTTGTGGGAGGAAGTGGGCATCCCCACGCGCGCGCCGCCGCCGCCGTCCGTCCGGCTCGTGATCGTGATCGTGATCGTGATTGTGACACGTGCGCGGTGTGGTGTGGTGTGGTGTGTTAAATCGTCTTTTCTTCTCCATTTCTGTTCTGAGCATTTTGTGAGTTCCAAATTCTTCTTTCTGCGTGCACAGAAAGGAGGATCGCTGTGTTAAATCTTGGGGGGCAACGCCATCACCGATTGCACCATAGTCGGGGTGATTTTGCTTCTAAGACAGTGTTTCATACACGTCATAGCATTCGTATACATTAAATAAAATCGGCCCACATTTTCCGTTTCAATCTGATTTTGCAGGTAATATTTCCCTACAGTTAGAAGCAAAATCTTTTTTTTGCAATCTCAGATATGGAATTCTCAGTTTCAAAAACCCTTCCTGATCTCTCAAAACTCGAACCTTTAGACGGGACTAATTTCAAACGATGGTCCCAAAAATTACTGATCTTTTTCGAACAACTAGAGGTTGATTACGTTCTGTTTCGTGACTGCCCGGTTCGACCTACCTCCACAACAACTGCTGCTACTACCTTTGATGTCACTGCATCCGCTGCCGTTGAAGAACAGATCACGAAATATGAAAAACATAACAAATTTGTCCGAGGTCATCTTCTGAGCCATATGTCCAACCCCCTGTTTGATCTTTTCATCAACAATAAGTCTGCCAAATCTGTTTGGGAGATCCTGGAGAAAAAATACGGGACTGATGATGCCGGAAAGAAGAAATATGCTACTGGAAAGTGGTTGCAGCTCAAAATAATTGATGACAAGCCTATTATGGAGCAAGTCCATGAGTACGAGAACCTTGTTCCTGACATCTTGGCTGAAGGTATGAAGATGTGCGAGGTCCTACAAGCTAATGTTCTGATCGAAAAGCTTCCTGACTCTTGGTCCAACTACCGCAATCATCTGAAGCACAAAAAGAAGGACATGTCTCTTGAGGAACTGGTCGGACACATGAAGATCGAAGAAGCCAATCGACTAAAGGATAAGGACTCTTCCCCTTATGATTCTTCTGTTAAAGCTAACATTGTTGAATCTTCTGTTCCAAAATTTGACAGGTCTAAACAAAACAAAGCTGCTACTAACACCAACAAAAAGAACCAGAATCAAAAATCTCTTGGAGTTCATAACAAAAAACACAATAATTTTAAGAAAAATGGAAAAACTGAAAAAGGTAGTGGTGGGTGCTATGTTTGCGGAAAGCAAGGCCACAAAGCATGGCAGTGCTACAACCGTAAAGACACCTCTAATAATGGACAAAAGACAGGCCAGAACAAGAATCAAGCCCACATTGCAGAAGAGAAAGATGATGTTATTGCAGCAGTAGTTTCTGAAATAAACATTGTCGGCAATAAAGCAGAATGGGTCGTAGACACAGGGGCAACTAAACACTTCTGTTCTGACAAAGATCTTTTTTCTGAATTTACAGAATTTGTAAAAGCTGATCAAGTTTTCATGGGAAATTCCAGCAGCTCTGAAGTGCTTGGCAAAGGGAAAATTCTCCTCAAATTAAATTCAGGAAAGACATTAGCTTTACAAGATGTACTGTATGTCCCCTCCCTTCGTAGAAATTTAATTTCCGGTGCACTACTTAATAAAGCTGGTGTTAAACTTGTTTTTGAAGGTGACAAGTTAGTCTTGTCTCGGAATGGGGAATTTGTGGGAAAGGGTTATCTGTCTAGTGGTTTATTTATTTTAGACACTGTATTTGTTGTTGAATCCATTAATAAAGTTTCCACTTCTGCTTATTTGATTGAGTCTATTGATCTTTGGCATGCTAGATTAGGACATGTAAATTATGGTTCTATGAAACGTTTACAAAACATGTCTTTAATTCCTAGTCTGGTTGGTAATGGTCATAAATGTGAAATTTGTGTTGAATCTAAGTATTCTAGAAAACCTTTCAAAGCTGTAACTAGTAGACAATCTGTGCTACTTGAATTGATTCATACGGACTTAGCTGACTTCAAGAGCACCGAAAGTAGAGGCGGAAAACGTTATTATATTACTTTTGTAGATGACCATTCTAGATATACCAAAGTGTATCTGTCGAGAACCAAAGATGAGGCAGAAAAAATGTTTTTAATTTATAAAACTGAGGTAGAAAACCAATTGGATCGTAAAATTAAGAGACTTAGGTCCGATAGGGGAGGAGAGTATGGAACAACGTTTTTGAAGGAACTTTGTGAGAAAAATGGAATTATCCATGAATTTACTGCTCCTTATTCTCCCCAACAAAATGGCATTGCAGAAAGGAAAAACAGAACTTTAAAAGATATGATGAATGCTATGTTAATTAGTTCTGGTTTATCTGATAACATGTGGGGGGAGGCTATACTCTCTGCCACTAATGTTCTAAATAAAGTGCCTCATAAAAAGCTTGATAAAACTCCTTATGAATTATGGAAAGGTCATGCGCCTAACCTTAAACTTTTAAAAGTGTGGGGGTGTCTTGCTAAAGTAGGATTACACGCTTTTAAACGGGAAAATATTGGACCTAAAACTTTTGATGATATTTTTGTTGGTTATGCTGAAAATAGTGCAGCGTACAGGTTCATGTGCTTGTCTGATAGATCTATGTGTGAATCCAGAGATGCTTAATTTTTTGAACATATTTTCCCTTTAAAGAAAACAGATGGTTTGCCAAATAAATATGTTTCATCTTCTTCTTCTATGACTGTTGCTTCTCCTATTGTTCAAACTAATGATATAGTTCAACCTAGGAAAAGTAAAAGACGTAGAACCGAAACTAGCTTTGGTCTTGACTTTCTGACAACCTTTTTAGTTGAACTCGAAAACATTGATGAATTAAATGAACATGTTGTATGTTATCATTTGTTTGATGATGAGCCTAAAACTTTTGATGAGGCCATGAGTTCAATAGATGCTAGTTTTTGGAAGGAAGCTGTTAATAGTGAAATAGAGTCTATAATGTCAAACCATACATGGGAACTAGTTGATTTGCCTAAGGGTAGTAAAGCCATTGGATGTAAATGGATTTTTAAAAGGAAACTTAGAATTGATGGTACAATAGAAAGGTATAAGGCAAGACTAATAATAAAGGGGTTCACGCAAAAATTTGGTGTTGATTTCTTTTATACTTACTCACCAGTAACTACAATCGCCACTATTCGCACTTTATTAGCTTTAGCCTCTAGCTATAAACTAATTGTGCATCAAATGGATGTAAAAACTGTTTTTTTGAATGGCGATCTAGAAGAGGAAATTTATATGCAACAACCTCCAGGTTTTGTGGTTCCCGGACAGGAACAAAAGGTGTGTAAATTAAAGAAATCATTATATGGTCTAAAACAAGCTCCTATACAGTGGTATGAGAAGTTCCATAGAACTATACTTAGTTTTGGATTTATAGTGAACCGTGCTGATGCTTGTGTGTACTCAAAAATGTTTGGACCTGATTGTGTATTGTCTGCTTATATGTGGATGATATGTTGATTTTTGGTACACATATTGATGTTATTAATGAAACAAAGGAATTTCTTTCCTCTCATTTTGAAATGAAAGACTTAGGTGAAACTGATGTGATTTTAGGTGTTAAGGTCACCAAAACAAGTAATGGTTTCTCCTTATCTCAGTCTCATTATGTGGAAAAAGTGTTAAAGAAATTTAATAGTTTTGATGTTGTGCCAGTTAAAACTCCTTATGATCCTAACTTTCACTTGAAAAAGAATAATGGTAATAGTGTGTCACAAACTGAATATGCTAAAATAATTGGGAGTTTAATGTTTCTAATGAATTACACTCGGCCTGACATAGCTTATGCAGTTAGTAGACTTAGTCGGTATACCCATAACCCAAATAGAGAACATTGGAATGCTCTTAGACGCCTTTTAAGGTATCTACGTGGCACTATGGATTGGGGCTTGCATTATGTTGGTTTCCCTAAAGTGTTAGAAGGTTACTGTGATGCAAACTGGGTGTCTGGCAATGGTGAGGTAAGTTCCACTAGTGGATATGTGTTTCTTTATGTGGTGCAGCTGTGTCTTGGAAATCTTCCAAACAAACTTGTATTGTCCGGTCAACGATGGAGTCCGAATTCATTTCTTTGGACTTGGCCGGGCAAGAGGCGGAGTGGTTGCTAAATTTGTTAGCAGATATTCCATTGTGGGGGCGACCAGCTCCACCTGTTTTTTTACATTGTGATTCACAGGCAGCTATTTGTGTTGCTAAAAACAGTGCCTATAATGGAAAAAAGAGACACATTCATGTTCGGCATGAATCTGTGAGAACATTAATTGTAAATGGTGTTATTACTATGGAATATGTTAGATCTGAGAGGAATCTAGCAGATCCTTTAACTAAAGGACTAAACAGAAGACTGGTCCTTGATACGTCGAGGGAAATGGGGTTGAAAGCCTGTTAGTTGAGGAATTCATGGTGGATACCCGACCTTGTTTATACAAGGATTAGTGTGGACTAATGAAGCCATGGAAAGACTCATGATTGTACACTTCCCATTTCTATGACATGTACAAGATGAGAGGTTAAGCTCACTAGCTTTTAATGAATTCATAGCCCGGGATTCGGGTGGTCCTGTTGAGACGGACTTGATGAATTCACCGTTTGAACTTGAGAGGTTGAGTCGAAACTCTTAATGATTTCATATCCCAGGGTTTGGGTGGTCTATGAGATAGACTTGATGGAATCACCTACGTGAGTGTGAAGGTTTGGCCACCTTCTGCGAAAGACTTGGGCTGTCTTTCTAAGCCACTCATGAGCATCCCAAGTGTGTTGGCTAGATATTAGTTGGTTGCTATCGTGGAACTCACAATGTTTTTGGTAAGATACGTGTTACTAGGATAAACTCTGAGTCAAGAGAGTTCAAGACTCGTTCACTCTTTTGATGATAGGGTTGCCTAATCTTCACTATGCATTGGTTCAATCGAAAGACACCAATGTGTAAGTATCAAACCTATTTTGATATGCTCAGAACTCATGTTTTTAAAAAACAAGGCAATTATTTTAATCCTAAATTTATCTTTGTATTTGTGGGGGATTGTTGGAAATAATGCACAAGATAAGGAGTGGTGGAGTGGAAGAAGAAAGGTTTTAAAGGTTTAATATAAAAGCTTTGTCCCACATTGAAGGAATGTAGGGAGTTTTACTTGTATATTAATGTATTTGTCATTTATTGTATTTGAAGTGTTGTGGGAGGAAGTGGGCATCCCCACGCGCGCGCCGCCGCCGCCGTCCGTCCGGCTCGGCTCGTGACACGTGCGCGGTGTGGTGTGGCCCACTTTTTGGGCCTCGTCGTAACTGCTGTTCCAATAATTATGAGATCAGTCAGTTACGCACCCATAACCTAAACGTTTTGACTGAGTTTTCGAAGGTTACAACTGCTTTTACTATTTCTCCCCTCAACTTTACTGCTTCCTAATTTTTCTCCTGCGGTTGCTTTTTTCTACCATTAAATACTGGTTTCTGAACTCAGTTTTTGAAATACCAAAAAACCGAAACAGCAATATTTCTCTCTCTGTCTTTTCTTCTCCATTTCTGTTCTGAGCATTTTGTGAGTTCCAAATTCTTCTTTCTGCGTGCACAGAAAGGAGGATTGCTGTGTTAAATCTTTGGGGGCAACGCCATCACCGATTGCACCATAGTCGGGGCGATTTTGCTTCTAAGACAGTGTTTCATACACGTCACAGCATTCGTATACATTAAATAAAATCGGCCCACATTTTCCGTTTCAATCTGATTTTGCAGGTAATATTTCCCTACAATTAATACCCTCTACCAAACGGCCCCTTATAGTTTCTATACAGATGTGTCTTTCACAAGGGTGAACCCCCGATGTCTTTTTCAAGGATTTATGTTTGCTTAATTACTTGTTTAACATCAAAATGAGTAATTCTTTTTCCTACTCTCTTGAAAGAAAATATTACTGCCATAATGGCATTGTTGACACCTAACGTGACACTCTTTAATATATTGGTTTGGAGAGGTCAATAGTTATGCAATGTTACCGCTTATTGTCAAAGTTGCTGCTTCTCGATGACCAGGAGAATTACAAAAAAAATTACTGGGCCATGAAATAGACGTGGCATTCACGCTTGTTTCTTTTAGACTTCCATATTCTGGATCCATGACATGATTTGTTAGTTCCAATAAATTGTAATGTGAGGTAAAATTGGATGCAGAGTTTATAAGTTAAAACCTAGTATGGTAGAATGCAAAGGAATCTACGATTCTACGGTGTACTGAAAATGTAGACCACCAGGGTTTTAGTAAGACCCAAAAGTTGAACTTTGTTGTTAAAAAATTTAGTTATTATTACCTTATTTCCTTTGATCTATTTTCCATCTTTGTTTGACAGATCTGAATGCCTCATATAGTCATGTCATGATTTGACCACTCTTTGTGTTTGCTTTAGCAGATATGATGTAGTTAAGCTTCCATTATGCAAACCGATAGTATAATTTTGTCAGGATTAGTTGGTTTGCAGGTTATTGAGCATTGTATCTTTGTGCTTTCAAGCAGTCAGAGGGGTAATTTCAAGTGCCTTTTGTTTCTGTTAAATTAGGGTGCAGGATGTTGCTGAAATACTTGGCTTGATGGTTGAAGATTATAAAAGGCTGCAGCCAAATGTGAGAACACATGCGTAAGTACTGAAAATTTGTTTTCTGCAGTTAGGAAAGCAGTTGATTGTGTGTCATTTTGATACATGCTTTCTGTTCCATCTATTGTAGCAGGCTAGCAGCGCATGCTACTTTGTGTTTATTAGTTTGTAAAGGACTGCATGTAGACTTTTGTTGTGGTCAAATGACTTTGCAAATGGAAGTTTTCAAGGATTATGTTCCTTCACTTCAGGGTAGAAAACAAACATAGAACTAACTGGTCCTAGGTCAGATAAACACAAGGGCTATCAATTAATCATTACCTGTTGACTGTTGTAAATTTTCACGCTTGGTTATTCTATTCATTTGTATGACATTTTAGCTTGTGAGTTGGTATCTAATAATAGAATGCTCTTTCCCTTTCCGATCCATATAGCTTTTTGTGTCAATTTTCTTATTAAATAATGCATGTTTATGTCTCCAGGTTGTTGGTAGAATGCTTCACAAAGTACTGTGTGATACGTGAAGCTATTCGCCATTTCCGTGCATTGAAAAATTTTGAAGGGGGCATAAGATTTTTACATAATGAAGGAAATTTTGGTGACCCACTTTCTCTGTATCTCCGGGCCTTAGCTCGAGAAGGTTGTGTATCTGAGCCTCTTTTCTTATGCCAAAAGCAATATTTTTCCTTCAAGAAAGTAATTTCATTTTCTCTACATTAATTCTATTGGCATATTGTCAAGATGCAATCTTTTCTGATTTTACGATGGATATGGTTTATAACTTATAAGACAGCAAACAATCTAATAATTTATTTATTCAATCAGGGGTTAGAACAAGCATTTTGTAGAAGATTACTGCTAATTCTCGTTTATAAGTTTCTATTTCTGGAGCCTAGGAAGTCATTATATAATTGCTGTCTAAATGAAAATATCAACTTATTCTCATTTTCTTGTTGTTCTTGAATTGAGTATTGACTCATTTCATCTGTTTAGTTTAGTGATTTAACTTTGTATGGAATTTTTAGATATTTTGCTATGAACTAGGAACTTGGAAGTTGGAAACTTTCTTGAACCGACAAAAACAATCCTGAGAATTTACCCTTGAATATTACTCTATAAACTACAAATTCTGTTTTGAAATATTAAGAGCTCTCAAGATTGGGTCAAGCAGTCTAATTACTCTGATGGTTTGCACCAAAAGTGCTTATTAAAATATAACCCTTTCGGTGATTTGGGTGAACAGGGAGAATTGAAGAATTGCTGGATGCTTTAGAAGCTATGGCGAAAGACAATCAACCAATTCCATCAAGAGCTATGATTTTGAGTAAAAAATACAGAACATTAGTAAGTTCATGGATTGAGCCTTTGCAAGAAGAGGCTGAGCTTGGATACGAGATTGACTATGTAGCCAGGTGATAATTGTCTGTTTCTTGGGCTATGGCCCCAAGCTGTTTATATGCTGTTACATGCATATTGATGGAATTCCAATATAATGATGGTTTTTTATATTATTTTCAGGTATGTATCAGAGGGAGGGCTTACTGGTGAGCGGAAACGCTGGGTTCCACGCAGAGGAAAAGCTCCTCTGGATCCTGATGCAGAAGGGTATATTTATTCAAATCCAGTGGAAACTTCCTTCAAACAAAGATGTCTTGAAGAATGGAAATTACGTCACAGGAAGCTTTTAAAACACCTGAGGAATGAAGGACCAATTGTTCTTGGACCAGATGTATCAGAAGCTGATTATATTAGAGTGGAGGAAAGATTGAAGAAGATAATCAAAGGTCCTGAGAAAAATGTCCTAAAGCCAAAAGCAGCTAGCAAGATGGTAGTTTCCGAGTTAAAGGAAGAACTCGAGGCCCAAGATCTTCCCATTGATGGGACTAGAAATGTACTTTATCAGCGCGTGCAGAAAGCTAGGAGAATAAACATCTCACGTGGACGTCCGCTATGGGTTCCTCCAGTGGAGGAGGAAGAGGAGGAGGTGATCATTTGATCCCGGACCTGATTGAAATTTATTTCAATCCTGGCCTCTACTTTGTTGCTATATTAATTCAATTCAGTTTTTTTTTTCCTCAATCGTGCTTGTTTTGGTAGGTTGATGAAGAGGTGGATGAACTGATCTCAAGGATCAAACTTGAAGAAGGCAACACCGAATTTTGGAAACGTCGTTTTCTTGGGGAAAAATTGATTTATGACAGTGAGAAGCCTATGGATGAACACAATTCACAACCTGAAGACATAATAGATGATGCAGATAATGTGGATGATGATGCTTCAAAAGGAGTTGAAGACGATGAAGGCGAAGAGGAAGAAGCAGAGGTGGAAGTGGAGGCGGAACAAACTGATAGCCAGGAAGGTTTGGTTGACAGGGAGAAGGAAAAGGAAGTTGAAGCTAAAAAACCACTTCAAATGATTGGAGTTCAATTGTTAAAAGACACAGATCAGCCAACTACCTCCAAGAAATCAAGGAGAAGATCTTCTATGGGGGCAGAGGTATGAGAATTGTCATTTGCTACATATTGTTAACTGTTCCACGTGTTGACTTACCTTCCTTTTCTATCAATCTTTCTTGCTTTCAAACACTTCTCAGTTCTCCCTTGTGAATGCTAGTGCATTTTTTTTGTTCCCTGTTCTTTTCCTCTATATATCAAGAATTGGGGATTAGTTTAGGAATTTCGTGGCTATGAAATATGTTAGCTAGGAGCCTATCATGTGTATGGAATTTTGATGTATTCATCTGTCAGAATAATATAGAGAAATGGATCCTCGAGTATCACACAAAAAGTGATCTGTGTTGCTGCAACTGGCTGTACTGCTAAAAGAGGTCTTGTATGTTTGGTACTTGTTTAATTTTGGAAGGATCTCAAAGAATCTTGGCAGCTTTCCATTTCTGCTGATGCTTAATGCATGTAGGTTTTTGCATGCTAAAGGCTATTTTGTTGCACTCTTATTTTCTTAGCTTGTGCTTCTTAGGTTGATTTGCATGCAGGAGCAACGAAAAACGACTAATTTCTTAAGAACTATCTATGGGCTCATATCAAGTATTCATTTTGTTTATGATGAGTATAAGTTGTCTTGAGTGTAAGCTGTTGGTAAAGAATGCATTTGTTGTGCATCACTAAGTTGAGTAATTATTTACTGTGCAGACTTGTACTTCTGGAACTTGGAATCAGAAACTGTCTAGTAATACATTGGCTGCCATTTTATGGGATGAAATTGATAATGAGCTCCAATTCAATTGTTTATGGGTTGCAGGATACAATGAATTCTATTTTTTTTGCTAACAGTGACTTTTCTCGGCTTATTGAAAAGAACATGTTCCCCCTTGGGAACTTGAATGGTGATCTCATAGTATTTGTGTTCCTCTTTGGAGATAATGGTCTTTATGTTTGCCATGTGTAAATATTGTTATGATGCATTAAATGAAATATTTAACCATTTAATTACTAGTTAAAAAGAAGTGATGCAATCGTTATGCTTGTCCACTTGTGTTTTAGCTTTCTATGTTGTTTTTGCAGAATGATGATGATGACGACTGGTTTTCCCTAGATTTGTATGAGGCATTTGAAGAAATGAGGAAAAGGAATATTTTTAATGTAGATGACATGTATACCCTTGCTGATGCCTGGGGCTGGACATGGGAAAGAGAGCTGAAGAACAGACCTCTTCAGAGGTGGTCTCAGGAATGGGAGGTTGAGTTGGCAATTAAAGTGATGTTGAAGGCAAGGTTTTCTAATTCATGATTCCTACCCTTTCATGGGGAGTTTGACTTTGGCTTTTTGTCTATAACTTTTCAAGTTCGAAAAAGAAATTTAATAGATTAAAGGCCTTTTTTGCTGACAATTTTAGGTTTTTTGTTGGCTGTTTTACTTGCTGAGTTGCTGGTTATTAGTTGGTTGTGATTGATGTTAGATTGAAGGATTAGTTGCTGACAGTTTGTCTTTTTATCTCAGGTAATCGAACTGGGGGGTATACCAACTATTGGGGACTGTGCCATGATCCTTCGTGCTGCCATAAAAGCTCCTCTTCCTTCAGCCTTTTTGACAATCTTACAGACTACACAAAGTCTTGGCTACAGATTTGGAAGGTGAGCTCGGAGAATTTTTTTTCCATTGGTTTTTCATTGAGTAATCATGTCTTATTTAGAAGTTTCAACTTGAGCAATACTTGTTATAGCAGATGATTCTGCCAACTATTGCCTTTAGCTTACTGGGTCCCTAATATTGCATATGATCTTTGACCAAGAAAGATTTTACTATGTAATTATTAAATTTGATGTCCACACAAAAATATTGGACTAATCCAAACTTCCAAAGATAGATGATTAACTAAAATGTTAATGCTAAATAAACGTTACTGATTGAGAAAGAATTAGTGACTGCTGCCAGTAGCCAGCTATAAATACCTCGCCACTTCATTGCAATGTCAAATGATGTTGTTGCATATCTCTATAGGCCTAGAAGTCTATAACTAATATTACCAATTTTAAATTTGAATTTCGTTGGTAGTTGTTTAAATCTGTTATGTGGGCTAACATCAAGGGAACGGTACTTAAAATTGTTTGTGTTCTGCATACAGTTCTTTATATGATGAACTCATCACACTATGCCTTGATCTCGGGGAGCTTGATGCGGGAATAGCAATTGTTGCCGATCTGGAAACCAGTGGAATTACAGTTCCTGATGAGACACTTGACAAGGTCATTGCTGCTAGACAAATGCCTGGCACTCCTGCTGATGAAGCTTCTTGATTAACAATGTTTTTAGGAATCGTTGTAAACTAGTCCAACATTTCCCCCCTTAATTACCTTAGTTAACTATGTTTATGGCTACTCTGATTCATTAGCTGTAGGCAAATACTAAAATCCTAGTATAAAATGTTTTGTTACTTATTACTTATTAGCTGTAGGCACTGTAATTTTGAAAAATGTGTTTTATGATCTAACCAAGTTGGAAACAAGAAATGGTATTGTCAGGAGCTTGCTACTAGTTCCTTGCTATTGTTTGGACATGCTGATACAACCACATCACTTTTCAATGGCTTTTTTCAGCCACCATCACTGATGCCACTACCAGTATTGGCACCATAATATTGTTGGCACTACCCCTATGTTGGACCAACAACGCAACCAATTCCACCACCTACCTTGGCAACAATGCAATCATTGTACTCGATGAGATGATGAAGGTTTAGGGTGTAATCATTGTAATATTTTTATAATTTCTTCTCTAGCAGAATGCATCCAATGCGAGAGATTGGCTTATGATTTACTGAAAGCAGAAAAAGTATTGGTAGCAGGCTATCAAACCAATTATTCACGTATTTAATTTAGTTTTTTTTGCATCTAATCTAAATTTACTAATCTCTTCACTATTTTCATTGTGTAGATTTTGTGTTAGAGATTATTTTGTTTTTGAAAAGTTACAATGTGGGTGTGTTAAACATTGCCCAAAGACCCAAGCCCCAAGCCATGGTCTTAACTCAATGTCCATTTGCCCAAGTATTTCTAGCTATAAAATACTAACGGTCCGTTTGATTGTTGGTAATAAATTGTGGTAATGGTAATGAATTTATAGTGTAATTTTGTTAAGGATGAACTTTATAATCTCATGGAAAACAAATTTTCATTCCCAAGTTTTAATTTTGTTCTAATTTTTTATCCCCATCCATAACTATTGAGGAGTGGGGTATTAGATGAGAATGGATATTTATGAAGAAAATTAGATATATTGGAGTTTAACTAGTTACATCATGGGAATGGATTTTGTTTTTTCTTCCAAATTTAGTTATAAATTCATTCTCATTACTATCATTTATGATTGACTAAACGGGTTGTAATTTCCTTCCATGACCTTTAATTACAATTAAGTCAATTATCATTTAAAATGACACATATGCCCATACACTATAAAAAACTTCATGCGTTACATCCACCACCGTCATCCAGACCACGAGCATCGCGTGGGAATCACCACAAATGTTGTCGCTGTCGTTGGCTACAACCACGATCGGAAAATTTTAATACTTGTAATAATTTTTTTAAAATTTGAAGAAAAAAAAAAAATTAAAACTATGATTTATAGGCTAGGAAAATTGATATCACCGTGGAGGTATTAATTTTCCCAGCCGTTAAATCATGTTTTTAATTTATTTTTATTTTTTTTTGGTTTTTTTTAAATTTTTTAAAAATTAACAAGGGTGAAGGTGGTGGTGGCTTCTGACGATGATGGTGGCCGACAAATGGTGGTGGCGGTGGATTTTTTTATATAGAAACAATTTACTTTTAAGGGTGTTTTTATAAATAAATAGTAATTCACCGTTCATATTTTACATAGTGGTAGTGCGAATACATTTAAGAATTAAATACATTTTTAAAATGATATAGACTTGAAAATTTATGACAAAATTAAGCTTGAATTAGGATAAGTGAAAGTATTGTGTCGGACGGTCTGACCGTCGGACCGTCCAATGCCCAGACTCAACAAAACGTGTCCAGGTTCAATAATATGTGTCCAGGTTTAACAATATATGTCCAGATTTAACAATATGTGTTCAGGTCCATGTGTCCAGGGTAAACAATATGTTTCCAGGTTCAATAAGTTTCACTAGGTTTACAAATTTATGTCCAGGTTCAACAATATGTGTCCAGGTTCAATACTATGTGTCCAGATTTAATATTATGTGTCCAGGTTCAACAACATGTGTCCAGGGTTATAAATATATTTTCAGGTTTACAAATTTGTGTTCAGGTTTACAAATATGTGTCCAGGTCTAACAATACTTGTCCAGGTTTAACAACATGTGTCCAGATTCAACAATATATGTCCAGCTTTTACGATATGTGTCCAGGTCCATATGTCCAGGGTAAAAAATATGTTTCCAGGCTCAATAAGTTTCATCAGGTTTACAAATTTATGTCCAGGTTTAACAATATGTGTCCAGGTTCAGTACTATGTGTCCAGGTTCAACAACATGTGTCCAGGTTTACAAATATATTTTCAGGTTTACAAATTTGTGTTCAGGTTTACAAATATGTGTTCATGTTTACCAATACATGTCCAGGTTTACCAACATGTGTCCAGGTTCAACAAAACTTGTTTAGATTTGACAATATGTATCCAGATCCAGTTGAACTGGTCTGACACAGTACCTTCTCTTAGGATAATTACTACCTAGTATTTTTTTCAAATTTTCTTTTTTGAGCTTCATTTTCCAATTTTTTTCCCCTTATCTAAATGGCCCTTTCCTTTTCGCTCTCCAAATTAAGCTTTGAAAAACAATGTATTTAAGGCTTTATATTGCTGGACTTAACAATAATTACACTTATTCCATTAGACGTTAGTGTCACTAATTGACGGAAAAAACTTATGCTACCCACTATTAATAATGTATTGTAGTTAATGTTTATAGTGGAATCCAACTCATATAACTAATAATATTTTAATATTTCTATTAGTAGGGGTGAGTGGGACCGAGTACCCGGTCTATTTTGCGGTACTCAGACCCGGACCCAGTGACAAGCAGGTCCCAGAATTTGGAACCAGACCCGGACCCAACTCAACCGGTTCCTAAATTTTGGGACCCAGCTTTGGAACTGGTGGGACCGGGTCTGGGACTGGGTACCCAATTCGTGTAATTTGTAAAATAATATAACACTACTTTGCTAACTACGGTTGGTACCGGGTACCCAATTCGTGTAATTTAAAAAATAATGTAATATATTTTACTAATTACGACAAGTAATTTCACTTGAATAATTAGTTGAGCTTTTTAATTACAATAAAATAAGTTAAATACAGTCCTACACAATGGGTACCTAGTGCAAGACCCGGATCCAATAGGGTACCCAATATCGGACCTGGTTCCACCGGGTACCCACTGGGTAATGGGTCCCTAATTTTACTACCCAGATTCGGAACCGTCTTCAACCGGGTCCTCTTCTTTGGACCTAGGACCGGACCCAGTTACACTAGTTTTGTGTTCGGACCCACCGGTCCTAGACCAGGACCAGGTCCAAATCCGGGTACCCGGGTTTTTTTGCTCACCCCTATCTATTAGTAATGGGTAGTCTACCCATCGGGTAGGTGTAACAATGTCCCTAATTGACCTTGTAGCAATCATTATCTATGAATAATAGCACCAAAAAAATAAAAATAAAATACCCAACATATTTTTCAACCTAAAATCGTCGTCGCAAACATGCAGTTCAAGGCATACTATCTCACACGGGGAAATGATTTTAGCACTCCTCAAATTGGTATTGACACTCCTCCCCTTTACTATTCATGTGAGGGAGAGAGGAGTGCCAAAATCAATTTTGAAAAAATCATCCAACCTATCACACGTTAGCATTAAAAAAATAAAATAACCCAATGAATTTTGTAAGAATTGATTGTGTTTGACCTCAACGCCCTCGTCTGCGGGTGTAGACTGGTGGTTAAACGTCGACACGATTAGTGGAATTTATTTAGATTTAGAAAGGAGCTTCGCAGTGAAGTTGAAGTTACAGCAAAAACCCAACCAACCAACTTCACCTTCTCCACTCCTCCAAATTCTCGCAATTTTCTTCCCATTATCACTCCAACTTTAGATCTTATTTCATGTCAACGCCATTTGTGCTCCTTTTTTCGAGGTTATTGCTCTAATTTTCGCACATTTTGTATGTTGATCCTGTATATTTGCTTTAATTATTATTCTTCCATTGATTGGCAATTTCTGTGCAAATGTCTCAGTTTTTTCTTCTAATTTTGCTTGCCTGCAGATTGATTTTGGTTTAATTGCGGGATTGGCATCATGGCGGTTCCCGTTGAAGAAGCCATTGCTGCTCTATCGACTTTCTCACTTGAGGTTTTTTTTTTATTTAAATCTAATTAATTGATTTCGTTGTGGTCCATTGTGTCAACTGTCATCATATTATACAGGAAAATAGTTAGAATGATGAACTCAAGACTTAAACTTAAGCCTGTTTGGTAATGTATATATGTTCAATGTGTATGTATGGACTGTGCAGTGTGCACCATGTGTGTCATACAGGAGGTGAGGCCTCTGTTAACTTGTTAGTGAAACATGTGAAAAAAGAGGACATTATACTTAGCTGGCCAATTGTCACACTATACTACATATACTCTATACTACATATTGGACATTATACTACATATTTAGTTCCTTTCAAATTTCTTGTAAAAAAAAAAAGTTATATACTATATCACCCCTCCTCACATGAAAGACCATTTGGGCTTAAAATGTGGATGGCAACACATGCCCCATCGCACTCGACGCGAATTAATTCCACTTAGAAAGGAGAGGGGGGAAAGATTCGAATCCGTGATATTTGCGTCACGTTGGCTCTGATAACATGTTAGAGGACCATCTCAACCAAAAGCTTAAGCTGATAATGGAGGCCTAGAAATATGTTATATACTCTATCAAAATAGTTACTTTCAAATTTAAAAAAGGGAAATTCGCAATGGTATGTATATCTGTGATTTTGGGAATTCCCAATGGTATGCCAACTACCAAGTTCTCAAATGTCGCATTATTAATTAAAGCCTTTTAAATTTTACAATCATAAACCACCACGCACCACTAGTCCACCACAATCACCATAACTAAGGTCACGGAAATGGTTGGTGGCAGTGCGTGGTCGTGGAAGGGGTTGATGGTGGTGCGTAAGGAATGAAAGGGACTTTTAGATTTAAGGAATGACATAGTGAATTAAGATTATTTGGGGTTGAAGAGGGTTTGTTGATGGTAATTTGAGGCTTCAAGTGGTGGCTTGCGGTGGTATGTGGTAGTTATGAAGGTTAAATTATAACAATTTTAGTTAATAATGCTAAATTTGAGAACTTAATCTTAAACCCAGATATACCAGTATACCATTGAGAATCCCCAAAACCAAGGCATACCATTAGGAATTTCTCTTTTGAAAACAGTATTTTGGGTATAGATACATATATACAAATTTTGTTAGTTGTAGCATTTGTTTTTGACATTGGATAATAATATTTCATTGGGTTATGCTATTGCATTATAAAGTGATATGTAAGATGGAGAAAAGAAAGCGGAAGACAAATACGTTAGTACTAGTTGCCCGAGCAATTGCTTGGTTTATCTATTTTCATCAGCATATTGAGTAAAGCATTAAATAGTAAATTTAATGGATTAATAAATAAATCATACATCTTTAAGTAGGTAATCAATTTTTTGATCTTTTTTACAACATAATTCAAAGGAATATTCAGATTGGAAAAAAGAGAACTTTCTTGGAGAAAAATCACAAACTACTTGTGTAAAGGGAAAAGAGATGAAAATAATACTTTTGTTAAATTTTTTATAATAGTATTTGTTGATCAATATAAATCTCAATGACAAAGTTAAATAATAGTAGTAGTAGTAATAATAATAATAATAACAATAATAATAATAATGGATTGTCCACATGAGATCTCCAGAACAAATTGTCAAGGAAGTGAAGTACATTATTAAACATAGAAAATTTGATAGAAGATCAGGTGATAGAAATTGATTTTTATCCTTGTAAGTAGCTTTTTTCTTAAAGTGCTTAGGTTGTAAAGAAGTACGTATTTTTGATGGTGCAATAAAATTCCTCTTATCTCTCATAAAATAAAATGAATTGTGCTAACCAAGTTGAAAATGATTATGACGACATCATTACATTACATATTTACATCGTAGGTGATTGAGAAAAACTTTAAATAACCGAGTGATTATTATTTTTCAATTGGGGGAAAACAATGATACATGAAAGTCTAAGGCTCTAAGCTAACTAGCTAAGTAATAAATTAGGAACCAAAGTTATAACTTAGGTAGAAGACACCAAACAAAAAAGAGTTTTCAAGACAATTTATTCATTAGGTGGAACGTGGAAGGTTTTCCAAGGTAATAAGGAAAAATATATATAAATAATCCCAACTATTGGACGTCTTACAATATTAATCCCAACTATTAGTTATTACAGTATAATCCAAACTTTGTAGGTTGTTTTATGATATTAGTCCATTGACTTATTTAACTTATTGTAATCGGTCACCAATTCATAAATTATTCATTATCTTTCCTCTTTTCTTATTTATTATACTTGACTATACCTTCCCCCCTTTTTACGAAGGAAATCGGAGCTGGTCAAAATTTAGTATGGACTAATATCATAAACCTACCCCCTTAGTTTGGATTATAGTGTAATAACCTATAGTTGGGATTAATATTGGAAGACCTCCAATAGTTGGGATTATTCATATGAATTTTTCCAATAAATAAACATTATAATTTCAAAATGTTTAATTTTTGTTTTATGTAAATGAAAAGTTAATAGTTAAATGTTAGAGTTTGAGAGGGAAAAGGGTAAGATTAGGAGAGAATTTTAGTGGTTTCTGTTTTAGAAGTATATCGGTAGATAGATGAGCCTAAATATAACAACATTTTACGGTGCGTTTGATTCAATTTAAATAAGCATTCATGTGCTTATTTTCAAAAATTCAGATTAGATCAGATCAGAAAAATTCAAATCAGATCAGAAAAGTTCAGATGAGATAAGAAAAATTATAACTATAATAATAAATACAATGAGAAAAATTCAGACCAGATCAGACCAAATTAGAAAAATTTAGATCAGATTAGAAAATTTTTAATGAATCAAACGCATCCTTAGTTTTTTAAATTTTTCTATATATTTTTAAAAGGCTATAATTTACAAATTGACCTATTACCAAGTTAGTAATTAAAACATTTTCCATAATATTTTGTACTTTGTGATCTACAAGTTTAACTACTTCATTTGTTCCTTTTTGTTGGTTATTTATTTCATTTTGAGCGCTCATTTTCATCAACTGTTTGAAATCTTTCCACTTTTGTAATAAGTTTAGACTGTGCCCATTTCTTTGATCGGCTAATGTGTTATTAATAAAGAAATACTACTAGTTGTGAAGAAATGAGATGTGCTGAAAATGTATCATTTAAAGAAGAACATTGGGAAAAGAAGTAATGTACCGTTGTCATTCTAAAGAAAAAACCAAAAACTAGAAAATTTGATTTATGCTTTTTAGTTGCCAATTTTCAAAATTATAATGATTTGAATAGATTTGACTAATATTTGATTCCTTATGTGGCATATATCATACAAAAGTATTTTTTTTTTTAAATTTTAAAAATAAAGAATCTAGCTCCACTACCTATTTATCGTAATTCTTGAACTATCAGATAGGCACTTAGGGATTATAGAATATCATATAGGGATTTGGGTACATCAGTGACCTGTATGTGACATTTTTCTGTGCAATCCAATTATGAAGAGCTGAAACCAGTTCAGTGTGTCTAGTTGTAGTGTATTACTACTGATGATTATTTGAATCTTATCCTGAAACCTTGATATCTTGTTTCCAATATTGATTTAAAATGATGGAAAAATTGCCTAGAATAAGCCAATCTTTGGTCGATCTTCCACAATTAAACCAACTTTTGGTCAGTCTTCCACAATTAAGCTAACCTTTTGAAAATCCAAAATTTAGCTAACCTTTTTATCATTTAAGCCAAAAATAGGTTAAATGATTATTTAATCTATTAGTTACATGTTGCTTCAGGTTAGTTTTATCATTTTAAACATAAATATGTTGAATGATTATAAAATAGTGATCTAAAACAAAAGAAAATAACAGGTTAAATAATCGTTTAACCTATTTTTGGCTTAAATGATAACAAGGTTAGCTTAATTCTGGTTTTTCAAAAGGCTAGCTTAATTATGGAAGATCGGCCAAAGGTTGGCTTATTTTTGGCAATTTTTCCTAAAATAATTACTCAACTTAAACTATGTCAATAAGTTTTGCTACTCTTATCTTTTGTCCAAGGAGTTTCAATCATACCCATTACTGCTGAATAGTTATTTCTACTATTTCAAAAAAAATAAAATAATTGTACCTCAAATTTTCTTATTATAGGATGACCAGCCTGAGGTTCAAGGACCTGCAGTTTGGGTGTCTTCTGATAGAGGTGCAACTACCAGCCCAATAGGTAAGTAATTTCGTTAATTTTCCACTTAGTAACTGTCCATATTTGTAATATGGTCTTTCTCTTGAACTGTTTACTTTGATTAGTTTATGTAGGTTACAAAAACTAGAAGTTGGGATCTTTTTATGTTTATTTAAAAAAAAAAAAAAAATCTGTATGTAAATTTATGCAATTCTAGGAGCTTCCGCTTTCAAAACCTATTCCTAGCTTTCATACAAAATTTGACTTTTGATTTCCTGAGTACAAAAATATTCATATTGTATTGTTGAACTATGGACATGGTTTACAATCATTTTTGCTAGCCAATTTTCCATAAATTTTCTGTAGATCTTATCTTCATCAGTATAGCTTAGTATATCTTCAACCGTAATTGGAGCCTCCATGGACCATCATGTATTCTTGTTAGAATATTAATAATCATTTGACTATCTCGGTATCTCCTCCAGTAATAATTTTTTCAATCTGAAGATTTTTTTGCTAGATGAACACTGATCAGACAGACAGTGGCCTCTGCTGCCAAAGCAGATTTAAAGGTTAAAACTTAAAAGCTTTGAAACAAATTGGAGTTTTGTTAGAGTTGTTTATAACTATTTCTGCAGTAGCAGATGAATCTATTTATTTACTCACAGAATCATCAATTATTAATTTAAATCTTTCATTAAGAGGGGTTCACATAAGTAGTAGAAGTTCTAGTTCTCAAGTTTTTGTCAGAAATGTACGTGGTGACCTTTTTGGTTAATTTGAAAGAGATGGAGATATGATAGTCTTTTTCTTGTTGTGTTTTTTCTTCTGATTTGAAGCATGGCTTTGCCTTTTTTCAGAATACAGTGACGTTGCTGCTTATCGCCTGTCTCTATCAGAAGACACCAAAGCTGTAAATCAGCTGGTATGCATCGTTATTACCCTGTCTTGACTTTTAGTTTATGAAACTTCTAGAATAATCTTATAAGAATTGCCTTCTCAACTGATCATGTTGAATTATGGTGTGGTTCTGCTTCTACATGAAATTCTGCCATTTCTTCGAGACAACTATAATATACTAATGCTCTGCATGCAGAATACTCTTATCCATGAGGGGAAAGAAATGGCATCTGTGCTATATACATATCGGAGCTGTATAAAGGCGCTCCCTCAGGTTAAATTTAGCTTGTTTAATACTGTGGCCTTGTTAAATTCCATGTAGACTCAAATATGTTGGTCATTCTTGAATATTTGAAAATTTTCTTTATCATAAATCAATCAATCAAAGCCTTATTCCCAAAAGTGGGGTTGGCTACATGAACCAAAGTGATTGTTCTGGTTGATCGTCCCCAAAGATTTTCCTCCTCCACCCCCTACGATCGAGAGCCTCAATCTCTTTATCATAATATATTCCAAAAATTCAGTTTCAGAAATTGAGCTTCCACATCTGAAACCCTTTTTTTCCGCCCCCACCCCCATCCTCACCCATCACCACTACCCAAACAAATAACCAAATGTTTATTCATGTTGTGATTTTAAGAGTTGATAAAAATTGCAGCTTCCTGATTCCATGAAACATAGTCAAGGTGAACTATATCTGGAGACATATCAAGTGCTGGATTTGGAGATGAGTCGTCTACGTGAAATTCAAAGATGGCAGGCATCAGCATCATCTAAAGTAATGCTACGCTATCTGCTTTCTCTTCATCATCCTACAACTGTTCTCTAGGTCCTTGTTACTTCTGTGAAAGCATACATCTAATTGCTTGAAAACTAATGTAGCTTGCAGCTGATATGCAACGTTTTTCAAGGCCCGAGCGACGCATCAATGGCCCCACTGTAACTCATCTTTGGTGAGTAGGAATAACGAAGCTGTTAATTTAGCACATACTCCATACCTCTAAAGCCCTGCAAAATTTAGGATCTTCAAAATGATATTCTAGCAGTCTTACAGAAAAGTAATGTTTTATTTGGCCAATTGCTTTAGTGTTTTATCTTGAGACACCTATCTGTTTGTAGTATATTAATCAATATCAGTTTGTTTCATGATGTAAAAACAAGTTTGCGACGTCTTGGTTGGGCCTTTTTGTTAAGGAATTTCAATTGACCAAACTGAAATTGTCTGTAGCAGCAATAAATGTTTTAAAAAAAACCCGTGATTGTCCGAATCAAACTTTCCAACCCAAATCACCCCATATTGGAAGCTTCATCTATTGTTTCACTCAAAAGTTATACTATTCAAAGATATAGTGAAAGATTCCCCTATATCTCTCCACTGATAACTCTAATCCTATACTATCTTGAAATCAAATTTGCATCACGACAATAGTGACATGGTCCGCGATCAATGCATCATTAACGTTCCGGTGACTCCGCAACCGTTCCCGCAACCATAACCGAAACCGTACTTTCAAACTATACTTTGTTTAAAGTTTGACCCTAAAGGATTCAATGGTTTTCAATCAGTGTGTAAAATCATTTAAGTTGTTTGGCAGGTACTTCTATCTTGATAATCTCTTATGTAAATTCAATTAACTTTGCTTTTGCAATTTTTTTAATATATCTAAATATCAAATCCACTTGTGCAGTATGTCATTAGTTTTACAATAGTTTTTCACTTGTCCCTGAATTAGTTTTAATTTTATGTTTTTTTAACCACCAAATTGTCTCTCTTAGTTGTATTATTTATCCTTCTAGAATTCCTCATGACGTTTTTTGAAAATTTGATCTACTTGAATATATAAAAATAAAATTCTTGCTGATTAGCCGTGGAACTGATAGGAAGTACCAAAACTTGGGTTTGTTGTTCAAACCTAAAGACGAAAGTCATATGTCTCTTAAAAGTTCGGTGCAGTATTACCTAATGAGTTCCCTACCCCAACTAATCTCTGCTGGATCTTGATCCAATCTGCGGCTCATTTGCAACCCAGTTTGCTGTGGTGCATGATCTGGAGCGAAGACTATTTTCTTTAATGATTATTGCTTTTTAATTGATAACATCTTGATTGGAGTGTTTAATTTTCTGTTCCCTTCTTGAAAATATGTGTGCTACAGGTCCATGTTGAAGTTGCTAGATGTTTTAGTGCAACTTGACCATCTTAAAAATGCAAAAGCAAGCATACCAAATGATTTTTCTTGGTACAAGAGGTATGCTAGCTAATTTTTCTATTGTACTTTTAAGCCTCTACTTTCTGCCTTTCTTTGCTGTATAATGTGTCAGAGATTAGGTAATAAGCTCTTATTTCTTCTACTATTTTAGTTTTTTAGTATTTTTTGCGCGTTCTCCTTTTGTTTTTAGAGGATGTTTTGATTTTGTTATGCAATTTTTTTTTTTTTTTTTTTTTATTGGGTTTTATTTCTTGTCCGGAGTGGGGAAAGATTAAGAGATTTGTCAATAACTGTCTTACATTCTGTCCTGTATTATCTGATGCAGTGCATCCTCTTTTGACATCCGTTTTTGTTTAATTTGAATATAGGACGTTTACTCAAGTTAGTGTTCAGTGGCAAGACACTGATTCTATGAGGGAGGAATTGGATGATTTACAGGTGTTAGAGAATTTTTTTGCACTTGCCACATTATGCCGTATTTAATTCAATATTTGAATTCTACAATGGTTAACTCATTGTGAAACAAATTTTTGTGGAGAAAACTTAACTTGGGACATACTTCTTTTGGCTGTCAGTAGATTTTTTTAAGCATGAGGTGGGCTATTCTAATGAACTTGCATGTGGAGATGTTCAGGGTGAACAAGTATCCTTATATATACAAGCGATATATTTGTAAAATAAGTTAGTTAGGTTCATCTTTCTTACTGGTTGGATAGTTATATATATATATATATATATATAATCATAATCATGGGGCTTTCCTTAACTATAAATAGTGTAGAAGATATCCTTCAAGCTCTAATAGTCTTCGCAGTTGAGTCATTGGAGTTGGATTTTGCACTTCCTTTTCCAGAGCGACATGTTCTCTTGCGTGTCCTGCCTGTTCTTGTTGTCTTAGCAACTACGTCAGAGAAAGATACCGAAGCACTGTATAAGAGGGTCAAGATCAATCGGCTTATTGGCATTTTTAAGGTATTATTGATTATTGATAGTATTTCCATATTCAAGTTTTGAAATATTGTTGCTTTGCTGTATTCAAAAGCTTATGGACATCTAAACTGTTCTGCAACAATTGTTGCTTGATGCATTGACTTTTTTAATCTGTGTAATGTGCAGAGTGACCCAGTCATACCTGCATTTCCAGATCTTCACCTTTCTCCTGCTGCTATTATGAAAGAATTATCTTCATATTTCCCAAAGTTTACTATTCAAACCCGTCTACTTGCTCTTCCCTCACCTCATGAGCTTCAGCCTCGTGAGGCTCATGAATATCCTTTTATCTTGGTTTTTTTTTTTCTTTCCAGAGTTATCTTTTTCTTCATATGGATTATTGCTAATTTGTAGGGCCGTGGCAAAGATTTTTGGGGCCCTGTGCAATTTATAAATATTGGGCCCTTGCGTTTTAGATATCCATACACACTTAGGAGTATAAAGTAAAAAAAAGTAAGTATAAAAGTGGCAGGCCTTGTTTCCATTTTTGGAAAGAGATAAGCTAAGTAAATTAATTTGAAACATCCGAAAAAAGATACTGTGTAAATTTTATTAAAATGGGGGGAGTATTCAAAGTCAACTTGCTGTTTTGCTGTCAGGTTCTTTGAGCATTGCCATATAGTGTGAAATGAGTCCTTTTGGCCTCTGATTTCTGATGTATTTTTCAGGTTATATTTTAAGGGTTCCCAGGAAGAATAGTTACCTTGCTGCTCTGATTTGTATTTCCTGAGTTTCTATTTTTGTCATTAACTCATCAATCTATCTTCTATTTTTCTTTTCTATACATCTACTTCCCTTGATGTTTGACTGGCAAACGTTAGTTTATGGCAAAGTGTAGTATACCTTGCTGTGTGCAAGTTAGGCCCTGTTCTTTTTGGACTTAATTTTTGAAATTTCAGTTCATTTGAGCAACTGATGAGTCTAGGATTTAGCTTAATTCAGTTAACTTCAGATTAATTTAGTCCAAAAGAACAGACTTATGTCGAGGCGTAGTTTAGGTAAAATGCATAATAACTTTGTTATGGGTAGCTTTGAGAAGATTCTAGTGTGTTTGTAAGAGGAGATTTCTCTATAAAAAGAGCTGATTAGTAGGAGGGTTGCCATGCTGAATACCAAAGATTTCTATAGTTTTTTTAGTGGGAGAAAGAGTGAGCCTCTCGAAAGTTCATACAAGGGAGAGAATACATCTCTCTAAAGTGGAATCACGACTTTTTTTTTAACTGTAATCTGCAATTTAGTAATACAACTATCATCTTCTCTGGATTCTATGCCATTAATGATGCTTAGGCTATGTTAATTCATAACAACAAACTTAAATGCAAAAAACTACCGGACTTGAGTTTTTTTCTTAATTTATATTACTTATCAGCGACAATATCTTACAGTCAACCATATTGGTGCCATTCGGGCTGAACATGATGATTTCACAGTTCGTTTTGCTGCGTCCATTAATCAGGTACCGCTTTTTTTATGCTTCCTTTAATGTTCTCAACATTCTATGGGGAGGAATGAAACAAAGTCTTGTTGTAATGCAAGGATATCATGAAATTAAAAGTCCCTCTCCTGTCTAGATTTAAAACATCTGGTTCTTATACCTTGTTCATTTCTGCAGTTAGATTTATTAAAATCCACAGATGGTGCTGACGTTGAGTGGTCCAAAGATGTCAAAGGCAACATGTATGATATGGTTGTTGAAGGATTTCAACTTCTAAGCAGATGGACTGGCCGCATCTGGGAACAGTGTGCATGGAAATTTTCTCGCCCTTGCAAGGATCAATCTGCCGAGGATTCAAATAATACTTCCACTTCAAATTCTGATTATGAGAAGGTCTTTTCTGTGTTTATTATCTTTAGTCTTGTATTTTGTAGAGCTCAAAAATGTTCCTTGTGCTCATCTTATTTTTGCGAGAAGAAACAAACAAAGATCGACATTAAGCGATTATATTCCCCCCCGGGGGGGGGGGTAGGGGGAGGTATGCGGTAGGTGTCAGAGGGTAGGAAAGGGAGACATTTTTCCACTAAGGGTTCCAGATCCAACCTAACTTACCCTAGATAGTGTGTGCTAATGGAATTGTGCTTCCCTTAAGAATTTGTGTTTCTCTGAAAGATAAAAGCGATCATAGTTTCGCCTGATTATATATGTTTTGGCTCTGCTGCAGGTGGTGCGATATAATTATAGTGCAGAAGAGAGAAGAGCATTGATTGAGCTTGTTGGTTATGTCAAAAGTATTGGATCGATGATGCATCGTTGCGATACATTAGTTGCCGATGCCTTATGGGAAACAATCCATGCTGAAGTTCAGGATTTTGTTCAGAATACCTTGGCAACCATGCTGCGAACTACCTTTCGGAAGAAAAAGGACCTTTCTAGGTAAGCATTTGAGTGATGGCTTATGTTAGAATGTTTTATATTATACTCCCTCCCTTTACTATTGTTGTTGACTTGTTGTTGCACATATATGCATCCCTATAGATTATCATTTGATTCCCGGATAATTGGTGCAAATATGGTGCCCCATTACAGACGTCAAAGAATTAATGGGATTGTCCCACTATCTGTTTGTGATGAACTTCTTCTTTGGGGAAATTCTTTGTGGAAAAGAAAATGAATTGATATTTAACTTATATAAGTTAGACTATATATGTTTCTACTAGCATAGCTACTCTACAAAGTCTTGTATAGGATATGATTGTAGTGTTCTACTCAAATGCTGCTTCCTTGATGCATCACATCTGGTCTACTACCATAACGAAATAAAAATTGGTCATTGAGGCGGTGTTTTGTTCTGTTATGGGGCAAGAAAACCATCAGAATGAAACTAAAGAAGGCCAAGAGTATTGAGAATTGAATTTGTATCCCATTTCACACTAGGTCCTTTCTCTCTTTTTGGCTCTCTTACTAGTCACTTTTCTCCTTTTATCTTGCTCTCATTTTCACAGTCTCACCCTTCCCATTGTCCCAAAATCGAGTTAAGTGTAAACTTAGGTACTCAACTTTTACATTTATTGCAGTTTGGGTACCCAAGTTGCAAATGTTGCAATTTGGGTACTAAAATCAAAATTTTGTTAACTCTCCTAACTCTGTTAAATCCTCTCCCACATTTCTCCTAACTTGCGAAGATCAAGCCTTCAACAGCGACCCCCATCACCACCACAACCTCTCTCGTTACCAAACCCCAAATGAAAATCCCAAAACCCACAACCTTCAACCATATTACCACCACGAACATCCAAAATCTGCAACCCATTATTTCCCTCTTAACCATACCCCAAACCCACTACCGTCATTAAACCTCAATCTGCAACCCTATTAATGCACGGTCTCTTCTCTTCGTCACAGAATCAAAGGATAGAGTAGATCGATGGCAAAGCTCAAGTAAACTGTGAGATTGTTTGCCATCAGCTAATTTATCAATTTGATAAAAATAAAATAAAAATAAAATTATCAATTGTTTACCTGTCAACCTACCAAAGCTTCATTCTTTTTGAAACTATACTCTCTTTTCTTTCTTCAAGTTCCTTCCCTCTTTTTTGAGTTCCAAAACTTGTTAATTTTACTATTTTGTGCGTTTGCAAACAGGTTGTTATATTGTTGGGTTTTTTTTTTTTTTGTTGAAGTCATTTTTTTATTTTATTTTATTTACTTGATGAATTGATAAGTTAATTAAAGTGATGATTTTTATAATTTATTGATCGAATGCCCAATTTCATGATAACATGGGTTTATGGTTAGATTAATGTGGATCTAATTGTTGCGCATCTGTCTTTTTACTTCTTTTTTCTTTTCTTTAATGGAGAATTTAACGGAGGTAAAGGGAGTTAACAGAAGTTTGGTTTTAGTACCCAAATTGCAACATTTGCAACTTGGGTACCCAAATTGCAACAAATGTGAAAGTTGAGTACCTATATTTACACTTAACTCTCCCAAAATCAAGCTTCCTCTTTCTATCTTCCATGGGTTCAAACCCGCCTTCAGGTCTGCAACAATATACAGCCCAGTGCATCCATACCTCAACCCTTTTTTCCTTCTCTTTTTTCTACTTCTTTAATTTCTAGAATGGTTGCTATGCAATTGTTAGGGAAGGCCTCCCTGTCCTCACTCAAGTCCCTTAGTCAGCAAGAATGACAAAAAATCAGCTGGCTGGCCCCCTTTTCCATAGGGGTGTGACTGTGTGAGCTCTGCAGTAATAGGGTTGGGAGTTTTTTGTAGGTTTGACCGTGGCTGGAGAAAGCCTGTAGCTAACTTCTTGAATTAGCATCTCCAGGGAAATGGTTTTGAGGCATTTGTGGTATTATAATGAATGGTACTGATTGTTCAATTTTTTATGCTACATGCCTAAGTGGAATCACTTGGATTTCCATTATTTTTCAGGCATTGGTATTGTGGTTCTGTGCTGTTTTTTGTTTTTGTTTATTGATTATTCCTTCTCCTCATTGATCTAGAGTAAATCTTTTTCAGGATTCTATCTGATATGCGGACCCTTTCAGCAGATTGGATGGCAAATACCAGCAAGCAAGAGAATGAGTTACAATCGCTACAGCAAGAAGGTGATGAAAGCAAAGGGAGCTACCTGTATCCGAGGCCAGTTGCACCAACAGCAGCTCAGGTCTGATTACTGTTTGTTACCTTTTACTTGTATAATATTCACGGTATCAATATTGAATGCGAAGATTCTTTGTTCATTGTCTAATTGATGATTTTTAATTCAACATTTTAAATCTAGAAAGAGTTAGGGACTTAAGATAGAAATATGATGGTGTCCACTCTGGCTCCATGAATCTTTGGGCTTTGCTTAGTTATAACTCAGCTCAAGCTCAGGCCTATTTTAAAAAAATGAGTCTGATCTCTAGCCAAACATCTGTCTCAGCTGGCCCTTGGGCTTGGCTAAGTTGTAGCTCAACTTGAGCTCCAGTCTATGCTAAATGAGCCTGAACCCAAATCAAGTCTGATATCTACTGACCTGAGACAGAGTGAAGTATGTCTCACCTCACCTAGGCTTGTATTGTCTCACTTTTGTCATTTTTAATAATTTATAGGTGAAGTAGATTGAAATGTGGGTTATTAGTTTTTTTTTTTTTTTTTGAGGGGAGTGGGTTATTAGGGTTTAATAGAGCATTATTCATCACACTTTTTTGGTTTCTTGTGAGTTGTGACTTGTGACACCAATTTCTTCTCAAGCTCCTACAAAGCGGTCTTATTTTATCATCCATAGCCTGTAAGCTTGTTTACTTTAGTATCATTCTTTAAGGAGAAGTTGCATCATTGCATGGCTTTGGGATCATTACTCTACAAGGTTGCATTATCAGATGCCAAAGAAAAGTCATTTACGGACTTGACAGAATGGGATTTCTGACGGTTTCTTTTGTTTTTATTTTTTCTTTGGATTTATTTTAATATTGGAACTTGGAAGTTACATTTGTAACCATCTTACTTGTTTTGCAAATTTTTATTTAATGTCATTTGTTCACATTTCTAGCTGCGGGATTTTACTGAAGTTATTAGTTGATTGGATGCTAATCCAATTGTTTTGTTCCGGAAGTTTTTGAGGTTTCCACTTGCCTGATTTATACTCACTATTGAATCTGCGAGTGCATTGTTTCATCTGAGTTGTGAAAGTGAGCCTGGACTTAGTTGTGGTTCACTTTGGCAGCTTGCATTTCACAAAGTTATTTGGGTTAATGAATAGTGGTTTGAGCCCTCATGCTTAGGTTCTCTGCTTGTTTAGGCCCCTCCTAATACGACCTCTGGTGTTGATATTTAGCTCTAACATTGGAAGTGAAGCAGTAGGTCTGGATTGTTAGAAAAGAATTTGATTAATCATTAATTTCTTTCTTAGGCTCTGTCCTGACATTTTTGCAAGTGTCGAGTGGGTTGATTATTTTTTTTTCCCCAAAATTTGGTCTGTGTTTGAGATTGAACAGAAGGATTGGGTGTCTTTCATGCGGAGCTTCCAGATTTATAGGGGTTTCTTATCATGTAGTTTAGTAGATAAGACAGGTTAGTGGATAATATTGGTTACTGTAGGTAAGATAGGGTAGTGGGTAGGTGATTCTTATTATCTAGTGCTTTGGGTGGGTTCATTGTGCTTTAGGATGTTTCATGCCTGGGGGATATGTGGGTATTGGCTTTTCTCTGGTATGAAGAGCTTTCATGCTCATATTTCTCTTGGATTCCTTGATGCTCGTTCAACTCCCAATCTATGTTACTTCCTAAAGAGGAATTTCCAAGAAATAGAACTACCTGTGTATCTAAATTTAAAAACTTAGGTGCAACTGTGTACATAGATAAGGAATGGAGGCCTGGGAAAACAGTGACTTCTCTTTATCTACTTTGACTGCTATGAATGGGCGAATGGCTTCCACTTGTAACCATCAAAGACTTCTCGTTAAACAAGCATTTAATATATTTCCTAAAGAGCCAAAGAGGTAAACATTTTGGAATGCAGTCCAAAATCATTCTTCGTTTGGTGTAATTAATTCTTGTTTTTAGTTAATACTCCCTCCGTCCCTTTTTGTTTGCTCCATGGAGGGAGTTTCACTTTTTTAAGAGAAAGGCAAAAAGTAGGTGGGGACCATGATGTAAGAATGATTATTAAAATTAACTAAGAGAGAGAAAAGTGTGATTAAAGAAAATAAAAATGAGGTATCAACTTTTTTCCTTCCAATTTTTCATTTACTATATGTACTCTGGAAAATAAAAAACCCGTATCCGGTTTCCGATCTGGTACTCGGTTTTTTACCCGAAAAAGTGGTTTCCGATCCGGGTTGGTATTTTCTAAAACCGGGTACCAGATTTTAATTTTAAAAAATAGTTTTTTTATTATTAAAAAACAATTTTTTTAATTTAATTTAAAATAATTTTTTTATTATTATAAATACTGTTTTTTAAAAATTTTAAAAAACAGTTTATTTATTTATTTATTTATTTATTTTAAAATTTTTATTAAAAAAATATAGTTTTTTTTATTAAAAAAATAAAAAAAAATTTATTAAAAAATATTAAACATTTTTTTATATTAAAAAAACAGTTTTTTTTTAAAAGGTTGTATAAGGAAAAAAAGCCGGATCCAGATACCCGGATTATCCGGGTCAAAAAATTGCGACAACCCGGTTTTTTGGGACCTCGAAAATCCAGGTACCCAAATTTGCCCACCTCTATAAGAGAGGGTGAAGAAAAAAGGAGTGATGAACTCCGTAAAAAAAAATGTGAGGGAAGAAGAAGATAGGTTAAAAAAAACAGTAAGGAGGTAAAAAAAATTGATGGATGAGAAATGTGGAGGGAATCATTAAAAAATGGAGTGATTAATTTAGATTAGGTAGAAATTAAATAGAAAAGATTAGATAAAAATTAATATAAATATATGTTTAATATGAGGGGACCACATACTATAAATGGTATGGAGCAATCTTTTAGGGACGGACCAAAAAGGAAAATGGGGCAAACAAAAAGGGACGGAGGGAGTAGTAGTTTAGGTCTTGTGTCATGCACGGACATATATTAAAATGTATTGTCCATTAGTTCTTTTAAAAAATTGAGAAGTTTTTCTCATTAGATAATATTGATGTAGTTGTTGCCTTTCATACTTCAGGTCCACTGCCTGCAGTTCTTGATCTATGAGGTCGTTTCTGGAGGAAATATGAGAAAGCCGGGTGGCCTCTTCAGCAATACTGGATCAGAGATACCTGTTGAAGATTTGAAACAGTTGGAAACCTTCTTTTACAAACTTGGTTTCTTTCTTCATGTACTAGACTACACAGGTCATCTTCTGCTATCCATCACTCTAGTTGCTGTCTTAATTGTTTTGGGTCAAAGATTGTTCAAGGGTTTATATGAGCACAGTGCCTAAAAATATATATGATTCGATTCTGTTATTATGAATCACAGGTTATTTAAAATATGTTATTATGTTCACCTTGAATGCTGGTTGACTTTTTCACTGAATATAAATGAATGGTTTTTATAACATAGCATTTTGTTAGTGTTGTGTGATATATTTTGTACTAAAATTCATATTTTTGAGCTGTCATTTTATCCTTTCCAGACTGCAAGCTTCCTATTTCCCCCAAGTGAAACTAAACATTTTTGAGCTGTCATTTTTCACTTCGTCTTGTTGTTTGCATCGTTTGGCACATTAAACTATTAGAGTGATGCTATCAACATGTTGATGCAACATTGCAACCCCATACATATATGTAATGTTATAACACAGTACCAAGTGAGCTTTCTTGACTTTCTGTGGTCCTTATAAGCTCCATAACTTTTTCGACACCTAAGCTTTGGTAGATGGATTAGACTGCCCTCCATTATTATCCTTGTAAAAATGAATCAATTGGTAGCCTGTTTTGACACTGTGCACATCGATTTTAGAATAACTTCAAACATAGCTTCTTGTGCATTAGATCAACATTTAGGACCTCCTCAGCCTCGAAGGGGAAGGGAAATTTAACAAATTCCTCATCCCATGCTATATAGACAGACTTACACCTCTTTTCCAATCCCCACCTATTACTCCACATATTACTTGGCCTACAATCTAGTGGAGCGTGAAGAAAATCCACATTACAAAAAAGTAACAGGCTGCTGCCAATCTATTATACTTACTGCTGTGATTTACTAAACTTCTTGTCTATTTCTTTTTAAAACTGCTAGTTTTGCTAGCTTCTTAAGCGATTAAGATTATTGAAGTAACTGATCGATGCTCTTGATTTTGTCTGCAGGGACTGTATCAACTCTCACCGATCTTGGCTTCCTTTGGTTCAGAGAATTCTATTTAGAAACATCTCGAGTCATCCAGGTAAAGCTTGCGGAAGTCCATGTTACTAACTTGGGAAGTGATTGGTTGTCAATTTTGAGCATTAGTCAATTATAAAGAGTTGGTCTAATATAATCTATATTATGTTCCGTGTTAAATAGTTTACATGTTTTATTTTCCTGTGAAGCTGAGTTGTGTAAACCTTGCCACTCAATAATAGGCTATCTACAATTCCCCTTCCATCTGCTATTGCAAATAAGTTGATTACGGAGTATTAATTAATGGAGTTGCATTGACCTAATGTTGCAGCGAGGTTGGAAGTAAAGCCATACGTATGTGTGTTGATGAAATGTTTAGAAGCGTAGCTGTTGGGTTATTCAGTTAAGGAAACATAATCCACAGATGCTGCTGATTGTCATTCTGATTGATGCATATGCCTTTCCCTCATAGCTTTGTTTATATATAAATCATCGAGATGTATCTTTTATTTTATTGTCCTTTTGTCTCATTCCTTGAGGGAAAATTTTGCGAATCCTTTTGCACTAACTACCTTCTAAAAATATTGAAACTCACTTCTACTATCTTTTCCAATAATTTTACAGTATAATGCTACCATTGGCCATTTTCTTTAATTGTTTTACTCTTACATATCTTTACATTTTAGGCTTGACCCAATTCTATTTTAAAGGAAGCAAAGTACGACCTTCGACCTAAGCAATTTTGTCAATTAATACCTTTTACGGCCCGTTTAGTTGCCGGTTATAAATGAAGGTAATGGGAATGAATTTATAACTAAATTTGGAAGGAAAATCAAAATTCATTCCCATGGCTGTGCTAGCTTTACTTCAATTTATCTAATTTTCTTCACAAATATCCATTCCCATCTAATACCATCCTTCCACGTGGTAATGGATGGTAATGGAAAATAAGAACAAATTTCAAGTTTGGGAATGACAAATATGTTTTCCATGGGGATTTTGAAGTTTTTCCTTAACAAATTACGCTTTAAATCTATTACCATTACTATAATTCATTACCAACAACCAAACGGGCTGTTAAGGTTTTTTTTTTTTTTTTTTTGACAATTTCTACTCCGTACTTTCTTAAACCATCTTATATTATTATACTACCTTTAGCTATAGAATCTATTGGTTAATTTTGATCGCAAGGTTTGAAATATGAGTATTGCTAGTCTAGGCGAATGAAATTTTAGTTGATTGTGTCACATAAAAGAATCTAACTAAAGGGAGCATTATAGTGTACAATGGTTTGAAAAGTTAGGAATATTTACATTTTAAAAAGGCAATAAAGTGCAATATTTTTGTTACACTCGTATCCTTGGCCGTTCTGGAGGCCACTAGTAGATATTGTCCTCTCTGAGCCCTAGCCCGCAAGGATTTGCTTTGGTATGTGGTTGAAGTTCTATCTAAAAGGCCTCTACTAGGTTGATGCATCCACTATTATACGAAGAAGGCTCCGTTCTCCTCAACTTTCATTGTGGGATAACCGAGATCTTAGGCACCTTCTATACTCCTTTAAGGAGCCTGCCTCCCCGAAGGCCCTACAGGAGTCAGGACTCCAAAATTGGCCTCTACAAGAGTCAGGACACGGTGTTCCTTGGGTGCTCAAGAGCCCAATAGTAGATATTGTACTCTTTATCCTTCCCCGGAAGGATTTGCTTTGGTGTAGTACCGAAGTCCTACCCAAAAGGCTTCTACTAGGGGATACCTCAACCTAGTAGAAGCCTTTTGTGTATGATTTCGGTCCTACACCAAAACAAATCCTTGCGAGCTAGGATCCAAAGAGGGCAATATCTACTATTGGGCTCGTAAACGCCCAAGGCTAGAGGATGGCATCATAGTCGGTGCCCATTTCGGTGTCATGTACTTGTAGTGCCTTCAAGGACTCAGACTCCTTAAAGAAGGGATGAAGGTGCCTAAGATCTTGTCTGTCCCACATCGGAGTCTTGTTTATATAGATGTGAGTACCTCAACCTAGTAGAGGCTTCTTGGGCAACACTTTAGTCCTACACCAAAGCAAATCCTTGTGAGGTAGAGCACCCAGAGAGGACAGTATCTACTAGTGAGCTCCGGAATACCCAAGGTTAGGGGTGGTACAATTGCTTCATAAAGGTAGCTAACTTGATTATTTGATTTCAGTTTCCAATTGAATGCTCTCTTCCTTGGATGCTGGTGGATTATGTGCTCGAGTCTCATAACTCAGGCTTGTATGAGAGTGTTGTTATGCCATTTGACATCTACAATGATGCTGCTCAACAGGCATTAACTGTGCTCAAGCAACGCTTTCTTTATGATGAAATTGAAGCCGAGGTATTTTAAAGACTTGGTATACATTGTTATGGTTGTATTGCTGTATTGAATTTTTTTTAATCTAATAGAAAACTGATTGCTTTTATTCATATTCCGGGTCATTATAAAGTTGTTTGTCTTCCAACAGCAAAGTACTTGATTATGTTTGTGTTATTGAGGGTTAGTCTGGAAAATAGTCTGGGTTTATGTGAAACTGAAGCATGTGGAGCATATGTAAAGTTGAAATTGACCTGAAGTCCTATGAGTAATGAATCAGCCTGCCAGGTAGTTCTAGAGGTATATAAAGGGAAATTTCACTCTAACTCTAGTCCTAGGCTTTAAACTTGCTAAGTCACAAGGTTAGGGTCCTCCATAAGACCAAGCTCTTTTCATTCAACTTAAGGTGAGTAGCATCTCTATAGTTAAAGGCTTTGACTCCTGAGAGAACAAATAATCCTTATGTAGAGGAGTAGCTCGTAAAGGGAAAAAAGTGGAGAAAATTATTGAAATTGAGGTAGATACTAAAAATTGAATGATGTTGTCGTTATGATGAAGATGGTGGGATCAGGTGTGCTTAGATAGAAATAATGGCCTTATGTTGGAAATTTGGAGAAATCCTCTTGATGAAGCAAGGTTGGGAACCTTTTTCTGCAGCAGAATATTATGGATGGGATGGCTTTATCAATGCTTGTTGAGATTCATAATGTTTTCAGGGATGTTCCATTTGTTTGCTACATACCTTTTGGGGCATCAAGTATGATATTCAAATGTTTTTGCAAGCTCTTGAAGATGAGTTGTCTCTAAGTAGCCATCCAAATAAGTTTTCCCTCTTATTCCCTTTTTCTTCTATCATTTGGTAAATTGGTATTTTAAATCTAGAAAATGCAATTATGAATTTATGACAGCCCTTACTGCCAAATAGCCTCAAAATTTAAATTATACTAAGAGGTTTCAATCTCATCGAGTCAAAGATCCAGTAGTTTCTTTCTCAATTAGATTTTCAAGGGTAAATTGGTATTTGAAATCTAGAAAATGCAATTATGAATTTATGACAGCCCTTACTACCAAATAGCCTCAAAATTTAAATTATACCAAGAGGTTTCAATCTCAAAGAGTCAAAGATCCAGTAGTTTCTTTCTCAATTAGATTCTCAATCACACGTCTTTTATGTTATGAGATTGAAGCCAACTTATCCTAAACAGAGCTGAATGTATGGAAGAGGAACTTAAGGATAATAAAGTGCTCAAATAGATACTTTTATTCATGACATAAAATATTACTGTTTCAGGAGTCAAATTTTGGATTTTTGTCTCATTTTTGTTGATTCTTATATATAGGCCAACTAGCATAGCACCCGTGCGATGCACGGCTTAGAAATCTTAATACTCCCTCCGTAACATAAAACTTCCAACAATTAATTTTTCACGTATTTTGAGGAAGCGATTTAAGGGTGTAAACGAAGGAATTAGTCAAAATAAAAATTAATATTAGGAACTTATAATCACATTCTTGCTTGTAATAAAACCATTTTGGCTAATTACTTCGTTTATACCCTTAAATCGCTTCCTCAAAATGTGTGCAAAACCAATTGTTGAAAGTTTTATGTTACGGAGGGAGTATTAACTTTGTAAATAGTAATGTAAAGATTTACATCATTCACTAATTATGTGAAATATATTAATTTTTTTAATAAGAAATACATGATTTAAATCTTAGACAGTACGATATTATCAATAATATAGTTGGAAATTAAAATCTTACTTTATCAATACAACCGCACATGCAAGAAAGTAAGTGTGGGTTCATTCACGTTCAATTTTTAAATATGCGAAAAAAACCGGGTTTAATTTTTTTTAAGGTATTTTCTAAAAAAAATTCCTTTTATTAAAAAAACCTTCATATACTCTGTATATAATTCATGAAAGTCAATAGAAGTTCGTTTAAACCCGTGATTATATAAGATAGATTGTTTTAAATAAGATCGACTATTACATCTTTTCATTAAAAGTGGACATTAAAAAAAATATATTATCAACTGTCTACTCTGTCCTAGTAGTTTTCCACCATTCACCGTATTCATATAGAAATTCATTGTGGCTTTTGACATATAATTATTATAAGGCAAATATATTCTTTTATTTCACCTTACTTTTTTAAGTGTCGAACATTTTAATTTTCATATTTACCAATCTCCCACGAAAAACACAGTTTGCCCCCATTTTATAAGTGGGTAGTTCATAACTTGCTAACTCACATTTTCAATCACATATAAACTTTTAAGACTTTTGGTATTCATGGTTATGATCTAATATAAGTGCTCGACTGCTCGTGCAATGATATAGTATACAATTCTTACAAAATGATGATCGTAACAAAATTTTAAAACATTGATGATATTTTTAAGTAATATTTTGATTGAAATTCAATTCAATAATAGTTATGATTAATATAATTTAAAAAATCAAGATAAACGACAAATAAAAAATAAAAGATTACTAATTTCTTTTCTCCAATTTATTGTAATATATGGATTTGAATTTTTTTTTTTTTTTAAAAATTTTGAGAAAAGTTAGCCATATCGCCAACAAAAAATATTGTGTAAGGTGGTACATTAAATATAATATAAAATGGTTAAATTTAAGGTAAAATGAACAAATTTTGGGATAACTTTAAACAATTTTAGAAAAAAAAAATAACTCACAATGATGGTCATCAAACGCTAGTCATTAATTTTTAAAAGATGATAAACGATAATAAAATTACTTTTATATACATTATGAGTGTTTTTTTTTTAATGAAATATAATTCTTCCTTTTTTTTAGATGGAACACTTTATTTTCCACGTGTATCGAGACTCGAGAGGGCGATCTAGGAGTGTTAATGACTAAATCTTTCAACGTAATTTTAATACAAGCAAATATGATATTATATATGAAATGTATTAAAGTTTCGTTGATTAATTTGCTCGTTTACACCATTACATCACGTCCTTGATCTGTGTGAAAAAAAGGTGTTCCATCTAAAAAAAACGGAGGAAGTATCTATTATTAAACATGATAATTCATGGCTTAAAAAATAATAAACAATAAGTTTTAGGTTGTAGTTTTGCTTCTAAATGTTTCTCTTTTAGTATCTTTTTATATATAGATTAATTATGCCATACAATTGTTTTAAATAAGTTATTATGTAGATCCTTCAAATTATATAAACAGTCGTGTAATGCTTGTCAAAATAATAAACCAATAATGATACTTATTGCCCCTAAAAAAGTTGGAGAAATTTTATTATGAGAATATATATAGACAATAAATGTAAAATAGAAAGTAAATTTTGATTATAAGAATATGTAGTAAATGAATATATAATCAAAACTAAAATGCTTATAATTAAATAATTAAGATACAAGTAATATTTATAGGAATTAAATCACATAATAGTTCTAAAGGTAGAAAATATGTTAAGATAGAATATAAAAAATTATTTTTTTTAGGTTGAAAGAAAAAGGGCGGGAATTTTTTTAATGAGAGATTGACATGTGGCAAGATGATGTTTTAGTTTCTTTTCTTTTAGTTTATTTGTTGATTGATTGACTAGATTGGTAAAAAATTGACCCCTACCGACAATTTGGTAAAAAGAATTTGCTCCGACAATTTGATTAAAAAAACAACTTCAAGCAACATTTAACCCTTTTCTTTTTAACAATTCTGGCAAACTATTCATGAATGCATAATCTAATTTCTATTATTTTTTTGGATTATTCCCATTGGTATACCTGAGAATTTGCGTATTCCCAATGTTGTACTTAAATTTTAAAAAAATCCAGAATGGAATTCAATTACCACTTTTAAAGGTTGTTTCAGGCCATTAAATACCACTAATTCGACCATAAACATACTTTAGTTAACTATTGTTATTTTTTTTGGGTAACCACAATTGACTAAATAAAAAGAAAAACTGAATTAGTGGTTGTTAATGTACTAAAACAACCTTTAAAAGTGGTTATTGAATTTCATTAGTAATGTAGGTATACCACTGGGATTTTTTAAAACTTAAGTATACCACTGGGAATACGCAAATTCTCAGGAATACCAATGGGAATAGTCCTATTTTTTTTATATTTATTTTTCCCATTTTTATTTTCTTGTTTAATTTTTTTGCTCTCTTTTATAATTATAATATACTCCCTCCGTTTTTTTAATTTACTCACTTCACTTTTCACACTTGCCGAGGCAAAACTTTGAAGATTAATATCTTTAATTATGTGTTTGTAAAAATTATAAAAACTAGATATTAAAAAACTACATGTTGAAACGAATCCAACGAGACCCCCACATGACTATGTTTCTCCTTATGTATAAATCACAAACGATAGTCAAAGTATACTTGTGAATAGTGCCAAAGTCAAACTGAGTAAACTAAAAAAAAACAGAGGTAGTACTAAAATAGAAGTTGCTATTATCATTATTGGACACATGACAACTTTTCATGCACTTTTTTCCATTGTTAATTTTATTTGTTTAGAAGGCTAATTTTGTTAGCTTCTCATTTCATTCTAATCCTTTTCAAAGATCAAACCCAATTAATGGAGTTTCAAAAAAAAAATATCATTGATTCTTTGTTACTTTCATGCATCTGCTACATTTTAGATATTTGAACCAAAACTAATGTTAAATTTAATGATTTAAATTTTCTTAAATAAATGTGTTTTACGAAGATTATTTACAATTTAATTACAACAAATTTTAATTAAAACTAACTAATTTTCCAGTTAGTTTTCAAATCACTTGTTTTTCTCAATGAATTGCAATTCCTGCTATCTAATTGAAAAGGAGCGTGGAAAATTAATTTCTAATACATTAAAATGAAAGAATAAATTTTGAAACACATAAAATTGGTCTTCTTGAGAAGCATGTTGGAAAATTTTAGATTATTACACACACGCTTAACTCATATGCTTAGCTAGGAGTCTTCAGCTCCTATATAGCCAACAACAATATCAAATCCTTTTTCCCAAAATAATTAGGATCGGCTACACATGGATCAAATATATCATGAAAGTCATCCACATAAATCCTCCTCCAATCTTCCCTATCTACCGCTAAATTTTCATCGAGTCCCAACAACATCATGTCATTCTCGACCATCCTTCTCAATGTTTACTTTTTTTCTTCGTCTACTCCTTACCTTGTTTCCTCTTTGCCACTCTTCAGCTCCTAAATAGGTGCATTAGAAACAAGCAAGAGAGCTGAGTGTAACCATTTTCAATCTCTATCTTGAAAAGTGACTTGAGGAATTTATGAAAAGCAAGATCTGACATCCCACTGACTTTCGTTATCAATTTGAACACTGTTAAGCCTGGCTTTTCTAAATAGCTAACAAACTGTTGATGCTTTGTTGAAGAACTCCTGGTGTTTGGCTTGGTTTATGTTGTTCTATGATTGTCAGACTTTCTGATATTGTGTTGTTGAAGATTCTTTTCATTGAAGTATCTTTTATAGAAGTAATTTTTATGTCAAAATTGATGAGCATGAGGTACTTTAGTTTGCATTAAGATTTCTGGTTTTCTGTCTGTAAATTAGTGCACAGAAGATTTCTGTACAAATGATTTATTTACATGGAAATGTATATCCATTGTTGAATTGTGGGATCTATAATGTGTTTCTGAAGCTCACAAATATTCCATTTGATCATTCTGATTTGGGACTTGATATGATATGTCACCTCACACAGGTGGACCACTGTTTTGATATATTTGTGTCAAAGTTGTGTGAAGTTATATTCACATATTATAAGAGTTGGGCATCAAGGTATGACTGCTGGTGGCCCTATGTTTTTCTGCTTATCCGATATTTAAGCTATTTTTAATACTAAAACATCAAAGTATGTTTCCTCTTCATCTGTTAGGGAGTTGCTGGACTCCTCATTCCTCTTTGCAGTGGACAATGGAGAAAAATATTCTGTGCAACCTATGCGATTCAATGCGTTATTCAAAATGACTAGAGTTAAGGTGAGCATGATTTCACATGTTGTCTGGAATGCACAGTTTTTGATTTTCCACCTTTATATCACACCTCTAGCCTTCATATCATGTTATTCAATTTATTATTATAACAAGTAATAAAGATGAATATTAGAAAGAAACCAAGAGTGTTGACATATAGAAAAACATTGCTATGGCCTTTGATTTGATGCCCTCAACTTATCATGGTGATATTGATCGATACAGTTAGAGTGCATTGTTTTCTAACCGAGCACATGATTCCAATTATACAATAGCCTAAAAAAATGCAGCTTATGTATTTGCTCATGTATATAAATGAAAATTTTAAAACAGTGTTGCCTTTTATGAAACTTCGCCGCATGCATCCTTCACCTAAATGTTTACTTGTCATTTACATAGAGTGCATCATGTTTACTGTAAAAAAAATAAAGATATCAATACTTGAACTTAATTATAACAGATAGTCAGATACTCAGTATGTATCAAGTGACAGTTTTTTGGTGTAAAATAATATCAATAAGCACACTACAATCTACGCTATAAAAAGTTAGGATTACATTTCTGTAATTGGTTCTCTTGTACCTTTCTTCTCCTACTAACTCATTTTTAATATTTCTCAAACTCAGATATCTCATACTTCATCCTTCTATGAGTGTGAACAGTTTTCATCTTTGGAAGTTACGAAGTAATTGCAAATTTGCAACATTACCAAATTTAGCTTATGGTTCTCTCTCCTCATCACATGTTTCCCTCTTTATATATCCCTCCAACTCTATCCTTTCATGTGGACAGAATAACTATGGGGGATGTGCAAACAACCCTTTAGCACAGGGAGTCAGGGACCCAATATTTAAAGGGCCCCAAAACTTATAGAACTAGAAAATAAAACTATTATACATATTTTATAACAAAACAATTATAGTATGTGCTTAGAAATTTGTGACCTTGGTGGAGTTATTTCGCAGGATAGTGATGCTAGTTGGTGGTTGGGAGTTTGGGACCTGGGGAGTTCGAAACCCATATCCACCTTTTCCCGTTTTGCTTTTCCTTTTTCTTTAGTTTAACCATTGGAGGTTATTCTTTCTGCTCATTTTTCCCTTTTCCTCGAATCCTTCTAGGTCATTCTTTTTATTTTTCCCCCCTTCCTTATCCTATTTGAATTTTTTTTAATGATTTATTAAATTCATTAAGTGCTTCATCTAAAGAAATTTTGATTGGTTATAAATGCACTTAAAAATATAGTCGAAGAATATATATAACTGATAATCGATAGGAACTTGAAAAAAATGAGCCATGCTCTATGCAGAACCATAAATGGGGAAAAAAAGGGAACAGAATGAAATTAATTTGTGCCTGCCACAGATAACAAAACCTATATCTTTGCTGCGGGCTCTCGGCAGCAACTTCTACCTATCCCCCCCCCCCCTCTCTCTCTCTGAAGAAGAGCAGATCTAAAGAAAGGAAATCATATTCTCATTTGTTTTCTCTTGTTTTCCTTTGCATCAAAATCTGGTACATTTTATGATGGATGAATAGTTACTGGGAAGGAGCATTGATCTAAGATGCCTAATTTCGCAACGTATGAACAAGACATTCAGAGAGAATCTGGAGTTTCTGTTTGATCGTTTTGAGTCTCAGGATGTCTGTGCTATTGTTGTAAGTTTCTTATTTCTGAGTAACAGTGCTGTCAAAGCTCATTTGTGTTCCTTTTACTAAATAGTATGTTTTTGCAGGAATTGGAAAATCTTATAAATATCTTAAAACAAGCCCATAAGTTGCTATCTGAGGATTTGACAATTGATTCATTCAATCTTATGTTCAGTGAGATGCAAGAGAACATATCTCTTGTTTCATATTCAAGTCGACTTGCTTACCAGGTATAACCTTGACCTTTCAGCATATATGTAAGGCTGTCATGAAAAACTGGAGGCTCATCCATTATTATTATTATCCTTGCATTATTTTATGATGATTATAGCTATGAAAATTTGAATGGCTGTTGTCATGTACTCCTGTTCCACATTATAAGGGGCATTTAACTAAAAAATGTGAGTTTTTTTTTGGCCAAATATCCCTTATAATTTGGGACGGAGGGTGTAGATTACTGATTTGGGGTGGCTAAAGTGTCATGACCCTAATTCTTAATCAAATATACAATTTGTAATACCTAACTATTAATACGTAAGGTCGATTCGCAGGGAAGTATGGGAATGGAAGTGGAATTAGGCGAGTATGGCAAATTGAGGGTCTATTTTGGTGTTCTATTACTAATGGCTATGAGAGAAAAGAGAGTTAAAACTAACGAGAATTAAACCCTAAGAATATGGTTTCATGAAATTGAGTAGATTTAGGAGAGGCATGATCACGCGTCACTCATACACTCATGCCAGTGAAACTATCAAACCCTAAATCCACTATTGAGGTTCCTAATCCTGTTTCAGTTAGCATCAGGAAGTCCGCAAGTTAGCCTCATCTATTCTCTTTCGAATGGCCTAGACCAAGCTATCATGAACCAAGGTGATCTATCCCAAGTCATCGGCAAGCCATGGCGTCATCAACTCACATCAATGAACCAAGAAGATTCAATGAAAGCAAACTTGAGATTAACAAACATTTTATAATCACAACAATCCCCAAGTATTGTATTATTCAAATTCACCCCAAATCCCTAGTCAAATTACTAGGAAATTTAACTACTTAAATATGAATGTACATGGCATGAAAATGGAAAATCAAAGTAAAATCAAAGCATGAAAACAAAAAACGAAACCTAATCTAACAACAATTAAGCATTGAAAAGTACAAAACAAAGCAAAATATAAGTGACAATTAAAAGCAATTGAAGTCAAGCATAGAAGATAAAGGTTGAGAGAAACTCATTTAGATGAACAAATCTCCAAAAATTGATATCACCTCACTTGCTTCAAATCAAAATCATCATCTTCAACATTTATCACTCACTAAACTAAGCTAAATCTACTCCTAATCTAATCTAAGCTCTTCTAATTGCGTGCTCTTCTAATTATGTGCTAAACATATCCTCCTTGCGGTATCCAGTAGCTCAGTTGCATCGAGAAGATCAAAGTGACCCATGCTGAAAGGCGCACCTCGAGAAAGTGGGCAAAAGTAGGGCAGTGCGCCCGCGAAGCTTGAGGAAGGACCTACCGACCGATTTCGAGAGCATTTATAGTACATCGAGGATAGGAGTTGAAAATTGAAAACTCAGGGCCCCTAACTCGATGTGTTTGTGTTAAGGGGTTTTGTGTCACATAGCAACATGACCATGTTTCTTGGCAACACGTCCATGTTGTTTGTGCAGCAGCAACATTGAAATTTCTGCCTCTCTTTTCTTCTTGCTGCATGGTTGTGCACCTTATGTTGGCATGGTCGTGTGAGTTGATTCTTGCACCTTCAAGCTTCTACGTCAGCCTTTTTCTTGGGATGCGGCCGTGTCAATGCCCATGCATGACCTTGTGAAGTTGAAATTCACCTTATACCTTGCTAAAGCTCTTCAATATTTCGAGAAGTCTTCCTGAGCATCTTCAAAGCCTTCAATGGCCTTTCCTAGCTCCCAGAATTCAACAAAAGCACTGAAAATTCCTACATGAACCCACAAGCATAAGGAACGCATTATTTGCTCAATTATTGGCAAAAACAACTAAAGACACAATTATTCAAAGAAAACAAGAAATAAGGTAAACTAAATAAGGTTATCAAGCACTCATGTATGCAATAACCTTTTTGAAACGCTAAATTTCACCCCATTATTGCTAATTATCACCCCACATTTTAAATGAAAGGACAATATTACTCTTAACTTTAAAAAAGACCACAATAATTTTGATTACTTGAACAGCCCAAGACACCACGCCACCTGACACGACCACTACCATGAACGTCGGAGATAACGGGGGCCAAAAATGAGGGCGGCTTTCAGTCCAGACGCCCCAACATAAATCCTGTAGATTTGGCCACCGTCATATCCGACGTTTGTGGTGGTGGTGGTGGTGGTCGTGTTTGGGTGGCATGGTGGTCGTGGCCGTTGTACAAGTAATCAGGACCACTGTGGTCTTGTCTTGAGTTAAGGGCAATATTGTCTTTTTATTTAAAATTTGGGGTGATAATTAGTAATAATGGGGCAATGAATAAAACCTCCTAAACTTTTTTTGCAAATTAATCAAGAAAATGATAGATGCAAACCTTAGAGTCGCATATAAAGTGTCAAAAGTGAAAATATTAACGTAAATTGAACATTAATACACCGAATACTGTGTGAATTTGGCTTCTAAATAATTACCAATTTAAAAAATATGTGAATAAATGCTTATATACCGCCTTGGCTCCCGTATAGGTATAAAGGCTATATGTATTATTACCCATTAATCCATGGGAGATTGAAATTTGCACAAAATTATTTTCAGAAACATATTTTATTAGGGTGGGAAATTTTTTAAAAAATACAAGCAGTTATTAAAAAGGGTAAAGAAAGAAAACGAAGTAAAAAACAGAATATAAGTGACTTAAATAAAAAATGAAGCCTAAATAAACAGAAAGTGAATTATTAAAAAGAATTAGAGGAAAAAAAATACTCCCTCCGTAACATAATTCTGGCAACAAGTTTTTTTCCACGCATTTCAAGGAAGCGATTTAAGGGTGTAAACGAATAAATTGATCAAAAAAAATTTTAAGATTAGTAATTTATGATCTCAATCTTACTTGTATTAAAACCATTTTGATTGATTTGTTCGTTTACACCCTTAAATTGCTTCCTTGAAATGCGTGAAAAATAACTTGTTGCTAGAATTATGTTACGGAGGGAGTAGCTCAGTTGTTAACTTGTTACTCCCAAGATTCAAACCGCGAAGCAATTACTCTCTATTCCATTGCCACTTCGCTATCCAGATTGCTATGTAAATGTTTTGCATTAAATTTATTTATACCATTTCTAATAAGCAGAGATCCGTGTTAAGAAAAAAAAAAATGGAGGGGCAAGTGCCACTCAAGACCCTTATTGAGTCCTCCCCGAGTCCCCGGTTAATGATAGTCTTAATAATATGGGGATATGTAAGATTCACTGCATAAAACGTATTGTCTCTCCGGAACTACTGATAACTGATTTTTTTTTTTGGTGTTGTTTTTAGATCTGGACGGAAATGCAGAATGATTTCCTTCCGAACTTCATATTATGTAATACTACTCAACGGTTTGTCCGATCCCCTAAATTATCTAGCGTTCGGGTACAGAAGCCATCAATGCCTTATGCTAAGCCAAATTTCTACTGTGGCAACCAAGTAAGATTCAGTTTGCTTGACTTCTTTTCTCTTTACTTAACACAATTCTTTCCATATCATGTAAGCAATTCAAGGCTTTATATCCCATAGTACTACTGGATACTAACAGTGATATTGTGCACCAGTATCCACCTTCAATTTGGAGGTATTAGCCTGAATGATGTATTTTTGGTTTGTTGTTAAACACAATATTCAAGACATTGCTCCTGCATCCCATGCTATGAGCTGAATTATGTTATTTTTTTATCTACTTTTTTTAATTTACTTTTCTCATCTTGTATCACCAATTTTACATTCTTTGTTTTTTTTTTCCAGGATTTAAATTCTGCACACCAAAGCTTTACACGGTTGCATAATGGTTTCTTTGGAATGCCTCACATGTTTTCCATCGTCCGCCTATTGGGGACCAGGTCCTTGCCATGGCTGATCCGTGCTTTACTAGATCACATATCCAATAAGGTGTATTTTCTTAATGTAGATGTAGAAATAGTTTATCTTGCTTTACTAGATCATAACTATGTCCCAATGTGTATCTCGCTTATTGGTGATGTTGGGAAGGTCAAGATATACTCATGCTTACTAATTAGGTGTGAAAAATTAAAGACATTGTCAAACACAATTTAATGTGGACAACCCCTCTCTTAAAAAGTATGGGGAAAAACCCAACAAACTCCACTAATCAATCAACATGATAGAGGCCTCACAAACCTTGTGAATTCAGAGTACAATCTATCTCAAGAACTTTAATCTAGAAACCTAAGAGTCTTTTCAACCTCTCCTCTTTTTCTTTTTCTTTTGTTGTTTTTAATTATGTTCCTTTGCCCTCTATATGTAGTGTTTAGGGAACCTTAATTCCTATTTTCCAAAAGATAGAATTCTAGCGTCTAACTCGATGTAGAAATGATAATAAGTAACAAGATAATCTTCCTGACTAATTACAATAAATTAGGCAACCAAGGTAGAGAAATTGAGCAATGAGCAAGCATCATTGTTGGCCACGGGTAGGCACACACATATATTTGCCACAGGTAGGCCAAAACTAGTGCCCCTCTTTTGTTAATCACCTTCGTAGTACCCAAAACACAACCTCACATTGTGTCTTTGAGCTGCAATCACTGTGTTGGACTTTTGGGCTCTTTAAATCCCCGCATGAGGAGGGCAGCTGCTTTCTGAAGCTTTCTAGATGTCATTAAGCTAGCCTATTGTTGGATATGCATATTAATATTAATTATAAGTAAATTTGAGCCATGTTGTATGGGCTTGTTAAAAAAGTTGACTTTATCAGGTAGTTTTGATGGCAAATATTTATATGCTTAATTCATTAAACTTGTCAAATATAATTTTTATTCCATGTCTGTTTCACACTCTCACATAGTTTTACTTTGTAAAACAGATAAGTTCTGTTGAAGCATTGATTACAGGATTGCAAGAAGCTCTACCTAAATCAATAGGCCTGCTTCCTCTTGAGGGTGGTGTAACAGGTATGTTTTAGTGCAGATTTTTTTATTTAACCTTATATTGATTTCTGCCTTTCCATCTCTTGGAAATTAAATATGTAGCTTTGACAGGTTGCATGAGACACATAAAAGATCAGCTTAACTGGACCTCAAAAACAGAGCTTAAGCAGGATGTTCTTCAGGGAATCAAAGAGATAGGAAGCATATTATATTGGATGGGTCTTCTAGACATTGTATTGGTAAGCTCTATAGTCATGTGTTCTTTTGTTTAGGATAAATGCAAAAGTATTTAACTTTAAAACTAGTGCAATAAAATTGATTAATTGAAAAGGTTCCGAATTCCTTGAAACCCTTGGTCAATGAAAATCAGAATATCATGACCTCTAGTTCTAATGTCGAATTTTTGGACTTGATCCTTAAGGAGACTGGAGCAGAAGACCATAACTGGAGTTTACTGTATTCTGAAATTCACATTACAGTTAACTCTTAGATATTTCAAAATGGCCACGCTTTATTAGTACAAGTTAACTCTTAGATATTCCCTGAAATAGCTGGAATTGGAGGCAAATTAAGAGGGAATCGCTTGCAGCACATGGAGTAACCAAAATATTATGTTACATATCAATTCACTTCCAATGATATGCGTGCTAAATGCTGACGTAATAGGTCTTCCCAATTATTCTAGCCATTGTGGATGACTTTGATAGTGATGGAAATAGGAAGACCTTTTTGTGTCTTAGTTTTATTTAGTTTTTTAGTTAAGGATGTTTAGGACGAGATATTTATATCTCAGAGATTAATAATTGGTTGTTGGTGTTTTTTTTTTAATATTTGGACGCGCTCGGTTGGTGAAACTTTGAACATTAGTTACTTTTGGTTTTGCATAATTTAAAGGACCTTAGTTTATTTATGAGCTTGATATTTAGTCTTCTAAGTCGCACTGTGATTCCTTATCACTCATTGATATCTTCCGCTGCAATTCCTTGTCACTCATTTCACCCTCTGTTTTTTTTTTTCTTTTCTTTTTTTAATGTAATCAGAGCTTTGATATCATATCTGGTGTGGCTAAACAATGCCTGCTTACTTAAATTCACTGCACTTATTTCACAACTGCACTTCACTCAATTCAACTCATTGAAATTCCCTCAAACTTAATTCAAAAACACTCTAATACTATGTTGTGAAGGCCCCAAGAGGAGGTGGTAGCAGATGAAGGCTGCACAATTGTGAATTGTGGTGTCGGCTGCAACCAGAGCTGTGCAATTTTATTTTTTAAAACTCTGGAGAACTTGGGGATCCTCACAAAAATGGCCTGTGACTAGGTAGTGGCGCCCACAAAAAAAAAACTATTGTTGTTCAACAATATCCAATTGGAAAATTGGATATCCTATGTATAATTTATTCCATTCCCCTCCTACTCTCTCTAGCCCATCCTAAACCTCTCTGATGCCGCCAGGTTGCAGACTGGCCAGGCCTAGACCCACACTGCCGAACACCTAGCTCCTGGCCAGTAGGACTTTCATCCCCTCCCTATCTAAATCCTCTCTCGACCACAATACCACTACCCTATTTGTTTGCGCAGTCATAAGTACTTGATACTTCTGTAATTTGCAATTAAAGATGCATGACATGAGCAGCAAGTCATAAAATGATAGTAACTGCTTGAGAAGAGAACATTTCTTCTAGTTTTTCATCTCTATTCTTGCAGAGGGAGGTGGATACAACACGCTTTATGCAACTTGCACCGTGGCTCGGTTTCATACCTAGTGCAGATGGGCAAATTTCGCTGTCACAAGGAGAGGGGGAAAGTCCTATTGTCAATCTCATGAGGTCAACAACTACTGCAATTGTTTCAAATCCTAACTGCGCAAACCCAGCTTCCTTCTACACAATGTCAAAGCAGGCAGAAGCTGCAGGTATAAAGAGCGCTACAGTTTCCAGCCATCTGTTTTATGATATAATGTTTATAGTTTCTCAATTCGTGTTGATCTGGTAACTTGTGGCAGTATATAGTTTCTTTTGCGCTTTTGGTTATTATGTAATGAATTTTCATCTGAATATGCACTTCACAATTTGTCTGAAAAGTAGTTGATTATATAGTGCTGGATGATGACTAATGAGCATATCATTCCCACTAAATGAATCCAATAATTTTGTGCATTGGTAATGGGTAAAATACATGTGTCTAACATCTAGTTGCACTTTATCTGCATTTTTATAGACATTTTCTTCTGTCTGCATCTAAAGTTCAACCCTTTAACATCTAGTTAATCATTTGCTCTGATTTCCCTAGATTTTAAATGAATACATAAAAATTTATCAGGTTCATTTGTCTTATTTTTCTGTCCTTTCCATGACCAACGCTATTTCGATCACATGATCGCTTTCTACTATTTATAATAATTACATAGTAATATGATCGCAGCAGCCTTCACACAATAGAATTGTTAGGGAAGCAGGGATGAATAAAATGCCGAATTCCTCTATATATGTGTGCTTCCTGTCCACCCCATCCTTGTGAGGAACATACTCAACGTTCTTGCTGATAATCCTAAATGAAACTGGAACCACTTGATCCTAAGTTACCATCAGCGTATGCTACAAATTCTATTTTTGTATTGAAAATAACAGTCACAGGTAATTTCGTATTGAAGGAATACGTGCTTAATCCGTGAATTTTGCACCAGAGTATACCTACATTTAAAACATAACATCTATGTTATTCATTTTAGAACATTTAAATTGAATGTTTCGAACACTCATGATTTATATTTAGAAAATTAAGTGTAAAGTGTATACAATAAGTGTAAAGTGTTCTAAAGGTAAAACGAGAATGTTCTAAATGTATAGCATAAAAGTTCTAAATGTATAGCTTAAATGTTCTATTTAAAGAGGAGGTGCATGGTGATCACTATACACCCAAGTGTAAGAAGAAATTTTGGCTAGTGTCATTGCTTCTCAACTGATGGCCATTTATAGACAATTTAGAGAATTATACTGCTGGGTATCTTATACATGTAAAACATTTGAATTACCTTGTTGCAGATCTCTTATATAAAGCTAATTTAAACACTGGAAGTGTCCTGGAATATGCTCTTGCATTTACTAGTGCAGCACTGGATAATTACTGTAGCAAGTGGAGTGCAAATCCAAAGACAGGATTCATTGATATTACAACTTCAAAGGATTTCTACAGAATATTTAGTGGCCTTCAAATAGTAAGTGGTCTGCATGCCTTTTGTTATTCAATGGTTGCTTGTCATGAGCATCTTTGCTGCAAGGATTTTGCAACTGTTCTTCATTCTCATTTTGCTTTCCATGCTTTAACCATGATTTATAAGCATTTTTTTTGCTGGTGTGTGGCTTGAGAAGCATGATTTAGATCCTAATCATGAAGTTTTAGCTCGTCTAAAAAATTGTTTGGAGTCCTTTATGAGGTGCTTTTTATATACTGCAGTGATTAGTTTGTGACTATGAGGTCAAGAGAACCCATAGTCCCATAACACAAATTTTATTGTTAGTACTATAATTGGAGAGAAAATTGTTGATTTATATAACAATTCTATTTCTCAAGAAGGATTGAGCAACGTCTTTTTTTTAAGATGAAAATAAACTCGAAAAGGGTTGAGGAACATAATAAGAGACAATATCTAGGAGAGAGACGATGTAGTTCCATGATGTAGGAATAAGAAAGTACTTGTAGGATATAACCTAAAGCACGTAGTAGTAGTTTCTATTATTATTACAATTTTACAAGATTGTTACTACTGTAAAGGACTACTACATATTATCATATCTACTATAGTACTATGTGCATGTGTTTTATCAGTACTGGTACTATTTTTTTATTTTTTTTGGCTAGAGTATTGATACTATTGTACTCGGTATTAAGTATCATGATTTCTTTTTACTGGTTTATAACTTATAAGGTTGCACGGATATAGACCTCTGCAAACTCTGCTGGATTAATTTTTTTGCTGGTTATGATGTTTATTACCGCGCTTTGCAACAATCTTCTATATTTAAGCAGTAATGTTGTGCTATACCTTTAGTAGTTTAGCTGGAGTACGATAAGCATTTACTTTCTTGCAAGTAGCTTTGGGTAAATATGTTATCATGCTCTGTATTTTGTTTTAAGATAGTTATATTAAATCTATGCCTGGTAAACTAGAAATGAAATTTTCTTAGGTCTTTTGCAGTGCCTTGGATAAAATAAATGTAAAAGTATATTGTATATTTTACAAGGCACCTGATATTGTTTGAAGCTTTCATCACTGATTCACTGATTGTCTTTCCTCTCTGCACTTGACTTTTATGTAGAGGATGCAGTATTCTCAATTTTAGGTGTTTTTATTTATAGTGATTTTGATTGCTCTCATCTTCCTAAATACACACCTTGATTTCTTAGATCTCCATTTTGCTTCATAGTAGAAAGCTTTAGCTTTCTAGAACCTCTTTTCCTTCATATGGATATCTTAGGCTCACCCTACTTTGTAGTTCCTTTTTGCAAAAGTTTGTATTGATGAAAAGGCCTTTTTCTATTCCAATTACTAAAAGTAAGTTTGTGCATCTAATCTCACTAGAGGTGCGACTTGGTAGCCTCATTAGATGCATAACGGCTCTTTTGGTAAACAGTCATTCCCCTGGTAATGCTAATTTATTCTACATTGTTTAGCTTTCATGATAAATTTTCATTCCCACCCAATACCACTCTGCATGTAGTAATGAATGCTAATGGTAAATTTAATTTATTTTTTTAAAAAAAAGGAAGAGAGCTTAAAGATGGACTTGCATTACCATGGGGATTACAATGTTGATTACTTTGCTAAATTACACTTAGAATTCATTCTCTTTGCCATTATTCATCACTAGCTACTGAAGTACTGAACGGCTCATTAGGGTAATGGCATGGTGTGATACTCCATTTTGAAGTTACCTTAATATTACGAAGATTTCAGATAGACACATAAAATTGTTTGCTGGAGAAGATTTTTGTCTCTTTTCTTAAGCATTTTTGTACTGCAGGAACATTTAGAGGAATCTGTTCAAGGAGTTCCAACTAATCATGAGGTACTGGGAGATTCAGTAGCTTGGGGAGGCTGCACAATAATATATCTACTTGGACAGCAACTGCATTTTGAACTTTTTGATTTCTCGTATCAAGTTCTTAATGCTGCAGAGGTTGAAGTTACAGAGGTTACACAAATGCATAAAAATTCAAATGGTATCCAGGTAAGAATAATCTTCTTATGTAATTATTTATTGCTCCAAATATTTTGTGGATATTTATTTTACCATGTCCTCGGTGTCCTACTGTCCTTTTGTAAAAACTGGGGTGAGCCTTTTTCTTTCGGTGTGTTGTTTTCAATGCTTCCTTTTCAAGAAAAAAAAAATTTGATTTCTAAAGAATAAGGCTGATGATTTGTATTCCTAGAAGGTTCATGATGCATTTTGCAGTTGCATGAACCTGAATAGATAGCAAAACTTGTAGCATGTACTGTGCTGTGAACTGAGGCTTACGGTAGGGGTATTATGGGCATAATAAGTTACTAGAATTTTATAGAAGGCCCTAGTAGGAATAATTATACAGGGGTTATTTTTCTATAAAAAGTGCAAGTTAGAGAGGGAAAGGGGATGGAAAGGGGATTCTGAATATTGAATGTAATTTGAGAGTAATCCTCTTTGAGAGAGAATCAAGCCTCTTGAATGCTTGAAGTTATCTTACATAGTTTTTACTTCTTCTAATCAATCATATTCACCACCATTATCTTCCATTAATCAGTATTTTTATCTCTTATTCTCTATGGTATCATTTAGATTTCTGGTCAGAATGTCAGTTCATAGCATACTGTTGAGTTTGGAAAATAGTGATCCTAGGAGAAAGATACATAATTGGGAAAAAGGAGAACTTTTTTCCTGATAAGGATTTCCATAGGTGGGAGTAGTGAACTCTATTTTTAGAACCTGACTCAGGTGGAAGTTTCACTGGAAGCAGCATTTTTTTTTTTAGTGACTTTCAGCTAAACCCATTCTGAAAGTTGGTTGGACTTTTTTTTGTTAAACCTCAACCTCAAGGTAATCTGATTTTTCTGCTTTCTGGGTTGCAAGGGATGGGAATCCTTAATAGAAGCCATGAAGAAAGCAAGAAGGCTAAACAATCACGTGTTTTCAATGCTAAAAGCACGTTGTCCACTGGAAGACAAGGTAGCATGTGCAATAAAGCAAAGTGGAACACCTCTGCATCGAATCAAGTTCGAAAACACAGTCTCAGCTTTTGAAACTCTTCCACAGAAGGGGACCTAAATTCCTACCCTGTGTGAATACAATCCAATTTCGATTAGGAAAATTTGTAGGTTGCAGCTTATATGGAAGAGGCTAATGAAACACCAATGCTTGTACCAGCTGCTCCAAGCTTTGGTGTGGAAATTATTCAGTTTGTTATCTGTTTAATTGACTGCATATACATACTAACTACAAGCTAAAGGTAAATGGCTAAAGCAAAGTGTAAGGGGTTCTCATGGTGATGGGAGGTGCTGCAAATATTCGACTTCAACTAAGCATTTAACCATTTTCAGCGTGAAGTTGCATCACATGCTGTCAAGTCAATGTTTTTGTTTATATTAAAGCTGTACCTAAGTATGCAATATATGCTACTATTTAGTTGAGATCCTCTAGAATTTAGAATTGGTAGAGTTGGTAGAGTTGTGAGAGTAGGAGTTTTTAAATATTTTTTGTTTGACTTTTGCAGAAATTATCTTAGCCATTGATTGTTTTTCAAGGGTCCAGATTTTAGAAATCTACCAAATCTACCAAAATTGAAATCTAGAGGATCTGAACTCGCTACTATTGTATGTAAATTTTCATGGATCCTTTTCTAGACAGTTTTTTCTTTTTCTTTTTTTATATTTTCTGATCAATTATATTGTTGGAACTTAATTTAATGTTTACATGTAGTATGATTTTAGGAAACTAAGAAATGCTACAGTTTAATGTCTTCCATCAAAAGCAAAGATATGTTCAAATTTCAATCTCCGATATCCACCATGATGAAGATGTGTACTAATCTTCTCTCTGACGCTTAAGTAAGTATTTATAGGAGGTAAGAGAAACTAAAGATCATTTTATCGCATAAGACAAATTTAAAAAGCAAGTGTCTCCACTAGTAAGTATAGTTGTGCATTTGCTAAGTATAGATTTATGTTTACCAACTTTAGATTTAAATTTACCAAATGCAGAGAAGAAAGCAACTAGGCAGGCACACAAATTAGACCTAGAAGCAAATCTAATTAACACAATATTAACAGTTATACTAGGGTCCATACAAGAGTTCTAAACACTTGATTTGAGTATTTGGGTATTAATGTTTGCTTGTGGGCAAATTTTAAAAAATTTATTTTGTAGTTTGTACACTGGTGTGAGGGAATAAAATTATATTTACGTTTTTTTGTTTGCCATAAGAAAAAATCATACCACTAATGTGATTAGAGATGGGAAACCTTGACACGACCCTCTAACTTGACACGAAATCGACCTGTTATTAATGGGTTTGGGTCGATGATGTCAACCCACAAATGGGTTGACACGACACGACACGTTTGATAAACGGGTCAGGTTAGGGTCAAGGGAGTTCAACCCGTTTAATTAAATGGGTCAACCCGACCCGACACGGTTTTACTTGATTTTCAACTTTAGCGTGAAAAAACTACATACCCAGCCAACACGATCCGAACTCGATACGAAATAAACGGGCTTGGGTCAATGATTTTGACACGTTTAATATAAATGGGTTGACACGATGCGACCCGTTTATTAAATAGGTCGGATTAGGGTTGAGGGGTATGAACCCGTTTAATTAAATGATACGACACGAACTCAACACGACATGACACGTTTCCCACCTCTAAATGTGATTGCCTCATAATGGATACTCCTTTAATTTTTTATTGATCCCTTTTTTTTATTTGGGATGCCAATTGAATAATCCATTATTTACTCTGGTTTTGGATTTTGTTTCCCAAATAGGAGGTTTTTGAATTTATATGAATCCCAAATTATGTGTTAAAATCTTATAATAGAAATTGGATATAACAAAGAAATGAACAGGATCCTAATGTGTTGAGTATTAGGACTTAAATCAAACTGTAGGTCATCCGACCCAATTTAACCAATACACATGTGTAAATTGCATATAATGAGACAGATCAGCCGTTTTCTGTGAGTGCAAATTTGTCACAGGCCCACAGACAGTACACCTTATTAAATTATTTATACAAGTAGTCCATACCGTACACAGGCGTGTTCATTCTTCGATTAAAAAAGACTCATTTTGATGTTTTATGTACTACTATTTTCCACCATTTTTTTTCTTAATGAACATTAACTGATTGTATAATATACAATTGTTATACGAAGTATTTGTTATTATAAAAACTATTTTTAAAAATATTAAAATTGATGTTTAGTTCACATTTGGGGTGCAATTTCTTCAACTTATAATCGATCATCTGAACTTATTAGAATTAATCGAACTTGTTGTATATGATTGAAATTTGAAAATAATTATACTTGATTTTAAGAAATAATTAAACCTTATTAAACTTGATTGGAATTGATTAGAACTTACTAAGTTAATATGAAATAAATCCTTTGTTTTTACGATAAACATGCAGAATGCAACTATTAGTCACAATTTCACTTCAAAAATTACAACTACCTCCGTATCGCAATACTCACCACATAAGGGCATTAGCAATAGAGAGGTTTGTGTTGGGGTTTGTATTTATTTTTTGAGGTTTTTTCATAAATTTGTCTATTGCTAGTAGAAGTTACTACCTTTGAGGTTTGTAGAAGTTACTAATAGTAACATAGGTTTATCTTCTTTTTTTATTTTTTTGTGGGAGTTGATTTACTTTTTTTTTTTTATATTGGGTCCAACACAAACCTTGATAGAGGTTTGTCTATTGTTAGTAATAGGTTTGTTTGAGTAGAGTTTTATCATATATGATGTGTCATGGGAATAAACCTCTAAAAGGTTTGTTCTATTGCTAGTGCCCTAAGTATACGATACGGACTCCTAGGCAAAAAATGGATTTAAAGAGAGATAGAGTAAAAAATGAATAATTAAGTGGACCCACAACAAAAGTAAAGTTAAAAAAAGCTTCACATGAATAATTTTTTCACTAAATATAGTAAAAAAAAAATTATTACAAGTATTTTGTTACGACCTAAAATGACAAAAGTTGCGAGTATTGCAATACGGAGGTAGTACAATTTTGAAGGGTCTCAAGTCTAAGGGATACTGAATTTTATTTTAGCGATTTTATTCATTTGAGGGGGTAAGGGGGGTTGCATCTTGCATGTTATTGATAAGATCAAAGTTTAGTTTTTTTTAATTCATTAATTAATGTTTGTTAGTGCCAATTTAAAAAAATACTGTAGCCTAAATTATTGGTCAGATTACATTTGTCAAGAAGAAATCACGAACAATAGCTAACCTTTTTCCAACTAATGATTAATATGCTTCTCCCTTTGACATATTCTATGATACTTTTTTCACCAAATTAAAGCACTCTTAATTTATTTGTACAAGTATCTATTTATTTATTTACTTTTGATTTAATTCATTGTTTCCTAGGCCCGTACTATTTTAAATTGATTTATACACGTAAATAATATTTGTTTTGTTAAATTATAAAATCTAAAAAAAAGTAAAAGAAAAGAAAAGGAAAGTAAAGGCTTTGCAATTCTTGTGTTGAGGTGGAGAACAAGCAAAAACAAATTAACTAGTACAAATTAAATAATTCTCTTGTTTTCTTTAAGCTTTTTTCAATTGAACTCTTAGCCCTATATATAAGGTTTTTTTAATAATTTTTTATACTTCCTCCGTCTCTAATTGTTTGCTACATAATGACTTTTAGCACTATTCATAATTCATTATATTGTGTCACTTTGACTCTCTCTTATTTTATAGGTATAATAAAAAATATAGTTAAGTGGAATCTAGTTTGATTCTGCTCAATGTGTATTAGTAACTAACTAAGGGTTACTTTACTCTTCTTAGCCTAACTAACTCTAACCTCCTAACTTTCCTACAGTAGTATATTGTTCTGTTTAATTTCTTCTTTCTCTGTATCTCTATATATAGCTCTAGGTAGTTTAGTTCTAAAACTGTGAGATTATACTTTCTATTAATTCAATTCTATTGATTACTCTTCCTTAAACTCTTTCATGGTATCAGAGCATATCTCACACTGAGATTGGTGATACGATTGTTCTAGGGTTTGATTTTTTGATTCAAGAAAGGTGATTCTTGAAGATTGAGTGTTGAAGTGTACCAATGGCGGAAGCAATTGCATCTAATGCTACTACTGATTTGAGTCTTGATCCGTACTTCGTGGCTACTTCTGATAATCCAACGGCTTCTCTTACTCAGGTATTGTTTAAGGGAACTAATTTTGTTCGTTGGAGTAGGAATGTTAGAAAAGCCTTAGGTGCGAAAAATAAGCTAGGTTTCATTGATGGTTCAATTGAAGAGCCTATTGAAACTGATAAGAATTTTCCTAAATGGAAGAAAGCCGATTACATGGTTTCATGTTGGATTACTAGTTCTATGACTAGTGAAATTGGGGATGAATTTTCTTATGTAGAATCTGCTTATGAGCTTTGGTGTGATGTAAAAGAAAGATTTGGGCAAGCAAATGGTCCTATGATTTTTCAATTGAAAAAAGAAATTGCATGTTTAAAACAAGAAAATATGTCTATTGTTGCATATTTTGGAAAAATGAAGAAATTGTGGGAGGATATGGCTTCTGTTAAATGTTCACCTTCTTGTACTTGTGGTGCACTAGCTAAGTGTACTTGTAATTATCTAAAGAAGGTAGCTGATGCTGAGTCTCAAGAGAAAGTAATGCAGTTTCTTCTTGGGCTTAATTCTGGTTTTGACAATACAGTAACTAATGTTTTGAATATGGATCCTATACCTAATTTAGGTAAGGCATATTCTATGGTTAGACAGATTGAGTCACAGAAGGAAGTGGCTCAAAGTCAAGAAAGTAATGGGGAGAGTGCTGCTTTGGCAGTACAAAGGTATCAAAGAAATTGGAATGGTAATTCTAGTAATGGGCAAGGAAATAAGAATTTTCTTGGACAAAACAGGACTGGGAATCAGTTTAAGGCTGATTGGAAGAAAGAAAAAGCAGCAAGATTTTGTGATAATTGCAAGATGAAGGGGCATTCTAGTGATCAATGTTTCAAGCTGATTGGGTATCCTGAGTGGTATGGTGCTTTGAAGCAAAAGAAAGGGGATGCTGAGAATAAGTTTGCAGCTAATGCAATGGTAGATGCTGATGATACTCCTCTTGATGTGGGTTCTAAGGCTGATGGTATGATGATTAGTGCCATTTGTCAAGAGGTGGTGAAAGCAATGAAGAACCAACAAAGTTATGGTAATGATAATTCTAGTTTTGCTGGTATGGTTGCTTTTTCTTTTAATTGTCATATTTTAAAGCATGTTGATTCTTTGGTTTGGATAATAGATTCTGGTGCCTCAGATCACATGACCTTTAATAAACATAGCATGATAAATATAAAAATGCTTAGAAAACCTATAAAAGTATCTATGCCTGATGGTTCTTTTAAGACTGTTACTCAGTCCGGTAATGTGGTTATTAATGATGATCTTATGTTGAGTAATGTTCTGCTAGTACCTGATTTTAGGCATAATCTTTTGTCTGTTAGCAAGTTGTTAGAACAGAAGAATATTAATATAAGGTTCACACATCAGGATTGTATTTTTCAGGACCTTGCTAAGAGCAAGAACATAGCTATGGGAAAGAAGCAAGATGGCTTGTACTTGTTGAGAGCTTGCTGTGCAGATGGGTTTACTGAGGTTGGTTCTAGATTGGAGAGTTGTAATAATGCTACTACTGTTGTAGATGGTAGTATAAGTGATAAGAATAGTAGTAGTATGGTGAATAAATTGTTTTGTGAAAAACAGAAAGTGGAAATTTTACATAGTAGATTAGGTCATGCTTCTTTGAGTACTTTGAGACATTTGGGTTTGTGTAAGCATAGTAGTAGTGATAGTTTGAGTTGTAAGTTTTGTTTGCAGGCAAAGCATCATAAAGAACCTTTTCCTATAAGTAATAATAGAGCTATTGGTGTTTTTGATCTTGTTCATTTTGATTTATGGGGTCCTTACAGAGTTTCTGCGCTTAATGGAGCAAAGTATTTTCTTATTATTCTTGATGATTGTAGTAGAACAACATGGACTTACTTACTTCACAATAAAATGCAAGTAGCTAAAACTATTTCTGATTTTTATGCTTTGGTGCAAACTCAATTTGGAAAGAATATTAAGCAAATTAGATCTGATAATGGAACAGAGTTTATAAAGCAATATTGTTCTGATTTTTTGTTAGCCAAAGGTATTATTCATCAAAAATCTGTTCCTGGTTATCCTCAACAAAATGGTAGAGTTGAGAGAAAACATAGGCATTTATTAGAGGTTGCAAGGTCTCTTAGATTTCAAGCTTTTCTTCCAAAGAAGTTTTGGGGTGATTGTATTTTAACTGCTACTTATATAATAAATAGGCTTCCTACTAAGATACTAAAGTGGAAGTGTCCTTATGAGGTGTTGTTTAATAAACAACCTACATATGATGGGTTAAAGGTCTTTGGTTGTTTATGCTATGCATATAATATGCAAACTAATAGAGATAAATTTGATTCAAGATCAAATAGGTGCATTTTTATTGGATATCCTTATGCTCAAAAAGCATATAAGGTGTATAATCTTGAAACTCATAAGGTGGGTGTAGCTAGGGATGTAAAGTTCTTTGAAACTGAGTTTCCTTTTCAGGAACAAAATAAAGGAAATAACAGTATAAATAGACCTATTGAGTTAGTTCAGTTTGGGTCTATAAATGGTCAGTGTTTACAGGGCTTGTGTAATAGTCCTGAGATTATTGGCTCTGTTGCTGTGACTGAAAATCTTGGTTACAGATCTGCTGGGAATAGTATTAATGAGAATGCTACTGAAATTGTTGCTGGAGGTGTTTCCTCTCATAATGATATTCCTGTTATTAATTCTGCAGGGAGCATAATATCTTCTAATGTTGATGTTCTGAGACTTGATCAGAATAAATCTATTGTTTCTAATTCTACTTCTAAAGATAAGTCTGCATCTTATTTGTCTAGTAACTTGGTAGTTGATATTTTTAATGACCATGGTTTTACTGAAAATGATTTTAGTAATGTTAGAGTTTCTAAGAGGGTTGTGGTTCCTCCTAATAAATTTCAAGATTACCAAGTTAATTACATACCTCATAGAAATTTGGTTCACGAAAATGAGTCTGAATCATTTTCTTTTGCTGTTAATTCTTCTCTAATTTGTGAACCAAAGACTTATAATCAGGCTAAAAATAATCCAGGATGGGTTTCTGCTATGAACAAAGAATTACAGGCTTTAGAAGAAAATCAGACTTGGTTCTTGACAGATTTGCCTAAAGATAAAAGGGCTATAGGGTGTAAATGGGTTTTTAAAACTAAACTCAATCCAGATGGAACGATAGAAAGACATAAAGCTAGACTTGTAGCAACTGGGTATCAACAAATAGAAGGACAAGATTTTACTCAAACTTTTTCCCCTGTGGCAAAGGTAGCTACAGTTAGAATTGTTATTTCTATTGCTGTTTCTAGTGGTTGGCCAATATACCAACTTGATGTTAATAATGCTTTCTTGCATGGTTTTCTTGATGAGGAGGTGTTTATGAAACTTCCACCTGGATATAATAAAGGAAATACAGGACAAGTGTGTAAGCTGAATAAGTCCCTGTATGGCTTAAAACAAGCCCCTAGGCAATGGAACAAAGAATTGACAAAATTCTTGAAATCAATGGGTTTTATCCAATCAAAGCAAGATTATTCCTTATTTACTAGAATGAAAAATAGTCATTTCTTGATCTTGCTTGTCTATGTAGATGATATTCTTGTAACAGGAACCTCAAAAGATCAGATTGATCTTGTAAAGAAGCAACTTGATGTTGCTTTTACTATAAAAGACCTAGGTCTTTTACATTATTTTTTGGGAATTGAATTACATAGAGATCAGAATGGTGTGTTTCTCTCTCAGAAAAAGTATATCAAGGATATACTCACAGATGCAGACTTACTCAACTGTGATTCTGCTCCTGCTCCTCTTCCTCTTGGCCTAAAACTATCAACTGAAATAGGTGAGGATCTAGAAAACCCTGAAATTTATAGAAGAATTGTTGGTAGACTTCTTTACCTTGGTATTACTAGGCCTGATTTATCTTATTCTGTTCAACATCTTAGTCAGTTTATGCATGCTCCTAAGGTTCCCCATATGAGAGCTGTAATACATGTTCTCAAATACTTAAAGGGAACAATAGAGCATGGCTTGTTTTATTCTACTAATTCTGATCTGCAGGTTGAAGCATACTCTGATTCAGATTGGAATGGATGTCAGTTTACAAGTAGATCTCTGAGTTCTTATGCAATATTCATTGGCAAGCATCTAGTCTCTTGGAAAACGAAAAAGCAAACATCAGTGAGCAAGTCGTCCACTGAGGCTGAATATAAAAGTCTCTCTGCAGCAGCAAGTGAACTAACATGGATTCAAGGTTTATTACAAGATTTGAGATTACAAGTTCAATTGCCTATATCAGTCAAATGTGATAACACCTCTGCAGTTCACTTAGCTCATAATCCTATGTACCATGAGAAGACAAAGCATCTGAAAAGAGAGATGCATTATGTAAGAGAGCAAGTGGAAGATGGTGTTTTAGACATTCAACATGTGTCTTCCAAAGATCAGCTGGCTGATGTACTAACTAAATCTCTCAGTTCTTCTCAGCATCATATTCTGAGTGCAAAGCTTGGTCTGGCTTCTCTGGTTCAACTGAAGAACAGTTCTGTTCTAAGTGGAGATGGGAGTAAAAACAAGTCTGAATGACAGGCATTAGCACTAATTATGGGAATTGTGTTATTAGTTAAAGTAAAGCAGTAGTATAATAAAATAGGATAAGTAAGGGTGTGTATTAGTAACTAACTAAGGGTTACTTTACTCTTCTTAGCCTAACTAACTCTAACCTCCTAACTTTCCTACAGTAGTATATTGTTCTGTTTAATTTCTTCTTTCTCTGTATCTCTATATATAGCTCTAGGTAGTTTAGTTCTAAAACTGTGAGATTATACTTTCTATTAATTCAATTCTATTGATTACTCTTCCTTAAACTCTTTCAATGTGTAGTTTTTTAATATGTAATTTTTATATTTTTTTATTATATAGATCTAAAGATATATTCATTTAAAGTTGTGTTTTGAGAGGCGTGAAAAAACAATTTAGCAAACTTTAAGGGAAAGATGAAGTATTTAGAAAAAATATCCATTTCAAGTTTTTATTTATTTGATTTGTATCACTTTAAGAATATCAAATTTATAAAGAGCTTACTGATATATCATATATAATTAAGAAAATTAATGTCAAAAAATTATTTGGAATCAACATCATCCTCATCCGTCAATCAATTGTGAAAAAAATGATAAATTATCGTCATGAACGACATAATTTTGCATTATAGATAGACGGTAAAAAAATAAAAATTAAACGAAAAAACTAATGATATACAATAACCATATAAAGTACTATATAAGAAATTAAAAGTAACATATCAAGCTAATTCAAACAATAATTACACCAATTGTTTCATGATAAACCTTTCAAATTAGAAAAATTTGTTAGTTTGTACCAATTCAAATCAATTTCAAATCGTAATAATTATTTAAAACTTTATATCACTACTAATCTTTAGAATTACAAATTTTGCCATTAAATGTTGCTTATCTAATTTCAATATAAAACCATAAATTAAGCATCGTAATACGGTAATATAATAATCTATCTAAACTCCCTCCCTCAGTCTCAAGGTATGACTTGACTTGCATGTTGCATTTCTTGGATTTTTTTCCTAGTTGATTGAATAATTATTGGTAGCATTTTTTATGAGTATTTGACAAAAATATTGTTTTGAGGAAAAATATTTACCAAAATAATGTCATTGCAAAAGTATTTACAAAAATACTGTCCATGTAAGTAATTTTTTTTTTTAAAGATGCAGCTTAAATCGTTGTCCCTATTAGCGATTTTGTCCTACGTAAAAAAAAAAAAAAAAAGCAATGCCTTTGTTGTAAAGATCAATGACTAAAGTTGATTTTGTTCTAATTAAAGGGTAAATCGTTATCTAAAATAGCGGTTTTTATTTCTAACAAAATCGCTATTTCAGATAGCGATTTTGTCACTGCCAAAAAAAAAACACCTTCTTTCCTACGTGGACATTAGTTTGGTAAATACTTTTGCAATAACATTATTTTGGTAAATATTTTTACTCAAAACAATATTTTTGTAAAACACTCATTTTTTATTTTTAAAAAAAAAATTATTTGCTACAATTACAAGTACTATAATATAATAGTACAAATGTGCAATGTAGTCAAGTATTTGCTATCTTGTTTGTTACTCGATCTTAGATGAGTTAGATCTTTGGGAAGAAGAAACTCAATGCAAGCAATAACGCGTCTTTAAAAAACTCAATTCAACTTGTAATAAAATATTTGCCAAATTGCCTATTTTAATTTTAAGCTAGACGTAGTAATCCATTACTATATCTTACAAAGTATTTTTAAATATTAATGTTTTATCAGTATAATTTAATTGTACCACAACTCATTCCATAAATAATGTTGGGAAGTTTCGTAATTCTCAAAATGTTGTTACTTTTATATCAATTCTCAAATTACCATTCACGTTAGTATAGGTAAAATTAAAAACTATTTTTTAATTCAGCTTAAGATAAACCGCTACTACCAATAGCAGTTTTTTCAGATAAAGAAGCCGCTACTGGTAGTAGGCGGATTATGTGAAGTGTTTTTTTAAAGGTTGAAAGTCAACAGGTTACATAGGAAACTTGTTTTTTTTTTTAACTAGGACAAACCGCTACATACTGGTAATAGCGGTTTTACTTAGACAACAGCTGGTAGTGGTTTGTACGTCATAGGAACCGGAAATTAATATACAACTCATTGAATCGTCTACATGTACGGTAATTTGTGAATTGGGAGAAAAGTAGCAGCATTTTGGGAATTATAATAATTCTTAACATTATTGATGGAAAGAGTTCATTGTACCATACATAATACTCCGTGAGATTTTTTTGAAGCTTTAGCGAATTGTTGATAGAGTGTACGGAGTTGTTAATTGTCGTCCTTAACTTACTTAAAATTTCTCACAACACAACAACTTTAATTACACAAACAATGATGCCACCAGGGCACGACCTATTATGGATTGAAAACTTTGAATTGGAGTTCATTAAAATAAATTAAAAGAATAATTATGGAAGACTCATTGACCTTGGATCATAAATTCGCAATTGAGTTTTGTCTGCAAACTAAAAGAATAATAGTCTCCTTTTTTTGACTTGGATTTGTAATGAATCGAAATTTGCTGGATTTAAGATCTCTAATTCACGATTTCCAAGGTCAAAATTTCTAAATGTCAATGCAATAAGGTCTAAATTAACTATTTTTCATTCTTAATTGTTTGCACTTACTGTATTTGATCTGTCATATACTGTTGTAATTTTGGAGCTTTGTGATTTGGGTCAGACTCATGTCCGATTGGTTAATTAATGAGTCATTAGGGTTTTTTTTTTAAATTGACCCACTTGAAGTTGAAGTAGGCTAATCATACATGTATTAATTTGTAATTACATCGTGATACAGAATAATAAGATGTAAATAAAAATTTATTTATACAATACATGTTAATTAATTGTCTAAAGGTGGCGGTAATGTGTCTTTTCACGGGATTGAATTTAATTATTGTACTGGAACATACTGGATTTGATTAGTTTAAAATGACTTAGAATAGTTTGAATTAGGGCTGAGTAGAGTGCGGTCTGAACCGCACCAAACCGCAAACCAAACCACAATTTTGCGGTTTGCGGTTTGAAAATTGTGGTTTGGTTTCAAATTTTACCAAACCGTAATTTTGCGGTTTGGTTTGGTTTCCTAAAACATTCAAACCGCACCGCACCGCAAACCGTAATTTTTTTAATAATTGTTTTAAAAAAGATTTTTGGCGGTTTGCCTACAGTTATGAGGGCACAAGTATTAAGGATTGAAGTGAAGTTTGCATTAATGCATTACCACTTCATTTGATGAATATGATTACTGGGTTGTAATTTTTTTTTTATCATATCATTCATGTAATAATGTTAGTTGTGTAGGATATTTTATTTTAATTGAGATTGTAATATGTAAATGAACAATATAATGTTAGATTGTTAGTGGAAAATTTTTTATTTTGGTTTTTTTCCCTTATCAATTTATTAATTGTACAATAAAAATTAAAAAAGTGGTTTAAACCGTAAACCACACCGCACCAAACCGTATTTTGTGGTGCGGTGCGGTGCGGTGCGGTTTGACAAAATGTCAAACCGTAATTTTGCGGTTTGGTGCGGTTTTACAGCCAAACCGCACCAAACCGCACCGTGCTCAGGGCTAGTTTGAATGGATCAGATTGGATTGGAATGGATTAAAACCGCATATTGAAGGAATTAAAATTGATTAGATTGGATTGGATTGTAATCCAGTGAATAGAATGAACACACCTAAGAGGTTTTGTTTGGATCAATTTGAACCCGAGTCAAACTAGTTCAAGTAGTTTCGGATAAAGTTATTGTTTTGATTAAGTAATTTCAGTTAGATTAGCAATATTGGGTAAAGTTTACTAAGTGTCATACACTTATTTTACTATGATAAGACAGTTAAAGACGTACAATCAAATTTTATGAGAAATATTTACGTTAGTGAAAGTACTGTGTCAGACGATCCGACCGTCGTACCGTCCAACACTTGTATTTTTTTTATGCCCAGACTCAACAAAACGTGTCTAGGTTCAATAATATGTGTCCAGATTTAACAATATATGTCCAGATTTAACAATATGTGTCCAGGTCCATGTCTCCATGGTAAACAATATGTTTCCAGGTTCAACAACATGTGTCTAGGTTTACAAATATATTTTCAGGTTTACAAATTTGTGTTCAGGTTTAAAAATATGTGTCCAGAGCTAACATTACTTGTCCAGGTTTAACAACATGTGTCCAGGTTCAACAAAACTTGTTCAGGTTTGACAATATGTGTCCAGGTACAGTTGAACTGGTCTGACAGTAACCTTATGTCGGACTGGTCTGACACAATACCTTCTCTTTACGTTAAGTTAATGATTTAGCTAGGATCTCTAAGAGTTGATTACCCGGCCCTAGGCATATCGTATTTGGTTAACAACATATTTGAATATTAGATAATACCCGAGCAAATGCTCGGTTTTAATTAATGGTTAGAAAAAAAAAATTAGTGGTTACTATATTAGTATAAAAGTATTGATATACTATACCGAATAGAAATATTGATATGTTGGGATGAATAATACGGGTTTAGAAAATTGTTTTTTTTTTCCTACATTAGTCTTAACTCTATAACGTAATACTCACAACTTTTGCAATTTGAGTTGTAACATAATGTTTACAACAATTTTTTACTATATTAAGTGAAAATTTTATCTATATATGTGTAACTTTTTTATTTTTTAAACCGACTTTACTTTTGTAGTGGGCCTAATTAATTATTCATTTTTCACTTTTTTTTTTTACAGTTATTCATTTTTCACTTTATTTCTCTTTAAATCCATTTTTTATCCAGGAGTCCATATCACATACTTATGTAGCGAATATTGCAATACAGAGGTAGTATAAAAGATTAGTAGAGATATAAAAAAAATTAATTATAATAAAATACAACCCCATTTTTTACTATTTACTTATTTGTGTTTTCATCAATACCAATAAACTAATAGAGTAATAGAAAAAGAAAAAAAATCATAAATTATGATAAAAGTTTTGCAAAAAAAGTAAGAGAGAGAAGATGATAAAGTAACGTGAGAAAAATATACGAAGTATTAATAAATATAAAAGAATAAAATTTTACTATATTTAGATAATGTAGGAAGTCCGCAAATTAAAATGAAAACAGCCAAAAAAAGGAAAGTACTATACGCAAATTAAATAAAGACAAGTAAGTAATTTTATTAGTAAAAAAAAATTATGTAAATGTTTGTCAATTATTATGTCAAAGTTTTTTTTAATAATATTATTTTAGTTTAAGAATATATTTGTTTGGTATTTTATTTAGGAATAATGGAATCTAATAATCCCACCTTTAGTCGTCCTGATAACAAACTTACTTTTTGATTAAAAAATAACAAACCCACCTTTAAGATTTATTTGTTTTCGGTGCACCCTACCGATTTGTGACTTGTTGTAAGAGGTTGAATTGCAACGTGGCAATCCCTCATTGGTTTTAAAAAATTAATAGGTTAATTAAACCAAAAAAAATCAACCATTGAGGGATTATCACGTTGCAATTCAACCTCTTACATCAAGTCACAAACCGGTAGGGTGCACCGAAAACAAATAAACCTTAAAGGTGGGTTTGTTATTTTTTAATCAAAAAGTAGGTTTGTTACTTTCAGGCCGACTAAAGGTGAGATTATTAGATTCCATTATTCCTTTTATTTATTTATTAGAATATTAATTATGGTATTAAATATAGAGAGAGGTAGAAAAGTGAGATAGAAGATAGATATAGATTTTTTTTTGTTAGGAGGGAAGAATGGTAGTTTGGGAGGGAAAGGGGTATATTTTAGTGGTAAGAGATTTAGTAAGGTATATATATATATAGGGTTGGGTTCCGGTGAGAAATTTCTTATCGTGAGAAGTGTGAGAAGAGATAAATACATCAACTATGACCTAGAGGTACATTGACAATCAACTATTGGTACATTCACTGTACACTATAAATACATTGAGTAAAAATACATTAACTTTATACCATAGATATATTGACTTTAAACTATAGAAGGAGTAAAGAGGAAAAATCAAATTTAATCTTAGCCATTCATTTGTTGATTAAAGGGTTGTGATTGTTTCTCACCCTTCTCACCAAAACTACATTTCTCACATGAGCCTACTTCTATATATATATATAGATTATTCTTCTCCTCCAATCAACATTCAACAATTTCATGTGTGTTTTTACTCATTGTTTGTATGAGATGTCAAGTTTAAGGGTCATCAAGGGTGAAATTTGTATGTACACATCAATATCACGTAGCTAGGTAGTATATAAAGAAGATTTGAAGATCGAATGCCAAAAGATAGAGAATCAAAAGAAGAAGAAAAATTGAAGGAGGCTAATGACAAGAGCATTAGCAGAGTATGTCGAATAGGTGACATATGAGCACCAATAAGAAAAAAATAGGGAAAGAAGAAGAATAAAGAGAAAGTTGAAAAAAAAAAGGGAAATAAATGCTTTTTGCTAATGACATGAGCATTAGCAGTGATGCTCGGTTACAAGAGTACCGACAACAAAATAAGAAAGTTGGAGAAACAAATATCATAGGAGATAATTAATGTCATGGTCTCATGGGCATCAATGAAATTGATGGTAACAAGGGTATCAAATAAGAGAGAAAAATTCCTTCAAAAAAAAGAGAGAAAAATGAAGAAGAAAATTATGATTAGGGGGGGGGGGGGGGGAACAAACTGGTAACACGAGTACCAACACAATAGTGAAAATTAATCAAATGAGAAGAAAATATAAAAGAGATAGTTGGTGACATGGGAGCCAACACAGACAACAAGTTCAATATTGTTGATGACAAGGGCATCAATGGAAGAATATTTTGAAGTGAAAGAATTTTCAAGATTAAGGGGGAGTGTTGGAGATTAATCTAGAAAATTCTAGATGAGTCAAGTAAAATCTAGGAGAATAGAAATATCAGTTAGTAGAACATTCTAGTATTGGATTAGTTTATAATATTCTAGAATTATGTATGTAACTAATATAAATATTTAATATGTGAGCCAAGTAAAAAAGAGCCAAAAATGAGAGAAAATTAAGAGAGCTCCCAAAAAATAGTAATAAGGGCAAGGATTCTACCAAGTTAGAGTAAAAATGAGAGACGTGAGCTCTCAAGAAAAACAATATGTTGTTACAATCAATGAAAATACAAGTCCATCACACAAAATCATTCGGGTCCACCAAAACTTCCGCGTGCGCCCAAATTTCCATCAAGTGCATGGTAGGAAATGAGGATAATTCTAATGTAGCATCCACGCCTAAACTCCTAATGCTCTATTTTAGCTAGCTACTAATTATATGAGGTCGTGCTCTTTTTTACTTGATTTTTAAAATTTCAGTTAATCACAATTTATCCTAGAAATACAATTCAGATTCATTCAATTTAAAGGAACAAGGTCTTAATAAACTAATTTTTATATTATAGAACACTAATTCGATTAAATCAATTTAATAAAGCAGTAGACTAGGATAATTTATTAATGACTAAGGAAAAAAAAATTGATTTTCGCACCCCACAAATTGATTTTTGCACCCCGTGATTTTTATATAAACGCGTGTTTATATTGCTTTTATGTAAAAGATGAGGAGTGCGTAAATCAATTTGTGGGTGCGAAACCGCCCATAAAGTCATAAACTAAGTCTAAAAAATTACAAGTGACTCATTGGTTAATATTACAAGTGACTCATTGTTAAGATGCTTATCTATCAAGAGATTCTAAAGCATACATCAATGATTGCCTTGTAGTCATCAAAGAAAAAGCTCTATTTGTAAAACCTGTAGCATTTTTATGTTATTTTATTTTTTGAATTACCAACTTGAAAGCTGCCTCGGTTTTATTCTTTATACTACGTAAAAATTAGTTCCATCTATGATTTTTTTTAAGGGAAAACCTTAATTTTTTAAAAGAGCTATTAGTTTTTATTGATAGATAATGATAGTCGCTTGGCTAGTTAGCTTGCAACTTGTAAGTAGAGATGGCGGCGGACTGGATCAGGACCAGATTTCGATGGATCCAGATCCAAATCCGTTTTATTAGCCTAGATTCAGATCCGCTCCACATCCGACGGATTCATAGAATGAGGATGCAGATCCATCCTACGGATCCGGTTCTAAAACGGATCCTCTTATATTATACGTACCTACTAAATGAGATGATTAAAACTTTTAATGCATTAAAATTGTCATTTCATCACATACACAATTAATATGCAAATTAAAACTCATTACTAACTAGTAAGTACTAACAAACTAACATTATCAACATCCTAAAATCCATATATTACATAATCAAATTGGGTAATAGACAATAAGACTTTCATTAATTTAATATATATTTGGGTCGTATACTTATAAGACTATCATTAATTTAATATATATTTTATTAAAAAAATCTGCATTTTCCAAGAGGATCTGTATCCGACCCGGATCCCCGCAGATCCAAAATATTAATATCTAGATCCTCAAAAACGAATCTGGATCCGCGGATCTTGTAAATACGGAAAATATTCTTTAAAACTACTATTTGATTATATTTTTGTATATAAAAATAATCACCAATAAATTTAGATTTTTAGAGAAGGTAATTGAAACAACAAGATGAGAAGAGAGAGAGAGAAAATAATGATAGTTAGTTATTGATCTTCACTTCAAAAAATGGATGTGTTATCTTGCTACCAATATAAAAGATGGGATGAGCAAGAAAGCAATATAACATTCGAAGTCAAAGCATGTTAACATTGTTAGTCAAAAATTGGCAACTTTAATTTAATGGGAATATTTAAGTTTAAGTTAATATAATTATTTTCTCAAAAAATAAAGTTAATATATTCTAGTTATAGAGGATGGTGTAAAATGACCTAAAACAAGGAAATATTGAGTAAGATAAAATTTTAAATCTCTTGAATATTCTATAAATTATAGTAACATGCATGTTAAAGCTGCTATTTTCTTTGATTAATAGTAATTAAGTGTAACTTAAGATCATTTCATGATTTTCATAGATTCAAACATGTGATTTTACAAAACATTTACTATGAGCTATAGTGCAAAAGTAGATTATATAATTAACTACTAGATACCTCGCTAAATTACAATCGGCTACAATTACTTTCATAATATTAGGAAAAAAAAAGTTAAATAAATAAATAAATAAAAATTTGTCACTAATTTGTTATATGGTTATGCCTTACAAGGATATATAGACATATAGTTAACTCCATAAATAGGTTGTATTTATATCTAGGGTTAGGGTACCAATTTTTACTAAAATTTAGTATTACCTTTGTATGACAATATTCGTAACTTTTTCTATTTTAGGTTGTATCCAAAAAATAGATTTAAGGAGAGTGATAAAAGAGTGAAAAAAGAATAATTAATTGGGCCACAAAAAAGTAAAGTTTCTTATTAAAAAAAAACAATATATATATATATATATATATACATGAGTATTTTTATAACTAAATATAGTAAAATATAATAAAATTTGTCACAATACTTGCAACAAGTTTTATTATATTTTACTATATTTAGTTATAAAAATACCCATGTATAGTTTTTTTTTTTTTTAAAAAAAAATTACTTTTTTGTGGCCCAATTAATTATTCTTTTTTCACTCTTTTATCACTCTCCTTATTAAATTCATTTTTTGTCTAAGAGTTCGTATGCGAGTATCACTACAAGAAACTCACACAACGAGGGCAACTTATCATGATTAAAGAGGACAATATGAGTATTGTTTTACTTAACAATGCCTACAAGAGCAATTATTTTTCACTCATTGATATTAACAATGAAGACAATATGATTATTTTGCCCTCTTAGACTTTTGAAACTTTGCCCTATTTGACAATAAATAAAGTGTTTAAATCAAGGAAAACAAAATGTATTGCCTTTGTTGATGATCAATGAAGACAATTTTGTTTGCCCCTTTTGAATTAAATCAACGAGGGCAAAACATCTAAAATTGTCTTTGAAACTTAATACAACGGGGTTATAAGGGCAACATGAGAGCAATCCTAAAATTGTCATTATAACCTAAGAATACAAACTTTGTATCAAATAGGGCAATTTTAATTGTCCTTCTTGAACACATTTTTTGTAGTGTATTACGATACGGATGTAGTATTTGACTACAATTATGCTCCTATCCAAAGTATTGACCAGTTAAAAATTCATTGTTTTTTTAATCAACCTAGCTTGTTATAAAAAGTTATAATTATTGTGTTGAAAAGTTTTTTTTAACAAAAAATTGTCCTGTCTGACAAAAAACTTGTTGATAATATTATCTATATGATGTGCATTAGCATTTGGTATATAAAAGTGTTCTTTGGTTGGATCGAGCTTCAGTGTAGTGGCACTGGAACGTTACTTACAAGCTGCAACCGAGAAGTTACAAATTTGATTCTAATAAGCCTTTTCCCCTCAATAAATACAAAGGCAATGCCGGCTCGATATTCTTATAAGAGAAACCGTGTACCAGTGCTAATTAGGGGCCAGGTGAGCACGGATTGGATATCTGATATCTGAAATCGGGGCTATCGGATATCTGATCTGAAAGTTTCGAATATCCGATATTCGAACCCTTTCGGGATCAGTATCCGAAATATCCGATTATCCGAATTTTTTATAATTTTTAATTATAAAATGTATTTTAAAATTATGATTTTTTTTATAAAAAAAATTATTTTTTATGCTATATATATCGGATATGGATATCCGAAAGATATCCGAAAATTTTCGGATATCCAAATAACCGATCCTTTTTTCGGATATCGAATATTCGAAATCAATAATATTGATATCCGAGTTGGTATTTGATATCCGACTTTTCAGATCGGATATCTGATCCAAAATTCCTTATCGGATCGAATATCCTGAAAAATTAAATCAAATTCAAATCAGTTTTTTATTTTTTTTATTTTCAGATAGTTTTGCTCGGCCGTAGTGCTAATAACCTTACCCCTTAATACAAAAAAAAATAAAATAAAATGAAAGTGCTCTTTACTCTTTAGTGATGTGTTGCACTAGAGCACTATGCCCTATGTAAATCATCTTTATAGGTACGTAAAGTGGGAAAAAAATAACGAAAAAAACTGTCATTTTCTTGTACAGAAAGCAAGGCAACGAGGGAAAAACTTCACTTTTTCCTTTTTATTTATTTATAAAAAGAATCGTATATTTGAGCATATTCAAACTTCAACTATCCTGTTTCTGGTATAAGTTGCTTCTGTATCTGAAGTTGGCCACCTTTCTGAAACCATTTTTTTTATTATAAAAAAAAATAATAATAAAAAAAAAAAAAACACTTAAAACCTTTTTCCATCCACAAAAAGACGGCATGATATGAGAGGGATCCCATAATAAGATGATATTTCATGCTTTGTCGGCCATTTTTACCCTTTTTTTTTTATGTTCTGAATCACACAAATTGTTGTTAACTAAATGATTGTGTATTTTTAACAAAATTAGCTGATGGGTATTTCAGTCTTCATCTTCATCATCACTAAAATGTCCTTTTTTTCTTTCATTCCTTGAAAACAATCAATGAATTGGGATTTAATTATACTCCATTATCTCTGTCACTTCATCAATCAAGGTCAAATATATACTTCCCTAGCTTGCCTAAAATCAACCAATCTCTTTTGACAAAGTTGAAAATACTTTCACTCCTTTAAAAAAAAAAAAAAAAAAAAAAAATCTTTTTCATAATCTCAATGTTTCTGACTTGTGATTTTAAAGTTAATGTCTAAATTGTCCTTCTTTTCTGCCCCATTGACTTTTGTCAACTACAGTTGAATTTCACAACTTTGCTCTTTCTCAATAAGTGGGGTGATTAAATTGGGTCTTTTTTCTCTGTTTTCTCTGTTTCACACATTCTGGGCTGAGTTGAGAAATTGGATGTTTTGAGGGATTTTTTTTTTTTTTTTTTTTTTTTTGCATTTTGTGATGGGCAGTCTCAGTTTTGCAAGGGATTGTTGTTCTTACAAGATTTTGATAGTATTTCTCCTTGTATATATCCCTTTGTTTGATCAAGCAAAAGGCATTAACTTGGAGGGTAAGTACCTTTTAGATGTAAAGAGTAGATTGGTAGATAAACTCAATAATCTGAGAAATTGGGATCCAAAGGACTCAAACCCATGTAAATGGAGAGGTGTAATCTGTAGTGGTAGTAGTAACCCAGTTGTGGAGTCTCTTGAATTGAGCACTATGAATCTCTCAGGATACATATCTCCAAGTATTGGAGGATTGGTTCATTTGATTCATCTTAACCTTTCTTTCAATCAATTAAACAAAGGAATTCCTAGAGAAATTGGAAACTGCTCTAATCTTCAATCTTTGATTCTTAACAACAATCATCTTCAAGGGATAATCCCTAAAGAAGTTGGCAAACTTTCATCTTTGACCTACTTGAATATCTGCAACAATAAGCTTTCTGGGTCTCTTCCTAATGAGTTTGGGAACCTTTCTTCATTGTCAGAGTTTGTGGCATACACCAACAGTTTGAGCGGTTCGCTGCCTTTGTCGATAGGGAAGCTCAGAAAGTTGAGGCAGTTTAGAGTAGGGCAGAACTTGATTTCTGGTAGCATTCCTAAAGAAATAGGTGGGTGTGAAAGTTTGGAGTTGTTTGGTCTAGCTCAAAATAAGCTGAGTGGAAACATACCTAAAGAGATCAGTTTGTTGGGGAATTTGACTGAGTTGATTCTGTGGGATAATCAGCTTTCTGGGGTTATACCAAAAGAGCTTGGAAATTGCACAAATTTGCAAACTCTTGCCCTATATAGAAACAATCTTGTGGGTGGAATACCAAAGGAGATTATGAGCCTTAAGTTGCTTAAGAAATTGTACCTGTACAGAAATTATCTGAATGGGACAATCCCTACTGAGATTGGGGGTCTTACTGCAGGAATAGAGATTGATTTTTCAGAGAATTCGTTGACAGGAAAAATCCCTACTGAGTTTGGTAACATCAAAGGGTTGGAATTGCTCTATCTTTTCGAAAATCAGCTGACGGGTGTAATCCCTGTAGAGCTTACCTACTTGAAGAATCTGACAAAAGTCGACCTGTCGATAAATTTTCTAACAGGTACAATACCTGGTGGATTTCAGTTTTTGCCGCGGCTCATCATGTTGCAGCTGTTCAACAATTCTCTTGGAGGTCCAATTCCTCAAGAGCTTGGATTACATAGCCAATTATGGGTTCTTGATCTCTCTTCCAATAATCTCACAGGAAGAATCCCTCTGAATCTTTGTAGAAACTCTAACCTGATTCTGTTGAATCTTGGTGCTAACCGCCTTTTTGGAAACATCCCATCTGACATCATCCGATGCAAACCTCTGGTGCAGCTTCGTTTGTATGATAACCGCCTTACAGGAAGTTTTCCTAGACAATTTTGCAAACTAGTTAATCTCACTTCTCTTGAGTTGGGACTAAATGATTTCAGTGGTCCAATCCCACCTGAGATTGGAAACTGCAGTAACCTACAAAGGCTTCTACTACCACACAACCACTTCACATCAACATTACCTGAAGAAATTGGCAAGCTTTCTAAGCTGGTAGCCTTTAATGTCTCATCAAACTCACTCACTGGGCCGGTATCATCTGCTATCTTCAAATGCAGCTTGCTGCAGCGGCTTGATCTCAGCCGAAACAATTTTGTGGGGCCCTTGCCTGATGAGATTGGAAACATTTCTCATTTAGAACTTCTTAAGCTCTCTGACAACAGGCTTTCTGGGAGAATACCTTCAATTTTAGGGAGATTCTCTCGTTTAACCGAGTTGCAGATGGGTGGAAACTTGTTTTCTGGAGAAATCCCACCAGAGTTGGGTAGTATATCAAGCCTTCAAATCGGTTTGAATTTGAGCTACAATAATCTATCTGGGAAAATCCCACTTGAGCTTGGAAATCTTGCTCTACTTGAATCACTTTACATCAATAACAACCAGCTAATTGGCCAAATCCCTTCCTCATTTCAGAGTTTATCAAGCTTAGTAAGATTCAACTTTTCTTACAATGACCTTACCGGGCCTATACCTTCCTTGCGCAGTTTTCAGGCTGCGTCTGTTTCCAGTTTTGCCGGAAACAAGGGCCTCTGTGGTGGGCCCCTTGGTGTTTGCAGCGACTTTGACACTTCACTCTCTCTTCCTGAAAATACCGGAAAAGGGAGTGTTCGTCTTGGTAAAATCATTGCTATAATTGCTGCTATTGTAGGTGGAGTTTCTCTTTTCTTCATTGGGGTGATCCTATACTTGCTGAATCGCCCCGTTGACATTGTTACTCCAGTAGTGCAAGACAAGTCCTTCAGTGATATAGACTCTGATATGTACTTCTTTCCTAAGGAAGGCTTTACATTTGAAGACCTTATTGCAGCCACAGATGACTTTGATCAGAGATTTGTGATTGGTAGTGGAGCTTGTGGAACAGTTTATAAAGCAGTTTTATCTTGTGGACAAACTTTTGCTGCCAAAAAAATGGCTTCTAATAAAGAAGATGGAACCATAAATGACAGTTTTAGAACAGAAATTTCAACACTAGGGAAAATAAGGCATAGAAATATAGTCAAGTTACATGGATTCTACTTTCATGAAGGCTCAAATGTCCTTCTTTATGAGTTCATGCCAAAGGGTAGTCTTGGTGAACTCCTTCATGGACAATCAAACCATCTTGATTGGCCTACGCGATTTCTCATCGCCTTTGGTGCTGCACAAGGACTCTCTTATCTGCACCATGATTGTAAGCCTCGAATCATTCATCGTGACATTAAATCCAATAATATACTTCTTGATGACAATTTGGAGTCTCATGTTGGTGATTTTGGCTTGGCTAAAGTTGTTGACATGCCTTATTCTAAGTCTGTTTCTGCAATTGCTGGATCATATGGATACATTGCCCCTGGTATGCTCTTTTTCACAACTCTATCCTTTTCAATTTCACTACATAATTTAGTAATTTGATTGAAAAAATTAGCTAAAATGTACCATATGAACTATTTATTAGTTTGATTTGCTGCAATTTTATTAGTTTGCTATAGTTTGGTTAAGAAATAGTGCTTTACTGCTTTTCTCATAAGACTATCAGTCCAAAACTCTGTTTATCTTTTTCATACTATTACATTGGTGTACTTTCTACTGTCATAATTATAACTATAGTGTTAATTAGGCCCTGCTTAGCTGACCTAAATCGAACTGAACTGAACTAAATTTGTCAGTTAGAATGTTGATTGCACTCTTAGGGTCCATTTACTAGAGCAAAAAAATGTTTTCCCTGAAAACAGTTTTCCTATTTTACATCGTTTACTTTGTTGAAAAAATAAAATGTAAAACTTTGGGTGAAAACTCATTTTACACCCTATTGGAAACATTATTTTCATCCAAAACATGGGAGTAAAACTTTTTTTCCGTGCAAGTAAACATTGGAAATTTTAAATCAAAATGAGTTTTCAACGTATGGAAAAACATTTTACATCGAAAATGCTTTACATCAAAAATAAACGGAACCTTAATCTTATATTCATTATATGCATTAGTTAGATTCATACTACTACTACTTTGGTGTACTTTCTACTATCAAAATTATAACTATAGTGCTAATTAGGCCCTGCTTAGCTGACCTAAACCGAACTGAACTGAATTTGTCTGTTAGAATGTGATTGCACTCATAATCTTATACATACTCATTATATGCATTAGTTAGCCATCAAGTTTACTAATATAAGAATCATCTTCTGATCTTTTGGGTTGTTTTATTTTGCCAATTACAGAATATGCATACACAATGAAAGTCACAGAAAAATGTGACATATACAGCTACGGAGTCGTCTTGCTGGAGTTGTTGACAGGAAAAACACCAGTACAACCACTAGACGAAGGGGGTGATCTAGTTTCATGGGTGAGAAACTACATCAAACAAAACTCACTATCAGTTAGCATTTTTGACACTAGATTAAACTTACAAGATGAAAAAACCATTGCTCATATGATCATGGTATTAAAGATTGGATTGTTGTGTACTAGTATGTCGCCTCATGATCGCCCTACAATGCGAGCTGTTGTGTCTATGCTTATTGATTCTAATGAACAAGAAGGCCATTATAACCTCTTTCCAAGTAGGGATTATGTAAGTTACATAGATGAACACTCACAATAATAGTACTTTTTTTTTTTGGTTTTTGATCTTTTGTTTTTGATCATGGCATTATACACTAGTATGGTATATCATTGTATCATTTGACAATAATGAAAGCGGCTAATTAACAAAGCTTGTAGTTGTACATATATGGAATAATGAGGTTCATATTTATGGAATATTCGGGTTTTTTGACAAGGTGACCATGTCTATAACCTTCTTCGTTCTCTGCTTAATTCTGTGTTGGATAATTCGTGATCTTTTAGTTCATTGTTATAATTTGCAAATAGCCTTAAATGGGCCAATGTAGTAAAAAAATCGGACATAATTCACTTTTTCCGGTTTGCAATTTGCCAAAAAAAAAAAAAAATTATAGAGGAGGAAAAAATAAAAAACCTTGACATGAAGCTATCATCTCTCGATCGCTTGTTGCAAGGCATACCACAAAGACTTCCAATGTGTATCGGGTTTTTATAGTGAACATGTAGAATGCAACCATTAGGGCTTGTTTACTTCAACTAAACTAAACTAAACTAAACTGAACTGAATTGAATTATCCAACTGGAATACTGAGAGTAATATTTTATAAGAGAATGAAATTGAGAGCTGGATTGAACTAATACTAATGAATTTAAGCTTAAGTAAACATGCCTTAGGGCTCGTTTACATTAGCTTAATAGAGATGAACTGAACTGAACTGAACTAAACTGAATAGAAGTGTATTAATTGAACTAAATAAAGATGAACTGAACTGAATATAATCTGAAGTAAACAAGCCCTTAGTCACAATTTGATTTTTTAAAAATTACTTGTACAATTTTAAAGGGTCTCAACTCTCAAGTCAAGGAATAGTGAATTTTATTTTATCGATTTTATTTATTTTAGGGGGTAAGGGGGTTGCATGTTGATAAGTTTAAAGTGTTTTTTAATTCATTAATTAATGTTTGTTGGTGCCAATTTAAAAATGAGAAGGTATTGTGTCAGATCAGGCCGACATAAGCTTATTGTCAGACCAGTCCAACTGAACCTTGACACATGTTATTGAACCTGGATAAGTTTTGTTGAACCTGGACACATGCTGTTAAACCTAGACAGGCTAAGTATTGTTAGCCCTGGACACATATTTGTAAACCTGAAAATATATTTGTAAACCTGGACACATGTTGTTGAACCTGGACACATAGTATTAAATCTGGACACATAGTATTGAACCTGGACATAAATTTGTAAACCTGGTGAAACTTATTGAACCTGGAAACATATTGTTTACCCTGGACACATGGACCTGGACACATATGTAAAATCTGGACATATATTGTTGAATCTGGACACATATTATTGAACCTGGACACGTATTGTTGAGCCTGGACATAAATTTGTAAACCTGATGAAACTTATTGAACCTGGAAACATATTGTTTACCCTGGACACATGAACCTGGACACATATTGTTATATCTGGACATATATTGTTAAACCTGAACATATATTATTGAACCTGGACACATTTTATTGAGCCTGGACATAAAAAAAATACAAGTATTACGGTCCGACGGTCGGACCGTCCGACACAATATTTTCACTTTAAAAATACTCTAGCCTAAATTCTTGGTCAAATTACATTTGTCAAGAAGAAATCACGAACAATAGCTAACCTTTTTCCAACTAATGATTAATATGCTTCTCCCTTTGACATATTCTATGATACTTTTTTCACCAAAGCACTTTTAATTTATTTGTACAAGTATCTCTTTAATTTATTTATTTACTTTTGATTTAATTCATTGTTTTTTTATACAATATTCAATTCCAAAACAACTAAATAAAATAAGAGAAGGTATTGTGTCGGACAGATCTGACAGTAAGCTTACTGTCAAACCAATCCTACTCAACCTCATGACACATGTCATACTGACCTGGACACATTTGTAAACCTGGACAAACCTAGACAAATATGAACAAACCTGGACAAATATGGACAAACTTGGACAAATGTGGACAAACCTGGACAAATATGGACAAACCTGGACAAATCTAGACAAAATGGACAAATCTGGACAAACCTGGACAAATGTGGACAAACCTGGACAAATATGGACAAATCTGGACATATGTAGACCAACCTGGACAAATCTAGACAAACATGAACAAATCTGGACAAACCTAAATACATATTGTTAAGCCTTGACACATTTTTTTTTTCAGGTGAGACAAAAATATGTCCAAGTTAGAAATTAGGTGTTTTAGGTGAAGGGTGAACTAACAATTACAACAGTAGTAGAAGTTTAGTACGCAAAAACAAATTCGTCTTCTACACATTCAAAATTTGGGGTATGGAACACAACAGAGTCTCCATTAAACACGTCAAGAAATCGACAAATTCTGGGAGAATGAATTGGAGCTTGATTTATTCTGTTATTGATGAAACTAAATCAGTATTCTATTGTCTCTCTTTCTCTTCGAAGCAGGTATTTTGGTTTTTATTTTGCTATGAACTGACACTGCTATTGACAAATTAGAAAAGTGAGGTGAGTTAGACTCAGTTAGGAGCAATCGAGTTATGGAAGGAGGTCAGCCTGTCTGACAATAATATTATGTCTGACGGTTTGACCCAATACTTTCACTATGAATATAGTTAACTCCATAAATACGTTTTATTTATATCTAGGATTAGAGTACTATATATTTTTTCCAAAAAAAAAATAGAATTGGTCTACAATTATACTCCTATCCAACATTTTTACATAATTTTTAATTAAAAAATCAGTGTTTTTTAATCAACCTAGTTAAATTTATATAAGAAGTTATAATTTTGTGTTGAAAAGTTATTTTTTTTAACAAAAAAGCTGACACGTCCGACAAAAAAAACTATGTGTAGCCTATTGTTATCAGTATGATGTGGCCTATTATCATCGGTTATCCAATTTCTACAATAATTAAAAGATAAATTTTTTATGTGACAAAATATATCAATATGCATGTGTGTCTATTTATAGAGAATTATAAACTATGAATTTTGATTTTTTTTTATTTTATTTTTACAAATTTTATATTTTGTAATATTTTCAGTTAAAAAAGTCCAAAAATTGTAATAGCTTAGTGATGCTAATTGAATTTTTGAAAATTTTTAGGGGAACAAGGACTTTTCAATAGGAACACTATGGCCCCCTTGACTTATATAATTAACATAAGGACAATATCAGCTCGTTAAATCTGTGAGAGAAACCGTGTACTGGTCCAAGTAACCTTATCAGTAAATAAAAAACAAAATAAAAAAGAAAGTGCTCTTTGGTGATGTGTTGCACTTTGAGCACAATTCTCTATATAAATCATCTTTATAGCTAGGTACGTAAAGTGGGAAAAAAATAACGAAAAAAACTGTCATTTTCTTGTACAGAAAGCAAGGCAACGAGGGAAAAACTTCACTTTTTCCTACTCACGCTATATTGGTTTAATTGAGGATAAATTCATAGCACAATGGTTAGGGCTTCAAAATTTTCGGCACGAGGTCCTGTGTTCGATTCTCATCGTATGCATTTGCAAGGATTCCTTATTATCCCCGGCCCCTTACAAATGCGTGTGTTGGTTAAAATTGGGCCGGGTGACCTGCAGTAGGGCCCGGATCCAAGGCCTAGTATCCCACACATTATCCTATAAAAAAATATGAATTGTTGCAGTTAGTGTTATAGTCTTACTTAGGGCTTGTTTGGTTGAATTGGGAATTAATTTCCCATGGGAATTTATAATTTGTAGGAATTTAATTTCCTGCATATTGTGGGAAATCACAATTCCCATGAATTCTAACTTCCCCCATTTTTACATTTTAGTAGCAACCAAACAACTAGCCACTCTAAAATTCCCATAAATTTCTATTTCCCACATAATTTAAGGTCAACTAAACAAGCCCTTAGAAATTAGAAATGTTGTACATAAGCCGATACATATGGAGTATTTTAAATATTTAAAAAAAAAAAAAACATATATTTGAGAGTATTCAAACTAACTATCCAGACTCAAATCTGCTATCACATTATGTGTTCCACTTACTCTAAATAAATTAGTTTAATTTAAAAAGGCCTCAATTAGAGAGAGTGAAACACATAATTGTAAGGTTGAGCAGAGTGTGGTCTGAACTAGAGGTGATCATGGGTCGGGCCGGGTTCGGGTCGGGCTCAATGCATAAAATGAAGTCCATAGAGCGGGCCGGGTTCGGGCTCAAATTTTTTTGCCAAAGCCCGAAAAATTAGTGCGGCTTTGACAGCCTTTTCGGGCCGGGCCTAAAAAATTAACTAAAATCCAAATTTTAGTGTCCAAAGCCCGCACTAAAAAATAAAAAAATCGGGCCGGGATGGGCCCGAATTCGGGCCTAATTTTCATGCTCAAAGCCCGCAAAAAATCGGGTCGGGCCCACGGGCCGGGTTGCTTTTGAACAGATCTAGTCTGAACCGCACCAAACCGCAAACTAAACACAATTTTGCGGTTTGGTTTGGTTTGCGATTTGAAAAGTGCAGTTTGTTTTGCAATTTTACCAAACCGTAATTTTGAGGTGCGGTTTCTGAAAATTTTGAAATTGCACCAAACCTTAAACCGCAATTTTTTAAATTGTTCTAAAATATTTGATTTCATACTTTTTATTTGGCCTACCACTTAAATACTTAATTGAAGTCGTGTCTTTTGTTTGTCTTGGGTCTTATCTAGTTGTTTAAATCCGCAACTCTTTAAGGCTTCTCTAACTCTTTTGAAAGTCTAACAAAAAATAAATCTAGTGTTTTATTGTCTTATCAGTTACTAATGATAAAAATAAGAATGAGTTTTTCTAAGCTATGCCCCTGAGGTTTTCGCCTTTCTAAGTTATGCCCATGCTTTTTGAAACTTCTAACTTATGCCCCTTAACTAAGGTTTTTTTAATTAATAGTGTCCAATCTGTTATCTCAATGTTAATAGATCTGTTTAAAGGAGTTGCATTTCGTGGGAGGGTAATTTCCCTTCTAAAATTCTAGGGTTCTTAGTTGATTTTCACCCTTTATTTTAGGAAAATGCATCATTTACAAGGCAATGCATCATTTATTTTAGTGAAATACATAAATTATAAAGGGTGAAAATCAGTTAAAAACCTTAGAATTTTAGAGGGGAAATGATCTTTCCACGAAGTGCAACTCATTTTAACGGATATATTAATGTTGAATTAACGGAGTGGATCGACACTGTTAATTAAAAACCTAAGTTGAGGGACATAACTTAGAATTTTCAAAAAGCATGGACACAACTTAGAAAGCTGTAAAACTCAAGGGCATAGCTTAAACTCAATAAGAATTTAAAAAGTGAGTTAAACCGCAAATCGCACCGCTCCAAACCGTATTTTACAGTGCAATTTGGTTCGATTTGATATAAATCACGTTTCGGTGCAGTTTCAAAAAATGACAAACCATAATTTTACGGTTTGATGCGGTTTGACGTCCAAATTGCACCGCATTGAGCGCTAGATAATTGAGTCCCAACTATCATGTTTCTCGTATAACTTGCTTCTGTATGAGAAGTTGGCTAGGGCTGTCAGTTTGATTAGAAACTGTTGGTTTAACTGTTAACCTAACGTGAACTGAACTGAATGGACTGAACTGAAATGAACCAATAACCAAATGACTAATAACTGAAAGTCCAACTGAAACAAAATGAACTGCAGTTAACTGAACTGAAACTGAACTGAATCATGAACTGAAATCAACTGAACTGAAAAGGTTGACTACATAAAACTGTTTTTAACTGACCATAACTGAATCATAACTGAACTGAGATTAACTGTAACCTATATGGTTTTGTTAGTTAATTGAACTGTTTTTAACTGTTTATCAACTGAACCGAAATGACTTATAAAATATTTGATTTTGTTAGTTAACAAAACTGCAATTAACTATTGATCAACTAAACCAAAATGACTTATATTTTAAGCTATTGCTTGATTGAACCAAATTGAGAAAAAAACTGTTTTAAACCGTTAGTTAACTGAAAATCGCTTTACACTAAACTTAAATTAGACAAAATCTATTTGTATCAAATTATACTATATTAAATCAAATTGTTCTTTCCACGAAACGATTATTTATAATATACTATTAAATAAAATTGTGTGTTCTTTTCATATATTGATTATTCAAATTAATTTAATTTAGCATATTAATAATTTAAAATTGAGTGTTTTCAACCATACCCATTTCAAAAGAGTTGGTTGGATTTTAGATATCTTCTTCAAATAAATAAATAAATATATAAAACAATACATTTTGTATCAAATAAAAATAGACTTTATTACCAAAATCAAAGAGATACAAACTAACACTGAGCTACGAGCATCAACCCTAGTACCCATCTTCTAGGAAGGTTGTACCCAGGGAAGAGCAAACTATAATCAACAAGATAACAACTAACAGCTTAACAAGCACCTTAACAAGGTGGATTACAACCATTTTTTACATCATAATCAGCTTTATAAGCCACCCCAAACAACTTCTAAACAATCAAAATCAACTATCAAGCATTTTTTACAAGAATTTTTTACATCATAAACACATAATCATCATAATAAACTTGATGTTCTGCTCTGCATCCAACAAGTGATATTTTAGCTCATGAGCTTGAGTTCCTTTTCTTCAAACTTCAGCTATTGGAACAATTCTACAATAATCACTCCAATACTTGTTAATATATTTTCATAGGATATATAATATTAAGAAGTTGGGCTCTCAGATAAGTTAGCAAAAATCACAAGCTTATAAAGCCAATCATTATTTGCTACAATATTTATCATCATCGAGCACATGGTTTCAAGAAAAGTCTGATTTGTTGTTATTCATGACGCCGCCAACAAGTAAACCATAGGTCCTCTCTATCACATGGGTTTCCAATATTTCCAAACTAAATTTATTCCACAACTTACCAAAATACGCCAAATTGACCGTAATATACCAATACTTACCAAAATATGCCCAAACTTACCGAAATTATTCAACAAAATGATTAAGGAAACCATGTGAGAGTTACAGTATGGAAACAAGGGAGACAAGCCATAAAACAACAACAAATACAAACTATCTTAAAACCTTATTCCAAAAGCCATACCAACTAATACTTACCCAAAGTTCATGACGCCACCATCCATCATCGAGCTCATGGTCTCAAGAAAAGTAGTTTTCGTTGTTATTCATGACGCCGCTAACAAGTAACCATAGGTCCTCTCTATCACATGGGTTTCCAAAATTTTCAAACCAAATTTATTCCACAACAAGATATGCATACTTACCAAAATATGCCCAAACTTAACGACATTATTCACCAAAAGGATTAAGGAAATCATGTGAGAGTTCCACTATGGAAACAACGGAGAAGCCATAAAATAACAAAAACAAACTTTCTTAAGACCTTATTCAAAAAGCCATACCAACTCTTACCAAAAATTCAAGGGCTCCAAGTATTGTTCCAAATCACTACTAACTTACCAACACTTACTAAAATTATCCAAGGATAAAGGAAACCAAAAATTCAAGGGCTTCAAGTATTGTTCTAAATCAAAGTACAAAACCAAAATGAAATGCTGCATTAATAAAAATATGGAGCCCGGAGCATCGCCTTGAAGCAACATCTACAAAAAAAAACATTTCAAGATTTTTGGGAGAAAATTAAAATAATTACCAGCTACTGCATTTAACATTTATAAAAAATTAAAAATTACCAAGCTATTGAAGCAACATCACCACCATCATCTTCACAAGCATCATTTTCATCGAGACAATCCTCTAACTCCTCCTCTTTTAAATACCCAAACATCCAATTTTGTGTAGTAACAAATGCCTCGACATTTTTAGGAAGAAGAGATGTTCGGAATTTTGTCAAAACCCTCCCGCCCATACTAAAAGAAGATTCAGATGCAACTGAAGTGATGGCAACAGCCAAAATATCCTTAGCCATTCGACTAAGAGTTGGAAATTGAGATTTTTGGGACTTCCAATAAGCAAGTGCATCATACCCAGGCTCATTAGCAACAAGAGGAAGACTCAAATAATCATCAAGTTTACAACCACTTACACTATCAGAAGAATTAGAGGAACAAAATTCATTCAAAAAGTCAGCTGCTGAAAACGAATGAGAAGTACGGGATGAAACAATTTGCGATCGTTGAGAATGGGATTCAGAAGTTGAAGGAATTGAATCAGAAGGCAAAGATGATCGATAAAAGTCATAGAGATCAACAATTGCATCATACACCTTTTTCACCTTAGCCTCAACTTCAGAAGGAACATAAAGCATATGATACAATCCTTTCACAAACTTTAATTTGAAACGAGGATCAAGTACAACAGCAATAGACAAGATAATAGTATGATCAGACCAATACTTTTCATACTTCTCAATCATAGAACGACACATCAATCGAATACTAAGCACACTATGACTATGACCTAGAACCAAATTTTGCTCAATGGCAACAACATGAAGTAGATAAAGGTTTGCGGTAGGGTAATCAGATCCAGAAAAAAGAGTTGTTATCGCATTAAAGGGCTCAAGAAAATTACAAACAAACTCAATGACTTCCCACTCCTCAGGAGACAAACCATAATCAAAGTCAGGTTCACGGTTAGCATACATATCAATAGCTTTCCTAGCCTCTAAACACCTTCTAAGCATTTTATAGGTGGAATTCCACCTTGTGCAAACATCATATTGAAGGTGGCCAACAAAATTAGGACACATTAGTACCAAACATTCATCAAACTTGCACTTCCTAAAATCAGAAGCATTAATATAAAGTACAGCCTGACGAAGCTTAACGACACTATCATCAACAGTTTCCAAACCAGATTTGTAACGACCCGGCTCGCTTAAATCGGCGCGGAAGAAACCGACGAGTCGAGTAGTTAGAAACTACAACTCAAAATACCTAAGAAATAATACTAATTCCTCAAATATTATTACCAAACCACAAAAGTACAAATACCCACAAGTTTGTACATAAACTAATCCAAAAGTCAAACTAGAAATACTAAAATACGAGTTAACTCCAACTACATGTCAGAGTCTTTAAACAACACATAAAAGTCCAAAATCTAAAGAGTAGCATCTAAACAAACTATCACTACTAATACTACAAAATCAGTAAATACAACAGATAACAAAAGAAAGAAACGTCGCTCGCCCAACCCAAAACTAGGCAAGAGCATCATCATCTGAAGTACCTGAAAAATATAACAACGGTCCACCATCAGTGGCGAGTAACATAACTGACTCACCCTAATGGGAACACACATGTACATAGCATAAATCAAATGAACAACATCATTAAACAAAGTACGAGAACAACCCAAAACGTGAACTCGACTCAAACCAACCTAATCAACTATCTTTGGCGCAATCATTCATATTCTAGACCGGACTGTGCTCGTACGAACGCATCTTACGCGCTCGAACTTTCTACTATGTTCGGATTTGAGAATCTTACTCCCAAACCCCATGAAACCAATCTTACTGGAAATCCATGTCCCGTGAAACCAATCTTACTGGAACTCACGAAGATCACATAGTATGACTCCAACTAACCCAATACCGCGGATGGGTTAGGGGCAACGTCTTAACCCGAAAACTAAGAATCTTACTCTAAGTTTAGGGCGTCTAGAAATGAAATCAAGCTAATTACTTAATTAATTCATTTAATCATTTTAATCATGTTATCCATTTAATTACCTTAACTTAACTAAATTAAGTCCAAGAATTGCCTAAAGCCTAGATTCTTGAAATTAACTAGCTAAACATCGAAGTTATTCTCAAGAACTGCCTCTAGCCTTATTCTTGAGTCTAACCAATCATTATTCATTAATCTTTATTCATTCTTTAATCAACTCAATCCTAATCTTTAACTTTCTTTACTATTAAACCATTTTCTTTAACTTACAAGATTCAATCAAGAACTCATAAAGACTCATCAAGAACTCATAAAGAACTCATTCAAGATTCAAGATCTTCAATCAAGAACTCAATCAAGATTCAAGATCTTCAACCAAGAACTCATCCAATCATACCAACTACACGCATATCACCATCATCTTTTCGAAAATTTAGCAACTTATACTCATCCAAAACTCATCAAACTTTAACATAATATTCATGATCATAAAATAACATGGAATCAATCATAAAATCATAGAATTCATCATCAAAATATCATGAAAACCACATAGAAATTCAGATTAGAAACAACACATGAAATCATGAATAACCATTACTAATCAACCCAAACATACATTTAATTCATACTATAAACATAGTATACCAATTAAGTTGAGTTAGTATGTTACCTTTTTGAAGATTACACACAAATTCAACACACAAAAGCAGCCCGGAAACTAGTACCAAACACGGCACACAACACGGCACACACACACGAGCACCACCATGAGCACGGCTGTCCAGCACGGCAGCCCCACCACGAACACGCCTTGCACGGCCCGTCTGCACAGCAGCACCACCACGAGCACGGCCCACCCTCTCGAACAACACCACGGTCCACTCGAACAACCCCCACACGAACACGAACAAACCCGAACCAACGATCTTGGATAAAATAAATGGGTTTAGATTGTGTTTAGGCTACTTAAAGATCAATAGACTTTGAATCTTTAAGTTCAAGGTTAGAATTAATGATGAACAATTGATGGCTTGTTCATCAAAATGGCGTGAGGCATAGGCAAATGGGAGGGAGTTTTGTGTTGATTGAACTTTTGATGGCAAGAGTGTTAAAAAGGCAAAATGAGCAAAATGAATCTAATGGCTCACTAACCATTCCTATTTATAGAAATTAGTTAAGTGTGAAAGCAAGGCAAGTGGCAAAATCTTGCCATGCATCTAGAGAGGGCCGGCCAAGTGAGAGGAAAGGGCCAAATTTGGGCTTTCGTGATTAATTGGGCTAATTTGCGAAAACCGCATAATTAATCATGCAATAATTGTTTTGGCCCAAAATATTAAATAATTAATTAGAAAAATTAAATAATAAAAATTCTAATTAATTAAATAATAATCAACATAAATAATAAAAACTAAGAAATAAACATTTCGATTAAATCGAAATCATTCACATAAAATTAAAATAAATAGTTCAAAAATAAATTTGAACTAGCACATAACAAACATAAATACACATACATACCGGCAAAAATACCGATAAAATCTGGGTCATTACAAGATTGCACAATCAAATTTAAGATATGTGCACAACACCGCACATGCAAATACTTACCATCACATGGCAATGAAGTAGTTGAGAGCAAGTCATTCTTTAACAAATTCATCATAGCATCATTAGATGATGCATTGTCCACAGTTAAAGAAAAGGCTTTACCCTCTAACCCCCACTCCTTAAGCAAACCCAACACAAAAACATATATATCATGACCTTTATGGGGTGGGGGGAAATACCTAAAATTCAGAATACATGACTTAAGCACCCAATCATTGTCAATATAATGTGCAGTAAGCGTTAGATACCCTTGCTTAGTAATGGCAGACCAACAATCACAAGTGAAACAAATGCGACTATCTACAACAGCAAGTTTAGAACGCAAAGTACCTTTCAAGATGTCATGCTCTTCAACACAGTATTTTAAAATAGTATTTCGAGAAACATGTTGCACTTTAGGTTGCAAGTAAGAAATCATTTTCCTAAGCTTCTCATGTTCAACTATTCTTAAAGAATAAGAATGGAACATAATAGCTTCAGCAAAAAGACGGATAAAAACTTTTTGTTCAAAAGGAGCACCAACGTCAGGATTATCAGCAGAAAATTTCAAATATGCATCACAAGTTCTAAGATGAGAATTGGCATTAGAAGTACCATACCCTGATACAGCCTTATATTTGTGCTGACGACAATGCTTACAGAATGCATATTTAACATCCGGCTGGTCAGGATTACCGTCCTCACCCTTGAGAAGCCAAAACTCATAGTTTGCCCAAACTGGAGCCCTTCTGTTCTCTTCAATCTTAACCCATTCCCCTCTTTTTCGCTTAGAACTTGATTCAAGATCAACAACAACATTAGACTTTATTGTATCTTGATCAGCAACTGTGAATTTAATATAAAACATAATTAAAAAATTTCAAACTTTAATTTCTAAATATTAAATTATTCCAATAATATCACAAAAAACAAGGTAAAATATTACCTGATTCATTGGTAGGGGGGTGTGCTGCAGAGTGGGGAGAGATGGAGTTCTCCATTTTTTTATATTCAAAACTTCAAAATAGCATAAAAACCAAAACAAAATACATAAATGAAAATCTGAAAAATCCGGAAAATACAAAAATCTGGAAAATATAAAAACCAGAACACAATACAAAAAAATATACCAAAAATAAAATCTGGAAAATATAAAAACCAGAACACAATACAAAAAAATATACCAAAAATAAAATCTGGAAAATACAAAAAACCAGAACACAATACAAAAAAATATACCAAAAATAAAATCTGGAAAATACAAAAAACCAGAACACAATATGAACACCTATTTTTTTTTTTTTAAAAAAAAACACAGATCTGAGAAAATACGAAAAAAAAAACGAAATCCAAAAAATACCCAGAAAATAAAAAAAATATAAAAACAAAAACAAGAGTATAAAATTAAAATAAAATAAACAAATCTGAGAAGTTTTTTTCTAAAAAAAAACCCAGATCTGATAATAAACACGAAATTAGAAAAAAAAAATTAAAACGAAATTAAATACAAAAATGGAGAATACGAAAATATGAACGAAAATAAAAACAAGATGAACACCTATTTTAAAAAAAAAACACAGATCTGAGAAAATACGAAAATAAAAACAAAAAAACGAAAATAAAAACGAAATCCTAAAAATACCCATAAAATAAAAAAAAATATGAAAACAAAAACAAGAATATAAAAATAAAATAAAAAAAAAACAAATATGAGAAGTTTTTTTCTAAAAAAAAACCCAGATCTGAGAATAAAAATGTAAATACAAACAAAAATAAATACAAAAATGGAAAATACAAAAATACGAACGAAAATACAAAAATACGAACGAAAATACAAACAGTACAAGATGAACGATTTTTATTTTAAAAAAAAAACCAGATCTGAGAAAATATGAAAATAAAAACGAAAATACGAAAATAAAAAAAAAATCCAGAAAAGTAGTACGAAAATGGAGAAAAATCCATACATAATTTGAGAGAACAAAAAACAAACTCAAAAATAACCAAAACAAAAACAAGATGAACAAATTTAGAACAAAAAACGAAAAAAAAGAAAGAAATTCATACCTTAGAATGAAGCTGAGAAAATGAAACTGAAAGTCTGAGAGAATGAAACCAAGTGAGAGAGAGTTTGTCTTTCAGAGAATGAAACTGAGCAAATGAAATGAAAAGAAGAAAAAACGACACATAGTTGCTTGTCCGGAACAAGCTAGGGTTTGAAAGAAATAATTTAATCTTAGCCTTTGATTTTGGATGCTTTGATGATCCAATGGTTCATATTGATGATCCATGTTTTAGTTTTGCTTCAATCATAACCCTTGATTTCAATCATTTAAAGGTCTAGATTTATTCAGTTTATTGTAATTGGATTGAATTATAAATTTGCTACTTGTTTCACCTAGCTTTGTTTATTAAGTTATTGAAAGAACTATTAATTATTTAATTTTACTTACATATTAAATATATTGAAAATATTTTGTATTTTATTACCATTTTTTTCTTAAATAGTTTTATTGACAAAAATTATATTAATTAATCTTTTGAATTTTAAGTAATTTGAAAACTATTATTCTCAATTATATACATACAATAAAAATAATTATTTAAAATGCCCTGATATATTTATTAATCCCATCGATTAAAAAATTGTGGTCATTATCATCATTCTCATGGATTTAAGACATCATCATCGACTATGGTGGTCATCATCAGCATATTAAACGATATCGTAATGAAGTCAGTATATTAATTTATCATATCAATATAGCATCATTGTTATATGTTATCAATTTATCATATCAATATAGCATCTGTAATGACCCAGATTTTATCGGTATTTTTGCCGGTGTTTATGTGTGTATTTATGTGTTTATTTGCTAGTTCAGAATTTATTTTGAACTATTTATTTTAATTTTATGTGAATAATTTCGATTTAATCGAAATGTTTTATTTCTTAGTTTTTATTATTTATTTTAGTTATTATTTTATTAATTGGCCCAATTGAGACTTCAAGATGAAGCTGCCAGTTTTAAAGACGAGGCTTCAAGCTGCCGGTTTGGTCTTCATAAACTGCCGGTCCTGAACCTTGCAAGCTGGCAGTTCTATACTGCCGGTCTTGGAGCTTGCAAGCTGGCAGTTCTATACTGCCGGTCTTGGAGCTTGCAAGCTGGCAGTTCTATACTGCCGGTCTTGGACCTTGCAAGCTGGCAGTTCCATACCGCCGGTCTTGGACTTCACAAGCTGCCGGTTTTTGCATGATTAGTCATGTAAATTTAGTAATTTAGCCCAATGGATCACAAGGCCCATTTTGCTTCTCTTGGCCGGTTCTACAAAGGCATGGCAAGGCTTGCCACTTGCCTTGTGTTCACACCATGCTAGCTCTATTTATATGAGAGTTAGTGAGGCCCCTTACTCATTTTGCCATTCTACTTTGCCATCAACTTGCCAAGCACATAAACACTCTCTACTCTCTCCATTGCTCACGCCACTTTTGGTGATTGAACCTCCATTGTTCATCATCTTACCTTGCCCAAAAACTTAAAGATTCAAACATCATTGATCTTTAAGCATCCTAAACACAATCCTAAACACATTATTTCAACCAAGATCTTTTGTTGGGGGTTGTTTCCGGGTTGTTCGTGGGTTTGTTCGAGTGTGGCCGTGCGTGAAGGTTCGTGGTTGGGGCCGTGTTGCTGTGACCGTGCTGCTGTGCCGAGTTGCTAGGGCCGTGCAGTGGCCGTGTGTAGTGTTGCACTTGTGTGGTGTTCGTGTTCGAGTGGTGTGCAGAACCGTGTGCTCGCGTGTGTGCCGTGTGTGGTTCGAATTCTTGGACTGCATATTTGTGTGTTGATTTGTGTGTTGATCTTCATTAAGGTAACATACTAACTCAACTTAATTGGTAATACTATGTTTATAGCTTTGATTAAATGCATGTTTGGTTGATTGATGATGATTGATTCATGGTTTTAAAGATATATCTATAATCTGATTTTGAAGTGTTTTAATGGTGTTTTAATGGTGGATTTTCATATCCTAAGATTGTTTTATGATATTTTGGAAATCATGGTGTTTGGGTTTAAGTTTGTTGAATTTTGATAAAAAGATGTTGAAATTGCCGTGTGATAGTGATGATGTTCATGCGTGTATGTTGAGTTTGTTTGAGTTCTTGGTTGAAGTTCTTGAATCTTGATTGAGTTCTTGATTGAAGTTCTTGAATCTTGAATGGTTTCTTTATGAGTTCTTTAAGTAATAGATGAGTTTCTTGAGGTTCTTGATTGAGTTCTTTAGAGTTCTTGTTGAGGTTTGATGAGTTCTTTAAGAGTCTTGAAAATTAAAGAAAGATGTTGAAAGAGTTTTGAAAGTTAAAGATTTGGGATATGTTGATTAAAGAATGAGTTAAAGATTGATGATATGATGTTGGTTAGTCTCAAGAGTATGGCTATAGGCAATTCTTGGGTTAACTTCGATGATTTAGTTGATTGAATTCAAGAGTATGGCTTATTCTTGTTTTAATTAAACTATGATGATATGATGGGATGTTTAGCTTGATTTCTTTTCTAGACGCCCTTGACTTTGTGTATGGCTTATGCATAGTTTTTGGGTTAAGACGTTGCCCCTATTCCATCCGCGGTATTGGAATAGTCTTGGAGTCTCACTATGTTATTCCTAGTACGCTCAGATTTATTTGGGGATTAGGGACACGAATTTCCAAGTATGAAGTGGGTTCGTGGGATTTGGGTGTATGGCTTATGCCCGGTCCTGACATAGTAGAAGTTCGGTTGCGTAAGATGCTTCCGTACGAGCATAGTCCGGTCTAGAACTAGAATGATTGCACCTGAGTTAGATTTGAGTATAGAGATGTCGTATATTGAGGATGTCGAGTGATGAGATTGATTTTGGATTACGAGCTTGAGGTTGTCTCGTGTCTTCGAGGATTGTATGTGTGATGTTATTTGATTATTGCTATGTACTTGTGTATTCCCGTTAGGGTGAGTCAGTTATGTTACTCGCCACTGATGGTGGATATGTTGTGGTTTTTCAGGTACATCTGACGATGATGCTCTTGCTTAGCTTTGGGGTTGGGCGAGCGGCGCTTTGTGTGCTTTCTATTGTTTATTTCAGTTGTTTCTTAGCATTAGACTTGTTAGACGTTGTTTCAGGATTTATGATATACATTTGTTGTATAAGACTCTAGCATGTGGTTAGAGTTGCACCTTACTTTTGTTTTAGTACATTTGACTTTAGGATTTAGTTTTGTACAAAATTGTGGGTTATTGTACATCTTTGGTTTAATACTAATATTTTGAGGTATTAGTTTATTTTCTTAGTGTTGAGTTTTAGTTTTATAACTACTTGACTCGTCGGTTTCTTCCGCGCCGATTTAAGCGAGTCGGGTCGTTACAGTTGGTATCAGAGCCGAATAGGTTTAAGTGAAGTTTCTAGGAATTCGAGTTAAACCCGGGAGATGAGAGCTTTATTTCTCCCGAGTGATTAAACCATTTCTAGGATTTATGTGAAGGGAGAAGAGTTGGGTAGAAAGACCGGGATAGGATTCTTTCTATTTTTCTTTTTTTTTCTTATTTTTTTGTATGTATTTGGTGGGGTATTTTACTGACTTGCTATCTCTGTTATGTCTATTGTTGTGATGTCTTTTCAGCATGTCTACACCTCGCCGGGCGAGTACTGGACGACAGAGGTTGCGGGCACTCGAGGAGGCGATCCTTACTTTGGCGCACCATAGTCGTCAACCGCCGAATATGCAGTCGACGTTCGATCGTATCGCTCGTCATCGACCTCCGACTTACGACGGGGTTGCCGACCCCACCATTTTAGAGAGCTGGATCCGCGAGATGGGGAAGCTCTTCGACGCGACGTTTTGCCCCGATCACGAGAGGGTGCTGATCGCCGCATATTACCTACGTGGGGAGGCTGATAACTGGTGGACGTTAGCGAAGGACGCGTACCAGCCGTTGCATGCGATGTCTTGGACCGATTTTATCGATAAGGTTCAGGAGCGTTTCTACCCCGACGAGTTGCGGTGGCAGAAACAGGAGGAGTTTCTTACTCTTGCACAGGGTAAGATGTCAGTCCAGGCGTACACTGATCGATTCACGGAGTTATCGAGGTTCGCTACGTCTGTGGTTCCGTCGGAGAAGGATCGGGTCAAGCGCTACATCAAAAAGCTAGATCCGAGGATTCGAGTTCACGTGATCAGTAGTGGGGCGACGACGTTCCAGCAGGCCTATGATGTGGCACTCGAGATACAGTCATCGATTTCTGAGGAAGATTCGAGCAAGAAGAGAGCTCCGGTTCCGACGACTACAGCTTCGTTTAAGAAGCCCCGTTTCAGCGCACCTAGCAGTACCCCTCCGACCACGAGGTCGCATAAGGGTAATGGTGGTTCGAGTTGTCGAGGCTGTGGCAGAGACTTCCACCCAGGGAAGAAGTGCGACGGTTCTCCGATCACTTGCTTCACTTGTGGTAAGGTAGGCCACAAGTCTACGGTTTGTCCCGAGAGGAGGCCAGATTCAGAGGTTAAGCAGCTTCCAGCACCGACAAAGACCCCGGTGAAGAACCGAGTCTACTGTATGACTGAGGCGGAGGCCGAGGTTCAGCCCGACGTTGTATCAGGTAGATTTCTTGTCTCTGGTGTGTTAGCATTAGTCTTATTTGATTCTGGTGCTACTATTTCTTTTGTGGCTAGTAGTTTCGTCTCGAGGTCTAATCTTCGAGGCAGCCTTCCTGTTAGTTCAATTATTACTCTCCCTTCAGGAGAGGATTTTACTTGTCAGCGAGAGTTCCGAGGGGTGTCCATCGTGATAGCAGGGGAGCAAGCGACGGCCGATCTGAAAGAGTTCCCGCTGATGGAGTTCGACGTTATACTTGGTATGGACTGGCTATCGAGGTATCGAGCAATCATTCGCTGCCGAGATCAGTCAGTGACATTCCGAGGATCTCAGGGCAACCGAGTTACCTACTCTGGGTTCGTCCTTAAGAAAGGAGTAAAGGTAATCTCTGCCTTGAAAATGAGGAAGCATCGCCAGAAGGGCGATATGGTGTATTTATGTCAGGTACGAGACTTGACTAATGAGTCTCTGTTGGACGATATACCTGTAGCGAGGGATTTCAGAGACGTATTTCCTGACGAGCTACCAGGCGTTCCACCGGAGCGCGACGTCGAGTTTCATATCGACTTGGTACCCGGGACAGCGCCGATCTCGAAGGCACCGTACCGGATGGCACCGTCTGAGTTATTGGAGTTAAAGACACAACTCCAGGATTTGATCGATAAGGGCTTCATTAGGCCGAGTGTTTCTCCATGGGGAGCTCCTGTGCTCTTCGTGAAGAAGAAAGATGGTAGTATGCGCCTGTGCATAGACTACCGAGAGTTGAATCGGGTGACTATCAAGAATAAGTACCCATTGCCTAGGATTGAGGACCTGTTTGATCAATTGCGAGGAGCAGGAGTGTTTTCAAAGATAGATCTTCGGTCTGGATATCATCAGATTCCAGTCAAGAAGGAAGACATCCCGAAAACTGCTTTTCGTACTAGATACGGCCATTACGAGTTCGAGGTGATGCCCTTTGGCCTCACTAATGCGCCAGCCGTGTTCATGGACCAGATGAACCGGACGTTTCACCACTTACTCGACAAGTGCGTCGTAGTATTTATAGATGATATCTTGATCTATTCTAGAGATGAGTCCGAGCATACGGAACATCTCCGGATGGTACTCGAGATATTGAGGAGTCATAAGTGGTTCGCGAAACTCTCCAAGTGTGAGTTCTGGCTTCGCGAAGTAGCCTTCCTAGGTCATGTGATTAGCAAAGAAGGCATTAAAGTAGACCCAGCTAAGATTAAGGCTGTGGTAGATTGGAGTAGCCCGACAAATGTGGCGGAGGTTCGTAGTTTTCTGGGTTTGGCTGGATACTATCGACGATTCGTCCAGGACTTCTCCAAAATAGCTAGACCGATGTCTAGTCTCCTGCAAAAGGAGGTTCGATTCGTTTGGACAGAAGCTTGCGAGCAAGCATTTCAGGAGTTGAAACAGAGATTAGTCTCTGCTCCGATTCTTACTCTTCCAAACGATGAAGAGGGCTTCGAAGTCTATAGTGATGCTTCGAAGAGTGGCTTAGGTTGTGTGCTCATGCAGGGTGGGAAGGTCATCGCTTACGCATCGAGACAGCTGAAGGTGCACGAGCGTAACTATCCTACGCATGACTTGGAGTTAGCAGCTGTAGTGTTCGCGTTGAAAATATGGAGGCACTATCTCTATGGTGGTTCGTGTAGAGTATTCACGGATCATAAGAGTCTCAAGTACATCTTCACTCAGAAAGACCTCAATATGAGGCAGAGGCGGTGGCTTGAGTTGATTAAGGACTACGACCTGACGCTCAACTATTGCGAGGGCAAAGCGAATTTGGTTGCAGATGCGCTAAGCCGCAAAAATCGCTTGAGCTTCAGTAGAAGCCGTGGTTCCGTCAGACTTCGTCTGACATCGATGAGTGCTGAACCTGATTTAATTCAGGAAATGCGTGAGGGTCAGCAGAACGACCCACAGCTTGCTAGGATTCGAGAGGTTATACGGCAAGGTAAAGCCGTTGGTTTCACGATCTCTTCTGATGGTAGTATGCACTTCCGAGGGAGATGGTGTGTACCGGACTGTTCTGATCTTAGGAACAGGATCATGTCCGAGGCACATAACTCGCCTTATTCGGTTCATCCCGGTGGTAATAAGCTTTACCAGGATCTCAAGGGCCAGTTCTGGTGGCCCAAGATGAAGAAGGATGTAGCAGAGTTTGTTGCTCGATGTCTGACCTGTCAGAAGGTCAAGATTGAGCATCAGAGACCAGGAGGTCTATTACAGCCACTACCTATTCCGACCTGGAAGTTTGAGTCTGTTTCTATGGACTTTGTAGTGAGCTTACCCACTTGCAATGGCTTGAATGCTATTTGGGTCATTGTGGATAGGTTGACTAAGGTCGCTAGATTCATTCCGATAAAAATGACCTGGTCGATGGAGCGTCTAGCTGAGGCGTATACTCAGGACATAATCCGACTTCACGGAGTTCCGAGGGAGATTGTTTCTGATCGAGATCCGAGGTTTCTATCTCGTTTCTGGAAATCAGTTCAGGAAGCCTTTGGGACGAAATTGAAGTTGAGCACCGCTTTTCATGCAGCGACTGATGGTCAGACTGAGAGGACCATCCAGACTTTGGAGGATATGCTTCGAGCATGCACTCTGGAGTATCATCAGTCTTGGGTGCGTATGCTTTGCTTGGTAGAGTTCTCCTATAATAACAGCTATCACTCTAGCATTGAGATGGCTCCGTACGAGGCCCTGTATGGCAGGAAATGTCGGAGTCCGATTTGCTGGAATGATATCAGTGATACTGTGGCTTTAGGACCTGAGATGGTACGCGATACTATCGAGAAGGTTCGAGTCATTCGGTCTAAGATGCAGGCCGCTCAGAGTCGTCAGAAATCTTACGCCGATAATCGACGTAGACCACTGGCTTTTGAAGTAAGTGACAAAGTCTTGCTTAAGGTTTCACCTTTCAAAGGAGTTGTACGCTTTGGTCAAAAGGGTAAACTTCGACCGAAATATGTGGGACCTTACGAGATACTAGAACGAGTTGGGGAGGTGGCTTATCGATTGGCATTACCACCTAGTCTGGCTAATGTTCATGACGTATTTCATGTTTCCCAGCTAAGGAAATATGTACATGATCCTACTCATATAATCTCAGTGGATCCGGTCGTAATCGAGCCGAATCTGACTTATGAGGAGCGACCCGTCCAGATCTTGGATCGGGAGGAGAGGACCCTGCGGCGTAAGCAGGTACCGCTTGTCAAGGTGTTGTGGAGAAATCAACACCATGAAGAAGCGACTTGGGAGACGGAAGCGTCTATGCGGCAGAAGTACCCTGAGCTTTTCGATGGGGAGCGATCTCCTGCACCTTGAAATTTCGGGACGAAATTTCTTTAAGGAGGGGAGGTTGTAATGACCCAGATTTTATCGGTATTTTTGCCGGTGTTTATGTGTGTATTTATGTGTTTATTTGCTAGTTCAGAATTTATTTTGAACTATTTATTTTAATTTTATGTGAATAATTTCGATTTAATCGAAATGTTTTATTTCTTAGTTTTTATTATTTATTTTAGTTATTATTTTATTAATTGGCCCAATTGAGACTTCAAGATGAAGCTGCCAGTTTTAAAGACGAGGCTTCAAGCTGCCGGTTTGGTCTTCATAAACTGCCGGTCCTGAACCTTGCAAGCTGGCAGTTCTATACTGCCGGTCTTGGAGCTTGCAAGCTGGCAGTTCTATACTGCCGGTCTTGGACCTTGCAAGCTGGCAGTTCCATACCGCCGGTCTTGGACTTCACAAGCTGCCGGTTTTTGCATGATTAGTCATGTAAATTTAGTAATTTAGCCCAATGGATCACAAGGCCCATTTTGCTTCTCTTGGCCGGTTCTACAAAGGCATGGCAAGGCTTGCCACTTGCCTTGTGTTCACACCATGCTAGCTCTATTTATATGAGAGTTAGTGAGGCCCCTTACTCATTTTGCCATTCTACTTTGCCATCAACTTGCCAAGCACATAAACACTCTCTACTCTCTCCATTGCTCACGCCACTTTTGGTGATTGAACCTCCATTGTTCATCATCTTACCTTGCCCAAAAACTTAAAGATTCAAACATCATTGATCTTTAAGCATCCTAAACACAATCCTAAACACATTATTTCAACCAAGATCTTTTGTTGGGGGTTGTTTCCGGGTTGTTCGTGGGTTTGTTCGAGTGTGGCCGTGCGTGAAGGTTCGTGGTTGGGGCCGTGTTGCTGTGACCGTGCTGCTGTGCCGAGTTGCTAGGGCCGTGCAGTGGCCGTGTGTAGTGTTGCACTTGTGTGGTGTTCGTGTTCGAGTGGTGTGCAGAACCGTGTGCTCGCGTGTGTGGTTCGAATTCTTGGACTGCATATTTGTGTGTTGATTTGTGTGTTGATCTTCATTAAGGTAACATACTAACTCAACTTAATTGGTAATACTATGTTTATAGCTTTGATTAAATGCATGTTTGGTTGATTGATGATGATTGATTCATGGTTTTAAAGATATATCTATAATCTGATTTTGAAGTGTTTTAATGGTGTTTTAATGGTGGATTTTCATATCCTAAGATTGTTTTATGATATTTTGGAAATCATGGTGTTTGGGTTTAAGTTTGTTGAATTTTGATAAAAAGATGTTGAAATTGCCGTGTGATAGTGATGATGTTCATGCGTGTATGTTGAGTTTGTTTGAGTTCTTGGTTGAAGTTCTTGAATCTTGATTGAGTTCTTGATTGAAGTTCTTGAATCTTGAATGGTTTCTTTATGAGTTCTTTAAGTAATAGATGAGTTTCTTGAGGTTCTTGATTGAGTTCTTTAGAGTTCTTGTTGAGGTTTGATGAGTTCTTTAAGAGTTTTGAAAATTAAAGAAAGATGTTGAAAGAGTTTTGAAAGTTAAAGATTTGGGATATGTTGATTAAAGAATGAGTTAAAGATTGATGATATGATGTTGGTTAGTCTCAAGAGTATGGCTATAGGCAATTCTTGGGTTAACTTCGATGATTTAGTTGATTGAATTCAAGAGTATGGCTTATTCTTGTTTTAATTAAACTATGATGAAATGATGGGATGTTTAGCTTGATTTCTTTTCTAGACGCCCTTGACTTTGTGTATGGCTTATGCATAGTTTTTGGGTTAAGACGTTGCCCCTATTCCATCCGCGGTATTGGAATAGTCTTGGAGTCTCACTATGTTATTCCTAGTACGCTCAGATTTATTTGGGGATTAGGGACACGAATTTCCAAGTATGAAGTGGGTTCGTGGGATTTGGGTGTATGGCTTATGCCCGGTCCTGACATAGTAGAAGTTCGGTTGCGTAAGATGCTTCCGTACGAGCATAGTCCGGTCTAGAACTAGAATGATTGCACCTGAGTTAGATTTGAGTATAGAGATGTCGTATATTGAGGATGTCGAGTGATGAGATTGATTTTGGATTACGAGCTTGAGGTTGTCTCGTGTCTTCGAGGATTGTATGTGTGATGTTATTTGATTATTGCTATGTACTTGTGTATTCCCGTTAGGGTGAGTCAGTTATGTTACTCGCCACTGATGGTGGATATGTTGTGGTTTTTCAGGTACATCTGACGATGATGCTCTTGCTTAGCTTTGGGGTTGGGCGAGCGGCGCTTTGTGTGCTTTCTATTGTTTATTTCAGTTGTTTCTTAGCATTAGACTTGTTAGACGTTGTTTCAGGATTTATGATATACATTTGTTGTATAAGACTCTAGCATGTGGTTAGAGTTGCACCTTACTTTTGTTTTAGTACATTTGACTTTAGGATTTAGTTTTGTACAAAATTGTGGGTTATTGTACATCTTTGGTTTAATACTAATATTTTGAGGTATTAGTTTATTTTCTTAGTGTTGAGTTTTAGTTTTATAACTACTTGACTCGTCGGTTTCTTCCGCGCCGATTTAAGCGAGTCGGGTCGTTACAGCATCATTGTTATATATTATCAATTTATCATAACTCATCAGTATCATTATCAATTCATTGTTTTTATTTTTGTTAATAACATTATCAAATTATCATGACTCATTAATATCGTAATCATCACTCATCAGTGTCATTATCAATGTCCATGACCATATAGAATAGTTATTACCATGTCACCATCATCCATGTCATCATCATCCATCACCATTCATATACATCATCACACATCACCATTATCATCACCCATTATTATCCATCTCCATCCATCATCAATCTTATTACCATTATTCCATTGTTATTACCATGAAATGGGCAAAGTGGCAACGTAATGGCGCATCAATCAACAATCACCATCGACATATTAATTAAGGATTTCACACAAATAATAGAAACATTTGCTCGAGCAGTCAAGGATTATCTACATTTTATGGATAATTCATTATCTGGGTGATACATATAGTATGACTGCATTCTAAATAATACAATTGTATATAATAGTATGATATTAAGTTATATTAGTATGATACTTTGTCTTAATAGTTAATATTATATGATGTCTTGTTTTTACAGTATGATTTAATGATATAACAATGTGATGTATTGTCTATAGTGTATGATGATGGTGTTATATACTATCAAATTAAAGATAGTATGCATTCTAGTATATGGCTACAATATTATATGTTTTGTTGATTTTATAGTATGATTTATTTATAGAATAGTATATTAGTATGATGTATTGAGCATATTCTGCATATATAGTATCATGATGGATTGATGGTAATTGATGATGATGATGATGATGATGATGATGATGATGATGATGATAATGTAACACCCCGTCCTTAAAAACAGAGGATACAAGCGGAAGATAAGACACTGGACGGGAATGTCACTTAAGTTCTAAGAAAACATAACCCAAAAGAAATCAATAAAGTCCGATTAAAGAAAGTCCAATACCATTACAAGTCCAAAGTACGAGATATAAACACATGTACATAAGTCTAGAAATCAAAACTACTTAAACAGAAATCATAAAGTAGGGAATTCTGGCCATGCCATACAAACTAGGATAGCTAAACTAATGGAAAGGATCCCTAATACCAATCCTCACACACACACACCGCCCAAACCGTTACAATCCTGCGGTCAATCAGCATCTGAAAAATGAATACAACTCCACTGTCAGTGGCGAGTAACTAACAGTTCTCCCCAACATAGAAAACACAAGTTCAGAATCATAGATCAGGGAGTCAAATCAATATACATAAATAACATGAAGCATTCAAGTCATTCAATACAAACAACCATCACTTACCATAACCTCGTCCATAACCCACCTGCAGAACCAATTAGTACAATACAATATTACATCAAACATATGCTTCATCCAAAAGATAAAAAATCCAATAACATCTCAATAAAACTATTATAACACAAAAGAACCCAAATTCACAGATAAGTGTTATGAACACAATTAAATCCCAACTCCCCAAATCAATACATATACTGAAGACGAAATGACCACTAGTGGTATCCCGCGGTACCACTCCTAAAGTACGTTAGATAGATGCCCAAAATATGGACTTACACTACCAATGATAAACACAAGCAATTGTAATTGTAGATGGAACGATCGCTAGTGGTATTCCGCAGTACCACTTCCTAAGGTTGTCAGGTAGATGCCCAAAATATGGACTTACACTACAAACAATCAACACGAAGTCGATTGTATCTAAGATTGGCCAAATCTCCCGGTGCCGGACGGACGCCCAAAATATGGTCTTACATACACCTCCCGAACTCCCGGACGACAACAATTAACCCAGATAAATAAATATTGTTCTTGGATTCCGCAGCCCAAGAAACATAACTGATCTAACCATTGAATTCCGCAGCCCAATGGCTCCAACTAACAATTATAAATAACCTCCTAGACACATGTATGATAAAATACATCGTTCTTATTTACTCATTCCAAATCCCACTTTATTTGCTGATAAAACCCAAAATTATAACTTCCATTATCCACCCACAACTAACATGTGCCCAATACTTAGTCAAATTTAAATTCCAAAATAATATTTTAATCATTTAAACACTCAAAATAAGCAACAAGTAACTTAGACAAACTCATCGCAAAAATATCAATTCCAACCAAACTTGTACCCAAACAATTCCTATTAATTAGTAACCATTTAAAACATAATTAAGGGTCAAAATACATCAATAAAACATTATTTTCGACCATACAAAAGTGTTGTCCAGAATTAACCAACACCAAAATCATCATCAAAACTTATTCAAGATTAATCAAACTTGCACAAATAATTCTATAATTTATCAAGGACATAACCAAGCATAGTTTAAGCCCGAAATAAAATTAAAAATATGTCATACACCATCGCATACCACACGGCCAGTAGCTCCATTCCAGAAAAATAGTTACACAAAAATTGTTACAAGTTACTAAAGTAATTCAATAAATCCTAAATTCATTAATTCAACAACTATGCATGATTAAACTTAAAAATCACGATATTAACCCATAAAAACAGAATATATTAAGGCTAAAAATATAGAATGATATCACTAAAAATTTGGGCAGCATTTCGCCTAAAAATTGGACTAAAGCGAAATTCGCCAACAATTCATTAAAACACTTTTACAACAAATCATTGAATAGATTACCAACATAAATCATAAACCATTATTTTAGCCTAAAAGCATACAAAAATTCAGATTATATAATCACATATATCACACAAAAATTTCATGAAATAAGTTGTACAAAATTTCTCACAACAATTATAATAATTAATAAATTGTGCATAAAACTCCAACTAATTTATTCATGAAAATTTCACACCAATATAATCTAAAAATAACTTCTGAAAATACTCTAAAACACACAAAAATTCAGAATAAAAATAATTACATAATTCCATGTTAAATCCAAATTTTAAGGCTAAAATCAACACAAAATAGTCTAGTTTGTTTCTAATCAATTCCTTACATAATTTTAACCCAAATATTATCGTTGTAATGACCCAGATTTTATTGGTATTTTTGCCGATAACTATGTGTGTTTATGTATGTTGTTGTGTTAGTTCAAATTTATTTTGAACTATTTATTTTTATTTTATGTGAATAATTTCGATTTAACTCGAAATATTTATTTTCAGTTTTTATTATTTATGTTAATTATTATTTAATTGATTAGAATTTTATTATTTAATTTTCTAATTAATTATCTAATATTTTGGGCCAAATCGATTATTGCATGATTAGTCATGCGGTTTTTGCAAATTAGCCCAATTAATCACGAGAGCCCATTTTTAGGCCCAATTAGCCCTCTTGGCCGGTTTTCCTAAGGCATGGCAAGGCTTGCCACTTGCCTTGTGTTCACACCTTGACTCACTCTATAAATAGATGAGTTAGTAAGGCTTAAACCTCATTTTGCTCATTTGCCATCTAATGCACTTGCCATCAAAGTTCAATCACCAAAACTCCCTCCACTTTCTCCTTGCCTCACGCCATTCATGAGCAATTGAAGCCATCAATTGTTCATCATCTTTCTTAACCCAAAACTTAAAGATTCATACCCTATTGATCTTTAAGTAACCTAAACACAATTTAAACACAATTATTTTATCCAAGATCGTTGGTTCGGGTTGGGTTTTGATCGTGCTCGTGTAGAGGGCCGTGTGTGTGCAGCCGTGTGTGCGAGTGGTGCAGCGTGGTGGTACCGTGCAGGTGCAGCCGTGTGGTGTGCAGCGGCCGTGCGTGGTGCAGTGGGCAGAGGCTGTGCAAGGCCGTGTGTGGGTGTGCTCGTGTGAGTGCAACTCGTGGAGGCCGTGCGTGTTGCTTGTTCCGTGTGGGTGTCTAGTTTCGGGTTGCATATTTGTGTTGAATTTGTGTGTAATCTTCAATAAGGTAACATACTTTCTCAACCTTTTTGGTATACTATGTCTATAGTATGAATTAAATGCATGTTTGGGTTGATTGATGATGAATATCCATGATTTCATGTATAATTTCTAAATCTGATTTTTATGTGTTTGTATGGTGTTTTGATGGTGATTTTTCATGATATTATGATTGATTATATGTTGTTTTACGATCATGAACATTATGTTAAAGTTTGATGAATTTTGGATGAGTAAAAGTTGGATTTTCGATTGAATTATGATGATGATATGCGTGTAGTATGAACATGTTGAATGAGTTCTTGGTTGAAGTTCTTGAATCTTGATTGAGTTCTTGATTGAAGATCTTGAATCTTGAATGAGTTCTTTATGAGTTCTTTATGATTTCTTTGAGTTCTTTATGAGTTCTTGATGAGTCTTTATGAGTTCTTGGTTGAGTCTTGAAAGTTAAAGAAAGAGGTTTAAATGATAAAGAAAGTTAAAGAAAGTGTCTGATATGATTAAAGAATGATTATAGAATGATGATTTATGATTGGTTAGACTCAAGATTAAGGCTAGAGGCAGTTCTTGAGAATAACTTCGATGATTTAACTAGTTAATTTCGAGAACCAAGGCTAGAGGCAATTCTTGAACTTAATTTAGTTATGTTGGGATATAAAATGAATAATATGATTAAAATGGTTAAAGATTTAATTAATTAATTAGCTTGAATTCATTTTTAGACGCCTGATACTTTGAGTAAGATTCATTGTATTCGGGTTAAGACGTTGCCCCTATTCCATCCGCGGTATTGGGATAGTTGGAGTCATACTATGTGATCTTTGTGAATTTCCAGTAAGATTGGTTTCACGGGACATGGATTTCCAGTAAGATTGGTTTCATGGGGTTTGGGAGTAAGATTCTCAAATCCGAGCATAGTAGAAAGTTCGAATGCGTAAGATGCGTTCGTACGAGCACAGTCCGGTCTAGAATATGAATGATTGCGCCAAAGATAGTTGTTTAGGTTGGTTTGAGTCGAGTTCACGTGTGGGTTGATCTTGTACTCTGGATTATTGATATTGATTATTTGATTTGTGCTATGTACATGTGTATTCCCATTAGGGTGAGTCAGTTATGTTACTCGCCACTGATGGTGGACTGTTGTATATTTTTCAGGTATTTCTGATGACGATGCTCTTGCTTAGCTTTGGGTTGGGCGAGCGACGTTTATTGTTTTTGTTGTTTGATGTATTTTCTATTACTGTTGTTTTAGATGATATTGGAGTATTGTATGGACTCTTTTAGTTTGTTTATAACTCTGATATGTAGTTGGAGTTTACTCGTATTTTAGTATTTCTAGTTTGACTTTTGGACTAGTTTATGTACAAACTTGTGGGTATTTGTACTTTTGTGGTTTAATAATAATGTTTGAGGAATTAGTTTATTTCTTAAGTATTTTAAGTTGTAGTTTTTAACTATTCGACTCGTCGGTTTCTTCCGCGCCGATTTAAGCGAGTCGGGTCGTTACAATCATCCTAAACTATATGATTTCTAGATTTGAGATAGTGTTAGTTACCTTGATATTTGGATTAGAAACTTGAAGAAAAGATCATATAAAATTGCCCATAACTCAAAGAATACCCTTTGCTCTTCTTGTAACCTTTAGAGAAAACTAGTGAGGAGTTGTTAGGTGCTTTAGGAGAGAATGAGGCAGCAAAAAAAGCAGTAAAATGTGGGTTTTATAGTCGTGTAAAACAAGGGGGAAATGGTAGATATTAGGCTTTTCATTAGCCACCATAATTGAGTTGTTAAATGGGGTGTTTATGGTGATTAAGGGTGACTTAATGGGGAGTTACTAGCAACTAATGAGTAAGCCAAGGGTTGCACAAATCCTCCTTTGTCACTTGATATGGCCGGCCAACACTTATAACATTCTACAAGTTTTGGTCGGTCCAATTCCTCAATGTACATACTCAAAAACACTAATTCCGAAGTTACGACGACAAAATAAATATTTACGGTCAAAATATATAAAATAAATTTGTATATATATATATATATTATTGAAAAATAATAATTATACTTATCTCAAATCATGAAGGTTATCACAAAAATTCCGTTTTAGATACATATATTTATGATTATTTTAAATATTATGTTTAAATAAAGAAAACGTATAAAAGTAAACAATTAAATAATTAAATATTACACAAAAATATATTCACGTAAATAAAGCACGCAAATATGAGGGTATTACATCCCAAAGATTTTCAAACTAAATAGTTCTATATATATGTAACAGCCCTGATTTTATAGGTATTTCTGTCGTATGTTTATGTGTATTTATGTGATGTTATGTATGGTTCAAATTTAGTTTTGAACTATTTATTTTATTTTACGTGAATAATTTCGATTAAATTTGAATTATTTTATTTTAATCAATAATTAATTATTTTATTATTATTTAATTAATTAGAATTTTATTATTTAATTTTCTAATTAGTTATTTAATATTTTTGGGCTAAATCGAATTAAGCATGATTAATCATGCAATTTTTGTAAATTAGCCCAATTAATCACGAGAGCCCAATTTGGCCCATTTTGGCTTGAGAAAATCGGCCCCCTTGTGTGCATGACAAGGATTTGTCACTTGCCTCATGTTCACACCTTAACTAACCTCTATATATAGGAGGGTTAGTAAAGCTTGAGGACCCTTTTGCTCATTTGCCAACTTAAGCACTTGCCATCAAAAGTTCAAAACACAAAACTCCCTCCATTGCTTATAGTCACACGCCATTTTTGATGATTGAACACCCAACCATTGTTCATCATCCAAACTCTTCCAAACTTAAAGATTTGATTACTTTTGATCTTTAAGTGACTTTTAATACAATAATCTCCTTAATTTCCAATCAAGAATTCTAGTTCGGGTTTGGATTTTGGGGTTGCTCGTGTGGGTTGTTCGTGGTTCAAGTGGTGGTGCACGGTGGTGGTTTGTGCTCGAGTGGTGGTTCGTGTGCCGTGGCCGTGCAGCAGGGCCGTGTGAAGAGGTGGTTCGTGGTCTAGCCATGGTGGTGCTCGTGCAAGCCGTGGTGGTGTTCGTGCAAGCCATGCCCAAGACCGTGCCGTGTCCGTGTAGTTGGGCCGTGTATTTTCACTTCCGGGCAGCAAGTTTTCGTGTATTAATTTGTGTAATCTTCAATAAGGTAACATACTTTCTCAACTTGATTGGTATACTATGATCCATAGTATAGATTAAATGCATGGATTAGTTTATGTTGAAGTCTTGACATGTTTATGTGTATGAAATGTAAATCTGATTTTTAAGTGATTTCATGATGATTTTAAGTTTTAAAATGATGATTCTATGATTGATTATGTTAGTATTAAGTTTATGTTTATCATGTTTAAGTTTGGTGAATTTTGGATGCTAGAAAGTTGATAATTTCATGTGTTGAATTGGGTTGAAAGTATGCGTGTATTTTGATGATTTGGGATGAGTTCTTGATTCTTGAATGAGTTCTTGATTGAAGATCTTGAATCTTGGATGAGTTCTTGATGAGTTCTTTAAAGTTCTTTATGAGTTCTTGATTGAGTCTTAAAAGTTAAAGAAAGTTAAAGAAAAGGTTAAAGAAAGTTATAAGATGTTATAAGATGTTTGGTTTACATGTTATTTCTTGAGTCAAGGCGTAAGATGCAACTTAAGAAGTAACTAAGAATGTAAACTTCGGATTAAAGAGTTAAAGATTTTAAAGATTAGCTTGATTTCGCTATTAGACGCCTAAATCGTAGAGTAAGATTCTATGTTTTTGGGTTAAGACGTTGCTCCTATCCTAACCGCGGTATTGGGATAGTGATTACCACTATGTCGTCTTTGACATGGATTTCCAGTAAGATTGGTTTCATGGGGTTGGGAGTAAGATTCTCAATCATGGCATAGTTGGAAAGTTCGTTCGCGTAAGATGCGTTCGTACGTGCGTAGTCCGGTCTAGTATGCGAATGATTGCGCCAAAGTGAACATTGGTTAAGTTGTCGAGTCAAGTATGATTATTTGCTATTATTCGTATGATTTGATATTATGATTTAGGTTGTTTGATTTATGATATGTTCATGTGTATTCCCGTTAGGGTGAGACAGTTATGTTACTCGCCACTGACAGTGGACTGTTGTTTACTTTTCAGGTAATTCTGATGATGAGGTTCTTGCTTAGCTTTGGGTTGGGCGAGCGCCGATGTTGTTATATAGTTTTAGTACTGTTATTTTATGATTTTGGTTAGTTTTGAACTATAGTAGTGGTACTTGTATACTTTACTATAACTCTGATATGTATTTGGAGTTACGTATGTTAGTAGTAGTAGTTTGACTTTTGGGATTAGTTGTGTACAATCTTGTGGGTAATTGTACTTTTTGGTTTAGTAAATATAATCATTTTGAGGTTTGTTTTTAATTTTAAGTATTTTAGTTTGTTAGTTCTGACTATTCGTCTCGTCGGAGTCTTCCGCGCCGGTTTAAGCGAGTCGGGTCGTCACATATATTTGGAGATTAATTAGTAAAAATAAATCGGTGGTAAAATTTTATCAAATAAATTAACATATTTCAAAAATAGAAAATTTTTATTGTTGAAAACAAAAATAGAATATTAATTTAAAGTAGAATCCTTTCTCCAAAAATAACTTGGCGCCCAAAATTCATTTCAAAAATTTTATTTCAAAATTTAGTTATCGAAAATGAATAAATAATTTTTTTATTATTTAAATCACAAAATTGGTTAATTTTAAAAGAAGTAATAATGTGGGGTGTTGCAAATAATAATAAAGAGTAATAATGTCTGATCTGATCTGATTTGACTAAGTCTGATCTGATTACTGTAGCTTTTAAGTCTAAAAGAACAGGGCCTAAATCACACAAATGGTTATCTAAATGATCAATGCCATTTTTTGCAGTGTGCAAAAAATCAACTGTACAGAGCCTAAATGATAGTGTTTTTTTCATATTTAAAAGAAATTTATATTAGGGGTCTCATTTTCATATTTAGAAATTAGAACAGGATACCAAAATTTTGTAGGACAACCTTATAAATGATAATTTTTTTTTTTATTTTTTATAACAAAATTAGCAGATGGGCAATTCATTCTTCATCTTCATCATCACTAGAACGAAAAATTCAAATCAATAATCCGACATTTCTCAAGTCTTCTCATATTGGTCCAACCTTTTAAAATTTTCAAAAATTCCAACTATGTAACATTGATTTAGGCCCTGTTCTTTAGGACTGATCTGATCTAATCTGATTAGGTGGAGTATTATTTTGTGAGAGTATAAAATTAAAACAAAGCTGAACTGGTCTGATCTGATCTGAAAAAGTCTGATCTAATCTGATCTGAAAAAGTCTGATCTGATCTGATTAGATTACTATAACTTTTAGGTCCAAAAAAAACATGGCCTTAATTAGTTAGCTAATAAGTTAGTTAGTAGCGTGTTATGAAATGTCACTCTTTTGATTAAAAGGAACATCATTTTTGCACTCTTGAAAAGTTAAATGAAACTCATAAGAAGAGAATCATTTTTCTCCACCTACCTCATACTTTTCTTTCTAAATTCAGGATATATATACCTTATATATCATCATGTTGAACCCCATTATTGTATTGCACTCAGTTTTTTTTTTTTGGTTTCTTCACATGTCAGGCACAAAGTTCAGTAACACCTATAAAAAGGAGGAAAAATGTGTTTCTTTTCTTGGACATTAGGATCCTATGTGAATCTTAATGTAGAGATGAAATTAAGTTCTTTTATATTCTGAAGGAATCCCAAAAGCAGATCATTATGTCAACCATCAAAGTGACACCATGATCCTAATATAAATTTTACACCAATAATTCCAAAGTGCATTGGCCATTAGTTACTCAGAATGAGAACATTTCTGAGTAACTAATAGATGATATTTACGACGAGAATTTCCATTGTAAAAATCTAACCCCATCATAGAAAAGAGGTTATAAGTGATTTTTTCCATCGTAAAAAATATGACATCTTCCTATAAATGGGGTCGGGATTTAAATGATCTTTTCCGTCGCAATCACGTCTTAAATGAGTTAATATTAAATTATTAATAGAGTTTGGATTAGGTAGGTGAATTTTAATAACGGACTCAAAATTTGTCATAAAAGATCTACTTAATATTTAGGTCCCTTATTAACGTATACTGTCGTTAATGGGTCAATTTTTTGTAGTTGTTATTTGTTGTTCAACGAAAAAGGAAAAATAAATGAAGTAATAAATGAATTAAATAAAGGAAAATTTGGAAATAAACCCCATTAACTTTCCTCATTCTAAAAATAACTCACAGAAACTTTTTTTTATTTTATTTAACTCTCAGAATGTACCCAACGTTATTCAAATCACTCTCAATTCTTAGCAAGTGTTAAAACCTCTGTTATGTGGGGTCCATATTTAAGTTTATATAGCTGTCTTAACTCATTTCAATTGTTAAATTCATTTCTCACAAGAGCAAAACAACGATCAAAATCACTCCTCTCTAAAAGTTGCATTCGATCAATTCTCCTTTAAAAATAAAATCTTTAGTGCCACAATCTTCTTCCAAATCAGGTAGATATGATATCTTAAGTTTTAATTTCAAGAGTTAGGGTTTGTAAATACTCAATTACAGCATGAAATTTGCGTCTAGGGTTTTTATGTTTGTGATTTTTGGGGTAAATTGCGAAATTCGTTTAGGGTTTTAATGTTTTGGGGTAAATTGTTAAGTTTTGTTCTTCTTGCCGTTTGCACTAATTACTTCCTTATTTCAGGTTTTTTTCAAGTAAAACTAACAATTTGGAGTGAGAAAGCTGATTAATTCGAAGAGAAGAGGAGGAAAAGTTGAGTATTTTGAAGAGAGAGACTAATTTTGGTCTGAATTGAAGAGAGAGAGGATGGTTATTGGGGTAATTAGTGCTAGGAGCTAGATCTGGGTCCCACATAACAGAAGTTTTAACATTTGCTAAGAATTGGGGGTGATTTAAATAATGTTAGGTAAATTCTAGGGGTTAAATACAATAAAAAAAAAGTTTTTAAGAGTTATTTTATAAATGAGGTAAGTTACTGAAGGTTATTTTTAAATTTTCCATAAATAAATTATGGCTTTCAATGAGAACAAAAAATTTAAACTACGAGTAAACAAATTGTAGTCTAGCTAGTAGCTACCGTATAGTGTATAGTTCATTAGTTTGAATGGCCATCAAAGCCCAATTACTTACAACTAAGCATGAATTACAAGAGCTACTTGGCCCAATCATAGAGTAAAAATGGCTAGTGCAATAACTAGGCTAAACCCCTTGCAATGAGGTGTGGAACTCAGAAGAAAAATCTTCAATAGGGTTCGAATCCCGTACCTCTTGGATATAAATAGGGCTTGAATATCGTACCTCTTGGATATGAATATGAATTACGAAGTGGATGAGCAGACTCTCAATTGAGGTTTTTTTTTTTTGAAGCAAACAAGATTTATAATAAATCAATTTCACCCAAAGCTAGAACATTTTTTTCACCTATATTAAGGAAGTAATTTAACGATGTAAATGAACAAATTAATCAACAAAAATTGAAGACCTGTCATATATAATCTCATATTTGTTTCTATTAAATTTTGTCAAAAAAATTAGTCATTTACACCCTTAAATCGCTCTTTTGATACTCGTAAAAAAAATTGTTCGTTTTACAGAATGGAGGAAGAAACTTTGGGGAATACGATCAAGAAAGATACATTCAACATTCCACTCCACATCCCACCTTGTCATTATATGTGCTATTGTATTAAATGAATTGAGGCTATATTTGGTTCACCATATTTCATAGCTTTATGGGAAAATTTGCATATATTGAGTATATACTAAACTAGTCACTAAAATTTATCATAAACCCATAGAAGTTACCTTCTAACAAATCACATGAAAAAAACTAATTTTATTAAAATTAGTTCATATTAGATAAGACAAAAAAAGATAGGTTCAAACCAAATCTTATCATATTATTTCTGTTTTTTTTTTATTTTATAGTAGTGCAACCCAAAACTTGTTGCACAATGTGCTTCATGTCTTTTAAAGAAGGTATCTTGTCTGACGCAATGTTGTTATCAAACGATATCTGGAAAAATAAATTTATCTGAAAAAAATAAATACTTATATAGACAAAATAAATGGGACAATATAAACACTCACCTGGACAACATAATTACTCACTTGGAAAAAAATAAACACTCACCTGAACAAAATTTACACTTACATAGACAACATAAACACTAGCTTGCATTGGGAAAAAAATTACAATTGACCTGAAAAAAATTATAACTACACACTCAGGTGGACAAAATTTACATTCACCTAAACAAAATAAACACTAACCTGAAAAAAAAATTACAATTGACCTGAAAAAACACATACTTCGACAAAATTTACACTCACCTGGATAAAATTTATACTTACATGGACAAAATAAACATTAACCCCTTAGCCATATAAAGTGGAGACAACTTTATTATTTTTCCGATGTGGGATTTATTCCCAACACTCCCCCTAATTTCAAACTCTTTTAACACTCCCCTCACATGTGAGTTGTACATAATCTTGGCCCAGATCAATCCAAACCCAACCTGGGTTCTGATACCATGACAAACAGGCCTGGGTCATACCCACCACGGGGGACTGCAAGTCCACTTTACACGACAAAGGAGGTTCCACCTCAAAACCATATAGTAGTACGGGGAGTAACCCCTTAGCCATATAAAGTGGAGACAACATTATTATTTTTCTGATGTGGGATTTATTCCCAACACTCTCCCTTAATTTCAAACTCTTTTCACACTCACATGTGGGCTTTTACATGGGCTCAACATCATTGTTACTATTCATGTGAGAGGGGGAAGGGAGCCAAAATCAAATTGGGATGTCAAAATCATTTTCCGATTTTTAGCTATCATTAACATTATCAAATTTCCATTAAAAGCAACCGAACCACTAATAATCTTTTGTTGTTTTTTCTTCCTTTGTAATCCAAGCTAACTGATAGTATCGCCTACACATGTTAAAAACTAGTTTACTTTTGAAGAATATTTTTTTTTTTTAGTGTATAAATTAATTTGCTGTAAGAAAAAAATTTAATGTTGTTATTTTTCTGTATTATATATTCTTTATGCAAAATTTGATAGAAAGGTTGTAACACTTATACATGTGGATCATATATAATGGTTAAATTTATTAGATATGGAGGAGGTTTAATAAATCTGGTCCCTCCAGAATCTCCCCATTTTCTAAAAAGCCCGTAAAATAAGAGAATGTGTTACTTTTATAAAATAAATGCACATGATGGGATGAATTAATATTTTCATATCTAATATCCTTATTTTTTGGCAAGTATATAAATTCATAGTTGAGATATCATCATTAATGAAAATGAAACATTGGATGGCATATGGTGGTTTAGGGTAATGGTAATAACATTGGATGGCATATTTGCCACCTTGCCAGCAATAACTGTTTTTATTCCCTTTTAACTGATACTGGAATATATCGATATCGAACAATATAATTGACTTATTATATATGAAGTGTTGAGCATCACAATTCACAAAAGATTTGAACTTTGAAGATAATAAGGAATTTGTTCATAATTTTAATAAAGAAGCATGGAATTTATTCTTATGGAAGGAAAAAGAAAGAACAACATACAAAAAGTACTAAGTCACCAAATAACATGGTACAAAATCTTAGATTTTCGGCATGGTTCCTTTGTTACGTTACTTGCGTAAAAGAAGTGTATTACACTAGCAAAGTTTTTTAATGTCAAGTGTGATGTACAAAGTTTTTTAGTCAGTATTAACCAAAATGGAAATTCCTTGTTGGGGTGTGTTCTGTTCACCTTACAAAAAATCCAGGTTTAATAAATAAGTTTAGATAAGTTCAGGTCTTATAAGTTTTAAATATACCTTAAAAAAATAAGTTTCAGGTTTAATAAGTTCAGATAAGTTCTAATAAGTTCAGTTCAAATAAGTTCTAATAAGTTCAGTTCAGATAAGTTAAGGTTTAATAAGTTGAAAAGAACGCAATCTTAATGTGCTTAGTAAGATTTGAAATCACAACCTAATATAATATAATTGTATATTTGGATATTTTGGATCGAATATCAGTGTTTTCAGATATTTTGAGATTATTTTTTTCAGATATTTTGGATCGGTGGTTAGATATTTCGGGTGTTCGTATCGAATAATCATATTTTTTGGATCGATATTTGAAAAATACGTTAAAAGACACATTTTTTTTTTTAAATTAATGGGATAGGAAATTTCAAATATATAATCCAAATTTTTGAATATCCAGATTTCTGGACACCTGAAATGAATACACTAGAGGTGATCGTGGGCCGGGCCGGGACGATGCATAAAAATCAAGCCCATAAAGCGGGCCGGGTTCGGGTCGGGCTTAGTTCGGGCCCAAATTTCTTAGTCAAACCCCGAAAATTTAGTGCGGGCTTTTTCGGGCCGGGCCTAAAAAAGTAACCAAAAAGTCTAATTTTAAATGTCCAAGGCCCGCACGAAAAATAAAAAATCGTGCCGGGCCGGACCCAAATTCGGGCCTAATTTTCATGTCCAAAGCCCGCAAAAAAGCGGGTCGGGTCGGACCTCTTTTGATCAGCTCTAGAATACACCTAGTACCATTTATATTACGAATTATTTTCTTAAAAAAATACTCCATTCGTCCCAAAAAATTACTTTTATACTCCAAAATTGTACTTTCTTAAATAAAAAGACACTTTTCATCCACTACAGCAAAAAAATACTCATTCCATAACATAAATATTTCAACAATTTATTTTGAACACATTTAAAGGAAACGATTTAAGAGTGTAAATGAACAAATTTATCAAAATAATTTTAATAGTAGTAACCTACAATCTCCTTTTTCATTGTATTAAATTCTTTTTGAATAATTTTTTTGTTAACACCCTAAAATTATTTCCTTAAAATGCGTAAAAAATGAATTATTAAAATCTTTAAGTTATGGAGTATGTACTTCCTATGTAACATATTAATAGCAAGATTGATAATAATTCATTTTGCACGTATTTATTTTAAGAAACGATTTAAAACGAACTAATTGATCAAAAATAACTTTAAAATTAGTAACTTATGATCACAATCTTGTACGGAGTATTAAAACTATTTTGATTAATTTATTCATTAACCCTTTTAAATCATTACTTATAGTGCGTGCAAAATAAATAATTGCTATTAAAAATATTTTCTAAAAAAATAGTACAAAAACATTTGAAGCATTTTTATGAAAATAAAAGTAGTAACTAAATTAAATGGTCACTACACAATTTTTCACACAAATTTTAGGGCTGTGATTTCATTTTGTATATGCTCTCACTTCTGTCTTATTGTACAAATGTCAGTCTTTTAGAGTCTCCCACAAACACACATTTTCTTCAATTTTGACACTTCTTTTTACAACGTCATATCTATTCTTCCTCATTTTCTTTTAAAAAAAAAAATAGAAAGTGTAAGATTTAAGGAAACTTTTCTTTGTTTTTTTTTTAATAATTAAAATATTCTTTTTCATGTGGTTGGATAGAATTTATTGATCAAGAAAAGCAATTAATTGAGGAAGATTGAGGTTTGTGATTTTGTATATGATCAACTGTTTTGTTAGGGTTTGGGAATCAAAATTATGATTTCATTGCAAAGTGACTCACGTCAACTGCTTCATCACAATCACAATGATTCAAAGCGTTCGAACTCCTCCTTCGATCTCAAGCACGAGGATTCTTCTTCTTCCAGTTTTAATTTGAACCATTTCAAAGGCGCTGAGTCTCGTGAAGGTTTTACTCTTACCTTTTCGTTTTCTTTCTTTTTCGAATGCTTTGAATTCGTTTTTAATATATAGTTATAAGCTTGGAAATTTGTGTTTTATACTGTAATCCGTTGTACATAAAGATCCTTTCTTTTTGGGGGGCATGAGGGTTGCGTTTTTTTTTTTTTTTTTTTTGGCTGGGGTGACCTTGATTGTTAATGGGATATGATTGGCTTGAGAGTTGGTAGAATTGCGACATGGTGCTCTTTTGATGGAAGAAGATGAAATTTGATTCTGAATTTTCAATAGCTATGTATTTTAGAGTTTAGTTCATTTTAATGTAATTGTAATTGTAATTGATTTCATTTATAATAACACAACTCATACAAGTATATATATTTTTTGAATGTGGGATACACATCCAACAGTAGTTTTGATCACCCTGTGATATCTTGACTTAAATGTTTATATGATGGATTTAGATGAGTCTATCAATTGATGTCCTTTACTTATATGTTAATTGCTTTCATTCATTTAAGGAGCACTGTAGGACAAGTTATAGAGGACAAGCGATTAATGGGCACTCTCGTAGTGAAAGTGTGAACACTAACCTGTTATCGACTGTTAAAACAAGATGAAACTATGACTCTAGCAGAAATGATATTCTTTGTGAATGATCTTCGGTTCGAATTGTATTGGTAATTAATATGTGTACAATCACAAATAAAGTTTTTTTTTTTTTTTTCGCCAAAACACTTGCATTTATGAGCCCATTAACCAACTCTGTCTAATCAAAATTAAACCTTCAAATTAGGTTCCATCATTAAGCACCATTCGAAGATCATCATCAATATGTTTATTTGTGTTAACCAGGCATCATTAGCACATCATTAATGAATCCCGAATCTAATTGTATTGACGCATTTATTCCATAATTATTTATACAATCCGAAACTTTGTTGGTTAACTATTATTTCAGATTCATTGATAATTATTCGAATATAACAGTGTGAAGGATGTGATGAGCTATAGATTGTACCTAATAATTTAGAAGATTTACAATGAAATTTTAATGTCAGTACATGCTATAGGTTTGTTTTATTGTTCTCAACATTCTTAAATTTAGCTAACTTTTGTAATGTGTGACAATATTCCCGCTCTTCTGTTAGCTTATGTTTGTGGGTGGCATAGAAAGAACGTATCATTTTTGGTAATGTGGTCCTAACATGCTTCACCACGAACTCTTGACCCTTTAACCTTTGCACTGCAAGTGTATAATTTTTTGGAATAAGGCATATATTTGGTTCATGGCTTTGATATTGCTGTTGTTGTTGGTTTTAACCTGCTAAAGTCTTTCCTGGCATGTAGAAGAAGACACATTGTTGGGTGTTGCACATCAGATGTACAAGGATGGCAACTATAAACAGGCTTTGGAACATAGCAATACTGTTTATGAAAGAAACCCATTACGCACAGATAATCTCCTTCTCTTGGGTGCCATACATTATCAGGTTGCAGTCTGTTCATTGGTTTGAATTGGTTGGTCTTGTTTTCTCGTTTAGTTCGTATGAACATGAGCTGATTCTTGTCTTTTGCTTTACCAAATTACTATTTTCAGCTGCATGATTTTGATATGTGCATCACTAAAAATGAAGAGGCCATACGAATTGAGCCGCATTTTGCAGAGTGTTTTGGCAACATGGCAAATGCATGGAAGGTGATTATAATATGCTGAATGATCTATATTGATGTTTTAGCTTAATGTAATGTCTGGAAAGAGTTATGGACTGCAAGTCATGATGTTATTTGACTCTTACAGGAAAAAGGAAATGTTGATCTTGCTGTCCGCTACTACTTGATTGCTATTGAGGTATGTTCATGGTGGTTTCAGCCTTTACATATTGGCTAGATTATGCCACAATTTGTAACCGACCTCCTAAGCTAAGTCAGATACTCGTATGTTTTGGTATATATCATGTACTCATGATCTCTTCTTAAATGAGGCCAATCAAAATTGCACTTGTGATGAGCTATGTAATTTGTTTATGAATGGGCTTTCCTTAAAGTTATGGAAACTTGAGGTTGGTATTGAAGTATAAGCACAAAATTCTCTCTTAACGTCTACTATCTTCTCTTGGAGGAAGGTATACTAATTTGAATTGTCCTTCAGCAATGAAACTAAATCCATCTTTTATATGAGGATACTTATAGGCTTCTTTTTGTTCAACTTTAGGCTTTCTTGTTTCAGAAAACATATGTTCGAATACATCAAATTTAATTGACCTAAGTCTATTTAAGTTCAAAATTAAGGTACGAGAATTTTTGATAAACTTAGATTGGTCAAAATAAGCTAAATAGAAAACTCCCTTTTTTTTTTTGTTTAAATAAAAATATGTATAGGCATCTATACTTTGGGCTGAATTAATCTGAACTGAATTTGTTTGAACGAAGTTAAGGCCCTATTCTTTTGGGCTCAATTAAGCTGAACCGAACTTAAATTTCGGAAATGAGTCTAAAAGAACAGGGTGTAAATGCATATTCTCTCAATGATAATTCACCAGTTGCAATATATAAGCACATTAGGGGTCATGACTCGTTAATTACACTTATTAATATTTTCTACTGGAGAGAAATAAGTTTCCTTTTGCTTTTAGATTTGTTAATTACATGAATAAGTTTGCTATATGATGCTGTGTTGTGCTCTGTGCCGCTGTTCCAATATATAGCTGGATTGGCATCTTCTTATTGTTTTTCTGCACAAAGCTTTTGAAGCATGTACAATCTTGTCAATTCTTTCTTTTAAAGGAACTTTTAACTTTAATGTAACTAGTAAAGCTTAATTGTGTCCAAAGACACAATGTTTATGTTTAATTTTAAGCATTTTGTTATATACTGACTATATATTTTTGTTTATATTCTTTACTGATTTTAAGCAGTCAATCTGCTTCTTCATCCCATGAAATTTGTTATATATATATTAATCTTTACTGATTTTTATTATGCATGACATGAACAGCTGAGGCCAAATTTTTCGGATGCCTGGTCAAACCTGGCCAGTGCATACATGCGTAAAGGGAGGTTGACTGAGGCAGCCCAATGCTGTCGTCAAGCCCTCTCACTAAATCCTCACTTGGTTAGATCCTTGTTTTAGAAACTTGAAGCCTTGTCTCTCGTCCTACCTCTTGTTCTTCCAATCTTCCTCCATGACAACTTTTGTCAAATAGGGTAGCTGAAGTTTTTGTGCATTTGGTCAGGTTGATGCACATAGCAACCTTGGGAATTTGATGAAGGCACAAGGCTTAGTACAAGAAGTAAGTCCTAAAAAGTTATATTTGGAAGGTTTTTTTTTTGGTAAATTATTTGGAAGGTTTTTGTTTATCTTCAAAGGGCAATGTGCTAATTGATAATTTTGTTGGATCATTGGTGAGCCGTGGTCAATTTTAGCATATGTTACTACTTACTACACAAAGATGAGACTAATTGTAATACATTATTTTCTTCGAGTTGAATTTAGCTCTTTTGGCAGCAATTTTCCGCTCCATCTACCCCCCCCCCCTCCCTCCTCCTCCTCCTCTCCCAGTCTCATTCTCTGTAGCCCTTTTGTCCATTTTACTTAGTTATGGGTGAATGAGAGATGGAAAATTGTTTAGACAGAAGTGTTTGAAACGTTGAACAGTTGAACTTGGTAATGTTAGCTCTTGTCTTCGACCTCTATAAACTAATGCTGGCTGTTATCTGTACTAACATATAGATAGATCGAGTATGTGTAATGTCTAAATTACGTTATGCTATAGTAATTTCCATTTTGTAGTTCTCGTAAGCCATTGGATTTATTTGATTCTCCTCTTTTCCATCCAATCAAGCTAGTCCTTTTTTTCTTGGTTCTAATCACTCTCTTGAAAAATGGTTTTTAGTGACCTTACAATCCTTTCAAACTGGTGTTTCATGTTTTTTTTTATGGTTATCTTTTTTAAGATTTGTTTTTGGATCCGTTACACTCACCCTTACCTCTGTATATGATCATCCTATTGGCAGAGAAGTGTGGCTTATAACCTTGATTAAATGGGATCAAAATTATGGTGTGACGTAAACTAGAAATGTTGCTTTCTGTGTTTTGATTTTCTTTCTCCCTGTTTTGCCTTCCCCCCCTTCTTTTCTTTCTTCCTCAACTACTGGCCAAATTACTGATGGGAGTAATTCATGTCTGTAACTGTCTTGATTTACAGTTCAGTACAGATGTCAATTCTTAGCTACAGGGAAGGCTGAGATGATGGTTGGTCTTGTTGTTAGTTCCATTACCCGAGACCCCATATTCTAGAATCTATTTTGTGCAGGCTTATAGTTGCTATATTGATGCTTTACGTATACAACCAACTTTCGCCGTTGCATGGTCAAATCTTGCTGGCCTTTTTATGGAGTCGGGTGATCTAAATAAGGCACTTCAATATTACAAGGTATCTTCCTATTATTTTTATTTTTCTGTCTGATCTCATTTTTATCTGTTGATTTTAACCTTCATTTTTACTTCTCCTCAGGAAGCAGTGAAACTTAAACCATCTTTTCCAGATGCGTATTTGAATTTAGGAAATGTTTATAAGGTAAATTGGTGTATTTTTTTGCTATGAGGTTGAGTTTATTAGTAAATAGGATTGTATACGGAGGAAAGACAGTCCCCTTTTCTTCCTCCTTTCAGGCTTTGGGACTGGGTCAAGAAGCTATCGCGTGCTATCAACATGCTCTTCAGGCACGCCCAAACTATGCAATGGCATTTGGTGAGCCTCCTGCTTTTCTGAGCTTATTAAAAAAATGTAAAATTGTTCCAATATACAATACCCTCTTTGGTGTCTGATTTATTGTGGTGCTCTAGTTTGCCAAAATTCCAATTCATCTGCTCCTATTTTCATGTAAAAGTATAATAACTTAGTGCTTCGGAGTTTGGCTAGTCCCCAGTATTGTCAATCAATCAATCAAAGGTTTATTCCCATAAGTGAGCTTGGCTACATGAACCAAAGTGATTATTCCAGGTAGTCATCCACAAAGATTTTTCTCCTCCACCCCCCTACGATCAAGAGCCTCATTCCCTTGTAAATCTATCTGCTTCATATCTTTTCTAACTCCTTCCCACCAAGCCATCAGCTAGCTAGTCCCATTATTGTGATTCAAAAATTAATGCAATTTTAATCAAGTTCTTTGCCTTGCTTGAAGTGGAATATGTTTAGGAAAGAATATAATGTGTCCCTATTCAAACTTGTTTATAATTTGTCAAAAGGTCGTTTGTTAATTTCGTTTATTTTAGCAAAGCTTGGTTTGTGCGCCCATTGATGGTACTGCACTGCTGTTCAGGTTTTAAAAAAAAGCACAGTCTAACATTTTTCTCAAGCAAACGGACACTTTATTTGTTCTTTATTTCCTATCTATATCTCTAGCTACCCTTTAGAACAAATACATCTCTTTAAGTAGGGAAAACTTGTAATACAGAGCACTTTTGCAAAAAGTGAATTGAAAACTTTGTGTATTGATTTTTGTGGAAGATTGCACCTACATGCACACACATAGACTCTTGAAAGGTTTTGAACGGTTGAACCTCAGAGTGCCTGGTGCTTTCTAATGCCAGCACTGTTTGTACTGACCCGGCCAAAACGTATATCTTTTCGGGGTATTATATGAAGTTTGACTATACACTTGTTTTGTTGACAATAGGGAATATACAGTAGCTTTGCTTGGTCCTTTTTAGTTTCATGTTGGGACTTGTTTGTGAGAACGTTTCCATAATAAATAATACCTTTTTATGACTGTGACATGACATTGTGGCCATCACAAATGCCAGGTAATTTGGCAAGTACATATTATGAGCAAGGGCAATTGGATTTGGCAATTGTTCATTACAAAGAAGCGATTAACAGTGATTCGGGGTTTCTGGAGGCTTATAATAATCTGGTATGTTTCTGGACACCTGCTATTGTGAGGAATCAATATGTATATTCTTCATTTGTAATGCTTCTGGACCTGATTTCTTAATTATTTTCCCTCAAGGGTAACGCACTTAAAGATGTTGGCAGAGTTGACGAAGCCATTCAGTGTTATAATGTAGGTTCTTATTCTTTTCCAAAAAAAGCAAGAAAATTAACATTTCCTGGAATCACTTGTTTTGGTATCTAACTTATTGATGCAATATTCTCATGTGAAGCAATGTCTTTCACTGCAACCTCATCACCCTCAGGCTTTAACCAACCTTGGAAACATATATATGGAGTGGTAAAACTTTTAATCTTCTGTTTCGTCTAACTAATGTAAATTTATTGTCTTGCCTTTTTTGTTTGGATATGCCTGTGAGTTGTGACAACTTTTATTTATTCTTGTGGGCAGGAATATGGTGGCAGTGGCAGCAACCTATTATAAAGCAACATTGAGTGTCACATCTGGATTGTCTGCTCCCTTCAACAACCTGGCAGTTATTTATAAACAACAGGTTCTAATCATCTGGTTGCATCTGTTTAAAGTTTTTTTAGCTGCCAATTTTCCTTATCATCCTTTTCTCTTCTTTTATTAGGGTAATTATGCAGATGCCATATCTTGTTACAATGAAGTCTTGCGTATTGATCCAAGGGCTGCTGATGGGCTTGTGAATAGAGGAAATACTTACAAGGAGATTGGAAGAGTGAGTGAAGCACTTCAGGACTATATTCATGCTATCAGCATACGGCCGACAATGGCTGAAGCGCATGCTAACCTCGCTTCAGCTTACAAAGACAGGTAAGATTATTGCAAAAATGGTACTGATAGCTGTGTTTTTTAGTTACATAGTGATAAATGGAAACAATTTTTTGTAGTGGACTTGTTGAGGCAGCAGTCAAAAGTTACAAGCAGGCGTTGTTTTTACGCCCAGATTTCCCAGAAGCAACTTGTAATCTTCTCCATACACTACAGGTATGACCGTATGACGAGTAAAGGGTGTCGAGATGTAGAGTAAATAAAATGAATCGATCCTCCTATGAGATATTAAGATCAACTTTAAAACCATTGCGGTATATCATCTTCATGATGCATGGCTTGGCGTTTTCTACGTTTAAGGATAAAATATGCAGTATAGAATTAGTTCACTTTCTCCCCGCTCTATTTTTTTTGTTGCTTTTGCATTTGAATAATACAATTATTCATTTTTGGTTTTATTTAACGAAATTTTGGCCATCCTTCTTGGCCAATGGCATATCTGCGTATGCACCTTTTGATGCTTGAATGCTTGATCCAACTAAGTGTATGTCTTGTGTTGTCATCATGTATTATGAATGTATACATATCTCTACTCTCAATGACATTGCTTTTGAATATTTCACGCAGTGTGTTTGCAACTGGGAAGATAGAGACAAAATGTTTGAGGAAGTTGAGGGTATAATACGACGCCAAGTTAAGGTTAGAAACTGTTTACATGCGTGATATTTTTTGTTCTTGTCCCATGATTGTTAATGTTTGATACAATGTGGAAATAGTTTGCAAATTTTGTTTTAGTTTATGTTGATTCTGATTTCATTATCATTTTGATTCTAGTTGTCAGTTCTTCCAAGTGTGCAGCCATTTCATGCAATTGCATATCCTCTTGATCCTATGCTTGCTCTTGAAATTAGGTAAGCTTACTGTTCAACTTTTGTCAACATAAAAGGTTAATTTGAAGTCTAGCTGTCTAACTTATGGTTTCCTATCTTCTAGCCGCAAATACGCACAACACTGCTCAGTAGTCGCATCCCGCTATGCACTGTCTCCCTTCAAGCACCCACAGCCTATTCGAATCAAGAGCGAAGGCGGTTATCAGAGGCTTAGGGTTGGGTATGTCAAATGATCCAGTAACTAGTTCTTTGGCCTGTGCTATTCACATTCAATTTCAATCAAATTAATTATATAGGTTTTTTTTTTTTATGTTTTATTGCGCGGATGCTGAAGAAAATTTGAAAAGTAAAAAATACTTGAAAAAATAGACGAATGAAAACTGATTATTAAATGTTAAATAAAAACTTTAAAACTTTATAGAACTATGTTGGTACTTGAAAAATCATGAAACAAAGCTAATTGCCTAATTGAAGTATAACCCTAATTATATATATTGAAAATGAATAGTGAAGGAAGAGAGTTAAGAGGGTGAATGGGTGATTGGGTGATGCATGGAGGCATTAATGTTCTTTAATCAAATAGAAGAATAAAAAAGAAAGAAAAGGTGGAGTGTTAAAGGGTGTCGTATTAAGATCCTGTATTAAAATACTATTGTAATAATAAAGTATAGATAGATGCTATAAGTATAAGAACTGAAATTTCTTGTGCCACTTTCACAAATTTGTATTGGTGCTATGCAGATATGTGAGCAGTGATTTTGGTAACCATCCTCTCTCACATTTGATGGGTTCAGTGTTTGGTATGCACAATAGAGAAAATGTTGAGGTACATTTGTGGCAATCTTACAAAATTCGAGTTCCTACAAGAAACTTCTATTTGGCTTCTTTACCTTTTCCTATGGTATTCAAATAATGGTTATTTTCCAGGTTTACTGCTATGCATTAAGCCCTAATGATGGGACTGAGTGGAGACAACGAACTCAATCTGAAGCCGAACATTTTGCGGATGTTTCTGCTATGTCATCAGATATGATTGCCAAACTAATTAATGAAGACAACATTCAGATTCTTATCAACCTTAATGGCTACACCAAGGTGAAGAATTTATTATATGTCATCGTACTTTGTTGGATTACTCCCCGAATGATATGGTAATGTAGGAGCTTTTTGGTTCATCTTTTTGTTTCATTCATGTGAACACAGGGTGCCAGAAATGAGATTTTTGCCATGCAGCCGGCACCTATTCAGGTCTCGTACATGGGTTTTCCAGGCACGATGGGCGCATCGTATATTGACTATTTGGTTACTGACGAGGTTAGAGGGAAAATTTTCTTTTATTTCGAGTCTTTTGTACTCCATAATTAATTTCTTTGAAGGGACCTAAATTGTTTTAACTGCTGCATGTTACTTTTATATTTATCTTACTTTTTTTTCTTTTTCTGTTTTCAATCAGTTAATATCTTTACCCTTCTATTCCAGTTTGTATCACCTTTCCATTCTGCTCATATTTACTCCGAGAAGCTTGTTCATCTCCCTCATTGTTACTTTGTGAATGACTACAAACAGGTGTGTTATCTGTCTTTTGGCTACTCAGGTCTTCTATTCTTTATGAATTATTCTTATAAGTTCCTAAGTGAATACGTACTTTTTCTTTACTTCTTTTTTCTTCAGAAAAATATAGATCTTTTGGATCCAAATTCCTGTCCCAAACGTTCAGATTATGGCCTTCCAGAAGACAAATTTTTGTTTGCTTGCTTCAATCAATTATACAAGATGGATCCTGAAATCGTCACCACTTGGTACTTGTCATGTTCTTTTGTTTTTCCTCCAGTGTGCATAGATACCTATGGCATTTGTTTTCTCTACTTTGTGAGGGAGTTGGCAAATAACATTTGCAATCTTCCTTTTTGTTTCAAGGTGCAATATTCTCAAACGTGTACCAAACAGTGCTCTGTGGCTTCTGAAATTCCCTGCTGCTGGGGAATCAAGACTTCGTTCATGTAAGATATGGGGGATGTTTATTCCTTTAAAAATTTACTACTGTCAGTTCAGCTCTGTTGTATTCACAGAGTTATCCCACCACCATCACTATTCTTTATTTGTTACAGATGCTGCTGCTCAAGGAGTGCTTCCAGATCAGATTATTTTTACAGATGTTGCTGTAAAAAATGAGCACATCAAACGCAGTGCTTTAGCTGATCTTTTCTTGGACACGTAATATATTGTCTCTGTTTTACTTCATAGGCCCTATTCTTTTGGACTGATTGAATTTGTCAGAATTGAGTTTGGTTCTCGTATGTATCGTCCCTCGAGGGCATCAATGAGAACTGAACTAAACTAAATCCTAGACTCATTAGGAACTGAACTGAAATGAAATTTCAGAAAATAAGTCCAAAAGAACAGGCCCTAGTGCTCCTTTTGTTATTTGGTAATCTTCTGTTTTATTTTATATATATATATATATATATATATATTCATTTTCCTTGATATAGAATGCTATAATTCATAGGCCTTTATGCAATGGACACACCACTGGAACAGATATTCTCTGGGCTGGTTTACCAATGATTACTTTGCCTCTGGAGAAAATGGCAACAAGAGTTGCCGGCTCACTTTGTCTTGCTACTGGACTTGGAGAGGAGATGATAGTGAATAGGTAACCCCAATAACCGTTGTGCTTTATTATGTTATTTGTATGGATTGTATTACCCCAATATTATTGAATCACCTATGCGCAAGATGTTCCTCTGAATAATAGGCTATTTCATTCCAAATTTCGAAATGGCATTTCTGAATTTAGTTAGTTCCATTCTGAACTTGTAAGCGCTCCCTCGATATTGTCTTATACAGACTTTCAAAGAAGATGACGTTGATGCGGTGGAGATAATTTTTATAAGGAGATACAGAACATGATGGGTTTTTTTTTTAACTCAATTACATATTCACATGAAAAGAATCCAAAATCAGGTGTGGCTGATCAGATAGTGGGGGTTTTTAATGACCCTATAAAGATTTCAATTCACTTGGGGTGAATATTTTCTGTTGCCCCTTAGCGCTCTGTTCAAAGTTTTGTGCTTTGTATCTACTTTTTGAGCTTTGTGAACAAAGCTTCTTATCGGTACTAAAAGTTACTGTTAGAGGGGTTACTAAATATGAGTGGTAACCTATTTGCATTTGATGTATAAACAAATACATATTTGATGCATATAAGTATTGGAATAGGTTTTGTCTATACTCTATAGTTGATAAAAGGCTTATTGTAAGAGATTTGTATATTGATGATGTGGCAATGGACAAACCTCCTTTATTTTTGTTCTATTGCCATTGCTAATTTGCTATTGCTATTTACCATTATCTGTATTGATTTCTGTAGTATGGAGGAATATGAAGAGCGGGCAGTCTCACTTGCATTAAATCCTTCAAAACTTGAAGCCCTTAGAAATCAATTGAAGGCTATCCGTTTAACTTGCCCCCTATTCGACACGGAACGCTGGGTACGCCCCCCCCCCCCCTCCTTCTCTCTCTCTCTGTGGATGTGTCCGGTAGAGCTCCAACAACATGTTTCAATGTTTCATGATCTTGTTATTGACCATAGGTTAATGTTTGTCATTTGAATTCCCAGGTAAAAAACCTTGAAAGGTCTTTTTTCAAGATGTGGAATCTCTATTGCACTTCCGAGCATCCTCAGCATTTCAAGGTCACGGAAAATGACTCAGATTTCCCTTTTGATAGGTAGGCAAAACCGACTGAACGGGATTGTAAATAGATTGTAGAGTATTCACATACTATTAGTCATTACGACTTAATGATACCATGAGAGGGCATGTTGTTAAAGGAAAGGGGGCCCACCAACCTCGGGGTGGTTGAATTCATCCAGCCGAGGCAAGGCCCCTAATTGATGTCACGTGTATAAAATTCGGGTGTAGCATCGCTGCTGCTCCCGAAAGTCTTCTGATAATGAATTGAGAGTTGTAACTTGTAACTTGGAACAATGCGATTATTATAATTTTAGGGGTCTTGATTGTGTCACTGAGGATTGTGTAACTTGCCTTTAATGCATTACAGATTAGTAAGAAGTCTGTATTTTCTATATCATCATTGTAGGTAGAGGGAGTGATATGGTTTTTGCTTCTACAACTCCACCAGTTTATCCTCTCAATTTTTTATTATTTTTTTTAAAATTATTTTGGTGGTAAGGAAAGCTGGTATGAGCATTTGAACCTTCGTCACTTCTCTCATCGATCCATATACTCCCTCCGTCCCAAAAAAACTGCTCCATTAGGGTTTATGGTGGGATTTTTGTTGGGACACACTTTTTGTGAAAAGGGCAAAAGTGTAAAGTTGCAAATAAAAGTAGGTAAAAAAGTAATGAGTATTAAGTGGTAAGTAAGGGTATAAGTGTAAAGTTGTATGTAGATTATATGTCCAAAAAAAAAATGGAGCATTTATTTTAGGACGGATGAAAAAGGAAAGTGGAGCAATTTTTTTGGGACTGAGGGAGTATCATTCTTTAACAATTTATTTTTCTATTGTTGTTTTAGCAACTAATTTGGCTTTTGTGGGTGTTTGGGAATTCAGTTCTGGCTTCCGTCTTGATCAAGTAGCCAAAATCAATGTTTTGTTATTGACTTTTTTGCTAGTTAAAAAGTTGATTTTAATACACAAATCAAGGAAAAAGAATGAAATATGTAAAACAGACTTAAGCAATTCCTATACGAGCATAGAGCTATATACATTTAGGGATCATTTTATAATTATATTTATAAAAAAAAAAAAAACAAGGATTAAAATGTGAAAAATTATAAGATTACTACTTGAAATGTCTTAAATCCAAACATTCTCTCCTAAGTCCCTACATTTTCTCCTAAAACCCACATCTTATCTCTCCTAGACCCAACACACCAACAATTCACACATTTGCTCACTGAATTCATATTTCAACAATTTCAATTCTTAAACTGATTCTAGATTATATAAACATGCATCAAACCATATAAAATTCAACCTTTTTTAGGGAGGAAAGATGAGACAACAACGATGATGATTATAATGATTACGAGAAGATTGCATCAATATTACCTTAAAGAAGGGTCATTTTTGAAGCAAATGAGGCTTTGGGATTTTTTTTAGAACTGCTCCTCTTTCACAAAATTCAACTCAAGAATATAAAGAATCTCAAATTTTATCTTCAAATGCATCCATTACTTAACTGCAATAATTGAGCCAATTCATAGCATATAATCTCCTATGCATTTTATCAAGCAAAATACGAATTTATATATTGTACTAATCTCATTTGCGTTTAAAAAAAATAGTATATGATAACTTGATTAATTGAATCAATATGAGAAAATTAATACAAACCCTAACTCTTAAATGAGCAATTTGGACAAACAAATGAGTAAAAATGTGACATTGTGTATAGTATTAATGTCAAATGCGTAACAAAAAATACTCTACGCAGAAAATGAGTAACACTTTCATATTCTATACAATATTGATGTCAAATGCATAAAAGCAAACAAAAATGAAGACATGAGTTAAAATTTAAAATTGTGAACAATAGGAATGTAAAATGAGTAAAAATGAACAATGTGAGTAAATAAATGTGTAAAAAAAAAACCACATTATGCATGAGATAAATGTTAAATCAGCAAAAAAAGAAAAGAAAAGACATAGGTTGAGAAATGAGTATTTCGCTTATCTTAGCAATTTGATCCTAAGTTTGATATTCGCAAGAATTAACCAATAGGCTAACACTCACATAATTGTGTACTTACAATTAGATTAGAACTCTTTCATGCACAATCTTATATTAAAAACATATATTATTTAAATTTAATTTAATTTTAGGTAAAAGTTTAATTTTAATTCAATCTATACAACTTCAATTTGTTGAGCAATTGATGTTTAGGCAATCTATGTATGCATTTTTTTTTTAACTTTTTAATTCCAAATTTTTGATAAACCTCGATATCTTTAAAATATAATTTTAAAAAAAAGTTGAAATGCACCTAAAATATTATTAAATATTTGCAATTATTTTTTAGCATTTTAATTTTAATTAATAAAAAAGAGTATTTAATGTATTAGCTGAAATTTTTTCTCCAATAAATAAACATGTAGTAAAGAAAATCCTTATAAATAATGCATGTGGTGAGATTGTAGAATCAAACCCAAGACATCGTGTTTATAATTCTGAAGCCTTTAATCACTCGACTAAGATCTGATCGTCAACTTTTTTTAAGTAGGATAATTAGGTTAGTCCCATGCGTTGCACGATTTAGATTATATTATTTATTTGGGTATTTTAAAAAAAAAAAGAGTATTTGTTATTTTATCTATACAAATTGTAAACTTGTAAATTTATTTATTTTTTGTTAATATTGGAACTTGTGCAAGGAAATCTATACTACAAGTATATACTAAAACAAATGATGTTGACATTATTTTCACCTAAAGATGTACATGTGTCAATTTATTAATCAAAATTTTTTCGGCCTCCAAAATGTTTATGACATTATCTTTTCTCTTTTCCTTTTTTCTTATCTTTTTTGTTACTATTTAACATACTTTGAAAATATAAATATCATTAAATCCATTATTCCATATGCAATAAATGAACAATATAAGGTTTTTAATATCACAATATTTTCTTTATTTTGTCAATTTTCAAATCATTAAGAATTTATACTAATTTCTTTTATTGATGTAATAATTTTATAATAAATAGTATTTTTTTTCAATTGACTTATTGCCTACAAAAATTTCAAATTTATCAAATAATATTTGATAAACCGTACTTAGCACGAGACTAATCTAGTAAATTAACAAAAAAAATGGCATCATCAATTAGTTTTGAAGGGAAAATTTTAATGACAAAATAACACGTACACAACGATGGCTTAAGCAATAAACATCCAAATTGGAAAGAGAAGAGTCAACGCTGTAAGAAAGTTCTCGAATCGGGTTCCGACCAACGCAAAGCGCGGATTGGCTTGTCTTGCTTCTATCTTCCGGGGACCCGTAGGGCAGTATATGATGGAGTTTGTTGCTACATTTTGACTTGTAGCACCGTTCACATGTGGTATTTGACTTCTTCACATGTGCAATATCTTTTTTTAGCAATATCCCTTTGTCCCAATTTAGTTGCTATATTTTGACTTGTACCACTGCTCACATGTCGCTTTGATTGCTTCTAGTTTTGTAAGCGTAAAGAAAAACAGTCATGAAGGATCTAGTTTAATTCGTGTCAACATGTACTTTTCAAATATATAATTTTTATAACTTTTTTACGTGTAGTTCAGGATATTTTTATTTAAATTCGTGTTTCGAAGATGTAAAAAAAATAAATGTTGCAACTAAATTGGGACGGGGAAAGATGAATCGTATACTCGTATTCCGATAAATCGCTAACGGTCTGTTTGGTTGTCGGTAATAAATTGTGGTAATGGTAATGAATTTTAAGTGTAATTTGTTAAGGAAAAACTTCATAATCTCCATGGAATACATATTTTTCATTCACAAACTTACAATTTCTTCTTATTTTCTATTATCATCTATTATCATAGGGAGGGTGGTATTAGATCAAAATGAATATTTGTGAAAAAAACTAGGTAAATTGGAGTTAAACAAACTAACACCACTATGATATGAATTTTTATTTTCCTTCTAAATTTAACTATAAATTTATTCCAAGTATCACCGTTTATAATCGGCTATCAAACGCATCCTAAATATATTTTGCCATTTTGGTGTGACTAGTGTCTTGACTCTTGATTGTCTTCTACTCTTGAATTATGTCAAACAGTCAAACCTGAGAAGGTGAATAATGATATCAACTGCAAAATCCATCCTTCGCCAAGCTCTCTTCCTTTCACCTTCGACATTCCCATCTTCATCTTCATCGCTTACAATCCCTTTCTCTCCCTTCAAACTCAAACCCCTTTTCTCTCTCCTCTCCACCACACCCTACAACAATGGCGGAAACCCCTCTTCCACCACCACCACCCCCAACGACGAATACTTCGCCGCAATTCACCACATTTCCAACATAGTTCGTCGTGACATCTACCTCGAAAGAACCCTAAACAAGCTTCCCATCACCGTCACGAATGAGCTCGTTTTTCGCGTCCTTCGTGGTTGTTCTCGTTACGGAATTCAATCTTTTCGCTTCTTCAACTGGGCCAAATCTCACTCTTCCTATTCTCCTACATCAATTGAATACGAAGAACTTATCAAAATCCTTGCTAGAACTCATCATTGGGAGACTATGTGGAAGGTGCTTCATCAGCTTTGTAAAGAATCTTCGTTGAATTTTTCAACTGAGGTAATTGAGTTTGTTATTCGTGAATATGGTATTAAGGGCTTTATTGATGAAGCTGTTAGGGTGTTCAATAGTTGCCCTAAGGTTTTCAAGTGTCCCCAAACTGTGGGTGTTTATAACTCGTTGTTGTTTGCTTTATGTGAGGGAAAGAACTTTTATGGTGCTTATTCTTTGATTAGGAGGATGATTAGAAAAGGGCTTAGCCCTAATAAGGAGACGTATTCTGTGCTTGTTAACGCATGGTGTAAGGCGGGTAAAATGAGGGAGGCTCAGGAATTCTTAGAGGAGATGAGTAAGAAGGGATTTAACCCACCTGTTCGAGGTCGGGATCTGTTGATTGATGGGTTGCTGAATGCTGGGTATATTGAAAATGCCAAGATTTTGGTTAGAAAAATGGCAAAGGAAGGGTTTGTCCCTGATATTAAGACTTTTAATTCGTTGTTGGAAGCTATTTGCAAGTCAGGGGAGATTGAGTTTTGCATTGAATTGTTTAATGATGTGTGTAAATTGGGGCTTTGCCCTGATATTGATACCTATAAGATTATGATTCCCATTGTTGCTAAGTTGCATAAGATTGATGAGGCCTTTAGGCTGCTACATTGTTCGATTGAGCAAGGGCATAAGCCCTTCCCAAGTTTATATGCACCTATTCTTAAAGCATTGTGCAAGGCTGGTCATTTTGATGATGCATTTAGCTTTTTCAGTGACATGAAGATTAGAGGGCATCCACCAAATAGGCCAATTTACACGATGTTGATTAGGATGTGTGCTCGTGGGGGTAGATTTGTGGAAGCTGGAAACTACTTGGTTGAGATGACCGAGATGAACTTGCCGCCTTTGTCCAAGAACTTTGATATGGTCACTGATGGACTAAAAAATTGTGGAAAGCATGACCTGGCTAGACGAATAGAACAATTAGAAGTGTCTTTAAGAGGTGCTTGATATGTTAGATGATTGATGTTTATGATTTCATGGTTCTTAATGAATTGATAAGGTCATCAGTCATCACACTAGTCAACAATGGAGACTTGACTTTCAGTGTAAACAGACATTCATGGAAAAGGGTAAGCATCTCATCATTTTCTATTTTGTTTCTGTCCTTATTGAATCATGTATTTTGTATGCCTTCTTAGGAATAAGGCATTGATCAGTTGCTTGTATGGGCTGTGGGCTTCAAGGCAAAACAGTTATATTAGGTTTTTTTAAGGAAAAGAGAGAGGGGGGGGGGTGGATTTTATTGAAATTGATCACAAATGTCCATAGCTACAACATTAGCAATAGAATCAGGGGGGCTATCAACCCATACACTTTCCCCTAATTCCACTATTTGTAGCTAGCATAGATTTTTTGTGGGTAGAACATTTGCAGACGTCATTCACATGAAGATTTTAATTATTAGGGGGCAATTCCAAGTTCCATAGAGCCTGCTAAGGCTTCCCAATTCCCATTCAATGCCGATCATGATCGAGCGGTGTACATCCCATCCTTTGTATAATGATGCCAAATCAGCTCATCACTTGTTGGGCTCTCCCATATTGGTATGCTTAAATTTGGATTTCGATTCATTTGAAACAGTGCACTGTAGACCTCCTCGCGAGAGAAGGGATAGAGCATTCGAGACCGCCTACTCGTCTAGAGCATTCTTAACTATATTTCGCTTAGGGCTTGTTTACTTCAGATTATATTCAGTTCAGTTCAGTTAATCTCTATTCAGTTCAGTTCATCTCTATTCAGTTCAGCTCTATTCAGCTAATGTAAACGAGCTCTTACTAGTAGTAAACAAAAATTTTAAAATATTGTACAACCACCTTTTCTATTTCTTCCTCATTGTTAAAGAATACATTTTCCAAGTTCACCATATGCAAGTGTCCCACATTGAAAGATTAAAGAAATGATGACTAATATATAAGGTTTGGTGGTTATTCCTTATATTACCAATTGGTATTAGGATAGAACTTCCTATGACTTGTAAGTGACCTAACTCTCCTCTTTTAAATTGGGCTGCCCTGGCCCGTTTCTAATATTCAATCAAATTTAACATGGTATTAGAGCCTAGGTTGTGGGTCTCTTCTAAACTGGGTCTTATTAAGCAAATGGAAAGGGTTTGCCTCAACAGGATGTCCAGCCCCTAAGAGAAATGTTTCTAATTGCCTTTTCAGCTAGCTCTAAATTCTAAGGATACTCACTAGTGAGGGGGAGTGTTGAACCCCATATAGTGCACTAGTGAGTGTCCCACATCGGAAGATGAGGAGAGACTAAAACTAACTTATAAGTTTAGGAGTTACTCCTCCTATCACCAATTGGTTTTATAATGGAATCCATCGGGCTTATGTATGGTCAGACTCTCTCTCTGTTGTGGGTGCGATCCAGACCCGTATTTAACACTCATCCTTTACTCACACACCATCCACATTGTTTATGCCTTTAATGAAATTCCTTCTTTTCCGGAGGGAGGCTCCCATATGGAATTTTTTTTCCCGGTGACCCTCCCTAATGTAATCAACTCTTGATCTTTGTCGCCAGTAGGTCTCCTCCTTCAATCTCCTCCTATGCTCATCCACTATTTCCCCCTTTTCTAGACCTTTTCCTCATTTTGTAGACTTTTCTCCCCTCTCTTTGTTCCCTCCCCCCCCCCCTCCCTCCCCTCTCTGGAAATGTAAGTTTCTGTCAGTTCCTAGTGGAGTTCGACCCTTACTTGCTCTATATTTGTCTTTTAGTCTGTAGACATTGAATTTACCCTATTATAAGTAAGTTACCTCGAAAAAGAGATTGGGTAAGGGGAAATAGAAATAAAGAGGAAAAATACTCAAATAATTATGAGATTCGAATTTATCAAGTTTAAGCAACGCCAAAGCAGGGATCCATTCACGCAAAAATTATAGTTTTAATGGATGAACTCTACTAAAATGATTAATCAAGCAATAAATGAAATTCAATTTATTAGATTGTTTTTAGGAGGTCAATAAATCCAATCCTTGTTAAAAACCTATATCTCAAGGCATTTAATAAAGATTAGACATGAATCATAATAATTACAACAACAAATTTCAAGCTTTTAAGTACAATCTAAAGCGAATTTAATAAGGTTTCGCCCTACCTTGGCCAGAAGGAAATTCACCACTAAACATTATTTAAACTAGAGCTGGCAAAATCTGACCCAACCCGAACCCAACCCAATAATAACGGGTTGGGTTAAGTTTTTCAACCCGTTTAGCTAAATGGGTTGACCCAACCCAACCCGTTTAGGGTCGGGTTGAAATTCTCAGCCGATTTCAACCCGCTTAACCCATTAAGAATATAAGTTGTAATAAAATTAGTTTCAAGTTAAATTGTCTTACTAATCTAATATATCACATTTATATTTTTATTTTATTATGTTATACATTCTTTACGAGTTATGTATGTGGTTGTAATGTCTTAAAATCTATTGTATTTATCTTGAACATTAGAACTTAAGAGGTTGTTAGTTATTAATTAATACCGTGTGTGTAAATTATAAACAATATGACTTGTAGTATATAACAATATGAACAATATGACATGTAGTGGTATAACTTTATTTGATGCTAATGAAAAAGTGATAACATTATTAAACGGGTTATTGGATCAACCCGTTTATTTCTAAGGTTGGGTTGGGTTGAAAATCTCAACCTGTTTAACTAAATGGGTTGGGTTTGGGTTGGAGATTTCAACCCGTTTATATTAATGGGTCAACCCGAACCCAACCCAGGTTGACCTATTTACAGCTCTAATTTAAACTACAATAAATCTGAAATTGATACTCAAGGGAAAAAGGGAAATGATGGAAGGAAAAATAAAATCAAAACAAACAGCAAAAAGATAAGGAAAAATAGGGAAATCAAAGAACAAAAACTAGAAGAATGTAAATTGAATTAGTTATGTAAGGTTTGGCTCAAATTTGTGTTCGTTATGCTCGTCGTCGGTTGAATTGCAAGTTTACGAAGCTTTTGGGCCCCACCCGACCAGTCGGGTCAGCTGACCCGATCGGGTCAATGGTCGGGTGGAGCCACCCGATCTGGTCCGAGAGAATTGGCAAGAAACTTTTGTTCTGGGTGCTGACCCAATGGGTCGGGTCAACTGACCCGATCAGGTCAGGCCCTCTTATGGTTTTTTTTTTTTCTTTTCTCGTGACCTTTGGCCTTTTGTATTCAGCTTTTAATTCTTGTTTAATTTTGAGTTTAAGTGTATGTTTCTTGCTTTGATGGGTATTCAAACCCCTTTTAATTGTTGAGACTTTTGAGGATCCATTTTGTCCTATAAATATGGCCTCAAGTCTCTTAGCAAATCACATCACAAAATTACATCAGTTATTCTTGTTTAGAGAGATTAAGTTTTGTGAGCTTTTGAGAGTCCTTATTGTGTGAGTGGGAGTACTATAATTTCTCCCTTTGAGTTGTCCTCCATTTGTTTTTATAGTGAATTATTCTCTTCCTCCGCCATTTTATTGTTTGTTTTTCTTTTCCACAAATTTCTATTATTCTGAATATTTTAGTTCTAAGTACTTAACATTGCAATTGATAACAACCACTCTTCCGCGTAATATTAATTTTTCCTAACAAGTTAAATTGAAATACCTTGATTTTACACTTGAGAGAGATCTGAAAACTGATTAGGGCTAGAACTATTTTGTATTCTAATAACTGTTCCAAAGGAAAAAAATAATCTAATTCTCTCTACCCTAACTTATAGAATAGAGGGTATTTATATCCCTCAAGACTGATACAAAGGGTAATGGTCAAAAGGAGAATAAAAAAATAATAATAAGGAATGAAAATCTGAGCATTGGGGCTTGAACTCGTGGGTCGTGGCTCGCCTGATTTAGAGACTCAACTCGCTCGAGTTTGAGAGGCAGAACCTTGGCAAGAAACAGGGGGATAGAACTTGGGCGAGTCTGGGCAAAACTTGCCTGAGTTGAAGCTGAACTCGCCCGAGTTTGATGCTTCTGTTGGCTGCTTTGTCGAGTCTGGGCAAAACTTGCCTGAGTCGAGTTCAACTCGACTCAGCCAATTTTGAGGTACACCAGGCAGATTTTGAAAAGAACATCTTGCTATAATGATTAGTACTCCGTATATTTAGCACGAGTTTGCTTTTACTATGACCAGATTTTGAAAAGAACATCTAGCTACAATGATTTCTTGGTTCTGATTTTAGTTGTTAACTTTGTAATATGTGCATTCTTGCCGCTTAGATCCCCTAACTTAGGGTTCTTCAATAATCAGTGTTTGTTCATATATGCTCTTATTCATGGTATATGTTATTTTGCTTGTACTACATTTCAGGGGACCGTGTAAGAGGCATTGGAAATGTACAAGTGTGCAACTTCTACTTCCACTCTCACCCAACCCACACGCTCCTTGCTTCTTGGCATCCATTGCAATGTACTGCAGTAATGCTTAATTTTAATGGGAGTTCTTCTACTTCAGTGGCGGCCATATTTCTCATTCGGGATTCCATAGGCAATTGTGTTGCATCACTTGCATCCCATACCTTCCATCTTGATACTACTTTTGCTATGTTTGTTGAGCTTATTGCCATGCGCAATGGTATTCAACATCTACTTTACCTCGAGTTCCTTTATGTTGAGATTAAAGGGGAGAACCTTTTAACGTTCAAGGCGGTCAACAATCAGTGTCGTGTGCCCTGGAAGTGTGTTAATCTTGTCATCGAGATCCAATCGCTTCTTTACTTTATGTTTTCAGTAGGTAACTGAGCGGCTGATTGGGTCGCTAATGTTGGTTACTTAATTAACTCTTCCCTATGTATTTAATATGATCGCACTTCTTAGTTGTATACTATACTTGAGGAGAATAGATTAGTTATCACCTTGATTAGAAGGGCTACCTATTTTTGTATTCAACCTTTCTTTATCACATTTTAAAATAAAAAAAATTGTTTGTACCCAATCTTTATCTGTAAACTGATCATTAGTTTCGATTCAACAGAAGAAAATTTCTATATGTTGGTAATATAATTCTCCCTTTGATTATGTTGAATAAACAAAAAATGATTGGTAGTTTTGATTTGAATCAAGTCAAGATTATTACGTACAACAAAATAATGCCTCTCGATCTGAATTCTAGTTAGTAGTTACTCAGACTAAAGAAATACAATTGTTCTATGGTGCTCCCAAGACCTGTAGCTTTTTGTGGTACTAAGAATTTTTTTTTCCCTCTTTTTGTTAAAACACGTTGTGTGTACATTTATGAAAATTTGGTTTTCACAACACCGTATCCTCATGAAAAAAAATCAATAATTTGGTATGTATTTGGTCTTCGTGAAATCAAATTCATGGAAGACAAATCTATAACTTGCCATGGTAGATTCGCCTGTGTTTCAGTTGGGCTTTGTTTCTAGAATTTTTTACCCCAATAATGCTTAGGCCCAAAGTAATTACCAGTTTGCGTTGGAATCCAAACTATTTACGTGAATACCGTCCATATAGGCTTGGAAGTAGGTTCACGTTCGGTTTTTTTTTTTTTTTTTTTTTTTTTTTTGCAGCAGCAGTAAATCGCTATTGGCAATAGCAATTTTGCTTGGTAAATCGCTATTGTCAATAGCGATCAAGACAAAACCGCTACTGGCAGTAGCGATTTATCTGGTAAAAATCGCTACCACTAGTAGCGATTTTGTCTTGATAAATCATAAAAGAAAATAACACAATTTGGCATAAGCAGCATAAATTGCTATTGGCAATAGTGATTTTCCTAGGTAAATCGCTACTGCCAGTGGCTATTGATAGCAAATTAATATTGCCAAAAAAAAATGCGTGAACCTACGTCCAAGCCTACGTGGACAGTATTCACGTAAATAGTTTAGATTCCAACGCAAACCTGTAAATAATTAGGGCCTTAGCATTATTTGGGTAAATAAATCTTTGTTTCTAGGTGAGTATTATGCTTGCAAATTTTTATGGACGCAAGTTTTAATTATTTCTAGGTGAGTTTTATCTTTTTCCATATCAATGTTTATTTATTTTATTTTTTTTCCATATAAGTGTTTTCATTGTTAGTGTTTGATTTTTTTCAAGTCAGTGTTTATTTTTTCAAGTGAGTTTTAATTGTGTCCAAATAAGTTTTTTTTTGTCCAGATAAGTCATTTTTCGTCAAGTATGTCATTTTTTTGTCCAAATGAGTCTTATTTTTTCTAGGTATGTTTAAATTTTGTCCAGTGATTTTTAATTTTCTTCCAGTTCAGTTGAACTCATCTGATAGTCACATTACTGTCAAACAAGTCTAATAAATACCTTCTCAAAAGTGAATCCTTGATAAAATTTCTCTTTATGTGTGATTTTATGGAGTAACCTTTTTTTTTAAAAAAAAAATTCAGGGTAATTTTTATTCAGTTATACCCAAATCTAGGGGTACAATTAAGTGTACAACAGCTAAAGTTGGGCACGCCGAGATGATCCACGTGCCAACTGCCAAGCCTACATGCCTCATGCCATAGCAGTTGTGCCTATAATAGGCTAAGAAAAGTTTGCGTCGTGTAGGGCTCATGCCAAGTTATAAATTAGAAGGCCCATGTACAGATTGGTCCACGTTTCGTGCGGAGCTTGCTTCTGCTATGTTGGCGTGCCTTATAAAATATTATATATATTATGAAATTTTAACAAAAATAATCGTGTCGACTTGCGTTTCGATATGTTGTGCTTGTAGCATGTTTATGCCAAACTATTAAATTGTTGTCCATGTGTGACTCATGGCTAGGGGTGTGCATAATTTTACAAATTCGAATTTTCAGTCCGAAAAATGGAATATTCAGACCAACTTGGTTTTCTAAATTCAAAAAATTAGATCAGATATCTGATTTTAAAAATCAGATACCGAATTGGATGTGCCCAAACAAAACCAGTGAAAACCTAAGTAGTGAACTTAGCATCAGCATTTAGATGATTGGTAACTTTATATTCTTTCCAAACTATATGCATTAATCATCATATTTCACCGTCATTATCTAGGGTGATGATGATGATGATTGTTGATGATGATTGTTGTTGTTTTTGTTGTAATATCTGAAAAACGAATAGAATTATACAACTTGTAAAAATCAGTGGAAAGCCGAGATACAATCTAAGCCCCTACTCTTCTAGTTATAGCAAAACCAATGCTAGTGAAAATATGAGTAACAACAAGTGGCCTAAGGTCATGAGCCTTCGAGAACAACAACCCCCTTCTCCAATTCCCTAAGTGATGAAAAAGAAAAAGGAAGGGAACCATACCCAATTATATGACAACTAGCTTCACTCATACCTAACCCACTTTTAATGAGCCGCATCAGTCACAATTCGACAAGGAATAGAGTCAAACAACCCAGACTTCGATCCCAGGAATAAAGTAACAGTACACATCAGCAGGTCTAAGGGTCTCGTCATTTCCTAAGACAATCCAGTGTCAACCTCCTTTCTTGCTGGAATCACAGACTGATAACAAACACCAAAAAGGGTTTTCTTAATACCATGATGTCGATGTTTAGCACACGACACCACATGATCTGATCACCAAAAATATCTTTGGCAAAAACTATTGAGCAAGCAGGGCACGATGTCGAAATAGAGAACAAAGGAACACTCAATCAATATCACAACACACTGTGTGGTAAGTCTTAACGTTCATCGTCTAACCCAACCCTGAAATAGGATCGCTTGAAGTCAAGCTGACGTGCGGTCTCCCTGTCATGACCTCGTTAAAGCTGACTGTTGAGGATATAAAGAAAATGTGGATTCTACAGATGTAACACCCCTATCCTTGGGTGAACAAAAGCCCACTAGTAGATATTGTCCTCTTTGGGCCCTAGCCCACAAATATTTTCTTTGGAGTGGGAACGAACCACCCAAAAGGCCTCTACTAGGTTGAGTTATCCATCTCTATATAAATTATTGAGTTTTGCATGATTTGTGATCCAAATTTATTTTGATTCATTCGAATCTAATGATGATGATTTTTGAGTGAATTTCGAATATTTTAGGTGAATAAAGATTGTATTTTTGATGATTAATTTATGACTTTATGCTTATTAAATTGATTGAATGATCAAGAGCATGTTAATAATTATTGCATGGATCAAATTCAAGATTAGTTCCATGTCGAGTATCATGCATGAGCCTATGTTCGAGTATTTTAGATAATTAAAGGTTGTATTTTTGATGATTAATTTATGATTTTATGTTTGTTTAATTGATTGTGTGATTATGATCATGAAGTTAATTGCATGGAGTAAATTTAAGATTTGTTCTTGAAGTGTCGAGTGGCATGGGAAAGTTGTTCGAATTGTTTGGTTATTGTTCATAGCTTATATTTGTTGTGTCTTGATTAGCATGTTAATTTCTTTAATTGAATGTTGATTACAAATTTGATGAATTATGATCTTTGAGTTATTGAAGTATGCGTGTGATGGCCGAAAGTTTGAGAGTATTAAAGGTTGAGTTTTTATGGTTAATTTAATGAGTGAATGATTGTATGATTAAATTCGATAATTGTTAGTTGTTAATAATATGTAATTGTACCGTTTTATTTATCAATAATTTGCATGGAAAATTGTATGATTTTCGAACCTTATTCGAGTATTATTGAGGGATGAATGACATAGGATGATGATGTTCTAGATGGTTTTGTTTCATGTATTTTAATTAATTAACGATGGTAGCTTAATGAATTATTATGTAATAATAATTTGTATTCGCATGAATTCTCTGCATTAAAGATTATATTCTTGAATCGTTTTATTTTGGTGTTCATTCGAACCTAATGGCCGAATGTGAGGTGTTTTTTGATTCTTGCATGATTGATGATAATCTTGGACTTAGATAGTTTATTGCTAATTATTGAATTAATTATTTTATTATAATTGGTCATATGAATTACATTGTTATTTCTTGATTTGGGATTAATAATGGTTTTATGAAATTACCTTTGTTAAGCTCTATGAAGTGATCAAATTATGAAATGGGTCTTGAGTTGATTGATTAAGTGAGTTCATCGTTTGATTTGGTCTTGTTGTGTTAAAGCCTAATAAGTTAGAGTTGTTCGTGTAATTGTTGTTGAGAGATGTTGATTCGATAATGTTGTCCTTAGAATTTCGTAGATTGTTAAACTGGCCTTTAGGCTTTGATTATGTCTTTTAGACTCGATTGTTGAACTGGCCTTTGGGTTTCGATTATGTCTTATAAAATCGATTAGACATAGACTGGCTTGCGTTGTGAGAATAGGGTCTGCATGGTTCACCAAGGTATGGTACTTATCGAGGTGGAGTAGGGCGCCCAACCTTAGTGTTCGATTCTAAAACTTGGGTTAAGTCGCAACCACTGTACCTATAGGGGTCTCTAGACAGTTTAGACTTAGTACGTCGTATGCAATTTGACACTTTCAATTCATTAGATGTCAAGGGGAGTGTATAAGATAATGCCTAACCCGGCGTACTGAGAAAGTTAGGTCATGTTAGACTTGACCATACGAGCATAGACCGCCCTGAAGTGTAGACATAGTTGTGGAACGCTGTGTGATTTGAATATAGAAAGTGTATTGAGTTGGTTTGCTTACATTGTTGATGAGTAATATTGATTGCTGATTTGACTAACTTATAGGGTGGAACATCACGTAAAATATGTGGATGTATGATGGGTTGATTTTATGTTGATTCTCTACTTTGCTTAATTGAATTATCTTGCGATTGGTTGATTACACTTTAGGTGGAACAACCTAGTTACTCCCCACTGATTGTGACCTATTTTTCAGGTGAGCCAGGTGGCGAGTTGTAATCACGGGGTTTTGGTATGTGCTTGTGAGAGCTTAGGCGTTACTCCCTTCCTTTCATGTTCTAGGCGTTATCCGTTTGTGTTTGGATAATTGTGGTACTATTTTGGATTAGTGTTTTAATACAATCTCCATTAGTTTATTTGTTGAACTATAAGTTTTCGCCTTTTTTATCTATTTTAAATCCTGATTTAGTCGTATTATTTGATGAAATGTCAATCCGTCTTGACGTTGTCGTTGCATAAAGACAAGCATTATATTTATTGTAATATTTTTTAGTATTTTTTTAAATCATTGGATTTGATAAAAAAAATAATTTAACATAAATAAATATAAAAATTCAAATTCAAATGAGATAAGTTTTGTTAGGATTTAGAAGTTTGTTTTTTAAAAAATTGATTTTATTTAAAAGAATAGATAGTCCCTCCGTTTTTTTTAATCTACTTACTTTTTTTTTTAATTTACTCAATTTTCACATTTATTCTCCTACATTTTATTAATTTATGATTTCCAAATATTTTTTTCATATTATCTCTTTTACGTTTGACTAACTTCAATAAAATTATCCCTTTTTTCTCTTTTTTTATACATACTCTTTTATTTTTTTATACAACTTTTAATCATAAATTTTTTTTCTTCTATTTTCATTTGATTTATTGGTTTTGATGAAAATCCAAGTAAATAAACTAAAAAACAGAGGGAGTATTTAAGAAGGAAAAAAATTCAACAAGATTTTGACATGAGTATGATTTATCTAGAACTAAACTGAGAGGAAAAGGTCTAACGAATATTATTTAGAGAAAGTGCTACTGGATACCAGGTATCAATGAGGTATATTGATACCATGGCACATGATATAATTTATGACAAAAATAAGAGCAAATTCCTATGTCTTTTTGTTTGTGTCTTTGTTTTAAAGTTTAGTTTATTTACCAAAATATCATGATATCAACAAACTTAATTGATATCAGATATCTACCTATCATTGCTCTTATTTTTTTAACATATGAATACTGGGCCTTGAACCGGCTCTACTCTGACCTAATTTAGCCCATACACGCATCTATAAATTAGGAATCCTCACAAATCCCTTTGTGTAGGTATCAAAACCTAACTTAATACGGAGATTTATTTCCGAGGAAAAAAAATAATTCCAACCTAAAATATATGTCGATGTTGGAGTATTCACAGATTACTTCAATCTCCTGCTCCGTACATAATTAAATACACAGTGCTATGAAATCATAATCAAAGTCTTCAATTTTGCCCCTTTTTTCATGTTCTTTCTCTTTCTTCTTTGTTGCAAATTATTCATATTGCGTTCGAAAGATTTTTTTTGACCGAGTTTCAAAAAAATTTCCCTAAATTTTCAAAATCAAATTGCTCCGTATGATTTAATCGCCGAATAATAAATACCCAATTCATCAAAATCCCAGAATAATCATGGCAGATACCTCAACGTCACCGCCCAAACCTCTTCAATCGCCGAATGTAATGGAAGCATCTCCATCAATGGCGCAAAACTCTGGTAATAATGCCATGGCTTCTCCTTCCAATTTGTCGCACAATTCTCCTTCAATTGACATTCCTCGAATTTCATCTCCTCCTATTTCTCAAATCTCTCAACCCCAACAACAACAATTACCCCAACAACAACAGCAGCAAATTAATCCCAATATGAATGCTGCTTTACAGCAACAACAACAGCAATATATGCAGCAACAGTTGCAACAACAGAATTTGATGGGTATGGGTGTTGGAGTTTCTGGGATTTCGGGAAATTTTCAGGCCCAACAAGGTATTAATCGATCTGCTTCATTGTCGAGGATGAATCAGATTCAGCAGTCACAAGTTCAACAACAGTTGCAGCAACAGCAGCAGCAGCAACAATTGCAACAGCAAGTGAACCCACAACAACAACAGCAACAATTGCAACAGCAAGTGAACCCACAACAACAACAGCAACAATTACAACAGCAACAAGTGAACCCACAACAACAACAGCAACAATTACAACAGCAACAAGTGAACCCACAACAACAACAGCAACAATTACAACAGCAAGTGAATCCACAGCAGCAACAACAGCAACAGATGTTGAGGCAGCAAGCTGCCTTGTATGGGCAAATGAGTTTTGGTGGGTCAATGTTGAATCAACTATCTAGGCAACAACAGCAACAATTGCAACAACAACAATTGCAACAGCAGCAGCAGCTACAACAACAGCAACAATCTCAAAAGCAGCAACAACAACAGTTGCAGCAATCACAGCAGCAGCAGCAACCCGAGCAACAGCAGCAGCAACCCCAACAACAGCAGCAACAGTTGCAGCAATCTCAGCAACAGCAGTTGCAGCAATCTCAGCAACAGCAGTTGCAGCAATCTCAGCAACAGCTGCAGCAACCTCAGCAACAGTTACAGCAAACCCAACAACAGCAGCAGTCACAAGTCTCACAACAACAATTGAGTAGTGGGAATCTGTCACGGTCAACGATGATAGGTCAAAGTGGGTCTCTGCCTGTGTTGTCTGGCCAAGCTGCCGCTGCCGCTGCACAGTACAATATCCAGTCACAGTTGCTTGCTTCGGTATGCTATTATTTGCTTTCAATGCATAATTTTTTTAGTGCTGGATAGTCATAATAGTATTTCTGTTGTTATCATGTGCTAATAGAATAGTACTAAAATAAATTGTCGAGGGAACCATTATGAATGAATTAGGATATTGTTTTTAGATAATTTGAAGTTTTGGGAATGCAAAGATTGATATTAGAAAAAAATTGAAGTTTTTGGAATGAAAAGGAAATTACCCTTATAATGATAAATTGATAAGGATTGTTACACAAAAGATCATTTAGCTTTGGTGTTGCAAATTTGAATTAAAAGCCCTCTTTATATCTTTCTTTGGGAAGTTCTTTGACATATTGGTACTTTTAAATTTAGTTCATATTTTTGAAATCATTGGAAAGGCTTTCTCTGTATTTTTATTTTCTTGAAGTTTTTGGTTGATTCTTTTGTATAGCACTTAACATATACATGTTCATAGAGGTGGGTATCGTTTTTATTTCTTGCCTTTTCCCCTTTAAATTTTGTAGCCTAGGCAAAGAGCAAATATCCTGCAAGGGTCACAATTTTCATCAGCAAATTCGCTCGGGAATTCAATGCAAATGCATGCATTGATGATGGGTTTTGGTTCACAGCTGAGACCAAACGGTTCTACTCCATATGGGCAACATCGTATCAATCCAAACCAGTTGAGACAACTATCACAACAAAATTCTCTTTCATCACCGCAGGTATAAATATCAATTCAAAATCCCTTGCATCTTTTGTGCTGTAGTTCTTTGTGCTGCCTTTGTTTTTGTAAAATTCCTTGGTGTTTAGCACAAGTTCCCTTAAGCTTGCTGTATATTGTGCTTATGTATTCACACTTCCAAATGTTAATTGGGAGAATTTTTTTTTGAGAGCCTTTTAAATCAAATGAGGCGAAGTTTATGTGATGGAGAGAGTATTAATCTACTCATAAACAATAGGAATGAAGTATCTTTGCAAAGAGAATAGTTTAAGATGATTTTTTAATTTTTTTTCCCATACCAGGCTTTTCTCAAATATGGGTTGTTTACTTGAGAAGATTTTATGGCATTTTTTTCCTAGAGTCTTTCTATTTAAGAGAGAAATTTTGTTGGTTCGGTTATATGCAACTCATCAGCCGATTCATATAGATTTTTTATTTGCTAAACTAGCTACTTGAGTTCTGAAGTGTCACAAAAAGTATTAGCCATTATGTAGGATATAGGCCTGATATAGTTCATATAGATTATAGGGCTCCATTGACTAATATAAAGCATGTATCGGTTAATATGTGTTGCTGTCAATACAATGTTGACCGTCACCATAATTTAGTCACTTTAAATAACCTGTTAATTGTTGTCTAAAACTCTAAATCATTGACATTGGACCTCCTGCACTTAGTATGCAGTCATTCATTACCAAATGCAGCCTTGCAGTTCACTCATTGCCGACTCTATATCTCAAGTTGAAAGCTAAATACAATAAAGTAGCTTAAATTGTCATTGTCCGTCTGACCTCAGGACCTCATATAATGTTGAGGATGGGAAGAGGTTTCCTAATATCCTAAGTAGCATACACACCCTTTGTTCCATAATATAATTTTCACTTTCTTTTATCATTTCTCCTTAAATATTTTTTGCAATTCCATTTTTGGAAAGCCCTACCTATATTTCAATATCTCTTCCATTACCAAATTGTCATAGCTGGACTAGATGACCCCGTATCACTTGCAGTGCTTTATAGAATTATAGTTCAAGTTTGGTGTTTGACTGCTTTGCTCTTGTATGCTATGTGAATAAACTCTTCTAATAGTTTTTTTTTTTTTTTTTTAAATTATCTTTGCTTGTTTTAAATCAGTATTATTGTGTTCATGCCAAGAAGTTTTATGGTGATGTTTCTTATAGATGATTAGATGTGTGTGTTCTTATATCTTCTGTGTACGCTTGGTCTTGGGCACAAATGCGTATAGAACATTGGTTGCCATTGATATCTTTGCAAAATGATAATCCGATAGACATTAATGGCAAAATGATAGTGCGATAGTCTTATACATTTATATTTTTGAAGGACTAAAGGACTTTGTGGTGTAAATGGGGACAAGTGTAGAGGATTTGATTAGGAAAAAAATTTCATTCCATAGAGAGATCAATGCTACACTAAAAGTTTATGTTGATTTCTTATTGTAATAGTTGATTTTTTTCTAGGGTTAGTAGGGTGTATAGTACCCTTAGAAGTAATGTGCAAAATCTAACAAATCATAGAAGGTATTATGATCTTTTTCAAGGAGATAGCATATATTCAGAATATGCTTGGCCAAAACCAGGTATGTAAGCAGTGATTTCAAATCAAGAGCTTAATCGTACTTGGCAACTTCACGTAAGGCAAAGTCTGGTTTTTAGGGGTGATAGTTGCAAAGCTTACATATTAGTCACCCTTACTAGTTACTACCAATATACATATATGAGATCTTTACCTCATACGGCTCACTTCCTTTTCCACTAAGTATCGCTTAGGGACCACGGTTCACGATTTGGGTTGTTTCCCTCTCGATTTTGAATCCTAGCACCCAAATAATCTGTGTACAACTGATCTAGGCCTTTATTCTGAGAAAAATCTAGGGCAACCGTTGATGGTAAGGCGAAATGGCCACCCTAGGCCATGGAGTGCTCTAACTCGGGCCATTGACATCATGTCCAGAAAAATGAATTTTTCTTTGTGATGCTTAGCTGGCAATTTATAAAAAGGCTCAAGGTGCACCAAGCTGTTAAGGTTTTCCTACGCCTTAGTAAAGTGAGCTATGCTTAAGAAAAATGAAAATATGGGGAAAATCTAGAAAAAGAGAGGTGTCCATAGGTGTCTTTTTTGACATTCATCAGTGCACCTCATCTAGATCGCCTCATCTAGGCCTAAAAAGTTGGATATCCCTGTTCGCCTTGCACCTAGGCTCTCCTTTTTATATGCTGCTAGCAAGTACTCCTTCAATCCCATAATTTTTGCTACATACTCCCACTTTTTGGGTTAAATTTATCAAACATTATGGGAAGGAGGGAATATCTGCTAGTGATCCATTTAATGTCTAATATATTGACTAAAAAGTCAATGTAAAATTTATGTTTGACATAGCTGTTTGTTGATTTCTATTATATAAGTCAAGTGGAAGCCATATTGTCCCCCTTATAAAGTCTATAATATATTACCCTCTTAAAGTTTCTAAAAATTCAATTAGCATTAATCCTAACTATTAAGGAAAGTTGATATAATAATTTGAACTTTTTAAAATGAAAATATTACAAAATATAAAATTCGTAAAAGTAAAATAAAAACACCAAAATTCATATTTTTGAATTCTCTATAAATTGACATCCATATTGATGTAGCTTATCAAAGAAAATTTTGACAATTTGATTATCGTAGAAATTTGATAGCCAATATTTAATATAGTAAATAATTAAACATTTTCTTTTGTTCATTGTCCTGGGATGACTGGATGGAAAGGAAAAAAATTGTTTATGATTATGAGAATGATTTTGAATTTGTCAAATATTTCAATTTTTTCGAACAAAAAACCTCCGTTTTTGTCTGTCTAGACAAATTGAAAGATACGTTTAGTGCTTGTTTGCTTGGAAGATATTTCCATTGTAAATGTAAATTCTTAGGCAATATCTAGAATATGTTGTGTGTGGTTAGATGTTTCCTAGGAAATTAAATTTCCAAGGGGAATGTAAATTCCCACATAGCATGGGAAATAACTCACTAAGCCCCTCCTAGGCGAGTGACTTCCTACAATGCATAGGAAGTTATTTCCTAGGAAATTCTAATTCCCATGTGTCAACCAAACACTTTTTATGTAATTAGCAAGGGAAAAAAGTTCATACGGTAATGATTTCATGTGGGAGTTTATTTCCCATGTTGAACCAAACAAGCACTTAAAATATCATCGCACGCAAAGCGTGCATACAAGGCTAGTATAAAATGTGCAAAGGGTATATGTGGAGTTATGAAATGTTGCACCTTACCTTATGATTTCCAAAGGCTAGGTTGATCTTGAACTACTACCCTAAAACAATCTTGTAGTGCACTGAAATTTACGTGTGACATAGTTGTTAGCTATATAATTAAATGAAAGAAAGCATTTTATTTCTTGAATTAACTGATATAAAATGTGCAAAGGGTATATATGTAGTTATGAAATATTGCACTATTGCAGCTTACCTGCTGATTTCTGAAGGCTAGGTTAATCTTAGACTACTTCCCCTAAACACCATCTTGTAGTGCTCTTGAAATTTGTTTTTTACTAGGTAATAACATGAAAATAAAATGTCAAGAAATGCTGCCTAATAAGCTTTTGCAGAGCACCCTGTAATCAAATGCCTTAAATGCCTTGGCAGTTGTAGGGTAAATTTTATTAAACATGCCTATTCTTATGCAAGTGTACCGCTTCTACCTATTCCAGGTTGAAGAACCTGACCACAATTGTAGATGGTAGTTTTTCTTGTCCACCAAGTATATGCGATCTTATGGTGAACAGTCATAAATTCTTATTGGCGGACTGTTTCCCTTTGTCTTGACCCATCAAAATTAAGTCCTGTAAATTTTACTAGTCTATATTCTTATGTGCAAACGTTGTGGTTGTTTTTGGTAAATCTGATGCTGATTATGTACCTGATTTCTAGAAAATTCAGGTTCAGAGCCTTTCAAGGACATCATCATTAGCGTTTATGAACTCTCAGTTGTCTGGCTTATCGCCAAACGGACAGTCAGCTCTAATGCAGAACTCTTTGTCTACGCAACAATGGTCAAAGCAAATGGCCACGATGGCTAGCGCTGCTTCACCATCACTACGCCTGCAGCAAGTCCAAAGACAACTACAGCAGCAAATAAGTCAACCTTCTCAGCTGCCGCAGAATATGTCCCTTAATCCCCAGCAAGTATCTCAGCTGGTGCAACAGCAACCATCAATGGGGCACACTCAGCTGCAGCAGCAACCTCCACAGCAGATACGGCAGCTGCAACCACCATCGTCAGCGAAGCAGCAGCAACTGCCAACACAACAGCAGCAGTTACAGCAACAGCAGCAGCAGCAACTCTTGCAGGAGTCATCGCCTATGAATCAGCAGCAGCAGCAGCTATCCCCTAGAATACAGGGACCAGCAGGCCAAAAGTCTTTAAGCTTAACCGGATCACAGCCGGATGCTACTGCATCTGGGGGCAGCTCAAGTCAAGGAACAGAAGCAATGAACCAACTCCTTGGAAAACGAAAGATACAAGATTTGGTTTCCCAGGTTCTGCCTAGCTGCTTTGTTTCATAATTGCACATCATTGTATGCAAGTATAATTTTTCATTCCCTTGCCAAAAGAGGAAAATAATTGCATTGTTGGTACTGTCATTAATAGCTCGTCAAAAATGAATGTTCATTTCTGGTATTATGTGAGGAATTTCTATATATTGTATTCTGAAGTCTACAAGGTTAATCGATTTCAATTTTGAAGCATATTTTGAAGATTTTACTGTATCCTACATTCCTACTATGTCCTTTGCCACTGTGCTTTCTACTTACATCTATGTGATCAGCTGCATTGCTTCTTGGCTATATGTGAAAGAGTATTGCATATATTCTACTGTCATTAATAGCTAGTCAAAAGTGAAGTTTTACTTTTGTTAGTATATGAGGATTTCTATTTAAGGGGTTCTGAAGTCTACAAGATTCTCATTCAATTTGAATCATACTTTTTGAAGATTTTACTGTATCCTATGTGTGCCTTTTGGAATTGTGCTTTCTACTTTCACAACCTTGGTTTAGCCTCGTCTGCCATCACATAATTTGTTGCATTGTTTCTTAGCTTTGTCTCTTACATGTAATTTCTATGTTTCTAGGTGGATGCACATGGAAAGTTGGATCCTGAAGTTGAAGGTCTCCTCCTAGAAATTGCTGATGACTTTCTTGATTCAGTGAGTGTTGTTATTTTCTAGCTGAAAAATTACTAAAGCTTTTGATTCAACAGACTATGGTTTTAAATGATGTTTTTGGTTCTGGAAGTTTACCTTGTGTGGTTCGTAATTTTTTGCAACTCTAGCTGTTGTGTTTCATCTGTCTTGTTTTTGTTGCTTGTCCATAGGTTACTACATTTGCGTGCAATTTGGCGAAGCATCGGAAATCTTCAACATTGGAACCCAAGGATGTGTTGCTACACCTAGGTCTCATTCTATACCTCCTAATAACTTTCACAGCTGAGTCTTTTTTGGCATATTTCATTGTTGGTCTCAATTTTTGGGTGCACTGTGAGGGAAGATTTGAGTTGAATCTGCTATAGATTTTCTAGTCTGTGATTATTAAATTTCTTGTAAGGGCTAAAAAATACATCAATGAATTAGATCTTTAGGCTTTCTGAAATTTGAAATTGACCTATTTATTATTGTCAAAATTGGTTAAATTGTTAAAACAACACCAAGCATTGATGAGTTTTGCCTAAGCAGAGCAATGCATATCTCGTTTATGGTTGATGGGTGCATTGATTGATATTTATAAGCACCAAGTTAACATGATAATGGATCCACCTAAAAATGTTTATGTCATTAGATGCAACCACCCCTTTACTTGCTGGTGTCGGTTGCTCCAATTAGTGGTCGTGTTGCTCATTGTACCCTGTCGATAGTTTGTTTTGTTTTACTATTGATGCTAGTTTTCTTTGGAACCATTTTCATGATGCGAGCAGGTAGGGTGACCTGTGAATTTGTGATTGCAAAGTTGCAAGTACATTGAAAGTACGTATTCTGAATACTAAATGCTAGAATGGGAAGTAGAATATTTAAGAAAATGTAATTTCTTTTTCACTTCCTTTCTTGAAATACAATCCCTGATTTCCGTTTCCTTTTTATTTCCTATTTTAGTCTCCTTTAGGAGGGGGCTAGTAGAGGATTTTGGTCCTGAGGTTGTTGCTTGCATCATGAATCAAGGCCCCTATTGTTAAAATGTTTTTGTTGAAAGGTTTTGTGAAGCACTGAATATTATAATTATGGATGGAGCATAATAATATGTTTTGGTTTTCATTTAATTTTATTTTTCACAATACAAAGATCAACTGAATGCTATATTTCTTCCCGCTAGTAGTCCTTTGCCTTTGAACTGAGTGTTAACATTCAACTTGTTATTTGTTTGTTTGTTGCTACAGTCACCACCCTTCACTAAAAATGCAGGGTAAAAGGTGGAAATATATGTGGAATAAAGCTGACACATGTTTGATGCAATCATATAGTAACTAGAAAGTTATCCTTTGGATAGAACATAATTTATGTTTATTGGTAGACCCTTTGCCTACTAGGCTATCTTAACAGAGTTAATGTCGTCCTAATTTATGAATTATCATTCCAGAAAAAAATTGGCATCTGACAATCCCAGGGTACAGTGAAGATAGGAAAAACACCACCGACAATGTAAGTGTTTGCTTTGGCTTTGTTAATGTCCTCTTTTGTACGAATGTACGGTTATATGCCTGCAATTTTTTGGTCAAAGCTGTGTTAAGGAACATGCTTGAACTCTTTCTCTCTCTCTGTGTGTGTGTGTGTGTGTGTACACATGTATGTATGTATATACACAAACATCGAAAAAATATATCATGTAAATAATAAGATGAAAGTGTCACTTGTATTCCTAAAATACACACACAAACAACACATTACACATACAACAACAATATCAACGCTTTATTCCCAAAAAAATTGGGATCGCTTAGACATGAAACAAACATCATCCACAGATATCCTCCTCCCATCTTCCCTATCTGCCGCTAAATTTTTCGTCAGTCCCACAACCTCATATCATTCTCAAGAATCTCAACCAATATCCTCCATGATTGCTTTAGCCTTCTTCTACCCCTCACCTTGTATCCTCTTTGCCACTTTCCAAGCCTCCTTACTGGTGCATTATACACTCTCTGTTTTACACGACAAGACCATCTAATACATACATACACACACACACACACAAACACACACTAGTCTATGACTTCCTGTGAATTCAAAGAAACTTTCTCCATTACTAAAGTCAATTTAGAGGGGAAGATTGCAATGCTAGTTGTTAAGTCCATGAAAGGACTATGAGCTTATCATGATCATCATCTAGAATATGAAATGTTAAATGTATTCTAAGTTTCTAACTTGTTGACACTGTTGGTTGCAGCCTTCAAGTGCTGTTCACAGAAAGCGCATTGATAGGGTATATATTAATTCATTATGTATGTATAGGTGCCTAATATCTTTTAGTTCTTGAATCTTATCTCGCACACTTGTATGTAGATACAAGCTCTGATGGGGTCTTCGCAGTCTGAATTTTACTCAAATAATTCTAAAGAGATTGTGAGACCAGCGCTTGGTAATTTGCCTGTTGCTAATCACATGATGAGAGCCTCCTCTAATTCTGAGCAACTTGTATCTCAGTCAACTGCATCTCAAATGCTTCAGCAGATGACAAGGTTCTGATATATCCCCGCTTGGTATTTTCAGCTTCAAATGGGTTGTACATTTTTGGTAAGTATCCTGTATTTAAATCTTATTCAATCTGCCTTGTTGAATTTATTGCTTTGCTTTTTACTGGCCTTGCTGAAGTGTCCCACTCCTTTCTGTCGATTTTGAAATCATATATTATTTCCCTTATCCAGATCATATATTACTTCCCTTTTCCGTTCATCTCAAGTACCTCGGATCCTCAAAACTTGGACATTGATAGAATAGTTTGACACTTTATTTTGGTTCAAATCATGAAAAATCAAATTCATGAAAAAATTTCACAAAGTTACCCTATCAAACACTTGGATATGACATGGGTAATTGAGTCTAACTGTCTAAGTATCATGTTCCAGATCTAACCTTCACAATTAGGGGCGAATGGACAAGAAAATCTCCAGATGGATCAATTATGGAAGTGTGTGATTTTCTGACTTGTGCGTTGTGCCTATGGCTTGAGAGTCAAGATCTGCTGCTGTGATTTAAATAAATCACATGAAATTTAGTCCAAAGTATAGGATTAAATAAATCATATGAAATTTAATCCCGTTAGTTGGCCTAATTATTTCCTTGTCTTGCAAAGAATCTTGTGCTTATTTCTTTATATGTCTAGCTGGCTATATCATATGTGAAATGATCGCTGCCACTTTGAGATAAATGTTAAAAAATTTGATTGAACAACTGCTTCTATGAGTTGTTAGTTGTTACGACTTCAAGAACACCATTTGTTAATGGCAAGCTGTCACCTTTGTCTGCCTTCTGAGACAATTTTTTAACCACTACCCATATGGCCATACCGCATTCCTTGTTCACTCATGAGCCTACATTACAGGACCCCCTGAAATGGTTTGATAAGAAAGGGATCTTTGGGAACTCAAACTTTTCTCATTCATGAGTCCCATATTGCTCCAAGCTACCCTAATTGTTGAAATAGCCCATTGGTTTATTCATAATGTAGATTTCTATACTACAAGGCAACGAGAGCTTATGATGACTCAAGAAAATTATATTATTTAGTTTTTAAATATGATGTTTGTTGAAACTGAAAATACAAAAGAATCTTTCCTCGAGTCCATTGTCTTTAAGAAACACTGCAATAAAATGTTGTTGGCCAGATCAGGCCTTCAATAGAACATTCCGGCACGTGATGCATTAATTGCCTGAATGCTAGAACAATAAGCACTTGTGTTGGTAGCCTCACTTCATCTTCGTCAAGAGTTAATGCATGTTCCTGCCTCATTTCTTCGAATTTTAATCCACTAGTTGCGGGTACTGCTCACCACTTTGCAAATGAACACCATTGCCTCTTGGAGGTTTTGCATTGTTGCAAGGAATCCTCTTGGATGTTTAATGCACATTATACTCCATAATTTCTGATTTTATGAGGTTTGAATGGGGAGATCAATCAGCTTTGGAGCTGATTTCTCTTCTATGCTGGCCTATAAATAGGTGGCTTAGTTCATTGTTGAGGACACACACAAAAATCAGAATTTTTCATACTCACTTCAACTTGCTAGCACTTTATAATCTCTTGCTAATTTTGTGAAGCGTGACTAAATACAAACAAACACAACTCCTTTTGTTTTTATACACTTGAGATCACTAGAGTGTAAGGTTATTTGTTCTGCGTTGTATCTCACTAATCATTCGTGGTAACCCGGTGGTCTATTAGGGTCGAAGTGAATTAGTAGGAAAGTGTATTTCCACGCCTTAGAGGGTCAATCATCATCATCAACCTTGCTCATAACCAACACCTCTAAGGCAAGTACTCTTTGATAGCAGAATAATTAGGAAGCAGCAATTCTTACCCTTGTAAATGACCTGTGTTTGACACAAAATTAAATGTTAGCACTCACACAAGTACCTTCAGATACATATGTTGCTGAAATTAATAGAAAATAATCCTGCAGTTTTAATGCAATACACACATTATGATAACTCAATTAAAGACTAAAGGTTGATCTAGCCATTCCCTCGTGTTCTTGAATCCTGCATTCCATTACAGGTCTAAGGCTTTGTTCTTTTCAGTTCAGTTCAGTTCAAACAAATTCAGTTTAACTCAGCTCCTGCTTTAGTCCAGGATTTAGTTTTATTCACTTTAGTTTAGTTTAGATGAATTCAGGCCAAAAAAACAGGCTTAAGTAATTAATGTACAACCTATTACTCAGTGCTTACAGCCCTCTTTTTTCCTTTAAGCTGTCCAATTGTGCTATGTACCTGTCACTGCATACTCTAATTCCATTTTTTTCCTCCTTTACTATAAATGTGATTTTTTTATGTTATGTTTCACAATCTTTCACATCCTCGCTTTTTGCAGGTTGGATAAAATGTGAGGGGTAAAGGTCTGCACAGCTAGGCGATTCTCAATAAATGGAAAACGCTAGGAAGTGCATAATAGGATACTGACTAACTAGTGACTTCCAACAAGTTGCTTTAATTAGTAGTTGTATATTATTGTTCAAGATGAATGATGAGCTAAGTATTATTGTTTGCAAACATCTTAGGTATTTATTTGTGCTTTCATACGAGTTGTAATCTTATTTATGCTCGCGAGTGGAGGACTGAAGGTTGCATTTCATGAATGAATTGTTATATAAAACAGATTTTATTTATATATATATATATATATATACATATATATATATATATATATATATATTTTATTTTTTTTTGCCCTTGGGAAAGTTATAATAGGTGAATATTGTTTATTGTGTATATTTGTAATATTGGAAGACTTTTTTTGCACTCTATTTTGATTTCAGATCTGAAGTGCTCAAATCCTGAGCTTTTCTCAGGATATCTGGATTAAAATCTGGTTACATATGTTGATATTTGCATTTTCAAGTTTGCGACCCAACTTTCAACCGAAACTTTAGACCTAAAGGCTTCATAGAAATATGCCTATTTTGAAATGTACAAAAAAAGACTGGGAAACTAATACTTTGCAAGCAAAATAGGATACATGCTTCCTACTACAATTCAAAACTATCAACCAAAGTGAAAGACTAACTCTGTGCTTCTAGGAAGGCATGGAAGTCCATTTCGATATCTTTATCTTTCTCCTCGTCCTTGTTCTTGTTTTTTTCGTCATCGTCGAATACAAATGCGGCCGACACTGGTGACTGCATGTCGCTCACGCTACACCTAAGCATCTCCATAGGCAAATCAAAGAAGAGATTAGCAGATTCTCCCTCCTCATCCTCAAAGGAAGAGTCCCATGACCCGCAATCAAACTTCTGCATTGAGACTCTCTGTGATATAGCTAGTGGTTCGGTCTTGTATGATGCTTGCGATATTGTCGATGTTGATGATACGGACCTTACTGTCTTCCCCTTCCCTCTAGGAAGGAAAAGACACAACTTCCCACATTTGAACTTATCTTCAAGATCATCTGTGTCTCTGCTCTTACTCTTTCTCATGGTACTATTATGACGGCTTGTATTACTAGGTGCAAGGGGCGGTTTAGAAAAACTTCCTATCTTGTTACTACTATTATTAGCATTGTTATTGTTATTATTATGACTTTGATCTTTTCTTGTTTTCTTCTGGCTTTTAGATCTCTCGAGCCAAAGATCAAGGTCATCAACAGAGCCGCTGACTCTTCCTTCTCCAAGTGACTTGCTTTTCCGCCTTGTGTGAGCCTCTGCAAGGGCAAGGTGTGTGTCATCCATGACCCCAGATTTCATCCTTGTGAGGCTTTTTCGAGGATTACCCTGGTCATGATTCTTCTTAGACGATGACACGTTTTTTGGGGACGAGGAGTTGGAGTTTGGGAAGCTCGAGCTCACAAACTTGAGCTTCGGAGGTGGAAGTGGCGATGATATGTCATTAGGGCCCGAACCATTATCCGAAACAGGGGATGAAACAAGCCTAAAACTAGCTTTTCTGATTGTGTTTGACCCTTGTAAGGAAATAGGGTCAACAGAGATTTGTTTCTCCTTTTGGGAGCTATCTTCAGTAAGAACTGCCCTAGGATGTTCTACGGCGAAAAACTCTGTGCCACTTTCGTTGTCGATTGTCATGAAAATTCCTGAATCATCGTCGCTGAAGTTGCTGCCATTCGAGTACCGGGCACTATCTGGTGCACCCATGACAGTAGCAGAAGGATGCATATTTGGTTTTGTGTGTTTGGGATATGTGTTTTGTGTATGGTTATCAATGTATTATGACATATAGTTTTGCTTAAGAATAGAATATAAGAATGAAGGTTGAATTTTGATAAGGATGTAACTAATGTAAGCAAGCTAGGCATAACGTGCATGCCATAATATTTCGTTGCCAAAATAGTGATTTACATGTCTTGCCGGCCCATATAATAAGGTAATTCAATTTGTTTTGAGAAACTAAGGAAAATTTTCACTTGACTTATTCTTCAATAGATGTGGTCAAGTACTTTATAGAATAGAGTAATTTTTTTTCTTTTCTTTTTTTAGCGAAATATAGAATAGTAAGTAGGAGCTAATATTGAGGTCTTGAGGATGAGGTCTTGCTCTGGTGGTCAAAACTCAAAATTTTAGGTATGGAATTCTAGATTCGATTCTCATTATACGTATTTGAGAGGATTTCTTATATATTCTTTACATATTTGTGTGTTTGCTGGGTCGGGTGACCTACAGTATGGTCTGGCTGGCTGAGTCAAGATAAATGTTACAGAGTATATTATACTCATTAATACATTTAAACATTTTTCCTAGAAAAGTAATTGATAGTCAACTTTTCGAGCTTTTTAATTCAAGTAGTGACTTGATCGACTCAACTCGTTAACATTTCGAGTCAAGCTTAATTAAACGGAGTTTTGACTGATCCAAACTCAAGTAACTCACTAGTTGTCAATTAAGTCTCATAAATGCCCCTAATGTTAGCGACTAAGGCCCTGTTCTTTTGGACTTAAAAGCTACAGTAATCAGATCAGATCAGAACAGATCAGATCAGATCAGACAAACTCAAATCAGATCAGATCAGATTAGATCAGATCAGATCAGCATCGTTTTTCCACTCGACATTTTCCGACAACGGTTTTCGAACGAGTTTTCCGGTGACGGTTTTCGGGACGACTTTTTCGACGACGGTTTTCGGAATGACTTTTCCGGCGGTGATTACTCGGCCGATTTTTCCGGTGGTGATTATTCGGCTGACTTTTCCGCCGACGATTTTCAAGCTGAGTTTTTCGGCGACGATTTTCGGGACAACTTTTTCGACAACGGCTTTCGGACTGACTTTTCCGGCGGTGATTATTCGGCCGACTTTTCCGGCGACGATTTTCAGGCCAAGTTTTTCGGCGACGGTTTTCGCGATGACTTCTCCGACGACGGTTTTCGGACTAAATTTTCCGGCGGTGATTATTCGGCCGACTTTTCCGGCGACGATTTTTCAAGCCAAGTTTTTCAGCGAAGGTTTTCGGACTGACTTTTCCAATGATGATCATTCGGCCAACTTTTCTAGCGACGGTTTTCAGGTCGAGTTTTTCGGCGACGGTTTTCGGAATGACTTTTCCGACGGTGATTATTCGGTCGACTTTTTCAGTGACGGTTTGGCCAGAATTTTCGGCGGTGATTATTACTACTACTACTATTATTATTAGTAGTAGTATTAGTATTAATATTATTATTTGAAGTTTTGAAGTTTTGGAGTGAGATTGAATAAAGAGGTTGAATGAAATGGGCTATCATAATAATAATTATAATATTAATAATAATAATAATTATTATTATTATATTAATTATTATTAATAATAATAATTATTATTATTATTTTAGTAAATATAATCATGTATTACATTTCTCATAAAAAATAAGTATTACAATTATAAAAATAAAAATAAAAATAAAAATAAAAATAAAAATAAAAATAAAAATAAAAAATAAAACATAAAAATAAAAAATAAATTAAAAATAAAAATAAAAATAAAAATAAAAAATAAAAATAAAAAATAAAAAATAAAATAAAAATAAAAATAAAAATAAAGTAAAAATAAAAAAATAAAAATAAAAATAAAAATAAAAATAAAAATAAAAATAAAAATAAAAATAAAAATAAAAATAAAAATAAAAATAAAAATAAAAATAAAAATAAAAATAAAAATAAAAATAAAAATAAAAATAAAAATAAAAATAAATAAAAATAAAAATAAATAAAAATAAAAATACAAATAAAAATAAAAATAAAAATAAAAATAAAAAAATAAAAAAAATAAAAATAAAAATAAAAATAAAAATAAAAAATAAAAATAAAAATAAAAATAAAAATAAAAATAAAAATAAAAATAAAAATAAAAATAAAAATAAAAATAAAAATAAAAATAAAAATAAAAATAAAAATAAAAATAAAAATAAAAATAAAAATAAAAATAAAAATAAAAATAAAAATAAAAATAAAAATAAAAATAAAAATAAAAATAAAAATAAAAATAAAAATAAAAATAAAAATAATTCAAATCAAATCAGATCAGACAAACTCAAATCAGATCAGATCAGATTAGATTAGATTAGATCAGATCAGATCAGACCAGATCAGTCCTAAAGAACAGAGCCTAACATGTTGTGAAAAGAGTGGAATCTTCAGTGATATTTTTTCTCAAGGTTTTTAAAATGCCGTTTTTTATGCTAAATTTGTGCTCGTGCACTTAAGGTCGAGATTTGATTGATAAATGCATAGGCGATATTGGACACCCCATCTTTCATATCCTATGTTACCAATATCATATCATATGCTACTAATATCATATCAAAATAGGCTTAGACAAAAGATATTTTAGGGTTTTTTTTTTTGGCATAAATTACCATTGGCAAATTATGTGTAACACAAAATTATATCTGTTGATTCCATTATTATATCCATACAATATCTTATATGATATTCGACCATGTGTCCAATATCGACTATGCATATATATAAACTTTCTCCTTAACGTCCCTGTAATAGATGTTAGGCTGTTAGTTTCGATTTGCCCGACTATTCGCAGACAATCTCATATGATGTTAGTGGAAACTGATTTCCGCATCCCACAAATTGATTTCCGTACCCCATATTTATAATATAGACACGCGTTTATATATGTGAAAGATGATGAGTGCGAAAATCAATTTGTGGGGTGCGGAAATCACCGCCCGATGTTACTATGCTTCGAGTTTTATGAGCTTATAAAGTGTGGTTTAGTTTCCCACGTCCTAATCTACTTGCTAATAAATGTGCTTGTTTTATGGATAATATCATAATAGTCTTCTTTGGGTGATGCAGAAAATGTGAACTCGATCTCATTGTGGTGCAATATTCACCAAAAGAGCACAAACAATAGCAACCATCATTATCTTACGGGCTCTGTTTGGTAGGGTGTAAAACGTTTTTAGTATAAAATGATTTTTTATGCACAACATTTTACAATAAAAAGTAAAAAAACATTAGGAAAAAAATTGGAAGGAAAAGGAAGATGATGGATAGGATGAAAGGTAAAAAGTTGATAACGAAAAGAGAATGAGTGATGGAAATTTATTTTACATACAAATAGTGGAAAATATGAGAAAATGATGTAAAAGATTTTACAAGTGAAAAAAACAAAACTATGCATGTAATTAAAGTCTAAAAGTCCTAATTTAAGTGAAAAGCAAATACTCTATCACAAGACAGCCTTAGCTGAAGTCTAAAAGGGCTTAGCTAGGTAATAAAGTCTACCTTTCAAGTCAGAACAAGCCTTTAGGTTTGAACATCAACATACACATATAGGAGCTTTCGCTATCTTCAAACTTTCAAGTGTGTTTCGGCTAATTTAATCTGTTGAATAGAAGTAGGGCTCAATCAAGGCCTAATATAGCACCTATCATTATCAATCAAAAAAAAAAAAAGTCATAAACAGCTTTGCAGAAAAATTAGTTGCTAATGCCATAACAAATACTTAGTCTTTGTTTGATTCACCTGAAATTTGCTTATCCGATCTGAACTTGTTTTTTCTGATTTGAACTTATTGTCTAATTTGACTAAAATTTGACCACATATATATGCTAATCCAAAAGGAAAAAAAATATATGAATTGAGATCTAATTTTATTCATATTAATGAATAGTTTTTTAATATGTAATAATAATAATATTTTTTTGTTACGAAATTAAAGATATTTAAAGTTTAAAAACATGAAATTATTATCTGATATGATCTAAACTTTTTTTTTCTTATTTGATTTGAAATAATTAATAAGGGTAACAAAGTGTTGTCTTGCTTATTAATGTCCACCAACTCCATTAGTGTGAGGTCTTTTGGGAAGGGAGTCCAAAAACAAATCTGTGCGGGCTTGGCCCAAAACGGACAATATCATACTAATGTCGGAGTTCAGGTGGTTTCGTGGAGCCCAACAAGTTGTATCAGAGTTGATGGTTCAGTTGGGACAATTGCAAGCAATGCGGAGCTGATGGTGGCTTAGAGTGCAGTGTTGTGTACAAGCCTTTGACAATGTTGTGTGGGAGAACTTCTTTGTGTGACCTCGCGATTTGTAGATCTGCTTGGATTCTTGTGTCGAAAGTCTTCCGATATTATGGTGGTCAGGCAGCGTGTTCTGTTGGGTAGTAGCGGCGGTGCAAGATGGTCAGATGTTTGTCGTTGGAGGGGAGGCTACGAGCTTTGTGGTCCTTGGTTTGAGGGGAGGATTGTTGGGGTTTGCAATCCAAGTCCCACATTGAAAAAATAACAAAGTGTTGACTTGCTTATTAATGTCCACCAACTCCGTTAGTATGAGGCCTTTTGGGAAGAAACCCAAAAACAAATCCGTGCGAGCTTGGCCCAAAACAGACAATATCATACTAATGTCAAAGTTCATGTGGTGTCGTAGGGCCCAACACCAAATACCATTATACAATAAGATGATGAGTAAGTGAATTAATTGAGAGAGGTTGTGTGAGAGAGAGCTTTAGTCCTTGTGCAGTTCCCGCTCTCTTGATGAGTGGAAAATGGCTTTAAAAACAAAACAAGAGTTATTTGAATGGTTGGAAATGCCATTTGGGCTTTGCAACGCCCCAAGCCCCTTCATGCGATTGATGAATGAAGCCCTCCGTTCTCCAAAGTTGACTACGGATACTAATCCCGGAGTCCATGTGATGTTGTGGGGCCCAACACCAAATATCATTATACAATAAGATGAAATACATCATCAAAGAGCTTAATCTAATCCGTGTATACTCTTCACTTTTTCAGGGAGGAATTCACCTATTTCATCCCTTGAAAACCTTAAATTGCAAAATCCTCTGATCTAGCCTTAAAGTAAAGAGCCAAGAAAACACTATCTAGAAATTTATGAGTACATTATAATTACTATTAGATAAATAATTTCTAACTTGTGTATTAACACATCATCTAGTTTCTACAACAACAAAATTAACAGTTGTTCCAAACTTGTACAACGTATTGCAAACACATATAAAAAGATAATTTAATTTCATCATGTTAGAAATAATTCAAAACATTAACACCCCAAAACCAAATTTAAGAGGCATGCACCTAGCAACTTTATGATGCCTTGGACATGTAAATCTACAAATATTTTTTCACATAGAAAGAAAATTGTTGTTTTTGTAACCCCTACTTTTGGATATGCTATTTCTTAGAAGCCCAACATTATGTACCATAGAGTAACACTTCTTGGTAGCCGAACCAAGCTCATACACATACTAGTACAATATTGTCCGCTTTGGGCTTTAACCCGCACGGCTTTGTTTTTGGGCTTCTTCATAAAAGGCCTTGTACTAGTATATATTGAGCACACTATATAAATAACTCATTCTCTAGCTATTCTTTCGATGTGGGATTTGGGATGCACTTATTTTCCCAACACGTCAACTTTAAGGGATGCTTCGATCGCACAACACTCCTGTGACCACTCTCCATTTAAGCCACCACGACTTGATCCACTGAGCCATATTTTGGTCAATATCTCTATTCTTTTGGATGATTAATTGACCCAAGATATTTAAAGCACTCGATCATGGCTAGATCTTTCCTGTCTAACCTCACCGTAATATCACTTGCCCCCTTTGATATTTCAAGTGAGAATAATCATTGTTCTATGTAAAGATATATTATTGCCCCCGCCAACACTATTATTTTGACGTTCCTCATTATCTTCAATCAAGGCTGAGAATTGGTTAACATTAGTAACACTAGGTTGAACCTGAGCATTACCTTTGCCCTTCCGCTTAACTATATTCCATCCATCATTTTTTTAGTTACCTAAATTATGATTAACACCAGTAGCAGGCTTAGCAACCCATTTGGCTTTAGGGCTCGTTTACATTAGATGAATAGAGATGAAATGAACTGAACTGAATAAAAGTGTATTAATTGAACTAAATAGAGATGAATTGAACTGAACTAAACTGAACATAATCTAAAGTAAACAAGCCGTTAGTCTTAGTTTTACTCTCTACAACAGGTTTGGTTGGACCTTCTTTAGAATGAACATCAGGCTGAGCTACCTCCTTACCTGACAACATTGAGTACATGTAGCAATAAAAATTAACTTTCCTTTTTTATCCGTCCCAAAATAAATGCTCAATTTCATCTTTTGGCAAATGGTCCACATATACTTTACATTTATACCCTTACTTACCACTTAATACACAATACTTTCAACATACTTTTACTTACTACTTTACACTTTTATCTTTACTTTTCACAAAAAGTGGGTCCCAACAAAAATCTAACCCTAAACCCTAATGAAACAGTTTTTTGGACGGAGGGAGTACTAAAAAATTATAAAAGTTATATATTAATAAAGCACACATCGAGCTGAATCAAAAGAGATCCCATTTGACTATATATTTTTTTTCTTATATATATAAAATTAGAGAGAGCCAAAATTGTCTAATAAACAATGTAAAAATTCCAAATGTAGCAATAAAAAGGGGACCGAGGAGTACATTTTATAGGTGCTTTTAAACAACTTTTTTTTAAAAAAAAAACAAAAAAGCAAAAAAAATAAACTTCATTAATTACCAAAAACAAAGGAAAATGTTTGAGTAAGGATTGTTAACCTATTAGATTAACCTCCCTAAAAAACTCTTAAATTAACCAATAAAGATAAAAATTTAGTACAAAGTACTTGTTTGATTCAACAAGGAAATAATTTTCCACATAAAATTACTTCCCTTATAAATTTTCTAAGCTAGGAATTAACTTGTTTGGTTTAGATAAAGAAAATTACACTATATATGAAAATTTCAACTAAGGGTTTATGCAGATTATTTCCTTCATTTCATTAAATATATTCTATTGTCTCAAGTTTTTACTTTTTCATGTCAAACAAATAACACTCATTTAACCCATATGGTAATTAATTTACCTATGAAATTTACCAATCACAACACAAACAAACACACTTAACCCATGTTATATTGTTACCTAGAGCTCGGCGTGAGCTGGGCCGGGCCAGCTCGACATGAGCCCACAATGAGCAAAACACAAAGGCACGGTTGGTGGGTCGTGGATCATCCATGAAAAATATTTTAAAAGTTTGACACGAATCCGATATGGGCACGATATGCGGGGCCCATAAATTGGCACACTTTTTTGAGTTAAAATTTCATAGCATATAAAAAATAGTACGACTTCTATACCGCAATACTCGTAATTTTTGTCATTTTAGGCTATAACACAATACTTGCAACAAATATTATTTTCTTACCATATTTAATATAAAAATTACCAATGTGTAGTTTTATTTTTAAACTTTACTTTGTTGTGGGCCCAATTAATTAGTTGTTTTTCACTCTATCTTTCTAAATCTATTTTTTTTACCTTATTAGTCCGTACCACAACTTATATAGCGAGTATTGGAATCCAGAGGTAGTATTAGACATGATGACATAACACGAGTTGACCCCTAGGTTGCATGAAAACGGATACGGGTACGGGTACGGGAAAGCGTTAACTCAAAAGTTAAGGATATGGGGATGGATACGGGAAAATAATTATAAAAATATTTTTTAATTTATTAAATTATTAGAATAATATATAATGAAGAAAAAAATTATTTTAAAAAATTGGTTGTTATTATAATGTTAATTTTAATGAATATGCGACGATGTTCGTGATTTACATTTTACTTTTGTGAACTCACTTCACACATTATAATATAAATTGTCATCCAAACTAAATACGGAGTATATAAATTTTAAATATTTAGATGTGTCCAAGAAGTATCATGTCCGATACGTATCAGACACGGGACACGTCACTTGTTAGACGTGGCCGTGGCCGTGGCCCGCCTCGAAAACAAAACGCTGTTTGAATTTATAGCCGCCACAGACCAGCAAATTATGAGTATGGTGAAGTTTTTTGTTAGTTAATAAAGTTCCCGCTTTTAGCTCAATTTTCTATCACTCGTTTCAGATTCCTTTTCCCCATCTTTCTGCGGGAAATTCCACTGCGTTTATGGCTGTTTCTGGTACTTTCTCTCTCTCTCTCCTTTCTAGATTTTACTGCTTTAGTTTTTTCCATCAATTCCTTAGCATTATTTTAGGTTCAGTTCTCTGAAAATTTTACTCCGTTTTTTTCAATTCTTTCAGTAATTAATTCGCTGAAAATTACATGTATTGCATATCTTTTAGGTTGAATTTGTTTCATGAATATAAATAATTATTCTGGTATTTGGTCGAAGATGTTACATGTTTGTTTTAACTTGTCACTGAATTAATTTACTATTTTAGTGTTTGTTCCCCTCGAATGACGTATTCGCATTGTTACTTAGAAAGTTCGAGGCTTGAGAAGTTATTCAGTTCGGAAATTTTGATTTGGGAATTGAATTCAAGTTTGGAGAACTGTAGAATTCTGTCGCAACTTGTATCAATCATTTGAATTAAAAAAAAAAAATCTGCTTAAAATCTGTTCATTTTCCTTGAATTTTACGCGTTAGTCTTTCCTTGCGCTTCTCTAGCCATTAGAGAATTGGGACAGGGAGAATGTCTGAATGTTGGGCGAGAGTTGTTATATGAATCAACATCTATGATTTGTGCTCGGAGACAAAGGGCCTGTTTACTTCAACTTATTTTCAGTTCAATTCAGTTCTCAATTTCCTTCTCTCATAAACAATTGTATTCAGTTCAATTCAGTAAACGTAAACAGGCCCAAAGATGGATATAAACCAGATTCTAATACCAATGTGATAGAGATGCACCGAAGAATTGTGATGGATGGTGGTCTTAGACTTTAGAGTCATATGTTGGGTTGTATGCACGAAAGATAAAGGTGTTGTAGCCCCAAGGGAGATAGTGTTGATATTGGTTTAATGGTTTTTGTGTTCCAAGAGTAATCAAAAGCGTCAAAGAATAGAGAGAAGGAATAAAATGCATGTAATTGAAGGCGCAGAAGGGGCCGATTTTCTCCGTAATGTAATCAAGATGCAAATTAGTTGCTGATGTTGGTGAGATAGTAATGTAATCACACTTTGCCTGTGCATCTTCCCTATGTACTTTACCCGAAATAAACGTTGATGAAAGTTGCTTCCGTTGTTCTGTCATTCTTTGCTTGGACCGATACTCTTATAGGACCCTAGGAAGTCATTTCTCTGTTGCTATACTTTTCTTATACTTGGTCATTTGGAGTTACAAGAAAGGAAGTCTTCTTGGTGCAGATATGAGCTCAACTTCAACTTAAATATCTCATTTTGTAATTGGGAGTTTCGACTGTAATTGTCTGCTTTCCTTATATAATGCCCAAATTCTAGTCTAATCCCTTACCTGTCGCTGTTACTGAAACACATAATGCCTCAAACAAGAAGATATAAAACTGGAACAGATGGATTTGTAAGGTTGTGGATCTTGACATGGTTCAAACCTGTGCTATTCAAGGACCAAATGCTGTTCCTTGCAAACAAATTCTGGAAATATGTGCTAGATTTCTCTGCCTGCTATTATCTAGTGAGAAAAACAATAGATGATCCGGAGATATGAAGTTTAATGGAGAAAAAAAAAAACTCAGAAGACGAATTGCATTTGTCATTGCATGTGTTTCAACTCTCAATAGAATTAAACATGTACATGTTTGCTTCATCTTTTGTTAAATATTGGCATTGCTGCAATTTAGTCTTCTGTTCTTGATATTGTTTTATTGCTTCAAACAGATATTGGAGATCCCATATTGGCTAAAGATGGGGCACAAATTGAGATCCCATCACTTTTCAAACTAAATCGTTGGCAATGGTGGTTTTGGGTGCTGCTCAATATTTTCTTCCTTGTAGTTGGACAAACTGCTGCTGTACTTCTAGGAAGATTTTATTACGATCAGGGTGGATCTAGCACGGTTATGGCGACCCTTGTTCAAACTGCTGGGTTTCCTATCCTTTTTATCCCTCTTTTATATCTTCCAGCTTCCACAAGTTCTCCAACCTCTTCCAACCCACTTTCTGGGAGATATATTGTTTTGATTTATATTGCCCTAGGAATACTTCTTGCTGGAGACAATTTGTTATATTCCTATGGACTCTTATATCTCTCTGCCTCCACATACTCTCTCATTTGTGCTACCCAATTAGCTTTCAATGCTGTCTTTGCTTATTTCATCAATTCTCAGAAGTTTACCCCATTGATTCTGAATTCTGTGGTCATTCTTTCTTACTCCGCCGCTCTGCTAGGAGTCAACGAGAGTTCCGATGCACCAGAAGGAGTAACCAAGTCACAATATGCCATCGGATTCGTTTGCACCCTTGGAGCTTCAGCAATCTACTCACTCCTGCTTTCACTTATGCAGCTTACCTTTCAAAAGGCGCTGAAAAAAGAGACATTCTCAGTTGTCTTAGAGATGCAAATTTACCCATCATTAGTTGCAAGTATTATATGTGTTATTGCATTATTTGTGAGCGGCCAATGGCAGAGTTTGGACGGAGAAATGCAGGGTTTTCACTCAGGAAAAGTGTCCTATGTGATGACTCTTGTTTGGACCGCTGTATGTTGGCAGATTTGCTCTGTTGGTGTGATAGGGTTAATATTTTTGGTGTCTTCTTTGTTTTCAAATGTTATCAGCACTGTGGCTTTGGCTGTTGGTCCAGTTGCTTCTGTCATAGCTTTCCATGACAAAATGAATGGTGTCAAGATTATTGTTATGTTTCAAGCAATTTGGGGATTTGCTTCTTATATTTACCAAAATTACCTTGATGATGCTAGATCAACTGAGTTGCAGAGACAAATGGAGGCCAATGATTCGAGGAGGGTTGCTGCTTGTTAATCCTATTCAATCTTCATTTTTTTGCAAGAATTGTAATAGAAATAGCATTATTTTCTAGAGATGGCCAAATGGTCAGTCTTCTTTTACATTTTTTATTAGGTTAAATTCTCAACCTCTTACATATTTAGAAATTATATGCAAAAATATATGTGATAGGTTGTATGTTTACTTATTTTCACTCAATCCCTTCTTTGATTTACAATTTTGTATTCAATGGTGGTATAGGCTCTGTTTGGCAATCGGCTGTTGGCTGCTTTAATTGGCTCACTGGTTGTGTGACTGATGTTAAGTTATTAACCTTAACCTTGAGCAATTAATCAACCATTACACTCAGGGGCGAAGACATGGATTTTAAGCTAGGAGGCGGACGGTTTAATCAAATAATGATCAACCTACATAAATTGATGAATATAATAAATATATGGAAAATTTGATGGGAATAATTCCAACTTTTACATGTCTGCTCATTTTGGTCCCTACTTTGGGTTAACTCAGTATAATCCAAAGTTGCACAACATTTTTTCAATTTGGTCCAAGTTTCACAAGTCTGCTCATTTTGGTCCCTGGTTTACCTTAAGTTACCTGATACAGCAAGTCAACAATAACATTGGGACCAAATTGAGAAGATGTTGTGCAACTTTGGATTATACTGAATTAATTAAAAGTAGGGACCAAAATGAGCAGACGTGTGAAGTTGGGATTATTCCCATCAAATTTTCCTAAATATATAACATGATTCTAATCTTAGAACCTTTTGAAACTTATCAATTTCAATAGTCGGAGCCTCAAATCTCTTGTTTCCTTTTAAATTAGGATTTTAATCATTATTTTGGAATAATTTATTTCCAAATCCGAATTCTCCACTGTATTTGAAATATACACATAACTCTCTTGTTGTTGATTATCAACTTTTTGATTAAAAAAATAAAGTATTTTAAAGAAATCCATCGGTTCTTCTAATATGAGAATTTGAACTTCTAATCTCAATCAAGAGAGGCAAAGATGAAACTATTACTCCATATCAAAATCGCAAATTATTGGGTGGACCCGGACCATGTAGCTGGGTGGTGGTCCCGATTTAAATGACGCTGTGAACATTTGGTACTTTTGTTGTGAACATTTGGTACTCCCTCCGTCCCCCCCTTTTTTTGCAACAAGTACAATTTTGTCACTGTTTATTGACCAACTTTGACTCTATCTAATTTTATGCACATAAGAAAAAATATAGTCAAATGGGATATCGTTTGATTCGGCTCGATATGTATTTTTTAATTTATAATTTTTATAATTTTTTATTATATGTATTTAAATATATTTTTATTTAAAATTGTGTGTTGGGAGGTGTGAAAAAGTAAATGTTGCAAACAAAAGGGGACGGAGGGAGTACTTTGTTGTGAACATTTGGTACTTTGTTGTGAACATTTGATAGTTTAATGCTGGTAAACATTTGGTACTTTTGTTGTGAACATTTGATAGTTTAATGCTGGTGAACATTTGATAATTTTGTTGTCAACATTTGATAGTTTAATGTTGGTGAACATTTGTTACTTTTGTTGTGAACATTTGGTACTTTTGTAACATTTGATAGTTTAATGCTGGTGAACATTTGATAATTTTGTTGTCAACATTTGATAGTTTAATGCTGGTAAACATTTGATATTTTTTGTGTGAATATTTTATAGTTTGATGTTGATGAACAAGTGATAATTTTGTTGTAAAAATTCGACAGTTTGATGTTATGAACATTTGATAGTTTTGTTGTGAACATTTGATAGTTTGATGTTGAACAATATTTGATAGTGTGATACTGTGATGTTGTGAACATTTGATAGTGTGATGTTGTGAACATTTGATAGTGTGATGTTGTGAACATTTGATAATTCTGTTTGTAAACATTTGATTATTTTGTTGTGAACATTTGATAATTTTGTTGTGAAAATTTAAGAGACCACAAAAAATTGTGTGCTCCAGAGTCCATTCATTAACATTCCTCATCTTAAGCGGTGTTATACTCCATCATCTAATATCATCTATCATTAAGGTGATTAAAAATTTAGGAAAAATTCATATGAATAATCCCAACTATTGGTGGTCTTCCAATATTAATCCCAATTATAGGTTATTACACTATAATTCAAACTAAGGGTAGTTTTACGAAATTAGTTCATGCTAACTTTTGACCGGTTCCGATTTCCTTCGTAGAAAGGGAGGAAGGTATAACTTTAGCCGGCCGTGACCAAGAAACCACTGGTTTCGCTTGGTGGGCCGGGAATGCTCGACTTATCAATTTATCCGGTAAACTACTTGGAGCTCATGTAGCCCATGCCGGATATAGTCAAGTACAATAAATAAGAAAAGAGTTTAGATAACAAAGACTTTATAAATTAGTAACCTATTACAATAAGTTAAATAAGTCAATGGACTAATATCATAAAACAACCCTCAAAGTTTAGATTATACTATAATAATTAATAGTTGAGATTAATATTAGAAGAAGTCCAATAGTTGGGATTATTATTTATATGAATTTTTCCAAAAATTTATTATGGAATCCACAAAATAGTACTCGGTAAAATTTAGTTGAATGAATTTGTATCAACTGAATTAGACTCAAGCGAAAGCTGTTGGAGAACGAAGACCTAAATTCACAGCAATTTATCGCACTCAAGAGGCTGTGCAAAACGAAGCTGCTGTTTGGATTGAATGGTGTGAAATCTAGTTTCTTCTTCTTTGCCTGTTCTTTTCCGCTTGTATTTTGCTTTGTTTTTGTTTGAGTTCTTCATTATGATTACTATTTGCTGTAAAATTTGAAGCTATACTACTCAATGAATTCTCAGTACTCAGTTCATAATTCCGTAATTTCTTACAATACCTTAAACCCTAACCCTAATTTCTCAAATCCCCAATTCAATTCATGGACACCTCTACCTTCAATTTCACCTCAATCTCAGCTTCAAAACGCCTTTGCTGACTTACCGAATTCTCTCTCTTCTCTCAAAAATCTTCTGCAGTCATCAAATTCTACTCTTCAATCACTCTCCTCTTTACTTCCACCGTTTTCTTTCTCCTCCAATTCACTCATCCAATGCCCTTCAAATCCTCATCATTGGGTTCCCCCTAATTCCCTCTTTTTGCACTCACTCCATTGCCCATCGTCACTTGAAGTTGGCACTCTTCTAGACTCCCTTCAATACCCTAAAACCCTGAAATCCGAACAACATTTGATCCAACAGAACAAGTTTGTTCAACCCCTTAATGGCGCCACCTCAGAACTCTGCTTCTCTCTTGACGATTATGTCAATTTTGGTTCGAATTTCTTTTATCAGGGTTGCCCTGGTGTTGTTAGCTCATTGAATGATGATGCCAGTAGGAGAATTTTCACGCTTCCCAGCATATTATCAGTCGAATGTGCGAATTTCACTTGTAGTAATGTCAAGGATACTAATGGAATCTTGGAAATTAGTAGTATTAAGATACTTCCGTCAGAAATTTGTGTTGTTAGGCGTGAGTTTGAGCAGTGGAGTGATTTCTCCAATGAGTATTCATACAGTGTTTTTAAGGCATTCTTGTGCATGAAATGCGTAAAAGAAAGTGATTTGTTAACTTGGTTAATTGCAAATTCGCCGCGTTTTGGTGTTGTAATTGACACAGCTATGAGAGATCATATGTCTGTACTGGTTAGACTATGCTTCAAAGCGATTGCAAGAGAAGCTGCATATAATTATGGGTCTTTTTTGAAGAGTGATGTGGTTGATGATGGTAGTAGATTGGATCCAAAATCCTTGAGGTTTAAGTGTCCTGTAGCATTCGAAGTCTTGAGATGGTTAGCTTCACAGCTATCCATCTTGTATGGCGAAACGAATGCCAAGTCATTTGTCATTGCAATGCTGGGACATGTGTTACTTAATGCTGCATCTCAAGCCTCATTGTTTCCTATAGACAGAAAATTGGACCTAATTTTTGCTAGTGACCAAGATAGAAATGTCTATATGGGTCAGTCCTTGAGAGATGTCAATGAGAATAAAAGAGATGATGATGGAGTGGATAAAAGAATATTTAGCAGGTCTATCTTTGTATATCAAATTGCAGCTGCTGTAGCTGCTTTGCATGAAAGGTCACTGCTAGAAGAAAGAATCAGGGCACTCCGGAATCCTATGTCACTTACTGCTTATCAACGGTTTGTTCATATAATCTTCCTTTTTCTTGAGATAACTGTATGAAAAAAGTTTTACATATTGGATGGTTAGTTTACTGCTGAATTATAAGATGGTACTTACTTACATAAGCCTCTGTTTCCGTTTGAGTTGATTGTTGTCTTTTCATAGATTCGTATTATAGAGGGTGTTCTCATCCAGTATTGATGTTAGTTATTGGTGAAGAGAACTGAGATATTCTCTAAAAATATTCAATTGGGTATACTTTTCTGTTTGCAGGATGACCGAGCACCAATATATTACAAAGAAAGCTGATGAAGAACGCCAAAAACGCCGTGATTACAGATCACTAGTTGAGCATGATAGCCTCCCCTCTCAAAGGCAACATGATGAGGTATGTTTTTACTCCCTGAGTCCTTGGAATGGACTTATTTTGATTCACTGTAGAGGTTGGAGTTGAGACATTTCTTTCTAGGGTTAGGACTTTGGAGGTCTGCTACTCTTCTATCATTTTGTGGTAATATTGATGTAAATGACACTGGGCCCTTGCCCATTATGAGTATTAATTTACACTCTCCCCATTCAGAAATTATAGTTGCATATTTATATATGTCCGCCAAAAATTGTCGCCTTTCCTAGTAGTATAATCATAATTCACAAATAAATTTCCTATACTGCTAATTTTGTGTTAAGTGACAAGGAGTGCATAGAAATTCCTTAACTAAAATTAAATCTCTGTATTTTGTGACATTAGGTCATATTGAGTCAATGACAATTATTTTTGAATTAAGGGAAATTAAGGGAGTAAATTTAAAACTAAGTAACAATGAGGAGAGCTTAGTTTCATATCGGATTACGATGTATTAGACACTGCTCTTTTGGACTTAATATATGAAATTGCAGTTCAGTTAAGACAATTCAATTCACTTTAGCTCAGCTCTTGCTGAGTCTAGGATTTTGTTTAACTCAATTCAGTTAAGACAAATTCGGTTGGTTCAGATTAATTTAATTCAAAAGAACATGCCCTAAATATACTCAAATTACTCAGGGGTTAATCTCTAAATAAAATATACCGGAGGGCGTAGGGCATATATGTTAATTTTTATAATTGTAATGGAGGGTTTATGAGCAAATATTTTTACAAAAGGACTATTATAACACCTAAAGGTGTTATATGAATGTCATACAGTCGAATATCAAACTCATGAAGTTGAATATGAATCTACTTACATGATATTCAACCGGTAAAACTTTCGTATACAACTTTATAGCATATATATATATATACAATCTCTCAAGCATTTATACTCTTTTTTTCCAAGGGCCTGTGATATACAACTGTTAAATATGTCCTATATTGACTATAGTTTTATGCTATTGCAAAATATAATTCAGTGATTGTTGTATATATAAGATAAAGTATGATGTTGGTAATTCACTTCCTTTCGAATGACCTGAAAATTTTGATGTCTTAATTGTAAGTTTCCTGTCTATCATGTAACTACTTGTGAACTTTTTGGCTGGGATATGTTATGACATTATCATACTTCTCTGATTGTCCAGCAAAATATGAAGATTAAGACTAGAGAGGAGTTGTTAGCTGAAGAAAGGGACTATAAACGTCGAAGAATGTCCTATCGTGGAAAGAAGTTGAAGCGAACAACAAAAGAGGTACAATACAATGTCCTTTGGAATAATTTTACACTTCCAGACTTCTTTGGCTACATCAATAGGATCAAGATTTTGTTCAGTTCCAATGTTGTATGGTATTGCCTTTCAAGGCTATATAACTAAATATCAGGTTCTCTACTTTCTTGTCCAAATATGTAATCGCGTAATCTGAGGGAATGATGTATCAATTGGTTCTCAGGCTTTTACTCCTTTTTTCCACGTGTGCATGTTTTGTGTCTGCCCCAAGATTCCAAGGACATGCGTCCTTCTCTTGTCAGAACTACTGTTTTTAAGGATTTGGAAACTAGCATCCTTTAGCAGCTTTGAACATACATCCTCAGCCGTGTCCTTCATCTCATATCTTTTATGGCTTTTGGAGAAAGTTTCAAGCGTAACTTTTCTTGTCCCTCAGTTTCGAAGGTTATATTACATTTATCGCTCTGATGTTGCCTTTTCTCAGCCATAGAACCATAGTAAATAAGTAAAGATGATTTTTTTTTTTTTTTATGCAAAAGTAAAGATGATTAATGGGATATTTTGCTCTTATTTTTTTTTTTCCCAAAAAAAATGTTTTTGAATTTGCAACGCTGTGTTGTTAAAACGTTGCTTCTGCATTTAAAGGTGATGAGGGATATCATAGAAGATTACATGGAAGCTATCAAGCAAACAGGAGGTATTGGAGGTATTGCAAAGGAAGATGCTGAAGAAGCTATAACAACCTTTAAGAATTCTTCTGCTCATAACTCTGCAAACTTTGACGTGGCTGATCATTCAGCAAATGATTCTCAATATGGTCATAGGAAATCACTGGATTTTAACCCTGAATCTCGAGACAAAAAACCTATTGATGCTTCTCCTAGTAGGAATGAGAGAGGGAGAAGAGAATCTTACAATCACAGACATCTTGAGGATAAAAGAGCACATAAAGATAAAAGTTTGAGTGGCTATCACCCCAGAAGTCCAAGTGTAGATAGAAGATCCAGCCAGCCAAGAGAGCATCGAAGTCGCAGAAGGAATCTAGATGTTAAGCAAATAGATGAAGATGAACGTTCTAAAAGCTATAATGTTAAAAAATCTCTATATACGACCTCAAGTACATTGAAGAGCTCTTCTGATAGAAAGAACAAAAGGAAATTAGGATCTCCTGACAGACATAGATGGAATAAACATGAGAGTGATGAAAGGGATAAATTCAATGATAGATATGATCCCTCTGAAGCTAGTGATACACATGATGATCAATTCATGAACAGCCAGTCTACAAGGCCAGACTCTGAATACAATAACTGACGGCATGATGGTTTGGTTGTGAAGTACTGTTTGGTTTCATCTAAGGGCTTTCTTACTCTTGACAACTGGAGACAGTGTTCATGTTGCTTTGGCAGGTATGTTAAATCAGGCATTCATCATATTCTATTGGTGTTTGGTTCATATATTTTTTTATTGATTGGTTTATTACTTAGATTTTGACTTTGTTTATAACACTTTTCTGTAGGAAGTCATTCAGGCTTCAGCAGTTTTTTTCTTTGTTCGTATCCTTCTTTGTATCCTTCAACAGTTTATGCTTCTTCTTGGTTCTGCTTTTGAATGCTATGATCTATATGTGCATTTTTTTTTTCATGGGTTACTCTTGCAACCTGATATATTGCTAGTTAGGTCCTCAAATGAGATTAGCGAAGCGATAAAAGTCTAACAACCCGTTAGGTGGTTGATAATAAATTGCGGCAATGGTAATAAATTTTTAAGTATAATTTAGCAAGGAAAACAACATTACCATCTCCATGCAAACATAATTTCATTTGCAAACTTGTATTTTTTCATATATCTCATTAGTCATTACCGTCCATTACCACTCGAGAGGATAATATTGGATGAGAATGGAAATTTGTGAAGAAAATTAGGTGATTTGGAGACTACCATGAGAATAGAGATTGATTTGCGTTTCAAATTTATATGTAAATTACTAAATTCAATTTTATTACCTTCGTTTATGACCGGGTACCAATCGAGCCCTAAGTGTAATGATATAACATATTTGATTATGATGCTGATCTTACAATAGATGTAATTTTTTTTTACCAAAATAAATATTGCGGATGATAACTTGAAGTAGCATAGTTGAATAGGCCACACACTATCCTCTAGTAAATGTTGCATTTGTTGTGAATATGTATTCGGCTCATAGGTTTAAGGGAAGTTCTTCATGGAACATCTGTTTTATTTTACAATTCAATTTAGTTGTCAAATATTATGGGTTTTGGGTAAATGGGTACTTGTGTAGGTGGGAAAATACAGGGTGGTCTAAAATTAGCCATACACCCCTTTTGAATCTACTTGGATGAATTCACAAAACTAATACAAAAAAAAAAAACGCAACAGTTTCTAAATTTGTATGGTTCAAAATAAATGCAACAATTTTTTTTCTGTCCTTTTATGGTAAGATTTTTTGTAGTACTTTACTATTTTACCCTTACTTAAAACCCTTAACAATTTACTTTTTACTTTTTGGGTCCCCACTTTCTCTCTCCATTTATCTTAATCAACTACCCCTAACTTTTCCTACTTTACTTTTTACTTTTTAGGTCCCATTTTCTCTCTCCATTTATCTTAATCAACTACCTCCAACTTTTCCTAATTACCCAACTCCAAATTTTGACTAGGAGTCTGTGCCATCTAAATTTTTGCTTTTTTTTTTGGAACGGAGGAAGTATATAAGATGCTGTAAATATGCCTTCAATGGATGACCTAGGCCTTGTCCTTTTAGATTTAATTCCAGACAAATTTAGTTCAGCTCATATCCTGTTGAGTTTAGGGTTTACTTTCATTTAGTTTAGATTAATTCCGTCGAAAAGAACAGCTTATCTCTCCACTATTAGCTCTACAACATACACAATCTCATCTTGTTTGTCTCAATCTTTAGCGTCACTTTCATTTTCTTACCTAGATTATGCGTTCATTGTCCTCCATGTATCAAAGATGCATATTCATGTGATGCTCCATTGCTCAAGATAGCATGTCAAACTTTCACACAAGTGCAGGGTTCATGCCATATAATCTCCTGAACAAGGAAAATCCTCAAAATCCTCAAATATGTCAGAGTGGGAATATATTAATTATTAACTTGTCAATATGGCTCAAATGCTCAATATAGGTTCCATACTAAAGGTCGGTACCTTGTACGAAATTTTGTGGGAATGAAAGAGAAATTGTAAGAAAATGCTCTATTCTATTACTAGGCGTACATGGACCTAGAATGTTCTTGTGTCAATTGTAGCAATATCATCTTAGAGTAATATTGGAGATGCATTATTAAGAATGTAGTTACATTAAGATGCATATATAAGAGATTGTCCTAGATCTTTACTTGGCTTTTGGTTATTTGGAGATGTTAGTTGTGCTAAACTGTGCATTACTTGAGCCCAGGCACTCGACCAAGTTAATAATTTAAAATGTTCTGTCTGCTTATTTTTATCATGCTATTAAGATAGAAGATGATAGCAGAGATGCATATCTTGAGATGGATATGTTTTAACGGGTAGAATGATAGCAAAGGATTATTTAACATGCGAAGTCACTTAGAAGGATCTGATGAGGAAAATGAAATGTTGGAGGTTATGTGGATTTTAAAAAGGGGACGATTTAGGTTAAATGGGATAGGAGTCATAAAAAATATGTAGTGTTAGGGTTTAGAGAAGCATTTAGCAGTAGCTAGAGCGGAGTAGAGTAGAGGAAGAGGATTCCACATCCATTTGGAATAAAATTTTGGTTTCTGTTTGCACTCCTTCAGTTTCACAATGTTTCTTACGTATTTCGTTTATAGTGTTTCTTTTTGTTCATTTCATTTAGAATCTTTCCTCTTATAAATGGCTTTTCATTGATTGCAATTTGCAAATAATACCTTATGTTACTTTCCAGTACCTTATACTATTTTCAAATGCAATTACTATCTTTAGTAATTAATAATTAAATAGTGATTCTTTTAAATAAACACTAATTAGGTTGCAATTGCTATATTATGTTACTTTCCAATCCTTTTTATACCTCATTACTACTTTTCTTAATAATCGCATACGATTCCAAACGTAACTACCATTGTGAAATGAAGGGAGTGGTAAGCAAAATGCAAGGGAGTCCTTTGTCAGAGTTATTTCTCACTCAATTTCTCTTTATTTTGTAGGCAAATGACTAAGCTCATAACTTACAAGTGAAAGGTTGCTGCTGACTAGTTTTATTTGAGATTTTCTGTTTTCCTTTCCTTTTCGTTCTTGTAGATCTCATATACAAAAGTATAGGGTGGAGGCCATTATGCTGAATCTCGTTGCTGGTCATCAAAGTAAGAGCCGATCAGCCGAAATCTCTGATAATCGGAGGCATCTCTTCCCTGGTTGATGCAGGTTGTTTCATAGTCTTCTTTTACTTGTTTTTGATCTGTATGATTGTAAGCATCTCCATTTTTAGATCATTTTGTTTTGTTTATACATTTTTGTTATTGTGTTGATTGCTGAAGATCTCGATCTAAAATTGAGTGAAAAAGAAATATAACGAGCGTGAGCGAACACAAGTTGTACTGTGATTGGAACTTTGTATCATTGCTTTGTATTCAGTTATGAGAAAATATCATCTAGGTATTGCAATTCCCTTTCCTTCTAACTTAATTATTTGCTAAGTTTGGAATGTTATTATTTTTTTGGAACAATTTCTAAGAGAGAATAGGTGCTTTGACAGTTCTTTGCTGGTTTTTCAGCAGCTGTTTTTGATGGGTTACAATTACTCGTTTACATTTTGGTGGAAGTTAGAAAGTTTAGATTTAGCCAAGATTATAATATTTTAATATACATAGTATTATGCAATCTTATTACTATATTTTCTGTGTAATTTCTTCTATTTTTTCCTTGCTGCTCCAAAATTTGAAATTGGTAGTTCTCAGGAATGAATGATTGATTTTCTCCTTTCTGTAAATGTTGTTTTGATGCTGCAATTTGTTAATTAGGAAAACAAATTATGGTAGAAAAGGTAGAATTTTGCCAAATAGCCATTAAAGGCCTTGGAAATGATATTATTTGACTTTTTTTTTTAAAAAAGAAAAATTTAAAATATAGTAGGATGTACTGGCCCCTACCTCAATCCGCATCTCTTAAGCTCATTAGGGCCTGTTCTTTTGGATTAAATTAATCCAAAATGAACTAAATTTGCCTAAATTTAACTGAATTGAATTAAATATAGGCAAAATTGTAAATATTAATCCGAAGTTTGAGCCATCTTCCGCTACTAATCCCAACTTTGATTTATTTCTGATTAATCCGATGTTTGTGGGTAGTCTTCTAATATTAATCCGATGTTTGTGGTGGTCTTCTAATATTGATCCAACACTTTTGAATTTTGGAAGACTATCCACAAATTTCGGATTAATATTGAAAGACCTCCAACAAACTTCGGATTAATCAGAAATAAATCAAACTTCAGATTAATAGTGGAAGATGATCCAAACTTCGGATTAATATTTACAATTTTTCCTTAAATATAACCATAAACTCAGTCTAATTTGAATTTAACTAAACTGAATTAAAATTTTAGAAATTAAGTAAAAAAGAACATGGCCTAGGTAGTGTTGTCAACAAACCTACTAACCAAGTATGCTTGGACAACGTTTGACGATTGATGGTGACAAGGATGACACTAATGTTTTCATAGTTATTATCTTTTGGTAGATGGTGCCATGGTGGATTTTGGTTAGTAAGTTGTTGGACTATGGTTATGTTTAGTTTAACTTATTTAAATAATATGTAAGATTTTATTTGTCACTACATATCTGTCTATAATATCTACATTTTTAAAAAAAATATAAATATTATATATTTGAAAATTGCTCATCAACAATTCAACATAAATATAATGATAGCTCTTTTGACAACTTTTTTTTTGGAATTAATATACAAATTTGGTTCAAGTTTAGTTAAAAAAATAAATGTCAAATTAGATGATAAAATTTTGAGTTTGGATCTGGTGGAGTTTTGTAACAACTCTACTTTCAAGCATATTCATATATTTTAACATTAATATCTCAAGATTTGTGGGAATTTTTGTTTGACAAACATAAATAAGCTATTGATTTCTTTATCAATGGTTAAAATTGATTGAACTCTTATTGGACGAAATTAAAATATAATTAAGTGGAAAAAAGGGGCCTACCATATTCACTTTTTTTTTTTTTTGATATGGCAAGTCTTGAATCTTTGTAATTATTTTTTTAAATCCGGTTGAATGGAAAAGTGTCAAAAAAGTAATTGCTGAATGTCAATTGTTTATTAGATAGCTCTTTGATGCTATCTTAAAAGCCATCTTTTTCAATCCTCAAAAAAAAAAAAAAAAACATTTTCAAGTAGCTGAAATCATTTACTAAACTTTTGTTTATAACCAAACAAAAAGGTCATTAAAATGGAAAATACCAATTTCCAAATAAGACATTTATCTAAGTATTATTCCCCCCTTTATGTTGTACTAGGTTTTTGCAGCTGGCACGCTTATTGTCATGGTCTAAAATATACGAGGGGTTGAAACCTGTGAATTGTGATTGAGCAACATGAAAGGGAAACAAATTATTGGGGGAAAAATATATAGGTATTTTAGTAGTGTGAGGCTCACAACTTACAAGTTATTCAAAAGGGATGGGGAAACATTTATTGTGAAACTTAGAAAGGGAAAGTTAAACAATGCTAGAAAATAGGTTTAGTTGATATTGAAAATGAAAGGGTATAATTCTTTCTTGTTGCTAACACAAACAAGATTGAGCAAAAATATCTGAAAATCCGAAACATGATCCGTATTAGATTGGTTTGTTTGGATATTTGATTCGAAATTTAATTATTTGATCCGAAATTTCGGATATCGGATACCAATTTAGATATCAATTTAATATGTTCAGATATTATAAGTAGGGGTGAGCGAGACCGGGTACCCGGTCTATTTTGGGGTACCCGGACCCGGACCCAGTTACAAGAAGGTCCTACAATTTGGAACCAGACCCGGACCCAACTCAACCGGTTCCTAGATTTTTGGACCCAGCCTTGGAACTTGCGGGACCGGGACCAGGACTGGGTACCCAATTCGTGCAATTTGTAAAATAATATAACACTACTTTGCCAACTGCGGTTGGGACAGGGTACCCGATTCGTGTAATTTAAAAAAATAATGTAGTATACTTTACTAATTACGACAAACAATTTCAATTGAATAATTAGTTGAGCTTTTTATGGGTTAAGAAATTACAAAAAAATAAGTTAAATACGGTTCTACACAATGAGTACCTAGTTCGAGACCCGGTTCCACCGGGTACCCACTGGGTACCGGGTCCCCAATTTTACTACCCAGACCCGGAACCGTCTTCAACCGGGTCCTCTTCTTTGGACCCGGGACCAGACCCAGTTATAGCGGTTCTGTGTTCGAACCCACCAGTTCCAGACCAGGTCCAGGTCCAAAACCGGGTACCCGATTTTTTTGCTCACCCCTAATTATAAGTATCCGGAAAAAAAACGAATATTTGGATATTTGATAATTGCCATAATTTCAGGTATTCAAATATCCAAAATAGTTTAAAAATATATATTGTATGCATTTACGAGAATTTCTTATTATCTATTAACTATATTCTAAACCCAATTCCTAACCTATGCATCATAAGTGAAGCCCAAGGCCTTCAATCAATTTACTTCTAAACCTTACTTCCACCGCACTTCATGAAATCAAAATAAAGAGTAAATTTCTCTCAATTTTTGAACTTGTATCTCTAAACCTTAATACCCAACTCTCACATTCTCTCAAACTTGCACCCGCCGCTCTCCCCTAAACACAAAGGAAAATAAAATAAGAAAATAAAAAATAATACTCCGTAATAATTAAAAACAAAACAAACAAACAAACAATTGAAAACATAAGGTTATCCAGTTAATCTTCATTCAGCAAGTTTATTTTCTAAACGGTTTGATAGGATAGTTTATAGCTTCAAATTTGTAATTTTTAAACATAATTAGAGCCGTCCCGTTAAATTACGGGGCCCTAGAACGATCTTAAAAAATGGGCCCTAATTGGATTTATATATATATATATATATATATATATATATATATATATATATATATATATATATATATATAACACTCACTCAAACATTATCTAAAATAATATCACATTACAAGAACATATATAATTAAGTACCCAAACTTTTATTTAAATCATTCATCAAATACAACTCCATGCTAATCTAAACCTTCAAGTTATTGAAAAATGAGATATGGAAAATAAGAAGAAGAAGGAAATTAAGGAAAATTAATGGAAAGTGAGGAAATGAAAAGGGTATTGTTTGTTGGAGCAATAATGGATTAGGCATGATTTTTGATGAATGAAGAACGAAGCAGAGGTGATTGCGTGTTTACATGTGGAACTTTTGATTTTTTTTTTTAATTTTCAATTAGGTTGGGCTTTAATTTGGGGGCCCATAAAATTGGGGGCCCTGTGCAAAGGGTCAGCTTGCACAGAAAGAGGGTCGGGCCTGAACATAATATCATAGTTTTTTATATAAAGTTTAACTAGTTAGGTGAAAAATTGAAGATTTATAGTAAATCATTACATTTTTTAGTTAAAAGTTATATAATGACGGCCTAACAAGAGAAAGGGTAATCTTCATTTGACAGGATTGGCTTCAAAAATGCAGAAACTTCAAAAGCTTAACTAAGTCTTAACTCTTAAGAGCTGACTAAACTGTTTAAAGTGAAAATTAAATTGATTTAGTAAAAAAAAAATAAAAATTGAAGATTAAATGAATAATGTTGAAAACCAACTCCAACACTCAACCATAATGCTTTCCTTTTTCTCTTCTTTTCTTTTTTTCATTAGAAGATTATACCTTTATCCTTGAGCAGTGGTCTAAGCTCAAAGACAGTGGCGTTAGATTTATTATCATATTATCATATGCTTAAGTAGTTAAGTTGAGAGATTTGATTCTTACCGATGATAATTTTTTTCCCAAACTCCTAGACAATGCTAGCATAATATTCTTCTAAAAAGGATAAGGAACTGTATATGGCTTTGACTACGTACCTTGCCGTGTAAAAAAAAGTAATGATATTTTACTATAATTGTAAAGGATAAGTAGAGTGTTTTACAAAAATAATGTTGGAAGCAAAAGTATTTACCAAAATACTGCCAACCCAACAATATTTACTAAAATACTGTCCACATCATCCTTATTTTTAATTTTTTTTACGCAGCATAAATCGCTATTTCAGATAGCGATTTCTTTAACAAAATCGCTATTTCAAATAGCGATGTTGCTAAGGTTAACAAAATTGGGTTGCTAAGGTTAAAAAAACTCAAACAATGTCTGTAATAAGTATTAGAATGTTTAAATAAGTTGAATCAAATGCGCCCTAAGATAAACTTAAATCCCCATTCCAAAAACTACATATAGTCAGAATTAAAACAAATAACAAGTAATTCAAATGGAGTAATTTGGGGGGGGGGGAGGGGGGAGGAGAGGAGGGGGAGTAATGGTTTAAATTTAACTATTAATAAATCAAGGATTGAGATTAGAATTTTCATGTTCTCACCCATAGTTTAATGAATATCAAAAGCCATAAAACTAAAATGATGGTTTTTTTTTTGGCAATTGAATAAAATTTTAATTTATTAATCACCAAATAAGATATACAATAAAAAGCTCAAGCTACATAATCCACAACAGAGGATGGAACAAATGCATCTGCACCGCCCTCACGCCTCACCACACCTTTTTAGAAGGGCTAGCAATTAAGGGTAGCTCATCATATACTTTGGGTTTCAATATGATATTCTCAACATATAACATGTCGTTAAATTTCAACATGATATGCCAATATGTTGTTCTTGAATCTCATGAACATCAATTTGGCATTTAATTATTGATTATTAAATTTACAAGTAGCTAGTTGTTTATCATTTGTCATATAACCCTAAACGAGGGCCACACAAGTTTAATTTTATTGTACAAAGAAGACAAAACAGAAACATTGCTACTATATAGAATTATTATTATATACTGCCTCTATTTTTTTTAGAGGTAACACATCACTTTTCACTTGTTGAGACACAACTTGAATTTGTAATATCTCTAAATATATAAGTGTAAAAATTATATATTTGTAAAGTATATTTCAATCGAGACGAATCCAACAAGAACCCACATGACTATGTTTTTCTTTATATATAAGTAACAATTAACGGTCAAAGTGAGTCGGATGAATAGTGTCAAGGTCAAAGTGTTACATCTAAAAAAACGGAGGGAGAATGATTTATCAATAGTTAGATTGTTCAATGATTGATAATTTGATGTGTTAAATAATTGAGATTCCAGATGTCACATTGGCAGAGCAGGAGGGAGCCACAGATATTGGAAAGCTACAGACAAATTTGTTTAGCACTACCAATTTATATGGGTTTTAATAATGCCTCTAAACATTTAATTTAAAGGTCCATCCTTTGTCCTTTCACCATCAAATTAAAACTACTAATAATAGCATGCAATGCAACTATATATACATATATATATATATATATATATATATATATAGGGTTGGGATCATGTGAGAAAGCTTGTTTAGGTGAGAAGGTTTTTTTATGTGAGAAAACATCTAGACCATGGGTGATGTGATCTAATGGTCAATTTTTTTATAGATTTTTTTTAAAAAATAATAACATTAGCATGTATCTAGGGTGTAACAAAAACAGTATATTTAATTAATTTTTTTAAAAGAAAAAAATCGTACTTTTAGGGCTAAAAAAGCAGAAATTAGTGAATAAAAAAAGGAAATTTCTCTCTCCTCCATAAATTTCTCCCTTCTTTCCCACTTAAATGTAACTCTGTTACTCACTCCATTAAAATTGATTCATCTTCTTTGTGATAAAAAAAAATCATGAGCCATATTTTAAATTTTTATAAGATATGTTCTAATTTTTATATGTCATGTTCTAAACTTTATATAAACCATATTCTAAATTTTATTAGTCATGATCTAAATTTATAAGCCATGTTTAATTTTCATAAACCATGTTCCAAACTTTATAAATCATATCCTAAATTTTATAAGTCATGTTCCAAATTAGAACATGGCTTATGAAAATTAGAACATCGCTTATAAATTTAGTACATGGCTTATAAAATTTAGAACATGACATATAAAAATTAGAACATATCTTATAAAAATTTAAAATATGGCTCATGAAATTATTTCATAACATACACAATTTAGAGTATTGCTCATAAAGTTAATAACATGTTCAATAAAATTTTGACCATGACTTATAAAGTTTAGAACATACAACATATGTATATATGACTTGATCTTCAATGAAAAATTGACACTTACAAGTGACTCGTGAAATTTGAAACATGGCTTATATATACGCTTTATTTGCTTTTTGGTTATTATGAATAATTTTATTAATTATCAAAGTAAGAGTATTGAAGTACAAACATTTCAATGAAAAAAGGAAAAGAAAAAAGGATTAATTATATTGATTGATTTATGTGTGTTGTTTAATAGATATGCAAAATTTAGAACATATTCGTAACATTCTGATTTTATTGGAAGATAGATATATTTTTTTGAATTAATGGAGGATTAGAGAGTTAATTTCAATGTTAGAAGAGTTTACCTTATATATTTTTTTAAGATGATTTTCCTTAATTTATGGGGTTTAAAATTAATGGCATTTGACTAGTATTTCTACAACACCAAAATACACGCCCATCACAAAATACACGTCATTTTTTATAAAAAAAAAAAAAAACTAAAATCTTAACCATTAGATCACATTACACCAACGGCCCAGATATTTTCTCACATAAAAAATCTTCTCACCTAAATCACCCTTTCTCACATGATCCTATTCCTATATATATATATATATATATATATATATATATATATGTTTGTTGTCTTTTTTTAAGGGTGCCTTCAGCTAGTTCACCTAATTTAAAAATTAAGGATTAATAAGTTTATCAAGTTCAAATAAGTTAAGACCGAGTTTAATAGGTAGTACAACTTAATTAGGTTCAATCAGCGCTATTAAGTTTCAATTACTTTTTAGAACTATGTTTTGTTAAACACAAATTCTTATATACAGCAGGTTGCATGGTTTTAAACCATGCGGCCTGCTGTATACATGCAACTCATTTTGTAAGCTCATATACTTCATGTTCCATTCAACATACACATGCAATCAAATAACCACTTTTAATTATAATATTTTTCACCAATCATAGTAAGAGAGAGGTAAATAGTTTTTTAAAAAAATTTAAATGTATTCCTGTACAAAAAATATAATTCTAAAAAAAAAAAATTTGAACATCAAAATTTTTATTTTTTAATACTCTATAAATAGAGACCTATATTGATATAGTAATTTCCTACGAAACACTTTGTAACCCCATGTAAACACTTTATAACCCAAAAAACACTCTGTAACCCTAAATAAACACTTTGTAACTCCAATAACACTTTCTAACCTTACTTTAATTAAACAATTTGAAACCACACGTAAACACTTTGCAACCCCAAATAAACACTTTGTAACCCCAATAACAGAATAATATATTTTAGTTGCAAAGTGTTGTATTTTATTGGAGTTACAAAGTGGAGTAACGAGGTGTTTTGTTGCGGTTACAAAGTGTTTAATTGAGTTTCAAAGTGTTTTATTTGGGTTGCAAAGTGTTTTTTTTGGGTTACAAAGTGTTTTTTGGGTTACAAAGTGTTTATGTGGAGTTACAAAGTATTTAAGTGGGGTTACAAAGTGTTTAAGTGAGTTTAAAAAGTGTTTTATTGAAGTCACAAAGCAGGGTTCCAAAGTATTTAAGTGGGGTTCTAAATTTTTTTTATTGGGGTCATAAAGTATTTAAATGTGATTACAAAGTGTTTATTTTGGGTCACAAAGCGTTTTTTTAGGGTTAAACGTGTTTAACTAGGGGTTACAAAGTGTTTTTTTGGGGGGTTAAAAGTGTGTATGTGGGGTTACAAAGTATTTTTTGGGTTACAAAATGTTTACGTGGTGTTACAAAGTGTTTACGTGGGGTTACAAAGTGTTTTTTGGGGGAGTACGGTTAAAAAGTGTGTATGTGGGGTTACAAAGTATTTTTTGGGTTATAAAGTGCTTACGTGAGGTTACAAAGTGTTTAAGTGGGGTTACAAAGTATTTTTTGGGTTACAAAGTGCTTACGTGAGGTTACAAAGTGTTTAAGTGGGGTTACAAAGTGTTTTTTGGGGGGGTTACAAAATGTGTATGTGGGGTTACAAAGTATTTTTTGGGTTACAAAGTGTTTACTTGGGGTTACAAAGTATTTTTGAGGTTAGAAAGTGTTTACGTTAGGTTACAAAATGTTGTTGGGGTTACAAAGTGTTTAAACGAGTTTGAAAATGTTTTGTTGGGAGTTACAAAGTTATTTTGGGGTTACAAAATTAACCTTGTAACCCCATATGAATGAATTTGGTAAACCCGCACACAAATGAACTTTGTAACCCCCACACGAAACGTTAGAAGTTATTATATCAATATGGATCTCTATTTGTAGAGAATAAAAAATTAGGAATTTTGTGTTTATATTTTATTTTTTAGAATTGTATTTTTTGTAAAAAAATACATTTGAAAAAATTTGAAATGTTTTTTTCTCACTCCTAGCCTTATTGGTGGGAAAATATAGATATTAAAAGATGAAGCAATGCCAATAATTGATTTCATGGTTTACATTTGAAGAAAAATGATTTGTTGTTTTGTGCACTACATATGCCGCATGATTTGTTTTCTGTACAGCCAGCCTTGCAGAAAACGCATTGTTTGTTAAAAGTCAATCAAGTTCAATCAAAGCCATTAAGCTAAGTCTCAAAAATTAAAAAGGAAAGTTTGAGAGGCACTTGTCTGTCTCATTTTTATTCTCTTTCTATTTTTATTAGTTTACAATATCCATTAACTATCTTTTGTTATATACAAATTCTAAAATGCATAGAGTATACTAAATTAGTGTATAATGGATTACAACCTTAAAAACTATACTAAAAACAATAAAAGTTACTGTAATAATAAAAAAGTTGCCGGTTGATAGAAATTATTCTTTTTATGTGATTTTATCGAGAGGTAACTTTTACCCATCATTAACCCTTTCATTTTTTTAATTTATTTGGTAATGGAATTTAACTTAGTATTTTTAATCATCAACTTTTCTTAATTCAACTTTATTCAGTCTCCCCAAATCACTTCTGCACTAAAGTTAGATAAAATATCTATACATCACACCGGATTAAAACTAGTTTTAATTTTTATTTGTTGGGGTATTTTTATTTTTTAAGGAAAGAGTCTTATTATGTGCTACAAAATGAAAATGTGTTTGATGGCCCATCCTATTTATATTCATTTATGTTATGAGCACTACTCCAAATTACTACATGGAAAGCTCCACATATGTATTATGATTCACGGGTAAGTGAAGTATGGGGGAAAAAAAAAAAAATTACTTGGTTTTTATTATTTGCTTCAAGTGTAGTGTACAAAGATGTCACAAGAACTAACATCAATGGCATAAATGTTTTACTGTATTTTACGTTACCTTGATTATATTATATATAGTAATTCATTGTATATGGGCTTCAAGCCTTCCCACCTCTACCGCGAGCGAAGTCAATCGCCGCCTTGCCGATTATGTTGCTTCTCTATACCCATCAAGATATTGAGCCCTTTATTGATGCTAGATTTTCTCTTCTTTTTAATTTTTTTGATAAATTAATTAAGATCGATCTTGCTTCAAGAGAAAACATATCTAATTAATTAATTACTTGTTTGATGAGTGTATATGCAGATTTAGGGGTTTTTTTTTTTATTCAACTTAAATAAGCAATTCTATGCTTATTTTTCAGAAAATTCAGATGAGATTAGAAAAATTTAGATCAGTTCAGAAAAGTTCAGATCATATCAGAAAAATTATAACTATAAAAATAACCACAATCTGAAAATTTCATATCAAATCAGAAAAATTCAAATCTTGCTCCGAGAGAAAACATACCTAATTACTTGTGTAGTTGTGTGAGTGTATATACACACACACATAAACTAATCTGTTATATATGCTGATTTAGAGCTACAAATAATGGGAAAAAGAAAAACAAAAGCAAAGAACCATGAAGTGCAACTGTGAGCTCTTACACTATACACCCAAGTTTGTGTTTTGCTTAATTAATATGTAGTTTTGTTTACAAAATTATTTCAGGTTGCTCATGTAGTTTTCTATATTAATCATTTCTAAAACTGCATATTTAATGAGAAAAATATAAACATAAGTGTACTAGTGTACATACATGCAGGTGTAGATATAAATTCTACAACTGTGTAGCATATTAATAAACTAGATTAGCACCCGTGCGATGCACGGTTTTAACAAAATAACTAATTAGTAAATTTAATTTATATCGATAATTTTTTTATTAATATTTAAATGTATCGTAATTTACTGTTAATTTTTCTTTATTCTTTTCTTTTATATAAATTTTTTTTTTGTCAAAAAAAATATAATGAAATTGTAATTTATCTTTTTAATTCTAAAAAAAAATCATATAGCCCCAAGAGTTTTTTGTTAGAATATTTTTAAAAATTTTATCATTATTGAGACAATATTAATGAAAGTATTCGAAAGTGCTAAATTGAACTGGTATTATATAAATTTTATATCCCTAAGAAGCTAAGAGTTGGATTCTAATTTTCACTACATTAATTTAAGTATTAATCCATAAAATAAATAAATGGATCCCTTTGCATTGCACAGTTTATATAATTTTTAAGGAAATCATGTACCCCCAAGAGGTTATGAGGTTTTGTTGAAATATTTTTTATATATCAATTTTGGGACAATAACAACGCAAATATTGGAAAGCGTCAAATTGGATTACTATAATATGAATTGTATACCCCCAATATGCCTATATAGTTGGCTTATAATTTTCTCTATTGTATTTTTTTATTAATGCATTATTACTCCATATATTAAACAAATTGATTTAGTCTAATGCGTTGCACCATTTATATATTTTGTTTTTTTAGAACCAACTAAACTCAATTTTCATGTTATAGTCGTTGAAAAACAATCATATTTTTGCAATTTAATCCAAGGTAAACTTCAAATGCTATACCTTGTAAAAAAGTAAAACAAAAATGAAGTGATTGTATTGCACTTTTGTTTTAAATAAGAACTTTTTTTGAAAAAATATTGTGTATTTATAATTTCTTTGAATTTTGAGAACAACATTTATTATTTGGTTTTCAAGATTTAGAGCATTAATTATTAATGGAAAATAAATGACATCATTATGTATTTTGGAGGGAAATTTTTTTATGAGAGCTTGACATGTGGCAATAAGTGATGTAAGCTTCTTTTGTTTTAGTATAGATATAGATATAGATAGATTATTACTAGGTTAGCACCCGTGCGGATGCACGACTTTTAAAAAAATAATTGTTAAAATTTATTTTAATAATGATAATCTATAATTTGTAAGAAAAAGTTGAAATTAAGTAAAATGAACAAAAATGCCCATATGTATAGATAAATATTATAATTGTTAGTAGTTTTTGTTTTATTCTGTAGCAAGGTCACACTTGAATAAGTACAATCTTCACAAAAATATTTTATTTTTATTACACTTATATAATTTTAATTTAATTGGAACGAAATTATATATATATATATATATATATATATATATATATATATATATATATAATTCAACTTATTAAGCAAAAATAAGGGTGTTTTAATTCAACTTATTAAGCAATATAGACATATAGTACTTATTTTATAAAAGTTCCGATCAGATAAAAAAATTTAGACCAGATAAGATAAGATCTGAAAAATTCAGATCAGATGAGAATAGTTAAAATAAATATTAAAAAAACTAAAAAAAAAAAGTCAAATAAGATTAGATCAAATTAGAAAAGTTCAAATCAAATCAGGAAAGTTCAGATCAGATAAAATCAAAATCGTTAAGTTCAGATCAGATATAAAAATTTTCGACGAATCAAACAGGCCCTAAGTATAAACTTTTCAATAATATATGGAGAAAAAACTTTAGAAAAGATAATATTGGAAAAAAAAAATAACCAATAAGTAGTGAGTAAGTTTTTAAAAATTAAAGAAAAAAAATCAAATGAAAGTTTGGAGTAAAATTTTTTAATGAGGAAGTGACATGTGGCAATTGGTGAGGTTAGTGGTTTTTGTTTTAGTATTAGTTATAGATTATAGATAGATAGATAAAGTTCTGCATAGCATAATTCCAAACTTCGATGAGAATTATTTTTTTTTAAGGTAAAATGTGATTCTGGGATGTTAACCTAGTCTAGGTTCCAACATATTTGGCAATTGGCATGTGTGCAATATGCCAATATGTCCCGAATTAATGTTAGCAATTCATATTTAGGGCTTGTTTACTTCAGATTATATTCAGTTCAGTTCAGTTAATCCCTATTCAGTTCAGTTCATCTCTATTTAGTTCAATTAATACACTTCTATTCAGTTCAGTTCATCTCTATTAAGTTCAGTTCAGTTCAGTTCAATTCAGTTCAGTTTAATTCATATTTATTCAGCTAATGTAAACGAGCTCTTAGTCATAGCTTAACACAACGATTGTTGTTTCTAAACTTTGATTATTCTTTTTTTTTTTTTAAAAAAAACTGTGATTATTGCCCATAAAGTAAATATTAGGTAATAGGCAACTACATGTTATTGTATAATAATAATAATAATAATAATAATAAAGTATCGGTAATGTATTGATATTCACCATGTGTAACGATCCTCTATACAAACATTTCGATAAAGACGAAAAAAATAGTGCGAATACAAAATCGGCCTTAGAGCGGCCCTTGAAGTGTCGAAACCCAAGGTACAATCCACTTTTTTTTTTTTTTTTTTTGGGGGGGGGGTGCTGGGGGTTCTCGAAGTTGATCTAGGTAACAAAAATATTTTTAAAAATTAAAGTGTAGGAGTGTTTTTGAATGGTAGGAAGCACTGAGGGCGTATATTGGATGCTGAAAACTCATCATATCATGTAGTTTGAAGACCCAAATTGCACGACCCTCCATCAAAAAATCCTTTAAGAGGAAATAACACATCATCATAGGGGTTTAAAAAGGACATTAATTTCTCTGTAAGACCTTGTGACAAGAACAAACAAATTAAAACAAAGAACAAGACGAAAAACAGTTTTTGGGGTTTATGAATTGTGTATAATGTTCACAATTTATGAATATTATGAAAATTTACAACTTTTAACCCCACCAATACACTTTCATAGCAAATAACAAACATGAACAAACCCGATGAAATTGAATTGTATATAATGTGTACTTATTTGGACGAGAATTTTTTTTTTTTTTGAAGAAGAAGAAGAAGAATAAGGAGGATGAGACATTAGATTTTGAAGATGATGATACGTTGAAAAGGGAATGAGATCACCATCAACTAACGTACATGCTAATAAGCACTCAAACAGAAGATAATGTGTAGCTAACTAACCAGAAAATGGTTTGAATAAAGTGATAAAAAAAATTAAATTCAACACTATGGTATAACTAAAATTAGGGTGTACATAATTTTCAAAATTCAAATTTACCATCTGAAAAATTATCGTACCGATTCAAAAAAGCATATATCATATACTATCTTTTGAAACTCTGAAAATTGGGTCGAATATCTAATTTTAGTATCGGATATCGGGTCGGATATAGATTGGAGTTAAAAAAAATTGTATACTTCGAGTTCCGAATTTAAAATCGAATTTCCAACTTTAAAACACGATTATCCAATTTCCAAGTCCCGATTATCTGAATATAAAATCTGATTTTACAAACCGTTTTATTTCAAAATTAAAAAATGTTTACAAAATTCGAATCTAAAAATCTGATTTTTTCTGGATCGAGACAGGCTAAAAAAACTATGATCTGAAAATTTAGGTATCTGAATTTTAGGAGCAGACCCAATTTGATATCCGAAAATGCACACCATAACTAAAATGATATAAGAATTTACGGCATCAAATTCTCATTAGAGTTATTATTGGACAACATTTGGCGATATTGGTTCTAAATACTTTTTTATATTGATTTTCCTATTTTTATAGCTCTAAAATTCCAAAAAAGAAGAGGAAAAAAAGTACAAGTGGCTAATTGTTTGTAAAAATAATAGGAAAAATTAGAAATAATCCCAAACTTTTTTAGGTTTTTACTAATTATCCCCTTTAAATTTATTTTTTTAATTTAACCCCAAACCTTCCCCTCCATTATCCAAATCACCCCAAATTAGAATATTCCGTTAAATTTAACGGATTATTACCTTTGATTTGTTAATTAACAACTCTAAAACATTATTAACACAATAATATGGTTTATTAATACACTAACATGTTTTATTAATACACGAACATAATTAGCACAATCTCCATCTTCTTTCTCTCTCCTCTTGCCACCCCTTGCCACCACCAACACCACCTTCATTTTCTTTCTCTCTCCTTTGATCACCCCTTGCCACCACCAAAACCATGACCTCCATTTTCTTTCTCTCTCCTCTGACCATCCCCTTGCCATCACCACCTCCACCTCCATTTTCTTTCTCTCTTGTTTGACCACCCCCTTTGATCAGCTTTACCCTCGTTCCAACCTCCTTCAATCAAATTTAGTAAGTTTTCAATCAAATTTAGTAAGTTTTAGGAGGGCCAGAGGAGCGAGAAAAAAGTTGAATTGGAAGAAGAGGGTGATGAAGTGGTGGTAGTTGTGGTCAAAGGAGAGAGAAATGGTGGTGGTAGTGGTTTGGGATGATGAAATGAAAAAGATGATGATGAAAGAATGATTAGGGAGAAAGGAGAGGGTTTAATTAGTAAAAATTGGTCCCATCGTTAGATTATAACAGATTTTTGTGATTTGGGGGTGATTTGGATAATATTGGGAAAAATTTGGGGGTTAAATTAAAAAAAAATAAAATTTAAAGGGGGTAATTGCAAAAAAAACGTGAAAAAATTTGGGGGTTATTTCTAATTTTTCCAAAATAATACCTTGCCAAAATTAAAAGAGGATTCCTCTTTGCTCAATGGTAGTCTGGTATGGCAAATCTCAAGATCGAATCCTCACCTTACCTCCCTCGATTTCATGTGCAACGTAAGCTCAATAGTCTCGTCATAGAAATCATGTGTAGGGACCCAGAAATGCCAGTATACCTCTCATGTGCAAACAAGGAATGGTTGCTCACCCGAGGGTTGTAACCTAGGAACACCCTCCGATGCTTAAACCAAAGATCAGGAGAAAAATAGTCTAAAGTACGGAGTCAGAGAATTATGAATAAGATATCTGAAAAAGTGATTTACTGGTCCTTTTATAAGCGTATGTCATTCAATCAGGGTATGATATAAGTCGGTTAAACTGACGTGTGAGCTTGACTCGTGACACGTGTCACATTTTTATTCATGTATGTATATCTGATGAGTACCTAACCGTAATTTTATTAGGCTTAAGGTTAAATCTGATATTTTTAGGCTTACCAACATGGCAGACCAGAACATAAATCATGAGCTAAGAACCAGTATACCTAACCTTATAAAATTTCAAATACAATATGTAAAATTGTATGTAAAATTGTAAATATATTTCCAATTTCCAAATGTCAAAGGTGAGTAATAAAATCCACGTGCAAGGATGGTTAGTGATGATATGTCGACCTTTAAGTAAAATACAAAAGTATTCCCCACTTTCATCTCATTAAATAACTTCCTCTCATCTTCACTACCTTTTTCTTTCTTTCTTTCTCCACCAAATCACCCCCAAATTCCCATAAATACTTACAAATCACAACACAATCAACGCTGTTTTTCTCTTTTCCCTTCTTCATTTCAAAATCCCAAATTTTAGCAACAGACAAACTGAAACAAACCCTGTTCAACAATTTAAACTTATAGAGATTAATATTAAATAGCGTGTGTTATAGAGAGAGAGAGAGAGAGAGAGAGAGAGAGAGAGAGAGAGAGAGAGACAAGACTCAAGAGAGTGAGGGTGACTTGATGAATCTAAATTCCCAATTTCTTTTCAATCAAATTTCCCCAAAATTCGACTGAAGAAAATCAAAACAAAAACAAAAATGGCCAAGAGTGAATCAATGGGTGTTGAAGTTTTAGACAAGGTTAATAATAGTAACATCAAAGCCCGAGAGCTTAAGAAAGAATTGCAGAGGCTAACTATGGAGATCATTGGAGATATTCGTGATAAAGAAGCTGAAGATGATGATTGTACTAATGGCTGTGATAATAATAATAATAATAATGATGGGGGTACCATTGATAAAGCAATTCAAGCTTTAACTGCATTAAAAGAGTTGAAATTAAACAAAAGGAATCAATCTTTTACTTCTAAATTGGATGATTTGAATGTTCCAGCTGAGTTTCGATGCCCAATTTCTAGTCAAATCATGAAGGATCCTGTTATTTTGTCTACTGGGCAGGTTTGGTTTATTTCTGATTTTCTGGGTTCTTGAGATTGAATTTTTTCATTTCATTTTTTTAGTGGAATTTTGTGGGTTCTAGTTGGATTGTCGGTTTGGCGTTTTCTTCAATACTACATGAAAATTTTCAACAGTCGGTGTATTTTTCCCTGAATTTCTGGGTTGTACAACTTTGAATTTCACTCATTCATTCATTTAATTGTTTAATTGTTTAATTGGTAAATGTATGAACATCTTGTTGTTGTTTCTTAATTTTAGTGATGAGGAATTGTCTGGATTTGGAATGATTTGCTTCGTGATTGCCAGCAATGTTGGCAGTAGATGTGTTTGTTTCATTAAGGCCAAGTGTACTAGAAACAAGAATTTTTGTTAGGAAAAAAGATAGAATAAATTGACAGTGGTTGAGAATTTCTGCCTTATCCATTTTCTTGGCTCAAATCTTTTCCATGTGATTCATTGACAGACAGAACAGTTTTTTTATTAATGTGGTTATCATTTGTCTTAAGCTTTTCTGTGTTTTTTTTTTTTATTAATAATTTGTAAGAATTGAGTATTAATGTTCTTGTTATTTGATCTCTGTATTTCTGTGTGATTGTTCTTTGCTCTGGATTCAATGGGGTTTAATTGTAGTTGTTTTTTTGGGGTTGCACAAGGAGTCACAAGGACAATTGATAGGGTTGAGTAGGTTAGGTCACATCAGGACTAACCGGGCCTAATAAGTTTCGATAAGTTCTTACTTTAATTTTAATTAGGGGTTAATTAATGCTGAGCAGTTCTGAACAGGTCAGATGAGGTCATATAAAATAGGTTTTACAAGTCGAAGATAACGCACCCGTATTTGGCATCTGGTGTATCTTTTGTTGTGGTGATGAAGTTTATGCTATATATAGTGAAGATTGAGAGTTTTTTGGAATATTGATGTGAAAATTGAGAATCATGCTATTTTAAGTAAATATAATTCTATGTCAAGAAATGAAGTTTATGCTATGTTGTGAACTCTGCACTGTGTTTTAATGTAGTTTGAGCTGAATCTGGCCCTGAAACTGTGAGTGACCCTCCTCATTTGCAGACTTATGATCGGTTATACATTCAGAAATGGTTAAAAGAAGGCAATCGAACGTGTCCCCAAACCCAACAAGTGCTTTCTCATATTGAACTAACCCCGAACCATTTAGTCCGTGAGTTGATAGCACAATGGTGCAAGGATCACGGTACCGAACTCCCTCCTCCACTTGAGGACATCAATGATGGACTAATAACGGATGGTGATAGAAAGCATTTGAAAGCACTTCTTGACAAGATGTCTTCCACTCTTCCTGAACAAAAGGAAGCTGCAAAAGAGATCCGTATGTTGACAAGGCGAATGCCCTCTTTTCGGTCCTTCTTCGGGGAATCCTCTAATGCCCTAAAACAGCTTTTGACCCCTCTCACAGCAGCAGAAAGCTTTGAGGATCACCCTGATCTTCAAGAGGATCTTATAACAACTATTCTGAACCTCTCGATACACGATAACAACAAAAAGCTAATTGCTGAGTATCCAGCTATCATCCCTTTACTGATTGAATCCTTGAAATGTGGGACTATTGAAACAAGAACCAATGCTGCTGCTGCTCTTTTCTCTTTATCAGCACTCGACGAAAACAAGCTTCTTATTGGAGAATTGGGAGCTTTGAATCCTCTAATAAAACTCTTGGAACAAGGGCATGAATCGGTCATGAAAGATGTAGCTTCTGCAATATTCAACCTCTGTAAAAAAAGGGAGAACAGGGGTATAGCTGTTCGTGAGGGAGCAGTTAGAGTGATACTGCTCAAGATCAAAGAGCGAACCCATGTCTCGGAAATGCTGTCAATCCTCGCTCTTCTTTCAACCCATCATACAGCTATAGACGAGCTCGAGGACCTCCAGTCAGTGGAGTGCTTTCTGAACATCATAAGGGAGAGCAATTCCGAGCCCGACAGGGAAAACTGTATCGTGATTCTGCACGATATCTGTGGATACAGTCGGTTTGCACTGAAGGAGGTTCGGGATCATGAAAAGGAGCACGGTATACTTTCAAAGCTATCAGAGAATGGAACTTCAAGGGCAAAAAGGAAGGCGAATAGTATATTGGACAGGATGAGGGCGAGCAGGCGCAGTAACTACACACATACTGCTTGAAGAGCTTTCAATCACAGATTTTTTGTACATATTGCTTCCTCGCTGTTCACCCGTCAATTCTGTTTACCTGTAAAGTAAGTTCTTATCCCATTCCTACTACCTCCTTCAACTCTCTTAGCAATGTACAGCACTACTTCTAGTTTACTACTGCTTCTGCAAGTTTTGGTTTCCATTTGTTTTGAATAAGATTGGTTCATTTTGTGATTATTAGTGAAAAAAAAGTTTAGCTTTGTTTTCAATTACCGATTGGATCGGTGTTGTTTTGGTCTTTTCATCTTGTTTGTAAATGTATCTTTTTCTTTTTTATGGTTTGGACCACACCTTATGAGGCTGCTATGATCTTCACAATCAACATGTTTGTGTGTGTCCTTTTTAGTAGGACCCCTAAGTGGGGTTATTAATGTGATAATTAGCTAATGGAGTATTATTAAACAAGTTAGAACTCTACTAGTTGCTTTCACAGCCATACGTTTGTTAGTGTCGGCTGTCCTGCACACAACACATGTATATATATACTAACACACTGAGGATCGAGCTCCAGCACCATGGTGCACCTCACAAGTTCGATTCTCACCAAATCCCTCCCCACATGGGCCACAGGCAGTGCCAACTTGTTTTTTTTTTTTTTGTCATTAGAGCCTTGTGTGGGGCCCTATTGATTCGGCTGGATTGAACTGAACTAAAAATAAGTCGAAAAAATCAAGCCCGACACACTGATTGTTTTCTTTGTCTTCTTTGGAATCACCCCCCTTTATTTTATTTTTTTTATTTTTTTTTTGCAGTTGTTGCCTTGTTGGTGTGGTGATGCTTTTTCTATTTTGTGATAATGACATGTTTTAGTGGCTAAGAAAGCCGTTGCCGAAGGAATTGAATATATCACAGGGAAAGGAAGGATGGAAGAAGCAGAGAGTAGAATAATGGTTAGACTTAGACTATACATATAGCATATAGGTCATGGTTGGTGTGCTTTTCAGGATGATGTATAGGTAGTTTAGGGGTGATTTTCATGCATTTTTCTGATATCATTTTTGGCACTGCATGCTATATTTGGCATCTGGTATTCGCAGGCTACTATTTTTATTTTATATCCTACATATCCGTGTATATACACTAATGTTTGTATTTTTCTTATTCAAGAGCATTCACAATGGTGAGCTACAAACCTGTATCTTTGTGTGTCATGTCATTTTCTTAGCTATATATTCCCTCCGTCCCTTAAAGATTGTCCCATATTGATTTTTGCTACTGTTCATTTGGTAACTTTGACTCTCTATAATTTTATACATGTAAGAAAAAATATAGTCAAATGGGATCTCGTTTGATTCATCTCAATGTGTACTTTTTTAATATGTAATGCTTATAATTTTTTATTATACGTATCTCAAGATATTTTCATTTAAAGATGTGTCTCGGGAGATGAGAAAAGGTAAATGGGGCAATCTTTAAGGGACAGATGGAATACTTTTTTAGCTATAGGATTGTAGCTTGATCAATATGTATTTAATGCAATAATTAAAATAAAAATATGGGTCCTAAAACCTTTAGCTTTGTTGAAGTTTTGCGGAGCTACAAGGTTGGTGCAAGCTACAAGTTCAATTCTTCCACAATGATTGAGCTTGTAACTTTTTGCAAAATTGCAAGTTAGTCTTTAGCATCAATCATTGTGGGTGCTCTAATATGCAATTTTAGAAAATGAGCAATATAGAAAATTAAATGAACAATCTTAAATAATTTCATAAGCAAAACTACAAACGTGCACCTGACTACTGAGGGCTCATTTACATTAGCTAAATAGAGATGAACTAAACTGAACTTAATAGAGTGTATTAATTGAATTGAATTGAACCGAGCTGAATTGAATTTATTCTAGAGTAAACAAGCCCTGAGTGCGTAGTATAGGAGCTCTGATTTTTTTTTTTTTTCTACCATTCTATAGTTTCTTTATTCATTAGGAACTTGGGATTAAAAAAAATATATTATAAAATTTGTTGTTTTATTTTTATTTTTTATTTTTAAGGGAAAAAAATAATTTATCGGGTCTACAAGTTGTATGTTGGCGTGCATTGCTTATGTGTGGTATGTCAAATGTTTTGCCCAATGAAAGTAGAGTGGTTTTAGAGTTTGGGTTTTGCTAATGTCGGCAATTTGTAATTGGTGTTTATTTATTTATAATTAGGAGAAAAAAAAATGGAGGGTGACAAAATTAAAGTTGATCATCTTTTGTGAATTGTGTGTAGTTTGGGCCTTGTTTTTTTTTTTTTTGACTTTTGGATTTACTTTACTACTCCATATCTACCTTCTTTTCTTTCCATCCAGTTAATGTGGTTCTTGTTTTTTGATAAGAGATTCTTTCCTTAGGTGTAGAAACATCATTCCACTAGAGAATTGACCTCATTTATATACATAATAATATTAAGAATACACTTTTGAAATTGACAATATATATTGAGAAGCATTTAATATGATTTTCAAATTGATAACATATTAAGAATAAATGTCAAAATATGTGTCGTTTTTTGGCGTATTGAACGTTTAATTTTAAATTGATACTTCAGTTTTTTTTCTAGTAAGAAATATTGAGACATGACTTTGACCGTGAGGGATGGGGGATGAGAATTTGACTCGTGTATCTCGTGTGCAAGAGTTGGCCTAGGGATGTACAGTGAGCTTTATAGGCTCACCAGGTAGCGTTATTCTATAGGGAGGACTGATCTTGTGTCCCATGGGAAATAAGGGGGTGTTGGAACCATCCAACATCTTTCATTTTCAAAATATGATGATTAGTTTTTTTTTTTTTTCTCCTCTCACATGAATATTATATCGCGTTTTAAGGTAAGTTAGGGGACGAAATTACTGTTGCAGGTGAGAATCAAAATTTGCACACTAAGAATGCTGAGATGACCTTCTATACCACATATATGATACTAAAGGGGTGATTCTTAAAAGTAGCATCTTATTTGGAGTTTTCATGTAGGAAGTTAGTATATAATATATTAATTATTATTTTTTTTTTTTAAGTGGTTGTATATTCTTAATATTGTATTGAAGCGAGTAGTAAAATGAAGAATTAGCGAAGTGATGCCAAGTGTTGGGCGCCGAATGGGTAGTTGAGTTTCAGTTACTGATTGAAGGACGTCTTCAACTTCAACCGAACAACCCAAGGCATATATATATACTTGACTAAAAAAAGAGAGTATCTCATGAGAGAATCTTAATATTCCCAAATAAATAATACCTTTGTCTCATATTAAGTGCTCCATTTTTTTTTTTACATGAGTCATTTCACCACAAAAAAAATTATTCAGTTATTCACATTCTTACCTTGGCTCTCTTTAATTTATGTGTATAGAAAAGTATAGTCACGTGGAATTTCATTTGGTAAATGGAGCACTTGTTTTGAAACAGATTAAGTACTCTAACTTCCTAATATTCATTTACTATTATGAATAATTAAATTAATAGGTATCAACTATTGTACTTTTTTATAGGTACCAACTTTTGATTATTTACCAGAAGCACGAACTATTACATAAAGTTGCAACGATAGGTATGGATGACCTATAAGTTGCAACAATATTTAGATCATATACCGATAGGTATGTAATAGTTTGTGCTGCTGGTGAATAATCAAAAGTTGGTACATATAAAATAAAAAGTGCAATAATTGTTACCTATTAATTTAATTATTCCTTACTATTATTGACAACGTTAATAACTACTCGTAGAGTCTTTACTTGGCAAATTTAGAGAAACTTATCACAGTTTTGGCGTGGTCATCTTGTATTGTTTTTTTAGTATGAGTGTCTTTAACGTTTCAACCAACTCACTTTCTACTTTCTAGTTCATCACTTCATACTTTTCTCAAAAAAGATATTGTTTTTAATTCATTTTAATTATTATTCCTAGGATTTTATTTTTTACATAAATCCGAATATTTCTTGTTACTCAATAGGAATTAAACTTGACTTGATTATAACTTATTAAATCTAGTCTGACATGTTCAAATCTTATAAGTTCTGAAACCTGATAAAAAAATTGAAAAGAACGCACCCTAAGGGTGAAAATATTAAATTAAATGAACATTTATTACACCGATTAATTTCAAAATTTATAATATTTTAGAAAATATATTAAATATTCCATCCGTTTCAATTTGTTAATTATATTTAGAATCTTGCACTTTTATCTAAGCAAATAGGTAATTGAAAAGGCTAATTCTAAATTTCTAATACATAATAATCAATGTGTGATAATTTATTACAACTTTTTATTTATTAGAGATAATCATGATCAATGTAAAATTGATCTTAATATTACAATTATAAATGTTATCAAAGTATCAAGTGGGATCAATAAATTTATTATATGTAAATGCAAAGATTCCACAAGTAACCAGATAAAAAAAACACCTACAACAAAACCTGTAACAAACAAATTAAAATGGATGGAGCACTTATATATAGCACCCAGAGGCGTCAATAGGAACATCCTTTCTAAAAATTTCTTCTTCAAAGTCTAGATTATTCATGCGCACTCTTAAATTAATACAAAGATTATTCATGAGATGTGCCTACATTAATTTTACATATGTCTTTATCATTACTGTCATAGAACACATAAATTCAGATACCGGTGGATCTTGGATTAAAGTCAAAGTAAAACTGATTGGAAATTGGAAAATGGAGTGGTCATCCAAAGTTGAGGGATAAAATTTGGTGAAGATATTAAACAAGTGGGGTGTGTCATACGTTGTTGTTGTGAGAGATGGTTAGGTTACACCTTGTGTAACCTTGGCCCACTTACACAAAACATATGAGCCAATTAAATTAAAGTTATTTAATGAATAATATTTTGCTTTGGAGGGAAAGTGGTTTAGTTTTGGAGAGAATTTTCCCTCCAAAAATTTTCAATGAGGAGAGAATTTTGCTTTCATTTTTTAACTCCATTTTTTCCCTCCTAAATTTTCATATAATAATTCATATTAAAATTAATATTACTAACTTTTTTTATTTTTACACTAATATAGTTGGATTAAAAACTTAGAAATAATTAGTAGTGAGATTTTTTACGATTCAAAGTTATTTTGTAATCATCGTTCTCGGAGAACAAATTTCCGGCGACCATTACCGACGACCTTTTCCGGCGATCATTACCGACGACCTTTTCCGGCGACCATTATCAACGACCTTTTCCGGCGAGCCTCTGTTCAATCGTCTATATAATTACGTAATTGACTTGAATCATGCCAAGCCCCGATTTTTGCCAATACTAGTTCGGGCTTTTGGCTTCAAATATTATGCATTCTAGTCACTTTATGAGGCCCGACCCAAAACAGCCCGTCACGCCCACCCACACATTTTTGTTTTGGGCAACCCAAACTCGCTCATTATTAATAATATTATGCTTACAGAATATTGAAGATAATATAAATTGTTTTATCAAGTTTATTTAGCTCAGATAATTCTGCTTTCGGAGCATTCAATAAGTGTTTAGAGCTAATTGCAACTATGTCGATTGTTCAATGTGGACAATGCTCTAATTATCTAGATTCGAGTAAGATTAATTTTAAACCGAGATAATTATTACATAAGCCAATGTCTGGAAAAATAATATATCGGTTTAACTCGAACCGAATCACCTTCCCTTGTCGGTTTAGGTCTAACCAGTTGTAATAAGTTTTATTCACATCTACTCACAATTGAAATACTCAATAGAATTAAAATCATTTTTATTAGCTTAGGTTCCGAACGGTTGTTATCACCTCAATTAGAATAGTTTATTAATGTGTATCTAACCATTATAATGTGTTCATGTAAATCATTTCTCCTCGATTATTTTTTTTTACTAGGTGATTGTTTCCTTAATTGATACGATTGATGTGCGATTAACGCGTTTGATTGTTTGGATTTACATCTTTAGTTAGGCAGAAAATTTCTTTCAAGATCGGTGGATTTTATTACTACTCGTATATTATTTTCAAATTTATAAACTATTTTATCATATTTTATTAGATTATTCTATTTTATAGTTTTAATTTCAAAACAGTATTACAATGTTACATTTGGTGGAATTATGATTCAAGATTTGTGTTAACCCTACTTTTAAGAAGGATGAACTGTAAACAAGATATAAATATATATATTCGTTTTTTTTAGTGTAGTATATTTTAAAAAACACGCGGTTTACCATACAATATCTAATAATGTGTTTTTTAAACTTCTTGTACTATCTTGTAAGTTAATTATTCACGATTGAAGTCTTAATTACAAATTAATAACTTCTGTTTTATAGTAGTCCAATATTATTATGTCTCGCTAATAATTAGAACGTATAATTTAAGCCCGCTAGCTCGTTATTATGGCGGCCCGACCCGTTATTACGGCAAGAAAGGTTATGGACATATATTTTTCGCCCGCTTGCCCAATAAATAAAAACCATGGTTTGGCCCAGCCCAAGCCCGCAAACGAGTACATCAAATTGTAATCCCCATATTTTTAAAGGTATTTATTTATATACTACTATGTTTTATCTAAATTAAAGTATTTTATATTATTTTAATCTATGATATAATATAATATATGAAATACTACATATGAAATTCCTTTATGTACCAAAAAAAATATACAAATTGCTTTTACTTGAAAGTTCATTAAAACAAATAAAAATTTGTCTCAATTTTTTAGATATGATCCTCCAAATTGAATTTCTCCTATTTGAAGCTTTTTTCATTTTTGAGGATCAAATCTTTAAAATAGGATGTGTTATCATCAAAGAAGATCAATTTGTTTATCCTTTTCTGGGTTGGGAAATGAACAACTTAAGTTATCGTCGTCGTCATCTTCTTAACCCAAAACCACCTCCGTCCAACATCGTTTGAACACGGAGCACCAACCACCTACCCGCCACCCCAGACAGCCACAATTCAGGTCGCCGGAAGCCGATGACCTGAACCACACCCTTAAAACCGCAACAAAAATTTTTAAAAAAAAAAATCAAAGCCCAAAAAACCACGCCACCACCACCACCAACAGCAGCCGTTAGATCTCAAACCACCTCCACCACAACCAAAATGCTCGATATTGGCCGACGACCTTCCCACCACCCCTGCCACGGACAAATTCAAAGCAAAATCCCGTAATTTCAAAAATTAAATTAGGTATTTTGATTTACCATTGTTTTGGTGGGTTGTGCTGCCGCCCATTTCCGACCACTTTAGTGGTGGCGGCGCTAGTTTATATGCTAGTGACAACGGTGGTTAGTGGCGGGTCGGCGGCAACCATGGAGATTAAACGAAATTCATGTTCATATAAGAAAACAATTTAATTTCTTCAAAATAATTAAAATAAATATAATTATAGTTGTTATTAAAAACAAAGGCATAAAAAATATATTTGAATTTCAAAATCTGAAAATTTTGAAATTTAAAATGAAAATTTGAAATCAACTTAAATTTTTTTTCAAAAGATGCCAAATGCAATAGCCAATCACCACTCAACATTAATGTAGTGTAAGTGGGCCAAGATTACACAATACCCTTTCTCGTTGTGGTTATGCCATAACTTCTCTTTATCATATTAGGATAACCTTTTAAATTTACAAAAATATCTTTATATTTTGTAAAAGTAAAAAACATAAGGGTGTATGGCATGGAAAAGGATTTTTAAAAAGATGACTTTTAATACTATATCCATGCCATACTATGTGCAAATGTGCAATGGCCAAATTTTCATGTCCCTGTCAAAAAAATAAAATAAAATAAAAATTCATGTCTGATGATGTGTACGGTGAGTCTTAGCCGGCCTAGTGGTTACGACTTGTAGACGTCGAGCTTGAGGTCTCGAGTTCAAACCTCATCGCATGCATTTATAAGGATTCATTATCTTCCCTTGCGTGTGTCAGTCAAATTGGGTTCATATCTATTTTTTTAAAACCTTTGATGTTTGCAAAACAATACACTTTTCATACCTTAAATTTTTTTGTGGGTTTGTTCTGTTCAACTTTTGCAATAAGTCGCCTCAAGATTTAGCAAAATATGTAAACAGGATTGTTTTGATAGCACATAGACAAAATTTCCATGGTTTTTTTCACAACGTATCCATGAGGCTATACAAAACTCAAGAGTTATCCATACTGCTATTTCATAAATGCATCAAATACTTTTATGGACTATGGTTTTCAACAAATATACCATATGTCATTTTATGACTTAAAAATGTGCTTTTTCGATTTTATTGTCACTTGTTTATAATTAAGTTGTACTTGGTCTCTTGTCAAAAAAAAAAAAGAAAAAGTTGTACTTGGTCTCCCTTTCACTTGGTCTCTAAAACATTAAAATAACACTCTAAAACTAATTTTTTTTTTTTTAAAATCATAAAAGGGTGTCTGGTACATTTATTTAAAAAAAAATAAAAAATTAGGCAGTGTTTGGATATGTGGAATTCATTTCAAATTGATGAATTCAATTTCTGAAATTGAAATGTTACAATTCAAATGACAATACACAACATGTACTTATTAAACATTTATGTTGGAAATTGGGCCAAATCTTATTCCAAATTTTTTTTACTTGTCAAACATATAATTTTGCAAAAATCCATCTATCCAAACATATATAACATAAGAGAATTTGATGTATTGTTCAAATAGGGATACCTCATGAATTTCTTGAAACCTCAAGGGTTCACCCTCAAAAAAAAAAAAAAAAAAAAAAACCAATATTCCAATAATGCTATTTGTAAACGTCAAAGGGTACCTTATGGTGAATTAATGAACATTTGCGTTACAAAGATACCATGTTAGAGGACCATCTCAACCAAAAGCTTAGGCTGATAGTTGTGGCCAAGGAATATGTTATATAGTCTATTGGATTGTTTGCACGTTGTCATATTATATAGTTCTATACAATTGGTGAGTTTATTGAAGTACCGTAAATGAAATTGCTTGCTTACTTGAAATCAACAGTTACAGTCTTACAGAACAGAAGAGTATTCAGAGCCTGTTTAGTTAGCTTACCAGTATTGGACCGACCTAAAATAGTAACATGGTACTGTAATTAAATCTGGGATATGCATGCATTATTTCAGACTGGACCATGGCAGCCTTCTTATTGAATTTGTCTGCTCACACGGCCCACATATATCACCTAGCTTGTGGCTTCAATCATGTTACCCAATTTGAATTTGTTTTCACTTGCTTAGGCTACCTCTTTTTCAAACCAAATAATTTACATTTGGAAAATACAAATTGAGTATATGACATAATTTTAGGTTTTTAACATTGTTTGACATGGTATCAGAGTCAACGTGATAAAGAGGTTATAGGTTTAAATCTCATCCATCCATCCATCCTTTACAAATTGGAATTAATTAGCGACAAGTATGGTGAGTTTGTGCTGCATCCACATTTCAAACACAAATGGTCTTTCATATGACGGTGAGTGATAGAGTATATAACCTGATCTTGTGTCCCACACATTAGTTTAGGTGTAACATACATCAAGACATTTCATGAGTGTGAAAAAATAGCACCACATCTGAATTTGAGTGTAGCTGATAACTACACTCAGGGCCGTGTCGGAGTAATCGGGGGCCCTGTTCTAAAATTGTACTTAGGCCCTTCAGATCATAATAAATGCTAATATTTAGTATTGTTTTGACAATACATGTATACAAACCAAAAATATTTTAGTAGAAAATCATTAATTTATATAAAAATATAAAATTAATTTAAGACAAATGACTAAAAAAACCAAAAAAAATAGGCCCTTTATATAACGGGGCCCTGTGCTGTGGGGCTTTTTGCACACCCACCCGACACCCCTGACTACACTAGACTTGGGTCCTAAAAGTTAGAGATTTCGTTGATATAAGTGACCTCTCTATAGTCCTTTTTACACCGATAATATTAGGGCCCGTTGTGCCAGTGATTTTATTTTTTTTTTACTTTGGATTTCTTGAATATGCTACTCATTAGTCGTTACACTCAAACTCATAAGTGGCACTATCCTCTGCACTCGCACACATTATATTATATCATTTCTTTCACGTAACCTATTAATTGTGTTGTTTTTCAACAAAAAAAAAAAAAAGGAAAAATTGTAAAAAATAAGTCAACCTTTAGCCGATTTTCTCAAATTAGGTCAACCTTTTGATTAACTCAAAATAAGTCAACCTAATATACATGTTTTCTCAAATTAAGTTTTTTCACTAATTATTTGTTGATTTAATTAACATTTTCAATGGAAAACCATATAAACAACAACATGTCAATGCACCGCTTTTATTTTGCGTTAAAATGTTTAACTTTCTCTAACAATAAATTAGTGAAAAAACTTAATTTGAGCGGATATGTGTGATAGGTTGACTTATTTTGAGTTAATCTAAAGGTTGACTTAATTTGAGAAGAGCAGATAAAGGTTGACTTATTTTTTACAATTTTTCCAAAAAAAATTATTCAAATCTTTCAAAAATGAACCAACAATATTAAAGTCACCATAATATCAAAGAATGGATGAATCAACCTTCAAATCTATATTGTCATTATTGTGCTTGGAGTCCAACATCCTCTTCATAAGAAAATCACAGATTTGATTATTTGAAGGTGAGAATAATCAATCAATATGATTATATGAACAATAAAATAAGGTAAATGCCTGCCACTTTTCTTTTTCTGCAATCCATACTCCAAAATTGGAATTATAAGCTTAAAAGTGATTGACCACCAGAATCTGACGATTTAAGGATAATTGATTGAAACTATGGCAAGTGGAATTCTTAAAATTCCTAACTCCCAACAGTAGCAGCAGCCAACACATTTGACTAGAAATTGAATTATTATTATTTTTTTTTTTTTTTGCTTTTAATTTAAGCATCAAATAAGCACAATTTACACCATTGCATGACCTAGCTTTACATTAAGCCTTCTAAGCCAAATTGAATGAAGAATCATATGAATTACATCAAAGGGTTTAGCAGGTTTATTGATCACAAAATGTTGTCTAATTTGTAACACTCTCTTTTGCAACATTAAGTACCTCCTAGTTGAAATTCCTTGTAAAATCTTCTTAATCTTAGGAATCTTTGCCACTGGAATATGAATCGAAAATTTACTCCAATCTAACACGTCACTGAATGGCAATGTATAGTTGTCTGAAACAATGACCGGTATGCACCCTGTGTACGTAGATGGACTCGACTAGCCTTGGGCTAGCCACCTCCCACCCACTAGGGCAAAGGCAATACTTGTTTTTTCCCAATAAATCACTGTAGTTTTTACCTTTAGGGAGGTATCCATACAATTGGATAGATTTGTCTTTGTCCTTCCAATGATCAAAGAGGATCTTTCGAACGCTTCCGTGGGGCCCGCCTGCAAAGAAGGCGAGGATACGACGGTTGCCAATTACTTGGTTGATCATAGGAGGTCCCAGCTTTCCCCAAGGGATTGATATTTCAGGCAATGGGACGTCATGTGAGGGGTGAAATCCTTCGAAGACGTTGGCATTGCATAGGACTCGAATGAAATGCTTGAACAACTTTGGATGAGCTGCTGATACATCCGGTGCCTAATATATAATGTCAAACTCAAAATCTTATCTTATATGATAGTTAATCAAAGGAACAATTGAAAACTAATTAATAATCCCACTTTGGATGGTCTTCCTTTAACAATATCAAATCTATTTAATTTAATTAAGAATAATCTCTCGTTAACACCTTATCTTCTTACCATGGAGCTAACTTAAAATGACTAGTTAAAACTGTTTAAGAATTCAAAGATTTGATCGATTGAAGTCAATGAACTAGGGAGGTTAAGATGAGACTATTCCGAAACCATCCAAAAAAGTAACATTGTTAACAGAAGACCGATCAAAGGTGAAATTATTAGAAGTTTCGTTAATGTATCAATTATATGGTGCTAAATAAAAGCTAAGTTTATAAAAATAATATTAAGTGCTTGATAACTTCAGCTTAAATTTGGTTCAGTTCAGTTAAGTTCAATTAAGTTCAGTTAAAGTAAACGAGCCCTAAATTGAAAATGAAATTAAGGCTAGCTAGTAGATTAGTTATATATATATATATATGTATATATACATACCCAATCATGACAAGAAGTGAGGAAATGATCAGCACCATTGCTTCGATTCCAATAAGGATAAAACGCTCTGAAACAAAATAAGCTACGGCTTCACTAGGGTTGAATTGCTTGTTATGAATTGGGATTTGTTTGCTCCATTTAGCTCATTGATCATTTGTCCTTCAATGGAGTATATGTTATTCATTGGACCTCACCTCGGTGGAACAATGGCGGTTCGCCTTCCTTGTACGTGAAATTTTTGAATCTTTTTATCATCTCCTTGTGGCTCCTCATATCATATCATGTTCATGCAATTACAAGCTTAGTACGTACATAAATAAATTATAAAAAAAATATAATTTTTTTAAAAAAAACTTAAATATTGAAATAGTAAATCTTTTGTCAGACCGTCTAATTTGATAATTTTTCACTTAAGTATTGTAACATTTTAGGGTAAAAAGTTGAAGATTTATGACAGAAAGTTACAGTTTTTTAGTTAAAAGTTATGTTACTACTGTTAGATTGTCTCACAAGAGAAATTGTGGCCGTGAATAAACTGTTAACAGGTCTCTCGTCAACTTCCCCCTAAAATATTACTCATTTACTCCCTCTGCTTTTTTAATTGTTACACTTTGACTTTTGACACTATTCACATAGTGCACTTTGACCATCATTTGTGTTTTATATGTAAAGAAAAATATGGTCCATTGAAGTCTTTTTATATGTAGTTTTTTAATACGAGTATCTATTTTAAGTGTAAAAAGTAGGAGTGTAACAATTAAAAAAAAAAAACAGAGAGAGTATAATTTTTTAACATAAAATCATAAATTTTTAGTTAAAGCATAACTAGTCATGTACTAAGTTATAAATGTATAGTAAATAATTAATTTATTTTTTTAATTAAAAAGTTCTATCAACTGTCGCCATATTTTTAGTAGCATAATATAGTATACAGGGCCGGCGCTTGGGTGGAGCCAGGTGCAGGACCTCTCCGGGCCTCGTCGAATAAGGGGCCCCAAGTTACTATATTTATGTGTTTTCTTTCAAAAATATGAACAAGAAATTTGTATAGATTGTTGGTTATGGCTATAGTCTTGTATTTAAGAGGTTCAGAGTTCGAATCTAAGTATAGTTATTTTTGCCAATTCTTTTTAAGCCACCTAGAAAATTCCATGTTTGGTATTATTAATGTGTATTAGTTTCCAAGTTCCATATTAATGTTTGTTAGTTTTCAAAATTACATTAATGTTGTGTTAGTCTTCCAAAACTAGAATAATATTGTATTAATCTTTAATAATGGCATTAATTTATATTAACAATGAATTAGTGTCTATGATTTAAATTTTATTTATATTTTTTCACAACTATTTTTAGGTGATATTGTATGTATATATGTATATATGTATAGGCCCGTCTTAATAAAATATACAGTGCCGTCCAAAATTATAGTCCCGACCTTGATAATTATCTTTAGAAAAAAAAAAAAGAGATTTAAGGGCCTCATTTTATGAGTTCGAACAGGGACCCTAAAATCCTAGCCCTGACCCTGATAGTATAATTGTATAAATAGCAAGTATTGTTACTAAGTGTGTCTTGTTGGGTGACATTGTAAGCTTATTTGATTCTAGTAACTAGATTTATTCAGCAAAATGATTTACTCCTACTATAATCCTAAATGCTAGTAACTACTCCGTAGTTACCTACTCTACCTCCAAATTTTACTTGATTTTTTTCTACACCAACCTTTTCGTTCGTTGTTTAACAAATCCTTCTCCTTTATTCTCTCCATGATTAATTAGCTGAATTGTTAAATACCGCCTAAAATTACTGTATACCGCCCGTATTTATGCAAATACTTCCTATATTACCCTTCCCCATTTACCTAACCTAACTACACTTACCCCTCCCCATTTACCCAACTTACCGCACTTCCCCCTTGCGGCCTTGCCCCTTCTATACTCCCACGTGCACCTCCCCTCTCCCTTCCAATTCCTGATTTTTTTTCCTTTTTCTTTGATACTTATATTTTAATATTTTTTTTGTTGTTTTTCCTTTTTTTTTAACTTTTACATCTATATTTAATTATTTACATGTTCTTTTTTACCATTCTCTTACCTACCCATTGTGTCTCTTCTTTTTTTACTTTCTTCACTCTCTAAAAATTTTGAACTTTAAAAAAAATTAACACTTCAAAATATTTATTTCTACTATTTATAATTATAATTTTATTACACAATAATACAAATATGAATGCCAGAGAAGTAAATTTGTCAATGTTAATTTATTTTTATCCGTTAATTATATTATTTTTTGTGAAATATGTTAACTTTAATTTTTAAATTTGTATGTTCATGTTTGTTTGTCCATGTATGTTATTTTATGTCTTCTTAGGGCTCGTTTACATTAGCTGAATAAAGATGAACTAAACTGAATTGAACTGAACTTAATAGAGATAAACTGAACTGAATATAAGTGTATTAATTGAACTGAAATGAACTTAATAGAGACTAACTGAACTGAACTGAATAGAGACTAACTGAACTGGACTGAATTGAATATAATCTGAAATAAATAAGCCCTTAGTTATGTAATTTTTCGTTATACTGATCTATTTTGATATTTTATAACACGTTTGAATTATTTGTTTCATATTAGTTTTTTTTATTATTTTTTTATTTGTATGTTGAAATTTAGTTTGACTTTAATGTTGTCCGAGGCGTCGTTGCAGCAAGGAACACAGATCGGCGGTGTAGTTGGTGGTGGAGCTTGGCATCGGGTAGGAGCTGCTGGTGGTGGATCTGAGAAAAAATGGAGAGAGAGAAGATATATATTTTTTTTCCTGAAGTATGCGTGAAATGGAGAGGAGAGAGGGAGGAGGGAGGTGAAAGATATTAATTGGGATAAAGGTAAAATAGAAAATGTCTGCCAAAATACGGGCGGTATACGGTAATTTCGAGGCGGTAAATAGTAATACCCATAGGTTAACAGACATGTGTTAATCACGTGTTGTGGATTACCGGCTACAATAGGTCAACAGGTAAGTCGGACTGTTTTTGGCAAGTTTGTGTAATAATTGGGCCTATTCTGGGATAAACAATTGTTCGGACTGATATGATAAAATGGCAAATAGTATGGAGCGGTGGTGTCAATTTTGCCTAGTTCTTATTTTGTTTAATTTTGCTACATTTTTTTTTTTCACGCTTTAATTCCCAAAACATAATGTTAATCTTTAGATATATATAATAAAAAATTATAAAAATAATATAATAAAAAAGTACACATCACAAAAGTCTATATACAACAAGGCATAATAAAATTTGTAAGGTCTTTTTTTAAAATTTTATAAAATTGTTGCTTATTAATTACCAAACATTGTGTACGTAAAGAGAGTATTATTATTATAGGAGTTTTTGTGGTTTATTAATTAGGCCTTTGGTAGCTTATTATTATATGGAGCCTTTTTTGTTTGTAGCAATAAGTCAAGTACCAGAACTTCTAAATTAAAGCCCTAAATTTAGATCTTTTTGTGATAAACTAATAACTAATTAGCTTATACTTTGTATAATTGAAATATAAAAAAATCTTTGTTTGGAAGGGGAAAATGCATATTTTTTTAGGGAAAAGAAAAGAAAATAGCACAGCTTACTTAAGTAAACTCTTTTTTTTTGTATTCACTGCCTTGCTTAATTTTCTTACTGCACATTTTTTTAGTAAGGAAAGGAAAAGGGAGAGAATACAAACAATTTTATTTTCATAAATTTACAAATAATATTATCTAGTACATAATTACCTCTTTTAATTTCGCTTTATTTTTGCTTATAAAAGAAAATTAAATTCGGATAATTTATATAAGAAAAAAAAAGTGTTTTTTTTTTTTTTTACTTTAACGTAGAAATAAGATAGATAAGTCCAAATAAACAATGGCGCATTGAAAAGTTTAGGGCTCCGGCTATAAAAAAAAATGAAAAAAAAGAACCTAATATTAGTAAAATTAGTAATATATAATTTTAATAAGCAACAAATATTCTAAAATGTATATTATTTTTAAAACAATGATAAAAGAATAAACTTTTTTTTATTAGAAAATGTATGTTATTTTTATAACAATGAAAAAATATATGAAATAGTAGAAAATTAAAATTTTGAGGCATTTTCACGTTGGATCCTGTGTGATTAGTCTTTTTACACGTCCTTAGGAAGTAACCTTAATTATGAATAGATAGGCTTTCCTAAAACATTACCCCGAATTCAGTCCCAGTGATGATGGATGGTCACTTTCACATGATTGTTGTACTAATTGATCAAAAATAACTTTAAGATTAGTAATTTATGATGTCAATCTTAATTATATTAAAATTATTTTGATTAATTTGTACACTGATACCCTTAAACATTACCTTAAAGTGCTTGCAAAATGAATTGTTGTTATTAATATGTTATTGGGGAGTACTAAATAATGAACTATTATAGTCAATATCAAAATTTAGGATTATAATTAATATATTTTTTCCATAAATAATATGGTGTATTCGTGTAGAATGTAGAGGTGGAAAATTTTGGCACGACCCGCTAACACGACACAAAATCGACCCATTATTGCACGATACGTTTATTAAATGGGTCAGGTTAGAGTACTTAAACGGGTTGACATGACACGACACAATTACTTCTAAATTCTCAACTTAATATAAAAAAAACACACACGACCCTCCAATCCGACACGAAATCGATCCGTTATTAACGGGTTTGGATTGAGAGGGTTTGACCCGTTTAAATAAGCTGGTCAAAGCAAAATGACCCATTTATCAAACAAATTGAGTTATGGTCAAGGAGGTTTGACCCATTTATGTAGATGGGATGACACGAACCGAACCCGAATCGACCCAATTCACACCTCTATTTTGTGTATATGAATAAATGTTGTAAAGCGTTGCTAAATAGTGTATCTCATGGGCTTTGTAATATTTTGATTAGCGTTGCATCGGAACATATTACCAACGAATGGGTTATTTCAGGACTGGGCCATTCTTTTGTTGAATTTGTCTGCCCAATTGGAAAAAATTTACATAATGTAGGTTTTTGTCTCTAATTGTGTAATTGTTTGCGCAACCCATTAAATTTTTTATATACATCCGGATGTAAGGTGTGTTAAAGGAAAATTTTACTCATTTTATAGCTTTTTTGCTCATTTTCAAATTTAAAATGAGCAATAAAACACCTTTAATTAGGTGCATCTACCTCTACTTGCATCCGGATGCGCAGTAGACCCATTATTATTTATGTGTGCCATATCTCAACAATTTGTGCTAAGGTAAATAACAAGTCTCCCGTCAAACCATCACCACTAAAAAAAATAGTAACTTTTAATATTAAAACACTACTATTATATACAAATCTTAACTAGCTATGTAAAAAGGTATATATATATGTTTAAAAATTACAAATTTTTAATTAAAAGTTATGTCAAACTGTCATAATATAACGTTGGGATTTTTATCAAAGTAATTGTCAAGTAATGAAGGCTCTTCAACAAGATTGTTTCAATCAGTTTCGTTATTGTATAATCAGTATCTTGTTTTCAAATGCACAAGAGTTGAATTTATAATCAATTTATATTTTTCTGGTTCATGTCAAGATTAATCTTTTTGTGTAGAGTGAAAAGGATAGAAAATAACATTTCTGCGTTTTGGTCAAAGGGTTCAAATCTACTATCCCACAATTTATTTCTCGTTCATATTTACTTAATTTGATTGTTTGTAATAATTAAAATGGCTTGTTTTCAAATTTTAAAAATCAAAAACAATATTTTAAGAGTCAATCAAATGAGTGTAACACAAGTAGTGGAGACTTGAGATTTTTTTGTTCTTGGTTAAAATGCTTCACTAGTATTTTTCTGTTTTTATATTTTGGTCTTTTAAAACTATTAATATTTATGAAATGATTATCAAATACACATAACTTTATATGTATTGATTGTGATGAGACATGCATCCCGATGGTCAAGCCAGCTACCATTCGTACTATCCTCAACATTGCCATGGCTCGTCAATGGTCCATTCATCAACTAGATGTCAAAAATGCATTTTTACATGATAATTTGCTGAAAACTGTTTATATGCATCAACCTCCAAGTTTTGTTGATAAGCAGGCCCCTAATTATGTTCGTCGTCTTCGCAAGGCCTTATACAGCCTGAAACAGGCCCCATGAGTATGGTATCAACGGTTTGCCACTTTCTTGCACCATATGGAGTTTATTATTGCAAAGAGCGACTCTTCTCTGTTTATTTTCCAAAACGGATCTCATGTTGCCTACCTCTTGTTGCATGTTGATGACATTATCTTGGTCTCTTCCTTTGACTTTCTCCGTACTACTATCATATCTCATATGCAGATTGAGTTTCCTATGACTGTTTTAGGATCGTTGAGTTATTTTTTAGGCGTTGCAGTTACACGAACTCCTACATATCTCTTCCTTTCTCAATGAAAATATGCTCAGGACATACTTCAGCGTGCATGTATGGAAAATTGTAAACTATGTGCCACACCTGTTGACACAACCTCTAAACTCATTGGCTTGCTGCCTCTGGTTCACCTATTTAGGATCAAACCTTGTATCGTAGTCTTGCTGGTGCACTACAATATCTCACTTTCACTCGCCCTGAAATCGCCTATTTCGTTCAGCAAGTGTGTCTATTTATGCATGATCCACGAGATGCTCATCTTAGTGCTTTGAAACAGATTTTACGGTATGTCCGGGGAACTATTGACTATGAGTTACATCTCTATCCTTCCTCATTTTCTCAACTAATTACCTATTTTGATGCGGACTGGGGTGGATGCCCGAATACTCGTCGTTTTACCTCTGGCTACTGCTGCTTTCTTGGTGATAATCTCATTTCTTGGTCCACCAAACGCCAACCACTCTCTCCCGTTCAAGTGCAGAAGCCGAGTATCACGGTGTTGCTAATGTTGTTGTTGAATCTTGCTGGCTCCACAATTTGCTTCTTGATCCGCTTAAGTGTCCTCTACAACGTGCTACCATTGTGTATTGTGACAACATTAGTGCCATTTACTTGTCTAGCAATATTGTTCAACACCAACGCACTAAGCATTTGGAGATGGACATGCATTTTGTTCGCGAAAAGGTAGCCTTGGGCACTTGTATTAGTGGAAAATTTTGCTAAAAGGATTTATTTTCTACTCCCTCCGTAATATATGAACAACAGCTATTTGAGATTTCTTCTCTCTATTTTACATCAAATCGTTGCAATTAATATGTTACGAAGGGACTACATTAGAGCATTTTCTTTTCACATTTGTCAATGAATATTAATTCCCCCTTTAATCTAAGACAAAGCCAATATAAAAACAAAAACTATCAAAAATTTGACCATATGAACAGGAATGGAAAAGGGAAAATTACAGGGAGTGAACAAAGATCCAAAAACTTCGAAATGCAAAAAATTCTGCAGGTGTAGCTTCTATAACTAATAATAATGACAAAAAAGAGTCACATCAAATTCCACATTTTTGCCTATATATCCTTGGAATTTTACCATTCACTATATATTCATTCATAGCCTTGGCTTCAAAATGATAGGTACATTAGACTACCATAATTTGACTATTTAACTAATTAAGCATCAATATATATTGACATTAATTATATATGGCTAAAATAATGCTCATCACCTAATAAGGTCTATAATTTCACACTACCAACCCACTAAGCCTTGACTAGTACTCACTTCGTAATATAATAACTACAACGATTTGATATAAAGGAGACAGAAAAAATATTAAATCGTTGCAGATAATATGTTACATAGGGAGTAGAATTTTAAAGCAAAAAAAGAAAAACAAAAAGAAATTAAAAGGCCTAATAATAATAACATAGATTGCATATCCTGAAATACACAACCAACCGAGAAATATAAGTTAATTTCGGAGAACACTGGTTCACGTTTTTCTGTCGTTTCACTTCACACCGCGCATGGAGGAACCAAACACCTTGATATAAATCCTAGTCTTTTCTTCTGCAACAACGAACGAACGAACAATTAGCTATTCCAAAATTATATAAAGTATTATTTAATAATCATCAATATCTCTTTTTTAAGAGATTGAAATTATTAAATACGAATTGAAGTAGCAGTCTTTTTTAATTCAAAAATAATATACTCGATCCATCCGTAACATATTAAGTGTAACAATTTGACATGTTTTTTTCTCTACTTTATGTTAAAATCGTTGCAGTTATGTATTTTGTTACGGATGGATGGAGTATATTATAAAAAGTGAAATGTAAAATAAAAAAGTAGGTAGGCACATACTCGTTTAAGAAGCTCAGGGGGGATCTTATAGAGATCTTCATCAACAGCTTTGGGAGCTCTACGAGGCTGGGCGTCTGATGCGGCGTCGTATTGGAACTGCTGTTGCTTCTTCTTAACGGCGTTGGGTGGTGGATGACGTTTGACTGCTGCTTGTTGGGGAAATTCCGTTACCGTAACGTCAAACACTTTCCCTGCTGCTTGCTTCCTATTTCCTTCCTTCACATGTGTGTTTCCTCCTCTCTTTTCTCTTCCTTTCCCCTAGGGACACATACATGCATATTAATTATTTACTCTCTTTCTTCCTTTTATTTTTATATTTTATTATTTAATTGCTATGGTTTTTTTTTAATATAAATATATTTGTGATCTTAAAATGAGGGATGATATTGATATAGTTATATTTATATATATATACATGATACATCTAGTGTATAGATATATAGATGTTATTTTACGATTAAAACCTTGTTGTTTTAGGAGTTGAGATTAACTGAAATTTTAGATCAGAAATCCAAAAGAACAAGCCTGAAAATACCAGTTCTTTTGTATTTACTAAAAGGTTCCAATTTTTTCATTTTTTCGTGCAGGCTCTGGACATTTAAAATTTAACTTTTTGGTTAATTTTTTCAGCCTGAAAAAGTACGAAAAGCTTGTCAAACCCACACTAAATGATCGAATTTTGGCCAAGAAGTTTGAAACCGAACCCGACCCACCTAATGAGTTTGAGTTTTTTGCATTGAGCCAGGCTCGACCTATAATCACCTCTATAATATACAGAGTACGGAGTACTATGCACTCTATATATATATATATATTTAATTGGTAATAAATTAACAATGCATATGTGCATGTCACATTCCAATTGGCGGGATCCGAGGAGTAGTAGTGAGTGGGGGAGGCAAGGGAATTAAATGCGAAAGGAAGGTTAGCTTGTAGTTGTTGTTGTTGATAATATAACATCAACCTCTAGCTTGTGTCCTTCATGTGGAGTCTAGCCTTTTTGATTCACAACTATAGTGTACAATTGTACATATATATATCACTTTTTATACTTGTCTACTCCAAGTACTACGGACCACTTTTGTAATTAATTAATATTGTCTTGTTCAAATTTGCAAGACCTTTAATTTAAAACATTTTTTACTAAGAAAAAAATGTTTAAAATTCGTCAACAAAAAAAAAAATCTAATCATGTGGGCTTTGTTTTATTTGTCTCAAGCAATGTATAGTATACGGTATATTAATTTAGTATAATTTTTACCAAAATAAAACTAATGATACGGAGTAAATAATAAAGGTAATATATTAAAAAAATTGTGCATAGTCAAAATAGAACATTTTAAAAGCACGGAGGAGAGTAATTTGAAAATATGATTTTGGATGTGTTCTCTTCAACTTATATTAGATCAGGTTAGACCAGATTAAATCTCATCTCACCAATTCTCGCAAGTTTTCAAATTAGATCATATCAGGAAATTTCAGACTAAGAGAACGCACCCTTTGTCATCTTACAAAATAGAATTTAATAATAAGTTTAAATAAGCATAAGTAAATACTGAACATGCACCGGAGCACCGCAATTAATGCTATTAAAAAAATATATAAATAGCATAGTGGTGCTATTTATATTACATTCCCTTCATTTGAGGGGGAGATAAGTTATGTTAAGGAAATTCATTTGTTTATTAGTTGATTTACTAACGAATATGATACAATAACCCTTACACATGACGAGGAATATTGTGATTATTTTGTAAAAACATTGCATGTGGGTTTCTTCATGTTTCCTCCGCTGAGTCCACTCTTTTTACTTACCAGTTACCACATACTACTATTGTGACATGAATTTTATCGAATAGATTTAATTGTAAATGAAAAACTATTGATATAATTTTAAATTTTTAACATTAATATCTTATAAGTATTTCTTACTTGTGTTAAATTATTTTAATTAACTTATCTGTCAAAATACTTAAATCGTTTTCTTAAAATGTATGTCTGTGTGTATTATTCAAATTATTCACCTTAACAGTACATTTATTCACTTGTCCTAATAAAATTTACAAAATTTATTTTGACTTCACCATATATTATTCTCAAATCCAATACTTACAAAATAAAATAATAATATATAGAAGAAAAGTCATAAAGTAAATACATTTATAAATGACAATAAAATGAATAAATTATCCACAAGTATTTTTTATTTTTTTAGGATAATGTTTGGGATACTAGGCCTTGAAACCGGACCCTACTGCAGGTCACCCGGCCCAATTTTAGCCAACACACGCATCTGTAAAGGGGATAATAAGGAATCCTCGCAAATGTGTGCGGTGAGAATCGAACCAAGATATCGTGTCTGAAATTATGAAACGCTAACCATAGTCAATCATTTCATTCTCATTATCCACAAGTATAGGGAATTGATATTGGCACAACTAAATTTGATAAAAACAAAACTTTTGTGAGAGGAACATAAGAAGAGTGCTCTCACAATAGATTGTGCCTATATCAATTTTAATTGTGCATTTATTATTTCCCACAAGTATATGGTTAGAGTTTGACAATTGACACCCGTTTCAATCTGATAAACGACTTTGACCGGACAAGATGGTACGGTAATAGGGTAGATAATTAAGTGCCCTTGGCACTTAATTATTTTATCTTGTTATGCCTATTAAAAGTATTCCTTAAAAACATCTATTTCTTCATGTTAAACGTAGTGGTAATATTGTGGCACACAATCTTGTTAAGTATTGTAATGTTATCTCTGATTGTGTGGTTTGGATTGAGGAAGTTCCTACTTCAATTCAAGTTTTTGTAGACAATGACATTTCTTTATTGGATTAATTAATCACTTGGTTACCCGTCAAAAACAAAAAACATTTGTTTCTATTTGTGAAAGTTTCAAATTATTTACAATATTTTTTATTTTTTTCATTTTTTAAAGTATTTTTATTTTTTTTTATCTCTCATATCACCACATATTTCACTTTTGCCTCTATCTTTTTTACTTTCATAACTAAGTTTTACTTAGGAGGCCGCGCACTCCACATTGTTGTATATTTAATTTGATTCGAATAAAGTATAAATATTTAAAAAGTACATATTAAGTCAATTCAAACAATATCACATATGACAATATATTTTATTATACGTATAAAATTAAAGAAAGTTAAGTTATCATGTAAACGGTGAGATGGATAAAAATGTGAAAATAAATGGAAAAGTGCATAAATTAGTTCCTTTGAGAGTTTCACGGACAATTGAGGGAGTAAAAATGAGGAATAGTCAAAGATAGGTCAAAAGACATAATTGTATTTTCTCAGTCTTTTTTACTTGCTACATTTTCTCTATTTGAGTGTTTCTATTTATTTACTAAATTTATTTTTACATACATATTCTACTCTTACTTTTGTTATTTATCCAGTTTATTCAACTTATTTTAACCTTTTTTGTCATTTTTTTTATAAATACCTCTACTTTTTAATGATCTCTAGATTCTCTACCCACTGTCATTACTCATTAGATCAATTAATCTAATGAGTAATGACTTTGAAATGAAAGATTAGATTAAGAAAGCAAGTGATGAAAGCAGTCAAGTTACGCAACATACCCTCCATCAGATCGGATCAGAGCCCTCACCACCATGCATTTTCACATGATTCTCATTAATGCTGTCTTTTCTTCTCTTCCCTTTCATTTCTCCTTTTTAATCCCAACTACCATTCCCTAACTTTCATGTTTACAATTAAATTCCACTAAAATTATCGATACAAATTTAGGCACTCCTTTTTTACTCAAATCATTTCTTGTTTAGCCTATCAGCTCCATCTGATAGAAGTATAGCGTTTATACCAAATTTGAATTAAGATAAGATTAGAAAATATTAATTTGTATATTAAAAAAAAAACACGATTTTTATATTTAGCCCCCTTATCAAAAAAAAAAAAAAAAAAACACATTTTCTACACCCCTTAAAAATATATTTGGAGCCCTTATGCTCCATAAATCATTCCTCAAAAATTAGCAAATAATTTATAACACTACAAAAAATTGATCTATTAACGACGGATACACATTAATGATGGGCCTAAATTTCATCGCAAATGTAGATCTTTTGTACGGAGTAACAGTTTTTGAGCCCGTCACTAAAATTTACGTTATACCTTACTCAAACTCTATTAGAAATAACTTATTTATGATGGAATTCCGATGGAAAAAATTATTTGTGACCCCCTTTTTCGCAATGGTGTCATATTTTTACAACGGGAAAAATCATTTGCGACCCCCCTTTTCTACGATAGGATCACATTTTTACGACAGGAATTTCCGTCGTAAATAGCATCTTTTTAATTGTGTAAAAATAATATGGAGTATATATTTAATGGTGTAAAAGGAGTATTAATCAGAATAATATTAACACTGATTACTTATAGTTTCTCTTTAATATGTGTTGATTTTTTAAAATAAATTAATATTAATAATAATAAATTATTTGTTATATGTCCGGTGAGTTGTGCTTGGCTAATCAATGTGTATCTTTGTATCTCACAAATCAAAATGGCATTTTTGACGTAAATTTGAACAAAATTAAGGGCATATATGTTCGGAAACATAAAAAATAAGGATAGTTTGAAAAATATTTTCAACAAAATTATTAAAAAATTACAGTATTTGATATTTTTACTAAGGGTTTGTTTACTGAAATAAAATACAAGTGAACTGAATAGAGTTGAAAATAATATTTTACAGTATAAAAGAAGAAAATCGGGATGCTAAAATTGTATGTTGCTTGTAAAATCAAACCGTCAAACGTATAAAGTGCAACTTTTCATAGCTTTTCATAAATATTCACGACTTTTTACTTGACTTTTCTTTAGTGAACCCTAATCCGATGCAAGGTAACATTCTTTCACCAAATAATTTGTAATAAAGAAAATGTCAAAATCATACATGAAAAGATACAATTAATATTTCCGTAGTTTGATTCATCATTTCCACTTTGAAATTTTACATACAAGTGTAAAGTTTGCATGGTCATGGAGTATAATAAATCTTAATATTCTAGAAATATATAACTAACCTTACTATTAACCATATACCATAGCAAAACCTTTGTTAATAATTTATAAAATATTAGATTAGTTCAAACATATTCAATTTAGTTTAACTCGGATCGGTTTAGTATTGCCTTTATTTTTGTACTTCCTCCGTAACATATATATTAGCTGCAACGATTTGACATTTTTTCTCTCTAATTTATGTCAAATCGCTGTAATTATTTTGTTAGAGTTAGGAATACTTTGTAAGATTTAATACTCTATTTGAATAAAATTTTGTCACTAGTAGAGTAGTAGTACAATATTCAACCAATTTATCCAACATTGATTAACTAGTAGGAGTAAAAAAGGCAAATATCCCACTTCTTTCAAAAACACAAAAAAAAAAAAAAAAAAAGAGTAGAAAATATAGACTGACAAAATCTTATGTTTATTGTCAGCAATCAAACACAATATTTTTTTTTCCTTATAATGCTCAGTAAAATACAATCCCCTGAAAACGATTCGTTGTAACACTACCCTGTTTTTATCTCAACTAGTCTCTATTCTAGTGCACCTTCATTTTCATTTCACTCAAAAAAGTAAGATTTCCAAAAATAAAGAACAAAACATATTCATAACTCTGAATCCAAAATCTTATTACCTGCAAACTATCTAATCCTACCTTTAGGATTTTCACTGTTTCATTTTTATTTTATTTTTAGGAAAATGTTATGCTCAACGTCTGTTTGGTAAGGCAAGGCGTAAAAAGTTTTCTCTAATGATTGTTTTTCAATTTTAAATTATTTGGGTTGAAGTAAAATGTGACTTCCGTCCCAAGTTAAATGATACATTTTAACTTTTACACGGTTTAATTTGTAACTTAGACTCCATTTAATTTTATATATACAAGATAAAACATAATCATGTGATCTCTTTTAATTCGTCTCGATACGTACTTTCAAAATATATACTTCATCCATTCCAAAAAAATGCAACAGTCAACATTTTATGCATGCCGATACACTATTTTGACCCTTAATAACTGTAATTATGAATATTTAAAAATTATAAAAAATTGATATTAAGATAGTATTTTACAAGACGAATCTAACAAGATCCCACTTGACTATATTTTTTTATTATGTATAAAGCTCAAAAATTAGTCAAAGTATATAATGTGAATAGTGCAAAATGTTGACTGTTGCATTTTTTTGAAACGGATGAAGTAATTTTTTATTATATATACACAACTAAATATATTATTTTTTAAAGATGTGTCTGAATGTTTAAAAAAAATAAATAAATCACTTATTTTAGAACGATAAAAGATAAAATTTGGGGGTGGAAAGTGGAAACATATTCTATTTTATTGAAAACATTTTTGATGTAGATTAATTTTCAGTTTAACCAAACAACCAAATTATTTAAAACACAGAATCATTTTACATGCAACTAAACCTAAAAATTTAGTTTCATTATAAAAACGATTACATACTACCAAACAGACCCAAATTAAATTATTTACTGTTTATTTAACTGAGAAATAAATTGAAGAACAATGCACCCAAAAAAAAACAGAGGAAAGAGACAATAAAACTACTGTAACAAACCTGGGTAGAACGAGGAGGAGCAGTACGAGGTTTGATGAAATCAACGGTGTATAAATCAGGAGTAGGCTGATTTTGATGGTAATGATGGTCGTAGTTGTGATTGAGATGATGATGGTGATGATGATCACATTCCCCCGAGGATGAGCTGTAGCGGATTAAACCCGCTTGTCTAGCACATTCAAAGTACTGAGTAATTGGTAAATCGTTTACATATTCCCAGTTTCCAAACGCTGGAATTTGACTCCCTCTCATCTTGCATTCCTGTATAAATTATTCATCTAATTAATTTCACAACAAAAAAAAAAAAAAAAAAAAAAAACAGAGAAAAAAAAACAGAGGAAAAACAGGGGAAATTCTGGGTTTGCTTACATCCATTTTCTCTGTAAGAGTGAACAATGAGGAGGTTTATGAGTATGAATCTTGGAGGATTTGAGCAAGTTTGGAATTGAAATGTAGAGAGAGAAAAAGAGCAGTTTTTAGAGAGAGAAATGAGGGAAAACAAATGGAGAGAGGATAAAAGAAGAGCTTTATAGAGTTTTCTTGTTTTTTTAAATAAAAATAAAAAAGGGCATGGGATTCTGGGATATTAGTGATTATTAGGTTATAAGACTTGGAGGAGTAGGATTGTAGGAGTAGTTTATTTGGTGGGATTATGGTTAGAAAAGTCAACTTTTGGGTTGAAAAAAGGTGTGAAATTTCTTTTTATAGGGGGTGTTTTGATAGATTTCTCTGACTTTGTCTAGCAAATGACTTGCTTAGAAATTGGTGTTTATGATAATTGTGGGGACCCACTATGTCTATATGGGCTAATTTTATTTTAAGATTTGGTAAGCAAATCATTGGGTACACAATAAAATTTGATATGGGCACACCTCATTGTGAGAGCACATCTTCATGTATTCTACTCACAAAGGTTGTGCCTAGTGGTGGCCACCGAACGGGCCGGGCCGGGCCAGAGACCGGGCCGGGTCGAAGACCTTCGACCCATGAACCGGCCCGGTGGGTTACCGGGCCGGGTTCATGGATAGGCGACCCATGAACCGGCCCGTCCGGGTTGGATCGGGTTGGTGGGCCGGGTTGGACCGGATTGACCGGGTTACGGGTTATAACACTCCGACCCATGACCCACCCGTTTAGTATCGGGCTGGGTCACGGGCCGGGTCCTGGCTAACCGAGTCTGACCCATCAGGGCCAAAAACCGGGTCGGGTCAACCCGACCCAGTGGCCACCACTAGTTGTGCCCATATCAATTTTTGGTGCCAATATCAATCCTCAAGTCATTGGTGTGTACTAATATCAGAGTCACCCTTCAATTAGGGGAGGATAGAGGTGGTATGGGCCGGGTCACTACGACGGTCATATGACAGTGCACGGTTTGGGTCTAGTCTAGTACGAGTCTGCTAGTGGCACGGCAATGCACGAGAAGCATGCTCATAGGGCATGAACCATATATGGATAACATTTTTAAAATTTGGTACAAGCACCCCCTCACGCTAGGTGACACGCTTGTTATGAGAAAAAAAATCCCAAAATATATAAAATTATAAATAATTCACAAGGCATAGTACAAGTCAACTTATCGTAAACCTTGTGATGGGTTGGGCATGGATTCAATTTTTAAAACTTAAAACGAGCCCGACACACCCCACAACTTTGTCTTGTCCTATTTTAGGCACGACCCACAAGGCATGAGGCACGCAGGCCTGACACATGGGTCGGTCGTCGCACGGCCACTACCCACCTTTAGGTGGAGATAAAGGCGTAGAGACAATACTTCATATCTTACTCATCGATGTGTATAAGGTTTGATGGGCTATGAGTATGATAAATGGATCTTGCACTTTATATATATATGGGTTATGATATATGCAGCCCTAAGGGCTGTATATAAGAAGCTAAATAAGAAATTATTTTAAAAATTAAGCATTTATTACATTGAATTTTGTGTAGTTTTATCATAAATCCATAAATACATACCATTTTAAGAAATAATTTAATTCTTATATGCAGCCCTTAGGGCTGTATATATCATTTTCTTATATGAATTCTATTGTGAGATTGTAAGACAATCTGAAGTAATTTTTATAGTAAATAAACACTTTACTTAACTAGTTAAACTTCATATATATACGAAATATAAATATTATGATTTTATGCTCAAAAGTTACAATTTTCAAGTGAAAAATTAATTCTTCAAGCGCCAAATGGTCTAAAGGAAACTTACTATTAATGAAAAAAATAAATTGAAACTGGGATACCAAGCTTGGATACTTAGGCCCCGTTCTTTAGGACTGAGAAAACATGAACTTAAATTAAATTAACTGAACTTAAATTAAATTAACTGAACTTAAATTAAATTAACTGAACTTAAATTAAATTAACTGAACTTAAATTAAATTAAATTTTTATTTTTATTTTTATTTTTATTTTTATTTTTATTTTTATTTTTATTTTTATTTTTATTTTTATTTTTATTTTTATTTTTATTTTTATTTTTATTTTTATTTTTATTTTTATTTTTATTTTTATTTTTTATTTTTATTTTTATTTTTATTTTTATTTTTATTTTTTATTTTTTATTTTTTATTTTTTATTTTTTATTTTTTATTTTTTATTTTTATTTTTTATTTTTATTTTTATTTTTATTTTTATTTTAATTTTAATTTTTGTTTAAATTTTTATTTTTTATTTTATTTCTATTTTTTTTTAAAAATTATTTTTTTAAAAAAAATTATTTCTATTTTTTTAATTTATTTTATTTATAATTCAAAGTAAACCCTAAAACCTTCATTTTCACCGCCGAAAAATCGTCGTCGAAAAACTCGGCTGAAAAATTACCGTTGGAAAAGTCACTCCGAAAACCGTCGCCGGAAAAGTTGTCCCGAAAATCTTCGCTTAAAAACTCGGCCTGAAAATCGTCGCCGGAAAAGTCGACCGAATAATCACCACCGGAAAAGTCAATCCGAAAATCGTCGTCGGAAATGTCGTCCCAAAAAATCGTCGCCGAAAAACTCGGCCTGAAAATCGTCATCGGAAAATTCGACCGAATAATCACCGTCGGAAAATCAGTCCGAAAACCGTCGTCGGAAAAATTGTCCCGAAAAATCGTCGTCGAAAAACTCGGCCTGAAAATCGATGCGGAAAAGTCGGCCGAATAATCAACGCCGAAAAATCAGTCTAAAAACTGTCGTCGGAAAAGTCGTCCCGAAAATCGTCGTCGAAAAACTCGGCCTGAAAATCGTCGCCTGAAAAGTCTGCCGAAAAATTATCGCCGAAAAATCAGTCCGAAAACTGTTGTCAGAAAAGTCTTCCCGAAAATCGTCGCCGAAAAACTCGGCCGAAAATCACCGCCGGAAAGGTTAATCCGAAAACCGTCGTCGGAAAAGTCGTCCCGAAAAACGTCGCCGAAAAACTCGTCCCGAAAATCGTCGCCGGAAAAGTCAACCGAATAATCAACGTCGGAAAAGTCAGTCCGAAAACCGTCGTCGAAAAATGTCGAGCGGAAAAACGATGCCCGAAACTAATAATAATAATAACAATAATAATAATAATAATGATAATAATAATAATGATAATAATAATAATAATGAGATGAAATTAAATTAAATTAACTGAACTTAAATTAAATTAACTGAACTTAAATTAAATTAACTGAACTTAAATTAAATTAACTGAACTTAAATTAAATTAACTGAACTTAAATTAAATTAAATTAAATTAAGTCAATAGAAGTCCTAAAGAACGGGGCCTTAGTACTCCGTATGTTTTTTTAACTTATTTTTGGTTCTATAAACTTGCACTAAGGGCTCGTTTATATTAGCTTAATAGAGATGAACTGAATTGAACTGAAGTGTATTAATTGAACTAAATAGAGATGAACTGAACTGAACTGAATAGAGATTAACTGAACTGAACTGAACTGAATATAATCTGAAGTAAACAAGTCCTAACTTATTACACAGTATATTTTTATTTAATGTGAAAGTGAACTTTATTTTTACGTATCTCTATTATATAAGCCAAGGGGGAGCTATTGTGTCCCCCTCAAAAAGTCTAAAATACCCTTTAAAATTTTCTAAATACTCAAACTATATAATATTAAGTAAAAAGGAAAGTTTTGTATTTTTTTAAATGAAAATATTACAAAATATATAATTCAAAAAAATAAAACACAACCACAGAAATTCATATTTTTTAATTCTCTACAATTAGATACCCATATTGGTATAATGTGTCACACAAATATTTTCTTTTTTATTAGTATAAATCGCTATTATATAAAAATGTCAAAAAACCGACCTTCCCTTACTTATGAAATTAATTAATTAAAAGATAAATTAAATTCAATCAATCAATAACAAATAAGGAATTATCAAAGAAAGAGAAAATAATTATTTATTCCCCATAAAATATTACAATTTTTTTATCTTTTTAAATGAAAATATCACAAAATTAATAATTCACAAAAATAAATAAAAGCAGCAAAATTAATTTCTTTGATTTTTGTACAAATGGACACCCATATTTATATAGCTTTTCACATTAAATTTTTATCTTTTTTATTATAGTGAAAATTTGATCAAAGATAGTGTAGTACATGAAATTAAATTTTATTCAATTAAACTATCATAATGTTGCTGTCAACAAACTCATAAATAATCAATACAAACATTATATAAAATACTCATACATTGAAGCACGCATAGCGTGCACATAAAACTAGTATAAATTTATCAGATCTCATTATCTTAAAACTTTATCCATAAACAAAATAAAATGAATAAAATGGACCCATTATTACGTATGAAGTATTCTCAACTTGTTTGTCACGAGTCTAACAAAAAAAATGAGATTAAACTCCTCAATTATTAAAATAGTCAAAAGAACTAATTAACAAGTCAAATCGAATTCAATTTCTTTCCGAATTGGTATAATGGTATTAACCTATGGCTAGCAAGTTTTTTCCCCTAACTTCTTGTATACAATCAATAGGGTAGGTTTAAAAGGTTTTAATTAGAGTTGTTCAGTATTCACAAACTGGTACTGAAATTTAGCGCTCGTTTACATTAGTTGAATAGAGATAAACTGAACTTAATAGAGATGGACTAAACTGAACTAATAGAGATGTATAATTAAACTAAACTGAACTGAACTGAAATAAACTAAACTGAACTAGATTTAATTTGAAGTAAGCAAGCCCTTAGAACGGTATCGAGTTGTTGTAGACCAGATCGGTTTGAATGGGGTAATTCCGGTCACTTCAGGTCCACAATCTATAAAACTTATCTATTTATTAATAATTATTAGATTTTCAAGACATAACTTTAAATATTAATATATTTAGTTATACGGAGTACGATGTAAGAAAAAAAATTTATGTACAATAGATTGTGTAATGTAATTATGTAAATGCTTGTCAATTTAGTAGTGTATAAAACAAGACCAAACATGGTTTATAAGGTTAAGAAAAACAGAGAGTGACTCTAAAATTTAGTGTATTACTGTCGCTAAAATCATTTGCAAAATGCAGTCAAAAGTTTAAAAAAATGATTGATCGATGCAACCAAACAATTGATAAGTGTTATTAAATGACGGGTCCCATAGTGGTACTCAGAAAAACTCTTTAACTATGTTTGTCTCTTGGGGAAAAAATCAAACAAAAATGGTGAAAAAAATATAAAAAAATCATAATGTGAATGGCACAAAGAAAACTTTAAGCACGATTCACGGGATAGATTAGACAAAGACAACTTTCAGCATGGCCTTATTCTAAGGAGAGAGGGTTAATCAATAATGAAAGATGGATATTCTTAAATTTTCTTACAATAAAAATTATTTATAAATTCATTACAAAATTACACATTATTTGAGACAATATAAATACTAGTAAAAATAAAAAGAGATAAGGTAAAAAGAATATTGTTACGACTGGGCACATTATCAATCTAAAAGACTTTGAAAACCTAAACCTACATAAAAAAAAGGCTACGTGGGATATACACACAAACGTATATGAGAATGACACGTGTTCAAAGGTCATGCCCATATGAAAGTTGTCAATGAACCGCCTATAATCATAACAAGGTCAAGTACGCCTATAAAAGGTTATGTCCGTCCATTATGTCATGTAACTTTTCATATTCTACACAATCTGACTCTTTCTCGATCCGATATCGGATTTAAACATCGGATGGACGTTCTCAGGATTCACCCTTTCTTCACTCTTCATATCCCCTATTGGTTTATCAACCCACTCAGGGCTTGTTTACTTCAGATTAAATTCAGTTTAGTTCAGTTCAGTTCAATTAATACACCCTATTAAGTTCAGTTCATCTCTATTAAGTTCAGTTCAGTTCAGTTCAGTTCAGTTCAGCTAATGTAAACGAGCCCTTAAAGTAAACTTAGTTTCTCTCCCTTTATTTCTCTAAAAAGTCCAAATCCAAACAATCCTCATTTATTACTCCGTTTGAGGGTGCAGTGTTGAAAAGCCAAACATAGAATAGGGTAAAAAGAAGCACTATAAGTGTGAAAGTATTGAAAAGGCCAAATAACTTTATGAGGTAGAGTAGTTTCCATGAACAAACACTACATTAGAAAAAGAATGTAATAAGTAAATGTTATGAAACTACTTTTTTCTTGATTGTTGTGTCTTTATTAGACTGTATATATATATGTATGTAGTGTACGCCAAGGCAATAGACAGCTTTACTTGAGTTGCTTCTATTAGTGTATTCTATCTTTTACTAGAGTTTTTTTTTGTACTACAAAAATGAAAGGGACTAAACCTTTGTGTTTTGTTTGATTTGTATTTTGGCTCCAAATTTTGGGTTTGATGACTATTGGACAATTGACTCATTTGTCTAGTTGAACATTATTGTGTGAGGACCATGTAAATTTTGTGACATACATGTTTCAATTTGATTGTGTAGTATTATTATATCATGGTTTTACTTAGACATTCTAACGCCTGGTTCATGTTCGAGGAACCACTAATGATAATGAATACAAATTGTGGAGAATGCCTTTATTAGTTAAAAACGTTGTCTCAACCTAAATCTCATAAAATGGACTAGAGTTACACAAGCATTCTCACGATTCATATCTCTCTGATTTCCATTACTTTTATTTTGTACTTAAATGGAGTAAAATATGACGGAATCTCTAACTTTTTATTAGTTTCTTAATAATCACACAACATTCTTAAAATGATATGGAGGGAGTAGTATATTCGAATCTATTGGAATTAATTTCTGAAAAATTATGTTCATTTTAGTTCAACCTTTGTTGATTCCTAGGATTTAGTTTGATATTTCTCTTCAATTTATTAGACTGAAATTTATCTGAACGTATTAGACTTTATTGTGCATGATTAATTCTGATTATAAGAAGCAATCAAGAGTGCGTTCTCTTCAACTTTTTTTTTATCAGATCTCAAAACTTATCATGTTGAACAGGTCAAGCCAAGTCAGGTTTAATAAGTTTAATCTGATCAGGTCAGGTTAGATCAAATGAAGAGAAAGCACCCTAACTTTATCACACTTTATGAGACTCTATTATATATGATTAAACATACTACACATGATTAAACCTGATTTCAACTAATCCGAATTTATCAAAAAATCATTATTCATTCTCATTCATTCTAGTTGAACAGGGATATGTATAAAAAAAATCTCTTTTTAAAAAATAAAAATAAAAATAAAAATCCAATCATTCTTTGTATACATGATCCATCTCTTACATAAATATCGGTGCAGTGATTTTAGGTTGAAGCATTGAGCTAGGTTTTATAAGGACAGACTCTTGAACTTCAACAGTTGTAACAGGACTATATGGATTATTTAAGGAATTCATTCCTTTCATTATACTCACTTCTTCCCAATTTACTTTCTACATTCTCTTTTTCAACCTCCCGAGATACAACTTTAAATAAAAATATTTTTAAATATATATAATAAAAAATTGTATATTTAAAAAGTACATGTTGAGACCAATTAAACTAGATTCATCATGACTATATTTTTTCTTACGTATATTAAATTAAATAAAGTCAAAATTCACATGTGAACAGTGTCTAAAATCAACATGCCACAAGTACATTGGCACCGGGACAAGTGAGATATGCAGAAAAGCCCTGTTTATAAACAGCATTACAATAAATATATATACCGTCATTCATGAAAAGGTGTCCATAAAATCTAGGGCTATGTTGTTCAAAACTTCAACAAGCCTATATGTAGTACGTAGGTACGACTGTTTAGAATATGTTCAACTCATTTTACTCCGTCTTTTAATTTTGCTTTTAGGGTAAAAAGAAACTCACAAACACATGTGTTCGAGATGAGGATTAGGAGAGTTGGTAGAGTTGTGAGAGTGAGAGTTTTTTAATATTTTTTGTTTTACTTTTACAGAAATGATCTTAGCCATTGATTGTTTTTGAAGGGTCATGATTTCAGAAATCTATCAAATCTACCAAAACTGAAATCTAGAGGATCTGAAACCCAAGGACATTGGTAAATGGTAAATGGTAAATTATAAATCACTTCTTAAATTTTAAAAACGAGTCTGGACAATTCAATATGGAAGATGAGAGTTAGGTTTCTTACAAGTCATAAGAGTAACTCCTAGACTTATAAGTTAGTTTAGTCTCTCCTCATCTTCCGATGTGAGACGCTCACTAGTGCACCATATGGGATTCAACATCAGTTCAAGTAAGTTTTTAATGAGTATTTTTTGGTAAAAGAAAGCGACAACGTGGTAATAACACAAATGTGCACATAATGGACATAACGCACACATGTTTTTTAGGTTTGACTTATATAGTAAAATACCCAAATCACCTCCATTAGTAGACCATTTCGATCCACTAGTTGCTAGTAATTTATCACTTATTGAATATGATGGTATGACGTATGCTGGTGGCAGGGAGCCTACAGAGGATTCTTAGGAAAAAAGACACCTACCAATTTTTTACTTTATTAGTGATGACGGGACGAGACGACAAAAGACTCATGTCCAATTACCCAAATTGAAATCCAAAACTTACATGAAATCACATGATATTCTTAACATGACCTAAATTATCCGAACATTAGTGTGTTTGTGCGTAACTGTGCAATATTGGTTATTATGTCGTTTAAATTGATTTGGAAAAAGCTTAAACCAACACCAAAAGACATTGAACTCGAATCGACCCGACTCATCCCCAACTAGAATGACCCGATCAACACCTCAACTTAACTACGATTTACATTACTACCTGATTTTTTTCATCACAAAATCTCTTTCCATATCGTATGGCGTTCTGACATATTTTTTACCGACAAAGTTGGAACTTTTTAGTATAAATCTATAATTTTTTAGATAACTAGTTAAGGTTAAAAATTAAAAAAAAAAAAAAAAAAACTATGATATTGTGATAAAAAAAAATTTATAAAATTTAAGAAGTTATCTTGTTGGATAGTTAGTGACAACTGACAAGAGACTTGTTATTTATATCGAAAATATGAAATAAAAGGGAAACGTTAAGGATTTGTTCTCTTCGTTTTATTTTTCTAATATGATATGATCTTACTTCGTATATATAAGATAAGATATCAAAATGTATGAGAATTTTAACTTAATTATATTATGAGATCTGATCTGATAAAGGTTGAAGATAACACATCCTAAATGAGGTCTCAGTCAAAAGATTATCTCATCCAAAAAATTTAAGCTGATGGTTAAAGCTTGATATTATATTATATGTTCTATCACTCCCAAAAGATTATGGATTATATCAGCCAAAAGCTTAAACTGATGATTAAGGCCAAAGATTATGTTACATGCTCTACCAGGTTCCCATGTCACTAGATAAATTAGCTAAACATGAAAATAATAAATTATTGTACAAGAAATATTACTCCTCTGTCCCATTTTAATTGTTCCATTTTGACAGTTTTTACTGTATAAGAAATATTGCTCAGTTCATCCCAATACTATATAAGAAATTAGCTCATTTTTAGTCAAACATTACTTATAATTTTAGAACAAAATAAGGCTATATTCTCCTCATTTTATTCAAAGACTCTATTGCTTATTGGGAAAAAAATAACCATATTAGATAATATCACATTAGATTATACCAGATCAGAAAAAACCTGACCAAATCTTTTTATTTGCTTTTATTTATTATTAAATATTTTTAAATCTATACTAAAATAAATAATGAAAATTATACAGCTTAAAACTATTCATAGACTTGAATATATAGATACCTCATTTGATAAATTAGTGTATAGAGGAAGTAAGAGTCTAGTCAAAATTTCAAATCAGAAAAATTCAAATCAAATTAATTCTGGGCTAAAAAAATAGAGGGCTTTGACTACTGGCTTTCTGGTTTCAAATTGGAGAAAGACAATAGGACTATAGGAGATCGTAAAAAAATTTAGATAAGATACAATTTTTTTAATGGCATATAGTAAATTTTTATACTGATCTGTTTTTAAATATATAGATATCTTATCTAATGGTATATACTAAAAATTTAGACAAAAATTTGAAGATTAATATATTTAATAACGCATTCTTATAAATTATAATCACTAGTATAGTAGTATATAATAATAAAAAAAAATTACATGTTGAGACTAATCCAACTAGACTCCAGATATCTATATTTTTCTTTAGGAAAAATTGCTTAGAATAATCCAACCTTTGGCTTGTTCGCTTATAATAATCTAACCTTTTGTTTATTATGGAATAAGCAAAGCTTTTACCCAAAATGCATGCAGTAAATTAAGTAGGCAATTAACCTGCTATAGCAGGTCACATGATCATTGGGTAATAATTAAACTAATTCTCCTTCTCTTAATATACACCACCTTCTTCTTTCTCCTTAAAAAAAAAATGATTCTCTCACTTCATTTTCTTTATTTATAATTCTTCACTTTCTCTCATTTAAAAAAAAATAAAAATGAAAGATCTGTGTATCCTCACAAACATCTGTGCATCCTCACTTCGTTTCTCCTTCTTCTTTCTCCTTTAAAAAAAAACTGATTTTTCTGTTCGAATTTTTCGTGCTGAAATGGCAGGTGATAGGGTTTAGATTTTTGGCGAAATTAGGGTTTCGAAATAAGAACACACTACCTTCTACTTTGGAAAATTAAGCTTTGATTTTTTATGCTTGAAATAGAGAAATGCACTTCGCCCTTCGAAATTGAGCTTCGAGTGAATTCGCCAAGAGATTCACCTTCGTTCTGTGAAGAAAAGGTCAATGACGAATATCCATGGAGATGGAGAAGTTCAGAAGCTTCGATTTTTTATGATTAATATAGAGAAATCCACTTCGCCCATCGAAATTGAGCTTCGAGTGAATTCGCCAAGAGATTCACCTTCGTTCTGTGAAGAAATGGTCAGTGGAGATGGTGAAGAAATGGTCAATGGAGATGGTGAAGTTAGAGCAACTGAATTCACGAACTCTTTTTTTTTTTTTTGGAAAATAAAGTTCTACCCTTATTTTTATTAAATAAAATAAAATTTCAATAAAAATCATTTACTCCCCAACTACTAGGTATTTTAACCTTCTAAACAGGTTGAAAGTCTACTTAACTTACCGTATGCATTTTGGGTACAAAGCTTTGCTTATTCCATAATAAACAAAAGGTTAAATTATTATAAGTGAACAGGCCAAAGGTTGGATTATTTTAAGCAATTATTTCTTTTCTTTATGTATAATTGACAATTTATTATCAAATTAATATGATAAATATTGTCAAAAATACACCAATTACAAGAATTTAAAAAGTATGAAAGTATACAATTTTTTTTTAAAAAAATGACATTTCTTAATAATAACAAAAAAAGGCAAACATATATGTGTCTGACCAAAGAAGACTCCACCTCGTAGAGTGAAATGCTCCCCCTAAACAGATTATATTGACCTACGGAGTATTTTTAAATTTTTTTTTTCCAGTTTTTATTTGTTTTGTTTTGTTTTTTTTTTTTTTACTTTTTTTGAATAGTAATGGTACAGTAATATATTTCCATACATTGGGGCATGTTGTCTTCTTCAAGTTTGACTGCATCCTACCGCCATTCGCCATCGTCACCCTTTTCACGTGCCTCGCTATTTCTACTTAGCTACTCCCTCCGTTCCATTTTACTTGCTACATTTCAATATTTTATTTTGGAACAAATTTTATGCAAACTAATTTTCATGTGGGACCACCATTGGTAAAGGTAAGTTGAAGAAAAAAATTGACTTAAAGAAGATAAAAATGACAAAAAAGAGGGTAAAAATATAAAATATGTATGAGGCCCATAGCTTGAGAGCTTACGGTTTCATGTTCTATTTCACTCCCCGATGGGGGTTCTTTTCACCCTTCCCTATCGGTCACCCAAGAGTATTTAGCCTTGCAAGGTGGTCCTTGCTGATTCACACGGGATTCCACGTGCCCCATGCTACTCGGGTCAAAGCGATAAAAGGAAATGTAACAAGTATTTTGGGACATCCAAATAAGGAAATTGTAGCAAATAATTTGGGACAGAGGGAGTATTTCCTATGTCCATTATTATTTGCTCTAAACTTTTTTTGGTGAATTATAAAGAATGATAGTTTTTTTTGGGTGTTTTAGTGTATCACATGAGTACATTTAAAAGTTTAAATGTCTTTAATATAGTAATAGGGAAATAAAAAATGTGATTGTAAGAGTAGAAATGTATTTTTAAAAGGTGGATCATATTTAAAAAAATGAAATAATTGAATTTAGACGGACTAAAATGAAAAATGGAGCAAATAATAGTAAACGGATGGAGTACTTTTTAAAATTACTCTCTCATATGGAGTATATAAATAAACTAAAGTGATTTTTTTGGTTTTAAAAACAAAACTAAATTTTTTGTTAGTGGGGGTGGTTGTAAACTTGTAATAAACATAATTTTTTAGCTTTAAAAAAAATTATTATTATTTTCACTGATATTGATATATATTTTTCTTAGGTAAAATAAATAAAATATTAATTTTTGCGTGAAAGTATATTTTCATTATAAATAATTATTTTTTACCTCAAAATAAACTTTATTATTATCTCAAATAGTTAAAAATAATTTATTTTGAGTTTTGTCAATTTTGTGAAGATTAGTAATAAGTTTTGTCTTTACATGTTTTTGCGGTCGAATCAAAACAAAACCTTCACTCGACTGAATTGTGAAAGTTGTGGTGTTGTACGAATTTTCATGGCTTTTAGACTGCCCAGTTTTGGCAGCAGATTTGAGGGGTCAAACAATGTCCATTTTGGCTCCATGAGCACTCAAATTGAAGCTCTTCAAATCTACTTTCTAATGGTATCAATGGATTGTTATAGTTATGATTATGTTGTGAATTATAGCCTTTCTTCTACATACTGTCTAGATCGTTGAGAATTAGATATTTGAGTGATGTAAGTGTTATTGCTCTTACTTTACTTGATGTGTTTGATGTCCAGATTTTTGGGACATGTTAGATCTTAGTAAAAAGACTTATTTTAGCTTAAATGCATGTTATTAATGATTGTTTACATGTTTTGAAAGATCAGAGTGGTAAAAGTTTGATAAGTTTTGGACATGATTTGCTTGATGACCGAATATGTTGAATGTTGTTGCACCATTTGGGCAACAACAACTTATGAATGAAGTGATGCGGTATTCTTATTTGATTTAAGTGGTAACATGTGTTGAGTTGAGTGACGATTAATTGTAGTGTTCTAGCTGACGTAAAAAAAATGATTTTGATGGGTTTTAAAAAAGAATTTTGTGAAATAAGTCAATGTCGATTTTAATGAAAATGTTATATTGGTTTGAAATGAAAATAAAAGGGATATAGTGTAAGGTCATATGATAGCAACTCTACTCATAGGGTGTAAGGCTATATGATAGCATCCCTATTTCTTTATTGGTTGACAAGTTAATAAAAAGGGGTAGAGTGTAAGGCCATATGATAGCAACTTTACTCGTATGATGTAAGACCATATGATAGGATTGATAGCATCCCTACTTCTTTACTAGTTGATAATTTGATAAGGGTAGAGTGTAAGTTCATATGTTAGCATCTCTACCAGTATGGAGTAAGGTCATATGATAGCGTCCCTACATAATTGACTATTATATTAGGTAATGAGTTTGAAGAAGGTAGGGAGAATAAAGTCATACGTTAGCTTCCTTACCGATTTGATACGGTTGGTTTTAAATTACTTGAAAATAGCTTCATTATATGTCTGGTTGCAACTATTGAATTGACTTGTTCTTGATACCCTTATGGAATTGTTGGCTCGATTTCACTTCCATGATGATGTTATATGTAATAGTTTACTTAATTTGTTATTTTGAGATTGATATAATTCTATGGATTCTCACTCGCGAGTTATGTTTTAATGTTTGTAACTCTCTTAAACTATGAAATTTAGTTAGAGAGAGGACAACTAGTTGCTCCCTACTTATGGTGGTTTGTTGTTGTATTCTTTTTATAGATAGATGATGTAGGTTTATAGAACTATCATAATGAGCTTGGGAATGTGAGCATTGGAAATAGGATTCCCCCTTATGATTGTTATGATGTGGCTTCACTTAGCTTTTTGTTTGAATCACTTAATTAATGAACTTTGAACTTTTAGTTTAATGTAAAAATTGGGTTTATAATGACATAACTTTATAATAGGTTGTTTTGGACTTATAATTTAAGTTTAAGTCTATTAGAAACAGGTCCTCTAATGGAAATGTTCTGGAAGCACGTTTAAATATGGAAAACATTCCATTTATTGTTGTTCCGGGCCCACCCCGGTGGTCAAACCTGTGTTAGTGGGCCCAAATCCTAGGCCCAATTCTGATAGGGCTAGGTCTACACGAGATACTCTACAACAAACCAGACAATGCCACGTGTCATCTGACTTGGTAAAACCTTGACCAGGTTATCACTATGTGACATGGGTCAGGCCCACACGCAGGCCCTGCTGGTTCAGTAAATGTAACAACCCTGAATTTTCCGATATGAAAATAATGCTTATCACCTGAAACAACAACTCAGAAAATCTCAATGTTGTTATGTCGCGATAACTAATTATAGTCACCGCAAGGCTAGTGGTTCTACCTGAAAACTAATAATTAAAAAATTAATTAACTAACTATTACAATCCAATATAATAAACTTAAAATAGTTATTACAACCCAAAGATAAATTCTAAGTATAATTAAATAACAGTGGAAGCCTTAATAAAGTCTAAAATCCAAAAGGAATGATCGCACTCTTTAACCCGACAAGCCGGACACCATCAAGCCCCTGCACATCGATCATTGTAATATCAGCCAAAGGCTGAGCAAGACTTCCTACTATAAATAAACAAAACTAACCAATGTGCAGGCAAGATATATAGGAATATCTTGCAAATCCATTTCAATGTTGTACAGGGTTAAATAGACAATACAAATAAACTTTAGATCAAACCAGAATTTACTTTTGAACATACTTGTATCAAACTTTCTTTCCTTCTAAAACTTTATATGATCAATACAATAATAATAATTTCGAAACCTTGTGAGTAGGAAGCAACATTACTGAAAAGGTCTAGTGAGCTAGCTAGGCTCACCAGAAAAGAACACCAAAGCCCCTAGTATGCATACCCCTTACATGAGACGCTGTTAACTCAAGAAGGAAGACAATTGGCAAGAGTATTGATCAACATACCCCCGACTACTAAATATAATGGTTGAGACGAATGTTAGCTCAACATGCTTCCAACTCGGAGAATACCGCTTACCAGCAAACCCCAAACTTTAGAAATATGAAAACTCTTAAAAATTGAAAAAAACTTGCTCATGCTCAAAATAAATCTCAAACTAAATAATATAGAGGAACTTCATCTTGATAAAATAAATCTCAAACTAAATAAATATAGAGGAACTTCCTCTTGATAAAATAAATCTCAAACTAGTCTCATTGAGGAACTTCCTCTGAAAAATATAATTCTTCAAATTTTCATAACTTCTTTCAAAATAAAACTTTAATAATACTCCGTAATATTTTCAATTCAAATAATCAAGCTTTATAAAAGGGTTTCACAATGTAAGTTCTCAAATCAAATCCAACTGTATCAATCAAACACATATAAAATAACTGTACAGGTTTAGTAAGAAATCTTACCTTGTCAGCAACAAAATATAAATCAACCTCAAATGTCAAGTCAAAAAGGTTCCTCTACAAACCCGCGATCTACAACATAATAATAGTGTATAAGTCACTTGACTTACAAATTACCTATATTTGCTACACTACAAAAGTCATTATAAGTCAACTATACATCTATCTAAACTAATCGAAATTTGCTCATACATCAACCAAATATCATTAGATACTACCAACCTATAACCCAAAATTATAATAATGGTACTTGACAATTAATTCACACATCACAATCAAACACTAGTTACTATACTACTATTCAATTAAAATCAATCTACTTATATACTAACAACACTTGTATACTAACAACACTAATATACACAACACTTATATACTAACAACACTAATATACAAACAACACTAGTATAGTAACAACACTAGTATACAAAACACTTATATACTAACAACACTAATATACACAACACTTATATACTAACAACACTAATATACAAACAACACTAGTATACTAACAACACTAGTATGAGTTGTATATCTAATAATAATATATTGACTATATTAAAATCACAATCAACAATAAACATACTAAAATAGTTTTAAGTATAATTTTCCCCAAATTTAGGGTACCACATAACATCAAGAATACTCAAACAACTATAAGAATAAACTAACAATTATACTAACTACATAAGTCAATACTTACATATAAATCAACTAAAACATGACATAATCCAATTTCCCCAATTCAATTACTCATAAACCCTAACTTAACAAAACCCTCAACTAAAACAACAATTAAAAAAAACAAAATTGAAACTAAACTTGAGATCACAACATACTTGAATAAGGGAGGAAAAACTACTCAACAAAGACTAAAAATTTCGCCCTTTAAATCAGATTTTCGACCCAAACCCTAGGGTTCCAAACTCAAAGTTATTATCTTCAATCACTAGTAAACTAGGAGAAGATGAAAGTGGATGAATGAAGAATATGAGTGATTAAGATTAGAGTGGTAATCTAAATGGAGAAAGGAAATAAAAAAAAAAAAAGAAAGATGGAGAAGACGAACCTGGTGCGGCAGAGAGAAGTGAGTAGCAAGCTTCAATTGAAAGGTAACTAAACCTACTGTAAGTTTCACTACTTTTCCCCCTTTTTTTTGTTTTTTTTTTTGTTTTTCCTTTTTTTTTTGTTATATATATATATATATTTAGATATCCTTGTATTTTACTTATTTAACTTCATTACCACTTAGGGACCTAATTAAAGATCTAATAACTATTGGTCACTTCTAAAGTTGACGTGGAAAATAGTATTTTTAATAAAAGGAGATATAAAATTACTTTTGTAAAATTATTTAATGTAATAATTACTAAATAAATGATGTAAATATACGGGGTGTTACAATCTATCCCCCTTAAAAGAAGTTTCGCCCCGAAACTTAGGACAAAAACTCAAAGGTTAAACTATGACTCTTGTTTTTAAAACAACTCATTAACTTTATAAGTTAATCAACTACTGAAACTTGAAGTAATCAACCTCAACTTGTACTTCACTTTTTTTTTTAATATAAAAGCCTTAAACAAACAAAGTCACACATGAGCAAAACCACACAAGAACCATCACACATAACGATAACCACAATCAAACAATAATGCACGAATAGTACAAGTTAATAGCATAAATCCTACTCCCCTAAAGGGAGTTACGTCCTCTTAACACAAACTTACCTAGGTGAAGAGATAAGGGTACTTAAGACGCATGGCATCCTCGGCTTCCCAAGTAGCCTCCTCTGAGTTGTGATTCGACCACAATACTTTCACTATCTTTGTCTCACCTCGTCGAGTCTTTCGAACTTTGTGATCTAGAATTTTAACTGGAAGCTCTTCATATGTCATGTTATCATCTAGATGAAGAGAATCAGGCTGTAGCACATGTGACGGGTCACTAATGTACCTTCGAAGCTGAGATACATGAAATACATTATGTGCACGATCGACCCCAGGTGGCAAAGCCAATCTATAAGCAACTTCGCCTATCCTCTCCAAAATCTCATATGGGCCAATGAACTTTGGGCTCAACTTACCCTTCTTCCCGAATCTCATCACTCCCTTCATTGGGGAAACTCTAAGCAGCACCTTCTCTCCAACCTGAAACTCTTCATGCCGACGATGTTTATCACCATAACTCTTTTGTCTATCTTGTGTTTCTTTCATCTTCTGCTGGATGAGCTTTACTTGCTCAACAGTCTCCTGAATCATCTCTGGACCAATCACAATAGATTCACCAATATCGCTCCAACATAATGGAGTATGACATCGCCGACCATATAAGGCTTCAAATGGAGCCATCTGAATGGTAGAATGGTAGTTGTTATTGTATGAGAACTCTATCAAATCCAACTTATCCTCCCAAGAACCTTGAAACTATAACGCACAAGCCCGCAACATATCTTCCAATGTTTGGATTGTGCGCTCTGTCTGGCCATCTGTAGCAGGGTGAAAAGCTGTACTTGTAATACCCCGAAATTTAGGGCCAGAAAATTTCGCGGTTATTAATATTATTTATTCAATTCTAAGTCTAAAGGCCACTTAATCTTGGACTGATTTCATTGTTAGTCCATTCTTTTCCCTCAAATTGGGCCAAGTGACCCAATTTCTCCCTTTTCTTTTCCCTTAGCCGATCCTCCTCATGGTACATGGGCTAAGTGATTATTTTTATTTCTTTAATTCTTTTTGGTTTAATTGATTAATTAATAATTATATTATTTAAATAATTAAATTAATTAATTAAAAAAATATATTTTAACTTATTCAAACTTAGTTATTTTGACTACCTAATTTTTCTCAACTCTTCCCCTATTCTAGTCCTCCCTCACGGCACCCTTGGAACAAAATTAGGGTTTGTTGCTTTCTTGTTTTATTCTATAAATACTTGACCAACAACTCTTTTCCCTTCCTAATTTGCAATTGTCTCCTAAACCCTAAAGAAACTATTTTTCTCCTCTTTCCCTTCCAAAAAGCCGAACAGAATTCACCAAAGAGTGAATTATTTTGCCTTGGATAATTTAGCGATTTAAGGTAACTTCGCTATTCCGTTTAATTCTAGAATAATCTTTACATATAGTTGATTTGGATTAAAGCATGAAAATTGCTAGGAATTTAGTATCATGTTCACCTAAAATTTTCGAACCATATGAAATAATGTTCATGATATTTTTCTTGATGTTTTATGAAGTTTGCATGAATCTTTAATTGTTGAATAATTACTTATATGAATTTATTTCTTAACCCTTGTTATTTCTTGATGAATTTTTCGTGGCAGTTTCTTTACTGTTTGATTATGAATCATGATTTATTTCGTGGCAAAATTCTTCCTTTTATTGCTTATAATAATTTAATCTATAAAACCGGTAAAACTGTCCAGATTTAGTTTACGAATTTATTAATATACTTAATCAATTCGTATGGCTATGAAATTTTAGGTGGAAGTCAGTAATAGTGTTTTACAGCTTGTGTTAAATTCTCGTAATTTTTAAAGTTCTTTTGCTATGGAAGAAAAATCGGAAACTGATTATAGCCTAATCTGATTTGTTAGTTATAAAATCCCTTAAAAATAGTAAATGACGTTGTTTTTGGACGAAATTTATGCACGTTAAACATTGAACCCATATTTAACTTCCATCAAAATTTCCAGATTATTCGAGACCTTTAGACGGTCGTTCTTAATTTAATTCTTTAAAAGTCAGATTGTGTAAAGTAGGGTGATTGAATTATTAAAATATGTTATTATTAATGCTTGAATTTTTCGAGTGACCTAAGTATTAAAAAGGAGTTAAAAATATTATTTTTATGATAAATCTTGATTAATCTTGAATTAGTATTGGTAATCCTTAATTTAATCTTTAATTTAATCATGTAATTATGGATTCTTGAAAATTAATCTTGTTATTGTTATTGACTCAAGAAAGCCGTGTGAATTACAAGATTAAAGGGTTAATTTTCGATCTTGTTTTAGCCCATGTTGCATAGTTTAATGTATAAAGTATGATTATTTTGTTTATTATTAAGTTCATATGGTTAATTATTGATAATGGTATTTAATTGATTAAAAGTGTAATTTTTGGTTTTAGGACATGAAAAATGTCGAGTAGTTCAAAAAGATGAAAAATAGGATTTTTATTATGTTTTAAGTAATTTATGTGGTTAAATGTTAATTTATATGATTTATTAAATTGATTATATGATGATTGAATGAATTTATCTAATTATTGCTATTTTAATGAAAATGTCGAGTGGCCTATTTTATTTTTGGTCAATTTAGTTTAATTTTGGACTTATAATAATATTGAGATAATTTTAGTAATTAATATTGTTATTATTATTATAAAAGTTACAATTAAAGGAATTGTCAGGGATAAGTTGTAATATGAAGGGGTAGATAATATTACTGTTATTATTATTTATTATTATTAAGTACGAATAATCTTATTATTATTATTAATATTTCGACTATTATTATTATACGAATATTATGGGTAATATTATTAAGATTACGGTATTATTGTGATTATTATTAAGTATAAGCTAGGGTAAGTTGTATTAAGAAGTTAATAAGATATTAAGAGGGTAGGAAAGGAAACAGAGTAAAAGGATAGTAATTTGTTTCGATTTCTGGCTAGGAAAGACTTGGTATTTAAGGTGGCCAATACACGTGCCGCACCTCTCTTTCCTGGGATTTCGAACATTTTAGTTCCGATTACGGCCACCTAGTACTTACCGATTTAAGTAAGATAAGTAAGAAAAGGGCGCCTGTGCGGTGGTGCAAAGGTCACCAATCGGGTTTAGTCGACGCCACTGCTCACATGGGACGAACACACGAGTTCCCCCGCGCAGTTCTTGGTTCTAGAATATGGAGTCGTCTAGGTAGTTCTTGCAAAGGAGGGTTGCCTAGGAGTTATGGCCATAGCTTAGGCTTAGTTCTTGCAAAGGAGGGCTACGGGTGGGACGCAAAGGTTCACCCCGACATATTTTAGGAAAGTTGTGGACGCAAAGGTTCACTACGAGCTGAAGAAGACAGTCCGCAAAGATGATAAGTTAAGATATTATGACATAATGAGTACATATGATAAGTTAAGAAGATATATGTTCTTGTTATAAAGGTTATGATAAGATATAAGTTATGATATGATATAAGTGTGATATAATACAAGTTATGTTATGATGTAAAGTTATAATATAAGATGTAAGATATGATTTAATGGAATTATGATAATTAAGTTATAAGGGTTTACTATGTAAGTATACGTATTATGAATGGTATGAGTCTTCCGCTGTGTATTTCTGTATTTGTATAAGTATGTATGTAAGCATGTACGTATGTATGTATGCATGTATGTATGAATGTATAAGTGTACTATACGTGTATTTTGTACGTATTCCTAACCGTATTTTGCAGGTATGATTATACGTAAAGTATACGTACTTTATATGTATTTTTGTACGTATTCTAACCGTATTTTTGCAGGTATTTGTATACGTATGTTATACGTAATTTATACGTATTCTTGTACGTATTTTTACATGTATTCTGTATAAGATGATTTATGTTTACATGAGGTTTTCTTGCGAAATTCTATGAGATTATGTGTTTAGTGGTCCCTCAATTAAGCGGGACAGCCTAGTTACTCGCCACTGACGGTGGACCCCCCCCCCCTCAGTTACAGGTGAAGATGCAACTGATTAGTTCGGGCTTTCGCTGGATGGGCTTTTGAGTGGCTGAGAATCTTAGTACACCTTAGTTACTTAGAGTCTCTATTAAGACTTTTATGTTATTTACTATCCCAGCCTGTTGGGAAAGACTTTATTTTAGTACTTGTAATTTTAAGTATTTTATCCTTAGTAGACTTTTGAGATTATTTCGGATTAATAAGTTAATAAAGGATGTTTTTGTTTGATTATATAAATATTATTAAATTTAATGTTTAAGTAATGATCCGTTTGTCGATTTCCCTTCGTCAATCGACATGTTAAAAAGCCGGGTCGTTACAGTACTCATCTTTAACTTAGTCCCCAATGCTTCTTGGAGCTTTTGCCAAAAGGTAGACAAGAACCGGCTATCCCTATCTGAAACAATATCACTAGGAACGCCATGAAGTCTAATTACGTGCTCCCTGTAAGCAGTAGCCAATCTTTCATGCTTCTAAGTATCTTTCATGGGAACAAAATGAGCAGACTTAGTGAGACGATCAACAATAACCCAAATCATATTATTCCCCTTTGGAGTTCTTAGAAGTCCACAAATGAAATCCATAGAGATCGAATCCCATTTCCACTCGGGAACCTCTAAAGGTTGAATCATTCCTTGAGGCCTTTTGTGCTCACTCTTGACCTTTTGACAAGTCAAACATCTTGAGACATACATAGCAATATCCTTCTTTATACCAGGCCACCAAAATGTCTGCTTAAGATCCTTGTACATCTTGTCGCCACCAGGATGAACAGAATATTGGGCTGTATGAGATTCTTCTAGGATCCTCTCTTTTAATTCAGGAACATTAGGAACACACCATCTCCCTTGGAACCTCACACTACCATCCTCAACAACTATAAAATTATCAGGCTCCTTAGCTTGCTTTTCTTTCAAGAATTGATCATGCACTTGTGCTTCTTTGATCTCATCATATAGGGTGGACTGGATCGTAAGAGAATTAAGTTGGGCTCCAAGTCGTACTATCTCCACATCAAGATTTTGAAACTCTTCACGAAGTCGATTTCTCGAATGCAAGGTCTGCAAATAGTGAGAGGACTTCCTACTAAGTGCATCTGCAACAACATTGGCCTTGCCCTCGTGGTATTGAATCTCCATATCATAATCTTTTATCAATTCCAACCACCTCCTCTGTCTCATGTTCAACTCTCTTTGAGTAAAAATGTACTTTAGGCTTTTGTGGTCCAAATATATCTTGAATGATGTGCCAAGAAGATAATGTCGCCAGATCTTAAGTGCGAAAACAACTGCCGCCAACTCTAGATCATGGGTCGGGTAATTCAATTCATGGTTCTTCAATTGCCTTGAAGCATAAGCAACAACCTTTTTATCTTGCATAAGTACACAACTAAGACCACTCTTTGAAGCATCTGCGAACACTTCATACTCTAAGTTTTCATCAGGTAAGGTCAATACAGAAGTTGTGGTAAGACGTTCCTTTAGAACTTGGAATGCCTTCTCACATTCATCATCCCAATGATACTTAGTGTTATTTCTCATCAATGCAGTTAATGGACGAGCTATCTTTGAGAAATCCTTCACAAACCTCCTATAATAACCAGCTAAGCCTAAGAAACTGTGAATCTCAGTCACACTCTTTGGAGTAGGCCACTTAGAAACAGCTTGAACTTTTGCTGGATCAACAGAAACTCCCTCCTTAGAAATGATATGACCAAGAAAAGCAACTTTCTCAAGCCAGAATTCACACTTTGAAAACTTTGCATACAGTTGATTCTCCCTGAGGACATGAAGAATAGTTCGAAGATGCTCTTCATGCTCACTAGCATTCTTTGAATAAATCAGTATATCATCAATGAACACAACCACAAACTTATCAAGATACGGCCGAAAAACTCTATTCATCAGGTCCATGAAAATAGCCGGAGCATTAGTCAATCCGAAGGGCATAACAGTAAACTCATAGTGCCCATACCGAGTTCGAAAGACAATTTGAGAGTGGCCTAACAAAGGCATATTGTGCTCAATTTGACATACAAACAAGGTTTACATCTGTGGCAAGGCCTCAATCCAATGGACAAGCTGAAGCAGCCAACAAAGTTATACTACAAGGTATTAAAAAGAAGATAGAAGCGGTTAAGGGATCTTGGTTAGATGAGCTTCCAGGAATCTTATGGTCAACTAGAACAACAGTCAAGGAAGCCACTGGGCATACTCCATTCTCACTTGTTTATGAAAGTGAAGCTGTGTTACCTGTCGAGGTGGGAATACCCTCACCAAGAATCACTTTCTATGACTACAATCAGAATGAGGAGGAAAAAGCCATCAACCTAGATCTATTGCCAGAAACAAGGGGAAATGCACTGCTCAAATCCATTGCCTACAAACAAAATATGACAAGGTACTTCAATCGCAAAGTGTCACCTCGAACAATAACAATTGGAGATTGGGTATTGAGGAAGGTCGAGGCTACTGGAAAGACTGCTCTTCGAGGAAAATTGGGTCCCAACTGGGAAGGACCCTATCGAGTCGAGGAAATGATTAGGCCAGGAACATTCAGACTTGTCAATCAAGAAGGAAAGCCCTTGCCAAGGCCATGGCATGCTGATCATCTGAAGAAGTTTTATGCTTAAATTTTACCCTCACTAGGATAGTTAGGTTCTAATAAAGTCCCTAGCAGGGAGTTGTTTTTCCATTTGAACTTCTATGTTAGCCCTTACCGGGTCAGATTGTCAACTTTGGATATTTTTATTTCAATAAAGCCCTAACAGGGTCAAGTTCCATATGGATTGTGTTTATTTTTTGCATTATGAAATAAAAACCCTAACAGGGTCGAGTTTTTTACTAACTTCTAAAGCCCTTACAGGGTCGAGTTCAAGGTTAATTATTGTTCTTTCTTTGCATAATATTGAACCCTTATCGGTTCGAGTTTTATGGTTTTATCATTGAGCAATAAAGTTAACAAAAGCAATAGACAAAAGCGATAAAGAAAGCATAAAACAAGGCAAACACTTAGTCAAAAAGTTGTTTTCATTAATATTCACGTTGTTACAACCTAGTGTTAGTAAAATGATAAAAAAGGAGAAAAATAAACTAAGTACAAAAAGGGCCTAATCAATGCTAATGTTCAGTTCGTCTAAGAACTGATCATCGCCCCCTTGTTGTTGCTGCTGGCTGCCTTGCCCACCACTCTTTCCAACGCCCCTGAGGTCGCCTCCCTCACTCGAGCTAGAAGAGAGGATGTTGGTCTCTTGTTCACCAAGGAGAGGAGCAGGTTTTTGCTCAGACTTTTGTTCATGAGGAACAACCCCTTGAGCCTCTCCCTCCAACTCCATAGTATTGTAACTGGATTCAAAAGCAGCTCACTCCCATGGATGCATCTCCTCTAACACTTTCTTCGCCCGACCAAGGGTGTCAGCAATGAGAATACCTGCACCCTCAGCAGCACCGTTCAGGCGAAGGCCTGACTTGTACCGCTCCCCAGCCTCTGACTCAAGCCACTTGTTGACGATGGCCTCCTCTTCATTCTTCATTGAGTCCACAGCCTTGTCCCGGGCCTTTTGAGCTTTTTTTAAGCTCTTCCTGGCCTTCTCCAAGTCATCCAGGGCTTTATTTTTGGCGCGGTTGACCGAGTCGCGCTGGGAGATGGCATCGGCTAGCTTCTTCTCAAGATCAGTGATGGAGGCGTTGGCCGTGGCTAGATCAGTTTTGGCAACCTCCAGCTCGCCCTCCAACGATGTTAACTTGGAGCTAGCAGTCTCCAAGGATTTTTTGGTGGTGGCATGGTCTTCTCTTTCTTCAGCCAGCTCAGCCTTGGCCTTTTCAACATCAGTAGGGGACAGGCCCTGGCCTTTGGCCTTTAACATGAATTTGGAGGCAGCGTGCATCCGGATTGACATCTGCAAAGAATAAAGGGTAAGTACCAAGTACAGGGAAGAATAAGAATGAAGCAAAATGATAAGTTCTTAAATCAAGCCAGGAGTTGTGGAGATCATTGAAGACCTCTTCTCCGTCAGCTTCCATAATGTACTCTTCATCAGACGAAGAGTAGATTGCCCTAAACGCCCCATGTAGGCGATGATTGCGTTCCTTTTGGGTCAACGCCCCAAAAGGTCGTTCCCCCCCCCCCAGCAGGGACCTCTTTGGAAGAAGGCCTAACAACCTTCTCAGCAGCAACAAGTGCTGTAATATCCCGAAATTTTGGGATATTTTAAATTTTTCTTTATTAATTAATTAACTATTTAATTGATTAATATTTAATTAATATGTCTGTAGCAATCTAATTATTTCACCTTGACCTTACTTTAGCCCAATCATCAAACCCGAGCCCAAACTTTTTACCTTGTCTTGCTAAATAGGGCCAAAGCCCAAACCCTTCACTTGTTAAACCCACGGCCCCCCCTTATTAATTTCTTTTATCTATCATTTTATATTCTATTCTATTTACAACCTAAACTAGTAATCTATATCTATTTATTTGACCCTTCCTAAAAATCTAATTTTTATCCTAACTTTCTTACTAAAGTTTAGAAAGGGAACTACCCTCTTGTTGATTCATTCCACACGACTCCTTCTTCCCTTCCATTAAAATTGTTTTATTATATTTTTCTAACCAATAACTCTAAACCACATCTATTTTGACCCCAACCAAAAATCTAATTTTTATCTTCCATCTAATTGTTTTATTTTATTCTTTCAACCTAAAATACTAAACTATACCTATTTTAATCTTAAACTACAAATAAAAAGTACAAATAAAAACTCCTCCTTTTCCCCACACAAATACTTCCTTCACTTTATCAATTCAAACACCTTCATCAAAGAAAGTTCAACCTTTAGCCTTTAAAGATCGAACCATTCACCATCAATATTAGGTAATTAGATTTGCTTTACTTATTCAATAGGATAGGTTAGCAATATAATTGTTAGAATAGGTTTAATCATGTTTAGAATAGGCTTAGAATTGTTTAGAATTGTGTAGAATAAGTTTTGAATTAATTGTTGGCCTAGCATAGGGTATGACGTGTGATGTATATATGTTCCCATGTTGTTTAATTGAATTATTTACTTGTTTTAATATAATTACATGCTTGTTTATGATTCATGTTAATATTAGAATGGATGAATTTAATATTGAATATTTATATGTAGAGTGCCGAGTGGTTCATGATGCAATTCGAATGCTTTCTTGATGGAAAAATATGATTTTTATGCTATATTCTTGATCTTTAATTAATCTTTTATAATGATCTTGAATTGAATCCTTGATTTAAGTGTATTATGATGGTTTCTTGAAATTATTCTTGAATTTGTTTTGTAACCAAGTTGTCGTGTAGTTTATGTTCAAGAAAGGTTTGATTTTGTTCTTGATTTGGTTCTAAATTGATGATTTAATGTTCTAAGCATGATTTAATGATTTAATATTAAGTTATATGAATGATTGTTGATAATTGTATTGATTAGATTAAAGTGTCAATTTTGATAATTATGTATATGAATGTTGAATGGTGATGTTTGATAAAAATAGGATTTTTATTTTGTTTTAAGCAATATCTGTTGATGATTGTTGGTTTATACGATTATGGGTTTATTCTATTGATTTATTAAATGGTTTATGAGTTATTTAAGGTTATGATTTGATTATTGTTGTTAAGAGGGAATGTCGTGTGGTACTAATTTGGGTTTAGAGTTTTGGGTCAAGTTAAGACGAGTTAGAATTGAATCGAGGATAAGTTGTGTTGATAAGGAATTGAATTGTGAAAAGGAATCAAGAATAGAACAGAATTGAATTGAAAAGATGATTAACTATGAAGTGACCGCCTATCTAGTGGCACAAGTGCCATGAACATCGGTATAGTCGAAGCCACTGTCCTATCTTCGAATTCGGGACAGTTCTTGATCCCAGTGCTTGGGGAGTAGATCTTCGTGGTTGACCCGACATGAGCAAGGAAAGTTGGGGGGAGTAGATCTTCGTGGTTGACCCCTTACGAGCATATGACTGGTCATGGATTAGCACCTGAACGGAATAGAATAGAAGAGTCAATAGCGATGTCAAGAAGTCTAGAACTGAATAAGTTAGTGTAGAAGGATTGGGGTATTATGTTGTTATGATTATTTTCCGCTGCGTACTTGAAAGATGGTTTATGTACGATTTTCTGATGATTGGTTTGTCTGTTTGATTGACTTATTCTAATGATTATGTTTCTAATTGTGTTCTACTGATTAAGTAGAACAATCTAATTACTCACCACTGACTGTGGACCCCCAACATCCTTTTTCAGGTACAGGTGGTGACTGATTTGGGTTACGCAAGGGCTGGGATTGTGTGCGAGCTATTTTAGTAGTTTATTTATGCTGTTGATCATATCTAGCCTTTGTATCTTTATTAGTGGACTTTCCTTTACTTTGTAGTATTGTTGGACTTTAGAAACTTATTTATCTTGAATTATTTAATGGATTAAATGAATAATATGAATTAAGTTTAGAGCTTCCGCTGTAATTAATGAATCTGATAATAAAGGTTTATAGATGTTAATGATCTGTATTGTTGTTTTCTCCAAAAATGACGCTGCTAAAATACGGGTCGTTACAAGTGCAGCCTCAATATCTGCATCTTTCTGGAAAAGCCCCTCTTCCGGCAGAGATGGCTGAGACCCTTCAACCACCTTCTGTTTTTTCTTCTTATCCTTTTGCTCTTCAGCAAAAGGATTAGACTCCCTAGACCTCTTTGGTCGAGGTACCCCACTTGCTGAGGTTTTCTTCTTATGTTTGGGGTCCTGTCGAGGTAAGAGACATATTAGAAAGGGACATCATCGAGTAAAAGGAAGGGGCAGTATAAATAAAAGTACCATTGAGGAGAAAGAGTTACCTGTGGGGGGTCAGGAATGGGTTCTTTCTTTTCCTCGACTCTGCCCTTCACGGCAAGAGCTTTGATAGCAGCAGTAGTCATCAATGAGGCCATCTTTGGATCAAGTTTTGATCTAGAAATCCCTGCAAAAGAACAAGTTAGTATATCAGAAACATTCAAAGCTAATAAAATGGTACTTGATGGTTAGGTGCCCCTACCCTCAGGATATGCTGGGTGTAACCACATAGTAGACAAGAAGAAGTCTTTCTTCAAGTCTTCAGTTCTGGGAAGCCAGTTAAAGGGGACCATCATTTTCTTCCCTTTTTTCATCCCTTTCTTCAAGCTCACAATAGATGGCCACCACTGCTTCCTCAGCAGACATCTTCGGCACTTGACGGTTTAGGTGAAAGTTGGGTTCATCTTCCACCACCTTAGGGATTCTCCAACCCTCGCTACTAAAGATAAAGAAGAACTCGTGCCTAAATCCTTCTTGGTTGGTGGCATGTTATTCACAAATCTATAGCCTTTTCTCACTTGGAAGCTATACCAACCCTTCCCATGATCAATGCTAGGGCTCTCTATCAATTTGGCAAGATTTCGCCAAAGGCGAAGGGTTGGTGTTATTCTAAGCATGTGGCAAACACCAATGAATGAATTAATTGATGCCCAAGAGTTCGGCACCAACGAGGTAAGGGAAAGGTTATATGCACAGAGAAGTTGTTCTACAAAACTATGTAAAGGAAATCTAAGCCCCCGGACCATGGCTAACCTATACACGGCCACACACCCATCAGGGGGAGAACGAATTGTTTGGAGGTTTATTGGTCGAGCTACAACATATGGTTCTTGAATAAAGTATTGGGCAGCAAAGGAACGCAAATCCTGTTTTAAGCGATGGTTGAAGATGGGAGCAATAAAGAACCACTTAGGACCTTTTTCTGGGGGAGCTTTTGGGTATACTAGGTTTTCTATTTCCTCCTGACCGGAGGTGGACGGACCCTCGAGGTTCATATTTAAGATACCTACACGTTTTTCATATATTGAATGATAAATGTTAGGATGGGCTACAGATGGCTCCCAGTGGGTAGGGGGTTTCTACCTCTTCTCCCCCTGACACTGACCAATCCGAGTCAGAAGGTAGAGAAATGGCCTCAGGGATGTTTTGGGATTCAATCCCTTCATCACCCTCGACCCGAAGGACCCCAGTGCACTCCAGGGGAAGAAGGGGTAGAGTACTTGACATGTCCAATACCTAAGTTATTGAAATAAACTAAGAAAAAGAGAAGGTACTCGACAGGACAAGGACTCACTTATTCAAATAAATACAAGAAGGGAAGACGATTACCTGGACAAGAAGACTACTTCAGGGTTGCCTAGACACAAGGACACCTTCGAGGGGAATGGAGAGCTCTAGAGAGAGAAAATTTGAGGAGTGAGAGAATGATTTTGAGGAAATGAATAAGGGGTTGAATATATAGGAAGTAAAGAATCTGAAACGGTTTTTACCTCACTATGGTAAAAACCAGCTGAAACGACATCAGTTTATGAGTTTAGAAGATGAACAGTGTTCATTAATGCGTTGAATTTTGGTCAAACCCTCCACCTCATCAAGTGACAAAAAGCCCTATTCAACATAGGCATCCATTGAGGAAGATAGAATGGCTGGACAGGCATTCAAAGTCCCTGGGGCTCATTAGCCCTTGGCTTTGGAAGATGGTTTATGGTAACTACGCTCGCGGAAAGTGTGCTAACAATCGAGGTAAAGTAACCCTCGAGGTCAATAGGTGTTTCCAAGTTTCTTACCTCGACCGAGGTAACCACGGTCGCGGAGTGCTAGTAATGCTACAATACTTAGAAATTTTTAGAATTTCACCTAAAGGGATTCATCACGGTCGAGGTGAGCTTTTCCCATCGAGGTGCTCACCCTCGAGGTTGGGACGTGACGGAAAGGAAAATTTTAAGTGTCCTCAAGCAAAAGCCACATTTTATCAAGGAGATCTCCTCACGATCGAGATGAGCTCCCTCACGGTCGAGGTGGCCAAAACATCGCAGGGTCAGGATAAGTACCTCCCTATCGAGGTTCTCACCCTCGAGGTACTTAGCAAGTTGGGGGCACAACCAACAAAGCAATGGCTCGTTAGGCTCGAGGGAGCCTCCCATGTTGGTCAAGGGGAATACCCTCGAGGTAGCACTAGGTGTAATGACCCAGATTTTATTGGTATTTTTGCCGATAAATATGTGTATTTATGTGTATTTTTGTGCTAGTTCAAATTTATTTTTGAACTATTTATTTTATTTTATGTGAATAATTTCGATTTGATTCGAAATATTTATTTTCAGTTTCTATTGTTTATGTTATTTATTATTTATTATTTAATTAATTAGAATTTTTATTATTTAATTTTCTAATTAATTATTTAATATTTTTGGGCTAAGTCGATTATTGCATGATTAGTTATGCGGTTTTTGCAAATTAGCCCAATGGATTACGAGAGCCCATTTTAGGCCCATAATCCCCTCTTTGGCCGGTTCTCTTAGTGGCATGGCAAGGCTTGCCACTTGCCTTGTGTTCACACCTTAACTAACTCTATATATAGAGGAGTTAGTAAGGCTTTTGCTCACTTTTGCCATCTAAAAACAAAAATGCCATCAAATGCTCTTGCCATCAATTTAAAGACAATTCTCCCTCTCAATTGTTCACCACTTTCACGCCATTTTTGACATTTGATCATCATCAAATTGTTCATCTATTTTTCTAAACCCAAACTTAAAGATTCAACCTCCATTGATCTTTAAGTACCCTAAACACAATTTAAACCCAATTATTTCATCCAAGATTTTTAGTTCGGGTTTGGTTTTGGGTTCGTGTTCGTGCTCGTGTGGGTGTTCGTGGTGGTGACCGAGTGGTGCAGTGTAGAGGCCGTGCAAGAGCAACAGCCAGGCCGTGCAAGGGCAGCAGCCGGGCCGTGCAAGTGCAGCAGGCTCGTGGGCAGTAGCCGTGGCAGCGGTGGTCCGTGGGGCAGGTGCAGCCGGGTGGTGGTTGAGCCGTGTTGATCGTGTGGTGCCGTGTGCAAGGTTCGCGTCGTGCGTGGTTGTGCCGTGCTCATTGGCCGTGTTCTTTGTGTATTCCGGGCAGCAACTTTTTGTATTGATTTTGTGTGTTATCTTCAATAAGGTAACATACTTACTCAACCTTGTTGGTATACTATGTTTATAGTATAGATTAAATGCATGTTTGGGGTTGTTTGATGATGATTAACTATGATTTTATGCATGATTTATAATCTGATTTTGATGTGTTTATATGGTGTTTTGATGATGGTTTTTCATGATTTTATGTTCGATTATATGACGTTTTATGATCATGAATATTATGTTAAAGTTTGATGAATTTTGGATAAGTTTAAGTGGTAATTTTCGTATGATCATGTGATTATGCGTGTGATGATTTGAGTTTGGATGAGTTCTTGGTTGAAGATCTTGAATCTTGATTGAGTTCTTGGTTGAAGATCTTGAATCTTGAATGAGTTCTTTATGAGTTCTTTGGGTTCTTTATGAGTTCTTGATGAGTCTTTATGAGTTCTTAATTGAATCTTGAAAGTTAAAGAAAATGGTTTAAATGTTAAAGAAAGTTAAAGAAAGTGTCTATTATGATTATTGAATGTTGGATTATGATTGGTTAGACTCAAGATTAAGGCTAGAGGTAGTTCTTGAGAATAACTTCGATATTTTAACTAGTTATCTTCAAGAATCAAGGCATTGAGGCAATTCTTGATTGTAATTTAGTTAAGTTGAGATAATTAAATGAATAATAGGATTAATATGATTATAAGATTTAATTAATTAAGATTAGCTTGATTTCATTTTTTAGACGCCTGATACTTTGAGTAAGATTCATTGTATTCGGGTTAAGACGTTGCCCCTATTCCATCCGCGGTATTGGGATAGTTGGAGTCATACTATGTGATCTTGGTGAATTTCCAGTAAGATTGGTTTCACGAGACATGGATTTCCAGTAAGATTGGTTTCATGGGGTTTGGGAGTAAGATTCTCAAATCCAAGCATAGTAGAAAGTTCGAATGCGTAAGAAGCGTTCGTACGAGCACAGTCCGGTCTAGAATATGATTGATTGCGCCAAAGATAGTTGAGTAGGTTGGTTTGAGTCGAGTTCACGTTTTGGGTTGTTCTCGTACTTTGTTTATCGATGTTGTTTATTTGATTTGTGCTATGTACATGTGTATTCCCATTAGGGTGAGTCAGTTATGTTACTCGCCACTGATGGTGGACTGTTGTATATTTTTCAGGTATTTCTGATGATGATACTCTTGCTTAGCTTTGGGTTGGGCGAGCGACGTTGTTATTAATGTTATCTGTTGTATTTTCTATTACTGTTGTTTTTGGATAGTATTGGAGTATTGTATGGACTCTTTTACGTTGTTTATAACTCTGACATGTAGTTGGAGTTTACTTGTATTTGTAGTAATTTTAGTTTGACTTTTGGGACTAGTTATGTACAAACTTGTGGGTATTTGTACGTTTTGGTTATTAATGATAATTTTGAGGAATTAGTTTAATTTCTTAAGTTTTGAGTTGTAGTTTTCTAACTATCCGACTCGTCGGTTTCTTCCGCGCCGATTTAAGCGAGTCGGGTCGTTACACTAGGGGCCTAGAAGCATACAAAGTGCCCACATGGTCAGGACAAATGATTTCCAATGGGCATGTGGGTCGAGGCATACCCCCTGTTGGTTGAGGGGTATGGTTGAGGTTGCTGGCAAGCAGGATGGCAAAAGGCTATGGATCGAGGGGGCGTCCCACGATCGAGGTACCCCTCTATCGAGGTATTTGCCATCGAGGTTCATCAAACAAACCTAGGGTGTGTTGGTCGAGGGACACGGTCGAGGTGAGTGTAAAGCAAACCCTAGGGCTTGGGTCATCCTGACGATCGAGGCTCCTCCTCCTCACGGTCGAGGTTACCTCGATCGAGGTGTCCTCCAGGGTGCCACCCTCGAGGTAGTTCAGGGGGTATCATGGGCCATCATGGCGATCGAGGCTCCCTCGATCGAGGTGTCTCCTCCTCACGGTCGAGGTTCCCTCGATCGAGGTAACCTCCTGGGTGCCACCCTCGAGGTCGTTCATGGGGTTTCATGGGCCATCATGGCGACCGAGGCTCCCTCGATCGAGGTGCCTCTTCCTCACGGTCGAGTTTCCCTCGATCGAGGTGGCCTCTTGGGTGCCACCCTCGAGGTAGTTCAGGGGGTATCAAGGCTTCGTTTTTTCCGGAGCATTCCGCTCGGCATCCAACGTCCAAAGATTCCCATTCCACGCCGAGCGTGGAGCTAATTGTTCCGGGCCCACCCCGGTGGTCAAACCTGTATTAGTGGGCCCAAATCCTAGGCCCAATTCTAATAGGGCTAGGTCTACACCAGATACTCTACAACAAACCAGACAATGCCACGTGTCATCTGACTTGGTAAAACCTTGACTAGGTTATCACTATGTGACATGGGCCAGGCCCACACGCAAGCCCTGCTGGTTCAGTAAAACCCTAACGGGGAACCTAATGCCTATATAAGGATCAGTCCAATCATTCCAAGGGTATGCAATTCATAGATCACAAACTCACAAAGTACTCTAACTCCTTATTTCCGATATCTAACTTAAGCATCGGAGGGGCGTTCCCAGGTTCCACCCCCCGGGTTAGCAACCTTTGACTGTTTTGCAGGCCACAGTCTCATCAAGGAGCATCCAGAATCCACGTCATCACACCAGGAAATCGTTGACTATTCACGAGAAGTTCCAGAACAGGAACAATTGTATTTTTCCTAGAGTAACATTCCCGTTCTAATGTTATCTACGCTGTAAATCCTTGTTATAATAGCACGGGGTGTTAAGCCATAGTTACTCCTTATAGGGGTCGTTTCCAGCCGCCTACATCACGAGTTATTTTGAATTCTCGTTAACGCCACACGTGAATGTGGTCTAGAAGGAGTTGTCACCGTGCGCTTATACGGTCCACGGACTCCGAATAAATACCAATGCCATGGGCAATTGGCCCCATATGGTCGTGCACCAGAGTATGAGTGTGGGGACAAGTTACGAGCCAATCGTACATTGGGCTCGCCCGCCTGTGAGCGATCTCTACTAGGACTCTTTTAGTGGTTGTATCATTATTAATCCCGAATACACAAATATCTCAAATTATATCCTAAAAGCGCATATTACTATGTGGGTTTGAATTATTTATAGATCAGAACTAGCTTATCGTGACCACTTTGAATTAAGTCCGTATTAAATCCTAAAAATAATAAATCAAATAAATCACATAATAATGAGGAAATATGAAATAAATATATGATTGCCAAAAACACATAATAAAAAAGATTCAAAATAAAATTAAAAAAAAATAAATTAAAACAATTACATGAATTGATTGCAAAATCAAACCTTTATGTACAATCTATTATAATGCAAAAGTGTATTGTTAATCACAACGCATGTATTAAGATCATGTTAAAACTAATGAAATAATAAAAAAATTAATCATAAAATGGTGATTAAAAAGAAGATCAAATCGTTATGAATGTTTTAAAGGATTACAAAAGTTGATTAAAGTATTAAATAATTGTATATGTATGTACAATTCATATTAACCATTCATATGAATTATGTCATCCATTATCATCAATAATCTCCATTTTAATCACCATTTATTTAGTCAAACAATGAGCTTAGATTAAAACAAAATAATGAAAGTTTAGAAGAGTAGAGACTTCAGGAAATTGTGTAACGTCGCGTGTGCACGTGTTTGAAAACAAAATAATGAAGGCGAGGACGACGGCGACGTTGTTAATGCTGTGTTGGAGTCGAAGGCGAAGGAGATGATGCTGCCATCGTTGTACTTGAAGGCGATGTTTATGCAAATTGTCCAGCTTTATAATTAGGAATAAAGCCACCAATATTTTGTGATTTGGAAGATTGGAAATTTGGAAAGGATTTTATTGTTGCTTGAGCTTCATAATTTGTGGGGGGATATGAACTAATTTTCTTCTGTTTTAAACCAAACAATATCAAAGGAAGTCAATTCCCTTATAGTTTTGAACCAAATAACAGTGAGAGTTTAATGATATTCCTTTCCTTTTTCCATTGGTTTCCTTTCCTGATTTCTTTCCTTTCCCATTGTATGAACCAAACAACCCAAAGGTATTTAAGTCATTTATGGGGTGATTGACACCATTGCTCCCAGTCTCCAAACTTCAATTATATAATAAAGATTATAATCTGATCAAAACATGTTTCAGCAAGTGTAGAAAGTCAATGGATGGGATTCAAGGCGGGTGATGAAAACATTACCCGCAGGCCGCATCCATCAATGCGTCATCATCCACCGGGTGAAACAAGAGGGTCAGAATGTCAGATGCTAAGCAAATAAGAACCTTTGGTGTATTTTCCAATGAAATGTTTTATATGGTATACATGATATACATATTATTTCTATCAAAATACATATAAATAAAATTAAGTATTTATGTAAGACTTAAGCTCTGTTCAGTTCAACTTATATAAACACTCTAGTGTTTATTAAAGATATTGGATCAGAAAAATTCATATTAGATCCATATCCATATTCTGTGGATCTGGATCTAAAACGGATCCTCTTATATTATACATACTAAATGAGATAATTAAAACTTTTAATGCATTAAAATTCTCATTTCATCACATACACAATTAATTATTTAATATGCAAATTAAAACTCACTACTAAGTAGTAAGTACTAACAAATTAATATCATCAACATTAAAATCCATACATCACATAATCAACTTGGGTAATTGACTATTTGGGCTTTGGAGTATTGGACATTTGGGTCACATAACATATAAGACTATCATTAATTTAGTATATGTTTTTATTAAAAAAAGGATATGCGTATCTTGCGGATCTTAATCCAGATCTATAAATAAGATCCATATCCAGATTTTCCCAGAGGATCCATATTCTACCCGGATCCGTGCATATTAATGAAGATCCAGATCCTCAAAAATGAATCTGGATCTGCAGACCCGAGGCGAACCCAAGATCTGTTGCCACCTTTACATAATTACATATCATATTAGAAAAGTTATGATAAAAAAATTCAGACGAACTGTGAGGGATTTATTAGGTGAGAATGAATGTGAGAGCTATTCATTTGATTATTTTTTTAAAGAAAATATCAAGGGCCCACTGTTGAGAGAGGTATACAACTGATATTATTGGAAGATGAAGGGTCGAAGGTGTTTTTGTATATTCATATTTTTTTTTTCGAAAATCGTTTTAGTGATATTAATGACGGGACTTTAATTGGTTTCGCTTGGAAGTAAACGACATTGAGCATTAGACATCTTCAATGTAGTTTGTGAACTGTTGTCAACGAGCTGGGCCAAGCAACAACCTGTTCGAGCAAGGCTTCACTAATATTGATTGAGCTCGAGTCGAGTAGCAAACTAGTAACCTGTTCGAACAAGGCTTCACTAATATTAATTGAGCTCGAGCATAACCGAGCTTTCAAAAACCTTGTTCTAGCTTGACTAATTTAATTTTTTCATGTTCGAGCTCCATTCGAGCTGCTCGTTTACGTGTTCGAGCTTGAGCTCGAGTTCGAGCTCTAAATGAGCATATGTTTAAATGGGCTTTTAAACAAACATATGTTTAAATGAGCTTTGTATATATTATTTTATTAACTTCTAGTTTAACCTTTGTCCAAGCATAAATAATACGAAAGTGTAAAATATGAAATTTAAAATTATAATACAAAGTATATTAATATTCCAAATTTATAATCAATTAGTTAGAAATTAAGCTTATGTAATGGGAGAAATATATATTTATAATATTTAAATGATACGTGCGTACTATAAATAAATCTTTTTTTTAGAATTCAAAGTATGTAAATGAGTTTTTAACGAGCTTTTAACGAATATTAAATGATTACGATCGAGCTTATTAACGAACTTGAACGAGCTGTTCATGAGTTTTAATGAGCCTAGTACTACGACCTTGTTCGAGTAAAACTTGTTAATTAATCGAGTTTCAAAATTTTACTCGGATTAATTTATTTATACATGAGCGAGCTTTGACCTAATTTATTCGCAAACTATTCATGAGTGGATCAGATCATTGAAGCCCCTAAGGGCTCGTTTACATGAACTGAACTGAACTGACTTGAACTGAACTAACTTGAACTGAACTGAACTGAACTAATTGAACTAAATAGAGATTAACTGAACTGAACTGAATAGAGATTAACTGAACTGAATATAATCTGAAGTAAACAAGCCATGAGTTTATCCTTTAGAGTGTCAATCTAAGTTTTGTGTGTTTTTTTTTTTTTTTTTTATATATATAAGGAAAGTTTTTTTATTTTTATTTTTTATTCATGACCGTTGTAAATCTCAATTCAAGTCATTTGATTGTGTTTCATTTTTTTTTTCAATGAACAACAATACTCCGTATTTTGTTTTTCCTTTAATTTGGGGAAATGATAATGATATACTCAAAATTGGGGAAAAATTTGTTATACTCACCACTAAATAAGCATTGTGATTAAGAATGATAGTAAATTCCAATTTATATGATAAATAATATTTTAATGCCTTTATTAATAGTGGACAGTCGACCCACCCGGTTGATGTAGCAATGTCTCCAAAATTAATATGGGCACATTCTTTGTGTGGTAGTACATGAAAATGTGTTCTCTCCTCTCAGTTCTTTATGTAGCATCACTAAAAATGATTTGAGAAATGAATGGGGCATAACTATAAATAAATGACGGTTTAGTTGCCCTGGGTCTGTGTTTTCCGACACTTTGATTCGCGCTTTTTCGTACCTCTTCGTTTCCTGTAAATTAATTAATACAAGTAAGAAAGAATTACTTGTCTAAAATGTACGAGTATTTATTACTCTTGTTCTTTGTACAGCCAAGTAAGAATTACTCTTGTCTAAGTAAGAAAGATTTGTGCAATTTTCGTTTCTTCCTAATAACTTTTGGGTTTTACCTCTGAAGTTTCAGTCTCTCAGATCAGGTTAGTGTTAAACCCTAATTCCCTAGTTTAAAATTGCAATTTGAATTTTACATTTCAATCAGCTTGGAGTCCGAATTTGCTTCTTTATTTCTTTATTATACTTTATTTTAGTAAGATGATTATATTTCTTGATTAAACTTTTTTTTTTTTTTTTTTTGGGGATAAAGATGATTTTTCTAAGTTTCTTCACCTGCAAATTTTGCATGCATGATTTATGAGTTGTTATCATTAGCCAATGTATCAATGATTAGCATTTTGGCTAACCCTGTAACCTCAATTGGCTATAGGTTTAAGTGTTTAACTATAGTACTTGCTAATTTTGACATATAGAGATTAATCTTTGATTGTGATACATGGGCTTGTAAAGACAAAATGTGAAAGACTGCAAATGATGTTTGAGATTTGTTCTAGTGAATGAAAGTTGAGGTTGGGTTTGGGTGTCTCCTGATCAGCCATCTGAAATGGGGCACTTGCAAGATGAACATGTCATGAGCTACCTTGGTTGTTTTCCTAGGAACGCCCCCCGATGCTCAAGTCACCCTAAGTTGATAACTGGAAATTTGTGAGAGATTGTGTATTACAGTATGAAATATGAATTATGTGGATACCTCAAAATGAGTGCTCTATTGCCTTTTATAGCCGTTTAGGATCCTGCCAAGGGAGGTGGTCATGTACAAGGCCGGGGCTAGGTTTATAGGGCCCCTTGTGCGAACTCATAAATAGAGACTCTTAAGTCTCAACTATACTTTGTAACTTCAAACATAACTTTGTTAACTTAAATATTTAAAACAGGATCTTGTATGTGCCACGTGTCACCCTATTGTAATTTTTTTTTTAAAAATAATAAGTAAACCTCTTCCTATTCAAACATTAAATGATAGCAATTTTAATCTATAATCTATAATTAAATATTTAAAAATAAAAATGTTTTTAACCAAGTGTCATCTTTTCAAGATAATTATTTTTTTAAACCCTTTTCTTTTTCCTTGAACAATATTAATTATAGCCCTTTTGATTACCCCTTCATCAATTATCATACTCTCTTCGATTTCTAATGTTTTATGCATTAATTTTAAAGTCAACTTGAGAATTTTCATGGTGATCATTGGTTGATTTGGGGTAAACATTAATAAATAAAATGTAATAATAGAATTCTATATCATTATCTAAAATTATTATTTTTTGATATTTTTTTTTAAAAATAACCTGTGTGCCTTGCACGGGCTCAAAACTAGTTTTATACATATATAGAGACAATTCAATTCAAAAAAAAAACATTTTGTAATAAAGGATTTGTGATTGTTGGATAATTAAGTTTAATGAGAGAAATAAATAAAATTAGACTAATTAAATATAAGGATGAAATTTTTACTATGGATAAAATGTGGAATACTCTGGTTGAAAATAATAAATGATCGATGCAATGAATGTTTACTGTGGGGAAAAAAGAGAGTAAATAAAACCAAATAAAATGAAATGGAAAAGAACAAAGGAGATTCGAACCATGTATCTCTACATCCTTCAACTTATTAATTGTACTTAACTCCACTTTTTAATTTGCTTAGTTGTCACCCGCCCCGCTCCACCCAAGTGCCGGCCCTGGTCATGTATTTTAATTTCTTATAACAAAACTCTAGGGTTAGGCAGTGAACAGCCTACATGGGGTGAGATGTGAATATTTTGCCTCTCATGACCTTCATCTAATTTGTTACGAGTTATAAACCTTGTTTAGTGACGAGCACACGACACGTGCCCTTGAGTTGGTCATTTTGTCTTGTTAGCATTGTGGATTGGTGGTACGACATTACCTCATACAACATATATGATATTAAATGAAAGAATGGTTGAGGAGTGACTCTGTAGCTAAAAAATATCGTAGTTTCTTGATTGCTTCTAAGGTGGATTTTAGCATATTGAACCACAGCAAAGGGAAGTGATTCCTTTATGTGAATATGTTACTTCATTTTGAGCATATATATATATATATTTGGTTTAGTATAGTTCCCAAGTTGAACAAGGATTATCTATGGAGTTCGTTAGGTAGTTAGGTACTAATATTAGTATATTACGGTTATTACCTATATCCCTTTTGATGTTTAGGTGTGAAGCGATAGAATTTGTCAGCTTTTAAAGTAAACTATGGCTTACGTACCTCCGCACAAACGGGTGTCAAAGGCCCAGGATGCTCCACCCCCTAGACCTGCAAAGATGATTCAATTTCAGAAGAGTGTTAATCTAAAAGATTCTTCAAGAAGTGGTTCTAATCGCAAGGTGGATAAGAGTACATCACATTGGTTAATTTACGCGAAAAACGCAACTTCAAGGTGGCTGGCAGCTCCATCAGTGGATGATATGCACCTTCCTTCATTATATTTGGTTCCTGTTTGCGTTGAATTTAAGGGGCACAAAGTAGGAGAAAAACGACTAACTTTAGTTACTGGTCCTTTACAACAAGGTTCATTTCTGTCACTCTGCCCTGGTTTCCACTGCAACCTGTATTATTAAATACTTGTAGTTTTAGCACTTAATTGGTTTTCTGCTTCATCTATTTAGAGAAACATGACACCAAGAGTTGTGATTTGGAGCATATGTGGGCACCAGTTATTGGAATTGTACATGAAGATCTGTTGTCAGCTTTTGAGAATATAAGAAATGAACTGCTGGATCAAAACTCGGAAGAAATTAAGACAAAAATATTTTTTCGATTCGGAAAAGTGCTTTTCCGTCGGTAATGCTCATTTCTGTTTCTTGCTTTCACTAGTTTTGTGTTTAATTTTTGTGATTCTTCTTACATTTCTTTTGCAATATGAATTGAATGATTGGTTGAAGTTCACTGAGACTCATTTAACATTATCTATGGAATCTTTCTTCTGCATGTGATGGCTTCTCTATCTAATACTTCGTATATACTTATTAATCGACTGATGCATTTGATTGCTGCAACTTTGTTTTGGTTGTTAGTTAACTTTTTTTATTTTCTATATTGAAAATAGGTAGTTGTGGAACTTAACTTCTGTCTTATAGTGATCCCAATTATAGGGAATGAGATTTTAAGCATAGACGCAGCTTGTTTTGTCTTATGCTATGTGAACATATCATATCCGTTTTATTAGTCACCAAATTGTGTTCTTGTAAAGAACTGGAAATTTCAAAGATAAAATCTGGAAACTTTGATTAATAAGCTCAGAAAAGTAATACAAAGATGGCTAGCAACTTAAGGTTGCAAATCTCCAAGAGTGACTTTAGGTCACAAATCTCTAATGGCCAAGCCTTTACAAAATAATTTCTAGATAATTTTTCCCTCTTCTTGCTAAGCTATATCTATAGATAATGTAACCTAAGAAACTCTAGAAACTTCTTCTAGTTCCTAGTCTCTAAATTATTACTCCCTCTGTTTCTATTTAAGTGCTCCATAAGGGTTTTGCCTCAATTTTAAGATGAGCCCCACTTTTGTCTTGTAGTAAGGGTATATGTGTAAAATTAAATGTTAAGTAAAGGTATATGAAATGAACATTAAATGTAAAGTAAGGGTATATATGCAAATTGTGTGTGGGCCAAGCTACCAAAAGAAGACATTGAGCAATTAAATTGAAACAGATGAAAAAAGAAAGTGAAGCAATTAAATTGAAACAGAGGGAGTATAAAATACCTAAATAACCCATGCTCTAAATATTAGTTCATTACAGTTCTTATAAGGGATGTGAGCTGCAAAACCCTTTTTCCAAGCTGGTTATGCAGAATGAAAAACATATAGGATAATAACGAATCTTCACCATGCAGGAATCCTTCATTCAACCCTGATTTCGTCCAGGGAGATTCGGTTTCTGAATCTTATGTAAAGGATTTGAGAAGAATGTTTTACACTAATGTACCTATAGATTACATGGAACACATTAGAAGTGTGGTTGTTCCAGAGCTCAATGTTCAATTTGAGGAAGAAAAGGAGCTATATTACGTAAAGGTATTCACTAAATTCGCAAATTTTCTTATCTTTCATTCTTTCTAGATGCATGATGTTTACTTTTTATTTTCAGATATCAGATGCCGAACGAACGGAACGACACGAATCAACCATAGCTTGCAAATGCAGAGTGAAAAAAGATGAAAAGAAGCTTGAAGTATATAAAGTAAGTGCTTAATCTTCTCGTTTTCGAACATTACTTAGGAAGTTAGGCACTAGAATGGATACTCATTCTCTGCACCTTAGCAGAAGCTGTTGGGGTTATGGTTTTAGTTTTTCTGTATGATGCGTACTGAGGTTTATACCATGTAATTAACTTTATTGCTATTGTCTTTCTGGTTTTTAGTTTGAATTAAATCAAGTACGCTATCTTATTGAGGATATATCTTGCCTTGAAAGTAATGTGGACCTAAGGTTGGCTCTCTACACAAAGAGGATCTTAAGAGGTCTTTCGGTATGTTACTTCACTATCTCATCATTGATTTGCTTCTATCTTGATGCCTATAAGATTTTTCTTTCCCCTTTTTTTCCCTGTAGTGTGTATTCAATAGAACTGATACCCATTTTTGTTGAAGGCAGTAACAAAATAACATTAACCTATTTGCAGTTTGAACATTGAAAGGACCATATTGGAACAGGAAACAACTTAGAAACTAGGTCATGTTTAGGAGATCACTTATGCTTCTTTTTCCATAAATCACATTGGTGTGTATTAGCCCTTTTGTTCAGTTTTTTTTGGTGCTTCACGTTGGCGTTATATTGTGTAGGACATTTCAAGCTTCCAGGGCCGTTCCTGACAATCTGCGGGCCCTGGGCGAAGTAAGAAATAAGGGCTCTATAAGTTCGTTTAGATAGTTAATAGTTATTATGATTTTTTTAAAAAACACTTGAAAAAACGAGATTTGTTTTTGGTCATACTCTTTATATCCCATTAAATTTTTCCTACAGACCCACTTTTAAGGTAAAGATATAGAATGGAGAACCTATTTTAAACATCTAAGCTTTTAGCTTAAATGAAATAGAGGATGATATGTTCTCATAGAGAAAAACAATAAAAGTTGATTGTTAATTAGAAATATACTAAGGCTATAGTTGCAGAGCCACATACTAAATGAGGTATTTGACCCCACTTAAATTTGTAGAATTTTTTTTGTAAAATATTCTCCCTCTACTTCTATATATTTGTAACGTTTGCAATTCGGGCACTATTTATAATAATCACTCATATAACTAGCTTTTGTGATTTATACCTTTAAACAAATATATATAGTCATGTGAGATCTCATTGGAATCGCTTCAATGTGTACTTTATTGTGATATAGCTTTTATAATTTTGGGTAAAACGTAACTAAAGATATTACAAATACAAATTATACATTGGCAAGCGTGAAAGAGCAAAATTACGATTAATATGGAGCGGAGGGAGTGTAATTTTCCAATTTTTTTTTACCATAATTGTAATTAATTGACCCCAATAAAATGATATGCAAAAATAATATGGTGCATTGGTGTTATTACTAAAATGATCAATTATAGAATATAACGAATAAGATTTAATGTAGCCAAATTCTTAGAAATTCAAATACTAGTAACGAAAATATTGCCCAAATTGGTACGAAGGAAATGGCAATGATATGGAAAAGTGGGGAAAAGGGTGGAGGATAAAAAAAGGACTTCGAACACAATCAATGAACCACTGAGCTACAATACCCCTTTTATCTAACTGGAATGGATTATATTAGATTACAAATAATTAAGAGAGATTGGGCCTTTCAAGACTGGGCCCTGGCCGGCTGCCCTCCTCGCCCCTGCTCAAGGCCGGCTTTGCAAGCTTCCCTGTTTTATCTTAGTACCCTGCACTGCTCTCTTTCCATTTTCATTTTTCAAGGCTGAACTCAAGTACTTGTCTTTTACCTCATGAGTCATTGGGCTATTTGAGCAAGAAAACCGCCTGCAGAACACGCCTTTGCAGCATAGCATTTTAGATAACTTAAAAGGAAAGGCTATTTAGTTTATAACAGTATATATAAGATGCTGCATACATGATCTTCAAATTTGAGGAGAATACATCTGTTATTGTTTATAAGGTCCACCGATCCCTTTCACAGAATAAAAAGCACTTTAATAATGCTTCAAATATTTATCAGAAATGTTTATTATTTTGGAAAAGGCGATTCTAATAATACAAATATACAACCTTTTTGCGGTTCAATTCAAGATTATTTTGTAATAATACAATCTTTGTACTCCAATTTCTTAGAGCAAATTAAAATGATTGTTGTTGTTTGATTTTGCTTGGTTTAGCTTACCCAAGGATATAGTTATTTCACATAACCCACTGTTTTTTACCTTAAACACACACAAAAAAAAAATCCTTTTGCCTTATTTTTATACGTTAGAATGTAGGTATATCTCACCCAATGAAATTGAGTTATATAGTTTGTGTTATTATAGTATAATAAAAAGGTTGCATTTTTATTAAAAGAAAAATGCAAAAGGGTTATACTATTAGAATTACTTTTTCCTATTGTTTTTTGTTTAAATTAAGAGCAATTAAGTTATCAAGGTTTTTACATGCAGCTGTATATTCTGCAAATCCAATTGACTTATATCATGCATTATTGTCTAGGATGAAGAAGAGCAACACATAGGAGATATAATTAGTTCGGCAATATTAGACTCAAATGTAAAAGGTGGTCTTAGATGGCCTCTAGGGAAAGCCAATCCTGGAGGTCGATTCAGTGTGCTTGGGGTATGGCACACCAAGGCTGAAGCTTACAACAACTCATTTTTACGGCTTGAAGTGAGAGAGGCTGATGGTGTTGATTTTGATGTAAAAGGTCCTATAACTGGTGAAGTTAAGAAGGAAATCAGTCTAGGGCTGATAGGAATATCTAAAAAACTACTGGTAATATTCCTGTTTTCAATCAAACTAAATTTTGGATTCAACTTATGTCTTATGTGTATGTATTCAGTGAAGCTATACCACTAGTGTGCCATATCATCCATGTTTGAGGTACGAGATTCTTACCCTACTGGTTAAGTCTTGTGAATGCCAAGTCTTAGGTCTTGGTTTCGCATCTCACTGCATGCATTTGATAGGATTCGTATCTTCCCTCTTTTAGATGCGTGTGTCGGCTAACTGGCTAAGTTGGGCCGGGTGACCTGCAATAGGGTCCACTTTGAGGACCAGGCCACCCACATTATTTAAAAAAAAAAAAATCATCCATGTTAAGTCATGTGCATAAAAGTATGATGGGCAGGATTCTCTGAGTTTAAGGAGATTTGTATGTATTCATGAGATATTATAAAGGATGTTTGTTGAGTTTTCATCTGCATCTGATTTCATCCTAGAAGCTAGTAGTTTTCTTGAACAAGAAAGCTAAACACAAAATCAAATTTGTGTATAACTTATTATAATTATGATTTTCAGGAGCAGAACTGTGATAATGGAAGTGTCTTGGCCATGCTTGAAGATGCAGTGAAGTTGATTCGGAACCATTTCCTAGCTTGGGATGGTAGTATTATCTCCTGCAGTGAATCATAAAATCTTGATTTCTCATGTAAAAAACTATATTTTGCTACTGTTGTGTATAAGTTTCTATCTGAATTTGTAACTAGGTAGAATTAGCACCATCCTCAGTAAGGATAGAATTGTTTCAACAAGATATTTTTACAGATGATTTACCAATCCTTGAATTAAATACAATCAAACATTATCAATAAAATATTCTTCAGGTCAAGACCTATTGAGAAAGTTCAGATTAAGTGACACGCTAAACTGTCTAATATCCCAATTATAATATATGAATTATAATTTATTTAAAACTCTACATATGGTAAAAAAAGACTGGCAATTTTGTATTTACTTAATGTTGTCATATAATAATATAATAATTAAAATACAATTTCTAATATGATATAAATTTGAAAATTTATGAAAATTGTATGCCTACATTGATACAATTAATACTTAGTTTTTATTAATTTTTCTAATTAAATCACGCTTAAATTTGTATAATTAATGCTAAAATTTCTCAATTTTCCCTTTTTAAAGCTTCTTAGGTAGAGTTAGAATTTTTTCCCTTATAATGCTAGCAACCTTCGTAATTCCCAAAATACAACTTTTTTTTTTTTAATTCAATTCTTTTTTCCACGTCAGCGCATTGGATAGTTTGCATTTCAGGACCTTCATCTAGTTTGTTTCTAGTAATAAAGCTTTTCTAGTGACAAGCAACTATGCTACTTTGACTTGGGTACTAGTGCCCGACACGGGTATGTGTTTGGGTGTCAAACTCTGCCAAATTGTGAATTTTTTTCATGATTTTAGCCCATAGCCATGTCAGAGTGTCAAGGATCCGATACGGGTGCTTGAGGTAAGATGAAGAGTCCAAGTAGCATAGATGAGCACATGACACGTTCCCTTGAGTTGGTCATTTTTTCTTGGTACAATATGTACCCCATACAAGATAATAATATTAAATGAAAGAATGGTTGAGGAGTGACAAAGATATTGTTGGTTCTTGATAGCTTCCAAGGTGTGTTTTAGCATATTGAACCACAACAAATATATATATATATATATATATATATGGTTTGGTATAGTTCCTAAGTTAAACAAGGATTAACTATGGAGTTTGTTAGGTACTAATATTAGTATATTTACCTATATCACTTTTGATGTTTAGGTGTGAAGTGGTGGAATTTGCCAGCTTTAACTATGGCTTATGTACCTCCGCATAAACGGGTGTCAATGGCCCAGGATCCTCCACCTCCAAGACGGGTCATTTACTAATATCATATTTGAACATTTACGCGGAGAATGCAACTTCCAAGGTGGCTGGCAGTTGCATCGGTAGATGATATGCAGCTTCCTTCTTCATTATACTTGGCTCCTGTTTGCATTGAATGTATAGAGCAGAAAGCAGGAGAAAAACTACTAACTTTAGTTAATGGTAACTTTCAACAAGGTTCATTTCTCTCACTCTGATCTGCCTTGGTTTCCACCACAACCTGTATTAGATGCTTGTTTTTTTAGCGCATAATTGTTTTTCTGCTCCATCTGTTTAGAGCAACATGACACCAACAGTTGTGACTTGGAGCATATGTGGGCGCCAGTTATTGGCATTTTACATGAAGATCTGTTGTCAGCTTTTGAGAAACTAAGAAATGAATTGGTGGATCAAACCGTGGACGAAATTAAAACAAGAATAGTTTTTCGATTTGGAAAAGTGCTTTTCCGTTGGTAATGCCCATTTCTGTTTCTTGCTTTCACTAGTTTTGTGTTTAAACTAGTATATTGGCCCCGGAAACACCCCGGGTTGTTAACAATAAACGTATGTTATAAACTTATAATCTGTATTGCTTACATAAGTCTTGAATAAATAAAATTTTGATATATATTTATCAACTATCTCATTATGCATTATACAATAATTTATTTTCAAAATTTAAATGAAAAACTAAGGGTCTATTTACTTCAACTGAATACAGCCGAACTTAACAAAACTGAACTGAATTATCATGAACTGAACTGAATAAAGTTTAAAATAATACTTTATAAGAGAAGGAAATTGAGAGCTAAACTGAACTTAACTGAATTAAAGCTGAAGTAAACAGGCCCTAATAAAGTTATGTGCTCACCTTATTTATGTTCAACAATGTCACATGTCAATAACGATTAACAATTTTTTTTGTCGATTTCATGATTGAATCTATTTTAATAGAGTTTCATCCATTATATCTACATTATCAGTTACTACTTGTCAAAAAATATAACATAACTTTTATATTCAAAATTATACATAAATCCTAACATAGTGAAGTGGTGGTGGTTGTAGTATTGGAAAATTTGAGTTTTCAAGTTCGATTTCATGTAAAATTATATTATCTTATTTTCTATTTTTTTTTATTAAGCGTGCATTAATTTCTCATGAAAAGCTTGTGACGACGACACGTGGTGCATTCCTTGCAAAGGAACGCCTTTTAATTATATTTATTTATAGATATAGATTTTGTGATTCATCTTACATTTATTTTGCAATATGAATTGAATGATTGGTTAAAGTTGATTGAGACTTGGTTTTGTTAAAAAAAAAATAAAAAAAATGTGGAAATTGTTGATGAATACCCTCCAAGGCGTGGAATCTACACTTTCCTTCTAAACTAATTTGCCCCAAAGATCACCGGGTTACCGCAAAATGTTTAGTGAGATACAATGGAGAGAACTTGTATACTCTATGTGATCTTAGAGTATTCCTTAAAAGGACTTAGTGTTTAGTTATGTGTTTGGAACACACTTAGTATAAGTTTGCAAAAGAATACTAAGTGCAAGCAAGTTGTGAAAGTGTAGAGAATTTCTGAATATTTTTCCTTTATTATTATTAACCATGAACTAAACAAGCCTATTTATAGGCACATATGGCTAGAGAATCAGCTCAAAAGAGGTGAACAATCACCTCCTTAAAGCTCAATAAAATCAGAATAATGGTGATTAATTTGGAGCAATTAACACCTTGGAAGATGCCATTCACTAGGCAACCTTTCAAAGTTCTGATTTTAATCACCTTAAATCCTTGTTTAATACTGCAATGAAGCTATTAAACACTTGCTTAATACGTACAAGCATCCTAGGCAAAAGCATACGAAAAGTCGAAAAATTGTTCGTGATTTCCAGAAGCAAATCGCGTGTCGCGAAAAGGAGCTCGCGAGTCGCGACCTGGGCTCGCGAGTCGCGAGACTCCTCTGTCTCGTGGCTCGTGATTTGTTTCTTTCCAGAAACTTTTCACGAGTCGCGACGGGTCCTCGCGAGTCGCGAGATTCCCGTTGGACTCGTAGTTTCTCCTTGCCTAATGTCCTCTTTCCTTAGTTCATGTAACCAAGCCCATTTAATCATAAATGTTCCAACAATCCTCCTCCCATTTATGATATAAATGTTGACAAGCTTAAAACCACAACATGCATAATCAAAACACAAAACTCATGTTTATGCATAAATAGAAATGTCTTAAAGATTGAATTCCTACTTAGTATATGCACACTTTACAATAATTCCATTTGGTATAATAGACTATGCTTTGAATTATACAAACACTACGAATTATTGAAGATACAATACACATAAACACAAACAAGTCAACTTTTAACCCCCTACACCTATGTCGCCATGGTGTACGTATCTATTCATGAACTTTTCAAGCAAAGCCTAGACTTGATGAAGCGGCCAAACTTCTCGCTCACATAGGTAGATGTTTTCGCACATGCTCCTGCAATTTGAGCCAATTACAAAGATCTATTAAGAATTGAACCAATTCAACCTCCTTTACATTGCAGTAAACTTAGCACTTACCTCGGGATGTAATATCTTCAAGTGCTCACAACCTTAAGTGAAAATCTATCCTCATTGAATTTGAGATCCAATGTCTTATTGGACGTCAAATTGAGTTTCATTTCATTAAGGTTGTTCAATAGGCTTTAAACCCATCCCTAAATTCATTTTGTTCAACAAGTCCCTTGGCAAAGGTTTTGTAAATGCATCCGCCAAATTACCTTGTGACCGAACAAAATCAATGGTTATACAACCATCTTTGATCATCTCACGTACATAGCTATGACTAACCCCAATGTGCCTTGACTTGCCATTGTAGACCACGCTATAAGCTTTGGCAATTGTTGCCGCACTATCACAATGGATAGCTAAAGGTGACATCGGTTTTGCCCATAAGTCAACCTCACTTAAAACATTTCTAAGCCATTCCGCTTCTTGACAACATGAAGCAAGAGCTATGAACTCCGAAGCCATTGTGGAATCGGTGACACATGTTTGCTTCTTAGAGGCCCAAGAAATAGCACCTCCTCCGAGAAGAAACACCCATCCAGTTGTGGATGAAAAATCCTCCTTATTGGAGATCCAACTTGCATCCGTAAACCCTTCTAAAATAGATGGCTCACCGGTATATGTCAAACCAAAATCTTTGGTTTTCTTCAAATACCTCAACACTCTTCTCAAAGCTTGCCAATGTACCATACTAGGATTACTAGTAAATCGGCTCAACCTCCCTATAGCAAAAGCTATATCCGGTCGTGTGCTAGTCATAGCATACATCAAACTTCCGACCAAGCTTGCATACTCCAATTGAGATATTGGAGTACCACTACTCGGAACCAATTTAATATTAGGATCCATAAGAGTAGCAAAATGAGTAGAAACCGACTCATTAAACCTCTTTACCACTTTCTCAATATAATGAGATTGTGTTAAAGAAATAGTGCTTTTACCTCTCACAATTCTTATACCAAGAATCACATCCGCTTGACCCAAATCTTTCATTGAGAAACTCCTTGAGAGAAATGCTTTGGTTTTGTTCACTTCATCCAAATCAGTCCCAAAAATAAGCATATCGTCAACATATAAACAAATTATAACTCCTTTACCGTTGTTAAATTTGCTATATACACACTTATCGGATTGATTTATTTTAAATCCATTAGACAAGATTACATCATCAAATTTTTGATGCCATTGCTTAGGTGCTTGTTTTAGGCCATATAAAGATTTAACTAATTTACAAACTTTGTTTTCTTGTCCTTTGACTACAAAGCCTTCCGGTTGATTCGTGTACACTTCCTCCTCCAATTCACCATATAGGAAAGCCGTTTTCACATCCATTTGGTGAATTTCAAGACCATGAATCGCCGATATAGCTATCAAGAGTCTAATAGTAGCTATTCTAGCTACCGGAGCATAAGTGTCAAAATAATCGATACCATATTTTTGCCTAAAACCTTGGGCCACTAACCGGGCCTTGTGTTTTAATATGGTTCCATCGACTCGTTTCTTCTTAACGAAGATCCATTTACAACCAAGAGGTTTACAACCCGGAGGTAAGTCCGATAAAACCCAAGTATTATTACCCATTATTGAATCCATTTCATCATTCACGGCCTCCTTCCAAAAAAGCGGAATCATGAGACTTCATAGCCTCACCAAAGGTTTTCGGATCCTCCTCCATATGGTAAACATATGAATATTGAGTCTCAATAGACTCCCTTGACCCTTCAACTAAAAATAGTTGAAAATCCGGTCCAAAGTTTTTAACTTTTCTAGCTCTTTTACTTTTCCTAATTTCCGGAATTGTAGTATCATGATCTTTATTTAGATCATCTACATTCCCGGAACTAGTACTAGGTACCATATCCTTTGGTCTAGGAATCGATGAAAACCGAGTTTCATCAAAAATTGCATCCCTTGACTCTATCACGGTATGTATAGAGACAAAATCATTATGTTCAAGAACATAAAACCTATAGGCATTGCTATTCTCCGCATAGCCTATAAATATGCAATCAATCCCTTTTTCACCCAATGTTTTACGTTTGGGTTCCGTCAATTTGACGACCGCCCTACACCCCCACACCTTAAGGTATGTAAGATTAGGCTTCCTTTTGAACCAAAGTTCATATGGGGTATCCTTGTTCCTTTTATTAGGAACCCGATTTAAGACATAACATGCAGTAAGCATTGCCTCGCCCCAAAAACCGTCACTTAGACCCGAGTTAGATAACATGGAATTAACCATTTCTTTTAAAGTCCGATTTTTCCTTTCCGCCACACCGTTACTTTGTGGTGAATATGGCGCGGTTGTTTCGTGAATTATACCAATGGAGTTAAAATAGTTTGGATCATAATACTCTCCACCTCTATCCGTCCGAAGTACTTTAATTTTTAGATTAAGTTGTAATTCCACTTCGACTTTATATATTTTGAATTTTTCAATGGCCTCATCTTTGGATGATAATAAAAATGTATAACAAAACCTCGATGAATCATCAATAAACGTTATTACATATTTTTTATTACCCAAAGAAGGTGAACTATGAAAATCACATAAGTCACTATGCACCAAATCAAGCAAATTTGTTTGTCTTGTCACACTAGGGAATGGAGTCCCTGTGATTTTATTTAACATGCATGTCTTACACTTCTCTAAATTCAAATCGAATGGTGGGATTAACCCCAATTTAGACATGTCATACAAACGACGATAATTTACATGACATAAACGATTGTGCCAAAGAGAAGAAACATCAAGCAAGTAAATAGAATCAACATTCTCATTATTTATGTGGAATTTGAACATTCCATTACAATAATATCCTTGACCTACATAAATGCCACCTTTAGAAACAATGAATTTGTCGGACTCAAAAACAACTTTAAAACCAAATTTATTCAAGATACCCCCCGAGACTAGATTTTTCCTTACTTCGGGTACAAAAACAACATCTTTCAAAGTTAGTGTTTTTCCCGAAGTTAAACATAATTCTACTTGACCTATACCGTAGAATCATTACCCATATACAAAATTGGCCCATTATCCAAATCTTGAAAAGTTTTGAACAAATGCCGGTCTTTGCATACATGTCTGGAGGCTCCTGAATCAATCCACCAAGAGTTGTCAACCTGCACAACATTAATTTCAGAAATCATAGCAACAAAATGAATAGGTTCATTTGAAGTTACTAGTGCAACCGTACCTTGGCTAGGATCACCCTTAGGTTGATCCTTCTTCCCCTTCTTGTTCTTTGAAGGGCAATCCCTCTTGAAGTGAGGTCCGCTACATATCCAACAAGTAACCGCATTTCGCTTCTTGTTTGTGGCATTCTTGGGTTTAAAATTCTTGTTGTTGGATTTCTTTGTCCCATTAGACACACCAACCCCTACCATGTTTATGGTAGATTTTTGTCCATTATTGTTATTATTATTATTATTATTATTATTATTATTATTATTATTATTATTATTATTATTATTATTATTGTCCTTGTCCTTGTTTTCTTGAGCCCGGATATTCTCCTCAACTAAGAGGTGACTACCCAATTGCTCCATGGAGATTTCTTCCTTTTTATGTTTTAAAAGATTTTTAGTATCTCTCCATGCCGGTGGTAATTTATCAATTATAGATGCGACCGCAATGGCCTCATGCATCTCCATTCCGTGAGCCCGAATTTGATTTAAAATGTGATGAATTTCATGGAATTGTTCCATTATTGAACGATCATTAGTAATTTTAAAAGAATTAAAATTGCTAACAAGAAATTTCTTACTTGAGGAATCCTCGGCGATGTACTTCGCCTCCAAAGCATCCCACAATTCTTTAGCACTCTCTACATTTTGGTAGAGATCGAACAATGGGTCGGAAAGAGTGTTGAGTATATGCCCCCGGCATATGTAGTCATCATTCTCCCACTTAGTCCTTTTCCTCGTAGTCTCGGTCGGTTCCGCAGCTTCACCCTCCTTGGGACAAGGAGTCATCGGGGTGGTAAGAACGTATACCACATTGAGAGTTGTCAAAAGAAAATGAACCTTCTTTTGCCAACGACGGAACCCCACACCTTCAAACCTTTCCAACTTTTGAATGTTCATGGCAAGGTCTTTGAGAGTAGACATCTTTCTTAGAATTAGTTTAGAAGCTTGTTAAAAAAAAAATGTGGAAATTGTTGATGAATACCCTCCAAGGCGTGGAATCTACACTTTCCTTCTAAACTAATTTGCCCCAAAGATCACCGGGTTACCGCAAAATGTTTAGTGAGATACAATGGAGAGAACTTGTATACTCTATGTGATCTTAGAGTATTCCTTAAAAGGACTTAGTGTTTAGTTATGTGTTTGGAACACACTTAGTATAAGTTTGCAAGAGAATACTAAGTGCAAGCAAGTTGTGAAAGTGTAGAGAATTTCTGAATATTTTTCCTTTATTATTATTAACCATGAACTAAACAAGCCTATTTATAGGCACATATGGCTAGAGAAATCAGCTCAAAAGAGGTGAACAATCACCTCCTTAAAGCTCAATAAAATCAGAATAATGGTGATTAATTTGGAGCAATTAACACCTTGGAAGATGCCATTCACTAGGCAACCTTTCAAAGTTCTGATTTTAATCACCTTAAATCCTTGTTTAATACTGCAATGAAGCTATTAAACACTTGCTTAATGCGTACAAGCATCCTAGGCAAAAGCATACGAAAAGTCGAAAAACTATTCGTGATTTCCAGAAGCAAATCGCGTGTCGCGAAAAGGAGCTCGCGAGTCGCGACCAGGCTCGCGAGTCGCGACCTGGGCTCGCGAGTCGCGAGACTCCTCTGTCTCGTGGCTCGTGATTTGTTTCTTTCCAGAAACTTTTCACGAGTCGCGACGGGTCCTCGCGAGTCGCGAGATTCCCGTTGGACTCGTAGTTTCTCCTTGCCTAATATCCTCTTTCCTTAGTTCATGTAACCAAGCCCATTTAATCATAAATGTTCCAACAGGTTTGGTTGACATTCTTTTGCAATATGAATTGAATGATTGGACATGTTTTTGTAATATGAATTGAATGATTGGACATGTTCTGGATTAACTTTTTATTGAAAATAGGTAGTTGTGGATCTTAACTTCCGTCTTATAGTGATCCTACATATAGGGAATAAGATCTTAAGCATAGATGCTGCCTGTTTTGTCTTCTGCAATGTGAATATATCATATCTATTTTATTAGTTCAGTCAAGCACCATGTGGTGTTCTTATGAGGGGTGTGAGCTGCAAAACCCTTTTGCCTTGCTGGTCATGCAGAATGAAAATATATTGGATAGTAACGAATCTTCGCCATGCAGGAATCCTTTATTCAACCCAGATTTCGTAAAGGGAGATTCAGTTTCTGAATCCTATATAAAGAATTTGAAAAGAATGTTTCATACTAATGTGCCTATAGATTACATGGAACACATAAAAAATGTGGTTGTTCCAGAGCTCGGTTTTCAATTTGAGGAAGAAAAAGAGCTATATCACGTAAAGGTATTCACTAAATTTGTAAATTTTCATATCTTTTCTTGTTTCTAGATGCATGATATTCACCTTTGATTTTCAGATATCTGATGCCGAACAACCTGATTCAACCATATCATGCAAATGCAGAGTGAAAAAAGATGAAAAGAAGCTTGAACTTTATAAAGTAAGTGCTTAATCTTCTCGTTTTCGAACATTACTTAGGAAGTTCGCCAAAATGTACAATCTTTCTCTGCACCTGTTCTTTAGCAGAATCTGTTGGGATTTACGGTTTGCAGTTTTTCTATATGATGCGTACTGGGGTTTTATACCATGTAAATAACTTCATAGCTATTTTCTTTCTGATTTTTAGTAAGGTTGGCTCTCTGCAGAAAGAGGATCTTAAGAGGTCTCCCGGTATGTTGCTTCACTATCTCATAATTGCTTTGCTTCTATCCGTTAGTCCCCCCCCCCCCCCCCCCCCCCTCTAATTTTTCCCATGTAGTTTAAAGGAAAATGCAAAAAGAAAAATGCAAAATGGTTATATTATTAGAATTTATTTTTCCTATTGTCTTTAATTTAAAGGAAGAGCAAGTTAGCAAGGTTTCTACATACAGCTGCATATTCTGCAAATCCAGTTGACTTATGTCATGCATTATTGTCTAGGATGAAGAGGAGCAACATATAGGAGATATAATTAGTTCGGCAATATTAGACTCAAATGAGAGAGGCTGATCGTTTTTATTTCCTAACTGCAACTGGTGAAGTTACCAGGGAAATTAATCTAGGGCTTACAGGAATAACTAAAGAACTGTTGGTAAGATTCCTGTTTTCAATCAAACTAAAACTAAATTTTGGATTCAACTTATGTCTTATGTGTGGCATTCATTGAAGCTATATTGCTAGTGTGCTATATCATCCATGTTCAAGGTGCGAGTCTTCTTACCATACTGGTTAGTCTTGCGAACTTCAAACCCAAGGTCTTGGGTTCGAATCTCACTGCATGCATTTGCAAGGATACATTATCTTCCCTTTTTAGATCTATGTGTCGGCTAGATTGGGCCAGGTGACCTGAAATAGGGTCCGGTTTAAGGCCCTATATCACTCACATTTAAAAAAAAATATCATCTGTGTTAAGTCATATGCATAAAAATATGATGGTCTTAATTAGGGCAGGATTCTTCTTTCATGTGGTATTATAAAGGATGTCTGATTAGTCTTCATCTCCATCTGATTTCATGCTAGAAGCAAGTAATTTTCTTAGACAAGAAAGCAAAACACAAAATTAGATTTGTGTATAACTTATTATAATTATGATTTTCAGGAGCAGAACTGTGATAATGGAAGTGTCTTGGCCATGTTTGAAGATGCAGTGAAATTGATTCAAAACCTTTTCCTAGCTTGGGATGGTAGTATTGTCTCCTGCAGTGAATTATAAAATCTTGATTTCTCATGTAAAAAAGCTATATTTTGCTACTGTTGTGTACTAGTTTTACCTTCCTTAAGGAGGGGAGAAAATACTACAGTCTTATAATTTGTGTCCCATGTGTGTTCCACTATTTTTGACTGGCTCTTAAAATATTTTTTGACTTTTAAATTTCAAAAGTGGATTATTATAATTATTACAACCAATCATATTAACTGGAACACAAATGGAACATAAAACTTTGGGATAGAAGATTCGAGCTAGAGGGATGTTTAAAAAACAATGGCATAGTTAATGTAACTTGATAAAGGGATTTTTGCAGTGTGCAAATTCAGGGCTTTTGGGGGTTATTTAGATGTGATTTGTGGTATTTACTGAACCTGAATGATTGGATAAATTAGCTATTATGAAGTATTTCAATACATGCTTCACTTTTGCTTCAGGATAAAAAATTTCAACAAGATATATTGAACTGGGTGATCTGATACTTGCCTTAAAGCCCAATTTATAGCCTAATCTAACTTTATTTCAATAAAAAAGTCTTCTCAGTCAAGACCTATTGAGAAAGTTCAAGTGACATGACAAATTGTCTAATATCCCAATTATAATACTTTCATCGTTTTTAATTTCTTGCAACAATTGTACTTTTAACACTATTATTTTTTTTTTACTTTGATCATAATTTGCCCCTTACACAAAAGGAAAATATAGTCATGTGGGGTTTCGTCGGATTCATTTGAATTTGTAGTTTTTTTATTTAGGGATTATAATTTTTAAAATATATAATTAAAGATATTAATTTGCAAAATTTTATCTTGACTTATGTGAAAAGATATTTTTTGCAAGAATTTGAAAATTGAAGAAGTATATAATTTTTTCTTTGAAATTAAAAATTGATTAAAAATCTATACAACGATTAAGTACAATTTCTAAAATGGTATAAATTTTGAAATTCATGAAAAAATAAATTGGTATACTTAATACTTAATTTTTATCAAACATTTTTCTAATTAAATCATGCTTAAATTTGTTTAATTAATGCTAATTTTTTCCCCAAATTTACCTTTTTAAGTTCCTGATATAGAGTTGTATATAACATTTTTTTAAAAGGAGACAAGTTAGCAACTACTTGACAGAATTTTTAAATGAAATTGAAAGAGATTAAGTCGAGAAATTTTAAAAATGTACAGAAAGTATAAAAAACCTAAACATAGAAATTGCTGCAAAATTACACAACCTTCAAAATTTTCACATCTCACAACTCCAATATCACCAAACAAACCAAAGGACATGAAGTTAAAGACTAAATATACCGCGTATTTCTAAACAAAGAAATCATAAAATATTTCAACTAAACAAAAAAATGAAGTTTATAGTGATCGAAGCATATGAACATTATTGATGGTCAATTAGAGTAGCCCCACATATATGCAATTTTTCTCAATTGTATGTTATTTGTAAGCAACTTATCCACTTTTCACACAGAACATTATGTAGTAATAGAAGTAACCATATTTTAATAACATAATTAAAAAAATGTTACAAAATGAGGACTCAATGAATAGCCAGACATGCCTAATAAAACTGAAATCACAACAACTATACTTGCACAACAACTTCTTAGCCATCCTAAACCAAAACAAAGTTAACCAATGTAAAATTAAACATGGGGAAATCAGAGGCAACATAATTAATCAAACAATTCACCAAATAAAGACATGTTAAATGGGTGTTGGATAAGATTCCAGTTTCACATATCACCCACTTTACATCCATTTATGTCAATTTTTGTCTTACTTTTTTCCAACTAGGTAAATAAGATTACTGGATGTTCACAAAATATTTCTATCACAACTTTAGTGAACTTCAAAAACACAAACATTCGTTGCCATAATGAATATATGAATTTTCGAACAACTATTTCCTCTTTTCCTTTTAAGTTTTAACATTCATCTGTTGTATTATCAAATAATGTCCTATTAGCAGCTTCTAGTTGAAGCTGCCAATGAGTAAAAAAAGGCATTGGGTCAACTCGGGTTGGGCCAGACCAAATTACAACACGAAAATAATACGACATAGGATACTACTGTGTTCTAGGTTGTGGGCCGAGATTGAGCCATACTTTCATTTCAAAGCACAACAAACACAAATTAGCACTGTAGGCACAATAAAAATACGATAATATTATTAAAATTTTACTTAGACATACACCATGACACGAAAAGCATGTGGGTCGGCCCAAAACATGGGCCAACATTTCAAGATAGTACACGACCACATGAAGCACAACACAATAAGACATGGCCTGGTGGCTAGTGCTAAGAGCCATACTCTTTTTACCTAAGAGCAACTTTTTTTTTTGGTTAATCCACATGGTTCATATTTTTGAGCTAATCCGGATTCGGAGCGCGTTCCGGAGTTAAAGTTTTAAACTCCTCCCAACGTGCTTACAGGGGATCGAACCGTGATTTTCCCTACAAAGTCTAGCACCTGGCACCACTACTGGACCAAGACAACTTTGTTGCCAAAAGCAAACTTTTGTTTCCCACAAACTAGCAATTTCCCGTTGCTCCTCCAAACCTTACCATTAACCAAGCTTCCATCGACCATTACCAATTTCCATGCCGTTTCACTGCAGAGATCAGTCATCCATGGCGTCTCTGCACAAGTCTTAGAAATACTCTTCCCCTTTCACTTTCTCTTTCTCTTTCTCATTCTTATTCTTAAATCTAACATCATGAAACTTCCATTACTTCAACTACCTTCTACTCTTTCCACTCATACTCCTCTTCTCACTCTTCCTCGTCACTTCACTTACTCAACCTCAATTTCTCCTCCTACTTCCTTCTCCTTCTTTAACTCTCGCATTCTTTCTTCTTTCAATCGTCGTAGTTCTCTAACACTTTGCTCTTTGAATTCTTCTGCTGAATTGAATGATTCCAACTCAATTACTGAAAAATCTGAGTATGTTCCGGAAAATCAATCTGAATTTGTGGAAATTAAGAACCCGAATTTCCCGCTTTTTATCTCATCTTGGCGTGCTAAGTTCAGCTTGAGTGATCAAGCTTTCTTTCTCTTAACATTCATCGCTTCCACGGTAAGTCAGTAACATTTTTTCCCTATTATTCTTAGAATTTTAACAAGTAGATTGTTTCAGTATTATCTCGGTATTGTGTGTTCAATGTTTGCTGTTCGTCAATTTTTGTTGATTTTTCAGCAATGAATTCGAGCCTCTAGCTCCTAAATTAGAGATGATGCTAAATTTTACTGTATTAATTTTGAAAATTTAAAATTTGCTTGCATTCCGTTCTAATTTTGGGCGAGTTTCTTGCATATTGGGGGGATGTTGAACGTCTTTCTTTGCAAGAATAAGAGTTATATAGAATTTCTGTAAACAAACTAAAGAGCTGTTAGTTATTGGATTGGTGTTCAAAGTTAGAGATGACAAAAGTGACCCGAACTGAATTCACATGATATTATTTAAATGAAGTTGACCTCAACCTGAACCGACCATTAATGCGTGTAATCTTGGTCGGGTTGGATACATTACCTATGAAGAAGAATTGTTTGTTTAAATGAAAAGCAAAATGTAAATATAAGGGGATAGAAAACATATATTTTGGGGCTTCTTGATTGGAATTATGTTTTGTGTTTCTGAATTGAGGACCTACTATCTTATACCAATCATGCTAGTAAATCTGTGAATTTGAAGAAGAAGAACACTCAGCTGTTCTTGATAAACCTAAGTAAAGCTTATTTTGGCTTTTAAGTTAAGCTTCATTTTTTTCTTTGATTTCACAAGTGAATAGACTTGCTGAATTGCTGACTGCTGATTAGTTTAATACTTTAATGCACCCCAATGTGACAAGAGAGCAAATCTTATGCACAAGTGATCATGAAGTTCTAGTACCTCAAAGGCTTCTCTTTGATTCACATTCCAATCACCTCTCCGGATGAAAGTCAATGGATTTGTACTAATCATTAAATTTATCTATTACCTTTTGGACGCAGACTGCTGTGGCGTTTGTCAGCTTTGTTGCTGCAGCTGTTCCTACTTTGTATGTAAGTTCTTCTGACAAGTTTTACTTTATGAATGCGTACTTATGAATTATGATAGAACCTTCCACATACCCTGCTGTGTTAGAAGCCTTGTGCAATGGATATGAGCTTTTATACCTTTTGTCATTGTGTACTCAAGGTAGTAGAATTATGTATGAGAAGTCTTTTTGAGACCTTGTGTTATTGTCTTAGTGATGTATACTGGCATTGAATTTTGAGGATTTCTGGATTTTCTTTTGAATTTGCATGATGTTGTGAAGTTGGAAAATGTTAATTGTTTTTGACTCTTGCTTAAGTTCTTTGACACATGCATGAGATTTTCATCCCTCTGTCTCTTTGACTGTCATTAGCTAAGACCTGTGCACAAGGAGATTACCTTTGAGCTGCACTTGGAGAATGCTTCTATAATGCTCAAGCCAGTAGCTATCTAAACAACCTTAAATGATTGAGGTATCTGGCAATTAAATGAGTTTCTACAAGGAAAAAATTCAACGGATAAGCCTACTCATAGGCCATGCACTGATGCAGGATGCAAACAGTTTGTGCTTATCTTCATACTTGTATTTGGATCTGTGACATAATAAGTATCTTAATCTGATATCTATTATGGTGGGCGTATCTAAAGAAATTACGCATGGATGTCAGACTATTGCAATTTTGTTTGTCATTCTTCAGGCTATGGGAAAAGCTGCCAATTCTTTTGCAAAGCTAGCAGACACTGCTCGGGCTGAGCTCCCCAGTACAATGGCAGCTATTAGACTTTCAGGCATGGAAGTCAGTGATCTTACTGTAGAACTGAGTGACTTGAGGTAAATAAAGTATTTTTTTATTGTTAAAATCCATGGTCATATATTTGTACTCCTATTTTCTTCGCATATTGACGCATCGCAATAATTACATCGTATGACTTATGATTATTGTGGATGTTGCAGTATAAGTTCTTGTGTTGAAAATATAAGGCTTTGAATCAATTAATTACTCTTCACATGTATTATTGTACTGTATTAGTTTTAGATTTTTTTTTCTTTTGAAAAAAGTTGTGTATTTTAATAGTATTCTGTTTAATAGTTGCTCTTTCCAGAGTTTCCAAAAGATGGAACTTCATTTTCAAAGAAGTTTCTCATTTGATTCTTGTGCTTCACTTATTGCCTTTTTGGGGTTAAATTTTATTACGTGCCCAACCAGGTTGGTGTTTATGAAAAATGTCTTGTGGTGCTTTCTTCCCATTTTCAAATCTTGCAATGAAGAGAAGGGGGGGGGGGGGGTTACTTTCGCTAATTGTCTTATGAACCTTTCATCTGTAATCAGTGTCATGGGCTCATGGCCTTGCATGATCATGTACCAATTACCAAGTAATTTACTATTCCCCCTTTTTTTTTTTTATCGAGGAAGGTATATATGATCATCTTGGCTTTTGCTCTTTCATATACTAATACTATACACATGCCTTATATGAACCTTTCGCTAATTGTCTTATGAACCTTTCATCTGTAATCAGTGTCATGGGCTCATGGCCTTGCATGATCATGTACCAATTACCAAGTAATTTACTATTCCCCTTATTTTTTTTTTTATCGAGGAAGGTATATACGATCATCTTGGCTTTTGCTCTTTCATATACTAATACTATACACATGCCTTATGCCTATATCGTGGCCTTTCTGATTGAAAACTTCAACTTTATATATTAATATTATAATTCATCTTTGCAGCCAAGAAATATCAGATGGAGTCAATAAATCTGCACAAGCAGTTCAAGCAGCCAAACTTGGAATGCAACAGATGGGCTCTATTGCTCGTGAGCAGACTATATGTAAGTCATAAGTAATATGTTGGTTACTTTCGCATTAGTAGCTTCTTCATTTTTGATTGGGGCCCATATAATTCTCGTTCCTCTGCTCTGCTGAAATGCAGCAATGATTGAGGAGAGAGCAAACCTTCCTGCCGTATCTTTGAAACCAGTTGTCTCTGGTGCTGCAAAGAAGGCCTCTCGTGCTGTTGGCCAAGCTACAAGGACCTTGATGAATTTCATCTCTCGAGGGGACTCTATTCCGGAAGAAAATGAATGATCAGATTTCAGGTTAGAAATTTGAGGAGCCTCTAAATCTTTGATTTCTTGCTCGTGAATGCTGTGTGGTCCATGCAACAACCTATCTGGAAGGCTAAGATGAGATGCTAACCAAGCCACATCTGAGCCGAATATGTCATACAAGGCTAAAAGCAAAATTGAACTCATTTGATAATGTTCTCTAGATCCTTGATCTGCTATTTTGAGTATTTGTGCATAAATTATTTAAAGTTGTATACTTGTATTACAAGGAAGTTGTGAACTTCCTCATGAATGAAATGATAGTCTTCATATTGAAGCGTGGTCTTTCTGCCTCTCACTTATCTACAGTTTGTTAATTTATGTTTTTCTATTTTCCAAAAGCATGAATACTCCAGAAATCAAAGGAACATGAATTTCCAGGGGGTTAAGCTAAAATTTTTGTTGAAGATGAAGTTCATCAGTGGTTTGGCTATTTCATACATGTAAAATGGAAGGAGTTTCATAATTACAATGGAAAAATTACTTTTAAAGGTACCAACTATGTACGATCCCATTTGAAAGGTATCAAATATCAACTTTAATGAATCTTTTATTTCACAGGTATTTGACCAAAATATCCTATCAAATCAGTTGCATATAACACATGAAACTATAATTTTGTTTCATAAGGTATGGAAAAATATTAATTTGAATAATTACATGTGTTTAATGTAATCAATTTCAAAAGTTATTTTTGGTCGACCTATGGAATAAAAGATGCTTTAAAGTTGATACCTATAAGGAGTATAACATAATTGATACTTTTAAACATGGTTGTTCATAGAATCATAGTTGGTACTTGGTACCTTTAAAAATAATTTTCATAGTTGGTACCTTTAAAAATAATTTTCATAGTTGGTACCTTTTAAAATACTTTTTCTTATCCCTTATACCCTAATAGGGTTTAGCATTGAGAGAAGACTATTTTAATCCAGTGTTTATACTTCATCTTTCCTTCAATGCACACACTCACACACCTTCAAACATACATGCACGGCCGCATGTACATAAGTCAAATAGTGCTTTTGTAATTTTGTTAAAAATATATTCTAAATGCCCTTATTTTTAAGAGCCCAACGTATACGCTGTTAATTTGGACCAATAATGCAAACAAATATTCAATGTGAAAAATAAAATATGTTACTTACTACACTAAGAAAATGTTGTTGCAGTTGCTCAATTGCCAATAGGTAAAGGATGGCTCCGGACCACACAACATTTTGTGGTCCCGTGCGTCCCAATGCGTGAAATTTTAAAAGAAAAAACACAGGCACACTCTTACCACACCCTAGAAATGTTCACTCCCTAAAAGAGCAATGTTCACACACTAAAAAAGCAATGTTCACACTACTATACATACATATTAATCACATACTGTTTGAATGCCACCGTTTTTTAGGGGTTGTTAGAATGTCACCTGCAAATTATGATTTACAATGCTCACCAACTTATATAGAATTGTGCATGATCATGACATAATGCACAATATATATTAGATTATTATTTGTTGGAATGCTCCAAGAGATGCCTCTTAAAGACTTAGCCCCGGATATTGTCACATATAACACCCTTATTGATGCGTTGTGCAAGGACAATAGTCTCCCATGGGCATTTAAGCTTTTTAGGGAGATGAAAGCCCAAGGACTAAAGCCAAATACACTAATGTGGAATTCATTGCTTGATGGCCTGTGTAAATTGCAATAATCAATGAAGCAAAGGAAACTGTGCAGGAAATGGAGAATGATGGAGTGGTTCATAATACCGTCACATACAATATCTTGATTGATGGCTTGTGCAAAGCTAGCCAACTTAAAGAGGCAATTGATACCTTCTTTTCTCTACATGAGAAGCGTGTACATCATATATATTATAATTGTTAAAAGTCTTTGTAAAGCTGGTTTGATGAGCAATGCCACTGAACTTCTAAGCAGAATGGAGGACAATGGAGTGGAACCTGATACTTTAACATACAATCCGATTGTCAGAGGATTTCTGTATGGAAAAGATGTCAGCAAGGCCTTGGAATTGGTTCGCGCAATGAGAAGCAAAGGCTTCAAAACTGATGCTCACACAACTTTAATTCGTCAATCAGACAACTTTTTACTTCATAATTTCTTTGAAGTTTGAATACGTAGGTATTTGTCACCAGTTAATGTGAATGATGCTTAATATTTAGGGCCTGATTTGTGGATGACATTATATTTGTTCTTTGACATGATGATTTTGCCTATTGTTTAACTTGTCTTCTGCAATGAAATGTTAAGAAAATGAAATGTTTGTAGATATTGAGGTTCTAAATGTTAACTTTGAGCTGCAGTTGCTCTGATCCTCTGATAATTCCTGAATTTTGGTTCATGATATGCTTCAGTATCTCCTCTTTGTTTGTTTTTATGAATTACGGAGTATTACTCTGCCTGCACTTAATTTGTAAATAAGATGCTATCATACTATGCTTACTTAGAGCAACTGGAGTATCAAGAAGCTTTTGGATCTTTAATAAATGTATGAAATCAATGTCTATGTGATTGTAGTTATGCACTAGACAGCAAAATGCATCATGAAGTCCAAAATAGCGGAGATGATCTATCAATCTTATTCTAGCAATGTTCTTACAATTGCAGAAGTTTTGAATTGTGATAGCAGAGCCAGCAGAAGGGATGCTAATACGCGGTGAAGTGAAGGTATGCTTTTTGTTGGTGTTTGCATTCTGTGTAGAAGTTAGGGAGACAACTGTCACATACTCACATTTGTTTGCATTCCACCGACGGTTGTTTTCTGGGCTATGTAGCAAGGTGGTTTGACTTTACTATTGGGCAGGAGGATTATATATTTATCAGGTTATTTTGTGATGAAGTAGCTGAATTCCTCCCTTGTGTATACTCTGTTAACCTAGGAAACTGGGTCAATTGTGTCTTGTGTCTTTCAATCAAAACCGAGAAAGAGAAGAATAATGCATTGATGAGCTCTCTGATCTGATGCTATTGTACTGTAAGTGCTTGTTAAGGCCTTTAACAACTAATTTTGCCTCAAAGTTTGTTGTGAAAGGTGTACCTTTTCTTACAGGGCTATGCATTTCAGCTATTGTATCGTATAATGGGGTGTTTGGTTTATTACTTAAACTAGGGCTTTTAGACTTCCCTAGCTTGGTTCGTAGGTGTATTGGACTGGTTGAGCCTGCCCACATATGGTGAGAAAGATAGACCTTTATATAAGGATGTTAGGTTCATCATGTAAAAAAAAAACAAGAAAAAATTCATCATCAGATGAGGAGAAAAGTTCAAACTACTCACAATTTACAAGCCTATAACATATTCTATTAAGGTTGTAGAGTTTGCTTCATTGGTGTAATAAAGTAAGTTTCATTAGTTTGTCAAGTTGGTGTCATTTTTCTTATAGAATCCTCAAAATTTAGATCATTGCAAGTAGAGATGTTAAAGGTGACCCATACCTGATTACCCAACCCGAATTACATGTCCAGAAACCCAAAATCCACCCGAATTCACTTACGGCCCATTTGGTAGCCGGTCATAAATGGAGGTAATGAGAATGAATTTATAACTAGATTTGGAAGGAAAATCAAAATTCATTCCCATGGCGGTGCTATCTTAACTCAAATATATCTAATTTTCTTCAAAAATATTCATTCCCATCTAATACCACCCTTCCACATGGTAATGGATGGTAATGGAAAATAAGAAGAAATTTTAAATTTGGGAACGAAAAATATGTTTTCCATGGGGATTTTGAAGTTTTTCCTTAACAAATTACACTTTAAATCCATTACTATTTTCGCATTTCATTACCAACAACCAAACGGCCCATTAATATTATTGATCACAATTGGACCCGGCCCAAAACTGACTCTACCCAATTCACTTAATATTCTTGTCCTGATTTCCTCCTTCTCAATCCCCTTCATTTTTTTTGAAACCTGTATATTAGCATTTTTTTTCAATGAGTCTAAGTAGTGTAGCATTTAGAACACCTTTTCTTATAATTTATACATGAAACTGCAATATTCTCTACCATGAAAAATCTCATCTGTTCCTAGATAAATATCAGTCTATTTCCTAAAACCCAAGATCTCAATGGAGGGTGCTTTATACTAGTGGATACCAATATTTTTATACATTATTCATTTCAATTTGCTCTCTATCCCTGCTAACATCATCCAATGGCTCCAAGTTCGAATCTCTTATCGTTTCATCTTGAGTCGAATCCTGCACCGTCTTGCTGATGCACCACTTGTAGACAACATAGAGAGTCATCTGAATCATTCCAAGGAAGAATCCCAAGACATTTGGTCCCTGTTTATCATAATGATTAGTTTCTAAACTTCATATATCAAAAAACATCATCATCTCAAATAATGGTTACTTACTGCAATAAAATAGTCCCCGAGGAAAAATCCATAGAAGAACCACATAGTTGCATTGAGAGTAAGCGCTATGGAGAGAGTAATTGGCATAAATTCCACACTTCCTGTTGTAACTACTTGTTTCTGATATAAGAATTCATGTGTTAGTTTCATATTGTTGCTATTCTTTGTAACTTGCTTAGGCTTCTATTGTAATGATTTTTGTTTTTGCTAGTTACCATGATGCTCAGCGGAGCAGCAAATACACACACGCTGATAATCGCATTAATCCAGCCGACAATAGTAATTCTCTTGGAACCTTTAGCTAGCAAGGTTGTTAGCAGCATGACTAAGCTGCATGCTCCCAGGTTAAACACAAGTATTAACTTCAATGTGAAAATCTGCAAAATAAATAAATAAATCTGAAATTGTACTTTAAACAAAACAAGTCATAAATGACTACTGTTGGTGTTAAATGTACTAGGGTTAGTGATAATTTGGTTTAGAAGCTGTACTGTTTTTTTTTTTTTTTTCAAGTTTTTGATGCTCCATAGATTTTTATTCTTGTTCTGCCTTTTTCTTGACAAAGTAGTGTTCATATTAGTGTTATTCTATGTTGATTGTTGAATAATGATAAAAGTAGAAAGCAATGGGAAATTTCCAGTTTCTCATAGTGAGATGCTAAATTGTATCTACAATGGTATTTTGTGATTTTGTTGAAAATATGTATATTCCCAAAAGACCCCCTATTTGGTATGTGACCGGAATTCCTACCCCTGATTTTGCTCAAAATTATGTTAATATGCCACCGTGAGATACAATTGTATCTCACTGTGAGAAACCCATAATCCCTCGTAAGTGATGTGGTTTAGTTATTGGGGCACAGGGGATGTGATAAAAGGTAGTTATATCCTCTATCCTAACTCAGGGTTAGTTTTGAGTTAGTTTAGGCCATGAAGATTTAGGAGGTAGAAAAAAAGCAGATGCACAGGTGTAAATCCCAAGGGAGAAGTTGAATATGGTGAGAAATAGGTAGATGTTAACCATTGACAGAGTATTATATTTCTCAAGTTTTACCATAGTTAAGTGAAAAAATTGATTCTCTGGCATCTAGTGGTGGTGGAAAGAAATGGTAAAATGAAAGATGTACCTTTGTCTGTTTTGGTGCATATACTAGAAATATCACCAGGTAAATAATTTCTATAAAACATCCAAAACTATTAATAGTTATGATCAGGATTCCATCTGGTTTGAGGGAACCATAATATAACAGCAGCATTGCACTAAAGAGTGCCACAGCATAGGGTAGTGATTTATATCCTTCAGATGATTTCCTCTTGTATATCTTGTAGAATGTTGGCCTGTAAAAGAGAAGAAATGAAGCAAAGTTGAGACCAATTTTAGTGTAGAATTTACTAGCTAGGAATTATTTGAATAAATACAAGGCGGCTTACGCTGGTGAAAGGAACACACCAACTGCGACGACATTTCCTGAGGTTCCAACAAAGAATATTCATGATTAGTATCTGTTTATATACCTGAGAAAAAAAAAAGTTATAAGATGTTGAATTAGTACCTATGATGCCAAATATAGTTGCGAGTGTTTGAGCGTTCAAGATTAACATTTTAAAGGGTGTTTGAAGTTCTTTGAGGCTGATATGTTTTTTTTTCTCTCAAAGACTTGAGAGTTACTCATCTATCTGCCTTGCTTTATATAGGATTATTATTATGTTAGTCCACAATGATGATGACTCCTGATAGTTTCATTTGATACAAGTAATACAATTTGGCATGAAGGTAGGCAAAATCAGGGAAAAATAACCTATCTTTTGCAAAGCAATGTGTGCATGTACATGGTTAGCAGGATGTAGTTGGTGGATGTTTGCTCTACGTTCGCGAGGTCGAAGATTGTGTCATATAACTGTGAAAGGTTGTGGCTGTGGCGAAAACTACCGATTCGAATTTTTTCTAATTATGAAGTATATTTGATTCTATGTAGAAGAGATGCTATAGATTAGGTTTTGGTTTTAGTTCATGGCTTCATTATCTAATTGGTTGTTTATATTTGACTTGATCATTAGTATCACCTTAAACACATTGCAGTAACATTAGTCCATGATTTTGAATCTCGGTTTTGGTCGCAATCGCGGTAATAGTTGCGGAACCACATTCACGGGCAATGCAGATTATTCGCGGGATTTGCGACCTAATATCTCAGTCACGGTAAACTCAAAAGGCTTTACAATGTTGTTGTGATGCGGTGATGCGACCTTAATTTAATACCATGCAGTAGTCCTCCCAGATTCACATTAGTGAGATTTATGTTGAATTATCTGATATATTTAGAATGAAATAGTTGTATCATTTGATTGCTTTCCTTTAATAGAAGTATTAATGTTTTTGTGGCATTCTCACTATTGTTAAGAGTTGCCTTATAATGAATTGCAAATATTTTATGCTGCAAATATCTTTGGTAAATGGAATAGTCTGATGTGCTAGAATTGTGTGGTTGTTAGATATACCATCATGTAAACTCAACATTAAAATTGGCATATTTGTGTATTAGCAATACAAAACTGAAAATGTTGCCCTTTTCTGTTACTTCCTTTAAGATTCAACAAAATCAGTAAATATTATGAAGACAAATCTTTATAGTTGTTTTAAAGAGTAATTTCTAAATGATAGTTTTGATTATTATGAATTAAGTTAAAATGATTTACTTGCTTTCTTTTTTTGTTTAAAGAGTAATTTCTAACATTTGATTAGATTCTAAATACGTTTCTGAAACCTTAATCTTAGATGGAATTATCACATGACATTAAGGGGTTGTTTGGTATACAAAAATATTAGCATAGGAAACGTAATTATTAAGCAGTGCAGTTACCATGTGTTTGTTATAGGTTGTAGGAAACGGAAACAAATTTGTAAGGGAAACAAATTCTCTTATATTGTTATTTTCATAATCTAGTGGAAACAATTACCGTTTCCGAATGATAACCATAAAAGTTTCCTTAGTGATATCAAACAACTAGTAAGGGTAACACTATGTATTACCCTTTGCTCCCCTTATTTGTTTTTAATCCATTACATTTACTAATCTCATACCAAACACCCCCTAAGTGATTTGTGAGATCGTTACTGATTAATTATCCATTGATTTAATTTATTAGGTTTATTTTTTTGATTTTTTTATTATTAGGTAAAGAAATTCGCTCTCTTTTGAGCTACACATATAGGGGAAGGGGATGCTAGTAATAATGTTTAAATTCCACATCCCTTAAATATGAGGTGGGTACCACTTTTTCACTCCTCTTGACCTTATGATTAAGTTTTTGATGACCAAACGAGTCGTTATTGTTGGTTTCTTACATGTGATGTGAATTATATTTGTTTTGTAGATGATTTGAAGCAGAGATTGTTGATTTTATTGCTGAATTTTGTTTTAGCAAAGTTATATCTTACTATGGTTTGTGAAACTTTCTGCCTTAATAACAGAAACAAAGTCATAGAAGATTTTCACAAGCATAAAGATAAGACCTTTGGCTTATTTCTATGCTAACATAGTCCTTGTATCAGTGTTTTTGTAAAATAGACCTTTATCTGCCTTTTCAGATGAATAATCTTATTCTACCCTAGTTTATCTCCTTATATATAATTTCAAAATTAATAAAAATGGCAGAATTTTGCATTTTATAGGCCAACCATTTTTAATGCTACTGTTTCATTGAAGATCATGAGATTCAATTATAATGAATACTATGGATAAGAAGTTGTTCGTTTAAGGTCGCATTCAAGTAATGAGTTAAACTAGTGTTTTGGTCCGGGCGTTACCCTGAGTCCAACAATTTTATTGATTTTATTCTACACATTTGCTCTGTCTGTTAAAAAATAAAGAAATAGAGACATGGAGAAGCCTAAAAGGTATAATGCATTAATAATAAATGCGCTATAATTAATATGCCTTTGGCATGGATGATAATCGTAGATTGTTGAAACACTAAGAACAATCGAAACAAACTCGAATCAGTAAAATTACCCTCAATTTGCATCTCAAATCAAACATCAACTTGATGGGAAAACACCAACAAAAAATCTAAGTATTATGATGAAAAAATAAATTGGAAATTATAAGTTGAATTGTAAATGAATTTTGTAGATTTCAGACGAATTGAAATTCAATTAGCAAAAAACCATTGTATTGGAGCAAAGCATCGTGAGTTTTGCTACTATGAGCTATCACTTCATCGCCTTCTTCCATTTTTATATAAATTTTTTCTCCCTTTATTTTTCCTAAGTGATAAAACAATATGGTTATAAAGAAACATAATTAAATCAACAAATAAATTTAGTTAAGTTGGTTACTATCTACTACTTCCATATAAAAGATCTCAGGTTCAAATCTTATTACAATTATTTTTTATGTGATATCAATTTGTGAGGTGCGGATATCAATTCCAGCAGCTTAGCACTAGAAGTTAGAGATGAGTGTAGAAGTGTAGTTTATCTTAATTAAGTATAGAAAAACACTTGAGAAAATGATAAGAGTTTTGTGTTTGTTGTACTTTATATTGCATAGAATGGCGTCAATCTGACAAGGATCACATACACTATGAGCCATTTCTACCGGATTCTTGAATTTTAACAGGTATGGGTTCTTCATGTATGTGTGCTTTTATGGAATCTTGGCTATCCATGATTACAAAATTTGTTGAAATGCATGTTAGATGTCTTTTTAGAAGAAAAAAAAAATGTGAAAAAGTAATGATGTATACAACCCTAGTCATGTGTTGGTTGATGTAATTAGCATTTGATTTAAGTTGATGTTCCAACTTTTAGCACCTTTATATTATGTCTTTGCGACCTGTTTGGTAGCGGATTATAAATGACGATAATGAGAATGTATTTATATGTAAAATTGGAAGAAAAATCAATATTAATTCTTATAATGGTGCTAGCTTACTTCTAATTTATTTAATTTTCTTCACAAATATCCATTTTCATCAAGTATCACCATTCCTAATTCTAATGGATGGTAATAAAAAATATGAATAAAAAATAAACTTGGGAATAAAAATACGTTTTCCATTGGCGATGAAAGGATCATATTGTTTCATCCTTAACCAATTATATTTGTCATTACCACATTTTATTTCTAATAATCAAACAGACTCTTAGGTTTGTATTTGTCATTTTCCATTGAAAAATGAGATCCATGTTAATTAAGGGCTTGTTCTTTATCATTTTTATTTTCTAGCTTTCAGTTTTTTAATTCAAAAAATTAAAAACAATTATGTTTTTAAAGTCACGTTAATTTTAATAAGTTTGGCTAATTTTGTTTTATTCCTATGTGACATAAAACATATTACTTTCAAAAAAATAAAATTAAAAAAATAAAGTGATGCCTAATTGCCCTAAGTTATTTTTTTTTTATGATTGTGTTTAAGTTATAGATTTGTTAGAAAGTAGAGACTAAAGAGGAGTAAGTTGGTGTTTGGCAATTTACTAGTTGGGTAAACATAATTATGGGATGATAGGTCACAAATCACAAGTAAGGTTTTTTTTTTAAAATTTTTCTTTTGCTCTTTTTTTTTTTTTTTTAATAAAAAAAGTATAGCTTATAAATCGTGTTATCTCAATGATAAGCTATTGTTAGCAGTAACATCATTAGTGCATTAACACCAAACCTAATTCTTATCAATAGCTCAATTTACTAATTTTAGTAATAGCTTCACATTAATTTGTGGCACTTGACTCATTATTAGAGTTTGAGTTCTTGCCAATATGCAAGATGAAAGAACTACAACTCTAATACAATGAAAATTACTAAAACTAGTTCAGAATCCGTGCTATATATGTACTATTTTATGGAGTACTAGCCTTGTGTGCACGCTTTGCGTGCGACGATATTTTTAATGTATCTTCAAAAATCGAATGTTTTTGTTCGATAAATTGAAATATTTTCTAATTCACACTCATTCACATAATCATAAACAAACTTTCCCCTTTCATCCAGCCATTCATAATAATGAACAAAATCGGCTATCAAATTTCCAAGAAAATCAAAAAGGTAAAATTTTTATGTAACAAACTATATTAAAATGGGTGTCTATTTATAGAGAATTCAAAAATATGAAATTTTTTTATTTTTTATTTTATTTTTACGAATTGTATATTTTGTAATATTTTCATTTTAAAAATTCAAAAATTGTAATAACTTTCCTTAATAAATATGAGTGATGCTATTTTATTTTTAATAAATTTTTAAGGGGCATTATAGACTTTTCGAAGGGGGACACCATGGCTCCCCCCTTGGCTTATATAATAGAGATTAAATAAAACAATTACATTATTTATGTTACTTTTTATTTTAGTTTAAAGTTTAATTTAAATTGTAAATTGTAGATAATTCCGTTTATCTACTGTTTGCCATTGTTTTTTTTATAATAATTTAAATTTCTTATTGCTAAAAGATAGAATAGTTAGTCATCTTCTCTTTTAATATAGATTTTTATTTAAAAATAATAATGCAATTAAAATTACTAAAAAAATACAGATTATTGTTAAAAAAAAATAATTGTTTCTTGGCCAATAATAGCAAGTCTGAAGTTTTCACTGCTTGTATGACTAACTCTGAGGTGGAGAGCCTATGCCATATTATAGGGTTCTCAAAGGGTTCATGGCCCTTTAGATACCTTGGTGCCCCCATTTGTAGCAAGCAGATCTCTAGGGAGGACTGTGTTGCACTGGTTGGTAGAATGACTTCCAGGATCAGATCTTGGCAAGCAAGACATCTCTCCTTTGCTGGTAGGCTTCAACTGGTGAATTCTGTTCTCATGAGCATTTCCTCTTATTGGATGCAAATCTTCATTTTGCCTAAATCTGTTTTAAAGGAGGTGAATTCCTTATGTAGGAAATTTTTATGGGAGGGGCATGTTAATGGGAGCAAGAAAGGCTATGTTAGCTGGAGTAAAATTTGTAGACCTAAGGCCTTAGGGGGCTTAGGCATAAGGGATATTAACCTATGGAATACCTTGGCAATTGGGAAGATCATTTAGCAAATAGCCAATAAGAAAGACACCTTATGGGTCAAATGTGTTCATGCTGTATATATAAAAAGCAAGGACTAGTGGGCTTACAAGAACTCCACTTATGCTAGCTGGATCTGGAGATGTATAGTTCAAAGCAAGGAGAAACTTCAGATGTTGGACATTGGCAGGTGGTGGCCTTCAGGGGATCAGAGGTACTCTATTGCTAGAAACTACAAATATTTGCAAAAGAGGGAGAGAGGAGTGCAATGGGATAAGGTCATTTGGAATAGAACATCCCTCCCAAAGCACTCATTTGTGTGGTGGCTTGCTAAATGTCAAAGACTGCAGGTCAAGCAGAGGTTGCACAGATTTGGTATTTGCAGTGATGATCTCTGTAGCTGCTGTGGGGCAATGACATAAACTCATGATCATATTCTCTTTGCCTGCAGAGTAGCTACTCAAGTTTGGACATAGATAGAGACTTGGCTGGGGCTGAAGCTTCGCAGAGACAGTATGGATGTGTTGATTTGGTGGTGTTGTAGAGGCAGGGGGCTGACTAAAGTCCAGAACAAAGTTGTTAAAGCTATTTGTGCTGCCACTATTTGCAACCTTTGGAGGAATAAAAATGATATTTTGTGGAATAACACTAATTGTAATGTAGACACAATTGTCCATAGGATTAAGAATGTTATAGCTCAAAGGTGTAAAATTGTGAATACATACAAAACACCAACTATAGACAAAAATTGGTTGTATAGGGTGATCATTACTGATGATCTAGCTAGTGATGAGTGACTTACTGGTTTAGGATGAGCCTACCTAGTAGGGTTGTCCTTGCCAGTGATGTCCTAGGATGTATTTGTTTGGTTCTTTTTGGTAATACAATTCTTTACATTTTACCAAAAAAAAAAGTTTTTTTTCCTAAAAGATGATAAGTGGCAATGAAAAAAAAATCTTGGACCACTTGGGTTTTTTTCTTTCAACTCAATAATTTTTCACAAGCTTTTCCCTTTCCATCTTTTCCTCCAGACTTTATTTTCAACTCTCTCTCCTCAGATTCCCCTCCAACTTTCACCTAAGGACAAAATGGAGACACTTTGGACAACACACACAGTCCCTTTCCACCTGTACCACAAGTTACAACTGGGCATGAGCTTATTCCCACCCTCACTGATTTGGATATTATTACTTCTATAAATGGAGCCATCAACAATGAACTTCTCTTTGCAGCTCCAACACCACAAACCCCTATCCCTGATGATATTCAAACTATCCCCACTTTAAGCTCTTTTGACTTGTCGGGATTCTACCATCGGCTTGCGTACGGAAGATCACCTACCAACCACCTTCCGAAGTCCCCAGGTACACCTCTATTTGACTTTGCTTCGGGTAGTTCCAGCTCTTACTACTCACCAATTCCTGGGCTCCCTCAAGCTGAATTTTCTCAACTGAGTCTCAACTTTGCAATCCTACAAAATCTTGTGCCTAATTTCTCTACTTACCAAGCTCAGGCTCTGTGGGAACTCGAAAATCTAATGGCCCATTCAGCCAAGTCTTTGCTCTGGCCCTCCAATTTTGTGAATGGTAAAATGGAGGAATTAGTAAAATGTTTAGAGGATGGTGCTACCAAGACTGAGTCAGAAAAAGCCAGTACAAAGGTGGAAAATGTCCTACAGCTTAATGTCAACCATGATATGGGCCTGGGAAAAAATGGGGTTGATTTAAACTCAATAGCTGAAGGTCCGAAAATATCTGAGTCTGGGATTGGAGGGGTGGGTGGAAGCACTGGGATGCAGTTTTGAATTAAAGATAAGGAAAAAATGAATTATGACCAAAATGGTGTCTTACAGAAGGAATGTGGGAAGAAGAGGAAGTCTGAACTTGATCAGGCTAAAGCAAGGCCCAAGAAGAAGAAAAAGACGACTTATGACCTTTGGGTTGAGGGGGCCCAGGAACAACTACAAGATCTGGCCAACACTTTTGAAGCCATGGCGGATGGTATACTGAAAAATATGAAAGATCAAATTGCTTCGGATATTGAAAAGGCTGAGCTGAAGTTAGCGGAAATGATCAGGACAGGGGAGATGGCAATTAAGAAGGAACAGGAAATTGCGACCATTAAGTTGCGTGTCTTGCAAGAAGAAATTCGGAAGGACTTTTCTCTGAGCTTGGGGGCTGGGCGGACACAACCCAAGGTTAATAAATGAAGATGCTTTCATGGATTGCAGGGGATTAGCTTCGACGGACACCCCTACAATTCCTTTCTTAATATGGCTTGTTCGTCATTTCCGGCCTCATGTGCTTTTTCTAATGGAAACTCATCTCCATAATGATGCAATAGCTAATTTATGTTATGTACTTTGTTTTAGTGCTTTTGATGTAGTATCTCCTAGCCATGGCTCTGGAGGCCTTGCTTTATTTTGGTCTAGTAGTATTAGTATCTCAGTTAGTTCTAAGGCAGCTAATTTCTTTTGGTGCATTGTCAATGATGTAAGCAACTATGAAATCTTGCAGTGGAATTGTCTTTTTTTGTATGGGTCGCCGTATTTAGAGTCTAGGAGTCATGTTTGGGATCAAACCTCATCTTTATTTGCGAACTGTCCTGCCCCTGTTTTAATTATGGGTGATTTAAACCAACTGGATTCCAATTCCCAGAAGCTTGGAGGTTCACTGGCCATTCCAGGGAAGAACTCTTTTCTCGAATGGAAGTGGTCACATAATCTTTGCGACATTCCATTCTGTGGACCCATCTTCACTTGGTGCAATAATAGGAGTGGGGCTGATCGTATCTATGAACAGTTAGACCGCGTGCTTGCTTCATCACAATGGGTGGATTATTTGCCTAATGCTTTGGTAATTAATCTTCCAATAATAGTGTCTGACCACGCTCCAATCTTGCTTGACACCACTCATAACAATGCTAAACGAAAATCAACTATCAAAATTGAAAATTGGTGTCTCCATTTGCCAGAAGCGCAAGAGCTCATAAAAAATTCATGGATTACTCCTCAGGGGGGATCCCCTCTTTCTCAATGCTGGAATAAACTCAAACTCACTAGATTCAAACTTTTCAAATGGTGCAAGGATTACCAGCAAGCCCACCACCTCATCTGGGAACAGGTTATTTAGAAATGTACGGTAAGCCAGCTCGATGTACTAACCAATGGCAATGGCCAGGAGGAAAAAAAATTAGATCTGACGGTCTTCAGCAAGCCTTTGTTAAACTTAGTTACTGGAAACAAAGAGCAAAATCAAGAAGGTTGGAAATGGGGGATTCCAACACGGCGTACTTTTTCAGAAAGACTAAAGCTCGCCAACGGCGGAATGAAATTCTCACACTCCAAGACACAAATGATCAGTGGGTTTCCACGAAAGAAGAACTTCATGGGCTTATGATCAACCATTTCAAAAATATTTTTGCAGGAAGGGTGGAGGATACAGATGAGCCTTGCGATCCGGATGGTCTTGGGGTACTTCCCCATCGTCTAACTCTTGAACATCTGACCACCCTCAACCAAGCATTCTCTGATGAAGAAATTCGGGTAGCAGTTTTCCAGCTAGGAGGTCAGAAATCACCAGGCCCGGATGGTGCCCCGGCGGCTTTTTATCAGTCCCAATGGGATGTTGTTGGAAAAACTGTAACCCAAGCCGTCCAGTATCTCTTTAACTATGGCTACTTACTCAAACAATGGAATTATACGCATATAGCTCTCATCCCAAAGGTTGACCATCCCACTAAGCCGGAGCACTTCAGGCCCATCAGTCTTTGTAATGTGTTTTACAAAATTATTTCAAAAGTTCTCACCAACAGGCTCAAGATTATTCTTCCAGATCTTATTGGAGAAGCCGAGAGTGCATTTGTAAAAGGTCGACAAATTTCTGATAATTGCTTGCTTGGACATGAAGTCCTCCATTTTGTCAAAAATCGAAAGAAAGGGAAATTTGCAACAGCTATTCTAAAAATTGATTTTAACAAAGCCTACGACAGGGTAAGTTGGTCCTTTCTCCGATGGGTTCTTTCCAGCATGGGTTTCCCGTCAAGGTGGGTTCACTGGATCATGGAATGTGTAACTTCGGTTTCTTTCGCTTTGGTCATTAATGGGGAAGCAACCCAAGGGTTTAAACCTCATTGTGGACTACGCCAAGGGGACCCGCTCTCCCCGTATCTATTCATTATGGTAATGGAGATCCTCTCCAGAATGATTTCTCGAGCTGTAGACCAAAAAGCAATTGAGGGAGTACGTGTGTGCTGTGCAACCCCCTTGGTTTCACACCTGTTCTTTGCAGATGACGATCTCTTCTGCTTCAGAGCTATTAGGTCCTCCTGCACCTCCTTATCTCAGATCCTACGCAACTTTTGCGCTGTCTCGGAGGGTATGATTAACCTTAACAAATCCTCCATACTTTTTTCCCCCAACACTTCGGAAGCGACCAAAGATGAGTGTAAGTCCCTCTTCCAGATATCTGCTCAACTCCAGCTTGACTCTTATCTTGGGTGTAATATTGATGTGGATGGACGCAGACTTCATAGTTTTAAGGATATTTTGGAAAAGGTGAGGCGGCGACTTGAATCTTGGGAGGCGATCTCCCTCTCTCCTGCAGGTAGACTTGTGCTAGTTAATGTTGTGCTGGCTTCCCTAAGCACTCACATCCTTGCAATTTTCCTTCTGCCGAAGTATTTAACCAGGAAAATCAACTCACTCCTTTGCAAATTCTGGTGGAAAGGGCCTAGTCTATCCAAACCCATCTACTGGGCAAGCAATGGCCTGATTCAGCAACCAAAAGGGGAGGGTGGTCTAGGCATTAGGAATATGTGGGCTTATAACACAGCATTGTTGGCCAAACAGGCTTTTCGTGTTCACAATGAACCCTCTCGTCTGCTCAAAGCTCGATATAAAAAGTCTCCTGTCGAGTTTGGGGTTGCTAATCAAGTTCCGCCTATAGCTTCGTGGGGGTTCAGGGGTCTTTGTCGGGCTGCTCAGCAGTGCAGAGAGGGCTTTGGAATCTCAGTTTCCAAGTGCTCTAAAGCAAGCGTCACAAAAAGTCGGTGGATGTATGGAAGGAGGCCTGATTTGCGGCCATCACATAACATCTCTGATGAGATGAGAGTGTCCAACCTTATCAGGCAACAAAATGGCCAATGGGATGCTCTTTTTATATGGCAGAATTTCACCTCGTTCTCAGCAAAACAGATTCTTTCCATGCACATCCCGGAAAATGAGCAGGAGGATACATTGTACTGGACTCACCACCCTTCAGGCGCGATTACCACAAAATCTGCTTACTGGTATTTAGTGCACGAGACCACTCCTATTTGCTCGACAAACCTTACAAAGAAGATCTGGAGTATTCTGTGGAGAATCAATATCTGGCCAAAATGCAAGCTGTTTCTCTGGAAAATTCTGCACAATATCTTACCAGTAAAAGTTAACCTCAATCGACGCCATATTTGGGTGGAACCACGTTGTCCCTCATGCGGTCAGGAAGATGAATCTGTTTGCCACCTTCTCCGGGACTGTTGGGTAGCAAAGCGAATCTGGAGCTCTTCCACTCTGGGAATCAGACTTGAAACAATTCAGCACACCACAATTCAGCAGCGGATCATCAATTTTCTTATGTACTTTATGCAGGAATACGGGATATCTAGCCCGAGAATCATAGAGTTCCTGCTCATTCTGTGGTCACTCTGGATTCACAGAAATGACCTCATTTTTCGCAACGGTGATAGGAACCCAGCATGTATTATGGAAAATCTCAACCATCTACGGATAGATCATTCTATGACATGCCCACCTAGTTCCTGCCCTAAGGTTCCTGGTAGCCCGTCCCTTAATGGTCGTTGCTCGGTGTCCCATGGACGTCCTCCAGATGGTCAGACTCACTTTGTTTATGTGGATGGAGCCTGGAAAAAGAGACGTGATGATAGCATGGCAGCAGGGATAGGATGGGTTATTCAAGCTGGAGGCCGAATTGTCCACCAGGGTGGCAAGAGTGTCAATGCCATTTCCTCACTTTAGGCGGAAGGCCTAGCGGTACTTCAAGGTTTACGGAAGGCTAAGTATCACGGTATCAACAATGTTATTCTGTTCTCTGACAGTATGCAGGTCATCCAAGCACTTCGAGGACAAGGGCCAGGACCCCCCGGAGCTTATCTCTACCCTAGTATCCGTTAACGCTTTAATATTTAGTTTTAACTACTGTAAAATAATGTTTGTTCCTAGGGATACCGTATTACCAGCCCATTCTCTAGCCACTAATGCTAGGGAGGAAAGACTGGTGTAAATCCCTCGTGTTTGTCTTGCTTGTTTGTGTTTTTCTTGCGGTCAAAAAAAAAATGAAAAAAAATCAGAATGATTGTTACTTTAGTAGTAAGTAGACTAAGAGAAAAAATATGCTTGAAGTCCCCTTGTGGGGGTATGTGATACTCCAATTAGATAGTCGTATCCGTGTCGGATACCGATACTTCACAGATACCTGATACTTCACTCTAATTTTTTATTATATTTTAAATATTATTTTACCTTCTTTTAGTTAAATTTTCCGTCTTTCTATTATTCTTTGAAAAGGGCTTTATTATTTTAATTGATTATTTGTTTTTTCACAGATATAATTCCAAGTTACATTAAACATTTTCATAAATTTTTATATTTTTATATAGTTATGCATTATTATCTTATTCATACCTGTATCCTTACTTTTAAAAATGACATATTACGTACCCGTTTTGTACTCGTTCTCGAACCATTACCCGTATCCATGCGAGTGGCAACCCAGATTGCCTCCTTTATAGTTAGCAAGACCCAAAGTTTAATACCCTCCAATCCTCCATTGCCTTTGTCAGAAGCCCAACCTTCAATCTCGCTACTGAATAGTGAATACTCCATCAACTGTGCTAAAGCTCTAGGTTTACAACAAGTGTTGCTTCCCCAAACTCGTTCCGAAGGAGCCTCGGATTTTTTTGCTTAGCATGTTCTGTAATCATGTAATGAGTTAAATTATTGTGCAAAATCAACTAATTAAGCTAACACAACTTCAATTATTCTAATTACATTGTAATTACATATTCATTTAAAATTTCTTAGTATGGGGCGGGCCATGGCCTAGAGACGCCTAGGCCTAGATCGATCCACCCCTGAACGTAACTATAGTGTAGACCAGTTGTTGAGGTTGAGAGGATCAGAGTCACTAATTTTAATGCTTAGACTAGTCTAGAAAGATGGAAGGAGTAAAAAGCTCTTTTTTGGGGTGTTTAGGCTTTGGGTTTTAATTTGCACCATGTATGCTTTGGAAGAATTTTCTTTTATACATAATTTTATTAGTTGCATAATTTTATATATTCAAATCATACCACTTTAGAACAATTTATTTTTGGATAATTTTGAATAAAGATTTTATTTGGACCATCATGCTTCAAATTCAAATTCAAATCGGGATAATTTCGGATCGTGTTCTCTGATCGAAATTAGGTTGGTTAATTTCGGATAGGATAATTTCGGATATAGTCGAACCAAAATGGTTAATAGCTTAGATAAGATTTTTTTTCAATCACTATTTTCTTTTGGTTTGATAGTCATAGATCTTAATAGTTATGTATGTTCAATTAGTATATTTAATATTTGTATGTGTTATCAGTTTCATTGTTGACTTATTGCACGTTTAAAAAATCATATACTTCCTCCGTAATGAATTAATTTCACCTCTTGTTTTTTCACGCATTTTGAGTAAGCGATTTAAGGGTGTAAATGACCAAATTAATCAAAATGATTTTGATATTAGTAAGTTATAATCACATTCTTGCTTGTACTAAAACTATTTTGATTAATTCTTTCGTTTACACCTTTAAATCGCTTCCTCAAAATGCGTGGAAAAAACGGTGAAATTAATTCGTTACGGAAGGAGTACTATGTATTAAAAGTTATTAAAGTATTAGTATATGTAATTTAATGGGCCAGTACTATTATATTCATAATGTATTAATTGTTACACATTGTATTGTGTAGCGAATAATTTCAATATCAACTAAGTGCTCAATTTGGCTGATATAACAATATTATGAGCTGAAATATAACAAAAACAAACTAAAACCAACTGAAAAAACAAACTTTCAAGTGAGAGGTAGGCGTAACGAGCACTGAAAAAGCGAAGGCCAACACTTGTAGATGTGATCGAGCTAAGGGATCAAAGATGAATGATCTTGGGAGCCTAGAAGATCTTCAAACTGACGATGGAACCATAGAACCATTTGTGAACCATTAAGGTCACACAAAAATTGCATCCCCTCAAAGAGGAAACACAAATAATTAGAGGTGGAGGTCGAAACTTACCCCCAAAACAATTGGAAAGCCTCCCACGAGATAGCAATTTGTGGGGTGATAACTCTAATATAGTTAACACCAAAACAACACCTAAACTTGAAGCCCAAAAACCACCCCGAAAGAACTTACAACACCCATGCAAGCAAAGCAAGAGAATAAACCCAAAAGGGAGATAACGATAAGATCTCTGCCTTCTCTTATAATCAAGCAATCATGAAAAAGAAGACTTGAGAAACACCAACAAAACACACCCAAAGGGACAAACAAAGTATGTTAAACAACACCTCAACTCAAAAAGAAGAAGAGGAAATAAACCCAAATCGAAACCAATAAACCTTAACTCTAACTTCACCTTTACCGACGAGGAGGCCAACACGAGGTCCACAAGACGACGGTAATTAACCACTGAAATCGATCAAACCAACGGCGACAAGGCATACCCAAAAAGAGATCTATGAAACCCTAACCCTACCTTCACCTAACATCCATTAACAAGCTCCTTCATTAAAACCCATAGAATAGGCGGTAGGATTAGCCCAAGACCCTTGAAACGACGTCATCGTCACAATCTTCTCCTCCGTTGAAGCAAAACCTCCTTAAGGCATGGTAAGAAAAAGAAACCGGAAAAAAAAGGGGAAAAGAAGACAAAGGAGACTCGCTGCACTGGAGAACACCCACCGGATGCTTGTGCAGCGCCGGAACTCCAGCGAGCTCCTAGGTTTTACAAAGTTTGAAGGGTTTTTAAAGTCTTAAGAGAGAAGGTAGGGAGCTGGACTAAAAGGTAGTTCGAAAATTTCAGCACCTATTCTTGAAATGATATACTCTCTTCCTTCTTCAACATTTTGTACATTTTTTTTATTTGGGTAAAAAACTATGAGTAATGTATTATAATTAGAGATCAAAAAGCAAACATTATTAAATAGCAACTCAATTTCAATCAATGTTTTAATTGATCCTGAAATTTTAGCACCTACTCAAAGTAACGAATATATATACGTTGCCAAAGAGCCTTAATAAGTCAAGGGTTCGAGTATGGGTAAGAAGAACAGAGATGAAGTAGAGGACAACATAAGAGGAATGGCTTTTTTTTCCCTTTCTATCAAAAATATATACATAAACAAAACAATAAATCATTTATAAATACTTGTTTATTTTTTAAGAGATAAGTTGGGCATTATAAATATAATTTCTAAGGATAATTTAGTTATATTTTTTTAATATATAAACATGTTTCTTTCACTAAATTGTTTAATGATTATTTATGATGTGCAACAGGATGCTGAAGTAATTTAAGTCAAAAAATTTGGTTGCTTTGAAATACAGTAATTTTTATGTTCACACTAATTTTGATATGAGGAAATAGAGAACTTTTTGGTCAAAATGTTCGATTATTTAAAAGTATAGTACACACTAATTTCAAGATACAAAATGTCCAACACACATTTGGCACAAAACCTACTCTAATACGGAGTAATTGATATTTAACTTAACATTTGGTGAAATTTACTCTTCATAACTAAAATTATATTAAAAATTATTTTCTAAATTCAAACACCATTCATATACTACAATATACAGTCATCTTCTTTCAACCTTATGGTAAAAAACAAATTACTCAATTTTTCTTTTAGATTTTAGGCCCTGTTCTTTTGGACTTAAAAGCTACAGTAATCAGATCAGATCAGTCAAACTCAAATCAGATCAGATCAGATCAGATTAGATCAGACATTATTACTCTTTATTATTATTATTATTATTATTACACTACAAGAAACACACAAAAAGAGGGCAACTTATCATGATTAAAGAGGGCAATATGAGTATTGTTTTACTTAATGATGCCTACAAGGGCAATTATTTTTGCACTCATTGATATTAACAATGAAGACAATATGATTATTTTGCCCTCTTAGACTTTTGAAACTTTGCCCTATTTGACAATAAATAAAGTGTTTAAATCAAGGAAAACAAAATGTATTGTCTTTGTTGATCATCAATGGAGGCAATTTTGTTTGCCCTTTTTGAATTGAATCAAAGAGGGCAAACACATCTAAAATTTTTCTTTAAAACCTAATACAACGGGGTTACAAGGGCAACATGAGATCAATCCTAAAATCGTCATTATAACCTAAGGAGACAAATTTTGTATCAAATAGGGCAATTTTAATTGTCCTTCTTGAACACATTTTTTGTAGTGTTATTATTATTATTATTATTATTATTATTATTATTATTATTATTATTATTATTATTATTATTATTATTATTATTATTATTATTATTATTATTATTATTATTATTATTATTATTATTATTATTATTATTATTCGGGGACGATTTTCGGGACGGCTTTTTCGACAATGGTTTTCGGACTGACTTTTCTGGCGGTGATTATTCGGCCGACTTTTCCAGCGAAAATTTTCAGGCCAAGTTTTTCGGCGACGGTTTTCGGGATGACTTTTCCGACGACGGTTTTCGGACTGAATTTTCCGGCGGTGATTATTCGGCCGACTTTTTCGGCGACGGTTTTCGGACTGACTTTCCGACGATGATCATTCGGCCAACTTTTCCAGAGACAGTTTTCAGGCCGAGTTTTTCGGCGACGGTTTCGGAATGACTTTTCCGGCGGTGATTATTCGGTCGACTTTTTCGGTGACGGTTTGGTCAAATTTTTCGGCGGTGATTATTACTACTACTACTACCATTATTATTAGTAGTAGTAGTAGTAGTATTATTAGTATTAATATTATTATTTGAAGTTTTGGAGTGAGATTGAATGAAGAGGTGAAATGAAATGGGCTATCATAATAATAATTATAATATTAATAATTATATTAATTATTAATAATAATTATTATTATTATTATTATCTTAGTAAATATAATCATGTATTACATTTCTCATTAAAAAAATAAGTATTACAATTATAAAAATTAAAATAAAAAAAACAAATAAAAATAAATAAATAAATAAAAATAAAAATAAAAATAAAAAATAAAAAATAAAAAATAAAAATAATAATAAAAATAAAAATAAAAATAAAAATAAAAATAAAAATAAAAAATAAAAAAATAATAAAAATAAAAATAAAAATAAAAAATAAAAATAAAAATAAAAATAAAAATAAAAATAAAAATAAAAAATAAAAAATAAAAATAATTCAAATCAGATCAGATCAGACAAACTCAAATCAGATCAGTTCTAAAGAACATAGCCTTATTTGTTTTGATATCTATGAATTATTTTATTTTGAACACATGATCTTTTGCCTTCATTTTTAATGAAAAAAAAAAAGAACATATGTAGCATGATCATCGTAGCATTTGCCAAAAAAAATAATGGGACACATGCACTATTTCAACAAATGCTTTGTTTTTTTTTTTTTGTTTTTGATGACATTCTCTTTACACATATCTATTTCTTCTCTCTCTATCAGTTTAACACACATAACTAAATTTCTCTATAGCTTGTGCCTAGTTGTTTGTTATAAATAACTTATTAGGAAGGTAGTAATAAAGAAAGCTACTAGCCCTCCCTTTACCTTGTTGAGTTGTTGGTACAGACTTCATTTAAGATCTATTAGGTATAGCAGACATTCTATGGCCATAAAAATAGCCACCCTTAATTATTTTAGTGGATTGCTAAACGTCGCCCACAAATTACTTAAAATCGCCCACAGCTAAAGTAAAAAGACAAAATTGCCCTTGATTTAAAATACACCACAACAACTTAGCTTAAATATACAACGACGTCGGACACCAAGCCATGACCTTGACCACCACTGCCGCCACTGCCGCCGCCACCACCACCATGGTGGTGGTTAAATTTTTTTTAATAAGGAGGCGTCCAGATCAAACGCCCCAACCATGATTGAGCCAACAATATACAACGACGTCGGACACCACGCCATGACCTCGACCACCACCACCACCACCACCACCACCATGGCGATGGTGGTTAATTTTTTTTTTTAAATAAGGGGAGGGGCGTCCAGATCAGACGCCCCGACCATTTCGGGGCGTCTGATCTGGACGCCCCTCCCCTTATTTAAAAAAAAAAATTAACCACCATCGCCATGGTGGTGGTGGTGGTGGTGGTGGTCGAGGTCATGGTGTGGCGTCCGACGTCGTTGTATATTTAATCTAAGTTGTTGCGGTGTAATTTTAAATCAAGGGCAATTTTGTCTTTTTACTTTTTATCGTGGGCGATTTTAAGTAATTTGTGGGCGACGTTTAACAACTCCCTTATTTTATTATAGACATTTCCTCAATTCTTAAATACTCCTTTTGTCCACTTTTTTTTTCTCCTATTTACCACTTTCACATCTGTTAAGACACAACTTTAAACATTAATATTTTTTAACACATGTAATAAAAAAATAAATATTTAAAAGGTATATATTGAGCCTAATCACATGAGATTCATTTGACTATGCTTTTCCTTTTAAGTATAAAATGAGAGAGAGATAAAGTTATAACGTAAACCTAAGCTAGCAGCATTTCAAATAATAATAAAAAAAGGATGAAGGGAGTATTTACAAAAAATCTCTATATATAGAAATATATAGGAATTATGTTTGTCTAGTTTATTAGGGACTAAGTATACCTAGGCAAATCGGTTGATCAAGTCGGTTTCGGTTGGTAAAAAACAAGTTTCGGTCATAATGATTTTCGAGTTCCAAATCTAGTTTTAGGTTATTTAACGAGTTTTAGGTTCATATTTATTGTTCATGACCCACTTTTTTAAGTCGATTTTTGGATGACCAATAAGTCCGGTTTATTTTTGCCACGTCTAGGACTAAAGTATGTTTTTAAATCATTTGAGTGTTTGTTTTGCCACAGGAAAAAAAGGGCTTATCCATTTTCAGTGTAAATGGCTCACTACCTACCACGTTACCCGCCTTAATTTTTCCCGTGTTTCTGTTACCTTTTCTTGCTGCTGCAACTTGCAACTTCACTGCAACTCTGTAACTACCTCACACTTCAGGTTCTCTCTATCTCTCCTTTCTTGTTCATCTTTTGATTCTTGCTTTAATCTATTCTTCAAATCTAGTGTTTTTTTAAAATCAATTTTGGACTCTGAATTATCGAATTTATCCAAATACTTATCATCTTGTTGGAAAATAGAAATTGATTATGGGTTTTATGTTTTCCCTCCAAATTTGTGCTGCTTAGTTAGTAATTGTTCTTTGTTTTTGTTCAATTTGTCGTTGTGATTACTCATGAAAACCCTAATCTTACCTTCGTTTCTACTTTTATGTTCTGAAGTTTAGAATTTCCCTTTTAACAGTTATGAATTTGAGGGTTTAATTCAATGACAATAATAAGAATCTAATTATCCTGTTTAGGTGGGAGACAGTTGATTTGCTGAGAAAATTTTGTTAGGGTTTACTTAACGGCCTCAAAAACGTGCTGCTGCCTGGGTTTACATTTTACAAGCTTTGACAAATTTGAGATATGGGATTTTGCATTTAAGCTGAATTTTTGTGATATTTTATCTGTGATAAAACAAAAATCATGGCATTGGCTGCTCGATCGATATGTTTATCCTACGACGATAATGCTGGCGTTTGCAACAATATATCACACCGGAATTTGAAGAGTTGGGTTCAATTAAGGAACCCTTTTCCTTTCCAAGGTGATTGCAGAATGAAAATAAGGTTCAATGAGAGAAAGTTATCATATACTAAGCTTATTGTAGCTACTGAAAAATTCTGTCATTCGAAGTCAGCTAAATCAGGTTTGATTTCATGTGGGTGGGAGGTGAATGCCACCAAGATAGTTGCCAACACCGTCATACCTAAGGTACCTAATGCAGTATGTGAATAGGTTATGGCACTATGGCTTCATCTATGGTATATGAGACTGGCTAATTCTAATGGGTTCTCTTTGAATCTTTATCAGAGATGGAATATGTTTAAATTGAAGATCGTAGAAGTGACGGCTGCAGTGGCGTGCACGTTTTTGGTCATGTCTTCTGCTCAAGCTGTTGATGCTCTTAAAACTTGTAGCTGTTTACTGAAAGAATGCAGGTAAACAATGTTGAATTACTTCTTTGTTGTTTCTGAAAGTAGATAATATCCTTTGAAATGATTTGTTCTGTGAGAAGTGAGAACTGAATTTGTCATATGCCAGTATTTGTCAAAAACAGGTAGGGTTTGCATGCCAGTATTAGCATGCAGCTATGGAATTAACAATTAACATAGCCATAAACAATGAGGAACCTTTCTAAGGGAAAAAAATGGCTCAGATGGGATAAAGGGTCATGTTTTTTAAATACTGAGGCTTTGTTTATAAAACTGTACATCTTACTGCTGGGCATGGTTTATAATTGTCTGACTTGCTAAATATTCTACGTAGAGTTGAACTTGCCAAGTGCATTGCAAATCCATCATGTGCAGCCAATGTTGCTTGTTTGCAGACCTGCAATGGGAGGCCGGATGAAACTGAGTGCCAAGTAAGTTCATAATTTCATCTATTGGTTAGAATCTAGCCCACTCACAGTTCAAAATCAATAGATTTCACTCAAACTTATTTGTGCTTATTAGATCAAATGTGGGGACTTGTTTGCGAACAAAGTCGTAGATGAGTTCAACGAGTGTGCAGTCTCTCGAAAGAAATGTGTGCCTCAGAAGTCTGATCTTGGAGAATTTCCTGTTCCTGATGCTGGCGTGCTTGTTAAGAGTTTCAACCTTGAAGATTTCACCGGGAAGTGGTTTATAACTAGTGGTTTGAATCCCACATTTGATGCCTTTGATTGCCAGTTACATAAGTTCCATGTTGAAAATGGAAAACTTATTGGAGACTTGTCTTGGCGAATAAAAACTCCAGATGATGGGTTTTTCACTCGTTCTGCTGAGCAGAGATTCGTGCAAGATCCCTCCCAACCCGGGATATTGTATAATCATGACAATGAATATCTTCATTATCAAGATGACTGGTAATTTTTCTACTGCCTGGTTTGCCTCTCCCAAAGTTATATGGCTGTTGACTTGTTTTTCTTATGTGCTTAAACATTATAAGAATCATGCATGATCTTTGAGTCTGATGCTCATGCCATAGTCCAATAACCATATGTGCCCTTCATATCATTATCTTAGTTACGTTTGGAATGTTGTGCGGTTATTAAAGAATTATAGAAAGTGGGAGATAAAAAGAAAAGTAATTGAAAGAGAGAGAAACATGTCAAGGAAAAGAGAGGGAAAATAAAATAACGATGGCAGGATAGGAGAGAGAATAAATAAAATATTGAGAATTTGGTAGGTTTTAGTATAAGAAAGGATTGTGATGAAAAAAAGTGATAAATTTTTAGGTAAAAAATCCAAAAAAGAAAAATATTCTAAATGGGTAGAACATTTTGTGATACTTAGAACTGAGATGTAACCAACAATAAAATGTTATACTATACCCCTTGCTTCGGGGTGAAAGGGGAGGGTGTTGCATATTTCCCAATGACCCCGAGTGTGGAGAGGAAAAATAATTCAGGGGCCATGTGATAAAGAGGGAGATAGAGTGAATCGGTGAATTCGTTCAGTAGACATAGTAATCTTGCAATAATTTTGAAACCTCCAAAAAAAGAGACATGTTGCAAACGAAAATAAATGATGTATTTATAAACTGTGAATTACCTCCAAGAAAAAATTGTCTTTCTTTCCTTGTTATGCTGCTAAGAAAGTAAATGAAGATTGTCAATGAAGGTCGCATGAGGCCAACATTCGTCCTATGATGAAAGTGAACTGACAGGAAGATTTGTTCTTCATCATGTAGGTACATCCTATCGTCTAAGATAGAAAATCAACCAGATGACTACGTATTTGTATATTACAGAGGTAGAAATGATGCTTGGGATGGATATGGTGGCTCAGTTATATACACAAGAAGTGCAACTTTACCTGAAACCATTATACCTGAACTTGAGAGAGCAGCTCAAAGTGTAGGACGAGACTTCAGTACATTCATTCGAACAGACAATACTTGTGGGCCTGAACCTCCGCTCGCTGAGAGGCTAGAGAAGAAGGTGGAGGAAGGAGAAAGAAGTATCATACGAGAAGTAGAGGAGTTAGAAGGAGAGGTGGCAAAGGTTGGGAAGACTGAGATGACATTGTTTCAAAGGCTAGCAGAAGGTTTTAAAGAGCTTCAAAAAGATGAGGAGTACTTCCTTAAAGAATTAAGTAAGGAGGAGAAGGAAGTATTAGATGAGTTACAAATGGAGGCGGGCGAGGTGGAGAAACTCTTTGGGCGAGCTTTGCCCATAAGAAAGCTACGGTAGCATTTGAGGCAAAGGTAACATGTCAAATTAGTTCGTCGTTGTTGGAAATGTATTTACTTGAAGAAAAAGTTAATTATATTTTCCTGGATCTCTTGTTCACATACATTTTTTTAGATAATGAAGGCCCAGATTCTTCTGTGTATAATGAGATTCTTGATGTATGCTTTGTCAAAAGTTCAAAAGAAATTCAATGTCAGAGTTCACAGGATGAAAAAATGAAGGGGGGATTTGAAAATTTCAATGCTTTATGCTTTGTTTCATACCCAAAAGAAAATTTTACTAAAATCAAGGAACTTACTTAAGTTATACATTCTGATACCGAACTTACGTTGTGTTCATTTGGACTTAATGTAAGACAAATTCAGTTTACTTCAGCTCTCGTTGAGTCTAGAGTCCTGCTTAATTCAATTTAATTCAGTTCAATTTAGATTAATCCAATCCAAAAGAATGACCTTGATTTATTAGCAGCCAGACATAGAGGATATGGTAGTAGCTTGGTGGTAAGCTACTCCATCTCTTACTCAAATGGTGAGGGATCAAACCTCACTACTTACATAAGGACTATTGATCCCCCTCCTTATTGTAAGAGATTATTAGTTGTAAACTTGTACGGGTTAGTAACCATTAACAGTTATTGGGTTAGTAGGCTTTCCTTTTCAAAAGAAATAAAAAATAAAGCTGCCGGAAATAAGATGTCTGTTTTCTATAAACAGGCCAGATGAGTATGAGAAAATGGGCTTGATTAATTCAACAGCTGAAAACTCATCCAAAAATACAGCTTCAGGATTCACAACACTACAGCTGATGTGCAGAGCACTAAAATGTGGTGGATATATAAATACAAATGTTTACACAATTCTCATTATGCTCACTGCAACACCTTCTGTTTACAAGTTTTGCACAACTCCAGTATATAAAAAAAAGGGGGCCAATGCCAAATAAATTTGATTACAAAATACAATGTTTTCCAAAGAACTAGAAGTAAAAGGTGTCATATTGAACAAACAAATACAACTTGCAAGGAAACTAGGTAAAAAAATTTAAAAAAATCTTGCAACCAGGATCTGGCAGTTACCCCTCACACTTAACTCAATAGCATGATGACATTTTCCTCAATGCTTATTGCAGAGGAATATAACATGACAAATGAGAGGAAGGAGGCCAATAAGCTGCTAACAAAAATGTTTCTTTTTTTAGAAAAAAAAATCCTATGTTCAATCATGCTTTTAAAAAAGGTGGACAATCATAATAAAGCCCTCCTCTTGGATATCACCTAGTTTTAAGATGCCGTAATATTGGACCGTCTTTTTTAGGCTGTTCAAAAACTCGATGGTTAACATCGTTTTTAGTGCTGCTACTAATGTCTTCTTGCTGGTCTTCATTATTCTGAGGAGTGTCATTCTCATGCCCTAGGGGCTCCTTCTCATCATCAGAATCACTGCTGCTCTCTGAACTCGAAGAGCTTGAACTCTGTTGCTGTCTAGCATCTGTTGCAGCAGGAACTACTGTCTGATTTTCACTATCTTTATTACTATTATTATTTTGAATACTGTTATCTGCACTGCTATCTTCTCCCTTTGTTTTTATAGTTCCATTCTTTTTCCCGCTTAAAGTTGGTTCCTTAAAAGTTACAACTGGCTTTCTTCTACGAGAACCAGCATCTTTTCTAGGAGAAGATCTCCTGCTGCTTCCATGTTCCGGCGATTTATTTCCAGCATCAGATTGCATGCTGCTGTCATTACTTTTGGCTGAGTATAAACTTTCATTAGCAATGGAATCTACTGATCTTTCAGGATAATCAAGCTCTCTTGTTTCAGCATCATCATAATTGGTATCTTCACCTCCACTATCAGAGTCTGATGAGTAGCTGATTCTTTCCTCTGAATTATCAGAACTGTGTCTTCTATCCGAGTCTTGTCGTTCACTTTCTATCCCTGAATATTGACTACTACCATTTGTCTCGGTTGTTGCATCATGCCTGGAACTTCCTTCGTTTGGTTGATCAGAAACACTCTCATCATCTTCACTCTCTGAACTCTCACCATCTCCACTGCTTCTATCATCATAACGTGAACTACCTTGTTCTGACTGAGGTGCTTCAGTCGGGCTAGTCTCTGTTTCGTACTGCATTTTTTGCTCTGATGGTGGGGAGTGAGTTGTTGATGATGGGGTTGAAGCAGGAGCAGATATTGGTTGAGGTATCGCAAGGAAGCTAAGAGCAGCAACAACATCACTGATTAAGGGCCGGACAGATGGTTCTTCTTGAAGGCACATTGCACAGATACCAACAGCTTGGTTTAGACTTGTCACTGGAAATTCACTCTTCAGTTTTGGATCTGCCAACTCTGGAAATCGTTTAGGCTCCCTGAATATCGGTTGTGCCTGATAACAAGTTACATGTTAGGACAGGGACTGAGTTTGTCACCCAAAAACAGTTGCAAATTGTGTTGTTCGCAGGTACACTTTTGAGTTTTGATAATGTGATACCCCAAAGGTGTTTCTTGTCAGACCGTCAGACGGGATGACTTGTTAAAAAAAATAATAATAATAAAACTTTTTAACATAAATCCATAATTTTTTATATAAAACAAACACATTGAAGAACACTTTTGGGTGATAAAAGAAAACTTACCCATGTTACAAGATTTTGTTCGTCATTTGGTCTAGTTGTGTCAATGGCTTTTCGTCCGGTAAGAAGCTCTAGCAATACAACTCCGAAACTGTAAATATCTGACTTGAGTGTAAGCTCACCACCACTGGAGTACTCAGGTGCAGAATAGCCATAAGTTCCCATTACCCTTGATGTAGGATTTATTTTACCACCACCAGCACCGAGTTTGGCAAGACCAAAATCAGAGAGTTTTGGGTCATAGTTTTCATCTAGTAGAATATTTGAAGGCTTTAAATCGCGGTATATTATAGGAGGATTAGCTTTGTCATGCAAATATTCTAGTCCATTGGCTGCACCAGCAGCTATTTTCATCCTTGTGTACCAGTCCATTGGCTTCTTTTCAGGATCTTCACCTGTAACTGGTAGCAGTAATGCCAAAAAGATCAGCAACATGTCAATGAGACTAACCCGAAATCAGATTAATTTCTCGATAAATACCGGGCTAAACTCGATCAAATGAACAATAACTAAGATGATTATATATTCAATTATGAAAAGGGTGTGAAGTGAATTTACCAAACAGCTGATTCTCTAGAGATCCCATTGGCAGATATTCATATACCAAAAGCCTCTGATCTCCATCAGCACAGTAGCCAATGAGATTGACCAAATTTGTGTGTTGGATTAGGCTGAGCATCAACACCTCAACAAGGAACTCTTTGTTTCCCAGCATTCCATTCCTGTCTAACTGCTTTACTGCCACAACCTTCAATTTGACAACATAACAAAACATTTAGACTTTTTTTCGCATGAAAGTCTTGGGTGCAGCTGGTGCACAATACTTTACAAGTCTTTAGTGACCTTTTAGGTCAACATGGTGACCTTTATTAGAGTTACAATAACTTTACTAATATAGTGTCTTTTTTATCTGATTATATCATTTTTAATGTACAATAACCTTTATTGTATACATAGTGACCTATATGATTAAGGTTGATGTACAATAAATTAGTGTACATCAAATGTATTCAAGACTCTTAATTTATTTATTTTTTTCAACTTTTTGAAGGAGGGTTGAATAAATGTAGGGCAAAGCTTTACCTGGCCACTAGAATGAAGTTTCCCTTTGAATACTCTTCCAAATCCACCTTCGCCTAACAGGCATTCCTGCCGAAAATTCTTAGTTGCCATGGCAAGCTCCCGGAAGTTAAAAGTTTGTGCTGTAATAAGACAAGTTCCAAAATTGATTTTTACAATAAAAACACGCAAAAGACTTTCAAGAAGCAATTCTAGGCTATTATGAAATTATCGAATTTTCATTTCATTTAGTTGCAACAAACAATTTTTTTAAAATACTCACCCCTTTTTTTTTTACATCAGCGAGACTAAACTAGACTCACCCCCTTTGTTGCAACTAATTTCATCCCTAAAGTAGCATTATAGTTATACAATTGATTATATGTGCCCTGTATATTAACCATAGAACTCAGTTGACTAGTAATTTAGAAAGCAATTTCGTCCTAAAATTGCAGATTAAATGCATGCATTGAAGGATAATTCAGGTGTTCTATATGTCTGAGGAGCACAAACCTAATAAATCAAAAAATCCTACAAACCCTAATCTTCTCAATTAATGATGATTATACATAATTCTATTCCTCAAACAATGCCTTAACTCAGAGTCTCATACAATTGCACAAATTAGGAAAAAAATAAACAACCCAATACAACCCTAAATTCAGATAGATATAACACAATCAATAGCAAACCAGAAAAAAAAACAGGGGAATCATGGCAAAAACAATATAAATTCTGGAGAATTACCTTTGGATGAAGCAGCAGCAGATTCTTTAGAAATGGGTTCGGTTTGAGAGGATGTATCTTTCTTAGGGGGAGGAAGAGGATCAGTGGCTTCTTCGTCGTCGTCCTTGTTGAAGCACGGTAAGCAATTCATGTCGATAACTCAAAACCCTTATCCCCCTTTTTCTCTTTAAAAACGCCCAATTCCTTCCTTTTTATTTTCAGAATTTGATTTCCATTATTACATCACATTGAACCCAAAAAAAAATAAGGGGGGGGGGAAGGGATTAATTGATTATATCTTCAAACCTATATACAAAATGTACAAATTTCTTCTTCAATTTCCCATCGGAATTTTATTTTTAAAAAAATTGTACCCCCCTAAAAAAAAATCCCCTGTTTCAGATGAATGTGGGTGGAAGCTGGGACGATGAGAGAGAAGAAGAGCTATGCTAAAGCAATCAGAATCAATGGAGATTGGAAGAAGAATGTTTGAAAACAAAATTTGGGGTGAAAAGGCCCAAAAAATGGGATGACAAAAGACTTGGTTCTTTTCTATTTTGCTGTTTTTTTTTTTTGTTTTTTTTTTTTTTGTTGGGAATTTTTTTTAGGAAATGATCCTCAGAAAAATCAGGAAGATGAGTGGATTAAGGGAATTAGACATGCATGCACGCTCTAATTTGTCTTGTTTTTGTAACATCAACAAAATATATACCTTTGTTTGTAATAATAATAATAATAATAATAATTGAGGCAAACTAAACCGTTGAAATTCAAATTTCTGGTTATTCTTAACTCCTTCCCACTCTTTTACCACCAAACCACAGCTAGCCACCCCGCCCTTTCTTTCTTCAATCAAGTTAACTAGGTAGACTATTTTTTTTTTTGGGAGGAAAACTGGAAATAATCATTTAACTTATTTTTGGCTTAAATGATAACAAGGTTAGCTTAATTCTGGATTTTCAAAAGACTGGTTTAATTGTAAAAGATCGGCCAAAGGTTCGCTTATTTTTGGTAATTTTTCATTTTTTATAAAATACTTCTATATAAATCTAAACACACACACTAATGTTTGGTATAAATTTAGGAATAGAAATGAAATTGAAACAAATTACAAAAGGAAAAGGTAATATTAAACGATACTGTTATTTGTTGTTTGGTGTAATTAAAAAAATGAAATGAAAACGATTTTTTTTCCACAAAGCTAAGAAGGGTAACAAAATGATGGTAATGGCTTCATTAGAAAAGAAAATGTGTTACCAATACCTTATATCAAATAGTCCATCTGTTCCATGAAATTCATTAATCTTTCCATTTTAGTCCGTTCTATAAATTTCTTTAACATTTAACAAAATGGTGGTATTAGATTGTCTAGTATTTTCTAAGTTGTACCCTATTATTTTAAAAAAAAAAATCAAGTGTATCCTTGAACTACCTACCCTTCTAAGTCGTACCTGTTATGGCTTATTCTAAGTTACCAAATTCGTTAGTTTAGTTAAATTTATCCCTTTTTGAAATTTCCCTGAGATATACGTGTAAATGTTAGGCTAAAAATCCAATTATAGAATAAAATAAATCAAAATTAATGAAAAATTTAATAAAAATTTAACCACAAAGGGCACAACTCAAAAAAATAGATGAATTTAGGGAGTACAACTTAGAATTTTAAAAATCATGGGTACAACCTAGAAAACGCAAAACCTCATTGGTACAACTTAGAAAAACCCCAAACTTTATGGAACAAAGGAAGTAATAGGTGATAAAAATGATTATTTAATTCTATTTCCAACGCTAAAAAAATATATTAATAACAAACGTGTCCTAATTATGTTTCTACTTATATATTGGTCAAATTTTATTTATTTTTTCTTTTACAGCGGATTATTATAAGGTCAACCGTAGTTTGCTCCTGAGTCGTAACAATGTTATAAGTCATAAAAATGTTGAACTACTTGCCTCTAACTACTTATTTTGGAGCTCTTTCTCAGGGTTTTTTTTTTAATAATGTTGAAGGGTCCTAACATCCTATATTACTTGTTTCAATGTAGACGTTGAAATGCAAGATTTTCAGTTTGATTAAATAATTACAATGCTTATCATTGCAATCCATATTTTAGAATAATGGAATTTGAATAGATAACTAATAGTGCCAAATCTATTTTAAATGTTAAGGGTTAGGCATAAAAAGTCAAACAGTTTCTAACAATGATTTGATCAGGTTTGTTTTCGAGGTCAAAGGAGTACTCTTTCGATTTAGCTATCGTTGTTTGTTACTTTGTTGTAGATGAAGTAAAAAAATACTTTGTACCAGTACTAATTTTGAATGTTAAATCATTATAGTTAGAAGGGGGAAAAAATGTATTATTGGATTACATTCAAGAATGCTACCATTAATACATGTTGAGTCATTAACTAGGAATGAGATTCTTAATTATCACCTAATATTACCCAAAAAAAAAGGTAGCATTATGTTATTTTGTTGTATTATTACACCAAAATAGAAAGTCCAACCGAATTAGATGTAGAGAATATAAATCAATGTTTTTTTTCAACAACAATCCATAGTTATAAGGCGAAGTCAGATGTCAATTTGGATTTTGAGCTCTCAAAATTTTGACTTCTATTAGGGTGCATATCATGCACAATCGAATTCTATTAGAGTTGAAGGTATATGCTGAGTTTTGTTCATCAAAGTTGTGGTCATCCACATCAAAATCCAGCACATTTTGGATCATGTCAGCCAGTAAAGATCAATTATAGCAGTTAACTCTTCAAACAATGGAACATGAACAACCACCCACCTTCATAACTATTGAAACAGAGTAGAAAACTTTGTAAATGCCAAAATTAAAGAAATCCTATGTCATAAGCATGAAACCAAACACTAAATTAGGCAATTATAACACCACCATCACCACACCCCTCCCTCCCCCCCTCCCCAAAAAAAAAAAAAAAACCACACCACAAAAAAACCAAAAAAAAAAAATCTTGTTATTTTGGACTTAATTTATGAAATTTCACTTCAGCTCCGCTCTTTCTGAATTGAAGAATCAGTTTAATTCAGTCCAGTTCAGAAATTAATGCAGTTCAGAATTAGTTTAATTAGTATGCAAAATTTTGGGGGGGGGGGGAGAGGGGGTGTTTGGCTAGAGTTCCCAAGACATGAAATCAAACAAAAGAATCTGAAATATACAATGTACCAGTCTTTATGAGAGGAAAGTTGTTAGAATACTGATCAAGTCCATGAATAACAAGTTCAGACTTCAAAGATTATAATCTGAAGAACAAAGTTTCATGATGATGAACCCAATCTCAGACAACAGTACTCAACAGTCAACAGAGTTTTATGACATTATGATTTGATTACATCAGACAAAGCTGGTACAAGTTCCACCCTTTTTTCTTTTTCTTTGGGCAAACAACTTCCAATCTTAAATTAGCATACATACAGCCATAAGCATTAAGCTGGCATAGACGGGGTCAATTCTTGAGATGCGGGAAACATGCATCGACAGCATGTTTTGGGTGCTTCGCTTCAGCATGCTCTCGGCATTTCACCTCTGACGTCGTACACATAAATGTTTGCATGCATATCTTGCACTGCATTCACCACTCAAATGTTAAAGACCAGTTTAGCAAAAGACTCAATACACTTCTACAGGTAGCATAAATCAATTCAGTCTTCTTAAATTGATGCTAAATCAGGACTAAGGAAAATCATACATCCTCTATTCTATTTTGATTGCAACATGGAGGAAGAATACATTGCTTTAGGAGTCCATTTAATGAGCAAAGGACTTGTTTCCAAAAAAAAAAAAAAAACAACTCAAAAAAGAGAGAATCATAGACATTATACAAGGCAGCCCCGATTAGAAGGTTTTCACAAAATAACCCTGACTACATGAAAAATCTCATAAATGAAATTATAATTCTGCAAATTCAGGATATTTAGGAAAAGATTTTTCTAATTTAAGGGTTACCAACTTATCATGTAAAATTTCTCAAATAAGTAACTAAAATGCCACATAGATAAAAGCACAAAGCACAAATAACAAAATAGAAAATCAAACCAATAATTTATTTGAAACCAAGAGAAAAAAAATAGAACTCCCTTCAAGACTCAGGTGTTAAGGGGCAATAGGTTCAAACAAGGGAATGAAATAGAGAAGGGGAAAAAAAGGAATTAAAGCAACAAAATAAAATATATTTTAATTGGTTAATATGAGGAACCGAATCTCACTCATTATTAACTGCTTGAAATTATGCAGTAATCTAAACTTAAATAGAGAATCAAATCTAAACCCTTTCTAGTGTTATTACCCGTCATACACCTAAAGCCAACCGCTTTCACACTCTATCCTAATGCAGCTTTTGAATTTCCTCTGCCGCCTCTACCTCTACCACTTTTCTTCCTCTATCTCTACCGACTTCTTTGTGATACCGCAGCCACATCCTTCTCAACAACTTGATCCTGCCGTCGGAAAGAGCATAGGTTAGATCTGCCATTGTGTGAATAGGTGGCCAGTAGTGTTCAGTAAGGAGTTATTGTAAGCCATGGAGGCAGTTATTTAGAAGATAAGATATGAATGGCAGCAATCTTGCCAAGACCGACTGATGAAAATGACAAGTTAGGATAAGAGAAGTTGGAAGAATTGGCTGAAGAAGGTGCTGATGTGAAACTAATACATTGATGAGGTGGAAGGAACTGTGGGCAAGTTAATGGCTGACTGAGAAACAAATCCCCTGACCAAACCATCACTTGATTCTTTAACACAAGCAGCAACAGCTGCCCTATAGCTCATTGAGAACAAAAAAAGAAAATACTTCAATACAAAAACAATTTGGTGCAAATCTGAACATAGACTATGTAGAAATGCCTTTAAATCATACATGTTTAGCATAATACGTATTCAACATCATAACAAATGAGTTGGCACTGGCAATAAATATAAAACTATAAATAGGTCCATCCAAATGGACCACAAAAGCATAGGTTATACAAAAATTACTAACGGAACGCTAGCAATGAATTTTCCACATTTCACATAATAATGTGAGAACAGTACAAAAAGGTTGGATAAGTAAATCATGGTACAATGTTATTTGAAAGAAAGATACTTTGCAATGGCCTTACTCTTTCAATTTCACCTCCCCCTAAAATCATGTGGAAACATAAATGGAAAAAATAGAAAAAATAGAGACAATACCGTTTTTAATATATGGCCTTCATCTTATCAAAATATTCTACTAGAATAAAAATAAAAATATTAAAAAAATAAATAAAACCAAAACACAGAGAGAACACGGCACGTAGATTCTGATTATCAACACATGCAACTTTGACCTATAATTTATAACACCCTCTATGTTTCCTAAGCGCTTAAACAAAGAGAGATACCATGCTTAAACTCGTATGATGAGGAAATAGAAAATATGGGATGTTTTGCCCACATGACAAGGAGAAATTTACATAGAAATCACTTGCCAAATAAAAGAAAATTCTGTGAAAAAAAAAAAACTAAAAGTGCCCTTTCGTCGAGGAAAAAATGGCACAAATCGGACTTTGAGACAATTTTTCAGAGAAGCTACCTATCACAGAATTCCAATAAGTTTACCAAAATTTCCAATGTTAAAACAAGTTTGATTGCCTTAAACTGATTTCCAAACTGAAGTTTGCTTTTCATTAGTAATAGAGCAATCAATTTGCATAATTTAGCCATAGTTTTTTCAAGAAAAAAATGGAGAAAAGGAGAAAATAATGAAGGATAGAACAATGAAATGAACAGAGGGAAAACCAAAAAAGAAAGAAATGGAGCGAAAGGAAGAAAACAAAGAGAACAAATATATCACATGATTATTCAACACATACAAATTTATTCAACTTGCCAGTATTTTCCAGCAATTGCAAAACAAATTTCCTAAAAAGTAGTTTTCAGCCAACATTTTTTAACAAGGGTTTTACACCAAAAAAATATATATATTACATAGTTGCCCACAAATGTATAAATAAAAAAAAAGTTAAAAACTTGTTTAAAACAAACCAAAACAATTGTTTAAAAAATGCAAAGCTACTCCTTAGGCTATGCTTATTTCAGGTACTTGTTACTTATTTTATATCAGATTAGAAAAAATAAAGTTATGCTCAGGAAAAATAAATTCAGATCAGGCTTGTTAATTTTATTTGATTTTTTCAAACTTTAAATATCTTTAACTCTATAACAAAAATATTATAATTTATAAAATTTACATATTTGAAAATTACTCATTGTTACAAATAAAATAAAATCTTAATTGATATACCCCTTTTCCTTATGGATTAGTATAAATGTGATGTCAAATATTTGGCCAAACCAGAAAATAAGTTCAGGAAAAAAAAAAAAAAAAAAGTTCAAATAAGCACAAATTTGTTGAACCAAAGATAGCCTAGTCATTAATGCACACATTTTCTCCCTTCACAGCTTTTTATGCAAATGTAAAACTTATGCTCTTCTCAACTCAAAACTACTCCATGGTCATTATCAATATATATTTTATCTCACCTCACTCTTTCCCTTGCATTTTAAAGCAATTTTTTTTGGCCAAACTTTCTCATACAAAACTCAAACTGCTAAAATTTCTACTTCCCAAATCCAATCTTAATGCAATTCTTATTGCTTCAAAAAAAATGAATAATCAAAAAGAAAAACCTTCATCATCCACTACTCTTCCTCCATGGCAGCATGAATAAAGAAATCATTATGAGATATAAGCCCAACATCAATTCATTTATATAATCCTTCCATTAAAGGATATATTTTTGACTATTGGTTGATACTACAAATTGCAGAGCCCAACATGTAAAGTATTTTCACCTAATTATGCTAGTAATTTGTAGGATTATAAATTTATAATTAATAAGATATTCTACTGATTCTAATATGTCTATATATATAGACACATATATGTCTAGATATATATAATTTAGCCTGCAATAACCCGCAATTTGATCCAATCCATTGCCATATCAAGAAGTACCAAAGGAGAACTTTTCTGGTCTCCGTCCTTGACCTAATTAGGAGAGAACACAAGCTTAAGCCAAATCCTTACTCCCTTTCAATTGATATCTCTTATTCTACAAAGAATAATGCATCAAGTCTTGTCTTCAATTGCTATTGTCCAAGATTAAACTTTCTACTAGACCATCCATCTTGTAGAAGGATGTGATAAAGAGATAGTTTCATAAAGATAAGTTATAATGATTGAAGATAACGATAATGTAAATACTAAAATTATATCAATTTCCTGCATTATTTGTAACATTCTTTGAGTTACTTTTATTAATTTGATTTCTTATCTTATCTATTCCATTTATATAGTTGTAACTTGCAACTTAGGTAACTTAATAGTTTGCTAGTTCGTGTAATCACTATATTATGGGTTTTAGGCAATGATTCAATTAAGCTTTCCCATTACTACAATATGTTTTACAAGTAATAAGGAAAGGGATTGTTGTTGGACATCAATATCAATGTCGAGAGTTAAGTGATAATAACCATTTACCTTGAGGATATGTGGTTTAGGGATTAGTAATGTAATGAACCAGCCTGATAGGGGATGGATAGTATATACATTGTACTAGCTTCTATAATTAAAGCATATTGGAGAGAGAGAGAGGGGGGGGGGTTTGGAGGATTCAAACTTGTGAAAAACATAACCTTATAAACTATGTTACTTAATATCTATAAGACATGGACTCGGGTTTGATTGTTTATGTGTCAGTCATGAACACGCGTCCATGGTCCATGTGTCTGACCTGGTGAATTCTAATATTTTGGGACACGGTTGCAGGGATTCTGCATAAATAGGTTAAGAAAAAATTATAATCTAAGCACTAGTATATTGGGTTGAAAGCTCAATATATAAGCACAAAACATAGTACATTTAAATAAATAAATAAATAAAAGCTCAAAAGAGCGGATTTCCTTTCCTAATCAAAAAAATAATAAAATAAAAGGAAAAGCAAAGAAATGGTACAAAAAAAACCAAATGGCAACTTCGGTATCCACTCCGTATAATTTTAAAAACATATGGCAACAATTGTTTTTCATTCTTTATTCTGTCTCTTCTCTCTCTTTTCCCCTCACGAACCATGTTCTCCTTCATCTTTTCTAGTTGACCGTCTTCCGTTTGGTTCAACCAGGAAGATGCCATCATCAGAGTTGCCAAATATAGCATTGGACTCACCTTTTGTCCACGAGCAAAAGCCCCATAATCATACTTTTTTGGCTTTCAATTTGTACTTCATTTTGGATCTAGGGTTCCCTTGTTTCTGAGTGCAAATCGCCAAACATGACACGGATTTTGTACTCATGTTCATGTCATATTGGCACATCAAGTGATGAACATGTGTACATATCCAAAATAGAAAGAGCATACCAAGACTAATTTGAAATCGAGTTTTAATTTATTTAGGGTGTCAATATTCAATGTCGATACTTAATTAAAACGCCAATATTATTTCTATATTACCCTCAACCCTTCCTTCTTCACTCTTCACTCACAACCCCCCTTCCAACTTCGCCACGACTACCACCACCAATATGGCAAGGAGCATTGTGGCAAAGAGCATAGGAGGCCAACTGTTTTTACCAGTGGTTGGGGCCTGGGGGCTCTTGGATTAGGCACCACTACTTAGGACAGGGAACTTAATTTTGGCATCACTACTTATTAGACATCTACACGCCCCTAACTAGATGCCCAGGACATCTAAATTCATATCCAGGCGTCCCACCAATATTAAGAATTTTTTTTAAAGAAAAACGTATTAAATGAAGGAAGAATATAATCAACGGACACGTTTGGAAATATGTCAGTGATTCTACATAATGTTCAAGATCTAGCAGTTCATATCACCTTCTTGTGTAAGATGCACCCCATTCTTTTATTTTCTTCTTACCAACAAGAGTATTGACAATCAGTATTGAATCGGGTAATCTGATCAATGTGTAAATTTACAAGTTCTAATTTGTGTGCTAAAACTTTGAATGCCGCATAAAACGAACAAATATCCATCAGGAATCAAACAATTCCATTTGTATGATGAAAACATTAGAGTTTCTCCTAATCTCCTGGCCGTAACTCTCATCCAGACCACATAGAATCACAAAACATGCTAAAAGCGAAGCAAATCAGCTGAATTGTAACCCTCCAAACTGCTAAGCATAAACTTTTTCTTCACTTAAGCTACTTTATTTTCACGATTTCAGCAACAATACCATCTGCTAAGTATTTCGATCTCAAAAATAAAAGAAAAATCAAGCAAAGGCAAGCATTCGAATACATGCAGGTAAATTCAACCAATCACCTGAATATTCATGGCCTTTTTGTTTGTGTCAAGCTGACTTCCTGCACCAGATCAAACAATCCACTAATGAACTTTCTATACAAATGTTTCACTGTGAGAATTTCGAATTGATGATTACAAATTCAAGAAATACTAAGCAAAATTCTGGCAAAAAAAAAAAAAAAAGAAAGGAAAAAACCTTTAGAAGCCTTGTTCTTCTCGAGGTTTCTTTCTCGAGCAGTCTTGGATTTCTGAGCATTGCCTCCACCCATGATTACAACTCAATCAATCACAGAAGAAACCCTAATTTCTCACAATTTTTTACAGATAGAAAAGAGAGTTTAGCTTCTTGACTTATGGGGGTTTTGCGCGTGTAGCGTAATGCAGTACTCGTTTAAAGAAGTGATGGTGAAGGTGTCCCACGCGCTAGTCTTTACTGGTTTGTGAGTTGTTTGTGACTCTCTAAGTCTCTAACCCTGTGGGCTGTGGGCTGTGGGCTGTGGGCTGTGGAGTGTGGGGGTGTCGAATGTGGTACCAAATCTATCTATACTATATACTCCATATTAAAATAAAATTTTACTGAAGTTACTATGTATATGTGTCATTCTATCATTAAAAATGGTCCCTTAAAACTAATTGCTGATGTCATTTTTTTTTTATAATTATATCTTTGTACAAGTTTTAATATTGACAAAATTCTTCATTAAAATTATTAAGATTAGAACTTCATGTTTTATACTCTCTCTGTTTTTTAGATGTAACACTTCACTTTTCACATTTGTCGAGACACAATTTGGACTCGTAATATCTCTAAATATATAAGTGTAAAAATTATAAAAATTATATATTTGGAAAGTGTATTTTGAGGTGAATCCAACAAGATTCCACATGACTATGTTTTTCTTTATATATAAGCAACAATTAACGGACAAAATGAGTTGGATGAATAGTGCCAAAGTCAAAGTGTTACATCTTAAAAAACGGAGGGAGTATAAAATTATGAAGACCCTTTCGAAAAATTACAAAAAAAAAAATAAAAATCTAAATCGTGCAACGCATGATACATTGATACTAACCTAGTTTTCAACGAATATCGCACATTATAGATAATAATTGAATATTTTACTTCTTATAAATAAGAGTGTTAATCGAGCTAAGCAGCTCGCGAGCTACTCAAGCTCGATTCGGTCAAAGGTCGACTCGATTTGGCTCGTGCTCGCTTGAATTAGCTCAAAACTCGATAATTTTTACAGATTAATCAATAATTTTTTATGTCAAGTCGTTGAAAATAATATAATATAATAAATAAATAAAATTTTGTTTGACACTTAATATTATAAATTAATACACTTTAAGAATAAATAATTTACCTAAAGAAAAAAGAATATAATCATTAATTTTCTTTAAAAAAAATGAAATTCAATAGGGCAAAAGCATTAAACGAGCAACTCGTTATCAACTCGAACTCGGCTCGAAACCTAACGAGCACGAGTCGAGCAAACCCCAGCTCAAGATCGACTCGCTCGATAAGCATCCCTACTTACAAATAATATTAAAGGGGGGTTCTCTTCAACTTAGATCAGATCTCATAATATAAGTTTAAATTCTCATACATTTTCAGATTATCTTATCAGATCAGATCAGAAAAAATAAGACGAAGAAAACACACCCTAAATATTGTCAATAATGCGTGATGGGGAGAATGTGCAACGATATCAAAGTGAAATAATGGGTCTACTACGCATCCGAATGTACGAAGAGATTGTGCTTTAATTTTAAAGATATTTTATGGCTCGTTTAATATAATTTTGCTCATTTTAAATTTTAAAATGAGTAAAATTACCTTTAGGATGCGTTCTCTTGAACTTTTTCTATCAGGTCTCGATCAGAACTTATCATATTTGAACAGGTCAAGTCATGTTAGTTATAATCAATTCATGTTTAATAAGTTTAATCAGGTTTAATAAGTTTAATCAGATTAGGTTAGGTCAAATTAGGTAATGTCAAATAAGTTGAAGAGAACACACCCTTAGGTGCACCTTACACAGGTGTATAAAACTATGAATCTATCGTGCTGTGAGGAAATTAGATAAGGCTAAGTACCTCCCTTATTTGGTTTGGTTTATGTTGGTAATACCTTATCAATAACGGTCCGTTTATTAGGATGTAAACTGTTTTTTCTAGAAAATTGTATTTCCATTTTACATTGTTTGGTTTGAAGTAAAACATTAAAATGTAAAACTTAAGGTGGAAAACCATTTTCCACCTTATTCAAAACATTTCCCCCCAAAATGGAAAGAAAACATTTTACATCACAAATTGAAGGAAAACATTTTCCGTCGCAATTCAAGTAATTGATTTTCAATTCAATCAATTAGTGAAAATGTTTAAAATCATTTTACATGCAATCAAACAACGAAAAACTTTTGTGAGAATAAAATTTCCAATGTAAAGAATTTTCATCCGAAAACGTTTTACACCTTACCAAACAAACCTTAAATCACTAAAAGAACTAAATATTCTTATAAATTTTATCATCTTTTGTTTGTATTACTAGGTAATACCCGAGCAAAAGCTCGATTTTTTTTTTATCTAAGTGATTAATTGAATATTAAGTAATTATCCAATTATATATATCTTCATGTTAAATAAATTATCTTCATATAGTAAAATTAAATTTCCAATGAACGCACATGTCCCTAATACAACAATTTTATTTAAAGAAAATTGTAGAAGAAAAATAGATAAGTTTTTAAGGAAAAATATAAGATAATTACTTATACTCTTTACTCTAGTACATAGTACAAATGGTTAAATAGAAGTAAGTATTCTAAATAGATTGATCGAATAAATATTTATATTTAATAAAGATCAAAGAATTTAGTTTAGCATAATTCATTTAGTCATTCTTTATAATAACACAGGTGAAAGGAAAAGGATGTATAGAAAAAAAAAATATGTGCTAGACAATGTCAATTTTATATGAGATGATTATATACATACTAACAAATCAATCAATAAAACAAAATAATAAAGCATAAAGAAACTGTAATAAAATCGTAATGAAATAGCATTATTGAGAAAAAATTGTAATATGTGGATAGCAATTGACATTTTTTAAATAATGGGAGTCAAAATTAACTAAAAATTGATAAAAAGGTTGATTTTAGAAGGAGGATAAAAGTGTGAATTTTTTTTAAAATAATAGTTTGTAGTAGATTGAGACTTTTTTTTAGTTTAGTAGGGAGAGACTTTAATTAATTGAACATTAAGTTTGGAGAGAGAAGAAATGGGAAATATATGAGCCAAAGGTGGGAAAAGAAAGAGTTTGGGAGGGGAAAATCTAAAATTTTGTGGCTTTTGTTTTAGTAGTATAGAAAGATTAATAGTTGTAATGTAATACTTTCTTTCCCACCCTAATCTTTCTTCCATATGTTAGTTACGAGGGACTTTTATATTGACCTTCCACCTCATATTGGGGATATCATAGCTAATCTCCAACCCCCTGGCCCTAACCCTCTGCTTTATGCGGAGCAACCATGCTCATCCCTTGTCACCAATAAGGGACAAGCTTACCTCCTAGCACCTAATTCGAACAATAATTCTACTGTCCGTTGGATAAAGTTTTCCTAAGATAAAGTTTTTCCTTTGGCTGGCTTGGAGAGATATACTACCCCATAGGCATCTCTTGTCTAGTAGGGGCATTACTCAGGACTCGCTTAGTCCTATATGTCTTATTCATAGTGAAAACTCCTTATACTTTCTTCGAGATTGTCCCTTGTCTATGTCGATTTGGCGCTCAATATCCCCTTCTGCTGCCCTCCTGTCAGGAAGTTGTGAAGAATGGCTTCACAATAACATGTCCTCCTTCTATTTTCAAAGTATAAGATGGAAAGATTTCTTCCCTGTTGTATGCTATGAAATTTGGAAGGCCAAAAATCTTTTATTTTTTGAGAACTCTATCTATAACTAGCTTAGTGAGCAAGAGGCGATACGTGCAACCCAGGTCATGACCATGGACTTGTGCCAATGTAGTACCACTTTATTAGCCATCCGCGTAACACGACCCCTCCCGAAGCCTCTTTCCATATTATGTTTGATATGCTTATGGTACATGTTGATGCCTCTTTCATTACTGTCAATAATCCTTGCGGCATAGGAGCAATTATCAGAGATCACAGGGGACGTTGGATCAAAGGCTTCCACAAAAGAACCTTTATTTGCTCATGACGCTCTTCATGCGAAAATCATAAGCATTAATGAAGCTTTAACATTCTGTCAACAGCTCAATATGGACATTCACGAATTGTAAGAATGTGATAGATCTTATTGCTAAACATATACGTCACTTTTAAAAGCATATTTTTGAATGTGGTTAATTCTTGCAGGGAAAAGAGGGAGCAATTCAGGAGCTTCCAGATTCGGTATTTGACGCGTAACGAGAATGCCTTAGCAGATGAAATTGCAAAAAGAACCAGAACTAGTAGCAATTTGGTGAATGTAATCAATCTATTCCCCAATCCCCCTAACTTTTGTTTTAAACTTTATGAGGATGATTGTATTAAGTACAATGTTTTGTATGACGGTTTGTATGAAGTTCCTTAAATTTAATTTTATGCTCCCTTTCACCAAAAAAAAAAAAAAAACATTGGACTAGCTTTGTCTGTTGTAAGCTATGTTTTTCCTTATGCCTTTATCACTCTTACTAAGTTGCATAACATGAACGTGGCTGATAACATATTAATAGAAGTAACTTTCTAAAATATATTACACATGTAGTAATCATGATTCGGAAATCGGAATCGTATTTTCAATAACATTGTGTATGTATCATGTACAATTATTTTAAGCGTAGTGTAGAGTGATCAAAATTGTGCACATAAGTTAAGATACAAAGTAGATGAAATTCGTATTCAAAACTTTTGACACAATGGTTGTTTACTTTCCCCCTTAACCTCCTTTTTTGTGTAAGCACTCCATTTTAAGACCTTTTTCTTTGTAAAACATATTACACATGTAGTAATCATGATTCGAAATCATATTTTCAATAACATTGTGTATGTATCAAGTACAATTGTTTTAAGTGTAGTGTAGAGTGATCAAAACTGTGTACATAAGTTAAGAGATAAAGTAGATGAAATTCCTATTCAAAACTTTTGACACAGTGGTTGTTTACTTCTCTCATTAATCCTTTTTTTTTACATGATAAGAATCATAAGATACATTACATTCTATTTTAATTATTAGACTGCCTCTCACAGACTCAGCATATAGCATAATGGCATTACCCAACAATGAAAGGAGGGCTTTGATCTCACTACCATGAGAAACCGGTGGGGGTGGGGGTTGGAACAATCTCAATCAAGGTCCTCTGTAACAATATATACTATACTTTATGTTAAATCGTTACACTTATTATGTTATGGAGGGAGTATAATATGAGTGATACTAGGTTTTGAATCGGGTTAAATGATAAATCACTCAATCCAATTTAACCGATACATACATCTAAACTTGATATTCACATATAACTTAATCATTAGACTAAAACTTGATGTCTTGATGTTATAAAAATTAAATATTATTGGAGACAAACTTAGTCATGGTCTCATGGATGGCACCATTTGTTTTGAGCAAGTCAAACTATTGTAGTAAAGGTTAACAAGTCAAATTAATAACAATAAACATGGCAGGGTGACAACAAGTTACTTAGGAAGGAAGTTAGGAGTATGAGATATGATGAAGTCGTCAAGATAAGGAAAAGGAAAATTACAATTGACAAAGGATGATTAATTAATTAAAAAGAACAAGAAAAAGAAAAAGAAGAAAAACAGTAAAAAGTTATTGTGGTTTGAGAAGGATGAAAAAAGGACCAAAAAAGAAAGAGCAAGTGAGTCAGCAACACTCTGTCCTTTTTTCAGGGGTTGGTTCATAACACATGCAGTCCATTTAAAGGCCCTTTTATATCCATTGTATCTTTGGTTGGAGATGGTTGAGATTAGATCTGGTTATCGGATATGGTAATCTAATGGTATGCGGTTAAGGTTAAGGTTATACGGTACTTAATGTACGAAGTCTTCAATGGACAAGGCCTTGTTAACCTGGGCCAATACAGGGCAAAAAATAATAGCCTGATAAATTTTTCAAAAAATAATTACCAAAAATAATTACCAAAAATAATTACATTAATATATTCATATAATTTATTTTTTTAATATATTCTTATAAAAAGGGCCAATACATTTGTATATGTGGTTGTGGATGGTGACGATTTAGTCAGTCTACTTTTTTTTTTTTTTTGTAATCACTCCATTTTACTTGGCCACTATAAATTATAAAATATCCTAACATGTAACACAAAAAATAGAGTGCCTAAATTGTCAGTAGGTTGACGGTTGCGATATCTAAAATTCTAAACCATTTGAACTTGGGGCGGTTCCTGACAATTTGAGGGCCTCGGGCGAAATAACAATTATAGGCCCCATAAATGCATTTTGAAGTATTGAAGTTTCTTTTTTTTAAATAAAAAAAAACCCTCAGTTTATGATTAAAAAAATTACAAATGGAATTTCACATATAAATAGATAATATAGTCCACGATACTGTAATAATGATAATAATAGTAATTGTAAATCATTAATGATTCACTTTTTAAAAGTGTATTGAAAAAAAAAAGTTGATATAACTATGAATGTTTTATCAATTGTGTTGTTATTATTTTTAGAAAAGAAATACAATAAAAGCAAAGAAAAACTAGAGCCTAGAGGGCTACAAAGATTTTTTTAAAACGTTTTATAATAAAAATTAGTTCATCTAAATATAAATCATAGTTCCTATCAATTATATAGTATATATATAGGTCATAATTAATTAGAAATAAACTAAGGTTATGCAAAAAGAATAAAAATTAGTAAACCGGACAATTCCGAATTAGAAAAGAATAGGGCTTAATATTACAAAAAAAAAAATTAAAAAGAAAAACTAGTAACAAATAGATTGTTCTAATGGCAAAGAAGGTAAACGTGAATAATTATAAAGCTTTAAAGTCATATTTTAATGGTAAATTAGATGAAAAGTGACCCACACTCATAAGATAGCTTATAATCGTGCGGATGTTGGACCAGCGAGCTATGCTACATTAATTGTTCTATTGTACAACTAGTTTTATTTATAACTGACAAACATTACACACAAAAGGAAATTTGGGCTTTCCCCGCGTGGGCCTAGGGCGGTTGCCCTGCCCCAGGAACGGGCCTGCGAACTTCACCTCTACTCCTTCTGTTTTAATTAGTTGTTACACTTTCTCTATCACAATGTTTTATGAAAAACATGTGAAATAGTATGGGCCATTAAAAAATATAGGTATTTATTAAGAAGATGACAAAAATAGGATATAATAGGTTGAATAAAGTAAGAGTGTGTGTTTTTAGGAATAAAGAGTGTAAATAATAAAAATAAGGATAGAATAGACAAGATTTAAGTGAGCCCTACATATCAAAAGAAAAATGTAGTAAATATATTGAAATATCCAAATAAAAAAATGTAGCAAGTAAAAAAAGGCTGAAAGAGTATTCATTGGCATAATCCATGAGTCATCACAAGTAAAGACGGATCTAGAATTATAAGTTTAGAGGGGCACCAAATATACAAGTAATAACTTACCACATACGTGTTTAAGGAGTAATTTTTTTAGTTGAATTAGATATTTATTATACCAATTTTCCCATGATTTTGACATTTTGTTCAAATTTTATCCATTTTAAAAAGGTATATTAAATGCTTAGATGTGTAACCCTAGTCTTAAGAGCAGGGCCGGTGAATAGGGCTTGTAAAGATACCTACCGCACAGGGCCTCATCATTTAAAGGGCTCAAAATTTTAAATTTTCATATATATTAACTAAAAAAATTACTCATTCTTCTACCAATGTTTTAGAAAATCCATATATGTTAATAATATAAAGGGCCTACTTTTGATTTTTAGCACATGGCCTTTATTAAGTTTAAGACGGCCCTGCTTAAGAGCTATATTTTTATATTAGAAGGTTTAGGGCCTGTTCACTTAAACTTATCATAAGTTCAGTTCAGTTCAGTTCAGTTCAGTTCAGTTCAGTTCAGTTCAGTTCAGTTCAGTTCAGTTCAGTTCAGTTCAATTTTGTTCAGTTCAGTTCAGTTCAGTTCAGTTCAGTTCAGTTCAGTTCAGTTCAGTTCTGACATTTTCCTTCATTATGTTAATTAGTTTGTTAATTTTGTTAATTTTGTTTTCTATTCTTTGCACAAACTAAGCTACAAGTTACAATGTTGACATTGTATTAATATTTAATATTTATTTTGTAACTCTAATATTTATTGTGTTCTAATATTGTGTTATAATATTTAATATTCACATTTTATCATTAAAATTTGCGAGAAAATAATAATTAAGAATAATAAAATTTATTGTAACTATAAGCTACAAGAATAGTAATAATAATAATTTTAATGATAGTAATAATAATTATAATAAAACTAATAATAATAATATTGATATTAATATGATTCTAATAAGATTTACAATAATATTTTTTTTACATCTACTAGTCTCCATAATCTACTAATTTTATTACATCGACTAATTTTTTATATTTACTAGTCTTCATAGTCGGTTAGTTCATCATCATCATCTTGGTCTTCTCCATCAACATCCTCCGGTTCCGGGATATTTGCCTGAATTGACTCCCATATTTGATTATCCTCCGATGATGTCACCGATCTATTTATTCTCCGATGTTCTATTTTTTTTTTTTAAATCTTAATTTATTAATTTATTTTTTTTTTAAAAAAAAAGCAAGAAAGAGAGATGAGGATGTGAGAGGAGGCGGCCAAATGAGGATATGTGATGAGATTTTAGGTAAGAAGTTATTATTATTATTAATATTTGTTTTTTTTTTTTGAAACATTAATTAGGTAAAAAGGGTTGAATAGTCAAATCCACAAGTAACAATACAAAATTACCCTACAAAAACAAGTTTAAAAAAAAAATAACAAAATGAACGTTGACAGTAGTAACTACCATTAATCATTATTATTTTAAGATATATAATAATTAATTCATTACCCATTACTTAATTAACCTACAAATAATACTAATTAATATTACAAATCACTAATCCAAATCTTAAATCACTCTATTTATTCAGTTCAGTTCAGTTCAGTTCAGTTCAGTTCAGTTCAGTTCAGTTCAGTTCAGTTTTGTTTTGTTCAGTTTTGTTCAGTTCAATTCAGTTCAGTTCAGTTCAGTTCAGTTCAGTTCAGTTCAGTTCAGTTCAGTTCAGTCAGATTCAGTTTAAGTGAACAGGCCCTTATATGGAAGGGTTAAATAAGATGAATATCCGGCCATCAATAAAGAGCATTCATACATACATATATGAGATCCAGTATTCATAAAAATAAATTTGAAGTATTATATCCAAAGAACAAACGTTTGTAAACAAGTTTTATGTATCATCATAATTGAAAAAATCTTTCTTGTTCAAGTACGTGAATTGGTATTACGTACACACCTTGTCTGCATTGAGGTTTAAAACTTGTCATCAGAAAAAAGGTAATCAATCAAAATCAAGGAAAAAAAATGAAACTGGTCTGGTTTAATATTTTATTTATATGAATTCCTGTCGTTATCGCTATCCGCCTCCGGATAGATTTGTCTCTGTAAGCGACTATACCAATCTTTATGTGTTTTGGCCATGCCCTTTCCGCTGCGAAGAGGAAGGTTTGGATCTTTCAAACTTATGTCGTGAGGGCTTATATATAGATCCAGGCAAAGTAATTTCATCTTAAATTAAATTTCTTCAACTCATATCAGATCGGATCAGATCAGCTCAAAAAAAAAAAAGACGAAGAGAGCACACCATAAATTTCGTTTGCTCTTTTGTAATTACAATTTTAAATAGCACTTAATGTTTAATTGACAAAAAAAAGTGAGATGTCTCTCTCTTTTCATTTCTTTTTTTTTTTATTATTATTAAATAGAAATTGACGAGTCTATTTATTAAGGAGGATGATATTGGGATAAAGGCCAACAAGAAAGATGCTCATTTTCATAATCAAGTTTTATAGTGTTGCAATTAAAATGCAACTTTCCACATAAAAAGACATATATAGTTACAATTGCTTTACAAAGAAAAAAAAAAAAGTGGAAGCAAGTATTTTGGAGTATGAGAGACTAAATTGACATTTTATATTCTTAATTCTTTTTCCAGGGAAAATCCAAAACTATTAACCATAAACATCTCTATCATATAAATGTATCAAAATTTTAAGAAGTTGTATATGTGCTTTTATTTTCGTGACTGTAGGATCGATCCTTATCCCTTGTATGAGTATTCATTTTCACTAGCTCCCCTCATTGCAAGGGGTTAGCCATGCAGTTTAGTAAGCTAGCAGGGGTTAGCCTATGGTCTAATTCCCTCACCAAATTTATATATATATGCATATATATATAAGTAAACTATAATAGTGTTTTTTTTATTTTATTTTAAATTCTTGTTAGATAAGAAGCCACGGATTCATTGTTGGCGAGAGGATATTTGATTCTCCTTTTAGGATCAGAAATGAATGTGAAAAATTATTCTATATTTGACCCTTTGTAAACTAATTAGGGTTTTGATACAAATACGAAAAATGTATCATTATCATTAATAGTTATTCTATCTCATATCATATAGTAGTACCGTAATTTACTTATTATCAAATTAGTAATTGGAATTGATACATGACACAATCTGGTTTACTTTTTTTCCCCATCATAATATTTTTTCCTTTTTAAAAACATTTTTTTTCATTTTAATTAAAATATATTTCTTTTGCAACAAACTTCAACGATCCTAACAAAATCAATACCATTCGGATTTGAATTTGTACAAATAGTTATGTTGAAAATTTTATCTAACCCTATAAGTGACCTCCTCAAGCGGTATCCTTCCTAGGGCTCCCTTCACTGGAAGAGCAAGCAGTAGCTAAGAAAATTTTAGCTTCCTTTTTAATGTAGCTACTGTAGTTAGGAACCCCGTGCTATTCCCGGACCAAAGGGAATGCAATGTTGCTACTCGAGTTTTTGGGAAATTTGCCCTTCCTGCTTCCCGTTTCTCTTATTCCCGCCCCCGCTCCATTCCCGGACTTAAATCTTTTGTATAATACATTGATATTGTAAAATTATATATTTTCATGATATATTGATCATAAATTATTAAGATATTCTACTTTATTTTAGATGTCTCTAGTAAGTTTAAAATAAATTTTGTGGTTTGTAATTTTTTTAACTAATTAAGACTTAAATAGTTATATCTATATTTTTTAAATTTTGGATAAAGTCTTAAACTAATTTTTTATATGTAAATCTAGGGTGCGTTTGATTCAACTTATATAAGCACTCCTGTGCTTATTTTCAGAAAATTCAGATCAGATCAGAAAATATCAGATCAGATCAGATCAGAAAAAATCAGATCAACATTTTGTTCTTTGTTACTTATAACTCAATTAATATTATTTCTATTTTTATAATAAAATAAAATAATATAATTATAATATAATGCATACTAATGATTAATTATATTTATTGATGACAAAAAAAAATTGAATTGTTGTGATATTTTAGCTTATATTTTGGAAGTAATACTATAGCCATAAATTAAAAAAAAAATTACGACCAATTTTGAAGGATAATATTAATTATTAATTATATACATAATTTTTTATTTGAAAGAAAATTATATACATAATACACAATGATGATATTAATTAGTTACCATTATATATATGGAAGACGTATGAAGCAACTATTTTTATTTTATTTTGTTTTTATCCTTATTTTTTTTAATTTTGTTTTTTCTATTTTTATTTTTATTTTATTTTTAATTTTTTTATTTTAATTTTAATTTTAATTTTTAATTTTTTATCTTTTTTAATTTTTTTTAATTTTTTTTTATTTTTATTTTTTTGCTTTTAATTTATTTTTTAATTTAGTTTTTATTTATATTTTTATCTTTATTTTTATTTTTATAATAATTATTATTCTTCTTTTTTTAATTTTATTTTTATATGTATTTTCATTTTTATTTTTATTTTTATTTTTTATTTTTATCTTTATTTTTATATTTATTTTTATATTTAATTTATTTTTATTTGGGAAATTATCAATGGTAACCTTCAAGTTTTGCACTTTATCAATGGTAACCTTATGTTATTTGAATTATCAAAAATGACCCACTATTATTAGTCCTTTTTTAAACGTGACTACAATTAGCATTTTCTGTTAGTTTAGCGTTAAATAGGGGTTGCTAAAGCTGGCCATGGGTTAAATTTTTTTATTTTATTTTAAAAAGCCAGCATATCCTTAAAACCCAAAAATCAAAATCGAAGGCAAGCAACTAAACCCAAAAAACAAAAATCGAAGGTTTTCTTCTCAGTCTCTGTTTTTAGGGTTGTTGAACCCAATATTTTCATCTCTGCTTGCGGATGCACTGCACGATTCAAGTCAGTTTTCTTTCCTTTATTTTTGAAATTCTTTTGAATGAAAGAATGATGTGAATTGTGGGTCTAGATGCTGCAGTTTTAATTGAATTTGATGTAAAAAAATTGAAGATTTTCACAGTTGTACTTCTTCAACTTCACCCAATTTTCATCACCTTCATCTCCGAGTCGCCTTCTACTTGTTAAAGAGGATCCTCTGGAAGTCACCATTTTTATGGAGGAGATGAGAGAGATGATAGAGAAGGGGACGAAATTGAGAGACGATATATTACAGAGAAATGATAAGGGGATGAAAGATGAAGAAGCTAAGGTTTTAGGGAAGAGAAAAAGGCATACATACATTTATAAAGACTTAACCATGGTTAAGTGGTAAACCCTCCAACATACCCCTATTTAACGTAAAAATGGTGATTGTAGTCACGGTTAAAAAATGACTAATAATAGTGGGTCATTTTTGATAATTCAAATAACTCAAGGTTACCATTGATAAAGTGAAAAATTTAAAGGTTACCATTGATAATCTCCCTTTTTATTTTTTATTTTTACATTTATTTTCATTTTCATTTTATTTATATTTTTATTTTTTATTTTCTTTACTTTTTTCATTTTTATTTTTATTTTTTTCTTTTTAATTTGATTTCTATTATTTTTTTTAGTTCTATTATTATTATTATTATTATTATTTATTTTTATTACTGTTTTTATTTCTATTTTAAACAATATTAATAATAGTTTACATTTATAATAATGTACAATTAAATTTCACCGAAAATCAGATCAGATCAGAAATTTTCAAATCAGATCAGACCATACCAAATCAGATCAGATCAGAAAATTTCAGACGAATCAAACGCACCCTAAATCTAGTATCGCTCGGGCAAAAAAAATTTGGCCGTACTATTATTGTTCTCTATTCTGAACCATTTTATTTAATTTTTATGCAATCAAATATTGTTGTTGGAGATTTTACTAAAATTAGTTCATATTATTTACTATTTTAACCATTTTATTTAATTTTTATGCAATCAAATATTGTTGTTGGAGATTTTACTAAAATTACTTCATATCTATAATCTATAATCTATCTATAATCTATAATCTATCTATAATACATACTAAAACAGGATGTTGCTGACATCATCCTAACCTAAAAATGTACACATGTCAATTTCTTAATCAAAATTTCCCCTCCAAAAATGTTTATGAAATCATCTTCTATTTTTTTTCTTTTCTTTTCCTTAGCATTTAACATACTTTGAAAATTTAAATATCATTAACTCCATTCTTCCATTTTCCATATGCAATTAATGACCAATATACTTCCTCCGTTTTTGAATTCTTACAACAAATGGGTATTATTTGTGAGAGATAAAAAATTCATTTGTTGCAAGAATTCAAAAACGGAGGAAGTAATATTTTTAATATCATATCATTTTCTTTATTTTATTAATTTTCAAATCATTTAGAATTTATACTAAAATCTTTTTATTAAAGTAATGAGTTTATATTACATACTCTGTATTTGTTTTCAATTAACTTATAGTCTAACAAAATTTCAAATTTATCAGATATTATTTGATAAAACCGTGCATAGCACGAGACTAATCTAGTTATTTACTATTTTAGTAGATATATAATTAAAAATCAATATATATATATATATACTATAAGAGAAGCAGCTAAATCCATATTTTGCCACATGTCGCGCTCTCATTAAAAAATTTCCCGCCCTTTTTCCTTAATCTAAAAAAAGCAGCTTTTTTTTTATTTTATCTTAATATATTTTCTACCTTAATAAAAATTGATATATAATATAACATATCTTTAGAAATATTATGTATTTTTAATTTCTATAAATAATACTTGTACCTTAATTCTTTTATTATAAGTAATTTAGTTTTGATCATATATTAATTTTCTATATATTCTTATGATCAAAAATTACTTTCGATATATTATTCATTTATTACTTATACATATTCTCATACTAAAAATTCCGCTACTTTTTTTGGGGGAAATGAGTGTCATTATTGATTTATTATTTTGACATGCATAACATGAATTTTTATATAATTACTCCAAAATTGTTTAACTAGCTAACATTTGATAACGATCATTGTGGGTTAAAGTTTTTTCTAAAATTGTTTAAATTTACTCAATATATATACTATAAGAGAAGCAACTAAATCCACATTTTGCCACATGTCGCGCTCTCATTAAAAAAATTTCCGCCCTTTTTTCTTAATCTAAAAAAAGCAGCTTTTTTTATTTTATCTTAATATATTTTCTACCTTAATAAAAATTGATATATAATATAACATATCTTTAGAAATATTATGTATTTTTAATTTCTATAAATAATACTTGTATCTTAATTATTTTATTATAAGTAATTTAGTTTTGATCATATATTAATTTTCTATATATTCTTATGATCAAAAATTACTTTCGATATATTATTCATTTATTGCTTATACATATTCTCATACTAAAAATTCCGCTACTTTTTTTTGGGGGAAATGAGTGTCATTATTGATTTATTATTTTGACACGCATAATATGAATTTTTATATAATTACTCCAAAATAGTTTAACTAGCTAACATTTGATAACGATCATTGCGGGTTAAAGTTTTTTCTAAAATTGTTTAAATTTACTCCAAAATTTGTTCATACATGTTACCTTAAATATAATCATTTTATATTAAATATAATGTATCACCTTATACAATATTTTTTGTTGTTGATTTCGTTAACTTCTGCCACAATTTTTTTTATTATTATCCATATATTACAATAATTTGAAGAATTAAATTAATAATCTTTTATTTCTTTTTTTGCATTGATCTTGATTTTTAAATTATATTAAGCATAACAATTATCGAATAAAATATCAATTAAAATATTGCTTAAAAATTTATTATATATGTAGTATATATATGATTTAGCGGGTATTAGTATAATGGTTACTTAATGTTTTGTATGAGGGTTAGTCAAGGTTTTGTATAAATAAAGATTACTCATTGTTTTGTATGTTTTTTCAATTAAGAAAAACTACGAGAATATTAATATAAGTTGCTATTCATAAAGTTAAAAATTTTAATATGATGTTAAAGTCACTATATCAGGAAATGAATTATACAAATCTTTACAATACTATTTACAAAGTTAATATCAAGATTTACAAACCGTGCATCGCACAGGTACTATGCTAGTATAGATATATTAGAATACATGTTAAAAAGTAGGGAAATTCCCAGTGGTATACCCGAGCTTTTTCGAAATCCCACTGGTATACCCGAGTTTATTTTAATCCCAGTGGTATACCTAAAATTACGTCTAATTCCCATCCGTTACATTTAGAAGGTATATTCCGTTAACAATTTTTAAGGTTAGATTTAACTTTGGTTAATAATTTTTTTAATTTTCTTTAAAAAAAATAATATTTAAAACTACTAATGTATTAAATTAATGAGTTTTTACAAAAAATGATCCGATTGCCCCCAATTTGCGTTTCTAATTTGCATCGATTTGCGTACATTGATCTACGTGAAAAAATAGTCCGCTCATGGTTTTACGGGTCATTTTTATCCTTACAGATCTGATTTGAGGTCAGATTTTGCAAAAAATTATTTGAATGCCCCCACTTTGCGTTCCCAATTCGCCTCGTTTTGTGCGCATTGATTTACGTGAAAAAATAGTTTGCTGAAGTTTTTACGGGTCAGTTTTACCCTTATGGGGCTCGATTCGAGGTCGGATTTTGCAAAAAATGATCCGATTGTCCCCTAATTTGCGTTCCCGATTCGCCTCGTTTTGCGCGCATTGTTTTATGTGAAAAAAAATAGTCCGCTCTAGGTTTTACGGGTCATTTTTATCCTTAAGGGTTCCGATTTGAGGTTGGATTTTACAAAAAATGATCCGATTGCCCCCAATTTGTGGTTGTTTTTCCTTTATTTTTTTTTGTTTTTTTTTTCAATTTATTAACCATGGTTAGTGTTTTTAACAATTTTTAAACAAAAAGGTTACTTTTGGAAATTATATTTAAAATTAGGTACACCTTTGGGATTAAAAAAAACTCGGGTATACCAGTGGGATTTCCAAAAAGTTCGGGTATACCACTGGGAATTTCCCTAAAAAGTATGCAATATAACTTAAGCATAATACTTCATCCGTAACCAAATAATTGCAACAAAATATTATTTAATACTCACAAATTATGATCTTTTGTTGCAACTATATGATCACGAAGCAAGTGCTAACACAAAATACATCATTTCATTTTTTTCTTATTTTGTATGATTTTTTCCTAACATAATATAATCGATTTTTATTGTTTATTTATTTATTTTATATTTTTAAAAAACGGATCTACGCGTAGATGAAGCATTGATTGTTGTGAAAAAAAAATTAAAAAGATTTCCAAATAAGAAGATTGTTGATGAAATTTGTTATTGCGAAAATTATATTCTCTGTAGTTACTAAGTTTTGTCCAATAGTCTACATATTCCTCTTTAGAATTTCCTTAAAATTTTGCTACATTTCCTTCTGGAGACGGTCCCATATACACTCTAATGACTCTATTTACTTTCTACTCCTACCTCCACATACTACATACTCATCCAATATAAAAAAGGTTAAAATACAACAACACACTATAGCAAACATTAAGGATCAGAGATAATACTTTCTCTGTCCCTAAATGTTTGCTACATATTCATTTTTGGATGTCCGTAAAAGTTTTCTACATTTTCTTTTAGAATAAATCTTTATTTTTTTTTTATCATAGCCCACATATTAGTATATTACATAATCATCTAATACAACTCTTGAAAAGTAAAATTATGGTAATGGGAATGAATTTATAACTAAATTTGGAAGGAAAATCAAAATCCATTCCCATGGTGGTGCTACCTTAGCTCCAATTTATCTAATTTTCTTCACACATATTCATTCCCATCAAATACCACCATCCCCAATGGTAATGGGTGAGAATGAAAAATGAGAAGAAAATTGAAGTTTGGGAATGAAAATTTGTTTTCTAGGAAGATTATAAGGTTCCTCCTTAAAAAAATTACACTATAAATTCATTACCATTACCACAATTTATTACTAACAACCAAACGGGGCCGTCAATGTAACAAACATTAAGAGACACACAATATACATATTACTATTTACCAAATTAGCCACACTACATAGTGCCTAATTACAGATGACAAATCAGGCACGCAACTTTACCCACCATAAAAAGTACTCCCTCCGTAACATAAAAATGACAACGATTGTATTTACACGCATTTTAAGGAAGCGATTTAAGGGTGTAAACGATTGAATTAATTAAAATATTTTTGATATTAGTAACTTATAATCATATTATTACTTGTGTTAAAACCATTTTGATCAATTCATTCGTTTACACCCTTAAATCGTTTCCTCAAATGTGTGAAAAAAAAATAATTGTTACCATTTTTATGTTACGGAGGAAGTATAAAACATTCTTACACATAAACAAAAGTGGAGTGCTCGTAAAAAAATGAATTGTCAATGCTATATTTGGATACATGTATTTCATTTGAAATGATGAATTTGGGCCAAATTACATGTTTGACATGCTAAAAAATTTGGAATTGGATTTGGCCCAATTTCAAACTAAAATGCTTAACAAGCAAATATTGTTTTAAATAATTAACAAAACCATGTCATTTCAAATTCTAAAAACTAACACAAACAAATAATTCTCATTTAAATTGTAACATTTCAATTTTAGAAATTGAATTCATCACTTTAAAATGAATTCCACGTATCCAAACACAGCTAATATGAATCTAATCCTTTTTGCAACCAACCTTTGAATCTGATCCTTTTTTCATATTTCCATATCCGTATTTATTTATTTCAAAGATGACACTCTCTTCCAAACTTAACCCCTAAGCTTCTTCCTCTTCCACCGCTTATAAATTCTTCCACCGAACAACACCTCTTCTCAATCTCTCTCTCTATCTCGCTCACAAATTCAACCCAAACCCATTTTCCAATTTCCAAAATCCATGCTACTTCGTCAATTTTTTCCTCCATTGATGAATCGAAGTACAGAATCAAAAATGTCATCAGAAAATGAAGATACTCATGGCGGAAGTGGAAGTGATGGTATTCTTTACGACATAGTTGATTTCTATGTTCTTCCAGAAGGATGTATCGCAGCCGTTGTTTCCTTCACTGATCCTCGTGATGCTTGCAGATTCTCCTCCATTTCTAAGATCTTTAAATCTGCTTCTGATTCTGATGCTGTTTGGGAGCGTTTTCTGCCGTCTGATTACCGTGATATTCTCGCTCGTTCATCCGACGGTTCTGCTTTTTCTCTCCTTGATTCTCTCTCTAAAAAGGACCTTTTTATGCGCCTCGCTGATACTCCTCTTCTCATCGATGATGGCTCTTTGGTCTGTGATTCTGTTCTTTCTTTGTTGATTTTGATGTTCGTTTGTTAATTTATTGATGAATTTGTTGATGTTTTGTTTGATTGAGGGTTTTGATTGCTGATTTTTATTTTGACAAAACTGTAAATTGTTATTAAAAACCTAAATACTGTGTTCTGTATCAGCTATGGAAAATGCTTTTGACTTGAATTTCACAAGTTATTATTCAATTCTGCTTGTTTTTGCACCATTAAAATATGTTTTGACAATCGAATTTTTGAAGCTGGTTTATGAGATTATGATGTGGCAAGATTGGCGCCAAATAGAAATAGAAATAGTTGTTCTACTGGGCCCCTTTTGCATCTTTGTTGGGGAGATTTGCAGAAATTTCCTGGTTTATGAGAATGATAAGTGGGAAAATGACTGTGTTATCAAACAAAAATCGATCAGCTTTAGCTTTTGACATACCTTTTTCAAAATTGGGGTGTGCTTTTGCTGGACATTAAACAATTGTTAATGTCATATTCCCTTTAAAGTGTACTTGTTGCTAGCCTTCCAAAAACTTTGTGAAAAAAAGAAACCTGTCTTTAAAAAAGGATGCAATTTTTTTTTTCTTTCTATATATTTGTATGGAACTATGGATGATAGCATTTTGTTTGTAGTTCATGATACTAAGCTCTCCATTTTGATGATTTTTTCAATCTATCTTAACTTGGGTTTTTCATTTCTCTTGTGCTTGGTGATCCAACATGGTAGTATTAGATACACTATGCAAGTGTTTTTGGTGATTTGAGGTGCTCTTTATATGAACATGTATGCAGGGTTTTGTGCTATTTATTTAAGAGTTTATGAAGTGTTGGATGCTTTAGAATGTTTTAGGCTCCGTTTGTTTGAACGAAAAACAATTTCAACATAATTTAGTGGAAAACATTTAACAAGTGAAAATGTAATTAGTATATAATCTTTGGGTGGTTCCATGCAAAAAAAGAGGGTGAAAAATGGAAATGGGGACAAGGGGTGTTGGGAACTTGGGTGTAGAAAGTGGCATTTTTTTTTTTGAAATAATTTTTTTTCCAACTTTGTGAGTATATTTTGCTTGGTTAGGAAAATATTAAAATTTATTTTGTAGGAAACTATTTTTCATCCAAACAAATGAAGTTTTAATGTTAAATTCTAGTTATATGCGGGAAAGATAGACAAATGTTTATGTTTCTTTAATGCATTAAGAGTGGTGGAGGATACTAAGGGTCTGTTTACTTCAGCTTAAATTCAGTTCAGCTCTCAATTTCCTTCTCTTATAAATATTACTTTCAGCTGTATTCAGTTGAAGTAAAAAATCCCTAAGAGGTTGTTCTTCAATGTGAAATAGTGAATGTTAGTTGAATAAGTTTGTTGTTCTTCAATGTTTATGTTTTGTGAAAGAATGTTGAATCCATAATGCCTCTTTGTTATGGCCTAGATTCGATAATGCATTCTATTACATCTTCTCAGTTTGGGTGAATATGCTATAGAACTACAGACTCAATTTAATGGATTAAGGCATCTAACGAAGTTATCGAATTGTTGTTAATCATCATCAGAGCTTCTCACTGGAGAAATCAACCGGGAAAAAGTGTTTCATGATTGCATCAAGGGATCTGGCAATAATTTGGGGTGATACACCGAGATATTGGACTTGGAATTCGGTACCTGAATCAAGGTCTTTAATTTCTCACTTTCATCATGTTATATACTGATTTTGTAATAGCAATCTAATGTTTGGTTATCTTGTCAATTGATTCAGCAGGTTTTCGGAAGTAGCAGAGCTTGTAACTGTATGTTGGCTTGAAATCAGAGGGAAAATGAAAACCTCCCTTCTTTCTCCAAACACAGAATATGTTGCATACCTTGTCTTCAAAATGTCGACCGATGCATACGGGTTTTACTCCCCGGCTAAGGTCGAAGTCAAAACAGCTGGAGGTAGAGTTGAAACCGGGAATGTGTATCTGGATTCCATGGACAGGTATCAGATTACACCAAGGCGTGTAGGTATGTTCAACCGTTATAGAGTCCCGGCCCGAATGGCATCTGTCGAGAAAGACAATAGTGCAAAGCTTCCAAAGCGAAGGCTTGATGGATGGTTGGAAGTCAAAATCGGGGAGTTTTCAACTTCGAAGGTGGAAGATGGGGAGGTGGAGATGTCGGTGTTGGAGGTGAAGGCTGGTAACTGGAAAGGCGGTATGCATGTTGAAGGGATTGAGATTAGGCCAAAAATGGTTAAGGAATGAAATCTGAAGGGATGCCCAGTACCGCACTGTGTTAAATATAACGTAATGATATAACATAATGGCATACTTATAAATATTACTGAGTAATCACGTCAAAATCATAACAGCGTGTCATGTGTCTAACAATATTTAATTTGTTTACAATTATGTCATTGTACTATATCTAAAAACACAACACAGGGCGATACTGGGCATTAGTGTAAAATCCGGGGATTTTCCTTTATAGTTTGAATCGTTTATTACTTTATTTCCTTGGAAATTGCTTGATGAGGGTTGCTACTTTTCCCTAGCAATTGTATCGCTTTTATATTATGCCATTCAAATCTTGAATAAAGACTTTTTTGAGGATGAAAGGAGCTGTATGGATTGTATATAGTGGTGGAACATCATGGACCAATTTTGTATCATGGTATTAAATTATTAATGCTTGTGAAAAAATTCACTTGTAAATTTGTATGCTTATGGAATATATTCGTCAGACCTTTAAGACGTTGATTCCTTTTTCTCTGCTCATGTTTATTGAGGAGGGAATTAGGTTGCAGGTCACGTTTCTTTTTTAGGGCACCAGATTTCTATGTATAAATCCTCTTAATGTTTACCTTTTCATCAATTTTGTATGGTGATGGAAATCCATTCTTGATGTGCATATTTAAATTAATGTAGATACAAATAAATTCACTACCACAAAAAGTGTGTATATGAAAAGCACACGAGCTGATCTTGCAAGAATGCAACGAATAAGCGGATGTACATGTACTCACATGGTTTTCTTAAAGATTTAGGATCGACACCCTCCACCTCTCGGCATTGTCAATTCAATTATTTTGACCAAGGAATTGTATGATGTGGCTCAATTTACCTTACATAAAAAAACATAAAAAAAGTTGCGAATTGATAGTTATGCATGTCTTTTTGCTACGTAATTTAAATTTTCCTTTGATTTATATTTGAAATGACTTTTTTTGTTTGTTTGTTAATTTTTAGTTTTGAATCTGTTTAGCTAATCTTTACTCATTAAAAATAAAGTTTGTAAAATGTTAAAGATTTGAATTCAGTTTACTAATTTGTTTAATCGTTTAATTTGTGAAATCCTGTTTAATTAATTATTTGATTGTTAGTTTAGTCACATTTTTTGAAAAAGATTTTTTGCTAGTTAGTGACAAGCAAGGATGTATTGGAATTTTCAAAGCACGAAAACTCAGAAGAAAATCTTTTGTAATTTGCCTTTTTTTATTCATTGTATTTTGACGTTTAATTATAGTTATTACTGATAATACTCGAGCAAATGCTCGATTTATTTAACTAAGGTAAATATTTAGATCTAAATTTAATCTTTCCATGCAAAATTTCGTAAAAAGTTATTGTAGATGAAAATTTATTTAAGTGGTTTATTTTAGTTATATTAGACAATACGGAATAAGTAATAACTAAAATGTATATAATTTTAAAATTAACTTATGCAATACATTAAAATTCACTAACTATAATTTTTTCTATAGTCATTTCAAATTTAGATTGGTATCAATCAAATTACTCTATTTTCATAAATTTATGTCTACTAACGTTGACGATTTAATCTTCTAAATTTTTTTATCAAGATTATGCAGTTATTTCATGTAATATAAACTTATACTATTTTCCAAAAAAAAAAAATTTAAAAAAAGTCATCTATGGTTATAATGTCGTTCATTTTAATAACTTTAAGAATAAATTGCATTTATTAATTTCTCTTTCATATTAATAAAATAAAAATAAATATTTCTAAATGTAATAAAAAAGTCAATGACAACCAAAACTCTTATTTGAAACTTTTATACAAAACAATAAGCTTATTTAATAGAATGGTTCATTCATTTGAGAAGGTTTTTTATTTTTTTTTTAATTTTTTTATATAATAGGGCAAACAATAAGATGGAGACAATCAAGTTTAGTTAAAGAATATGGAATCATTAAGGAATTAAGACTAACAAAAATTACTTTAAAATTGAAAATGAACACTGATAAGATTTTTTTGAAGACGGGTCGGTAGTATACAGTTTTTATTAGAAAATAAAGTACAAATAATTATAATTGTTTTTAAAAAAAATAATAATAATTGTTTCTTTGGAAAATGGGAAACATATTATTATTATAATAAATAATAGGTAGGAGGGAAAAATAAGGGTTCAGGAGGGAAAAATAAGGGTTCAGGAGGGGATTTTTTTTAGTGACTTGTATTTTAGTATATAGTATAGATAGATAGTTGTATTAAACTGTTTTATTTTATATTTTTTTATTGGAATTTGGACTTACATAGTTTATACTTGTGTACTGGTATGAATTTGAACAATCAATTTTATGCCCGGATACTCGATAATTTCGTGTCGTTTTCGGGCCGTGTTAGTGTGTCAGGTCAATTTTTCACAAGAAAATTAATATTCAAGTGTAATCGTGTCGTATAGTGTCAACCCGTTTACATAAATAGGTTAAACCCCTTAACCCAAACCCGACCCATTTAATAATCGTGTGGTGTCGTGTCAAGTCGTTTACTTAATCGTGTCAAAATTTTTGACCCAAACCCACTAATTTCATGTTGTGTTCAGGTCGTGTTATTGTGTCGTGTCAGTTTTTGCCGGCTTTACGCATCACCCGGTCAAAAAAAAAACCCCACATATATAACACACTCTCACACAGTCAGGTAAAGGATTTGAAAAGACAATAATACCCCTGAACATAGCCCTAATTTAAGATATTGATCCTTTTATAAGTTTTTAGTCTGCATCTTTCTCTCTCCTCCACTTCTTTTCTCCATTAACAAACCTCCGATTTTTCCAACACAAAAACTGTGCTTTCAACTCCAAGCTTGATCTACGGCTCAAGTTCATCTCTGAATCGAAGTAGCTTAATCGTCACCCTCCATTTTCATCTGGTACCTCTCACACTCCAATCTTTAGTGTTTTTTCTTTTCTTTTCTTTTCTTTTTTATAAATAAAAAATCACTTTTTTCTCAGTTAGGGTTTATATGAATTAAGCTATCCACCGTTTTTACTGAGTTTAAAATGAATTTTCTTGAAGCATTGTCCGTGTAATCTTCCATGGGGTTCATGATAATCCAATGGGTCGAAATTTTGATGACCATTACAGTGTTGTTTTGTTTGAATTGCCGTAACCGTAATTGTTAAAATAGTTGAGAAATTGATGATATTCTTATATTATTCACCTCTACAACTCTGTAATGTATCGCTGCATTAATGGAGTGTAACTCTGTTAGTCTATGCTTTGATTAAGGAAGCTTAAAAGATTGGGTTTTCCTTTTGACAATTTGTTGCTGAAAACTGGGTGAAATTGTAAAATTTTGATTAATGATGGATCAATTAGTTGATATGTTGATGTGGAAAGTGAGTATGATATTTGCATACTGGTTACATGAAATACTTGAAGCAAATCAATAGAAAACAACAGCATTTTCTTCTCTAATTTTTTATAATTTGCAGAATGAGAAAACAGTATAACAGGGCATAGGCGAATATTATTTACAGTCATTACAGTCATGAGCAACATAGAGTATTTAGATTTGTTTGGGGTGTGGGTGGGGGGGGGGGGGTGGGGGGTGATGTTGTTTACATTGTTTACACAAAAGGATAAAAGCAAGAAAGACACTTTGAGCTGAAGCCAAATCAATTGTTGAAGTATTTAGTACCTCAGAAAATGAAATTAAGCTTTAATCACCTCTTCAACTAAGGATTGAACTGTTATTGAAGCACATTGCTAATTGAAAATGTAGTAAGAGTTGATAACAACCAAATCTACACACGGGACAGCATGTGTAATTCAAAAATGGTGTAGCACAATTTTAATGTTTTTCCTTTATGGTAAGATGAAAAAAATCCAAATGTAGCATTTTAAGCTTCGAGGCTAACACTAATTAAAGAATGGATAAACTTTTAACTGGAAATCATTACAAAGATGCCATATGCAATCCATTTCCCACATAGCCTGCTCACTAATGAATACTGGTTGATCCTGCATAACTCATATAAGGACCTGAATAAATTGATGAATATAAACCCTATTTCTGAAACATAAATGAAACAATCAAATCTAACTATCCTGTAGGCAATAATACTGACAAGAAAGACCCTATATTTCACACACATTATGGAGAAATCAGCCGGTAACAATGAACTGATGAAGACCCTATTTTGATTGGATAGAATGAATGGAGAATTGTTCAACCATCCATATCAATTTTGGAACACAGTTCATTGTCATATTTGTTGTATTTATGTGGTCTTTGAGCCTGAATTTTAGAACTCCTAATATTAAAATTCACTTTCCAACTTGGTGTGTCACATTTGCGTTGTTGATTTGTTAATCTTGTTATTGGGGAGTTTTGGTTGACATTTGTTACTGTTAATTATAGCTTCGAGTTTTCTTTATGACACTAAGATATCAGGAACAAAAAGTGAAAACAGCAATAACTCATTTTCAAAGTCCATAATCACACTCAAATCCATTATTTGGAGTGGAACCAAGCTAGAAAAGCTTATAGATTCCTCACATATTGCTAACAGATGTCTGTCTTAACTCTCCACCACCAAAAAAAAAGTGTTCGTATTCTTCATCTGTGTAGCTGCACCAATGATTATTGCAGCTGCATGCTACAGGCTAGGAAAAGTGAGGTCAGGTAGAATGAGGAATGGATGAGCCAGTGTATTCTGTATTTGATCCTGCCCCTTTTTTTGTCCTTGCAAAATACAAATTAATTGATCTTATAACTGATTCTGCAATAATTGCTTTTAACAAGTATTTTTGTTTGTTAGAGTTGCTGGTGATGATCCACATGAAATTTGTGATTCTAAGAGAGGATAGAATGGCATATTTTACTATGAATTTGATAGTTTTTCACTTTTTCACTAAGTTGCACTGAAACAAGATGGGTACATATATGTGGAAGGGAATGGAAAGCGAAAAACTTTAAAAAAAAGGGTGTGACAAGGGCACGTTGAATATTTTTATAATTTAAAAAAACATAGTAGATAAGTAGTAATCCTTAGAATGTAATCTTATGTATAGTTTTGAAAAGTAACTAAGTAGACAAGTCGAGGATTATTTTTATCTTAAAATATTGAGAGAATTGGAAAAAAAAAGTGTCAATAAAGTCACTTAATTATGAGTTGTGACTAGTGATACAATTCCTTAATGTACTTTCCACCACATACATCAACTTTAATGTTTTAATAAAGGAAAGCTTAATATATATCTAAAAAAGGAATGGCTAGCTGGAACCGAAGTGGATATCCAAGAAGATGAATGTTTGAAAATGAAAAACACCTAATGAAAGTATGAAACTGTGAAAGGGCAAGTCTAGAATGGATTAAGGTTTACTCCAATATGTGGGCACAGCCGTGCCTGGACATCCCCAACAGTCTCAGAGATGTCCCCATAAATGGTCAAGGAATTATCTTTCCCCACGCAGCTGTGCCCCATAGTATTCTAGTCCATGTATGCTTTCCTCTTTCCTTGCACCCCACGTTCTTGTTATTGGTTTCCTGAATGAGTTCATTCTTGTATATATTTTTTAATGCTAATAGGCTTGGCTTTTCATACAACTATCTTCAGCATATGAGAATCTGTTGATATGCTTTCAGTTAGTAGCTGTTTATTGTTGGCATGAAGAGAAGCTCTCAGAAACATATACATTGCTATTTCTTCTGATTTATGGCTGAGAATCCGCTACCTGTTTCCGATGCTCTCATATGCACAAATAATACTCTAGTAATCGGACAAGAATTTCCTGATGTTGAAACTTGCCGAAGAGCATTAAAGGATATTGCGATAGCATTGCATTTTGACCTTCGAATAGTAAAGTCGGACCGCAGCCGTTTTATAGCTAAGTGCTCTAAGGAGGGTTGTCCATGGCGTGTTCATGTTGCAAAATGTCCTGGTGTTTCTACCTTTTCTGTTAGAACACTGAACACAGAGCACACTTGTGAAGGAGTTCACAATCTCCATCATCAGCAAGCTTCAGTTGGCTGGGTTGCTAGATCTGTTGAATCCAGAGTGAAGGACAATCCACGATACAAGCCCAAGGAAATTTTGCAAGATATCCGTGACCAACATGGTGTCGCTGTGTCTTACATGCAAGCCTGGCGGGGCAAGGAGCGCAGTATGGCTTCCCTTCATGGAACATATGAAGATGGATACCGTCTTCTTCCTGCATACTGTGAACAAGTCAGGAAAACTAATCCTGGAAGCATTGCCACAGTTGTTGCAACGGGACAAGAAAATTACTTCCAAAGACTCTTTGTTTCCTTCCGAGCATCAATATATGGCTTCATAAATGCTTGTAGGCCGCTCTTAGAACTTGACAGAGCGCAGCTTAAAGGAAAATACTTGGGGACCATATTATGTGCTTCATCTGTTGATGCAGATGATGCACTATTTCCTTTAGCAATAGCTATTGTTGATATAGAGAGCGAGGAAAATTGGATGTGGTTCATGTCAGAGTTACGGAAGCTTCTAGGAGTCAATACCGAGAACATGCCTAGGCTTACAATACTTTCTGAAAGACAAAGGGGCATTGTTGAAGCAGTCGAGACACATTTCCCGAGTGCTTACCATGGCTTCTGCCTGCGGTTTGTTAGTGAAAACTTCCGTGATACATTTAAGAACTCAAAGTTGGTGAATATCTTCTGGAATGCTGTGTATGCACTAACAGTAGCTGAATTTGAAAACAAGATTTCTGAAATGATGGAGCTGAACCAAGATGTTATGACATGGTTCCAGCAGTATCCGCCTCAACTTTGGGCAGTTGCATATTTTGAGGGAGTTAGGTATGGCCATTTCACATTAAGTATAACAGAGTTGCTTTATAACTGGGCTCTTGAGTGTCATGAACTTCCCGTAGTTCAAATGATGGAACACATTCGTTGTCAATTGGTTACATGGTTTGATGAACGGCGTACAGTGGGCATGAACTGGAATTCTGTTCTAGTACCTTCTGCTGAGAAGAAGATTTCAGAAGCAATTGCTGATGCACGGTGTTACCAAGTGCTCCGTGCAAATGAGGTTGAGTTTGAAATCGTGTCAACGGAGCGCACAAACATCGTTGATATAAGAACGCGGGTATGTTCGTGCCGGCGTTGGCAGCTTTACGGTATACCTTGTGCTCATGCTGCTGCTGCTCTCATATCTTGTGGCCAAAATGCTCATTTATTTGCAGAGCATTGTTTCACAGTTGCAAGTTACAGGGAAGCTTATTCTCAAAGTATAATGCCTATTCCTGATAAAAGTCAGTGGAATGAGGCAGGTGAGGGAGTTGCAGAGGGCGGAGGTGCCAAACTTGACATCATGATTAGACCGCCTAAAACTCGACGACCGCCTGGTAGGCCGAAGAAAAAGGTGTTGCGAGTAGAGAATTTAAAGCGCCCGAAGAGAGTAGTTCAGTGTGGCCGTTGCCATATGTTAGGTCATTCTCAAAAAAAATGCACATTGCAAGTTTAACTTGATTTTTTTTTCTTTTTTCTCCTTGTGTACATGTCGCAAGATTGTGGTAGAAATTGGTAGTCTAAAGGCATAATGCAGTCTTGATGTTTCAATTAGAAAGTAGCATAACACATCCAGCAATTTTTTTTTGGACTTGTTTTTTTAGTCTCGAGCTTAAAGTTAACATAAATACATAATAAGTTTTCAAGAACAGAGCTTCAAAGTTGATGTATATGTACGACTAGAACAAGAATTAGATCGGGTAGAATTAGAACTAGATGAAAATAGATCAATTTAACTCTAATAGTTCTAATTGTTTTTATGAAAATAAAAACAAATTTGAACTAGAATGGGTTGAAAATAGATTCATGTAAAATTAGATCATGTAAAAATTTTCAATTTATTTCTTTTGCAAGTCACAAAACAAGTAAACGGGGTAGTTTAAAATAAGTCGGTTTTAAAATAAATTTGGTACAATACAAGTCAATCCAAAACATATTCAGTAAAAAATGGTCGGTCCAAAATTGGGTTTTAGCAGGTTAAAAATAGATTCAATTTGAAAAGAGGTTTGCTACCGGTCGTATTCGGTATAATAAAAACAGGTTAAAAACAAGTTCAGGTTTAAAATAGGTTCGATATTATTTTATTAATTTCTAATTTTATCCTGCCCAAGTATAAATAATATAAAATATAAAAATTTAAAAGTAATATTATTAATCAACATGATAAATTAAGAATAGTTGCATAATGATTTGGATCATTTGGTAGAATCATACAAGATTACAAGGCTTTTACAGATGATGAGATGGATTGTGTTTGTTTGTTTCGCGGCCTTCGCAGCCATAATTGTTGTCTTTCTTCGTTTGGACTTTTGCTGAAGAAAATGAAAGTAAAAGCATAGTATGATATTCTTCTGTTTTTTTACCTTCCACATTCTTTTTTTCACATCTCCTTAGACAAAATTTTAAATAAAAATATATTTAACTATATATAATAAAAAATATAAAAATTATATATTTGAAAAAAAAAATGTTGAGACGAATTAAACTAGATCCATCATGACTATATTTTTCTTTATGTACATGAAACTAGAAACAATAAATGTTTACAAATGAACAATGGTACTTTTAAGAAACTGAAACAACATTTGTTCTTCTTTCTGCCTATTCTGAGCCTTAATGTAGTTGTTGATTTCAGCAGAGTCTTGTGTGATGATAGGCAGATCATTCAGAGAGTCCAGCTCTTCCCATACTCCTTTCATCTCAGTATAATAGCCCCCCACAGGTCTTCCCAGTTGTTTAGATTCATACAGCTGTTTATTCAGCTGATATTTTCTTGCTCCATTTGCAAGTTGATATCTTGCCTTTAGTTGCTTCCAAATCTGTCCAGCTTTGCTCATAAACATGATGGATTTTTAGATGGTTTCAGATACATTTCCAAGTATCCATGAAATGACCATGTTATTACATGTGTCCCAAGCTTCTTGCTTAACTGCATCTTGAGCATCTCTCTTAACAGTGCCTGTTAAGAATCCAAGTTTACTTTATGAGGCCAAAGCAACCTCAAAGGACCTTTTCCAGGGTTTGTAGTTTGAAGCTCCTTGAAGCTTCTCTACACATACAGTGTGTACTTCCATCTGAAGGATGGATATATAGGGGGCTATTGTTCTCAATGGTCGTAGGTTGGGTAGCAACGTAATCATGATTTCACCTTAGGGAAGAAGAAAGGTGCAAAACAACTACACAGATATTTGCACAGCTACGAACTACTACCCAGCTACAAGAATAAATAAAAACATAGAGTGTAATACTAACCTCGCTCTGATACCATGAAAACTTTTTTTACAAATAAATTAGCATCACAAGCAGAAATCAATTTCATCATTCATCTCATTTAATTCATTAACTGATTTCTTGTTTTGGATATCATTAACCTGTCCTAGTACAAGACAATTTGGCTTCACGTCTTTTTGGCTATTACATCATATTGGACTTAAGGCCCAATGACCATAATGACAACACCATACTAAGTTCCAATTGTTATATGGTGCTCCCAGGATCACTTAGCTTTTTGTGGTCCTGGAAATCTTCATTTTTTACTCTACAATATTCATTTTTTAATCTTTATTTTTGTACATTATAATATTCATTTTTTTAATCACAATTTTTTTTAAAAAAAAAAACTAAAAGCTTCATTTTTTTTAACCACAGTTGTTTTATAAAAAAAAATTAAAAGCTTCATTTTTTTAAAACTATTTTTCAAACTACAGTATACAATGCTCCCAAGAGCACATAGAGCAATTCTGGTCTCGCGCGTCAGCGAGTCAATTTAACAACTAAAATGAATATTTATTTTTTAATACTGAATATTCATTTTTTTATACTAAATATTCACATTTTTTAATACTAAATATTTATTTTACCCCAAAAAATCCGAGCTTATATTCACGTTGACAACAACGAAAATGAATATTAATTATTGTATATCGAATATTCATTTTTTAATACTGAATATTCATTTTGTTAATGTTGAATATTCATTTTTATCACAAAGAACCTGAACCAACAATCAACTTTGCACTAACTAAACTTAATATTCATTTTTTAATACTGAATATTCATTTTGTTATACTAAATATTCATTTTACCACAAAGAACCTGAATTTACATTCACTTTTGCGGTAACTAAAATGATTATTCATTTTTTAATACTGAATATTCATTTTTAATAAACTGAATATATAATTTTTTCTTAATACTAAATACAAGCAAAAGATTAGCTTTGTGCAGGTAACCATAAAATGCATTTGCAGATTGTTCTTAGGGAAGTGGAAGCGAATATTTTAGTTGTTAATTTTTTTTACTACTAAACTACGTCGTTTTGGTCAGACACCACAGAAACCTACATGTTACCATATAATAATTTGCGACTAAGTTCAATACCAAAAATAATAAAGTACTGCAAATACATTTTCCTTCTTTCAACACCAAACCACGTCTTTTCTTCTTCAAGCATCTTCATCCTCTTCGTTTGTTTCCTGGTAATCATCTTCTTTTTCATCCTCTCCATAATCATTTTTATTCAGATTGTTATAATAATTTTGATGATTAACCACCTCAATTGTTGCTTAGCTGCTATGTTAGGCATAAATGTAAGTTAGGGTTTGCTAAGGTTGATTATGCCCTTTCTCTTTATCATTTCATGGTTTCCTTCTATTATTGATTTCAATAAAATATTACAGTTTGATTAAGGTTCGTTGTTATGCTCATTTTTATTACTGTACAGTGCAGTGTCACAAGCTGCTTCTTCCTCTTCTTTTTGAAGAAATTGAAGATGACGGCCATCAAACCAGCTCTCTTCTTCAAGCATCTTCATCCTCTTCGTTTCTTTTCTGGTAATCTTCTTTTTCATCATCTCCATCCTCGTTCTTACTCTGTTCTCTCACTATCTAATCATCATTTTGATTCAGTTTGTAATAATTTTGATGATAAACAACCTCAATTGTTGCTCAGCTATGTTAGGCATAAATGTAAGTTAGGGTTAGCTAACGTTGATCATGCCCTTTCTCTTTATCATATCATGATTTCCTTGCGCCCTCTTCCTTCTATTATTGATTTCAGTCAACTCTTTACTGCTATTTTGAAGATTAAACCTTTTCCCCCTTTTGCTACTGTCATTTCTCTCTCTAGGCGTCTTCATTTGTCGGGTATTGTTCCAGATCATTATTCCCTTAATATTCTGGCTAAATGCTACTGTTGCTTGGGCTATGTTGATTTGGGGTTTTCCGTTTTAGCTTCCTTAATTAAGCTCGGATTTGCACCCAATATTGTCACCTTCACTACTTTGATAGATGGTTATTGTTTACTTGGTGAGATGGACAAGGCTGAAAAGCTTGTCACTTTTATGGACAAACATGGCTTCAAACCCAATGTAGTTACATTCAGTAGCTTAATCAATGGATATTGCAAGTCCCGGAAGATTGACAAAGCATTTGCGTTGCTCCAAGAGGAAATGCCTCCTTTTAAAGGCCTAACTCCAAATGTTGTGACCTATACCACTCTTATTGATGCCTTGTGCAAGCACGACAAGCTCTCGTGTGCTGATCTTCTTTTCAAGAAGATGAAAGCTCATGGATTAAAGCCCAATGTATTCACTTGGAATTCATTGATTCACGGCCTCTGTCAAAATGGGAAGATTGATGAAGCACAACAAAAAGTGAAGGAAATGGAGAATAGTAGGGTGTACCCTGATATTGTGACACACAATTCTCTAATGGACGGTTATTGTGAAGCAGGGCAACTCGGAGAAGCCATTGATATTTTCCTCTCTCTACCAAAGAAGTGTCAATGGCCAGATGTGGTAAGTTACAATATAATGGTGAAAGGACTATGTAAAGCTGGTCTGCTGAAGGATGCGATTGAACTTGTAATGAGAATGCAGGACAATGGATGGTGTCCTCCTAATGAGTGCACCTACAACACACTTATCAGAGGATGTCTGCTTGAAAAAGATTTCAGCACGGCCCATGAAGTAGTTCGCACTATGAGAAGCAAACAAAGGGTTCACACAAATTCTGTGTGTTCCAGGTTGCTTGCAGATCATACTCTTCCGGATTCATACAAGGCTTTGCTTCGTAAATTTTTGGAGGTCTGAAATGTTAGGTATTCAATAAGTAAATGGGGTAAATGATCGAATTATACTGTATATCTTAGCTTGGGTTACATTAATTTGTTTGATCTTGAAAAAAAAGTTGTTTAAATTTGGTGTGCAAAATATGTCATATATATATATTCTTTGATGGTGTAAGTAAGTAAGTAAATGGCCTGGTCAGTTAAAATTAAAAGACTCCTGGGTGTGAGCTAAGTAATCATATATTCCAACTTAGTGTACATTCAGTTTACAATGAGTTGCATGTCAATTGTCTTATGAGTAGAGTATAGGAAGTGTAATAGAAACCACTTGAATTGCAAATGACTTGTTAGAGCTCTGTTTAATTTTTTTTTTTTGGTGTACCCATCCGGTTCACCCTTTTGGGCTAATCCGGATACGGAGCGCGTCCCAGGGTTAAGGTATTAAACTCCTCCCAACGTGCTTGTGGGGGATCGAACCGTGATTCTCCCTACCAAGTATAGCCCCTGGCACCACTAGACCAAGACAACGTTGGTAGGTTAGAGCTCTGTTTATTAGGGATGGGGATAGATACTTATATTAGATAGTGTTGTTTAATGACTGACTTGCTGCTAGTTAATTTTGAGTTACATGGAAACTTGATCCTTGTTGATTACTATAAGTTATTTGAATTAACTGGAATATATCTAAACTTATATGAATCGAAACTTTTTTTTTAATTTATTTAAGAGAATTCACCTTTAAATATATTATACAGGTTTATTGTTAATTAAAACTTGTTTCCAGGTGAGTCAAGCCAGCATTAGTCAATGTTGATGTTGTCTGCAGAGCAGTTAATTTCTAATATAAGTAAGATGCTATCATACTATGCTTACTTAGAGCAAGCTACAAAGAAGCTTTTGTATGACTAAATGTTGAATGGCTTTTATATATTTATTATCAGGTTGTTATTTTGTGATGAAGTAGCTGAATTCCTCCCTTGTGTGTTACTCTGTTAAACTAGGAAACTGGGTGAATTTGTGTTATGTTTCTTTCAATCAAAACAGAGGAGGTGAAGATGAATGCAATCAGCTCTCTGATGATGAATGATAATATGATATGGTAGGATTGTTTTATTGGGTTTTATGGCATTTGGGTGGGACACATTTTACATATAGTGAGTGATCTGATGCTGCTTTACTGTAATATAAGTGCTTGTTAAGGCCTTTGGTAACTAATTAATTTTGCTGCAAAGCTTGTTGTGAAAGTAGTTTTTGGTTTGTTACTGCTCCTCCGTAACATATTAACTGCAACGATTTTGCATTTTTTACCTACTTTATGTCAAATTGTTGCAGTTATTGTGTTACGGAGGGAGTACTTAAAAACTAGAGCTTTTTTATTTTACTTGCTTGGTACATGGGTGTAGTGGACTGGTTGAGCCTGCCCCTTTGCCCACACATGGTGAGAAAAGATGGAATGCAGAGGGCGGAGGTGCCAAACTTGACATCATGATTAGACCGTCTAAAACTCGACGACCGCCTGGTAGGCCGAAGAAAAAGGTGTTGCGAGTAGAGAATTTAAAGCGCCCGAAGAGAGTAGTTCAGTGTGGCCGTTGCCATATGTTAGGTCATTCTAAAAAAAAATGCACATTGCAAGTTTAACTTGATTTTTTTTTCTTTTTTCCCCTTGTGTACATGTCGCAAGATTGTGGTAGAAATTGTTAGTCTAAAGACATAATGCAATCTTGATGTTTCAATTAGAAAGTAGCATAACACATCCAACAATTTTTTTTTTGGACTTGTTTTTTTAGTCTCGAGCTTAAAGTTAACATATAATACACAATAAGTTTTCGAGAACAGAGCTTCAAAGTTGATGTATATGTACGACTAGAACTAGAATTAGATCAGGTCGCAAATTATTATATGGTCCCAGGACCACACAGGTCTACGTGGTTCCTGACCAAAACGGCGTAGTTTTGGAGTTAAAAAAAAAACAAAAACAAAAATCTCTTTTAGGTTTTTACGTAAAAGCAGTTTCTAAATTCATTGAAAAATCAGTTTTTACGTAAAATCTCTTATTATAGAATTCCTACTTTCAGGAATTAAAAGCAAATTCTAAATTCATAAAAAAAAATATGTTTTTTTATACCTAAAAATTAATTTTTTTTTCTAAATTAAAAGCACAACTTAATTCTTTGCTTCTACTCTTAATCTCTAATAATAATTTACGTAAAAATCAGTTTTTTCAGTTGTAATTTATTTCTTGGATCATTGAAGATTGAAGATTCACGTATTCGTTGGATTTTATATGATGGATGATGTTGTTGTGCCTTGCAAGGAAGTTTTTTGTGATGATATTGAGATTGTTGATGATGACAGTAAGTATTTGTGTTTATTCCTTTCGGTTTTTGTATTGATGATAAGCATTGAATGTTTTATTTGTGGTTTCTGGGTAAGTTTATTGAAGTTTCCGAGGTTTTTAACCCTAGAATGATTCAATCCCAACCATTATAATATGTTAGATTCTGTAGTTCTTAATTTAGTTATATGAATATTGTTTTAAAAAAAATGAATATTGTTCTACATATTATGATTTTGACTGGGATGAAGATTTTGGTTCACATTATTATTGAAAAATGATTATTATGCTTTTGAATATGAAGATTTTTTTTTGACGGGAATATGAAGTTTTTCTTATGTTTTTATGAAGTTTGTTTTGTACTTTGGGAATAGTGTTAATTATGCGTATAATATGTTATATTCAGTACTTGTTTATTTAGATTTATGAATATTGTTTTTAAAACAATGAATATTGTATTGGTAGGAAATGAATATTGTGTATTATTTGTTCAACATATTATGATTTTGAATGGGATGAAGATTTTGGTTCACATTGTTATTGAAAAATGATTATTGTGCTTTTGAATATGAAGATTTTCTTATGTTTTTATGAAGTTTATTTTGTACTTTGGGAATGGTGTTAATTATGCGTATAATATGTTACATTCGTTAGTTCTTTATTTAGATTTATGAATATTGTTTTAAAAAAAATGACTTGTATTGGTAGGAAATGAATATTGTGTATTATTTGTTCAACATATTATAATTTTGCATGGGATGAAGATTTTGGTTTCATTGTTATTGAAAAATGATTATTATGCTTTTGAATATGAAGATTTTCTTATGTTTTTATAAAGTTTGTTTTGTACTTTGGGAATGATGTTAATTATGCGTATAATATGTTAGATTCATTAGTTCTTTATTTAGATTTATGAACATTGTTTTAAAAAAAATGAATATTGTATTGGTAGGAAATGAATATTGTGTATTATTTGTTCAAACATATTATGATTTTGAATGGGATGAAGATTTTGGTTCACATTGTTATTGAAAAATGATTATTATGCTTTTGAATATGAAGATTTTCTTATATTTTTATGAAGTTTATTTTGTACTTTGGTAATGGTGTTAATTATGCGTATAATATGTTACACTCATTAGTTCTTTATTTAGATTTATGAATATTGTTTTAAAAAAAATGAATATTGTATTGGTAGGAAATGAATATTGTGTATTATTTGTTCAACATATTATGATTTTGCATGGAATTAAGATTTTGGTTTCATTGTTATTGAAAAATGATTATTATGCTTTTGAATATGAAGATTTTCTTATGCTTTTATAAAGTTTGTTTTGTACTTTGGGAATAGTGTTAATTATGCGTATAATATGTTAGATTCATTAGTTCTTTATTTACATTTATGAACATTGTTTTATAAAAAATGAATATTGTATTGGTAGGAAATGAATATTGTGTATTATTTATCGCATATTATGATTTTGCATGTGATGAAAGTTTTGGTTTCATTGTTATTGAAAAATGATTATTATGTTTTTGAAAATGAAGATTTTCTTATGTTTTTATGAAGTTTGTTTTGTACTTTGTGAATGGTGTTAATTTTGCGTATAATATGTTACATTCATTAGTTCTTTATTTAGATTTATGAATATTGTTTTAAAAAAAGAATCTTGTATTGGTAGGAAATGAATATTGTGTATTATTTGTTCAACATATTATGGTTTTGCATGGGATGAAAATTTTGTTGTTGACAACGTTTTTGATGAAGAATTTGCTAAAAAAATGTAGATTATGAAGATGAAATATGTAGATTGTTATTTTGTGTTGTTGAGTTTATGATAGAAGTGAAAGAGTTTTCTTGAAAACAGAGTGAAATAAGGAACCACGCAACAGAGTGAAAGGGTTTATTGTTGCTATTTTTGGGGATTTTTTTTTTTTTTTAAAAAAATCCTTCCTACGCGCGAGACCACACAACATTGTAGTCCCTGGACTACAATATAATAATTGAGATCGGGTAGAATTAGAACTAGATGAAAATAGATCAATTTAACTCTAATAGCTCTAATTGTTTTTATGAAAATAAAAACAAATTTGAACTAGAATGGGTTGAAAATTGATTCATGTAAAATTAGATCATGTAATTTTTTAATTTTTTTTTTGCAAGTCACAAAACAAGTAAACGGGTCGGTTTAAAATAAGTCAGTTTCAAAATAAATTTGGTACAATACAAGTCAGTCCAAAACATATTCAGTAAAAGATGGCTGGTCCAAAATTGTTTTTTAGCAAGTTAAAAATAGATTCGATTTGAAAAGAGGTTTGCTACCGGTTGGATTCGGTATAATAAAAACAGGTTAAAAACAAGTTCAGGTTTAAAATAGGTTCGATATTATTTTATTAATTTCTAATTTTATCTTGGCATAATGATTTGATGTTGATGAACATTTGATATTTGTAATTTTGTTGTGAACATTTGATATTTGTAATTTTGTGTTTATGTGTTGGACCTTTTGATTTTCTTGTTTTCGTTTGTGTTTGGTGAATATTTGTATAAGTTGGTGAATATTGTAAATCATAAGTTTAAATGTGACATTATAACAATATGTGTTGAATATTTGGACATAATAGAATGAACATTTCTCTTTTAGTGTAGGAAAATTGTTACTTTAATGTGTAAACATTTGTAGAGTGAGTGGAAGCGCATGAGTTTTTTTTTGTTTTTTTTTATCACTTATTGTTACAACGCAAGGGACCACAGAGCTGGCGGGTCCCGGGTCCATATTGTAAATTTGTTGCAACATCTTAAAATTGTGTAAACATTTTAAAAGCATGGAGTAACAAACTCTGCTGTACTAGAGAGAGAGAGAGAGAGAGAGAGAGAGAGAGAGTGGGTGCTATACAGTGTGACATGTTACATGACAAATTACTCCTCCAACTGAGCACTGAGCAGCTGCTGCTGCTGCTGCTGCTTCCTCTTCTTTCCGTATGAAGATGACGACGACCACCAAACCAGCTCTCTTCTTCAAGCATCTTCATCCTCTTCGTTTCTTTTCTGGTAATCTTCTTTTTCATCATCTCTATCCTCGTTCTTACTCTGTTCTCTCACTATCTAATCATCATTTTGATTCAGTTTGTAATTTTGTTTATAACCCTCAATTGTTGCTTAGCTATGTTAGGCATAAATGTAAGTTAGGGTTTGCTAACGTTGATCATGCCCTTTCTCTTTACCATATCATGATTTCCTTCCGCCCTCTTCCTTCTATTATTGATTTCAGTCAACTCTTTACTGCTATTTTGAAGATTAAACCTTTTCCCCTTTTTGCTACTGTCATTTCTCTCTCTAGGCGTCTTCATTTGTCGGGTATTGTTTCAGATCATTATTCCCTTAATATTCTGGCTAAATGCTACTGTTGCTTGGGCTATGTTGATTTGGGGTTTTCCGTTTTAGCTTCCATAATTAAGCTCGGATTTGCACCCGATATTGTCACCTTCAACACCCTCATTAACGGTCTGGTTCATGATCATGATCCTATCGACTGTGCTGTTGAGTTGTTACTTAAAATTGTGAAGCTTGGGTTTCAACCCGACTTAGTCACCTTCACTACTTTGATAGATGGTTATTGTTTACTTGGTGAGATGGACAAGGCTGAAAAGCTTGTCACTTTTATGGCCAAACATGGCTTCAAACCCATAGTTACATTCAGTAGCTTAATCAATGGATATTGCAAGTCCCGGAAGATTGACAAAGCATTTGTGTTGCTCCAAGAGGAAATGCCTCCTTTTAAAGGCCTAACTCCAGATGTTGTGACCTATACCACTCTTATTGATGCCTTGTGCAAGCACGGCAGGCTCTCGTGTGCTGATCAGCTTTTCAAGAAGATGAAAGATCATGGATTAAAGCCCAATGTAATCACTTGGAATTCATTGATCCACGGCCTCTGTAAAAATGGGAAGATTGATGAAGCACAACAAAAAGTGAAGGAAATGGAGAATAGTAGGGTGTACCCTAATATTGTGACACACAATTCTCTAATGGACGGTTATTGTGAAGCAGGGCAACTCGGAGAAGCCATTGATATTTTCCTCTCTCTACCAAAGAAGTGTCAATGGCCAAATGTGGTAAGTTACAATATAATGGTTAAAGGACTATGTAAAGCTGGTCTGCTGAAGGCTGCGATTGAACTTGTAATGAGAATGCAGGACAATGGATGGTGTCCTCCTAATGAGTGCACCTACAACACACTTATCAGAGGATGTCTGCTTGAAAAAGATTTCAGCACGGCCCATGAAGTAGTTCGCACTATGAGAAGCAAACAAAGGGTTCACACAAATTCTGTGTGTTCCAGGTTGCTTGCAGATCATACTCTTCCGGATTCATACCAGGCTTTGCTTGGTAAATTTTTGGAGGTCTGAAATGTTATAAGTGAATGGGGTAATTGATCGAATTATACTGTATATCTTAGCTTGGGTTACATTAATTTGTTTGATCTTGAAAAAAAAGTTGTTTAAATATGGTGTGCAAAATATTTCATATATATATTCTTTGATGGTGTAAGTAAGTAAGTAAATGGCCTGGTCAGTTAAAATTAAAAGACTCCTGGGTGTGAGCTAAGTAATCATATATTCCAACTTGAATTGCAAATGACTTGTTAGACCTCTGTTTGTTAGGGATGGGGATAGATACTTATATATTAGATAGTGTTGTTTAATGACTGAATTGCTGCTAATTAATTTTCAGTTACATGGAAACTTGATCCTTGTTGATTACTCTAAGTTATTTGAATTAACTGGAACTTATATGAATCGAAACTTTTTTTTTTTTTTTATTTAAGAGAATTCACCTTTAAATATATTATACAGGTTTATTGTTAATTAAAACTTGTTTCAAGGTGAGTCAAGCCAGCATTAGTGAATGTTGATGTTGTCTACAGTTAATTTCTAATATAAGTAAGTTCTATATTATTCGGACTCTGTTGGAAGTATCTGACAAGGATATCTGTCCAAGTGTTAGACACGACAATTTTATGAAAAATATGAATGTTTTTGGTTCAAAATGAATGTCCAAGTGTCATACCAATGTCCAAGGATTGAGTGTCCGACATTGGTATTTGGGGTGAAATAAAGAGTCCGGGTAACTTAGAGTAAGATGCTATCATACTATGCTTACTTAGAGCAAGCTGACTACAAAGAAGCTTTTGGCCCTGTTTGGAAACTGGCTTTTTGGCTGGCTTTTGGCTTTTCAATATGGTCAAACAGCTAAAAAATATGTTTGGTTATTGGCTTTTTGGTTGGCTGAAAAACTGGCTTTTAAGCTAAAATAAAAAAGCTGCATGTAGCAGCTTTTTTGGTTGGCTTTTGGCTTGTTGGCCCGCAAACCCTCTAATAAACAGCCAACAGCTACAATTATTTTTATACTGTAATATAAGTGCTTGTTAAGGCCTTTGGTAACTAAATAATTTTGCTGCAAAGCTTGTTGTGAAAGTGGTGTTTGGTTTGTTACTACTCGGGCTTTTTTATTTTACTTGCTTGGTACATGGGTGTAGTGGACTGGTGGAGCCTGCCCCAGTGCCCACACATGGTGAGAAAAGATAGAATGCATTCTTGGAAATATTTACATATTGCAAGCCTATAACAAGTTCTATTAAGATTAGTAAAGTTTATGTCATTTTTGTGTAATAAAGAGAGTTTAATTTGTGCCAAGTTGGTGTCTTTTGTTTTTATTTTTTTCTTCTTTTTATAGAATCCTCAAAATTTGGATCATCGCAAGTAGTGGTGACAAAGCTTTCTCATACTCGATTATGCAACCCGAATTACTGATCCTAAACCCGAATTCACTTGATACTATTGAACCAAATTTGACTCGACTCAAAATCGAACATTCCTGATCTGAATTACATGACCATTAAAGTGTGTAATATTGATTGTTAAGACTTGTAAATATATTTGGCAAATACCTAAATTCTAATTCCAACATGAACTGGACTCGATTTGAAACGGTACCACAAAAGTTTTGATCTGAATTGATTCGACCTGAATCAACTTGACTTATACCTGACCTGATTTCCACCTCTATTTGCAAGTACATATCCTATAATTTACATTGGTACCAAGGCGAAAATCAAAGACTGCCTTTGCTAGTGCCAACAATCACTTTATGTTCAATATACTTGAATGATGTTACATTCATTTATTTTACAAATACATTCAAATATTTGACCTACTAAAAAAACAATTTTATAAAATAATTTTAATTAGAGAAATTAGGTTGTCGGTCGAAATCGAAATGTCTCAGGTTTGGATTGGAATAGACTAAAAATCATGAGTCCCATTTTTATTTGGACTTGGTATTTGGGCCAGAGTATGTGCACTTCTACTCACATGTGGGTTGATCATAGTTTTTAAACACTTCCCTTTAATATGTTAATATTTTTTTACCCGGTAAGGTATTTTTTTTCCCCTCTAAGGCTCTTTATGTGATTTGGTTGAAGCGGAGTTCTAAAATCTTTAGAGGTCAGATTCTTGATTGTAAATTTGTAATTCTCTTGTGTGAAGGATATTATTTTTAGGGTTTGTAGAGCAAATTCGCTCGTGGTATGTATACAGTACAAATCATACAGAAGGCCAAGAAATATCATGATGGCTTAAGCAGTGTTTGGCTTTCTTTGCTGTTTGTGTTTTGTGATTGTGTCCTTGGAGAGGTGGATGCATATGAGCCACCTTTGCAAGCCCTTCCTAAGAGATGTGGTGAGGGTGATACAGATGCATTTGTTCCAACCCTACGTTGCGGGCTCTGTAGCTTGAGCTTTTTATTGTATTTTTTACTTGGTGATTAATAAAAGTTTAATTAAAAAAAAAAATCCATCAAAATTTGAAATTTTAGAGGGCATTATAAATTTATACGAAGTAATATTCGGTTTAATCCAAACTCAAAGACTCTTGGGTTATAAAAATCCAATACCGCCAATATTTGTTGAGACCCAACTGCCTACAATTCGAACTTGAAATTATTTCTACCACAACCAGAACTGACTGATTTGACAATTTTAATAAGAGGTGAAAATTGAAGAACTTAAGAATCTGATTGAGAAATTTTTTATATTTGGCTAAACTTAAATTGAACTTGATTGAGCAATCATTTTTTTTTTTGTGTGTGTGTGTGTGTGTAGGTTGTTAATGAGAATTCTTCTCATACATGTGATGTTCAAATTTATATGGACGATATGTCATGTTAAAATTAATCTATACAATATATTAAAAGGTGCGCGAAGCACCAGTTATGCGACACGTAAGCTGACACATAGCCGACACACAAGCATCATCTCTCGCTTGAGTTCCGACACATATGCAATATTTCCATGTAGGATTTTAGTTTGGGTGTTTAATTATTAAAAAAAATGTTCATAGTGAGGTTCAAACTCGAGACTATAACACATTAATAGTATACACTTATCAACTCACCCAACATTCATTATTATCTCAAATTCCACTATTTTAATACTTATTGTTTTATTGTTCAAGTACACTTAATGTTAGTTTATTATCTAACAATAAATTTAATAAATTTCTAGATCCCTTATTTTTTTAGGCGCAAACAAAAGAGACAATATTACTATTAATAAGGAAAAAGCTGGGCGTTGGATAAGATTTAATAATAATACTTACCTTCCATGATAACTATTTGACAAAAAAGTTAAATTTAAATCACTAATCCATACTAATTATTCATATTATTGTTCCTATAAAAAAAATATTAATATTATTGTTACAAGTTTTACCATCATTATGAAATATCTTTTGTCATATTTAAATCAAGGGAAACAATGGTAGTAAGAACAACAACATCAATAACAATACTTTTTTTATTTTACAAATATTTTTTAAATTAAGAAGACTCGCACAAATTTTCTTCAAAAGGAAAAATGATTTTGCATTTTTTTCATTTCAAATATTATGTAATTACTCGCCACAACATAACGTTACAATTATTAATTATGACATGTAATCTATACTCTTCTTCTAAAATGCATCTTCTAAGCAAACTTGAACCCATAATCCCTTAAGTACAAAAGCCTTAAGACCAAAAGTCACAACTTAACCACTAATCCATATTAATTTCATAATCAATTATTCCATAAAGAAGTAAGTATTATAAATTTCATTGTTAAAAATTTTTGTTGCCTTTGTTTTCTGGACTTGAGTCTCAAAATAAAAAACGTAGTGTATCATTCGATCAAATTAATGATGATGATACTTCCTCTGTTTCATTTTAAACGCATGAAAGGGGTACTTTTTGTGAAATATAAAATATTCGTTTGTTGTGTTGAAAACGAAACGGAGGAAGCCATGACGATGATGATAACCAATTTTTAATACGTTAGTGAAAGTACGAAGTTCCATATTATACTATCTTTCAAAATTTCGTTCGGTATTTTACAACCCTCATTATACTATATTACTTTCAAATCATAAAAAATATTGAAGATGATAAAAAAATGTATGACCCGGGGCAATGCCCGGGCCTAAATACTAGTTTCAAATTATAAAAAAACGAGATTTTTTTTCCCCATATTATTTTTGCATTTTTCACGTACACCTTGGTTTGTTCTAGCAATGTAACCCATCAATTCATCGAGACATCTGCGTTCTCCATTATTTCACTAGGGGTTTAAGCCTTAAGGTTTTATTGTTTCATTTTCGGATTTCATCCATGCATCTACTCCCTCCGTAACATAAAAATTTCTACTTTTGTTTTTTCACACATTTTAATGAAACAATTTAAGGGTGTAAAGGACCAAAATAATCAAAATAATTTTGATATTAGTAACTTATAATCACATTATTGCTTGTACTAAAACTATTTTGATTAATTTCTTTATTTATACCTTTAAATCGATCGCTTCCTCAAAATGAGTGGAAAAAATAAAAGTATTTTTTTTATGTTACGGAAGGAGTATTTCTTTAAATGTCATAATAAAGGCATATAACTTTACAAGCTATAAATACAAAGCTAAAAGGGGAAAAATAGCAAACACTAATTATTCATTTATTACATTGATTTACACAAACTTGCTTCATAAATTAGACATTGCTACATCAACCCACCGTGTGGACTACCCCACTACTAATAGATTATTAAAATATTAATACTTAAGCCATATTGTATTCCACAAACATAATTATCATAGCCTTATATTAGAGGTGCGTAGTCTACCCGGTGGGTCAACCAATTTTTTCCCTCATAAATTCACAACTTAGTTATCTCTATTTCAGGTAATGAATTTAATCCTTATATGTATATTGTGGATAGTGATATCCGCACCATTATTTTTTTATAACCACACCCCTCTAATTCCTTTATGAGAAAAAGTTTTGTGAGTATAATAGTTGTGCGTAAATCAACATTTATATGCGTAAATCATTTGCCGTATATTGTATGCAATCTTTACTCTTTAGGGTTGCATTGAATATATTATAAGAGTACTAATGATAACTAAACTTAGCTTGCCTTCAACAAATAAAAAAAATTACTATAGAGTTATTTAAGAATTCATTTGTTATTATAGGCTTAATTGATTTTAATAATACAACCTTTCACCCATTCGCAACGAATAATAAAATTCAACCTTTGGATTATTCTAAAATAATCCAACCTTTACATCCCATCTTCCCACAATGAACCTTGACCTGTTTTAACCTTTAAAGACAGGTTACCATGATACGTGGCATCATATCATTAGTTGTGACATATTTTTTTTAAACATGAATTAAAATTTTAAAAAACTCAATTTTTTTTTAAAAAGTCTATCTCCTCTTCCACAAATTCTCTCTCCTCTCCCACACATTTGCAACGATTAAATATATTTATTCTTTATTTTATGTCAAACTGTTGCAAATAAAAAGTCACATATGTATCATTTATAATTAATGTGGTAAAAATATCTATTGGATTTGTTTTAGATTAGGAAGGATCTCAATAATTTATCTATAGTTTGTATTAATTATTGTGTAGTATCAAGGATTAATTAAGAGCTTTAATTGTGGAGAATTTCAAAATAAGGATAAAATAAATAATAAATAATAAAAAGGTGCACGTGACATATTTTTCTAAGCACTTAATTAAGTGCTGATGGATTTCGTCACATAGATGGAGCCTACAAATCATATGCCATGCTAGCTAATTCAATGAATGAATATAAATAGAAATCTATTATGTGGAGAATATGCAAATTTTTGCCATATGATAATTGATAATGATATGATCTTTATAATACATAAATCTGAGGTGGCCCACAAACTATGATATTAGCATGATCTTTTCTCTATCCATTTTTCCATTAAAAAATCCCATTCAATTCAATGGCATAATTAAGAATTCCTAGCTATAATCAATTGCAAGTCATGTACATCCTAATCAACCAGCGTTGTCTTGGTCTAGTGGTGCCAGGGGCTAGACTTGGTAGGGAGAGCCATGGTTCGATCTCCCCGTAAGCACATTGGGAGGAGTTTAAAACCTTAACCCCAAGACGCGCTCCGAATCTGAATTAGCCCAAAGGGTAAATTGGGTGGGTACACCCAAAAAAAATGTACATCCTAATCAAATCAAACCACGTAATGTACTCGGTGTTTCCTTTACAAGTTAAGTGCTTGGTAGGTAAGTGCAACCAAATTTCAATTGGACTCAATTTGAATTTGATCAGAATACATAATTTTGTATATGTATTTAACAAGCATTCTGTCTTTCTGTCATACCGTCCTATGGAATATATTTTTTTTTTGCTAAATAATTGAAATTTTTTAGAACAATATTTTAATTTTATATATAAAGACTAACTAGTATGTAAAAAAGTTGTAGATTTATGATATTTAAAAAAAAAAAAGGATTTATGAAAAAAATTCAGTGGGGCTAGAAAATATTTTTTAAAAGAAAACTATCTTCTTTTCCACCTCCACAATCACTTACAAATGGTTACGTTAAGCCTTAAGAGTCGAGAATTATGACCATTCAACAACAATAAAAGCCAATAAAACCTGAATATGATTTAATCGTTTCACCTTCAAAATGATAACTTACAACAACAATCACCACCATCAATCAAACATATAAAGTAGTTTAATAGCCTTTGAGAAGAAAAAAACTACAAAATTCAAAGAACTCTATGTACAACAAACATTGTTTTTTGCAATACCCAATTCTTATTAACCCGACCGCTATGTATGTGACATTATTTCATTGCAAAATGACTGGAATTGATATTGAGACAAATAAAATTAATATGAGCTCGAGTTCGAAGAGAAGCGTATATAACAAACACATCAAACACACTCGATCAAAGAGAAAAGTTTCAGAGCATGAATGCTATAATTCCAGTATTACACTAAACTAGCTACAAATAATTTTGGGTTTTTCTATGTAGTGCCCCTGTGGTATATCATTTTCTACGATGTATCCCTCCAAATTGGGACTTCTACATGGTATCCCTAAGAAACTATTGTTCACCACTTAGTACCCCTCTAAATTATTAATTACGTAATTAATAATCTAACCTTGATTATTAGTGTATTAACCGTCATAATTAATATAATTTGCTACTAATTATTACTAATTATGACTAATTATTACCAAAGAATTACCAAAAAAATACAATAAAAAACAGAAACTACCGAAATTTTTTAAAAATAGCAATAATTAGTAGTTGTTTATATATATATATTTAATCATGAAGGTTGGTGCACTAATAATCATGTTTAATGTGTTAATTACGTAATTAATAATTTATAGGGGTACTACGTGGTGAACAGTAGTTTCTCGGGGGTACCATGTAGAAGTCTCATTTTGAAGGGGTACATCGTAGAAAACCTTATACCACAGGGGCACTACATAAAAAAAAACCCAATAATTTTTAAACTTAATTAGCTAGCTAGCAACGTCACTAAAAAACATTATAAAGGATATCATTGCGTCAAATCTATAATCATGCAATACAGTAACATATTATTGATTAATTACCTGAGCATGAATCTTAGCTTTCCTTTTCTAGGGATTTTTTGTGGGGTTGAAGTAATTAATTATATATTAGATCCTTAAAATATATATATATTAGAATATCAAAAATCAATGACAGAAACAGCAGGTTCATGCATATTAACTACTTGTAGTCTATATTTGAAGGAGTGTTTGTAACAACTTCGTATTCATCATTTACTAATTTTAGATTCACTTAATATAATTAATTTTGTATGTCCTAATTAATTAGACTAGAAAAAAAATTAGATCAAGATTAGATTAATTTTTATATCACAAAAGTAACAATGATAATAACAAGTTGAAAAAATCTTCAGTTGATCACGTGTACGCTAAATTAGTTTACAACAGATTAAAAGTATGCGTAATCCGTTCGCGAAAGGGTAACTTTATCAAGAGTAACTATATATATTAATGTAATTGTGGTTACTTAATCTGTTATATACTTACTAACAGTTAACATACTTCCTCCGTTCCAAAAAAAACGCAACAAATCATTTTGCACGCATTTTAAGGAAGTGATTTAAGGGTGTAAATGAACAAATTAATCAAAATAATTTTAACACAAGTAAGAATGATATTATAGGTTACTTGTCTTAAAATTAAATATATTAATTTGATCGTTTAGACCTTTAAATCTCTTCTTTAAAATGCGTGCAAATAAGTTTGTTGCGTTTTTTTTGGAACAGATGAAGTATAACAAATGTATTTTAGAATTTGTCTAATGAGTTAGGGTGCGTTTGGTTTGTCTAAAAATTTTCTTATCAAATCTGATATGTTCTAAATTTTTCTGATCTGATCTTAATTTTTCGGGAAGTTATTTTTATAGATATAATTAATCTTATCTGATTTGAACTTTTCTGATCTGATATAAATTTTTCTGATCTAATCTGAAATTTTCTTAGATAAGCGTTAAAGTGCTTAAATAAGTGGAATCAAACGCACCCTTAATAATATCATATTAGAAAGGTTAATATTTAATTTTAAAGTAGAATTAAAGTAAGGTTAATAACATAGCCCCTTACGTTCCGTTTGGATGTTGGTAATAAATTTTAATAATATGAATGAATTTAAAATATAATTAAGCAAGGACAAAACCTTAATAGTCATGGAATTAAAACATATCATCCTTATTTCTAAGCTTGAATTTCAATCAAATTTTGTATTTTCATCCATTGTCGCCATCAGAACGGGTGATTTTGGACGGGAATGAAAATCTATAGAGAAAACTAGATTTATTGAAGATAAACTAGCACCAGAATGAGAATGAATGTTTTTCCTTCCAAATTTACGTATTAACTATTCCCATTATTACCATAATTTACAATTTCTTGCCAAACAGACCGTTAAGGTTATATTTAAGTAGCTAAGATGATAATATTTAGTTAAATTATACATTTATTACACCAACTTACACGTGATTTTGGCATTCATTTCTAAAATTAAAATTAGAACAAATCAAATTGGAAATAAAGTAGTATCAAAACTTAGTTGATATTACAAAGCCAAACCTAGCTAACTGAATACGGTTTTCTAAAATACAAAGTATCACCTATTTCTCACTCGATTGTGTTGCAACAAGTAAACCATGCCACATGCACTAATTTATGTTTTTTTTTTTAAAAATAAAAAATAAACCCCCACATTCGTGTTTCTTTTGTTAAAATTCAATAGTTGTATCGGGTTGCAACAATCATATTCAAGAATGTTTTTATCAAATACAATATATAAAAGATTGTCTATAGTTAAAACTAATTGTATCAAATTTATTAAAGAACAAATCAAGTAAAATGAAATGAGTACATAGTTTTAATTAAAAACTGATTTCCGTACTCTAAAAATTAATTTCCACATCTCATGTTTTCAGTATTAATGCGAGTTAATACTGTAAATATGGGGTGCGGAAATCACCAGCCTACATCCTTGAGTCCAAGAAAAAACTCTAGAAAGCCTATGAATAGAGACAAAGTCGTATTATGGGGAGATGACTCCAAGAATGAGCCAAGTACAAGTCGTTATCAACTAGAGGTGTCGCTTTTAGGGTGAAAATTAAAGAGAAAAGAAAAAGATTGGATGGGATCATGGGACCAAATCAATGTCATAATTCCACTACATTATTAAACTAACAACTGAAATTGACATGCGAATACGACTCATCCAGTCATACGAGTGTGCAAATTTTGTACCGGATTTAGAAAAAGATTGTTATCCATCATGAGTAGTTTCCACTCTCTTTTGCCTGAAAATAATAAAGGCACAACTAAATTGATATAGGCACAATTCGTTGTGAGAGAACATCATTCTATGCTTCTCTCATAAAAGTTGTGCCTATATTAATTTTAGTTGTGCCAATACCAATTCCCCCTTTTGCCTTGTACAACCCATTTTTGTTTAATGTATACTTTCTCCGCTCTATATTACTTGTAACGGTATTTTTTTTAATGTTTGCCAATGTATAATTTATATTCGTAACATATTTATATTCATTTTACCAAATATTATTAAAATTAGACCACTATAAAAAACACATTGAGACAAAAGAGATCTACATGACTATATTTTTTTACATGTATAAAGCACAAAAGTGAATTATAAGAGTGATTATACATAGTGTCCAAATTACCAACATTGTAACTAATATAGAGCGGATGAAGTATAAGGTAAAAGGGGAGTGTGAAAATCACTACCCATCGATCAACCACTAGAAAATCTTCTTCGCTCCTAAGAATGATAGACCTATAACCATAAGTGGATGTAAGGCCTCGTTCTTTTGGAATAAAAAAACTAAACTGAATTGTAAATATGTAAAAAAGAATGAGGCTTGAAACTTTTCTTTTGTTTATAAAAATTTATAAGGCATATGACTCGTTTGGAAAATGATTTTACATGGAACTTTGGAAATAAAATCAATATTATGTTATGATGGTGTTAGCTTACATCCAATTTGTCTAATTTTCTTCACAAATATTCATTTTCATCCAATACCGTAATTATCAATGGTAATGGATAATAATAAATATTATGAAAAGAAAAAAAATCAAGCTTGCTGGAAATCAAAATACTTGTGGATTTTATGTACGTTGATCATATACATTGAATTAGTGTAAAAAATCCTAAAAATATTAGCAGTTATCCCTTAATAAATATATATAGTAATTTTATCAAGAATTTTTTATATATACATTCTCTGCACTCTATATATTAGTTTCAACGCTTCTATTTTCATGCTTGTAATCAATAGGTATAATTTATTTAACGGGCTGTACTTAACGGGTTAAAAATAGGTTAAGATCATTATTTTTGGTCAAAAGACGCCATTTTTGGGTCGAAAATATTGGATTTTTCAGATCGGGTCGAAAATTCATAGCTGATTAGGGGTGCTTATCGAGCGAGACGAGTCAGAACTCTGCTTAGCTCGGCTTGTGTTCATTTAATTTAGTGGAACTCGAGCCGAGCTCAAACCTTGATGAGTCGAGTTGTAATCGAGCCGAGCTTTGACCAAGCATTGACTGAGCCCTTATCGAACTATTCACAAACAGTTTCACCTAATATAATTCTTAGTTTAAATGTCTTCTCTATTATAATTTTTTTAAAGATGTTTGTTTTTTGAGATAATATTTTAACAATAAGACCATTAATTTATTGGTATATAATAACTAGAATAATTTTTTTTATTTTATATAACATAATATATTATTTACATATATATATATATATATATAAAGTTAATCGAGCCTGTTCACGAGCTTTTCGGACTGAGCTTAATTAGGCCATTAATGTTTCGAGCCGAACTCAAACTCAAACGAGCTAAAACGAGCCGAGCCTTGATCGAGCTTTGACCGAGCCGAGCTAGAACTATTGGTGAATAACCTAGGCTGATTTTCACCCCTATAGTTGATCTACGAGTACATAAATTAAAGAATTTGTGAAAACAAAAAAGATGCCTAAAATTCCATGAATCATTGCAAAGTGATGGTGCTAGCATCAGATAAATGATTGGAGAATGTGGATATTGGAGATTTCATTTCATACCTGGCCTGTCAGTCAGATTATACTCTCATGCTTTCGTCTAATCATGTCATTATCGTCCTTATTTATTTTTTTTTTTATTTTTTACCATTTTATGCGCCTATCTTAATCTAATCTATATCTTACATTAGCTTGTTGCCGACTTTTGCCTGTTACCAAGTCACACACATGCTTCTCTTGTTTAATTTAATTAATGTAAAATATTTTTAATGTAAAATGTATTTTCCATATAAATTGCTTATAATATACGAGTAATGGATTGGTGCAAAATAGAAGGAAATCCAACAAGGAATATATATATCTTCTAGATTAATTTGAATTGCTAAATGCAATATTCCGATATGATTGACATAATCTACTGTTGAGGATAAACAATCTAAGTCCCACATGGAATAAATAGGGAGTTGAAAAGCTCCTTATTATGGTTAGTTCACCACACTAGTATGAGACCTTTTAAGAATGTGTTCAAAAACAAGTCCGTGCGGGCTTGGCCGGTTCAAAGCGGACAATATTTGATCATAATAGTGTGTGCGTGAACATTTAACGGCGGTCCAACAAGTGGTATCAGAGCCGAGAGCCAATTGGTGTGGTTTCGGTCCCGAGTAGGGGTGGCTGCCGTGGTGTGGGAGTCTCTGTTTGCCCTCGTGATTTGGTGATCTGGTGGTACTTGTATCGAAAGTCCTCTAGTTGTGGCGGAGTTCCGTGGTGTTCGACGGTGCAAGATGGTTGTCACCCTAGTAACGGGGGTGAGTTTGGCCAAATCAGTGTTGTCGTTCGAGGGGAGGCCGTGAGTATGTGGTCCTTGGTTTGAGTTGAGGATAAACAATCCAAGTCCCACATGAAAAAAATAGGGAGTTGAAGAGCTCCTTATTATGGTTAGTTCACCCCACTAGTATGAGGCCTTTTAAGAAGGTGCCCAAAAACAAATCTGTGCGGGCTTGGCTAGCCCAAAGCGGACAATATCATACTAGTGTGTGCATGGACGTTTGACGGCGGCCCAACATCTACTTAGACTCACTTCAAGGAAAATATTGTTTGACGTCTAATGTGGATTTGAAAATAATGTCTTTCTGGGAGCAAATGCGCTATGGGTGAAAACATGAAAATGCAACATACCTAGCTCGAATGAAGTGAGAAGGTACTCTCTATAGTAATCTATCTATACAATATATTAAAAGGTGCGCGAAGCACCATCTACACGACAAGTAAGCTGACACATAAGCCGACATGCAAGCATCATTCTTTCACTAGAGTTCGCCACATATGCAATATTGCCATGTAGAATTATTATTTAGGTGTTCAATTAAAAAATATGTTCATATGAAGGTTCGAACTCAAGACCATATCACACAAGTAATACACCCTTACCAACTCAACCAACATTATTTATTGTCTAAATATTCACCTTTTTAAGTCATATTGTTCAATTGTTAGAGTGCACTAAATATCATTTAATTCAGTAATTTCATTCAAATGCTTTCTTTCCATGCAAATTATTTGACCCCCTCTTGACAAATCAAGTTAGATTCTAACCACAGATTTAGACAATTTATTAGGTTTATTGTATAACAATAATTTTGATAAAATCTTGTGTCCCTTATTTTTTTAGGCACTAACATAAGTAGAAAATATTACTATTCAACGATAATGCTTTATTCCATGTCAACTATTCAAACTTTGAAAAAAAATATATACGAAGTATTGATATTATCGTTAAATTTTTACAACCATCACAATAATATCTTTTGTTGTTTATTTTTGGAGGCAAGAACAAAGGAAACAACAATATCATCATCATCATCATCATCATCATCAAACAATACGTTTTTTTTTAATATTAAGCTTCCTTAAAAAGACTATAATATTTTCTCATTGTATTTAGTTTCAAAACTCACTATATTTCTTCGGTTTGAGACCCGGGGGCCGGGGCAACGCCCGAGCCACAATACTAGTTGATCATTAAATTTAGAGTCATGTATGGATGGTCATATGGTCTACACGTGTATGTAAGGAATAATAGAAGGGGATCGAGATGGAGGAGTATATATATGAGCAATGATAAACTTTTAGCTGCTAAATGCATTTAGAGGTTTTTGAATGAATGTCATAATTATTGTCCCGTGCAACACAATTATTGTCCCAAGGGTGTTGTTTATTGTTCACGTACTGTTTTGGCTTCACTTGTACGCGGGACCACCTCCATTTATTTCTGACACAAATGGAACAAATTGGTTGGGAAGCTGCTAAATGCATATAACAGCTAAGAGTGAAGACTTACTCTTATATACATAAAGGAAATTAATGATGGCCTATTCTTTTCAGTTTATTTTGTTTATATAGAAAACTAATTCAAATAAGCTAAAATATGAAGGGGGAAAAAAGATTTTTTTTATTTATTTATAAAATAAGATTTAAGTTTGGAATGACAAAAATAAGTTAGAAAACGTATTCAAAGCAAATGGAGGGAAAATCAATTTTCTATTTATCGGTGGATGAAAACAATAGTTCAATTTTGGGAAAACATTTTCACTGTGATCTTGAGAAAATATTTGTATAACTTTTCAAAAAACAAACAAAGAAAATTATGATTTTTTGAAAAAAAAAAAAAATGTATTCCCTAAATTGGCTTTTTATTTGGATGCATGATCATTTCCATTTCGTTATCCATTGATTGAAATTTAAAAATATTCAGAAAGCTTTTGGTTAGGGCCCAGAAATATGTTATATACTCTATCACTCCCCCTCACATGAAAGGTCCTAGACCCACCATACCTGGTGCTAATTAATTCTACTTAGAAGGGAGAGGGAGGAGAGATTCGAACCTATGACATCTGCGTCGCGTTGGCTCTTGATACCATGTTAGAAGATCATTTCAACCAAAAGCTTACGCTAATGGTTAGGGCCCACAAATATGTTATATATACTCTATCAATTGCTTTGCATCAAACCAAATGGGAATCTCGATCAGTGTGACAATTAAATAATTAATATAGTAGTATTACTTGAAGAGTGTCCTGCTTATAAAGTGATATTAGTATCAAATCTTTAGCACGAGTTATAATATACTACAATATATTTATATTATATTAGTAGATAATTAATTAGATAATTGGATTAGATTTGATATAGATTATATGCATATACCACGCACGAATTATATACTTTGTTTTTATTTTAAGTATCTTTTTTAAGCTTAGGTCAGCTAATATATACCTTAGCTTTGTACGTGTTATTTAGCACTTCAGATTTGCTTTACAGAAAGATCATACGTCAAACAAAGTGTTATAATATGATCATTATCGTATTTATATTGGACATCAGAAAAAAGCCATGTGGCTGTTTTCCAAAGTTGTGAGAAACTTCAGGCGTGTGGATTATTATTCCCATTCTCATTTAATTGACTCATTTTTTGGATTTTAGGGGTGGGCCTCCCATCTTAATCATCATATATATAATCCCAAAAAAAAAGAGAGATTTTGACTAGAGTTTTTGCATAGGCTTTTGATTATGTATCATGGACTAGGCGGGCCCGGAACCTGTAAAATTGGGCATCTGTTAAACACGTAATTAAGGGCGTGTTCAGCGTTAGCTTTTTAATTTAAGTTGGTTGTTAGAATTTGGTCCCGTCAAAATACAATTTTTTTTTTTTAAAAAAAAAGCGCTATTACGAATTTACATCTAACTCTTATATAGCTATCTACAACTAGCAACAACTCAAAAGCAAACAATTAAACTGGCCTTATAATTAATTAGGTTTTTAAATAAATCCTTGTATTTTAAACAATTATCTTAGAGCTCGTTTGATTCACATAGAAAATAATTTTTTATAGGAATTTTTATTTTATGGGAAATTATTTCCCTCCTCAATTTCCTAGGAAATCAAGATTATTATTTGGTTGATCACGAGAGTTTCAATTTTCCATGGAAATTTCAACTCACCAAGGGAGGCTTTAGTAAGTTATTTTCCCCATTTTATACTCGTAGGAAATAAAATTCTTAAAAAAATCCAAATTTCTATGATTATAACAGCTAAACAACACGCTCTATCTTCAATTCTTAGGAAATCAAAAGTTCACAGCCAATAGTTAATTTTGTTGAATAACCCCAAAGAGACACCTACACTACATGCCTCAATGTATGTTCACACTACCTTTTTTGGGTGACGTGTTTCCACACTACTTTTACATCTCCTTTGATTTTCCTATTGGAGATCCATTTACTTTTTAACAAGTGAGCATAAATATATATAGTGAGTGACTAAGTGTGATTGTGTGAGAATAAGTCACGGTACTGCTATGATTATTTATAAAGCGGAATATTTTCTTTTACGAAAGTCGGTGGTATTATGTTTTGAATTGAACCTTTTTGTATAATAAAAAAGTTAAAAAATTGTTGTAAATGTGTGCGGTGAGGTTCAAATTAATTAAGACCTTAGACTTAACATTTACAAGGCTTCACCATTAGACTAAGACTTGTACGTCATAAAGCGGAACAACTTATGAAATGAATATTTTCATAAAATTTGATGGTTTATATATATAATTTAGAGAAGAAAATACATGGTTTCTAGAAGATATATATACTGTATTTGAAATAACTCTATAAGATTGAGATTCCAAGGAATATAGTGTGTAACTTTTCATAGTCTGAAATGGTAAGCTAGAGTACTTTACATGCTAGAACAATAGTGCAATTTGTTTTCCCATCCTTTTTATTTTCCATTGCTTCGCTTAACTGTAACTAAAATTAAAGATTACGGTTTGATAATGTAGTGCAGTAGTCACTACACTCACTCGTTTCTCATGAGATGTGATGAGATCGACACCCGCGCGTCCTCATTTCCTTTAATTGCTTTCTTGCTTAATTTGAGATATTCGTCAGTATTAGGTCAAAGTTTACCTTATCAGTTCGTAAAAAAAAATGAAAATTCAATATGCAACTATTTCAATCAAACATAATGAGTAATGCCCAACGCAAGTATATATTCCCTCCGTTATAAAATAACTGCAATAATTTGACATAAAATATATAAAAAAATGTCAAATCGTTGCAGTTAATATGTTACGGAGGGAGTATGTTAAGGAAAATCTAGAAAAAATCAGATAAGTAGATATCTTTATTAATATTTGAATTGCATCATTATTATTGATCCAATATAATTATATAAGGGCATGTATATTATAATAATTTCATTATAATTTATAAGTGCATTGTTAATTCCAGCCCCTATAACAATAGTCATTGCCTTGTCAAAGTTTGCTATGCCGTGATTGTTGTGTCTTATCATGCTTAAACCCCACTTGAAAAGAAAGTATCTTGTGTGGCAAATTAAATGCCAATTTACCCGATTACTCAACTTTCCACTTTACCATAATTTGCATTTGTTGCCCTACTATATTTTCAATCAAAAATCACATAAAATGATTGCTAGATCTGTCGAATCGAAATTGGAGACAATTTCGCATTCCGGGGTGGGAGATTCAATTCGCACCAATGATGAATCTGGATTTGTGTCCTAATTAATTCCGAGATAATGTGTGTAGTATTTCTATATATACAAAGTGTTATGAATTGAGACTCAATGAACCTTTCTTATGTAGAAAAATGATGGCACTACCTGTCAACTAAATTGGATCAGGTTAGTACTGAATAGTTTTAGATCCCATTCTGATCCAATGAAAATAGGGATTCCGTAAACCCTTTTTTAATTTAAAAATTATGAAAAAATTATTTTTTTTAATAATTTTTAAATTAAAAAGGATTTACTGAATCCCAAGTAAAAATAGTCCAATTAAGTTCTATCAAATTTAAGGTAGTTTATATAAAAAATGAAGATTATGTGTATCATTTGTACAAATTTAATTATTATTAATGAGGCCCCACTTTATAATTTCCCACATAAGCCTTGATCTCTATACTCAAGAACGGGGCTAGTCACTGTAAGTTCTCATTTAAGGCTTGGTTCTCACTAAAAATTGACCTATATTTACCCAAATTTTCTTCTATATAACAAACATCTAATTTATTGTAGTAAATTGGTCTTTAATTCTTCATCAACAAAGGCGCATTCTTCGATTATTCTCAAATTACTACCACCTTTATACCTATTTGCTAAAAAAGAACTGTTTAAATAAATTACTTAAAATTTATAGACATTTAATTTTTCAATATTGTTGGATTTACTTTGTGTGCTAGAGTAGTATTATTAGAGATTGAAACTTTCAATCGTAATTTAAAAATGTCTTAAATAATCGTTAATTTTCTTAGATGTTCAATTTTTAGCAGAGAGGGTGTTAAGGTGAGAATATTTTGAGAAAAAAATGAAGAATGGATCTCTTTGAACAAGAACTAAAAGACGGGAGTACAAAAATCAATTTTTCTTAAATATTTTTTAAGAATTTTTTTTATATAGGTGTACACTATAGTAATAAGTTAGTGTACCATGGAGTAAAATCACCCTAAAATTCATAAAAGTTAAATTTTGATGATAAAATAATACGGAGTACAAAATTTTATAAATTTTAGGATAACTTTTATAAAATTTATGTAACTTTTAAACCTGTTGTACACATAATGGGCATGGTACAGTAGACCCATTTTTAAAATAATTTACTCCGTATAATTTTTTTTAAAGAAACCTTAATCTAGTATATATACAATATACGTCTATAATCTATATCAGCCGTCTAGAATTACAGGATTAAGCTGTCTATAATATAGCACCATACTTGTTGTTAAAGCCAAATGCATACGTGTTATTGGTGCTATTCCGATAATCTATAACATAGGAGGTTTGTTAATTTGCTGACATACAACACGTACTACTACAATTTCATATTTGTTCAAGCAAAATATTATCTGCACCCATTCTTAGGGCTTAAGTTAACGAGAAATTATTAGTGTATAGCTGAGATGCATCATGTATGTATATTAGCTATATGACATTTTTTTTTTTGCCTTTTTCAAGGAAAAATGATAAATTATGTTTCTCCTGTAACAAATATACATATATATATCAGATATGCAATAATAATATCTCCAAGTTAACCGCAATTTTTTTTTATTTTTTGACGAGTTTTTTTACTCTATCTTTTTTAAACGATGAGGTAAACAAGATCCGCACGTAAGGCTTCTATTGGAGAATATACTTTGACAGGGGGAGAGGGTTTGAAACTGTGGATATATGGTATGAGGTTTGAACCCAGGGTATGACTGATGACTCTAGGAAAGCATGACCCTTCTCGACCAATATATGTGTTATTCATTGTCAATGAGTTCTAGACCCGCCAGACCTTATTTTACCTTTGTAAGCCCTTGTATGTTATATCCTAGACTAATTATCTAGGAGTTGGACTAAAATTTTATAAATTAAGTTAAGGATTTTTTATAAACAACCCCCAGGAACTTGGGGTACTTTTGTCAAACCCCCCAAAAACTATAATAATTTAAAACAACCCCCAAAACTTTCAAAATCCTTTTATTAAACCTCCAAAATCTCCAACCGTTAACAAAATCACCCCCAAAAAGCTAACACCGTTACTAACTTAGGCTAACACCGTTAAATATGAATTCAGAATTAAATAAAAATCATAATTTTTAAAAAAAATCAAAAATTGCTACCTTCAGGCCTTCATCATCATCCCACCCTTCATCATCAACCCAACCTTCATCATCATCATCGTCATCACCTCACCTCACCTCACCTTCATCATCATCATCCCACCTCCACCCACCCTTTCCCCTCCCCTTTCGATTCGAACCCCAGCCCAACCACCCCCGTAGAACCTAGCCAACAACCCCAACCCTATTTCGACGTTCCCTAACCACCCCACCCCCTTCCCACAAAAACCCAACCCCAATCGAAACACACCCAATTGAGTTGGGGTTTTCGAATTGATGGATTATGGGGGTTTGATTTGGTGATTTATTTTTGAATTTGGGTGTCCCAGTGGATTTTGGTGGACGGTGAGGGGCAGGGGGTGGTCGGCGAGGGACGACGAAGGCCGAGATCGGTTGGGTTAAGGTGGGGAGGGCGAATAGGGGTGGTTAGAAAGGTTAGGGTTTAGGGTCGGGGGGGGGGGAGGGGGGTTACGGTGGCTAAGGGTTGCGGCTGAGGATGGGGGAAGGTCGCCGGAGGTCGGCGACCTTAGTGGTGGATCTGACTGGGGGGTGGGGGTGGCAGGAGGTGGCCAGGGAGTGGGGGAGGTGGAAAGGGTGGCGGTGGTGCTGGTGGGTGGTTTTTTTTTTTTTTTTTAATTTAATTGAACTTTATTTATTTATTTATTTATTATTAGTATTATTATTATATTATTATTATTATTATTATTATTATTATTATTATCATAATTAGTAATTAATAACAATTTAATTTATAAACATAGAGTGGACCCCACCCCACTAACAGTTAAAGTTAACGGTTTTAACATAAAAATTTAACGGTTTTAGCTTTTGGGGGGTGCTTTTGTTAACGGATGGAGATTTTGGGGGTTTAATAAAAGGATTTTGAAGGTTTTGGGGGTTGTTTTTAATTATTGGAGTTTTTGGGGGGTTTTGACAAAAGTACCATAAGTTGTTGGGGGTTGTTCATAAAAAATCCTTAAGTTAATTAAAAACAACACGAGCTAGATAGTTGAAACTCTTTTTCTTTAATAGCAAGTCTTTTATCAGATCATCTGATGGTGGTGACTGGTGACATGATAACTTTTTACTTGAAAATTTGTAACTTTTGAGCATAAACATAATTTTTTAACATAAAGCTAGCCTAACTTTTTAAGTTAAAATGTATAGTCAAAAGTTACAATTTTTTTTATAGTAATGTCTATGTTTATTACTTCGTATTATTTGCAACGAAGTGACATACAGAAGAAAGTAAAAACTGTTTAATCTTTATTCCCCTCACATGCATGAAACACCTTTTGGACTTGAAATATAGACACAACACAAGCCCCATCATACTCGTCCGGCGCGAATTAATCCTACTTAGAAGGGAGAGGGTGGAGAGATTCGAACTCGTAACCTCTGCGTCTAATATCTCAACCAAAAGCTTAAACTGACAGTTGAGGAACAATAATATGTAATAATTATAGTCCTTGAATGGGTAAGCCGTGGTTCATTCAACTTTATGTTGAATTTAGGGTTTTTTTTTTTTTTGGGGGGGGGGGGGGGGAGTGAATTTATGTGTATGTGATGTTGAAATGATGGGGATGAACTTGACGGCTGCTATATGACCGTGTGAAAGAAGCAAAATGGTAATGATTCATTCATAGTCAGTCGTCAAAATACTTGGCCCAAAACTTTCCGACACTCGTGGCTTTCTTCAATATATATTTGCGTCATTTTCAGTTTTCAATTCCTTAATTTCTTTTCTCGCTCTCTATCCCTATCCAAGCCATGAAAAGGATGCTAATATTCCTAATCAATCTAATCATTACATTTGAATAATTGACAAGAGTATCTAATGATTACTACCTAGGTATACTATTTGTGTAAACGTCTAATAATGGAAAATGATAAAAAAACACCCAATATTGATATAATCACATCTCTTTGCGAGAGAAATATCGAAAAATTTGCTCTCACAAAGGAGTTTAACCATAGCAATATTAGAGGAAATGATAAAGACACAACTAAAATTGATATAAGCACAACCCATTGTAAGAGCACATCTTTCGAATGAATATACTCAATCGGAATGAATATTTCTATAATTTTAAATTTTATGGGGTTACATTATTCTTTAATAACATGTAACAAAGTGATATCAATTATACATGGAAGTTGGACAATCAATTGAAAGAGAGAGTAACTTGAATTACTAACACTCTAGAGAGTAATTTTAAAAGCTCCGATCATCACCAGTTTATTACTCTGTATCTACTCAATTTACAGCGGTAGATGAAAATTACTCGTAGAGGATAAATCCCCGTAAAAGTATTTTTCTCATAACCAATCGAATAATAATAAAGTGCAATGTTATTCTAATTTGAAATCACCCCCACTGTAATAGTCTATCTTTTCTCCTTGAGCTGAAATTCTAGAAGGATTATCTTACCTATAAATTAAATAAAAAATATATAAAATCAAACAATTTTATTCATAATTTAAAAAAGAAGCCATTACTTTAATAAAAAAAAAGGAAATAGGAAAATGTATAGGATTATAAAAGGAGGATAGCAGTCAAAAGAAAGTCGTATTAAACACATTCATAGATACTTTATTCTCTCTCCTATATTATCATCCATATATTATCATCCAAAAAATCAAACTGTTAATAAACCAATAATTAAAATAGCTTTATATAAAAGAGTAAAAAGAGCAAAAAATGAGTTACATTAATGGTGATTATGATTGGATGAACAATTACTACTACTTATCATCATCATCAACATCATCATATGATCAAAATCAAATGTCATATTATTATGACAACTACGATTATGGAGCTGCTGCTGCTGCTGCTGCTTCTTCCTCTGAAAATGAAACTTCTTCTGATATTTCGGTAATTAATTAATTCCTATTTGTCATTCATAATCTCTTCATATTTGATTAGTTCTCTCTTTCTTGAGCTCTACTTTGCTCCTTTTTCTTACATTTTGCATGTCTAATTGTGTATTGTCATTGGCGGCGTTTTCGTTTCTGGCGTTTTCTTATTACAAGTTACAAATGCTTTTTTCGTTTCTTATGAACATATATTTTGTCATTTAGGGCCCGTTTATTTGGGTTTAAAAAGTTTTCGATAACATTTTACAATGGAAAACTCATTTTCATATAAAATTTTCAATGTTTATTTAAACGGAAAATATGTTTTAATTTCAAATTTGGGGGAAAATATTTTCAATAGGGTGTTAAATGGGTTTTCAGCCCAAGTTTTACATTTTAATTTTTCACCAAAAGTAAACGATGTAAACGTGGAACCATATTTTCAGGGAAAATATTTTCCGCTCTAGTAAACAGAGGCTTAGTCTAGTGATTTATTTTAGGATTTTTTTTGTCCAAAATCCCCTTTTAACTCTTGGGCACTTTGCGAAAAATTACCTTAAAAAAACGAAATTGTCCTTAACTACCTTAAATAATAAAAATCGTTGTTGACCCATGCCACAATGGTTTTCTAATCCACTGACCGTGGTTTTTAGCCCGAAAAACCACGTGCGAGGCACGTGAGGCGAGTTTTCACCTAAAAAACGTCGTTTTCAGCCACAGTGTGTGTGGGATTTAAGGGGGTTTGGGGGTCGGTGGGTGGAGGTTTTGTGGGTTGAAAAATCGGTGGGTGGGGGTTTCGTGGGCTAGGGTTTCAACAATGGAGGGTTTCGGTGGGTGGGGGTTCCGTACTTCCATGGGATGGGGTTTCGGTGAGTGGGGGTCACGGTGTGTTAGGGTTACGACGGTGGGTGTGGGTTTCAGTGATGGAAGTGATCTGGTGATGGTAATGGCGGCAGCGACAAAGGAGGAGGCAATAGTGGTTGGGGTATTGGTGAAAAACCGTCTCACATGCTCGACACGTGGTTTTTGGCGTTGAAAACCACAATCAAAGTATTGGAAAACTATTGTGGTATGGGTGAACAACAGTTTTTATCATTTAAGATAGTTTTGGACAATTTTATGTTTTTAAGATAGATTTTCGTAAAGTGCCAAAAAGTAAGTTAGGGGGGTTTGGCCAAAAATCCTTTATTTTAAGGGATTGTTATTGTCTACTAACTACATACCGCAATACTTGCTATATAAATATGTAATACAGACTCACAAAATATAGTGTATATATGTATGTCATTTTATATGCTAATTAAAAAGGAAAATGAATCAAATAATTTGGGACAGATGAAAAAGAAAAGTGCGGTAGTTTTATTTGGACAAGGAGTAATATTTTCATTACTTTCTTTTTTTTTTTTTTTTTTTTATGTATCTAAAATTATTGATTAATCTAATTTGATTTGGCAGTATTAAATTACTGCATCGTACTTTATTTAATTGAGTTGATAGATAGTTAGCGTGATTGTTTTTATTTGATGAGTTGGAAGTTAGAACCAATATCAAACTGAAGCAACTACGACAAGAATTTTCTGTCGTTATGTATTTTAATACTCCAAATGTTTGAATTGCAATCTTTAGCAATCTTTAGCCGTCATAGGTCATAGTTAGCACTTTTTTAGGTCTATCTTACGTTATTAACAGCAAACCCTAAAAATGTTTGAGATGTTGGCAAAAAAAATACGAAGAAATGATAAAGTTACATCCAACATTTATATGGGTACATCTCTTTGTGAGATCATTGTTTTATGCTTTTCTCTTACATTGGGGTTTAGATATCAATATTGATATTGGGTGTGTCAATATTATTTCCTGTCAATTAGCTATAGTCAACAATTTTTTTAATTTAGATATTGACTATCGTTTTTCATTTATACGTACGGTAAAATATAGTTTATGCAATTTAAATTTTGACATTGTTCACAAATCTCACTTTGATTATCAATAATTGTCGTTTATACATAGTTTAAAATATAGTTTTGAGGGGTCTTAATTGTTGAGTTCGTCTCAACACGTAATTTTTTAATATCTAATTTTAATAATTTTTACAAATCTATAATTAAAGTGAAAATTCTACTATGGTTCTTATGCTTACTGACTACCACAATATATGGACGATTGTTTGTTGATTCTTATTTATTTTTTTTCCACATTTTTATTTTTATTTGCAGAAAATTGACATGGAGTCTGCCATAAGAGGTGAAAGGAAACTAGATTTAAAACTAACAAAAACACCATCATTGATGAAATTATTGAGTAATTTTTCTCAAACAGATGATGGTGTCAATGGTGAGGGCACCCAGGAAAAACGCAAGGCCCTTAACTTTCCTATTTTGTGTGTTCAAATTGGCTCTTGGATGGTAATTACACTTTGAATTCATTTTTCAAACCTATCGGTTTTTACATTATGGATTCGTTTGGTACGTAGGATGTAAATCGTTTTCCCTGAAAACTTTTTTTTTATTTTACATTATTTGGTTTTGTGTAAAATATTAAAATGTAAAACTTGAGGTGAAAGACCATTTTCCACCTTATTGAAAACATTTTACATTACTATTGAAAGGAAAATATTTTCCATCACAATTGAAGCATTTGATTTTCAGTTCAACCAAACAATGAAAAATGTTTTAAATGGAAACGCAACATACCAAACAACGAAAACCTTTGTGAAAATAATTTTTCCAATGTAATTTTCATCTGAAAACGATTTACATCCTACCAAACGGACTCTATGTGAAGTCATAATTTGATATTTAAAATTGGCCTAGAAAAGGCATCGAGAAGCTTTTACTTCAATATACTACGTACTCCCTCCGTAACATAAAATTTTCAACAATGGGTTTTGCACGCATTTTGAGGAAGCAATTTAAGGGTGTAAATGAAGGAATTAGCCAAAATGGTTTTAATACAAGCAAGAATGTGATTATAAGTTCCTAATATTAATTTTTATATTGATTAATTCCTTCATTTACACTCTTAAATCGCTTCCTCAAAATGCGTGCAAATTCAATTGTTGAAAGTTTTATGTTCAGGAGGGAGTATTAATTATGCCGTTTTACATTGTTTGTTATGCTTAAATAAATCATTTATGTGCATCGCACGTAAATAAATTAAAGTACTTGATTATCTATATATTGTAATTGTTTTGACAGAGAGAAGCAAGGCATGAAGGAGAATTAGTTGCCAAATGTTACTTCAAGAAAAAGCAATTAGTTTGGGAAACTTTAAATGGCAATCTCAAGAACAAGATTGAGTTTCAATGGTCTAATGTTTCGGCCATTAATGCTTCATATCATTCAAATACTGGAGTTCTTGATATCATGGTTAGTTTATTTTATTTTCCTTCACTTATTATTTATATATATATATATATATATATATCACCAAGAAAAAAAATTGTACTCCTAACTTCTTCTTTTTTTTCATTTTTTTATTATTAAATTATGATTTTTCCTCTCATTTTATTATATTATAGTTGGATCAACCTCCATTATTCTTCCATGAAGTTAACCCACAACCTAGAAAGCATACCAATTGGGAACAATGTGAAGATTTCACTACTAACAGACAAGCTTCCTTAGTCAGGTATTATATATACTACTCCGTATAAATAAATTTTAAAAAAAATTTCATTTTTACAACTTAGATTGATTTTGTTAATTAAAAATTTTTAAAATACAAATTTAAAAGTAGAAAAAAAAAAGAAAAGAAAAGAAAAGAGGATTCAGCAGCAATAATGTTAATCCGCTTTTAGTTTTCAACGACTCGGATTAAAATTTTGAATTGTTCAATGGTTCAAATTAAAAGTTTTTAGTTTTCAACTAATAGTCTAGTTTTTACATGATCATATTTCATCCTAGACTATTAGTCGAAACTAGACTCTTAGTTGAAACTAAAAACTTTTAATCTGAACCATTTAGCAATTTAAACTTTAATCTCAGCTATTAATAACTAAAAGCGAATAAACATTGATGCTGTTGACTCAACACCTTTTTTTTATACCAAAATAAATCACAATTGTTGATCTAAATCTAATGGTTCATATCAATAGTTTTTAGTTTTCAACTTAATTAGGTTAGGGTTTTAACAGATCCGATTCCTATATATATATATGTATTTATGTATAATGAATCAATTGGAAATTTGGAACGAACTTATATAATTATTTTTTGTAGGAAACATAGAATCATAGTAGCCCCAGAAATCTTGGAGAAACATTACAAGCAAATCATAGGAGGTGATCCTAAGTTGTACAATTTAAGCCAACGGTCATTCCCTTACGAAAGTAGTATGTGCTTCCCTGAAATTCATTTTTCGAACGAGCTTCATATTAATGCTTCTCCTGTCATCCCTCTATATCCTCTCCATTCAGGTACACACTTTTTCATTCCATACTTATATATTCCATCTGTTCCACAATGATATTAACTCAATACTTTTTTTTTCTTTTCACATTTGGCATAACGAATTTTCTAACTTTAACAAATTTAATCACGTATATATCAAGTTTTTACTAAAAAGTCAATATTTTCGAAAGTAAATATCTAAAATAAAAATCAAAGTAATAATACTCTATATGAATATACGGAATATTTAATTTGTGAATATATAGTATTAAAAATCGAATTGTTTACATCTTTGTACAATAGAATTGAAGATGTACATATATATATATATATAACATATCGTTTTATCCATTGCTAGCTATGGAGATTACGAACAATAATGGTGTGAGCAACTCTTCAAACTATTATGCTGGAGATTATCCGACTCAATTGTCATCGAACCAAACATTACTTGGACTTCCTCATCAGCAAGTCGATTATACGTATTCCGATTTTAATGTTCCGATGATAAATGATGTAGGACTACAACAACCATTAAGCTATACATCACAACCTCTTGATATCACAGCTCAAATGGCTGCATTAAGAACTGATCTTCCCTACACCGGGGATTTGTTTCATCAATCGAATTTTAGTTATGATTACCTCCTTGCAAATGATCATCAATTAAGCCATAATTTTCAGTATAATCAACATTATAGTATGTAGGGATGGAGAGAAAAATACTTTATGGATATTATAATAAAATCATATATGAAGATATATATGATCTAAATAAATAAATCAATCAAGGTTGCAAATCATTTGTACGTGGTCGTCTTCAAATATGTATCATGCATGTATTTTAATGTCAAAGTTTAGGGTTTGATCGATATATATGGAGAGAGAAGTATATATATCCAATCTACGGTTAAGATTGAAGTATATGTCAAAGTTTAGGGTTTGATCGAAATCTATGGTTAAGATTGATGTATATGTCAAAGTTTAGGGTTTGGTCGAACTCTACGGTTAAGATTGATGTATATGTCAAAGTTTAGGGTTTGATCGAAATCTAAGGTTATTAAGATTGATGTATACATCCATAAGCTAGTGTTTATCAGATTTATCCAAAACTTTGTAATTATCTTATATCTTGAGTCATATTTATCATATTTATAGAGATGACTTTATAGTTTTATAAATTTAAAAAAAATCAATTATCTACAATCTAATAAATCTGCATAGTGACTTTTTTTATAACAAATTACAAAGTACTCCCTGCATCCCTTTAAGTTTGCTACAAGAACTTTTTCACATATTCAATGCAAAACACAACTTTAAATGAAAATATCTTTAGATGGGTGTAATAAAAAATTATAAATATTGTACTCCTTCCGTAACATAATAGTTGCAACTAGAGATGGCAATAGGACCCAGACTCGATCCAGATCCGTTTTTGCGAATCTGGATCCTTGAAATTTGGAATCGTACGAATCCGGGTCGAATCTGGATCCATCCCAAAAATACGGGTCTGGGTCCGGGTCTAATATTCAGACCCAGATCGATCCGGACCCGTAGATTCGTTTTATATATAATAATTAAAAATAATGCATAAATTACAATTCATAAGTTTTTTTTTTCTAAAACTCCAAAGTCATAAGCCCAAATTGTAAATTTGCAGTAACGTTTTGACTTAATTTTTTTTATTCTTTAATAAAACTTATTACCTTTCATTAAAAAAAAATAAAATTGAATTTTCATACTTATTGAAAGAAAATACGGTGGACCCGTTGGATCCAACGGATCTGGATCCATGCATTCCAGACCCGGCGGATCCAGATCGGATCTTGGTCCAATGTTTAAAAACAGATCTGGGTCCGGGTCCACACAAACCTCGTCCAGATCCGACCCGTTGCCATCACTAGTTGCAACAATGAATTTTGCACGCATTTTGAGGAAGAGATTTAAGGGTGTGTGAACGAGAGAATTCGTCAAAATGTTTTTAATAAAAACAAAAATGTGATTACAATTTACTAATATCAAAATTATTTTGACTAATTCCTTCGTTTACACCTTAAATCACTTCATCAAAATACGTGCAAAACCAATTTGATGCAAGTATTGTGTTACATATATAACTCGCAAGTGAGAATCCATAAAATTATATTGATCTCAAAATAACAAATTAAGCGAACTATATTAGTAATAGGGATGCTATATATTGTTGGGTAAATATCACAAATTAAATTAGTACAAATTAACTCTTGGGCTCCAAGACCTACCCTTGGCCTCCAAGGCTTGTGATGTCATCTTATCTTATCCTTTAAATATTACTTGGTCCTCAATTCCTTATGATGTATTGATGTTATCTTATCCTCTTTACTTGGTTCTCAGTGACCAATCTACCTCTTGTAGTATTATAAATACCCATCATATTCACTTGTCTCAGAGCACACAATCAAACACACCTATACATACTCATAGAGATAATATCAATTTTATCATCTATTTTAACAGATTATCTCATTCATGAGATTATCGGCTCCTCCGGGAGAACCCTAGCTCTCTATGAGAACTTGATCCAATATTCTAGGAATGTCAGCCCCGTTCCTGAGTATATAGAGGCCTAGGGGCAAGATCACGATATGGGGCCCATTGAATAACTACTATTAAATATATAAAACTTAAGGGTGTGCAATAAGTGAGACTTCAATTTGCAATACTTAATTTTTATTAAATTTGGAAGAAGAAAATAATACATAATCTAGAATTAATCAATTACAATGTAGGAGTAATACATAATCGCAACAAATTTGCCCAATTCCAAAATTTTCACCAATTTTTCAATATCAAATTTAGTAATCAAGAATTATGAACAAATTACAAATAAGAAAAGAGATTGATGGGATATGAAGGACATGAAAAGAGGGCTTTTTATAGACAAATTGCTATATAGAAATTGAATCTGTAAATGACTGTTGATTATGATGGCTGATGCGTTGGAATAGTGGAGTTGTTGCCTACTTTTGTTTTATTATTTTATTTTATTTTTGTAAAAATTACCTTAAACCTTTTATTGAACTTAGAATTTTCTTCTTGGGCCCAGGGCAACCGCCCCACCTGCCCTGCCCTAGGAACGGCCCTGAGGAGAGTCATATATACCATATTCTTGTACCCTTCGAGGTTGTACTATCATACCCTTTTCATGAAGTTTTATTATGGAGGAAGAGGAAGGGGGCTGGTTTCCTCAGCCAAAAAGGGGGGAAAACTCAAAGTGAGGAGTGAGTGTGGGTTAGGGTTTCAATTTTATTTTATTTTCATTTGACCCACATAATATGTTTGACCCTAAAAGGTCCAAATGGTCAACCAAAAAAAGATCAATCCTAAAATTAGTGAAATAAATTCCTTGCCACTCCTAACATTGTCGGCCAACCATCAATTAAGTCGAGTGAAGGTTTCGTTTTGGTTCGACTGCAAAAACATGCAAAGACAAAACTTATTACTAGTCTTCACCAAATTGACAAAACTCAAAATAAATTATTTTTAACTATTCAAGATAATAATAAAGTTTATTTTGAGGTACAAAATAAATATTTGTAACGAAAATTTACTTTCCAACCAAAATTAATATTTTATTTTACTTAAGAGGAAAATACATCAATACCAGTGAAAATGTTTTTTAAGCTCAAAAATTCTGGGGTATTACATCTTATAGGCTAAAATGATGTACCTAAGTATTTTTCACCTTCTATATGTCGATGCTACAAAAGTCTAAAACTAAGAAGTAAAAAGTTTGTTGAAAAATATGATCTTGTTTGGGAATTAGCGGTTAGCTGTTAGCTATTAGCTTATTTTACTAGCAGTTTGAATTAGGCCCTGTTTGAGAGTTAACTGTTAGAGGTTAGCTGTTAGAGGTTAGCTGATTGAATTAGCTGCTTTGACTAGCTGTTTATGATAGCTGATTTGACTAACTGATTTATATTAGCTGTTTGTATAAAAGTGTTTGGTAAATAACGGTTAGCTGTTAGATGTTTCAGAGTAAAAAGAACTAAAAAGCTATAAGCTCTTTCAAAAAGCTCATCATATGAGCTTTTTAAAAAAGAGCTTTTTCACCCCAAAACTCTCTTCCAAACCTCTAACTAGCAAACACCCAAAAATAACTTTTGATAATATATATATATATATATATATATATATATATATATATATATATATATATATTTGAAGCTTTGGAATGACATCGATGGAACTCATCCACACCAATCGAATCTTTAATCTTTAACATTAATAAAAGCATGAATGCCCACATTGACTATTCATCGTGATTCGTGAATAGCTAGTACCCAGGCCATCTCCTCTCACACTCTAATTCATTTCTTTCAGTTTTGCATTTAATCTCATCTCCTCTGATCTTCCATTCTCTCTCCCCACCGTGAATTGGCCTGGGCTCCTACTCGATCAAGAATCCAATTGCTGCATCGATCTGATGATGGGCTACCTATTCATTTCACTGCTATTGGGATGCATGTTCCATTATTACATTGGCCAGTTGTTTACTCTAATAATTATGGTTAGTTCAATTGTTGATCTCTTTAATTCAATTGGGGTTCCAATATTTATATTTCTTGGTTATGAATCATATCATATGAAGCACAAAACAGAGCAAGAAGCATATATAATCATCACCTCGACCTTGAAAAGCAAGCTTACATTAATTATTTGCTTAACCTTTTTTTGAGTTTATTCTTTCTTTAGTTTACATTTAATCTACACTACTTTCTATTGAATAATGTTGCTTTAATGCTATTTGAGGAATGAATGAAGTAATTAATTAGATTTGATGGATAGAGATTCACTGTTGGGTTGCATTTCAAATTAGATTATTGTATCCTTTTATTCTAATTCAATTATATTGTTGAACTGTTTGAATTAGGCCAGGGTTGCATAAATTATTTGTTCCAATCTTTAGATTTCTTAGTTATCAATCATATGAATTAAAAATCAGAGCAAGAATCATAATCAATCAAGAAATTGCTCTGTTTTTGATTCGTTTTTGCAGCCATTGCAAGCAAGAAAGATTGCAATCAAGAAATGGATGATGATGATGATCGTGGAGGGAAGCCTGAGCTGCTGTAGCATAGAGTATGTGTGAAGCTGAATTACTTTGCTTGCAAGCACTTTGATAGGATTTTAAACAATTATGAGGTACGTAATTGAAAAGGGTTTTCCAATCAAGTGATTTTGTATTTTTTGTTTGTTATTGTGCTAAATCATTTATCATATGGCCAAATGTTGACATGTCATTCTCTCGTATCATGTTGCGCCACATAGGCGTCCAGTCATTCTTTAGTATACAAAAAAAGGGTTAAAAAAAACTAAAACAGAAGTCGAAAAATAAAAAAAATAGAGAAGACGTTGTTAATTACTTACCATGAGTAAGGAAGGTTGAAGAGCTTCAAGATTCAAAGAATAGAGTAACGATGCTTTGCTGTTGCTAGCCTACTACTTGAGAAATAATTGGGTTTGTATTACTGAGTTATGCATAATTGAAAAATGAATTAGTATGGAATAAAACCTAGGTAAGAGTGTAATTTTTAGCAACTTATGGTTAAAATAGTCATTTTACACTAAACCTATCAAACCTCTCTTTCAAAACGCTGCTAAGATGAACTTTTTCAATTTTAGCGGATTGAAGCCATTCCGTTCTTTCAATTTGCTAACTCCCAAACATCCCTATAGCAAAATCCATAATCAAGGGATTAGAGTCGCTTGAAACTATTGACTATTGAGAAAGTCAACACAATTTATAAGGCCTCTTGTTTCTTCTAGATTTGTTTCCCTTATTTTTTTGCTAAGTAGATTTATTTCCTTATCGGGTTGTTCCTTAGTCTTTACAAATTATTAGACCTTATTGGAACTTATTAGAATTTATTGGACCTTATTGCAACTTATTAGACCTTATTGAACTTATTAGACCTGATATAACTTATTGGAACTTATCTGAACTTATTAAACCTGAAACTTATTTTTTTAAGGTGAAGAGAACGCACCCTTATTTCCTTATCGCGTTGTTCCTTAGTCTTTACAAATTACAATATTCCTATATAAAATAACTAACTTTATCACGTTTTGCATGATAAAATCTTTCTTTGTTGAAGTCCACCTGATTTTTTTTCCTTTTCTTTCTCCCATGCATGTGTGATGTGTCTATCGTTGACTTCTTTACTACTCCAAATTCCTTTAAATTTGTTGCATATTTATCTTTGAGTTCTTTAATTTTTTTTATTAGATTTGCTCTGTGTCTTTATCGCTTAACAGACAGAGCAAATTTGTAGAATAAAATCAATAAAACTGTTGGACTCGGGGCAACGCCCGGGCCAAAACACTGGTTAAATAATTAAAACACGAAACTTTAATTGTCATGTGTCTTTCTTTTGCTAATTCTTACTTCAGTCCTACCATGTGTCATTTGTAATTAATTAGCATAATTATTATTTTTTTACTTTTTTCTCAAGACAATTTTTATACTTATCCAATCCCTTCATTTATCATTAATTCCCTATAATTCTTTCATTATTTCTTAATTGCTCTCTTTAACTTCTATACATTTTAAACCTTGTTTTTTAAAATTAAAAAAATAAATAAAACAATTTAGTTCAAATGAATAATATTCTCTCTTAATTTATTTTTAAAATCACCATGTTTAATCACCGGGTACCCACTAGGTGCTAGGTCCCCAATTTTACTACCCAGACCTGGAACCATCTTCAACCGGGTTTTCTTCTTTGGACCCAAAACCAGACCCAGTTACATCGGTTCAGTGTTCAGACCCACCGGTTCCAGACCAGGACCAATTTCAATACCGGGTACTCATTTTTTGCTCACCCCTAGCTATAAGCCTATAACAATATATATGTTAAAAAGTTTAATGAACTGTTAAAAAAAAAAGTTTGTTACAACGAACTAAAAATAAATAGAGAGATAGTAAGTCATATACTAGTAATTAGACTATAAGTAGACCAATGTATTGACTATAGAAGATTCTATAATCAAGCTAAGGGATTATTTTATAGTAATTAGTCAATTAGAGTTTGTTACGACATATATATATTGCTGCACCGACTTAAAGTTATATTCCGTACTCCGTAGTATATAAATAGAGAAGAGTGAATAGAGATACTAGTTAGAGGTTTGGAAAAGAGTCTTAGGTTGAAAAAGCTATTTTTCAAAAAGCTTATATAAGGAACAATTGTTGTTGCCGAATATTATGCCGGATCTGCTTTTGTTATGACGTCTCCCGCACCAAACCAACTTCCTTTTCCAACATTCTTATGTAGTAGTACAACCTAATTAATTAATAAGCTACCACAAATTATTATTATTGTTTAGCTCTTTTTTATGTTATTATTATTATTATTATTATTATTATTATTATTATTATTATTATTATTATTATTATTATTATTATTATTATTTACCGATTTGGTAGTTAGAGGTTTGGAAGAGAGTTTTAGGGTGAAAAAGCTCTTTTTCAAAAAGCTTATATAAGGAACTTTTTGGAAGAGCTTATAGCTTTTTAGTTTTTTTTACTCTAATAAAAAGTCTAACAGCTAATCGCTATTTACCAAACACTTTTACACAAACAGCTAATATAAATCAGTTAGTCAAATCAGCTATCACAAACAGCTAGTCAAAACAGCTAATTCAATAAGATATCCTCTAACAGCTAACAGCTAACTCCCAAACAGGGCCTATATAAGAGAGATGATATGAGGGGAGAGAGATAGTAACAAATGATCGAATTGAACTCATATTGTAATCATAAGTCATATTATAATCATAATTTCTTGAATAATAATTAAAAAAATAAAATAAAAATCTCATTAGACTATAAGTTGACTATAGCAACAAAGTTTACGACATAACCGGCTTAAGTTGTCTATATAATAATAGAGAAGAGGGGAGAGAGAACAGTTTAGTAACAAATTAATAACTAATATTTTAATCATAATTTCTCTGATCACCTTCGAGCGAGGGTTCACAACACAAAACACTCAAAATAAAAAGCTAATTAATTAAGATGGATAACAATGGTGTTGTTCAACAATGGATGATGCAGCCATACAACAACTATTACTATGATGATGATCATCATCTTCAAGTGAACAACAACAACAACAACAACAACAACAACAACAACAACAACAATGGAGGCATGATGGTGCGTGAGTTTTCATCTTTCTTGATGATGATGATATGATATGATATAATATGATATTATCTTTCTTGATGGCTTCTTTGGGTTTTCTTGATTTATTATTATTATTATTATATAATTAATATCATATTATCTTCACTGAGTTTGTTGTTTCTTTCTTGATTTATCAATTATTTCCTTTTCTTTCTTGATCAATTAATTATATGGGTTTTCTTGATTTTCTTGACATTAAATGAAGAACAAATTAAATGGGGTTAGGGTTATAAAACTACGAGACCGACATATTATTATATGACATTCTTGATTTTCTTGAATAATTATATGAAGTATATATTTTTGGACTTGTATATATATATGTTCGTTGTTTCTTTCTTCCTTTCTTGAATTACGGAGTATTTATTTTGTGTTTAGTTTCCTGATCTTTTACAAAAGATATTATTGATTTAAGAAAAATTAAAAAAAAAAAAAGGTGATGTACATACATGAATTGATCGAACAACAAAATGGGTAATAGTAATACGGAGTAGTAACTAATTAGCAAGGACTTAAGTCCTGCTGCTTCGCTACCTTTCATTTTTTCACCCATACATAATAGGGTTAGGGTAATTAGCATAATAGGGTTGGGGTAATTATTTAAAACTAATTTTATTGTCCTTATAATAGGGTTAGGATTAGAGTGTTTTGACTTTTCAAAGGGAAATCCTATGATCAAGTGTGCTACAACAATGGAGTCGCTACTATTTTTTCCCCTTTTGCCTTATATAATAAATTTTAATTACTTGTGATTGTGACCAATCAGGGCGATTCAAACGAGATGAATTGTCAAGTGTTCTTCAATAATGTTATGAACAACATTAGCTATGATCAGTTTTCATTGCCGCCATTACCAACATCCTATGATCAAGTGTGCTACAACAATAATGTTGTTCAACAATGGATGATGCAGCCATACAACAAGTATTATTATGATGATGATCATCTTCAAGTGAACAACAACAACAACAACAACAACAATGGAGGCATGATGGTGAGTTTTCATCTTTCTTGATGATGATGATATGATATGATATTATCTTTCTTGATGGCCTCTTTGGGTTTTCTTGATTTTTTATATTCTTTGTTTCCCGGCCTGTAATTATATGGGTAATATATTCACCGAATTTTCATGTTTCTTTATTTTATTTATCTATTTATATATTCTTGGACGTACTTGTGTATGTTCGATCGTCCTTTTTTACTAATTTCTATCCTTCTTGATGATATGATATGATGATGTTCTTTTTTTTAACCAAGATCGATCATCTTACTTGATGAATAATATATGTATGGTCTGTTTTGGTTTTTTTTGATTTTCTTGATCATCATCATCATCATCATCATGCATGTGTGTTAGTTTATTATAGAAATTGATCGATCTTATATACCACCAAAATACATGAAGCTCCAACAAATTAAGGGCTCGTTTACATTAGCTGAATAGAGATGAACTGAACTGAACTGAACTGAACTGAACTGAATTGAACTGAACTGAACTGAACTGAACTGAACTGAACTGAACTGAACTGAAGTGTATTAATTGAACTAAATGAAGATGAACTGAACTGAACTGAACTGAATAGAGATTAACTGAACTGAACTGAATATAATCTAAAGTAAACAAGCCCTAAATGGGGTTATGGTTAAAAAACGAGATGACCGACATCAAATGGTTGGGGTTTGGGTTTTCTTGATTTTCTTGAATTATACATCATTATACTTGTATTATTTCATAGAAAAAAAGTTTAATCCAATAGTCGGTATTTACATCAACCGACCTCACTATTTAGCTTGTTAGGTTCGTTGTTTCTTTTTTGCATTATATGGCCTGGTTTGTGTTTTGTTTCTTGATTCTTGATCGCATGCATGCATATGTATAATAGGGTTAGGGTGTTTTAGACTTTTGGAAGGGATATCATACATCCCCTTTGCATTATACAATATAATATAATAAATCTTGATTACTTGTGATTGTGATGATTAATCAGGGGGCTTCAGAAGAGATAGATTCTCAAGTTTGTTACAACAATGTTACGAATAACAATAATTATGATCACTTTTCATCACCATCGCCGCCGCCGCCGCCACCCCCACTATCCTATGATCAAAGGGGTTACAACAATGCTGCGAATAACAATAACTATGATCAATTTTCACCATCATTATCCAATGATCAAGTTTACTACAACAATGGAGTTGCTACTACTTTTTTTCACAATTATTCCTCTCCTCAACTTTCGGTAATTATATATATTCTTCTTATATTATTAGGGAAATTAATCGGTTTAAATTATGATCATGAAATTGCAATTATTGTGTGATGTATGTGCCGAATTGTTTTGTTCATTTGTCTAAGTTTAAAGGATGAATTTTTATCCAAACTATATAAGTTGTATGCTTAATTAATCTATGCGCATGAATTTTTATCCAAATTATCTAATTTGTATGAATAACATGATACTAAAAGTTGGAAAATTTATGGTCCATACATTAGTCGATTGGTTTATTGCATGAGTTTAGTCGTGTGACTATGTGTTGACTTAATCATTGATTTGATAAGGACTTCTGATGATTAAAGCTCAATCATAATAGGCGAGCAATGCGTATAAAGTTTTAGAGCATGCATGTCTTGATTTGTTTAACTTATCCAAGATTGTATTTTTAATTATATATAATTACCACTTAGAACTAAGTTTTTATGTAAAAATTTGGAAATTTAAACCAAGATATAATTTGTTAAAAGCTCATAAGGGGCAAGTTTAAGTGAATAATTTATGGATTTGCTAAATCTTTTCCTATTTTTATGCATGGGTTCTTAAATGAGATAATATATGGGTTGTATTTTGTTTCCCTGTAATTTTTTTCTTTTACTTCTTTGTTGATCGCATGCATGTGTGTCTATAATAGAAATTCTTATATATATACGGATGTATCATGTATGCAACATCAAAGGGTAATTTTATTTATTTTATACAGGTAGTTTTTTTTTCCTCGTTTTAAATTTTAAAATGAACAAAATTATTTAATATGAGCAATAAAACATCTTGGATGTACATACCTCTACATACATCCAGATGTATAATAGACTCATTGGTGTCTATGACATGCAAACTTCTTTTCCGAAAGATATTATTGATTTAAGAAAGATTTAAAAAGGGAGATAGACATACATGAAGAACAAAATGGTGTTAGGCTTAAGACTTAAGAGTCCTGCCGCTTCCCTACATTTCACTGCACCCGGTCGGACAATAAACTCATTCTATTTAATCAAGAGGCTACATCTAATGAAAATTCTTCTATTGTCCTTATAATAGGGTTAGGATAATTAGATAAAACTAATTCTATCCAATCAACTAAACTTAAGATATTGGGGCATAAGAATCAAAACCAAAACTCAGAAGTATTCATGTAAAAAACTATAAAAATATAAATTTTGTGTTTGTATTTTTTTTTTGAAAATGTTGTATTTTTTATTTTTGAATTACAAATTTTGTAATATTTTCATTAAAAAAAAATACACTAAAGTTGAAAATCAAGTAAAATCGTGTCGGGTCGGGTTGCCCCGTTTAATTAAACGGATTGAACTCCCTTGAACCTAATCCGACCCGTTTATTAAACGTGTCGTGTCATGTCAACCCATTTAATTTAAACGAGTTGACATCGTCAACCCAAACCCGTTAATAACGGGTCGATTTCGTGTTGAGTTAGCGGGTCGTCGTGTCAAGGTTTCCAAACTCTATTGGCTCTATATTAAATATCTTGATTGATGTATTAACAAAGTTAGTAAAACAAGGTTAAGAGAGAAAATATGACTTATATTACTAGTCATTATATATAATTGTTATAGATCTTTGCATTCTTGTTGAAAGTATTATAATTTTTTTTGTGTTTTTTCTACACAATATCTTCCGGGTGTTTTGTCAATTTTGACATCATACCTAATATTTGAGAAATTCTACATTTCCCCCCTAAGCTTATAAATTTCTTATATAATATCTATCCTTAATATCAATCTATCAATCGTTAGTTTATTTCACCAAGCAATTTGGTTAAATGTTTTGTTATGTAAAGTAAATTTTATCATACCCAACTAATCATAGTAACTTAAATGACCCAAAATTTAGCCAAATTGACGAAGTTATTTAAGGGTAGTTTAGCAAATTAAAAAGGGTATTGTGGGACCCCCGCCCACGCAATCTCCTTGTTTTGCCCGTGTTAGCTTGATATGCTGTCACTAATAAGAGCATAATTATTTTATTAAATGGTGTGGCAAGCTTATGTGATGCATATACTTTGGAGAGTATCACGGCATCGATCTACGAAATAATTGGAACGTTTTTAAAAATATTTTTATCGATTTTAGAATTTTATATGTATAGTATTTGGAATTTTTTTATTTTTTTTATTTTTTTTTTTTTGCATCTAAAAACTACACATCTTGAAATATTGAGTAACTATTTATCGTACTTTATTATGTTTATTTACAAATTTGATGAATACGATGTATTTATATATTTTTTGGTTGATGTTTTAGATTCAAAGTTCTTGTATATATTTTTTTTTTTGGGGGGGGGGGGGTATTAAATATTATTGATAAGCTCAAGCAACATTACAAATTAGTGTGCTTAACACACACAAAACCAACAATACTCTAGCAAAGTTTTAAGCCACAATTTAGTACTTTCATAGTTCTTGCATTATTAATGTTACTAATCTTGTCCGTTGGCCATAATAAAAAAAGTCAATTATTTTAGTTTTACTAGTTAATAAATGTAGTTAAACATTTGATTAATTATTTGCATTGTAACCTTGTATTTGATTTTTCCTTTGTATTTTGTTCTTTGTAGCTAAGTGATGTAGATTTTGCCAAGAGGGATGAAAAAAGAAATGATGACATACCGGGAAAGGGCAAGGGCAAGGCTATTAACTTTGAAATCTTGAATATTCAAATTGGCTCTTGGGAGGTAATCAAGTTTTATTTTCAAAACTCAATCCTTTTTTTTCCTAATCATTTTTATTTTAGCATAGATTTTTTTGGTTTAATTTAAATGCATAATATTCGATATAGTAAATGTTTTTTTTTATTGTAGAGAGAAGCTAGACATAAAGGTGATCTGATTGGCCGGTGTTATTTCAAGAAACAAAAATTAGCTTGGGAGATTTGGAATGGCAATTGTAGAAATAAAATTGAATTCAAGTTATCAAACATTTCAGCAATCAAAGTAGACTATACTCAACCAAAAAAAGGAACACTTCATATCAAGGTCAGTTTTCTAATCATCACACCCACATTAATCAAAAAATCAAAAAAAAAAAAATGTATATATCATGTTTATATCATCGTATTAAAAGCAAAAGGATTCCTTATGTGCCCCCTTGCGGATGCATGTGTTGGTTAAATTTGGATCGAATGACTAATAGTAGAGCTTGGATAAAGGCACAGTATCATCCACATGATCAAAATAAAAACAATTTTTTTTTAAAAAAAAAATCTATATTTATATATTCTTTAACATATGGTTAATGCTTTCATTTTTATTATTTGTATATAGTTGGATGTACCTCCGTTATTCTTTAAAAAAGTTGAGAAAAAATATACAAAGAATCCCAAATGGGAGCAATGCAAAGATTTCACTACTAACATACAGGCTTCCTTAATCAGGTATATATCACATTAACTACCTTTTTCTTTTTATTAATTGCTAATATTGGCATTTGTTATTATTTATTTAAATTTATTGGCTCTTTTTTAATTATATTTATGTAATGATAAACATAGTTTTATAATATTATTTTTTTATTGATTAACTAAAAAAGTTGGACTTGAACTTCTAATATTTAGATTTATAGGAATAGATAGAGTAATTGTTAGGATATTTGAATTTAGATGGGGTATCTCCAAAATCATGGAAAATAATATTAAAACAAAATTAGCAAGTTCAAAAAAACAAAAAAAAAAAAAAATCTTTTTGACTATAGATAATTGATACAACTGACAGTTTTTTTACTAGTATTATTTATATTTGAACTTTAACAATCGTTAATTGTAATACATAAATAACAATATAGTTAAGTGCAATTTTATTTTGTTCATCTCAGTCTATATTTTTTAAACTCATAATTTTTATATTTTATCATATAGTTATTTGTAGTCATTAATTAAATTAGAAAAGTTATATTTCCAAAATAGTAAAAATAAAATGTTTGTAGCATTTTAAAAATACAGATTAAGAAAACTATTGTTTTTTATAGAAAAAACTATAGTATTTTTTAAAGGTTAAAATAATTTGTATTTTGATTTATTTTTTTTTGCAGGGAACATCAACTAGTAGTACCTCAAAAACAATTAAATAAGTACTACATACAAATGATATCTGAAAACTCCCACTTGCTCGAAATAAGTCGACAGCCGTTCTCTTATGGATGTGATATGCAATTTTCTGGAGTCCAATCATCAAATAATCTTAACATCGACAATCAGTATACTCCACTTCTACCTGAAGTTCCATTCCAACATCATGATTCTGGTAAATACATACAAATATTTAAGTAGTCCAATTGTTAATAATCATCAAATGATGATTTTATTCATCTAGTTTTTTTTTTCTTACTAATTTTTTTAATATAAATATTTATGCAGCTAATGAAATTGGGGACAATAATGATAATAGTAATGGTGTGAGGCTCATAAATAATAATGGTGGAATAATACAACCATCAAGCAATACACAATCAGCGCCTAATATTCATTTGTTTTTTTCCAACACTGAACATAACCTCCTTAGTAATAGAATTGATCAACTACTAGAATCAAGAAATACACAATCAGTACCTAATTCTTATTTGTTTCTTCCTAACATTGAAGATAACCTCTTTAGAGTCGACAATCAACACACTCCAATTCTACCTGAAGTTCCATTTAAACATCATCATTCTAGTAAATACATACAAATATTTTAATATTCTAATTGTTAATAATCATCAAATGATGATTTTATTAATCTATTTTTTTATTGGTTTTTACTAAATTTTTTTTAATATAAATATTTATGCAGCTAATGAAATTGGGGACAATAATGTTAATAGTAATGGTGCGAAGATTATAAATGATAATGGTGGAATAATGCAATTATCAAGCAATACGCAATTAGCGCCTGATCCTCATTTGTTTCTTCTCAACACTGAACCTAACCTCTTTAAAGTCGACAATCAACACACTACAATTATACCTGAAGTTCCATTCAAACTTCATCATTCTGGTAAACACATATAAATATTTTAATATTCCAATTGTTAATAATTTTTTAGTCATTAATTCTCTTATATATTTATTTTTTTTGGTTTTTACTAATTTTTTAAATATTTATGCAGCTAATGAAATTGGGGACAACAATGATAGCATTAATGGTGCGAAAATACAATTATCAAGCAATACACGCACCTAGTGCTCATTTATTTGTTCCCTATATTGAAGATAACCTCCTTAGCAATAGCGTTGATCAATTAGAGTTGTATTGTTCCAGGATTGTTAATGATGATGATGGTGATGATGTTCTGCATCTAGGCCCTTTATGGTCCTACTAACTAATAATATAGGAGTATTATCGATGTAGAAAATTACTCAACCATTTTACTTGTAATCATCGACATTTTACATCACATCATAGTGGATTGGTGGACTCAAAGCCACCCGCGGTTTGTCACCTTATTTAGAGGTTTTCCGTGTCACCGTTTCTTGTGTTCTTGTGTTTTTTGTTTGTTCTCTTTAGTCCAACCGCCTTAAATTGATCCAAAATACTTACAACGCCCTAAAATCCTAATTTTTGCAACTTCCAAACCAATCTTTGTCTTAGGACGAAAATTGTTATAAACATAAAGTTATTTAAATTTTGAACTTTTTAAAATGAAAATAATACTAAATATATCATTCGTAAAAAAAAACAACAAAATTCAGATTTTTTAAAATTTTGTATAAATAGACATTGATATTGATACAATTTGTCACATAAAATTAAATACCAAAATTCATAAGGTTATCTTAATAGACTAATGATTAAATAATACACTGTATGAATTTGGTATTTTTATTATTACATAATATTTATTATTATATAATATTTATTATTTTAAATAATCTTACTATATTATTTGTATTGCACATATATAAATACCTTAATTAAAAAAAAACGTATAAAATCCGTTTATAAACACTAATATTAAGGGGTTGTTTGGTTGCATAAAATAAATGGAGGAAATTAAAATTCATGTGAATTTGAAATTGGGTTGATTGCTTGGTTGGATTCAAAAAGTGAAAATGGTGGAAGTTGAAATTCATGGGAATTTGGATTTCCCACAGGAATTTAATTACCTACCTTCCCCTTGGTCATTGAAAAAATTCCCATGAAATGCAAATTCCTACATGCGAACCAAACAACTTTGAACAATTCTTAGGAATTTCATGAAGGGAAGTAATTTCCCATGAAATAAAAATTTCTGTGGAAATTAATTACCATGGCAACCAAACATGTCCTAAGATAATAATAATAATAATAATAATAATAATAATAATAATAATAATAATAATAATAATAATAATAATAATAATAATAATAATAATAATAATAATAATAATAATAATAATAATTAATTTTCATATAATGACTTACATATATGTATGCACACATGGCGTGCAAAAAATGCTAATATTATTAAATTTAATAGAAAGATACTAATGTAAATCAAAATTAAAGATATTAATTGTAAGATTACATTAAAGATTGTTATTCATCCAACTCACTTCGTCCGTTAATAATTATTCCATCCTTTTTTTTAGATGTAACATTTTAACTTTGACACTATTCATCGAATTCGGATCACTCAGATCACTTTGATTGCCATTCTTGCATTTTCTTTGATCTTCTTCCATCACCATCTTCTGAAATCGCCATTAATGACCATTAAGACAACAATTTGAGATGTTCGAAGTTCCAAATTCTGCCATCTGATATGTTTGAAGTTTGAAAATCAACTACAATTTGAGATGAAGGAGACTATCTGAAGTTCGAAGGAGATGAAAAAAATTAACTTCGAAGTTCAAAGGAGATAAGTTTCGAAAGATTGTTTTTAGAGTCTGAATTGCTTGGGTGTAGCTCTGTTTATGATTATGTACAATCTGAGGTACATAGTCACAATCTGAGAGGATTCTAGTAAATCAATTAACATCTTGATGAAGCATCTGAATTCGTGAATCAATTAACATCTTTAGCATCTTGAGTAAATTGATTATATTAATCTGATGAATTTGAATTCAATCATGCAAAAAACTTAATATGAAGCATTTGAATTCTAAAATTATGAATTGGTTAATAGTTTATTAACTTCAACGAATTCTGAATTCTTGAATCGTTTATTATATCATAATGCATAATTTGATAGATTCTAAAACTAATCTTGTACAATTTGAGTTATATTAATCAGAATCTAAGAACAAATCATTACAATCTGAGTATTGAGCTTCAGAATCTGAAAATTAAGTCTTAGAAACTGAGAAGAAATAAGTAGAATCTGAGAAGAAACTAGTAGAATGTTGAGATATGTATGGTTTTGATGATAATGAACAAATGATGATTATCTAACTAACATGTGTGTTAAGATGTGCATAAACAACTTCATAGGTCTTAAGGAAGAAGATTCCTTTCATCTTTGATGATGTATGCAATATAAGTTCCTGAGTTGGAACAAATCAAGAGAAGGTTCTGAGTTGAAGCAAATAAATAAGCATTGAAGATTCAAACATGAAGATTCAATCATTTGAAGAAACAAGATGGTGATTCAAGTGAAGGTTCGAATTATGAATCAAAGATGTTGCTGTCAAGTTTCTACAGAGAAATCAGAGAAGTTCCTGAAGAGAATTCAGCAAGGAACATGAGAAGAACTTCAAGTATTCCAACGAATCACTTGATGAAGAGAAGAGAAGCATCCATGAATGTTATAATGTAATGTTCTAGGGTAAATGTAAGTATATTAATGCATTTAAGTCTGATTGGAACTTAGTCGTGTCTGTCAGAGGAACTTTGGGTCATGTTCCCAGAGGAACTTGTGTCGAGTCAGTTAGTTATTTTGGTCCACGACTGTTGCTACTTTTTAGGGACGGTTTAAACAACTCCTTGACTGTTTTAACTTGTTTAAAATGTTTAAAAACTGACTGAATTAGTGCACCCTAATTTTAGGAGTAGTTGGTAAGTGTTTTTGAATTAGTTAGTAGTTAAGATTAGTCTCCTTAATTTTAGGACTAGGTTGGTTACTTTTTAATTCTGATTTCCTTTTGTTTTATTAGTTTATTTTTGTTTTTAAAATTGATTTAAAGTTTAAAAAAAAAAAAGAAGAAAAAAATCGGAAAAATTAAAAAGAAAAAAACCGGTCTTTATTTTTTTATTAGGGTTGACTGAGCTAATTTTTAGGAGTAGTTTATTATGTTTTCTTTTCTGATTTTTTGAGTCAAAAATTAGGTTAGTGGGTTGTTTAATTAGTGAGTCAAAGTTAGTGGTGTGTGTGAGAGTGGTGGACGTGTGAGTGGTAAGTGTGGGGTGGTTAATTAGGCTTTTTCTCCAAGAAATTGTAATAACCAATCACCCATATATACACATATAATTCTGACCTTTTTGAGACACACAATTGGAGCTTTTATTGAGTCAACAAGTAGTGGGACATGGCTGTAGTTAATGGGAACATGGGCAGCAATGTAGTGGGCAGTTACAAGTTCCTGACAGAACTTTGAGTGGGTTTAGTGGTGTATTTAGTGGTTTCTTGGGAAACACGACCTATTTGCTTATAAATACGGTTTGAATCACCATTTCTAAGGTGAGCCAAACTTCAATAATATGGAGAGCTAAAACGTACCATCTTATACCCACATATTGAGTTGGTTCCACTCAAAGTTCCTATCGTATGTTCCAGATTATGTTCCAAGTTCCAGTCAGTTTTTATGTTCAATATATTAGAGTTTTATTCTATCAAGAGTCTGTAATTTTAAGAATAGAGAAGAGAGTTTGAGTGAAAGCTTGTAATGGGGAATTTGTAAAGGGTTTGAGAGAATTCTTGTAATTTGGGTGAGAATTTGAGAAAAGTGTGAGAACAGAGAAGAGAAAGAGAATGAGAAAAAGAACAGAGAATAGAAAGAGAAAGAGAAAGATAAAAAGAGAGAAAAAGAAAAGGGAAAATAACACTATAAGTAGAGAATAGAGAAGTAAGTTCCCAGAGGAACTTACGGGTCCAGTAGAATATTATAGGTTGTAATTGATTTGTTGCCCTATAGTGAAGTGTTTTAGAGAAATCCCTAGTGGGTCGAGGTTTTATTTCCAGTTGGGCCCTGGAAAGTTTCCTCGCTAAATCTCTCTTGCATCGTTTCTCTTTATTTTCTTTTCATGTTCTTTAATTTCCGCAAAAATTGACTATCATGTTCCATACTACAATTCACCCCCCCTCTTGTAGTAGTTCATCCGAAATAACATAGAATTTGAGAACAAAGCTATAGAATATGAGAAGAAAACTATAGAATCTGTACCAAAAAAAAAATAGAATCTGAAAAAAAAAATCTTCATCATGTTGGTTCTCACTCTCACTGAATGGTGATTCTCACAAGATTTTCACCATATATATATATAGGGTTAGGTTCCGGTGAGAAATTGATTATCGTGAGAAATGTGAGAAGAGATAAATACATCAACTATGACCTAGAGGTGCATTGACTACCAACTATTGGTACATTAACCACATTCTATAAATACATTGGGTAAAAATACATTGAATTTATACCATAGATAAATTGACTCTAAACTATAGGAGTAAAGAGAAAAAATCAAATTTAATCTTAGCCATTCAATTGTTGATCAAAGGGTTGTGATTGTTTCTCACCCTTCTCACCAAAACTACATTTCTCACATGAGTCTACTTCTATATATATATATATATATATAGGGTTGGGCTCCAGTGAGAAGAATGCTTATGGTGATAAACGTGAGAAAGTAGATACATATTACTCCCTCTTTTTTTAAATTTCCTCATTTTACTTTTTCACACTTGCCCATACAAAACTTTAAAAATTAATATCTTTAATTGTGTGTTTGTAAAAATTACAAAATTAGTCAAAATATATTTTATCTTATGTATAAATCACAAACGATAGTCAAAATAAACTTTGTGAATAGTGATAAAGTCAAACTGAGTAAACTAAAAAATGGAGGCAGTACAATTAAGGGGTACGTGTTAATTTAAGAAGGTACATATCAATTTCCAAATTAACATGTTAATTCAAATCTTACATACTAAATTAAGGGGGTACATGTTAATAATAAAGGTGTACATACAAAGATACAAGGGTACATACAAAATCAAACACGAAAAACTACACTTTAAAAAAAAATCGAACTTTACAAAAAAAACTGCACAAAAACATACTAAATTAAGGGGGTACATGTTAATAATAAAAGGGTACATGCAAAGATACAAGGGTACATATAAAATCAAATACGAAGAACTGCACTTAAAAAAATTCGAAGTTTCCAAAAAAAATGCGCAGAAACATATTAAATTAAGAGGATATATGTTAATAATAAAGGGGTACATGCAAAGATACAAGGGTACATACAAAATCAAACACGAAGAATTGTACTTTAAAAAAAATCGAACTTTACAAAAATATGCACAAAACATACTAAATTAAAGGGGTACATGTTAATAATAAAGGGGTACATGCAAATATACAAGGATACATACTGTTATTTCGGATGGTATACTACAAGAGGGGGGGTGAATTGTAGTATGGGACTCGCTTTTCGATTTTTGCGGAATTTGACGAATATTAAAGCAAGTAAAGATAAAGTAGAGAAAAGATAAAGCAACAAGGAACGGGATACACAAACAAGTTAACCTACGAGGAAAACTTCCTAGGCCCAAATAGGAAGAAAAACCTCGACCACTGAGGATTTTGACTCTTGGACTTCTCTTATTAATTATAGGCCAAAACGACTCTGTTTTACAACCTATAAACGGACCTTCTCTATTCTCTATGTTCCACTAGGAACTTGTTCCCCGGTAACTTGTTCCCCCTGTCACTTGTTCCCCTTGAACCGTGACACGACTTTACTAAAAGTCGATTTCTTCTCTCTCTTTGATTTCACTCGAAATCTTCTCTCTTCTCTAACAGAAAATTCACTCAAATTTTCTTTCCCCATACTACAAGAGTTCACTCAAACCCTTACAATTCCCCCATACAAGAATTCACTCAAATTCTTGTCTACTCCACTAGAAGTACATCAAAATAATACAGACGCTTGATAAATCGAAACTTACAAATACATTGAAGCTAATACTAGAAAACCATAAAGGAATAGGAGAAGGAGATGAGTTCCAAGAGGATGTAGATTTAACAATGGATGCTTAACCTCTTAAAAATCATACTCCATTTGGAAGGACTACATTGAAACTCTCTCCTTTTCTTCTTTCTTTTCGTATAGTCTGAGAGTTGTTTTTTTTGTGTGTTGTGCTCGAAAATGCTGGCTGCTCCCTTATTTAAAAACTTGAATTGCTTTGCCTTGGAGAAGAAGAAATATGCATGATCTTGAAGTAGTGGTGCCATGTCATCCATTACCTAAAAACATGGTTGACCAAGCAATTGCAAAACAAGAAATAAACCCTAATATAAGACTCTAAAGTACTAAACCTAAACTATACGTGTAATAAAAAGAAATTGAAAAATATTAATTTCCAAAATAAATATTAAAAGACACTAACCATACGTGTGTTTTAAAGAAGAAGAAAAAAATAGAATTTTTTAAACTTTAAAAAATAAAACACACTAACTAACACACCTTCCTAGTCTTATGCATGACCAAAACAAAATAACCATCCACTAACTATTCCTAAACTAGTGGATTGACAATAGAATAACTAACAAATAAAAATTCAAAACTAACTACCCATAATCCTAGTCACACGTATGAAAACAAATAAGACCACTAACCACTCCTAGATTAATGGGATGACTCAAACTAACTAAAACTAATTCCTAATACTAATTCCCACGCATGAAAGCAAGAAGGAGTAAAACCCACTAACAACTCCTAATTTAGTGGGATTGACTAAAAACTAACTTTTTAATTTTAAAAACAAAAAAAAATTAATAAAACATAGCAAGTAGGGCAATACACGTATGTTTTAGACAAAGTAGCACAAAAATGAAATTTATGATTTCAAATAATTATTCTACTAACAACTACCTAAAAATACTCTAACTAAGTTTTGACTCTAAAATAACACGGTTTTATTAATAAAAATAAATTAATTTACTACTACTACTAATCCTAAATAATAGGTCACTAAAATAACATACATAAACCAAATACACATAATATTAGTTTAAGCATAATGTAAGAGTGACATATATTAGTATTCTAGTCTTATACTAGTGGACCAACCAAAATACCTGCACCATATCAATATTAGTATTTCAACACATATAAAATTAATATATAAAAAGGGTTAAGATTATATAAAATATATTTACCCAAAATTAGATACTCCTCTAATTTTGTTTTCAATAAATATATTCTACGAAATACAAACATATATTAAATGAAATATATTTAATACAAATTAGACACTCATCTAATTTATTCTCTATAAATATATAACATAAAATATATCAATAATAAAATAAATTTAATTTCAACTAAATTTACTTTTAGTCGATTCTCCGTAAATCTATTTTATTCACCCATATTAAGTTATAAAAGTGATGGAATTATTTTTTTTCTATAAAATTAACTTGTTTAGGTTGAATACTCCTTCAACAATTTCTCCACAAGTTATTTTTAAATATCAAACCTTTTCATCTTAACTTAGTAAAAAGATATTATTTTATGAAATAAAAATCATTCAAATCCATAAGTGAAAAAGACTTCATTTTATCACATAAAATATATTTTTATTTACATAAATATTTCTAAGATGAAATATGTTTTTCCATCAACTCTATTTAGACAAATATTAATTTTATCAATATTGTCATACTTATGTGTCCTTTCTCCTTATTTAAGTATTCCTTTATTTATTCTAATATATTAACGTGAAGAAAAATAAATTCTTATTTCTCTCCTCAATATATTTGTTCCGATTATGAAACGTCTTCTCCATTTGCTTCTACTCCGAAGCTTCTCATAAGCCTAATATAATTTAGACTTTTTCTCTTTGAAGTTCTCACTCAAGAACTTCATTTATTCATGTCGTATACATCGTCTCGTGCTGGATCAACTGTATATAACTTGTCCAATGGAATATAATATGCACATCTTAAAACACATGTTAGTTAGATAATCATCATTTGTTTACAATCATCAAAACCATATATAATAACTCATCACATACATACAAAATCAAACACGAAAAACTACGTACACCTAAAAAAAAATCGAACTTTATAAAAAAATGTACAAAAACATACTAAATTAAGAGGGTACATGTTAATAATAAAGGGGTACATACAAAGATACAAGGGTACATACAAAATTAAATACGAAAAACTGCACTTTAAAAAAATCGAACTTTACTAAAAATGCACAAAAATATTTCGAACAAAACCTAAATTGTTGATTGAAATTTGCGTGAAAACTGTGAAATTAGCATGATTGAACTGGTTCAATCAAGTAGTTTTTTCGAAAAACCAAAGTGAAAAAAATTGGTAATTTTGGATGATTAATCACAAACCTTGATCTACATCTAACGGTCATAACTAAAAGTTTTGAGTTTTCAACTTAATATAGGTTTTTAGCAGATCCTGACTAGAGAGAGAGAAATGTAGAAGTAGGCTCATGTGAGAAATGTAGTTTTGGTGAGAAGGGTGAGAAGCAACCACAATCCTTCGATCAACAAATGAATGGTTAAGAAGTGTGGTTCATTTCTATCACAGATGAATTCATGTTTTAAGAGTTGCTTCCTTTAACTACAAAGTTGAACAGTAAGTTCTTTATCCCATCCATGTTTTAGTCATTTGTGACCATACTTTATTTTATTGCTAATGTTTTATCAAGGTACTCTTATTGAGTTATAGTGTTGGTACTCAGCTTTTTGCTGACGGGTGCTTGTGTGTATGTGTCTTTGTCCACTTCTTCTTCCTTGGTGGACCCGTGATGACCCATCTCGGGATTTGCCCTTGATGGTGAGCAAGCGAAGATTCTTTAACAGGTATTTCTATGATGTTGGTTTGTTACAAGTGAGGACGACGACACATAGAAGCTTCTTGTATCGTATTCCTTGAAGTTAATATCGAAATGTAATTTTCTCATTGGGTTCATAAAATTATATACATGTTTGTAAAGTCATAAATTAGATTACATAGTAGTATGAGTTTTGGTTTGTTAAGCCTTACATTTACCAATCTTGGGGTAAATGCGGCGGTAATGCTCCGATAATTGTTTGCTTCCGCAATTTGTCACTTTCTTTAGATGTTTTTCGCGTCATAATCTCCTTGTGTTCTTGTATTTTTTTGTCCGTCTTAAATTGATCCAAAATACTTACAATGTTGTATAATCCTAATTACTGCAACTTCCAAACCAATATTTGTCTTAGGACAATAAGCATAAGTTATTTTAAATTTTAAACATTTTTAAAATAAAAATATTACTAAATATATAATTCATAAAAATAAAATAAAAGCAACAAAATTCAGATTTTTAAATTTTGTATAAATAGACACTTGTATTGATACAATTTATCAAATAAAATTATTATCAAAATCATAAGGTTATCTTAATAGGCTAATAATTAAATAATACTCCGTATTAATTTGGTATATTTCATTATTATATAATATTTATTATTTTAAATTCTATTTTAAATTCTCTTATATATTTATTTTTTGGTTTTTACTATTTTTTTTAATATAAACATTTATGTATCTAATGAAATTGGGGATAATAATGATAATATTAATGGTGCGAAGACTATAAATAATAATGGTGGAATAATACAATCATCATGCAATACACAATCAGCACCTGATGCTCATTTGTTTTTTTCCAACATTGAATATAACCTCCTTAGCAATAGAGTTATATTGTTCCAGGCTCCTTAATGATAATGGTGAAATAATACAAGAATCAAGCAATACACAATCATCACCTTATGCTCATTTGTTTCTTCCCAATATTGAATATAACCTCTTTGGAGTCGATTAATTAGAGTTGTATTATTCCAGGCTCCTTGATGATGATGATATTCTACATATAGACTGTTTATAGTTCAACTAACTAATAATATAAGAGTATTATTAACGTAGAAAATAATTCAACCGTTGTACTTGTAATCGTCGACATTTTCGATCATATCACAACATAGTTGATTGGTGGACTCAAAACCACCCACGGTTTGTCACCTTAATCAGAGGTTTTCCGCGTCACCATCTCATTGTGTTCTTGTGTTTTTCATATGTTCACTTTAGTCCAGCCACCTTAAATTGATCCAAAATACTTAAAATGCCCTAAAATTTTAATTATTGCAACGTCCCAACCAATATTTGTCTTAGGACGAAAATTGACATAAAAATAAATTTATTTTAATTTTTGAAATTTTTCAAAATGAAAATATTACTAAATATATCATTCATAAAAATAAAATAAAAACACCAAAATTCATATTTTATAAAATTCTGTATAAATAGACACCTACATTGATACAGTTTGTCAAATAAAAACACCAAAATTCATAAGGTTATCTTAATAGGCTAATGATTAAATAATACTCCTTATGAATTTGGTATTTTTATTATTATATAATATTTATTATTTCAAATACTCTTACTATATTATTTATATTGAAAAAAAAATAACCCTAATTAATAAAAAATATATAAAATCAGTTTATAAACACCCATATTAAGATAATAATAATAATATTATTAATAATAACAATAATAATAATATGATTATATATTAATGACTATTTAAGGACTTATACACTTTTAGTAATGTCTTGTCAAATCAACATAATCTTTATCCCTTAATTAATCAATCATAAATACATTTATATCAAAATCTCTACTTGTACAAGCTCATTCTATCAATGTGGGATTCTTTGATGTTGGCTATGTTCAATTTCATCCATTATGTTGCTGCTTCAATTGGTTGCCATGTGTTTCAATAGGAAGTTGACACGTGTACCAGTAAGGTGTTGTAATGTGTACTTATAGGATGGCACCACGTGTCCTTTGGTGGTGGACCCTGATGGGTTTCTTGTGATTGGGCTGATGTTGATCCCTAGTCTTTTGTTCTTGATTGGGCCTTAAGTACTTCCTTGCTGAGCCATATCTTGGCCCGTAACAATATTTATCTGATACAATTAGAGCTTTGACCAATTCTTAACCAGGGTAAATCTCGGATAGTTCATAAAACAAGCAATTAACGATAACTTTAATAGATAAACCTTCTTATTTACATCCGGATGTATGATACATCAAAAGGTGATTTTAAAATGAGCAATAAAATACCTTGGATGTACGTAGGTCTACGTACATCCGGATATATGATATACCCATTCATAATGCTATATTTAGGAATGTTTTTGTATTGAGGGCCAGAGTGGGAAAGTTTGAATTTGTTGTCTACCATTAGGAATTACCTAAACCTAAGGGCCACCAGTGGGAATTTTTCTTTTTTAATTAGTTACATGCTTATAGCTTAAATATAACAATATTCATTATTATTTACTAAAACTAATTTCGTTGCACCGATTTTGTTAATATCATGTTTATAATCTAATTACAATAAAATTAAAATTACATAAGTGTAATATAAAAATATAATTTTTTTTAAAAGTTTTACATTTTCAAGTGTAACTTTTTTTTGAGACGTCAAATGTAACCCTCCCATAGAGTAAAACAAAAAAAAATGTTAACAATGATAATATTTATACATATGGGCACTTTTTATTCAATTTTTGCCAAAATTGCTTAAGTTTATTCATTTTTGAATTTGAAGGAATAAGTAAAAATAAAATTATTGAAAACTGTTCCATTTTGGAATTGTTTCAGAAGACCGGATCACTTCAAATCATAGCCTCCATGGAAACGATGAATTAAACCAAGATTGATTCCATCTAACTAATCTGCATATAGGCTATTTATTTCCACGTCAACATTTCCTTGTGTTCTTGTGTTTTTTTGTCTGTTTTCTTTAGTTCAGTCACCTTAAATTGATCCAAAATACTTACAATGTCGTATAATCCTAATTACTATAACTTCCAAACCAATCTTTGTCTTAGGACGAAAATTGGCATATATTTCAAATTTTGAATTTTTTTAAAATGAAAATATTACTAAATATATCATTCGTAAAAATAAAATAAAAAACAATAAATTTCAGATTTTTTAAAATTTTGTATAAATAGACACCTATATTGATACAATTTGTCACATAAAAATAAATACCAAAATTATAAGGTTATCTTAATAGGTTAATGATAAAATATACTCCGTATTAATTTAATATTTTTCATTATTATATAATATTCATTTTTTAAAATTCTCTTACTATATTATTTGTATTGTACATGTATTAATACCATAATAAAAAACGTATAAAATCAGTTTATTGCATATTAAGATAATAACAATCATAATGAATTTTCTTATAATGACTTACATAGTTACATACTCCGTATATATTTTTAGTGTATGTACACATGGCGTGCAAAAAATGCTAGTATTATTAAATTTAATCGAAAGATGATAATGTAAATCAAAATTAAATATATTAATGGTAAGATTGCACTAAATATTGCTATTCATCCAACTCACTTTGACCGTTAATAATTACTCCATACTTTTTTTTAGATGTAACACTTTGACGTTGACACTATTCATCCAACTCACTTTGATCGTTAATTGTTACTTATACATATAAGTTTTAGACAATTTGGAAATACATAAATTTTATTATTTTTACACCTCGTATTACAATTTTCAAATATATATAAATATATGGGATCTTGTTGGATTCACCTCGTAATACAATTTTCAAATATATAAATTTTATTATTTTTACACTTATATATTTAGAGATATTATGAATCTAAGTTGTGTCTCGACATATGTAAAAATTGAAGAGTTACATCTAAAAGAATGGAGGGAGTATAATTTATTACGTAATGTATGTTTTAGTACTTATTTTTTAAAAAAAATAGTTAAATAGTTAGAATATACTAATTTATTACTTGCAACAACATTGTTACAAAATTAAGATATAAAATGGGAAGGAAAATAAGTATAGGCTTGTAGTTGAGGTATCTTTTTTAATCTTTATTATACTCTGAAAAATAAGCCAAAATGGAACTATAGTGCCCCATCTAAAAAAGTCTACCTTTTTTTTTTCACAGGGAAGGCATTTACATCGAATATAAATACATAATTCAAGAAGATCTAAAATATGGAAACAAAATTCACATCCAATACAACTATATAAAAGCATACTCGAGCGCAGCTCCTGGGGGATGGATTCAATAATGAAACACCTCGATAATTTCGATGTATGTGCATCTTTACAGGCGGAGATTTTCACAACATGTGCTATAATAATTTTCTTGAACGGAAAAATTGTATTATATATTATACCTTCTTGGACCATCATCATCTTCCAAAAAGATTCAAACTTAAAGATGAAAATAACAACACTAAATTGTCATAAAGGCCGAACACATAAAACCCTAAAAAGAGGACAAAACACTCTCATGAAGAGAGACTCACTTATTGACCAAAAAATAACTAAAAAATTGCATAAACAACAAATTAAAATGGAGATTTGGGGGTTATCATGGAAATTTTCATCCATGACATCCTTAATATATTTTTTTGTAGGTTTTTTTTTTTTTTTGAGTTAGGGTTTGGGGAGGAGAGTTTCAACAACATGAAAAGGTATATCTTACCCTTCAATGTTTTCTAAAAATTCAAGCAACATCACTCCTAACGATTAAGGAAAGTTATTACAATTTTGAACTTTTTTAAAATGAAAATATAACTAAATATATAATTCGTAAAATTAAATAAAAACACCAAAATTCATATTTTTAAATTTTTGTATAAATAGACACCCATATTGATATAATTTGTCACATAAATCACCAAAATTCATCAGGTTATCTTAATAAGCTATACATGATAATTTGTTATGGATAGAAAAAGAGTAAAAAGAATATACAAGAGAAAAGATTTCAACAAAAAAAAGTGCTATATGCATAGTACTTCTAAAAATACATCCACAAACTATACACTAAGCTAGATTGTCTAGCTCCTCAAAAATCATCCTCTTTAAATAGACATAGTACTGCATTATGCTGTTAATAGTATATCCATGTTACATGTTTTAGAATCTAGAATGATCAATAATTTCTAGCATTCTTTTTTGAGTCATGAATACATGATTAATTAGTACAATGAGAAACTAAATCCCCGGCCATATCTTAGACATGGACAAGGAATACAAAAACCTAAAACCTACAACCTTTTAAATCATATCACTCTATCAACATATCTTTAAAACTCAAAAACATTTTCTAAATCATCCAATTAATTTTCCCTCATTTTTTTCGTGCTCCTCTTTTTTACTTTATATTTTCTATGGACATTGCTCGCATATATAAATGGGCAATTCGCTGAAAACTACAAAAAAGGCAGAAAATATAATCGATTACCATAACTCATTAGAGTACGGGGATATTTGTTGATCTTGTACTAATAGATACACAACTTTTTACTCAATAGTTAAATGGAAAAAAAAAATCATGTCATATTAAAGTGCATCTATTGGGCCAAGTGGTTTATAATAAAGCTAAATGACAGATTATCTTAGAGGGGTGCATTATAAACAAAAAAAAAAAAAAACACACTCCAACCAAGCCCATCTATAATTCACACATAACCCACCAAAGGTGCAACATAACAAATAAATAAATAACTAAAGAAGATGATAATAATAACAAATTAAGTTAGGCAAAGAAGTCACAACTCTTCTTTAATTGAAATTTGGGAAGAGCAAACAGACCCAAGCTAATTAAGTAAACAATTGAAAGAATTTAAGATTGCAAATCTATTAGTTTTAAATCTATTAGCTAAGACAATCCAAAAGACAACTAGCTTTGTGGGGAATATCTTATTAGAGGCAAAACACCACAAAAGTGAAGTGAAATATCTTATATTATATTAATAAACAACGTACGACACCAGGTTGCAACATATTAGAAGCTTTAGAGCCAATGTAAACTTCAAAAATGCTTCAAAAAATAAATCTACAGCTTATAGCTTCAACAACGTACGACACCAGACAGTTAGAGGTTTGGAAGAGAATTTTGGGGTGAAAAGACTCTTTTTCAAAAAGCTTATATGAGAAATATTTTGAGGAGCTTATAACTTTTTAGTTTTTTTTTACTGTGAAAAATCTACAGGTAACTGCTATATTTACCAAACACTTTTACACAAATAGCTAATATAATCAGTTAATCAAATAAATCAACTATCACAAACAACTAGTCAAAGCACCTAATTCAATCAACTAACCTCTAACAACTAACTCTCAAATATGGTCATAATATATTACTCCATCAATACTCATTTGTTGTTTCAATATGGAATCTTGATGACTTTTTTTACTCTTATGTTTTGTTCTCTTAGTCGTATTAGAATATATAGATTGGATTGGATGAGTTTTCAGATCCAAAAATGTTAGACGAAGAGAACACACTCTTTAGCATACATGTAAATGAAAAAACGGAAAATTAAAATTAATTAAAAATTATTAACACTCTAAATTTATTTTAACATTATTATGCCGTGGATATGAAATATGCTTAATCCTCTAAATTATTAACACTCTAAATTTATTTGTTTTAAAAGAAAACATATGAAATATGCTTAATTATCCTCTTTCCCCACTTTATTTGCAAAAATATTATTCTTATCCCGGCCGAGCAAGGCGGAACCATCTCAGACAACCTCTCAATCCTCCTCCCCCACTTTATTTGTAAAAAGTTTAAGGATTAATATCCTCAATTATTTATTTGTAAAAATTTTTTAAAAAAATAAATACTCCCTCCGTAACATAATTCTGGCAACAAGTTTTTTTCCACGCATTTCAAGGGAGCGATTTAAGGGTGTAAACGAATAAATTGATCAAAAAAAATTTAAGATTAGTACTTTATGATCTCAATCTTACTTGTATTAAAACCATTTTGATTAATTTGTTCGTTTACACCCTTAAATTGCTTCGTTGAAATGCGTGAAAAATAACTTGTTGCCAGAATTATGTTACGGAGGGAGTATTAAAAAAACTACATATTGAGACGAATCTAACGAGACTCCACTTGACTATGTTTTTTTTTAACATATAAATCACAAAGACACAAAGTTAATTTACATGGGGGTTACAAGGTTGCAAAGTTAATTTGCATGGGGTTTACAAGTAACCCCTACAAAATAACTTTGTATCCCTCACAAATTAAATTTATAACCCCCAATAATAATTTTTTAATCCCTAAAATAACTTTATAACCTCTCATAATAACTTTATTTATAACCCCTTACAATAATCCTGAGATGATATTATAGTACTATGTAAAGTTTAGTAAATGATATTCGTATTAAAGCCTAATTTGACCAAATCTAAAAATAATATTTCTTCAAAATTCACAAAAGTAAAAAATCATATCTATCTATATCATGGAGATGTCAGATAATAGGCTTTAGGCACATATTTATAAGGCCTATTGTACATTTATTTCCTTATCCAGGAACAATATTTGCTCGTATATAATAAGACTAGCCTAGCTTGTGTGCACGCACATTTAGCGTGCAATGATATTTTAAATTTATTTTTTATTTTATCTAAACAAAAAGGCGAATATTGTTTGTTTGAAAAATTGAATTAAACATTTTTCATATTCAAACTCTATCACATGCATAATTATAATGAACTTTTCACTTTTCATAACACCATCCCACAACAATAAGCAAAAGAAAATATTTACTTTGTATATTATATCGACTATCAAATTTCTACTATAACCAAAAATTAAAATTTTTATGTGACAAAATATACCAAACAATACGGGTATCTATTTATAGAGAGTTTAAAAATATGAATTTTGATTTTTTGATTTTATTTTTATGAATTTCAAAATTTGTAAATTTTTTTTTTTTAAAAAGGTCAAAATTTATAATAACCATCTTTTTTTAAAAAGTTTTTTTCAATTTCCCCCTCCCATTAAACATTTAAAATTTTAAACCCATTCCTCCCTAAATATTTTCCCTCCCTTAATTACCTAATATCCCACCTGTTTTCATCTCTTTCACGTTAAAACTAATACTACCTCACCCAACCCTTAAACAATCAATCACAACCATTTCACCTCATTTTCTCTTCATTCATTCCTAAAAACTTAATTTCATTATTCTCCCTCTTTGAATTTCTTGAATAATAAATCTCATCAAAAAATTTAGTAGTTATGGAGGTAGCTACAATTGAACGAGAGGGTTGCCAGAAAAGAAGAAAAAATAATCATGGTCATCATCATCAAATACTACAACGACAACGACGACAATTACTCATCTCTCTGCCAGTTAAACCTCTTGCAACCCGTAACGACGACGTTCACGGCAGCGGCGGCGGATAAAGTAGTAATAACAACAAGCCTCAACAATTAGTGAAGCAGACTCCGATTGTTGTTGTTGAATATTATGCCGGATCTGCTTTAATTTTGTTATAACGTCTCCCGCGTCAAACCGACTTCTTTTTCTGACCTTCTTATGTAGTAGTACAACCTAATTAATTAATAAGCTACCACAAATTATTATTATTGTTTAGCTCTTGTTTTGTTTCTTCTAAAACAATAAATATTGAGAAAGTCAAACTCTAACACAATTTATAAGGCCTCTTGTTTCTTCTAGATTTGTTTCCCTTATTTTTTGCTAAGTAGATTTATTTCCTTATATGGTTGTTCCTTAAATTAGTCCTTACAATATTCCTATATAATGAACTTTATCACGTTTTGCATGATAAAACCTTTCTTTCTTGAAGTCCACTTGATTTTTTTTTCCTTTTCTTTCTCCATGCATGTGTCTATCACTAACTTCTTTACTACTATACTCCAAATTCCTTTCAATTTGTTGCATCTTTGTCTTTGACTTCTTTAATTTTTTTTATTAGATTTATGTTTGGTTCAACAAATTTTTACTGATATGAGGAATTTATATTTTTCGATTTGGACTTATTTTTCTAATACTATAAATTTAATATGAACTTTTCTTGTACTGTTTAGTAAAATCAAGATTGTTTTGCTTTTCTTGTTTATTAAAGAAATTAATGATATTGTTGTTTTCTGGTCTTTAATTTCTTGTGAACCCAAATAATTAATCACTTAATTAATTTAACTAATTTAGTTTTATTTTACTATATGGACATTGAAATTGAAATATATGCTACTAAAAAGTTTGCTGCAAAAAAAAAAAAAGTTGTTGCAACTAAATATAAATAGAGAGATAGTATGCATGATTTACTTGCGATGATATTTAATTATATCTTTTAATTTTTCTAAACAAACAAAATAAATAAAAGTTGTTTGTTCAAAAAATTGAAAAAAATTCACAAATTTACACAATCATAAACAAACTTTTCCCCTAACCGCACAAAAATAAATGTTTATTTATTATATTCTATCGACTTAATTACTCTAAAACATCTACCAACTAATCGTTATTTACCAAACACTTTTACACAAATAGCTAATATAAATCAGTTAGTCAAATCAGCTATCACAAACAGCTAGTCAAAACAGCTAATTCAATCAGTTAACCACTAACTCCCAAACAGAGCCTATATAAGGGAGATGATCTGAGGGGAGAGAGATAGTAACAAATGAATTGAACTCATATTGTAATCATAAGTCACATTCTAATCATAATTTCTTGAATAATAATTTAAAAAAACAAAAATCTCATTAGACTATAAGTTGACTATAGCAATAAAATTCCTTAAAAGCTTACGACATAACCGCCTAAAGTTATAGTAGTATGTAATAATCTCTATTATATAAGTCAAGGGGGGAGCCATGGTGTCCCCCCTCGAAAAGTCCATATTACCCCCTCAAAAATTTCTAAAATCTCAATTTGCATCACTCCTAATTATTAAGGAAATTTATTACAATTTTTGTACTTTTTAAAATGAAAATAGTACAAAATATAAAATTCAAAAAAATAAATCAAAAATACCAAAATTCATATTTTTAAATTCTCTTTAAATAGACATCCATATTGATATATTTCATCAAATAAAAATTTTGCATTTTGATTATCGTAAAAATTTGGTAGCCAATAGAATATGGCAAAATAAATTAAACATTTTCTTTTGTTCATTGTTGTGGGATGACCAAATGAGAAGGAAAAAGGTTTGTTTCTGATTATATGAATGAGTGTGAATTTGACAGTTTTTCAATTTTTCGAATAATTAACCTTTATTTTATTTTGTTCAGACAAATTAATATATATGTATTTAAAATATCATCGCACGCAAAGCGTGCATAGAAGGCTAACAAATTAACTCATATTCTAATCATAATTTCTCTGATCTCGGATATTAAGCCATCATCACCTTCGAGTTTTTTTTTTGAAAGATTTTTTCCCTTTTCCCCTTCCATTAAACATTTAAAATTTTAAACCAATTCCTCTCTAAATATTTTCCCTCCCTTAATTATCTAATATCCCCCCTTTTTTTTCATCTCTTTCACGTTATAAATACTACCTCACCCAGCCCTTAAACAATCAATCACAACCCTTTCACCTCATTTTCTCTCATTCATTCATTCATTTCTAAAAACTTAATTTCATTATTCTCCCTCTTTGAATTTCTTGAATAATAAATCTCAACAAAAATTTTAGTAGTTATGGAGGTAGCTACAATTGAACGAGAGGGTTGCCAGAGAAGAAGAAGAAATGATCATGGTCGTCATCATCATCATCAGAGACGACAACGACAACAACGACCATTACTCATCTCTCTGCCAGTTAAACCTCTTGCAACCCGTAATGACGACGTTCACGGCGGCGACGGTAAAAGTAGTAATAACAACAAGCCCCAACAGTTAGTGAAGCAGGCTCCGATTGTTGTTGCCGAATATTATGCCGGATCTGCTTTTGTTATGACGTCTCCCACACCAAACCAACTTCCTTTTCCGACCTTCTTATGTAGTAGTACAACCTAATTAATTAATAAGCTACCACAAATTATTATTGTTTAGCTCTTTTTTTTGTTATTATTATTATTCTGGTTGTATAGTGATTAATATAGCTATAATAATAATAATAATAATCAAGATAGTTTTGTTTTCTTGTTTTAGTAAACAAATTAATAATGATTAGTATTGTTGTTTTCCGATTCGGCCTTGCTTAGCTTGTATGTGAACCCAAATTAATATTACGATGTATTCAGTTTTTGTTTTACATATATATTGCTGCACCGACTTAAAGTTATAGTATCTAATAATAGAGAAGAGGCCGGGGAGAGAAATAGTATCAAATGAACTCATATTCTAATTCTAATTCTAAATCTAATTCTAATTCTAATCATAAATCTAATTCTAATTTTAATTCTAAAGGCTAATTAAGATGGATAACAATGGTGTGGATTAAGTCGATCATTAAGATCGATAATGGATAACCACTATCTTGATTACACTACCTCCGGTTTTTTTATTTACTCAGTTTGACTTTAGCACTATTCACAAGTATATTTTGACTATTATTCATGATTTATACATAAGAAAAAACATAGTCATGTAGGTTCTCGTTGGATTCGTTTCAACATGTAGTTTTTTAATATCTAGTTTTTATAATTTTTACAAACACACAATTAAAGATATTAATCTTTAAAGTTTTGTTTCGTCAAGTGTGAAAAGTGAAGTGAGTAATTTATAAAAAAAATGGTGGGAGTATATATATATATATATATATATATATATACATATATATATATATATATATATATAGCACTGTCAGATTGGGTCAGAACTAATTTATTTACTAAGTAGATTTATTTCCTTATCTGGTTGTACCTTAGTCCTTACAATATTCCTATATAATATAACTAACTTTATCACGTTTTGCATGATAAAATCTTTCTTTCTTGAAGTCCACTAGATTTTTTTTTTTCCTTTTCTTTCTCCATGCATGTGTCTACTTCTTTACTACTCCAAATTCCTTTAGGTAGTGTTTGGATATGTAAAATTCATTTCAAATTGATGAATTTAATTTTTGAAATTGAAATATTACAATTCAAATCACAATTATTTGTTTGGATTATTTTTAGAATTTGAAATGACATAGTTTTGTTAATTAAGTATTTGAAATACACAACATTTGCTTGTTAAGTATTTGGGTTGAGAATTGGCCAAATCCAATTTCAAATTTTTTTACTTGTCAAATATGTAATTTAGCCCAAATCCATCATTTCAAATGAAATGCTTGTATCCAAACATAGCATTAAATTTTTTACATCTTTGTCTTTGACTTCTTTAATTTTTTTATTAGATTTATGTTTGGTTCAACAAATTTTTATAGATATGATGAATTTATATTTACCGAATTGGACTTATTTTCCTAATATCATAAATTTAATATGAACTTTTATATATATATATATATATATATATATATATATATATATATATATATATATACTCCTTCAGTTTTTTTTTAAAAAAATTACTCACTTTTTGTAAAAATTATAAACTACTCACTTTTCAACCGCGTCCTCTTCTTTGGACCTAGAACCAGACCTAGTTACATCGGTTCCATGTTCGGACCCACCGGTTCCAGACAAGGACCAATTTCAATACCGGGTACCCATTTTTTTGCTCACCCCTAGATATAAGCATATAACAATGTACTCCCTCCGTAACGAATTACTAGCAACTATTTCCATTTTTAGGTGTAACAAAATACTTGCAACAATTTTTTCCAATTTCATTTTATTCCTTTTTTGGCAAAAAAAATAACATAATACCCCACTTACTTTTCTCTTTCTTACTTTTCTCTCTCTTATTTTTATCATCATACCACATAATACCCCATTTACTTTTTCTTCTCTTACTTTTCTCTCTCTTACTTTTATCATTATACTATCTAATACCACAATTAACCTATTTCATCTAGGAGTCCGTGCTAGTCCAAATGTTGCTACTAATTCGTTACGGAGGGAGTATATGTTAAAATTGAAATATATACAACTAAAAAGTTTAATGAACTGCTGATAAAAAAAAAAAAAGTTTGTTACAACGAACTAAAAATAAATAGAGAGAGATAGTAAGTCATATAGACATATACTAGTAATTAGACTATAATTAAGTACAGTAGACCAATCTATTGACTATAGAAGATTGTATAATAATCAAGCCAAGGGATTATTATTATTATTATTATTATTATTATTATTATTATTATTATTATTATTATTATTATTATTATTATTATTATTATTATTATTATTATTATAGTAATTAGTCAATTAATTATTGAGTTTGTTACGACATATATTGTTGCTGCACCGACTTATAGTATATAAATAGAGAAGAGGGGATCAAATGAACTCTTATTCTAATTCTAATTCTAATTCTAATCATAATTTCTTTGGGATCATAATAACTCTATCACTTAATTACGGGGTTCACAAAACACTCAAATTAAAAAGCTAATTAATTAAGATGGATAACAATAATGGTGTTGTTCAACAATGGATGATGCAACCATACAACAACAACAACAACTATTATTATGATGATGATAATCTTCTTCAAGTGAACAACAACAACAACAACAACAACAATGGAGGCATGATGGTGCGTGAGTTTATTTTCATCTTCACTGAGTTTTCATCTTTCTTGATGACATGATGATATGATATGATATAATTAATATGATATTATCTTTCTTGATGATGATGGTATGATATGATATAATATGATGATATTATCTTTCTTGATGGCCTCTTTGGGTTTTCTTGATTTTCTTGATTTATTATTATTATATTCTTTGTTTCCCTGTACATAATTAACTATATGGGTTTTCGTTGTATATAGTTCGTTGTTTCTTTCTTGATTTATCAATTTTTTCCTTTTCTTTCTTGATCAATGCATACATGCATATATGTGCATATTTATATTGAGACCGACATCAAATTAAATGGTTGGGGTTAGGGACTTAGGGTTTTCTTTATTTTCTTGAATGAATTATATGAAGTACTCCAGTATATATTGTTTTTATTATATTCTTTGACCTTTTTCATTGTTTCCCTGTAATTAATTATATGGGTTTTCTTGATTTTCTTGACATTATATGAAGAACAAATTAAATGGGGTTAGGGTTATAAAACTACGATCGAGACCGACATATTATATGACATTCTTGATTTTCTTGAATAATTATATGAAGTATATATATTTTTGGACTTGTATATATGTTCGTTGTTTCTTTCTTCCTTTCTTGAATTACGGAGTATTTATTTTGTGTTTGATTTTCTGATCTTTTACAAAAGATATTATAGATTTAAGAAAAATTATAAAAAAAAAAAGGTGATGGACATACATGAATTTAACAACAAAATGAGTAATAGTAATACGGAGTAGTAACTAATTAGCAAGGACTTAAGTCCTGCCGCTTCGCTGCCTTTCATTCTTTCACCCGTACAAAATAGGGTTAGGGTAATTAGCATATAGAGTTAGGGTAATTATTTAAAACTAATTTTATTGTCCTTATAATAGGATTATTAGGGTTAGAGTGTTTTTGACTTTTTAAAGGGAAATTCTATAATCAAGTGTGCTACAACAATGGAGTCGCTACTACTTTTTCCCCTTTTGCCTTATATAATAAATCTTAATTACTTGTGACTGTGATCAATCAGGAGGCTTCAAACGAGATGGATTGTCAAGTGTCCTTCAATAATGTTATGAACAACATTAGCTATGATCACTTTTCATTGTGCTACAACAATGGTGTTGTTCAACCATGGATGATGCAGCCATACAACAACTATTATTATGATGATTATCATCTTCAAGTGAACAACAACAACAACAACAACAATAACAACAACAATGGAGGCATGATAGTGAGTTTTCAACTTCACTGAGTTTTCATCTTTCTTGATGATGATGATATGATATGATATGATATGATATTATCTTTCTTGATGGCCTCCTTGGGTTTTCTTGATTTTTTATATTCTTTGTTTCCCGGCCTGTAATTATATGGGTAATATATTCACTGAATTTTCATGTTTTTTGATGATATGATGATGTTCTTGACAATGGAGGCCTCTTTTTGGGGTTTCTTTGAATGATTATTATATATATTCTTGGACTTTTTCGTTGTTTTCCTGTGCGTAATTATATATATGGGGTTTCTTTATTTTCTTGAATTATATTTATATATTTTTTGTACTTGTATATAATATGTTCGTTGTTTCTTTTTTGATTTATATCTATTTATATATTCTTGGACGTACTTGTGTATGTTCGATCGTCCTTTTTAGAGCAATGCGTATAATAGACTACTTGTATTATTTCATAGAAAAGATATAATTTATGGATTTGCTATATTTTTTCCTATTTTTATGCATGGGTTCTTAAATGAGATCATTTATGGGTTGTATTTTGTTTCCCTGTAATTTTTTTCTTTTATTTCTTTGTTGATCGCATGCATGTGTGTCTATAATAGAAATTCTTATATATATACTGATGTATCATGTATGCAACATCAAAGGGTAATTTTGTTTATTTTATATAGGTAGTTTTTTTTACTCATTTTAAATTTTAAAATGAACAAAATTATTTATTATGAGCAATAAAACATCTTGTATGTACATACCTCTACATACATCCAGATGTATAATAGACTCATTGGTGTCTATGACATGCAAACTTCTTTTACAAAAGATATTATTGATTTAAGAAAGATTTAAAAAGGGAGATAGACATACATGAAGAACAAAATGGTGTTAGGCTTGAGACTTAAGAGTCCTGCCGCTTCCCTACATTTCACTGCACTCGGCCGGACAATAAACTCATTCTATTTAATCAAGAGATCTAATGAAAATTCTTCTATTGTCCTTATAATAGGGTTAGGATAATTAGATAAAACTAATTCTATCCAATCAACTAAACTTAAGATATTTGGGGCATAAGAATCAAAACCAAAACTCAGATGTATTCATGTGAAAAACTATAAAAATATAAATTTTGTGTTTGTATTTTTTTTTTTTTTTTAAAAGGTTGTATTTTATTTTTTGAATTACAAATTTTGTAATATTTTCATTTAAAAAAAAAACCAAAAATACAATAAAGTTGAAAATCAAGTAAAATCGTGTTGGGTCGGGATGACCCGTTTAATTAAACGGGTTGAATTCCCTTGAACCTAATCCGGCCCGTTTATTAAACGTGACGTGTCATGTCAACCCATTTAATTTAAACGAGTTGACATCGTCGACCCAAACCCGTTAATAATGGGTCGATTTCGTGTTGAGTTAGCGGGTCGTCGTGTCAAGGTTTCCCACCTCTATTGGCTCTATATTAAATATCTTGATTGATGTATTAACAAAGTTAGTAAAACAAGGTTAAGAGAGCAAATATGACTTATATTACTAGTCATTATATATAATTTTTCTAGATCTTTGCATTCTTGTTGAAAGCATTATAATTTTTTTTGTGTTTTTCTACACAATATCTCCCGGGTGTTTTGTCAATTTTGACATCATACCTAATATTTGAGAAATTCTACATTTTCCCCCTAAGCTTATAAATTTCGTATATAATATCTATCCTTAATATCAATCTATCAATCGTTAGTTTATTTCACCAAGCAATTTGATTAAATGTTTTGTTATGTAAAGTAAATTTTATCATACCCAACCAATCATAGTAACTTAAATGACCAAAAATTTAGTCAAATTGACGAAATTATTTAAGGGTAGTTTAGCAAATTAAAAAGGGTATTGTGGGACCCCCGCCCACGCAATCTCCCTGTTTTGCCCGTGTTAGCTTGATATGTTGTCACTAATAAGAGCATAATTATTTTGTTAAATGGTGTGGCAAGCTTATGTGATGCATATACTTTGGAGAGTATCACGGCATTGATCTACGAAATAATTGGAACGTTTTTAAAAATATTTTTATCTATTTTAGAATCTTTATATGTATAGTATTTGAATTTTTTTTTTTTTTGCATCTAAAAACATGTAATCTTGTAGTATTGAGTAACTATTTATTGTACTTTATTTTGTTTATTTACAAATTTGATGAATATTATGTATTTATATATTTTTTAGTTGATGTTTTAGATTCAAAGTTCTTGTATTTTTATTTTTTTTTTTTTTTGGGGGGGGGGGGGCGGGGAATTAAATATTATTGGTAAGCTCAAGCAACATTACAAATCAGTGTGCTTAACACACACAAAACCAAAAATACTCTAGCAAAGTTTTAAGCCACAATTTAGTACTTTTATAGTTCTTGCATTATTAATGTTACTAATCTTGTCCGTTGGCCATAATAAAAAAAAGTCAATTATTTTAGTTTTACTAGTTAATAAATGTAGTTAAACATTTGATTAATTATTTGCATTGTAACCTTGTATTTGGTTTTTCCTTTGTATTTTGTTCTTTGTAGCTAAGTGATGTAGATTTTGCCAAGAGGGATGAAAAAAGAAATGATGACATACCAGGAAAGGGCAAGGCTATTAACTTTGAAATCTTGAATATTCAAATTGGCTCTTGGGAGGTAATCAAGTTTTATTTTCAAAACTCAATCCTTTTTTTTTCCTAATCATTTTTATTTTAGCATAGATTTTTTTTGGTTTAATTTAAATGCATAATATTCGATATAGTAAATTTTTTTTTTATTGTAGAGAGAAGCTAGACATAAAGGTGATCTGATTGGCCGGTGTTATTTCAAGAAACAAAAATTAGCTTGGGAGATTTTGAATGGCAATTGTAGAAATAAAATTGAATTCAAGCTATCAAACATTTCAGCAATCAAAGTAGACTATACTCAACCAAAAAAAGGAACACTTCATATCAAGGTCAGTTTTCTAATCATCACACCCACATTAATCAAAAAATCAAAAAAAAAATATGTACAACGCTTTTTCAAAAAAAAAAGTTAATGTACAACAGACAATAAGTTTCAATGCGCTAAAACTCAAAAAAGAACTCCTTGATAAAATCACACAAATGAAAAAATGGAAAATAATAATATTATCTTTAGGTGATCCGCTCAAAATAATTTAACCTTTAATTTATTCCAAAATAATCTTAATTTTGTAACATGTCATCTTAAAATGGACTACGCTTTTACCCGAAACTTGTTCAGCAGGTTATTTATTCTTGGTTTATGATATATATAACTCTAAGGGTTGCATATAAGAAGCTAAATAATTAAGGAATCCTTTCTTCTTCTTTTTTTATTTTACTTTTCCCCTTTTTGCTCCTTCATTCTCTTTCCCCCTCCCCCATCCTCTTGGATTGATGAATTGATGATTATCCAATATAACAAAAATTCACAAAAGAGATAAAATAATACACATCAATACATTCAGAGATGATGAATACATGATAACCCTACAAATTAAAGCATCATCGTATTAAAAGCAAAAGGATTCCTTATGTGCCCTCTTGCGGATGCATGTGTTGGTCAAATTTGGATCGAATGACTAATAGTAGAGTCTGGCTAAAGGCATAGTATCATCCACATGATCAAAATAAAAACAAATATTTTTTTTTAAAAAAAATCTATATTTATATATTCTTTAACATATGGTTAATGCTTTCATTTTTATTATTTGTATGTAGTTGGATGTACCTCCATTATTCTTTAAAAAAGTTGAGAAAAAATATACGAAGAATCCCAAATGGGAGCAATGCAAAGATTTCACTACTAACATACAGGCTTCCTTAATCAGGTATATATCACATTAACTACCTTTTTCTTTTTATTAATTGCTAATATTGGCATTTGTTATTATTTATTTAAATTTATTGGCTCTTTTTTAATTATATACATGTAATGATAAACATAGTTTTATAATATTATTTTTTTATTGATTAACTAAAAAAGCTGGACTTGAACTTCTAATATTTAGATTTATAGGAATAGATAGAGTAATTGTTAGGATATAAGAATTTAGATGGGGTGTCTCCAAAATCATGGAAAATAATATTAAAACAAAATTAGCAAGTTCAAAAAAACAAAAAAAAAAAGTATTCCTTTTTACTATAGATAATTGATACAACTAACAATTTTTTTACTAGTATTATTTATATTTGAACTTTAACAATCGTTAATTGTAATACATAAATTACTAGTATTATTTATATTTTGTTCGTCTCAGTCTATATTTTTTAAACACATACTTTTTATATTTTATCATATAGTTATTTGTAGTCATTATTTAATTTAGAAAGTTTATATTTCCAAAATAGTAAAAAAAGAAAATGTTTGTAGCATTTTAAAAATACAGATTAAGAAAACTATAGTATTTTTTAAAGGTTAAAATAATTTGTATTTTGATTTTTTTTCACAGGGAACATCAACTAGTTGTACCTCAAAAACAATTAAATAAGTATTACATACAAATGATATCTGAAAACTCCCACTTGCTCGAAATAAGTCGACAGCCGTTCTCTTATGGATGTGATATGCAATTTTCTGGAGTCCAATCATCAAAAAATCTTAATGTCGACAATCAGTATACTCCACTTCTACCTGAAGTTCCATTCAAACATCATCATTCTGGTAAATACATACAAATATTTAAGTAGTCCAATTGTTAATAATCATCAAATGATGATTTTATTCATCTAGTTTTTTTTTTTTATTTTTACTAAATTTTTTTAATATAAATATTTATGCAGCTAATGAAATTGGGGACAATAATGATAATAGTAATGGTGTGAGGATCATAAATAATAATGGTGGAATAATACAACCATCAAACAATAGAATTGAAGATAACCTCTTTAGAGTTGACAATCAACACACTCCAATTCTACCTGAAGTTCTATTTAAACATCATCATTCTGGTAAATACATACAAATATTTTAATATTCTAATTGTTAATAATCATCAAATGATGATTTTATTAATCTATTTTTTTATTGGTTTTTATTAATTTTTTTTAATATAAATATTTATGCAGCTAATGAAATTGGGGACAATAATGTTAATAGTAATGGTGCGAAGATTATAAATGATAATGGTGGAATAATGCAATTATCAAGCAATACACAATTAGCGCCTGATTCTCATTTGTTTCTTCCCAACACTGAACCTAACCTCTTTAAAGTCGACAATCAACACACTACAATTATACTTGAAGTCGTTCCATTCAAACATCATCATTCTGGTAAACACATACAAATATTTTAATATTCCAATTGTTAATAATTTTTTAGTCATTAATTCTCTTATATATATATATTTTTTTTTTGGTTTTTACTAATTTTTTAAATATTTATGCAGCTAATGAAATTGGGGATAATTATGATAGTATTAATGGTGCGAAAATACAATTATCAAGAAATACACAATCAGCACCTGGTGCTCATTTATTTGTTCCCAATATTGAAGCTAACATCCTTAGCAATAGTGTTGATCAATTAGAGTTGTATTGCTCTAGGCTTCATAATGATGATGATAGTGATGATGTTCTGCATCTAGGCCCTTTATGGTCCTACTAACTAATAATATAGGAGTATTATCGAAGTAGAAAATAACTCAACCATTTTACTTGTAATCATCGACATTTTACGTCACATAATAGTAGATTGGTGGACTCAAAGCCACCCGCGGTTTGTCACCTTATTTAGAGGTTTTCCGCGTCACCATTTCTTGTGTTTTTTTGTCTGTTCTCTTTAGTCTAACCACCTTAAATTCATCCAAAATACTTACAACACCCTAAAATCCTAATTACTGTAACTTCCAAACCAATCTTTGTCTTAGGACGAAAATTGTTATGAACATAAAGTTATTTCAATTTTTTAAGATGAAAATAATACTAGATATATCATTCGTAAAAAATAAAAAAATAAAAAAAACAACAAAATTCAGATTTTTTAAAATTTTGTATAAATAGACATTGATATTGATACAATTTGTCACATTCAATTAAATACCAAAATTCATAAAGTTATCTTAATAGACTAATGATTAGATAATACTCTTTATGAATTTGGTATTTTTATTATTACATAATATTTATTATTATATAATATTTATTATTTTTAATACTCTTACTATATTATTTGTATTGCACATATATACATACCTTAATAAAAAAAAAAAGTATAAAATCCGTTTATAAACACCCATATTAAGGGGTTGTTTGGTTGCATAAAATAAATGGAGGAAATTAAAATTCATGTGAATTTGGAATTGGGTTGATTGTTTGGTTGAATTCAAAAAGTGAAAATGGTGGAAGTTGAAATTCATAGGAATTTGGATTTTCCACAAAATGTAGGAATTTAATTACCTACCTTCCCCTTGGTCATTGAAAAAATTCCCATGAATGCAAATTCCTACATGCCAACCAAACAACTTTGAACAATTCTTAGGAATTTCATGAAGGGAAGTAATTTCCCATGAAATAAAAATTTCTGTGGAAATTAATTACCATGGCAACCAAACATGCCCTAAGATAATAATAATAATAATAATAATTAATTTTCATATAATGACTTACATATATGTATGCACTGTAACGACCCGACTTTTTGACTTGTCGATTTACGAAGGAAATCGACATTCGGATCATTACTTAAACAATTTAAACCATAAATGAAAATAATTAATTAAAATTAAACAACTTTATTTAAAATACTGAACTATAATCCAAGAGTCAAATAAGGCATACGGGGCCTAAGCGTTACATGAACAAAGTAAATGTCTTCCCAATAGACTGGGATTATAAATATAACTATATCATTGTCTCAAAAGTTCTGGAATAACTAAAATAAATCTAACTACTCAAGCCCATCCAACGGAAGCCCGCTCTATGCTGCCGCATCGTCACCTGAAACTGAGGGGGGTCCACCGTCAGTGGCGAGTAACTAGGCTGTCCCGCTTAATTGAGGGACCGCTAAACACATAATATCATAGGAAAATACACATGAAAACACCCATAGAACATAGTATAATGAATACAAAAATTATACGAGTCACGTATAAAAATACGTACAAAAATACATATACGAATACGTATAAAATACGTATAAAATACGTATAAAAATACCTGCAGAAATACGGTTAGAAATACGTATAAAATACGTATAAAAGTACGCATACCTAACGTATAATAATACCTGCAAAATACGGTTAGGAATACATACAAATACGAGTACAACTCAGACATACACGTACACAATACATACGTTTACAGATACGTATAAACATACGAATACATATACATACATCACCACATACGAGTACTTATATACATATCATAAACCTGCTCTTACTTTATACTTCAATCATACACAACGGAAGACTTACAACATAGTTCTATACTCTCGTAATTATATTATAACTTAGAATTATCATATCTTATCTTTTATCAGTCACATCTTATATTTCCATAACATATCTTATAGACATATCTCATCTTATAATCATATCATATCATATCTTATGATTTTATCAAATCATATCATCTCTGTTGGACCGGTCACTATAACTCGTTGCGAATCTCGTGTTTCACCACAACTTTCCTAGAACATGTCGGGGTGAGCTCGTGTACTCAACCCGTAGCGGATCTCGTGTTTCACCACTAAGCCTAAGCTATGGCCATAACTCCCAAATAGTAGCTCGTGTACTACTACTTAGACGACTACATATTCTAAGACCCAGAACTACTCGGGGGAACTCAGTCTGAATACTCGGGTCATCAGGTGTGTTCGTCCCATTGAGCAGTGGCTTCGACTTAACCCAGTCTGACTACTCGGGTCATCAGGTGGGCGTCCTTATCTTATCTTATATCTTCATATCTTAATCATATCATATATTGGGAAATACTAGGTGTCCGTATTCGGAATTGAACCGTTCGAAGTCCCAGGAAAGAGAGGTGCGTCACTTATGTTGGCCATCTTAAATACCAAGTCTTTCCTAGCCAGAGATCGAAACAGTCCGTATTCCTCCTACTCTGTTTCCTTTCTTTCCCTATTAATATCTTATAACCTCAAAACTTATATTATATCCTCAATATGCATTTTATTCTTTAATCTCTTATACTTATCCCAATAATTTTATAAGTCCAAAAAAAAAAATAAACTAAAATCCCTCCATAAATATTGTTCCACTCGACAATTTAGGGTTACACCTAAATATTATTAATCTAAATTAATTAATTATATTCACTAAATAACTAATTATTCAAAATAAAATAATTGTTCAAACTTGTTACAACTACTTCCTAAATTCATGGTCAAAAGTCCTAACTTTTTTCTAACTACCACTCGACATTTAGGCAAAAAAAACCAGAATTTATATTTTAATTCCATTAATTAATTTAATTATAATTAATCATATAAAATACATAAAAACAAGATAAAAATTCCATGCTTCAAATTCAGGGGCACTCAACAATTTACATTACAATACCGAAAATTTGCATAATAAATTAATAAATATAATTACAACAAAAGATCATACAAATTTAATGTAAGCAAACAGATCATGCCAAAATTATTATATTATCACGGTTAAATCAAATTCAAGATAAAAATCAGATTTTTAATCCTCTAAAATATATCATCAAGATACATCATAAAAATCATATTTTTAGTTCCCTTTTAATACTAGGTTACTCGAAAAATTCAAGAAATTAATAATAACATATTTTAATAATTCAATTACCCTATTTTATACAATCTGATTTTTAAAGAATTAAATTAATAACGACCATCTAAAGATCTCTAAAAAAACTGGAGATTTTTATGGGAGCTAAATATGGGTTCAAGGATTAACGTGCATAAATTTCGTCTAAAAATAACATCCTTTACTATTTTTAAGTGATTTTATAACTAACCAGTCAGATTAGGCTGAATTCGGTTTCAGAATTTTCTTCCATAGCAAACGATCTTTAAAAATTACGAAAAAATTACAAAATCTTTAAAACAGTATTACTGACTTCCACCTAAAATTTCGTAGCCATTAGGTTTGATTAAGTATACTAATTAATTCGTAAACTAAAACTGGACAGTTTTATCAGTTTGAAAGATTAAATTACTATAAGTAATAAAAGGATGAATTTTGCCACGAAATAAATCATGATCAATAATAAAACAGTAAAGAAACTTCCACGAAAATTTCATCCAGAAATAACAAGATTTGATTAATTAATAAATTCATACAAATAATTATTCAACAATTAAAGATTTCAAGAAACTACATAAAATAATCAAGAAAAATAACATGTACATAAATTTCATGTAGTTCGAAAAACACCCTAACATGATACTAATTCTTTTACAATTTTCATGCTTTTAATCCTAATTAACTATGTGAAAAGTTTGTTCCGGAATTAAACGGGTTAGCAAAGTTACCTGGATTCGCTAAAAATAATCCAAGGTATAAAGAGGCTCACGGTTTTTAGTGAATGGAAGAGGAGAGGAAATTGTTCTTTAACTTTTGGAGTTTAAGAGCTTAAATGCATAATGGCAAAAATATGGGACATGAGCCCTATTTATAGAACAAAGGAAGGGATGTGAAATCCTAAAAATAGGGGTGGCATGTTGTGTGGGTCAAAGGAGCAAGGGCCAAATCATGGGCTTGGTTGCTTAAATCTTTAGGCCTAAAGAGATTAATTAAGTAATTAGCATAATTACCTAATTAAATTAAAATACCCATTGGCCCAAAAGGAAGACTAAAACCGGCCAAAGGAAAGTTAAGGAAACAAATTGGGTCTTTGGCCCAATTTGAGGAAAAAGGTTGGACTAATAATAAAAACAGTCCAAATTAAGTGGCCTACTTGGACTTAAAATAAAATAAAATATTTAGGAGAAAAGAAAATAAATAAAAGGACGGACTGCGTAACATATGGATCAAAGGAAACAATTGGGCTCGGGTTCTGGCTAGACAAAAATAAAAAGGGTTAAGGCCAGGCTCAAAATGATTAAATGGCTACACAAAAAAAATAATCAATTAAATAATAATCAATTAAATAGTCAATTGATTATACATTTAATTAATAAATAAATAAATAAAAAAAAAATTAAAATATCCCAAATTTTCGGGGTATTACATGCACACATGGCGTGCAAAAAATGCTAATATTATTAAATTTGATAGAAAGATACTAATATAAATCAAAATTAAAGATATTAATTGTAAGATTACATTAAAGATTGCTATTCATCCAACTCACTTCGTCCGTTAATAATTATTCCATCTTTTTTTTAGATGTAACATTTTAACTTTGACACTATTCATCGAATTCGGGTCACTCAGATCACTTTGATTGCCATTTTTGCATTTTCGTTGATCTTCTTCCATCACCATATTCTAAAATCGCCATTAATGACCATGAAGACAACCATTTGAGATGTTCGAAGTTCCAAATTCTGCCATCTGATATGTTTGAAGTTTGAAAATCAACTACAATCTGAGATGAAGGAGACTATCTGAAGTTTGAAGGAGATGAAAAAAATTAACTTCGAAGTTCAAAGGAGATGAGGTTCGAAGGAGATGAGTTTCTTTTTTTTTTTTTTGATTAAAAGGGAGCATATCATAAATAAGGGGTTTGGCAAGGCCAAACAAAGTTTTAGAAAGTTAGTACAAATTAACCACAGTCATCAAACACATAAGTTTCCCCTCAGGGATTACACAAGTCCATGATACAGAAGGGAGGGGAGTTTAAATTAATAGTACAAAAAGGCGGAATTAAAGAAGATGCTGCAAAATGAGTCATTCTGTCTGCTACCCTGTTTTTTCTCCTATCCATGAATCGCATGTGAATCTCTGAGTTCCATTCCAGGGTCTCCCTACATTCACATAATAATATTCCATTCCAGGAGATTAGTTTCGAAAGATTGTTTATAGAGTCTGAATTGCTTGGGTGTAGCTCTGTTTATGATTATTGTACAATCTGAGGTACATAGTCACAATCTGAGAGGATTCTAGTAAATCAATTAACATCTTGATGAAGCATCTGAATTCGTGAATCAATTAACATCTTTAGCATCTTGAGTAAATTGATTATATTAATCTGATGAATCTGAATTCAATGATGCAAAAAACTTAATATGAAGCATTTGAATTCTAAAATTATGAATTGGTTAATAGTTTATTAACTTCAACGAATTTTGAATTCTTGAATTGTTTATCATATCATAATGCATAATTTGATAGAATCTAAAACTAATCTTGTACAATTTGAGTTATATTAATCAGAATCTAAGAACAAATCATTACAATCTGAGTATTGAGCTTTAGAATCTGAAAATTAAGTCTTAGAAACTGAGAAGAAATAAGTAGAATCTGAGTAGTAGAATTTGAGAACAAAGCTATAGAATATGAGAAAAAAAAACTATAGAATCTGTACAAAAAAAATAGAATCTGGAAAAAAAAAATCTTCATCATATTGGTTCTCACTCTCACTGAATGGTGATTCTCACAAGATTTTCACCATATATATATAGGGTTAGGTTCCGGTGAGAAATTTCTTATCGTGAGAAATGTGAGAAGAGATAAATACATCAACTATGACCTAGAGGTACATTGACTACCAACTATAGGTACATTAACCATATACTATAAATACATTGGGTAAAAATACATTGACTTTATGCCATAGATATATTAACTCTAAACTATAGAAGGTGTAAAGAGAAAAAATCAAATTTAATCTTAGCCATTCAATTGTTGATCAAAGGGTTGTGATTGTTTCTCACCCTTCTCACCAAAACTACATTTCTCACATGAGTCTATTTCTATATATATATATATATATATATATATATATATATATATATATATATATATATATATATAGGGTTGGGTTCCGGTGAGAAGAGTGCTTATGGTGATAAACGTGAGAAAGTAGATACATATTACTCCCTCTTTTTTTAAATTTACTCATTTCACTTTTCACACTTGCCAGGAAAAACTTTGAAAAATAATATCTTTAATTGTGTGTTTGTAAAAATTATAAAATTAGCCAAAATATGTTTTATCTTATGGATAAATCACAAACGATAGTCAAAATAGACTTTGTGAATAGTGACAAAGTCAAACTGAGTAAACTAAAAAAATGGAGGTAATACAATTAAGGGGGTACGTGTTAATTTAAGAAGGTACATATCAATTTCCAAATTAACATGTTAATTCAAATCTTACATACTAAATTAAGGGGGTACATGTTAATAATAAAGGGGTACATGCAAAGGTACAAGGGTACATACAAACAAAGAACTACACTTTAAAATAAATCGAACTTTACAAAAAAAATGCACAAAAACATACTAATTAAATTAAGGGGGTTACATTTAATAATAAAAGGGTACATGCAAAGATACAAGGGTACATACAAAATCAAATACGAAGAACTACACTTAAAAAAATTCGAAATTTCCAAAAAAAAAATGCACAGAAACATACTAAATTAAGAGGGTGCATGTTAATAATAAAGGGGTAATGCAAAGATACAATGGTACATACAAAATCAAACACGAAGAATTGCACTTTAAAAAAAATCAAACTTTACAAAAATATGCACAAAACATACTAAATTAAAAGGGTACATGTTAATAATAAAGGGGTACATGCAAATATACAAGGGTACATACATACAAAATTAAACACGAAAAACTACGTACACCTAAAAAAAACAACTTTATAAAAAAATGTACAATAACATATTAAATTAAGGGGGTACGTGTTAATAATAAAGGGGTACATACAAAGATACAAGGGTACATACAAAATTAAATACGAAAAACTGCACTTTAAAAAAAATCGAACTTTACTAAAAATGCACAAAAATATTTCGAACAAAACCTAAATTGTTGATTGAAATTTGCGTGAAAACTGTGAAATTAGCATGAATGAATTAGTTCAATCAAGTAGTTTTTTCGAAAAACCTAAGTGAAAAAAATTGGTAATTTTGGATGATTAATCACAAACCTTGATCTACATCTAACGGTCATAACTAAAAGTTTTTAGTTTTCAACTTAACATAGGTTTTTAGCAGATCCTGATTATATATATATAGAGAGAGAGAGAGTTGGGTTTCGGTGAGAAATTTCTTATCGTGAGAAAATGAGAAAAACATAGATACATTAATTATGACCTATAAGTACATTGACTTTATGATATAGATATATTAACTCCAAACTATAGGAAGAGCAAAGAGGGAAAAACAAATTTAATCTTAGCCATTTATTTTTTGATCAAAGGGTTATGATTGTTTCTCACCCTTTTCACCTAAACTACATTTCTTATATGAGCCTATTTATCGTGAGAAATGTGAGAAGAGATAAATACATTAACTATGACCTAGAAGTACATTGACCACCAATTATAGGTACATTCACAATACACTATAAATATATTATGTAATACCCCGAAAATTTGGGATATTTTAAATTTTTTATTTATTGATTAAATATATGATCAATTGACTATTTAATTGATTATTATTTAATTAATTATTATTTGTGTAACAATTTAATACTTTTTGAGCCTCTTTTTATTTTGTTAACCAAAACCCGAGCCCAATTGTTTCCTTTGATCCATTTGTTACGCAGTCCGTCCTTTTATTTATTTTCTTTTCTCCTAAATGTTTTATTTTAATTCTAAGTCCGAAAGGCCATATTAATTGGACTGTTTTTATTTATAACCCAATCCTTTCTTCCAAATTGGGCCAAAGACCCAATTCTCTCCTTTTAGTAATCTTGGCCGGTTCTTGCTTTGTTTATGGGCCAACCTTGTTTTTTTTTTATTTAATTAATTATTATTTTGTGGATAATAAAATTAATTTAATTAATTTAAATATTCTAACCTATACAAACTAGCTAAGTCCTCCCCTTTTTGCTCCTCCCATGTACACGGCTAACCCTAAGTACATAATAGGGTTTGCCCTCTTTGTTGCTTGTTTTCTTATAAATAGGACCTAATCACCTCTTTTGGGTCCTAATTGTTAAGTTATCAAAAACCCTAAAATACATATTTTCTCCTCTCCTCTTCCTTTCTCTCAAAAGCCAAACCCTTGAGAAAAATTCACCAAGAGTGAATTTTTCGTGCCTTGGAATTATTAAGCGAATCCAGGTAACTTTGCTTTTCTATTTAATCTACGGGTAGCTATTCACATAGTTAATTAGGAATTGAAGCATGAAAATTGTAGGAAGTTTAATATTGTTTTCATATGAACATGTCGAGCATGAAGCATGAATTTCTTGATTGATTTTTATGTATTTTCTTGATTTTATGTATGATCTTGTATAATTTATTTACCAATCAAATCTTGTTATTTCTTGATGAATTTTTCATGGTATCTGGTTTACTGTTTGATTATTAACCATGATTTATTTCGTGGCAAAATTCGTCCGTTTATTATTTATAAAAATTTAATCTTTCAAACCGGTAAAACTGTCCAGAATAGGTTTACGAATTTATTAGTGTACTTAATCAATTCGGAATGCTACGAAATTTTATATGGAAGTCAGTGATAATGTTTTACAGCTTTTGTTAAATTTTCGTAATTTTTAAAGATCGTTTGATATGGCATAAAATTCTGAAACCGAATTCAGCCTAATCTGACTGGTTAGTTATAAAATCACTTAAAAATAGTAAAAGATGTTATTTTTAGACGAAATTTATGCACGTTAATCCTTGAACCCATATTTATCTCCCATAAAAATTTCCAGATTTTTAGAGATCTTTAGATGGTCGTTTTTAATTTAATTCTTTAAAAATTAGATTGTATAAAATAGGGCAATTGAATTATTAAAATATGCTATTATTCATTCTTGAATTTTCGAGTGACCTAAGTATTAAAAGGGAACTAAAAATATGATTTTTATGATGAATCTTGATAGTATTGAATTATATTGATAAATCTTGAATTAAAAATTAAATCTTGTTATTACCTTCTAATTGTCAAGTGTATAGAAATTAAAAGAAGAGTTAAAAATATTATTTTTATGTTAATCTTGATGAATGTTGTCGAAAAATATGATTTTTATGTTTATTAATTAGTTAAATTATTTAATTCTTGATGATTGAATTCATATAAATTAATTGAATAATTTTGGCTATTATTGATATAAAATGTCGAGTGTGGTGAAAGTAGGAAAAATAGGATTTTTATTATATTTTGGTTAGTTTTGAATTATTATTAATTTAGGAAATAATTAATAATAAAAGTTATGGACAAAATAATTATTAGGGATAAGTTGTAAAGTGAAGGGATAAAAAGATATTATTAGTATTATTATTAAGAGGACCGAAATAATATTAGTACTATTAATATAAATATTTTTCGAATATTGTTACAAATTGGTATATGGCGTAATATTAAGGTTAGTATCCGAAATGATAGGATTATAAGTATATATATATTTTAAGAATAGTATATTATAAGAATTGAAGTTGCATAAGATATTACTAGGGATAAGAAAGGAAACAGAGTAATAGCTATACATGTTATGTTTCGGTCTCTGGCTAGGAAAGGCTTGGTATTTAAGGTGGCCAATATACGTGCCGCACCTCCCTTTCCTGGGACTCCGAACATTTCATTTCCTATTACGGTCACCTAGTATTATCCTAATATATGATACGATTAAATTAATTGAAGATATAAGATACAATATGGACACCCACCTGTATGATACACGAGTCATTAGTGGGTTAAGTCAGAACCACTACTCAATGGGACGAACACATGAGTTCCCCCGAGTAGTTTGACCTTAGAACATGTAGTCGTCTGGTAACCGTATCTGCGAGTCGCTACCAGGAAGTTATGGCCATAGCTTAGACTTAGCGGTGAAACACGGGATCCGCTATGGGATTGAGTACACGAGCTCCTCCCGGCATGTTCTAGGGAGTTATGGTGAAACACGAGATCCATAACGAGTTATTAGTGACCGGTCCAACAAAGATATTATATTACGATCATACGATTTGATAAGATGAAATCATAAGATGAAGTATAAGATGATTTCAAAAGATGATAAGATATGTTATGATCTAATGTGATAAGAAAGACATGATATGATATGATTAAGATATGATTTATGATGATATGATATGATATGATAAGAATATGATAAGTCATGATGATAAGAATATGATAAGTTATGATGATAAGATATAATTATGATTTATTAATGATATAACTTAAGAAGGGTTAAGTATAAGTTAAGGATTGAAGATGTATAGTATAAAGTATAAGTTAGTGTATTGTAAGTCTTCCGCTGTGTATTTCCTGAATTTATACGAATATGTAACGTGTGTGTATATTATACGGATGGTGTATGTATTTGGTATGTATTCTAACCGTATTTGCAGGGTTGATTATACGTATTTTATACGTAATTATACGTATTCTAACCGTATTTCTGCAGGGGTATTTATACGTATTTTTATACGTATCTGTATACGTATTTTATACGTACTTCTATACGTATTCATATACGTACGTTTATACGGAACTTGTGTATTTATATGTAAAGCATGTATTGAATTCTTTACAGTTTTTATGATATTTTTCTATGCTATTATGTGTTTGGTGGTCCCTCGATTAAATGGGACAGCCTAGTTACTCGCCACTGACGGTGGACCCCCCCTCAGTTTCAGGTGAAGACGCTGCTGAATAACGGGCTATCGTGGATGGGTTTGAGTAGCTGAGAAACTTAGTTAAACGGTTTAATTAGATGATTTATGATTTATGACATTTATTTAGTTTATTTTATGGTCCCAGCATGTTGGGACAGTATTTTAAGACCTTATATGTAATTATGGCTATTGGATTGTTATGGATAGTTGGTAGGTTATTTAATAAAAGTTAATTCATCTACTCAATTAATCTGATTTATTGTTATTTAAGTTGGTAATGATCCGATTGTCGATTTCCCTTTGTCAATCGACATGTCTCAAAAAGTCGGGTCGTTACGGTTGGTATCAGAGCCATAGGTTTGACCCTAAGTTACTTCTTCACAAGTAACTTCGAAAGTTGAGTGCTTTATGAACTCGAGTGAATCTTAGCCTAATATGGAAAACCTAGGTGAGTGGAACCATGGGTAGAAGCCAGGGTTAGGACGTCTTTTCGTCTTCATTTCCGTGTGCCGTACGAGTGCGCTGTTCGAAGAAGGGCAAGTTCGGAACCATCACTTAGTGGCCGTGACCGGCGTTGTATATCAGAGTGGCGCAGCGGAAGTGTGGTGAGCCATAACCTACAGGTCTCCGCCTCGATCAGATCGTTTCATGTTCTTGATGTTTTTGTTGATCCATTGTTTGCTTACGTGTGCTTCCTTTTGCAAATTTCGAGGACGAAATTTTCATAAGGAGGGGTGACTGTAATACCCCGAAAATTTGGGATATTTTAAATTTTTTATTTATTGATTAAATATATGATCAATTGACTATTTAATTGATTATTATTTAATTAATTATTATTTGTGTAACAATTTAATACTTTTTGAGCCTCTTTTTATTTTGTTAACCAAAACCCGAGCCCAATTGTTTCCTTTGATCCATTTGTTACGCAGTCCGTCCTTTTATTTATTTTCTTTTCTCCTAAATGTTTTATTTTAATTCTAAGTCCGAAAGGCCATATTAATTGGACTGTTTTTATTTATAACCCAATCCTTTCTTCCAAATTGGGCCAAAGACCCAATTCTCTCCTTTTAGTAATCTTGGTCGGTTCTTGCTTTGTTTATGGGCCAACCTTGTTTTTTTTTTTATTTAATTAATTATTATTTTGTGGATAATAAAATTAATTTAATTAATTTAAATATTCTAACCTATACAAACTAGCTAAGTCCTCCCCTTTTTGCTCCTCCCATGTACACGGCTAACCCTAAGTACATAATAGGGTTTGCCCTCTTTGTTGCTTGTTTTCTTATAAATAGGACCTAATCACCTCTTTTGGGTCCTAATTGTTAAGTTATCAAAAACCCTAAAATACATATTTTCTCCTCTCCTCTTCCTTTCTCTCAAAAGCCAAACCCTTGAGAAAAATTCACCAAGAGTGAATTTTTCGTGCCTTGGAATTATTAAGTGAATCCAGGTAACTTTGCTTTTCTATTTAATCTACGGGTAGCTATTCACATAGTTAATTAGGAATTGAAGCATGAAAATTGTAGGAAGTTTAATATTGTTTTCATATGAACATGTCGAGCATGAAGCATGAATTTCTTGATTGATTTTTATGTATTTTCTTGATTTTATGTATGATCTTGTATAATTTATTTACCAATCAAATCTTGTTATTTCTTGATGAATTTTTCATGGTATCTGGTTTACTGTTTGATTATTAACCATGATTTATTTCGTGGCAAAATTCGTCCGTTTATTATTTATAAAAATTTAATCTTTCAAACCGGTAAAACTGTCCAGAATAGGTTTACGAATTTATTAGTGTACTTAATCAATTCGGAATGCTACGAAATTTTATATGGAAGTCAGTGATAATGTTTTACAGCTTTTGTTAAATTTTCGTAATTTTTAAAGATCGTTTGATATGGCATAAAATTCTGAAACCGAATTCAGCCTAATCTGACTGGTTAGTTATAAAATCACTTAAAAATAGTAAAAGATGTTATTTTTAGACGAAATTTATGCACGTTAATCCTTGAACCCATATTTATCTCCCATAAAAATTTCCAGATTTTTAGAGATCTTTAGATGGTCGTTTTTAATTTAATTCTTTAAAAATTAGATTGTATAAAATAGGGCAATTGAATTATTAAAATATGCTATTATTCATTCTTGAATTTTCGAGTGACCTAAGTATTAAAAGGGAACTAAAAATATGATTTTTATGATGAATCTTGATAGTATTGAATTATATTGATAAATCTTGAATTAAAAATTAAATCTTGTTATTACCTTCTAATTGTCAAGTGTATAGAAATTAAAAGAAGAGTTAAAAATATTATTTTTATGTTAATCTTGATGAATGTTGTCGAAAAATATGATTTTTATGTTTATTAATTAGTTAAATTATTTAATTCTTGATGATTGAATTCATATAAATTAATTGAATAATTTTGGCTATTATTGATATAAAATGTCGAGTGTGGTGAAAGTAGGAAAAATAGGATTTTTATTATATTTTGGTTAGTTTTGAATTATTATTAATTTAGGAAATAATTAATAATAAAAGTTATGGACAAAATAATTATTAGGGATAAGTTGTAAAGTGAAGGGATAAAAAGATATTATTAGTATTATTATTAAGAGGACCGAAATAATATTAGTACTATTAATATAAATATTTTTCGAATATTGTTACAAATTGGTATATGGCGTAATATTAAGGTTAGTATCCGAAATGATAGGATTATAAGTATATATATATTTTAAGAATAGTATATTATAAGAATTGAAGTTGCATAAGATATTACTAGGGATAAGAAAGGAAACAGAGTAATAGCTATACATGTTATGTTTCGGTCTCTGGCTAGGAAAGGCTTGGTATTTAAGGTGGCCAATATACGTGCCGCACCTCCCTTTCCTGGGACTCCGAACATTTCATTTCCTATTACGGTCACCTAGTATTATCCTAATATATGATACGATTAAATTAATTGAAGATATAAGATACAATATGGACACCCACCTGTATGATACACGAGTCATTAGTGGGTTAAGTCAGAACCACTACTCAATGGGACGAACACATGAGTTCCCCCGAGTAGTTTGACCTTAGAACATGTAGTCGTCTGGTAACCGTATCTGCGAGTCGCTACCAGGAAGTTATGGCCATAGCTTAGACTTAGCGGTGAAACACGGGATCCGCTATGGGATTGAGTACACGAGCTCCTCCCGGCATGTTCTAGGGAGTTATGGTGAAACACGAGATCCATAACGAGTTATTAGTGACCGGTCCAACAAAGATATTATATTACGATCATACGATTTGATAAGATGAAATCATAAGATGAAGTATAAGATGATTTCAAAAGATGATAAGATATGTTATGATCTAATGTGATAAGAAAGACATGATATGATATGATTAAGATATGATTTATGATGATATGATATGATATGATAAGAATATGATAAGTCATGATGATAAGAATATGATAAGTTATGATGATAAGATATAATTATGATTTATTAATGATATAACTTAAGAAGGGTTAAGTATAAGTTAAGGATTGAAGATGTATAGTATAAAGTATAAGTTAGTGTATTGTAAGTCTTCCGCTGTGTATTTCCTGAATTTATACGAATATGTAACGTGTGTGTATATTATACGGATGGTGTATGTATTTGGTATGTATTCTAACCGTATTTGCAGGGTTGATTATACGTATTTTATACGTAATTATACGTATTCTAACCGTATTTCTGCAGGGGTATTTATACGTATTTTTATACGTATCTGTATACGTATTTTATACGTACTTCTATACGTATTCATATACGTACGTTTATACGGAACTTGTGTATTTATATGTAAAGCATGTATTGAATTCTTTACAGTTTTTATGATATTTTTCTATGCTATTATGTGTTTGGTGGTCCCTCGATTAAATGGGACAGCCTAGTTACTCGCCACTGACGGTGGACCCCCCCTCAGTTTCAGGTGAAGACGCTGCTGAATAACGGGCTATCGTGGATGGGTTTGAGTAGCTGAGAAACTTAGTTAAACGGTTTAATTAGATGATTTATGATTTATGACATTTATTTAGTTTATTTTATGGTCCCAGCATGTTGGGACAGTATTTTAAGACCTTATATGTAATTATGGCTATTGGATTGTTATGGATAGTTGGTAGGTTATTTAATAAAAGTTAATTCATCTACTCAATTAATCTGATTTATTGTTATTTAAGTTGGTAATGATCCGATTGTCGATTTCCCTTTGTCAATCGACATGTCTCAAAAAGTCGGGTCGTTACATATTAAGTAAAAGGAAAAGTTCATATTAATAATCCCAACTATTGCACCCCTTACGATATTAATCCTAACTATCATATATTATATTATAATCCAAACTATGATCTCAGTTTCATGGTATTGCTCTTGTTATCGGTTACCTCTTTGTGTGACCTGATTCAACCGGTTACCCCTTATTTTTCAACAGTCAACTTCCTCCATTGTACTATCTAATACCTGCTCCCCCCCTTTCCTTCATTTTCACTTTCGAAACAGATTTCTTTTAAAAAAAACCATATTGCTTTAAAAAATAAAAAATTTCATGTATTAACACCAAAAAAATTACACATTGTTAATCCAAATGAATACAAACACCATTGATGCTAGCTTACCTACTAACTACCCCTGCTTACTACCACTCCACCACCGTTCATATTGAACCACCAGTCCACCACCACCACCTCTTCTTTAATTTTGAACCACCTGCTTACTTCTATATATATATAGGAACATGATCATGTAAAAACCTTCTAATAAGTTAAAAACCTAAAAACTAAATATCCTGGCCATTGATTTTTGTCTAGCCCATCATAACCGTCGATTTAATTTTACAAAAAGTCAGAGAAAAAAAATATGTTTTTTTTTTAAAATTTACTCACTTCACTTTTCACACTTGCTGAGGCAAAACTTTGAAGATTAATATCTTTAATTGTGTGTTTGTAAAAATTATAAAACCTATATATTAAAAAACTACATGTTGAAACGACCACCAACTATGACCTAGAGGTACATTGACCACCAACTATAGGTACATTCACCATACATTTTAAATACATTAAGTAAAAATACATTGACTTTATACTATAAATACATTAACTCTAAACTATAGAAAGAGTAAGGAGGGAAAATCAAATTTAATCTTAGGCATTCATTTGTTGATCAAAGGGTTATGATTGTTTCTCATCCTTTTCACCTAAACTACATTTCTTTCGTGAGAAATGTGAGAAGAGATAGATACATTAACTATGACCTAGAGGTACATTGACCACCAATTATAGGTACATTCACAATACACTATAAATACATTAAGTATATATATATATATAGAAGTAGGCTCATGTGAGAAATGTAGTTTGGGTGAGAAGGGTGAGAACCAATTTCAACCCTTTGATCAACAAATGAATGGTTAAGATTAAATTTGATTTTCCCTCCTTACTCCTTCAATTGTTTGGAGCCAATGTGAGACTGAAGTCATAGCCCGGTGGTTAGGGCTTTAGAATTCCAGGCACGAGGTCCTGGGTTCGATTCTCACCGCACGCATTTGTAAGGATCCCTTATTACCCCCTTACAGATGCATGTGTTGGCTAAAATTGGGCCGGGTGACCTGCAGTAGGGTCCGGTTCCAAGGCCTTGTATCCCACACATTATCCTATAAAAAAAAAAGTTTAGAGTCAATGTATTTGTGGTATAAAGTTAATGTATTTTTACTCAATGTATTTATAGGGTATGATGAATATGCCTATAGTTGGTGGTCAATGTACCTCTAGGTCATCGTTGATGTATTTTTTTCTTCTCAAGTTTCTCACGATAAAAAATTTCTCACTAGAACCTATATATCTATATATATATCATGGTAAAATACATCAAATGATTAATTTAAAGACAATTTAAAGACAATTTGGTGAGAAGACCATGAAAAGGTGGGATTATTAGAATTAATTTTTCCAGAGAAAAAAAGGGAACGAAGTTTTCTTACTTGAAGAACATAAGTTCGGATCTGGTTGCCCCAACTTATCTCCGTAAGTGATTCTGTATGCTGAGCATTCATTTGAGCCTGGCGGGCCATCTCAAGCTGATCTAAACGAGATTGCAGAACTTGCATAGCTGAAGCTTTGTTTTGATGCTGTGACCTGTTATGTTAACAAAATGTGAAATTTAAGTAGACACCTTTCTTTTTTAATAATAATAGGTCTTGTTCTTTTGGACTTAATTTCTGAAATTCAGTTCAGATTAATTCGGTCCAAAAAAGAGTATGGTCATAGTATTTGCCTAGAGTACAAAATAATTCAAATGATTTCAACAAGATTTAAGGTTGAGATTAGAGCAAAATCTACTTTTTAAAAGCTAACATGTAAATTACAAAGAAAGAAAAATCTATGTTTCAATGAGATTACAAGCAAAGATATACCTTTCATTTTGACAAGTAGCGGTAATCCCAGTAGGAATATGTGTTACTCTCACAGCACTGTCTGTGGTATTAATGATGATTGTTGTTTTCCAGCCTTGCTTGTGAACCCAAATAATTAATCAGTTTAATTTAACTAATTTAGTTTTTATTTTACCATAACGACATTGAAATTGAAATATATGCTACTAAAAAGTTTGCTACAAAAAAAATGTTGTTGCAACTAAAAAATATAAATAGAGAAATAGTATGCACGATTTACTTGCGATGATATTTTAATTATATCTTTTAATTTTTCTAAACAAACAAAATAAATAAAAATTGTTTGTTCAAAAAATTGAAAAAAATTCTCAAATTTACACAATCATAAACAAACTTTTCCCCTAACTGCACAAAAATAAATGTTTATTTATTATATTCTATCGGCTTACTCTAAAACATCTACCAGCTAATCGTTATTTACCAAACACTTTTACACAAATAGCTAATATAAATCAGTTAGTCAAATCAGCTATCACAAACAGCTAGTCAAAACAGCTAATTCAATCAGCTAACCACTAACTCCCAAACAGAGCCTATATAAGGGAGATGATCTGAGGGGAGAGAGATAGTAACAAATGAATTGAACTTATATTGTAATCATAAGTCATATTCTAACCATAATTTCTTGAATAATAATTATAAAAAAAAAAAAAAAAAAATCACATTAGACTATAAGTTGACTATAGCAACAAAATTCCTTAAAAGCTTACGACATAACTGCCTAAAGTTATACGGAGTAGTAGTATATAATTTCTAATCATATTAAGCCATCATCACCTTCGAGTTTTTTTTTAAAAAAGATTTTTTCCCTTTTTCCCTTCCATTAAACATTTAAAATTTTAAACCCATTCCTCCCTAAATATTTTCCCTCACTTAATTACCTAATATCCCCCTTTTTTTTTCATCTCTTTCACGTTATAAATACTACCTCACCCAACCCTTAAACAATCAATCACAACCCTTTCACCTCATTTTCTCTCATTCATTCATTCATTCCTAATAACTTAATTTCATTATTCTCCCTCTTTCAATTTCTTGAATAATAAATCTCATCAAAAATTTTAGTAGTTATGGAGGTAGCTACAATTGAACGAGAGGGTTGTCAGAGAAGAAGAAGAAATAATCATGGTCATCATCCGTTTATTGTTTGTTGTTGCCGAATATTATGCCGGATCTGCTTTTGTTATGACGTCTCCCGCGCCAAACCAACTTCCTTTTCCAACCTTCTTATGTAGTAGTACAACCTAATTAATTAATAAGCTACCGCAAATTATTATTGTTTAGCTCTTTTTTGTTATTATTATTATTCTGGTTGTATAGTAATTAATATAGCTATAATAATAATAATAATAATACTAATCAAGATAGTTTTGTTTTCTTGTTTTAGTAAACAAATTAATAATGATTAGTATTGTTGTTTTCCGATCCGGCCTTGCTTAGCTTGTATATATGTGAACCCAAATTAATAATAATATTGCTTAGTTTTTGTTTTACATATATATTGCTGCACCGACTTAATGTTATAGTATATAATAATAGAGAAGAGGCCGAAGAGAGAAATAGTAATTTAATTCTAATTCTAATTCTAAATCTAATTCTAATTCTAATCATAATTTAATTCTTTGGGTTCGATATTAATAAGTCTATCACTTAACTCAAAAGGCTAATTAAGATGGATAACAATGGTGTGGATTAAGTCATTAAGATGGATAATGGATAACCACTATCTTGATTATACTACCTCCGTGTTTTTTTATTTACTCAGTTTGACTTTAGCACTATTCACAAGTATATTTTGACTATTGTTCATGATTTATACATATGAAAAACATAGTCATGTAGGTTCTCGTTTGATTCGTTTCAACATGTAGTTTTTAATATCTAGTTTTTATAATTTTTACAAACACACAATTAAAGATATTAATCTTCAAAGTTTTGTTTCGTCAAGTGTGAAAAGTGAAGTGAGTAATTTTTAAAAAAATGGAGGGATTATATATATATAATATATATATAGCGCTGTCAGATTGGGTCAGAACTGATTTATTTGCTAAGTAGATTTATTTCCTTATCTGGTTCGTTGTTCCTTAGTCCTTACAATATTCCTATATAATATAAGTATTTTTTTTTTTTGAAAAGGAAAGAAAACCGACTAACCTCGATCGAAGCTAGGATAGTCCTAGCGCATCCTTGCGCAAAATTAAGGAAAGATGGTGATCTAAGGGATGAAACCAATAAGTTAAATTGGTGTAAACATGCCCTACATGGGCGAGGTAATCTGCTGCTTGGTTGGTTTCTTTATATCAATGGTTTATAGTGTAATTGGTAAAACTTAATTTGTAGATCTATTTTAACATATTGTATTATGGAGTTGATTTCCCAAGGTGTCTTCCAAATCTCTTTGACAACATTTATAACTGTTATATTATCCCCTTCAATCTGCAGATTATCAATGTTTAAACTCTTAGCTTGGCGAATTCCTTCTTTCAGGGCCGAGGCTTCTGCAAATAAGATAGATGAATTTTTATGGAGTGTCTTTGCCCCATTTATCATAATATAAGTATATAACTAACTTTATCACGTTTTGCATGATAAAATCTTTCTTCCTTGAAGTCCACTTGATTTTTTAATTTTTTTCCTTTTCTTTCTCCATGCATGTGTCTATCGCTGACTTGAAATGATGGATTTGGGCCAAATTACATGTTTGGCAAGTTAAATAATTTGGAATTGGATTTGACTCAATTACCAACCCAAATGCTTAACAAGCAAATGTTGTGTATTTCAAATACTTAACATAACCATGTCATTTCAAATTCTAAAATCACCCAAACAAATAATTGACATTTGAATTGTAACATTTCAATTTCAGAAATTGAATTCATTAATTTGAAATGAATTCCACATATCCAAACGCTACCTTAAATTTGTTGCATCTTTGCCTTTGACTTCTTTAATTTTTTTTATTAGATTTATGTTTGGTTCAAATTTTTTTATAGATATGATGAATTTATATTTTTCGATTTGGAGTTATTTTCCTAATATCATAAAAATTATAAAAACTAGATATTAAAAAACTACATGTTGAAACGAATCCAACGAGACCCCACATGACTATGTTTTTTCTTATGTATAAATCATAAACAATAGTCAAAATATACTTGTGAATAGTGCTAAAGTTAAACCGAGTAAATAAAGAAAACGGAGGTAGTATATTCAAGATAGTTTTGCTTTTCTTGTTTGGTAAAGAAATTAATGATGATTGTTGTTTTCCGACCTTGCTTGTGAACCCAAATAATTAATAATTTTAATTTAACTAATTTAGTTTTTATTTTACTATAAGGACATTGAAATTGAAATATATGCTACTAAAACGTTTGCTGCAAAAAAAAAGGTTGTTGCAACTAAAAAATATAAATAGAGATATAGTATGTACGATTTATTTGCGATGATATTTTAAGTATATCTTTTAATTTTTTTAAACAAAAAAATAAATAAAAGTTGTTTGTTCGAAAAATTAAAAAAAATTCTTAAATTTACACAATCATAAAAAAAAAAGTTTCCCGTAACAACACAAAAATAAATGTTTATTTATTATATTCTATCGGATATATATTATTCAAATTTCTACGATAATCAAAAGGAAAAATTTTATATGACAAACTATATCAATATGGGTGTTTATTCATATAGAATAATTCAAGAGTATAAATTTTATTATTTTTATTTAATTTTTACGAATTTTATGTTTTATATAATAGTTTCATTTTAAAAAGTTAAAAAAATATAATAAAATTCCTTAAAAGGTTATGACATAGCTGCACCGCTTAGGCCCTTAACTTAATTATTGGGAGTTAGAGGTTTGGGGAAAAAATCGAGGTTTGAGAGGAAATAGAGGTTTGACCAACTCAAAAAGCTATTTTTGGGTGTTTGGTAGTTAGAGGTTTGGAAGAGAGTTTTAGGGTGAAAAAACTCTTTTTCAAAAAGTTCATATAAGGAGCTTTTTGGAAGAGCTTATAGTTTTTTAGTTCTTTTTACTCTAAAACATCTAACAGCTAATCGCTATTTACCAAACACTTTTATACAAACAGCTAATATAAATCAGTTAGTCAAATCATCTATCACAAACAGCTAGTCAAAACAGCTAATTCAATTAGCTAACAACTAACTCCCAAACATGGCCATGGTATGAGGGGAGAGAGATAGTAACAAATGAATTGAACTCATATTGTAATCATAAGTCATATTCTAATCATAATTTCTTGAATAATAATTTAAAAAAATCTCATTAGACTATAAGTTGACTATAGCAACAAAATTCCTTAAAAGTTTACGACATATATAACCGCCTTAAGTTTACGATAGTAACAAAATTCCTCCCTAAATATATCCCTCTTTTTTCATCTCTTTCACGTTATAAATACTACCTCACCCAACCTTTAAACAATCAATCACAACCCTTTCACCTCATTTTCTCTTCATTCATCCATTCCTAAATTTCATTATTTTCCCTCTTTGAATAATAAATCTCATCAAAAATTTTAGTAGTTATGGAGGTAGCTACAATTGAACAGAGTGTTGCCAGAGAAGAAGAAGAAATAATCATGGTCATCATCATCATCAGAGACTACGACAACAACGACGACCATTATTCATATCTCTGCCAGTTAAACCTCTTGCAACTTGTAATGACGACGTTGACGGCGGCGACAGTAAAAGTAGTAATAACAACAAGCCCCAACAATTAGTGAAGCAGGCTCCGATTGTTGTTGCCGAATATTATGCCAGATCTGCTTTTGTTATGACGTCTCCCGCGCCAAACCAACTTCCTTTTCCGACCTTCTTATGTAGTAGTACAACCTAATTAATTAATATATAAGCTACCACAAATTATTATTGTTTAGCTTTTTTTTGTTATTATTATTATTATTCTGGTTGTATAGTAATTAATATAGCTATAATAATAATAATAATCAAGATAGGTTTATTTTCTTGTTTTAGTAAACAAATTAATAATGATTATTATTGTTGTTTTCCGATCCGGACTTGTTTAGCTTGTATGTGAACCCAATTAATATTACCAAGTATTCAGTTTTTGTTTTACAATCTATCTATCGGAGTTATAATTTGATTGGATAATTGAAAATTATTCGATTATCTTAATTGTAGTATGAAGTACACTTCAGTATAGGTTTTGACTTTTGACCGAGGTTTAATGCCATGGCTCATAGGTTTGTTGTTTCTTTCAAATCTAATAATTAAATAATTAAAACACGAAATTTTAATTGTCATGTGTCTTTCTTTTGCTAATTCTTACTTCAGTCCTACCATGTGTCATTTTTTTACTTTTTTCTCAAGATAATTTTTATACTTATCCCTTCATTTATCATCAATTTCCTATAATTCTTTCATTATTTCTTAATTGCTCTCTTTAACTTCTATACATTTTAAACCTTGTTTTTAAAATTAAAAAAAATTAAAACAATTTAATTCAAATGAATAATATTATCTCTTAATTTGTTTTTAAAATCACCATGTTTTGATCACCGGGTACCCACTAGGTACTGGGTCCCCAAATTTACTACCCAGACTTGGAATCATCTTCAACCGGTTCTCTTCTTTGGACCCAGAACCAGACCCAGTTACATCGGTTCCGTGTTTGGACCCACCGGTTCCAGATCAGGACCAATTTCAATACCGGGTACTTATTTTTTTGTTCACCCCTAACTATAAGCCTATAACAATATATATGTTAAGATTGAAATATATACAACTAAAAAGTTTAATGAACTGCTGAAAAAAAAAGTTTGTTACAACGAACTAAAAATAAATAGAGAGAGATAGTAAGTCATATACTAGTAATTAGACTATAATTAAGTACAGTAGACCAATCTATTGACTATAGAAGATTGTATAATAATCAAGCCAAGGGATTATTATTATTATTATTATTATTATTATTATTATTATTATTATTATTATTATTATTATTATTATTATTATTATTATTATTATTATAGTAATTAGTCAATTAATTAGAGTTTGTTACGACATATATTGTTGCTGCACCGACTTATAGTAATATAAATAGAGAAGAGGGGATCAAATGAACTCTTATTCTAATTCTAATTCTAATCATAATTTCTTTGGGATCATAATAACTCTATCACTTAATTACGGGGTTCACAAAACACTCAAATTAAAAAGCTAATTAATTAAGATGGATAACAATGGTGTTGTTCAACAATGGATGATGCAGCCATACAACAACTCTTACTATGATGATGATCATCTTCTTCAAGTGAACAACAACAACAACAACAACAACAATGGAGGCATGATGGTGCGTGAGTTTATTTTCATCTTCACTGAGTTTTCATCTTTCTTGATGACATGATGATATGATATTATCTTTCTTTGGTTTTCTTGATTTATTATTATTATTATATTCTTTGTTTCCGTACGTAATTATATGGGTTTTCTTGAATTATATTGATATATATTTTTGGAGTTGTTTCTTTCTTGATCAATGCATACATGCATATATCTGCATATTTATATTGAGACCGACATCAAATTAAATAATATATATGAAGTACTCCGTATATATTTTCTTGATTTTCTTGAATGAATTGAATTATATATATGAAGTACTCCGTATATAAATATTTTGTGTTACCTCCTGATTGTTTACTGAGTTTTCATCTTTCATTCTTGATCATCTTATGTTGTTTTTTTTACGATCGATCATCTTTCTTGATGAATAATATAATATTATATATGGCCTGGTTTTGGTTTTCTTAAATGATTATTATTATTTTAATATATACTCTTTCATTCTTTCACCCGTACATAATAGGGTTAGGGTTAGGGTTAGGGTTAGGGTAATTAGCATAATAGGGTTACGGTAATTATTTAAAACTAATTTTATTATTATGATGCTACAACAATGGTGTTGTTCAACCATGGATGATGCAGCCATACAACAACTATTATTATGATGATTATCATCTTCAACTGAACAACAACAACAACAACAACAACAACAATGGAGGCATGATAGTGAGTTTTCATCTTTCTTGATGACATGATGATTTGATATGATATGATATAATATGATATTATCTTTCTTGATGACCTCTTTGGGTTTTCTTGATTTATTATTATATAATATGATATTATCTTCACTGAGTTCGTTGTTTCTTTCTTGATTTATCATTTTTTTCCTTTTCTTTCTTGATCAATGCATATATGTATGAAGTACTCCGTATATATTTTGTTGATTTTGTTGATTTATTATTATTATTATTATTATTATTATTATTATTATTATTATTATTATTATATTCTTTGTTTCCCTGTACGTAATTATATGGGTTTTCTTGAATTATATTGATATATTTTTGGAGTTGTTCGTTTCTTTCTTGAATTATAATTCATTGTTTCTTTCTTGATCAATGCATACATCAAATTAAATGATTGGGGTTAGGGACTTAGGGTTTTCTTGATTTTATTGAATGAATTGAATTATATATATGAAGTACTCCGTATATATTTTGTGTTACCTCCTTGTTTACTGAGTTTTCATCTTTCATTCTTGATCATCTTATGTTGTTTTTTTTTCGATCGATCATCTTTCTTGATGAATAATATAATATTATATATGGCCTCGTTTTGGTTTTCTTAAATGATAGATTATTATTATTCTAATATATACTCTTTCATTCTTTCACCCGTACATAATAGGGTTAGGGTTAGGGTTAGTGTAATTAGCATAATAGGGTTACGGTAATTATTTAAAACTAATTTTATTGTCATTATAATAGGGTTAAGGTTAGAGTGTTTTAGACTGTTTTTCAAAGGGAAATACTATGATCAAGTTTGCTACAACAATGGAGTCGCTACTACTTTTTTCCCTTTTGCCTTATATAATAAATCTTAATTACTTGTGATTGTGATCAATCAGGGGGCTTCAAACGAGATGGATTGTCAAGTGTCCTTCAATAATGTTATGAACAACATTAGCTATGATCACTTTTCATTGTGCTACAACAATGGTGTTGTTCAACCATGGATGATGCAGCCATACAACAACTATTATTATGATGATGATCATCTTCAAGTGAACAACAACAACAATAACAACAAGAATGGAGGCATGATAGTGAGTTTTCATCTTCACTGAGTTTTCATCTTTCTTGATGATGATGATATGATATGATATTATCTTTCTTGATGGCCTTTTTTGGGTTTTCTTGATTTTTTATATTCTTTGTTTACCGGCCTGTAATTATATGGGTAATATATTTACTGAATTTTCATGTTTTTTGATGATATGATGATGTTCTTGACAATGGAGGCCTCTTTTTGGGTTTTCTTGAATGATTATTATATATATTCTTGGACTTTTTCGTTGTTTCCCTGTGCGTAATTATATATGGGGTTTCTTTATTTTCTTGAATTATATTTATATATTTTTTGGACTTGTATATATATAGTTCGTTACATTGTTTCTTTTTTGATTTATCTATTTATATATTCTTGGACGTACTTGTGTATGTTCGATCGTCCTTTTTTACTAGTTTCTATATATCCTTCTTGATGATATGATGATGTTCTTTTTTTACCAAGATCGATCATCTTACTTGATGAATAATATACGCATGGCCTGTTTTGGGTTTTCTTGATTTTCTTGATCATCATCATCATGCATGTGTGTTAGTTTATTATAGAAATTGATCGATCTTATATACCACCGAAATACATGAAGATCGAACAAATTCAATGGGGTTATGGTTAAAAAACGAGACGAACGACATCAAATGGTTGGGGTTTGGGTTTTCTTGATTTTCTTGAATTATACATCAAATGGGGTTATGTATAATAGACTACTTGTATTATTTCATAGAAAAGATATAATTTATGGATTTGCTATATCTTTTCCTATTTTTATGCATGGGTTCTTAAATGAGATCATTTATGGGTTGTATTTTGTTTCCCTGTAATTTTTTTCTTTTATTTCTTTGTTGATCGCATGCATGTGTGTCTATAATAGAAATTCTTATATATATATTGATGTATCATGTATGCAACATCAAAGGGTAATTTTGTTTATTTTATATAGGTAGTTTTTTTTCCTCATTTTAAATTTTAAAATGAACAAAATTATTTATTATGAGCAATAAAACATCTTGTATGTACATACCTCTACATACATCCAGATGTATAATAGACTCATTGGTGTCTATGACATGCAAACTTCTTTTACAAAAGATATTATTGATTTAAGAAAGATTTAAAAAGGGAGATAGACATACATGAAGAACAAAATGGTGTTAGGCTTGAGACTTAAGAGTCCTGCCGCTTCCCTACATTTCACTGCACTCGGCCGGACAATAAACTCATTCTATTTAATCAAGAGATCTAATGAAAATTCTTCTATTGTCCTTATAATAGGGTTAGGATAATTAGATAAAACTAATTCTATCCAATCAACTAAACTTAAGATATTTGGGGCATAAGAATCAAAACCAAAACTCAGATGTATTCATGTGAAAAACTATAAAAATATAAATTTTGTGTTTGTATTTTTTTTTTTTTTTGAAAAGGTTGTATTTTATTTTTTGAATTACAAATTTTGTAATATTTTCATTTAAAAAAAAAACCAAAAATACAATAAAGTTGAAAATCAAGTAAAATCGTGTTGGGTCGGGATGACCCGTTTAATTAAACGGGTTGAATTCCCTTGAACCTAATCCGGCCCGTTTATTAAACGTGACGTGTCATGTCAACCCATTTAATTTAAACGAGTTGACATCGTCGACCCAAACCCGTTAATAATGGGTCGATTTCGTGTTGAGTTAGCGGGTCGTCGTGTCAAGGTTTCCCACCTCTATTGGCTCTATATTAAATATCTTGATTGATGTATTAACAAAGTTAGTAAAACAAGGTTAAGAGAGCAAATATGACTTATATTACTAGTCATTATATATAATTTTTCTAGATCTTTGCATTCTTGTTGAAAGCATTATAATTTTTTTGTGTTTTTCTACACAATATCTCCCGGGTGTTTTGTCAATTTTGACATCATACCTAATATTTGAGAAATTCTACATTTTCCCCCTAAGCTTATAAATTTCGTATATAATATCTATCCTTAATATCAATCTATCAATCGTTAGTTTATTTCACCAAGCAATTTGATTAAATGTTTTGTTATGTAAAGTAAATTTTATCATACCCAACCAATCATAGTAACTTAAATGACCAAAAATTTAGTCAAATTGACGAAATTATTTAAGGGTAGTTTAGCAAATTAAAAAGGGTATTGTGGGACCCCCGCCCACGCAATCTCCCTGTTTTGCCCGTGTTAGCTTGATATGTTGTCACTAATAAGAGCATAATTATTTTGTTAAATGGTGTGGCAAGCTTATGTGATGCATATACTTTGGAGAGTATCACGGCATTGATCTACGAAATAATTGGAACGTTTTTAAAAATATTTTTATCTATTTTAGAATCTTTATATGTATAGTATTTGAATTTTTAATGTTACTAATCTTGTCCGTTGGTCATAATAAAAAAAAAGTCAATTATTTTAGTTTTACTAGTTAATAAATGTAGTTAAACATTTGATTAATTATTTGCATTGTAACCTTGTATTTGATTTTTCCTTTGTATTTTGTTCTTTGTAGCTAAGTGATGTAGATTTTGCCGAGAGGGATGAAAAAAGAAATGATGACATACCGGGAAAGGGCAAGGGCAAGGCTATTAACTTTGAAATCTTGAATATTCAAATTGGCTCTTGGGAGGTAATCAAGTTTTATTTTCAAAACTCAATCCTTTTTTTTCCTAATCATTTTTATTTTGGCATAGATTTTTTTGATTTAATTTAAATGCATAATATTCGATATAGTAAATGTTTTTTTTTTATTGTAGAGAGAAGCTAGACATAAAGGTGATCTGATTGGCCGGTGTTATTTCAAGAAACAAAAATTAGCTTGGGAGATTTTGAATGGCAATTGTAGAAATAAAATTGAATTCAAGCTATCAAACATTTCAGCAATCAAAGTAGACTATACTCAACCAAAAAAAGGAACACTTCATATCAAGGTCAGTTTTCTAATCCTCACACCCACATTAATCAAAAAATCAAAAAAAAAATATGTACAACGCTTTTTCAAAAAAAAAAAGTTAATGTACAACAGACAATAAGTTTCAATGGGCTAAAACTCAAAAACGAACTCCTTGATAAAATCACACAAATGAAAAAATGGAAAATAATAATATTACCTTGGTGATCCGCTCAAAATAATTTAACCCTTAGTTTATTCCAAAATAATCTTACTTTTGTAACATGTCATCTTAAAATGGACTACGCTTTTACCCGAAACTTGTTCAGCAGGTTATTTATTTTGGGTTATGATATATATAACCCTAAGGGTTGCATATAAGAAGCTAAATAATTAAGGAATCCTTTCTTCTTCTTTTTTAATTTTACTTTTCCCTTTTTTCCTCCTTCATCCTCTTTCCCCCTTCCCCATCCTCTTGGATTGATGAATTGATGATTATCCAATATAACAAAAATTCACAAAAGAGATAAAATGATACACATCAATACATTCAGAGATGATGAATACATGATAACCCTACAAAAGCATCATCGTATTAAAAGCAAAAGGATTCCTTATGTGCCATCTTGCGGATGCATGTGTTAGTCAAATTTGGATCGAATGACTAATAGTAGAGCCTGGCTAAAGGCACAGTATCATCCACATGATCAAAATAAAAACAAATAATTTTTTAAAAAAAAAATTATATTTATATATTCTTTAACATATGGTTAATGCTTTCATTTTTATTATTTGTATGTAGTTGGATGTACCTCCGTTATTCTTTAAAAAAGTTGAGAAAAAATATACGAAGAATCCCAAATGGGAGCAATGCAAAGATTTCACTACTAACATACAGGCTTCCTTAATCAGGTATATATCACGTTAACTACCTTTTTCTTTTTATTAATTGCTAATATTGGCATTTATTATTATTTATTTAAATTTATTGGCTCTTTTTTAATTATATATATGCAATGATAAACATAGTTTTATAATATTATTTTTTTATTGATTAACTAAAAAAGCTGGACTTGAACTTCTAATATTTAGATTTATAGGAATAGATAAAGTAATTGTTAGGATATCCGAATTTAGATGGGGTATCTCCAAAATCATGGATAATTGATACAACTAACAGTTTTTTTACTAGTATTATTTATATTTGAACTTTAACAATCGTTAATTGTAATACATAATTAACAACATAGTTAAGTGCAATTTTATTTTGTTCGTCTCAGTCTATATTTTTTAAACGCATAATTTTTATATTTTATCATATAGTTATTTGTAGTCATTATTTAATTTAGAAAAGTTATATTTCCAAAATAGTAAAAAAGAAAATGATTGTAGCATTTTAAAAATACAGATTAAGAAAACTATTGTTTTTTTTATAGAAAAAACCATAGTATTTTTTAAAGGTTAAAATAATTTGTATTTTGATTTTTTTTTTCACAGGGAACATCAACTAGTAGTACCTCAAAAACAATTAAATAAGTACTACATACAAATGATATCTGAAAACTCCCACTTGCTCGAAATAAGTCGACAGCCGTTCTCTTATGGATGTGATATGCAATTTTCTAGAGTCCAATCATCAAATAATCTTAATGTCGACAATCAACACACTCCAATTCTACCTGAAGTTCCATTTAAACATCATCATTCTGGTAAATACATACAAATATATTAATATTATAATTGTTAATAATCATCAAATGATGATTTTATTAATCTATTTTTTTATTGGTTTTTACTAATTTTTTTTAATTTAAATATTTATGCAGCTAATGAAATTGGGGACAATAATGTTAATAGTAATGGTGCGAAGATTATAAATGATAATGGTGGAATAATGCAATTACCAAGCAATACACAATTAGCGTCTGATCTTCATTTGTTTCTTCCCAACACTGAACATAACCTTTTTAAAGTCGACAATCAACACACTATAATTAAACTTGAAGTCATTCCATTCAAACATCATCATTCTGGTAAACACATATAAATATTTTAATATTCCAATTGTTAATAATTTTTTAGTCATTAATTCTCTTATATATATATATATATATATATATATATATATATATGTGTGTATATGTATATGTATATATATATTTGGTTTTTACTAACTTTTTAAATATTTATGCAGCTAATGAAATTGGGGACAATAATGATAGTATTAATGGTGCGAAAATACAATTATCAAGAAATACACAATCAGCACCTGGTGCTCATTTATTTGTTCCCAATATTAAAGATAACATCCTTAGCAATAGTGTTGATCAATTAGAGTTGTATTGTTCTAGGCTTCATAATGATGATGATGGTGATGATGTTCTGCATCTAGGCCCTTTATGGTCCTACTAACTAATAATATAGGAGTATTATCGATGTAGAAAATAACTCAACCATTTTACTTGTAATCATCGACATTTTACGTCACATCATAGTGGATTGGTGGATTCAAAGCCACCCGCGGTTTGTCACCTTATTTAGAGGTTTTCCGCGTCACCATTTCTTGTGTTCTTGTGTTTTTTATCTGTTCTCTTTAGTTCAACCGCCTTAAATTGATCCAAAATACTTACAACGCCCTAAAATCCTAATTACTGCAACTTCCAAACCAATCTTTGTCTTAGGACGAAAATTGTTATAAACATAAAGTTATTTCAATTTTTGAATTTTTTAAAATGAAAATAATACTAAATACATCATTCGTAAAAAATAAAAAAAAACAACAAAATTCAGATTTTTTTTAAAATTTTGAATAAATAGACATTGATATTGATACAATTTGTCACATAAAATTAAATACCAAAATTCATAAGATTATCTTAATAGACTAATAATTAAATAATACTCTGTATGAATTTGGTATTTTAATTATTACATAATATTTATTATTATATACTATTTATTATTTTAAATACTCTTACTATATTATTTGTATTGCACATATATAAATACCTTAATAAAAAAAAACGTATAAAATCCTTTTATAAACACCCATATTAAGGGGTTGTTTGGTTGCATAAAATAAATGGAGGAAACTAAAATTCATGTGAATTTGAAATTGGGTTGATTGTTTGGTTGGATTCAAAAAGTGAAAATGGTGGAAGTTGAAATTCATGGGAATTTGGATTTCACACAAAATGTAGAAATTTAATTACCTACATTCCCCTTGGTCATTGAAAAAATTCCCATGAAATGCAAATTCTTACATGCCAACCAAACAACTTTGAACAATTCTTAGGAATTTCATAAAGGGAAGTAATTTCCCATGAAATAAAAATTTCTGTGGAAATTAATTATCATGGCAACCAAACATGCCCTAAGATGATGATGATAATAATAATAATAATAATAATTAATTTTCATATAATGACTTACATATATGTATGCACACATGGCGTGCAAAAAATGCTAATATTATTAAATTTGATAGAAAGATACTAATGTAAATCAAAATTAAAGATATTAATTGTAAGATTACATTAAAGATTGCTATTCATCCAACTCACTTCGTCCGTTAATAATTATTCCATCTTTTTTTTAGATGTAACATTTTAACTTTGACACTATTCATCCAATTCGGGTCACTCAGATCACTTTGATTGCCATTTTTGCATTTTCGTTGATCTTCTTCCATCACCATATTCTAAAATCGCCATTAATGACCATGAAGACAACCATTTGAGATGTTCGAAGTTCCAAATTCTGCCATCTGATATGTTTGAAGTTTGAAAATCAACTACAATCTGAGATGAAGGAGACTATCTGAAGTTTGAAGGAAATAAAAAAATTAACTTCGAAGTTCAAAGGAGATGAGGTTCGAAGGAGATGAGTTTCTTTTTTTTTTTTTTGATTAAAAGGGAGCATATCATAAATAAGGGGTTTGGCAAGGCCAAACAAAGTTTTAGAAAGTTAGTACAAATTAACCACAGTCATCAAACACATAAGTTTCCCCTCAGGGATTACACAAGTCCATGATACAGAAGGGAGGGGAGTTTAAATTAATAGTACAAAAAGGCGGAATTAAAGAAGATGCTGCAAAATGAGTCATTCTGTCTGCTACCCTGTTTTTTCTCCTATCCATGAATCGCATGTGAATCTCTGAGTTCCATTCCAGGGTCTCCCTACATTCACATAATAATATTCCATTCCAGGAGATTAGTTTCGAAAGATTGTTTATAGAGTCTGAATTGCTTGGGTGTAGCTCTGTTTATGATTATTGTACAATCTGAGGTACATAGTCACAATCTGAGAGGATTCTAGCAAATCAATTAACATCTTGATGAAGCATCTGAATTCGTGAATCAATTAACATCTTTAGCATCTTGAGTAAATTGATTATATTAATCTGATGAATCTTAATTCAATGATGCAAAAAACTTAATATGAAGCATTTGAATTCTAAAATTATGAATTGGTTAATAGTTTATTAACTTCAACGAATTCTGAATTCTTGAATCCTTAATCATATCATAATGCATAATTTGATAGAGTCTGAAACTAATCTTGTACAATTTAAGTTATATTAATCAGAACCTAAGAACAAATCATTACAATCTGAGTATTGAGCTTCAGAATCTGAAAATTAAGTCTTAGAAACTGAGAAGAAATAAGTAGAATCTGAGTAGTAGAATTTGAGAACAAAGCTATAGAATATGAGAAAAAAAAACTATAGAATCTGTACAAAAAGAATAGAATCTGAAAAAAAAAATCTTCATCATATTGGTTCTCACTCTCACTGAATGGTGATTCTCACAAGATTTTCACCATATATATGTAGGGTTAGGTTCCGGAGAGAAATTTCTTATCGTGAGAAATGTGAGAAGAGATAAATACATCAACTATGACCTAGAGGTACATTGACTACCAACTATAGGTACATTAACCATATACTATAAATACATCGACTTTATGCCATAGATACATTAACTCTAAACTATAGAAGGAGTAAAGAGAGAGAATCAAATTTAATCTTAGCCATTTAATTGTTGATCAAAGGGTTGTGATTGTTTCTCACCCTTCTCACCAAAACTACATTTCTCACATGAGTCGATCTATTTCTATATATATACATATACATATATATATATATATATACATATATATATATATATACATATATATATATATATATATATATAGGGTTGGGTTCCGGTGAGAAGAGTGCTTATGGTGATAAACGTGAGAAAGTAGATACATATTACTCCCTCTTTTTTTAAATTTACTCATTTCACTTTTCACACTTGCCAGGCAAAACTTTGAAAAATAACATCTTTTATTGTGTGTTTGTAAAAATTATAAAATTAGCCAAAATATGTTTTATCTTATGTATAAATCACAAACGATAGTCAAAATAGACTTTGTGAATAGTGACAAAGTCAAACTGAGTAAACTAAAAAAATGGAGGTAGTACAATTAAGGGGGTACGTGTTAATTTAAGAAGGTACATATCAATTTCCAAATTAACATGTTAATTCAAATCTTACATACTAAATTAAGGGGGTACAAGTTAATAATAAAGGGGTACATGCAAAGGTACAAGGATACATGCAAATCAAACACGAAGAACTACACTTTAAAAAAACCGAACTTTACAAAAAAAAACTGCACAAAAACATACTAAATTAAGGGGGTACATGTTAATAAGAAAAGGGTACATGGAAAGATACAAGGGTACATACAAAATCAAATACGAAGAACTGCACTTAAAAAATTCGAAGTTTCCAAAAAAAAATGCACAGAAACATACTAAATTAAGAGGGTACATGTTAATAATAAAGGGGTACATGCAAAGATACAAAGGTACATACAAAATCAAACACGAAGAATTGCACTTTATAAAAAATCGAACTTTACAAAAATATGCACAAAACATACTAAATTAAAAGGGTACATGTTAATAATAAAGGGGTACATGCAAATATACAAGGGTACCTACATACAAAATTAAACACGAAAAACTATGTACACCTAAAAAAACCGAACTTTATAAAAACATGTACAAAAACATATTAAATTAAGGGGGTACGTGTTAATAATAAAGGGGTACATACAAAGATACAAGGGTACATACAAAATTAAATACGAAAAACTGCACTTTAAAAAAAATCGAACTTTACTAAAAATGCACAAAAATATTTCGAACAAAACCTAAATTGTTGATTGAAATTTGCGTGAAAACTGTGAAATTAGCATGAATGAACTGGTTCAATCAAGTAGTTTTTTTCGAAAAACCTAAGTGAAAAAAATTGGTACGTAATTTTGGATGATTAATCACAAACCTTGATCTACATCTAACGATCATAACTAAAAGTTTTTAGTTTTCAACTTAACATAGATTTTTAACAGATCCTGACTATATATATAGAGAGAGAGAGTTGGGTTTCGGTGAGAAATTTCTTATCGTGAGAAAATGAGAAAAACATAGATACATTATGACCTATAAGTACATTGACTTTATGACATAGATACATTGACTCCAAACTATAGGAAGAGCAAATAGGGAAAAACAAATTTAATCTTAGCCATTTATTTTTTGATCAAAGGGTTATGATTGTTTCTCACCCTTTTCACCTAAACTACATTTCTTATATGAGCCTACTTATCGTGAGAAATGTGAGAAGAGATAAATACATTAACTATGACATAGAGGTACATTGACCACCAATTATAGGTACATTCACAATACACTATAAATACATTAAGTAAAATACATTGAATTTATACTATAGATACATTGACTCTAAACTATAGGAGTAAAGAGGAAAAAACAAATTTAATCTTAACCATTTATTTGTTGATCGAAGGATTGTAGTTGCTTCTCACCCTTCTCACATAAGCCTACTTATATATATATATATATATATAGAAGTAGGCTCATGTGAGAAATGTAGTTTTGGTGAGAAGGGTGAAAAGCAACCTCAACTCTTTGATCAACAAATGAAGGGCTAAGATTAAATTTGAATTTTCCTTCTTACTCCTTCTATAGTTTAGAGTCAATGTATTTATGGCATAAAGTCAATGTATTTTTACTCAATGTACTTTTAATATATGTTGAATGTACCTATAGGTGGTGGTCAATGTACCTCTAGGTATTAGTTGATGTATTTATCTCTTCTCACATTTCTCACGGTAAAAAATTTCTCACCGGAACCCAACCCTATATATATATATAGGGTTGGGTTTCGGTGAGAAATTTCTTATCTTGAGAAATGTGAGAAGAGCTAAATACATCAATTATGACCTAGAGGTACATTGACCACCAACTATAGGTACATTCACCATACATTTTAAATACATTAAGTAAAAATACATTGACTTTATACCATAAATACTGTAACGATCCGACTTTTCGACTTGTCGATTTACAAAGGGGAAGCGACATTCGGACCGTTACTAACTTAAATAACAATAAATCAACTTAATTGAATGAATAAATTATCTTTTATTAAATTAACTACTGAAAATCCATAAACCAAAAGTCACTAATACATATAAAGTCTGGAAATTCTGTCCCAACATGCTGGCCTGGGATCGTAAGATAAACTAAGTTAATGTCTCAAACTGTTCTGGGAATACTAAATACTCAAAATAAAATACTAATCTACTCAAGCCCATCCAGCGGAGCCCGCTCTACTCTGCTGCATCGTCATCTGAAACTGAGGGGGGGGTCCACCGTCAGTGGCGAGTAACTAGGCTGTCCCATTTAATCGAGGGACCACCAAACACATAATAGCATAGAAATATGCATAAAAACTGTAAAGAAATCTAATACATGTCTTTATAAAAATGTACAAAAATACGTATAACAGTACGTATAAAAATACGCATAAAAGTACGTATGCGAATACGTATAAACACACCTGCAGAAATACGGTTAGAAATACGTATAATCTACGTATAATGTACGTACAATCAACCCTGCAAATACGGTTAGAAATACGTACAAAAATACACTCAACATTCATACATACATGCATCCTTACTCGCATACATACATACCCATAAATACAGAAATACACAGCGGAAGACTTAACATACTAAACTTATACCTTATACTATACATCTTAAATTATCCCAATCCTTAACTTATACTTAACCCTTCTTAAATTATATCATTAATAAATCTTAATCATATCTTATCATAATCTTATCTTAATCATATCATATCATAGTCTTATCTTGATCATATCATATCATAATCTTATCTTAATCGTATCATATCATGTCTTTCTTATCATATTAGATCATAACATATCTTATCATCACATCTTAGAAATCATCTTAAACTTCATCTTATGATTTCATCTTATCAAATCGTATGATCGTAATATAATATCTTTGTTGGACCGGTCACTAATAACTCGTTATGGATCTCGTGTTTCACCATAACTCCCTAGAACATGCCGGGAGGAGCTCGTGTACTCAATCCCGTAGCGGATCCCGTGTTTCACCACTAAGCCTAAGCTATGGCCATAACTTCCTGGTAGCGACTCGCAGATACGGTTACCAGACGACTACATGTTCTAAGGTCAAACTACTCGGGGGAACTCATGTGTTCGTCCCATAGGGTAGTGGTTCTGACTTAACCCACTAATGACTCGTGTATCATACAGGTGGGTGTCCATATTGTATCTTATATCTTCAATTAATTCAATCATCTCATATATTAGGATAATACTAGGTGACCGTAATAGGAAATGAAATGTTCGGAGTCCCAGGAAAGAGAGGTGCGGCACGTATATTGGCCACCTTAAATACCAAGTCTTTCCTAGCCAGAGACCGAAACATAACATGTATAGCTATTACTCTGTTTCCTTTCTTATCCCTAGTAGTATCTTATGCAACTTTAAATCTTATAATATACTATCATATACTTATAATCCTATCCTTTCGGATACTAACCTTAATATCATATACCAACTTGTAGATATTATTATTAATAATTGTAATAGCCGAATACTAATAGTAATAATAATAGTCATATTATCTATCCCTTCACTTTACAACTTATCCCTGATAATTATTTTGTCCGTAACTTTTATTATTAACTATTCCCTAAATTAATAAAAATCCAAAATTAACTAAAATTTGACTATTTCATATATCCCACACGGCAACATTAAAATAACAACAATAATTAACTATTTTCTTGAATTAATTTAATTAATCAATATAATTACAAAAATTACCAAAATAAGATAAAAATCATATTTTTCAACAACATTCATCAAGATGAACATAAAAATAATATTTTTAACTCTTCTTTTAATTTCTATACACTCGACAATTAGAAGATAATAACAAGATTTAATTTTTAATTCAAGATTAATCAATATAATTCAATACTATCAAGATTCATCATAAAAATCATATTTTTAGTTCCCTTTTAATGCTTAGGTCACTCGAAAATTCAATAATTAATAATAGCATATTTTAACAATTCAATTGCCCTATTTTATACAATCTGATTTTTAAAGAATTAAATTAAAAACGACCATCTAAAGATCTCTAAAAATCTGGAAATTTTTATGGGAGCTAAATATGGGTTCAAGGATTTACGTGCATAAATTTCGTCTAAAAATAACATCTTTTACTATTTTTAAGTGATTTTATAACTAACCAGTCAGATTAGGCTGAATTCGGTTTCAGAATTTTATGCCATATCAAACGATCTTTAAAAATTACGAAAATTTAACACAAGCTGTAAAACATTATCACTGACTTCCATATAAAATTTCGTAGCATTCCGAATTGATTAAGTACACTAATAAATTCGTAAACCTATTCTGGACAGTTTTACCGGTTTGAAAGATTAAATTTTTATAAATAATAAACGGACGAATTTTGCCACGAAATAAATCATGGTTAATAATCAAACAGTAAACCAGATACCATGAAAAATTCATCAAGAAATAACAAGATTTGATTGGTAAATAAATTCATACAAGATCATACATAAAATCAAGAATATACATAAAAATCAATCAAGAAATTCATGCTTCATGCTCGACATGTTCATATGAAAAAAATATTAAACTTCCTACAATTTTCATGCTTCAATTCCTAATTAACTATGTGTTTTTCTACCCATAGATTAAAGAGGAGAGCATAGTTACCTGGATTCGCTTAATTAATCCAAGGAAAAACAATGAAGGTTCGACTTTTTGAGGGGATAATAGGAGAGAAAAATGATCTTTAGAGTTTGGAGTTTTAAGTGCTTAAATGCATAATGGCAACACAAGGGACAAGAGTCCTATTTATAGAACAAGATGAAGTGTTGCAAATCCTAAAATAAGGGAAAGTGAGGGCTGGCCATGTGGACTAAGTATAGGGGCCAAGTCATGGGCTTGGTTGAAAAATACTTAAGCCTTCTTAATTGGTAATTAGCATAATTACCCAATTAAACTAGAAATACCCAATAGCCCAAAAAGGAGACTAAAAACCGGCCAAGGGTAGATAAAAGAACAAATTGGGTCCTTGGCCCAATTTGATGAAAAAGAATGGGCTAAAAAGTAAAACAGTCCAAAATTAAATGGGCCTTTTTGGACTTAGAATTAAGACATATCATTAATAACCGCGAAATTTTCTGGCCCAAAATTCCGGGTCGTTACAAATACATTAACTCTAAACTGTAGAAAGAGTAAGGAGGAAAAATCAAATTTAATCTTAGCCATTCATTTGTTGATCAAAGGGTTATGATTGTTTCTCACCCTTTTCACCTAAACTACATTTCTTATATGAGCCTACTTATCGTGAGAAATGTGAGAAGAGATAGATACATTAACTATGACCTAGAGGTACATTGACCACCAATTATAAGTACATTCACAATACACTATAAATACATTAAGTATATATATATATATAGAAGTAGGCTCATGTGAGAAATGTAGTTTGGGTGAGAAGGGTGAGAAGCAATTTCAACCCTTTGATCAACAAATGAATGACTAAGATTAAATTTGATTTTCCCTCCTTACTCCTTTAATTGTTTGGAGTCAATGTGAGAATGAATTCATAGCCCGGTGGTTAGGGTTTCAGAATTCCAGGCACGAGGTCCTGGGTTCGATTCTCACCGCACGCATTTGTAAGGATCCCTTATTACCCCCTTACAGATGCATGTGTTGGCTAAAATTGGGCCGGGTGACCTGCAGTAGGGTCCGGTTCCAAGGCCTAGTATCCCACACATTATCCTATAAAAAAAAAGTTTAGAGTCAATGTATTTGTGGTATAAAGTTAATGTATTTTTACTCAATGTATTTATAGGGTATGATGAATATGCCTATAGTTGGTGGTCAATGTACCTCTAGGTCATCGTTGATGTATTTTTTTCTTCTCAAGTTTCTCACGATAAAAAATTTCTCACTAGAACCTATATATTTATATATATCATGGTAAAATACATCAAATGATTAATTTAAAGACAATTTGGTGATGAATATATATGATGATGGTGATACTTTTTTTTATGTTTATTTACATCTTAGGCTCCGTTTGGTCGGGTCTAAAAAAAATTTCCAATGTAAAATGATTTTCAAAAAAAAAAAAATACAATGAAAAACACAATTACAAACACAAATTTCTCATCTTTTAAGTACCAAGTGAGAAAAATGATAGAATATAAGGAGACTGAAGAGTGTAAAAAGATAATTTTTCCTTCATTTTGAAAAAATATTGGTTTTTAATCATTTTGAGATATTTTACTCTTGGGGGAAATTATTTTACACTACTTTACAAACTAAACAATGTGAAATTAAAAATAGAGAAAAATAATTTACTGAAAAAATGTTTTAAGCTCTACTAAACATAGCCTAATACAAATTAGTGGCATAAATTAAAATGCCATTTTTTTAAGAAAGGTAATTATAGACTTAGGATTTCCTCCTCTCAAACAATAATTCTAATTTACCAATAGTAGATAAGAAGGTATGATTAAGGATCTATATCAATGTGAGTACGAATCCAGGCACCTTAATAATAATATAAGCTTTTATAATGCCTAATAGATTAATTAGGAAACAATACTTATGTGTTGTGGTTTAGAGAGTGAGGGTGTGTTCTTTTCGCCTTATTTTTTCCGATCTGATATGATAATATATGAAAATATAAACTTATATTATGAGATCTGATATGATCAAATCTGATATAAGTTGAAGAAAACACACCCCAAGTTCCACCCATATACAAGAAAAGCATGAGCAAACACCTTAATAATACAGTATTAATTAGCAAGCTTATTTTGTACAACAAATGAAAGCAGCATTCATATAGTAGTAATCAAAAGATTGAAAGATCAATTTAGTAACAAGAGAACAGTTCAATAGGTTACCATGTAGGCATTTACCAGGCCAAATGCTTTAAGTCAAACACCTTTTGACTTTATTAAAATTATTTTTTCATATCCTGTTTGGGTAATTATAAAAACATAATCAATCAAGGCCAATTATTATTATCTTCATCTTTATCTAAGGAAGCAGATAAATAGCTGAATATAAATCCATCGAGGTCACCATCGAGGACAGAATCAGGATCTGAAACCTCGTAACTGGTACGAAGATCCTTCACCATTCGGTAGGGCTGCAAAGAAATTAGGGTCGTTAAACTATGCTCAATGCCCGTAAATACCTCTACTTTATACCTTTGGGTTTTTTATTTTTATATCGGGAAAAAAGAAAAAATTGATTTTAAAAATCACACATTTTGATAGTCTACTCAAAATAATCCCACCTTTTACACTTATCTTCTTAAGATGTTCCATGTTACCCAAAAACCGGCCCATTTTAAAAAGATAATTTACCAGGTGGGATTATTTTAAGAAGATAAGTGTAAAACTCTAAAAGGGTGGGATTATTTCGACATTAATTAAAGGTGTAATTATTTTGAGCAGACTATCAAAAGGTGGGATTATTAGAATCAATTTTTCCAGAGAAAAAAAGGGAACAAATTTTTCTTACTTGAAGAACATAAGTTCGGATCTGGTTGCCCCAACTGATCTCCGTAAGTGATTCTGTATGCTGAGCATTCATTTGAGCCTGGCGGGCCATCTCAAGCTGATCTAAACGAGATTGCAGAACTTGCATAGCTGAAGCTTTGTTTTGATGCTGTGACCTGTTATGTTAACAAAATGTGAAATTTAAGTAGACACCTTTCTTTAATAATAATAATAGGCCTTGTTCTTTTGGACTTAATTTCTGAAATTTCAGTTCAGTTTAGTTCAGACAAATTCAGTTCATTCGTTTTAGATCCTACTGAGTATAGATTTTAACTCAATTCAGTTCAGATTAATTCGGTCCAAAAAAGAGTATGGTCATAGTATTTGCCTATATTACAAAATAATTCAAATGATTTCAACAAGATTTAAGGTTGAGACTAGGGCAAAATCTACTTTTTAAAAGCTAATATGTAAATTACAAAGAAAGAAAAATCTATGTTTCAATGAGATTACAAGCAAAGATGAGAATGCACATACCTTTCATTTTGACAAGTAGCGGTAATCCCAGTAGGAATATGTGTTATTCTCACAGCACTGTCTGTGGTATTAACAGACTGGCCACCAGCTCCCCCGGCACGAAATCGATCGATTCGAAGATCCGACTCTTTAATATTCACACGTGTGGATACATCTTTGAGGATTGGAATGACTGCAACAGCAGAAAATGATGTATGTCGGCGCTTTGCACTATCAAATGGTGAAAGGCGGACCAATCTGTGTACCCCTATTTCGGCTTTTGCATATCCATATGCATATTCCCCGTCTATTTTAATTGTTGCCCGCTAAAATTCAAGCAAAACTCAATGTAAGAATAAAAAAACAACCATGATAAACGTCTGCTGAATATAAATTGTAATGACAGCATATTATTCCAGATTCAATGAAAACGCAACTCTTATCCATGAATAAGCCAATAAGGCTCTGTTTACTTGGGTGTAAAATATTTTCAATGTAAAATGATTTTCATGTAAAATAATCTACAATCAAAAACACAATCACAAAATAAGCTTTTCATTGTTTACTACCATAGTACCATGTAAGAAAATTGATGGAAAATAAGAAAATGAAAGGGAAAATAAAGAGGTCAATTAAAGAAAAGGAATGAAAATGGGGAAAATGGTTTTCCATCACCGTAAGATATTTTTTAATCCTATGGAAAATGATTTTACACTCCTTCACAAAGGAAACAATATCAAATTAAAAATAGAGAAAAATAGTTTTACTGGAAAATGTTTTACGTCCTAGTAAATGGAGCCTAAGGTTGCACTGAGAGTCTGAGACAAATATGGGATCAAAAACAGGTACGGGGACGGAAAACGATAAAATTACTTATAAAACAATAACAGATAATGGGTTCAAATTGTTAAACAACACAATTAGCTATCAGGTTTGCGCTTGGGGACTTCTAATTTAAGGGGCTTTAAATCAAGGCTTGGGAACTTCCACTTTTCATTAAGTTTCATCCCAGCCGTCCCCGAAACATCCCCAAACTAAACCCAGCTGTCCCTGAATACACGGCGAATATGTGCCATTCCCGTCCACAGGACGGTTACCTGCCCAAAACAGGAGACCCCATGCTTCATAGCTTATGTTTAAATCTATTTATTTTCAAATTAGTTTTATATCACAACACAAGTGAAATAAAACTTTAGCCCAAGCTGTGCATCATTTTTGCCTAATTCATGAAGAAAGCTGGGGTAAAAAAATGCAAACCTTGATCCCTGCAATATCACCAGCCACTTCATCAACAACACTAACTTGATATCCACGTCGTTGAGCCCATGATTTGTACATTTCCATGACCATGGAAGCCCAGTCATTACTCTCTGTGCCACCAGCTCCAGCCTGAACCTATAACAGTTATTGAATATTTAATCTTGTTATGAATTGATGACATAAGCAAGCAATGCGATTGCGAACACCAATCTCACCATCTAGCATACAGTTGGGAAACAGAAAACTTGTAGGGAACAGATAATACGTTATCAAAATGAATAAAGATTACGTAAGAATCAAGTTCAAAACTTTGTGATTAATGCAGCATTACACTTTGGTTATCACTTGTAGGGAAAAGATAATACGCTATCACTTTGGTTACTAATCTTTGCTACATTACACTCAAGGTGTATATGGGTCTCACACATGGATCCAAATTATAAAAACAATTTAGAATTATTAGAATCTGCCAGTTTTTCTACTCCAGGATAATCTTCAAGTACAATACAATCCGACAAGGAATAATTTTTTTTTTAATATGATAAAAAAGATGGTATACAAAACTAGGTAATCCTTCTAACCAGGGTAGTACCTAATCTATCCTCCGAGTATAGTATAAAACTGAGAAGTGTGATTATATTGAATACATAGACAAAGAGTAATTTAAGAAGTTAAAAAGATGCTTTAATACCCAGTAGCAACAAAAAATTTAACCTCAACTGAGCAGCTATACATAGGTAACAACTAACAGCTATCAGAAAAGTTGATTTAGTTTGCTGGCTCCCTTATTTGTTTACAATTGATATAGCAAAAATCAAACGTGTGACTCTTGTGCCCAACATTTCGTAAGTTGCCAATTGTTCAGAGAAAATAATCCTAAAATGTACTAATTTTAGAAGCAAAGTAATCACAAATACATAATGAACATTAACAATCAAAGGTAGTAATAAATTGAGTAAATAAAATTTGCCCTCTTGACACACGGACACAACAATTAAATGATAAGATGAATTCCCATAAAAGCAATTCCTCATAGCTTATCATCTAACAGATACTGACCTCAATAAAACAAGAAGCAGAATCATGTTCTCCAGATAACATAGCTTCAAGTTCTTTCTCTTTTGAGTCTTTTCTCATTGTAAGCAAGGCTTTCATTGTTTCCTACCGACAAAAATAAAGTAAAAATAAATAAATAAAATATGCAATTTTAGATCTCATGAACCCAATTTAGAGAAAATATGTCCATAAGGAAGGCCAAAGAACAAACAACAAAACTACTTCATGTAAGCAACAAAAAGAATAATACAAAATCTTAGAACGATAGTAAAGCTAGAAGTCCTTGGAATTTCACTGAGCAGCAGGGCACTCGACTAATTGAAAGGAAAACCAGATAAACTTCTTCACACAAGATTGAGAATTAAAAACAGTAATAGAAACGTCTACCCAGCAAACCACACATCAAAAGGCAGACTGAAATCTGCTTTTGTAAAAACCGTATCTTAGTATTGAAATTCTGCTTAATCAATAATCATACATCATTCCTTACGTCTAATTACCTTTTGTTATCCACGTTGTCGTATTTTGAATGTGTAGTTAAAAAATTCTGATAGAATGGAGTTTGAGCTTTAAAAAAACATTTGTTAAGATTCGGATAAAATTGCCTTTTGAGTTTTGAGTCATAGAATTTTGGTCAAGCCTGCTCTCCCAACTTAGTTTGAGAATGAGTTTTGGGTTAGGGAATTAGGCTGATAGTTTCAATTTTAATAGGTATAACAACTACTGTTTCATGCTGAGCAAATATGTTTATCTTCCCAGGTTATCCAAATAGCAATTTCACCAAATAGCTTCTGCCTTAGCTTTGACCAATTTAGATTATTTCTATTAGCATCAACATATACATAATGCTAAATTGCATTAAACTGCACTCTATAATATAATGCTAAATCATCCATCAGTACAATTCTAAAGTTTTTAGGCCCTCAGATGTCAACTGTAACTCTTAAGAGCTTAGTTTTAAAAGGCGCGCCTAGGCGCAAGGCGCTAGCATTTGGGCTTTTTTTAGGCGAGGCGCAAGGACCCCTTGGAGGCGCTGGAAAGGCGCGCCTTTTTGCGCCTTTTGGGGAGGCGCAAGGCGCAAGAAAGGCGCACCTTTTGGGGGTAAGGCGCACATCAAGCTTTTTTAAAATACAAATAGGTTTTATTAGGTCATGTGAAGCATTTAAATAAAAATAAAAATAAAAAGAAGAGAGAAGTATAAGAAAAGGATCCACATTTTGAAAGGAGAGAAGAAGTAGAGAAGCAAACCCTAAGTCCCTACTTGCTGCTACCATCATCACCCAACCCACTGCCGAGGCTACCATCATCACTGCCAGTCACCGAAAAGTTTCTCTCTCTTTTTTTTCTTTTTTCTTTTCTTCCTCTTCTCCTGTCTTCGTCTCTTTGAAATTGCTCTAATTTTTTTTCCTTCTATTTTGCTTTCTACTCTTCTTCTGCCTTCTACCTGTTGTTCTATGGGTTAAATGATGACGATGATGACGAAGTGGAGGACATTGGTGGAGATGAAGATTACTTGGGAGATGAGGATGACAATGAGTATAGTTATGGTGACGACTGATGAGTATGATTTGGATTAGGATTGTTCTAGTACTTTAGGCAAAAAAAATGAGCTTGGAGAACCAAATTTGCTCATATCATGTTTTAGTCTTTTGTCGCCTTTTTAAATATGAATTATACTTTGTTATATCATTTATGCATTTATAATGAGTATAATGTTATTTTGAGCACAATATATGATCTAATTTTCAAAAATGAAAGTTTGAGAAAATTTAGTGCGCCTCACCACCTAAAGCGCGCGCCTTCGCCTTGTGCCTTGCACCTAGGCTCCAGGGACATCGTGCGCCTCAGTGCGCCTTGCGCCTTTTAAAACTAAGCTTAAGAGGCTACTATCATCCTATGCTGGCAAAGGAATGCAGAAATGGAAAGGATGTGGTTTCAAATTTCATGTAACATAGATTCTATAGAACAAGCAAATTAAGCATCACAGAGTCACGGTAAACAAAGTACCAAAGCCAACGTGGGAACTCCATATTGAGGATATGCATCGTTACAATCCTGTATATAACATCCGTGATATAACCATGAAGCAAAAACTTACGGTTTCTCATTTATTTGCTTGGAAAAATTAAACCTTTCTTTCATTAGAAATCTATGAAGCAAGCCAATATATGCATAATCCAACCTTAAACTCCAAGATGATTAAAAATCCATGGCCAATAACATATTAAAGTGTCAATTATAAACCTTGAAGTGACCCGCAATTGACAATTAATGCAATTTACAGTGAGCCACCATGCAAAAACAACGTATTTTGAAGTATATCCTTCACATTCTCAATGATAAAAAAGGTATATAGAAGTAAACTAAATATCATGTTGCGCATAATTGAGCATATTCATTTGTATTGAACCAAAATAATCCTTTAAGATTGCTTGGAAAATTAGAAGCTCAATGAAAACTACCAGATTTATTAAAATATTGACTGCTCATTAAACAAAAAAGGGTCTTCATATAAATTCAATAAAAAGATATGAGAACATGCCTAGAAGAAGTGAAGCGCACCGATTCCAACTCTGAGTCATTCTCTTCACGAGCAAGCTTCAGCATATCAATATGATCAACCAACTGCTGCTCAAACTCCATTACTTCCTTCACTTTACTCATGATCGAACCATACTCACGACTTATCTTTCCAGCATGAACAGGGTCATCCCACAGATTCGGTTTATTCAGCTCAGATGATATCAAGTCCAAACGCACCAGCAATTTTTTCCACTACCACAATCAACAACAGAAGGGACATCATATAAAACTACTCAAACTGGATTTCATATAATTTTATAAAAGGAAAAATTGACACCAATAGACCGATCTATTAACGATATTAGTTTGGACTGACATGAGCATTGCAGAAATGGGTCTTGCAAACTGTTAACCTTGTTTTCCAAATTATAATCAACATGACAAAGCAAACTTATTGGCTTTACTTGCCAAATAAGATTAATTGGGAAAAAAAAAAAAAATTAACCAATTTATTATTCAAAGAAACAAAAATCAGTGAAATTCTTTGAAGGTTCAAGTTCCTTCCACAAAAATTGGACTTCAATATAATTTCGTTCCTACGTCGCTACCCCAAAAAAAGGATATATCTTCCACATAAAAATTCAAGCTTTCGTCTTTGTTTCAAAACTTGTCACAAAATTGCAAGTTCAAAGAACACCCATAAAAATTTCTGGACATTTTATCAAACACAAACTATAAAGACTCATAAAAACACATACTTATTACATATATACAAAGAAATATGCATAAAATCAAAGTATATATTTACCTTCAAACGCTTTTTAATAAGATGTAAAGACTGAGCAACAGCAGAAGCATGACTTTTCCAATCATTTTCACTCTCATCAAGTATTGACCATCGATTGGAAATAATTCCTTCCACTGTTAGTCCATCAGAAGTTGAAGGTTCAGCAGCTAAAGAACCAAAAAATCGAACCCCAGTTGACAATACCCTTCCTTGATTATACCCTGTTAGAAATTTCACATTATTATGCAAATTAATTGGATACCCAGAATAAATCAGCGAGGAAATCACATTCCCAAAACAAAAAATCGAATCTTGGAAGCTGGAATGCCATGTTTTAGAATGGTTTGTTAGGAAATTGCTGGTGATTTGGGATTGAAATGATGAAGAGAACAACAAAGCGCTGAGTTTGGGATTGTGATGAAGAATTAAAGATGGTAATTTTGATCTTCGTACAAGGGAATATAGCATCTTCTCTCCTGTCCTGTCCTGTCCTGTGTGAGAGAACGTAAGAAGGAATTGCAGGGTTTTTGAGACTTTGAGATGGGGTTTTACCGTTTTATCACTTTTATGAAGGGTTTAAAGCCAGAGCTACCCTCAAGGCCTCAATACAAATGTGAATTCATGTATTGGGAATTTTGGCGATACGACGTCGCATATCGCATCATATTCTATGTTTTGCAATCTGTCAACACTGTTAGGGTATGTTTGACCCGTTTGAAATTTTTTAATTTGGACTTAAATTTTCTGAGCTAATATGATTTTATTTACTTTTTTCTGATCTAACATGTATTGGGAACTAAATTCACCAATTAAATTTTTTCAATGAACATTAGGTCAATTTGAATAAACATTATTATTTTTTTGATAGAAGAATAAACATTATTAAAAATTAATTAACTTATATCAACATTAATTTTATGTGAATGAACCAAATGACCAATGTAAAAGATGAACATTATGAATGATGTTAATGCTTCAATGAACAATTCGTAAAAGATGTAACTTATATATACAATATTATTAAACCCGGCCCGAATTATCTGATCAATAATGTATGTAATCGTGATTATTATATCTTTTAAATCTATCTATTTAAAACTCAAATCCCACATACTCAAAACTAAAATCTTGAATTAGAATCAATCCAACCTCGTACGGCTATACCTGACCTAAATGACCCGATTGCCACCAATACTCCTAGTCCTAGACCACTAGACCCTAGGCTCATAGTCCTGCACTCCTGCCCTTTCCTCCTCTCTAATTCTCAATAGAAAATTCGGCCTCCGACCATTTTCAGTCCCATGGCTCACCCTCCCTCATTTTTAATAATTATAATAATAATAATACACCCCATTTTTTATATAAAAAGATTAGTAGAGATATAAAAAAAAATTATTATTATAATAATAATACACCCCATTTTTTATATCTCCTCATTTGTGTTTTCATCAATACCTATAAACTAATAGAGTAATAGAAAAAATGAAAAATCATAAATAAGTTGTGCAAAAAAGTAAGAGAAAGAATATGATAAAGTAACTTGGGAAAAAATATACTACGTATTAATAAATATAAAAAATAAAATTTTACTATAGTTAGATAATGTAGGAAGTTAGCAAATTAAAATAAAAACAATCCAAAAAAGGAAATTGTGCAAATTAAATAAAGACAAAATGAGTAATTTGAAATTAAAAAAAATAATTTTTTTATGAAAATGTTTGTCAATTATTATGTCAAAGTTTTTTTTGTTATTATTATTTAAGTTGAAAAAGATATGTAGAGATTTTATTTATTTATTAGGGTATTAATTATAGTATTAAACATAGAGAGAGGGAGAAAAGTTAGAATACGAGGGGAAAAAAAAAAGTGGGAGGAAAATAGTGGTTAGAGTTTTAGTGCTCCCTCCGTAACTAAAAACTTTCATCAATTGTCCTTTTCACGGACTCCAATGCGTTTTTTGTTAGGTAGTTAATTGTATAGAAGAGGGAGAATTAATTAGAAAAAGAAATAATGGGACCACAAAAAAATTGGAGGGAAAAAGGAAAAAAAGCAAAAATAAAAAAATCAGAATTGTAGTGGGTCCCAGAGACTCCACGTGATTCTACAAAATCACTCACCAAAAATTTGGAAACCCAAACTTTCCCACCAAAAGCATTAACTGAATTTTTTTTTAAATTTCCCACCAACATTTGGGAGCCAATTTTACACACTACCAACAACACTATATAAACATCAATGAGGGGAATGCATTCCTCCCTCATTCATTACAGCAAAAAAAATCAGGAGGCGTTTGGTTGCGGGTTTCAATCAAAGGGAATGGGAATCAACTGCCTCCATTCCCTTTGATTGTGTTTGTTATCCCACGTTTGTCATTCCCATTCCCCTCCCCATTCCCCCATTCTAACACTTTTGCAAACCCTAACCTCCCTTCTCTTTACCATTCCCTTTCCCCACTTCCCACCCAACTACCACCACACCCACCCATCACCCCACCCAGCCACCACCCAGCCACCAACGCCACACCCCAGCCACCCACGCCACCACCCAGCCATCCACGCCACACCCCAGCCACCACGAAACCCTAACTACCAAATAACCCAGTTAGCCACCACGACACCCCCCAGCCACCCTCCCCCAACCCTCACCGGCGCCGAAGACCTTCCCCCACCCTCGCCCAAGCCCCACGCCCTCCCACAAACCCCAAAAAACCCACCCATTAACCCTAAACCCACGAAACCCTAGATTTTGAAATTGAGTATTTAGACTTCGTGGAGGGTTGTTGGGGGTTATAAGGGGGCGGTGAAGGTACTAGGTTGGGCAGCGAAGGGTGGCGAACAAGTTAAGGGTGGTTTCGGGGGGGTGAAGGTGGTGGTGGTGGATTTAGGTTTTTTTTTGTTTAGGGTTTTGTGGTGGCTGGAGTGTGGCGTGGGTGGCTGGGTGGTGGCGTGGGTGGCTGGGTGAGTGGCTGGGGTGTGGAGTGGGTGGCTGGGTGGTGGTGTGGGTGGCTGGGTGGTTCCGGTGGTGGTGGTCGTGGGTTGGGGTGATGTGGTGGTGGTGTGGTATAGTGGTGTTCATTCCTTTTTCTTTTAACAAACAACTAATTAAATCTAACACTTTTACATTTTATTCTCCCTCATTCCCATTCCTAAAGTGATTCTCTTTCCCCTTTGACAACCAAACACACCCCAGGAGTTCTCTCCTCCATTAGAAGAACACTTCAGGTAAGCAAAAAAAATAATGTTTTATCATAGCACACACTACACTTAGTTTAGTTTAATTACAGCAGTTTTTTTAGTTAATCACAGCACACACTGCACTGATTTCATCTTCCAAAAACAAAAACCAAAATGGAAGATGAAGAGTTAGATGGATTCTATGATGTTGACCGGTTGTTGATGGAGGAAGGACTCATTGTATCTTCAGTTCTTCCTTCTGAAACATGGGAACACAACTTAGTTAGGCAAGAAATAAAAGATTTAATAGAAAGTTAAAGACTTAAGGTTGTGTACCATATGTTGGGGGTGAAACAAGGTGGGAGATTGCTATGGGGGGTTCAAACAGAGCTTGCCAAAGAAATAGGATGTCACAAGAGCACAATTTCTAAACTTTTTAAGAGGGTAGAGAAACAACAATTAAGGGGGGGAAGCCATAGATGTCAGCAATAGGAAAAAAGGCAATTCAGGTAGAAAATCATTTTACACAAACAGTGAGGAGTGGTTACAGTCAGCTTCACTCCATAAGAGGGGAACTTACAGAGCTTATGTTGCTGCCCTTGGGTGTTCACATATGCATATTTTCAGACTACTCAAAAAAGGCCTACTTAGAGCACACACAAGTCCTAACCACCCTAGTGTTAGTGACAAAAACAAAGTGGACAGACTGAAATGGGTTCTGCAACACATCCAACCAGCAACAACAAATGAAAAGGCAAAATTTGCAACATGAACAACATTGTGCATATAGATGAGAAGTGGTTCTACTTGAATCCAACCACAAGAAGGTTCTACCTCCTGCCTAGAGAGATTGACCCCTATAGGACATCTAAGTCTAAAAACTATAGCATCAAGGCAATGTTCATGGGGGTCACTTGTAGGCCACTGTATAATGATGAAGGTGAGCTGCTATTTGATGGGAAGATAGGGATATTTCCCTTTGTCACTCAAGAAAGGGCTAGAAAAAGAAGCAAGAACAGGCCAGCAGGTACCTTAGAGACAAAGAGCATCACAAATGTAAATCAACAAGTGACAAGGGAAATGCTAATCAACAAAGTCATCCCAACAATTAAAGCAAAGTGGCCAACATTCATGTCAAAGGACATAACCATACAACAAGATAATGCTAGGCCACATATCAAGGATACTGACCCAGAATTCAGAGCAGCAGCAACCTCACATGGATTTAATATTCATCTAATCAATCAACCCCCTCAATCACCTGATTTTAACATCTTGGATCTTAGCTTATTGAGAGCACTTCAAAGCTTACAGTACCAATCTTTTCCTCAAAACATTGATGAATTTATTGGCAGGGTTTATGAAGCTTATGAAGAATTCAGTCCTACTCTAATCAAGTATGCATGGATCACAATTGCAGTTGGTTATGGTAGAGGCACTGAAAGTAAAAGGAGGAAATAATTACAAGCTCCCTCATATAGGGAAGAAAAGAATGGAAAGGTTGGGTCTACTGCCAGAAATCATAGAAGTAGAGCAACACATAATAGATGAAGCAGTGGCCCACCTTAATGAGATTTCTGCTACAGAAGAACAGGACAACACAGGTTCTGAAATAGATACAGGGGGGACTGTTTATGATCAGCAGTATATAGATGCATATTTTCATGCTAAGGAACAGTTCAATGCCTACTTGGATGCAAGCAATGTAATGGATACTGATGAAGAATAAGAATGTGAAGCTAGGATGGAGTAAGTGTGTCATTCAATGACCCTAACATTCAATTTTTTGGGACTTCCTCAAGTAACCAAACTCACCAAATTGTAAGCAACTTTTTGTATAGAATAGGTGGCCTTGAAAGGTTTGGTTACTTGAACACTAGTGTTTTTTTTTTTTTTGTATACTAAGGCAGTCAAACTACTAATGGATGTAAATATACTTTTGGTTCCTAATCAATGAAAAAAATGTTAAAGTTAGGACTTTACATGTGCTCTATATTTACCTTATTTACTGTTATATCCATCAGGGTATTAGTCATAACATATTATTCTGGATTGTGAGGCTACTACAATAGTCATCATATGATGGACTAGAGCAACTAAACACAAACCAAATACCATGTGAGATTGAGTCCCTTCATCATCTGGATAACTAAATATGTAACACATATGGGACTCATGACACAACAACAATGGGCAACACACAACACACTGATTTAAGAAAAACATCCCTACCAAAGATCATTGGGATGGTCAAATGAATTTTTTCACCTTTTTTCAAAAAACAAATTTTTAACAACATCACTCATCATGATAGGCTTCCCCCTATTGGTGAAAGTTTTTTTGTTACGAAGGGAGTAATATAAGTATTGGGACTCAATTAGGGAATGAGGGACTCAATCAATAAGTATGTATTGGACTCAATCAATAACCACTTCCCATTTCCATGGACAACCATATGAAATGACAACAACAACCACTTCCAACAGCATCCGACATAAGCTAAGCACAACAATAACATAACCACTAGCAGGAAACAAAAGCCAAGCACAACAGGAACATAATCACCACCAGGAAACAAAAGCCAAGCCAAGCAGCAACATAACCAGCAGCAAGAAAGAAAAGTCAAGCACAGCAGGAACATGACCACCAGCAGGAAACAAAAGCCAAGCACAACAGGAACATGACCACCATCAGGAAACAAAAGCCAAGCCAAGAAGAAGACCAAACAACATCCAAGCACAGCCAGCCATAACAGAAAACAAGACAAAACAAAAAACAACAAAATGAATATCAGTAGCCAATTCGAAAAAAAAACTAAGAACACAAACAATAAATTGAGATAAATTCTTACATTAAAATCCCAGAATATTAATAACACACTATTAATAATGAACCCAAAAAATATCATTTTTATTCAGTACAAAAGCATCCAAATTATTAGCATATTCAAAAATAAATAAAAACACATAAACACACATTAAATAAAATTTCTGTAAATCATTAAAAAAAATCATACGAAAATCATATAAGATCAAATAAATTCAAATGAAAATCACTAAAAAAAATCATGTGAAAATCATTTCAAAAAAGGAAAGAATGATTATTAAATAAAGTTAAAAAAACACAACTTAAATTTTAAAAAAAAAAAACAAACCTAAAAAACACCAAACCTACGACCAAAACCTACGACCAAAACACAATAAATCAGAAAAAAAAACCCTAAATTTAAACAATAAACACTCACTCAGAACAAAAAATCATAAGACAAAAAAAAAACCCTAAAAACTTAACAAAATCAACAGATTGCACACATATACCCTAAAAATGATACAAATACACAAATAATTTATCCAAATTTAAAAGCAAACATTTAGCAAAGAAAAAATTAAATATGAGAATCAATACTTAGCTACATAACAGACCGGATCTCATAAATTGGTTAGTATGTCCTTCTCCTCCTCAGACATTCGCACAAGATAGTGAAAGAGCCGTTTGTTGATTATCTGTACCTCACCATCCAACATATCCTCACCCTTCACATCAACAACTTCCTCCTTCACCTTCACCGTCTGAACATCCTTCTTCACCTTCTCTTCCTCAACCTTCTCATCAACCTTCAACTTCTCCTCCTCGTCTGGATCGTGGATTTTAACCCCTTTCACTCGTTCTCGCCTCAAAAAGGCTGATTTTCCTAATTTGGGTCGAATAGGACTCATTTTTTCCTTACCCTTCCACGAACCTGACTTCGCCATAGCCGTCCTTCTTAAAATTGCATATTTACCTTCGAGGGACTCAGGGGAAGCCAATCCACACACAATAACCCTATGGGACTCTTTGGGCATTTCCTTCTTTGGGTTCAACTGTGACGACCCGACTCGCTTAAATCGGCACGGAAGAAACCGACGAGTCGAATAGTCATAACTAATAACTCAGATACTTAAGAATTAAAAACTAATACCTCAAATATTATTATTATAATTCCAAAAGTACAAATACCCACAAGTTTGTACAATACTAAACCAAAAGTCAAACTACAAAGTCTAATATACTATAAACTCCAAACACATGTCAGAGTTCAAACAAATGTATACAAGTCCACACTATAGTCTAATACTATCCAAAATCAACAAACAATGAAAATACAACCATAATAAAATATCGACGCTCGAACAGCCCAAAACTAAGCAAGAGCCTCGTCATCAGAATTACCTGGAAAATAAACAACAGTCCACCATCAGTGGCAAGTAACATAACTGACTCACCCTAATGGGAATACACATGAACATAGCACAAATCAAATAACCAACTCAACAATGAAACATGCGAAATCATCCAATAACAAACTCGACTCATACAAACTTATCCAACTATCTTTGGCGCAATCATTCATAGACTAGACCGGACTATGCTCGTACGAACGCATCTTACGTATTCGAACTTTCTACTATGTTAGGAAATGAGAATCTTACTCCCAAGTCCCGTGAAACCAATCTTACTGGAAATCCACATCCGAAGACAACATAGTAAGACTCCAACTATCCCAATACCGCGGATGGAATAGGGGCAACGTCTTAACCCAAAAACATAGAATCTTACTCTAAGTTTTAGGCGTCTAGCTACGAAATCAAGCTAAGTTATTAATTAAATCTTTAAATCTTAATCGTCTTAATCATAACATAATTAATTTCAAGAATTGCCTTTGCGCCTTGATTCTCAAAAATAATCAGTTAAATCACGAAGTTATTCTCAAGAATTGCCTTTACGCCTTAATCTTGAGTGTAACCAACAATAATCAACATTCTTAATCCATTCTTTAACTTTCGTTAACATTATCATCAACTTTCTTTAACAACTTAATTATTTCCTTTAACTTTCAAGACTCGTCAAAGAACTCATCAAGATTCATAAAGAACTCATCAAAATTCATAAAGAACTCATCAAGAATTAAACCCATAATAATCATCATATTACACGCATAAAGCAACACTTTTAAACAACAATTTTATCAACTTTCAATCATCCAACTTTCACCAAAGTTGAACACGTTTTTCATAAAACTTAATAATAAACTTTAATCATGAAATCATCATTTTGTAATATTAAAATCATCATCAAATCATCTCAAAATCAGATTATACTCCATACATAAAAACATGACTAAACTTCAACAAATCAACCATACATGCATTTAATCTATACTATAATCATAGTATACCAATTAAGTTGAGAAAGTATGTTACCTTATTGAAGATACACACACAAAAACAACACAAAAAGCTGCCCGGAAAGTCGAGCCACACGAACACACAAACACGACAATCACGGCACGGCCACGGCAACACCACACGAACACGGCTCTGCCACGGCAACCACCACGCACGGCTGCTGCTGCACGACTGTTATGCACGGCCACCACCACGGACTACTTTGATCAACACGGTCCACCACACGAACCCACTCGAACCACACGGCTCCCACACGAACACGATCAAACCAAACCCGAACCAACGATCTTGATTGAAGCAATTGGGTTTAGATTGTGTTTAGGATACTTAAAGATCAATAGGATATGAATCTTTAAGTTTTGGGTTAAGAAATTGATGAACAAATTGATGGAACCAAAGTGCCAAAAATGGCGTGGGGTTTAGGAGCAAATGATAGGGAGTTTTGTGTTTAAACTTTTGATGACAAGTGCATAAAATGGCAAGGATGGAAAAAATGAGCAAAAGCCTTACTAACTCCTCTATATATAGAGTTAGTTAAGGTGTGAACATGAGGCAAGTGGCAAAATTTGCCACCAAATACTAGGGCCAACCGGCCAAGCAAGAGAAAAGGGCCAAATTTGGGCTTTCGTGATCAATTGGGCTAATTTACAAAAACCGCATGATTAAACTTGCTTAAATCGATTTAGCCCAAAATATTAAATAATTAATTAGAAAATTAAATAATAAAATTCTAATTAATTAAATAATAATAACTGCAAATAAAATAATTCGAATTAAATCGGAATTATTCACACATAAAATAAAATAAATAGTTCAAAAACAATTTTGAACTATTCATAACATCACATAAATACACATAAGTCATGACAGAAATATCATGAAAATCAGGGTTGTTACATCAACTTCTCCTCTGCTTTGATGAACTGCTTAATCACCTTTTCGAAAGCAACTACTCCTTTGGGACCCATTAAAGCATGATGCGAACCCTTCTGATAAACTCGGGTGAAATGCGAAGTATACCCAGATCCGAGTAGATCTAAGGCCACTTGAAGGACAACCTTAATTTCTGGCTCATCTTCAACCTCTACTGCGTGTTCAAGAGGGCTAATGTCAATCATGATTAAGCAACTCAAATTTTAGGGTTTGTGAAGCAGAGAAGGGCGAACAATGAAGGACGAAAAGAAGAGAGGAAGATGAGGGTTTATGGAAGAGTGAAGGACGAACAGAGATGGACGAAGAGTGAATAGACGAAAGGAGAACGGAGAATTAGGGTTGATGAAGGAAGTGAAGAGAAGAGAGAACGACGGAGAGAGGAGAGAGAAGAGAGAGAACAAATATGGATGCCATAGATGAAGAGGCATAATTTGAAGGGAAGAACAAAAAATTAGGGTTTTGTGATGAATCCTCAGAAAATGATGAAGCAGTTGGGGAAAATGAATGAGGGGAATATGAAAGGGTGGTTGGGGATTTATGATAAATCAGTGTTGTGTAATTGTAAGAATTGAATGGGTGGTTGGGAATTTGGTGGGAATCATTAGTGAGTGTAAGTAATGTGTTAATATATGATGGTAGGTGTTTAATTTAAAATGAAGTTTAATGTTGTTAAGTAATGGCAAAGTTGTAAATAAGTGGAACTTTTTTTTTTACCAAAATAGGAAAGAAATAAAATTGGTGAAAGTTTTTTGTTACACTCATATTCGGCAAATGGTGAAAGTTTTATGTTACGGAGGGAGTAGTATAGAATAGAATACATGTAAAAAAAAATTGTGAACACGTATTGGGAACTAAATTTACCAATTAATTTTTTTAATGAATATAAGTTTAATTTGAATAAACATTATTAAAAATTGAACATTAATTTTATGTGAATAAACATTAGTTTAACGTGAATGAACAAAATGACCAATGTTAAAGATGAATGGACAAGATGAACATTATGAATGATTTTAATGCTTCAATGAACAATTCGTAAAAGATGTACCTTCGAATTCATTTTTAAATGAACTATTAAAAATTCATTTTTAAATATGTACCCGATATATGTGACATTATTAAACCTGTCCCGAATTATCCAATCAATAATAATATATTTAATCATGATTATTATATCTTTTAAATCTATGTGTTTAAAACTCAATCCAACAGAATCGAAACTAAAATCTTGAATTAGAATCAATCCGAGCCGTACCCGACCTAAACGACCCGATTGGCACCAATTAGGCTCAGAGTCCTTCCCTTTTTTCAATCTTTCATCCCCTCTCATTCTCAATAGAAAATTCGGTCTCGGGCTATTTTCAGTCCCATGCTCACCCTCCCTCGCCGCTACACGCTGCTCCCCATCAAAGTTTCGTTGCTCAAATTCTCAACTTTCTTTCTCAATTCTCAATCAACCCCACAAAATTCAATGTCATCCGAAACCCCAGAACAATCAGATTCAATTTCAATGGAGGAAACTCATTTATTGCCTAATAACCCAAAATCTTCACCCTTGTCTTCTTCATACCCAACTCCATTGTCCCCACCATTGCCTCTAATTTCCAAGGAAATTGAGCTTAACAGAGCCATGAATGCATCTTCAAGGTCTGACCTTTTCTCTCTATCTAGGGATCATGTTATCTTTGAAGATCAATGGTTGTTGGTTGTCAATAAACCATCTGGGATTTACTGTGAGAGTGTCCTGTCTTCTGTCCCTCAACTTCTCCAGCAATCCTCTGGTATGGAAATTTTGCTCTGATATTATGTTTTCATTTCAGTGATGATATAAAGTAGAGTATGTAACGATAAATTGTTTGAAGTTTCTGTTTACTTAATGTTTTTCTGCATTATTTATAACTATAATCCAGGGCATGTTTGATTGGTTTGTATATTGTTTAATCCTCTTTGAGTCATTGTTATTTGTTATGTAGCAAGGTACTTCAATAACTTCATTTGTGACACCGATATTTTTGTTAATGTTTGCCTTGCAGCTATTGTGATCTAATTTTTAAATTTGCTATATTTAGTACCCGTACTCATATGTGTCCCCATCACTGGCTCGGTGCAACCTTGGGTATTTTGCCCGTCAGCTTGTGTGATAGATAGGATTTGGAAGAAAAAGAAAGGAATTGTAGGGTTAGTTTTCCGTATTTGGTTAAACATTAAAATTAAAATTTGTAGGGAAAGGTTCAATGCCTTTCGTTACAGTTTATTGTAGGTGATCTTATCTTGTTCAATGCCTTTCGTTACAGTTTTATCTGTGTTTATCATAGCATGTTTGACAATGGAATGAATTTGGTAAAAGAAGGCTGAAACTAGGAAGGTTCATCTGTTTTCATATTGATGTGTATAACATGTAGCAAGGAAATGAACTAAGTATTAGGCCCTGTTATGTTCTTTTAGACTTAACTAGAGTGAACCGGTGCCAAAGCACCGGATATATTTATATAATTTAGGATTATTCCCATTAGTATACCTGAGAATTTGCGTATTCCCAGTGGTATACTTGAGTTTTAAAAAATCCCAGTGGTATACCCACATTTTTAATGGAATTCAATAACCACTTTTAAAGGTTGTTTTAGTACATTTACAACTATAAAATCGGTTTTTTTTTTTAGTCAACAGTGGTTACCCGAAAAAACTAACTATAGTTAACCTAAGTATGTTTGTGGTCGAATTAGTGGTATTTAATGGCCTGAAACAGCCTTTAAAAGTGGTTATTGAATTTCATTATTTATTTAGGTATACCACTGAGATTTTTTAAAACTTAGGTATACCAGTGGGAATATGCAAATTCTCAGGTATACCAATGGGAATAATCCTATAATTTAATGAATTATATGCACTTTTTTTAAAAAACTAAAACATATATTTATAGATATATACTATTATACCAACCAGTAAATATGGATCGACATATTGTTTATTATTTTGTTGTCATATTGTTGATGACATTTTTTTATAAATGGTTAAGAATGTATTGTTAATTAGAGTGATAAATTGTTAATAGATGTGCTTATCATTTTTAGCTAGAGGATTTAAATTTGAAAGCAATATCTAAATTTTAATTAAGGATTTTATAATTTTATTAACATGACCTACTAATATTATTGGATCACAAAAAAAAATGTCAAAAGGGGTTACATATAGTTTATTATAACTTCTATTTATATAGTTTAAAATTCAACAGTCTGTTTGAAATTTTTGGTAAAGGTAAAAAGTGCTAATCGAAAAATTGATTAAAATGGATGTATTGAGTTGTTGATTTATTTTATTTTTTTTTAAAAAAAGAAAAATATGGTAGTTACCTGTATTGTAGACTAATTATATTAAAAAAAAATACATGGATTAACATGAGGCTATGGTTGGTTTTTAATATTTTTTTTATGTTTATGTATGTGAGAGAAAGGTAGTTATATTAGGGTTTTTTTTCAAAAAATAATGTTTTAAGTAGGATTAATGAGAGGCCTCCATTGGGGGTGTGGAGGTCTCTCATGACAAATGACTCTTAAATTAGTATATAGATTTCTGAAATTTCACTTTAGCATGGGTCTAGATGAGTTTAGAATTTAGCTTAATTAAGTTCAATTCAAATTAATTATATTTAAAAGAACAGGTCCTTGTTGGGAGAGCTAAACAAATTGGAATCAATTTAATTAATTATATGCAGTAGTATTAAGTATAAGAGCTAGTGTATTTGTATTCTGTTGTATTTGGCACATTAGGACAGGTGTCTTATTTTGGTTTGCTGTTATTATCTGAATTGTGATTGGTTCTGTAAAACCCTTTTGGGGATCTGTGCTAGCCGTCATATAAAAGGCAGCCTCATGATGTAATAGAAAATTCATCCAGAAAAACACAAAAGGAATGAGTTATGAATGAAAGCACCTGAATGAATGAAGGTTGTCACTCTGATTTTATGCTCATGATTTATTCTGTTTTCATGGTATCAGAGCTAAGGTTAGCTCAATCTTCTTCTTCCTTTGTCTTAAAATCTGTAGTATATCCTACTAGCTGGAACAAATTTTTTTTCATGTTATTACTGCTGGTGTAGTTTGTTCATGCTCAGAAAGTAATTCGAAAGCTGTTTAAAAAAAAAAATATATATATATATATAAATGACAACCATAGAAACACATAGCCCTTTGCACATTCATCCTTCGGATGGCAGTAGTTCAGTGTCTGTGGAAAAACTTCAAGGCACTTCTAACTATAGACCATGGAAGAGGTCATTTGAGGTTGCCTTGGCTTCCTAAAGGAAGCTTGGATTTGTCACATGTACAGTGACAAGGGATGCAACAAACAAAATCAAGCAAGAAGCTTGGGATACATGCAATAGCATGGTCATATCCTGGATACTGGGTAATGTTTCTGAAAGTATAAAGAAATCAGTTATGTTTATGAGTAATGCAGAACAAATATGGAAGCAATTAGAAGCTAGGTATCAGTTGTGCAATGGTGCAAGGCAGTACCAACTGGCCAAGCAGCTGTATGAAGCAAAACAGCAAGGGAGATCAGTGAGTGATTATTATACAGAAATGAGGGGAGTCTGGGAAGAATTAGATTCACTAGATTCACCACCAATCATCACCATTATATCCACAGAAATTGGTGCATACATTAAGCACATAAATCAAAAGAAAGAGCGAGAAATGTTGTTTCAGTTCTTGAATGGATTGGATGAAGTGTATGGACCCCAAAGAAGTCACCTCCTCATGATGAGTCCTTTACCCACAGTGGATGAGGCTTGCAACACCATTCAGCAAGAGGAATCTCAAAGGATCATACTTAAACCTATCAAAGATGAAGATGTGTTGGCCCTATACAGTAAAAGTGGAGCACCCACATGTGGCGCCTGTGGTAAAACAGGACACATTAAAAAGGACTGCTGGACTATCATAGGATATCTCAGCTGGTATGACAAAGGTCCTAATGAGAAATGGAAAGGAAAGGAGAAAGATACAACCTCTAGCTTTAGAGGTGGAAGAGGAGGCAGGGCCTCAAGAGGAGGAAGAACTGGTAGATGGGGAGCAAGAGGTGGATACAAGACAGCTGCCAATGCTCAAGTAAGTCAAGAAAGTGATCACAACACCAACACAGCAGGATTTACACCCCAACAGATAGAACAATTGTTGAGGTTATTACCTAAATCCACCAAGAATGATGATGATGATGATTTAGATGGTCCTTATGCAGGCATGGTGATCTGTCATGCCAAGAAAACAAATGGGAGTAGAAGGTGGATATTGGATTCAGGAGCCTCCAACCACATGTCTGGTGAGTTGGAGAGGCTATTGAACCCACGAAAGGTTGAAAATGGAGCCCTCATAAACCTACCAAATGGAGAAACAGCAAACATTATACATCAAGGGGAAGTGAAATTGGAGAATGGCCTGATTATGAAAATTTTTGTGTATGTCCCTGCTTTTAAATACAACCTCCTGTCCATACAAAAATTAATTGAAGATAACACTTGTGCTGTTGAGTTTAATTCCAAACAATGTCTGATAAAGGATAAGCAAGGAAACTTAAAGGGGGTTGGGCAAGAAGAAAAGGGGCTTTATTACATGGTTGAGCAACCAGTGAACAAATTACTCCAGAATATAGCAGATAAAGTGGGGAAGCAGAACAGCAACATAGCTCTAAATGCAGAATGTGATGTAGAAGTACCATCATCAGTGTCTAAGCTGGAAATTCCCAATGAGGCCATCCTATGGCATCACAGACTAGGGCATGTGCCCTTCGACAGAATGGAGACAATTGCAGAATTAAAAGGAATGAAAAGGAAAAATGATGAAGTGTGTCTCATATGTCCTCAGTCAAAGCTCACAAAGCAACCATTCCCAAAGAGTACCTCTAGAGCCAAAGATGTGTTTGATCTCATCCATTTTGACACATGGGGACCATATAGAGTTGAAAGTAGAAAACATCATAAATACTTTCTCACTATTGTAGATGATTTTTCCAGAGTCACATGGGTGCATTTGATGAGGGCCAAGTCAGAGGCTTTCCAGGTGCTGAAAGAATTTGTTCAGATGGTGAGGAATCAGTTTGGAAAGAGTGTGAAGAGAATGAGGTCAGATAATGCTTTGGAATTCCAAGATCAGCAATGTGAAGCAATGTATGAAGACATGGGAATTGTTCATGAAACTAGTTGTGTGGACACACCAGAACAGAATGGAAGAGTGGAGAGGAAGCACAGGAATATCCTTGAGATGTCAAGGGCTCTCAGGTTTCAAGCTGGGCTCCCACTGAAGTATTGGGGAGATTGTGTCCTAGCTGCTGTATACATCACCAACAAACTCCCATTAACTCTTCATGATGGGAAGAGTCCTTATGAGGTACTATTTGCTAAAAAACCTGATTACAATTCTATGAAAACATTTGGTTGTTTAACTATGGCATGTAATCTTGAGAAAACAGGTGACAAATTTAAAGAAAGAGGGACACCATGTGTTTCTTGGCTACCCTCAAAACCAAAAGGGTTATAAGTTGCTAAATTTGAGAACTAATATGGTATATATTAGTAGACATGTAAAATTTTTTGAAGGGATATATCCTTACAAAATCTTTAAAACACCCATGGATCACACTAAACAAACCTCTGATAGCCTTGATGGGAGAGCTAAACCAGAGAAGTTCTGGGAATATGACATAGTAGGTGAAGGAGAAACAGAACTTGAGGAAAGCAACCTGGAACAAACTGAAATTAATGCAACTGAAGAAATTCATAATGATGTAAGACAAGAAGAAATAGGAAGAAATGTACTGAGGCAATCAACAAGGCCTCACAGGCCACCAAAGTGGTTAGATGATTATGAGACCACTATTAAAATGTGTTGGGCCAATGAGGGTGAAAATCCCACCACATCACCCACCAAAATTGCATCTGTGGCTCAAAACAAAGTTTCTCCTGAGTATTGGTGTCTCTTGGGGGAAGTAGATAAACATGAGGACCCAAAATATTATAGGGAAGCTGTAAAAAAGGGGACTTGGGTTGATGCAATGAATGAGGAAATAGAAGCTTTAGAAAAAAATAAAACATGGGAAATAGTGAATTTGCCAAAAGGAAAAAAACCCATAGGATGCAAATGGTTATATAAAACCAAATACAATCAAGATGGAACTATTGAGAGACATAAAGCAAGATTAGTGGTCTTGGGTAACAAACAACGGTATGGCATAGATTATGAGCAAACTTTTGCTCCTGTGGCTAAAATGACTACATTTAGATCATTGTTAGCTGTTGCTTCTGTGAATGATTGGTATATTGAGCAAATGGATGTTAAGAATGCGTTTTTGCATGGTGAGTTATAGGAGCATGTCTATATGAAGTTCCCAAATGGCTACACTGGAATGGGAAGCAGAATTCAAGTGTGCAATGAAGAAAAAACAATTACTGATGGTGCAAAGGAAGGACAGCAAGTCTGCAAGCTGCTCAAGTCACTGTATGGGCTCAAACAAGCTCCCAGACAGTGGTTTGAGAAACTGAGTGAAGCATTGAAAAATAATGAATTTACTCAATCAAAATGTGATTACTCATTGTTCACTAAGCAAGAAGAGAAATCATTCACAGCAGTGCTTGTGTATGTGGATGACCTGTTGATCACTGGAAATGACTTTGAGAAAATAAAGGAAACTAAAGTTTTTTTGGCTAATCACTTTCATATGAAAGACATGGGAGAGCTACGATTTTTTCTTGGGATTGAGATAGACAGAACTTCACAAGGCATCTTTCTATGTCAAAGGAAGTACATTAGAGAAATGCTACAAGAGTATAACATGATGAAGTCAAGGCCTGTGAAGCTGCCACTAGACACTCATGTGAAGCACACTTCAGATCAGGGAGATCCTCTTCCATCTCCCATTGAGTATCAAAAACTCATTGGCAAGTTAATCTACTTGACCATTACTAGACCTGACCTTGCATACAGTGTTCATGTGCTCAGTCAATTTATGCACTCTCCCACTACAGTTCATATGCAGTCAGCAAAAAGATTGCTCAGGTATCTAAGTGGTACAATGAACCAAGGCATTTTACTTGCTAGTAAGACCACTGCTCAGCTCACTGCCTACTGTGACAGTGACTGGGCAGGGTGTCCAGAAACAAGGAAATCTACTTCTGGTTTTTGTCTATTCCTAGGGGACTCCCCAATCTCTTGGAAGTCCAAGAGACCATCAGTGGTGTCAAGAAGCAGTGCTGAGGCAGAATATAGGTGCATGGCACTTACTGTTTGTGAAATTCTATGGGTGAAGCAACTGTTAAAAGATCTAGGCATTAAACACATGAAAGCAATTGACCTGAAATGTGACAATCAGTCAGCTCTAGCTATGACAGCTAATCCAGTGAAACATGAAAGAACAAAACACATTGAGATTGATCTTCACTTCATAAGAGAAAAGGCAAAATCTGGCATCATCAACCCTATGTATGTCCCAAGCTCTCAACAACTTGCTGATGTGCTCACCAAGGTCCTTCCTGTTCAACAGCATCACAAGCTTTTGTCTAAGATGAGAGTTCAGAATGCTTCTTCACTCTCACCTTGAGGGGGAGTGTTGGGAGAGCTAAACAAATTGGAATCAATTTAATTAATTATATGCAGTAGTATTAAGTATAAGAGCTAGTGTATTTGTATTCTGTTGTATTTGGCACATTAGGACAGGTGTCTTATTTTGGTTTGCTGTTATTATCTGAATTGTGATTGGTTCTGTAAAACCCTTTTGGGGATCTGTGCTAGCCATCATATAAAAGGCAGCCTCATGATGTAATAGAAAATTCATCCAGAAAAACACAAAAGGAATGAGCTATGAATGAAAGCACCTGAATGAATGAAGGTTGTCACTCTGATTTTATGCTCATGATTTATTCTGTTTTCAGTCCTTAATCGAAATGATATGAAGGATGAGAAATTCAGTGCCTGATTGTGTCGATTCTTTTAGACGTCTTGAATTCTTGAAAATTGTAGATTATCTTCATGAGAAGAATTTGGCTATAGCTTTTACGTAGAATCTAGTAATAGTTTGTATCCTACTATTAGAGATTATCAAAAGCAGCCCGGCCCGCAGGCCCGACCCGATTTTCTGTGGGATTTGGACATGCAAATTAGGCCCGATTTTGTGCCCGGGTCGTTTTTTCATTTTTTGTGCAGGCTTTGGACAGTTAAAGTTAGGCTTTTTGGTTAATTTTTAGGCCCGGCCCGAAAAAGCTCACACTAAATTTTAAGGCTTTGGCCAAGAAATTTGAGCCCGGCCCGCTTAATGTGCTTTATTTTATGCGTTGGGCCCGGCACGAACCCGGCCTGGCCCATGATCACCTCGACCTACTATGATGGATACCAAAACAAGCGTGTCTATATCAGCTTCTACCCTTTATATTAGTAAATTAAAATTTCTTGATCTTGTGAGCAAGCATCTAACCGCTAATGCAAGTATAAAAACAATTAATGCTATAAAGTTCTCATATGCTATATTGGTGTTCAGTGCTTGCGTACAGCCTTATAGAGTCTGAAGTACATATGTTTGCCATTATAATTTATAAATGAGCATTTGAGCTCACATAATAATACCATATAGATGCAATTTTTTTAAAAAAAAAGTAGACATAGTAGTATGAGCAACAGTTGGAACTGTAAAGCTTCAGGATTTTAAACCTATGATATTTCAACTTGTAATTCCCTTGTATTGTGTTGTCTCAGATTCAGTTAAAGCTTCAGAATTCCATCTTGCAAACAGGCTGGATCGCGATACGAGTGGCGTTATGGTAATAACAAAATTACACAAAGTAGCTAGCAAGCTTGTCAAGGCATTCACTGATCACAAAGTCCAGAAAACATATATTGCTCTTTGTATAGGTACTGCACCAAAATGGGGCAAAATTAGGTTAATATCCGGGCATGGGAGATCTAAATATGGTGCTTGGCGTGTGTATGCTGCATCTGATGCTGGTCGTTCACTACCTGGTGGATCAGTAGTGAGGGGGATGGAAACTATCTTTGAGTCGTTATCTGTAAATAGGGTTGTTATCCGTAAAGAGTCATCTAAAGCTGGTAAAGATGAGGAAAATACAGTTGTTGTTGAGGAGAAATCATTGACTGATGCTAACCAAGGAAGGGACGAGATTTTAGTCCGAGCTTTTCCAAAAAGCGGAAGGACACATCAAATCCGGTTGCATTGTCAATATCTTGGTTTGCCTATAAAAGGAGATGTGAAATATGAAGGCGTCTTTGAGTGGGAAGGGAAATTATGTGATGGCCATAATCTGCATGCAGAGAATTTATCATTGGAACATCCTGTTACTGGTCTTCCGGTGCAATTTCGGGCACCGTTGCCTCCATGGGCAACTGAAGCTATGCAATCAATCCAATCATGAATCATGATGTTTTTATATAGGGACGATCTAATAAAAATGACATTCTCGTACTTTTCCGACTTGTGGACTGAAAGGTCAGTTTCGGTACAACTTCAGGTATTGAGACTCTTACGCCCTATTCTTTTGGACTTAATTTCAGGCAAATTCAGTTTTCAGCCTACTAAGTCTAGGATTTGATTCAGTTCATTCAATTCAGTTCACTCCAGATTCATTCGGTCGAAAAGAACAATCCATTTCCAATGGACTGAATGAATCAACTAACTAGGGCATCTGATTTGTCTGCTCTAGGTAACATGCCGAACTCCTTTTAGACTTCATAATGCAGCTTCATTACGGGAGCAGTGGGTGCTGAAAATGCAAGAATTGTAAATGATGTTTGCAGCTCAAGATAAACATTATGGTATTTAGAATCAGTACGTCCAATATTTCCGTTCACTTTATCGTTGATTCTTCATTGCTGATGAAAACTTTTCCATTGGAGGCTTTCCTTTTCAAAGTTCTAAAATCAAGACCTCGGTTTTTCTTCTTTTACTTGCAGAAACGATTAGAGAAGAGAGTGAAAAATCAGGGTGCTTGGAGTTTCGCCTTTGCGTTTGCCATAAATTTTTTGCTCTGTTTTACAGCACTCTGATTATTTTTAATGATAAGAGCTAAATCTTCTTCTGATGTAAGCATTCTGTATCACCAATTTACTATTTCTATAATTGTAATATTGAATCTGGATTTTGATATCAGTATAATGCTCTTATGAGTCATTTTGTAACAAGTTGTAGTTGGCTTCAAAAATATTGCAATATGTTTGTTATGCCTCTTGAATATCTTCCTACATCAAGAAGATTATTTGGCACAGTATTCATCATCTGAACCTGGGAATTATGCTATTTGAATAAAAGGACTGACATCTTGCAACTAGAGCTGGGCATTGTGTCCTGTTTACATAAACGGGTTAAATTTCATCAACCCTAACTTGAACCGTTTAAAAACGTCTCTGTCATGTAACCAGCTTGTTTTAACAAGTCAAAACTTGTTAATAACAAGTTGATTTCGTATTAGGCTGGTGGGTCGTGTGATTTTTTTTATATTAAGTTGACAATTGGACGTGATTGTGTGGTGTCAATCTTTTACTTGAACCACCTTAACCCTAACCCGATCCGTTTAACAAAAGCGCCGTGTCATGTCAATATGTGTATTTAAACGAGTCAAGTTATTTGATCCAAATCCGTTAATAATGGGTTGATTTCGTATCGGATCAGCGAGTCATATGAGTTTCAACAATTTGGTCAATGTAACAATTGGGTTGAAAATCCGTCGACTTTTTTGCTCCCACTGTTTTAGTAATACTTAGGTTTAATGACAAGATTGTTTGCTAGTGATTGTGTCATCAAACATTAATTAAACCAAAAAAGCAATCTAATGAGCCATTTGGCTAGTGATTGTGTCATCAAACATTTACCTATTATAAAATGTGATGAACCTGAATAGTGATTACCATGCAATTTACTTCTATATAAATCATACGGATTGGATTAAAAAGAAAAAAGAATGAAAAACTAATCTTTTCAACTGTCAACGATGATGCCCCTTTAGGGAGGCATGTTTTTTTCAACGGATTTAAATTGAATTGAATTAAGCTAGATTCTATACGAATTAAAATTTTAGAAATTAAGTTCAAAAGAATCGGACCTGTTCTTTTTGGACGGTATTGAATTGAACTAAATCCTAAACTTGTCAAGAATTTAACCGAACTGAAATTTTAGGTTTTTAGTCCAAAAAAAAACAGAGCTTGTTCTTTTGGACTGATTTAAGCTAACTCCTAGATTTATCATAAACTAAACTGAACTGAACCGAACTATCATAAAGCCTAAACTATCAGAAAATGAACTGAAATGAAATTTCAGAAATCTAGTCCAGTATAATTTACCATAGTCTAATTTACCACAGTTACAAAGAAAGCAAAATAATAAGAGAAGAAAAACATATTAGGCAGTTTCACTACTCTTCAGTCAAAATTAAGTGAGTTCCAAAAAATATAGTAGTACTAGGAATTTTCACATAGTTTCTTCAAGACATAAAACCACTGCAAAACCCATTGGCACACCTTTTGTTAATTAGTTGTTAATGAACATAGATTTCTTCTACCTGGGTCATCATTTACATCACATATCACAACCTTATTCTTAATTAGTTGTCAATATTATTAATTGTTCCTTGTTCTTACCAAGAATATGTATATATATGTTCATAGTTTTGCTTGTTTCTTGTAAATAACAAGAAAATATTAGTTTCTCAAGTAATAATTTAACTTCTCTCCTAATTATTATTTTTTTCAACAGTTTGCAGAAATCTGAAGTATTCACTAATCTTTTGGAGGTCCTGAAATGGGGGTTGTGTTGGGAGAAGGTGTGACAAAAGTCATAATTCCATTGGCTGCCATTATTGGTATTGGGTTTGCTCTGCTTCAATGGTTTTTAGTTTCAAAGGTGAAAGTTTCTGGTAGTAATGTTGAGGATACAGATATGTATGATAGTTTGATTGAGAAGGATGAAGAAGAGAATATCAACAAGCATGAGATGGTTCTCAAGTGTGCTGAGATTCAGCATGCTATTTCTGTTGGTGAGCTCTAATCTTTATTCTTAACATAATTGTCTGTGGCTTATGGGTTTTTCCTTAGCATGTTCCCTCTTTGTTCATTTTTGGTGATCATATGTCCTTGATTGTACAAGGGTGTGTATATTTGTACCTTTTGATGTGTCAAAGACTATGTTCTTGTTCTTTTGGACCGAATTAGTCACTTAACTAAACTAAATTAAATTATAGACTCAGCAGGAGTTGAGCTGAACTGAAGTGAATTTGTGTGGAATTAAGTCCAAAAGAATAGGGTCATATGTTCCTAAGAGCATGTGTGGTGTAGTTATTTTCAGCATTTTTTGCATTTTCATTACCTATTGTTTGATATGAGGTATTGGTAACACATGCCCTTTCTAATGGAAGTCATAACCGCCATTTTATTACCTTTCTTAGCCTTGTGGAAACAAAGTCATTTCCTGTCTAATTTGTTTTCATTCCATTTCTTTATTTCAACAAATAATGGTATCACTTAATATGACCCTTTTCCGCCATAGTTTGTTTCCATTTCCCAAACACTCCCTAAACTCCTAAAGGTGTCTAGAGTGACATATTGTAGGCTTTGCTTCTTTGGTGTTTAGATTGTTGCATAATTTGCCTTTTAGTTCACTTGTATAATTCACGGTTCACCCAAAATGAGCCAAAAATAGCCCAAAACCGATCATAGTTCAATTTTTTCGGTTCGCAATTCGTAGACACTTAAAGTGATTTTATTCCCAACTCCTTTCCATCTCCATAAAATGGACTATCATTCTTGAGATACAGGAAAACAAAATCATGTAAAAATTCCTAGGGTAAAAGTTGCAAAATCATGCCATGAACCCACATTTTATACATCTCTTCAGTAGGTTTGAATTAACTTGCTTCCATTTATATTAATTTTTCCAGGAGCAACTTCATTTCTGTTCACAGAATACAAGTTCTTAGCCATATTCATGTCTGTATTTGGCATCATAATCTTCATCTTCCTTGGTTCTGTGGAGGGCTTCAGTCTAAAACCTCAGCCATGCACTTATAGAGAAGGTCAAATGTGCAAGCCAGTCCTAGCAAATGCTCTCTTCAGCACAATAGCATTCTTACTTGGAGCCCTGACATCCACCCTCTCAGGCTTCCTGGGAATGAAGATTGCTACATATGCCAACGCTAGAACGACCTTGGAAGCAAGAAAAGGAGTAGGCAAGGCCTTTATAACCGCCTTCCGATCTGGTGCTGTCATGGGATTCCTTCTTGCTGCTAATGGTCTTCTAGTCTTGTATGTCTCAATCTGTTTGTTTGGATTATACTATGGTGATGATTGGGAAGGACTTTATGAGTCTATTACAGGGTATGGTCTTGGTGGTTCTTCTATGGCTTTGTTTGGAAGAGTTGGTGGTGGTATTTATACCAAAGCAGCTGATGTTGGTGCTGATCTTGTTGGTAAAGTTGAGAGGAATATCCCTGAGGATGATCCTAGGAACCCTGCTGTAATGTTTCAATTCCTCTAGCATATTAATTTTTATTTTTTATTTTATTTTATTTTTGCATTTGAGGTTTCGGGTTCTCTATGCTACACCCTTCCGTTTGAGGAGCTTCACACGGTGTGTCTGAGCACGATAGTGATAGAGTATATAACATATTCCTAGGCCTCAACTATAAGCTTAAGCTTTTGGTTGAGATGGTCCTTTAACAGATAGGAGTTCTGCATGGTACACCTGAGTGTAACTAGTTTTGTGTTAAAGCACAAAAATACAACCCACCACCTTCCCCTAAATTACAAAACTGTCACAACAGCCGCCCCTGAAACCCAAAATCGCAACAACCGACATCCTCTAAACCACAAAGCTACCAAGAGAAGCTCCTTTTCTATATTGATTTTGCGTGGTTTGGGAATGGTGGTTGTCATGCCAGTTTCGTAGTTTAGGGATGATGGTTGTGATAGTTTTGTGGGGTTAATACGAAGATTAGCAGAGTTTTTAATGTCTATATAATGGCATGAGACATTATATAATTGTCAAATGCAATTCAGGGGGTACCATCTGGAGCTCTTATTACACTTGGAGGCACCATTTAGAACATCTTAAACGAAAGGGTTGAACTTACAAAACCGAAACCTCAAAATAAAAAAAAATAAAAAAAAAAAGCTTTTCCTTTTTGTTGTTGTTGTTGTAAGTTGTAAACCTGAACAAACTATATATAATTGTTCCAAATGTGATTTTTCAGGTAATTGCAGACAATGTAGGAGACAATGTAGGAGATATAGCTGGGATGGGGTCTGATCTGTTTGGGTCCTATGCTGAATCATCTTGTGCTGCACTATTTGTTGCATCCATATCCTCCTTTGGCACCACCCATAACTTCACTGCTATGTCCTATCCACTGATAATCAGCTCCATGGGAATCATAGTTTGCTTGATCACCACGCTATTCGCAACTGACGTGGTTGAAATCAAGGATGTGAAGGACATTGAACCCTCCTTGAAGCGCCAGCTTCTTATCTCGACTGCTCTTATGACAGCCGGCATTGCATTGGTCACTTTCTTCACTTTGCCTTCTGAGTTCCCCCTCTTCAACTTTGGAGACACCAAGATTGTGAAGAACTGGCATATCTTCTTCTGTGTGGCTATTGGTCTCTGGGCTGGGCTCATCATTGGATATGTCACTGAGTACTATACAAGCAATGCTTATCGGTTAGTCTTCGCCTTTCTTATTGAACCCATTGTTTATTATTCTAAATTGATCCAAGAAAATTGGAAATTGGCCCAACAACACGCTCTAAAGAAGGTGCATTATGCAACATCACCTATTGTGTTTGGGGTAGGGCATAGCATTTATTATTCTAAATTGATCCAAGAAAATTGGAAATTGGCCCAACAACACGCTCTAAAGAAGGTGCATTATGCAACACCACCTATTGTGTTTGGGGTAGGGCATATCATTAATAAGTAGGAGTGTGCATCCATTTTCGGATACCAAATTGAATCCGTTCTCCAGATTTTGTCAAATCATGGATTTTTTTTAATCCAGACCCGATCCAAAATAACCAGATATCTGAATTGGAAAATTGAATATCTGGATCCGAATTTTGTGAACATATTTTTATTGAAAAACCGACTCATAAAACCGGATAAACTGAATAATCCAGATCAAAAAAGGATGATCCGGATTTAAATTCTAATATACGGTTTTTAAATTAATAAATTCTTTAACTCCGATCTGTATCCGGTTTAAAACCGGATTTCCAATCTGATTTTCCAATTTTAAAAAATTAGAACGGATATCTGATTTTTCAGATTGGAAATTTGGATTCTGAAAATTATGAACACCCTTATTATTAAGCCTAAAAGTTGGGAAAAAATTGCTCGAAAGTAGTAATAGAAGCACAAGAGCATAATTTGAAAAACTATGTTGACGAGCATATTCCAATCTAATATTCTAGTTAATCTATTAGGGCTTATTAATGCTATGTCTTGCACCCAACCTAATAGGCGGTATTGCCTTCTTTAGGTCGTGCTATTGTGTGCACCCGGCCTGTAATTGGTGTTGTTGTAGCTATTTTTTTCATAAAAATTTCATTTGTGATAGCCAACTAAAAGGGAATGGTGCATCGTTTTGGTTTTGGACTACCTAAACTTTAAATGTTCCAATAATTGTGTTTTTTTTTTTTTGTTTTTTAAACTTGCAGCCCAGTGCAGGATGTTGCTGATGCATGCAGAACAGGAGCAGCAACTAATGTGATATTTGGTTTGGCTTTGGGGTATCTTTCTGTTATAGTACCCATATTTGCTATTTCTATAGCTATTTATGTGAGCTTTAGCCTAGCAGCTATGTACGGGATAGCGATGGCTGCTTTGGGAATGCTGAGCACCATTGCCACTGGGCTTGCTATTGATGCTTATGGTCCTATTGGTGATAATGCCGGTGGCATTGCTGAAATGGCAGGCATGAGCCCTAGAATCCGTGAAAGAACCGATGCTCTTGATGCTGCTGGCAACACTACCGCTGCCATTGGCAAGGTAAAAAAATACTCTTTACTGTAACTTTTTACCTGTAAATCTATAACTTTTTACATAACTGGTTACGGTTTATGTATCAGGGTTTTGCAACGAAAGTGTAACTTTTTACTGTAAATCTATAACTTTTTACATAACTAGTTAAGGTTTATGTATCAGGGTTTTGCAACGAAAGTGTAACTTTTTACTGTAAATCTATAAATTGTGACATGAGCATTGGTTAAGGTTTATAAATGTATCAGGGTTTTGCAATTGGATCAGCAGCTCTAGTATCACTAGCGCTATTTGGAGCATATGTAAGCAGAGCCGGAATCAAGAAAGTAGACTTGCTTAGTCCAAAAGTATACATCGGACTAATGGTGGGAGCCATGCTCCCATACTGGTTTTCAGCCATGACAATGAAGAGTGTAGGAAGCGCGGCTTTGAAGATGGTAGAAGAAGTCCGAAGACAGTTCAGTACTATCCCTGGGCTATTGGAAGGAACAACAAAACCCGATTATGCAAATTGTGTTAAAATCTCCACTGATGCTTCCCTCAGGGAGATGATCCCTCCCGGTGCCTTGGTTATGCTCACCCCACTTGTTGCTGGCATCCTCTTTGGTGTTGAAACTCTTGCCGGACTCCTTGCTGGCTCCCTTGTTTCTGGTGTTCAGGTTCGACTATTCTCTTAGTCTCGGTCTCCCTTCATCTATCTAAGTATATAATGGCACAATATCATGATCTCTTAAGGTGTGTTCTCTTCAACTTATATCAGATCATGTCTCATCTCACCAATTCTCAAAAGTTTTCAGATGTGAAAATTTCAGACGAAGAGAACGCACCCTTAGTGCTCACTATTTTTTTTATTTTTTTTGAGGATATCCTAAAGTAGTATATGTGACTATTTTCCTAGAATGCATTGTTATCTGTCTTTATATGCATAATTTTTGATGGAAAATATGATTTAAAAAAAAAGAAAAAAAAACTCAACTATAATTAGTTTGTAAACATAGTCCAACATGTTGTTTATTTTATAGCAGTCCTAATTTTAAGTGGTGTCCTACAAAAACAATCTTAGTTATGACATGAGTTCTTAAAACAGTCCTAAATTGAGACTCGTTTTAGAGTAAAATCATCAATATAGACTATTTTTCTAAAAATATTCTACTCCGTACAAAGTTGAGACTGCTATAAGATCCCTAATTGAAACTGTTTTTAGAAGGTTGCCTATAGTTCAAACTATTTTTATCAATTTTTTCTAATTTGATATATGTGATTGATGCAATGTATTCTCTTTTAGGTTGCTATATCGGCTTCGAATACAGGAGGTGCATGGGATAATGCTAAGAAATACATTGAGGTTAGCATACTTTAGCTTCTCTTTTCCTTTCTTTTTTACCTTTGTTTGTTGGTGTTTATCTTGGAAGTTCAATACTCCTTTTGTCCGAAATTAATTGCTTCATTATTAGAAGCGTAATTTGAAATAGTAAATGTGACAATCAAATTCGACCGGGTGGAGGTAGAGTAGTAAATCTAAATATTTTACGATCGTATCATGGAAGGATGAATGATTTTCTTATTGTATAATTGGCCAAGTATAGGCTGGTGTTACGGAGCATGCGAAAATGCTTGGACCGAAGGGTTCGGACCCACACAAGGCGGCGGTCATTGGCGACACAATTGGTGACCCTCTTAAAGACACATCTGGCCCTTCACTCAACATTCTTATCAAACTCATGGCAGTGGAATCTTTGGTGTTTGCTCCTTTCTTTGCAGTCCATGGAGGTCTAATTTTCAAGTTCATTTAGGAAAGATATTTATAAAGACAAAAGGTTAATGTGTGATATGTATATAATACAAAATTTTGTCAACAAACTATTACATAATTGTCTATTTAGGTTTTTTTTGTTTTTTTTTTTTTCAGAAAAATAAATATGTCTAAATTTAAGTTTTTCTTTGAGCTTAATTTAGCTTAATAAAATGCTATCTCATTTTTTAGCACTTTCTATTTGTGAGCAGTTATGTGGCTACTCATAGGTTTTATTTGTAATGTATGTTATTCTTTTTTCAAAAATTATATAAAATAGCGACCAGAAGATGATAGAAATTAGAGAGGCCACGGACTTCGACAATGTCTTTAAATTTCAATTGTAATGCAAACTTTACCGTCCTCCATTTTAAAACTCTAATTCAAAGTTATAATGGTTGAAAGTATTTTTATCTAAAATTTCTCATAATATGTTAAGTTTAATACAATTATAATTTCTGTCAAAAAAAATACAATTATAACAATTTTCATGTCGGGTTGCCTTTAGCATTCTCAAACCGGGTTCTGATCATAATATTTTTTTACCAAACCCCGTTACTTTTGTAGTTTCGTCTTTTCGAGCCAGGTTGGCATCAAGTTTCAGAGTAGGTCGATTTTTCACAACTCTACCAACAAATATGTGTGGGCTTTTGTAGTTAGCACAAATTCATTTGCAATATACTTGGCAAAAAGCAAAATTCTAGTGGGTAGGATCATGTAGATTTATTCGCATAATAAATTTCTTTTAAAAAAATTGTGATCCCATCTTATTCCATTACATTCATAAGCTAAGCCAAAATTAGTTAACAACTCCAAGTGAACTATTCTGTTTGTTTTTATACAAGATTAGGTACAAGTACAACCCTAATGCAAATCTTTATTTTGGGTTTAATTTATAGTAGACTTTAGGCACAAGTCTTGTTGTGAATAGAAAAAAGTCTATAAATTTGATGAAGAGAAAAGGCAAAAATAATAATAATCATGAATGCTTATGCTGAACAACATCAGTTACATCAAGGTTGCTTCTTTTATGCGTTTTCTTTTTATTTAGGTGGCTTCAAATTTAAGCACCCACAAATGTGCACTTCTTATGATACTCAATGCCAAAATCTTATAGTACTTTTTTAGATGCTAAATTCTCTTATTTCTTAGAACTAGATAAATCAGGATGTCATTTCGAGAGGAAGAGATCTTGATTTTCTTTCAATTGTTTACCTTTTCTCAAAAAAAAAACAAACAAACAAAAAATACAGATAATGGAGTACTTCCTCCGTTTCTTTAGATGGAACACTTTTTTTTCACGTGTATCAAGAGAGCGATTTAGGTGTGTTAATGACTAAATCTTTCGACGAAATTTTAATACAAGCAAATATGATATTACATATGACATGTCTTAAAATTTTGTTGATTAATTTGCTCGTTTACACCGTTAAATCATTTCCTTGATATGCTTGGAAAAAAGTGTTCCATCTAAAAAAACGGAGCAAGTATCAATTTTGTATTGGCACCATCAATTTTACACTCAAGTCTCAAGCCATCACATTCCATACAATATGAAGGATTATAGAAATCCTAGTTAACAAAATAAATTTTGAAGAATTTTATTTTATTTTTTTTGAAAATCAAATCAAATTAAAGGTATATATAAGGCCTGAAATTCTGGGTATTACTACTAATATGAAATAGAAAAGGGTATACTAATAGAGATTGATCAATTATCAAATGTTTAGTGTAACAATTGCATTCTTAAAATGTTTAATTTGTGGGTTTTGAGACCCTCATAGTCTCATCCATTCTTTAAAAAGGTTTAATTTGTGGGTTTTGACTTTTGAGACCCTCTAATCCTAGAGGGAAAAAAGGTTTGAGGAGAGAATGTTTAGAGAATGTTAAGGATGGTATTGTCAGACGAGTCCAACTGACCTGAAAAAAAATGAACAAAAATTGTCCTGGACATTCACTCAAAAAGACTTGGACACTCACTCAATAAACTTTGACATTATGTCAAAATGACCTGGACGAAAGAAGAGAAGACCTAGACAATAATTTTCAGACCTGGACATTAACTCAAAATGACCTGGACGAAAAAAGAGAAACCTAGACGAAACAAAGAGAAGACATGGACAATAATTTTCAGACCTACTCACGTAATAAACCTGAACAATAATTTTTTAATAACTTGGACACTCACTTAATAATCTGGACAAAAAAATAGAGTACTTGGAAAAAAAAGAAGACCTGGACAAAAAATGTTAGACTTGGACAAATTAAAGAAACAACTTGGACAAAAAATGTGAATACCTGGATTAAAAAAAAGATCTGACCTGGACAGCCATTTTAAGACCTGGACAAATTGAAGACCTGGACAACTTCATCCAGGTCAAGTTATTCTTCTCCAACCACTGAAATTTGAAGACCTGGACAACTTCATCTTCATCCATCTCCAACAATAACGCATCAATTGCGGCGATCAAAGCTTACCGGAGCTTACCGGATCTTCATCCATCTCTCGATCTTACCGGAGCTTTCTCGGCTTTTTCGTCAGTCTTCATTCAACCCTCTTCCACCGCGTCGCCGCCTTCGTTCTTCACCCTCTACGACCTTAGCCACCACCTCGAACACCGAAGCAGAGGTTCGCCTCGACTGCTGCCCCTCTGCCTACACCTCGCGTGCGCGCCTTTGTTCTCCACCCTCTCTCTTCGCCGCCACCACCTCGAACAATGAAAAATTGATGAAGGCATTAGAAGTTACTGCAATAATGTCATTTAATTGTTGAATTGGGAGGAAGAAGATTGAGGAAGAAGATGCCTCAATGAAGGAGGAAGCACGGGAGAAAGTTCACTGGCTTCAATTGAATTGGGAGGAAGAATTATTTATTATGCTTAAACGAAATGGAAAATATTTATTAAGTTTTAAAAAAATCAAAAAAAATATTTATTTAAAATGTTTTAAGATTATGTATGAACTTATTAATTTTTATGACAAGTTAGTGTTGGTAACGAATAATTTAGTATTATCGCACGTATTGCGTACACAAAAAACTAATAATTAAAAATGCTATCAGTTGAGGACTAAAAAGATTAGTATATGTGTATTTTTTTCAACTTATTAGACTTAAATGTTTTTAATTGAACTTATTAGACTTGAACGCACCACAATAAATAACAAATGGAAACACCCAAAACGGAAAGAGTAACTAACTAATGAAATTGATCCATTGTCTACGCACACGCGAGACTCACGTGACCAATCTTTTTTTTTTTTTTGGTTTTTGAAAACTCACGTGACCAATCTTAATAAACCCCAAATTGGCAAATACCAAACAAGAAGAAAAACTGAAAAACCCATAATGAGTGGCAATTCATAAAAAATAGAGGCAAAGCCAGGGGCAAATCATGGAATTTAGCAAAATCTACTACTTCATCCGTCCACTTTTTTTTTTTTTTTGGCCAGATTCTGACTTTTGGTACTATTTATCGGGTAACTTTGACTCTCTCTAATTTTATACATATAAGAAAAAATATAGTCAAATGGGATCTCGTTTGATTCGGCTCAATGTATACTTTTTTAATATACATGTTTTATAATTTTTTACTATATATGTCTAAAGATATTTTTATTTAAAATTATGTGTTGGGAGATGTGAAAAGTAAATGTTGCAAACAAAAAGGGACAAAGAGAATACCAAGTACAATATTTACACACTGATCCTTCATATAAGGACTGATATGCAATTTATTAAAACTTAAATGACCTATTTGTATAATTATAAAAGTATAATATAAAGTGTTATTATCATATAAAATTCAGTCTATACTAATATATTATGTTGTGTATGTTTAATATCATGTAGTCTATGAATTAACTTATTAAGGACATAATTTAGCAAAATAGTCATTAATTTTTTATATGCTAAAAATCGATGCTTATATAAAGGACCAATGTGTAAATATTATATGGAGTAGCAGATTTTGTACAATAGGGGTTTATAATTTCCCTTTAGCAAGAATATTCCAGAAGCAAGCTCACCCGTAGCTCGTGTAAACTCCCAATAATAATCCGCCACATCATCTCCAATGACACTCACATCCTACGTGTCTAACCATTATAGGTCCACGTCATTTATAGGTTCCAATTAGGACAACCCACGTGTAAATCGCTAATTACGTAAGAAAAAGTCTATACTCTTGTTATATTTAGCCTTTGATTTACTGCTCATTTTGTACATTTCTCACCTTCCTCAATCTCTCACTCTCCTCAAACTTGGCAATGGAGTTTCGGAAGCGAAACCCTAGCTCTTTCTCTCTCCTCATCCTACTCTCACTCTTTGCCATTGCTTCTGCTAAAGTGTTCTTCGAAGAACGCTTTGAAGGTAATTCGCATTTCCTTGCATTTTGCATCTCATACTCTGTTACTCAATTTGGACTCTCGATTTGATGAACTTGATTATTAAATTCCTTTTTAGTTTTATACAATTTTCTTTTGATTTGTTATATCGGAATTTAGCTGAATTTAATCTGGATCACAACCTTATTTACTGTTTTTATGTAATGGCGATTGTTTGATTGTTTACACTCTGGTGGAGCTTGATCTTTTGTAGATCACACGCCATTTTTATTATTATTTAATAGCTTGGATGCCATTTTCGCTTCCGTTCTTATAGTTTGTTTACGTGGCTAATCTGATTTAATTTGATGCGATTAGATGCGATTGTGTTTGGATCTGGTTTTTTGTGACTCTGCTGTTTGGTTGCGATTGCTTGAGTTAATAGCAGATCCGTGTAAAATGTAGTCTGTTAGCTGACTTTCAGTGACATTCACTGACATTCGATGATTCTGCAAGTTAAGATCTTGTTTCATTGAAAATGGCTTTGTGAATATTAAATTTATCCAAAATTTTGAATCCTTAAAGGAGTGACAATGCTGTCCTTGTCTGTTCTATGTGGGACTGTCAGCGCTTACTAGACACTTAGGCTGGCTGCATAGGTATGTATAGATAAAATGATGTATAGATAATAGTGTAAGTTTAATGTACTCCCTCCGTAACATAAAGATTTCAACAATTGTTTTTTCACGCATTTTGAGGAAGCGATTTAAAGGTCACGAAATTAATCAAAATGGTTTTAATACAAACAAGAATGTGATTATGTTACGGAGGGAGTATATCAATTCAAATGACTGTTTTGGCTTCCTCCAGTGGCTGATTTCTGGGTAATACTGTTCTGTTTGAGACCTTGAGTTCCTGGTGAGAGACCTACTTAGAGAGTGATTACCATATCATATTAAAATTTGTTAAATGGTAGTTCATCAACATCATATCCTCAATATTGTTCTGTTTGAGACCTTTGTTCCTGGTTAGACACCTACTCAGGGCGTAATTAATGGTAGATCATAGCTGAATTAGTTCTTATAAGCCTAATAATTGAAGTATTTGCTTCGGCTCTGTATCTTTTAATCTTTTATAGATTAGCCATACGCCCATAGACCATACCCATCGATCACCAGTTTTCTGACAACTTAGTGGAGTGGGTTTTAATTTTCCCCTTTACAAAGATATGAATTTTAGAATGAGGCTCGACAGAAAAGTGTTACTTAGCTAATGCATAGTAAAATAACCAAAAGTTGAATTAGGACCTCATGTCAATCTTTATATTCCATAGAACCATTATTTCAATTTACTTGGTGTTAGCTAAGTAGTTGTTTAAAGTTTTCAACTTAAAAGAATGGATAGTGGATATGATATTTTAAATGCTTAGAATTATTGAGAAGTTATCTCAATGTATTCCGCTCCAAATAATCCTGTTGCTTTTTGGCTGATTCAGATGGATGGGAAAATCGTTGGGTTAAATCTGATTGGAAGAAGGACGAAAACATGGCTGGAGAGTGGAATTACACATCTGGCAAATGGAATGGAGATGCCAATGACAAAGGTAGTCCATTGCTGATATATTTCTCCTGCTATATTGAAGATCTTGTCTTTTGAGTTATCTTTTAGTTTTGCTACACTCTGAAGTCTGAATTATAATTTGTTTTACTTGTATATTACAGGTATCCAAACCAGTGAGGACTACAGATTCTACGCAATTTCCGCTGAATTCCCAGAATTCAGCAACAAGGAGAAGACCCTAGTTTTCCAGTTCTCCGTTAAGCATGAACAGAAACTTGATTGTGGAGGTGGTTACATGAAGCTACTCAGTGGTGATGTTGACCAGAAGAAATTTGGTGGTGATACTCCATACAGGTAAACCATCTTTCTTGCTTTCTGTGAATTTTGGATACTCTTGCTTTTGCTTTTTCATAATTGTTTATTGGTGCTGATTTATAATGGTTGGCGCTGCAGCATTATGTTTGGACCTGATATTTGTGGCTACAGTACAAAGAAAGTCCATGCCATCCTTACCTACAATGATACAAATCATTTGATCAAGAAGGATGTCCCTTGTGAGACTGACCAGCTGACTCATGTTTACACTTTCATTCTCCGTCCAGATGCTACCTACAGCATTCTTATTGACAACGAGGAGAAACAAACAGGCAGTCTTTACAATGACTGGGACCTACTTCCTCCAAAGAAAATTAAGGATCCGGAGGCCAAAAAGGTACCTTTCCTTTCTGGGAAAAAGGAATCTATTTTGCCCATTTTATTTTGGAACATTTAATCTGATTGATCTGATGATTTTCTGCCTTTTAGCCTGAGGACTGGGATGACAAGGAGTACATTTCTGATCCTGAAGACAAGAAACCAGAGGTATTAATATAACTTATTGCTGTTCAACAGTATAATCGTGGATATTGCAACATTGAACTTATTAATTTTTTGATTTTCAAGGGTTATGATGACATCCCAAAGGAGATTCCCGATGCTGATGCTAAGAAGGTAATGTATATTGAAATTGGTGTGGTCTTGTATGTATGACTATGCAATTGAATATTGCTAACATGTCATATAATTTTCAGCCTGAGGATTGGGATGATGAGGAAGATGGTGAATGGACTGCCCCAACCATTCCAAACCCCGAGTACAAGGGCCCATGGAAGCCAAAGGTTTGTTGTTTACTTATTGCCATATCTCTTTAGGAGTTCATTTTATTTTCAATCTAATATTACAATGAAGAAGTGATGTGGCATATACTTACTGTAGTTAAATTTTGCAAACTTTGATTGCAGAAAATCAAGAACCCCAACTACAAGGGCAAGTGGAAGGCACCCATGATTGATAACCCAGGTTTGCACTTTGTTCTTTCCTCTATGTTTTTGTAATTGCTTGCCTTTTGTCCAATCGCCTTCTGAGAGTAACTTGTAAAATTAAGTATATATCTGAAAAACTGTTTAATATTTCAGACTTCAAGGATGATCCAGAACTCTATGTTTTCCCCAACCTCAAATACGTTGGTGTTGAGTTGTGGCAGGTAACTTCATTTCTCTTTTATTTTGATGATTTCTTAATACTATAATGAGAACAATATTGATAATGGCAGCTATCTTTCTACAGGTGAAATCTGGCACACTCTTTGACAATGTGTTGGTGTGCGATGACCCTGATTATGCCAAAAAGTTGGCTGAAGAAACCTGGGGCAAGCACAAGGATGTAAGTTGATATGCTTCTGCTGTGCAGAGACTACTTCAAGCTTTCCAACTGCTGTTGATTCGAATTATCTTATACATTGTTTGGCATGTATAATGCAGGCTGAGAAATCTGCTTTTGAGGAGGCTGAGAAGAAGAGGGAGGAAGAGGTTTGAACATTACTCCCTTTTTTTTTTTTAATGTTCATCAGTTGTCTTCCTGATCACCCTAATGGCCAAATCGTAACAAACACCAATGGCCGAATAGTGGTGATGAGAATGAATTTATAACTAAATTTGGAAGGGAAATCAAAATCCATTCCTATGGTGGTGCTAGTTTAACTCTAATTTATCTAATTTTCTTCACAAATATACATTTTCATCTAATACCACCCCCCAATGATAATACTCCCTCCGTAACTTAAAACTTTCAACAATTGCTTTTGCACGCATCTTGAGGAAGCGATTTAAGGGTGTAAACGAAGGAATTAGTCCAAATGGCTTTAATACAAGCAAGAATGTGATTATAAGTTCCTAGTATTAATATTATATTGACTAATTCCTTCGTTTACACACGTAAATCGTTTTCTCAAAATGTGTCCAAAATCAACTGTTGAAAGTTTTATGTTACAGAGGGAGTAGATGGTAATAGAAAATAAGAAAGAAAAAAAAAATCAAGCTTAGGAATGAAAATATGTTTTCCATAGTAATTATAATGTTCTTCCTTCACAAAATTACATTTTAAATCCATTACCATTACCACAATTTATTACCAACAACCAAACGGACTGCAAATGTTTTTTATCATTGCATTCCTTGTATCACTTACTGCCATTCGACTACTGGTTGGTGGCAAAATCTGAGTCGTTATCAGCACTTTTGATCAAATCCTGAACTTCTCTAGAAAGCCAGCACTAATTCTAAAGCACCTTATATAAACTTGATTTATCATTATGACAAAATGGCATCATGAATTCTGACTGGAGTTTTAATTACCTCACAGGAAACCAAGGATGATCCCGTTGAATCAGATGTAAGTGTCATATTACAAACTCATATATTGCCAACCATTATTTTTATTTTCATTCGTGATGCAGTTTTTAACCCCCCCTTTTTTTTTGTCATTTTTCTTTTTCAGGCTGAGGATGAAGATGATGCCGATGACTCTGAAGGGGATGCTGACGACTCTGATAAATCTGATGCCAAGGATGATGATACACATGTAATGTCCATTGATATCTCTCATGTTATATGTTGTGTCAGTTTTTAAGTTTATTTTTAAAACTAAACTAAATGTTGGTCATTTATTTGTGATTACAGGATGAACTGTGAGGTACGGGAGCCACAAGAAGTATTTAGATGAGAATTTTTAATTCAGCCTCATTGATGACAAGCAATTTTCTCCTGCCAATTTTTAGCATAGGTTTTTGGTAGTAGGGTTACAACTTACAAGACACCAAGTCAAAAAAAGCCTGTATGACAGATTTGTTTATCTCATTTTGGCTATCTTGGATAAAATAGTTGGAGACCAAGGAGATTTCCAACTTTTAATTAAAATCTTAAACATTGCATAGATATTCTGTAATAGTAAATGAGCTGAGTTATTTATTTCTTTGCATCTTTGCTTCCTACAGGCTACAGTTCCTAGTGAGCTCACTGAAGATAACCCACCCTACAAAACCATCTTCCATAATCGCAAACTTTTTTTTAAAAAAAGTATGCAATATATTTATCTGTAGAAGCAGCTGAATTTGGTGAATTGGACATAATTTTTTGTTTTACATTATTCATTTCCATGCATTGCGCATGAGAACAAAGAAATTACGTAACTTATGTCAGTGGCCCAAACTGTTAAGTCCATCTACAAGCCAATTGGGCAGTAACATGTGTCTCAAACTGAGATTAGTGGGCTTAAGTTATTACAACCAACTGTTCCAAAAACGAGTCCACTGGTTCAGTGATTTTGTACATTGCAGAAGACTCATACAAAATGCCCCAACTCAACACTATAAATATTCTTCATTTACTACATTGGACATTCAATTCACATTTATTCTAATGTGTCTCTACAAACATAAAACACATTTCTTTCTCTAAAACAGCAGTAAAACACTAGTTTCGGAGGGAGGACATTATAGACACCGAAGTGATATTCCATCCTCAAAATAAATAATTAAAAAAAAAAACTAAACTTTTTTTATCAATATTAGTACTTTCTCCGTAACATATTAACTGCAACGATTTGATATTTTTTCTCTCTACTTTACGTCAAATTGTTGCACTTATTATGTTACGAAGGGAGTACTACTAGTGTCATAGTATGTATATTCATATGGTGCCAAAGCCCAAGTTCACAAAACTTGAAGTCTTTCATTTTGGCATCTTCACTACTAGAACCGGACAGCTCGCACTTTGAACGCAATGACTGCTCACACTCCTCAATATTTCCCTGTCAAATAATCACAATTTTCACCTTTAATTAATTTATATATGTCATGAATAGCCTCATCAAAGAAAGTAATGATGGATTTATAACTGTGCCGGGTTGACCCAACCCTGATGGGTCAGACCCGCTTAACCCGGACCCGGCCTGTGACCCAACCTGGTGCTAAACGGGTGGGTCATGGGTCGGAGTGTTATAACCCGTAACCCAGTCAAACCCGGTCCAACCCAGTTAACCCGGTCAACCCGGTCCCCGACTCGGCCCACCAGCCCGGTCCAACCCGGGTGGGCCGGTTCATGGGTCGCCTAACCTCGAACCCGGCCCGGTTCAGCCCGGCCCGGTAACCCACCGGTCCGGTGCGTGGGTCAGCTTCCTTCGACCCGGCCCGTTCGGTGGCCACCACTACTAGCACATATAGTTGAAGTTAGATATGATACATAAAAACTGAGCCTTGCATCTCTTTATGGGCATTTGGTGATTGCTTGTCATAGAAATTTCGTTATAGATTTTGATAGAAGTTTAACTACTTTTCATTAATTTTGTCACTTTTTTTCTAATTAATGCCTGATCTAACAATTAACTAGATCATCATTCCTCAAAAATTCTCCCATTTACTATTCATGTAATCAAACAGTAATAACTTTTATCGTGATTTAATTTATTTATTCATAAACAAAACGAAGCATTATCGTGATTTAATTAATATAATTATAGTTGTAGTTATTATCACACTAAAAACTGCATATAATGTAGTTTGCAAGATATTTGAGATACGAAATAAGCAGCATATAATTGATTAATTACCATAAATCAGCAGTGAAAAAAGGAATTAAGAAGGATAAAAGTGTAAAAGCAGTTGACAAACCTAGTGAGACGACCATAGCCATGACTACCCATGACAAGCAAATCAGCCTTCAAAGCTTCCACCATCTCACATATTACATCTCCTGGATCTCCTTCTTTAACTTTTCCCTCCACCTTGACCTAGTAAAATAATAAAGTCAAACACCAATTAATTTAATGCTTTGTTTCTAAACAATTTTAATGCTTTGACAAAAAGTTTTTTTATGTCAAAAACCACTTTAAAAATATTTCTTTTAAAAGCCACCTTATTTAAACTTTTTTTTTTGTAATTAAGGAACCGTCTTTGGCTTAATTTCGGTGTTTAAATCAAATCCCCCTCTGTCGTTCCGGCGAACCCACCTTGTCTCTCCCCTGGCCGTCTCCGTCCCTTTTCCTCACCTAAAACACCATCCCGAAAAAGATCCTAAAATCGAAAGCCAAAGGTGGTTCCTTTAAAAAAACAAAAAATGTGGCTTCTTAAAAAGAAATTAAAGATGATTTTTTTTATAAAAAAAAAAAAAAAAAAAAACTTGTTTTATAAGATGGTTTTTGATGAATTTTTCAATAAAAAAAAATTAAAATCCTACTATTACTTTTGTTAATGAGCTCGAATGCTCGATAGATATCAAAGGTAAGTAACTTATAAGAAGAGAGGGTTATTATTATTATAAAAAGGGTGATAAAAGTCCATCTCAAAGAATTTTGTTGATGTTTTTGTTGATCACTTACATGATGCTCCATGCAAAGCTTCTCAGCCCTCTGTAACACCCAACATGCCATCTCCTTGTCCCGCCTATCGAACGACGACAACGCATCATGGGATAGAATATCTGCTATTTATATTTTTTTTTTCAAAAATGTGATTAATAAAATTGTTAGAGTAGGTAGATTTTTTTTATAAAGATATATTTTATAACACAAAAGGTTTATTTTAAAAAAATAAATTAATAATTATAGTGATTTTAGAATAGAGTCCAACTGGTATATTTCCGGTCTAGTTTTACCTGAACCATTCACGTGAGAGAGGTGGATAAAAGAAATCATTAGATGAGTTTGCATGGTGAGGTTCGAACTCAAATTTTTATAGTCAGTGTTTGAATATGAGTCTATGACAAACCACCAACCTCAACACGACAATAAGCTATTGTCACATTGTGTTGCCTATACATTAAGTACTCGAATATGCTATATATCAAATACATGTTCAATGATAATTTATTCATATATACAATTAAATAAAACATAAATATTAGGAAAGACGCTTCAATTTATAAACTATTTTCTAATCTACTAGCTAGAGTTGTTAATTGCTTAAACCCTATTTTTTCTTGAATAACTTTAGCCTAGTTGAGTTTGATCAATTTTATTATATATCCAATCATGTTCCATCCAGTTCAATCTAATTTGATTTAGTTTAGGTCCAATTTATCATTTTCAACTAAATTAGGCCCAATTTAACTCAATTTAGTGTAGATTAATTTATCTAATAAATCTGGCACTAACCTTTGGTTATGTTAGGTCATATGAACTGAGTGTGATGACTACTTCGTATTCACCTAACTTGTTGGATTTTACTAGACTCAATCAATTAAACCTGATGGGATTTGATTGAACCTGATTGCAAGACGGATCTAGTTAGACTTCATCAATCATATATATTTGATTTAAAACTTATATATTTTGTTAGATGACTCCCTAAGAGCAAAGATTAGTTGCTCTAAACTAAAGATTAAAGATATCCTCAATTTTACATATTGACAAATTTTCAAAATCTTTGATGCATAATAATAATAATAATAATAATAATAATAATAATAATATATAAACAAAATTTGAAGTGAGAAATAATGAAATAAATACCAGATTTGTCAAAGCCAGAGTAGACAAAAATAGGACGCTTGACATGTAGAATAACAAGGGCATCTTGGGAATTTTGAACAATAATATTGTTGAGACACCATGACAATGCATACATACTCTCTTCACTTTCATCAACACACACCATTACCTTCCTTGTTGATGCCTTTTCTCCTACAACTCCAACATTATTTTCACCACCCATTTTTCTTCTTCTTTTTTTTTTCTTTTAATACCTAATAAATAAATAATTGTAGCAAAAAATGTATGAGAAAGGTGTTTATATATATATAAGTGGGTTATTTTGGAGGGTCATCAATTCATCATGCAAATTGCAAAGTAAGCTAATTAATTAGTTAATGGCTTTTACCTTTTGTTTTACAATTACAAAAAAAGGGCAAACTTTCAAGACCGATGGGCCGTTCAATGTGTTTTTGCCTAAAGTTTATGTAGAAGATTCTTAAATTGGTTTTACTAAAAAGAAAAAAGAACAAACATCTTTTTGGCAAACATAAAAGTATTTGATGGTTGTTGATTTTCGCACCCCAAAATTTAATTTTCGCACCCCACATTTGCAGTATTAACCCGGGTTAATACTGTAAATGTGAGGTGCGGAAATCAATTTTTGGGGTGCGGAAATCAGTTTCCGTATTTGATATACACTTCATTAACTAGAATATTATAATTTGAACTTCCTCTTCCTCTTTTTACCGTGTAGATTTATGACAAAAGAAAATAGTTATGTGAAATATTGTTAGATTTGTTACTCAAATGTATAATTTGAATTATTAATGGTTACAGGTATATCTCGGAGATCGTGCAAAAAGAAATGTAGCAAGGAAAAAACGACGGTATAGAATTATTTTAGATGTTTACAAAATTTGCATGTGTCATCCATTTGATCGTTATTATTAATGTTCAATTATTGATTATTGATGTAAAATGTTTTCATTTCTGCCTTGTTATTATTATCATCAACAATTAATAATGCATACCATGCATCAAAAAAAAGAAAGAATGCATGCATGTAGCCATGTAGGGGTGTTTATAAAACAATCCGACCGGATTTTGAGCTAGAATCTTATCGGACTGAGAGATTCTAGTTCAATCTATGGTCTATGATAGATGGAGATTTTTATTCGGTCCCAAAAAAAAATTCTACACGGCTACATCCAATTGGCTCCAGTCAGCACCCGTGAACAATCCTACATGGCTAATTGGCTACATGCCTACATGCATCATTTTACTTTTTTTTTTTAATGATTTGTAAAGTATGTGATTGATTGTTGTATTTTAACTTATCAAAAACAAAAATTATGCGATTCGATTTAATGTTTGATTTAGGAATATTAATAAGCAAATAAAGGAGTGGATTAGGGAGTGGGATAGCGATAGTTAATAAGGTGTTTGGAACAAGTGAAAAACTAGGAGAGAATAATCGGGAATATTATCTTTTAAAATATTCTTCCATAGTTTTTTATTTTGCTTTTTCAATTTTGATAGTGGACATTGCTCAATATATACTCCCTCCGTAACGAATTAATTTCATCATTTATCTTTTCATGTATTTTGAGGAAGCGATTTAAGGGTGTAAACAAAGGAATTAACCAAAATGGTTTTAGTATAAACAAGAATGTGATAATAAGTTACTAATATCAAAATTATTTTGATTAATTTGCCTTGTTTACACCCTTAAATTGCTTGATTTGCTTCCTCAAAATGCGTGAAAAAACAAAAGGTGAAATTAATTCGTTACGGATGGAGTATGTATGTATGTGTATATATATATATATATATATATATATATATATTATTTCAGATTAAATTCAGTTTAGTTCATCTCTATTAAGTTTAATTCAGTTCAGGTTTTTTCAATAATTTTACTAATTATTTTCTATTATATTATTTAAGTAGTAATAATAATGATAATGATAATTAGAGGTGGGAAAAATTGACACGACCCGCTAACCCGACACGAAATTGACCAGTTATTAACGTGTTTGGGTTGAGGGGTTTGACCCGTTTAAATAAGCGAGTCAACACAACACGATCCGTTCATTAAACGGGTCGGGTTAGGGTCAAAGAATTAAACTCATTTATGTAAAAAGGTTCACACGAACCCAACCCGACTCAATTTCTACCTCTAATGATAAGTTGATAATAATGATAATAGTAAAAATGATGATAATAATATTGATTTCAATTAGATGATGACGACGACGACGATGATGATAATAATAATAATAATAATAATAATAATAATAATAACAACGATAATAATAATAGTAATAATCCAAAAGTGAGAAATCACATTATTTTAATTTAAAATCATTAATCAAAAAGTTAAATGTTTTTAATTCAGTTCAGTTCAGTTCATCTCTATTAAGTTCAATTCAGTTCATCTCTATTAAGTTCAGTTCAATTCAGTTCATCCCTATTCAGCTAATGTAAACGAGATCATAGTATATATATATTTAATTAATATATATTGTAAAAATTATACTTGTATGATAAAAATATTAATATATAATATGCTCGTTAAGATGAATAAAATAAATCTTACATGAGTACCATTTTTTTCCTTATAATTTCCATTTGAAAGATATTTTATAATAATGAATAATGTCAAAATTTCTAACAAGGAATCATGTTTACTTTTAAAATCTAGCACATAGAATTAAGACCATACATTAGGTGGTACGCGGTGTTGGAACAGTAAGTTTGTCGACTAGGTTTAGGATTCTAGAGTTTATAGAACAGAAGCTGCATAACTTCTCAATTAAGAAATTCAAGTGTTACTTTTCTTTAGTTAAGACTTTAGGTTTTGAAACTATTAGAAATTCATTAATTTTTTATATCTTACCTTTAGTGCTACATATAACATAATCATTTATTACTTTTCAGTATTTACTTTTAGATACATAAGTACTCATGAGTCATGACACATTGACACGGCTTTGATCCTTATCACGTCCTCGTACCTATCAAGGTTATTTTCTGAGGTAGAAAGTCTTGTGCTGGATCGTGTAAATATTTTCAGCAAAATAAAAAGTAGTCACTAGTGGATCGAATATGCTCCTACTAATTACTAACATAAACTTTTGTATTTAACATAACTAAATAATTCTCTATGAGATAGATTTTTTTTTTTTTTTTACCAAAAATATATACAGAATCCACATTAAAAAATAAGACAATTAAGGGCAATAACAATAGTGGGTTTGTCAAAAGATTTGTTTTGTTTTTTTGAGGTTCTTAAACAAACCTCTTATTGCTACCAAAACAATGATAGGGTTTATAAATGAGAGAGGTTACTAATTAACTTGTTTGTACAATCATTTTCTTCTTCTTTTTTTTATATATTTTTTTCTGATAGCATTTTTTTAAATTGTTTTATGTGAGAGCTGATCTTTTTTAAAAATATAATGGGTCTCATGCATGAACCTTTGGATAGGTTTGTCTATTGTTGATAAAAAGTTTGTTAGAAGAAATGTTTGTATGTTGATGATGTGTCATATGGACAAACCTCTTATAGGTTTGTTCTATTGTGAATGCCCTAAGGGAATGTTTATTTCAACTTATTTTCAATTCAGTTTTTAATTTCTTTCTCTCATAAACAATTATATTCAACTCAATCTAATTTTATTTAGTTCAATTTAATTCAATTTACACATAGGCTTAGTGGAGGGATGACCAGTAAATCAATTTGAGATACAAAATTTGTATCTCAAATGGCATTTTAAGGTAATTTTGACAAACTTTAGGGGCAGGGATCCGAGCACTAACTCTATAGGGGTTTTTGGTAATTTATTTTTAACAAAATTACAAAAATGCCATTTGATATATTTACTAAAAAAAATCAATTTGATTTACTAGCTATTTCCCGACTTGGTGTGTCCCATAGTCCGATCCTGGTCCTAGTAGCTCAAAAAAAGCAATTTCGCTACCCAATAAAAAAATAAAAATAAAAATCGAATTGTCTCTGTTGGACTATCCACAGGCACATTCCACAAACCACAAGTCGACTCACGACCACCTGTTGGCGACGGCGGCAAAGACGAAAGAACTGGTGCCCGAAGCCCATTTGAATTTCACTCTACACAAATTGAAATACCCTTCCTCACATTCCAATTTCAGGTACTGTACTTTGATTATTCCCCAATTCCTAAACCATTTCAACTTGAATTACTTTTAATTGTTGCCAATTTGTAGTTTCCTATAATCTGTTTATCTGCCATTTATATGATCATCTTCAATATCAATGCTTTTATTTTGATTATTTTTCTGCAATCTGTGCAGTTGGGTCTTCAATTTTTGGTGCTTTTGCATTGTTGTGTCGCCTCAGACACTTATATAGAAAGCTCGGAAGTATTAGTATTAGATTCTACTGTATACTTAGATGTCGGTACTAGATTACTTGGTCGGATCATACCTGAATCCATGAGTATAATGTTGAATATTCTTTAGGGTTTGTGCCTTTGAATCAGCAGTGCAGGGGAGTTAGCCTCCCCAATTGCTTACGGTTGTTCAAGTATTGGGGTACCTGCGCAAATAGTTTTTTTTTTTCAAATGAAATACTCCTTCTGTTCTAGTTTGTTCCTTACCTTTACTTTTTGCACAATTTTCAATGCACATGTTTAAACATTACTCCCTCCGATTTTTATTTAGATTTAACATATTTACTTTGCACACTATCTATTCAACACACTTTGACTACTAATTGCTATTTATATATAAGGTACAATATAGCCAAGTGGATTTTGTTTGATTCGTCTTGGTAGAAAACTAGAAACTATCACAACATATATTTTTTTAATAGTTTTTACAACTATACAAGTAAAGATATTGTTGGTCAAAGTTGTATCTCGGCAGGTATGAAAAGTCAAATTTTACATCTAATAAAAAACGGAGGGAGTGATATCTTATAGGAAAATTTATCGAAAAGACCTTTTAATTATTTTTCTTTTGTGAGAATAGACCTTTTAAAAATTTTGTTGTGAGCAACAAAGGCGGATTCAAGTGGATTATTGAGTAACTATATATAACTTCTCCCCGCAACTTCTCCATATATCATTACATTCCAAAAGTTTGCTAAAAGTCTGAATATAACTATATATAACTTCAATTTTTCAAACTATATACGATGTATAACTTCAAAATACATTTTCCAGGGACCATATCGCCTTAGTTATGGTATTTATTTCCATAAGTAAATTATATATTTATTGTCATGTAACTAAACAATCTCCAATTACTTCAAACTATATACTCCTTCCGTTTCAGTTTGTTCTTTATGTTTACTTTTTAGAATATAAAGAGAGATAAAATTAAAAATTAAAAATCTTCATTATACATAAGAAGTAACATATTCATATATATGGAATTTTGTTTGATTCGTCTAAATGTGTTTTTTTTAATATGTATTTTTTATAAAGTGTTGTATAAGATATTAACATTTAAACATGTACAATGAAAACTGGGCAAAAGGTAAACGTAAAGAACAAACTGGAGCGGAGGGATTACTCATTTGTTAGCATATGATTGGATGGTATGTTTTGTTGGGCAAGCCTAGTGTTGTGGGATGTTGTATATTAATTGAGAAGGTTATTGGAAAATGTTTATGGGAAATGAGGTGGGGGAAAGAGAAAATGAGTTGTAAGAAGGTGAAGAGAGGGAGAGAATTTGGGTTGCTTTTAGATAGATATAAACTAGGATTTTCCTCTCTATGGGATGTGCTTGAGACTTGAGAGCGGGGAGTCTTTTTTGATGTATTGTTGCTTTTGTTGGGGACCCATATTATATAATTAGCACATCTCTTATCAAATCGTCCATAGACTCTGGATGGTCTGGCAGTGTAACTTTTGGTCCAAAAACTGTAACTTTTTAACACAAAACAATAACTTTTTACACAAAGCTTAACATATTCTACATAAAGTTAAATATTATACTAAAAAGTTACAATTTTTGAGCTAAAAGTTATGTCAAACCATCCGATGGTCTGACAGAAGATTTTTTTATTAGATCATTATATATTAGAAAAGGTTCAATGGTCTACACACATAAATCTAAACCTATGAGATCATAAGTAAGTGGAGCTTGGTGTAGTGGTTTCAGGTTAAGTGAGCAACTCTGAGATCACAAGTTCAAACCTTACCACTTGCCAATGCTTGGATTTATGGGATTGTCTTACTATACCCCTATTTCCTAGTACTCTGTACATAGACTAAAAGCGAGCAAGGTGACCGGTGGTAGAGTCGAACCAATGTATAAAAAGGCTCAAGGCGCACCAAGGCGATTGAAATTCCTAGAGCCTTAGGGACACCTCAGGCGCCTCATTGAAGTGAGGCGCACCTAAGAAGGCATGGGGAAAATCTGAAGAAAAAATCTAAAGTGTGCCTCAATGCGCCTCACCTGCGCCTAACCATAAACGCCTCGCCTTGGCCAAGTTAGGCGCCTACCCCCTATCGCCTAGCGCCTCAGCGCCGCGCCTTTTCAAACATTGAGTCGAACTCGAGACCGCATACCACAAAAACATTACCATATTTTGTAAAATGTGTGGTTTAAATATAAAATCATATTTTGTAATGGGCGTTAATATGCAAAATAATAATTCCTTGACTAAATCACTTCATGTTGGGCCAAACTATATGATTGCATATAAATACAATGATACTTGCTAGTACCCATCAACAATTTCTTTATTCTCACTATATGTTAGCCTTTTTGTCCAATGTGATTCAGAATGGGAGGTCTAGTGCAAGGACTATGAATGATTAGAGAAATGAACCAGAACCACTGCAATTGAAATATGGCAAGGCCTGTAACTTTGCACTTGTTATTTCAAGGTTTTTCCTCTCTTTTAAGAGTTAAGACCACATCTTTTTATTAATTTTGAAAAATCATTAATATTTAGGATCTTGAAATTATTCATTTCGAGGTGTATTTTTGTAATACCCAGTTTTCAAGTTTTATTAAAATGTAGCTACATGCCTGCATGTATTGATGGTAAAAATGGTGTCCAGGAGACTCTTAAAAAGCTAGTGTTTAGTGATCCAGGTATTGAAGGAAAATGCTTTATTACACATGGTAAAAGAACTCATTGCAGGCACCTTAGATATTCTGTGCACAATTGTGCATTCAAAGTATTTAAAATTATCCCCTCAAGGACTTGTATTCAAAGGCTCTAAATAGTAACTATAAAACTAAATATTCTCTTCACCTAGAGATTGAGAACTACTTATCATAGCAAACTAGAATAAGATAGGAGTGATAGGACATTCGGACATTTCAACTCCTTTATATGGTTACATAGTCACCCACTCACCCTGAATCTTCTCCTCATATATATTCTAAAGTCTAGAGATCTACCCACCTACCAGTCTACTGCAATACTCTTTCTAGAACTCTTAAAATTCTATGAACATACCAGACATTCTTCACCTAGAGATTGAGAACTACTTATCTTGGGAAACTAGAATAAGATAGGAGTGATCGGACATTCGGACACTTCAACTCCTTTTATGGTTACATAGTCATCCTGAATCTTCTCCTCATATATATTCTAGAGTCTAGACATCTACCCACCTACCAGTCTACCGCAATACTCTTTCTAGAAATCTTAAAATTCTATGAACATACCAGACAACGATTACCCATCTACATAGACCGGACACTGGTTCCTGCTTGTTTCATGGCCTGGATCATTAAACTGTTGGTTCACTGTTCTGCTCGAACCTAGTTCCTTGCTTGGCTCATGCTGCTGCAAATCCTTTTGCCTTTCTTCATTTTGAATGTCACGTGTAGGAAAATATGAAAAATCTTCAAATGAGTTCACTGATAATTCTCTCTTGAACTTATAAGTAATTCTATCTAGACTCTGGTACATGTACTGTAATATTTCATTTCAACTATTCTCTCTCTATTTTTTTATCTGTAATGGAACATTTTGTGTATTATTTCACTTTATCTCCTCCACCAGACCACCACTCCCTCTAAACCTGGGCATGGGCCGTGCTGGGCCAGAACGCAGCCAGGCACGTGGGCCAAGGTATTTTACGGGCCGGGCCGGGCACGAGCCCATGAAATTCGGGTCGTAGCGTGCCGGGCTGTCTTGTAGAGTTGTTTTGTTAATAGCATGGCACGGCCCACGGGCTTGACGGGCCGTGCTCGTGCCGTCTGCGGGCCACACAAGGGCTGGGTTCGGGCCACAAAAACTCAAAAACTATTACGGAGTATTATCTTATTGCATAATAATACCTCAAAATTCTTATTGGATAATAAAATTCTTATTTTATGTTTACTTTATATTACATAATACCTCAAAAATTTTATTATTATTATTTTTTTAAGGAAAAGGTTGGCTTTGATTAAATAGAAGAAGAATCATAATACCTCAAAATTATTATTAATAATGTAAAATAAAAGTACATGACTTAATGTAAAGAAACTAAATATCATAAATTAAAAACTAAACTTAGTTAACATAGACTAGTAAACTTTTAAAAATATTAGTTCAAGAAAATTTACGTATTGTATCTAAATTTCATCTTCATCGTTTTCTTGGTTGACGTCATCGGCTAATTGTATAGATTGGGAACTGTTAGACCCAGAAGCTGACGAGCCATCATCACTGTCATTTTGCATGTATGTTTGATCTTGAGAGCGATCTTCGGCATCCAACCAATCTTTGAAACAAACACACATTTCTAGTGTTTCCGGCTTCAAACTTGTTCTTCTATCATCTAAAACTCTTCCAGATGCACTAAAAGCTCGTTCAGATGCAACAGAAGAGACTTGAATAACAAAAATATCACGTGCCGTCGCTGCCAATATTGGATGCTTTATGCTCTGTCCTTTCCACCAATCAAGCAAGTCGAGTCCATACTTATCTTCCTCATCCATACCTTTCATAAAATCATAGTTAAGATACATTTGTAATTCGGAAACATCACTTTGAGTTCTATGGGATGATTCACTGCTTGAAAATTTAAACATCATGTTAGCAGCTTGTGCAAATAAACCTTTAGACCTTTTACTTACACCTTTAGATGATTGAGAAGGAGCAAATTGAGTAACAGTTCCATATTTATTTTCATAAACCCTGTATAATTCAAAAAATCGAGTGATGACATAATTTTTGTATGTTTTTGGATCATTTTCCAATTGCATAGTTTGAAAGTAAATATCAAGTAATAAAAAAGTGCCATCATATTTTTGTCTTGGGTCCAAAATAGAAGCAAAAATGTATATGATGGGAATATCAGTATAATATTTACGCCATTTTTTTTCCATTGAAGGAACTTATTCATCATAAGGTTGTTGCCCACGATGTTCATAAAATAACTGAGTCAACAACAGTTAAAGGTGATAAAAATCATTCCTTGTTCTCAATCTTTTCTTTACAATGCTTGTTTATTGGCTAAGTTATTTTATGAACATCGTGGGCAACAACCTTATGATGAATATCTTCCTTCAATGGAAAAAAATGGCGTAAATATTATACTGATATTCCCATCATATACATTTTTGCTTCTATTTTGGATCTAAGACAAAAATATGATGACACTTTTTTATTACTTGATATTTACTTTCAAACTATGAAATTGGAAAATGATCCAAAAACATACAAAAATTATGTCACCACTCGATTTTTTGAATTATACAGGGTTTATGAAAATAAATATGGAACTGTTACTCGATTTGCTCCTTCTCAATCATCTAAAGGTGTAAGTAAAAGGTCTAAAGGTTTATTTGCACAAGCTGCTAACATGATGTTTAAATTTTCAAGCAGTGAATCATCCCGCAGTACTCAAAGTGATGTTTCCGAATTACAAATGTATCTTAACTATGATTTTATGAAAGGTATGGATGAGGAATATAAGTATGGACTCGACTTGCTTGATTGGTGGAAAGGACAAAGCATAAAGCATCCAATATTGGCGGCGATGGCACGTGATATTTTTGCTACTCAAGTCTCTTCTGTTGCATCTGAACGAGCTTTTAGTGCATTTGATAGAGTTTTAGATGATAGAAGAACAAGTTTGAAGCCCTAAACACTAGAAATGTGTGTTTGTTTCAAAGATTGGTTGGATGCCGAAGATCGCTCTCAAGATCATACATGCAAAATGACAATGATGATGGCTCGTCAGCTTCTGGATCTAACAATTCCCAATCTATACAATTAGCCGATGATGTCGACCAAGAAAACGATGAAGATGAAATTCAGATACAATACGTAAATTTTCTTGAACTAATATTTTTAAAAGTTTACTAGTCTATATTAACTAAGTTTAGTTTTTAATTTATGATTTTTAGTTTCTTTACATTAAGTCATGTACTTTTATTTTACATTATTTATAATAATTTTGAGGTATTATGATTCTTCTTCTATTTAATCAAAGCCAACCTTTTCCTTGGCCCGTGGGCCGTGCTATGAACACAACAACTCTACAAGACGGCACGGCCCGAATTTCATGGGCTCATGCCCGGCCCGTAAAATACCTTGGCCCGCATTCTGGCCCAGCACGGCCCATGCCCAGGTTTAATGGCAATCATGCGCTTTATTTTCACAATTCAAACTTTTCAATATTTGCCTTTTCGAATGAGCTATTCTGTGTTTAAACTTGAAATCATGTAATGTTGCTTTGCTGATTCAATTTTTATTTTCCCCTCCCTTCTTCCAGATTGTGAGTGAAGTCACTAAGATTATGTGGGTTTCTAAAATTTCTAGTCTTGGAGCTCAAGCAATAAAGAAATTAACTCAAGGTCTCTTTTTGAATACTCTGATTTCATGCTATATCTGTTTGTTGTCATTGTACTAATCTTATGTTTGGTTTAGATCGACTAAAGTTTTCTTTGTTTATACTCCTAAGCTGTGATATATGAAGCTATTGGTTGATGCTCAAGTTTAATTATATTCATCTTTTGAATTGATTTCTTATGTTATATGGTTCTTTTAGTATCAATTCTACCTTGTGGCATCAATTTTCTGTAGATTTTGTGATTGGATGATGGAACTTTTCAGGGGCCCCAAGAATAATTGTTTATAAATACGCAGGGAATGGGAACTATTCATGTCAACACTTTTTTATTATTAAAGCTTAAAATGAGTCTATCTTGTGTGAAAAAGTTGAGATGGTTTCTACTTTCTAGTTAAGATTAAAGATTAAGAGCACTAGTTTAAAAGTTTGGATTAATATGATGTAGGGAAATTTTGTATTAACCATACTTGTATTTCAAAAACTTCGGCATGGGACATCATGTTGTCATGATATGAGACTAAATTGTGGTACTACAAGCTTATATATGGGAATAGCTTTGGCACTTGTTTTATGGGCTTTAAATAATTGTATATAACACCAAAGTGATGTTTGCCAAATTGTCAGCTTTCTTTAAATGTGATTAAAGGGCAATTTTTTTAATATATAACACTATATTAGTTGTCTTTCCAGTAGGAAAAAGTAACGAATCTCATAGAATTTATTTTGTTTATGGTAACCAATGTTTATTTTCATTCATATTTATGGATAGAAGTACCTCATGTTGGTTTTCCCATCAGATGAGAAACTGTAGAGATTTCTATCTAGCTTTTGATTCCAAGCTCTTTACTCTTCTAGGGCAATTAGCATGCATACCAAGGACTCCATATCTTTCTGTTTCTTCCAGCAGGATGGGGACTTTACTTCGGCTCCCTCTCCAGGTCTTTGTTATCCGTATGTTAAAACATTTGAATAAATAAAAGTTAGAATGTTAGATGTGTATCATGTATGCTATAAACCTGTGCCCTGGCATGTGCAGGAGATTCTAGATCTGCTGATTCTTTTAGCATGGCTGATTAGAAAAAATAAATTAAAAAATATTCTGCTATCTGTCTAGTTGAAGCATTACATGAGTAGTTGTTTCTCCTGTCATACCTACTCATATGCATTCAATGTGGTTTTTATTCAGATGCATAATCATTTTTGTTCCACTTCTTCTACTGATTCACGCATGGATGGACATGAAGAGCGAGACTTGTAAGCATCATTGCCTTTTTTCTGCATTTATAGCAGTTATCTGAATTCTGAACATCATTCCAATTTCTTTTTCCCTTTTTTTTGGTTTGGAGGGTAAAGGAAGGGATTTTGGACTTGTGATTTAGTGAGGCCTTGAGGGGGTGGGATTAGGTTTGGTTATACGGTTATACCAAAGCCTTAAAAATGAGAATCGGCCTGAGAGCTGTGGTTTACGCTTGGCATGGATGTCAGCTGTTATAATCGATACATTTTTTTCGCAACGATCAATGCTCCATTGATTAGCACACCTTTGTTGCTTGTGCGATTGGAACCATGTTTATTGGTGTCTGGTTTTGGTGAAGGAATTTACTCGGTGTTAATTAGGCTGCCTGTAATTTTTTGTGATGTTCCTGATGCTCTTGCCTCTCGGAAGGAGAAATAATTAAACATTCTTCCTGTCCGCAAGGATCTCTTGTGCTGGCATTTACTTCTTTGGGTGGTTTGTGATCCCTAATGAGTTTATTATGATTTTTTTAATATTTTTTTTCTTATCATGTATTACTCATCCTTTTCATTTTCTTTCTCTTCCTTTATTGTCTACTGCCCTTGTAACGAACAGAATAAATGTAACCTTTGTTGAAACGGATGGAACAGAGGAACACTTCAAGGTACCTGTTGGCACAAGCATGTTAGAAGCTGCTCATTCAAATGACATTGAGCTAGAAGGTACGCATTCTATTCTTCTTGATAATCGGTATCCTCTTTGTAATCGACTTTTATTTGTAGGAGATGTCCCTTTATTGATTGAATCTTTTATCCACTTGACAACCATTGCAAAATTTTTGATGCCTACTTTCTTTGTTAGTGTGGTCTTTTATAATCTTCCATGTTTGTTCATTATCAAGAAGTATTCAGTTAAATTCTTATTCTCCAATATAATACCAAGCAATCATATTTTCTTTCTGTCAGGATCGTTGTATACCCTACAAAGATAAACCTCCTAATAGGGTAAGTCAGGATCGAACCACATAGACAATCGATATCAAACACTAGTGATTCTTGCGTTGTTACAACTAAGCATGTGACTATAAGAACATGATGAGTGATAAATGACTAAGCAATTTGGACTAATAACTAGTAAAACAATGAATCACCAATAAACTAAAGCACTTGGAGTTGAGTATCCCATTAAATTAACACGATCAATGTGTATGAAAAACCCCTTTTCTGAATCAATCAAGTTCAATGTTTAAGAGGATAGGTGCACCATTACTATTATCAAAAACCTCTCCCGAGTATTCTCAATTTCCACAATCTAGACAGGCTTACTCCATAGACAAATGCAAGTCAAGGACATTATGCTCGGCTGCTCGCACCCTTGTCTCCCAGCAATTTAATCAACTACTCCAATAGAGACGTTATTGCTCAATTTCCATTGTAGTAAAAAGGATTCATATCAATACCAATATCATGGCGAATCACACGTCTATGGTTATTGAGAAAATAAGTACAATCCAATTAAGCAAGTTATTGATCTCAATTAACAAGAGGGTTTGGGGAAAATCACACGTCTATGGTTCAACCTAACCCTAAGTTAGAAGACAGTGCACTCATAGCGAGACTATTAAAGCACAAGTAATACAAACAAAGCATGATAATAGTAAAAGCAAAAGATAAAAGAGGGGAAAAAATATAATGCTTGGATTAGATGATGAATTCTTGAACAAAGAGTAAATTCCAAGGCAAAAGCACAAGAGAACAAAAGCTACGAGTTTTTTTATTTTTTATTTTTTTTTATTTTTTTTTTTATAAAAAAACAAGCTCTATTTTCCCAAGGACCAACAAAAGTGTATGTATACTAAAACTTAGAAAAATTACAAAACCGGCAAACTATGTGAAAAAATGCAAACCATACAAGGAAACATGGATGTGTTGGATGTGGCACATCTGTGTTGTGTCAGAATGGGGAATTTTGGGCATAGGCGAACATAGACTTATTGATTGTGTGACGTCCGTGTTGCCTCCTTGCTCAATCCATAGCTTCTGATTTCTGAGCTGGATCGACTTTGGTGTGTCTATTTCCACACTGCCGTGTTTTCCTAGAGCTTTGCTAACTTCACCAATCTTGACTTGAGTTCCACCAAATGTAGCCATAAAATCTGAAAATCATGATCCGAGTCCAAAAAGGACAACAGCTCAATAATCTACCAAGGTGCTTGTACTAGGAGAGAATCAAGCCTCCCAAATGCTTGATAGTTATCTTACTTAGTGTTTGCTTGTTCTAATCAATCATATTCATCGCCACTATCTTCCATTAATCTGCATTTTCATCTCATATTCTCTATTTTTTCATTTAGTTTTTTGGTCAGCTATGTTAGCTCCTAGCAGATGCAAATTTAGACTAAAACTGCCTAAAGCTACCTAAAAATGAGTGCTAAGATGCACCTTAAGTATATACAAAACTGTACTTATCACTTTCTTTTTCTTTATCATGTTTTTGGTATGTACAGGAGCATGTGAAGGATGCTGTGCATGTTCCACATGTCACGTTATTGTGATGGTAAGGCAATCTGCAATGAATATCTCCCTTAAGTTTCTTTCCGTCATGAACAGGAGTATGTTGTTATCGCATTTCTCCCAATGCTTAATTTTGAATTGCTCTGAATGGCAGGATGTGGAGTACTACAACAAATTGCCGGATCCCACAGATGAAGAAAATGACATGTTGGATCTTGCTTTTGGGCTTACAGAAATGTGAGTAAATATTTCTACTTTGTTTCAATTAATCTCAAACGACCCTTAGATCTATAACTTAATGAGTGCTTGTTTAGGTCTCGTCTGGGTTGCCAAATCAAAGCAAAGTCCGAAATAGATGGAATCCGCTTGGCTCTGCCGGTGGCCGCCCAAAACATTGCAATTGATAGACATAAACCACAATGACATTAGGTATTTAGTTTGACCAATTACTCAATTACCTGCCAATACTCTATTGTTTTAGACTACTTTTAGTAACTTAAGACTTGGAAGCATCCAGCTTGCCAACTATAGCCATACGGATTACTTTGTACTATTTTTTGTTGATTGATTGCTGCTGGAGAAAGTACCTGAAGTATGGAGTAGCAAACTTGTTACAATTGATACTGGGGAAAATACCTAAATGTTAGTGTTGAGTTTCTTCACTTACAAACCCAAGATATAAATGACTATTTATCTCACGAAGATATGATACGTTTACTTTTATTCTTGCCATCTTTTTGTGAATGTTCATTTTCTTAAATATCTATAAATTTACTATACGAAGATGTGATACATTTACTTTCACTCTTGATATTTCATCCTTGCTCCTCTCTGGCCACAACATTCTTGTTTGGCCGTTGCCTTTTGTGATGGCACTATGATTAAGTAGGATATGTGAGAAGAGGGTGATGACAATAAATAAGATCATTGTGATGTTCTTCAATAATTAATTTAGTAAGACGAATGCAAGAGTCTAGAGAATTATTTGGTAGAAGAGATGATCATGTAAGCAGGGAAGTTTAAGGACTTGGTGGATGTTGACTCAACATTGTTGAGGAGCTTATATATGGTTTTAAATTGTTAGATATCTACGGTGGATTATGCAAAGACCTTTGATTTCAAGAGTGAAAAAGCAATCTCTAGGTTTGATGATTTATTCCTATCTTATGGCCTTGTTTTGTAATATTTGATGTGTATTCTGGGCTGTAACAAGGTTTCTAACTTAACAACAGCGTTTTGGGTTTCTGAAAGTAGTAGTCGAGGTTTATATACTTGGTGTATAAAGAGTAAAGAGCAGCGAGGATTGTTGATGTGGGCGGGATTCTATTTGTAAGTTGTTGTCATTAGTTTCCAAACAATTGATTAAAAGTTAAACATAATAGGAATTGTAAAAATAAATAAATGCAATTCTTTTGCTATTGTAAGTACTTGGATTGGTTTTTGGGGGTTATTTTCTAGACAGGCTTTGTTGGCATTATGTAGAAATCCTTTTGATATGTGTTTCTTTGTAACATTTTATAGATTGATGTCAAATTTGAATAATGAGATTAATTGCGAAGATGAAGTTGTTGAGGTTAATTCTATTGGAAGAGTTGTATGGAATGAGAATATTGATTTTTGCCTTATAAGCTTGGTTTAGAAGGAGGTGAAAAGAGGAATAGACCAACAATCACTTTAACCAAACAAGTTTGAAGGATTGTGAAGCAAAAACAGAAAGAGAAGACAAAAAAGGTGTATTGTAGGGAACAACTTTAGAATAAATATAATCAATTAAGAGAAAGATGGAAAGACTTTCGTAAATTACTAGAAGAAACTGTAATTAGATATAACCTGGTGACATATAAACTTTCTGCTAAGATGTTGTATGAAAAAAATTGTATGAGGTAATTTTTAATAAATTTATTATGATTTTAATCGTATTTGGACAAGGGTATACTTTAAACTAATGAATCATTCTTTTCCTTATGTAAGATTGTTACAGAAGCATATGTCTTCAAAACTTTTAAAAAGAAAGGATGTAAGCATTTGATAAATTAAGCATATTTTTTGTGATACAACTACCGGCGCTTCTTCACAATTTTCTACTATGAATCCTTATAAAAGCAAGAATGGAAATGACATAGATGGAGAAGGGGGTGATTCAAGAAAACAATGTAACGAGGGTTCGAAAACCAATAAAGTAAAAATTAATGTCAATCCAAAAAGAGTAGGGGAGAGTTAATACAACAATGGCGGATGCGTTGGTTACTATGAGTGAAAATTCTAAGAAGAAGCTTAAAATTATCGAGAGAAAATTTAATGACAATTTGCCTACGGATTGCATAGATACATTAAGTGGTCTTGAGGGAATTGATGGAAAGATGACCATATGGAATCAAAATGAAAATAGTTAGTTTGGTCTTCAAGGATAACCTTTAAAACAAAACCTCAGGATCATTTTCCTCCACGATGAATCATCATGAATTAGTTTAGCCGCCTTTGCAAATGAAGCTCCATCAATTCCCTCAGGACTACAACTTAATGTATGTATGTAATCCATAGCCAAAGCATCATTTCTTTCGAAAAGTTTTATCAAAATTGTGCTTAATTTATCAAAATGCTCGCATCAGTTTCTTTCGAAAAGTTTTGGCAGACTTATGCTTCTATAACAATCATAGATAAGGAAAAGAAAGACTCCTTAGTTTAAAATATAAATTTGTCCACATAAGATTAGAATTATAATAAATTTGGTAACTATTAACCCATACAATCTTTTCCATACAACAATAGAATGTTGATATGTCTTCAGATTGTATCCAATTCCAGTTTCTTCTACTAATTTACTAAAGTCACTTCCTTTATTTTAATTGATTATATTTACTCTTAAGTTGTTCCTAATTATCCTCCTTTTTTGTAGGCTTCTTGATCTTTCAAGCTTGTTTGGTTAAAGTGTTTGTTGGTATATTTCCCTTTTCCACCTTTTCCTCAATCAAGCTTATAAGGCAAGATTCAATATTCTAATTTCATCTTCCAATAGAATTAATCTCAACAACTTCATCTTCGCAATTAATCTCATTGTTCAAATTTGAAATCAATCTATAAAGTATAACAAACACACATTAAAAGGATTTCTGTATAATGCCAACAAAGCCTACCTGAAAAACTCCAAAAAAAAAAAAAACAAACAATCCAATCACTTACATTAGATTCCTTTACTTACATTAGATTTTTTATTTTTTTTACAATTTAATTACTTCAAGTAAAAGTATTAGGTTAGACTATCTGACCCAATGCTTATTTTTAGATAGTCCCCTACAACTCGATAATACTCGACAAAGGCCATAGAAGGGCTTAATTTAGACCAGTACTTCCTAATTTCAACCCAGGTTTTCTATCATTTAGTCATTTCACAAGAACAAATCGGAACATGTTAGTATAAATGTGTGATCAACGGATGGAAGGAGTAGCCAAGTAAAGCCACATAAAGCAAAATTTTGCCAAAAAAATATTAAAACCAGGTTTTTGCCAAAAGAACCCTTTTAAAAGGTTTCTGGCAAATTAAAACTTTAAACATAAATTGTTGACAACCGAAACATTTTCCTTCGTTTGCGACATCAATTCCACAATTTTGATATTTGTTTACTGAATTAAGGACTTGGGATATGGCTTATAAAAAACATATATGAAATTAAGTCACGAATGGCTGAGTCGCTATTAAAAAAAATTGGAAAATGACCCATTTGTCAATTTTGGCATTTTTTTAAAGTGAATTTGACAATAATTTAAAAAAGGCTTAATCTTCCCAACAAAAAAAAAAGTTTTAAAAGGTTTATTCTAGCAAAATTTCCTATACGGGACTGAGGGAAGAAATTGTATTTTGCTTTTACCTCAATTTTCGTACGTAGCTCAACTATAATTTTTTTTTATAGGATAATGTGTGGGATATTAGACCTTGGAATCGGCCCTACTGCAGGTCACCTGATTTAATTTTAGCCAATACACACATCTGTAAGGGGATAATAAGAAATCCTCGCAAATGCGTGCGGTAAGAATTAAACTCAGGACCTCGTGCCTGGAGCCCTAACCACTGGATTATGACTTCATGCTCAGCTCAAGTATAATTGAGTACGCCATAATTATTTTTGCTTTCTTTTATCAAAAAAACAAAAATAATACTCCATAATTAATTTTGCTTTCTTTTATCTCTACGACTCTACCCCTATTAGGGTTTGCTTCTCGTTTCTAGAATCTTTTCCTTTCCTATTTCTAGTATTCTTGGTAAATTCTTCTGCAATTTCAGAATTTTGATCTTTTATGTCCTTTGATTTTCGTGTCTCTCACCGCTGATTTCTTTCTCACTTTTCCAATCAATCTTTTGATTAACTTTTTTTTTTCGAGTGTATCGTGATTGATTTCTTTGTTCTTAGGTTTTTGGTTTGAGTTGTGAAATAAGATGTTTTTGGTCGATTGGTTCTACGGTGTTCTTGCTTCACTTGGATTATGGCAGAAGGAAGCGAAGATTTTGTTTTTAGGTCTTGATAATGCCGGAAAAACTACCTTGCTTCATATGTTGAAAGATGAGGTTTGTTTCAATTCTATTCACTGCTTTCGATTTTCAGTTATTCTGGTACTCAAAAGTTTGTCATAATTTGAATTGTAGATTCGAAGTATAATGTGTTGGTTTAACTGATTACCGTATTGAATGAGGTTAAGTTTTTCACAATTTTCTGTAGAATTAGTGAATTGAAGTGTATTTTGTTTTTCTGTTGATGACAGAGATTGGTTCAACATCAGCCAACTCAGTATCCAACATCTGAAGAACTGAGTATTGGTAAAATCAAGTTCAAGGCCTTCGATTTGGGAGGACATCAGATTGCTCGGCGTGTCTGGAAAGATTACTATGCCAAAGTAAATTTATATCCTCATCTTTGTTTTTCCTCATTTGTCCTGTGGTGTGTCAATTTTTATTTAGAAGCTAAATGTATTTGAAACTGATTCATCTTGTTGTGTACTTCTTTTACAGGGTGTTGGTTTGTGATTCAGTCTGTATGTGCCCAATTGTGCTCAGGGTTTATTTGCTTATCATATTTTTTGTTGGACATTGCTATAACTAAGGATATTATTAGGCTTCTATAATCCCAGATAAAAGTCCCATTTTTTATCTGATTCATGAGGGGCCAATAGTGTTGTTGGGAGTTCGCTGATGGCATCTTTGTTTTCAAGGTGTTTTAATAGTAATTTTCCAGACATTCATTTCTCTTGAATTCCAAAAAATTCTAATATCTTAATATGAAATTTTGTCAAGTATTTGATGATGGACCTAGAATTAATGTTTATTGTTCACTTATTCTGGTTTGTAAAAATGCATTTTCTTTGGTTTGCCTCCTTTTCTATAAGTAAACTTTGTTCTTACCTCCGTTCTCTGTTCCGGCGATGCACTATTAGCTGCTTGCACAATTTTGGCTGTATTGGTATTGCATGTTCCCACGAGCTGTTGTCTCTAATGGACCTTCTTCTCTTTTATGAAGTTGTACACAACATGCCTGTCATCATTTCAAATAGATGCTTGGTTCTGTTTGATTCATCAAAGGCAGAAAATGTCATGCAGAGCTGTTTAGTAGCACCTTTTCTTTATTGGTAGCTGCTTATATTAATCTGCTGACAATTATATTACCCCTTCCAAGTTTACATTCATGGCATCATACTGTTTTCCCTACTAATGCCGGTTTTGGAATTGAAGGTGGATGCAGTAGTTTATTTGGTAGATGCTTTTGACAAGGAGAGGTTCCCCGAGTCTAAGAAGGAACTGGATGCTCTTCTAGACGACGAAGCTTTGGCCAATGTTCCTTTCCTGATTTTAGGGAACAAGATTGACATCCCAGCTGCAGCATCAGAAGAGGAGTTGCGCTATTGTTTAGGTCTGACCAATTTTACAACTGGTAAGGGGAAGGTCAACCTGGAGGATTCCAATGTCCGACCTATGGAGGTTTTCATGTGCAGCATTGTTAGGAAAATGGGTTACGGAGATGGCTTCAAGTGGCTGTCACAGTACATCAAGTAGTGACTTTAGAGTAGGTTATGCCTTATTGTTACACTATCTTTTCATGTTTAGATGCTTTTCCCAGCCTTTGAGTTGGATATGTTGTCTAGTTTTAGACATATGTTTCTGGTTTTTGGTAGCTTGGCAGAATGAATAACATAATGCCAATTTCTTGTGATAGTAAATGGATGTGCATAATGAGTGTATTGTGATTGACATGTATTTAGATAAAAAAGCTGTTGAATCTCATTTCAATGCCAACTATAGGTTCCTTTTTTTTTTATACTTTGAATTGCTACTTTGTATTTTCTGAAAATATATTGTGACTTTGTGAGACCTCAATTGTATTGTGATATGCCAATAACTTACACAAGTATTGGTTTAGGTTGCATTTGACTCCTTATCTTGAAATGAGTTTGGGCCTCATTCATCTTTTGAAATGTTGCAAATTTGCAATGATGGCATAAACTTCCTGCAGGAGTTCTAAGTGTATTAACTACTTACAAACTCATCACTGATTTATACTCATCGCATCAATTTAATCTCACTCCCAAGAATGATGTCACTACAATTACTCATCCCAATAATCTAACCCAACTCAATCCGAACTCAATTCATCCAATAATAATGAGTTGGTTGAGTTTTTGTAACCCGTTTAGCTGAGTGGGAATAGTACCAATAGGACATTTACTTGCAATTGGAGGTATTAGTAAGTTCGTAACCTGCTGTTAAGGGTCAATACGATGACGTATTAATGTCTTTGGTCATAAAATCCTAAGAGCTATTACCAAAGACACTCGCATTAACCCTTACAGCTAGTTGGTACTATTCAAATATAATTGAAATCTTGTACCATTAGAATTGGACCATATATAGTTCATACCTTTAAAAATAAATTTTCCTTTAAAATAATATAAATTTAAATGAATATAGCATAGAAAAATATAGAAATGTGACTCATGTCGAAGCCGAATTAATTGTTGGAATCTTTCCAACGTCCAACTTCGACTCAGATAAATGGAATCATATATTTATTTTCCGGATTGAAATCGTATTGTTTTCATGCAAATTGGATTGAATTAAGGTCGAATCCGAACTAAATTGTCATCCCTAGTTCTAAGTTCTAACATCAAGGCATTAAATGCTTCTTAGCTCAAGTATTTCAATGCAATGATTTGAAGTTAGGCAAATCTGGGCATATTTTAAATAATCAGATCTAATAATTGCAGCACCCAAGATTTCAAATTCACAAATCACAATTGTTTACAGACAGTAATCATGTAAATCTATGTTTATTTTTTTAAAACAAAAAACATTGTAGTAATATTAAGTAGGTTGCAAACCAATAGTAAAAGGGGATGTAGCTCAGATGGTAGAGCGCTCGCTTAGCATGCGAGAGGTACGGGGATCGATACCCCGCATCTCCAATTTTTGGTTTTTTTTTTCATTTAATTTATTTACATGCATCTTTGACCAATGACCAGCATATTATATAATATAATGTTATTTTTGGCGTAAAGGGAAAAGCCCAAAACAGTTTTAATCTGGAATCTGTTGCAGTCAGCAAAAACAAAAAGAAGAGCAAAGCTTATGTGAAGTTGTTGGATTAGTGTAACTGCTTTTACTCTCCCAAGTCTTTAAGTTCGCAACCATAATGCAGACTATACATGGCAATTTTATAGTATGTTGTATGAAAATGGATATAAATATAGAATATTTATATGATAGTAATACTGCATACTCATAAAAACTCTTCCCGTTTCACATTATTTGTTGCATTTTGACCATTTTTCTTTCACAAAAAAATATCAAACGTAACAAACAAAGTGAAACGGGAATGCCTGTCTAAAAAAAAGGGGTAATAAATTACTCACCACTAATAGACATATATAAATGTTGATATACAATTAAAAAAAAAAGACATTAATAATATATTTTTTCATATGAAATGCTAAGTTTTTCTTTCTTTATAAATTTATATCCAATTATCCTTAGTGTGAACTAGATTTTCGGGTTTTTTTATAATTTTTATGTAACCTTACTATGCACTAGCCTCCCAAAGCCATTTTTCTGTGGACTAAATAAATATTTGCAAAATTATGTGGAGTGTAAGGGCTTGTTTACTTCAACTGAATACAACTGAACTGAACTAAATACAACTGAATACAACTGAACTGAACTGAACTAAATACAACTGAAACTCTGAAAGTAATATTTTATAAGAGAAGGAAATTGAGAGTTGAACTAAATTGAACTTATCTGAACGGAATTGAACTTAAGCTGAAGTAAACAAGCCCTAATAGATATGTGAAATAAGGCTACATGTTTAGCATAACAAAGTCTAATTAATATTTAGATAGAGATATAATGTATGTTTAATTTCATGGACACACCCATTGGAATATCCAATACATATTTGAACATGGTGGCATCCATTATTCATGGAGCAATTCAAAAACATCCCATCGCATGAGGTGTCCATGCAACTTAGCTTGTAACATCAAAATTAGTATCTCACTTAAATAGTATTCACCACTAACAAAAGCAATTTACTAAGTACTAACACAATTAACTTGCTATTCATGGCAAATTCAGCGATTTTCCAACATCAGTTAAGAATATTGATCACAAAGTGATTTTTTAAATTTCCTACCAGAAAGCAACAGACTACAAGAAAACAATGAAGAAATATAATAGTAAAACTACTATAAACCAACAATTTTATTGGACCAAATCAAAAGCCAAAAGCCAATTGTGGTGTTTCACTCTACTATATATTCTGCAATGCCAATATTTAATAGCCAGAATACCATTGCTTGTTAAATCTCCTTAGCCTTCTCTCTGCAAAAGCTATTCTACTCTTGTATACTTCACTTACTTATCCTTGAGACCTTGCAATGGCGAAGCAAGCAATTGTTTGTTATGCTATTCTCATTGTCACTTCTGCAATTTGTTGCAAATCAGGTCAGTATAAAAATATGAGATCTTTATGTTATGGAAGAACTGTACTTTAGCTTAATTGTTACAAGCATTTTTCAGTTTCTTCTTTGTAACTCATGATTACCCTTTTCTAACAGGATATGCACAGGATCCTGGACAACTTACAGCGAAAGCACTATCATGCTTCAATGCCAACAAAGTAATCAAGCTGATACCTAATTACCTACTATACATATTTATACCTACACAAAGTCGATTAATCTTTCTACTCCCTCCGTAACATAAAAATTTCAACAATTGTTTTTGCATGCATTTTAAGGAAGCGATTTGAGTGTGTAAACGACCAAATTAATCAAAATAATTTTGATATTAGTAACTTATAATTACATTTTTGCTTGTATTAAAACCATTTTGATTAATTCATTCGTTTAAACCCTTAAATCGTTTCCTCAATTTTTATGTTACGCAGGGACTACTAAAAAAATTGATACATCTCATCTTAGTGGAGTAGAATCAGTCAAGCATTTTATAATCATTTTCCACAAAACCAAGAAAAACTCCAGGCTTGGAATATTTCACTAAGAACAAATCTCCTTGCTTGAGAAATAGGTTGCAGGAAAGGGGAGATACCCCACCCCGCAACACCACCAACTCCTTTACCCCCCCCCCTTTCCCCTCCACATTGCTATCCAAACATATTGTAAGTTGCGTATTTATAGAAAGAGAGCGATAGAGTATCAGGGCCTTAAGTGTTTAGTTCACAATCAACAACAACAACAAAACCTTAACTACGTACCTAGCTAGATCACCAAATTACCTGGTTCGATTGTATTATTCACATGCTTAGATGCTTAAAGTTCATCTGATAACCTATTTAAGTTTCCCTGAAATGTTAAAGTCCTCATGCCCAAATAGAACATGAAAATTTGAAAAAGTGTTTTTACTTTTTAGTGACTGGGTGTGTGTGAGACCAAGTAAATTTCACAAAATTACACATTCTATATCAATATCATTAATTATATGTCAGTGCAGGTATATACTAGGTGCAATGATGCATATAGACTAACCCAGAGTGGATATCTCAATGTACCTTCTTCTGCAACAGATCAATTCTGCTATGGCCCTTGTTTGGCAGAAACACACCTCGTCCTTGACTGCGTTGACCATTCATTGTCCAATTTCATATTCTATAACAAGGCCACAATAAATGACATAAGAGCAACACTTAAAGCAGCTTGCGGCCGTGAACATGAACGAGGTACAAAGCTTGCGTACCCTCTCTGCATAGTAAATTATCCATTTGGGACAATGTGCAGACAACCCCTCAGCCTTCAAAAAAGAAACTATATGTAGATTAGGATCAAAACATGCACAATATTAATAATAACACTAGAAGCACAGGGCCAAAAATTTGAATTATAATCTACTTTTTACATGAGATGTCTCTGAATATAATGTGCAGGCAACTTCAATGTGGAAGGATACATGCAGGACTATCTGGGAGAGTGGAGCAAGGCAGATCTACCTCCTATAACAAACAACTTGTTCACCTTGATTTTTGTCTCTTTGGTGCTAAATCTCATGTTCAGAAGAGCTCTCTGATTCCTATCTGATAGGACGAGAAACATTGAATAGAAATATTAAGATCTGTGCCAAGTATAGCTGCTTCTTTCTATTTTTCTACTGATTGTGAATGAGAGAAGTACTCATGTACATCCTCTCAATTTCAGCCTATTTGCCAGCTTTTTATGTAGTATTATGATGAGTTTTGTGCAACTGTAATCACTAAACAGTGATATTCACCCCACACAACAATTTGCTTATAATTTTATAAATGAATATGTATAAGCTAGCATGTTGAATATACAAATTCGAGATAGATTTATAAAAAAACTGCTTAAATGCTTTTAAAATAATGGGAGTTGACGGATTTATAATAGAAAATAAACAACATTTAGCTGAACACGGAGAACACCAATCAACATTATTCAAGATGAATATGCACAATGTTGACTTTAAAGGAGAAAATAACCTCAAGCAATACAATTCTCATAATCTCTGCAATTGAATAGCATCCAAAAACCACAGATACCACAAGAAGAAGCAAAGCAGGTAGCTCTTCCCTGAAGATAATCATCTGATAATTGGCTCCTCTGCAAAATTATCTTAACCCCTACTAACAAACAGACTACAGAACTGCAGAAAAGGCATTATGCCATAACACCTTTTTCCTGGCCTCTCTACACCCCCAACTAACATATCTGAGCAATCTTGAGAAGTGGAACGACGAAGCCATGACTCTCCAGGAATTCTTTTCCTCGCAAACTGGGTTGCACTGAGTCGGAGATAGGGGACTGAACAGCAAATTTAAAAATTAGATCACAATAGGTACGGCACGAACATTAACAAAATTATTAGTATCGTCTCCAATACAGCGATCAAATGAAAGTTATGAAACCGTGCTACATTTCACAAATGTGATTGGTATACTCCTCCTATAGTGCCTTTGTCCTTCACCATATTTGGCTGAGCTCCCCATGCAGAGTACTAGTAAGTAATAAGTAATTAAAGATATCAGTTGTCAAACTTGGGTATCGGAAATTTTAAGACTGTAAAAGACAAAGTGAGCAGAACTTGTAAAAAAAAGAAAAAAGCAGTAACATATGATCTCAATAGGATATTGGCGTCAAGACTCATACGTGGATAGAGTATGAGATGAAGATGGGGAAAAGGATAGTTGCATACTTACATGCAAATAGGAAAGCAATAATATTCTTGTTTTGGGAGAAGCTAGAGTGTCCAAGAGTCCATTCCCATTGCAGTGTCAAGTAGCCAACATAGATACCTAAGCTAACATGAAAAGCATCAAAGCTTGAGCTTCCAACTCCTAGGAAGTTGATCACTAAATTTGACTAAAAAAGAAAAATAACACATCATCCGTCTATCTTTGTCCCCCAGACACCCTGACACACTCAGTCAATCATCTGAAAGAATTCAATTGATGAAACCAGCCCTAAAATTATGTCCTTTTGACCATTAATTTCAAGATAAATCCACTCAAGCCACTGCTCAGGTTCTAACCAACCCTCATTATCACTGTCCAACCAAGCTGAGCCCAATGGACTTTTTGACACTTCTTCCCTTCATTAACAGTCTTAATTTATCAACCTCATCCCATCTTCCTTCTTCTGCATAGATATTGGATAACAGCACATAATTACCCGAATTCCAAGGCTCAAGATTAATAAGTTCTTTGAGAGCATGTTCTGCAAGTTGAACATCACCAAGATTTCGAGAAGCACTAAGCAGGGCACCCCATAATGCAGCATTTGGACTCATAGGCATGTTTCTCACTAAATCATATGCCTCCCTCAGACACCCACTCCGCCCAAGCAGGTCTACCATGCATCCATAATGCTCAAGCTTAGGTAAAAGTTTATGCTTGACCGTCATCAATGAGAACAAATGCCGACCTTTCTGTAACAATCCTGCATGGACACAACAAGTTAAAGCCCCTACATAGCTTGAATCATTTGGCTTCGCACCGTTTTTAACCATTTCTTCAAACAAATCAACCCCAAGCTCACCTTTCCCATTGAATGCCAGACCTGAGATCAGGGTGTTCCAGGAAATCACATTTTTCCGAGGCATTGCATCGAAAACGCTGTGAGCTGTTTCCAAGTCTCCACATTTGCAATAGAAATTTACTATTGCATTACCCACGGTGATGAAATCTCGAAAAAGACCACTAGATTGAGCATATGAGTGCAACCAACAGCCTACATCAAAAGCACCCAAACGAGCACACACAGGAAGCACAGTGACCAGAGAGGCTTCATCTAATTCAAAGCGACCATCAACTCGCATTTCATTAAATAGCCCCAAAGCCTCTTGATCCCTCCCACTCTTCGCCAACGAAGACATCATCGAATTCCAGGACACAATGCTCCTCTCCTTCATCTGCCTAAACAGAAACAAACCCATATCAACATCACCCATCTTGCAAAACCCACGAATCATCAAGTTCCATATTATCACATCTCTATGAGGCATTTCATCAAACACCTTCTTTGCATCTCCCATCTTCTCCCAATTCGCATAAAGCTCAACAATCCCAATTCTTACAGAACTACGACGCTCAAACCCAAGTTTGATTATCTCACCATGAACGCATTTTCCAACCCTTAAATCCCGAATATTACAACAAGACTTAAGTAAAGGCGCAAAAGTATATTCATTGGGTAAAACCCCACTAATTTTCATATCAGAAAAGAGAGCTAAAGACTTCCCAGGAGGCCCAGAAACAGAATAACCCTTGATCATAGAATTGAAAAGTATGAGATCAGGAAAATGAGCTTGATGAAAAACAAGCTCAGCATACCTTAATTTGCCATTAGCTCTACAAACAGAGACGAAATGAGAAAGAACTTGATTGGATTGGTGAAGCTGATGACGGATAAAATGAGCATGGATTTCGAAAAGGCGATTTCGGGTTCTCTTGTCATGCAGATAACGGAGGATTCTCCGCTCAACTTCTCGGCTTGATATGCTCATTTTTTACACTCGTATGTCACTACAAAGTGTACAAGTCTTGTGTTTGATGAAATGATTTAGTGATTTACAGAGGTCGGGAATTAGGACTCAGGAGAGAAGATTTCAAACTGAAATCATATCTTTATTTGGCGCCAACAAAGGTGGTTTGGGAGAAATGGGTTCGGGAGAACGCTAGTACTTTCAGAACTTATCAGGTCAGATTAAGTTAGATTTAATAAGGGCAATTTATCAGGTCAGATTAAGTTAGATCTAATAAGGGCAATTTATCTTACAAAATAAGAGCAAATCAGGTCAGATCTAATAAGTTGAAGAGAACACACCTTAAATAGTTAAATTTCTCAAATTTCAATTCAATTTCTGACAAGTTTAGAATTTAGCCCCACATTGTGTCCTAAAAATGTTTATCCGTTTTCGACGTTGTAGCCTAATATTATGTCCTCCTAGGAGAATTTTTAAAGTTTGGTTGTGCCATATTTTGGGTCTATCAACTTCATTATACTTCCCCCGATCCTATATAGTTGCAATGTTTTCAATTTTGACACTATTTATAATTACTCTTATAATTCGCTTTTGTGTTGCATACATCTAAACAAATATAGTCGTGTAGAATCTATTTTGAATCATCTCAATGTGTACATTATTGTAATCCACTTTTTATAATTTTTGGTAAAAGAAAATTAAAGATATTATGAATACAAATTATACATTGGCAAACATGAAAAATGAGACGTTGCAAACTAATATGGAGTGGAGTAAGTATTATTTTACAACATCTAATATGTGTCTTGGGGCTTCAATCACTAAATGATCCTAACATAATGTTTCTTGATATTTATGTACCCAGTCCCCGAGAACTACCAAAAATATGAATTATAGCCTTCGCTTTCAGCTCATGAATGGGCCATTGTCACTTTTCTTTATTATCTTGATCCTAGCATCTCACAATGAGGCTCCTTGTTCGTTTTCGTCTTGTATCACGAAGTATTATACCCTCATAAAAGATTTATCAAAGTTATGTCTTCTGACTCCATCATATAACTCTACAACATCTAATATCCATCCATCATCACTGGTGGTATCCAAAATCCAAAATGTCTGCCACAATATTTCAAAATATTTTTAATTTTGGGCCTTGAGAAGCCTAAAAAGTATGAATTATAGCCTTGAGTTTCAGGTCTTCCAAGTAACCACTCTAGAATTATTTCTTTCCTATTCTTGATCTCACTACAAGATCTTTATTCGGTCTAAATAACAAAGTATTATTTCTCAAAGGATTCTTTCGAATTTTGATCATGCACTATTTTAGCCATTTTTGTTTCATTGTATGACTCCACAATATTCGATATCTGTCTTGGATCTCAACATCTCCCAACACCACCACCAAAATATTTCAGAATCTTTTTTCCCAACCTCAAAAATCCAAAGCGCGGATCACAAATTTCATTTTTAGCTCTCCAAGTGATCATTTGGGGGATGATTTATTGTTGCCCTATCTTTCTGTCTCTGTCAAAGTATTGCTTCCTTCCAAAATATTTTTCAAAATTTAGACATTTGGTGTTTTGTGTTTTTGCTCTATTATATGATTGTGTAGCATCCAACATATATATATCTCGGGAGTACTTCCAAATGATCCCGCCAAAATGTTGTGGGATACTTTTCTTCCTGGATCCTGGAAATCATGTATTATAACTATGGTTTCGGTTTTCACAGGCTTTTCTGGGGAAAGTTGTATTTTCACCCTATTTTTTCTTATTGTTTGCAGGGTATCACATGATAAACACAGGGAAAGAATAGTGTATCCTGAACTCCTGAAGGGATTTTTTCAATGTTCGCATTTTGCAACAGCAGCGCTCCTTTGTTTTCCACCTTTGGCAACGGCAACAGTGCTTTTCTAATGTGATGATATATTACAACAAAGTTGTTTAATTTAGGACCGAAAAAAAAGCCCTTCAGAAATTAAACTAAATTCAATTAAAAGAAAACGCCCTACAAGCTACAGCAATATAATTAACAATACATAGATAAGATGTAACAAAGCTAATAGCGTCAAAAGTTAGCAGTTCAAAGCTACAGAGGTAAACACAGGGAAAAAGGTAAATTCCAATTCCATGGTTCAACCATCTCACTTTCTGGAACCACCAAAACCACCAAAACCCATCATAGCAGCAACATCTTGATCCATCTCAATCTGCTCCTCACTCGCTTTCTCTTTCTGGTACAAACAAATAAATAAAATCAATTCAAAATAGTGCAAAGACCATGGAATTAACCCCCCAAAAAAATCACCAGGTAACCGCATCTTCAAAAGCCAACAAAAAAAAGTCCAAGAACGCAGCAGCAAGGGATTCACTTAACTTATGTCAGAAAAAACATAAAACAAGTTGATGTTTTTGATTGATTTTAGGTTAGGAGCAAATTCCACGACAAAATAGTTAGCATTTATTAGGAAGTTCATTAAGCCAAAAAAAATTATATTAGGAACAAGTTCAATGATGACATGGCTAGCATATATTATAAAGTAATTAAGCCATTTATTTTGTAAAGCTACTGATTTTATAGCTTTCATATTTTTATTCATGCCTAATGAAGTACTACTATAGCATTAGGAATACAAAACAAACATGCAATTTAATGTTTGTTTGAATCAGCTGCTGTTTCAGACTTTCAGCTTCATCTTCATATATCCTCACCAGGCTATTGAGCAATGTTGTCTTCTTTTTCTAGCTTCTGGCCTGAAAACAGAGCTCAGCTCCTTGTCTCAAATGGTTGATGCCCAATACTCAATAGTACCAACACAACATCTAAAGTTGTTACAAGTATCACACTTGTATTCTAGTATTTGAGGAATTTTCATTGAATCTTAGCTCCTAATTGGGATTAAGTTTTTTTTTGACATCTAAAATTTCTATTTGGAACTCTTATGTATGATAAAAACTTGTGGAAGGACATGTGTTAGATCGTAAGCTGTTTTTGGAGTTCTCTACACAGGAAAAAAAGTCATGAGGAAAGTCAAACGAAGCAACCTATTTATAGGAGTGTTTCAACGTACCACCACTAGTTTTCAGAAAAACTAGCCGTTACAAAGAATTGAAGGAAAACAGTTATGACATAATTGAGGGCATTTGTTGCAAATGTTCAAAAGGACTACCAAAGACATAACATAATGTGCTCACTTGGGGGTATTTGATGCATTCAAAATACTATAGTAGTACCCATTTCATTTTGAAATTATACTTGAGGTAACTGGTGAAAAAACCAAATTAGCTATAATCAATTTCATAGTACAGACCTTCTTTTCCTTCTTTCTCTCACGGCGCTGACGTTTTCTCTCCTCCTCTTCTTGTTGCTGCTTTAAGATTCTATCATCAAGATCTAAATGAACACAAAACCGCTTACATTAGTGCAAAATTATCAAGTGATGGCCTCGTACAAGATAGACTATCTTTTAGAAAAATTATGCTTGTGTACTCTCTCACCTTGCTCTGAAAAACTGCCAGTAGTTTTCCGTTTTTTGAGAACCTCGAATCGTTTTTGCACCTATGAACACAATCACATACATACAAAAGTATCTCAGAACAAATATATACCCCTCTATTTCTGTGATCACTGATCAGTAAAGGAATAATGTAGAAAACAGACAATACAGCAAAATGTGAAAAATATAAAGGGTATTCAAAAACTGATCATGGAAGTTTTCATGGATGCATATTTAAGGGTAATGATAATAAAGAAGTTTAGCCACCAACTAATCATCTTGCGCAACTTTTTCCCTCTTTATTACCGCATCATATCCACTTCTTAGCAAAGGACATTAGGGGAAAGGGATATTAAGCAAGCAGTTTCTCAAATAGGAGGGCTGAAATCAACATGACCGGATGTAACTCCTGTGAATCTCCTCTAAAAGCTTGGGAAATGTAGAATGCAAAGAGTGGCTACTTTTCTAGCTTGAGTATACCTGAACTAGTGGACAAATTCGTGCTCAACGCCCAAAGAAAAGGCCAACATTCCTTCCCAGTTCAGGCCTAATCTCCTTTGCAAAGTGATATACTCCATACAAGATAATTTTTAAGGTGATGACTAACAGGCTAAAACCAATCATGGCAGAACCCATGAAAACAACGATTCTTTTGTGGCAGAAAGACAAATCGGTGATAACTGCCTTTTGGGTCGTGAAGTAATCACTTCCTTGAAGAGGAGGTAGTGCTGTCATTGGGCAACTTTAAAAAATGGTCTGAATAAGGCCTATTACATGTCTCATCTAGTCACTAATATCTAATTTCCAATTATTTAATTATTAAACCAATTTCTAGAAACTAAAATTAAAACAATTAAAAATAACTCATAAGCCCAACTATCAACCTAATAATCCAAATTAGACTCCCCCTCTTGAAAAAACTAGTCCTCAAGTTAATCAGGAGGAAAAGAAGGAACCAAATCAGATGAACTTAATGTCGCACAAACTTCATTGCTAAGTAGAACTTTGAAAGTTTCATAGCCAACCTTTTGAGTAATCTTGAAAGGTCCTTCATCTAATGGTTCATATTCCTTATGATCAAGGTGTAGCATTTGTGCACTCAATAATTACATCATACATCATATTGAGGCCATGAAATTGAAGAGCAGACTCATAAATGGAAGTGATTCAATCAAGGTAATTATGAAAATCAGTTGCTTTGGTCATCCTAATGGAATGAAAACGGAAACCTGGATAGATAGGCTTAAAAGAGAGCGAGGAAAAGCAGAACTTTTTGCTAGCTCAGAATGGGTGACAAGGGAAACAGCTTAATTACTTAAGTCTAATCAGACGATGACAACATAGACGGATCTTTGCTACGAGCGCAGTACAACCTGATGGTTATATGATTCTAAAAGGTCTCATCAAAGCTAGATTGCTAAAAAAAAGGGGAAAGGTATATTAGATTCTTTTCAGACTGCAAACAATTATGAAATCTAGAAACGTTGAAGAGATAGCACCATTTTGTGTGTGTGTGTGTGGGTGGGTGGGTGTGGGGGGGGGGGTCTTTATTATTTTACCTTGATAGTCAAAGCTATAAGCCTATTAAGATGCAAAAATTAAAAGCAACACAACCATTTTCCATATATCTAAACAATCATTTTAAGGGAAAATACATTTCAAATGTCTCAATAAATATCCAAACTAAACTGCTAATAAACTTCAGAACAGAATTTTATGAAAATATAGCATTTTATGAAACTTCAGATCACTTAAAAGTCCTGACACGGCATGCCCACAGCTTCATGCAAATAAACAGGAGCACAATATCACTTTCCAGAGGCCAATTACAATGGGATGGAACTACTCAATAGTGCATAATGAACTCAAAAGAGAATAATATGAAAAATTACATGTCACCATGCACAAAAAAGCAAATGGAGTGAACATATGTTCATTTATCTCCAACATAAGCTCTTGCAAAATTTAATTTCTTCCATGATAATCCATTCATCAACAACAATATCTCTGTAACATTTAAAAAAACTTTACACGTTAAGCCGTCAAATATATTATACACTCAGCTTACAAAAATAACTACTATCAAAGCTAACCTGATCAAGAGTTGATCGTTCTGATCGCATAGACATGCCCAAAGCCCTTTGATCTGAATATAAGCAGATATTAATGACAAATGAGATCCATAGCTCACTATGGAATAAATAAAATGTCTGAAGAAGGAACAGAGAGAGAGAAACAGAATTCCTGTAGTAGCTTACGTTTCTTGCCATTAATGTGGTCCAAGTAATTTGCTGAATCCTTTACCACACATTCACAAACTGAACAATAGTAACCAGCCTGCAATAAGGACACTTGCGTGAGCACACAAGCACTGTCAGAATGATGAAAGTGTTTTAGTTGATAACATTCCACCAAACAGATATGTTAAAATTGAATAGCTAAAAATGATCACACTCAGGCGACACATTGTTCAAATCAAATTACTCAAAAATGAACAGACAGAAAGGATGGACCTTCAGAAAAATACTGGTAAAAAGAAACATAAACCATATAGAACAGACAAAATTTATACTCAAGGATCCACCCAGGAGCACTACCTTCTACCCATTTTATCTAATTTCAATGGTTATACTTAATACTTCAGTCAACAATGCATAACATTCCAAGAAACAAATATAGAATAGCTAAAAATGATCACACACAGGCGACAGATTTTTCAAATCAAATAAATCCAGAATGAAGAGACAGAAAGGATGGTGCTTCAGAAAAATACTGGCAAAAAGAAAGATAAAACATGTACAGTAGAACAAAAATTATTCTCAAGGATCCAACCGGGAGCACTACTTACTACTCATTTTATCTATATTCAATGGTTACACTTAACACTTCAATCACTAACGTAAAACTTTGACCATTGTTTTATTAATTTCATTTTATTGAAAATCATTATAAAAAATGGAAAAAAATAAATAATATTAGGAACATATACATTGAGAAAAATTCATGAATCCAACAAGACCCAACAAGACTACATTTTATATCATAGTAATTATTCTACCTCCGTTTCTTTTTAGTTGCAACATTTATTCAAAAAGGAAGCCACGTATTAAATGCAACAATTTTATTTTTTTACTATTTAAGATGCCATTTATATGAATTATATCACTCTTCTCATTTCATGCACCTCTATTCCTCTCTCTCAGATTCTCCATTCATCACTCACAATTAAATTTCACCTAAGAGTGAATGTCTTCCACTTTGTTGCAACTAAAAAGTGCCAATCGTAGAATATGAATCAATAAATCACTACAATTGGTAAAATTTTGTTAATCTGACTATGTGAACAGAAATTTAAGTTTATAAACAACAAAAGGAGCAGAGCGAATGTAAATTATCATTGCAATACAGATTTACCCTATTTAAGCAAAGGAAAAGGTGGAAACCAAAATGCAGAAGACAGCAGTAAAAGTAACTACGTTATTAAGGAAGAAAAAAGAGTAAAAATAAATACAAATAGCGCTGACAAAGAGAAGGTGAGGGGAAATCATTCAGGCTCCCGTTTGGTCAGCTAGCAATATAGAGTGAGATGCAACTACAACAATAACAATGAATTAATGAAGAAGCTCTTCCTTAAGTTAACACTAACTAGGATTTGGGAGGAATGATAATTTGTAGCTCATCCAAAATTTGGTGATATGCAAAACACCAAATCCTAGTTAGTGTTGATTAGGGGATAGGGATAACAATTTATAGCAACTGCGATTTGGGAGGTTTTGCATGGGATAGCAATCAAAACAATAAAAACTTTAGAATGTTTCCAAATCAATTTGTAGCTCTTATTTGTCATTTCCTACTAGGCTACTACAAAACTATGTTTCATGGAAACAAAAATGAGAAACTGATGGCAGAAATCTGGGAGCAAGAAAAAAAATTTAGAATGAATTGCAAGATAAAAGAACACGGAGACAGATGCAGGTGCCACGGAGAGAACGAAAGCAAGAGCGAGAAGGGGAATATACAAATTAGGGCTTCACTGTGTGAAATCCTAAGGAAAAAAAAGGGAATCTATATCTTGCATTTAAGCTACTGATGGTTTCTGTTTTCAATAGAAACGTTTTCCAAGCAGTTAACCAACAATAATGACAAGACTAGTGCAAAACAAAACACTTCTAAGGAGTTCTAACATTATTCTATATTTTATTTCCAAATACTTCATATAACTCTTCATTCCACTGCATGGATTTAACTGATATTTGAAACATGAACCGTTTCCTATTGTATTCAGAACTAAAACTTTTAAAATATGTAGGGAATTGTAAAATTGTTTGGAAAAAAAATTAATAATTAAAAAAAAAAAAAAACATACATAGGTTATGCAGTCCAACTCAAGAAAGCAGTGAGTCAGTGACAAAAGGGTGCATAACCCATGCAGTGTGAAATTGTGAATACATAAACTAACAGCTTAGGGCCTGTTCAGTATCGTTTTTTGTTTTCAGTTTTAAATTTGTTTTGAAAAATAAAACCAACTAAAAACTGAAACCAGGAAAAATGGTTTTCACTTTTTAGTTGTCAGTTTACATTTTCAACATGTTTTCAACAAGTTTGACAAATTTTTATATGATTATAGGACTAATATCATATGACTTTAAAAAACAAAAAACAACAAAACCACAATGATACCTAACATGCCCTAAAAACTTCGGAATGCAAAGAAAGTGCAGGGGAAAAATGTTAGGAAACCCCACAGAGGAGAGAAGGAAAAAGAGAAGGCCGAAGGGAACTTATTATGAGCAGATTGGGAAACAGTTGGAGGTGCAATAAAATTTAACTGATAACAGCCTGAGACATTCCATTGGTTCAATTACCCTCTGTGTTGCCAGAAATTGATGCCTATCAAATGAAGTGTAAGTTTAAAATTCAAACAAATTAATGATTTCTATAATTCTATCTCTCTCCTCTCTTATTTTTCAATACAAAATGTCAAATTTTCCTTGTGCAAATACAGATTGTAGTGAGCACTATGTACCACATGGTCCACATCCTGTTTTCCTTCTCAAACTTCTCAACTTTAGAGACCTGTTTATTAAAGAATGGATGAAAGCAGCATCCTACCTTTACCTCCTTACTGTACGCTAATTTTCTCATCCCCTTAATCTTTAACCCAAACTATTGGAAAACCCTCAACTCTCATTTTGCTCCAAATCTAAATATCCAGACTAAGCAGTATAAGAACCAAGCTAGGTAGCATAAAAGAGGTTGCATAACCAACATGCAACAACGCCAAAGAAATCAATTTAAACAGGAAAGATAATAATCAAGTATATGCTCTATGCAAGCATTTTGAAAGGGTCCAAACTCAATAAATCCTACCAATGCTCAAACGCACACAAGATTATATACACACATACAAACACACGACACATGCTAAATCCATAAATATTTTTTTTTTAAAAGGAAAATTGCAGAATATACCTGCTGACTTAGCGGTGCTATTGGAGTGACCACCTACAGAAAATATTTAAGAGTGTTAGTAATCAGTATCGAGAAAAGAAAATATAACAAATAGCCGTATTTCCTTAGCAAGATCCATAAAACCAAACTGATGAACATATGCTAAGAACTTCAGTAAATTGCTTCTACGAAAAAACAAAGATGTTAGGCAGTATACAGTATAGAACAATAACTAACATTTAACAGGACTGGTGGATTCATTTAAACTTTGCAGATAAAGGCTCCGAGACTATAGAGGTGATTAGTTTAGTTTGGAGAATCTAAACATCATATTGGTGTACCAGGAGTCTGAGATGCATAGCCACAGTCAAAGGAAGAAAAAATGTGATCCATTGACAACACAATATCCCCAAGCAGATACATGTTATAGTACTAGCTCGAGATAGCAAATTAAGACTCCCTTTTTCTCCAAATCTTCGCCCCGTTTCGCTTTTTTAATTGTATCAAAATCTTTACTCCGTTTCCTCATAAAGTAATGTTTTCTCTCCACTTTTTTACACACGGTGGGGGGCCCAAATTAACTCACTTACAAAGCAGTAGATCCAGAATGTTGGTTTGTGTGCATTCCGAATACCTATTGTTCCTATGGGGCAAAGATCCAGAGTGTTAAGGCTTCAAATGTTATGCATTAATGCATTAACTATTGTTTAAAAATAGATAAATTCCTTGATCACTTTGCAGTAAATATGCCACTGGATTAAATTTCTCCCTTTCCCCCATAATGTTGTTAAGTGGCTACATCAAAAGGGATTTAACACATAAGGGCGTGTGGGAGTGGGATGAATTTCTTTCTTGTTATGATTTACCGATGAGATCTTCAACACTGAACCCCAAAAACAGAATCTAAGTCTGCACTTTAAAGAACACAGATTACAAACAAATAGATATTCCAGCCTCACGGTATTCTATAAAGAAGAAGAAAGTCATCTTCGAATAGCACATAAGCAAGTGGTTATATGATCATTTGGCCAAACACAAAAGAGATCTTCTCCTCACTACCCACCAAACAGTAGAGTGATTTGGACTTACCAAATTAGACTTAAAATATGAGGATATATAGGGAGAAGTCAGTTTTTTTTTTATATCATTTACTATAAGTTTACAACCTTAGATTTTTTTTAAGAAAGTTTACTTATGAATAAATAGTTATTGATGTGAAATTAAATTTGAATGATTCAAGACTCAAGAGGATAAATGATCATTCCAATGTGCATTGGCTACGCAACATCTATAATTCTACGTGCATAAATCTGGATGCGATAGGAATGTTTCATTCTAAGAGTTTTGCATAACTCGAAATGCCAAGGTGCAACAAAAAAAAAAACACTTAGAAACAATAACAAAAACAACCATCATCACCAAAATGGCTATGGGAGATAACAAAATCAGCTAGATGTTCCACAAAATAAAAAAACTACAACAGAGAACACTACTCATTTACACTAGAAAGGGTTACATCGTTTAGCAATAGAACATTGGCAAAGCGAGTTGACAAGTTGTGATGCCAGTCATGCTGCAACAAATCTTCAATGAGCCTATTAGTTTTAGGATGGATTTCTGCTGAGCAAACAAACAAAAAAACTTCCCGCAAAAAGGCATGTGCATAAGCCTTTAAAGATTTGTCAGTTCCTCAAGGATAAGACAAGACGGAATCAAATTGTGGCCATAAATCCAAAGGATCTCATCAACTAGACAACTAGTTACCAGAAACAATATCTTAGATTAAAAGAGAACAGGCCAATCTTGGTTAAACCCCTATACAACGTGTAGAATCAATCACAACTATGTTTTATAATGCACATTTTATCTGTAACAATGTGGCTAGCACTCTACCAAATGTGAGGATACAATCACCATAGTGTATATGCAAAAGGCAACCTACACAGGTACAATATAAGCCAAAATACTAATTACTACACATAAAAGGATGCCAAATCAGGCAATGAAAGTAAAACATTGTACTGACCTGGGTTTTCCCCAAACGAGACTCAAGATCAACTTCATAATCCCTATGCTTTAATGGCTTCCTCTGTACTGGAGGTCCTTTTGCTGGACAATTATATTCAATAAATCAAGCATTATTCCACCAAACATCCCAGTATCAATCAATTGATCAAAATTTTCGCAATAAAAATAAATAAATAATAATCAATCTCCCAACATACATTTGGATTTCGGCCGTCCATCTTTTTCCTGAATTCATAATTTCACAGGAGAAAAGGGGGAAAATATCAGTAAAAAATCATCAAAATCTTAAATTTCATCAAAAGTTCAATCATAATTGGAATTCCAGAAACCTTCTCTTCACGCTCTCGAGCTCGTTGCAAGTACTCTTCCCGATCAAACTTCCTCCTAAATGTGTTATCAACTCCAACAGCCTGCAAAACACCCACAAAAAAAAAAATCAATCAGTTTTCTTCAATCATAGAATTTTCAGTAATCATATTCTTGTCTTCTACACTTAAATAATATAACTTAATAGGAAAAACAAAGAAAAAAAATGGCGCATACGAGAACTTACTTGATTACTCGGTTGAGCCATATTGGCAACTGTATCAATAAATTGAAACCCTAAATTAGTTTACTGCTGCAACTCTAAGCTAATCCTTGTTAGATACGATTAGAACACAATTTGCGAAGTTAAAGTACGAAATTTGAGGGATTTCTATGAATTAATGATGATTTTGAAGAATCTCGCGCATACTGGAAAGTGGAAACCTTCGAAACTTTGTGGCAAACAATGTCAAAAAAGGGATTAAAAAATAAACAAAAATTTATTTGATTTATTTGTTTAAGCGACTTGAGGAGGGTGTTTGGTCTAGTGGTATGATTCTCGCTTCGGGTGCGAGAGGTCGCGAGTTCGATTCTCGCAACACCCCAATCTTTTCTTTCTTATTTTTACGTTGGATTAGCTCTCTTAACTAATTTAGCATGTTCATGGGCTTGTGTGTGGAGACTTCAGTGTAAATGGCTAATACAACAATAATTAAACGAAAAGCTTACAAATCTAATGGTCCAATGCCTCTTGTTGAAGGGACATTAATCAATTGGAGACAATCTATAAGGATTGTTACATTCACAGCATTTTATTCATGAGCTATAGTGACTAGTGAGCCCTCGTAAGATATGGTATACCCCTCCGCTTGTAGTGTTGATGCGGCATGAATTGTGTGCCTTCCTCTTCTCATGGTTCCTATAAAAGAATGGTGGGCCCAGCCAATCCTCACTTTGTGCCCAAAACTTGGGTGGGGTATCCACGCCCCATTGACTTGAGTTGTCCAATCATCAAAATCATGCTTACTACCAACATGTGCATATAATCACCCAAAGCTAGCTTTTTTCTGTATCATGTGGAATTGTGGATACAGTCAGTTGCTTGCGAGTTTGATCATGGGAAAAAAAAAAGCTGATGACATTCATCCAGAATCTGCAAGGGGTTCACCTATGTGCCTCTAAACCGCACAACATTGTGGTGTAGCCATACAAACCATAAAATCAACAGGAATTCTATTACTCTCATGTTATACTTCCCGCCTTCTTGCGTTAAGTAGATGAAAGGTTTTCAATCCAAGTATATATGAAGTGGTAGGTGAGCATTCATAACTGTGTTGATCGCTAAAGAAGAGGCTTTCCAAATGTGAAGCGGTGACAAAACCCCTAAACAGGAGTGTTGAGGTTTCATCATTGGCCTTGCATAGGGGGCAAGCAATGTGGTTCCACAAGGGTTTGTCTCCGGATAAGGTTGGCTTTTGTTGGGATCTCTTAACAAAGAATTTTCCAAAGCAAGATTTCGCATTTTGGCAAAGTATTCAGGTTCCACATAATCTACCACATTTTATCTTGCAATCCTATGATCTTCTAAGAGCATATAGTAAGCACATTTAGTTGACATCTTTGGGCCAAGAGCTCAGGCGACAAGTGGATTGCAAAGATTTCCCTATGTATGTTAAGCTAAAAGTTCTTTCATATCCTTCCACTAACCAATGTTCAGATTTACGAGATCCTTCATTGTTGAATTCATTGTAAGCTCATGATTTAGGCATAAAAGGGGTAGTTTTCCATTAATCCACAAATAATTTTTTTATAAAAATCATTCTCTCTTTTTTAGAGGATTTTTAAACCATAAATTGGGTTATAACTCCTCATATACTGGGTTTTATCTCTTTTCTAATTTAGGATTTTGATCCTCATGTAACTAATAATAGAGCATGTTGCATCTGTAAGGACAAAGGCGCATATATTATTCATAATATGGTAGGTTGTTATGAGGTGACCTATAATCTAGAAATTCTCCCTTTGTATCATTTTGGTGATGTTCCACAAAGCTCTTTTTGCATGGCTTCATAGCAAACTCAATAAGAAAGAGCTCCTAATGGCAACTATGGCATATACAATATGGTCTTCTCGTAAATCTAGGTTTCTAATGAGCTTTGGAATAAGATTAAAAAATGGATTCAAGATTTTGTGGAAGATGGTTAATGAGTAGAAAATTTATATTTCTATGATCATGTTCAAAGAATCTCAACCCTTATGTACCTTCCACTAGCGATTGGAGGCCCCGTACTACATGGACACTTGAAATTAAATATCAATTAGGCGGGTGATAATGAATAATATTGGAGTAGGACTAGGGGCAGTACTTGTTAGGGGGGTTGAGGGTGTATTTTGGCAGTTGACGTACAGTGCAATAAGACAACTTAAAAGGCTACATTAAGCAAGGTAATGGATGTGTGATATGGGATAATTCTCATGTAGCAATTAGGCTACATGTTATCGACGGGATTGCAGTAAACATGACTAAGATGATCCATCGTGGCAATAGTACAACTTTTACTGACTTGATTATTAAAGATATCTATAACTTGAGCTCCTGTTTTGATGTTTTCCTTTGTAAAAACGATGTAAAAAAGTGTTGGGATTACCATAGCTTATTTCATGGCTTCTTTATCTCCAGCGAATGAGATTGAATCACTAGTATTAGTGAATACTTTTCCTCGAGGCATATCATTATTGTAGAGAATAGTTTTTGTCTAAAAAAAGTTGCTAAAGCCCATATACTCCCTCTGTAACATAAAAATGGTTTTAATACAAGCAAGAATGTGGTTATAAGTTACTAATATCAAAACTATTTTGATTAATTTGGTCGTTTACACCCTTAAATTGCTTCCTCAAAATGCGTGAAAAAACAAAAGTGGATATTTTTATGTTACGGAGGGAGCATTTATTTTAAATTTTGTAACCTATCCTCATGGTTAATATTAATAATGATGCCTAAGCATAAATGTTTATCACCTTCACATAAAAGTTTGAGAATTCAAGCAACTTACAATTTGTAATCAAGGCAAGACCTTGGCCTTGGACAAGTTGTGGATTGTGGTAGCAATTGATGATGAGAATATAAGATGTAGTGTAATTTAAAGTGTGCAATAATATTAGAGTCATAGTAATTAAAAATGTATTTGAAAGAATTCAACAATTGTTATGTAATACTTAGTTTATGGATGTCCATTGGTCTCCCTAGATATTATTTGATTCTCAATTAATCTAGAATGATCTTGTAGTAATAACCTATGTCTCTTAGTGTTCCTAGCTAATAATGATGTAACCCCCATTCTCATTTAGGTGCTAGGCCTTTGAGTTGCCTTATGAATGTGTATAAATACTTGTATCCACTTGGATGATGAAGATACAACAATAATCATCTTCTCCAATATTTTCTCCATCTCCCTCTTTATAATACTAGTTATATAACACGTTATCAGCACGATCCTCTAATCAAAGGGCTATTAGGGTTTGCTATATAATTATACCTTGCCACCAAAAAGAGGTACGCAATATAAACTCATCTAATTTAATTTTTTTTTTTTACGATTGCTAGCTGATTAGAATGTTTTGTCGATCAATTTTTTTTTTTTTACCCTTGCTAGCTGATTTATTTGTCTCCCATATTCTACTTTGTTTGTTAGCCATCTTTACTGTATGATTATGCTACTTTGATGGCTTTACATTATAGGTGTATTGTTTAATTTGTTTGTAAGTTGAACTTTGAATATTGTTACACTGCACAGTTATACGAGACACTGAATTTGTTTTATAATTGAACTTATTGCTGGACTTTTTTTGTTTGATACTTATATGTCATGAGCCATATGATTTTGGGATGAAATCTCTTTTATTTCTACTTTATGTTTGAATAATATACAATAAGAGTATATAGATTTTGTTTTGTGATCATATTTTGTGTTTAATGAATTAATCTTTTATTTTACAATAAAGTTTAGTCCCAATTATTATTACTTTGCCCATTTAACTAATATTACTTGGAATACTATTTTATAGTGAATTGCAATGTCGAACCTAGCAAAACTTGAGTTTGTTGCCCTTGATATTACTGGAAAGAATTATTTATCATGGGTGCTAGATGCTGAAATTCATTTAGCTGCAAAGGGCCTTGGTGATACTATCAAACCAGGAAATAAAGAATCTGATCAAGATAAGGCCAAGGCCATGATCTTTCTTCGCCATCACCTCCACGAAGCTCTAAAAACTGAATATTTAACTGTGAAAGACCCAGAGGTACTTTGGAATAACTTGAAAGAAAGATATGACCACCAAAAGACAGTTATACTTCCAGCTGCTCGTTATGAATGGCTTAATCTGAGATTTCAAGATTATAAAACTGTAACTGAATATAATTCAGCCATGTTCAGAATAACCTCCAAACTAAAATTATGTGGAGAGAAAGTAACTGATGCAGAGATGATTGAAAAAACCCTCAGTACTTTTCACAAGGAGAACCTTCTCCTTAGTAAACAATATCGTGAAAAGGGTTTTACGAAATATTCTGATCTAATTTCTTGTTTACTTGTGGCTGAACAAAATGACGAGCTATTATTGAAAAATCATGAATCACGACCTACCGGTTCTGCGCCATTCCCTGAAGTGAATGTTGCAACCGGCAAGGGAAAAACAATAAAAGACCCTGCCAGTAGCAGTGGTCGAGGTCGTGGTAGAGGTCGTGGTCGTGGTAGAGGATATGGACCTACCAGAGGTCGAGGTGGTCACTTTAAGAAGTCTAATTCCCACCAGAAGTGGGATAATGCACGTGGCAATAAAACTGAGAAAGGAAGTGAAAATGTGACCAATGTTTGCTATCGTTGTGGAGGAAATGGTCATTGGTCCCGTGTTTGCCGCACCCCAAAGCACCTTGTTGATCTCTACCAACAATCATTGAAGCAAAAAGGGAAGAAGGTAGAGACCAATCTTGTATATGAAGATGGTGAAGGGGATTTTGATCACAATAATGATATGATGCAGCTGGATGTTAGTGATTTCTTCGCCGCCCCTGAAGGGAATAATAATACTATGATGCACTTGGATGCTGCTGATTTCTTCACCGCCCCTGAAGGGAATAATTGAGACTTATGTTTTGTTTGAAAATAAAATCTCTATTAGTTTATTTTTGTTAGTTTATGGACTTTATTATGTTATTTTGAATCTTTTGTTCGCATTTGGACTTTATTATCTTATTATCATATAATAAACTTGTATGCCTTTCTTTAAGTATCTTTGTGTAGTTTATATATATTACAAGTATTGTTTTGTGACTTTATTTTTATTTCTTTGAAGAACATGAGTACTCAAGCTCAATTAGCACTAAATGGTGAAGATGTGTGCTTAGCAGATAGTGCAACGACTCACACCATACTTAAAAGCAAGAGATATTTCTCTCATTTGATTATGAAAAATATTAGTGTGAGTACTATATCTGGTAGTACAAAAATTATCGAAGGCTCCGGAAGAGCAAATATATTGATGCCTATGGGAACAAAATTTGAAATTGTTGATGCATTATACTCCCCTAAGTCTCAAAGAAATTTGTTGAGTTTTAAAGACATCCGTCATAACGGATATCATATTGAGACAATCAATGAAAGAAATGAAGAATATCTTTAAATCACAAATATATCCCAAGGCACAAAACATGTTTTAGAAAAATTGCCTACATTTTCTACTGGTTTGTACTACACAAAAATAAGTGCAGTTGAAGCACATGCTATAGTAAACCAGAAGTTTACTGATGACTTTGTAGTTTGGCATGACCGGTTAGGCCATCCCGGTTCTATGATGATGCGGAAAATTATTGAGAATTCATGTGGACATTCTTTGAAGAGCCAGCAGATTCTTCAAAGTCATTCTTGTGCTGCTTGCTCACAAGGCAAATTAATTATTCGGCCATCACCAACAAAGATAAATAATGAATCTATTAATTTTCTTGATAGGATACAAGGAGATATATGTGGGCCAATACACCCACCATGTGGACCATTTAGATATTTTATGGTTTTAATCGATGCATCGACTAGATGGTCACATGTATCTTTATTATCAACTCGTAACCTGGCGTTTGCGAGACTGCTTGCCCAGTTGATCAAATTAAGGGCACATTTTCCTGATTACCCTATTAAGACTATTCGTCTAGATAATGCTGGTGAATTTACTTCTGAAGCTTTTGATGCTTATTGCATGTCCCTTGGAATAAGTGTTGAACATCCTGTAGCTCATGTTCACACACAAAATGGTCTTGCAGAATCTCTAATTAAACGTCTCCAGTTAATTGCTAGACCAATGCTTATGAAATCCAAGCTACCCATATCTGCTTGGGGACATGCTATATTACATGCAGCAGCACTCATTCGCATCAGGCCAACAAGTCATCATAAATTCTCCCCATCACAATTGGTTTTGGGTCAGGAACCAAATATATCCCATCTAAGAATCTTCGGATGTGTTGTATATGTTCCAATTGCTCCACCACAGCGTAATAAGATGGGTCCTCAAAGGAGGTTAGGGATATATGTCGGATTTGAATCCCCATCAATAATAAAATACTTGGAACCATCAACAGGGGATTTATTTACGGCTCGGTTTGCAGATTGTCATTTTAATGAGTCAGTCTTCCCGACATTAGGGGGAGAAAATAAACAGCTGGAAAAGGAAATTGATTGGAATGCATTATTATCTCATCTTGATCCTCGTACTAAGCAATGTGAAATGGAGGTCCAAAAGATAATTCATTTGCAAAAATTAGCAAATCAATTGCCAGACGCATTTTCTGACCCAAATAGAGTGACTAAGTCACATATACCAGCTGTTAATGCTCCTATCAGAATTGATGTCCCAGAAGGACAACATCAAGTGGCTAATGAGTCTAGGGTACGCCTAAAGCGTGGTAGACCAATGGGTTCCAAAGATAAAAATCCTCGGAAAAGAAAAGGAGCAATAATTGAAAATGGCCAATTCGAGGAAATAAAGCGTCCTAATAATTCTCCTGAAGAGAATATAGACATGACAGATGATAAAGTTCCAGAAGAAACTCAGGTACCTGAAAATGAAGAGATCTCAACAGATTATGTCATGTCTGGAATAACTTGGAACCGAAATGAAATTGACGTCGATGATGCTTTTGCATATAATATAGCACTTGATGTAATGAATAATGAAGAGGATCAAGAACCTAGATCCATGGATCAATGTAGAAAAAGGGATGATTGGCCAAAGTGGAAAGAAGCAATTGATGCAGAATTGAAATCTCTTGCAAAGAGAGAGGTATTCGGACCGGTAGTCCGCACACCTGAAGGTGTGAAACCAGTGGGTTATAAATGGGTTTTTGTGCGTAAAAGAAATGAAAAAGGAGAAATTGTGAGATACAAAGCACGTCTAGTGGCACAAGGATTCTCACAAAGGCCCGGAATTGATTATGAGGAGACATACTCCCCTGTGGTGGATGCAACTACTTTCAGATTCTTGATTAGTCTGGCAATAAGAGAAGGACTTGATTTACGCTTGTTGGATGTAGTCACAGCATACTTGTATGGCCCACTGGATAATGATATATATATGAGACTTCCGGAAGGATTTAAGCTGCAAGAAGCAGCAGGTTCAAGATCACGAGAAGAATATTCCATCAAATTAAATAGATCTCTGTATGGATTGAAACAATCAGGGCGTATGTGGTACAATCGCCTTAGTGAATATTTGTTGAAAGAAAATTATAAGAATGACCCTATCAGCCCATGCATTTTTATAAAGAAATTTGGGTCAGGATTTGTCATTATTGCTGTATATGTTGATGATTTGAATATCATTGGAACTCCTGAAGAGATTTCAATAACTGTAGCATATTTGAAAAGAGAATTTGAAATGAAAGACCTTGGAAAAACGAAATTTTGCTTAGGACTACAAATTGAGCACCTAAAAGATGGAATCCTTGTGCATCAAACATCATATACAGAAAAGGTGCTTAAAAGGTTTTATATGGAACAGGCACATCCTTTGACCAGTCCGATGGTAGTGAGGTCACTAGATTTAAACAATGACCCATTTCGTCCTCGGGAAAGTAATGAAGAAATTCTTGGTCCTGAAGTACCATATCTAAGTGCAATAGGGGCATTGATGTACCTTACTAGTCATACACGGCCTGATATATCGTTTTCTGTTAATTTATTGGCAAGGTTTAGCTCATGCCCTACCCGAAGACATTGGAATGGGGTGAAGCACATATTTCGTTATCTCCAAGGTACAAAAGATAAGGGGTTATATTTTTCTAACTTGTCCAAAGATGCGTTAGTTGGTTTTGCAGATGCAGGGTACTTATCTGATCCCCATGGTGGGAAATCACAAACTGGATACGTATTCACATATGGTGGCACTGCCATTTCTTGGCGTTCAATGAAACAAACCATTGCAGCCACTTCTTCAAATCACGCAGAGATTCTAGCAATTCATGAAGCTAGTCGTGAATGCGTGTGGTTGAGGTCTTTGATCCAGCATGTACATGAAGATTGTGGACTGTCATTTGAGAAGCAAGCTCCAACAGTTCTATACGAGGATAATGCAGCTTGTATTGCACAACTCAAAGAAGGGTACATCAAAGGTGATCGAACGAAGCACATCTCACCAAAGTTTTTCTATACCCATGATCTGCAAAAGAATGGTGATGTAAAAGTCCAGAAGATTCAGTCATGTGAGAATTTGGCAGACCTGTTTACTAAGGCTCTTCCAACCGCTACGTTCAAGAAGCTAGTTCATCGAATTGGAATGCGCCGTCTCAAAGATCTTAATTAATGTTTCAATGAGGGGGAGTTAAATGCGCGCTGTACTCTTTTTCCCTTAACCATGGTTTTCTCCCACATTGGGTTTTTCCTGGTAAGGTTTTTAATGAGGCAGCTTCATCCTATGCGCATTATGAAATAATGTACTCTTTTTCCCTCACAAGGGTTTTTCCCACAGGGTTTTTCCTTGTAAGGTTTTAATGAGGCATTGTTTCATGCAATGGACATCCAAGGGGGAGTGTTATGTAATACTTAGTTTATGGATGTCCATTGGTCTCCCTAGATATTATTTGATTCTCAATTAATCTAGAATGATCTTGTAGTAATAACCTATGTCTCTTAGTGTTCCTAGCTAATAATGATGTAACCCCCATTCTCATTTAGGTGCTAGGCCTTTGAGTTGCCTTATGAATGTGTATAAATACTTGTATCCACTTGGATGATGAAGATACAACAATAATCATCTTCTCCAATATTTCCTCCATCTCCCTCTTTATAATACTAGTTATATAACAACAATAATATTTTAACTAATTCACACTTCACATCTATGATGTATAACTCTTAAAACATTTTTCATGCATCTTACACATTACTAATTTATTATACATTATCACACACCCAATTCATTATAGGAAAAAAAAAAACCATATCTAGTGCGTTATCATGTTCACAATATTTTCAAACAATAATAAAGTTTTATCGATTTTCACAGTAGCTCAATACAACATTCAATATATATTTTTAAGTTTATATTAAATGAAATTTAGTTCAAGCAGATCAAAATAAAAAAGATTGCATTGGATGAGATCAAAATAAATTTAGTTCATCTGATCTGATTTGATTTGATTTCATTTCATTTCATTAAGTCTAATCTGATCTGATTATTTTAACTTTTAAGTCCTAAAGAACAGGACCTTAGTACCTGATAAATCAATTCTTTATTTAATTTCTAAATCTAATTAAAAATCTTTTAAAAATTACTTCAATTAGATTTTTTATTTTAGGTTTTTTTTTTTTTAATTTTTCGAGAATAAAAATTGATTTTAGGAAAAATCAAAAATTAATTTTCAAAAATAAAAAAAATCTAATTACAGTAATTTTAAAAAGTTTTGTAATTATATTATGCAATTAAAAATAAATCAAGAATCCTTCAATTTTAACGGTCCACAATAATAGTCATAAGACTACACTAAAATTTTCAAAAAACCGATAAAACACTACTCCATAGTTTTTTTGTATGCCCACCCAGTTCACCGGGGGTTACTAACACCCCGACTACATCCGGATCCGACTCGGATTGCGCACCTGGCTTGTGGTGGATGAGTCTCCCAATGAAAGTTTCTGCATAAAGTAGGGCTCAAACTCGGCGCTTACTACTTGAACCAATCTTCATTGGTTTACCCCGTAGTTACTAATGTACTAATGCTACTCTATCAATTTTATTTTTATTTTAATAAATATATGTACAAATGCATAATCAGCACAAATTGCTGTCGTGGCATAATTCAAGTGGGTGGATAATCAAAAGCTGAGTCATTTTTTTTGCAAAAATAGGACACACTTGACACTTCAAGATTACGACAAGGGCCCAAATTCACAGTCTTTTTTAAAAAAAAAAAAAAACAAAACAAAAAACAAACGGCAAAACGTGTTTATAAAACGACCAACGCTCAACTGCCCCACTACTACCCCTTTTTTCACATTTTGTATAACTCCGGGAGTGAGGGGAAGAACGCTTGAAACTGAATCAAATCCGATTAAAGCTCATAGTGAGAAATCGAAAATGGCGAAATCTCAGATCTGTTTCGCTGTTGGAACCTTAGCTTTGCTCTTCATTTCATCGGTTTTCGCTGACGATGTCCTCGTTTTGACGAATGAAAACTTCGAGAAAGAGGTTGGTCAAGATCGTGGTGCTCTTGTTGAATTCTACGCTCCTTGGTAATTCTTTGATTTTTCTCTCTAGGTTTTTTGAGAGCACGAATTTGTTCTATGGAAGTTTTTTTTTTTTTTTTTTAGTAATGGAAAAAAAATTTGATCGTTTATTACTGAATTTGTTTCTATCGGTTGATTTGCTCTTCTACTAGATCTGATTATCCGTTAATCTAGTGTGTTTATAGACGATGAGATGTGATTTAGGTCTGGTTTCATTTCTGAATCTCTTATTATTACTTCAAGATATCTATGTGTTTTGTTCAGAAAAGCTGACTATTGCTGCGAATGAAATGTATTTTTGCACATAACATTGATAATAATTGAAAGCTCTAGTTGTAGTACGGATCATGGTTTTCACTTATCTAGTAGTAGTAGCAGTAGTTTATGCTGGAATAATTGATGTTGTATCTGTATATTTGCTGGGAGATCAGAAAATTATGATGCTGTTTGCAGAGAATAAGAAGTAGTTAGCTTATTTACTCCCCTTCATTTTCTTTTTAATATACTCACTTGATCATCGGTGGTGGTTTACTGATTTATACAAAAGTAAAATCTCTTTGTTTGATTCTTCAAAATATGTAATTTTCAATTATCAACTTCTTATTATTTTCACTTATATATATTCAAAGTTATTAATGTTCAAGATTCAATATTGACAAGCGTGAAAGTCATAAAAAGAAATGGAGATAGTATATTGCACATTTGCACTTCTATAAAAGTGCAAGCTATGCTAATGTTACCAAAAAAAAGAGCAGAGATCATTTGACGCTTTGGGCATTATAGGTCAACATTAGAGAAGGTACATGGCACAAAATTCTGCATTTTAAAATGGCTACAAGAGCTACAACGTATTCTTTGACAACTAAATGATACTAAGTATATGTTAAATATATAGTTCTTGGAAAGAAATACGTAGTATATGTTTAATATCCAAGGTTCGTTGTCTTTGTCTCATCACTCATGCAACTCAAGGGTCGTTTCTACCTTTTGCAATTTTTACATTTTTAAGAAACTGATGTTATCAGGTGGTGTTTTACACTACTTTTACCTTTAACATCCTCCCATGAAACCCTTTGTTCCTTGTGCAAAAAGAAATGAAACTTGCAAGATCGCAAATTCGCATACTCTTATAGTCTTATGGTTTGTTTGATTAAGAACAATCAATAACGGCAATAAAATGAAATTAAATGTGATTCGTAAGAACAATCAAGATTGAAGATCATTTGTTTACCTTCCCAAATTTTCATTCCTGAAACACCACCTTCAAATTGATAGGTGGGAATAGCAAGTTTGGAGTTGAAAAACCATTACTCTGAGTATTAGCATTAAGGTTATTACGTAAATATGCATATAAATTCATTATTATTACCATAATTTATCACCATCTATCAAATCGATTATTAGGATTATACAATTGTTTTTGTTCGGAGCTACCTTGAGACTTGTACTGTTTTGCCCATGGTTATTCATCAACTGTAAGAGGTAGTTCATGACGTTTTAGTGGGTTTAAATGAATCCTTGTGTAAGTAGTGTAATAATGTTTCTACCGCAAATTCTATGAAGACACGTCCTGAGGCATGCTACTTGCTCTTGAGCCTTTTGCATTGTTTTCAGTTTTGATATCTTGAATAGTTGGTACTTGGTAGCTCTGAATTTTTTTAATTTTATTTTCATGTTTGTTCCATGATGAAAATAGGGATACTTTATTGATTGAATGCATCCTTACAGGTGTGGGCATTGTAAAAAGCTTGCCCCAGAGTACGAAAAGCTTGGTGCTAGTTTCAAAAAGGCCAAGTCTATTTTGATTGGAAAGGTTAGCTTTGCATGTTGCCAATCTTTTCATCTTGAGTTTACCTTGGGTTGTTTTAATTATTTTGTTGATTGTTGAAGCATTTAACCAGTAATTTATGGGTAAATTTGCCAAAGGATGAAGAATTGATGTTCTTAGGTGCATTTGAAGGGGTGCCATGCTATAGTAATATTGATTTGTTTGATAGTTAGCTTCTTGGAGTGAGGTGAATGGGTTGGGGTTATGGGGTATTAACTATCTATCTGAACCACATTTTTTGTACATAAACATATTTCAATCAATTCTATGCATACTTTGTTTGCAATGTTTTTATATTTTATTCCTTCCCCATCTTTGTTGAGAGTGGTACTTGAATCTTGAATCAAGTTATTTTCAAAAGGGCAGTTTCAGATTTGATAGGTAAACTCTCCTGATATCTTGGTTAATACTTGGTGACCAATATTTCCACTAGTAATGACTTATGAGATGGACTGCAGGAAGTAATCTTTTTTCTCAAAATTCTTTGATTTGAGCATATGGATAATTATGTTCCAGAACTTTCTTGATCCTAGGTGTGTCTATGAGATTAAGTTGCTCCATTGTGTTTGAATATGAATAGTTCATTTTATTTTTATGGACAGTCCTAGATTATCTTTAGTGTCAATTTTCTAATTTAGATGGATATTTATTTACAGGTGGATTGTGATGAACATAAAGATGTTTGCAGCAAATATGATGTTTCAGGATATCCCACAATCAAGTGGTTCCCAAAGGGATCCTTGGAGCCTAAGAAGTTAGTTTTATACTTTGTAAATCTTTCTATAACTACTTGAATGTTTATTTAGACATTGCTTTATAATGGATGATTTTTTTGCACACCTTATTTATTTGTAATTGTTCTGTGTGTACAGGTATGAAGGTGCACGCACAGCGGATGCACTTGCCGAGTTTGTCAACACGGAAGGAGGTACGTAGTATGTAGGTATTAGCTTGATTAGGTTTTAACTTGATTAGATTGTTACAAATACTTAGGGTGCATTGTTTTCACCTTAAAAAATAAACAAGTCGACAATAAATTCAACTAAGTTTAGGATAAGTTGAAATCAGGTCTAAAATTTCAACAAGTTTAAATTGGTTCCAATCAAGTTGAAGTCAGGCCTAAAAATTCAACAAGTTTAACAATTTTCAATCGGTTTTAATTAGGTCCAACAAGTTCGTATAAGTTAAATAAGTTCAGGTGTAGGTGAAGAGAGTATACTCTTATTATACATATGATTTCTGGCTGAATTCTCGACTATAGCTGTTAGTTTTCTTTGTACTATTGTAAGATACATTAATCTGTACTTTTTTTTGTTTACTTGGTGGATCCTAGACTAATCGAATCCAGCATTAAATAAAAAAGGAACCTGCCTTAGTATTTATATTTTTTGTTGGGTTTATTTTCTGTGGGCTGAGCACTCAACATTGAAGTGATGTGATAGGGTGTGTTGGTTTCCATGCAATATGTTCTTGAATAGTTAATTTATCATAATTCATCAGGAATGGAAGATTGTTGTTTTAGGAAAACTCTCTTTTTTTGTGATATGAATGTCATAAAACTTTCTCTTTAGATGGAACTTGAATTTGTTGTAATCCTTGAATTCTGTCTAAAAGATCTCCATTTCAATGTTAAAAGATATTTTGCACAAGAACTTTGCAGAAGGTGTGTCATGGTGAAGTTTGGGTTAGTGTGACTTTTGAGCTATGAGTCTATGACTACAAAAAAGATTTCTGCTTGTGTATTCCGCTTTTCCCTGTTCCCGCATGAAAAGAAACACCCTTTTTTAAAAAAAAACCTCTGCTGAGTGCCAAACATCCTGCTTTGCATTAAAATTTTACCTTCATTTAAGAATAGCACTACATGGTAACTTGGTCCAATATTGGTATTCTTGATTCCTATGCAAATAACGTCATATTATGACCAATAACTTTCTTTTATGGTTTTACCAGAAAATAATACAGTCTAAACTTTAAGAACTATATATATATAATATACGGTAATGGTAATATTGTTTGATTATAAAGTATCTGGTGCAAAGAGTATATACATCCGATTCCTTTTTTTTAAAATTTTATTATTGTATTGCCTTTATATGTGCTTTTCAGGAACCAATGTGAAGATTGCTGCTGCTCCTTCAAATGTTGTGATACTGTCACCAGATAACTTCGATGAAGTCGTTCTGGATAAATCAAAAGATGTTCTAGTTGAATTCTATGCCCCATGGTTAGCTATATGCTTTCGTTTCTGCAATTCATTACTGACATAAATCAAATTGGTCTCTGTATTTTATAATTCCGTTAAAATTCTTTCAGTTCTGTACTAGCTCTCTAAGTGTAAAAATTAAGAACTGTATCTCATTTATGCTTTTACCGTTGCTCAGGTGTGGTCACTGCAAATCACTGGCACCTGTAAGTGCATTGCTTGCTATCTGTATTGTATTTTGTGGCTGCACCAGGGCTGTATTTGATTATTAAGTCTTTTATCTTGCCATGTTGTAGATTTACGAAAAGGTTGCAACTGCGTATAAATTGGAAGATGATGTGGTGATTGCAAACCTTGATGCTGACAAGCACAGAGATTTGGCAGAGAAGTAAGTCCATTATTTTTCTCGGACATTTAAAATATTGTCGTGTTTTGGCTTTATTTTTTTTAAATTATGTTAATCTTGTATTGGTAAGTTGTGTCTTGAACTTTACTAATCTCACGCTCTATTGTTTGTTACTTACCGTGTTGGCTTCTTGAAGGTTTGGCATAAGCGGCTTCCCAACATTGAAATTTTTCCCTAAGAACAATAAAGAAGGTGAAGATTATGAAGGTGGTCGAGACCTAGATGACTTTGTAAGCTTTATCAATGAGAAATGTGGAACTAGTCGTGACAGTAAGGGTCAACTTACCTCAAAGGTGAGTGTTGTGCTTCATTTCTGATTCATGTGATTTGTTATTACCAAAAAAAAATAAATTAAGAAGCTCAAAGAAGACAATTGCTGTAAATTAGGCTGGTGTAATTACATCATTGGAGAATCTGGTGAAAGAATTTGTTAGTGCAACCAATGATGAGAAGAAGGCTGTCTTCAACAAATTGGAGGAAGAAGCTGGAAAGCTTGAAGGTTCTGCTGCAAGGTTGTAAGAAATTTCCAGTTGCATTATTGTTATTATAATCGGTCAAATTAGTATTGTTGCTTGAACCTTATCTGGTTGGCTTCATAAGAATGTTATGAATGAATAGTTACATACTTTAAATGCATGCCCTTGTGGTTTTGTTTAATTTTTTTCCCCCTTTCCAGGTATGGAAAGATCTATATCAAAGCTGCCAAAAGCTGCATGGAGAAGGGTGCTGACTATGCTACAAAGGAAATCCAGAGGCTTGAACGGATGCTGAGCAAGGTAAGTATATAATGGATATGATTTTTTGCAATATTCTCAATAAGAATTTTGTGTGTGTTGAGGTTGGTAATTTGTGTATATCTTGTTCATTTTTTGTCTCTTTGTGGAGTTACAGTTTTATAAGAGGTTAAAATTTTTAACCTAATTCAATTATGATGTAAATGCTACACAACATCACCGAAATGTTTCCTGTTGTATTCTTTTGGTAGAAATTATTGAGCCATAGGCAGGTCTTCTTATCATGGGGGTTTTCATGATTGTCCTCTATGGAAATTATGATTTAATAGTTTTGCTTGCCCTACTATTAGTATAGTTGTTGAAAGCAGTTCAAACATGAATTGTAACCTTAAACTTTGAACAATAGCCAAACTACCCCTTTTTAACGACAGTTGCACATCATTTGTCCTTCCGAATCAATCATCCCTTTTGTAAACCAGTCAATTGCATTTCCAAATCGTAAAACTTGGTTTGTGATTACCCTTTGGCCTTTGCTATTCTATAATGTCAAATGAGATGCATGAAATTGTTAAAAGGCAGCAATTTAGTTGATTTTCTAAAGTTTAAGGTGGCAATTAATTTTTAAAAGGTGGTAAATTCAAAACGTGCAAAACAAAAGATGGTAATTTTTTTAAAAAAATAACCTAAAATCAGTAAATTGAATTTTTTTTTCCCAGCTTAAGAGTTGTCCGGAGAAATTTAGCATTCATGCTTAATCTATATTCTTCAGTGTATCCTTATATGCTTTGTTTGTTGTTGCAGTCGATCAGCTCTTCAAAGTCGGATGAGTTCACTTTAAAGAAGAATATATTGTCAACTTTTTCTGCCTGATCACTCGGCTATTTATCTACGGCAATGTTGAACATTATACCCCATGGGCTCCTCTTTGCTACTGGTATTAATTTAACTTGGGGAAGAGATTCTGAGTGGTAGTAACTGGTGCACATTGCTTGCTTCTCATTTTTGCTCATAGAGCTTAACTGTATTATTAGAAATCATAGTTTTCCCTTTACTTGGTTAGAAATAATATACTCTTTGCAGTGTCATTAGGGTTAGGAGCTGCCAACCGACTTGGTCTTGCTTTTAATACATTTTGTTACCGCTGTAATACAGAATGAACTTCAATGTCATACCTAGCTAAACTTTAGAACTCAGCATCACCGATTTTTATTGTGGGTTTTGTTCATTGTGGTTATAGAGGAAAGTAATGGGAATGAGTTTATATGTGAATTTGAAAGGAAAATTAATATCCATTTTATGGATGTGCTTAACTTCCTATCCATCTGAATTTTTTTTGTTCATTTTCATCCAATACCACAATTTTCAATTAGAAAGGATGGTAATAGGAACTAGACTATGAAAAATTAAATAAATCTGTTTTTTACTTTACATATTCAAGTGTTATTTTCTTGCTCTTGGTTTATATTACTTTGTAGTCCAGTAGGTTTATGGGTACCTTGCAAAGTACTAACATGATTCAATTTTTTTTGTTCATTTTGCAAACATTGTTCATCTTGATAAATGTCAAATGAACCAATCTTGCAAAATAAACAAAAAAAAATAAATGAGTTGGTTGTACCTTACTAGACAGTACAAGGTATTCTCAGCTCAGCACATATTCTTTGACCAATGTCACTAATGGTCACTGGTAAGCTGCGAGACTGCCAGTTCACAATACGGAGTACTGATGAAAGACTGCATTTGAATGAGACGACAGCAGCCCACGGTTTAATACTGGTAATGTCTTACATGATCAACTTGCACACTAACGCAATAATTCTAAAGCACTACATTCAGATTCAGAGAACTTCGTGTATATATGCATACAATTTGTAGATTTATAACTACTACATTTTGTTCACCCAATTAATATCACAAATATGAGGAAAAATTCATACACTTATTCCTGCCTACTATGCATCATTCTACTCTTCCTCCAGCTATCCCTCAACGTCTCACTATCCCCACACCCACCACCACCACCACCACCACAACGTTGCAACCTCAACGACAAACAAGTCCTTCTTGAACTCAAGGATTACTTCGGTGCCAACGCCACCATCTTTTCAACATGGTCACCCAAAACAGACTGTTGCACCAAGTGGAATGGAGTAAGGTGCAAGAAAATCCCCCAAACCCAAACCTACCATGTAAACCTTCTCCAAATCATTGGACCGGATGATGACATGGGCACAATCACAATCCCGTCCACCCTACATAAACTCTCGTACCTCGAAACCCTCTATTTACGACTCTTGCCTAACCTCAAGGGCATCATCCCACCAGTCATTGGCAGACTGCCTCGACTAAAACACCTTTTACTTGACTCAAATAACCTTAGTGGTCCTATCCCCAACTTCTTAAGACGGCTCACCAATCTAGCCTCTTTGGGCCTTAACAACAACAGGCTCAAGGGTTCAATACCGGCTTCCTTAGGACGACTCCCTCATCTTCGGAGACTTGAACTGCAAGAAAACCAACTTACAGGCAAGATACCTAAGACATTCGGTTTGTTTATGAATGGCTCCTTGATTTGGCTGTATAATAATAGGTTATCTGGTCCGATTCCGAGGTCCATGGGAAGGGTCAACTTCGAAATCCTAGATTTCTCCGGAAACCAGCTCACTGGTGATGCCTCATTTTTGTTCGGGGAGGACAAGACCAACTTGGCTCACTTGATTCTGTCGAGAAATCGCTTGTCGTTTGATTTCTCGAACGTGTTGCCCGTTGGTGACCTTAGTTATAGTATGTTAGTTCTTGACCTGAGCCATAACAACATATATGGGTGTTTGCCCGATTGGTTGGGGCAGGCGCCTATGTACCAATTCGATGTAAGCTACAATCACCTTTGTGGGCCCATCCCGACCGTCGGAGGGACTAAAGGGAGCCTACAACAACGGTTTGGTGCGGCGTCGTTTGAGCATAATAAGTGTTTGTGTGGTGCTCCTTTGCCTCCTTGCAAGTCGTAGTTGTGTAGTGTTAACTGCTTTTCAGTATGTTTTTTTTCAACTTATTAAACTTTATTTTCAGCAAAAATAAGTTCAAATAAGGTTTAATAAGTTTTTTTTTTTTCTCTCACAAAAAGTCTTAAATAAGACTAGATAAGTCAAAATAATTTCAAATAAAGAAAACAACCCTTTGAGCTAAGTAATGTGACATTAGAAAATGTATGTGGTCCTATGTTTATATTATGTGTATGAATTTCAGATATTTTTATTCATAGGAAACTTATTACTCCATCCATTTCAATTTAAGTGCTACATTTGACCTAAAAGATACTCTAATTTTTGGTGAAATGTTTCACTTGAATTGCGATCGAGGAAGTCTAAAAGGGCAAATTACACAATAAAATATGAAATAGAGGGAGTATTAAAAATCAATAAAATAAAATTAGGCTTAGGATAAAAAATAAAAATAATTTACCTTCTATTCTTCCAGAATTTTACCTTTTAGAATTAAAAATATACTTCCTCCGCTCCAAAAAAAACGCAACAAACTTATTTGCACGCATTTTAAGGAAGAGATTTAAAAGTCTAAACGATCAAATTAATATATGTAATTTTAAGACAAGTAATCTATAATATCATTCTTACTTGTGTTAAAATTATTTTGATTAATTTGCTCATTTACACTCTTAAATCACTTCCTTAAAATGCGTGCAAAATATTTTGTTGCATTTTTTTTGGAACGGAGGAAGTATACAAATTAAGAAAAATCTGACTACATGAAAATAATATAATTGCATTGAGTATTGACTTCGAATATAGTGGCACAAAGGTCATTGAGGTGTGAGATTCGATCCTCTCCATCAATAGAATCCTCTCTTATATGTATCGTTCGCCCTTGTAGTTTATTCGCACCAAATTAAAAACAATAAAAAATATATTGTAAACTATATCTATATCTATACCTTGTATTTAAAAACAAAGCCCCAAGACATGGGATTGATAAGTGTCATTTCAATCACCATGTGCCACTTTATTCGCTACGTGTTACCCCATTCGCCACATGTCATCCTTAAAAATACATGTTCCATTTTCTTTTTATTATTCTTTTACTATTAATCTTTCATTTTTAAAAAATATTTTACAATTATATTAATTTTCCATTAATTAAAATTTTCAAATTCTATAAATTTTTTATAATTTGCAACCCTTCTTTTTCCTCCATCTTTTCTTAAACCATTTTTCACTTAAATTTCTTTTTATGTATAATTTTTCTTAATTTGCACCCACTTTAGTCACTTTTTAATATTTATTATAAAATTAAAAGTAATTGATACTTTGATATATTTTTTATTATTAAATTTTGATTTTACTTAAAAAAAAAAAATTCACTAGACAAATTCGAATACATTTTCATTAAATTTCATACAAGGCATAAATATAGAGCCGGTGCATTAGGCACGGGCTAGTTGCATTGTAACCTCACATACACCTAAAAACAAAATTGTTAGTTAGGGCTTTAAATTTGTAACTAGCATGCACAAGGTTTCATTGTTATTTAAGAGAACCTTGCTTATTAATAATTACAAGAGCTAGCCAGCCCATCTTTTATATTTTTGACCTATTTTTATTTATTATAGTTGAGTCTCTCATTTTCCATCTTCTCAAACAAGCTTCCATCATAGGCTCCTCTAATTGTATCTCTTTGTAGTAAGCCATCCTTGTCCTTGGCTAGTGAAAATAGTATTTTCCATTCTACAAAGGCACCAAACCTTCCAACAAAAATAAAAATAAAATAATGAATAAAAATAATTGTATCATACAATGCTATATATATACTTATAATTGTGAAAATGAAATTAATTAGGGTGAAATTAATCAAGAAAATGAAGAAATGTGCTAACTAACCATCCTACAAAATCCTTTGGTTCGCGCATTGCCTTGAGCATTTCATCAAGTTCTTTAGAGGTGAGAGCATTTGGGTTGGTGTGGGCATGCTTGTCAAATATAGCTTCAAATTTCGACGGCACAAACCTTACTTGGAATAATACAAAACACATTGGAGACAAAGTAAGCAATAATATATTTTGCATACATATAAAATATTTCCTCCGTAACATATTAACTGCAATGATTTGACATTTTTCTCTCTACTTTATGTCAAATCATTGCACTTATTAGGTTGCGGAGGGCGTATAAGTAATTATGAATATGCCGAAAATACAACTGTTGCAGTTTAATGAGAGCAAATCAGAGCAAGTAATAAATCTAATCTTGATATAAGAGACAAGGCACTTAAAATAATACCTTCCTTGTGTATCATAAACACCAGTATCACTCCCATGTTTAGCTTTGGCAATGTTCTTAATCTCTATAGGAAAAAGCAAACTAGGAAATTTCCCCTGTTTCCATACCAACAATAACGCATCAAAGAATGTAACAGAAATTGTATAACTAATAAGATAAAGTCTTGAAAAATAATGCGGATTCACATCCCTCATTATTGTCAGTGGCGAATAGCTCAAGTGATTGAAACTTTTCTCTTAGTTTTAGGCGATTCTGAAATCGATTTTCATCTCTGCCCTTGTGGCTCATGCACTGATATCAAATAAAAAGTTTCCTATCCTTTATTACAATGAATGAATAGACCTCATAAGCATCACTCATAGTGTATAAAAGCAATCATATTATCCTTTAATCTATGAATTCAACATATTAAATACTCCATACAAATCTTGATTTACACTAAAAATCATTAAAGTTTTAGATTACCCCTAAAATTGATTAAAAATACCCTAAAATTTAAATTTAAAAAAGAAAATTATCCTCAAAACCTAAATAGATCCAGCATTTTTTAAAAAAAATAAACAAGTCCTTGTTTCCTTGGACTTAATTTCACGGTACTTCAATTCAATTCAATTCAAACCAGTTTAGTTCAGTTCAACTAATTTTAGGTACCTTCATCTTCACAGTCCAGTGTTATAGTGTAGTTCAGCTCAATCCAATTCAAGAAGTTTCTATCCAAAGAAACAAGTCTAAATAAATAAACCAATGCACACAAAACCGAAACTAAGCAATAAACGAATCCCTAACATAATTAACCAATAAAATACACTTAAGAATCTACATAAGAAAACATTACATATGGCTACCAAACAGGAGTTCTTATAAAAATTTCCATCATTAAAAGTAAAAACCACTTTTTCCGGTTTCCTGTTTGTTATTTATAGTTTATAGTTTTTTTTTTAAAAAAAAAAACTAAAAACTGAAAATAGAAAATAATGTCGAACAGGCCATTAATTAATAAGGTGTACATCCTCCATTTCATGATTTTTTTGCGCATTCACCCTGTTCATACGTTTCAATGCATATTTTATATCATTAAAATATCTATAATTTTATATCTATCTGTAAATATTATAACAATTGGATGTTAATGTTATACTTGCACTATCTCACATTATTACATAGCCTCTTATATTCTTATATATTGATAAATATATACTCCCTCGATCTGCATGTAAAATTGTAAATAATGAAAAATATACAAACGCATAGAAAATTATATATAGAATAGAGGGAGTATAAGCAATATATCCAGAAAATGAGAGAAATACCGGGCGTGTTGACTGACTGAGACCAACATTGATGATAAAGGTGGCAACGGTCGATAACAAAATATTGCTTCCAATGGCTCGAAATCCTGTGCCACAATATTTTAAAGGAAAAATTGTAAAAAATAAGTCAATCTTTAACCGGTCTTTTCAAATAAAGTCAACCTTTTGATTAATTCAAAATAAGTCAACTTTTTACACATATTAGCTCAAATTATGTTTTTTCACTAATATAATTTACTGGTGGATAAAGTTAACAATTTCAATGTAAAATTAAAGAAGTGCATTAACATGTTGTTTATATGATTTTTCATTGAAAATTTTAATTTAATCAACAAATAATTAGTGAAATTTTTTAATTTGAGAAGACATGTATATTATGTTGACTTATTTTAAGTTAATCAAAAGATTAACTTAATTTGGAAATACCGGCTAAGAATCGACTTAATTTGAAGAACAAAAGGGAGCGGAGGGAGTAATATATAATTACGAAACATTATTGAAAATAGAAAAGAAAAATAGGAACGCTTTATTCACCCCATATAAGTTTGCAAGATTGACTCTATTCAAAAGTAACGAGATCTTTAATTAATGACCAAGTAGAGTCTTAAATAATGACCAAGTTGAGTCTTAATTAATTTCGCCTCAATGAGTATTATGGAGTACGTATTTATTATATATTTATATATGGAGTATGTATTTATTATATATGGAGCACAATCAATTAGTTTTATGGATGCCTTTTCAGGATACCACCAGATTAGCATGCTTGAATCTGACAGACCAAAGACCGCCTTCGTAACAGAAGCCGACGTCTACTCCTACAAAGCCATGCCTTTTGGGTTAAAAAACGCAGGAGCAACATACCAAAAATTGGTAGACATGGTATTTAAAAAGCAAAAAGGGAGGAATGTAGAAGTATATGTGGACGACACAATAGTAAAGAGCAAAACGCCAGAAGAACACCTGGTTGACTTGCAAGAGACTTTCAACACCTTAAGAGAATACAAAATGAGACTGAATCCAAAGAAATGTGTATTTGGGGTCACATCTGGAAAATTTTTAGGTTTCATGGTGTCTGAAAGAGGCATTGACGCCAACCCAGATAAAGTAAAAGCAATAACAGACATGGAAGAGCCAACTAAAATCAAAAATGTGCAGAAGCTCACAGGCAGGATGGCAGCCCTCACTAGATTCATGGCAAAATCAGCTTCTCAAGCCCTGCCCTTCTTCAAGGTGCTAAGATCAAATAAAAAATTCGAATGGGGACAAGAGCAAAGAGACGCCTTCAAAAAGGTCAAAGAACACCTCACAACGTTACCGACAATGACACGTCCAGAACAAGGGGAGCAACTAATACTATATGTCTCAGCAACAGACGCCACGGTAGCTGCTGTCCTACTTGTTGAAAGGGAAAAGACACAACTGCCGGTTTATTTTGTCAGTCATGTACTGACCGGGGCAGAGACCAGGTATACATCAGTGGAAAAGCTAGCATTCGCAGTAATGGTGGCGGCAAGACGCTTGCGACCATACTTCGATGCCCACTCGGTTGTAATACCCACCAATCACCCACTAGAAAAAGCCCTGCAAAAACTCGCAGTCTCAGGAAGAATGATGAAATGGGGAATCGAGCTGTCGGAATTTGACATTTCATTCAAGCCACAAAACGCCATCAAGGCTCAAGCGTTGGCGGATTTCATAGCCGAAACACAATTCTCGGTAACAGATCCTTTGGAAATATGGACAGTGGCAACGGACGGCTCTTCATGCAATATTGGGTCGGGCGCCGGCATGGAAATTACCAGTCCAGACGGCACAGTACACCGTTATGCCCTACGCTTTGACTTCAAAGCCACCAACAATGAATCCGAATACGAGGCAGCAATAGCCGGCATTCAAATATGCATAGCCGTTGGGGCCGAAAGATCTAAGCTAATCACAGATTCCCAGTTGGTTGCAACTCAAATGGAAGGCACAGCAGAAGCCCGTGAGCCTACAATAGTAAAATACAGGGAACACCTAAAACAGTTGATTCAACAGTTAACCTCTTTTGAACTACAGCTGGTACCAAGAGACGAGAACCAAAAAGCCGACGCCCTAGCAAGGTTGGCAACCTCCCAACTCTCTGATTTAGGAGGGAATGTCATGATCGAGGTACGTCGTCACAAGGCCACCAGCGGTCTAACGGTAGCGACTATAGACATACCGGGAGGTGAATGGTTTGATGATATCTTAGAATATAAAAACTCAGGGGTCCTACCGACGGACAAAACGCAATCAACAAAGATCAAGAGACAGGCAAGCTGGTATTGTGTATTCCAAGGCACACTTTACAAAAAATCTTTTCACCTTCCCCTGCTGCGGTGTGCAACAAAGATAGAAGCCCAACAAATTATGGAAGAAATCCACGAGGGTATTTGCGGCAATCACATAGGTGGAAAATCATTAGCATTGAAAGCCATTCGAGCTGGCTATTACTGGCCTCACATGTTGAGGGACTCTCAAGCATACGTCAAAAAATGCGATAAATGCCAACGTTTTGCTCCCATGATAAACACACCGCCAAATGACCTACAACCAATACTTAATCCAATACCATTTGCCCAATGGGGGATGGACATATTAGGACCGTTCACCAAAGGCAAAGGAGGAAGAAAATTCTTAATAGTGGCAATAGACTATTTCACAAAATGGATAGAGGCTATACCGACGGTAACTATCAAAGCTGCTCAGGTAAAAAAAATCATTTGGGAACAGGTCATCACCAGGTTTGGACTCCCACAAGTGATAGTATTTGATCACGGCACACAGTTCGATTGCAAACCCCTTCAACAGTACCTAGAGCCTCTGAAAGTCAAGATGGCGTACGCTTCTGTTGCCCATCCTCAAAGTAATGGGCAAGCAGAAGCCGCCAACAAACAGATTTTGAATGCACTAAAGAAAAAATTGGAGGACCTAAAGGGTCAATGGGCAGACCTCATACCTGACGTACTCTGGGCAAACAGGACAACAGAGAAAGAAGCGACGGGAGAGACACCATTCAGGCTCACGTTTGGCCATGAAGCATTACTACTGGTAGAGATAGGATTGCCGTCCTTCAGGGTCCAGGCTTATTAACAAGAGCTGAACGATGCCACACTACGGCAAGACCTAGATCTACTGACTGAGGTCAGGCTCATAGCTGAACTCCGTCAGGCGGCATACAAGGACCACATCACGCGAGCCTACAACAAAAAAGTTCATCATAGACCAATGCAAGTGAACGACTTGGTCCTAAGGAGAACGGACGCCACAGGCAAACAAAACAGAGAAGGAAAGCTAACAGCCAACTGGGAAGGCCCCTACCGTATCACAAAGATGGTAGCACCAGGGGCCTATAGGTTAACATCAATGGACGGCAAGGAGCTAAAAAATACTTGGAATGCTAGGGTCCTCAAAAAGTACTATGTATAGTTTTATTCTATGTAAACAATTTTAATAAAATAAAATATAAAAAACAAAAACGAAAAAGAGAAAGGCCAAAGAGCCACGTTCCCGGTCTCGAACTCTATTTCGTGCATACACATAGCTATCACAGCTAAGGCCACAGGCCATAGCCAAAAGGCTGGATGGTTAGCTAACAAAGCTAAGGCTAAGGCCACTGCCATCCAACGCCTGGCTAAGTACGAGGTGGGGCAGCCAGTGAGCTGCCCACATAGCTATCACAACTAAGGCCACACGCCATAGCCAAAAGGCTGGATGGTTAGCTAACAAAGCTAAGGCTAAGGCCACTGCCATCCAACGCCTGGCTAAGTACGAGGTGGGACAGCCAGTGAGCTGCCCACATAGCTATCACAGCTAAGGCCACAGGCCATAGCCAAAAGGCTGGATGGTTAGCTAACAAAGCTAAGGCTAAGGCCACTGCCATCCAACGCCTGGCTAAGTACGAGGTGGGACAGCCAGTGAGCTGCCCACATAGCTAACAAAGCTTAGGCTGAGGCCACTGCCATCCAATGCCTGGCTAAGTATAAGGTGGGACGGCCAGTGAGCTCCCACAAAGCTATTCAGAAAAGAATTGAAAAAGTCTTTCTTAAAAAGCATAATAAAATTGGAATTGCTAAAACAGATAACTATAAATTCTAAATATAATTAAATTACTAGAGCAGACAATTTGTAAGTATTAAAAGGCACATATGTACACATTGAAAAACCGTCATTCAGCCAAAGAAAAATATTTACATTTTCATTTCAAAAGCCAGTAATGACTGGCAGCATATTACAACTATCTTTGCTCTACTGGACTAGCAACCCATTTTACAAAAAACAAAAATCTACTTACGTACAACAAAAAGTTAATTACTCAAAAGTTAGAACCAAAAGAAGATACAGGAGAAGGCTGCCAAACTCGTCAATCTGCCTTGTCTGCCGGATCCACCACAGGTTGGTTGCCCCCCACCACAGCCTCAGATTCAGCGGCATCATCAGGAACGGCAGGCACGCCAGTTACCCTAGGAGACAGATTCCCAACATGCTCCTCAGGAAAGACGTCAGCCTCGTTCAGAGGCTGACTGTTGACGCCCTCAGCAAAGGCACCCTCAACTGCCACCCAATCCAATTCAGGATGCAGGGACAGCACGCACCTCATAGCAGCCACCCAGCCGCCATCAAAACGATTAGTACAAAAAAGACGAAGCCTGGGGGACGCTATGAAGTCTTCAACAACTTTCTTAGCTGCCCCATCAACACCATCATTAGCTTTCTGGATGGCAGCTTTAGCACTGGTCTCCACAGCCGCCATCAAAACGATTAGTACAAAAAAGACGAAGCCTGGGGGACGCTATGAAGTCTTCAACAACTTTCTTAGCTGCCCCATCAACACCATCATTAGCTTTCTGGATGGCAGCTTTAGCACTGGTCTCCACAGCCGCCAGCTCTTTTCGGGCCTTATTCCTTTCAGCCGAGACCCGGTTCCTGGCAGCTCCGACAGAGGTTTCGGCATCATGTTCGGCAATCACGGCACCGACAATTACAGACCTCAAAAACTCCTGTGCAGCTTCAGCATCGGCCTTTGCCCTGCCCTCAGCCCCCTCCAACTCAGATACCCTCTTGTTCAGCCGCGAGATCTCCTCGTCCTTTTTGGCTAAGGACGTCGAAGTTTCAGAGACCTGGCTTCTCAAACCTTCCACTACCAGCCCCTGCTTCTCCAAGTCCTCGTTCAAGGACTTGTTGACGACGTCCAGGGAGTCTGTGAACCTTCGAGAGGCATCCAGATCCGCCGCCAAGGTAAAGAACGCCTCAGCTAGCTCCACAGCAGAGTTAGATGCCTGAAAGGAAGAGGTTGTTAGGAAAGCAAGGTCATGAACTTAACAAAGCAAATAAATAAGTTAAATACTTACACAGGCTACATCATGACATAACGCCTGAGCAGGGTTGACCCATCTCTCACGGCTACAGTCTGCCGGCAGCCTATTCGCCCTCAGCAACCGGTAGCCCAAATCACCACCAGCCTGGCTTAGATCCGCCATCAACGACTCGTTGACAAAAACATCTGGCTCAGGCCGGAATTCTGGCCCAGCAGGTCTCGGCCCCGGCTGAAAGTTACGAGGTATGTCAAGATGACCATACCCCCAAGAACCACGCCGAACAAAAACATCCTCCGGAATTGGAAACCCAAAGGAACCAATTCTTTTCTCAGGCTCCAGGGCAAACAAGCCACCTTCAACCATATGAAGAACGGCAGTACTTCGTCCCAACTCTGGGCCAATATACTGAACACAAGTTTTAGGGGAGGCCGCCAAGGAATTCTAAAAGAAATTAGTACCATAAGTGGAAAATATTTTTAAAACAAAAATAAAAGGGGGGCGGCATAAAAACTAAGTAAATAAATCAACAAATACCTGGTTGGCAGCAAACTCTCCACCCAAATAGCTGGCAGCCCCAGCTCCAGCATTTTCTTCAGACACCGGCGCTTTTAAATTCTTCTCATGAGCAAGGCGCCGGACTCGCTCTATGTCTGCAGCATTGGTCAACTCTTCCAACTCACGCCCTTCTGCAGATAAAGGAGTGAGAGGGGTAGCAGGCCTCGCTGCTACCTCCGGGACGACATCAGCAGCGTCGACTGCGTCAGCACCGCCAGCTGCCATATTGTCGTCAATCCCAGCCCCATTGGACATCACATCAGTGGTGGCTGGAATTGACGCAGCGCTGCCGCCAACGTCAACAGTCACGGCAGCCCCAGAAACAATAGCAGGGGCCAAGGCCTCGACTGATGGCTCGTTGGTCACAGCAACTGTGACAACAGCTGCCGGTCTTTCAGTCTCCACCTGGCTTGCAGCCCCAGCTTCCCCAGAAGTCTTAACAACTTTCTGAGGCCTCTCAGGAGATGCAGCCCTATCCCTTTTTCTCTGTTGCCGGGCAACACTTATTGTTCTACCCCCCCCCCCCGGGCAGATGAACTTGTTTTAATAGGGGCAGCAGAAACTACCGCCTTCTTCTCAATAGGACGGCTAACAACTGCCGCCACACGCCCTCCGCGACGGCTAGGAGCATCCCTACCACCCCCGCCGCGACCGCAACGCCCGAGGTAGACCCACGTGATGTCTGCTCTCCTGCCATCGTTGGCGGCCTAAGCTTGTGAAGGTTCAGATCTGCAATCAAAAATCACATAGTGAATATGAGATTTACAAAAAAGAGGGGGAGAAAGAAAGCCGACAGATTCAAAAGCAAATTCAATTCAAACAGAAATTTAAAACATATATATGCCACCAAAAGGAATACTAACAACTCGGCATTACCAGTTAAAGGGGCACCTATCTCTCCACACAGACCGACAACGGCAAGCGGTCGGCTCTGCACAATATAATCAGCAGGTGGCATCCAATTAACAGGAATGCCACCCTTGGAATTAAAATAATTAACGGTTCTTTGTTCTTCATCCGTCAATTCTTGAAACGGCAGGTGACCCATGGTGGATCTCGGCACGATAAACCCCAAAGGCATGTCGATACGAACACCTTCAGGAGCCTTAATCCAAAACCACCTCCCCATATAATGCTTCAAAGACGTCTTCTTGGGCCACACCAGCCGTTTGTTAGTAGCACTTTGAAAAATGTATCGGCCAGGAGCAGAGCTGTTACGTTTAACGGTCATCAATGAACGAATGACGTTCAGATTCACCTTCATCCTTAGGTAACGGCAGGTCCATAACACCGACACCAACATACGAAATGATAACGGACCCAATTAAGCCAAACTGATGGAAAAATTCTTCATAACGGAATCTATGGCCCAATCAAACGGGCACCGCAACCCAAATTTGAAATGATCTAAGAACACCACAAAGAAACCGGCCGGCGGTTGAACAATAACGTCCAAAGGCTCCGGGATGGCAATTTCCCAATTGCTGGGAAAATAATGTTCCCTCTTGAACCACCTCATATATCCTTCCCTGCCACCATTCCACTTATCCATATCCGAATACCAATCACTCTCCGGATGCAGCACAACCGGGTGATCCCTACGAAAAGCACCGTCACCAAAATCCAAATCCTCATATTTGAGTGCAGGCATATGAGGCAAACTCTCCTGCCATTCGCGGCCAGCTTCTTGCCAAGCCGTGTTTACATCTGCAGCAGCCTTTGCTGCCGTTTCTTTCTCTGTAGAACAGCACAAAAGAAAGACAAATACTAGTGAGAATATAAGAATAGACAAAGAACAGTTACCTAGAGCAGCAAAAGGGTTAGGCCGTGAAGGATCTTCGTTGGAGCCGTATTGGTCAAACTCCAGACTGGAACGAATGGACGAGAACCAATAGTGCTCTGACGCCCCCACCTCCAAGGTACTGTCGGTCCAACGCAACACTTCGCGAAGGATCCTCACGTCCCTTTGCTGCTCATGATTGAACCCAGACGAATCACGCGTCCCCTCGCAATCCGCCACAGTATGAGCCGCCAAACCAAAATGAGGAAGCCGTTTTACCTTAACGGATTTTTTCCCTCTATTTTTAATGGCTGGCGGTTTTTTATCCAAAATATCCTTTCTTAATTGAATCGGATATCCTGGTTTTGGAGGGCAGTATGCAAGTTTCCACGTGATACCGCCAGGGCCCTTTGGGATGACCGCGGCATCAAATGGGTATACTAAGGAATTCCCAGAATTACCTGCTTGACCCTCCTCTACAGGAGACGACAACAACAAATCGTCTGACTCACTTTTCTGCGGTGACTCACTGCTATCAGGGTCACTCTCCAATATCCGGCTGTCATTCTGACTATCACTGGCGTCCGACATTTTTCTTTTAACTGTCACGCGACAAATTAATCCACGAAGAAGCCCAGATAAACAAAATTTTTATGTGAGGGGGATAAAAGCAAGCAAACCATTTCTTCTACCCCCAATTAAAAAAAAACCATATATATATACAATTATAAAGTTCAAACAAAAATTCGAAAAAGGAAAATTAAACTCCTTTCGAAGTGTGAGAAATCAACATGCAAGTTCAAAAGCAATTTAAAAACGGAAAATTACACTCATAAATACAGTGAAGAAACACGAAATTCGTCAATTACCTGGCGTCCGGTGAGAAGATAAGCACTTCACAAAGTTAATGTCGAAGTAGCTTCGAAAATGGTGGAGCAGAAGAAGAAGAAGAAGAAGAAGCGTTGGAAGTATGGAACGAATCGCCTTGCAAGGAAGAGGAAAAAGTAAAACAAATTTTTTCGAAAATTTTTGAAAATTATAAATGAAGAGGCGGGTAAACGTAGAACGCCCTATTTATACCACGCACTGGGTCCACCAAAATTTTTTTTAACTTCAACTGGACACGTGTGGGTAAAAACTACAATTACAGGACGCCGACATCTTGTGGCGACTTATTTTACAAAAGCATCCCCACTTTTACAAAATTGCAGATACTTTTTGGGGGGCTAGTTGTATGGGGGCCTATCGGTACACCGATAGGACCACCTTACTAACGTCCCCACTACGATATCGACCGCTAGCACCTAACGGTGCCAGTCTCACATAATCTGCAGTAGACCCACAGCAAGACTGCCGGTCTATAGTAGACCCACTTGGCGGCCCTCAAGGACGCCATTTAGGCATAAGTGCCCTGCCGACCGACGAGTTAACTCGCTCAAAACATACAACCCATACGTATGATCTCGGTGGGACACGCGCGCCAGCCGGCCTAAACGTGGCCGTCAAGAAACCAACTCATCTCCTATAAATAGGAGATGAACTCACCAATAGAAGGTAGATATAAATCCACATACTCTCTCTCTCTAAAATCTAAAAACCCTTTACTGACTTAAGCATCGGAGGGTCTCTCCCCGGAAACACCCCGGGGTTAGCTCTCTGTTTGTTCATTTTGACAGGTCAACACCATTGTGGCCACCAGAGACGTCACCTCAATCAGAGTTGCATAAAGGTTGTCGGAACAATTTTGATAAATACATAACTAAAAATATTTATCAGATAAAATGTACATTAACAAACGTAAAAAGTATAAATTTCGACGTTTATCTGAAATGTGTTTATTAGCTGAAATCTATAAAAGCCGACTTGATTAAGTTGATTTATATGAAATTTAGTAGATTTGATCATATAACTTCAATTTTTTTTTTAATTTTTTTATTTTGAAGCATATAACTTCAATTCATATAATAAAAACATGGGGAAAAAATGAACAAAGGATTGTTTGGTTAATAATATGAAGTATATTACCTTGGTAGGTCTCCCATGGATATACAACACCATCATTGTTTCTATCAAAAAACTCAGCATGTTTTGCAAGAACGTTCTCCCCTGTTCCTTCAACTTCAACTGCATAAAACCATCAATAATCTTATGTCCAATTTTGTTTTCGATAAAACAATTCAATAGGACGTACAATGTTTTTAAGTTACGACCATCTCAACCAAAAGCTTAAGCTGATAGTTGATGTATAAGAATATGTTATATACTCTATCAGTATCAGTATGTATATACTACGGTTGGTTGACTGTATGGCTAGGTGAAAAGAATTTTCACTACACCATATGGTATGTTTGCCTTACAAAGTTACAATGTACAAGAAGAACAAATTAAAGTACACAAAAATTATTCTTAGCTTTGGGCAGCTGCATATGAACTTAATGATGTAGATGTAGAACTAAATGATTGAATTGAATTTTGTATGGCCAAAAATTGAATTGAACTGAACTGGACTACTAGCTATTCATACGTTAATATAATAGCAAATTGAATAGAAAAAGGAAATTTGTTAGAAACCACCTTATAAAATAATTTTTTTGTCAAAAACCACCTTTTAATTTATTTTTTTAAGAAGCCATCTTTTTAATTTTATTTTTTTTGCGAGGAATCACCTTTGGTTGAATTTTGGGTTTCGATTTTGGGTTATTTTTGGCGTGGTGGTTCATGGGAGGAAAAGGGACGGAGACAGATTGGGAGGTACCGAGGTATGAAGGGGGTTAGCCGAAATGGCGGAAGAAGGTTCGATTTAAACACTGAAATTAGGCTAAAGGTAGTTCTTTAAAAAAAAATATTAAAATAAGGTGGCTTCTTACAAAAAAATAATTTAAAATGTGCTTTTTGACAAAAAAAATATATATTTTATAAGGTGATTTTTAACAAATTTTCCATAAAAAAAATACAAATATAAAGAATAAACAAAATAAGTAATCATAAAAAAAAAGCAAGTTTAAAAAAAAAAAAAAAAAAGAACCTTGAGTAGTGAGAGAAGCTGCCGCGGCAGTGAAAGAAGGTAGCGGCAGTAGGAAACATCCGATGACAGTAGCAGCAGCAAACGTTCGACGATGGCAACAACCACCTTTTAATTTTAATTTGGTAGTGACAATAATAAATAATAAATAATATATAGGCCCACAACCACATACACTAGCAGTATTAGAGGTGAAGGTAGTGGAATAACAAAAAGAGTGAAAAGTTGAGAGTTTGAAAATTTAAATGATAATAATATACTATCTCCGTCTCAAATTAGTTGCTACATTAAAAAAATGGAACATATACACATACAACTAGTTGTATGGCAAAAAAATTCAGTATGTTTTTTTAATGCATAAATTTGTTTGTATCATACTAAATAGTGAAATTTCTATTGGTAACCCTCGATTGAAAACCTTATAATCCCAATGATAGCCATACATAACTTTTAAATACCATTGGTAACTTTAATCATCCAAAATTTGTTAATTTAAACTTAAAATAAACCCTAATTACAATTAATTTAACTAATAACATATTATTCTTTATTTCAAAAAAAAAAAACTAATAACATGTTATTAATCAATTATTAGGTTAAAAAAAAGCAAAAAAAAAAAAAAAAATCCTAATTAAACTACCCTCATGTTCATCACCCATCATCATATTTGGGCAATCTTCGAAGGTGGGGTTGCTTAGGTTTTGTGGGGCTGGCTGGGTGAATTCGGTTGCTGGGTTGGTGGTTTCGGTGGCTCTGTGGGTGGTATCGGTGGGGGTGGTAGGGGTTTTGGAAAAAATTTAAAGATTTTTTAATATTTAAAATTAAAATATTAAGCTAATTAAATGATTAAAAAGATTAATTAACAAAGATTAGGTAAGTAAAGTTACATTTGAGATATAAGAGTTATGAATGGTTATTTTTGGAATTTTTAAAAAGGGAGTGCTAAACGAGTAAACGCAAACTGACTTTACTAACGCAACTTATAATCCCATCATTTACTAACTTTTATAATAAACTTGTATTCTTTCTCCATTTTTTCTCTAATCACTCCTTTAATGGCCATAATTCAATAATTCAAACTAAAATGCATAATATCTCCAACGAACAATGATTATTATTTACACAAACGAATACAAATTATATGTTTAATTAACAAGATAAATTTTCTGTAAGTTTCTTTTTTGTCTCATTTCATTTGATATTCGTGAAATAGTTGTCTCCATTTCGTGTACTCCCTCTGTAACATAATTCTGGCAATAATTTATTTTTCACGCATTTCAAGGAAGCAATTTAAGGGTATAAACGAACAAATTAATAAAAATGATTTTAATACAAGTAAGATTGGGATCATAAATTACTAATCTTAATTTTTTTTTTGATCAATTTATTCGTTTACACCCTTAAATCGTTTCCTTGAAATGCGTAGAAAAAAAAACTTGTTGCCAAAATTATGTTACGGAGGGAGTAGATCAAATAAAACAGTGTTGCCACTTCAAGTATATTGAACAAAAAAATTAAAGGACAATCATTATTTCATATAAATTGAACAAAACAGTGAAGTCATTTCATGTAACTTGAATGAATTAGTATATTCTATTTTATAGGGTTGTATGATAGTAAAGTGAGGCTGCATTTAGCAACTATGTTTATAAAAAACTCATGGTTACCAATGAGACTTTAAAATAAAAGATGGTTACCAAGGAGAATTTCTCTAGTAAATATAATCACAAACGATCGAAGAGTGAAGATTCGACTAAGATAGGAAAGCTTGAGGGAGAGTTAAATCCGACCTCTTGGCGGAGTTGAGTTGAGTTGAGTTAGCAGTGTTTGGAGGTGATCGTGAGGACGACTCTTTGGTTCATGTCATAAATGCAATATTGTTTCCCCTACCCTAGTGCTTTCTTTGATACTAATCCATTTCATTTCCTTAGTTGATTTTAATTGACTTGATTAGTTAGTTTCGTATCACACCAAACAAAAAGGAATAATTACATTAATAGGTATCAACTATTCCACTTTTTATTTTATAGGTACCAACTTTTGATTATTCACCAGCAGCACGAACTATTACATAAAGTTGCAACGATAAGTATGAATGACATACAAATAGGTATGAATGACCTACAACTTGTAACAATATTTAGGTCATATACCTATCATTGCAACTTTATATAATAGTTCGTGCTGCTGGTGAATAATCAAAAGTTAGTACCTATAAAATAAAAAGCGGAATAGTTGGTACCTATTAATGTAATTATTCCAAACAAAAATCACTTAGAGAACTTAGATATCCTTAGAGGCTGTTTACGTTTACTGAATACACTTGAACTGAATTGAACTGAATTATCCTTAACTGAATATAGCTGAAAGTAGTAATTTATAAGAGAATGGAAATTGAGAGTTGAAATGAACTGAATTGAATTGAAGCTGAAGTAAACAGGCCGTCAACAAGCTGATCACCAATAGTTTGACCCCTTACTCTTCCCTATGATACGGAGTACTGTACCATTTAGGCTTTTGTAAGGTGTTGAGGTTTAACTTTGATTGACTTTTAGGAATTAACGACACCCAGAGGCATGGCAATATCTAAGAGTTTTTATATTGAAAGTAATATCTAAGAGTTTTTATATTGGAAGTACTCCTCTGATAATTCCTCTGATAATATGATAACAATTTATTTTGCACGCACTTTAAGGTAATAATTTAAGGGTGCAAATGAGCAAATTAATCAAAATGATTTTAATACAAGTAAGATTAGGATCATAAGTTACAAATTTGAAAGTTATTTTTGATTAATTAGTTCGTTTGCACCCTTAAATCGCTTTCTTAAAGTGCGTGCAAAATGAATTGTTGTCATTAATATATATATTACGGAGGGAGTATGTTTGAATTGGCACACTTGTTAAAAAAAATACAGAGCTCAATAAAATATTCTTGCTTTAATTTCAAACATTGTCTCTTATATATAATCTGTTGTTATGTTGCAGAGTGTGGACGGTGAAAAATGGAAGTTTCCTTCTTTAATTTTGGCCTTTTATCAATCACTGAATGGTTTGGTGAAATTTTTTTGGTTAAAATAAAGCACTTATCTTAGGATCGAGAGTAAAAGAGTAATAAAAGTGAAATTAGAGAAAAATGAAGGGTAAATAAAGGTTAGATAAAGGTAAATGAAAGTGAAAAAGATACTAGCTAAAAAATATAGAATAATATATCAAATGATATTTTTGTAATTTTGTTGAAAATATATTACCAAAACACTCCCTATTAAGTTGGTGCTTGGATCTCTGCCCCTAAAATTAAATTACACTAAAATTCCACTTTGAGATACAAACTTGTATCTCAATTTTAGAAACCTGATATTCCTCGTGGTAAGGATGAAGAGATAAATGAAATATTACTCCAAAGGAAGGGTGTGGATAACTATTACTCCCAAATGGAGGTAATTTTCCTAAGGTTTTGATTTATTAGTAGTCGACATTATATGTTAAGGAAATTTATTTTCGCACTCCTTAGTCCTTTCTTGCTCACATAAATTGTCGCTTTTTTGTTGTTAGATTTTGGCAACATACTCTGTAGGGATGCATGTGGGGTGAGTCAAGTAGGAGACCCGCCACATCACCGCCCCAATGGGTCGGGGATGAATTGTAGTTTGGTGGGTGGTGGGGCGGGGATGGGGATGAAAGTTGTACCCATCATAGATGATGAGGCGGGGGTGGATTTTAGGTTGTACTTGTCCCATCCCCACCCGCTCCGCCCCATCCCCACACACCCTACATTTTATACAAGTGGGTGATGGGGTGTTTATGGTATTAATTGTGTACATGGTGGGGCGGAGATGTGGATGAGTTTCTGACCCACCGCAGGGATGAGGATGAAAAAGTGAGGTAGAGATGGGGATGGGAATGTCAAAACTTATAGAAATGTTTGATGGTTTTTGATGAGCAGAATCTATATGAGATGTGGAAGTTAATTGATTGGAAATTTTGTTACAAACTTGGGGGAATTAAATGTGATACTCCAAGGTTTTATGATGATGGTGGGATGTACTTGTAACTCCACACTCTACAACCTACAACACTATCACATATTTATAGGGTTACATGACATAATTTAAAATTTTCCACACGAGACTTGATAATAATTAATCCTAAATAATTTTAAGTCACCTCTAGTGAAATTTAGAATGTTCTCCTAACTTCTAATGAACCTTATTTATCCTTGATTATCCTAGATTATTACATCACTAGATTTTTCTAGATTCATATATTTCCAACAAAAACCCGCCCCGCCCCAGTTGCATCCTATAATAATATTACTCCAATTTAGCTCGAAAGATAATTATGTTACCTTTAATATTCCTGGACTCCACCACACAAGAGTCAAGCAAGAGATTCAAGGTTCAAGTAATTTTTTTTGACAAGAAATAAAGTAAACCTATCTTTATGGACAAAACCAACACTTGTACTTCTCTTTCAATTCAACCGCATTACGCCATTACCCGCGGCCACAAATATTACATTACATTACATGCATATCTGCTATTTCGTTTTTTTTTTTTTTTAAAAAAAATAAATTAAATTCTGAACAATAATACCATTAATAAATTAATTAATATCAAAACCTTACCAAAAGCTGGAATGATTTGTTTTAATTTTTCGAATATATAATAGCAATTCATAAACAAAGTTAATTTAAGCCAATTTGTATGATTATGATGAAATTATACTCATGCATCAATTCCATTTCCTAATTTATTCACAAATTGATCTATTCAAAACTAATTTAATATCAATCAATCTCACAATCACAAGAAAAAAAAAAAGCAGACAATTAATTGATGGTATATATATATATATATATATATATATATATATATATGCATGAACAACCAAAAGAAATTAAAAATGAAAGCAGAATTGATTTTATTTTATTTTTAAAAAAAAAAAGGAAGATGGAGAATAAAAGTAACCTTGAGCACGAATGACTCGATGGAAACGTCGAGGAGGGGTGGTAATGGGAGAACAAATGGGAAGGCTGTTGAACCTGTAACCACTTTGTTTTAACGCCATTTTCTATTATTTTTACAATTTATGTATTTTGTTGAATTTAATGATAGCTTTCATCCATCATTTTTATATATATAGTTTCATTTCCAAAAAAGATTTTTGATATAAGACTTTTATTACTTAATTCCATGGTAAAATAGATGTTGCACCTTTTAAAGGATTATGATTTTGGCACTCTCCAATTTGATTTTGGCACTCCTCTCTCTCTCATATAAATAGTAACATTGAGGAGTACCAAAATTAAATTAGTGAGTGCCAAAATCACCACCCCTTTTAAGGCCATGTTCTACTCTATTTTCATACTAGATCAGATTATATCAGATCAGCTCAGAACAGATCTGTTAAGTTCCCATCAATTCTTATCTCTCTCAACACTTATCAATTCTCATCAAATTAGATCAGACCAGATCATATTAGATAAGGTTGAAAAGAAGACATCCTAAATTGGATATAATAAATTAGATGTTGCACTTTTTTAATTAGACAATAATTTCACTCTATCACATGAGTCACTTAAAGTTTGTTTACTTCACCTTAAATTCAATTCAGCTCAGTTCAGTTCAGTTCTATTAATTAACTTCGGTTGAGTTCAGTTCAGGTTTTTTCAATAATTTTACTAAGTACTTTTTATTATATTATTTAAGTAATAATAATGATAACTAGAGGTGGGAATCATTGATACAAACAGCTAACCCAACACGAAATCAACCAGTTATTAACGTGTTTGGATTGAGAGGTTTGACCCGTTTAAATAAGCGGGTCAACCCGAAACGACCCGTTTATTAAACGGGTCAGGTTAGGGTCAAAGAATTCAACCCGTTTACATAAATGGGTTGACACGAACTCAATCCGACTCAATTCCCACCTCTAATGATAACAATGATAATAGTAAAAATAATGATAATAAGATTGATTTCAATTAGATGATGATGATGATAATGATGAAGACGACGACGATGATGATGATAATAATAATATTATTAATAATAATAATAATAATAATAATAATAAAATTCTTTCATTTAATACTTCTATTGTCGTAAAATTGTTTGGGAAAATAATAATAATAATTTTAACTTTAAAATCATTAATCGAAAAGTTAAATGTTTTTATTTCATTTCAGTTCAGCACAATTCAATTCAGTTCAATTCGATCAGTTCAGTTCAGTTGTATTCAGCTAAAGTAAACGAGCCCTTGTACTTTTCTTTCTCTTTATCTCTCTCCTCTTAAAAATATTATTGACAAAACTATAAATCTAAAAGTATAACATCTAGTATTTTATTATGGATGAAGTATTTTAGTGACGTCATGAGGCGTTCTGTATGAGAGTTGATAATAAACAACTGTGATAACTACGACAATTTATTCGGTGCAGTTTGCTGTTATAGATAGTGCTCGAAATGTTATATGAGAGGGCAACAGTTAATTAATATATAGATAGAGAGAAATATGTTGTTTTTCCATGGTTATCTAAGTCATAAATTATTTTAGGTAAAAGCTTAGCTCAAGTGGTGAGCACTACCAACACATGCTTAGATCAGGTGATAAGGGATCTGTTCTAGCTTAACTAAGGTCTCGAGTTCGAGCCTTGGGATTGCAGCAGTTTGTGTTGGGAGAGCTTTCCCCCAAATTAGGGCCTGACCCTGCTCGAATCCAATTAGTCAGATCCAAAATCAAGTGGTGAGCATTGAGCAGCCTTTGTTCCCCTGTCACGCCCGGGCAAGGGTTCGATCCTCAATCCTCATCATCAACAGCTTGCTATGGTACCAATTACCATAAAATTATACCTCATGACTACCAATTACTATGCATTGAGGATAAAATAAAAGAAGTTTTTTATCTGTTGCAAAAAAAAAAAATCTACATATGTTGCAAAGATTTTGAAAATAAATGAAGTATTAAATTAGATCTCCCAAAGCTACTCTCTATCCTAAGCCCTGAACATGCGCACGAGACAACCATGTGGCTGATTGTTCCTTCAAACATCACTATTTGTATTATCTTCTGTCAATTCTTTTACATCCAAAATTGCTCATAGGCCCATAGCTATATGTTTACGGCCCAATGATGTAATGGCCCAATGATGTAATGGCCCAATTCATATTAGATTGACGGACTTATATCCACCTACATTTCCGTCCTTCTCATAAGATTTTCACATCACATCACCATTTTTTGTATCATTAACCTCTCTTGTTAAGCTTCTTTTTTAATTTTGCGGTTAATGAGCCATAAGGACGGAGATGAGAATTGATCTCAAAATTGCTTAAAACCATAAAACAAGCTCTAACCACCCGACTATGCCCTAACCAAAAATTGCCTACTTAAGGGCTTGTTTACTTCAGATTATATTCAGTTCAGTTCAGTTCAGTTCAATTCAGTTCAGTTCAGTTCATCTCTATTTAGTTCAATTAATACACTTCTATTCAGTTCAGTTCAGTTCAGTTCAGCTCTATTCAACTAATGTAAACGAGCCCTTAGTACGTAATTCTTGGTGTAAATAATAAATATGTTCCAAATCATGTACTCCGTATGTGATAGAGTATATAGCTCTAAGTACTCGCGAGAGCACGTAAAATTTTGTACTTTTTCCCATCTCGTTTTCAATCCTCCACGTAAATTTGTATGTTTACCCATTAATATAATCACTATGTTAGCACCCTCTGCAATGTACAATTTTTTAAACAATAATTGGTGAAAATGTTACACTTATGTCACAAATAAAAGGTTACTTGAAAATGTACACTCTTAAATAAAATATTACATTTATTGTAAATTGTACTCCGTGATAATTATATTATAAACGCGATTTGAATAAAATTAGTGCAACAAAATCAATTTATTAAAAAAATTAGTAAAGATTGAATATTGTTATAGTTAAGCTATAACCCTATAACGAATTAAACAAATAATTATATTTAAATATACGTAGTAAATAAGTATAAACTTTTCAATAATATAGAGTGAAAACTTTGGAAAAGAAAATATTTATTAAAAAACAATAAATAGGTAGAAAGTTTTCAAAAAAAGAAATTAAAAGTCAAAATATAAGTGTAGGTGGAAAATTTTTTAATGAGGAGATAACACGTGTAAATTGATAATATCAGCGGTTTCTATTATAGTAATAGTTATAGATAGATAATAGATAATTAACAACATTGGCAAAGCAACAATATCTTCTAGCTTAGACATAGCTTAGGAAAATAGCAAACTTAGGCTTTTATTATTTCAAATATGGGAATATATATATAGTATCACATGATCAAAACAATTCGGTGGATTCACACGAGGAAATTGACAATTAATAATGCAACTAAAATTAAATGGGGACTAGTAGATCGAGCCACCATATATTATTTTTGCCAAATTATATTATTGTTGGTTTTTTTTTTTTTTGAATGAAGTTATAGCCCAGTGGTTAGGGCTTCAGAATTCCAGGCACGAGGTCCTGGGTTCGATTCTCGATCACCGCACGCATTTGCGACGCGAGGATTCTTTATTACCCCTTACAGATGCGTGTGTTGGCTAAAATTGGATCGGGTGACCTGCAATAGGGCCTGATTCCAAGACCTAATATCCCACACATTATCCTAAAAAAAAGTTGCATAGTGTGGCTTTTAATAATGTGTTATCATTGCATGCAGAGTGCAGGCAATGCGGTGGGGCGACAATGGGTTAGGCTGATGATGATGAAATGTTTTTCCCACCATACAACTTACAGGTCAAAACTCACAAAGTCACATTTACTCACATACAAGCTAAGCTTTAATTAGACACGGGTTGTTCACAATTAGTTAAAAGTGAGCAAGGGCTGTGCTAGGATGATGACTCACGTGGCTAAGTCCACAGGACTCATACTATCACGGGTTGTGTAAACCTAGAACAACTGGTTAAGAAAAAAGTGTGTCGTACTGGGCTCATGACAAATTTAAGAAAAATATAAACTATATATGCTCAGTCCGACTCACATTTTGTGTGGCGCTACCTCTTGTTGTACTACTTCATGCCCCAATTATTAATTTTACGTTTTACTCCCTCTATTTTTTTAGTTATATATAACACTTCACTTTTCACACTTGCCGAGACACAATTTGAACTCGTAATATCTCTAAATATATAATTGTAAAAATTATAAAAATTATATATTTGGAAAGTGTATTCCGAGGTGAATCCAACAAGATCCCACATGACTTGTTTTTCTTTATATATAAGTCACAATTAACGGTCAAAGTGAGTCGGATGAATGGTGCCAAAGTCAAAGTGTTACATCTAAAAAAACGGAGGGAGTATAAATTTTTGCTTAAAATGAGCTAGTATACAGTCTTACGAGTCGGCATCCCGTTGTGCTCATCATGTAAGAATCATGCTAAATTCTAAACATGTGTGTTATTCATGCATGACCCATGATCCATTAGCGTGTCTCTCATATTGTGTCATACCAAAAGCAAGGAGGCCAGTGTTGGGCTGGACTCAACTTGTGTTGTGCCAAACTAGCTTGGCCCATGTATGCCTCTATTCACATACTATTGTCAAAATTTGTTTGAATTATACAGTAGATTTAAAACCACCATGTAGCATTTATTTCCATCCATGTAAGCTTGTTATCTAGTAGTGAGCACAATCATGCAACTTTTACTATATCTTCCAACTATAAATACCACAATAATCAAGAACTAACTATTTCAAATTGCAAAAATGAAGAACAATTCATACGACATCTATTTTTTCCTCATTATAACTCTCCTCTTCCTCCTACCATCCCTCAACCTCTCACACTCACTACCACAAGAACGTTGTAACCCCCACGACAAGCGAGTCCTCCTTGAACTCAAGTCATACTTCGGCACCAAAGCCGGCATCTTCTCAACATGGTCACCCAAGACAGACTGTTGCAAAAAGTGGAGCGGCATAGGCTGCAAGAAAATCCCCAAAACCCAAATTCGTCGTGTCAACTTCCTTGAGATCAGTGGTTCAGACGAGGTCGTGGGCACGATACCGTCCACCTTACACAAACTCCCCTACCTCGAAACCCTAATACTACGACTCTTGCCTAACCTCACGGGTCCCATACCACCTGTCATTGGCAAACTAACTCGACTAAATTTCCTCTTACTCAACTGGGACAACCTTAGTGGTCCCATCCCTTACTTCCTAAGCCGACTCACTAACTTGGCCACTCTCGGCCTTAACAATAACCGGTTCACAGGTCGAATCCCAGATTTCTTAGGTCGACTCCCTCATCTTAAGGGACTCGACCTGCAAGAAAACCAGCTTACAGGCCGAATCCCTGACTCGTTCGGCCTGTTTGCCAATGGGTCACAGATTCAGTTATTTAAAAACAGGCTCTCGGGCCCCATCCCAAAGTCCCTAGGTAGGGTCAACTTCGGAGTCCTAGATTTCTCCTCAAACCACCTCACTGGTGATGCGTCGTTTCTGTTTAGTAAGGACAAGTCCGACTTGGCCCACTTGATCCTATCGAGAAATCGCCTTTTGTTCGATCTCTCCCACGTGGTGATGCCCGTGGGCGTGCTCAATTCAAGTCTGCTCGTGCTTGACTTAAGCCACAACCTAATATACGGACGCCTGCCCACCTGGTTAGGACAGGCGTCCATGATGTACCAATTTGACATTAGCTACAACCGACTTTGTGGACCCATCCCGACTCTCGGAGGGAAGTTGCAGGAATTCAACCCGGCGTCGTTTAAGCACAATAAGTGTTTGTGTGGTGCTCCTTTGGCTCCATGCAAAGCTAAGTTGTGAGAGTTGCATGAACAAGTACTGATGATGAAAGTGGTCCTATTGTACGTGCTAGTAGTGTAATGTGTACTAGTTTGTGCTTGCTTTAGTTAAGAGCCAATGAACGTGACAAAATAAAATGACGATGTATTCTGTTCCCTCTTTTTTATTTATTTGCACCATATACCTTAACGTTTCGTTTGGTAGCTGGTCATAAATAGAGGTAATAGAAATTAATTTATAACTAAATTTGAAAGGAAAATCAAAATCCATTCCCATAATGGTGCTAGCTTGACTTCAATTTATCTAATTTTGTTCACAAATATACATTCTCATCTAATATCACCCTTCCACATGATAATGAAAAATAATAAAAAAATTCAAGTTTGGGAATAAAAAATTTGTTTTCCGTGGGAATATAAAGCTTTTCCTTAACAAATTACACATTAAATCCTTTGCCATTATTACCACAATTTATTACCAACAACCAAACATGTCATAAATGGATGTTTCAAATTACTTGAACCCTTTCTATTTTAAGCATGTACACATCATCAAACATTTAATAACATACTCTTAACTTGAATTAAAAAAAAAACCCTTAAATATCACCTTTATTACCCTTCTAACTTTTAGTGAGTTTTTTACAAGTCACTAAATGATTATTGTTAATGCATGTCTTTTGCAGGCTTGCAGCAAATAAGGTTAAAGATGGAATCCAATGCAGGTGTGCTATGATTTTAAGCCGTCCAATCGTCCATATCTATCTATAATCTAAACTTAAATATTTAAAACAGGATGTTTAATTTAGTACTATGTGTCCACCCTTTAGTTCTCCTCCCCATGACACGTCACCTCACTCATTCACTCATCAACTCATCCATTAATAGCGCTGTCAGATTGGGTCAGAACTAATTTAACTGAACTGAACTAACTGAAACTGAATTGTTTTGGGTCGACCTGAAATTACCTGAAACTGAAATTGAACTGAACTGAATGAACTGATAACTGAAATGCAACTGAAAAGTATCGAACTGAACTGAACTGAATCTGAAGCGAACTGAAACTGAAGTTAACTGCTAAATATCTGAAAATAACTGAACTGAACTGAAAACCGAGTATCTGAAAAAAACTGAATTGAACTGAAACTGAACTGAAAAAGTATCTGAAATTAACTGAACTGAACTGAAAAGTATCTGAAATTAATTGAACTGAACTGAAAAGAGGATAATTGAAGCTAACTGAAACTGAACTGAAAATATGATAAATGAATCTAACTGAAACTGAACCTAATGCAAACTGAACTGAATTAACTGAAGTGAAATGAACCAAGAACCAAATGATTCATAACTGAAATACCAACTGAAACAAAATGAACTGCACTTAACTAAACTGAAACTGAACTTAAATCAACTGAACTAAAAAAGTTAGACTATTTAAAACAGTTTTGAACTGATCATAACTAAAGTGAACGTCACAAAATATTGTTTTACATTGTTAGTTGACTAAACCCAAATAAACTGAAAAAATGTTTTAAATCATTGGTTAACTGAACTAAAATGAATTGAAAATTGTTTAAACTGTTGGTTAACTAAACCAAAATTTCAATTACAAATTTAACTCCCCTCCCATATGCCAATTACAAATTAACCTTCCCTCCAAAATTTCAATCAACTTTCCTTTCCAAATTTCAATTAAAATTAACCTTCCCTCCAAAATTTTAATAAAAAAAGTAACTTTCCTCCAAAATTTCGCTGAAAAAATTAACTTCCCTCCAAACTTTCAATGAAAAATTAATTTTATCTCCCAAATTTCAATGACAAATTAACCTTTCCTCCCAAGCTTTAATGAAAAAATTAAAATTGTATGCATTCTAGTATACGGCTACAATATCCTCAGACCTCAACTCTCTTACGCACATCATATATTATACATATCACATATTATGAACTTTGTATATATTAGATTAAAAATAGGCTCAAATCTTATTATTGTTCTTGTTCTCGATATTTTTACTACTATTATTGTCATTATATTATTCATATATATCAGATCAATCACCATCATCATTGGTATCATCATCAATTCATTGTTGTTTTGTTAATTGCTATCATTATTGTTATGATCGTTGTTATCGTCAATTCAGTATCACCCATCATTATCTTGACTGTCATTTACACTTGATATTAATACTCAATACACGTTGACACATTTGCACCTAATATTAGTACAAGGATAAATTGATCTATATAAAAATTAAAACATAATAAATAATAACATTAATGTGCACCTTAACTAAATAAGCAAATAAATTAACCCGTTGCAAGGCTAAACACTTCAACAGCTAAACCGAATACGATCCGACCATATTGTTTGAGGGGAAAACGCAAGAAAAATCGGGTAAACCCATTAATACTCGATATCTACCTTGATCAAAACCGTTAAAAATGTCCTTGCAAAACTGGAAAATGACCATAATGTAACTGAATATAATCATTTACAATTAACTGATAATATCTGAAATCGTACGGATAGAAACGTATTTAACCAAACGTAAACTGAATAAAATCAGAACCGTTATATCAACCGTTCACAATGAACTAACAACAATTGAAATTGTACAGGTAAAATCGAAGACCAACCATAGAGTTATATCCGAAAAAAAAGTAACTGAAATTGAAATAAAAAGTACTACAAATTAATTGTAACAAAATTATAATCTCAAATGACGTGAACTAAAGCTAGCCGAACCAAAAAAACTATAACCAAAACTGAACTGAATTGTCGACATTTTGAACTGAATTGAATTGCACCTGTTTGAATTTTTAACTGATTGGTTAAACTGAACAATTAACTGAAACTGAACTTAACTGAAATATGTCCGTACCAAAACTGAACTGGAAAAAAATTATCTGAAATTAACTGAACTGAAAACGACCCAAACTGATTGGTTAAAACCAAAACTGAACTGTTGACCTGAATTGACAGTGCTATCCATTAATCCCCTAATCAAAACTTAATTGTGCGTTACTTTTTCATTTGCATGAATTTTTATTTCAACTCATTGCTCCGCAACTGTCTCTCCCCTTCATTATTGATTGTCCTTCATCTTCTCACAATCAATTGAGGATGACTGCCAAAATAATAAGTACAATCCAGTTTCTCAAATTTAAGAACACAATGCTCCAATTGCTTTGCTCCACTGCGGATTTGGGAAAGCTTTTGTTGTCATTATTCTAAGTTTTTTCCATTTAGTTTGACGTTATATGTTGATGATGTTCAATTTTATTTGTTCTGAGTATGATTTGGGTGATTTGGGTTTTTTTTTCAAAACATATTGAATTTATAATTTCTAAAAAAAATACATTAAATAAGAAATTTAATGATAAATTATCTAATCATCTTTCTAATCTCTTTACCTTCCTTACATTGCCTGGTTTTTAATTCATAACTTTTTTTGATATTTTAATTTAATATTAAATGCATAGTTTTAAACTCTTATTTACGGAGTATATGCTCTTATTTATATGCATGTTCAATTTCTTTATTTGTTTTTATATACATTGTGTATATGAATAGATGTTTCATATATATTTAAGGTAAAACATTGTAATTTTTCACTTACATAGTCAATTTATAAGTCAAACAAAATTTTGTGCATTGCACAGGGTTAAAACTAGTTAAATTAAATATTTAAAACAAGAACTTTTTTGTCATGTGTCATCTTTTTAAAAACAATAGTAATTATATATAGCCCTTTTGATTACCTATTCATCAATTATCATATCCCCTCTTATTTCTAATATTTTGTGCATTAATTTTGAATTCAACTTGAGAATTCTGATGGTGATTATTGGTTTATTTAGTGTAAGCATTAAAAAATATATAAAAACAATAATATAATTCTATATCATTTTCTAAAATGAATTTTTATTTTTGATATTTTTTTTAAAAAATAACTCGTGCCTTGAACGAGCTCAAAAACTAGTTGATATTTAACAAACGATCAACCACAAATTAAAAATGTACTCCGTAAATTGCATGTTTTCGTCATTATATCAAGTATCCAATAATTTTTCCCATTTTATTAGCAGAAGCCAAATTTTGTACCTTCTCTAATTCATTTTAATTGGATTTTAACGTGAGTGTTTTACAACAATAATGTTGGCAGGAAAGATAATTACCAAAATAAAGCTAATGTAAAAGTAAACCCAAAAAAAAAAAGGGTTAAATGTGTCCGACCCGAAATAATCCGATCTAATTTACTTAAAAGATGGAAATAATCACATATATTTAGTTTAAAACTGAAACAGATGCTACGTAGCAGTGATTTTATTTATTTATCTAGTTATTTTAGTTTCTACGTCAAAGTTAATTAAATAATTAACTAAATATTTCAGAATGGTTAGAGTGAGAATTTACGAGTTACTACCCTATGGGGATGCTTGAGTAATTGGGTCCAAGAACAGTCATAACACCAACCCTTTTGTAATCAATATCTTGGTCTCGACCAACCGTAAACGATTAATTACCAAACCAAACATCCTGTAAATAGATTACGGAGGACAAGTGGATTATATGTGGACGTGGGTAGGATTCTAGGTAAAAAATCGTTACTCTTAGGCCTTAGCCATGTATTTTTATACACATTACCCTTGTTTTCCACCCACACTTACAAAAAAAAAAAAAAAAGAAAGAAAGAAAAAAAAAGAAACCAAGAGAAGTCATACATCTCTTTCACTCTTCCTCCCACGAGTTCACCTCCATTTAAGAAGGTGAGTTTGCTTCCATTCTTCCTCTCTAATCTTGCATGCATCATGGGCGGACCCACGTAGGAACAAGGGGGGACAGCTGTCCCCCCCACTTTTTTAAAAAATAAAAAATCAACTTGGCCTAGTGGTAGTTGCACAAACTCCTAGGTAAGTCTTTCTTGATTGGTCCCAAGTTCAAACCTTGCTCTATACATGGTTTTTTTCCCCACCACTTCTTTAGCATAGATTTAAATCATTTAATTAGTTACATTACAAATGCAAGATTAGAAAATCAAATTGTAATCCATGAAATTTTTTGGGGCTTCTTTATTTCAAAGATAAGTAAATAAAAATGTCATAATGTTATATAATATTTCAAAAATTTATCAAACTAGATAATCTCCGAGCGTTGATCGGCTTTCTAAAATATTATTAGATTGTTCCTTTAAAAAAATGTAGTTAATTACAGTAATACCAATAAAATAAAAGGTAATAGTCTATAATATTTTCAAGGAACCAGTAATAGATTAATGATTATAGGACATATACAGATATGGCTAGGTTGCATGGATACGCCACTTTACCCACGTATCCCGTATCCGATACCGATACGATAACGATACAAGATACGATACATGATTTTGCGTATCCAATACGATTTATGACGTATCCAATTTTTGGAGTATCCGATCATGTAAATACAAGCCGTATCTTTTGTATTTTGGTGTATCCTAATATCAAAATTTAAATTAAATCACTTTTAGACTTAAGGTCAATAGTATTCATAGTTCAAAAGTAGCTCGCCAACGAGTAAAAAGCACCATAACACCAACATTTCGGCAATATAAGGCAATTTCAACTTTAACTTATGAAATTATTAATTGTATGATTAATTTATTGAGTATAAAATTACATACCACTCTTACGTTGTTTAACTTTTTCTTTTTTTTAATATATAATGTTATATTATATTGTCGTACCCGTATCCTACATTTTTTTTAATACTCGTATCCCGTACCCGTACCATTCTCGTACCCGTATCCGTATTCATATTCATGCTACTTAGAGATATAGATGAATTATTTAGAAGATTTATCTATTAATAATTACAAAACCAAGCAAGAATATAATAATAAAAAAATGATTTAGGAGGAATAATAATGCGGTTTAGGAAAAAACTATACCGACAATCGCTTTAAATTTTTTGAATTTTTGAAACATTTTTATCGAATTGTTGAACGCTAATAATTTGTCCCCCAAGATGAAAATTATGGGTCCGCCACTGGCATGCATCATCTTAATCGAATTTCCCTTCTTAATTCAGTTATAGAGGTCCCAATTTCGAGAAGCCAAACTAAGGAATCGTCCACTCAAGCATCCTAAGAGGTAAGCGAAGCTAGGGTTTAACTTGGGTTTGTTGAATTGTAGTCTTGAGGTCAAGGACGACCGTAGTAACTTAGAAATCTGTTACGGAATAATTGTATATTTGGGCTTTGTACATATTTAGAATAGTAGTTAGGCCTTAAGTTTACTAATAGAGCCCTAAGCTTTCTAGGTTTTTACTAATAGAGCCCTAAGCTTTCTTATATAGCATAGGTTGTATATATATTCATCTTCTTGGCCGCATGATCAATAACACAAGATACACAACAATATTATTCATACTCCTTGCATCCTTAACTGATTTTCTCATTGTAGGTAACTAAATTGAGAGTTGAGCCAAGTGTTTCAAGGAAGAAGCTAAGAAAGGTACATGGCTAAACCCTAAGTTGTTATGCACTTGAATTGTTAGAAATAGATTGAGTGTTGTTAATTAGGTTGATTTATGAATGGAAGAATTAATGCTCTAGAGGAGTAATTTGGGTTATGAAGATTATATTATAGTCATGGATTGTAAGTTTGGGCAATCGAATGCCAAATTGATTCTCGTTATTTTTGTTATACTTGTTTGGTTTTGTTGAATGATGGAATTTTGGCTATATTACTTGTTAATTTCTTGTTAAGTACAGTGAGTGTTAAATGGATAGCAGGATTGGAATTATGGCTTGAATAGAGTTGATTGTAGTTTATTTGTAGATGGGCTAGAGTTTGTTTTCTCTGTTTAGTGTTGTACAGGACTGAAAAAGGGGTTGCCCACCTGATGTGGGTCCCTGTCGCGGCGCCAAGAGGCCCCAGCCTTCCCCTATTGTCCGAGGGGCTACTGCTGCCGCACAGAGGCCAGCTGCTGCACCAGCCGACTGCTACTGCCAGGTCTGGGCTGCTGCCTCCTGCTGCCGGACAACAGCTAGGTGGTGGCGGCCTCGCCCTGGGGGTGGCTGCTGGTTGATGGTTGTTGCCGGATGGGTGACGCGTTGAGAAGTTCGGGTTAAAGGAGTATATATATATATGTTCATATATATATGTATATCTCTAAACTTTCTAAAATCCATGTTACCCCTCAAAACTTTCTAAAATCTAAATTTGTATCACTCCTAATCATTAAGGAAAATTATTACAATTTTTGTACTTTTTTAAATGAAAATAGTACAAAATATAAAATTCGAAAAAATAAAACAAAAATATCAAAATTTATATTTTTAAATTATCTATAAATAGACATCCATATTGATATATTTTATCAAATACTATCGCACGCAAAGCGTGCATAGAAGGCTAGTATATATATATATATATATACACACACACACACTAGAGTGCTTAAATAAGTTGAACTGATTAGTAGTAGTGGGCAAATTCGGGTACCCGATTTTGGATACCCGGTTTTTCGGATCATAATTTTTTGACCCGGTTCCGATCCGGATAATCCGGGTACCCGGAAATTCGGTTTCAAAAATCGGGAACCGGATCCCTTTTTTGTTTCTTATACAATTTTTTTATAAAAAAAAACCTGATTTTTAATATAAAAAAACTGTTTTATTTTTTTGATAAAAAACTTATTTTTTTAATTTTAAAAAAATTGTTTTTTTTTATAAAAAAATTTAATAAAAGAAAAATTGTATTTTTTTTTTAAAAAAAAAAAAAATCTGTTTTTTAAATTTAAAAAACCAGTATTTTTAATAATAAAAAAAATTATTTTAAATTAAAATAAAATCTGTTTTTTTATAATAAGAAACTATTTTTTAAAAAGTAAAATCGGATACCAGGTACCCGTTTTTAAAAAATCCAGACCCGAATCCGAGCTTATATGAATTTTTCAGATCAATTTGTTTTTTATCGTAGTTATTTTTATAGTTTGAATTTTTTCTAATCTAATCTTATTTAATTTAAATTATTCAAATCTAATCTAATTTTTTTCTAATATAAGCACCATAATTCCTTAAAAAAAAAGTTGAATTAAATGCATCCTAATTAATAACCTTGGTAACAAAAAGTCAAAAACTTACGTCAAAAAAAAGTCAAAAACTACCATTGCCAATTTGCCATTGTATTCCCGAAAAAATAAAAATAAAAATTTTGTATTCACCCTAGCAAGTAGGCGAGTAGCACGGCAATCCCCAAGGCTCTACGGCTCTATTTCATCAAGTATTAATCCATAATTTAGTCCTAAAACCCAATTTAAGTTCTTCAATTTAGATTTTTTTTTTTTTTTTAAATTTAGGGTTTGATTGAATACAGAATGGAGAAGAAAAAAGCGAAATCAAAATCAAAACTCCCAACTCTCCCGGATCATCTGATAGTGGAGGAAATTTTGCCCAGACTTCCGGTAAAATCTCTTCTTCGCTTTAAATCTGTTTCAAAATATTGGCATACAACTATCTGTAGTAATGAATTCCAACAACAGCAGCTGAAATTCTCATCTTTATGCCCTCAAATGATCATATTTGACCATGGGTATTATATATATCCGTCTTATTTGCTATCATTTGATGAATGCAACAATGTGAAAGAATGTGTTAAATTGGAAGATAAGTATCCAGTATATAACCCTCCTAGTAGCGATAAACATGGAAATCCACATTGTCATAGTTTTGTGGTTGGTTCCTGTAATGGGCTTGTGTGCTTGTTTGATGAAGGTTTATGCTTTATTCTGTGGAACCCTGCAACAAATCAAAACCAAAAAGTTGATTTTCCTGATTGTGATTACCAACAAGTTGTGGATTGTTCGAGCATGGGGTTTGGTTATGTATCTTCCATTGATGATTATAGGATAGGGCTTCTTATTTATTTCTGTCATGATTTTGATGACATAATCAAGGACAAGGTTGAAGCTTATATTTATTCGTTAAGGGCTCGAAAATGGATAACAGTGGCTATTGTAGATGATGAATTGTCATGTGATAATCACGAGTCTGTGGTGGTTGATGATTTTCTATACTGGTCTCCTGATCCTGGATGTCAAAGCTATTTATTATTAGGGTTGAACTTGGTTACGGGATTGCCGAAAAAAATCCCATTGATGAATCTGTTTAGTGATTATGATGAAAATGTTCATATATCCCAAATTAAAGGTTGCTTGTCTTTAGGTTGTGTGAAGAATAGCAATGTAGGAAGTAGTAGTCGTGTTTATGATGTTTGGTTGTTGAAGAAACCTGATGATTGCAATTCATGGGTAAAAACTTTGTCACTCAATATTGGAGTTGGAGATCAATCATATGATTTGCTTCATTCACATTTATTTGAGATGGGTAAGTGTTTAATTTCTCGAAATAAACGGGTTATGCTGATTGACCTTTGTGAGGGAGCTCAGGAACAATATGAACAAGGCAATAATACTTCTCATCATCAAGGATCTACGACAAAGGGGTGGGAGTTACCAATGATATGTGAAGAAAGTTGCGGTTATGTTGAGAGTCTCATTTCACCATTCATGACTTATGAGCATGAGGATGACTCTACACAAAGAGTAGAAGAAGACGGGATTACGTTGAATCATATGGCTCATCAAAATGCAGGGTAGTTGTGTTAGTTATGTTTATGTTTTTGCTTTTCTCCTTATTTTTTATTTGTTGCTTAAATCGTAATTATGATAATAAGCTAGTACCAGTTAATTATCGTATTTTGGGTTGCTTTCAAACTGTTACACTTTGGTTGTTATGTTTGTAAAATGATCAAAGCGTAACAAACAAAATGAAGCGCAGAGACTCAGAGAGTATGTTGCTTGTACAAGCTAAATTATTTTGCATTTTAGCCCATTGTGTTAGCCCTTTGTTTTTGGACTGAACTTAAATAAACAGAAAATAAGTCCAAAACAACAATGTCTTAGTATGGTTGGACTAGCTAAATTATATATATATATATATATATATATATATATATATATATATATATATATATGCATATATATACTAGTGTTGGCAGGGTAAGGGTGCTTTTCTTTCGGGACATATGTTGGCGAGGTATTCAGGTAGCCATGGTGCTTTCAAGGAAAATAATTTGGTGTACTAGCAATAAGTAATTTAGCAAATTGGCTTAATTTGGTGTATGCAATATTAAAGAGATACATCTTATTAGCCATAATATGTACATTGATATTAAGATATAATCTTTATAAAAAGAAAAAGAATAAAAAAAAATCATTAACAAAGCAAATAACACAGGCAATAAGTCGATGTGAAAATATGTTGAATGATTGGAATTAACCCGCACCATTTAAGGGTCATTACACAGCAAATCAACAATCGGCCCATCCCCGATCTAGATTAGCCCTATTACAGAAACTTATCTGAAACCAAATGAATTCCTCTTTTTAGTTCCAAAATTTAGTAAATCATATCTTTTTTAGTTACATCATTTACTATAAAAGAAAGATGTAAGTCAAATACTTTATTCGTTTCTTTTTGTTTGGTAAATACATATTTTTAGCCGCTAATATATTTAATTACATAGTTGTAAAAATTACTTTCTCCACTCCTATATAATTGCAACGTTTGCAATTTGGGCACAATTCATAATCACTCATATAACTAGTTTTTGTGCTTTATACATATAAACAAATATAGTTATGTGGGATCCCTTTGGAATCGTCTCAATGTGTACTTTATTGTGATCGAACTTTAATATTTTTTGGTAAAACGTAACCAAAGATATTACCAATACAAATTATACATTGGAAAACGTGAAAAGGCAAACGTTGCGATTAATATGAAGCGTATGAAGTATAAACTTCATATTTTTGAAGTAATTATCAAGATGAATAAAAAAACGATGCATAATTATTACAAGATTCTAAACATAAATAACAAATGAAAATGAAATGAGTACAACAAATGATATTTTTTTTCTCTATTAAAATGTCGTTTGTATTTGTCTCCCCACTTATCATATGATTCATATGAATCATATCACACATGACACACATATATAAATATGGACATATGGTGCGGTCAGGGTGGAATGTCTGTTGAGTAGGAAAGCAAGACTAAAAAATAGGGGAGACTTTGGAAATAGAGGGGTTGGGCCGTTGCCGTTGCCGTTGGGAAATGGGGATTGGGACAGTGAAAAAAGCAAAAAAGGGTGCTTTCAGTAGTAGCAGTTCGGGACTTACTAGTAGGGCCGGGCAAAAAAAACCGTACCTGATTTTTGATCCGGTACCCGTTTTTTACTCAAAAAAAGGGTACCCGATCCGATTTTGAAAACCGGGTATCCGGTCAGGATTTTTTAAAACCCAGTACCCGGTTTTAATTTTTAAAAAATAGTTTTTTATTATTAAAAAAAAGTTTTTTACTTTAAATTTAATTTTTTATTATTATTATAAATATTTTTAAAAATTTAAAAAAACAGTTTTTTTTTAATTAAAAAATTAAAGAAAACAGTTTTTTAAAAAAAAAAAATCAAAAAACAGTTTTTTAAACAAAACATAAACAATTTTTTTATATAAAAAAAATAAAAAAAAATTTATATTAAAAAACATCTTTTTTAAAAAAAAGTTGTATAAGAAAAAAAAAACCCGGATCCAGATACCTGGTTCCCGGAATCGAATTTCCGGGTACCCGGATTATCCGGGTCGGATCCGGGCAAAAAAATTGTGACCCGAAAAACCGGGTACCCGGTTTGCGGGTACCCGAATTTGCACACCTCTACTTACTAGGTACTAATTAAGCTGAGCAGTTCGAGAGTTTTTTTGACTCGATTAAAGCTCGACTTGATTTGGCTCGTACTCGTTCGAATTAGTTCGAAACTCGATAATTTTACAGAATAATCAATAACTTTCTATGTCAAATCATTGAAAATAATTTAATATAATAAATAAAGAAAATTTTGTTTGACACTTAATATAATAAATTAATACACTTTAAGAATAAATAATTTACCTAAAGAAAAAATAATATAATTATTAATATTCTTTTAAAATAATTGAAATTCAACAGGTACAAAACATTAAACGAGCATCTCATTATCAACTCGAAAGAGTCGAAACCTAATGAGCACGAGTCGAGCAACCCCCTAGCTCGAGATCGACTTGCTCAATAAGCAACCTTAATTTCGACAAGATCCGCCCCCTCCGTGCACTTTTCTTTCCCACAATCTCTATGATTTTTTACTTTGCCACACCCCCGTGTTTCCACAATACGGGAAATGATCTTACCCTGTCTCCACTTTCATAATTATGGGAAAAAAAGGAGACGAGCTTCCAAATGTACTTGTGTGTAGCTACTACCTAAAATAATCTTATTCGAGTACTGATGAGTTATTATATATGGTTTTGATGATTGTAAACAAATGATGATTATCTAACTAACATGTGTTTTAAGATATGCATATTATATTCCATTGAACAAGTCATATGTCGTTGATCCAAGCACGAGAAGTTGTATATAACATGCAGGAATAAATGAAGTTCTTGAGTGAGAACTTCAAAGAGAAAAAGTCTAAATTATATTAAGCTTATGAGAAGCTTCGGAGTAGAAGCAAATGGAGAAGACGTTTCATAATCGGAACAAATATATTGAGGAGAGAAATAAGAATTTAATATATTAGAATAAATAAAGGAATACTTAAATAAGGAGAAAGGACACATAAGTATGACAACATTGATAAAATTAATATTTGTCTAATTTAATATGGGTGAATAAAATAGATTTATGGAGAATTGACTAAAAGATTTTTTAGTTAAAATTAAATTTATTTTATTATTGATATATTTTATGTTATATATTTATAGAGAATAAATTAGATGAGTGTCTAATTTGTATTAAATATATTTCATTTAATATATGTTTGTATTTCGTAGAATATATTTATTGGAAACAAAATTAGAGGAGTATCTAATTTTGGGTAAACATATTTTATTAAATAAAATCTTAACCCTTTCTATATATTAATTTTATATGTGTTGAAATACTAATCTTGGTGTGTGGTGCAGGAAATTTGATAAGTTCACTAGTATAAGACTAGTAAATAATTAAATGTCACTTTTATCATTTACTTAACCTAATGGTGGTTTTTGACTTAGTATAAGTGGTAGGAATTATTTTTATCTTGTTAAAGTAAAAAACGTTTCCTTTATGTCAGTATATTTCTTTATTGCATTTTGTGGTTAGTGTGGTAGTTTGTTAACCACACGTGTAGGAGTCAAAGTTGTTAGTGTGGTGCGTGTGATTAGGGTATAGGAATTAGTTTACTTAATATTCTTGTTTATTTTTGTTAAGTGGTCTTAGTTTTATTTTAATTAAAATTAATCTAAGAATTCCATTTGGTTGTTTAAGTCACTCGTATGACTTACTACTTTTTAGGAATTACTTTTAGAATTAGTTTTTGGTCATTCCACTAAGTTAGGGATAGTTAGTAGTCTTTAGTTGTAGGTTTACGTGTGACTAGGATAGTGGTTATTTAGTTTTTAATTTGTTAGTTAGTCAACCCACTTATTTAGGTTTAGTTAGTGGACTTTGCCTTGTCACCTTATGCGTGTGAGAATGGGGAGTTTGTTAGTTTGTTAGAAATTCTAATTAGTTTGAATTAGTTTAAAACAAATTAAAACCTTTATTGTTTTACACACGTATGGTACAATTGGTAAGTAGGTTTTTGTTTTATTTTATTTTATTTTATTTTAATTTTAGATTTTAAAATTAAAGCTTTCATTTTTGTTATAACCGTGTAGTTGGAAGAAATAGTCAACAATTAATTTGTTATTCAAATACTTAGTGGGTGGTTAATTTACTAAGTCATGTTTGTGTAACAATTTATATTTTGGCTTTTGGTTTTTTTAACTTACGTATGATTGAAAAGAAAGATTTCATTTTTGTTTTAATTCTCACGTAATGTTTAGAGTCTTATATTAGGGTTTATTCCTTTGTTAGTTTTTGCAATTGCTTGGTCTAACCATATTATAGGTAGTGGAACGTGGCACTACTCCAACACACTACTCCATGATCGTATGTTTTCCTTCTTCTCCAAGGCAAAGCAATTCGAGACTATAAATGAAGAAAGCAACCAGAATATTTCTAAAAAACTACACACAACAACAACTCTCAGACTATACGAAAAGAAAGAAGAAAAGGAGAGAGTTTCAATGTAGTCCTTCCAAATGGAGTATGATTTTTAAGAGGCTAAGCATCCATTGTTAAATCTACATCCTCTTGAAAATCATCTCCTTCTCCTATTCCTTTATGGTTTCCTATTATTAGGTTCAATGTATTTATAAGTTTCGATTTATCAAACGACTGTATTATGTACTTCTAGTGGAGTAGGCAAGAATTTGAGTGAATTCTTATATGGGGAATTGTAAGGGTTTGAGTGAACTCTTGTAATATGGGGAAGGGAAAATTCGAGTGAATTTTCTGTATTAGAACTTAGAGTTAAGTTCTTAGAGAAGAGAGAAGATTTCGAGTGAAATCAAAGAGAGAGAAAAATCGACTTTTAGTGAAGTCGTGTCACGGGTTCGAAGGGAACAAGTGACAGGGGGAACAAGTTACCGGGGAACAAGTTCCTAGTGGAACTGAGAGAAAGAGAAGGTCTGTTTATAGGTTGTAAAACAGAGTCATTTTGGCCTATAATTAATAAGAGAAGTCCAAGAGTCAAAATCCCCAGTGGTCGAGGTTTTTCTTCCTATTTGGGCCTAGGAAGTTTTCCTCGTAGGTTAACTTGTTTGTGTATCCTGTTCCTTGTTGCTTTATCTTTTCTCTACTTTATCTTTACTTGCTTTAATATTCGTCAAATTCCGCAAAAATCGAAAAGCGAGTCCCATACTACAATTCACTCCCCCTCTTGTAGTATACCATCTGAAATAACAAGTACGAAGTATTTCCTTTGTTCCTAATTGTTTGCTACATAAGGACTTTTAGCATTATTTATTGTGTCATTTTGACTCTCTCTAATTTTATACGTATAAGAAAAAATATAGTCAAGTGGGATCTCGTTTGATTCGTCTCAATGTATAGTTTTTTAATATGTAATTTTTATAATTTTTTTATTATATACATCTAAAAATATATTCATTTAAAGTTTTGTTTTGGAAGGAGTGAAAAATCAAATGTAACAAACTTTAAGGGACAGGAGAATTACTAGTTTTGTTTTTCAATATGAATCCAATTTGAAGATGTAGTTATACTTTGGATCAGAGCAAATTGGATTTTGATTATATTTGGACTAGAAAATAATTTATTTTTTTATTTCAAATTGGATTGCAACTAGTCTTCCAATCCAAAGTCCTAAATAAATATTGAGATAAATATGTCAACACGTTAGGCCAATATCTTTAGACTTTAGGTGATTTGTTCAGGATATTTAATTTCTGGTTGTAATTATCTTGTATTTTTGGGTAGATTAGTTTGTTTTCTTATTTTTCTAGATCACAATATTAACTAGGTTAACATTGTACATTTCATGTATATCGTTTCATGCAAGTAATGAGAGAGACATGCCGTTATCTTGTGAAATTCTTCATGGTATTCAAAACAGGATTTAAAAAAACTCCTCAAAATCTATCAGTCATGGCCTGCGGTGATACACCGTCACAACCAAAAATTGAAATAAATTCCCCTTTTTATCTCGGTGCACATGATAGGCCGGTTGATTTCATAACTCCAACTCGTTTAAAACTTGATAATTTTGATGCTTGGGCTCACGCCATGTCGCCATCCATGCATGTTGCTCTTCCTTCCGGACATAAATTTGGCTTTCTTGGTGGTGCAATCACTAATATTGTGTCACCCACAACGAAAGAGGATTGGGTTGTTGTTCACTGTATGTTCGTTTCATGGCTCATGAATACGATTCACCCATCAATAAGAGAATAATTACTAATCCACAAATTGAAATAAAGAAACTAATTTCATAGTGTTTGAAGGGAAATGATAAAGGCACAACTAAATTGATATAGGCACAACCCATTGTGAGAGAACTTCATTCCATGCTCCTCTCATAAAAGTTGTGCCTATATCAATTTTAGTTATGCCAATATCAATTCCCGTGTTTGAATCACTAGGATGAATGTAGTACATACTATTAGGATCTTGATTGAGACCTATAACAACACGAGTAGAAGTATCTGCTGCCATGATAATCCACCCACAACAGAATGACAGAGAAGAATTTAAAACAAAACAGAGAAAGAATTCAATCAAAGAGAAGTGTATTTAAACTCTAAAAGAAAAAATGTTGAAGAGTTGAATCGCCATTGATGGTTCTGATACCATGAAGTAAAATGCAGAGAAGACTGAAGAGAATGATCTTATTATTGAATTATCATTAGAAGTGTCTAGATATAGAGGAGCCAAGCATGTAACAAACAAAATACAGCAAGTAACTAACTAGCTATATGGATTAATACAAGTAGAATGTATTTAAATATATAGGTTTTTTTGTCCAAAACCCCCTAAACTTTTGGGGGGTTTGTGAAAAACTACCTTAAATAAACAGAATTGTCCAAAACTACCGGAATTATACAAACCATTGTTGACCCATACCTTGATGGTTTTGGGGGGAGTTGACCATGGTTTTATACGTATTTTTATGTGTATCTTTATACGAATATGTATTCTTTTACCTATTTTTGTATTTTTATACGTATTCTTATACGAATTCATATTTTTATATTTATTTTATATGAAATACGTATAAATATTTTTTAAATGACACGCAAATCAAGGCTATCTGCGAATACAGTTCGGGGTTGATCGGGTCGTTTTTTGCGAATTCCGACCACAAGACGGAGCCCATAAGGGTTAAAATGACCCGTAAAACCTTGAATGGGCTATTTTTTTTCCTGATACATAAATCGATGCACGCAAGTCGAGGCTATTCACGAATGCCGTTCGAGGATGATCATGTCGTTTTTTGCAAATTCAGACCTCGAAACGGACCCATTAAGGGTTAAAATGACCCGTAAAATGTTGAATGGACTTTTTTTACCTGACACGTCGATCGATGCACGCAAATCGGACTATTTTCTATCTGTAAACCTCGATATACGCGCATCGATCTACGTGTTTTGAGTCAAAATAAATATAAAAATATGAATGACCCGAAACGGACGCAATTCGAAGCTAATTGTGTCATTTTTTGCAAATTCCAATCTCGAAACAGACACTTAAAGGTTGAAATGACCCATAAAACCTTGAACAAATTTTTTTTTTCTGAGACGTAGATCGATGCGCACATATCGAGATTCACAGATAGAAAATAGCCCGATTTGCGTGCATCGATCGACATATCAGGTAAAAAATAGTCCATTCAACGGTTTACGGGTTTTTAACCCTCAATGGGTCCATTTCGAGGTTTGAATTTGCAAAAAACGACCTGATCAACCCCGAACGTCATTCGTGAATGCCTCGACTTGCGTGCACCGATTTACGTATCAGGAAAAAAATAGCTCATTCAAGGTTTTACGGGTCATTTTAACCCCCATGGGGTCCGTTTTGTGGTCGAAATTCGCAAAGAACGACCCGATCAACCCTGAATTGTATTCGCGGATAGCCTCGATTTGCGTGTCATTTAAAAAATATTTATACGTATTTCGTATAAAATAAATATAAAAATATGAATTCTTATAAGAATACGCATAAAATTACAGAAATACGTAAAGGAATACGTATTCATATAAAGATACACATAAAAATACGTATAAAACCATGTTCAACTACCCCCAAAACCATCAAGATATGGGTCAGCAATGGTTTTGTATAATTCCGGTAGTTTTGGACAATTCTTTTTATTTAAGGTAGTTTTTCACAAACCCCCAAAAGTTTAGGGGGTTTTGGACAAAAAAAATCAAATATGTATAATACTATTATCACCAATAAATTCCAAATCTTTTCACAGTAAGATGTGGAATTTACAGGGGCTCAACACTTCCCCTCGCATGTGAAGTGCGCATAACTTTTTTTCACACTCACATAGTCACATGTGAGCTTTTTAAGGCTCAATACCCCTTCCCATGTGAGTTGTGCCACTTGTGTTTTTAATTATAAAAAATGTAGCTTTAAGAATATAAATTTCACATTTTGCTATCTCCATGTCAATCCTAAATATAAAGGAAAAAAACGCCAATTGGCATATAATTGGGTAGAGTATGTTATCAAATTGTCATACTAATTAATTATAAAACTTCAATTATTATACCTAAAATTATTAATTTTAAACCCTAATTTCATACTTGTGTAAGCATAAATGCAAGAAAGTACATTAACTATTAATTTGGTGACATTAAAAACGAGTTATATCTACCTCAAATCATTGTTTCAGAAATATTCTAGATGTAATGTAATCTAAAGAACAAGTATTTTGGGGGGAAATAACAGAATTTGAAGAGAAAGAAAGAAGAAGAGATGGAAGATTAAAAAAATTATCCTTGTTGGGCACTCTTTTTTTTCTCCAAATGAACACCTTTTGTTTAATTTTTTATAATTTAACATTTTTTATTTTCCAAAACCTTATAACTTGCCACCACTCTAGAAATTATGTTAAAAATCTATTTTGTAGGGTCATGTTAGTGTTCAATTTCCCCAAATTAATGCATTCATTATCATTTTGATCCGGAAATGAATTTAAATTAGATTCATCTCAAAAATTAGGAGCTTTTAAGATTTTATGTAGAATTTAAGTCTTGTGAAATATTTAAATAGACAATTTTTAACAATAATTTTGCAAAAAAGAGGAGACAAAGATGAGCTAAACTACAAAATTAGGATTTCAAACGTTTGTGTTCATGCAAAACTCGGGACCTTTAAATTGGCTTTGGCAAATAAAAGGGAAAAGGACAAAAGTCCAATGAAACACTAGAGTAATAAAGTCACATATTGCCTATGTACAGGTGAAAAAAATAATATTTTGTGGAGTCATGCTAGTGTTTAATTACCTTAAATTAATGCCTTTATTATTATTTTTGAGCTTAAAATGAGTTAAAATGAATTAAAATTAGAATCATCTCAAAAATTAGAAGTTACTAACTTTTTATGTAGAACTTAAATCTTGTACAACATTTAAATAGATAATTTTTAAAAATAATTTCAGATAAAGGAGGAGATTGAAATGAGTTAAACTACAAAATTAGGATTCAAACATTGGTGTTCAAGCAAAACTTAGGACCTTTAAATTGGTTTTGACAAATAAAAGATGATGAAATAAATAGAAGATTATAATTTGAAAATCAGGGTAAAGATCGAAATCACGATAAATAACAAATTATTAGGGCCGGGCTAGGATGTTGTGGGCCATGTCGAAATTCATTAAAACGGGCCTTTAGTATAATTTTTTTTATTTCGCGGGCCCTGTAAATTAATTATCCAATTGGTAATAAAAGTCTAAATTCATGCTATCACGTATCGTAGAATATTAGTGCATCAGCATCCCATTTTGTCCCACGTTTCATTTTTGTTAAATTTAATCAAATATTACATCTGTTCTAAATTACTTGTTACATTCTCTTTTTCATATCTTAAAATACAAAATTTTAAATAAAAATATCTTAAACTACACATAATAAAAAATTATATAAATTTTATATTTGAAAAGTACATATTGAGACGAATCAAATTAGATCCATCATGACTATATTTTTCTTTATGCAGATAAAACTACAAATAGTCAAAGTTTGCAAATGATTAGTTTCATTTTTTCAGAATGTAGCAAGTAATTTGGGATGGAGGGAGTATAATCTGATGTCGTCCTGTTCAACACTTCAACTAATCCCTCCGTTCTTAATTTTTTGCTACATTCCATCTAACACAATTTTTTAGCAAGTATTTATAAAGAAAAAGACAAAATAGAGTAAAATAGGTTAAATAAAGAAAGTAAGGCCCTGTTCTTTTGGACTTAAAAACTACAGTAATCAGATCAGATCAGATCAGACATTATTACTCTTTATTATTATTATTATTATTATTATTATTATTATTATTATTATTATTATTATTATTATTATTATTATTATTATTATTATTATTATTATTAATAATTTCGAGCATCGTTTTTCCGCTCAACATTTTCCGACGACGGTTTTCGAACGAGTTTTCCGGCGACGGTTTTCGGGCCGGCTTTTCCGACGACCGTTTTCGGACTGACTTTTCCGGCGGTGATTATTCGGCTGACTTTTCCGCTGACGATTTTCAAGCCGAGTTTTTCGGCGACGATTTTCGGGACGACTTTTTCGACAACAGTTTTCGGATTGACTTTTCCGGCGGTGATTATTCGTACGACTTTTACGACGACGATTTTCAGGCCAAGTTTTTCGGCGACGGTTTTCGGGATGACTTTTTCGACGACGGTTTTCGGACTGAATTTTCCGGCGGTGATTATTCGGCCGACTTTTCCGTCGACGATTTTCAGGCCGAGTTTTTCGGCGACGGTTTTCAGACTGACTTTTCCGACGATGATCATTCGGCCAACTTTTCCAGCGACGATTTTCAGGCCGAGTTTTTCGGCGATGGTTTTCGGAATGACTTTTCCGACGGTGATTATTCGGACGACTTTTTCAGTGACGGTTTGGTCAAAATTTTCGGCGGTGATTATTACTACTGCTACTATTATTATTATTAGTAGTAGTATTATTATTAGTATTAATATTATTATTTGAAGTTTTGGAGTGAGATTGAATGAAGATGTGAAATGAAATGGGCTATCATAATAATAATTATAATATTAATAATTATAATAATAATTATTATTATATTAATTATTATTAATAATAATAATTATTATTATTTTAGCGAATATAATCATGTATTACATTTCTCATAAAAAAATAAGTATTACAATTATAAAAATAAAAATAAAAATAAAAATAAAAATAAAAATAAAAATAAAAATAAAAATAAAAATAAAAATAAAAATAAAAATAAAAATAAATAAAAATAAAAATAAAAATAAAAATAAAAATAATTCAAATCAGATCAGATCAGTTCATGGATTTTATCAGTTCAGATCAGATCAGATCAGACAAACTCAAATCAGATCAGATTAGATCAGATCAGTCCAGATCATTCCTAAAGAACAGAGCCTAAATGCCAAAAATAAGGATAGAATAGTACTCCGTAGAATTTAGGTAAGTCCCACAACTCAAAAAAGAAAATGTAGCAAGTAAAAAAGAGGGGAAAGTATCATGCAGCTAGCTTAGTTGATCTGTTTTTCTCCCACATTTTTTTTCTTGGTTGCAAAATCCAATTTTGTGAGAAACGAAAGCAGAGAAGACAAAAAAAGTTAGGCTTGGACTATGGAGGCTGGACGATTCATGGATTTGGATAGACTCAATCTAAATATATAGGAAAATTGATACATGCATATACACACATAAATTTGTCAAAAACTCCTAAATTTTTATTACTCCCTCTGTCCCAAAATAAATGTTACATTTTCCTTTTTTGTATGTCCCAAAATAAATGCTACATTACTATTTTTTTTTTACTATTTTTGATATTATGGCCCACCTATAAAATTACACTTATAACCTTAACATAACATTAATTAATTCCATTAATACTACTTTTGGTATTATGGTCCATCTATAAATTCACACTTACTATTTTTGACATTATTGCCCACCTATACCAACTACAACTTTAAAAGTAACTCACTTTCTCTATGTTGCATTTAAAAAGGGACGGAGTAATTTTTTTTTAATCCAAAAAACTCCTAAAGTATATCTTAAGAATATATTACCAAAAATTGTCCCTCTTCAAAAAAAAAAAAAAAAACTTTAAAGATTATATGTACTTTTGGACTTAATTAATCTAGACTGAATCGAATTAAATTAAACTAAATTTTAAAATCAGTAGGAGCTAAGCTAAACCGAACTGAATTTGCATGAACTAAACTGAAATGAATTGAAATTTAAAAAATTAAGTGAAAAAAAAAAACAATGCATATGGATAGCATTGTCTTCAACTTAAAAAAAAGTTTCAGTTCAAATAAATTCAAATATGATCTATTCGATTGTAATAAGTTTAATAAGATTTGATTATTAGGTTCAATCAAGTGTGATAATGTACAATAATTTTGAATAATCAGAGCTAACCAGGTCCAATAAATTTCAACCAGTTCCAATAAATTACAAATTACACACCCTAAAAGGCTAAAAATGCCAGTGTGGCAGTGTGAAACTGCTACTGCTGGCCCATAAAGGTCAACATTCCCAACCAACCCCAATTGATGCATTCATTAATTCATGGCTAGCTTGACCAGTGACCACCACTTACTTTTCAAAATAGTGATTATAATTGATAATAAGTGATACCCAATTAGGCAATTACTCTTTATCAAGTCAAGGAGCTTCCAGCTGGAGCTGGGCTCACCTCCCACAACAGTGGCGAGGATCAAGGATGCACGAACACACCTTCAACCTGTTGTACCCTATGTTTGACACTGACACGACACCGACACCCGTTGGACACACGTACCCATATTGAAATAATTGATTAAGCTTACACTCAAGTATCCCATAACTTTTGAGCTATTTTTCTCGCTTTAATTGTTCATGATTTATATGTTTTGAATAATTTATATAGTGAATAACCATATTATCATCACCAAATTTGATATTTAACTCAGTATTATATTGAAATTTATAGATTCTAATACTGTATTCTTTCACGTACCCGTATCCTTAATTTTTTCAGTGTTGTTTTCCCGTACCCGCATCGTGTCTGTACCCGTATCCGTTTTAGTACAACCTAGGCGAGGATTCGACACTCCTTTCCTCCGGATTTTTTAGTTGAGAACATATTTATAAACTGGAGTGTGGAAAAAAAAACTCCAAGTATTTATTAACCTGCTATTATTGATAGTAGTTCACCTTCAAACTTTAAAATAACTATCTTATAAAAAATTATTTAAATAGTCACTTTATGATTTACTTTTTTTTATGTTAGATTTCTATCACTTAGGTAGTAAATTCTAATAAAAATTTAATTTAAAAGGTAGCTACTTAAATAAAAGTTTTGATAGGATAATTTGTCAGAATAAATATTATAGAATAAGGTGCACTACATTCTATCTTAGTTAACATTGATTGTGGGGTTATAGAGCCCCCCCTCCCCCAAAGAATCCATAGTGGCCTCCAGAGGGCCGCTGGGAGCAGAGATAGTTGTCGATCCTTGGTCTCGTGGGAAACCAAATGAATTGGGGGGCAACTCCACCCAATTCATCCGATCCGACGACACATCTACATATATAACACTTCAAATTTTTCATACTTGATCAATTCTTTGAAACACTCACCTTTAAAAAAAACACAAACAAATTAAAAAAGCTTCAATAATTCCTATAATCAAAAGCAAGGATGCAAAATTGTAACTTGAATATCAGAAAGGAGGTCATTTAAGGATGGGCTTCGGTCGAATCAGTTGGCCCAACAAATCAACCATATATGATACTAGTCTACAACACTTGTGAAAATGCAATCACTTATGAAATGTCAACGTATATGTAGAGTAGTGTACTCAGGGCCGTGCGGGGTAGGTGTGCAAGAAGACCCTTTGCACAGGGCCCCGTTTTTTAAAGGGCCTAATTTTTTAATTTTTTTTAAAAATTATTTTGTCTTATTGTTATATTTCTAGATAAATATATCATTATCTATAAAAAAAATAAATTGAGATATATACATGTGTTGTCAATATAATATTGAATTATCAGATTTACTAAAATATCAAGGGCCTAGTTAAAATTTTAGAACAGGACCCCAAATATTTTCGGGACGGCCCTGAGTGTACTCGCACTACTAGTCTACAACACTACTACTATTCAAACTGGAGTAGTATGATTTATGAAGATTGAAGAACAAAAAAAAAAAGGGTTTGTCTAATACTAATCATGTATAGGTTATGTGCAACGAATTGACATAAAATAGAGAGGAAAAGTCGGATTATTACACACTTGTACGTACACTACAAGAGAAACCATTTATTGCAACGAGTTTTTGCAACGACTTAATTAAAATAACTGCAAAAATTATTTTTAAGAAAGCGATTTGAGAATGTAAACGACCAAATTAATTAAAATAAAACTGCAAAAATTTGACATTTTGGCAACCATTAAAAATGGTTGCTATTCTTTTAAAATTGGTTGCCAAGTATAATTAGCAACGGTTTAGCAACCAAATTTTTTGGTTGCCAAATTGCCAGTCCCCATTTGATCTTAGCAACCAAATCATATTAGATCTTGCCAAGTATAATATTTGGTTGCTATGTCGCAAAGAACGAATTTTGGTTGCCATGTTTGGTATTCAATTTTTATTTTGGTTGCTAGTATTAGATTTCATTGCAACAGAATTGTAGTTTTGGTTGCTAAAATAGCAACGAAATTATTGTTTTGGTTGCTAAAATAGCAATAAAATTGAAGTTTTAGTTGCTAAAGTAAGCATTAGCAACTATTTTATTTTACAATTGAATATTTTCAACTAAATTATGGCAACCAAAAAATCAAGTTGCTAGAATAGTAAAGAAAATTAATTAAGTTGTTGCTAGAATAACAACGAAAATTGAATCAGTTGCTACAATAGCAACGAAAATTAATTCAGCAACAAAAAAATTGTGCATCCCTAATTTGTAAACAAAATGTCAAATATTTTTGTTGCAAGTGGCAAAAAATGATATATTTTGTTGCTATTATGTACTTCAAAAATATTTGAGCAACAAAAATAAAATTATGATTGTCAATAAGCAACAAATGTAAAATTCATTGCCACATTTGGTTGCTAAAGTAGCTCAATTTCTAGTGGAAATTTGATATTAATAACTTATAATCACATTCTTGCTTGTAGTAAAATCATTTTGATTAATTTTTTTGTTTTTACACTGTTGAATAATGAGTTAAGTACAATGGTGAGTACTCAACTTTGCTTAAAGTTGCAAATTGAGTACTCAAGTTTCAAAAGTTGCATATTGGAAACTCTAAGTCGTATTTTTGACAAGTTACCTGCTATTGTAGGTTAATTTTATTTTTTTGAATTAATATTTTATAAAAAAAATCTCTTAAATGAAGTATCAATTCAATATATTATTGTACACACAATATTTTCCCATTTCAAGTTTTATAATTGAGCTCAAATTCACCTTTACTTTCTAATCATCAATAACTGATCATTGAAGTTTTCCATTCAATAATTTTGAAGTAGAAAAAATATTTTCACTAGTCCAATCCGTTATTGATGATTAGAAATAAAGGTGAATTTGAGCTCAATTCTAAAACTTGAAATTGGAAAAATTTGTGTGTACAATAATATATTGAATAGATACTTCATTTAAGAGATTTAAAAAAAAATAAAATTAACCTACAATAATAGCAGGTAACTTGTCAAAAATATGACCTAGAGTCCCCAATATGCAACTTTTAAAACTTGAGTACTCAATTTGCAACTTTATTCAAAGTAGAGTACTCTCCATTGTATTTAACTTGGTGAATAATTTGTAATTTTTTGTTTTTATACCCTTAAATCATTTCCTCGAAATGCATGGAAAAACAAAACAATTGTTGAAAATTTTATACATAGAGGGATACATGGAATATAAATCTAACCTTGACCATAGGAGTAGAACTGTAGAAGGTTAGTCCCTTAGCTATTGAGCTTATCTTGATCCTCTATCCTATAAAACTTGCAAAAATTTTAATTTCATAAGTCTCTACTTGCGTTTCTTTTATAATTACAATCTTGCATCTATTCATCCCACTACTACATTAAAGACATAACTGTTACATTAGGCCTATTACAACAGTTTTTACACCCTAGCTAATGCAATGGTTACCAAAGTGTTGCATTTGGTGTCGTTGCATTATAGCAAATGCATCTGGTTTTTTACCCTAATGCAACTGATTTTTCACCCTAATGCGACGGTTATTGAACAAAGTGAAACAACCATTGCATTAGACATATAGCAACACCCATTTGGACCTAATGCAACATTTTGAGCATCTTTATATGTTAGTTTGGTGCCTTGAATCCGTTATATGTTAGCATCTTGTACGGTATATCTGTTTTGGGCTACGGTTTTCTGTTTTGGGCCTTTTTTTGGGATCTTCCGTTTCTGTTTTAGGAGTCCTATATATACTCCTTCTCTATAACCTAGCCGCTTTTTTTTTTGTACTCTGAATATTCCTGAAAGCAATAATACTGTTTCTCCTCTGCCTGTGGACGTAGTCGACACACCGTCGGCGAACCACGTAATTCTGTGTGTTGTTTTTGTTTATTATTTGCATTCGATCGCATCCGTTATAACATTATAAATGTTGCATTAGATCTAAAGCAACACTATATAACACCTAACGCAACACTTTTTTCTAAACTTTGCAACCATTGCATTATATTAGACCCAATGCAATGCTATAATAAATCTAATGCAACGCTTATGTATGTATGTATGTATGTATGTATGTATGTATGTATTATTATTATTATTATTATTATTATTATTATTATTATTATTATTATTATTATTATTATTATTATTATTATTATTATTATTTATTATTATTATTTATTATTATTATTATTATTATTATTATTATTATTATTATTATTATTATTTACTATTAGTACAATGTAGAAGCTAGAAAGGTACTTATGTACGTATATTAGTATAATTTATAAATATGATAACACCTCCATTTCAATTAAATATATAGATAAATACACATAAAATTTAATTACAATATAGTATACTTTCGACAATTTACAAAATTAAAAAAATATACATTCACTAACTTATACAACCATCATGAGTACTCAAATTATACTGTAATAACTAATAGTTGAGATTAATATTGGAATACCTCCAATAGTTGGAATTATTGATATGAATTTTTGGAAAAATAAATAAAATAAAAAAATCATGCATGTTATTGACACTCCCCTCACCCCTCCCCCTCTCCCCTCAACTCAATCGAATCATCACTACAATGCACATAAATGAACATTGTTTGTACATAAATGAAAATTTTATGCATGAAAATTCAATATTCGATGACTATTTATAAGGGTGCACATAAAGCTACACGATGAACACGGATCTAGCTAATAATTTACAACTACCATTGATAGTTCTAGGAATTGTTGTCACCTCAACAAAGTCCAAATTGTTGGATCCCACTATTTACAATAATGTCACCCACAATTGCATTCTTCAATTCATTTCATTGGATTATCACTTCCACTAAATTAAATATATATATGGGTGGTGATGAATTAATTTCCTTGTCTTCTTCAATTCTGAATTCTTGTTTTATGCTCCTTTTCGTCAATTCAATGTCATTTTGTTTTCATGCATTGTTTTCGGACGTTAACGTTCATTTTCTCTACATCGATTAGGACAAATATATAAGGTGAATAGGTGATAATAATGCATTCGTAAATCCATGATAGACCCTGGATTTTTAATAATAGAACCAAGATTTAATTTACATCTTTTTTATCTGCTTAATTTATATATATAAATACATACATATATATACAGAGGCGGAGCTAGGCTCACGGACACCCCCCCTATACAATCTTAAAAATGGGCCTGTTATTTTCAGCGATATCTCATTTGACTATATATATTTTCTCTTCTATGTAGGGTGTTATGAGACGAGACAACTCGCGAGATTCTCGAGACCGACTCAGTTGATACTCTGTCAAAGCTCAGCTCGACTAAGCTTGACTCGGGATATTAACCAGTCGAACTACTCAATAGTCAATACTCAATTCGAAAAGCTCGCGAGAAGCTTGATTATTTATTATATAATTTTTAAATTTAATATTGAAATATAAGTTTTATTAATCATTTTTAAATTTATCTAACATGCATTTTAATCAAATATATCATAACTTCAACATTTTTTATTTGGAATGATTGAAACTAAACTAGTTTTAACCCCGTGCCTCGCACGGGATTTTGTTCGGGTTAAGGGTACATGACCCAACAACCCGAACCCGACATACCAACCCGATTTGTCAGCCTCAGACAAAAATTAGTAACTTATAAGAAAATAGTTTATCCTCTATTTTTTCTCCAATGTGGAACACTCGCATGAGCTCAACATTTGATTTCACACATACCTAAAGGTGGACAGAGCCGTGTCAGGAAGGTCCATGTGTCTCATGCCACTACGGGACGTGCATTAAACGAGGCAAGACAAAGTTGTGTTGGGTCAGGCTTGTACCAAATTTTAAAGAAGATGGTTGATCATGCTCAACCCATCTCACGGACGACTCATGTTGTTGTGTCTTGTGTCGTAGTTATATATATATATATATATATTGTTTTATAGATTTTTGCTAATAGTGAGCGTGTCACATGACGGCCGGTCCGTCGTGCTCTCACCAGGCCAAGCTCGTGTCAAGCTCTTGCCAAGTTTTGTATAATGTTGTTCGTACACTGTTGTACTGAGCCCAACTCATATCATGTCCATCTGGCCCTCATGCTGACCTGCGATTCCCACCGGCCACCACGCATAACATTATAACGCCTAACAAAAAAATGGCATTTTCACATGAAGCAAATAAGAACAAGCAAGCAAAACAAGTTATTGTTCAAGTCATTGTTTAATTATTTTGTTAAATTCTCAAGATCCTTTTCACGTACGTCGTTTTCTATGGCAGACATGAAAAACTCATACCATATGGTTAATAAGTTGGACACTATATGTAATGTACTTGTAAAGTTACAAATCCATCCTTTGCCACCAACCAAACTACCCACCCACCACCTTTCTAACAACTCAAAATCAAATTATGATCCTAAATCATATCTATTTTGCTACAAAATCAACAAAAGCGTCTTTAAAAAAATCAATAAAAGTGTTCCTTCTTATAATAATAAAAAGACAAATTAACATATAAGTAGTACTATATATCAACTACTCCATATATAATATCATTACACCAATTCTCTTTTTTACTGTTTCAATATCTTTATTCTATTTTTTGACAATTCTGCATGGTAAAAAAAAACAAAAAAAAACTCTATATTGTAAAGACGTACATCAATTATTTAACAAAGATTCATTTACTTTCATGTTTGATTTATGAGCAAATTAAACATCTCATGATACAAAGATTATGAAAGGAAATTTGGACAAAAACTCTTAAGAATAGAAAAAGGTTGTTTAATCAATCACATTAACGACAAAAGAAAATAAGGTCATTCCTAAAAAAAAATATCACATCCAAAACTCCCCAACCACCATACGGAATGTATCATGTATGCATCACACGTTCCTTTTTTAGATAATGATAGTGGGCCTTAACCAAGTATCAGCATGGTCGAGGATGAGATCTTAGCCCAGTGGTTAAACCTTCAGAATTTCAAGCATAAGATATTGGGTTTGATTTTCACTTGACATGGCCTGTTCAAACTTGATAATTTCTGAGACCTGATAAAAAAAATTTGGAGAGAACGCACCTAAGTCTCACAACTAATATTTGACCGACTTTGTCACTATGATAAAGTTCCAACCTCATGCACCATATGTTTATACCAGATCACACATTCACACTTGCATAGTATGAAAATATCTTTTTGTTTTATAAGTTAAGAAAACCCACACATAATGAAATATTATAAACATAAAAAGCGTCAACTACAATCACTATGCCATATGAATATACCACACTCTCATAATCTAAAAAAATGAGGAATTTTGAACTTTATTTGTGTAATTATGGAGCTTATACTACATCCGCAACTAATAAAATCACGTTTGAGTACAAAGGTGAATTTTTTTAGGATTACTCAAATGTAGATTTATCAATTGCGGATGTGATAAAGGTCGATTTATTCATTAAAATTTTTCCGTCGCATCATGCCGCTGCAACATGCATGCAATTCAAAATCTTTACAAAATCACAAAAAAAAAAAATCAAATTTCTTTATAAAAGAAAAGAAATGGAACTCTTATTTTTTAAGAAAATAAAAAATTGATGGATTAGTTTTCAAAAATTTGTTAGGAACATTTGCTAAAAACAAGATAATCTTAATGCGGCCTCCGTCTCCTGTCATAAACCCTAATACCTTTATTAAATTTAGGGGCTATCACCCACCTCTCGGTCGGTGGTAAGTCCACTTTTTCCTTTCATCACTAGTTTTTTAGTTTACAATGAATTTTATTTTCTCTATTTGAGAGTTTTGCTACCTATATATTGGATTTTATCTCTCTCTTTATGAGTTTTGGAAATGTGTTTTGATTTTTCACTAGATCTAATTTATTAATGAAGATTTATGCGACGTTGCAACAAATGTTGATTCTATATTTACAATCAATTAGGTTAAATTTTGTTCAATGTCAAAACTAGAACAAAAGACCTTCTTGTAAAAGGCTGCATAGAACAACAGTGAAAAAGAGGATGCCCATCATCGTCAAATCTCATGCACAACAATCACAGTTTTGTCAAATTAGAACGTGACTTGATTCAAATTGGTTTTTATTTGATAGTTTTAATCTTTATCGTAGATGACGTATATCTAAGTCTAATTACAAATTACAATGTGCTTGGAGTAGTTCCTCTTTTGCATTAAAAAAAAGGTACTTGGAGAGTTTAGGTTCAAAAGCAAGGTATTAAAACAGTAAAAAGATGTTCAACCCCCCCCCCCCCCAAAAAAAAAAAAAAAAGGTAAAATAGGACCAAAAGTATAGTGAAAACTCCATCTCGATTTCTCGATGACAACAACGAACATGGGTCTGTCATAGAACCATGTGGTACAAATTATTGGGACACACAATTAACACAAGCCACTTTCCACAACTCTTCTTTTGGAGCTGTTTTTACTTTTTACCATTCCATTTTCGATAGTAATCCATTTTAACAAGAATTACCGTCTTCTCTTGTCACATGAATTTCAACTAGTGTAACAAACATCTATCCCAAATTCCCAATGTATGTAGAACTATATGCGTATAAAGTATTTTATTGCTCATTTTAAATATTTTACACTATAAAATGAATAAAATTATCCTTAAATGTATTATATATCCAGATGTATATAAGAATTTTTAGATAAATTTCACCCCTTAATAACAAAGAGATGCATAATCAGTGTAAGTTTTTTTTTGTCAATTTACCCGAGTACAATATTCTCTACTACTCCTTCCATCCTTATTTACTTAAACTCGTTCCCTCCGTCTCTATTTACTTGCACTCATTCGCTCCGTCCTTATTCACTCGTAATGCACTCGTTCCCTCCGTCCTTAATTACTTGTACTCCTAACCAAAATATGCGAGAAGATTTTTAGTCAAAGGATACAAGTAAATATAGTTAGATCCTTAGAGGGAGAATTGTGTAATGGACACAGTCACACAGTCGCATGTTTACATGATTTCAAATCACATTCACATATTCTATGACTCCGATCCATATACCCGTTTGCACAAATTAGCTTTCATTTGTTGCTCTTGAGCATGAATATATTCCTCCATTTCAAAATAAAACGCAACAAAACATTTTGCACGTATTTTAAGGAAGTAATTTAAAGGAGTAAATGAGCAAATTAATCAAAATAATTTTAACACAAGTAAGAATGATATTATGGATTACTTGTCTTAAAATTACATACTTCCTCCGTTTTTGAATTCTTGCAACAAATGGGTATTATTTGTGAGAGATAAAAAATTCATTTGCTGCAAGAATTAAAAAACGGAGGAAGTATATTAATTTGGTTGTTTAGACCTTTAAATCTATTCCTTAAAATACGTGCAAATAAGTTTGTTGCGTTTTTTTTTTACGGAGGAAGTATTAATAATGATGCAATAGGTATGTAGACATGTAACCATACTAAGTTACTAACATCATACGGAGTACTCCCTCCGTAACAAAATAGTAGCAACATTTGGACTAGCACAGACTCCTAGATGAAATAAGTTAATTGTGATATTAGGTGATAATTATAAAAAAAAGAGAGAGAAGTAAGAGAAAGAAAAGTAAATGAGATATTATGTGGTATGATGATAAAAGTAAGAGAGAGAAAAGTAGGAAAGAGAAAAGTAAGTGGGTATTATGTTGTTTTTTTTTGCCAAAAAGGGAATAAAATGAAATTGAAAAAAAATTGTTACAAATATTTTGTTACACCTAAAAATGCAAATTATTGTTAGTAACGGAGGGACGGAGACGGAGGAGTACCAGTTTGACAAAAAAAAAAAAAAAACAGTTACACTTTGCCAAAAACGTTTTCACAATTTTGGATAAACCTACACCGTATAAAAAGCCATTGAACCCCACATACAATGACTTTTTATTGATTAATTATGTTCTCCCAAAATGCCCTTATATTTTTCGTACTCTTTATTCTTTAATCCTTTTTCTAAAATCCCATATCTCTCCACAATTTTGATCATGGTTAAGCAGTTTTTTTTTAAAGCAGAGGTGGGAGTAAATTAAATTAAGCTAAATTCTAACTGAAACACTAATTAATAAGCATTAAAAGCCTAAACCCTACCGCTATCCCCAATTGTTTCTACATTAGTAATAAAGGAAGCAAAGCTACTACAACCAATAATCTTCTGCTTACTAGACAAAAAGAGAAGCCCAATAATCATAATTTACACATTATAATGGTAATCATGATAATAATCATATATTAACCTTAAAATACATTTGACAAAAACCACTATACAAAATCCATCTTTCTTTTTTTTTCTTTTCAAATTTCCAGTTCTTTACCTTGAAAAATCCCATTAATCAGCAGATTGATTGATTATTTGGGAGTTTCTTTTTTTTTTTGTGTGTGTTTTTTTAAACAGTTTTTATATGATGGAGATGGTGATAATATGAATTAATAATAATAATAAAATCACCTAGAAGAAACAGGATTAAGTGCTCTAGCAAATCCATTAAAAGCCCCATAACTCTTGGAATTAAACCCTAAACAACCAAGTAATCCTTGCCTGTAAGGTAAGAATGTCTTCTTTCTCATCTCCTCAGCTTGCGCTCTGTTCGCAGCGTAGTGCATCTCATGCGCCGATCTCCTCTTTGACGCCGTCATACTGCCCTTTCCTTTGGCCGCTGCTGCTGAAACTTCCTTCTTCTTCGCCTTCCTATCCTCCGAAAACGACGACGTAGTGGAACTCTCATTTCTCCCTTTCTCTCTCTTCTCTTTAGCTGGAGAAAATGAGATGTTAATGTTATGCCAAAACTTGTTGTTACTGCTTCCTTCACTCTTACTCCTCAGAAAATCCTTCAAAAACACCCAACGCCTTGAACTCCTTCCCGCCGATGAACATCTTGACGAACTCCCTGACGGCGTCGTTTCGCCCTCACCTCCACCTTCCTTCTCCTTCACACCTCCTTCGTTTGCACCTCCATTTTCTCCCTCCTGCTCCTCTTTCCAGTCAAATGGCGGCGTACTCCGTAACGGCGATAGAGAACGAGTTCTCCTTCGTTGAGATCTACTTCTGAATCTCAAATCCCTAGATGACCTCTGAAACACATCTTCCTCATCATCCTCATCGTTTTCTCTTCCAGATTCAAGCAGCGTCATGGAAGGAAGCTTCTGAGGACGCTGAAGATGAGCGCAAAGCTTCATCGGGCGGATCTGACCGTTGAGAAAGAGTTCATCAGCGGAAGACATCGACGATCCGATCTCCGGCGCAGGCGAGTCGAAACGAGCAGAGAATTCAAACTCGACGGAGTTATTGGAGTTCGAAGAAGCGTCAGAAGTTGCTGGATGAAGTGACGATCTAGACGGTGCGGAAGCAAGGATGAAATGCATGGGACTTGCTGGAGCACTGTAGAAAAATCCAGAAGAAGAAGGCAAGTATGCGTAACGACCTGGACTTGAAGGAGCGCTCACGAATGGTGTTGAACAATTGCTATCATCAATATAGAAGTCGTCGTCCTCATCGTATTCGTCGTTGTCCTCATCGTCTTCGTCTTTACCGCCATTAATCGTTGAAGTTAATTCCTGAGAAGGAAGAAAATCAGCGCCATTATTAATGGCGGTTTGAGAGGTTGAGTTTGGAGTAGAGAGAAAAGTACCGTCGTCATTGTTGACGGTTGTGGAAGATGAGTTAGGAGTAGAGAGAAACGTATCGCCATTGTTGAAGGTGGTTGAAGATGAGTTTGGAGGTTCGAGGTTAGTTTCCATGGTTTTCTGTGAAAGGGTTGTATTATTTTGAGGGAGGAGAGAGAACGTGTTGCAGAAATGAGAAGTTGAGGTGAGGTGAAGTAAATATGATGAGTGAGGAGGAAGATGTCCAATAAGAGAGAGTTGGTGCAAAAGGTTGTTGGACGTATTTGCCCTTGTATTTAAGAATTAATTACTATTAATGCCATTCTAGGGGTGGTGCCGTGGTGGCCTGGGGGTGAGCCGGTGGGGTCTGGGCCCTTGGGGGTGCAATTTATTAACTAGCCTCAGTTCCTCAGTTGGACAGGATTGACCATGTTTTTTTTTTTTTTTTTTTTGGCAATGAGGACCATGTTGTTGTTAGAAAATAATGAATACACATTTAAATATACACCCTTACTTTAAAAAAATATTTGGGTTTAGGATTTAGGAAATGCACACAAAATAAAGAATAAAAAAATATATATAGAATGAAAATTATGAGCCAAATTAATGTGGGCTCCCATTTGAAAATTCTTCTATAGTCATCGAAAAAATAACTATCAAAAAAATTAAAAATAAATTAATTTAAGTAAATCTAGACCGTTGATTCTCTATGAAATTAATTTAGATAAATCCAAAAATATAAAAAATGAAGTAATATTATAAAAAAAATCTAAAATGTTTATTTTTATTTAAAAGTCAAAATCTAATTACCAAGATTGACGGTGTAGATTATTTTGACTTCGGTGGTCGTTTTTTCGACGACCATATATACTAAAAAGAATAGAGGAAAAAAATTCCTAACAGAAAAAGCAGAACAAATTTTGAAACAGCTAAAAAGAGAAATTTGGGACAAAAATTTGGAGAACGATAAAGTAAATATATGATTAGGTAGATTTCAAACGATGTATAGGAAGACCGGAAAAAGGACTTGCTGGGAAAGAATTATAAAAGATATGAAGCAAATGGATTTATAAGAAAATGAAGCTCTCGATCATAGGGAGTGTAGGAGGAAAATCTTTGTGGATGACTACCCATAAGGCAGGAATAATCACTTTGGTTCATGTAAACTACCTCTTCATTGATAAAAAATTTGTATAATACATGATGGATTGATGGCACGACACGAGCCAACCCAGCACAAAAAGTGATTTGGGCCATGTATGAGCCTTTTATTTTAAAAATTCACGCGAGTTCGGCATGACATGAACTTTTCTTTGCCTATTATAGGCACAGAAGGCACGTGGCACGTGTGCTTGTTACATTACTTACAAAGTTTTATATGCATTAAGTTTTAAATTATATATATGCGAATTATTCTTTGCATTGAACATAACTCATTTAATTAAGTGGGTTGATCACATATACTTATTTACTTAAATGGGTTGAATTTAGGTTAGATTCCATTTGCTCGTTATATACTTGTATTAAGGAAGCTATTAACTCATTGATCAATAATGAGCTACTAAACCATACAACTTAAGTTTTATTTGATTCAACTGAATTTTTTTTTTCTGGTCTGATCTGAACTTATTTTTTCTGATTTGATTTGAACTGAATTTATTGTCTAATTTGACTAAACTTTAACTGCTTACATATGTTAATCCATAAGGAAAAATATGTCAATTGAGATTTTTTTTTTCCGTATTAATGAGTAGTTCTTTTAATATATAATAATAATATTTTTGTTACGGAATTAAAATATTTAAGGTTTAAAAAACTTGAAATTAAATTATCTCATCTGATCTAAATTTATTTCCTTGATTTGATATGAAATAAGTGATTATGAGTAGAAATCAAGGCTATCAAACAAGGTTTTATTAGTCAATTGCAATACTTAAGGACAACAAGTTACTAACCTATTTTTAATTCGACTTACCTTCAGTCCGACCCACCCTGAAAATCATTATTATTGTATTTAAGTTTATCATTTTTTGAAAATGATTTAGGCAAAAACACCTTAACCACTATAACTTTGAATTTGATGTTATTTTTATCAACCCGACCCATTTAACTAGTACTCATAATTTAGAGATTGAAAATGAAGATTCAAAAAATTGAAAAACAAGGTTAAAGGGCGTGAGTAAATTTTTCGTACTGTTGGTGATGGGAGTTGTATCACCAGTATGATGAGTTGATGAGGCTGTTTAGATTCTGGAATATTTATTTACTGTACTATACTATACTATACTAAAAAGTAACCCTATGGGCTATGTATGGGCTATGTATGGGCTATAATTACCATGTATGGGCCTGTGGCTACGGCCCGTAGGTTGTAGCTTATACAATAATTTTCGTGTAAGGTGCCGTCTAAACTCTTAACATATGTTAGTTAAATTAAATATTTATACTCCGCTTTTTTTTCTCCCCCCACCCCCCTCTAAGCTAAGCTCTTTATTGCTTTTCTAGGTTATGCAAAAGTTTTAATTTATGCCCCAAACTCAGTTTTTTTACTTTTTTTATTTCATTTTTAAAACCTTAAATCTTAATACTTCCTCCATAACATAAAAATGGCAACAACTGCTTTTGCACGTATTTTAAGGAAGCGGTTTGAGGGTGTAAACGATTAAATTAATCAAAATAATTTTGATATTAGTAACTTATAATCATATTCTTACTTGTGTTAAAACCATTTTGATTAATTCATTCGTTTACACTCTTAAATCGTTTTCTCAAAATGCGTGAAAAAAATAATTGTTATCATTTTTATGTTACGGAGGCAGTACATCGTTCAAAAGTATGTTTAGAATCTCCCTTTTTAGTTGCTATATGTTAACTTGTAATACTGTTCATATATGATTTTTGATTACTTCTAATTTTATAATAAGTGTAATAAAAGGCATAGTTATGATAGGTCTAGTTTAATTCGTCTCAACATATACTTTTTAAATATATAATTTTTAGAATTTTTTATTATACATAGTTCAAAATATTTTTATTTAAAATCGTGTTTCGAGAGATCTATAAAAGTGAATGTAGGAAGTAAATTAGGGCGAGATGAAGTACTTCCTCCGTTTTAAAAAAAACACAACAATTCAAGAGGCACGGACTCCTAGACAATTTTTTCTTGTGAGAGTAAAAAGATAGAGAGAGAAAGTGGATGTGAGAGATAGAAAAAAAAATATTTACAAAAATGAAAAGATTAAAATTGTTGGATTTATTTTGAAACGGAGGAAGTATATATTATTTGGTTGCCTTGAAAATTGTTATCCTGCCAGCTGCTAGGCTGCTACTAAATAAAAAGATTTTTTTATTTTTTTTTTTATATTAATGAAGGTCTATTCTTCTTTTTTTTAAAAAAAAATAAAAAATTAAGCGGAATGAGCACAGATTTTACCTTGTACTTTGTCTTTACCTTTTGTAAGGCTATCTTTCATTTATTTTATTTTTAAAAATTCATTTTTATTTCCTATCATGTATTTTCAATATTTGTTACACTTTTATTTTAATGCTTTGCTTTTGTTTTTTTTTTTTGTTTCCTAGATTTGAACTTTTGTGAACTTACTATGGAAAATCATTTTCTAAGGAAAACAATTTTCAATGGAAAACATAAATGTAAACAAAATTTTCCTTTGTTTGTTTGATTAGAGGAAAACTTTTGAAGGAAAGAAAAAATGAAATAGAAATGAAGGAAAGATGGGAGGAGTGAATAAGGCAGGAGTAAAGAGTAGGAAGGGAATAAGCAGAGTAAAATCATTTTCCGAAAAAATATTTTCCATCAAAACAAACGGAGCCTTATTGAATTTTGTGAATCTGATTAGATTTGGTTAGCCGTAATTATAAAAAACAATTATACCTTATCACACTCACACTTAATTGGACTTGATCTAACTTTATTAAACTTATTACAGCGGAACGCACTTAAATAAAAAAAAATAAAATAAGCCCAAGAGAACCTCTCTCTTTATGTATACCTCTTTCCCTTTATTTATAGAGTACTTGGTAGTTTATTTTGCCCCACTAGTGAGGAATAATGATGGTATTTATCTCTAATTGCCAATCAATGGGATGATATAATCATCATGGTGATGGATGAACCAGCAAAGCACAAATCCATTTATTCAGGAATTTCTGGGTAGATTCTATGTAACAACAGCTCTTAAGATGCCAAGATTAATACCACTTTGTACTAAGCAATTGCAGGACCACACTAAAATACAAGGACAAGGGCCCAAGTTCTACCAAGAATTCCACCTTAAAGTTCTACCAAAAGAAGATTAAGAAGCTGTTTCCATCATTATTGTCACTCTTTCTTGTCTTTTTTTTTTTTTTTTTTTTTATTTCCACAATTCCACCATTTTCCGATAAAGTTGCTAATAATTTGTCACATTTCATGAGTTTATTGTAATAGTCCTAGATACAAATGTGACTTCACTTCAACCTTTGATCCATGAGGTTAGATGCTCGAGTTCTGATACCAATCAATGAAGTAATCTATTTTCTTATCAAGTAAAAAAAAAGATTATCTTTTTTTTCCTGCTCAAAATGGTATATTTTCTAATTATTTTCAAAATACACCACCTTTATAACACATCTACTAAAAATAAGGTATTTAAGAAAATTAACAATTATGTAACATGATTTTTCAATTTCAAACGAAAGTTGTAAACCCAACCAGTCCTCTTAATACAAGTAAAGCCAACCACACCAAAGAATGGCTTGAAATAACATTAGTAATAAACCAATGTAAGCAAATAGAGGGCATAGAGGTGAGAGTATTTTGAAAAGATTTAAGATATTATTGTGAGCAGGACGGTAAAAGGCGAGACTTATAAACGTTTTCTTCCTTCATTTAACTTATTAACTCCATTTGGCAGAGGTGAGAGTATTTTGAAAAGATTTAAGATATTATTGTGAGCAGGACGGTAAAAGGCGAGACTTATAAACGTTTTCTTCCTTCATTTAACTTATTAACTCCATTTGGCATAGAGGTGAGAGTATTTTGAAAAGATTTAAGATATTATTGAAAAAAAATTAAATGAAATCAGATAACTTATTAACCCCATTAACCCCAACATAAACGTTTACCGGTGCAACAAGTAATTGACCTTCTATAGCAGGTCAAAATGGACTTGGGTGCATTGAAACCAAATTGGGGGGTAAAGGTTGGATTATTAAATGCGAAAGTGCCAAATGTTGGATTATTAAAATCAAATAATTCTAACATAGTAATCCCAAATAATGCATTGCTTATTAGAACATTCCTCTGATCAGATCTTGAATTGTTACTCAGTAATCAGTATTCTTTTGCAATATAAGAAATTTATGAACCAAACAACAGTCATACAAGTTACTTCCTGTTAACCCGAAAAAAATTTCATTCTTTCATGCCCAAATTTCTTTCAAAAGTATACATATTCATCTACCACACTAAAATTAGGAAAGTTCTAGGATCACCTAAAAGCTCTGTTTCTTCTACATAAAAGCTTGTACAATGGGGTTAGTAGATGGGTTAAATAAGTAGACTGATTAAATAAGCTTGATTTATATCTAGAATAATAACTATACAATTAGATCAGCAACGAGCTCATCGACCAATGATGCTACTATCTCTTTCTCAATCTCCATGCCCTCTTCTAATGATTCGATTTCAAAGTCTAGCCACCTTCCATACTGAGTACTCATTTCCTTGTCCACAAGCTCGTCAACCATTAAATTTCCCATGTTTTGCCACCATAAAATTTCCCTGTAAACTTCCTCAGTTAACCAGTCATTCTCAAGCAGCATTTCCCATTTTGCACATGATTTGTAGCTCCCGATGAAAGTTCGTTCATACATTGCATCAACACTCTCGGTTACACAATCGAACAAGACTTTCCGTTCAAGCTTGGAACATGGTTCGGAATTTCTGGCTGATGTATTAATCAGATTTTCTAACAGATCGAACAGAGCAGGATCTATGTTCTGGCAGTTTTCATCGAATCTTAATCTCCCGAGTCCTGCATAGTAAAGTGTGTATCTCACATATTCTAGTTCCCAATATGATGCATCGGTGAAATCTGATTCGTCTTCTCTTTGATGTACACTTTCATTTGAAATGCAACTTGTAACTTCCTGAGAATGTGGTGATGAAGGCTGACCATTTCCTGCAAGACAAAAAAAAAAAAAGAGCTAAACATCAGTTATATGAACAAAATAAAAATTTTAACATAGTGACTGAAGTCAAAAGAAATATTTCATCCTCTAAAATCTAAGATATGCAGAGGACTTCTCTCGCTGCTGCCGATAACCATAAGATTTTTACTCGAATTGTCTAGATGGAAAATTAACAACTTTTTGCTAATTAGAATGATCTTAAAGTTGGAAGTCATAATCAGACTAATCAGTGCACAAAACTTTACCATGTGTGATATCGCTCGCAGTAGCTGATGACATCAAACTTCCTGACATAGAGCATTCTGGAATCAGAATGTTAAGTTGTTCAAGATGAGATTCTCCACAGGCTCCAAATCTGCTAGTGCTGCTGGCACTCTGCTCTTCGTTTCCTTCAAAATCCTACAGAAGGGACCAAGCAACAATTATATTATTGAATGAAGTTATACCAGATTACCAGGCAAAACAAAATCCAAAATTACCAGAAAAATTTGACTACAACACATTAACTTGCTTATTCTATGGTCATTGTTATAAAATTCAACTCTTGAGTCTTGACAACTACTCCCACGATCATGCTTAGGGAGGGAGTATGCACCAAGTTTGAATTTCTTTTCCGTATGCTGGATGTCACTCTTAAGTCTTAACGACAGCAATTAAATAGTAAGAGAGGTATATAGGATTCTTTTGTACTCGAAAAGAAGAATGGCTCCACAACAAGAACAATCATGATACTTTTTAAGTTGATTGTTCCAACTTATAAATGAAAGTAGCAATGATATTAACTGTCCATCAACTCAGTTGATAGTAGTACCCCATGAAAAGAGTAAATAGTAGTTGCCTATTGCCTAATACTTTGCAAAGGTGAAGAACTAGAAATCAACCAATTAAAAAGTCAATTATATGTTTGTCAAACTACATGATACTATACTCTATAATAACACGCAAAGACTAGCGTCTTTTCAATTTGATAATGTAAAACTAGCCTCACATCAAGCAAATGTTTAAGTGTTGTAAACGTGCATCCATACATGATACATTATTGTATACCCCCAATGAAGGCATGTCAAACCACGTTAAAGCTATTGAAATTTGACCTAGGAATTTAAGCATGGCACGATGGAAACAGTTTTAACTAATGCTTTTTCTTCTTGTTTGATATGGCTAACAATAACAAAAGCTTTTGCGTTTAGGAGAGAAACACTTTTAGTTTATGCACCTTTTGGAGTGAAAAGAATTGGGTGGAAAATGTTACCCTAAGGAAAAGGAATGGTAATTGTTACCCTTTTTTTTTTGAGGGGAATGGTAATTGTTACCTTAATTCTCTAACTAAACAAACAATAATAAATGCGGTTATCCGCATCCATATCCAAGCCTTAAAAGATCCATATTAGAGTATTCTTGTCTCTAGGGGAAATGAAAGTAAAATGCCCCATTTCCCGTCTCCAATCGGGTCCCCTCTCTTATCCTAAATGAAGAAGACAAAAAGGGAAACAGATTTACAAGTAATTAATTTCTTGTAGTAATCTTCATAACTAATTTTCCCATTTTCTATCCTTTCTCAGGCCTTAGTCCTCTCTAATACACCAAGTACACACGTGAAACATCCAAGGGTGCTCTACTAAGAGGAGACCAGTTAGCAGGACACACTTCTTAGCCAGCGTCTCTAGGTCTACTGCAATACAAATTCTTATTGAAAAAGGATGAAAGCATGAACACATAGCCTTTTGTTTTGACAAATTATTAATATTATTATTATTATTATTAATATTATTATTATTATTATTATTATTATTATTATTATTATTATTATTATTATTATATCTAAAAATGTGCATTTACCTATCATGTGAGACAAAATTTTAAGTATCCATATGTGCACACAAACATAAAACAAATTCAGCAATATTCAAGATAACACCTCATAAATTCAAGATTGGAGACTACACATGAAATTTGGAAAACCTGCTAATTTTTCAGGAGGCTAAGACTCTCTGTTTTTTTTTTGTTTTTTTTGTAGATTATGTACTCTCCCTTTCTTTAGAAGTTCTTAAAAATTTGATTCATTACACTAATTGAAATGTTACAATTCAAATGACTATTATTTGTTTGGGTTGTTTTTAGAATTTAAAATGACATGGTTTTGTTAAGCATTTGAAATACACAACATTTGCTTGTTAAGCATTTGGGTTGAGAATTGCGCCAAATCCAATTCCAAATTTTTTTACTTTCTAAAAATATAATTTGGCCCAAATCCATCATTTCAAATGGTTCTTGTATCCAAACATAGCATTAATCATTTTCACCATCAGACTTTTCTAATTTTCCATCCTATCATATGGGTCACATTTGCCTACTCTTAAACCAGTGCCAAAAGAAACGAGAAGCAAAATTTATGCTTGAAACAGGATCTAAAAGAAGTCAAACATTGGACAAGATCATACCTCCCAATTCTGGCTGGATTTAATTAACAAAGACAAAGAGCTATCATCATCACATACAGGACTTGTTTGATCTCCGTCTGACCAATCATCGTAATCCACCGAAGAAGGGGCCACAGCATCATGAGATAACATCGTTTCAGACAAACTATATGCATCATTGTTATCAGGGCTTTTTGTCACCGAACCAGGTTTGGTTGACCCAACCTTATCAGTTAATTCCCTGAGCTTTTGCTCCAAAAGAAGACTTATAGAACCACTATCGATCACCTTGAATCCTCGCAGTGGTGAGCTCGTATCAGATTGACCATTAGCACAAGAATCAGCACCAAGATGATGATGATTGCTTCTACAGGTTTCCGTACTAGAAGACAAGGACTGAGATCCAGCTTTTTTTATGGGAGAGGTGAATGTAAAGGAAATCACGTCCATGTCCTTCCTGGAATTGTCTTCAAGTGACAGATCACGTTGTACAGATCTTTCATCACCATTTTCCTGCACTTTCTCACCTGACCGATTATCTTTGGCAGCATTTTGTTTGCCTTTTGAGATATTCTTCATTCTGTTCAGTGAAGGCCTCTTTTCACTAGCCCTATTTAGTGGAGGTCTTCGATCCGCTACACTAATTGTTCCAGCCTTTCTCGGTCTATTTTCAGCATTCACATAAACTTTACTTACAATTTTACTTGGACCAGCACAATTATCCCCGGGAGATATTTTTCTAGGTTGTTGATCAGAAACAGAAGTTTTGGCAGTTGAATGGGTTTTGTGAGAGATGCTATTTTGCTTCTCATTGTTCTGTCTCAGCACACCAGAACTTTTTTTCCTTGGAGTCTTACTTGGACCACTCTTTTGTGCATTAGGCTCCTTTTGTTTCAGCTTCTTACGGTCCTTCTGGTGCTGCCTCCTGCTTTCACCGTCTTTTTTATGCACATTAACTTTATCTTGGGCTGCTGAAGGGACTGACTTACCTTTATTTTTCACTTTTGTTGAACTACTTGTTTGTGAATTCATAATATTCTTAAATAAAGACCTACGACTAGACCTATCAGGTGTAGTTCCTCTCACTTGCTGTACAGGAGAAGCTGCCTTTGGTGTTTTGGAGGACTCGGGTTGCCTGGATGACCTCTGTGCAGCATCAAACTTATCTTTTAGATCATGATACTTAAATGACGATGAAGGGGACCCCAAAGAAGGGATTTTGGTCCTCCCAGATGATTGAGGAGCAGGATCGATAATCCTTGCAGCTGCCTCCATTACATAAGCTGCATCCTTTGTAGGTATAAACCCTGGACTCTTAATTGGAGACAGTAGTTTATGATGAGCAATTGAAATTGGTTTAGCAGATTTTGGTGGCAATACCTCAGTCTGAAACCTCTCAATTGGCCGCCCACGAGCCTTGTTCGTTCTTGAATCGACAGAATTCCACTGGAAACCCTCCACTTTGTTAGGTGCATATCTATAGCCATGGTGACTATTATGATGCTCAACTTCAAACGGAGCGGCACCTCTAGAATAATAAGAACTCCCAACAGCAATAGATTCATACGATGCAATAGAACCTGTCTCACATGAACTTGTCGTAGGCATAGAATCCAATCCCATAAGTCGAGCAACCACCCCCGGTGCTTTTGTTCCATATCCATCATCCCCATTGATAGATGATACACAACTATAGTTACCACTTCCCCGGAAAGAAGAGCAATCGCCATTCTCAGACAGCTCCCTCTATAAGAATATATAGTAATCAGATTTTACACCATTCACAGAGTGATGACATATACACATGGAATGAATATGTTAGCCATTGGTGCAAACATTGATATAACCCTATATAAAAACCAATGTAAGCCATGTCTATATAGCTAAAGGTGTTTATCTTAGTGTTCACCAGTTCATGTCATAAAGCTCAAGGAAAACATAACTTACCAAGAGATACTGAGATATTGCCAAATTATCAACACTTTCCTTCCCTTGGCTAGACCCTTCAGTATCTAAACAGGTAGCATGAAGATATATAAATACTTAAACAGCTCCAAAGACAAGACAACAAGTGTATGTGTAACAAAAACAACTACGCGATTAAACAAGGGTGATGCAATTACCAAATGATTCAGACTTGTTAGAGAATAACTTCTTTCGGGATTTAGCATTCCAATCAAACAAGTATTGAAAGCGTCCCTTCGAACGCTTCCCCTCAGCTGCCATCTTCCAATCACAACACCCTCTGCATAAATCCCAACTTACAGCTTTCTCTGCAATATGTAATGTCAGCTAAGACTTCATTTCACACTGTGAAGAAAGCTCCACATTCTGCAACTGAAAATTTTCATTCCAAACACTCAAAATCTTCCATAATAGTTTACATTGTAAAAGAAAAACTTGGCATAGCAATCATTATCAAAGCTGATAACAGAACCCCCCCCCCCCTCCCCCCCCAAAAAAAAAACCCCCAAAACATTTTTCAATCCACCTCTAAAAAACCCCATTAAATTCCTTCCGCAGCACTAAAATTTGAAACCCTAAATCTAACAGTTCATAAAAGCCGAAAATCACTTCTGAAATAAACCCAAATCACCAGCTACATTGCTCACTCTAATAGATTTACAAAACTCCTAACGATAAAAGAACAGAAAACCAGCTTTAAATCAAGAAAATATACCATGAAAACAAAACTAAAAAAAAAAAACACTTTGATGTAATACATATTGACCCAAAACTCAAAAAGGAAAGATTTGCAAAGAGTTTCCCAGAAATCTTACACAGAACGCTGAAGAAAAAAAACCCCACATTTGCAACAGATCAACAATGCGCTGAAGATTGAAGATTAGGGTTTTGGAAAGTGAGGAGAGAGAGAAAGGAGGAATTGCCGTTTCAGGTAAACGAAGACAGAGGTTTGAATGAGCAATAACTTGTGAGAAGCAGTAATGAACAGTCAAAAGTGGCAAAAATGGCTGGGTGGGTTTTTCGATTGAAGAAGATTAATAATGTAATGTATTGTTATGAGTAGTAATTTTAAACAAAATTTAATTTATATTTAGTTTCCCTCGTAAACAAGAATTTTTTGTATTAATCAATAGAAAAATTTTGAAATTTTTTTGGTTGTATTGTACTCTTTATATCATTGTTTACTTGTTAAAATAATTGATTGGCTGGCATCTTGGCTGGTCCTGGAGGTCATCAAAGGATTAAGACCCCTCTTCCTGACTGCTACCTATCAATGTTAGTTAGGTTGTAAATAATAAATAAACATTTGGAAAAAAAAATTATATCTTGGTCAATCAATTGAATAACATATGAACCACACTTGTGTTGATTTATTAACAATTGTTTGTTTTTATATTTTGAATCAAAGGAGAGGGCATTGTCATTTCAATTATGTTACAAAAATGTGGATAAATGTAGGGTATTGTTTGGTATCCTAGTATTGTTTGCGTTTTGACAATTTTGCTCTTATTTTGTAACTTTTCATCTCTCTCTTGCTAACTTGAAGTTATTGGATATTTGAACTTTTTTGGGCTTACCAGGTGACTACCTCAAGCACCTCGAAAAATGTCAGATCCACTGCGAGCAACGCAGGCATCACTACCTTGGTGGTTGTGTTTGTTTTAGGCATAGTTGCCTAAGTTAGGGGGTGGTTTTTCAAGCACTCCATTCATTTTTAAGACGGTACTAACTTTTGGGGTGTTGCCTGTGGTGGGTTTGATATTTTCCGATACGCTTAATGTGGTCATAGAAGTAAGTCCGATAAAGTTTTAGTGTCTGGTAAAGTTTTGTATCGTGAGTGAGATGGGAAGTTAAAGAGTAAGGAAAATTTGTCAAAATATGAGAAGTAAGACGTGTTAAGCAGTTCACAAAATGTATTTCTTTAGTCCATATTTATCGCAATTTTATAGGGAGGAAATATTAGGTAAATTGGGCCCAATTTTATTTCTTTATTTAGAGTGAAAAGCAACAAAACAAATACGTTGACTTCATTTATGAACTGCTGGGAACCAGTCTGGTTGGAGAAGCTGGACCCATGAATCGAAATAGCTAAGCACTGAACTGGGCGGGCTAAGCTGCGGTGGTGGAGGGTTAATCCACAAACTAAACTGGTTCATGTTGGGACGGGTCAAGGACTGAGCCGATCTAGCGGGGTCTAGCAATGAGTTTGTATAGTAGGTTGGGTTGGGTTGGGTTAAGGGGTTTTGGGTTTATTTAAGTTTTAGGGTTGAATTTTTTCTTAATAAGAAGTTTTTTTAATTGTATTTATATTTTAAATATTTTATAATATAAGAGTTTATCACTACAAGAAACGTGTTCAAGAGGGACGATTAAAATTGCCCTATTTGATACAAAATTTGTCTTCTTAGGTTATAATGACAATTTTAATATTGTCCTCATGTTGCCCTTGTAAACCCGTTGTATTAGGTTTCAAAGCCAATTTTAGATGTTTGGCCTTCTTTGATTCAATTCAAAAAGGGCAAACAAAATTGTTGTAACGACCCGACTTTTTAAGACTGTCGATTTATGAAGGGAAATCGACGAATGGGTCATTACTAAACATAAACATAACAAAAATAACATATTCTAAGTATAATTGATCTTTTATTCAATAAAGGAATAAATACTAGTCTCAAAATCCAAAGGTAAACTCTAAAGTACATATTTAAATATTGTTTAATCCCAACAAGCCGGGATAAATACTTAATAAATAAATAGAAAAACATAAATAGACTCCGGGTTCACTAAGCTAATCTCATCACATCTCACAACCCGATCCATTCGAGCCCACTTATGCGTCTGCATCATCACCTGAAATGGGGGGGTCCACCGTCAGTGGCGAGTAACTAGGCTGTCCCGCTTAAATGAGGGACCGCTAACCACATAATAGCATAGAATCGTTCATGAAAACCATACATAACATATAACATTACGTACAAAAATGCATACAGGATACGTATAAAAGTACGTACAAAAATACATATACCTTTCGTATGGAAATACCTGCAAAATACGGTTAGAGATACGTACAAAATACATATACAAAATACGTACAACATACAGGTTCATATACGTATACACAAATACATGCAACGTACAAATATTTATACAGACGTACAACGGAAGACTTATACATATCATCTTATACCTTTCATTTTATTCTTATCTTACCTTAAACAACTTCATATAATACTTAGACTATCATATCTTAGCTAACTTTATATCTTAGGCATATCATATCATATCATATCTTATCATAACATAACTTCTTATCATAACTTATCATATCTTGTCATATTATCTTAACTTCTTGGCGGACCGGTCTTTATAGCTCGTAGTGAACCTTTGCGTCCAGAACTTTCCTAAAACATGCCGGGGTGAACCTTTGCGTCCCACCCGTAGCCCTCCTTTGCGAGAACTAAGCCTAAGCTATGGCCATAACCCCTAAATAACCTTCCTTTGCGAGAACTACCTAGACGACTACATGTCCTAGAATCAAGAACTGCGCAGATACCGCAGTCTGGCAGTGGCAACGACTTAACCCGATTGATGACCTTTGCGTCATCGCAGGGGCGTCCTATCTTATTAACCTGATTAATGACCTTTGCGTCATCGCAGGGGCGTCCTTAACTTATTATCTTTCTTATACTCGGAAGTACTAGGTGACCGTAATCGAGAATGAAATGTTCGAAGTCCCAGGAAAGAGAGGTGTGACACGTATATTGGCCACCTTAAATACCAAGTCTTTCATAACCTTTTACTCTGTTTCCTTTCCTTCCCTATTAATATCTTATTATACTTCCCTTCTTATTGCAACTTATCCACTTCTTTAATGACTAACAAAATAATAATAATAATAATAATTTACCCTTTTGTTATATTATTCCTTTACTTATAATAATTACAATAATTCCTAAAATACTTTCTAACATTATTATAAGTCAAAAATTAAACAAAGATTGATCAAATCACATAAGGACCACACGGCATTTTAGTAACAACAATAATAATTAAATAAATTCATCAGTCATCATATAATTAATTCAATAAATTATATAAAAATACAATTAGCAACATAATTACTCAAAACATGATAAAATTCCTACTTTTCATATTTTATACCTGTAACGACCCGATTTTTTAACTTGTCGATTTACGAAGGGAAATCGACTTTCGGATCATTAATAACTTAAATAACAATAAATCAACTTAATTGAATGAAAGAATTATCTTTTATTAAGTTAACTACCAATTATCCATATTAATCCAAAAGTCACTATTACATATAAAGTCTGGAAATACTGCCCCAACATGCTGGGATCATAAGATAAACTAAATTAATGTCTCAAACTGTTCTGGGAATACTAAATACTCAAAATAAAATACTAATCTACTCAAGCCCATCCAGCGAAGCCCGCTCTACTCTGCTGCATCGTCACCTGAAACTGAGGGGGGGGTCCACCGTCAGTGGCGAGTAACTAGGCTGTCCCATTTAATCGAGGGACCACCAAACACATAATAGCATAGAAATACACATAAAAACTGTAAAGAAATCTAATACATGCTTTCAATCTAACATACAAAAATACGTATAAAAGTACGTATAACATACGTATAAATGTACGTATAAAATACGTATAAATACACCTGCAGAGATACGGTTAGAATACGTATATCTTACGTTTAATGTACGTACAAACAACCCTGCAAATACGGTTAGAATACGTACAAAAATACACGAACCATCCATGTGCATACATACACATATATACTTACATAAATACACAATCATACACAGCGTAAGTCTTAGAATATACAATACTTATACTTTATATTATACAACTTGAATTAACTCAGAACCTTAGCTTATATTAAACTCATCATTTCTTATTCATTCTTGTCATATTCCTTCTTAACTTATATAACATATCTTATCATCAATAATCATATCTTATCTTATATCATAACATCCATCTTATAATAAGAACATAATATCTTCTTAACTTTACATATGTACTTATTATATCATCTTAACTTAACATATCATCTTTGCGGACTGTCTTCTGCAGCTCGTAGCGAACCTTTGCGTTCGCAACTTTCCTAAAACATGTCGGGGTGAACCTTTGCGTCCCACCCGTAGCCCTCCTTTGCGAGAACTAAGCCTAAGCTATGGCTATAACTCCTAAATAGTCCTCCTTTGCGAGAACTACCTAGACGACTCCATATTCTAGAACCAAGAACTGCGCGGGGGAACCTTTGCGTTCGTCCCATGTGAGCAGTGGCATCGACTAAACCCGATTGATGACCTTTGCGTCATCGCAGGGGCGATCTTAACTTATTAACCCGATTGATGACCTTTGCGTCATCGCAGGGGCGATCTTAACTTATTATCTTTCAATTCTTTATATTATATCTTATACCTTTATCATATCATATCATATATTGGGAAATACTAGGTGACCGTAATAGGAAATGAAATGTTCGGAGTCCCAGGAAAGAGAGGTGCGGCACGTATATTGGCCACCTTAAATACCAAGTCTTTCCTAGCCAGAGACCGAAGCATGACATGTATAGCTATTACTCTGTTTCCTTTCTTATCCCTAGTAACATCTTATTAACTTCTTATTGTAACTTATCCCTACTGGTACTTAATAATAATAATAATAATTATAATTCCTTTAATATATAATAATCATAATAAAATAATGACAGTTCCTAAAATTATACTAATATTATTATAAGTCAAAATAGTTAACCTAAAAATTAGTCAATAATAACCATTTGTTCGACATTTTAGGGGTAGTTGATGATTAAGTAAAATTCATTAATATAATAATCAACCAAGTCAATTATATTAACCGTAATTCGAATAATTAATAATTGTCACCAAAAATTGCACAAAAACATGATAAAAATTTCACCTTTCATAAATTTGACCTACTTGACATATATATAAATATAATTTAGCAAAAGTTCACACTTTAAATCAATTAAACACAATCATCAAACATCAAATAAATCAAATTAAATAATCATGTAAAATAACAACTAACAACAATAATTACCTAAAACATAATAAAAATCCTATTTTTATTTATTCAATCTACTCGAAATTTATATATATTACCCAAAATTCATTCTTTAATTTAATCAAGTACAATAATCATCTATTAATCACATAAACTTATATAAACAATTTAAATTACACTATTTTACGCAATCTGATCTTAAAGGATTAAATTAAGATCAACCATCTAAAGGTCTCGAATAGTCTGGAAATTTTAATGGATGTTAAATATAGGTTAAAGGTTTAACTTGCATAAATTTCGTTTAAAAATAACATCTTTTACTATTTTTAAGTGATTTTATAACTAACCGGTCAGATTAGGCTGAATTCGGTTTCAGAATTTTCTGCCATAGAAAACGATCTTTAAAAATTACGAAAAAATTACACAAGCTTTAAAAAAGTATTAATGACTTCCACCTAAAATTTTGTAGCCATTAGATTTGATTAAGTATATTAATAAATTCGTAAACCGATTCTGAACAGTTTTACCGGTTTGAAAGATTAAATTTTTATAAATAAAAAAAGGACGAATTTTGCCACGAAATAAATCATGATTAATAATAAAACAGTAAAGAAACCTACACGAAAAATTCATCAAGAAATAACAAGATTTGATTAACCAATAAATTCATGCAAGTAATTATACAATATAAATCAATCCATGCATAAAAATTAATTAAAACATTTAAAGATTCATAAGGATCACAAGAACACATCAAGGATGACATGAAAAGCATTTCACATGGTTCGAAATTTTCAGAATTAAACATCTCCTAAATTCTACAAATTTTCATGATACAACCTAATTAACTATGTGAATAGTTTGTACCAAAATTAAACGGAATAGCGAAGTTACCTGGATTCGCTATTAAAATTCCAAGGCAAAAATTCACCAACAATGGTGAATATGGCACGGTTTTTAGAGAGGGAAAAAGGAGAGGAGAAAATGTGTATTTTATTTTAGGGTTTAATTAAATTGGCAATTAGGACCCAAAATAAAACAAGGGGCCCTATTTATAGAAAAATAGAAAAAAAACAAGCAAAACCCTAAAGATGATTTAGGGTTGCCGTGAGGTAGCAAACTAGGGGAAAAACTAGCTAGTTTGTTACAACTAATTTGAATGGGTTTGAATATTTAATTTAATTAAATCAATTATAATAATTAATTTAATTAAATAAAAAAAAAACAATGTTGGCCCATAAACAAAAAGAACCGGCCAAGGTTACTAAAAGAAGAGAATTGGGTCTTTGGCCCAATTTGGAAGAGAAAAGATTGGGCTAAAAATAAAAACAGTCCAATTTACATGGCCTTTGGACTTAGAATAACAATTAAACTACATTAATAACCACGAAATTTTCTGGCCCAAAATTCCGGGTCGTTACAATACCACTCGACACTTTGGAGAAATAATACCAAAATTAACACTTTAAATTAATTAAATACCTTTATCAATAATTAAAATTTTTAACTTAATAATATTAATTAAAAATCATACTTTAAACATTAAAGTTATCAAGAACCAGATCAAAATCAACACTTTATATACATGATATCACACGGCGTTCTAGCATATTAAAATTATCAAGATTAAATCCAAGAATTCAATAATAACATGTTTTAATAATTTAATCACACTATTTTACACAATCTGATTTTAAAGAATTAAATTAAGAACCACCGTTAAAAGGTCTTGAATAATCTGGAAATTTTGAGGGAAGCTAAATATAGGTTCAAGGTTTAACGTGCATAAATTTCGTTCAAAAATAACGTCATTTACTATTTTTAAGGGATTTTATAACTAACAAATCAGATTAGGCTGAAATCAGTTTCAGATTTTTCTGCCATAGCAAACGAACTTTAAAAATTACTAAAATTTAACACAAGCTGTAAAAAACTATTACTGACTTCCACCTAAAATTTCGTATCCATACGAATTGATTAAGTATATTAATAAATTCGTAAACCAAATATGGACAGTTTTACCGGTTTGAAAGATTAAATTATTATAAGCAATAAAAGGACAAATTTTGCCACGAAATAAATCATGATTCATAATGAAACAGTAAAGAAACTCCCACGAAAAATTCATCAAGAAATAACAAGATTTGATTAAGAAATAAATTCATACAAATAATTATTCAACAATTAAAGATTTCAAGAGACTACATAAAATGATCAAGAAAATTTCATAATAATTCATCACATGGTTCGAAATTCTTAAACTTAACATGATACTAATTTTTTAATTTCCTAACCGTTTTCATGATTTAATCCTAATTAACTATGTGGGAAACTTGTACCAAATTTAAAAGAGATAGACTAGTTACCTCAAATCGCTAAAATTTCCAAGAAAATCACCCCCTCTTTGGAATAATTTCACACGGCCAACAAGAACCAAAATATTAAGGTTTTTGGAGAATTTTGAAGTGGGGCCAAAAAATGAATCATGAAATGGTTTAAATAGACAATTAAATAAAATAAATAAAATAAAATAAAATTAAAAAAAACAAACTAACAACCTAAGGGGGGTTGCCGTGAGAATTGAGAGAAATAAGGGGAGAGGAGAACAAAACAACCCTAACAACAAGTAAGGGCTGCCGTGAAAAGGAAGAGGAAGTAGGGGAGTTGGACCTAGCATTTAGGGATAATTAGACTAGGTTTTAGAATAATTAGTTAATTTAATTAATCAATTAATTGAATAATCTAGTTAATTAAATTAAACCCAAAAAGAAATAAACATTGGCCCAAAAGAGAAGGGGGCCGGCCAAGTCACAAGGGAAAAGGAGAAATTGGGTCATTGGCCCAATTTGAGATAAGGAGAGAAATAAAACAGTCCAAATAAATGGGCCTTTTGGACTTAGAATAAATAAAATAACATTAATAACCGCAAAATTTTTTGGCCCTAAATTTCGGAGTATTACAATTGTCTTCATTGATTATCAACAAAGGCAATACATTTTGCTTTCCTCGATTTAAATATTTTATTTATTGTCAAATAGGGCAAAGTTTCAAAAGTCGAAGGGGCCGGGGCAAAATAATCATATTGTCTTCATTGTTAATATCAATGAGTGCAAAAATAATTGCCCTGGTAGGCATCATTAAGTAAAACAATACTCATATTGCCCTCTTTAATCATGATAAGTTGCCCTCGTTTTGTGAGTTTTTTGTAGTGTATGTAAATTTGATCGCTCAAAAATAATAAATCGACAAAAAAATAAAGTTGTACTTTGTATTTAATTTATATTATAACTTATAATTGAAGTTTACAAGTTACAAAACATGAAATAAATGATAAATTTTTAATACAACATCAAATTTATATGCATAACATTTATTTAAAATAAAAGCTAATTTAAAATTGTACAATATAAAAGAAAATTCAAATTACATAACTTAATTAGTTAATTGCATTACATTTGTAAATAAAAAAATGTACGCCATGCATGAAAGAAAATCCAAATTACATTAATTAAATTACATAACATTTAAGAAAAATTACAGCTAAATAATATTACATTCGTAAAATATACACTATGGATCAAAGGGCTAGGTCAACAAACTGTGCTGAGCTAACCGAATTAAGTGAACGGATTGCCTTCAGAGCACCAACCTACAACCCACCCATCAAGAAGGTGGGTCAAATTCAAGTTGGGCACAGACTGATCAAGTTAGACCCATCAAGGCTCCTAGCTAAGCCGAATCTGGGCCAGGTTGGGCCAATCCTGCCTATCAGCCACCCTAGTTGGAAATGAGGAACCCCTTACTTGTCTTGGTGGTGGAGCAAGGGATCCTCAAGGCCAGTCGAGGGTGATGGACAAATTTGATTCTTGTCCATCCTTTCATTTGATTTTCCTAATACAGGAAGTTAGTAACCTTGGATTGATCGATCTATATATCTTTTCGTCCCCCACCCCAAAAATATCCAGCATTGCACGCAAGTATGAAATTGGATTTTATCAAGAGCAAAAGGAGCATAAAAATTTTAGCACTCCGATCCATGCCTTTCTTTTTGTTGTTAGTCTTGAAATTGCTTGAATCTTGAATCAATTTAAACTCAAAAAATATTTATAAATTATTCTTAATCCATAAGAAAAATAAAGTCACGTGGAATTTGTTTGATTTTTTTTCCCAATAAGTACTTTATGAGTATCAAATTTTTATTAATAGATAATTAGAAATGTTAATGGTCAATGACAGCACATACATTGATTGTACATATTTATCAAAAGCTAGAACAACAAAATAAGTGGAAGAGTATGGAAATATTAACAATCCAAGAGAAACGAAAAGAGATGAGAAAAGTTGAAGGATGCACTCAAATTTTATTTTCGTGCAGAAAATGGAATTGAGTTGGTTCTGGATCACCTTAATTTTTGTTATACGTAGAAAAATAAATTAAGTTTAAATAACAAATCATGATAAGTACTAACATGAGGATTGGACACCTTCCCCAGCAACGGAAAAAAGGTTCAAACATAGGACCAGTGTAGGGGATCCACTTGTGTACCTTACCGTTTAAAATAAACATATATCTAAAATAGAGAGCCATTGTTCATAATAATACACTATGATGGTCTCTGGAGATAACATAGGATGGCATTCATGTTTTGAATGATAGCATTTCATATTTTCATGCTTTGATCTGAGAAATCCTGAATTATGCCCAGCACAGCATGCATTGAGAACTTGGGCATCAGTAAAGAGTAGTCAATTGAGTAGGTCTTTTGTACAAGCACTTTTACTGTGACTAAGTATTCATTAATGATTTTTTTTAAAAAAAAATATATATTCCATTCGTCCACAAATAAATGCTCCATTTTAACTAAAATTGTGAGAGTTTTTTGGTCAAAATGGAGCACTTATTTGTAGATAGAGGGAGTATAAAACAATAATAATCTATAAAATAATGTCAGTGAAACTATAATAAGATGACTATATAAAAAAACTAAAAACTCAAAGTTATACACCGAAAATGAGGGGAGTTGATATCCGCACTTCACAAAATTGATATCCGCACTCCATGTCTTTAATATAAACGTGTGTTTATATTGCTTTTATGTGAAAAATGAGGAGTGCAGATATCAATTTGTGTGGTGCAGATATCAGTTTCCCAAAATGAGGATTTGAGTATTTGACATTCCATATTAAAAAAAAAAAAAACTAAAAACACAAATTAAAGATCAGAGCATTTGACCTTCCATGTAATGAATTGTGATTTAGCTAACCTTAAAACCTTTTAAGGTTAATATAATTGCTGCAAATGCTTTACCAAAAATCTTTAATTAAAGATTAATATATATGTCACTAACCTTTTCCATGTAATGATTTGTGTAATATATGTAATGAATTGTGTTAGTAATATAATTGCTCTTTTAATTAATATATGTAATATAAGATTAATATAATTTTTGGTAATATATGTTTGCAGCAATACATGTAATGAATTGTGTTAATCTTTAATCCATGTAATGCAAACATATATTAACCTTTACAAATTAAAGATCAGAGCATTTGCAGCAATTATTTAAAATTGACTTATTGACAATCTTCAGGAGTTGCTTTACCAAAAATCATAGTGACATATGCAAAAGTTAGAAAGTAGATTTTTCAACCTTAATTAATTTTCATGGAGTTACACCTATGCTTTTTTTTCTTTTTTTTTTTTAATTTATAACTAGCATGTTGAAATTTTCTAGCTAACAATTCTGCACATAGAATAAAAAAGGAAAATAAAGACTAAAGAGTCTCTGTCTTATTCCTCCCGAAGGAAAAAAATTAATGAGAATGATGATATCCATTTACTAGAATTGAATAAGAAATTGTTGTTATGCATTCCTTTATCCCATATTCCCATTAATTCATTTATCATGAAATCCTAATTTCTTTAATGTAGATAATATATTTCATTCTAGTATATCATAAATTTTTTCCATTTCTAATTTAAATGTTTAATCGTTATACATCATCCCTTCCCTATTTTCTTTTTAAAGGCATGGAAATTTTCATGGGTTAATAGTATATTATCTGGCATTAATCTATCTGGAGTTAATCATATATCTAAACCCTAAACTGTTAAATTCTACCTCAAAGAGAATAGCTCTATCAATCCTATTTTTTTACCTCAAATTATCGATAGCTTGAAGAGAATAACAGATAAACATTTAATTTGAGGTGCTATATATCAAATTATCAAGAGAAAATTTTATTAACCCTATAGGTAGATAACCCACTAATAATAGAGAAATATAGTTAAATTTGTTGAGTTGAATTTCAATTTGCATTGATGCCTATCTTTAGTGGGTTGATTATCCAGTGGATAAATGTTGCATTGTTCTAATTATCAATAGCTCTAACTGCCTTTAGTTCTAGATTGGATGATTCATCATTGTCATTATTTGATTGTTAAGGAATTTGGTGATCCAGTTGGTGATTGGAATAAAGATGTAAACAATTGAAATTTTTTATGCGAATAATCCCAACTTTCATAAGTCTGCTCATTTTGATCTGTAATTTTGATTGACTAGGTATAATCACAAATATCATCATATTTGCTCATTTTAGTCCCAATGTAATTAATGACCTGCTGTATCAGGTTGATGTAGGTAATCTTGGTAAAATAGGTTAACCAGGCACGTTTTTTAGTTAATTACTCCCTCTGTCCCAAATTACTTGCTACAATTTCCTTATTTGGATGTCCCAAAATACTTGCTACAGTTCCTTTTATAGTCTATGGGTCCCACACATATTTTACATTTTTACCCTCTTTTTTGTCATTTTAATTGGTTTGCATAAAAATTTGTTCCAAAACGAAATGTAGCAAGTAAAATGGGACGGAGGGAGTATTATTTAGTTTAATTAATCTAATTCATATGATTAATATAAAATGGAAACATTGACCAAAAATTGCAAAATTGACCAGAGCAAAACGCTAAACCGCCGACAAAGCAGCCTGCCGGCGTTTCCTCCTCCCTACTGCCGTCGTTTCTTACTCCCTGTTTTTTTCCTTGTGGTTGGTTTTCTTTCCGAGTACCGCTGCCTTTATTCTTTCTCCCCCGCTCCACCGTCGCTGCTGTCTCTGCTCCACTACATCGTGGCTCCGCCGCTGCTTTACTTAATTTTACTATCTTTGCCTTTGCCTTTTGTAATTTTAGTTTAATAGAATTGGAAAAAAGGAGAAAGTGCGAGAGAAAGAGTGTTGTGGTGTTGTATCGAAGGCGGCGGAGTCACGGAGCAACGTCAGTGACAAGGGCAGGCGGCAGAAGGAGAGCAAAGTGATGAAGAGAAAGAAAGGAAGGCAAAGGAAATTAGGGGATAAATAAATCTGAATTGAGAAAATGAAGGGGTAAGGAAGTTATCAACCTTCCAAGCAGGTAATCGATCATTGATTGAGACTAAAATGAGCAGATACAGTGATACTTGAGATTATACCTAGTTAATCAAAATATGGACCAAAGACAATTTGTAATTGATATGAACAATAATGTATTGCAATGTAAAATAAAATAAGAACACAACTTTTCCAGTAGCTTACACTCTCACTTCAACTACAGTACAAACTATTTTACAGATACAAATGATGTCTCGAGGAATATCAGGTTTTTAAAATTGAGATACAATTTTGTATCTCAAAGTGGCATTTTAGTGTAATTTATCTCAACTTTAGGGGCAGGATCCAAGCACCAACTCAATAGAGGGTGTTTTGGTAATATATTTTCAACAAAATTACAAAAATGCCATTTGATATGTTTTGAGATACATTGCTTTTTAGAAACTGGGAATTTCCCTAATGTCTCTCATAAAAAATCTTCATGATTAGTCCTTTAATACAGTACATAGCTATACATATAGATAACTTCAACCTGAGAATCTAGAAAATTCTACTAACTCCTATAGATCTATTATCCAAACTATTATAAAATAACTAAAATATACCTGCACTAAATGTGACTTCATTACAAATTGTCAAGCAGCTGATCAAAGAATAACCACAAAGATTACATGACATTTTTGCTTGTGTTATTATTAGCAAAACTGCTGGTGTAACATCATCTCATAGGTCTTTTTAAGGTTCAGGTATCACATTCATAGTTGATTTTGGGTTCAATAGTCCATTCTAATACACTATTAATTCTACCATATGGACAAACACTCGAATACTTCAAGCTTCCAGGGATGAAGCCAGGTGAGTAGGTGACATAATGGCCATTCGAGCTTAAAACGTGTCTCACAACCCCATCACAAATAACAGATGAAGCCCATTGTATGCCACACAAAATTGTGGAATAGGCTGTTTTTTTTTTAATGAATCACATTTGCATTTTGGTCAAATAGGGTAGGCTTGTCATTACTTTCATGCAGGTTTATTGACACAGTTATCACAAGGATTAGGGCTTTGCTTACATGCATTTGGGTCAAAAGATTCTCCAAAATGCTCGAGCAATGTTTTTCTCCTGCATTTGTCCTGAAAAAGGTTTACATGCATAAGAGGATATTACCTACCAATTGTTCTTCCAAGTATTGTGAAGGACATAGAAAAGGGATGCACTTGGCCAAATGGGAACTTAAAAAAGGGATGAAGCACAAACCTTTAGTTCACAATACTCGCGCATTTTCTGAGCCTGAGCCATTGCCTTCTTGAAGTTGTCTTTATTAAAACCCTGTCCATTTCGCAACATACAAACCACTCGACTGAAATCTTTTTTCTGATACAAGACAATGCACTCTGCAGGATGGTTATCTCTACCTGCCCTTCCAGACTCCTGGTAGTAGCTTTCAATAGATTTCGACAACGTATTATGGATAACAAAACGCTAGACAAGAACAAAAAGAACCCATTAGAGGTACCTCAAAGAAGACCAAGTGAAAACATCTTCCTTCCACGAATAACAAAAGAAATGGCAATTGTGTAGAGTATAGACAGCATTCAATGCATTAACAACCTTGAATACTGCACTGAAAGTAAAAATAATTGCAGGAGGAATCACTCGCCCAAGATTGAAAACCTCTAAATTTCATAATGCAACAATAACTAAAAGGGTTTCATAAGAAATTAGATTTGCAAAGAAAAAGAAGAAACGGTCAGGCTTACCACGTCAGCTTTATCTATGCCCATCCCGAAGGCAATTGTAGCACATACAACCTCTACTTCTCCTGTATGCCACTTCTTTTGAACGGAAACTCTTTGTCGAGCAGCTAAACCAGCATGGTAATAAACTGATTTGATCTTGCATTTTTCATTTAAAAACTTTGAAACTTCCACGCATTCATTTTTGGAAAGGCAATAAACTATTCCACATGAATTTTTGAACTCATCCTTTAGTAGTTTACCAAGCTGCTTCAGTGGTTCCTTGGTCTTGGTAATCACTTTGTACTTCAGATTAGGTCTGTCAAAGCTTGTCTCAAACACCAAAGCATGAGGTATTCTTAATGCATTTAAGATGTCCTGCAGAAAATCCCTTAAGATTAGGACTATACAGCAACACATACCAAAGTTTTTAAGTTGATATAATTAGTTATACCTTGCGTACACAATGAGTTGCTGTAGCAGTCAATGCCATCACAGGGACAGTTGAAAAATTCTGCTTAAGACTTCCTAATCTACGATAATCTGGCCGGAAATCATGGCCCCATTGGCTAAACACAAGTAAGACTAAGTGAACAAGAGAAGGAAAAGATTGCATTAATAGTATGACAAACGGTTTAAAAGTCTGCCCTGTCAACTAATTATATGTACATGAAACAAAAACAAGGGATGAACTAGTCCACTTTTTTTCCCGTGAAACAATTTTACCACTAGCCCTACTGTCTAGCTCGACTACAATGGTGATGGTGACTCGCTTCTCTAATGGAAATATTATTCAAATATGGAGTTCATGTTAATTCAAGAAAAAGGGTTAAAAGCTATAATTTGGGTCAAGGAAAGAGGTTTCTCTTTCTATATGTTCAGTAGTTGACATTTGACAGTGAAGGTTGAATCATAATATTAATATGCGATAGTTTTCCAACCATTATTTCATAGCATCTGGTGTGTTGACTAAAAAAACCTGAGCTTCTTAGAAACAACCCTTAATACAGTGCAAAATATTTCCTCTTTGCACTAGGACACACGACAAAGATAGCTTAAGCCTTCATGTAGGCCATGTGATTCACCACCCAACTGGTTTGAGTTCAGTCAAAAGTTACACACTTACACCTGTTGGGGATCTTCAGCTATTAATTTCATGACCATGTGTTAAATTTTAGCAGATTTAATTTTTACAAAATGCATTTTCAATTAAAGGCATACCTTACACAGTGTGCTTCATCAACAACAAAGCCTGCCAGCTGTCCCTGTGAATGAGAACTGCATTATGGTCTCTTATTCAAAATATCTAATGCTGCAATAACAAAAATATGTCGGGGACTGAGCACACAGGGTCAGAAACACAGCAACAAACTCACCTTTTGATGCATGTATCTCAAAGCATCCAAAAATGACGCATTTGCAGAAATTCTTTCTGGAGTTACATACAAAAGCTTGCATGAGGGTTTATCACTCCTATCAGGAACAAAAGGGAGGGAATTTCTTTAATTACAGATTGTGAGTGCTTACATTCATGCTTAAACTATTAAAAATAAAGCACTAGTCTATGTAATATCTTACATATCAAAAGATAAATGTTGGAAAAGCCTGATTTCCTAATATGATCATGGAAATAATTGTTACCTAAGCTCTTGAATAATTGCTGCAGCTTGTAAAGGACTTTGCTGAGAATTCAAAAAAGTTGCAGGCACCCCATACTTTAGATTCAGCGTGATTATTTGATCCTGAATAAGAGAAAGCAGAGGCGATATAACAATGGTCACACCTGGCTGTAGAGTCGCAGGAAGCTGTAAGAACGTATAAAACCGTTAGATCAAAACATAGAATTGATATTAATAGTTCATAGCTTCATACAAGCATAATCTAATCAGTTGTAATTCACAGTTAAAAATGTGTCCCTAGTAATGTATCAACAAATGTGCACCCATCAGGTAAGTACTGGTCAAACTTTAAAATATTCCACTAATTTGAATTTGATCGCTTCCCATTAAGACTTTTAAAACAGTTCTCAAAAATCTTGGGAAAACTTTACTACAAAAAACTCTTTAATTTTGCCGAACTAACACACAAATGGCTGTAAGAAACGTTCATTATTTTTTGGTAGAAGAAAAGGTACACACAAAAACCAGAAGTATTTTGCCAGGTACTTTTACAAGCCTGGGTTTCTACAGTGTCAAGCCAACCTAGATGAACTTATGTCAATTTATATTAATCAAAATATTAAAACCATAGACACCAACAGGATAAATTATTACAAGACAATCACCTGGTAACACAGACTTTTACCACCTCCTGTTGGCATGAGAACAAAACAGTCTTGTTTTTGGACAAATGCTTTACATGCCTCGTGTTGCAAAGGTCGAAACAACCTATTGCCAAATATGACGACATTAGCTAATTCAAAATCATCCAAAGCCTGCAATTCTTCATAACTTAAAGTTCCCTCATTTCCATTTGATTGTTGACAGCTTTCTTTTGCAGAAATAATAGATGAATCCCTGGTCCTTTTCCGGAGGAAAGGTGAAATTGAATCACGAGTGACACTGCTGCTGCACTCCTATATATCACTGGATATTCTTAGAAAGGAGCAGATTTTCAAGGTTTCAATAACAATAAAAAGCACAAATCAGGAGATCAGACTTTTTAAATTTTCAACCTTTGAGCTCAACACTATAAGTGAGCAAGAAGCAAAAAGAAACTATCTTATGGCTTCATTTGACAGACAAGCTTGTGGAAGCTAACTGAATAGACTGCTGGACATACTTTAAATCAACAGAAAGCTCTCAAGCATTATCTGACAGCTTTTCAACTAGCATCTCATTATTATACATTCCATTACTAATCATTTCCAGAAAAGCATTAAGTTAGCTAAACTGTATGCTTAATAAAGCCAAAGCAAAGGAGGACAACAATGTGGATCCAGAGAATAGCCAGATACTTCTAATAATTCCAAATTTCAGAAAATATCTTACCCCAGATTTTGAAGAGGTCCAACAGCTGCTGTTCTGTTTAGGATTGGAATGTGGTGTGGACCTAGAAATATTATTTTCAAAAGTTTCCAACTTTGACTCCTCATCTTCACTAGAAGAATCTATCGTAAGGATATTCTGATGTGGCTTAGTTTGGAGAGTATCTTCTCTGATGTGAAAGCTACTTCCAGGATCCTCCTCGCCTTCACCCCAAACTTCATGAACAGGAGTTTCTTTTCCCAACATGCTGCTCAGAGCACCACATGTTTCAGATTCCATAGCCTGTACATCATCCCATTCTTCGCTGTCTTGCATAGACTCGGCCAGCATTGCAAGAAAGTCATCACCACAGTGCTCCACAGTGATAAAATCTTGTCCCTCTTCACCTTTAACAATTTCATTAAAGCCCATCAGCTAACCAAAAGTTCAGAAGGGCATGCTCCCCTTCTTATGAGTTCAGCTTGAGAAAAAGTTTCTTCTTTTCAGATGAGTCTATGGGGCAATTACCGTCATGCAGCCCCAATTGTATGGTACACAATATTACTATAACTAGAAACATACAATATCTAAAAGTAAAAAGAGTTTAGTTCCTCCCTCCTAACACATTGATTGGTATCAAAATTGTGAACTTACATCCAATTCCATTTGCAAAAAAAAAAAAAAAAAAGACATCTCATAAGCACAAAAAAAACAATATTATAAAGGTAATTCTCACAAAAGTTGAAAATAATACGAAGTAGCTAATTAGCTTTACCAGCACTCCAATTTATACAATCCAGAGATATCAAATAAGATATGAACAGTTTTCTTAAGGACACAAAAGACAGGGACTTAGCATGGTTTACAACTTGAACTCCAACATTACAAGTACACTTTTCTAGAGACATGTTGTTGCCCAATATTATGGCAGTGTACACAACCAATATTGGAGCCGAACTTCTCTCATCGTCAATTAATTTTGGGATGGAAGCTCACTTGGGCTTATAAGGTGGTCCAAACTCGCACAACAAAGAAACAACATATTGGGCGCAAAGGGAGTATTCAGCTATTCACAACTCTCTCTGTAAGATTGTTTATCTCTATAAGATTCTTTAATCCCATCTATGGTTATATGGCCCTAATACTTTATCCTAAAATCAACTACAAATGTTCCCACCATTATTGTGTCGTATCAATCCCACTCAACCAAATATGAAGTAGTCATATGACAATTTTTGGGGATGGAGTACAATTCAGGAGAAAACACTCACTTCACCAATCAAAATTCGTTTTTTTTTGGGGTTAAAAATCACTCCATTAATCCTTTGCCTCTACTACGTGCATTTCCCAAATTTATTCAACCATTTTCTGGTTACATAGACGAACAAGCAAACAGGAAAACACAGATTATAAATGTAAAATGACTAGCCACTGGCAAGCATCGAAAGTAAACAATGGAATAGTTAGGGTTTCCAAAGAAAAGCGAGAGAAAGAAAGTGTACCATAGAGATGAAGAAGACGATCCAAACATTTGTGAGCAGAGTGTTCGTCAAAGCCAAATTCCATGGCTAAACTCACTAAACGAATTTTCTCTGTCTCTGGATCAGTGCCCTCCATTTTTGCCGTCTTCGAAGTTCAAACTGTGCTGCTCGCTTTACCTCAGTGACTCAAAATTGAGAATGTTAATTGAATGAATATGAAATTCTCCCGCCAATTTCCGTTCTCCCGAGTCCCCGGGCTATTTATTTAGGAACTAGGTTTTGGCCCGACGTTGCTTAGGTGGTTGCTTATTTTCTTAATTGTCATTAGTACAATTTATTTAAATTGTGTTTGTTTAGATTGTTTAATGTTTAATTATGATTCTTATTGAATTGTAATTTACTATGAATTTTCATAGTATATGTTTCTTTTTGTAAATTGAACTTAAGCTTTTTTTGAAGAAAAAAAAAATCAATACATTGATAAAAGAGTCATACGATATCTACAAAAGAGTATTGAAAAAAGGATCATTTTTTTTACGATGGTTTATAAGTTGAGTGAGGGAGAGTTGGGATGATAAAGTGGTGATGTGTCAAAAGTAGAGAGAGGTGCTTTGGATGATAGAGTGATCAGGGGCGGAGCCAAGGGGGGCTGGCGGGGGCCGCGGCCTCCCCCTTGGCCCAAAATTATTAGTATATTTACATTTTAAGTTAACCTAAACATTAAAAATATAGTAGCTCAATTGGTTTGATTGCTTGTTTACAATCCCTTAGACTAGGGTTTGATACTTACTAGCAACATTTTTTCCTTTTTTCTTATGCTTCATTTTTACCCCTTCACATCATTTTTTACCTAAATTTTTGTTGTTATTGATCAAATTTTGAGCATTTCTTTTTTTTCGAATTCATTTTATTTTAATTGTTATTAATTATTACTACTAAGTACTACTACAAACAAACATAAAAAGCTATGTGATTTACAAGAAGATAATAATATTATTATTATTACTCCTTCCGTTCCATTTTAGTTGCTACATTGTATATTTTTTTGATGGACTACATTGTATATTGGAACAAAGCTTTATGCAACTCAATTTTCATGTGGGTCCACCATTGTTAAAGGTAATTACTAACTAGGAAAAAAAAAGATGACTTAAAGAGGATAAACAATTAAACATGACAAAAAAAGAAGGTAAAAATGACAAAATTAAAAAGGGTAAAAATGTAAAATATGTGTGGGGCTCATAGACTATAAAAGGAAATGTAACAAGTATTTTGGGACATCTAAATAAGAAAATTGTAGCAAGTAATTTGGGACAAAGGGAGTAATTTTTATTGCTCTTATCTTTATTATCATTATGATTATTGCCATTATATATCATCATCGTTATATTATTATTATTATTATTATTACTACTTCCTCTGTAAATGAATTCATGCAATAAAAGATTTTTCACGTATATGGAGGCAAAACTTTGAAGATTAATATCACTAATTATGCATTTTAAAAAATTATAATCACTAAATAATAAAAAAAAACTATAAGTTGTGACGAATTCAACAAAATTTAACATGACTATATTTTAATTTCAGACGAAGAGATCGTACCCTTAATTAGAAAGAATTAAAGGTTAATTAAACAATAAAACTGATTTTTTTTAAAATTTTGGCGAGTACATACAACTTAGAAAACGCTAAATCGGTACAATCTACAAAAACCTATAGTGGTTTTTATGTTATCCAAAAACATATTCCTACATTCTTAGTTATTCGCAACATTGATAAGTTTCACATTTGCTGATGCACAATTTAAAATATTAATATCTTTAATTTTGATTTTGTAAAAAATAGAAAAATAAGATTTTAATAAACTCATTGATATATACAATCTAACAAGATCCTACATAATTATATTTTTTTCAAACATAAAACACATAATAAAAGAAAATTATAAATAGTGTAAAAGGCCTAATATTACGAGTAAATAAAAACCGAGAAAGTATATACTTCGTAATATTATTTAGCCCCTATTAACGTTAGTATGAGGTGACTATAAATATTTTAGGATAAACTTTATAACACTCGTTAATTTTCATGTTTTAATGCAATATATGTACTGTTAACATTCTAAAAATTACAAATTATAAGAGATATCTTCATTAATAGCCAATTTATGAAAATAATTCATGTTGTGGTCCAATAAAAACAATGTTAAATTCAAAGTTTTAATGGTATATATGTAATGACCCAGATTTTATTGGTATTTTTGCCGATAATTATGTGTATTTATGTGTGTTTATGTGTTAGTTCAAATTTATTTTTGAACTATTTATTTTATTTTATATGAATAATTTCGATTTAATCGAAATGTTTATTTCTTAGTTTTTATTATTTATGTTAATTATTATTTAGTTAATTGGAATTTTTATTATTTAATTTTTCTAATTAATTATTTAATATTTCGGGCTAAATCGATTTAGGCATGATTAATCATGCGGTTTTTGCAAATTAGCCCCAATTGATCACGAGAGCCCAATTTAGGCCCAAGTAACCCCCATGGCCGGTTTTCCCAAGCATGGAAAGCCTTGCCACTTGCTTTGCTTTCACACTTAACCAACTTCTATAAATAGAAGGGGTTAGTGAGCCTTAAGATCATTTTTGCTCATTTGCCATCTAATACTCTTGCCATCAAATTCAAAGCACCAAAAACTCCCTCCCTTGCCCAATTCCACACGCCATTTTGATCAATTGATACCCATCAATTGTTCATCATTTTTCCTAGCCCAAAACTTAAAGATTCAAAGTTCATTGATCTTTAGGTGACCAAACTCAAGCCTAAACACATTTATTTCAAACAAGATTCATTGTTTCGGGTTGATTTGGGTTGAGGTTCGTGTGTACCGTGTGGGTCACGTGAAGCCGTGAGGTGGTTGCTCGTGTGGTGGCTTGCGTGGAAGGCCGTGCGTGAAGGCTGGCAGCCGTGTGGATCGTGGTGGCAGCCGCGCAGCAGGACAGTGCAGCCGTGGTGCTCGTGCAGGTGGTGCCGTGGTCGTGCAAGGCCGTGTGTGATCATCGTGTGTGCAGGCCGTGTGCAACGTAGGAGGCCGTGTGGTTGTGCGATTTTCCGGGCTGCAATCTTGTGTTGTTTTAGTGTGTAATCTTCCATAAGGTAACATACTAACTCAACTTAATTGGAATACATTGTTTATAGTATAGATTAAATGCATGTTTGGGATGTTTGTTGATGTTTATTCATGATTTTATGTATGATTATACAATCTGATTTTTATGTGCTTACATGATGTTTTAGTGATGATTTTCATGATTTTATGATTAGTTATACATTGTTGTATGATCATGATTTATGTATCAAAGTTTGATGAATTTTGGTTAAGTTTATGTTGATTTTTCGTGTGATATGCGTGTAGTTTGTATGATTGGATGAGTTCTTGATTGAAGATCTTGAATCTTGATTGAGTTCTTGATTGAAGATCTTGAATCTTGAATGAGTTCTTTATGAGTTCTTTATGAGTTCTTTGAGTTCTTTATGAGTTCTTGATGAGTCTTTAGGAGTTCTTGATTGAATCTTGAAAGTTAAAGAAAACGGTTTAAAGAATAAAGAAAGTTAAAGAAAGTGTCTAATATGGTTAAAGAATGATTAAAGATTGATGAATAATGATTGGTTAGACTCAAGAATAAGGCTAGAGGCAGTTCTTGAGAATAACTTCGATGTTTTAGCTAGATTAATTTCGAGAACCAAGGCTTTAGGCAGTTCTTGAACTTAGTTTAGTTAAGTTGGGGTAATAAAGAATAATATGATTAAAATGAGTAAATGAATTAATTAATTACTTAGCTTGATTTCATTTTTAGACGCCTGATACTTAGAGTAAGATTCTTGGTTTTCGGGTTAAGACGTTGCCCCTATTCCATCCGCGGTATTGGGATAGTTGGAGTCATACTATGTGATCTTTGTGAATTCCAGTAAGATTGGTTTCACGGGACATGGATTTCCAGTAAGATTGGTTTCATGGGGTTTGAGAGTAAGATTCTCAAATCCGAACATAGTAGAAAGTTCGAGCGCGTAAGATGCGTTCGTACGAGCACAGTCCGGTCTAGAATATGAATGATTGCGCCAAAGATAGTTGATTAGGTTGGTTTGAGTCGAGTTCACGTTTCGGGTTGTTCTCGTACTTTGTTCAATGATGTTGTTTGTTTGATTTATGCTATGTACATGTGTGTTCCCGTTAGGGTGAGTCAGTTATGTTACTCGCCACTGATGGTGGACCGTTGTTGTATTCTTTCAGGTACTTCAGATGATGATGTTCTTGCCTAGTTTTGGGTTGGGCGAGCGACGTTCTTTCTTTTGTTTCCTGTTGTATTTACTGTTTTTCTTGGCACTAGTTAGCGATAGTATTGTATAGATGTTATGACTTTACTTTTGGACTTCTATATGTGAAGTTTAAGACTCTGACATGTAGTTGGAGTTAACTTGTGTTTTTAGTAGTTTTAATTTGACTTTTGGATTTAGACTGTACAAACTTGTGGGTATTTATACGTTTGTGGTTTATTAATAATATTTCGAGGAATTAGTTTTAATTTCTTAGGTTTTGAGTTGTAGTTTCTAACAACTCGACTCGTCGGTTTCTTCCGCGCCGGTTTAAGCGAGTCGGGTCGTTGCAGTTGGTATCAGAGCCGAATAGGTTTTAAGCGAAGTTTATAGGATTTGAGTTAAACCCGGGAGTTGAGAGCTTTACTATTCCCGAGTGATCAACCAAATTTTAGTTAAGTAAAGGGAGAAGAGTTGGGTAGAAAGACCGGCATAAGATCTTTTCTATTTCTTTCTTCCTTTATTTTGTTTACTTGACTGTGGTGGAGTGTTTGACTAACATTTTATCGTTGTTATGTCTTTTGTTGTGATGCGTTGCAGCATGTCTACACCTCGCCGGTTGATTACTGGACGACAGAGGTTGCGGGCACTCGAGGAGGCGATCCTTACGTTGGCGCACCATAGTCGTCAACCGCCGAATATGCAGTCGACGTTCGATCGTATCGCACGTCATCGACCTCCGACTTACGACGGGGTTGCCAACCCTACTACTTTGGAGAGCTGGATCCGCGAGATGGGGAAGCTCTTCGACGCGACGTTTTGTCCCGATCACGAGAGGGTGCAGATCGCCGCATATTACTTACGTGGAGAGGCTGATAACTGGTGGTCGTTAGCTAAGGACGCGTACCAGCCGTTGCATGCGATGTCTTGGACCGACTTTATCGATAAGGTCCAGGAGCGTTTCTACCCCGACGAGTTGCGGTGGCAGAAACAGGAGGAGTTCCTTACTCTCTCACAGGGTAAGATGTCTATCCAGGCGTACACCGATCGATTTACAGAGCTGTCGAGGTTCGCTACGTCTGTAGTCCCATCGGAGAAGGATCGGGTCAAGCGCTACATCAAAAAGCTAGATCCGAGGATCCGAGTTCACGTGATCAGCAGTGGAGCGACTACGTTCCAGCAGGCTTACGAGGTAGCACTCGAGATACAGGCATCGGTTACCGAGGAAGATTCGAGCAAGAAGAGAGCTCCGGTTCCGACGACTACAACTTCGTTTAAGAAGCCCCGGTTTGGCACATCTAGCAGTACCCCTTCGACCCCGAGTTCGCGTAAGGGTAGTGATGGCTCGAAGTGTAGAGGTTGCGGCCGAGACTTTCATCTAGGGAAGAAGTGTGACGGTTCTCCGATCACTTTTTCACTTGCGGTAAGGTAGGCCACAAGGCGTCGACTTGTCCCGAGAAGAAGCCAGATTCAGAGGTTCAGCGACTTCCGGCACCGACACAAACTCCAGTGAAGAACCGAGTCTACTGTATGACCGAGGCGGAGGCCGAGGTTCAGCCTGACGTCGTATCAGGTAGATTTCTTGTTTCTGGTATGTTAGCATTAGTCTTATTTGATTCTGGTGCTACTGTTTCTTTTGTGGCTAGTAGTTTTGTCTCGAGGTCTGATCTTCGAGGCAGCCTTCCTGTTAGTTCAATTATTACTCTCCCTTCCGGAGAGGATTTTGTTAGTCAGCGTGAATTCCGAGGAGTGCCTATCGTGATAGCTGGGGAGCAAGCGACGACCGATCTGAAGGAGTTTCCGCTGATGGAGTTTGACGTAATACTTGGTATGGACTGGCTATCGAGGTATCGAGCAATTATTCGTTGCCGAGATCAGTCAGTGACATTCCGAGGATCTCAGGGCAACCGAGTTACCTACTCTGGGTTCGTCCTTAAGAAAGGAGTAAAGGTAATCTCTGCCTTGAAAATGAGGAAGCATCGCCAGAAGGGCGATTTAGTGTATCTCTGTCAGGTACGAGACTTGACTGATGAGTCTCTGTTGGACGATATACCTGTAGCGAGGGATTTCAGAGACGTATTTCCTGATGAGCTACCAGGCGTTCCACCTGAGCGTGATGTCGAGTTTCATATCGATTTAGTACCCGGGACAGCGCCGATCTCGAAGGCACCGTACCGGATGGCACCGTCTGAGTTATTGGAGTTAAAGACACAACTCCAGGATTTGATCGATAAGGGCTTCATTAGGCCAAGTGTTTCTCCGTGGGGAGCTCCTATGCTCTTCGTGAAGAAGAAAGATGGTAGTATGCGCCTGTGCATAGACTACCAAGAGTTGAATCGGGTAACTATCAAGAATAAGTACCCATTGCCTAGGATTGAGGACCTGTTCGATCAGTTGCGAGGAGCAGGCGTGTTTTCGAAGATAGATCTTCGGTCTGGATATCATCAGATTCCAGTCAAGAAAGAAGACATCCCGAAAACTGCTTTTCGTACTCGATATGGCCATTACGAGTTCGAGGTGATGCCCTTTGGCCTCACTAATGCGCCAGCCGTGTTCATGGACCAGATGAACCGGACGTTTCACCACTTACTCGACAAGTGCGTCGTAGTATTTATAGATGATATCTTGATCTATTCTAGAGATGAGTCCGAGCATACGAAACATCTCCGGATGGTACTCGAGATATTGAGGAGTCATAAGTGGTTCGCGAAACTCTCCAAGTGTGAGTTCTGGCTTCGCGAAGTAGCCTTCCTAGGTCATGTGATTAGCAAAGAAGGCATTAAAGTAGACCCAGCTAAGATTAAGGCTGTGGTAGATTGGAGTAGCCCGACAAATGTGGCGGAGGTTCGTAGTTTTCTGGGTTTGGCCGGATACTATCGACGATTCGTCCAGGACTTCTCCAAAATAGCTAGACCGATGTCTAGTCTCCTGCAGAAGGAGGTCCGATTCGTTTGGACAGAAGCTTGCGAGCAAGCATTTCAGGAGTTGAAACAGAGATTAGTCTCTGCTCCGATTCTTACTCTTCCGAACGATGAAGAGGGCTTCGAGGTCTATAGTGATGCTTCGAAGTGTGGCTTAGGTTGTGTGCTCATGCAGGGTGGGAAGGTCATCGCTTACGCGTCGAGGCAACTGAAGGTGCACGAGCGTAACTATCCTACGCATGACTTAGAGTTAGCGGCTGTAGTGTTCGCGCTCAAAATTTGGAGGCACTATCTCTATGGTGGTTCGTGTAAGGTATTCACGGATCACAAGAGTCTCAAGTACATCTTCACTCAAAAGGACCTCAATATGAGGCAGAGGCGGTGGCTTGAGTTGATCAAGGACTACGACCTGACGCTCAACTATTGCGAGGGTAAGGCGAACTTGGTCGCAGATGCACTAAGTCGCAAACATCGCTTGAGCTTCAGTAGAAGCCGTGGTTCCGTTAGACTTTGTCTGACATCGATGAGTGCCGAGCCTGATTTAATTCAGGAGCTGCGCAAGGGTCAGCAGAACGACCCACAGTTTGCTAGGATTCGAGAGGCTATACGGCAAGGTAAAGCTGTAGGTTTCGAGATCCCTTCTGATGGTGGTATGCGCTTTCGAGGGAGATGGTGTGTACCGGACTGTTCTGATCTTAGGAACAGAATCATGTCCGAGGCACATAACTCGCCTTATTCTGTTCATCCCGGTGGTAATAAGCTTTACCAGGATCTTAAAGGTCAGTTCTGGTGGCCTAAGATGAAAAGGGATGTAGCAGAGTTTGTCGCTCGGTGTTTGACCTGTCAGAAAGTCAAGATTGAGCATCAGAGACCAGGAGGTCTGTTGCAGCCACTACCTATTCCGACCTGGAAATTTGAGTCGGTATCTATGGACTTCGTAGTAGGCTTACCCACTTGTAATGGCTTGAATGCTATTTGGGTCATAGTGGATAGGTTAACTAAGGTCGCTAGATTCATTCCGATGAAGATGACCTGGTCGATGGAGCGTCTATCTGAGGCGTATACTCAGGACATAATCCGACTTCACGGAGTTCCGAGGGAGATTGTTTCTGATCGAGATCCGAGATTTCTGTCTCGTTTCTGGAAGTCAGTTCAGGAAGCCTTTGGGACGAAGCTGAAGTTGAGTACCGCTTTTCATGCGGCTACTGATGGTCAGACTGAGAGGACCATCCAGACTTTGGAGGATATGCTTCGAGCATGTACTCTGGAGTATCACCAGTCTTGGGTACGCATGCTCTGCTTGATAGAGTTCTCCTATAACAACAGCTATCACTCCAGCATTGAGATGGCTCCGTACGAGGCCCTGTATGGCCGGAAATGTCGGAGTCCTATATGTTGGAATGATATCAGCGATACTGTGGCTTTAGGACCTGAGATGGTACGCGATACTATCGAGAAGGTTCGAGTCATCCGGTCTAAGATGCAGGCCGCTCAGAGTCGTCAGAAATCCTACGCCGATAATCGACGTAGACCGCTGGCTTTCGAAGTAGGTGACAAGGTCTTGCTTAAGGTTTCGCCATTCAAGGGAGTGGTACGCTTCGGTCAGAAGGGGAAACTCCGACCGAAATATGTGGGACCTTACTAGATACTCGAACACGGGCTTAGTTGAATAAATTACTAATGATTTTCGAGTCGGGCTTAGTTGAAAGCTAGGAAGCACGGACACACTTCCAATCCGCTATACCCCGTGTCTGAAATTGACAAACTTTGGACACACGGTGGACACAACACGTACCCACATTGAAACAATTGATTAAGCTTACTTAAGTATTCCATAACTTTTGATTTATTTATCTCGCTTTAATTATTGTTTGTCTTTTAGGTTTTGAATAATTTATATAGTGAATAACCATATTATCATCACCAAATTTGATATTTACTAAACTGTTCTATTAAAATTTATATATTCTCTTATTGTTTTCTTTCACGTACCCATATCCTCGATTTTGTTAGTGACATTTCCCCGTACCCGTTTTATGTCCGTACCACTATTCGTTTTTGTGCAACCGGGTCGGATTAAGAGCATGTTGTATTTAATTAACATGTTTAAAATGAATTCAAGTCGTTATTTTTGTCAAAACCCACTACTATTTTCGCCTTTTGGGCCCGGTTGACATTGGGTTGCAGGTCGGGTCGATTTTCGGCAACCCTAGTGACTACTTTGCATTGAATTATTGTATACTCATTGTACGAAACATTTATTAATTGTACTACCATCATTGTACACCTTTGAGCTCTCGATTGAAAGAGCAATCTTTAGCCTTGAACCTTTAGATATACATGTGTTTATACATTTATTTACACAAATTAAATGTATATATGTATTTATGAAACTTAGGCAAATCCATGCATAAAATTTCACATATATATAGGCTTTAAAAAAATGAAATATGCTCCGAAGTTTTTTTTTTTTTTTTTTTTTTGGGCAATGAAATATGCTCTAAGATTGAAGTAGCAAAACATACATATCAAAGATCAACAAAAGATATCAATTATTTCAATTTATTTATTTTATATCAATGGTAGCCATGTATAATATAGAAGCACTTTCTCTTAAACCATCGATAGCCTTTCTTAAAGGAGCTCTTCACCTTACCTTCCATGCTATATATTTTATATTTTTTCATTCTTCTTTTGCGCTTTTGTTCAGGATTATTATACCATGCTTTAACCGAAAATATCAAAGAAGTTGATTTTGAGGTTGTAGGAGTTGAAGTTGAGGCTGAAGATGAAGATGAAGATGAAGGTGTTTTACATTTTTTCCTACGAACAATTCCTTTTGGAGGAGGAGCCCCTCGAGATTTTGCCACGTACATTTGATTCACCGATGTATTTTTGTCAATGCCATTTAACTTAATTTTTCGGTCACCTGACTCACCTCCATATCCATATCCATATCCATATGAATTTTGTTCATAAGGCGGCTTAAAGCCGTTCATAATGGCTCCTTTCTCCTTCCCCTCTTCCTCCCTATTTTTGTTTTCTTTCTTATTTGATATGAAAGAGAGAAAGAGGGAATGAAGAAAGGGAATTTTTTTGGGGGCAGATCAAATTAAAAGTTGTTTTTTCTTTGATTTTCACCTTACAGAAAGATTACAATAATATGTGGATTTACTTTTATTTAGGAATTACCTTTATATTTAGAAGGGGGCAATGTCAATTGTATGCTTTAATTAACAATGTGTTTATGTGTTAGTTTAGGTTTGTGCGTGTGCTCTACCACAATTTGGTCCTTTGGCAACGGAAGACAACCTCATACTTCTACAACTTAATAAATACAGTCCTAGTAAAAAGACATAAAAACCTTATATTATACTCCGTATATAATTCTCTTAAAAAATATGATGAAAAACTGACGTAAATAATCTATCTTTTGCCCATCATCGAAAATAATCTCGACTTTAGATTATTTCATAATAATCCGGCCTTTCTACCAAATCTTCTAATTTTGATCCCATTGATTGGTAATTTGTTGAATAGGTTAAAATTAACTAAAGACCATTTTTTCCATTACTTATCTCTTTCTCTCACTTATCCTTGTGCAATATATTAGTATTACACCCACCATTTCTTATGACCTGCACCGACTATTAAAAAACACCTATCATGTCCCCTTTAAAAGAATTATCGTGTCCCATTTGGCTCGTCACGATAGCCCCTGACATGATAGGTGCTATACCTAAGTAACATAACGTGCCACATCTTAGGCGACGCAATAGATACTTGTACTTTTATACGTCGCTAAAAATATAAAAGGGGCACGCAATAGCCTAAGACCAATATCACTAATATATAATACAAGGTTCCTTGCCAAAAAAAATAAAATAATACAAGGTTCAATTGGTTTTATCATTATGCAACCCCCACATGTACCCCAACCCCCACCAACTCATCATGGCCCAATACCCTAAAGGAATTGTCGATTGGTATTCTACTCAAATAGCTAATGTGCAATCCCTTTGGCCCTTCATATATTTAATTTCGAGCACAAAATAAGCAGTCTTGGTTCATCTACATCCATGCCTCGCCATCTCTTTCTTGGCCGCAAGGACTGACGACCCGTTTGGTAGCCGGACATAAATGAATGTAATGAAAATGAATTTGTAACTAGATTTGGAAGGAAAATCAAAATTCATTCCCAAAGTGGTGCTACTTTAACTCGAATTTATCTAATTTTTTTCATTTTTCCTCTGTATCACATTTTTCCAGATTGAACCATTGAAACGTGGTCCGAACCTCTAAAATTCCACCAAAATATTCTCTCTACCAAACAGGTTCCAAAGTGGTAACATAGCCTATAGTGGTAGACTGGTAGCATAACATAGCATTATCTTCCAATGAAAGGTGCTTGAATCATGGCTGGACTTGGGAGATACAAAATATAAGGAGATATATACAATCTGTGCCAGTTTATTGTAAACTTGCAAGTAGATGTTTATTTACACTGCAAGATAGCACTTTTTTTTCCCAAGTCGTCATCTGATTAAACTAAGAAATGTACAATTGATGCCCTTACAAAATAAGAGCAGTGTAAAACTGTGATGTTAGTAGCTCAAGAGAATTCAGAGTGCTCAGCCTCAACTTGAGATTTCTCCGCACTTTTAAGGTCCGTCTTCCGCAGCATCTTGGTGTCGCCAATACGTGAAGCCTGATGAACAACCAAAGACAAAATACAGTGAAACCACATCGACTATAGCATATACTTCCTCCGTTTTTGAATAGTTACAACAGATGGATTTTTTATCTCACAAAAAATACCCACTTGTTGCAACTATTCAAAAATGGAGGAAGTACATCAATCACCGATTGTAAGGCAATGAACTCTCGTTGTCTCATGAAAAGTACTCATTAGATAAGAGGGAATGGGATCGAACAACAAATGATTAAGATTTAAGAATATAGTGATTTGAGTCATGAAGTGAACATAAGAAATTCATATGATGCATCATCAGATAGTTTCAGGATGATGGAACTTTCAGAAATAAGCAAGTTCACCTTGCGGCTTGATTTTGATCCACAATTGACATTCCAGTCACAGCTTTAAAAAGAGATTCATTTGATTTTGATTTAGCAGGTACACTTACAATGTGGGATTTCCACTCCATTTTGACATTTTTATCTTGGATATCAGCAGGTTGAGTGTGGCCAATATGGTGGAATAGATGGACAAGAACAACCGCATCAAGAGCGGCGTAATCCAACTGTAGAATATCAATAACTATGTATGAGATTGTGTGACCAGAAAAAACAAATATTGATATCAAAGAGAAATAGTACTAACTTGTTGTTGACTCAGAGGTCTTTGCTCCCAGTTGCTGTTCCTTCTTGTTTTGTTTAGACCAGCTCCCAGTATTTTCTACATTTGAAACCATTACATGATTATTTCTATGAGTGTAGACTTCGTTACAAATGTGGGGAAAAAATTTTGTGTAAGAAACAAGAAGCAACAGAACACAATCACATCGATGAATAATAATATTACCTTCACAAGGCCAGATAATCCACCACAAGGCTCTTTGAAAACTTTTTGGATGTCCAGGAGCATTTCATAACGCTTGAAGCAATCCAACTTTGGGTAAGAACGGGCTAATTGATGCATGTCACATTGGAAATTATAGCCTGAACATATCGACAAAGTAGCAACATCATCAAAATGCCATCATCTAGTAAGCACAATTTACATATGATCTAGATGGGAATGGTCTGGAATACGTCAACATAAAGTCGAAAAAATATGATGAAAAGTTTGAAAACAATGAAAATATTTATGATAACATACATACCAAGCTTTAGAATTCTAGGAGATTGCAGAATACGAATTAAGCAGCTGTTCATAATATCAGGAGCATCATCATACAGTTTAATTAAATCAAAGATGTATGCGACCTTTTCAGAAGCAATTTGCATGATGGAAACCTGTCAGCCAAGGTGAATGGAGAAAAGGCGCCATCAGAACAAAATGAGAAGAAAGGGGACGTCCGACCATATTTCAAAAACAAAAATCCAATTCCAATAGAGCATATCATCAAGCTCCATGAAAATGGCAAAATCAAAGCCTCTAGTAACATATCAGCTTATTATCCACTAAATAAAGGAGCTCCAACTGTACCAAGAAAGGAATTTTAATCATTCAGTAATTAAACCCAAGGCTATTTTAAGAGAACAGTTTCAGCAGTACAACTACTACACCAATATGTGAACACATTCATCATCAGATAACCAAAAGCTAGCACTGGTTTAGTTTCGGACTTTTGGTTTTAACTCTAACATATTGCCTAAGGAAATGAAGTATTGTGACTATTGTCAACATATAAAGCAATGAAGGAGAGAAGTTAATGATAACAAGATACCTTGTTGCCCTTGCTACCTTTCACATAGTTAGGCTTCCACTCACAATCTAAACCAACAACTTTACACCCTTCAATATAAGAAGTCGCTTTTTCCAGACTATCTGCCTCATCAACCCAAATAACATCATCTATAAAAAATTCATGAAGTTGCAAATAACGACTCTGAAGAGGATGGAGCTCAGGTTCTGCAATCACCACCAAAAAAATAGTTCATTGGTTCGTTCAATACCCGCAATCTTTAGAGGCCAAAGGCCCGATAGATGAACATATAATGTTTGACAACTTTTACAACGAAAGGAACTTTTGCAACGCTGCAAGCGCAATCAACACTTCTTACCTTTGCACAGTGGAACATCAAATATTATTCAACAACATAATCAGATGACAGGCGAAGAAAAAACAAATAAGTACATGTCATCCTTGGACAAACAACAAATAAATGTGGAACCTTCATGCTACAGTTTTGCAGGAAGAGGCAAAGGGCCTTATCATAATCTCTGGAGAAGCAGAAATGGGGGGTCAATGGTCTAAATGTCCCACAGGTCAAGTTAATAACCGGACCCCAGAATCTGAACCTAAGCCTAGAAGAAACCCGAAAAAGATGTATCAATTTAGAATTTTTAGTCAAGCAGTAATTGAATACCTTTTGAAAGAATTGAAACCTCTTAATTTGTGAGGAAATACCTTTCACAAAAATATTAACCATAATTACCTTTTTCCTAACCTTTTCTGTTTAATAATACTTTTGTGCCGGTTTTCTATCCACAATTGTCTTTTTTGAGAAGGACCTTTGAAAAAATCTAAATCTAGAAGTATAATTTTATCTAAAGTTTTTTTTTGCCTAGAAGTACCTTTATTGTCAAATTTTGACAGAAACGTCAACAAAAGTTACCATTAAAAAAAAGGGTTCAGTAAAAAATACTCCCAGCCAAAAAAAAAAGAAAAAGAAAGCTTAGAAAATCCTCAAAAAAAATACAAGCATTCTGAGTTTTAATATTGAACGGTGATCTAAGAGAGATGGATTTGATAAATCAACAGCAAAAGGCTCAATGTAGATAATATCCAGCATCTGTACTGTATCACACAAGTAGCTCAAGCAGCAACAGAAAAATCATGAAAGGGCAGCTACCAGATTAAACCATTCTGCCTAACAAGGCACCATGGGACGATAAAAAACGAAATAACATTACTTACCAAAAAAAAAAAAAAAAAAACGAAATAACAACAGCGTTTTACCTTTAGCTTTCACAAACCCTTCCAGTGAATAGCGTTCACATAATTCATCAACCTTCTCAGAGTAGCCAGCTTCCATTGCCAGATAAACCTTTATGAATGGTTAAGAAATGGTGTTAGACCCTAGCTAATAATTAGTAGCAAAGACATACGTTCATGCAAATGAGCAAACACCTAATTCCATAACAAGATAATAGGGGATAACCATATGAGTAAAGTTACTCATTTCATACGCACATCTCAATGGAATGTTCACATAATTCATCAACCTATGAGGTGCGTTGAGGAGCACCATTTCATTTATTATTATTATTACGGTGCTCCTCAGCGCAATCCTTTCTACTAATTATTATTTTTCACTTTTCATAAGTGAACCTTGTTCAAATGAGCATTAGGGAATAGTAACGTTCACACAATTCATCGACCTATGAGGTGCATTGAGGAGCACCATTTTTTTTCCTTTCACTATGTAAATGCACCCTATTTCAACAAGACTCAATAAGGTGCAAGGAAATCCATAAGCCTTGTTACACCTTGTTCCTTTTTATACATGAACTTCGTTTATTTTTGTTTTCCCCAAGGGATAATGTAGGATCTCATTTGATGCGGCTCAATGAGTACTTGAAAAATATCAAATTGATTAAATTATACTAATATATAATTAAAGATATTAATAATCAAATATGTGCATTGACATTTGAAAAGCATGACGAAAGGAAATAGGGCAAAAAGTAGAAATCATTCAATATTTTGTGCTAAGAGTGCTAGAAATCATTCACTATTTTGTGATTAAAAAGGAATTTTTATATTTGAAAAATGAGTAGATTAATATAAAATAAAATACTGAAAGCCAATACCATTGCTGAGCAATAATCCAGGCAAAGTAGGCGTTTTGGCGTTAAATTAATTCAATTGCTATAGAAAATTCAAATTCAATTCATTAGAAAGAAGCCCTTGGTGAAATCCAAGTATGTTGATTAAAAATAAAAAGTTTAGGTTTGGGCTTAAACTATTTTCCAGTAAGTCATCACGCACCAGATATTCAAGTAGCTGTCTATCATTCTTTGCCCTCTCCTCTGCGACATCCCAGCATCCTTTTTCAGCAAGAGTCTTCAGTGAGCTACAATGTAACAACCAATTTCATTTATTTTGAAGAAGAATGTGGCATTAGTTTCTAAGGCAACATTTCACAGGAAAAAATCACCTTTCTTTACATTTATGGTATACATCTGGAAATTCGTCCTGTAGATTGTTCCTCTTTATAATCCCATATGCACCCTTTAGCATATTAATCTTGACATATTCCTGGACAAGTACACACAACATTGACTTACCCATATAAGATGCCCATTTCTCTGCTGCTCTAAAGTCTTTGTTCTCTAGCATCTCAAACAGAAAAGATTCTCCAGAGTGGTGGATACCAAATTGTTCCAACAAAGAGACAGCAACCATATATGACTGAGCTTCTATATGCCGATGTATAAACTTTGCCATGAAAACATCAGCCTTGTCATGAGTTAAATTCTTTAAATTTGAATTGCGTAAAGCCTTTTCCACATTCACCAACTTCACATCAAAAACTTCAATAATTTTAACAAGTATCCTCTCATCATGAATGACAATGCCATGAATAACATCAAGAAAAAGTTGTGCAGCAAGATCCTGTGCTTCTAGCAAATCAGCGAGATTGGAATTGGTTTTCAGGAATTTACGAAGAGCCGATACAATCAAGTGACTGAAGCCATCAGCATATGATTCGAACACCGGAAGTACATAGAGACAGCGAACAATAAAAACAGCAGGACCAGGCTGAGGGGTGTTTCTGAGGGCTAAATCTACTTGTTGTTGCAGGGCACGGAATTTTGTGGTTGCTTTTGACTTCCCTGCAAAACCGAAATATATATAAACTGTAGGACTCCACTTCCTTTCTATTTGCCTTCTCAGCAAAGAAAACTACAGCAAAGGAGACTACATACAAAAGTAATACTTTGTATCAAAGTTCTACTAAAAATGCCAGGTTGCATAAACTCGATACCATGAATATTTATAATTAGAACCAAGCCATCATAGTTTCATATAATCAATTCAAAGTGAGGAAAAAGGAATTTAAAACCAAAGAGAGAATGGATGACTGAGTATTTATAAACATGAAAGAGAATTATCAACCAACGACTGTATACTACTCCCTCCGTCTCCTTTTTTTTGCAACGTTCTTACTTTTGCCACTGTTCATTGGGCAACTTTGACTCTATCTAATTTTATACATATAAGAAAAAATATAGTCAAATGAGATCTCTTTTGATTCGACTTGATGTGTATTTTATTAATAATTTAATATATAACTTTTATAATTTTTTAGTATATGTAGTTAAAGATATTTTTATTGAGAGTTGTGTGTTGGGAGATGTGAAAAAACAAATGTTGCAAAAAAAAAAAGGGGACAGAGGGAGTACAGTGTAGCTATGCTCTTTAACCAGAATTTAATGGTTGAGCCAACATTAGTTACCTCCAGATGTTCATAGGTCATAATATTCATAAAAACTAAAAGGTAAAAACAAATGAAGTTGCAGTCTACCTGCTGTAATTCACTAATTCAGGTTGAAGTATTTACAGGAATACAGGAACACAAGTGCAAGACATATTTCCAAACATTCAAACAGCAACAAAAACAAGCACAATCCACAAATCCCTTAGTCTCAAAAACTTTTGGGGAAAAAGCAAGTTTCAAAATTCAAAGATTCCAACATCTAAAAAATAAAAAGGAACCATCATGGATAAGAACTACCAATTTGTGCCGAAGAGAGGAATTACCATAGATATAAGATTCTTTTAAAAGGTATAGAAACACAACTGGTGTAACACATGACAAATCAGAGAAGGCATGGATGCTGAGAGCCAACACTTGCTCGTCTTGCTTCACATCATCGTGCTCCACAACTTTTTCCTCATGACCCATGATACAATTACTGACGATCCTAGGCACTACAAAGAGGAAAGAACCGCAACAAATAACAATTAGAAAGAGCACATAGTAAGAGTTATGAATCACTTGAGATGCTAATGATTCCTATCATCCTATGCCATAAACTTTAAAATTACAATTATAAAATCTAGCATATATTGTATAACTGGCCAAACATTGAAATACCAAACGAGAACATCAGATTCGGTGTTCATGTCATGAAAACACATATTGGAATCATAACTTTTTTGGAAACGAGGATCAGAGCCACCCACGGACCCACCATTATCCCCAAAATAAGGCCCGTGCTTTTGGACCATACCGAATTAAGCTGAATTTTAGACTTATGAGCTAAGCTGAACTGAAATTTCATAAATTAAGTCCAAAATAACAGGGCCTAAGTATGGTATTTTCAAGCTAATACAGAACAGTGTGACATACACCATATGGCATACTGACTGTGATTGAGTCTCCATTCACAAATCACAAGCTTAGTCTCGAGTACATTAAACTACAAGGCAAAACATCACCTTGAATCGAAAGCAACATAAACCCATAAATCTTATCTCTAAATAGAAATCAATAATAAGACTAAATCCAACCTCCAGAAAATTGTCACTATTTTATTTGACCCTGAATTAATGCAAGGCATTACACATTTTGAGACACAATTTTTTAATATGACCAATTGCATGGAAATCACACCAACTTCGAAACTTTGTAGCCCTTGATAGTTGACACAAGTTAAAATTATCCTTTTCATAAAGACGCAGAAGAATCCTAAAAGAGTTTCATCACAACTAATAACAAGCAAAACCCCCCTTTTTTGGGTGCTAGTTTCCGAGGCAAACATAACTACGAAAACGACTCAAATTTTTCTAGAAAAACCAGCATAATTTCACTAAAAAATGGTAACAGTAACAGATATCAATGTGGGTACGTAGAATTTTAAAAAGAAAATCAAATAGCAATCCCAAATTAGAAAAAAAAAAAAAATTAATCGAAGAAGTAACTGACAAACAGAAAGTGGACACCATAGTAATCATCAAACATACATGAATGCACGAAATTATTATGAAAAAAAAAAACTGAAATAGACTTAGAAAAGAAGAACAAACCAGAAAATTGGAAATTAGAATCAAATGAAACAGCAAACTTCAACGAAGAAAAATAATTTACCTACTTAAGAAAATTGAGCTTAATATTAGATAAATACCAAAAAGAAAAGGAATGGAAAGCATAAAAGGAGGGCTTTTGAGAAGAAACCCTTTTTTTTTTTCTGTACCCACCTTTTTGATGGGATTTGATTTGATGGGGACTTTGGAGTTTAAGGCTTAAGCTATATATTTGGGATAATGAGGGGGAAAAAATTAATAAACCCTAAAAATAATTTTGATTTAAGGAATAAAAAGAGAGAAAGAGTACTCAAATTGAAGAACATCCAAAAATGCGGCGGGTGTTGTAGGGCCCGTTGTATACAGAGATCTTTCCATTATGGGGAAATTTCTTTTCACGCAATTAATACTTTGTTGATTAACATTAGAATATGCTTAAAAAGTGGTGAAAATTAATTAAAGTGTCTAATTTGTCATTACTTTGCCTAATTATTGATGATTTTGGCACTCTTAAAATTGATTTATGCACTTCTCTCCTTTTGAGAAAGGGATGAATGTCAAAATCAATTTGGAGAGTGCTAAAATCATTTCCCCTAATTATCACCCTAATTGCAATAATATTATTAATATTAATTATTAATTATTAATTCTGATTGATTAATAAATCTTACAAATTGATCATATGATAAATAATTGCGAACATTGGCGGGGGCCTTGGCCTCCTCTTGGCCCAAAATTGCTAGTATGGAGTATATGTTTAAGTTTAATTGAAAATAAATAATAAAAATATAGTAACTTAATTGGTTTGATTGCTTGTTTATACTTCTCTAGACTAGGGTTTGAGTCTTACTAGTTACATACTTACATTTTTCGCTCTTTACCATTTTATTATTTTTCAGTCTCTTATAGTTAGTTGACACTACTTACAAAACTCATCAGTTTAGTTTAATTTATCCAATTTTAGAATTTTTTTAGATATTATGACCCTGTTTGGGAGATAAAGTCTCTGTTTGGGAGTTAGCTGTTAGCAGTTAGTTGTTTGAGTTAGTTGTTTTGATTACCTGATTGTGATAATTGATTTGACTAACTAATTGAATTAGCGGTTTGTGTAAAAGTGTTTGGTAAATAGCGGTTAGTTGTTAGATGTTTCAGAGTAAAAATAACCAAAAAGCTATCTATAAGCTCTTCCAAAAAGCTCCTCATATGAGCTTTTTGAAAAAGAGTTTTTTCATCCCAAAACTCTCTTCCAAACCTCTAACTCCCAAACACCAAAAATAGCGTTTTAAGTTGGTCAAACCTCTCTTTCCTCTCAAACCTCTCTTTTTCCCTCAAACCGCTAACTCCCAAACACCCCAAAGGTTAGCTAATTAAGTTAGCTGATTTGAATAACTGATTATGAGATGTTTGTGTAAAACTAGTTGTTAGATGTTTAAGGGTAAAAGAACCAAAAAGCTATAAGCTCTTCCAAAAAGTTTCTCATATGAGCTTTTTAAAAAAGAGCTTATTCATCCCAAAACTCTCTTCCAAACACCAAAAATACATTTTTGAGTTGGTCAAACATCTCTTTTTCCCTCAAACCCTGAACTTCTAAACACTCCCTACCTTTAAGAGTGCATTTTCTTCACCTTAAAAAATAAATTTCAGTTTTAATAAGTTCGAGTCTAATAACTTGGAAATACACCTTAAAAAAAGTTCCAGGTTTAATAAGTTCAGATAAATTAAGATAAGCTCCAATAAGTTCATATAAGCTTTACTCAGATAAATTTAGATTTAATAAGTTGAAGAAAAAGTACATTAAGTGCTTTTTACTTTTAAAAAAAAATCAATTTAAGAAATAATTAAGTCAAAAGTAACCAAAAATGTAATTGAAATTTAACCAAAGGCATAGTTTAGAAAATTAGATGGGTTTAAGGGGTAAAACATAGAATTTTGAAAACCACACGGTACAACTTAAAATACACAAAATCTCAACAGCTTAGAAAAACTTCAAATTTTTTTTATTAGAATATTCTCTACAAGTTTTGATCTTTGAACTTGGGCTTTCCATTTTTTTTGGTAAGAAAGCTACCAACTCTTTATAAATATGACTATATGAGTATTCGAATCCCTGAGTTTTAATAACAAAGGTGAAGTCACACCTCCATTACTCTTTCACCTTAGCATTTCATAAAAAAAAAGGCGTACAAATTTACTAATAGAGAAGTAGGACCTCGTTTGAATACTTTTCCTTTTCAAATTATTTATCTCATTCTACCTGTCCAATTTAGTTGTAACATTTATAAAAAATAAATAAATTAGTTGCAACAAATGTTTCATATTTTTAAAAAGGTAATCATTTCTTAATCTATTTTTATCACAATTTTTTCATCTTTTGACACACTTTACATCCACATATGAATTTTATCTAGAAATCTGCACATCTTCATTTGTTGCAACAAATTTGGATAAGCAATAGTAATATTTTTATTGAACTGCAGTAAAAAATAAATTAAGTATTAATAAATTATACTCTCTCCGTCTCAATTTACTTGCTACATTTTCTTTTTTCACACCTCCAAGATACAACTTAAAAAAAAATATCTTTAACTATATATAATAAATTTTATAAAAAATTATACGAAGTATATTTAAAAATTACATATTGAGACGAATTAAACTAGATCCATCATGACTATATTTTTTCTTACGTATATTAAATTAAATAAAGTCAAAGTTCACATGTGAACAGTGCCCAAAGTCAACTTGGGGCAAGTAAATTGGGACAGATGGAGTAATTGAGGTGTAAAGTTTCGTCATTTTGCACCTAATCTTGATCAATAATGCACTTTGATTGATGGAAACAAATTGGAGGCTCAAATTGCATGAGGGCAATGATGAATTGATGTTCCACATGTTTGTAAGTATTGTAATTTTGCATAGAGCTTAATCGACATTTGGGTTTGCGAGGGCCCAACTTCCATAGTCTCATTAGGATATATGGCTTGAAGGTTCCATAGTCTCACTAGGATATATGGCTTGTACTCCTTCCGTAACTTATCAATGACAATGATTTGACATTTTTCCTCTCTACTTTATGTCAAATTGTTGCCATTAATATGTTACGAAGGAAGTATATGTCATATTCCATACTAGGTTAGTTTCTTGCGTTGCACGATTTAGATAATATTTTTGGTAATTATTTAAAATGGTACTAATTATTTTGTATGTACAAAAAATGATGAGCTTATTAATTTTTAAAGAATATCTTTTGTCAGCATTGGAACTTGTGAAATGATATAAATTAGTAAAAAAATAATAATAACATCATCAATTAGTTTTGGAGGGAAATTTTTTAATGAAAAAGTAACACGTATATATGATACTTTATTTTAGTATATAGTGTAGATAGATAGAATTGATTAATTTTTTTTTGTCATATTAGGGACAAAAATTAAATGAAGCATTTATATTGAAACAAAGGGAGTAATATTTCATAAATTTTGTCATGTGTTAAGGGCCCATTTCGAAAAGTTCGCCCCCAGGCCAAATAATACTTAGGAACGACCCTGAGTAGTTGTTCATATAATTGTATTTGATATCAATTATCTTTTGATAACAGCTAGTAACTATTTAATTAATTGTATAAAATGATGTGGATAAGAATAATCATTCTTTAATTTGACCCTGGATAATTAAATATAGAAAATTTATCTTTTAACATTATACAAGTACCAAACTCTAATGAAAAAGCTTCTCGTTGAAGTTTTTAAGAATTGGGAACTTTGTACCATATTAGGAGTATAAGGTATTTTCCTTTTATTTTCAAAAGTTAGTTAGATCTCTTCTCTTTATATATAACTCTTATGTAAGCCTTTAATAAGTAAGTGTATTCTTTCATTTCTCTGTACTGTACTCTTCTACAATAATACAATCAATTCTTGATTTCTTCTTGCACTCTCTCTCTCTCTCTCTCTCTTCTCTTTATATATAGCTCTTATGTAAGCCTTTAGTAAGTAAGTGTATTCTTTCATTTCTCTGTTCTGTACTCTTCTACAATAATACAATCAATTCTTGATTTCTTCTTGCACTCTCTCTCTCTCTCTCTATCTCTCTCTCAATTTACATGGTATCAGAGCCTCTAACCTAATTTGGGTTAGGTTTGATCTTGGTTACTTGTTTTTTGGTATCACACTAGTTGTGGTATTTTTTTGGTTGAAACTTCGGTTTGCTGATCTTTGTTTTTCTTGAGGTTCTTCTTCTTTGGTGGATGGAGCATCTGTTGATAATCATAATTCTGGTCTCAATTCAGGTAATTTGGACCCTTACTTTGTCTCTAATTCTGACAATCCAACAAATGCTTTGATTGCTGTGAAGTTTAATGGAACGAATTATATTAGGTGGAGTAGAAATGCTATTAACTCTTTAGGATCAAAAAATAAAATAGGCTTTATTGATGGCTCAATTCTTTCCCCTGCTGAAACTGATAAAGATTACCAAAAAATGGAAAACTGTTAATTATATGGTGGGATGTTGGATTTCAAGTTCTATGTTGAGTGAGATTGCTGATGATTTTGGATATGCTGAGAGTGCTTTTGAACTATGGTGTGACATTAAGGAGAGATTTGGGCAGAAAAATGGACCTATGATTTACCAATTAAAAAAGAAATAGCTAATCTTAGGCAAGAAAATCAAACTATTATGGGTTATTTTGGGAAAATTAAACGTTTATGGGATGAATTGCAAAATCTTAGAACAATGTCTGTCTGTACTTGTAGCTTTGTGAGTAAGTGTACTTGTGGGTTCTTGAAAAAATTGGCTGACATAAAGCAAGATGACAAGCTTATGCAGTTCATGTTGGGTCTGAATAATGGGTATGAGAACACTATAACTAATGTGTTGTCAATGAAACCTTTACCTACCTTAAGTAAGGCTTTTTCTCTAGTACAACAGATTGAAACTCAAAAAGAAATAACTGGGGGGGAGAGCATTTCTGTTGACAGTAGTGCTCTTGTAGCCAATAGATCTTCTAGGCCTAATAATTGTAAGTTTGGAGTTAATCCTCAAGGTAAAAGGGATTGGAGAAAGGAGAAGTCTGAAAGATTTTGTAGCATTTGCAAGACTAAAGGCCATAATGATGACCAATGTTTCAAAGTAATTGGATATCCTGATTGGTATCTTAATCTCAAGGGGGTTAAGGTTGATGGTAATAAGTCTAAAATGGCTGCTCATGTAACTGTGGATGATGATCACTCTCTGGAAACTCCTTTGGATGGTATTGGAAGAGTGAATGAGCTGGAACCCTTCAAGAATGAGATGGTGTCCTCAATTTGCCAAGAAGTGGTCAAGGTAATTCAAAATAATACCAAGAATGAAGCTGATGGTTCAGGTTGGGCTTATGCAAACTGTGCTGGTAAATTTTCTTTATCTTCCACTACTGTTAATATCCATTCTTGTGATAATATGCTTTGGATTATAGACTCTGGAGCAAGTGATCATATGGTTTTTGATTTACATACCAAAAGTCTATTTATAACTCTTATGATCTTATCACCAAACAAGCAAACACTAACATTAGAGATTTAATACTATCCTAGAATATCTACAACAATATTTACAATAAAATAGAATATATTAAAAATATATTCTAACATAAACTTACTAAAACTTATTATGTCCGATTTTTTTGCACATTAATATGAACAGAAATGATTGTCTGAAATAAACTGAACCAAACTAATCTAAATTCTATACTTACCAGAAGCCAATTGAATTAAATTAAACTGAAATTTCAGAAATTAAGATCAAAAGAACACGGCCTAGTAGGTTTTATATTGCAACAGGTACAAATTATTTTTGTTTATTTGAACTTGTATAAACTTATTTTAAATAGAAGCAAAAAAAATAATTTAAAAAGAACGGACTCTGTATGTACTTAATCACTTGTGGGCCTATTATGTGTCTGGTGGGGCACAAGCCCACCCATTATCAACAAGAGATTTTTTTTTCCATACACAATTAAGTCCATCTAAAATTACAAAAGAGTTGTGATGATTTGGTGATCAATGAGATTGCGATTGGAGCCCATTACCAGATCAAATCCCACTTCATTTTATGTTTTTCATGCGTATTTCACACTTTAATGTTCAATTTCTTTTCATGTCATTTTATTTCTAGTTTCTACTTTTATTTTTTCTCCATTTTCAATTGATTTATTTTGTTCCATATTTATTTTATTTTAGTCACTCTTCATTTGTTACTAGTTTTTGGCCCAAGCTATGCTCTATCTATTTATTATTTTCAAGAGAATACTTGCCCTATATGTATTTACAATATATGTGTAAATCACTTATCCAATCTAAAAATATAGATTAAATTTCTTGGATATGATTTACATTCGAAATGTAAAAATTTGTCCTAAATTACCTAACTTACACAAATTTTTGCGAAAAACTACATAGTTTAGAAGATATGTAACAAAGGTACTTAAGTTAGAAAAAAACTTGTTGACCAAGTCAAATTCTAGCGTTAACTCATATTTTCAAACCACTTAAGAACACGCGCCAGTTACGTGATACATCAAATGAGTTTTTTCCCCCCAAATTTGGTGATGCCTCAAATTCCAGCGAACTAAAGAGGATCGCAATTCACATCTTGCATCTAAGTTTTTAAGGTTTTATTTTCTCTCTCTTGTGTTTCACCCGATCACAAATTTTAGTGTTTTTTTTTTTCAAACTATTTTTATTTGAAAATGGGGTTACACTTGTAGTCTTTCTTAAGTCCGCTCTTGATATAGAGTAATATCAGAAAAAAAATAAAAATATATTCAGTATATACTCCGTATTATTATTATAGTAAGTATATTTTATTTAGTGGATAAATTTCCTTTGGGTTTCCTCAAATGCATTGAAAATGACTATTGACTAGTAGTGGAAGAATTAACACGAGATGACAAACAGTATGTATAGTAGTCGTATATGATTATATCATGGCATTCATCAGCAAATTTCAGTAGCAGTTGAGTGTTGATGTCAGATCACCAGTTAGGTAGTAGCTGATGGCCATAATCATTCATGCATCTTTCAATGTACACTTTCGGCCCCCCAAATGTCTTGCAGCGCATACCTTTAGCTTTGCTGCTTTGATACTACTTTTGCTATACTTGCTGATCGAACTTATTGCGACGCGTAATGATATTCAAAATTATTTACTCCACTTCAGATTCCTTTGTATTGAGATTGAATGAGACAATCTTTTAGTGGTAAATGCAGTAAATAATCTGTGTCGCCCGCCTTGGAAGCTTGTCAATCTTGTTACCGAGATCCATTCCCTTATTCCTCACTTTACATCTTCAGTAGTTCGTCATATCTCTACAGAGAAGGAAATCAAGCGGCTGATTGGGTAGCCAACGCCGGTTACTTAGTTAACTCTTCTCTATATATTCAGCTTGATCACATTTCTCAGTTGTATAATATACTTGAGGATGATAGGTTAGATATTATCCTGGTTAGAAGGATTACTTAATTTTGCATAATTGTATTCCATCTTTTCATCATATTTATTTTAAAAATTTAACTATATTTTTACACCTAAGCACAATTTACAAATTTATATTGCAAAATGCAAACAGACATTATGTTGAGTTTATATATAAGGAAAAATTTATGTAAATAAACCCATCCTTTACCCATTCACAATTAATAAATATAATCCACATTTAGATAATAGGCAATTTGCAATTATATGAAACTTCATTATAATGGCCCACACACAAGTTAACCTAGCTAGGGAGTAGATTATGGCGATGGGTCAAGCCAACACAAGGTCAAATGGGCACAACATGAGTTGAATTTGGATTAGCATCCGCCTGCTACTGGCACGACATGACACGAAAGACGCACTCGTGGACCATGTGTTGTACATGTACCGTAATTTCAAAACTTGGCACGAGCGATACGAATATAGCAGGTCAACCTGCAAGGTGATTCATTCATTATGAGAAAAAAATCCACATAATGTAAAAATAATTATATTTAAGACATAATAAGCCACCGTACGGTTGAATGCTATAAGAATCATGAGATGGGTTGGACATGGTCCGTCTTTAAAGAAAAATGGCACGAGCCTAGTACGACACAACTTTATATTGCCATGTTCTAGGCCTAGCACGTGGGCCATCCCAACACACATGCCTATTTTTATTAGGAAGTATCAGCTAATAACTTGGTAACTAGAATTTTTATCCCACACCGAATGTATGTACACCCATGTTTAGGTTGTTTATATTTTACTCATTTTCATTTTACTCATGTAATATGTAATTTTAGAAAACAAGTAATACAAAATATGAACAATATGAAACAATTTTTCATTCCAAATTAACTCTGTACGGGTTAGATAACACAGTGAATGAAAAAAATGGCACACATTGTTGGGACTAAGTCATATGGATTGCCTAGTTTATCAAATCGAATTGAGATACAATTTTTTTCCCCCTCTCAAATGACATTTTTTTATAATTACCATGGAAAAAACAAAAAAAAGCAACCACATATTTATGTATCTTAGATTGAGAAGTAAATAAAGCATATACAAACTGATTATTTGCATTGACCCAAAAAACAAATGGCACTAATTTGGTACACTTATGAAATTAACACTAATTTGTCAACTTTGTTAGTGACACAAACTTTACAACTTTAATATAAGTAACACTAATACAAAGAACCTTTCCACCCACAAACCTCTATCCAATTACCCCATTTCTTTAAGTTTGCTGCTCGATTTGATTCAGCAGCAATAACCATGGACACTACAGAAGTATATATAAACCAACACAATGAAAATGAATGGATGATAAGAACATAAGTAATGAAAAAAATAAATCAACTTTAAGGATTAAGGTTATGTTTAGTTCACTACTTTATTCCAGATCTGTAGGCCTTGTTTGATAGCCCTTATTTACACTCCTTGTTACTTATTTCAGATCAGATCAGAAAACATAAGTTCAGATCAAATAATTTAGTTTCATATTTTTAAACTTTAAATATCTTTAATTCCGTAACAAAAAAATATTATTATATATTAAAAAATACTCATTAATACGAATGAAATAAGATCTCAATTGATATATATTTTTCCTTATGGATTGGTATATATACGCGGTCAAAATTTAATGAAATTAGACAATAAGTTCGGAGATCAGAAAAATAAGTTTAGTCTGATAAGCAAATTTCAGGTGAACCAAACAAAGCCTTATTACTTATTTTAGATTAGATAACGAAACATAAGTTTACTCCCTTCAGGCTCCATTCAATCATAGTTTACTCATTTTGAAAACATATCTAAATTATAGTGTGTTAGGTATCTAACATGTCTTGTTTAACTGTACATCAGATGCATGCATGTACCTTGTAGAAGCCTGGAAGTCAGTTTCACTGAAAGTCTGTTCCTGTAAACCTGAGTTGGTGTGCCTTTGTGCCATGTCCTTTTGTCCAAAGAACCTTCATGCAAGTATGCAACAGTGATATTCTGATTATCTGCAAAGGAAGTTCAGTTGCTACATTACTACATCTGAAAAAACAAGCTTACAACTCTGAGACTAGGGATGGAAATGGGTTAGGTTCGGATCGGGTAGAGCATCACCCGCATCCGTCACCCACTTCCATCTGCTCCACCCACATCCATCCATCACCTGTTACCCAACACCTGAGTCCATCCATCCGTCACCCGGGGATGAAACGGGTGGGTCGGATGGTTAGCAGGGTGGAGAATGTTTGTATATGTAATTATTACAATTACAATAAATATTAGCATGATATTTGATTTGCAACTAATAATTAATTCATGAAGAGTTGGAAATTATGATTTACATATGGAAATTTTACCCATGACATCCAACACACTCGAATAGGCAAAACTTCAAAATATGTAAATTAAGCACCACCCATATAATCAGCATAACTCTGGAGTAATGTCATCATTAAAGATCAACAATAGTGAAAGGTAAACATTAGGGATATATGTAATTAGAGTGGCTTACAGTTATAAACTTGTTAGGGAAATTTGTATTTACAAGGGTCACAAGTATGTACGATATCAATAACGAACAACCTTTGAGGTGTGTACGAAGAACACTTTCTCAAAAGTAATATTCCGACCCTATACTAGAGCGATGGTTGCACGGAATCCACTCTTGAGATACAACAAAGAACAGTATTTATCAAGCCTAGATTGATAAACACCAATGAGAACAAGTATGGTGAATTTAGAATGTAACAATGGAGGTTTCTCTTTGTGTTTTGCAAATAACTTCTCTTTTTGATGATGAATAGAATGTCTCATCCTCTTCAATCAGAATGTATCTTATTTATAGCATATAAGACATACATAGCAGTTACTAGGAATAGGTATGAGGCAACGGAAACAAACTGCACGAAGGAGCCGCAACCGCACGGTCGTCGCAGGTTGCGAGCCCTGGCGCGAGTCACGATTTGTTACTGCCACGTTTTGCATCCTGCAGGCATATGTTCGCAAGTCGTGGGTTATTTTCAGGAGTCGCGAAAAAGTTCAGTTTTCTGCTTTCTTTTCTCTATCTTTCCAATGACTTATGATCATTAAAATATGCTATAAAATCATGAACATGCAAATCATAATACTAAGTCTGGTATTATTAATGTTGATTAACATTCACATTATACTCTAAATGATAATAATCTCAACAAACTCTGACCGAAAAATCTCTCTTTACCAAAAATTATCTTTTCCTTTTGGGTATGAAAATTCAGTTTCTAAACCTGAATAAACTCATTCAAAAAGGAGTATAGAACAACATTATTGATTAGTTCTTCAAATGATAAAAATAATAACATTACAATTTCTAATGATTGGTTATTGGTATGCCAAGTTCTAATATTGAAAGAGTATTTTTTGTTTGTTTGATAATTCATCTATATATGTAAATTGTTATCACATTATTCCTTTCTTCAGCAATTCTGTTATTCCAGACTGTTAATAGTCTTAATACCAAAGAAACCTCAATGCCTTGGTACAAAGAACAATTCAAAATCAAAACCCATTATATACACGGTACACCCAAGGAAAATTTGTTGATGATTTAGGAACAATTGTTTTTGGATTTCAATTTATACTCCTTGTTGTCAAACCCAAATAACACGCATCCAACTTGATAGACTCAATTAGTTGTATGTCTAGGGGGAAAACCAAAACTATGGCGAGGAAAAAAAAAGAAGCAAAATCTTTGGATCATTAATTAAAATAAAAGAGAACAATGGCTTAGACAGAGACAAGCAGAAGAGGGAAAGGTGATTATTAAGAGGCACTTGGGCACTGTTTTTTTAAACTGAATTAATTTGAACTAAACTGAACTGAATTAAACTAAATACTAGACTCAGCAGGAGCTGAACTAAACTATATTTGTCTGAATTGAAATTTCTCTACTAGAGACATAGGTGATCACAAACAAAAAGTTTCTTCATCTTGTATTTCAAATTGGACACAAAATAGTGATCAAAGCAAGAATGACCCTAGTAACATACAATTCTGCATAGTAAGGAGTATCAAGGACGACAAACAATATTGTCTAGTTGTCTTAGTTACTTTCATCCCATTATTTGATAGACAAGAAACCAGAAAAGAGTAAGAAAAAAGGAACTTACCTGTTTATAACCTTCATGAGAGGGGTACATTTACTCTATTTAAGCTTCAGCAAGTCATATTGTTCAATTCTGCATTTCTGCCTGATAAAATCTCCTAAAATTAGTATAGTTTTAATATTCTTATGAATCATATGATACCTAGCAACAAAGACAACCTTCATGTTTCCTCCTACATAAGTAGTCTATATAATTTGCACCAGTAGCCAAGTTTCTCCATCACTCAGATATTCAGATCTAGATATGGATTCTTTAACAGGGGCAGCAGGCAACATTATCATCATGCTGATGATGATGCTAAACAGTCTCTATGAGCGACAACCAATAACTTCTGATGAAGGACCTGAAAATAAAAAGAAACTTTTACAAATATTAATTTACAATGTGATTGTTGGAAACAACATCAACACATGATGCAATAAAATTTACCATTTCAAAGTGTTCGGCTTCCTTCCCTATATTTGCGTTGATATCCCTTACTAATGAATTCTCCAAATCAGGATGCATAGGTTGATCTCCCTTCTTTTCCAAAACCTACATACAAAAATCAGATTTAGCAACAGAAAAAAGAAGAAAGAAAAACAAAGATAATTAGTTAAAATATTGGACATGAATAATCTAAACTCTAAAGTTTGGGGCTTTGGCCCCTAAAATTATCCAAGTTTACTACGTCTTGAAATGAATCCAAGTTTACTATTTTGTCACATGAGAGAATTAGTTACATGTGGTGTTCATATTCCATCAATTAAAAGACCCTCCCCTCCCCTGTTTCAAATTACAAGTCCCTCCCCAGCAAAAAGTGAACACCTACATCATCAACACGGCAATAGCCTTGCCAGTTGCTACACTCCTTTTACCTCTTCTCTGAGCACAACATTCCCTGCCCCTTTTGTGACCGATAAGGGCTGATTTCCCTGCAGGTCTCCACAAACAAAACCACCAAACCAGTCTACAAAGCAAGCCACACAACCCACATCGACATAATGTCACCAGCTACAACAACATCTTTATAACACTCTTCCCTCATTATTACAACCAATAGAATTAATAATAAGAAGCAAGAGTAAAAAGGATGATGTTGCTTCATTGGCTCCCTTTAAATTCAATAGAAACAAAACCCAAATCACAAATTTATTGCAGAATGAAAGAGAGTTGAAGGTTCAAAGGATAAGGGAAGCCATGGATGGGTTTAGGGGGAGATAGAAGACAATGACATTGTCCTAAAAATTGCAAGAGTTGACTTAGTGATTTTAGGAAAATGTTTGCCAATAATACATGTGCAAAAAGATGAAGAAGGGTTGGTGCTGAGGTTTTTATGCTGCGGTGCCACAATGTTGGGAACTTGCTGTTTGTAAACAGGGTGGGGAAGTAAATGAAGGAAAAAGGAAATGGAATTTTATTAAGGGCCTTTTTACAAATAGAGTACTAACACTGTTAAAAATGTCCAATCTTGTGGCAAAGAATACAACATATTGCAGGAGTTACGCTTCAATTATTTTAATTTCAGGCTCAAACTTGGGATCATTCAATCAAATTATCTTCAATTTACGTGGACTAAACATAATATGCTAAACTACTGTAAAGTGCTCTGCTTTCCAGGAGATATAGCAAAGAAATAATGTACTTACCAATACAAAACTTTCACTAGCACTACAAAACTTGGTCTCTTTAAGATTCAATAGCTTGTGCCGCTGAATGATGACTGATATACGTAGAATGAAGCAAATCATTCCAAATTTCTGTATTGCAGCAAATTTTTAGAAATGGTCACAAAAACAAGAAACATAAAACATTGAGTCCTTTGACTATGATATTAAAGTATGCAAATATCGCTCTTTTAATAACTACATGGTAAGTGATAGTGTAAAAACCTCTCTTGAGAATCCTTGGAGAGAAATATGCTCCAATTTAGGGAACTTCTTCCTGTGATACCTAGCAAGTAGTGCTATCAACTGCAAACCATCAAGAAAGGATCATAAAGTAACCAAATGGATATTGAGCAAATAAAGTGTCATTTACATATAAGGATGATACCTCAATCTCCTCACTAGTGTAACCATCTAGTTGGTTGTGTTCCTGCCACAAAAGCCCAACATCAAATTTCCAACTAAAGCCACAAATATATCATTTATTTCCACAAACCCCCTCCCCCCAAATAAACAAACAAAAAAATCACTACTACATAGTTCTTAAGTATTTATAATAGGAGCTATGCTACTTGGACTTTGGTACCCATGTCCAAATACGGGCACGTGTCCAAGTGTCTGACTCATCAATTTTGCGATTTTTTTTTTTAATAATTCTAGTTTCTTGCCCAAAATAATGTGTCCAAGTGTCGTACCCATGTCCCGAGTGTTGAGGGTTTGACACGGGCACTTGAGGTGAAATTTAGACCTCGAATAACATAGAGTAGTAATATATAATTGAGTCCAAACTCCAATTAGAAATATTTTTTTTTTCTACAGCAGAAAATTTGCTGGAAACAGATTGCTCCATTAACATTGTGCAGCATAATTTGAATGGGGTAAAAGACAAGGAGTGTCCTTAACGCGGCTAATTGTGCAATAACAAGAACAAGCTATGAGATATTAACTTCCTTTGTGCATCAAACATATTTAGGAATACTGCTTGGTAATTTTTACACAAGAATTTTACAAACTCCACCTCAACTTTCCAACTATAGTTCTCACATTGTCGCAGACTCACAGCTCCTTGAAATTAAGAATCTATTAATCAATTATAGAGTGCTTCAAATCCTTATCGTCCGCTCTCAACCAAACAGTTTAATTCAGAAAATACATCCAATATATAATGTAACAAATTCTCCACCCATTGTAGTGTAGTGTATATGAGTATATGACAATATCATATTATATGAATAATTAGAAGTTACAAAATACAGATGTCCTACCATGATGATACTGCATGATTTTTTATGGAAGCCTTTTTTCCCAAAATAGAGGCCGGTATTGTGAAGCATAGAAGCAGCTTCAAGATACTCGAGATCCCTTAGATCAAGAAAAATAACAGTAGATTGATCTCCAACATTCCTGATGTAGTTCCTCAAGCCTTCAAATATAGCCTACAAAAGATCAGCACACAGATTTCATAACACTGATTATTAGTGTAACATATTAGGTAGCAACTAATATTACAGTTCCTTCAGAACTCCAAAATGTAATACCTTTGAAATAGCAGAACATTGGACACCACTTTTCAACCTATCTTTTCCATTAAACCTCATGGCAAATCTCATCACTGATTTCCATCTAAAATTGGCATTCAAATCAACCCCGGGAAAAGCCTCAGACACCATCTCAGCCACTACACCCTCACCCAACGCATACCCAGAAACTTGCATCTCACTAATTCCAAGCAGCTCCATAATTTCTTCCAAAAGAACTGCACCCACCACAATAAACTCCGACCTCCTACCAAATAATTCATCTCTCCTGGACTTTTCTCTCTCACTAGAACCTACCCCACACAATCTCTCAACAAGACCTCTCAATTCCTCCCTACTAAACCACCACCAATTCCTCCCACTATCACCCAAAACCCTAGAACTCCCACTCTCCTCATCAACACATCCATAACCACACCATATCGCCTTCTCAATAGCTCGAATTGTCCAAGATGATCCAACTGCAACCTCAAACCCTAATTTTTTCACTTTCCCTACAAACCCAGATGCTTCAATCAACTCCCGAACATAATCCCCAAGTCCAATCAAATCATTCTCCCCAAATTTCTGGGTCAGTGTCAAATGCCCTAATCTTAATGAATCAGCATAAACAACATTCCCATGATCCCCAATCACAAATTCAGTAGACCCACCTCCAATATCCACAGTTAAAACCTTTTTATCATAAACATGCGAAAATTGAAGCACACCATAGTAAACTAGCCTAGCTTCATCGACCCCAGATATCACATTCACATGGTAATCATGACCCAAGTTTTCACTCACCTCTTCTAGGAAAATACTCCGATTGCCAGCCTCTCTGATGGCTGAAGTTCCAACCACCCTCGTTCGAATCACATTGTGGGCTCGTAAAATTTCTTGAAATTTTGAAAGCGCTTCAATTGCTCGTAACTTGGAGTCTGAGGAAATCAACGGTGGGTATGATGGCGAAGAAGATGAATTGCGCCCCAGATTGACGGCTTCTGATTGTTTGTAAACAGTGGTAAACTTGGCTGAAATGGGTTCAAAATGGATGATTAAGAGTTTGAAGGAGTTAGTACCCATGTCAATTGAAGCATAGAGGTTTTGTGATTCAAGTATGATCGCCATTTTTCCTGATGTTTTTTTTGGGGTGATTTTTGTGAGCGGTTTGCCGGTTTCGAGTTTTTGAAATGTCGTTTTTACGGTTGATCAAGTTAGAGCTTGGAAGTTCACAAGACGGGAGAATTCCTAATACATTTCGGAGGTGTATTTAACCAAATATCTCTTGACTCAACACATTATAAATTATAATATCAGTTTCATACGCACTTTTTTGTGCGAATATTTTAAATGTAACTTTTAATTTTTTTTGCTAATAACTCCCACCAAATTGCAACTTTGTGCAAAAAACCCTCCACCAACTAAAAAAACATGTTGTTTGTTAGAAAGTTGGTTGTATTTTTCAAAAATCAACATTTATTTGGTTGTTTTGAATAATTTTTCCTTTTTAAAACGTGAAAAAAGTGTTTATATACGGACTAGTATAATTTGCAAAACATCAATTTAACAATTCTATCATTAATATTGTCTAAAATAATAATTCTGCCATGATTAATTGACATATAAATCACAATGATTTTAATTGTAAATCTTTTTAATTGGTCAATTTGCATTGACATTTTGACTAATTATAATTTTGGTAGTGTCAATGAATTGATGGACAAGTCAATGGCAGAATTTCATTTTTAAAAACTATCTTATCAATTTTACATTGGTTGTGTAACTTAAACATTTGAAAATGTGATTTTTTTTTTTATAAATAATTTATGAAGGGGTAAAAATGTAATAACATAAGGGGACACCATTGCTCCTCTCCCTTGTACTCTTTCTGTTTAATAATAATTGCTCAAATTTGACTTTGTTACTATTTATATTGTAACTTTGACCTTGTTTAATTTGACATAGGTAATGAAAAATATAATCATGTGAGATCTCGTTTGATTCGTCTCGAAGTATATTTTTCAAATATATAGTTTTTTTTTTTGTATAATTTTTCTTATATATAGTTAGAGATATTAATATTTTAAGTCATGTATGGGAGATGTGAAAAAGTAAATGAAACAAATTTTTTAACAGAGGAATTAATATATAGGTTTGGTAGTTGGAAGATCTGGATAGAGGATGTTATGACTTATGAGCTATGATTTAGGTGTTAGGAAGTAATACACACTTTTATGGAGTGTTGTGAAATTATGGTTCGTTTGATTGTTGGTGATAAAGTGTAATAATAAAAATGAAATTTAAGTATAATTTAACAAGATAAAAAAAAAAACATTATATTCCTTACTGAGACATTTTATTTTCTAATTCGCAAGCTCGAATCTTCTTCATAACTTTTATTATCATATATTACTATTGGGAAGTCGAAGAGAACATTTTATATAAAGGTGGGTATGTAAGATTTTGGTATTCCACATTGAAAGTTGAGGAGAAATGAACTTTCTTATATAAAGGTGAATACTTCAACCTATTAAAAAAATCGATAGGACGTCCGTCTTACATCATAGCAAACTTTTGCAGGCTAAGGACCCAAGGTGGACAATATCCACCAATGGGCTCTTGTTCACCAACGATAGGTGTGTTCCCAAAAAGGGCCTACATTATATCACTTTATATTAATATATAACAGTTTAGAGTTATTTAAAAAAAAATAAAAGTTCTTTTTTTTAAAATGAAAAAATATAATTTCTTATCTCAAGATAAAAGAGTGATTTTGATAGGAGTAACTATCCGAAAGTAATATTTTTAATGTTGCTTTAAATTTGTCATAATTTAGTTTAATATACACCTAGTATATTTAAAAAATTGTTTAATAATAATAATACAATAATTAATTTATTAGTCTGCATGATAAACAAAGGTTAGTTCTATTTCATAATAGTATTCATTACGTCTCGAAGAAAATCTATCTAACACCTCTTAGCTCGCTTGATAGATGAAGTGAGGAACCGCTCTTCCCCACCTCGCTCCTCTGTCTAATAATGATTATAGATGCAATTAAGAAGTCAAGTAGATATGTAGTTGAAGAACTTTTGCCATCGCTCGGGTTGCTTTAGGCCGCGAGTTCCATATCCCATTCGTTGGCCTGGTTTGAGTAAGGCTACCAAATGAGTATGTGAGAGTGTGAGAGACAATATGCAATAACATTTGTTCACATTTCTAGTTGTTAGGATATCTTAAATGATCTATATATTATTAAATGAATTTACACCATTAAAGCCCAAATGACCACAAAAGGGTACAATCCATCCAAATCATTAAAAGACCAAGTCAAACCCAAAAGCCACTTGACGATATATCCCTTTCAACCCATGGTTGATCCACCAAGGTCCAAGCCCATTTTGTGCCGCCTGTCTCAAGCGCATTTATTATAAATACAAGTCAAACACCTACATTTACACGTATTCCATTCTAAATCCTCAAGCAGTTATGCTCTTATAATCATATTCATATTATAAGACTTTGGCTTAGGCTTCAGACTGCCGTTATTTCAGACAAACCCCCAAATCAACTTATGTGTACTCATTATACAGGCATTCAAACCCAATCCACGATTTGACCAACTCACCAACACATTCAATTTTTCCACCAAATATAAAGCAATAAGATCTTAATTTAGACCGCACCAAAAGAGTACTTAAATTACCAAGTTACTAATTAAATTATATGGTGTGTTGGGCCTAGTAGTGGCCGGTGCTTATTAAATCCCATTTTTTTAGTCGCTCACTTTCGCCTAAAGTCCTAACCAAGTTGTATTTTCTTTAAGGACTTCAACAACCAACTTTTGTTAGTAATAATGACATATTTGTTCTTTATCACTTTTTAGTTTTGATTCATCCCATTATGATTTTTGTTACTCCATTTTGTTGGAAAGATTAAGCTAATCTTTGATTATAAAGTATGTTAACCCCATCCGTTACATGACTTTAAATATATATATTTTTTTTATAATTATTATTCAATACTTATTTAGGAACATGTTTTTTTTTTTTTTTTTTAAAAAAAAAATTGCATGAATATGTGTAATTATAATTTTATTAATTTTTACAAAACATTAATTTATTTTTGAAATTTGAGAGGATAAAAAATTGGGTAAAAAATGATGTCATCATTAATATTGGAGGGAATTTTTTTCATGAAAAATTAACACATGACAATTGATGATATCACCAATGACTTATTTCAATGTGAGTTATAGATAAATTATAAAAGTTAACATCCAAAATAATATGTATCTAGACGATTCTAACAAGATCACAAGTGTATGTCTTTTGTGATGTACATATTAGCTTTATGTCTTTGCGTGCACCAATTCTAAAAATTATGGATATAATTGTTTTTATTATTGTTATCAATGTACGTAGTATTCTTTTTGTGATTGAATATGAAACAAAAAAAATGATTGTGTTTTGACTTTTTTGTCCATTTATAATAATTAATATAATATTAATGCATGCCAGTAATACCATACAAATAAGTGGCTTATATATGAATTTGGAAAAAAAAATGGTCGTGTTGAATTAAATTAAAGATCAATGATAGGATTGTTCAAATTCAAATAATTTTTTTATTGATTGATTTATCATTTATGTGAATAGATGATTATTATTTATTGGTATGATTTATTTGGATTGTATTTTTTTAATTGATTAAACTTTCGTTGTTTTTTATGGATTAACAATTAAATTAATTTTCTTTTATTTATATTTAAGTGAGGAGGGACATATATGTCTTTTCATGTAGACATTTGCTTCCCTTATATTATAGATATGTATATTAAAAAAATTAAGTCTTTCTCTTCGCACTTAATATTCCAAATGTAACGGATATTTTCATACGTAGTATATCATATTTTACTCTTAGCTTTATACCACTAGCTTATTAGAATTGGTCGAACTACTTAATAGAAATTACCTCAACTCTAAAATATTTGCCTTTAATCTAATTATTTCTTACGTTGTTGAGAGTTTATTTTAATTAGATTTTGAAATTCATTGATTTGAGCCAAAATTTGTTGCAGTTATAATGTGACAGAAAGAAGGTGTACTTAAAAAATATTAAGAAAATTAAAGCTTTTAATATAATGGCTATTTTTTTTATAAAAAATTTATATAATAAGTACTTTAAAAAAATATAAAACGAGATTCATTAAGCATGGATAAGCAGGAGCAAATTAAATTAGCAATATTTTAGATACCAACAAATTAAAAAATAAATAAAGAAAAAATGATGTAATCTTGTGGTGACCAAACGGAGTAGAATAAAACATAGAAGTATAGTTAGATCGTATCATAAAATTGATGAAAAATGTTAATTATGAATTGTATTCATGGACAAAGGAAGTATAATTTAGAAATTAAAGCATATTCGATACTTATATTGGGTTAATCTCCCCAAATTATTAATTAGTAGTATTAATTTTAATTATTATTGTATTATATAAAAAAAGTGGAAATGAAAAGGTGGATGTTTTAGTTTTTATTTATTTATTTATTGCATAGTTAGTAGGTGAAAGGTTTAATTTGGAGAGCAAGAATAATTTGTGCCTATAAAGGCTTGCCATAAGAGCAACGATGATGTGAAAAAAAAGTTGCCAATGTATTAATGTTGAAGAATACACACAATACAAATGTGAGAGGAAGTAATTTTTGTGTGAGGCAGACACAATATTAGTGGGAGGGTGTTTAGTATTAGTTAGTGGTAGTGCCGTTGTGAAGGGCTCGTTTACATTAGTTGAATAAAGATGAACTGAACTGAACTGAACTTAATAAAGTGTATTAATTGAACTGAACTGAACTGAATTTAATCTGAAGTAAACAAGCCCTAAGTAGAACTTTATCGTAAACACATACGGAGTAATATTGTTTAGTATTGTGGTTGTGGTGATAATTTTTGTACTCCCAAAAATATTATAGTGAACTTTGTCTCTGGAGATCGGGACCGTGGTTTTCCATGGTTTAAGAGGGTTTCCACATAAAAATATTGTGTCTTATTTTTCATACTTTATTTTTCTTCCCGTCGTTAATATTTTACTACGTTACTCTATTCCTAACAATTTATGTTTAATTCAAGCTTAAATATCAAAAATTAAGGCAGAAAATGACGGTCCAAATATGTTAATTATGAATTTTTTTTTATGAAAAAAAGAAACTGCACGAGAGGGCAGAACAAAATAATATTAAAAATCGACCAAAGACTAAAATAATTTGGAGGGTAATATTTGGGCCTCAAATACCAAAAAATCAACCAAAGAACAAGGAAAAACGAATTCTCACAAAACATGGGATATTATGTCTCACCAACTCCACAAGGTAAAACTTTCTCATAAAATGTTAATTTTATGGAAAATAAGATCTTAAATTGTATCTAGAAATGGCAAACTCCAATCCAAATCGAAGCCTCGACCCAATCCGTTCAGACAACTAATCCACCCCACATTCGAAATGATATCAAATTTCTTGATCTGACAAAAATCCGATCTAAATTGGTATATATAGTCCAAACCATGACTACATCCAATAATTCAAATAATTTGAATCTAACATATGCTTATATTGAATGATTTGAAATTCGAACTTCTTGAACAAAATTACTTTTGAAACTCGAATAAACAGAAACTGAAATAAGAAATACGGAGTCTAAATTAATCTAGATTAACTTATCATGCGAAGTATATATTTTTATGCTATATTTAAATAAGATCTAAAAAAGATAATACAAATTACAACATAGTTTTTTATTTATTTTTTTACAACGGTTACTAGATTTTTACAATTGTAACAGTAACCGAACTGTTACGGTTAACTGTCATGAAATGGTTAACCGTAACCACGAAACTGTTAAGAATGATGGATGATGAAAATATGAAATGATAAAAGAATTTATACTTATGCATATGGGGCAATGGAATTAGAAACATATGTAAGTTTGGTAAAAATAATGCATTTAGATCATTAAAACTGAGCTAAACATATTTAATGCATCTTAAAAAATTAACAATTAACTGCTAAACGTAACTATTAAAAATTAATGGTTCGTTAAACGTGATAAATTAACCGTTAAAAACTACATGTTACACTGTTAAAGTTAACTGTTAATTTTTTTTACACAGTCGTAATAATTGGAGATGAAGAAATGAAGAAAATGGATGGAAACTGCAGAATTCGTTTGCACCACTTGTGCTGCTGCACATCACAACCAGACCAGACTCCAGAGTATACGAGTCCACCATACCAGAATCCATACCATCTTCCTAGTTCCTTTTCATCTTCTTCCTCTTGAATTTTAGTCCAATGAAAATTCAACACTGTATTAAAAACAATGTCACGTTGCTCAGCAATTTCACACAGAAATCAAGAAGGTTCTTTCACCTCTGTTTTGAATTGATGCTGACAGACACACGCACAAAATTGAAATTCATTAATTTACGACTATTCGACAATGAATTACAATATTGGTCAGACATGTTCTCACTCTCATTCCTCTTTCTTCGTGTTTTTTTTAATTGCGTTTTCGTTGACTTCTCTTTGAATTCTCTGCTCTCTTTAATTTCTTTGTTTTTGTATTTTTTCGTAATTTCAACTCGGAATCGGAACGTCTTTTTCTTACGATTTGATTTATGTTGTTTGGTTGTTGTTTTAGAATCATGATTTTAGTCAATTTTATGCTTCCTTATCATCCGTAAAAGCCCTAGATGAATGTATGAAACACTCGTTACAGTTTCTATTGTTATTTCGATCTACTTTCGTTGTCCTTTTTTTCTTCTGTAATTATACTATTACAGCGTGTATCAATTAATTTTATTGAATAGTGGAGTATTTGATAATTGATCCTCCCAGAAATTTGTTATGAGAGGAGTTCAAAGTTTACCATTTCAAAGTTGGATTTAGCCATCTTTGTACGCGACAAATTGGTAAAGAGTTAATACTGCAGTCAATTAAGTCATTGAATTATTGAAATTGACGGATTTGTTTAAGAATTAACAAAGAATGTATTATTCCGTTACTAGAAAAACAAAGCATTTATCATCTGAGTTTTTATTTCCAATTATCCTTTTGTTTTAGTGGCTATGCAGTTTGTCTTTGAGTCTTGACCATCCTTTTCTTACAATTAACTCTTGTATGGTTTGTATGCTATTCCCTCCCGTTCTCTTAGTTACGCGTTTGGAATCTTGTTGCGAGAGAAAAAAGTCAAAACGTAAGTTCGTAACAAATTAGAATTCTGTGGTCTATTTTCTTAATCAACAGTTGGTGATGTATTAAGGGGGAAAATAAGAAGAATTTTTGGAATTTTTATATTTATAATAGATTTGGTGTTATAATCTAAAGTTACAAAAAGAACCGAGGGAGTACTATGCAAGTCTATATATTCATCAGTTCATCACAGTTATTTGAAACAATATAGAAGATCAAGCTCAATTAGTGGAATCACTCTCGCATCTCAAACATGTGAGATGCGATTGATTCCTCTCTGAGTCTCAGCCTCAGGCAATGCTAGCATGACAACTATAATAATAGAAGTTGTTAATTGTGGTCCCCCCCAAAAAAAATATTTATTTATATAAAGGATTTTTTTTTTTTGAATGTTAGCTCTTAATTTTAAGAATTCTCAATAAAATAAAATAATTGGCAAGGATTAACATTTGAAAGAATTTAGTGTTAGCCTAGTCTATTTATACTCCGTGTATCTCAAAACGTGTTATTTTAAGTTAGTTTTTCTACAATTAAATTGGTGTAAGCTAAGGTTAAATCATAATTAGTCAACCGGTGATTAGTACTCCCTTCATTCAAGTTTATTCTTTACGTTTTAATTATGCATGTGAATTAAGTAAAATTAAATTTGTAGATAAGTTATTATTAGAAATTAAAATGATAATTACACTTATTGGGAAATATATATGTAAAATGAAGCAGAGAGTCATTTCTTAATTCCCAAGCTGCTTTGACTAGCTAATTGTGAAAACTGATTTGATTAACTAATTATATTAACTGTTTGTGTATAGCATTTTGATAAATAGTAGTTAGCTGTTAAATGTTTCAGAGTAAAAAAAAACCAAAAGCGGTAAGTTCTTCCAAAAAACTCCTCATATGCTCCTTTTGCAAAAGAGTTATTTATTTATTTTTTTAACCCAAAACTCTCTTCCAAACTTCTAATTAACAAACACCAAAAATAGCTTTTTAAGTTGGTCAAACAACTTTTTTTTCTCGAACTTATTCTTTTTCCTCAAACCTCTAACTCCCAAACACCCCCTATGGTCCCGGTTTTCGTTCTAATTTCATTGAAAACATCCATTACAACTGAATAATCATAGTTTTACGATTACATATGAAATGCTTGATGTAGGGTTTTGTCATGCATTCTTATATTGTTTTTAATTCTAAAAATAATATATGAAATGCTTTATGTAACTTGTAAGATTACAAATATAATTACCTTTTTTTTTTTTTTGAGAAGATATATCATTGCCTTTATAATTTTATAAAGAGTTAATCTGAATAGTATTCTGTATTATGTTAACTGCCTAACAATCAACTATTGATTATTACTTGAATTTATAAAAATTTAGAATTGAGGCAATAGGCAACGAGCAGTGGCTTCAAGCATAACTCAGATCTTTGAAGTCTGAAATTTAATTAGTCATGCCAATTATCTGGATGTGTTCAATGTTATTGCATCTCTAAGAAAAGAAATTATCTTTTTAAATAGGTATGTAAGTGCTTAGTACTTATCTTTTCTATGCGCCTACTTTTTGTTAGTACGTTGGTTACCCAGCAAGTACTAGGATCAATTAAAAATAAGTGAAGCATATAGATTATTTGAATCACGGAAAATAAAATCTTGACTAATTTCTTATATATATATATATATATATATATATATATATTGGATATATTAGGCTGTGAATCATTCACGTGAAATGTTTAATTGTTATTTATCTTATTTATTTATTTACTAAGTATCTTGTTTGGCATGACAATCAACTTAAATTCCACTTGCACAATATAATATTATGGGTAGAAAGTTGATGGCTTGATCAGATGTTATGCATTCTCCTTTTTATATTAAAAAAATAGTATCATCTCCCAAAAGAAAAAAGTAGAGTAAGAAAAGAATTTCTCTTACTCCCTATAATGGGTGTTGTTAAACATAGCCATGTCTTACTTATTATCGAGTGCGTTTTTTCGATTTTACTTGTGATTGTCTATAGTTTTATATACATATGAAAATTAGTCATGGGGAATCATCAAGAATATGCATAATTAAGAATATCAATGGTGAAAATTGTTTTGACAATTATGAAGAATCGAATAGAACAAATAATTTGGGAAGAAAGAAGTACGGAGTATATGATTTGGCATGCAAGGACATCAAGATTGTGTGCATGTATGTCCTTTTTTGGTACACATTCCCCAGTATGTCTATATGCATACTTGGAAACTTAAGAATTTTTAAATCTGTTTTTGTGCACTCAGGTAGTCAGGTCTGACCTGCAATAGTGATTTGGATCTTTTTTATGTCATCTTCCCTCACTTCCAACGAACTTTTTGACAAGTTGATAACCTAAGTTATAGCACTAGACCTGAATAATCTGAGTTTTTTTTAAGCCTCAACGCGTTCCTTTGGTCATTAAGTTAATTGAATTGATTATTTTTTTTTGTCCACTTAGATAACAATAGCATGATTGAATAACAAACTATCTCTACATCATTATATGTGGCTACTTGGTTTTGAGATGCAAATGTAATTAGATGAAGTATTTTATATTTTTATCCAAGTCAACCTTTTGTTTATTGATGCATTTGTACCTTTAATGTAGAGGAATAGTGACATAATTGTTATTGGCAATATTTTTCTCTTGACTTTTACGAAGTATTTATTAATGATGCTTCTATACACTTTCACGGGGTTTGATTTCTTTCCTTGCTGCTCTATATAAAGCATACAACTACTAGCAGTTTTTGGTTACTCCTTATTCATCTTGTCTGAGAAGTTCTGGTTGGCGGTGATGGTATTTAAAAGGCAGTTTGGCCAGGACGAGGCTGACAATTTGCCTATATCCAATAACTCCCAAAACCCTGCATCTAAATTTCGGAAGTGAGTGTATGGGATTTAGTTTCCAATTGCTCTTTTGCCTTTATTTTTGTTGATATATTTTGCTAATGCAAATGATCTCTATAGCTGATCCTACCAAGTGGGTTAAGGCTTGATGTGGGTTGTCGTTGTTATTCTTGTTGTATCTTCAAGTAATCCCACAATTGACTTGCATTGTTATTGCAGAGTTGTGAACTATGTGATGAAAGAAGCTTCTCTGCAAGAAGTTGCAATGAAAATCTCAGCAATGTTGGAACCTGCGATTCGCAAAGCGGTATGATTCAAGTTGATGTTTGATTATGTTATAAGTTGTCCTTATTGTCAGGCTGTCAGCTCAAAGGTACATCAATGTCTTGAAAATAGTGAAATTTTACTGCAAATATGTGTTTAAATTGTGTCTATTAAGTATTTGCTTCAATCTTTTAGCTCAATTCGGCATGCCTTATGTCAAGTTGTTCTTTGTGTCACAACTTGCACCTCTATCTGTCACTTTTAATTTCAACTGTTAAAGAAGATACCAGTACACATTTGTCTTTTTTGAAATGTATCTCCGATATTGCATATTGGCATTCAATAATCATTCCAAGTCTATTCTTCTTCAATTTGATCTGTTAACTTGACTGTGTTGTTTTCTTAAACACAAAGGGGTTTTGTTAGCTGTGTATGGTAATCCATACGATCCTTTTAGAATGCCAACAATGCAAGAAACTAGTGATATTCAAGTTTATAATATGGATATTTTCCAAAAGTATTGCAAGTAATAATATTATGTGCTGTAAACAGGTGAAAGAGGAGGTGGAGCCACTAATGGTTTTTCTTCAGTCTTCTCCAAGGTTAGTTGCTCTGTGCTTTGCGCTTTTATATGCTTACCAAAGGCATGCCATATGGCCTACATATTATATGTCTCTTGGTATTCTGCTTATACTTAGATCTGCTCTGCAGTTTTAAAGTCAATAGTCACCATTTATTTTTGTAGAATTGTGGGTGAATTAGACTTGTACTCCCTCCGTAACGAATTACTAGCAACATTTGTACTAGCACAAATTCCTAGGTGAAATAAGGTAATAGTGGTATTAGGTGGTATAATGATAAAAGTAAGAGAGAGAAAAGTAAGAGAAGGAAAAGTAAATAGGGTATTATGTGGTAATATGATAAAAGTAAGAGAGAGAAAAGTAAGTGGGGTATTGTGTTGTTTTTTTACCAAAAAAGGAATAAAATGAAATTGGAAAAATTGTTGCAAGTATTTTGTTACACCTAAAAATAGAAATTGTTGCTAGTAATTCGTTACGGAGGGAGTACCTTTACAACATCCTAAAATGGATGGTAACTCTTTTAGCTTCTTTCTTGGACAGCTGTTCTTAGTTTTGAATTGGATTTCCTTTTGAAGAGGATAGTATTTTTCAGAGAACCAGAGATAGCATTTTACAGCCTAAGGTTTCATTTAATCTTTAGTGACCACTGTTTTATGCATTAATATAGTAAAATGTTACCCATACATGCAATTTGTTGGTGTTTGTGAATTGTTTGAATAGGAGTGTGAATTCATAATTTATGAAAAGAGAAACTTGGAGTCTTGAAGAGTCACAATTGGAATTTACAACTTCCCAGCAATTTCATTTAAATTCGCTGCCTTATGTTTTATCACTGATTATCCCCCCTGCTAATTGTATTGTTTCTCGTTTATTGATTGTAGAAATTCGCTTGCCCTACAACGAGATCCATATCCTTCAAGAAGCTTAAAACTACAATTTGTCAACAAGTTGCCATCTACAGTCTTCACTAATAGTTACATAGAGGATGAGGAGCGTGCTCCTCTCCAAATAAAACTAGTTGATGCAAATTCGAAGAATGTGATTCAGCATGGTCCATTTTCCTCTATAAAGGTTGAGATTTTTGTCCTTAATGGTGACTTTGCTGCTGATGGTCAAGAAGATTGGAGCGAGACTGAAGTTAATGAATACACTGTGCGTGAAAGAGATGGTAAACGACCATTGTTGGTAGGAGATCTTTCCTTTGCACTTGAGGGTGGTGTCGGATGCATTAGAAACATCTCATTTACTGACAACTCAAGCTGGGTGAGGAGTAGAAAGTTCAAGTTGGGGGTTCGTGTAATGTCAAGGGCTTCTCTTGAAACCGGCATAAGAGAAGCAGTAAGTGAAGCTTTTATAGTGTTGGACCATCGTGGAGAATGTAAGTGTCTTGTATCTTTCCTTATTTTATAAATGTCTAATTTGGGTTGGTGTTCCAGTGGATCCAAGGAAGCAAATTGGTGAAATGATATGATGCTTTTCATCATAATTCCAACAATAGTCTCTACTTTGAGGCTCTGAGCATGATTCATATGTAATATGTTTTTGCAGCATATCAAAAGCACAATAAACCATCCTTGGATGACCCGGTTTGGCGTTTGAAAAAAATATCAAAGCAGGGAGCATCATACATGAAATTAGAGTCGAAGGGAATCAAAACAGTGAAGGATTTCCTTATGCATTACAACTTTAATTCATCATATCTACGGCAAGTAAGAACACATTTTCCTATGCTAGAGCGAAGAGAGTTTTCCCCTTTTGTTTTCCAATACAAGTTTTGTAACCCTTTTGTTTTTACTATAGATTCTTGGCAAAGGGGTTGCGAATAGGACATGGGATACAATGGTGAAGCATGCTAATGAATGCCAGCTGGATAATACATGCTATATTTACTCTGATGAAGCTGAGGGTGCTCAGCTCCTTTTTAACTGTGTCTACAAAGTTATAGCAGTTAAGTTTGGAGGTCAACAATTTCAGCCTGTTGATGCTCTTGATTTTTTCCAAAAGGTTGAAATTTTAAAATAGATAAATCTTAATTGAATATTTGAATCTGTTTCGCTAATCACATATAGCTGATTTCTTATGACTTATGTGATTCTCTGTCAGGCACTGGTAGAAAAGTTGAAGCGGTCTGCATTCTCGAATATAAATCAGCTGGTTTTAGTTGATAATTCTACTTTAATGCAATCAACTATTGATCAACCATGTGATGCTCGTCCAATTATAGATCAAGGTATGTATGATCTAGATAGTTATGTGCTCTGTATGTTATATTGTGGAATCAGGATTCATGCTTTATTTAATTAGATTAGAAATTTGTTGAAATTCCTAATTTAACAAGTGCAAAGCTTTTAGGGCAGTTCTATAGCTCTCCCTCATAGGCTGAGACTTTCCCATCTCTGAAGCAAATGTGCCATAAGATAGGATGATTGTGTTTCCTCATAGGCTGAGACTTTCCCATCTCTGAAGCAAATGTGCCATAAGATAGGATGATTATGTTTCTAAATGTTGCCCTATTTTTGTATAGGTGAACCAGTGAAGCAGCTGGATTATAATCTTTCAGAGTCTGCATCATACCCCTGCACAATTGAGGATGGCAATCTCCTGGAAGATGACTCTACATCTCAGACTAACCAGACAATACAGGGGTTTACCCTAGCTTCTTTAATGATGGGTGATCCTTCTGCTGGGCCTTCTGATGCCCCTGATAACTGGTATCAAAATAATATAATGGCAGCAATTGCTGAAAATTGTGAATTTGGACAACCGGTTTGGTCTCTAGCTTCAAACTGGGGACTAGGGGATGAATTATTAACTTCTTCAACTCCTGCTGCTCATGTAGGTATTTTCTCTCAGCTTACTGATCTCGATGTTACTACCGGAGGAATTGGAAAGTCCAAGGCTCATTGGTGCAAGATTCGAGCTGCTGTTATGTGGAAGATTGTTAGAAGAACTGCTGCTGCTAGAAGGAGAGCTAAGTTTCCTTTCGGCTTTTGTTAATACAGATGATGTCACAATGTTCATACTCTAAAGTTGCGTGTTTTAGATACTTAGACAGTTAGATGTGTCTCTCCCATATAATATGTGAGCAGGATATATGTATAAATTTCATTGAAGAATCAAAATATGAATTGAAGGCATGGTTGCCATAGTTAGACAGTTAGAGGTGCCTCTCCCATAAAAAAATGTGAGCAGGATATATGTATAAATTTCATCTAAGAATGCATAGTCAAAATATGCATTGAAGGCATGGTTGCCATATATTAATATTATAGGTCTATTTGTATGATATGAATAAATCTTCTTGTAGTGTTACTGTTAGCGTGTAACTTGTTAGACATTGTCAGTAAACCACTACTTGTAAATATGAGTATAAGTTTGTCATTTTGGTAATATAGAGGGCTTTCAAGAATTTTAAGAGCAGCAAAATTTTCTAGATTGTTTTTCCTGATTTGTTGTGGCCTTTGGCTCAGGAGTATCTGCCTCTATGTGTGTGTGCAGCTGAATCCAACTGGGTTTCTGCTTCTCCAGCATAGGGTTGAGGAATCCAGGTGAGAATTGAAGATTGGAAAAAGTTGACACGACATGCTAACCCAACACAAAATTAGCCGGTTATTAACGAGTTCGAGTTGAATAGTTTGACCCGTTTAATTACACGGGCTGACATGAGGTTGGGGATTTCAACCTGTTTAAATAAAGGGGTTGACAAGACATGACACAATTATATTTAGTTGACAACTTCATACACAAAACATCAACAGTTTACTAAGTACCAACTTGATATGAAATTCCGTTATTAATGTGTTTATGTTGAGGAGTTTGAGTTGTATAAATAAGCAGGTTGACACGATATGATATGTTTATTAAACATGTCGGATTAGGGTTAATTGGATTTAACCTGTTTATATAACGGGTTGACACAAACCCGACCCGATATATTCCTAGCTCTAGTGAGAATGTAGCTGAATCTGTTTTGGGCTGTTCTCCCAGCTTGAAAGTCACCATCTAGTTTTCCGTAGAGTAGGGATCAAGACCTCTCCACTCTCCTCCCTTGATATTTCATGAGATAAGATCCTAGGGTGAAGTTTGTATACCTTTCCATTCAAATAAAAAAAAAAAATAATTAAATATGCTTGAGAATATTTTTCTGTACCACAAAAGATAATAAAAGTAAGACTAAATATATAGTAGAGAGAATTTGCATACTAAGGGCTTCTTTACTTCAGATTATATTCAGTTCAGTTCCGTTCAATTAATCACTATTCAGTTCAGTTCAGTTCAGTTCATCTCTATTTAGTTCAATTAATACACTTCTATTCAGTTCAGTTCAGCTCAGCTCTATTCAGCTAATGTAAACGAGCCCTAAAAGGGAGGGTAATAAATTAATGATACATATAGGCTTAAAATTAAGAATATACAGTAACAAATTTTCTAAATTGAAATAAAATGGGAAAACATGTAGGGAGTATTGATTACTGTAATAGATTTTTGATTTAGCTTACGGAGTACTATTTATCATTTTTAATGTTTATATGCAACATAATAAGTTTTTAATTTCATTTCATGAACAACTCTCTCTCTCTCATAAATGCTGAATTAAAAATTTGAAATTCAATCAAATTCACTGAATAGTTTTCACTTTATTTTGTCGTGACAAGACAAATAATAATATTAATTAATCAGTAAGTCTTATATTAGATCGTTCGACGATCTTATAAAAGAAATAATATTCATCATTACATCTTAAAATTTCCTTGTTAAAGATTCAAATTCAACCCAATGTAAATTAAACTTAAAGTAATGGACTTGAAGCGATGAATTGTTCCAGATTCAAACAACGTGATTGTCACCTTTAGACGTAGCCCAACATGAAAAAACACTAGATTACTAACCTTGCTACCTTGCATGCACGCTTTGTGTGTCATAATTTTTAAATGTATCTATATGCTATATTCTAGTGGCTATCAAATTTCTACAATAATCGAAATGTAAAAATTTTTATGTGACAAATTATATATTAATATGGATATCAACTTATAGAGAATCCAAATATATAAATTTTGGTATTTTTATTTTATTCTTATAAAATTTATATTTTGTAATATTTTCATTTTAAAATTTTGAAAAATTAAAATAATTTTCCATAATAGTTAGGAGTGATGCTAATTGATTTTTTTGAAAATTTTTAAGGGATAATACAGACTTTTTCATGGGGGACACCATGGCTCCCCTTGGCTTATATAATAGAGATCTTGTTAGAATAAATATAATAGAGCACTTCATGATAAAGCATAATGAAGGGTAGCATAATGAAGGGTGTGTTTTCTTCATTTAAAAAAAAATAAGTTTCAGGTTTAATAAGTTCAGATAAGTTCCAATAAGTTATATCAAGTCTAATAAGTTACAATAAGGTCTAATAAGTTCACAAAACTTAACCACTAGGCTAAAATTCACCGGACTGTTCCATGTTTCAATTCCTAATTAGCTCTTAGCATTTTAAACTTTCCAAAAGTTGGGCTCATTCTACAGGGAAATCTATTATATCAAAATACTAGATTAGTCCCGTGTTATGCACGGTTTAAGTTTTGTCAAATAATAATATTTGATAAATTTGAAAAATTTTGTTAGACTATAAGTCAATTGAAAACAAATACAGAGCACGTAATACAGATCATTACATCAATAAAAATATTTTAGCATTCTTAATGATTTGAAAATTGACAAAATAAAGAAAATATTATGATATTAAAAATATTATATTGTTCATTAATTGCATATGGAAAATGAAAGAATGAAGTTAATGATATGTATATTTTCAAAGTATGTTAAATACTAAGGAAAAAAGAAGAAAAAAAATGATGACATAAACATTTCTGGAGGGAAAAAAATAATTGAGGAATTGACACATGTATATCTTTATGTAAGGATGGTGTCAGAAGCATTTTGTTTTAGTATATAGTATATATATATATATATATATAGATATGTTGGGCTCAAATTCCTCACAACGAGTGTCAAAGTGAGGGTTGAGCCATTGGGTTAAAGTATGAAGACTAAGTTATGAATTTGTTGAGGATCTATACAAATAAGAAGGAAGAATGAAAAAAGATGAAGTTGTTCGTCCTTCTTTAAAATGGGAAGATGTGACCAAGTTCATTAACAAAAAGGCGTTTAGCTCCATCATAAGAAGGTCAAAAGAGTTAACTGCTAAAAGGTATTATTTGATCAGTACAACTCAACCACGAGTATCTAGAGGAAGATACTCCCATACAAATATAACTTATATATATATAAGTAAAAAGATGGGTCTCTGTAGTTAAGAGCAACAAAATATTGAGATGGAGAAAGTTGCTCACAAAAGTCAGTCAAAAATGAATTAGTAAAAATCAGAGTTCCATTCACTAAAACAACACACTAGTATTTATAATAAAAGCTATTAACTAACTAAAGAGGTTTTGGTTGTGTAAGAAGGAGGAAAATATCCTCTTATATCCCCCCCCAAGCTTGACAAACTTGTTAAGCCAAGCTTGTTACATAATTGAACATGCCTAGAAGATACAAGGGGCTTGGTTAGAATATCTGCCACTTGATCTGTAGAACAAACATGTTGAACACATAGGAATCCTTGCTCCACTTGCTCTCGAATGTAATGCATATCTCTTTTGATATGTTTCGTTTTTTCATGAAACATAGGGTTGTTAGCAAGATGTTTAGCAGATAAGTTATCACATGCTATTGGAATAGTAGTTTGGACTTGGACTTGTAAGTCTTGTAGAAGACCTTCAATCCAAGAAACTTCACTAGCAGCACTAGACAAGCTCCTATACTTTGCTTCTGTAGAGGATTTGCTTAATGTAAGTTGCTTCTTGGTCTTCCATGAGACTAAGTTTTGCCCTAGAAAACCTGCATAAGTGCTTAAGGATCTGCTGGAAAAGGAGCATGACCCCCAATCTGAGTCACTGTAGGCTGTCAAAGCTAAATCAGAGGTAGAGGAGTAGTGTAGGCCATGGTCTGCAGTTCCTTTAAGATACTTCAACGTGTGGAGAACTGCTCTTAGATGAGGAATCCTTGGATGCTGAGAGAATTGAGAAAGATGTTGAGTAGCATAGGACAAGTCAGGCCTTGTGAAATTGAGGTAGAGAAGTCTGCCTATAAGTCTTCTGTACACCTCAGGTTGATCAAGTAGATCACCTTCCTCTGTTGAGAGTTTGAGACCAGTAGGAAGAGGAGCTGAAACAGGTTGACAATTACTCATACCTGCATCATTTAAAATGTCTAAGATATATTTCTTTTGACACAAAAACATTCCATGTTTAGTTCTATGAACTTCAACACCAAGAAAATAATGCATTTGGCCCAAGTCTTTAATGGTAAACATATGATCAAGATCGTGCTTGACTTTTTGAATTTGGGTTGAAGAAGAACCAGTTATTAAAATATCATCCACATAAACAATTACAATTAAGAATTCATTATTTTGAGATCTAGTAAATAGAGAATAGTCTTGCTTAGAATGACCAAATCCATGTGAAATTAGGAAATTTTTAAGCTCTTTGTGCCATTGCCTAGGGGCTTGTTTTAAACCATACAAAGACTTTTCTAATTTACATACTTGGCCATTTTTGGCTTTTGTATAACCTGAAGGGGGTAACATATAAACTTCTTCTAGATGACCATGAAGAAACGCATTATTTACATCCATTTGAAATATTGGCCAACCTTTAATAGTGGCTAAAGCACAAACAATTCTAACTGTTGCTAATTTAGCTACGGGTGAAAAAGTCTGATTAAAATCTTGACCCTCCCTTTGTTGATAGCCGGTGGCAACTAATCTTGCTTTATACCTCTCAATACTACCATCTGGATTAAGTTTGGTTTTAAAAATCCATTTACATCCTATAGCCTGTTTTCCTTTAGGTAGGTCAGTTAATATCCAAGTTTTATTGGATTCAAGAGCTTGAATTTCTATATTCATAGCTTTGATCCATTCTTCACTATTTTTAGCTTGTCTATAAGACTTAGGAGGAGTAACACAGGAAGAATCAACAACAAAGGTTTTGGATTCAGAAGTGTTAGGACTATCAGTGTTTTGTGAGGTATGTAAGTGCATTCATAATCACCTAATTTTATTGGAGGTTTGACAACTCTAGCAGAAGTCCTATGTCCACAGGCTGTATTTATATTCTGAGAATTAGTGGTACTATCTTCATAAACCATGCTTTGTGTTTCATTATTTAAAGGATGAAGAATACCTGTATTAAGAGTGTAATCTGACTGATCAAAATCAGTCTGTTTTTCAACAGAATCAGAACCTGCCCAGTTCTGTTCTGGTTGATTGGAGAGTAATCTGTTCTGTTCTGTTTCAGCAGAACCTTCACATTGCTGTCCTGCAGAGGGGTTAGTAGTAGAAGCAATATTCTCATCTGCAGAAGGGTTAGTACTGAAAGCAATGTTCTCATCATTATCGTGCACATAAAACATATCATTATTAATAATATTTTGATCCATTTGATTAGCTTTACCAACTTTGGTTTTAGAAGTTAAATTGTTTGAATTAAGTAAATCAAGAAGATATGTGCATATTTCAAAAGGAAGGCCCATTCAACCCCAACACTTGACTGCATGTATCATGTATGTGCCCTAAGAAAGTTGAAGTCAATTGCATGATGCTCTACAAATATAAATTAATTGAACTTGCATATTTCAAAAGTGTTTGGTATCGTTTTTTGTTTTTATTTTTCCAGTTTTTATTTTCAAAACTAAAAATAAAAAATTGGAAAATAGAAAAGTGATTTTCAGTTTTCAATTGCCGGTTTTCATTTTCGGTATGTTTCCAATAAATTTTACTAATTTTTATATGATTATAGGATTAACATCATATGACTTTGAAACACAAAAAATCAGAAAATCACAATATTACCGAACGGGCCTGTGTTTGGTTTTGTTTTATTAAGGGGAAAAAAATGTCTGGGCCGCCCATTAGAATTTCGGCATGGTACATGGTTAGAGGTAGTTCGGGTTAGCCAAAAACACACGGGCCCAGCATGAAATTCAATCTAACACGACTCATGTCAAGTCAACGGACAAGAATCCAATAACAATAACGCAGTCACATAGGTTTCATAGGGATCCATATGGGTGGTACTGTATTTTTTTGGGCAAAATCACATAAATCGGCCCTAATCTGGCTACCGAGCCTAAATTGGCCTGTATACACTTTTGCAAGGGGAAATGTAAGAGAGCTCTCACAAATGCGTGTAATAAAGTTTAAATTTAAGATCCCAAATCCGACATTTACAAAACTTACTAGCTTATAACTCGTACCCCTCATACTTCAAGTGGGCTGTTATGGTTCGACACTTCGACTGTTGCATAACAAAAAAAAAAAACCTTTTTATTGTATTTGTTTGGGAAATTTTATGATAATAATAATCCATAAAATACTTACAACTATGTGACAATGTTTTAAAAGATGTTTATTTCTTAGGAACGGTGCCACTTTTTTTTTTGGCAAAGGGGGAACGGTGCCACTTGGATGTGGTACAATATGTCACGTTATTTAACGAATACTACGTAGAATATAATGTTTACATTATTATATATTCCTTTAATTTATAATTAATTAAAATTGATTTTGGATTTGTAATTTTTTTTCCAACAAGAGTAAAATAAATATCGAGTACACATCAAATGAAAGAAATCGAAAACCCTAACTACTGCTAAATCTTTACTCCCTGCCTCTCTCTATCTTAATATTTATAAAAAAAACATAGTTATTTTCTTTAGTCGTACAAGAATAGGCCTTGTTTAGTTCACCATAAAAAAAAAACTCTATGTATCTTGTTTGTTCAAATAATATAGGAGTGATTGTTGGTTTAATTAATTGATTAAAGATGCAAATTATGCTAGTTATTACTTTGGAGCGATGCCCAATCTTGTACTATTTAGCCTTGCAAAGTGACATATTCGTAATTTTGCTTGCCAAATTTACTAATATGTGTGGCACGTGTGCTGCCAAATTTATTTTATTTGCGAAATTGACACTGTGTAGGTCTGCATAGTACAGAATCATAAATTTATCATTGTTTTGGTTGGGAAAATGATAAAGGCACAACTAAAATTGATATGAGCACATCACCCCTTTGTACAGTGAGAGCACATAAGGTGTACCCATATCAATTTTAATTGTGCTAAGATCAATCCCCCCTTTTGGTTGTGGTGTAATTGTATTCACCCCGCCTCACCCTGTTTGCTGCACTTTGACCCACATTCTCACACACAAGAAAAATTCAAACGAAACAATCTAAAACAGGGGGTGCATATTGTACGGATTGCTAGAAGTCACTACGACACTCACAAAATCACAAACTCATGACAACCAACTAAATATCCAAATCAATGAACCCAAATTATCACCAATATCAATCAACCAAGGAAAATTAGATTATGGACAACAATATTGCCGTAGCAAAATAGCAATATAATGAGTTTTTAATTTCATGAACAACTCTTTCTTTAATAAATGCTGATCGAAAATTTGAAATTCAATCAAATTCACTTATTAGTTTTCACTTCTATACTTAAATATTTAGCCTTGAATCGGATCCTATTGCAGGTCACTCAACCCATTTTAGCCAACACATGCATCCGCAAGGGGAAGAAAATGAATTCTCGCAAATGCGTGTTGTAACTCTTGTAAAAATTTGAATTCGATACCTCTGGATAAAAGTTCTCAAAACTTAACCACTAGGCTAAAACTCACCGGAATGTGCCATGTTTCAGTTCTTAATCGGCTCTTAGCATCTGAAACTTTCCAAAAAAGTTGGGTTCACTCAACAGGGAAATCTATTATATCAAAATACTAGATTAGTCCCGTGCTATGCACAATTTTATCAAATAATACTTGATAAATTTGAAAAGTTTTGTCAATTGAAAACAAATAAAAGAGTACATAGTACAAATCATTACATCAATAAAAAGATTTTGGTATAAATTCTTAATGATTTGAAAATTGACAAAATAAAGAAAATATTATGATATTAAAATATTATATTGGTCAATAATTGCATATGGAAAATGTAAGAATGAAGTTAATGATATTTATATTTTCAAAGTATGTTAAATACTAAGGGGAAAAAAAAGATGATGTCATAAACATTTTTGGAGAGAAAAAAATTGATTGAGAAATTGACACATATATTTTTAGGTGAGAATGATAAAAACTATTATATTTTAGTATATAGTATAGATATGCTGGGCTCATATTCCTCACCACAAAGTGTCAAAGTGAGGGGTTGAGCCATTCGGTTAAAGTATAAAGACTAAGTTCTGAATTTGTTGAGGATCTCTACAAATAAGAAAGAAGAGTGAAAAAATATGAAGTTGTTCATGCTTCTTTAAAATGGGAAGGTGTGACCAAGTTCATTAACAAAAAGTGTTTAGCTCCATCATAAGAAGGTTAAAAGAGTTAAGTGACGTGCTAAAACGTATGAGTTGTTAGAAAACTTAAGGGATGAACACAAGAATGTAAAACAGAAAAGTAAAACCTTCAAGGCACAAAGATGCTTTTTTAAAGACAATTTCTGACCCTTATCAACGGAGCAAGGGATACTCAGATCTATCTTTGAGATACAATGAAGAATTAATCAACAACAAAGTTCTTGCTCAGAGAAACAATGTCCAAATGTGTGTTTGGTTTAGAGAGAAAGTTGAAGATGAATGTGAAAATTGCTTAAGGATATGAGAAGTTAACCACTTGTTCTCATAATAAACCTTCTAATATCACAGAAGTAATCCATCCTATCAGGCATAACCGTCGAAGTTATCCAAACATAACGTTTGAAAACATCACGCAAAAAACGAACTGTCAGAGACAGAAGCGTCTCGCGAGTCGCGAGATTGGGTCGCGAGTCGCGATTTACTTCTGTCTCATTTTCCACTTTTTGTCATTTTTCGCGAGCAGTGCCCAATAATCACGAGTCGCGATTCCTTACTATTTTATGCCTTATGTGGAAAAAACATTATACGTAAGTTCATTTCACCATTCCCTAACAAACGTAACGTATAATCCTTATGTTCTAAATTAATTTCCAACACGAGTTGAGTACAACTCAACCACGAGTATCTAGACGAAGATACTCCCATACAAATATAACTCATAATTAATTAATGTCCAGACTTTGTAAGGCAGTTAAATGAATTCTAAAATGTAAAAAGATGAGTCTCACAAGACACAACTTCCAAGAATCAAGAAGATATGTGCATATTTCAAAAGAAAGACCCCTTCAACCAGTGATGGATTTTTAGTAAAATTCTTTTGGGGGCCGCGCGATACTATACTTACAACTGAACACGACATAGGGGTGTATTGTGTGCATTTATACTAATAATAAAAAATATTATGTAATGATAATACATTAATACTTAAAAATTAAGAGTAAATTTAGCCAATGTTATTTAAACAAATAATAAATAATGAAACAACTAAAAGAAACAAAAAAAAAAAAAAATTTGTGCTACCGCACGCAAGACTATTAGCACACCTGTAGGCACCACGGTACCATTGGCAATTCGCCCGAAGAGAGCATTATTTTGCATCTTTTGCTAATATATATATATATATATATATATATATATATATATATATATATATATATTGCATTTTATAGTTTTAATTGAAAATTGTTTGAAGTTTTTAAATTTTTAGAGGTTTAATAGTACAATTATATAACAATTTATTTATAGTAATAAAAGAATAAAGTTTTTAGAGACTCTGAAAACCCTAGCCCCCAACAATAAGACGATGTAGCGCCAACATCTTTCCTGCAAATTATTAGGTGCACCCAGGACTACATAACTATGTGGTCCCTGGTGTTTTTTTTTTTAAAAAAAAAGACTCAATTGATTTTTTTCTCTCTCCTCTGATTTTCGTTTCTCTCACATCATCTTCATCTCATCTCTTCATTTGGCCATCTTCATCTTTTGTTGCTGATTTTTTTTCTCTCCTCTTAATTGAGTGATTTCGTTCATAATATTCAATAGTCAATCTCAATCGCAACTTCATTTTTAATTATTGTGATGTATGATGTGTGTTGAGTCTTGCAATTTGGCTTATGAGGTTTGTGATGATATTTAAGCTATAACAATAAGTTTTTATTGATTTTTTTTTTTGTGTTTTTTATATTGATAATGAATATTCATTTTATATTCATGTTGTAAATAGTAATGTAAGTTTAGTAGAAAAATGAATATCAGTATGAAGAAATGAATATTCAATATACAAAAATGAATATTCATTTTAGTTGTTGCAAAAGGGAAGTTAAGTTCGGGTTTTTGTGGTAAAATGAATATTTCGTATTAAAAAATGAATAATCATTTTAGTTATCGCAAAAGCGAATGTAGATTCAGGTTTTTTGTGGTAAAATGAATATTCAGTATTAAAAAATGAATATTAAATTTAATTAGTGAAAAGTTGATTGCAAGTTCAGGTTCTTTGTAATAAAATGAATATTCAGTATTAACAAAATGAATATTCAGTGTTAAAAAATGAGTATTCGATATAAAATAATGAATATTCATTTTAGTGGTTGCCAACGTGAATGTAAGTTCGGGTTTTTTTACGGTAAAATGAATACTCAGTATTAAAAAAAATGAATATTCAATATTAAAAAAATAAATATTCAGTATTAAAAAATGAATAATCATCTTAGTTATCGCAAAAGTGAATGTAAATTCAGGTTCTTTGTGGTAAAATGAATATTTAGTATAACAAAATGAATATCTAGTACAGTATAAAAAATGAATAGTCAGTATTAGAAAATGAATATTAAGTTTAGTTGGTGCAAAGTTGATTGTTAGTTCAGGTCCTTTGTGATAAAATGAATATTCAATATACAATAATTAATATTCATTTTAGTTGTTGCCAACATGAATGTACGTAAACTCGGATTTTTTGCGGTAAAATGAATATTCAGTATTAAAAAAATGAGAATATTTAATATTAAAAAAAATTCAGTATTACAAAAATGAATCTTCATTTTAGTTGTTAAAACTGACTCGCTGACGCGTGAGACCACAATTGCTCTATATGTGCTCCTGGGAGCATTGTATATTGTAGTTTAAAAAAATAGTTTTAAAAAAAATGAAGCTTTTAGTTTTATTTTTTAATTGTGGTTAAAAAAATGAATATTATAGTGTACAAAAATAAAGATTAAAGATTAAAAAAAATAAAAATTATAGAGTAAAAAATGAAGATTTCCAGGACCACAAAAAGCTACGTGGATCACCATATAACAATTGCATCTTTCTATACTAGAACTAGCCATTTTAATGGCTAACTTCACCTATTTTTCCTATTATGCCTAAGCATTAGGTTTCTTCATCTTGTAAGTTGTAACCCCTTAAAGTTGGAAGCAATACTTCATTATTATATTATTAACTTGCATTGTAAAGAAAACAACCATGCTAAAGAGTCCAAGCTTATGACCTTATTTATTTTGACTTTCATTCAATGTTTTTTCCATTTGAAAACAAGAATTAAAGTAGAGTTAGGTCAAGGTCATAATCAAATTATCATCACATTATTATTTAATATTTATTAACAATTTTAGTGTTTACTTGACTTTGGCTAATAATAATAATAATGTTTTAATTTGGCAACTTCAAGTAAACCCACCCTATACGCGGTTGCTTATTGCATTAACTGTCTTCCAAACCTTTTTGCTCGATCTGCTCTTCTATAAAAATGGAATCTTTTAGCAGTTTTTTGTTACTCTAATCATTTTAATTTGTCATCACAATTTTTGATAAAAATACTTATTGACTTGGATGGTTTTGAAGAGGGGTTTGTGTTTTCAAGGAGGGGCTGATAACCCACAATTATATCAGGACAATCAACAACAACAAAACCAACGTCTTAACTTCACCAACACCAAGTAAGCTATACATACATACATATATATATATATGTGTATGTATGTATATATATATATAATTTTTCTTTGAAATATATTAAATGCTTATATACATTCAGTCATGTATATATGTCGTTATCTATTCTATTTTGTTGTTGGTTTACACCATATAATACTTCGTCCAATGTTTTTAGTTGATGAAGTTTGATTTTGACACTATTCATTCATTATACTTTTACTATCTCTTGCGATCTATGCATGGGAATAAAATAGAATCTATTAAGTCTCATCTTATTTGTCTCAATGTATATAGTTTATTAATGCCTGATTCTTATAATGTTTACAAATACATAATTTTTGTAAAATGAGCCACGAATTGAAGTCCAATCTATCTTAATATTAAAAAAAATATATAGTTCTTTTCTTTAGTCCTACAAGAACATGCCTAGCTTGTTTAGTTCACCATAGAAAAAAAAAACTCTATGTATCTTGTTTCATTGTTCAAATAATATAGGAGTAGTTGGTTTTAATTAATGATTATAGATGCAAATTCTGCTAGTTATTGCTTTGGAGCGATGCCTAATTTTGTACTATTTAGCCTTACACAATGACAGATTCATAATTTTGCATGCTAAATTTACTAATATGTGTGGCACGTGTGCTGCCTAATTTGTTTTATTTGCGAAATGCCACTATGTAGGGCTGCATAGTACAGAATCACGCATTTACCATTGTTTTGGTTGTGGTGTACTGTAATTGTATCCACCCCGCATCACTTTGTTTGCTGCACTTTGACCCATATTCTCACCACAAAAATTCAAACAAAGCAATCTAAAAATTGGGGGGGGATATTGTACGTACGAATCGGTGGAGGTCACTACGACACTCACAAAATCACAACTCAAGACAAACAACCAAATATCCAAACCAATCAACCCAAATTATCACCAATATCAATCAACCAAGGAAAACCAGATTGTGAGAAGTAATATTGCAATAGCAAAATAGCAATAATAAGCGGAATAATAAAAGTGCAAACAACACATACGAATTATACATGGAGATCCCTCCGAAGTGAAGGATAAACTAGAGAGCAAAAGGTGTAGAAATCACCCAAAAACAACAATTCTGTCTAGATACTAGTGCGACCAAACTAGAGCTCAATAGGTTTGAAATTTTCTTGACCGACATCCATAGTAATTTTGTAAAAGTAGGATACAATTGTAATTTTATTTCTTAATTGCAATTAGTAGTTGGGTTTGGGAATCTGATTGGTAAAAAGTGGATAGAAGGTACTAGGATGCTTATCGAGCGAGTTGATCGCGAGCTAAGGGTTGCTCGTGCTCATTAGGTTTCGAGCTGAGCCGAGCCGATCACGAGCTGCTCGTTTAATGTTTTAGTCCTCTTGAATCCCAATTTTTTCAAAAGAAAATCTTTGATTATATTTTCTTTTCTTTATAATATTATTAAAGTTTATTAATTTATTATATTAAATATCAAGGTTAATTTATTTTTTTTTCAAATATTTAACGTAGAAAATTATTGATTTTTTTTGTAAAATTATTGAGTCACGAGCTGTTTCGAGCGAGCTCGAGCCAACTCGAGTCGAGCTTTGACCGAGTCGAACTCGAGCTGCTCGTGAGCTACCCAGCTCAATAAGCGCCGTTAGAAGGTACCCATGAGATTAGTGTTCATTTTGAATTGGAACCAATGTACATCACGTAAGTACTAAGTACCATCACACGTTTACCTTTGAATTTGTAAAACTTATATGTCTATCTTTAATTACTCTTTTTCCAATGTTGAGCCCCATATGCTACACTAGTGAGTGTCCCACATCGGAAGATGAGGAGAGACTGAACTAGCTTATAAGTCTAGGAGTTACTCCTCTTATTACCAATTGGTTTTAGGAAGGAACCTCCTATGGCTTATAAGTGACCTAACTCATATGGTTTTGAGCAAACCCATCATCATCAGTCAGATCAATACATGAATCCAAATAATTCCTTACTCGAAGATTGATTATTATCCAACACGACATATAATGATGATATCCATCTTTCGTCACCATCTTTAGCAACAATGGCTGATTATGAAACCTCGAGTTGGTTTCCCATTACTCAATCATCATCAATGGTGGAAGAAGGCAATAATCGATGTTTTATGGGTTCGAGCTATGCCTCTAATATTGGAATAATGCACTCTAATAGACTAATAATAATAACACAAATTTGAGTGTTCAAAATGATTCAGATATTGCAGAGACTAAGGAAGGTTGGGGTAAGGTTCGAGCTATTTGGAAGATTTTGGTTGAACATGATAAAGCTACTCTTAAGAAGGGAAAGTTCCCACATTACAATCAACAAGCTATTTGCCCTTGATTAATTAATTGTATGAATTGTATGAAAAAATAAAAACTTCTCATTCAACAAAATTATGCCATCAAAACAACTAACATCAAATGATCCTTTCCTTCTCATAGCTTGATAATCCATCAAAGTATTTATACATGAATATACAACATAATTATTACTAGAAAAATATTGAATAAAAAGGGTCAAAACTATTGTATAAAACTATAAATGATGATATGCATGTTTATTAGGATGCTAACCTTTAGTAGATGCTAAATCTTTGTTCAATCTTGTGAAAAGACGATCGCAAATATGTTTCAGTCTTGTGAGAAGACGACCCCAAATCATGTACTTTTCCAAAAAAATAATAATAGTAACAATAAATGATATGCAGTATATTTTCCAAACATTTACCTATCACCAATAGTTGAACACAAATCCCCGTCAAAAAAACTAAAAATAAAAATAATTGAACACAAATAAATTGAATTTTAATTATGAGAAGCAAAACATACGAGTATATACTAGATTTAGAAGAAGAAGAAAAAACTTGAGTATGTTAGTCTTGCACCTCGAGCTGGGCAGATTTCATAAAAAGCATGTGACACCCATGCATCACCTTCATATGGCACAACTACACAACGCAGCAAGCTGCCATCATTGAATTATGCCTTTTTTTTTTTTTTGAAACAAGTATTTCATCTCATGCTCATTCAGACTTTTCCTTTTCATTCACCTGATTTAAAGCACTTAATTCCATTGCTGAAAGATTAATATTTTGGTTTGAACATGCTAATGTGATCTTTTCTGCTAATAAATTTTATTTCTTTGTTCTGATGAAAATCAGATTCTTCAGCTTACTGAAAAGAAGTAGAAAGTTAGAAACAGACAGTAAAAAAATGTTGAATTATGCAAGCTAACCGAGTATAGTAACCTTGATGATGCCTCACTATCGACTATGCAGATGTCTCTATTTTAGACATGTATAAACTGTCAGCAGGGAAGATCACATTAGCATGTTCAAACTACATATTAAATGAGTAAAATAAACTAAACGAGCAATTTGAAAAATCACAAGCAAAACTACATATTACATGAGTAAAATATAAACCTAGGTGCCCGGAGATCTACGTGCACCTGGGTGCGTAGTATAGGAGCTTTTTCAAATCTACCAGTCTTTTTTTAGGAATAAAGCTTAACACTATACCATAGGGTGACACACACTGTTCAAAAACCCATTAACTCCTCATAGAATGATAAAGGAAGTACTGCCAAAACAAAAACATTTAGCTACCTATTTTGTAATGAGATATTGAAAAGGCTTAATATTAGATAAGTTTGTACTTACTTAAAAATCACCTCCTAAAAACTAATAATGAAAAAATTAAAAGTGAAAAGGCATGAAATTTGCAGAAAAATATAACTAATTATAATTATAAGCTGTTTCTTTCTGGTTAACTACTGTTAATCCAAAATTCCAACCAAAATTAATCCTTAATTAATAACGTGATACACAACACTGGATGCATCGTCCAAAAACTAACCATAACATGACTACTGATAATCTGACAAACTTATAAATCCCTAACAACATCCCTCAAATGTTGTTTGTCAGTGAACAACTGCCAAAGTCTTTATCCATGTACAACTCTCCATTTTGATACAGTTTTGCAAAATAGTTAGTTGCCCTTCTGCATCTTCAAGCTCATCCCACACACACACACACACACACACACACACATATATATATAAGACCATCATAAGTGGTCATCGTCCAGTTCTACATTCAAGGGGAAAAAACAAGTGGATGCTAATTTTGCAAGTAAGACCCAAGAAAAGAGCACACAATAATCTCACAAGAGTAACAGCAAACTGGCAATGTAATCAATTGATCTTGTTCTTTCAGGTGGTCTCTATCTCATATCAATACATACTTTAATTAATAGCACCTCCTTGATGAGTAATCACTTGCAGCCTGCAATGACATTCAACACATTGTGAAAAGAGCCTTTCATATGATATTTACTAACTAAGCAATGTAAATGACTAAATGATATAGATTATACAGCAATGTCAAATCATTCTAAAGTTCAAACAGATGAATGTAGAACAAGATAATAGAATCATACATTCATTCATTAGTAATTTAGTTTTACTTGAATAAACAAAGAGCTGTCCACAATTGACAGCTAGAAATGGAGGACTTATTGAGATTATCACTGGCAGGAGGAGCTCAATTATAAACAATAAACTCATGTTAGCAAATACTCCCTCCTCCGTCCAATATTATTTGCTCCATTTGACCAAAAAAGCACTCACATTTTTTGGTCAAATGGAGCAATTAATATTGGACGGAGGGAGTAATTAACAAGACATATTGTAGACCAAACATAACTCAGTGCAGTTCGTGGACAAAATGACATAATCAGAGCTGCTAACGAATTCTCGAAAAAAAGAGAAAGATGGTGAGTGCACAAGAAAAGCAGCACTGCAGCAGCAAGGGCAAAAGTCAGACATTTTTGTACATACCAGCAGGAGTCCAGCAATCTCTTATAGCTATAGCTTTGACATTCTGACAAAGTAATCTATAGTTGCTACAACTGCTATGAACTGACATTCTGACCAGAATTCTAAACAGCCAAATAGAAGCTAATAGATGTAAATACTGGATTAATGGAAGATAATGGTGGTGCATAGGATCTAATTAGAATAAGTAAACACTAAGTAAGATAACTATCAAGCATTCGAGAGGCTTGATTCTCTCCCAATACAATACAAGCATGTTCACTCCCAAAGAGATTACTCTCAATAATACATCCAACATTCAGCATGTTTTTGCCTCTCTAACTTGCACTTAATTCTTTACATTTTTCCTGCAGCAGGATCCTATGAGGCTATGATGATTCCAATTTCAGTATTATACCAGAAACGGTAGAAACTTCAAAATACACGGAATGATTAAAAATATATATAATAAGGCTGAAGGCTTATCAGCAAAACTTTCATTTTACACAAAACACAGTAATATATAATAGAGAGGTTAGGAACAGGGGGAAAAACAAGTGCTCTAATTTCAGCTGCCATTTCTGTTTGAATTTTTTTTAAAACCTATGCTTTACGGAATGATGCATAGAAATATATAAAAAAAAATCTCAAAGGAATAAGTGATACTTCAAACTCTAACCATGACTGTATGAAGTTCAAGTAAAACAAAGTTAACTTTAAAAAACAGAACCAGAGCTTAAATATAAACATATATCCATATTATCAGTACACAATTTCCTTAACCGCTAAGAGCTTGATCATCGTTTAAGCTACTAAATACTCCGTAAAAAAACAGGTGGCACGTGCATATGATGCAAAAAGTTGTAAAGTCTTGCACTATATGAAGTTATGGGAAACAAGTTCTCATATATAGTGTCATCCATCTCATAACATATACATTATCCATCTAACAGAGTTATCAGCCCTGCCACAGTGCCACCCACCATCACTATAAGCATTATTATTGAGAAAGCTAACATAAAAAGAATTGACTTCACCCTTAACAGCAGCCCTTTTGTTATTGTGAACAAAATGAACGAAAAAAACTCGCAGGTACTTCACATATTTTAGTGTCGCATAATTGCACCTCAGGTTAGCAAAGGTACACACCTCTTTTGGAAAAGTAAGAAATATAAAGTGGTCTTTTGCTTTCCATAACCATATAATAGATACTTCACTATTACACTTTAAATTGAACACATTAACATTGACATTGAATAAAACAAGAACATACATCACTCCCTCAATTCTCAGAGAGTTTTTTCAGCAAATTCTTGTCTGCGTCACAAATATTTGGATCAATGAATAAGATAAGAGCATACATCACTCCCTCAATTCTCAAAGAGTTTTTTTGAGCAAATTCTTGTCTGTGTCACAAACATTTGGATCAGTGAATAAATCAAGAGAATCCCTCAATTCTCAAAGAGTTTTTTGAGCAAATTCTTGTCTGCGTCAGAAACATTTGGATCAGTGAATGAGCCCACAAATGATGAAATAGTGTGATTATCAGCAGCAAAATGTTTTCTCCTCATGATGCTTACAAACTCCAAAGCCCTTTTAATATCCTTACCATCAAGAAACCCTCTAATGATTGTATTGAAGGTGCAATCATCAGGAGAATATCTACTGTCCTCCATATTCTTGAACAATTCTTCGGCATTTGTTAACAACCCTTCTTTACAATATCCTTTCATCATTATATTGTAGGAATAGACATCTGGCTGTACACCCTTTTCAACAAGACAATAGAAGATGTCTGCTGCCTCTTCAAGACGTCGGGCTTCACACAAGCCATCAATCAATATATTATATGTAACAATATTAGGGACAACTCCACTATTCTCCATTTGCTTCAATGCTTCTGCTGCATCGTCAATTTGTGCATTTTTACATAGGCAATCAATCAACGAATTCCAAGTGACTACATCTGGCTCTAGTCCTTGAGCTTTCATCTCCTGCAAAAGCTGACGTGCAAATGTGTGCCTGTTATCCTTGCATAAGGCATCAATTAGAGTGCTATATGTGACAACATCGGGGGCTAAGCCTCTCACAAGCATCTCTTGGAGCAAGCTAAGTCCTTTTTCAACCTTTCTAGACTTGCAGTACCCATTAATTAAGCTACTGAAAGTAACTACATTGGGTTTGCAGTCGTGTTTGACCATCAAATCAATTAGCTTTTCAGCCTCGTCCATCTCACCGCGTAAACAATATCCGTCAATCAAGGCAGTGTAAGTGATGATGTCGGGAACCACCCGACCACCTTCAGTCATGCTTTCAAATATAGAACGTGCTCTGACAACCAGTCCCTCCTTACAGTACATGTCTATCAACATGCTGTAGGTCTCAACATGAGGAGTTACATTATTCCTCGACATCTCAGTCCAATACTCCTCAACCTCTCCCCAGCGCCCCACAGTGCACAAGCCTCGAATAATGGTATTATAGGTGACAACATCAGGTCGGATGCCCTTGGCTTTCATCTCTGTAAAAAGTCGGAGTGCTTGAGGCAATAATTGGTCTTTGCAGAGACTGTCAATGATGGTGCTATAGATGACAACACCAGGCATACAGTGGCCACGAGACTCCATATTTCTAAGGAGGCGGAGAGCGCAGGCATTGTCGCCGGCACCGCAAAGACCCTTGAACATAGTGCCGTAGGTGAATAAGTCAGGTTGAAAGCCAAGCTTGTCAATTTTATCCAACAATTGAACAGCATGGTCTAAGCGGTGAGAGTGAACGAGACCGTTGATGAGTGTATTGAAAGTGACAATATCGGGTGGAAACCCGAGCTTAATGATGTGGGCGAGAGTGGAAAAGCTTAAATCAATATAGCCTAAGCGGCAGTAACAATTAGACAGAATATTAAGTGAATAGTGATCTGGACGGGGACCGGAGAGACGAAGGTGGTTGGAGAGAGAAATGACGGCAGCAAAAGGGGGGAAGGGTTTAATCTTCAACATAGCAGTAAAAAGTTGATTGAAATCAATAATGGAAGGAAGAGGACGCAAGGAATACAATTGATGAAAAACAGAAAGGGCATGTTCAACCTTAGCAAACCCTAATTTGCATTCATGGCGGAGAGATTTCAAGACTAATTGAGAGTCATCAACATCAAGATGAACATATCTTGCGAAATGTAATGCAAAAGAAAAGGGATGAAGAAGAAGAAGAAGATTACCAGGAAGAGATTTGGAAAACAGAGAAGAGAAGGTCTTCATCGTCATCGTCTTCATCTTCATCTTCATCGTCATCGTCATCGTCATCTTCGTCATCGTCTTCATCGTCATCGTCATATTCAGCATCTTTCTATCAAAGAAGACAAAGCAGGTGAGGACTTAGTGAATTTCTTTGAAATCTGTAAAAGATAGCAAATTTGGGGTCTATTCATAAATCTAAAAAAAAAAAATTAAGACAATTAGTAATTTTCTTTAAAAAAAATAAAATTTTATGAAAAATTCTGTTGGAAGAAATACATTTGTTGTAATTTTTGGTTTTGACATTTTCACTACCAAAGTGAATTGTTGCACTCGCATTTCAAAGTTTAAAAATTTGCTAGTATACCTTCTTTTTTTTCATTTTTGCAATTGTTTTTGGATGAGCAACATATTAGCCCGTTGTTGGGAGTGTTCTAATATTATCAAACTAGTGTTTGGTGCACGGACTGCACGCTATGCATGCAAATATAATTTATAAATTTGTGTTTATAAAATACATAGTAGTTTACAACATATTAATAGTGCAATTCTATTATGGATCTTGTGCAAAATAAATTTGTATGCTATGATTGTTGACATATAAATAACAATGATTTTTAATTTTGCATTTTTACGATAATTAATGTCAATGGACATTGGTATTTTGTCACTATTTATGATTTTGGCAAATTAATATCAATGATTTTGATTGATTGATAAATTAATGGTAAGTTCCTTTTGAAAAAATAACTTGCTAAATTTAAATTGATTTGTGTTGATTGTGTATTGTTGACTAATTTAGGTATGTGCTCCTTTAAAATATGAGTGATTTATTAATAGGTAATAAAGTAATATCATGGGGGGACACCATTGCTCCCCCCTTCCCCTTATAGTATAGAGATTTTATAATTTTTATTAATTTATGATTGATGATATTAAAGTTAAAATATGCATTGGCAAACATGTAAAATGCAAATGGTAAAAATCCTATGTCTCACATTTTGTATCCTATTTGTGTTCCACTAATTTTGATCGATTAAAAAGACAATTTGATTTTTTAAATTTTGAATGGTGGACGATAGTAATTTTTTGAACCAATTAAAATAAATGGAACACAAATGAGACACAATTTTAATAATGGATTGAATATATGGTTATGTAAAATAAGTTTTTGAATAATAATATCCATTTATCCATTCAATAAAAATTAAACAACGTTTTTTGTGGACCTGGACTGGACCGGTTTTAGTTTTCACCCTAAATTAATCAATTACATTAATCATTAATCAATGAAATTATTAAATGTTAACCACCAAAGTAACTTACGGTCCTAAAAGAGCAGAAGGTTAAATTTCATAATAGAGCAGAAGGTCGTCATAGTGTCATGTTGTATCCAATATTCCAATTTCATGATGTACATGCAAAACAAATTGTTTACTGAACGGAAGGTAAACCAAAGAAAAATGCATTTTTTTTTTTACAAACCAGAACAAGTGAACAATTAACATCAATTCTAGGTCCATCAAAAAAGTAAACTAATGACTCTTTATTAAACTAATAATATAGCAAATAATAAAAAAATTAGAATTTCAGATTATTAACAAGCAGCTAATAACAGAACAGGAGGTCTAGGCAGAAAAAAGCTAAAGAAACGACTCTTCATTAAACATCAACAAATACTTAACAAATTTTCAGATCTAGATATTAGAATTTTTTGGAATTCGAGGGAATACTTGTATGGATGGTTACTATTAAAACACCTTGAAAGGTACCAAAGAACTAGTCATTCCATCTTTTTTTAATAACGTAAGGTGAACCACAACAAAATTCACCAAACCATTGCCCACATATTTCAACAAACAACCATCAAACAATACAATTGTAACATGCAATTTCAGTAGGGTTTCATTGAAAGATGTTAGAGGCGAAAGAACGGGGTGAAGTGATCATGGGAGTGAAATGAAGAAACTGAATTGGATTCCGCTCTTTTTTTTTGGTTTTTAAGAAAAGGGGTACATCTGCAATATGTACTGGATGGACCCGGGACCACACAACTTTTTGTGGTCCCTCTAATGTTCACAACAAAATTATCAAATGTTCACAACAGAATTATCAAATGTTCATCAATATCACACTATCAAATGTTCACAACAAAATTATCAAATGTTCACAATAAAATTATCAAATATTTATCAACATCAAATTATCAAATGTTCACAACAAAATTATCAAATATTTATCAACATCAAACTATCAAATGTTCACAACAAAATTATCAAATATTCATCAATATCAAACTATCAATTTTTCACAACAAAATTATCACTTGTTGATCAACCTCAAACTATCAAATATTCACACAAAAAAATATCAAATGTTCACCAGCATTAAACTATCAAATGTTTACACCAAAATTATCAAATGTTCACAACAAAATTATCGAATGTTCATAACAAAACTACCAAATGTTCACAACAAAATTACCAACTCTTCACAACGTCATTTAGACCGGGACCAGCCAATAATTTGCGGTATATTTGAGAATTTGCAAAACCTGATGGGTATTTTTAAGAAAAATCCTTTTTTTAACAGCTTTAAAAATATTTTTAACGGAGAGTTAACCACAAGATAACAATCAAATTATGAATGAAAAAATTGTATTGATTGGTAGGTACACATAAGAAACTCTAAAAAATGTGGATACATCCGAGAATTTGCAAAACCTAATGGATATAATATTTAATCCATACTGAACTTATAAAATTTATTTATTTTTACTATTTTAGGACTACAAACAAAATATTTATGTATTTCTTCATTGTCATTTTCATACCAACTCCATTAAAAAAGACACAACCTTATCATTTTGATTTAATTGTTTATTTGTACTTCCCTAGACTAGGGTTCGAATCTTACTGCCCACATTTTTTTATCTTTACCATTTTATTAATTCCGTGTGATATTGATTTCGGCCCCCTTGATAAAAAAAATTCTAGCTCCGCCACTGCTTGTTGCATCTAATCTTACTGCGCATGAAAAACAGAAGGAATTTAAGAAAGCTCATACCTCTAACAGTCAAACACCGGTTCACACAGGACTTGGATGCCCGTATCCTACTACTCCACCATCACAATACAATGTAGACTGGATTTGGGAAAGTATATGCAGTACTTCGACCATGAATGCAGAAACAGCTCAAGGTGTGTGTAAATGACATGCAAGCAATTAAATACAGTATACAGAACCAAATCATTATAATGCAGGAGGATATTTTATGGATAAATTGGACTTTGTTTGACAGAACCAAATCTTCTATTCTAGATTGATGCTTAGTTACAGGTGCATATGGGGTGAGTTGGCCACTAAACTTCATTATGAACAATAAAGTATACAGAACCAAATCTTTGTAATGCAGGATGGTATTTTCTGGATAAATTATGCAGGTAATTCACAAACTAATTCAACATGATTATACACATTAACTGGTATCATTTCTTTTTATGTGCTTGACAGATAAATAATACAAGTCTTACCCATGATAACCTAGTTCAGCAGGCTGCAGATAACAATCTTTACTTGCCGTTTGATCAAGCTTTTGACTTTTCTAATCTCACACCAGCAAATCATGGTATGATGAACTCAATAAAAATAGCTCTTTTGTGTTTTTTTCTGATTTCCGCACCCAATCGATTTGGCGCAAACATTGATCTTCAGCTGAATTTTTTTGGCTAAGCAGGAGAAATAAATATGCAGCAATTGAATATAGTAGACGACGGCGAATTGGAATCTTCATATGCAGCAAGAGTTTAATAGTTCTTCAGCAAATGATTTAGCAGATTTGGAAGAGAATTTTGCTAAGGACTTGACTAGTCCAAGTAACCAGAAACTTGTTAATGATTCTTCAACCCATAATGCTCGCTGTTACCAGAAAGCTAATTGCTGATTGCTATGTGACAAAAGCTGCTATTATATCCAACTTCTCCTAAGAAGAAGAGCAAGCTTCAATAATACGAGGTTTAGTACATCATCAGCATCTTGCTTTCACTCTTTTTTTCTTTCTTATTATTTTTTTTTATTATTATTTTGTGGTTTCAATCTCAAGCGCTAATGGTAAGACAGTATAAAAAGTTTGTGTATCCATGGTGCACCGTGTCCAACATTTTCCAATCCAATCTATGCTACTATGAATCGAAACTTGTTATGGTTTGTATTAGGATGAGGATCGTATAAATTATAACATAAATTTATTGCACATTTTCTAAAGTGGTATTTCTTGAAGATATGTAATTACGAATTATAAAAAAGATACGGAGTAGATTTTTTTAAAAGCCTATCTAAACACGCGTCACATTTTTGTACTGATTTTTTTTTCTATTGAATTTTTTTAAAGGCAATTGAGAGAACAGTCGTTGGAATCATAACATGTAATTCGATATTTGTTTAAATTTATAAAGAGGTTTATTTTCCGAAGAAATATAATAATTGTGTCAAAAACAACATTGTCTAGTTCTATATAGGGTATGCTTGATCAAAACAACAATATAATATATAGGAATTATTTAGGTTGCATTAGCACACTGAATGGTATATGGTCATGCTATAGTTTGAGTAGATAATTATGCCATTGACAAACCATTAATGTATGGTAAAAGTGAATGGAAAAATTGAAAAAAGAAAGAAATGAATTAAGGAAACTATCCAACCCAATGTTTTTGGCGATTGTATTTTTCAAAGATCTCATGTTTCTTCCTGTGAGCAAGAACTTAATGTTTGGGCTTTTGAACATGGTTAATGATATTGATCGGCAAAAATAGCTCAATTTTGAAGGAAAATAATTTGATCGGAAAATAATTGAAATAATTAAGAGATATGGAGATTTAATTCGTTGTCTTCTTTTGTAGTTGCAATAAGATCACAAACACTGGTCCAATACCCATAAGTTAAAAAAAATCTCAAAAAATTAATATCAATCAGAACTATGGCCTTGTTTGGCAAATAGAGTTTAGAGTTAGAGCTTAGAGTTTGCTGATAGAGTTTTCACTTTTTGTTCAGAAGATTTGACTGCTGATTTGAAAAGCTATAATGTGTTAAATTGTTTGGTAAACTTAGCTGATTAATTAGAATTTTACTTCTAAATAATGTAAGATGACTCAATCCTCTAATGAAAAAGCTCCATATACTAGCTTTTTTCATTTTGAGAGTTTTGGTCCCAAAACTCTCACTAAAACTCTATTTCACCAAACATCCCATTTAGAGTTTTGACTAGTCAAAACTCTAAAATTACTTCAAACCTCTCTATAAGCCTCAATCCTCTCTTTACCAAACACCCCCTATACCTAGAAACATAGATCATAATGGCAAAAACATGACACATTTATTTTAAGTTTTTTATTAAAAAAAATCCCTTTGTAGCTCTAAAACTCATTTTAACAAACGGTTGGGGGACTATAGTTCACATTTGTAAATCTTCTTGGTAAATATTCATTGATATTGGTAATTCTTCTTTTCATTTAACATGGCCAAATTCTGTGTAATAAACCTCTATTTAAAACGCCAGTTGAATAAACTTGTAACTATTGAATAAAAGCAATTCAACCAATTCAAAAAGTAGATTTCCAAAAAATTTCAAAATTAAAACAGCCTAAGCTTTTCAACTTAATGGAGGAAGAGAAACTCCAAAACAAAAACAAAAACAAAATAAAGAAAACCTTACCTCAGAAGCCGCATCAATGGAGGAAGAGGAACGGAATCCAATATCTGAAAAACAATATTTGCCTTTAATCAAACAGGGTTTTTTCCAAATGGAATAATGATGGCAAATCATGATATCCATCCTCCCTTTTTACTAGTTATTCTCCAAAAAACATTTATCATCCTTCAAATTCACCCAAGACCCAAACACAAGAAAACTAACCATCAATTAATTATACACCAAAAATACATACATATATCTGTGCACAAAGGCCCTCACTCCAATAGTCTCAAAGTCCTATTGTATGCACACTTACCTTTTTTTTTGTAATGAGATTGTTTCCAACCTGAGAGCTGGCACATAACAAGTAAGTACTTAACCATCACTTTAAGCAAGTAAACACTTAACCATCAATTCAAGCACTACAACCTTGTAAATGACTAATAATATGGGCATATGGCTTATAAAATATTATTCAAGAAAACTGAGGAAGTATTGTTCAACACTGAAAGAGTGAAAGCATGCTAATATTTAAAAATGACAGCATCTATGTAGCATGGATACTTCACTTGACAACCATCCCCCATACCCAAAATGTCCCATACCAGGGACAACAATACTATTAGTCTATTACTGATACTTCACTCAGTAGAGTGCCAACTGCCAACCCGATAAGTAATTTTCAGATTTACCATCAAATCAGATCAACTGTATAACAAGAAGAAAATGACCATTATTTCTAGATTAACAAGAACATATTTAAGCAGTTTATCGGAATAACGACTTCATCATTAGATACACAGTACCATGATATAACAGTGCACAAGCAGAATAATTCATTGCATTTTCATTAATCCAATACTTCTGCATCACCTAAAAACTGAAGATTTAATAGCAAAGAATCGAGAAAATTATACCAAATTTAATGGTGTAATCAGTTAGCAACCATAAGATGTGACAAAGATGATAATTGCGTAGAATATAAAACCAGTACAGATTATTAAAAAAGATTAAGTTCCTCGTTGAGATAAACCTAATAAGAACAGTGTTTCTTCTCTTATACATATTACATGGCATGAAAATTTGAAGATCTTTCTATCTGTATGGTGACAAGATTTCAAACACGAACAAAAAGTGACGGGAAAAGTAGGACTTGAGCAAAAAGGCACACAGCCTCACAGTAGGTCATATTGGCACCAATTAAAACGAAAATCAAAACAATCATCGTGAGGCAGAGGATACAAGAGTATTCATGCTATAATAAACAAGCAAATAAACTACTGAATTCAAAGACATGAAGGTCGACAGAAAATGTCAACACAAAATTCCAGAACTCACCTAAGTCCTTCTTTGCTTGTTCAGTTTTCCCTCGTTCTTGCAACTTCATGCATCTTTCATGAGCTCTCTGCTTTTTCAACTCCTACTTATAAATGTTGTAAGATACATTAATACAATTGTCATAAAGCAGTCTCAACCATTACTGAAACTACCTCACATCATCTATCACCTATATTGAACCTAATCATTAATTTTTTAGATAATCAGTTACTTCTTAAAGTTGAGTTAGTTGACACATCTTGGCTAGTGGCCAAGGGGGATAAACGAAAGCAAGCCTTCATACAAGTTTAACACTTCAATTGACCAGAGAGTTGCTCAAGAAATTCATAGTCTTTACACAAAAGTAAAAAATGAGAGCTTCTAAACAAAGCCTATCAGCCATATGAACAAGACGCCAACTATGGGTTTAAAGTGCTATGATATTGTACCCAACTGAAACCCTGCTTGATAATAGAATTGCATAGAGAGCAATAAAACAACTGATATACCATGAGACATGAAACGAAGGAAATTGAAAAAAAAAAAAACACAGAAAGAATCGATCTGCAATGGGATGTGTTGCACATAAAAACATTAATCCATCAGACCAAAACAGTCTGCTCATGATTTGTTCAATTTCAACTCATGAGGCTCTTGAGAGGTGGCTGAGCAGTTTGAAGCTCAATTTCCAGATTTTATGGAGCAGACTTGAGGACAAGTGTGTCAAAGGAAGGGAGCTTTATTGCAGGCTTTTATTGAAGAGTTAGTTATGTTAGTTAGCTAGCTCGTGTGTTTTCTGCTTTTAACTCCTTATAAATCTTAATGGAGTGGATGATTTTGCATCATCATCTTCCAATCAGTTTCATTTGTTAGCTGTCTCTGCGTCATTAATCTGTCACTACCACCACTCTTCTTTTTCTTCGATAATGCCATATTTTGCAAAAGAAAAAAAATTGAGCATAGTGACGAAATCAAAGAAAATAGATAAGTAAGATCAGGATAAAGAAGAAAAAATCAAACAAAAAAACTCACCCACAAATTGAAAAGAAACAGAAAATGAAATCGAAACCCTAACCCTCACCTAATTCGAAAACCAAATAATAGCATAAAATCATTAATTATAGCAGGAAATCATTCGAACATAATTCGAAAACAATCCGATCGAAAAACCTTAACCTAGTTCAAAAACCCTAATTCGAAACTTACAAATTTGAACATTAGAACCATGAGCGAAATTCGAAAACCTTACCTCCAATATGTGGTAGAAGAGATCCAGAGAGGGGAAAAGCTGAGTAGAAGGCCAGCTGCAAATAACAAACCAAAACACGCCGTTGATGACGGCGATGATGATGGTGGAGAATCCGAACAAATGGGAGAAGATGGTATAATTTAAAGATTTATAACTTTTACTATTGATGTAGATCACCTAAGCCAGATGATCGTTACTCTTCATCTATGAACAGCATTACAGCAACATAAGTACATAACCATCGCTTTTTATAATTTAAAGATTTACATCTACCTGTCTTATTATTCTTCTGTTTTAAATAACACAATAGAATAATACTGTAATGACAAATCATCTGAAGAATCTTACGTATAAAATTTACATCTACCTGTCTTATTTTAGGAATAGAGCTTACCATATGCTGACACAACTGTTCAAAACACAGCAACTCTGTAGTAGACTAGTAGAGGTACATTATCAGCTTAAAGAGGATGCTACCATAGGTAAACTTACAGAACTGCTATTAGTAAGATATCAGTACTTATTGATATAACAGGCAATCAACAGTCCAATATTTCTTTTTCCATTAACTGAAATACCATGTATGTGTTCAGAAGGGAAAGAACTCTATCATAGACCCAGATAACTCACCAATTCCAGAAAGATATTCTCTGCATCTTTCCTGTAGCAGATGGCTCCAATTTCAGTATTGTACCAGAAACTGCAAAAACCTATAAATTCCAAACTTATGAATATAATCAAAACCTCAATTCTCAGCACAAATACTAAAAACCCAAAAACTATAAGAGTCTTAATAAAGTGCGACTCATCTGCTTAACAACAAGTAGTTCTCCAAAATCAAGGTTCATCCCCATATAAACACTACCAAAAAGGCCACATCCAATCAACTCACCTTACACCATCTGATAATAGGAGTTTCATCGTCATCATCTTTACAATTTGAATTCGGAGGCATATCATATAACTATTAACAATTATGCAGCTTTTGCTATTTTACACAGGTATAAACCTGTCAGCACTCAGCAGAGAAGACCACATTAACATTTTCAAACTACATATTAATGAGTAAAATAAAGTAAACAAGCAATTTGAAAATCATAAGCAAAACTACATATTAGATGGGTAAAATATAAACCTAGGTGCATGTAGATCCATGTGCACCTAGGTTCGTACTGCGTAGTATAGGAACTCTTTCACATCTACCGGTCTCACTTTAGGAATAGAGCTTACCAATTTAGTAATTAACCATAGGGTGATACAAATTGTTCAAAAACCCAGTAACTCCTAATAGAATGATAAAGAAAGTATTGCCATGAGTGAAGCACACAACTACTTGTTAGATAGATATTACTACTTACTAGACTTAAAACCATTCGAATAACAAGCTATCGAGAGTCTAATACGGAGTATTTCTTTTTACATTAAACAGAATACCATAATATAATATATCAAATTTAAAAGGCAAGAAAATATATCTAGACCCAGATAACAAACCAATGTTCTGTACCACAAGTAACGTTGATGCTGTCTGCATCGTTCTTGCAGCAGAATTAAATGATTGATGGACCCAATTTCTTACTCCACTCTATCCAATATTATAGCAGAAACTAACAAAAAAAATTAAAATGCACGGAATTATCAAATTTAAAATAATAGTATGGAAGCTTATCAACAGAACTTTCATTTCCACAACACACAAAAATAACAGAGGTTAGGAGCAGAAAAAGACTTCCATAAACAAATACTTTAACTGCTGCTACAAATTCTCTTTGAAGATTTATTAAAGCGTGTGGCCTATGCCTTAGGGAAGGCTGCATAGGAATACTAGAATCTTAAGAACAAGTGATGCTTCAAACTCTGACCATGACTATATAGAATTCAAGTAAAACAGAGTTAACTTCACCACAATAGGACCAGAACTTAAACATAAACAACAATTGATTGAAGGTACGTGCATATATGTGTGACTCTTCACATGAAAATGGCTTATTACAAAAGGAATTCAAATAAAACAGAGTTACTTTCACAGCAATAGGACCAGAACTTAAATATAAACAACAATTGATTGAAGGTACGTGCATATATGCGTGACTCTTCACATGAAAATGGCTTAATACAAAAGGAATTCATGAGGCAATATATATAGTACTAAATATGATCAATTGATTGAAGACGGGCTACTTACCACTACACTGCGACAGGAAAGGGGAAAGGATCCATCCTGTGATTCAGTTACAAATAAACTGCTAACCACTAGTTACGTGAGCAAAGTTGTTCTGCTCTACTGTGCTCATATTATTAGTTTCAACAAGATCCAACCTCCCTAATGAATGAAAAAGCAAAAGCTGCAATGCTCATATAAATATTCAAGGCTTATACAAAAAATTATCAAGATATTGCTTTTACTACTGTTGGCTAAGCATATTTTTATTGTGACCAATAAACTGATAACCACCTGTCATGTGACCAAAATTCTGGATTTGCTCATGCTTTATATGAAAATGATTTTTTTTGCTTCCCAGTTCTCATAGCCATAAAATAGGCACTCTATTAATAAACATTGATACAAATATTGATATTATATAAAACAAGAGCATACATCACTCCCTCAATTCTCAATGAAATTCATAAGCAAATTCTTGTCTACATCGCTAACATTTGGATCACTTAATATCCCAACCAATGATTCTATTGTGTGATTATCAGCTGCAAACCCTTTGCTTCTCATCATCCCTACAAGCTCCAAAGCCCTGTTGATATCCTTACCATCAAGAAATCCTCTAATGATTGTATTGAAGGTGCAATTGTGAGGAGAACAACCATTTTCTTCCATTTTCTTGAGCAATTCATCCGCATCTGTTAACAAGCCTTTTTTACAATATACTTTGATCATTATAGTGTAGGAATGCACATTTGGCTGTACACCAATGTCTATAAGACAGGATAAGACGTCTACTGCCTCGTCGAGACGCCAAGCTTCACACAAACCATTAATCAATATATTATATGTAAAGACATCAGGGGCCACTCCACTATTCTCCATTTCTTTCAATGCTTCCAGTGCCTCATCAAATTGTGCATTTTTACACAGGCCATAAATCAAAGAACTCCAAGTGATTGCATTTGGTTTTAGTCCTTGAGTCTTCATCTCCTTGAAAAGCTGATGTGCACATGCGAGTCTGTTATCCTTGCACAATGCATCAATTAGAGTGTTATATGTGACAACATCAGGGGCTAAGCCTCTCACGAGCATCTCTTGGAGCAAGCTAAGGCCCTGTTCTTTTGGACTTAAAAGCTACAGTAATCAGATCAGATCAGACATTATTACTCTTTTCGAGCATTGTTTTTCCGCTCGACATTTTTCGACGACGGTTTTCGGACTGACTTTTTCAGCGTTGATTATTCGGCCGACTTTTCTGGCGACGATTTTCGGGACGACTTTTCCGACAACGGTTTTCGGAATGACTTTTCCGGCGATGATTATTCGGTCGACTTTTCCGGCGGTGATTATTCGACCGAATTTTCCGGCGACGTTTTTCAAGCCGTGTTTTTCGGCGACGATTTTCAGGACGACTTTTCTGACGACGGTTTTCGGACTGACTTTTTCCGGCGGTGATTATTTGGCCGACTTTTCCGGCTTTTCAGGCCGCGTTTTTCGGTTACGGTTTTCGGGACGACTTGTCCGACGACGGTTTTCGGAATGACTTTTCCGACGGTGATTATTCGTTCGACTTTTTCGTTGACGGTTTTGGAGTCAGATTGAATGAAGGGTTCGAAGAGAATGAAAAGTAAAATATTGAAGAGGTGAAATGAAATGAGCTTGAGGCTTTGGGCTCATTAAATTTTTGTCCCTAATAAAAATAAAAATAAATATAAATATAAATATAAATAAAATCAAATCAGAAAAAACTCAAATCAGATCAGATCAGACAAACTCAAAACAGATCAGATCAGTCCTAAAGAACAGAGCCTAAGTCCTTTTTCAACCTTTCTAGACTTGCAGTACCCATTAATTAAGCTACTGAAAGTAACTACAGCGGGTTTGCAGTCGTGTTTGACCATCAAATCAATTAGCTTTTCTGCCTCATCCATCTCACCGCGTAAACAATATCCGTCAATTAAGGCAGTGTAAGTGATGATGTCGAGAACCACCAGACTGCTTTCAGTCATGCTTTCAAATATAGAACATGCTTTGACAACCAGTCCCTCCTTACAGTACATGTCTATCAACATGTTGTAGGTCTCAATATTAGGAGTTATATTGTTCCTAGACATCTCAGTCCAATACTCCTCAACCTCTCCCCAGCGCTCCACAGTGCACAAGCCTCGAATAATGGTATTATAGGTGACAACATCAGGTCGGGTGCCCTTGGCTTTCATCTCTTTAAAAAGTCGGAATGCTTGAGGCAATAATTGGTCTTTGCAGAGACTGTCAATGATGGTGCTATAGATGACAACACCAGGCATACAGTGTCCACGAGACTCCATATTTCTAAGGAGGTGGAGAGCGCCGACATTGTCGCCGGTACCGCAAAGACCTTTGAACATGGTACCGTAGGTGACTAAAGTGGGTTGAAAGCCAAGCTTAACAATTTTATCCAACAATTGAACAGCATGATCCAAGCGGTGATAATGAACGAGACCGTTGATGACAGTATTGAAAGTGACAATATTGGGTGGAAACCCGAGCTTAATGATGTGTGCGAGAGTGGAAAAGCTTAAATCAATATAACCTACGCGGCAGTAACAATTAGACAGAATAGTAAGGGAATAGTGATCTGGACGTAGACCGGAGAGACGAAGATGGTTGGAGAGAGAAATGACGGCAGCAAAAGGGGGGAAGGGTTTAATCTTCAACATAGCAGTAAACAGTTGATTGAAATCAATAATGGAAGGAAGAGGACGCAAGGAATTCAATTGATGAAAAATAGAAAGGGCATGTTCAACCTTAGCAAACCCTAATTTGCATTCATGGCGGAGAGATTTCAAGACTAATTGAGAGTCATCAACATCAGCATCAACATGAACATGAAGATGAACATATCTTGCGAAATAATAGGAATAAAAAAGAGTGCGAGGGGGGATATGTAATGCAAAAGAAAAGGGATGAAGAAGAAGAAGATTACCAGGAAGAGATTTGGAAAACAGAGAAGAGAAGGTCTTCATCGTCATGTTCGTCATCGTCATATTCTGCATCTTTCTATCAAAGAAACACAAATGAGACACAATTTTAATAATGGATTGAATATATCGTTATGTAAAATAAGTTCAACAAAAATAAAAAGGAAAATTTGCTTTTAATAATCAACTTTTCGAGTTTCAGTAACCAATAATCCAACCTTTGGATTTTTAGAAAATAATCCAACTTTTGTACCTTAAATCCATACAATAATCTAACCATTTAATTTCTAGCAACCAATGAACTAAACTTGTAAATGAGAGGCCAATTATATGTTGCTTTGTTATTTTCTTGGGTTTTTTTTTAATTAACTACACATTAAAAGACTAATGTTAACTTACCTATAGAACAGCTAAAACTCAAAAATGAGAGGCTCGGGTTCATTGGTTGGATTTGAGGGGCAAATTAATTTCAATAATCACTAATAAATCATTAAGGACTAAGAATAATTAGATAAGGATTTAGTTTTTGAATAACAATATCCATTTATCCATTCAATAAAAATTAACCCACATTTTTTGTGGACCTGGACTGGACCGGAACGGTTTTAATTTTCACCTAAATTAACCAATTACATTAATTATTAATCAATGAAATTGTTAAATGTTAACCACCAAAGTAACTTACCGTCATAAAAGAATAGAAGGTAAAATTTCATAATAGAGCAAAAGGTCCATTACTGTCATGTTGTAACCAAAGAAAAATGCGTTTTTTTTTTTTACAAACCAGAACAAGTGAACAATTAACATCAATTCTAGGTCCATCAAAAAAGTAAACTAATGACTCTTCATCAAACTAATAATATAGCAAATACTTAAAAAATAGAATTTCAGATTATTAATAAGCAGCTAATAAGAGAACAGGAGGTCTAGGCAGAAAAAAGCTAAACAAATGACACTTCATTTTTTTATTATTATTTTATTTTTGATCCAAAAGAAACAACTCTTCATTAAACATCACCAAATACTTAACAAATTTTCAGATTTAGATATTAGAATTTTTTGGAATTCGAGTGAATGATTGTCTGGAAAGTTAGTATTAAACACCTTGAAACTTAAGGTGTCATCACCAAACTCCCAACAACACTATCTAGGATTATAGAAGCCTAATAATATCCAACAAACAAAAATAAATGATAAAGCAAATAAATCAACACCTTGTAATAGATTTACGCAACAAGATGAATCAGTTTCTAATACATTCAACTTCTAAATAAAAATTGACACACCATAGGACAAACTAAGAAAGCACAAGATGAGGAGGATACAAGTTTACTTTCAGCATAGTAATATTTCCAGACACGCCGAGCAATCTGACATCCTCGCAAATCGAATCTTCGGGTGTAGGGATGAATTGGGGACAAAGACGGTTGGACTTACCTCTTTTTGACGGCACCAATCCCGATGGGTGGATCTTGCGGGTGGAGTGATACTTTCAGCTTAACAAGATGAACGAGGAAGATCGGCTAAAACCAGCCATTGTGGCGTTGGAAGGCGACATACTGTTTATACAAATACTTAAGTCTCTTTATTCACTTCACACTCGCAAACAAATTTTTCCTGTAAGTCCATTCCTACTCCTTTGTTGCAAATTTGCAATTAATGAAGGGTGGAGGTAGTATATTATTATCATAAATTATCTCAAGGAAATTATATTAGCCTAACTTTGACCAAATTGGGAAAGGGGCTACTAAATCGTGTTGACGATGATAAAACTATAAACAATATGGCTCTTAAACAACCAAGTATAGCTTACCAATCCTCATAGTCTTGTATGCTCTTCCTAGGTACTCCCCTTTTTACTTGTTGCAGCACTTGTCTGATGCGTTCAGCAGCATCTTGTAAAATCTAGAATTCCCAACTGTAATCACAGCCAGAAGGCCCAGAACTGCTGATTAAAATATTAAGCCACAAAAGGAATAACTTACATCAATGAAAAAACAATCAATGTCCTGCACTCCAGCTACTCTGCTAATTATTCTCTTGTACAGCATAATATTCATAGCACACCAACAATAAATGACAGATAAAACATCAAGATTTGCAAACCACATTTGCTAAATTAGTCTCTTACAAAACTATCAGTCTACTGCTCTAAACTAGTCTCTTGTACAACATATTATTCAGATTACACCAACAATAAATGACAGACAAACATCAACATTTGCAAACCACATTTATTAATTAGTCTCTTTCAAAGCATACTATTCGAAACATACCAAAGAAAATTCTCAAACTGCTGCTATTTCAATAGCCAATGATGGGCATTTATTAAATTTATAATTTTTAAGCTCAATAACAGGTGCTTCTAAACGAATGCATATGGAAGGTGTGATAATTGAGGCTAAAATCATATTGGTAAACATTATTTCATGCATATTGACAAATTTTCGTTCCATTTTAGAAGGTAATGTAAGATCAATCTCATTAAACTAATCATAGAGCCTTTTGAAGAAACAATCCAAGGCCCAACCTCTAAACTTGTTGCAATTCCAGATTAACAGTAAAAAAGTAGTTCAGGATTCATCTTTTAAAATAAATCAAGTTCCATTTTCAAGAAAATTAACTAAAATGCCAATTCTATTGAAACTGTAAACAATAGAAAGAGTTTATTTCTCTCTTTTCCTAGCATGGCTGTTGTTTTGAACCCTAGACGAACAATAGTGTAAACAACATAAAGATGGGATCTAAAATGGCAGTTCTTTTTTCTGTTCAAATTACTAAGAATCTGTAAAGCCCTGGATTTTCTAAAAATCAGAAAGTAGGTAGTCGAGAATCCCTGGATTTTCTAAAAATCAGAAAGTAGGTAAAAGAAAGCAAAAAGAAACGTCAAGTTTGGAACCCTAGCTAAGAAGGTCAAACAGCTAGAAGAAGGGGGACAAAAAGGAAGAACGCTAAACTAATAGTTCATATTGCAACTCGCAAATTCTAAACACAAAACGTAGAACCCTAAAACTACTCAAATCTAAAAAATAAGGAAAAATTAAGCGATCCTCAAAATTTGTAGAAATGAAAGAGTAGCTAAAACAAAGCACCAAAAATAACAAAGGTATAGCCCTAAGAAGGGCAAACAGCTAAAAGGATAAGAGGGAAAACAAAGAAGAACTCTAAACCAATAGTTCATATTGTAGTTCCGAATTCTAAACACAAAGCGTAGAACCATAAAACTATTTTATCCTAATAATTTAGGGAAACAAAAGCAATCCATGAAAGCTCTAGAAATCAGGAATTAGGCTAAACAAAGAACCCAAAACAACAAAGTTTGAACCCTAAGAAGGTCAAATAGATAAAAGGAAAAGGGGAACAAAAGGAAGAACTCTAAACCAATAGTTCACATTGCAGCTCGAAAACTCTAAACACAAAACGTAGAACCGTAATTCTTTGAGGATGGAAATCATTAAATCTCAAGATCCAAGCCTCTAAGTGCTGTGAATTTGTTGAATTTGACCATTGTAATTTGTGTGAACTTGTGTTTATGTAAATATGTAATTTGAATTTTAAGATTTGCTTGGTGTTAAATTCAGGAAGAAAACGAGGAGAAAAATTTACCCCAATTAAACACAATGAACCCTATAAGAGAGCCCTCAGATGTGAAACAATTGAAGAACTAATAAGGGAACTAATGCAGCATCCATTAAGGAACTTAATGTAACATCAAACCTTACCTCAAACGATAACACAAAGCAGCGGCACGCACCCCAGGAATCCTTGGAATTCGCACATAAGGAAAAAGTCAGAAATACGAAACAAACGTCAAGAAATAGAAACAAGAATAAACAAGGCCTGAAGCGAATACAAGCAGCCCCGTGGATCAACTTCCATTAAAAAAATAAATTCAAGATCAACGCTCTAGGTCACAATGAAATCGCAAATCAACTTGGAAAAAGCAACAAAATACCAAACGGAAGTCGAGAAATAAAACAAGAGTAAACAAGCCCTGAAGCGAATCCAAGCAAACCGGTGAATCAAGTTCCATTAACGAAACTAATTCGAGATCGACAATCGAGGACACAATGCAATTGCAGATCAACAAGGAAAAAAGAATTCAGGATTCATCCTTTAAAATAAATCAAGTTTCCTGTCTAAGAAACCACCTCTTTTGAAACGCTAAACAATAGAAAGAGGCTGGCCCTCTGCTTTCCTAACATGCCTGTTTTTCTGAACCCAAGTTGAACAAAAATGTAAGCAACATAACGGGAGGATCTAAAATGGCAGTTTTTTTTTTGGGTTCAAACTTCAAAGCACCAAGACTCTTTAAAATCCAAACCATAAGGTAGTTTAGAATCCCCGAATTTGTTAAAAATCAGAAATTAGGTACACCAAAGGGAAAAAAAGTAAAAACTCTAAACCAACAGTTCATATTGCAGGTCGAAAATTCTAAACCCAGAGCGTAGAACCCTAAAATTATTGAGTTCTCAGAAGTTAGGAAAAGCAATCCTCAGTTTTTTTGTAAATGAGAAATTAGTTAAAACAAAGCACCAAAACAACAAAGTTGGAACCTAAGCAGAGCGAACAGCTAGAAGAGTAAGAAAGAGAGGCAGAAGAGGATAGTAATGAAAATGGATGTAAGGGTAATAAAGCAACGTTAAAGGGGTGGAAACCCTAAAAATTCACATGCTAACCCGGTCTTTACGTGGCAAGCAGGAGATTGTCAGATTGTATAACAGTGGTGAATAGTGTAATGATGATACAATTTGGAAGCTAGAGATTGTTGGATCATTTACTAGAGATTGTTGGATCATTTACTATATATATATGTATATAAGTGTTTAATAGTTGTACAGCAAGCAGTTCTAACAGGATGATAAGTTTTATACAGTAGTATGCAGAAGTAACTCCTAAGCTCAAAGAAAGTGCTGCCATAGCCATAGGTGAAAGTGTGAAACTAACAGAACTGCTTTTAGAAGATACTGATACTTACCGATCGAGAGGAAGAAGAGAAACCCATTGATAATTTGATATATCAAGCTATCAACAACCCAGAATCTCTTAATACATTAACTCACTAATGTTCAATAACAAAAGTACCGTTAATATCTTTCTTCTCTGCACCAAACCTGCAGTAGAATTTTGGAACCATCCAAAATTCAAAACTAAATAAAACTTACAGAAAACAAAGAAATAATAGACATAGGTCAGGAACAGGATAACCTACAAAAACAAATACTGTAGCTCACTTATGCTGCTATTTCTAGTTGAAGATGTTTTAAACCAAAGCCTTTCAGGAAGATTTCATAGGAAGCTAAAATTTTAAGAAAAAAGTGATCCTTTATACTCCAACTAAGACTGAATAGATATAGAATTGGAAGTTGAACAAAAATACAAAATTAAGCTAATTTCATAAACAAAGAACCAATAATGGGAAGAAAACAAATTTTCATGTTATCAGAAATCAATTTGTGTTAACAGAAGCCCTGCCTAAATTGCTAATACCTTGATTATTCAGTAACCTACCAAATAATGATGGTATTTGGGCAATATCAGTTGAATCTCATAAAAGTTCTAAAGTCCTTGCAGACATTTCCTCCTTACAGAATCTATCTAATAATGGTATTCGGGCAATATTAGATGCAAGAATAAATCCCTGGAGTTCCATTGATACCCGATGCGTCCTCTTCGTCAAAAAATCCGTGCAGAATCTCCTAAAAAAATGAGTTTCTAAGGAGGTAGAGAGCGCCGGCATTGTCGTCAGCAGTGCAGAAACCCTTGAACATTGTGAACATCCTAAGTAAACATTGGAAAATTTCTATGAAAATGAGTTTTCCATCGTAAAATGTTTTTCATGGAAAATCATTTTACATCGAAAACTTTTTACATCCAAGTAAACAGACCCCTAATCTCAACTTCCTATAATCTCTAAAACACATATCCTCACATAGTCACAAAGAATGAGATTCTGAAGGGTAACTTAGAATGAACATCCTAAGTTTCTTTACAAAGTTGTATTTTTCTCACCATTTTAATTAGCATAATGTACATTGATGAAAACTAAACATTTCACAGAAGACTGATTGCAACTTTGCTAGACTTAATTTACAAAAGTTGCAGATTTCTTACTTGCTGTATCTAACCCGCAATATATCAAATTGAATTCCTGTATAGTAGAAATTCATAAGTACTGCAGAGCAAAAATTGTTAGAGCTTTAAAAGCATATAAGCAAAAACAACTTTTTGCTTTATTTTACTACAAGTTTCACAAAAGATATTTCACATAATGTTGGATTTTCAAGAGCACAAACAGATCAAACTTCACACCATAATAACCTGATTACATAGTTTGGACTAAAGAAATGTTTATTTTTCATTCCTTGCTTTCACCTATGAATAACCATACAAGGCAACAAAGAAGAAAAACCCACAAGTATAATTCAACGTGATTATAAACACATTAACTGATATCCTTTCTTTTTATGTGGTTGATAGAAGTCTTACCCGATACAACCTGGTTCAGCAGGCTGCAGATAACAGTCTTTACTGGCAGTTTGATCCAGCTTTTTAGTTTTCAAATTTCACACCAGCAAATCAAGGTATGATGAACTCAACAAAAATAGCTATTTTTGTGCTTTTGCTAATTTCTGCACCCAATGTTTATATCGATTTGGCATAAACATTGACCTTCAGCTGAACACTTTTTGTCAAGCACGTGCAATTGAATTCAGTAGATGATGAACGCAATCTTGATATGCAGCAAGTGTTTAATAGCTCTTCAACAAATGATTTAGCATATTTGGAGGAGCATTTTGCTAAGGGCTTGACTTGTCCAAATAACCAGAAATTTTTAATCATTCTTCAGCCAATAATCCTGTTACGAGAAAGCTAATAGCTGCTTGCTATGCAAGCAAAGCAACTACTATATTCATGATTTCAGCTCAACAAAAGATCCTACTCCCCCGAGAAAGAAGCGCAAGCTCCAATAAAACAAGGCTGTCCTAGCTTCTTGTTTAGTGCAACATCAGCATCTCGCATTCACTTTTTTTTTTTTAAATAACAAAAAAAAATAATAATAATAAATTTGTGGTTTCAATCTCAAGTGCTAGTGGCAAGACAGTATACACAAGTCACATTGAATTTGTGTATTAATTTATATTATAAAGTTTTTTGGTATTCTTCTGTTGTATGCATCACTATAGGGTAATATTTTCAGTAATAACAAATCACCTGAACAATTTTATGCATGTATTTCACATCTACCTGTCTTATTTTAGGAATAGAGCTTACCATAGACTGTAGCAAACTATTTCCAAACACAACAACTCTGTATAGGATGGGATGATAAAGCTTGTACACAGTAGAAATAAATTATCAGATTAAAGAGGATATGCTGCCATAGATAAACTTACAGAACTGCTATTATTAGTAAGATAATAGTAGTCATGAGGAGGAGAAAAGTATTGATATAACAAGCTATCTAAGGCCCAACATTTATTTTTCCATTAACTGGAATAATACAATAATATGTGTTCAGAAGGCAAGGCAATCTATCGATCTATCATAGACCCAGATAACTCAACAATTCCAGAAATACAGTTCATATTCTCTACATCTTTCCTGCAACAGGATCCCATGATGGTTTCCATTTCCGTATTATAACAGAAACATCAAAATGCATGGAAACATTAAAAAAAAAATATTAATATTGATGGCCCCAATTTCTTACTCCTCTCTATCCAATATTATAGCAGAAACTAACAAAAAAAATTAAAATGCACGGAATCATCAAATTTAAAATAATAGTATGGAGGCTTATCAACAGAACTTTCGTTTCCACAACACACAAAAATAACAGAGGTTTGGAGCAGAAAAAGACTTCCATAAACAAATACTTTAACTGCTGCTACAAATTCTCTTTGAAGATTTATTAAAGCGTGTGGCCTATGCCTTAGGGAAGGCTGCATAGGAATACTAGAATCTTAAGAACAAGTGATGCTTCAAACTCTGACCATAACTATATAGAATTCAAGTAAAACAGAGTTAACATCACCACAATAGGACCATAACTTAAACATAAACAACAATTGATTGAAGGTACGTGCATATATGTGTGACTCTTCACATGAAAATGGCTTATTACAAAAGGAATTCAAATAAAACAGAGTTGCCTTCACTGCAATAGGACCAGAACTAAAATATAAACAACAATTGATTGAAGGTACGTGCATATATGCGTGACTCTTCACATGAAAATGGCTTACTACAAAAGGAATTCATGAGGCAATATATATAGTACTAAATATGATCAATTGATTGAAGACGGGCTGCTTACCACTACACTGCGACAGGAAAGGGGAAAGGATCCATCCCGTGATTCAGTTACAAATAAACTGCTAACCACTGTTTACTTGAGCAAAGTTGTTCTGCTCTACTGTGCTCATATTATTAGTTTCAACAAGATCCAACCTCCCTGATGAATGAAGAAGCAAAAGCTGCAATGCTCCTATAGATATTCAATGCTTATACAAAAAATTATCAAGATATTGCTTTTACTATTGTCAGCTAAGCATATTTTTCATTGTGAGTCTGTGACCAATAAACTGATAACCACCTGTCATGTGACCAAAATTCTGGATTTGCTCATGCTTTATATGAAAATGATTTTTTTTTTGCTTCCCAGTTCTCATAGCCATAAAATAGGCACTCTATTAATAAACATTGATACAAATATTGACATTATATAAAACAAGAGCATACATCACTCCCTCAATTCTCAATGAAATTCATAAGCAAATTCTTGTCTACATCGCTAACATTTGGATCACTTAATATCCCAACCAATGATTCTATTGTGTGATTATCAGCTGCAAACCCTTTGCTTCTCATCATCCCTGCAAGCTCCAAAGCCCTGTTGATATCCTTACCATCAAGAAATCCTCTAATGATTGTATTGAAGGTGCAATTGTTAGGAGAACAACCATTTTCCTCCATTTTCTTGAGCAATTCATCCGCATCTGTTAACAAGCCTTTTTTACAATATCCTTTGATCATTATATTGTAAGAATGCACATTTGGCTGTACACCAATGTCTATAAGACAGGAGAAGACGTCTACTGCCTCGTCGAGACGCCAAGCTTCACACAAACCATTAATCAATATATTATACGTAACAACATTAGGGACCACTCCACTATTCTCCATTTCTTTCAATGCTTCCGCTGCATCGTCAATTTGTGCATTTTTACACAGGCCATCGATCAATGAATTCCAAGTGATTACATTTGGTTTTAGTCCTTGAGCCTTCATCTCCTTGAAAAGCTGACGTGCACATGTGAGTCTATTATCCTTGCACAATGCATCAATTAGAGTGTTATATGTGACAACATTGGGGGCTAAGCCTCTCACAAGCATCTCTTGGAGCAAACTAAGACCTTCTTCAACCTTTCTAGACTTGCAGTACCCATTAATTAAGCTAGTGAAAGTAACTACATCGGGTTTGCAGTCGAGTTTGAAAGTATCCATCTCACCGCGTAAACAATATCCGTCAATCAATTGACAATTTTATCCAACAATTGAACAGCATGGTCTAAGCGGTGAGAGTGAACGAGACCGTTGATGAGTGTATTGAAAGTGACAATATCGGGTGGAAACCCGAGCTTAATGATGTGGGCGAGAGTGGAAAAGCTTAAATCAATATAGCCTAAGCGGCAGTAACAATTAGACAGAATATTAAGTGAATAGTGATCTGGACGGAGACCGGAGAAACGAAGGTGGTTGGAGAGAGAAATGACGGCAGCAAAAGGGGGGAAGGGTTTAATCTTCAACATAGCAGTGAAAAGTCGAGTGAAATCAAAAATGGAAGGAAGAGGACGCAAGGAATTCAATTGATGAAAAACAGAAAGGGCATGTTCAACCTTAGTAAACCCTAATTTGCATTCATGGCGGAGAGATTTCAAGACTAATCGAGAGTCATCAACATCAACATCTCCTGCGAAATAGGAATAAAATCGAGGGGGGAGAGGAAAATGTAATGCAAAAGAAATGGGAGGAAGAAGAAGAGGATTACCAGAAAGGATGGTCTTCGTCGTCATCATCTTCTGTAAGTTGCTGCAGCTAGAGAGTAGAGGAGCTGAGCAGGGAGTAGCCCAATTTTATTGTACGACTTAATTTTGTAAATTAGAGCCCGTTGATTTCATCTCATTATATTTGTTAGGCACTGTTCTTTTGGACTTAAAAGCTACAGTAATCAGATCAGATCAGACAAACTCAAATCAGATCAGATTAGACATTATTACTCTTTATTATTTTTATTTTTATTATTATTATTATTATTATTATTAATTTCGAGCATCGTTTTCCCGCTCGACATTTTCCGACGACGGTTTTCGAACGAGTTTTCCGGTGACGGTTTTCAGGCCGACTTTTCTGACAACCGTTTTCGGACTGACTTTTCCGGCGGTGATTATTCGGCCGACTTTTCCGGCGGTAATTATTCGGCTGATTTTTCCGCCGACGATTTTCAAGCCGAGTTTTTCGGCGACGATTTTTGGGACGACTTTTTCGACAACGGTTTTCGGACAGACTTTTTCGACAACGATTTTCATGTTATAACAAACCAATGTTCTGTACCAATCTACCACAATTATATGATTGATGCTGTCTGCATCTTTCTTGCAGCAGAATTATATGATTGATGGCCCCAATTTCTTACTCCTCTCTATCCAATATTATAGCAGAAACTAATAAAAAAATTAAAATGCACGGAATCATCAAATTTAAAATAATAGTATTTTCGTTTCCACAACACACAAAAATAACAGAGGTTAGGAGCAGAAAAAGACTTCCATAAACAAATACTTTAATTGCTGCTACAAATTCTCTTTGAAGATTTATTAAAGCGTGTGGCCTATGCCTTAGGGAAGGCTGCATAGGAATACTAGAATCTTAAGAACAAGTGATGCTTCAAAATCTGGCCATGACTATATAGAATTCAAGTAAAACAGAGTTAACTTCACCACAATAGGATCAGAACTTAAACATAAACAACAATTGATTGAAGGTACGTGCATATATTGTAACGACCCGGAATTTTGGGCCAGAAAATTTCGCGGTTATTAATGTCATGTCTTAATTCTAAGTCCAAAAGGCCCATTATTTTTGGACTGTTTTATCTTATTTTCTATCCTATGTTCTAAATTGGGCCAATGACCCAATTAGTCTTTTCTTTTCCACCCATGGCCGAACCCCTTATGCTAATTGGGTCCATGTTGGTTTTAATTTAATTAGTTAATATTAATTATAATATTTTAGATAATTATAATTAATTAAATTAATTAATTTATACTATTTTAACTATTCAAAGTTTGTTGTTGAATTCAACAAACTCTTCCCCTATTTCTTCTCCATTTACACGGCCCTCCTTGGCAATTTGGCTAGGGTTGATTCTTTTATTTTTCTATAAATAGGACTAACATCTCATGATGGATCCTATTTTGCAATTCTCACAAAAACCCTACAAAAAATTATTCTTTTCTCTTCTTTCCTTCAAATTTTCGAGTGATTGAAAATTCACCTAAGTGAATTAATTTTTTTTGTGTTTTTGGAGTTATAAGCGAATTAAGGTAACTTCGCTTTTCCATTTAATTTACGGGTAGAAAAACATATAGTGATTAGGAATTAAGCATGAAAATTGTAGGAATTTAATCATGTTTTCATATGAATGTGTCGAATATATGTTTGATGTTTCTTGAATTATTTTCTTGAATTTTCTTGATTTTATGTATGTATCTTGTTGGTTTGATTAATTAGAATTGCATGATTAAATCTTTACTAATCTTGATTGGTTCGAAATTTTTGTTAGAATTGGATGAATAATGTTCTTGATTAATTCATGATGTTTTTTCGAGTAATTCAACATGTATTTGATAATTTTCTTTAATTGTTAAAGCATGATCATGATTAAATTTAATTAGGATAATTAAATCTTGAATTGAAAATTTATTTTGTTATTAATCCTATGTTTATCGAGTGTGTTGAAATTGTTAAAGAGGATTGAAAAATATTATTTTTATGATTTATCTTGATTCATGAATTAATTATGTTAACATTTAAATTAAATTCTTTAATTATATCATGTAATCTTCAATTCTTGAATTTATACAATTTGTTCATGATTAATTGGAAATGTCGAGTGGTTCTTAAATATCAAGCATGTTGTTTTTATCTTGTTCTTTGATTAAATCTTGATGGTTGATGTTAAAAATATGATTTTTATGATTATTGAATATTTAATCTAATTAATTGTTTAGATTGAATTATATAAATTAATTGATAAACTTTGTAATATTTGGACCAAAATGTCGAATAGGAAGAAATTAGAAAAATAAGATTTTTATCATGATTTTGGTAATTTTTGCAATTAATTAGTTAATTAAAATAATTTAAGAAAATAATTAATTAACTAGTTTTAAAACCGTGTGGAATTAAGAGAAATAGTCAATTTTGGTTAATTTTGGAATTATTATTAATTTAGGAATAATTAATAATAAAAGTTCGGATAAAATAATTATCAGGGATAAGTTGTAAAGTGAAGGGGTAGAAAACAATATTATAATTATTATTATTAGAATTCGGCCTTAATAATATTAGTAACAATAATATTTACAAGTTTACTTTAAGGTTAGTATCCGAAAGGATAGGTTATAAGTATATGATATATATGCTAAGGATAGTATATTATAAGGTTTAAAGATGCATAAGATATTACTAGGGATAAGAAAGGAAACAGAGTAATAGCTATACATGATATGTCTCGGTCTCTGGCTAGGAAAGACTTGGTATTTAAGGTGGCCGATACACGTGCCGCACCTCTCTTTCCTGGGACTCCGAACATTTTCATTTCCTATTACGGTCACCTAGTATTTCCCAATATATGATATGAATTAAATTAAATGAAGATATAAGATACAATATGGACGCCCACCTAATGACTCGAGTAGTTAGAATGGGTTAAGTCGAGGCCACTGCTCAATTGGGACGAGCACACGAGCTCCCCCGAGCAGTTCTGGGTCTTAGGATATGTAGTCGTCTAGTAGTAGTACACGAGCTGCTATTAGGAGTTATGGCCATAGCTTAGGCTTAGTGGTGACCACGGATCCACTGCGGGTGAGCACACGAGCTCCCCCGGCATATTCTAGGAAAGTTGTGGTGAAACACGAGATCCACAACGAGTTATAGTGACCGGTCCAACAAACGATACGATTTGATACGATTGATCGATAAAAATGATACGGAATCCGACGTATAATACGTTATGGATACGAATGAATGATACGATATGATACGGAATCCGACGTATAATACGTTATGGATACGAAAGAACGATATGATACGATTAATTGATAATGATGATACGGAATCCGACGTATAACACGTTATGGATACGAATGAATGCTATGATTAAGGAATGATTATGATAGGATAAGATAATAAGATACGTATAGTATATGGAAAGTTATAATATAAGGAGGATATGGACTATGTATTTACATTAGGTTATGATATAAGATATAAGTTAAAGTATGAGTTATAACCTAAGGAATATGGGATAATATAGTTTTATGATGGTATTAAACTTTTAGTATATGATTTATGTATGATTTAAGACTTCCGCTGTATGACTCTGTATATCGTATGTATAAGTGTATATAAGTGTATGTATATGATTGATGTGAGTATTTTTATACGTATAGCTAACCGTAAAATGCAGGGATGATTGTACGTACATTATACGTAGGAATTACGTATTCTAACCGTATTCTGCAGGTGTATTTATACGTATTTTGTACGTATACGTATATGTATTTTGGTACGTATTTTTATACGTATTTTGTATGAACGTATGTAAAGCATGTATTAAGTTGCTGTACGATTTTTATGTGCTTTTCTATGATATTATATGTTTGGTGGTCCCTCGATTAAATGGGACAGCCTAGTTACTCGCCACTGACGGTGGACCCCCCCTCAGTTTCAGGAGAAGATGTTGCAGATTAACGGGCCTCGATGGATGGGCTTCGAGTGGCTGAGGACTTAGTTCAAGTAAACCTTAGTTACTTAGTTTATTTTACGATCCCAGCATGTTGGGACAGTTTTTAACATTACTTATGTAATATTGAATATCGATTATTTTGGACAATTAGTAGTTTATCTAATAAAAGTTATCCTTTTCATTCAGATAATCTAATTTAATGTTTAAGTTAATTTGGTAATGATCCGTTTGTCGATTTCCCTTCGTAAATCGACGTGTCTAAAAAGTCGGGTTGTTACATATATGCTTGACTCTTCACATGAAAATGGCTTATTACAAAAGGAATTCAAATAAAACAGAGTTACCTTCACAGCAATAGGACTAGAATTTAAATATAAACTGCAACGCCCCGTCCTTAGAAACAGAGGATACAAGCGGAAGATAGGGCACTAGACGGAAATGCCACTTAAGTTCTAAGAAAACATAACCCAAAAGAAATCATTAAAGAAAGTTCAATACAATTACAAGTCCAAAGTACAAGGTATGAACTCCTATACATGAGTCTAGAAATCGAAACTACCTTATAAACAGAAATCATAAACTAGGGAATTCGAGCCATGCCATACAAACTGGGATGTCTAAACTAATGGAAAGGATCCCTAACGCCAATCCTCACACACACACTGCCCAAACCTTTACAATCCTGCGGTTAGTTGGCATCTGAAAAATGAATACAACTCCACTGTCAGTGGCGAGTAACTAACAGTTGAAAACACAAGTTCAGAATTATAGATCAGGGAGTCAAATCAGTATCCATAAATAACAAGAGGCATTCATGTCATTCAATACAAACAACCACCACTTACCATAACCTCGTCCATAACCTACCTGCAGAACCAATTAGTACAATACAACATTACAACAAACATATGCTTCATCCAAAAGATAAAAACTCCAATGACATCTCTATAAAGCTATTATAACACAAAAGAACCCAAATTCACAGATAAGTGTTATGAACACAATTAAATCCCAACTCCCCAAATCAATACACATACTGAAGACAGAATGACCACTAGTGGTATTCCGCAGTATCATTCCTAAAGTACGTTAGGTAGATGCCCAAAATATGGACTTACACTACCAACGATAAACACAGGCATTTGTAATTGTAGATGGAACGATCGTTAGTGGTATCCCGCAGTACCACTTCCTAAGGTTTGTCAGGTAGATGCCCAAAATATGGACTTACACTACCACAGTCGATCCCGCAGCCGACTGGTCTAAGATTGGCTAGATCTCCCGGTGCCGGATGGATGCCTAAAATATGGTCTTACACCTCCCGAACTCCCGGACGACAACAATTAACCCAGGTAAATAAATATTGTTCTTGGATCCCGCAGCCCAAGAAACATAACTGATCTAACCATTGAATCCCGCAGCCCAATGGCTCCAACTAACAATTATAAATCACCTCCTAGACACATGTATGATAAAATACATCGTTCTTAATCTCTCGTTCCAAACCACACTTTATTTACTAATAAAACCCAAAATTACAACTTCCATTACCCACCCACAACTAATAACATGTGCCCAATACCTAATCAAATTTAAATTTCAAAATAAAATATTAATCATTTACACACTCAAGATAAGCAACAAGTAACATAGACAAGCTCATTGCAAACATATCGATTCCAGCTAAACTTGTACTCAAACAATTCCTATTAATTAGTAACCATTTAAAACATGATTAAGGGTCAAAATACATCAATAAAACATCATTTTAGACCATACAAAGCTGCTGTCCAGAATTTGACATCACCAAAATCATCATCAACACTTATTCAAAATTAATCAAACTTGCACAAATAATTCTATAATTCATCAAGGACATAACCAAGCATAGTTTAAGCCCAAAGTAAAATTAAAAGCATGATAAACACCTTTACATACCACACGGCCAGTAGGTTAATTTCCAGATTTTATTTACACAATTCCATCACAAGTTACAAAGTAAATTAAATAAATCCTAAATTCAACAATTCAACAATTAAGCATGATTAAACCCATAAACCATGAAAAATACTCCCAAAACCATAATATATCAAGGCCAAATTATAATATGATATCACTAAAAATTTGGGCAGCAATTCGCCTAGAAATTGGACTAAAGCGAAATTCGCCGAAATTTTTAGAGAAATCACTAAAAATTTTCACCGAAATTGCTTCAAAAATCACCAAGGAAAAACTCCCAAAACTCTACTAGAACTTTGAGTATATTTTGTGAGGTTGTGAGAGATGAAAAATCACTAAAAAATTTTAGAGAAAGGATTCTACTTTATATTATATAGCTGGCCAAAGGGGAGTGGAAAGGTGAGGTGAATTAATGGAGTATTTATATTCCTAATTCTAGACTATTCTATCCTCCTCAAATGGAGGGTTCTAGAATTTACATGTACATAGTAGAAAAACCTAGAATCTTCAAGTACATACAAGAACCCTTTGGAAGATCCTAGATGCATCCATTCTAGAATACTCCTATAAGAATACTCTTGAACATTCTAGAGTAACCCTCTTTAGAATATATTCTACCACCATCCATATTATTCTTGAACCTTCTAGAAGTTTCCGAATACATGACTCATTAATGCCAAACAATATAACTAATTACATAATATATTTTAATCATGCAAGTGAGATATGTGTGAAATAAAGAGTAAAACTTTCGTACCAAATATATATATGTATATATGTATATTTATATTAACAACCAAAAATTGTTAACCAAATACAATTGTTTTTAGCAACGTATTCCCAGAAAATAGATAAATAAATAAATAGATAAATATTTTAGAAAATATTTTATACAATTTCATCACAAGTTAAACAATAAATTAAATAATTAAAATACACAAGAATATATTCACGTAAATAAAGCACGTAAATTTAAGGGTATTATATCTCAAAAACTTTCAACTAAATAGCTATATATATTTGGAATCCAATTAGTAAAAATAAATCACTAATAGAAATTTATCAAACAAATTAACATATTTCAAAAATAGGTAAATTTATTATTGAAAACGAAAATAGATTAATAATATAAAGTAGAATCCTTTCTCTAAAAATAACGTGGCGTCCAACATTCATTTCAAATATTTTATTTCAAAATTTAGTTATCGAAAATGAATAAATAATGTTTTTATTATTTAAATCACAAAAATCGTTACCTTTAAAAGAAGTGAAAAGGTGGGGTATTACATAAACAACAATTGATTGAAGGTACGTGCATATATGCGTGACTCTTCAATAGAAAATGGCTTACTACAAAAGGAATTCATGAGGCAATATATATATAGTACTAAATATGATCAATTGATTGAAGCCGGGCTGCTTACCACTACACTGCGACAGGAAAGGAGAAAGGATCCATCCCGTGATTCAGTTACAAGTAAACTGCTAACCACTAGTTACTTGAGCAAAGTTGTTCTGCTCTACTGTGCTCATATTATTAGTTTCAAACTTTCAACAAGATCCAACCTCCCTGATGAATGAAGAAGCAAAAGCTCCAATGCTCCTATAGATATTCGGCCTAGTTTTTCGGCGACGGTTTTCGGACTGACTTTTCCGACGATGATCATTCGGCCAACTTTTCCAGCGACGGTTTTCAGGCCGAGTTTTTCGACGACGGTTTTCGGAATGATTTTTCCGGCGGTGATTATTCGGTCGACTTTTTCGGTGACGGTTTGGTCAAAATTTTCGGCGTTGATTATTACTACTACTACTATTATTAGTAGTAGTAGTTGTAGTAGTATTATTAGTATTAATATTATTATTTGAAGTTTTCAAGTTTTGGAGTGAGATTGAATGAAGAGGTGAAATGAAATGGGCTATCATAATAATAATTATAATATTAATAATTATAATAATAATAATTATATTAATTATTAATAATAATAATAATAATTATTATTTTAGTAAATATAATCATGTATTACATTTCTCATAAAAAAATAAGTATTACAATTATAAAAATCAAAATCAAAATCAAAAACAAAATCAAAATCAAAATAAAAATAAAAATAAAAAATAAAAATAAAAATAATTCAAATCAGATCAGATCAGACAAACTCAAATCAGATCAGATCAGATCATATCAGATTAGATCAGACTAGATCAGTCCTAAAGAACAGAGCCTTACTCCATAAGTCAATAGTATTAAACTAGCATGGTAGATGTGCATGCACGCTTTATAAATCTATTTATTAATTGTTAATCTGGTAGGAAAAAAAGGTCAATTTACTTTAAGGATGTGTTTTCTTCAACTTATTAGACCTGAACTTATCTGAAATTATCAGACCTGATTTAACTTATTAGATCTTATTGGAATTTATTAAGTTATTAGACCTGATTGTAACTTTTTAGAACTTATTGGACCTTGTTGCAACTTATTAGACTTTATTGGAACTAGAGCTGGGAATGGGTCGGGCCGGCACGCGGGCCAACTCGGCACGGCACGATTTGGGCTAGGCACGGCACGAGCCCGCTATGACCACAGCACGGCACAAAGGCACAACTAGTGGGCCGTAGGCCACCCCTGAACAACATTTTAAAATTTTGGCACGAACCCGGCACGAGCACGACCGGCCGGCCCGCACGTTGGCACGTTCATTTTGGTTAAAAATTCATAATATATAAAAATTAATATAATGCACGATGGCACGGCACGAGTCGGCCCGACACGGCATGTGGGATGGGTCGTGCATGGGCCTTATATTTTATAACTTGGCACGAGCTCGGCACAACACGAACTTTTCTTGACTCGTTATAGGCATGGCACGTTGTGGCACGAGGCATGCGGACTTGGCACGTGGGTCGTCCCGGCACAGCCCGTGCCCACCTTTAATTGGAACTTAATTATTAGACCTGATATTACTTATTGGAACTTATCTGAACTTATTAAACCTAAAACTTATTTTTTTAAGGTGAAGAGAACGCACCCTAAATGACTCATTTAGATGAATAAAATAACCATTAAAATACTAATCATCTGTTCCAGTAGTGGTTAATGTATAGATAAAATAATATGATTTTAACAATATTTTATGTCATTTGCATTTCTTTCATTTAATTATATTTAGCTCTTTTATTTTTTATAATGCTATTTATTTAATTAAAAGTTAAATAAATTAATAATCCGCCGTTATAATGTTATTTATTTATATACACAAGAATAACTTTATATCTTACCCGCCAATGTATATATATATAAGCACAATAGTAAATTTCCTAAGCTAACCATTGTGCCAAAAACATATATCTTGCTCCCTCCATTTTTTTTATTTACTCACTTCACTTTCACACTTGTCGAGGCAAAACTTTGAAGATTAATATTTTTAATTGTGTATTTGTAAAAGTTATAAAAACTAGCTATTAAAAAATATATGTTGAAATGAATTCAATGAGACCCCACATGACTATATTTTATCTTATTTATAAATTATAAACGATAGTCAAAATATACTTTGTGAATATATAGTGACAAAGTCAAACTGAGTAAAAAAAAAACAGAGGTAGTATTACATAAAATAATCTCATAATCAATAGGTGATTGAATATACCACAAAAATATATAGGTATGGATATATATTAATAAATTTAAAAGAATAAAAGATATTTTAAAATATTTATAAGAATAAATAATACATTTCAACATTTAACCAATCATGTATATAACATTTTTCTGTAATGTATGTATTCTTAATTTCTTGTTATAGAAATGAGAATATTCTTCATATAATTAAATCCATAAGTACAATATTAACCTTTATATCTTACTTGCCAAAATATATATAAGCACAATAATAACTGTAATTTCCCAAGTTAATTATTGTGCCAAAAATTATTTCATAAAATAGTCATATAAACAATATGTGATTGAATATACAACAAAAATATATAGGTATGGATATTAATAAATTTTAAAAAATAAAATATATATTATAATATTTATAAGAATAAATACCACAATTCAACGTTTAACCAGTCATATATAACCATACTTTTTTAATGGACATGTGATCTTATTATTATGAATGCAATAAAACTCATTATATAAGATTAAGTAAAAAAAAAAAATCCTTATTATAGAAATGAGAATATTATTCTTCATATAAATAATTTTAAAATTGTACAAAATCTTTAATTAATATTATAGGTGTATAAATTTTTAGCATATATAACCTTTTTCTAGAAAACGTTGTGTCAGGTTTAAATGGAAACATTTAATATATTTTAGTTAAGGATATTATTTATGTGTATATGTATGTCTCTATTATATAAGGGCTCGTTTACATTAGCTGAATAGAGATGAACTGAACTGAACTGAACTTAATAGACATTAACTAAACTGAATTAAAAACATTTAACTTTTAAATTAATGATTTTAAATAATGATTAATTTGATATTTTAATTCTCCCCTTAATTTTTTGTAATAAATTTTAAATAATATATTAAATAAATATTTAACTTTTGGTTTAATGATTTTAAAGTAAAAATAATGATTTCTCACTTTTGAATTATTACTATTATATATTATTATCGTTATTATTATTATCATTATTATTGTTATTATTATTATTATTATTATTATTATTATTATCAACATCATCATCGTCGTCGTCGTTGTCGTCATCATCATCATCTAATTAAAATCAATATTATTATCATAATTTTTATTATCATTGCTATCAACTTATCATTAGAGGTGGAAATTGAGTCGGGTTGGGTTCATGTCAGCCTTTTTATATAAATGCGTTTAATTCTTTGACCCTAACTCGACCCGTTTAATGAACGGATTGTTTTGTGCTGACTCGCTTATTTAAACGGGTCAAACCCCTCAACCCAAACACGTTAATAACTGGTCAATTTCGTGTCGGATTAGTGGGTCATATCAAATTTTCCCACCTCTAGTTATCATTATCATTATCATAATTATTACTTAAATAATATAATAGAAAATAATTAGTAAAATTATTGAAAAAACCTGAACTGAACTTAATAGAGATGAGCTGAACTGAACTTAATAGAGATGGACTGAACTGAATTTAATGTGAAGTAAACAAGCCCTAAGTCAAAGGGAACCATGATGTCCCCCTTGGAAAAGTCCATGATGCCCCATAAAAATTTCTAAAAAAACCAATTAGCTAGCATCACTCTTATTGTTAAGGAAATTTATTACAATTTTTTGAAGTTTTTAAAATGAAAATATTACAAAACATAAGATTCGTAAAAATAAAATATAATAAAAATATCAAAATTCATATTTTCGAATTCCCTATAAATAGACACCCATTTTGATATAATTTCATTTTACCTTTTATTTATCATAGAAATTTGATAGCTGATTTTTTCATTGTTGTGAATGAGTGTGAATTTAACAAATATTTCAATTTATCGAACAAAAAACCTTCGATTTTTTAAAGATATATTTAAAATATCGTCGCACGTAAATCGTGCACACAAGGCTGATATACTATAATATACAAGTACATGTTTATTTTTAAATAAGTTGGGACAATATTTGTTGAATCGTATATTTAAAGGAAGTAAAAAAGGCGGTAAAAAATTGCATAGGAAAATGACATATGGCAAAATGTAGTTTTCGCGATAGATTTTTTTAAAAAAAAAATTAAATCAAAGTTAAATGGTAAAATTGATAAATGAACTGAACTGAAATGAAAATGAGTTAGAAATAAAACAGGTCATAAAGAGTACTTCGTATATTTTAAGCTATAGGTTAGCACCCGTGCGGATGCATGACTTTTGAAAAAGTAATTGATAAAATTTGTTTCAATAATGATAATCTATATTGTATAGGTAAAAGTTAAAATTAAAGAAAATAATAATAGTTTTTGTTACCTTAGCTTGAAAAAAGAAATAATGATGGATGCATTGTGAAGTTATCATCACAATTATGATGTTAAAATGTGTCATGGTTAATTTTTTACTTATTCTGTTATTTCATATAATATTTTTTTGGTAAAAATAAAGAAATGCAAATTTGTAAATAAGCTTCTAATATTGTAAAGTAATTGTGTTGTAAATTTGTAATTTATGCTATATCAATTTTTACTTATTCAAAATATTCATAAAATCTATTATTCTTTCAAATTTAAAAAATTTATAAACAATCCAAATTTTGAGGACAAAATGAACATCAATGCTCACATGTATAATAGATATAATTATTGTTATAAATAAGTTGTAACGAAAACAAATATTTATATATATTTAAACACAAATAAGGGTGTGTTTGATTCAACTTATCAAGCATTATAATAATTTTAAAAAAAAAAAATCAGATTAGATGAAAAAGATTCAGACCAGATTAGTTAAGTTTTGAAAATTTCAGATAAGATCATATCAGTACAAAAAATATTCAGACCAATTAAGAAAATTATAACTGTAGAAATGCCTACAATAAAGAAATTAGATCATATCAAATAATTGATCAAATCATAAAAGTTAAGATAAGATCGAGAGAGTTCAGATAAGATCCGATTAGAAATGTTAAGTTCAGATCAGATCATCAAAAAATTTCAGACGAATCAAGCGCACATTAAGCTCACGAACTTTTTAATAATATATAGAGTAAAAACTTTAACGGCCCATTTGGTTGTTGGTAATAAATTGTGGTAATGATAATGAATTTATAGTGTAATTTTGTTAAGAAAGAACCTTATAATCCTTATGGGAAACAAATTTTCATTCCCAAGCTTCAATTTTCTTCTCAATTTCTATTCCCTTCCATTACCATTGGGGAGGGTGATATTTGATGGGAATTGATATTTGTGAAGAAAATTAAATAAATTGGAGCTAAGCTAGCACCACTATGAGAATGGTTTTTTATTTCCCTTCCAAATTTAGTTATAAATTCATTTCCATTACCATCATTTGGTACCGGCTATCAAACGGGCCGTAAGGAGGAGAATATATACTAATAGAAAAAAAACCAATAAATACAGAGAAATTTTTTTTAATAATAAAGTCAAATGAAAGTTTGGAGGGAAAATTTTTAATAAAAAAATGACATGTGGCAGTTAGAGATGGCGACGGATCGGATCTTGATGGATCTAGATCCGTTTTTTCGGTCTAGATCCAGACCCGTTCCGGATCCGGTGGATCCTCAGCGACGTGTAACTCTTCCTTCTGACTAATCAATGAGGATCCAGATCCAAATCTTGCGGGTCCGGATCTAAAACGGATTCTCTTATATTAAAAAATTTAATGCATTAAAATTGTCATTTCATCACATACACAATTAATATGCAAATTAAAACCCATTACTATGTAGTAATTACTAACAAACTAACATCATCAACATCTTAAAATTTATAACTACATAATCAACTTGGGTAATGGACTATTTAAGCTTTGGAGTATTAGGCATTTGGGTCATATAAATTAATTATAAGGCTATCATTAATTTAGTATAGGTTTTATTATAAAAACGGATCCGCGGATCTTGCGGATCTTTAAACAAGATCCATATCCAGATCCGTATTTTCCCAGAGGACCCGTATCCGACCTGGATCCGTGTGGATCCAAAATATGAAGATCCATATCCTCAAAAACAGATCCGAATTCGCAGATTCGGGGCGGATCCAAGATCCGTTGTCATCTCTAATGGCAGTTGATGATGTCAACGATTTTTGTTTTAATAATAATTATACTAAATTAGCCCCGTGCCATGCACGACTTTAATAAAAATTATAATAAAATTAACAAAATGAAGAACATGAACATACTAATTTACAATAAATAAATAAAATTAATCAAACAATTTTAAAGTGATGATCTTTAAAGAGTAAGTAGCTAGTAAGAAAGATAATTTTTAATTGAGGTAATTAATGAAAGATAAAATTTTATGGTATTATATTATAGTTTCTTTAGGTAGTATTAATTATGGTATTAAATAGAGAAATAAAAATTTGATATTAGGAGTGAAATGGTGGTATAAGTTTTTTTTAGTTGTAAAAAATATTTATTTAAGAATATTTATTTATTAGGGTAGATAGATGGGTTTGGGCCAAAAATTAGTTACGTATAAGGCAAATAGGATGGCATGAACCGTAAATAACCCCACCTCCAGCGTCATTTACAAACGAGCTCTACAAAATATCTTCTCCCTTTCATCCTCAATATCATCCCGTCATCTCTCTCGAACATTCTTCTGTTTACAAACCTCCATCTTTAACTCTCATCTCTCCCACTCGGAGAGTTTGAGATTTCCCCCCCCCCTCTTTCAAATGAATTAACCAATCTCAACCTTCTTCCAAAATTCGTCGATTACTCAATTTTTTTAACCCTAATTGATTAAAGATGGAGAGAGAAGAAGGATCCAATGGTGGTAATCGATCTTGCTATTACTCTGTTCTTGGCCTCCGTAAAGATGCTTCTTCATCTGATATTCGCTCTGCTTATCGCAAACTTGCTCTTGTACTCCCTCTAATATTCTTTCTTTTTTCCTTCAATTTCAATTTTCCTTTTTTTCTGAAATTGTTCTTTAGGGTTTTGAATTTGATTTCAATTTTTCGGGTTTTTGAAGAAATTGCATCCAGATAAGCGAGCCAACAATCCCTCCATTGATGCCGACCGTCGTTTTCAGCAACTTCAGGAAGCTTATTCAGGTCTTTTTTGCTTATCTGGATTGTTTTCTTCCATCTAAATTTCGCAAAATTTTCCTCTTTTTCATAATTTTATGGTTGCCAATTTGTGTAGTGTTGTCGGATCAGAGTAAGCGAACAATGTACGATGCAGGAATCTATGATCCAACTGAAGAACAAGATGAAGTTCGTGTTCTTGTTTCTATTTACTTCCCTCCCTTGAATTTCGTTTATGTTTGCATGTTGATTATTGGAATTTGACGGCATTTTGTTGATTTCAACTATTTAATTTTCTGAGTTTTTTTTTTTTTTTGTTAATTATGGACGTCAAATGTTTTTTGAAATTGAAAATCTTTGATGTTGAGAAATTATGCAACAGGGGTATTGTGAATTTATGCAAGAGATGCTATCGATGATGGACAACGTTAAAGGCGAGGTAAAAATCACCAACCGTTTGTTTTTGTTTTGTTTTTATTTTTTTAATTTGGACTAAGGATGAATTGAAAATTATGATTTTTATCGGAGATGGGATAAAAAGAGTGTTTTTTTAACGAGAAAAATAAGATAACTTTGCATTGACTTGAAACAATACCCTGCCAACTCCGATTACTTTGACAATGTCATTGGAACCACGCCACCGGACCACCACCATAATGGTGGTTCAATTTTTTTGAACCACCAATTATGGTGGTGGTCATGGTGGTTCTCGGGTTGTCTGGTGGTGTCGTTAACCTAAAAATTGGGAGCGATATCCAGTAATTCTGAGTCGATACATAAGAGATTTACGATTAAAAAAAGGAAATTATGTCCTCAAAAAACAAGGAAAATATACTGTGACTATGTGAGGGGAAAGTTGACTCTCATCAATTGATTTTACACGTATTTGAAATTAGTGAATATAATTTTAATATTAGTAACTTATAATCACATTGTTGATTGTGTTAAAACTAATGTGGTCTCATTTAGGGTCTGTTTACTTCACCTTAAAATTAATTCAGTTCAGTATAATTCAGTTTATTTATATTCAATTGAAAGAAATAGGCCCTTAATATAAGTAATATTTAATTGTTTCCCAAAAAAAAATTAATTAATTGCTTTATTAGTAATAGACCAATCTCCCTAAATCCTAAATTCCTAATGACACTATGAGGAGATATTTATGTGAATATGATAATGATGTGGCAATTTCGCAGAAGGACAGTCTAGAAGATCTACAAAAATTGTTTGTGGAAATGGTCGGTGGAGATGGGATGTGTTTTGACTTCAATCCCAATCCAACGGCTGCTAAAAAATCCTGCAGTGGAACTACCAAAGGGAGCGTTCCAGGGAAACGAAGCTCTTCTTGTTGCTAGTACGGTGTCGTTTTTTTTTTTTCCGGTGGCTTTGTGGTTTTTCTAACCAACAGTGTTTTTCTTTGACATTTGTCATTCTAGCCTTCTAGGTTTTCCTTTTTATAATTGGAATTGGCCTTTAGAAAAAGGCCCTTTTAGTTTTATTTTTTAATTTAAGCGATGTTCAACCTCTTATTGAGTCTCGAGTCTGTAATGGTTGGACCATTTAGTGAAATGATGTTTTTTTAGCTTTTTAAATATATACCAGTAATTTATTATTATATACTCCATCCGTCTCAAATTAGTTGCTACATTCTGAAAAATAGCACTATTTATTTGTAAACTTTAACTGCTTATAGTTTCATGTACATAAATAAATCTAGTCATTATAGTTTCACTTTTCAAATATATAATTTTTAGGAATAATTAAATTAATAGGTACCAACTATTGCACTTTTTATTTTATAGGTACCAACTTTTGATTATTCACCAGCAGCACGAACTATTACATAAAGTTGCAATTATAGGTATATGACCTAAATATTATTGCAACTTATAGGTAATCCATATTTATAGGTCATCCATACCTATCATTGCAACTTTATGTAATAGTTCGTGCTGCTAGTGAATAATTAAAAGTTGGTACCTATAAAATAAAAAGTGCAATAGTTGGTATTTATTAATGTAATTATTCCTAATTTTTATAAATTTTTATTATTTGTAGTTCAAGATATTTTAATTTAAAGTTGTGTATAGGGAGATAGTGAAAAAGAGAATGTAACAAGTAATTTGGAACGGAAGGATTACAACAAAAGATATTAATGTTTTACTGTTAAAAAATATTCAAACAGTTTCATTTTGCTATGCTTCAAAATAAACGCAATAAATTTTTTCGTCTATATAATAAATTTTTATTATTTAAAAAACATAATGTTTTTACTAGTTTAATTATTTCCATTTGTTATCTCTCTAATTTTTTTAATTGTCTCCACCCTTTCTCATCTTTCTATATTATTAAAACTTTTGTCACTATTTTCCTTCCAACTTTTTTCGCCCTCCTAATCTAATTTTTTTACCTATCTCTACATTTAATACCATAATTAATAATTAATACCTAATAAATAAAGAATCCTAAAAAAATATCTTTTTAAACTATAAAAATATTTTGACTAAAAAAATTTGACATTGTAATTGACAAATATTTACATAAGAAATTGATTTTTTATTAAGGAAAAATTGCCAAGAATAAGCCAACCTTTGGCCGATTTTCCACAATTAAGCCAACTTTTTGAAAATCCAGAAATAAGCTAATTTTGTTATCATTTAAGCCAAAAATAGGTTAAACGATTATTTAATCTATTAGTTATCTGTTGTTTCAAGTTATTGTTATCATTTAAAGCAAAAAATATGTTGAATAATTGTAAAATAGTGATAAAAAAAAATAAAAAAATAACATGTTAAATAATCATTTGACTTATTTTTGGCTTAAATGATAACAAGGTTAGCTTATTTTTGCATTTTCAAAAGGTTGGCTTATTTGTAGAAGATCACCCAAAGTTAGCTTATTTTGGCAATTTTTCCTTTTATTAACTAATTAAATAACTCCCTCCATTTTCATTTAAATTGCGCACTTTCCTTTGTTGTTTTTATTTTAATTTGCTCATTTTCTACATTATCTAAAGGTAAAATTTTATTCTTCTATGTTTAATAATACTATATCCGTTTCTTTTTAATGCAACGATTAAACATTTTTCTACTTTACTTTATGTCAAATCGTTGCAATTAAAAAGAAACGGATACAATATATTGTTCCCAAGTTCCTTTACCATACTCTCTCTCTCTCTTACTTTTGTGCACAATTTTTTATCATTATTTATGAGATTTTCCCCTTCCTTATTACTCTATTAATTTTTTGGTATTGATGAAAACACAAATGAGCTAATAAAAAAATAAATGGAGGGTGTCATATTTTATTATAATTAAAGATTTTTCATATCTCTAATTATAATAATCTTTTATACTAATATAGTAACCACTAAAAAAACTTTCCTGACCACTAAAAAACCGAGCATTTGCTCGGATATTATCTAGTTAATTCTCTAATTGTCCAGACCTTCGCTCTTTAATTAATTACCCCTCACTTTTGTATATACCCATATAAAAAAATGCCTAGGAGTCGATGCCTTGACAATTATTGCTGCTTTTTTTTATAACAAATTTAGTATTTAAAGATATTTTTCGGATGATGTGAAAAAATAAATGGATTATTTAGTTTGAGACATAGAGGGTACTAGATACATGCTCCAAATTTTGAAAAAACAAAATAACTCTGCCTTGACTTAATTCAAAACCTTAACTCCGTTTATTTGACAATAGCCATGATAGGATCAGGTTTTGCTCAGATCTTCAAATGGTTATTACTACTCCTTCCGTTACAAAATAACTACTCCATTTTGAATAAAAATGTGAGAGCATTTTTGTTAAAGTGGGGCAGTTATTTTAAAACAGAGGGAGTAGTTTACTACAGCAAATTCAAATACCTCATTTGTAACATATTAATGGTATAGATTTTATATATTTAGACATTAAAAATGTCAAATTGTTGCTATTAGTATGTATATGCTTTAGCCCAATAGTGCAAATTGACACGGAGTATATACATTGAATGAATCTGAAAAGAGATTGACTATATTTTTGTTTGCAGTACTAAGTTTCATAATTCATGCTGCTGCTGCTGCCGCCGCCGCCGCCTCCTATGAAACCCTACTGCTGCAGTACTAAAAAGGGACAGTTTGTGAGGGGAGCTCATCATTTGCAACCACCGCACCAACACCATACACAAGTCACTTAACTGAAACAACAACTATAAAACTGATCAGCTGTCGTACTATATTCTAGCTCTGCTCAACAAAATTTTGTACTCCCTCCGTAATATATTAACTACAATGATTTGAAATAAAGTTGAGAAAATTGTTGCAGTTATTTTAGTACGAAGGGAGTACAAAGAGATATGCAACAATTCATCCTCACATTGATGCTTAAAATTACTAATTAAAACAGGCATTCTGAATTATATGTGTCAAATAATTGCAGCAGTAAAATGATTTCAAACAATGAATAAGAATTAGCTGCTAGCTGCCAGTTTTAGCTTAATTAAAACAAACACACAAACAAACACCCAAAAGATTTTTGCAGTGCTTCTTGAAGACCATGGTTTCAAAACGAACCAAGTGAATAGAGAGGCCAGAGGGTGCTAACTTGAGGTCTGACTTACACAACTACATCTCGCTCGATTAAACAACCTAGCAGACTAACCATACACAAATCAAGAATCAAGTCTTAATTATTGGTGTAGCTCCTAAACTTTGAACTAACATGACAACGAATTAGATCTAAGGAATGAAGAAATGTTTACAATTACAGATTAGTGGACGCAATTAGGCTTCAAATAAATAAATAAATAATAAGGAAAAAAAAAAAAAACCAACACCAACACCAAGCAAACTTAAGATTAAAAAAACCAAATAAAAGAGAACATCACAACACCCAACAAAGCCTAAAACCCCAATTGCAAGACAAAACAAAACAACTACTAGTGCCTCATAGAACAACAAAGACCACCCACATCACAAATAGAAGATGTAAAAGCTACTGATATGCATTTAACTATATAGCATGAGTACTTCATATGGGTAGTCGTCCCCGAATCTGATTCGTTCCCGCATTGGGGATTCCGATTCTTCATGTTATAATTGGCCGTACCCATTAACATTATATTTTAGATTTATCGTTTTCCGTCCCCGTATCCATATTCATTTCTGAACCCATTCCTGACTCAATGAAACCTAGGCATTTAAGCTTGCAGCCAAGACAAACAAAGGAAGTAAAACAGCACACAGGCAACAACAACAACATACCACAAGGCAGCAGTAGCTCACGAGCACTAGAGCCACTTTAGCTAGCAGAATCAGGCCTGTGCAGCTAGCCCAGCCAGCCAGCCATCCAAACTGTCCACCCAACCAGTCATCTAGCAGCTAGCCCAACATCAAAATCTGTAGTAACCAACATAATCAGACCACCAATATCCACTAAATCACATATATTTTAATCAATCAATACAGAGCATATATACAGATTCACCTATATTAATTTTGTCCCTAAGTCAGTCATTGCAAATGACTCATTAGACAAATAACCTTGATTTGAATTAGATTTAACCATGAGAACTATAATTTTATTTTACTTAATCAAGGTAGGTTTTATGCACTCTTCAATCAGGACTTACTTGGGTCCGTTTTTGGTTGTGCATAAATATTTATTGAGATTGAATGAAAAGTTTTGAGATCTTGAGATTAATTTGACATGGTATCAAGACTCAAGAGCCATTGAGAAACTCTAAAATAAATTACAGAAAAAAAATCCAAAAACCAAAACAATCCAGAAACTTTATACTAAGAAAACATCATCTCTTCCTCACCCAATCTCAACAGATCCCAGTATACCAAGAAACAAAACAGAGACACAAATGAAGAAATTAGATGATTTTTAATATACCAAGAAACCATCATCAAAACATATTGAAGCACGATTTTCCTTTAAATGAAGAAATTCAAAGTATAACAACACAAAAACAATTATAATAAAAAACTAACATAATATAAATCAGAAACCCTAACAAAATAATGGCTTACTTCAGAATAAGAATCGCTGAATTATTGAAGCACGATTTGACACCAATGGCAGCTGAAATTGATAATTGAAGTGTCTTAGCATGGTTAATTGCACTCAACCGAATTGAATTGGTAGAGGTGAAAGAATTGAATGTAACTTACGTTGTGTAGAAACCAATTGAACTGCACACTATGACTTAGAATAAACGGATCAGTTAGATTTTTCTTAAGGGGATCAGTTAGTTTTTTTTTTTTTTTCAGGTTAGCTTAGAATAATCTAACTGATTCAATTCACCCCTGAAAAAAAAAAAAAACTAACTGATCCCCTTAAGAAAAATCAGTAGAACAATAAGCACCAAACAGCAGTATATTACACTGTACACTTCACCACTGTTAAAAGAAAAAACTCAACATGTTAATGGTGTTTTAAAGAGAAGGAATGAAAGAGAAAGCAACATGATTCAGTGTGCTGAATTGAGGACTGAGATGAACAAGAACAAACCTTAAATAACATATAGAACAGCTAAAATACACAACCATACCAAAGCCTTCATCTTCAAAGATCTTGTCATTCACCGCCGGGACACCACCTAGTGCTAAATGCTCCTCTAAACGCATTTGCTTAATTGCTTCACATAATACACTTTATGTTAGTAATCTTCATCACAAAGACTTGGTAATCTATGCAGACAATGGGATGCATTTGTCCATACCAATAATATAGACTATAACAGAAAAAACCAAAGTCATGCAACCAAAGCAACAACAATCAGCAATAGCTCAAAGCAATGAAACTAGCCTAAGGATATGACCAAGCATCTCTGCATCTCCTTATCCCATGGCTATACTCAAGTCTTTTTTCAAGAAGGATAAATACATATTTTGTCCCATTTATTTGTACCACTATGTATATTACTCAATCCTATTGGACTAGCTTATTATTTATAATTACCTTTTCAGTTTTTAAAACTACTTGATGATCTGCAGTAATAGAATTTGATAGAACACATGATGACACAAAAAGATGGGACAAAACATGTAGGCAATATTCTTTTGGATTGAATTAATGTCAATTGATCTGAATTAAGCTAAACCCTAGTCTCATCATGAAATGAGCGAAATTGAACTAAAATTACATAAACGAAGTCCAAAAGAACCGGGCCTCTTGGACTCTTTCAATAATTACATGCCAACAAAGAAACAATGCATGCCAGACGCCCATACTTTAAGAATATGTAGGGAGTAGGGATTATTAATTTTTCTTGGCATACAAATTTTGAGACAGAAGTCCACAACAAGCTCAATATATTGTCTCTAAAGTACTGATCTTGGCAAGCAAGATATCTTTCCATGGCACTACTGATCAAGAGGAACACAATACAATACAAACAAAACAAGGTAGAGATGCAAAATCACAGTCAAATATGATAGGAGACATGTGCAAAACACAACTTGTAGAAAGGACTTACCAATTAGGCAATTACCATTTACCAAGAGAAGGGTCTCAATAAGCATCTGCTTGCTTTGACAAGTTAAACAAAAAAAAAGAAAAGAGCAAGCTATACAGTATATGAATTTTAGCCACACAAAAGTGAATAACAGCATATACACAGATGCTTACCGAGATTAAAGAAAACAGAACAAGCATTTGAGAAGATTTTAAATCATGGATGAGCCTAAAAGATGCTTAAATGAACTGTAACTCCAACCCAAGTAAACCTAAAGTTACAAAGGAGCTAACAAAAGCTAAGATAATGGGATTCCTGATCAAATTTGCAGGTAAAAAAGCACTATTGATAGACACAGGGGAAGCCAAGACTAAGAACAAGTGCATTGAAAAGAAAAAAGGAAAAAAGCATTTCAATACCAAGTTAGATTCCTTCCATGGATGCGGAAGAAATCTTGGAGCTATAAGTTTGACTTGCCAAAAGTTCACCTCTTTAACCCTATTGTTCATTTTCTTTACACATAAATGCACTTGATGACATCCACAACAACATACATTAACAGGCTCAATGTTAATTGATTGATTGATTTATATCAAAACCAAGTACAATTAGATACCATTAGTCAATGCTAGGAAAACAGAATACAGCTTTCCCTACAAGATTTGCAAGACTAATTTCAATACTATCAGTCTACTAAATCAAATCAAAATTTAACCTAATTCAGAACAATATCATCTAAAATACACTACTACTACTATTGCTACTACTACTTGTTCTTGATAGTAATCCCAAGCTCACCAGCCACAATGACAGTAGTAGCCATGTTAATGAACATACCATGATCAACTATACCAGGAAGCCTCAAAATTGCATCACTAGCAACATTCAGATCCCCAATATCTTTCTGAAAATACAAATCAATGATATAATTCTCATTATCAGTAACAAAAGGTTCACCATTTTCAGAGAAAGTTCTAAGTTTTGCAACACACCCAGAATCCTGAAACAAAATCTTCAACCTTTCAGCAGAGAATTTCCAACAAAAGGGCACAACTTCAACAGGCATAGCTAACCCACTTCCCCCCAAATGCTTAACCAACTTAGTTTCATCCACAATACATATGAATTTCTTGCAAGCACTCTCAATCATCTTCTCCCTCAACAAAGACCCTCCTCTCCCTTTAACCAAATTCATGAAGGGATCAACCTCATCAGCCCCATCAATGGCAAGATCCACAACTGGGTATGAATCAAGATTTGACAAAGGAATCCCACATGAAACTGCTTGTTCATGGGTTTTCTTTGAAGTGGGGATTCCAATTATGTTCTTAAGCTTTCCTTGATGTAACAATTCACCTATTCTATCAACAGCATGTTTTGCAGTAGACCCAGTTCCTAACCCTAACACCATACCTGATTCCACATATTCAACTGCCTTGTATGCTGCAATCTTCTTCAATTCATCTTGGGTTAATACACGAGGAGATGATATGGAGTTTGGTGACCCCAGCAAAAATCCATTCTCCATTGCTGCTTTTTCGGATGATATGAAATGTGTGCAAGGAACTGCCATGTTTTCTTAGGGAAAAAAAAATCAAATAAATTTAAAAAAAAAAGGGGTCAAACAAATTATTATATGAATGAAATCAAGGAATTGAATTGGGTATTAAAAAAAAAACCCAAATAACAATTTTGATGTTTTGATTAGAAAGGAGAGGTTTTTTTGAGAGAGGAATTGAGGAGGGAACTCATACAATTGTGCAAGAAAAGATAAAGGGTTGTTTGGGATTATATAGAGGAGAGAGAATAAGAGATATCATAAGCCTGATTTTGAGTGGTGGACGGAGAAAGAAGGATAAAGCCGGGGAATTATTATTATTTTTTTAAAGGCAAAATGTTAGGGTTTATTCCGGACCTTAAAAATTGAGTAATCAAATTATTGGTCCAATGAAGTGAATAACGAAGAAGCTTGCATAACTTGTACTAGGAGTTTACTCAATTTTTAATTCAATTTAACTTATGCTGTAGAGGAGAAGAAATGGTCGCAAATAAGGGCCATTGAGTGTGTTTGATTAAACTTATGCAAGCAGTATAATATTTATTTTAGAAAAAATTTAGATTAGATTAGAAAAATTCAAATAAGATCAAATTAGAGCTGAAAAGTTCAAATCAAATAAGATCAGATCATATCATAAAAGTTGTTCAGATCAAATCCGATCAAAAATTTCAAACAATCAAACACACGGTGAGATGTTCAAACTCAGGGTGCATTTGATTCGTCTGAAAATTTCTGATATGATATAATATGAACTTTTCTAAACGGATCTGCTTTGATTTGATATGAATTTTTCTAATCTTATCTGAATCTTTTCGATTGTATTTATATATTTTTATAGTTATAGTTTTTCTTATCAAATCTGAATTTTTCTAAACTAATCTAATTTGAATTTTTCTTCAATAGTCTGAATTTTTTCAAAAAATAAACATTAGAGTTTTTAAATAAGTTGAATCAGGCCCACCCTCGGTATCTCAAATTTAAGGTTCACTAGAGGAAAGTTCTTCCGTAAATGTATTTTTCCTTTTAAAAAAAAAGTCAAACACATGTTCAAATTGGTCAAGATTCTCTCCGTTTCTTGTAGAAAATGAAGAGTACTCCATCTCCTAATCAATGGTTGAGAATATCTCAAGGGGAAAATATAAGGCTTTTTAGGATTTTTATTTTAATCTTAAATAAGGTGTCATGATTTTAGAATAGGAAATAAACACAAATAAATTGAGAGGATCGTAATATCGTTTAAAGGGTTGTTTCTGGGATGATAGGGAGTATTTTGTTTGTTAAGATGGAAAAGTAAAGGCGTGTTGATGCGGCGGCATGTATTGGATTCCCGGTGGATGGTTTACCATCAACGAGGATCTTTTTTCTCATAAAGCAAAATCTCTTTTTCTGTCTTGTCACGCAATATTTTTAAGGGTTTTTTTTTTTTTTTGAAAGGAAAAGAGAATTTATTAAAGGGAAATTCCCAGTGGTATACCCGAACTTTTTCGAAATCCCACTGGTATACCGAGTTTATTTTAATCCCAGTGGGATACCTGAAATTATGTCGGATCCGATTTGAGGTCGGATTTTGCAAAAAATGATCCGATTGCCCTCAATTTGCATTCCCAGTTCGCCTCGTTTTGCGCGCATTGATCTACATGAAAAAAATAGTTTGCTGAAGGTTTTACGGGTCATTTTTACACTTAAGGGGTCCGATTTGAGGTCGGATTTTGCAAAAAATGATCCGATTGCCCCCCAATTTGCGTTCCCGATTCGCCTCGTTTTGCGCGCATTAATTTATGTGAAAAAATAGTCCGCTCAAGGTTTTACGGGTCATTTTTATCCTTAAGGGTTCCAATTTGAGGTCGGATTTTGCAAAAAAATGATCCGATTGCCACCAATTTGTATTTGTTTTTCCTTTATTTATTTATTTTGTTTTTTTTTTGTTTTTTTTTTCAATTTATTAACCATGGTTAGTGTTTTTAACAATTTTAAACCAAAAAGGTTACTTTTGGGAATTATGTTTAACATTAGGTACACCTCTGGGATTAAAAAAAACTCGGGTATACCAGTGGGATTTCCAAAAAGTTCGGGTATACCACTGGGAATTTCCCTTTATTAAATTAGCCACCAAAATAAACATTCATTGCTAATTCAGGACAAAATTTAGTATACCTACCGGGTTGACTACCCACAAGTAGTAAAGTGTTGTGGTTAGGTTAGTAGTGAAATTCAACTCATAAGTTAGATAATATTTTAATGCCCCTATTACTAGTGAATAGACTACCCACCAAATAAGTGTAGCAATGTCCGCTAATTTGCTATCTCGTTCATAGCCTGACTTAATGCAAAACCAAACCCTAAGCCCTATAATGAACCTTCCTCATATTGGAGAGAGGAAGTAAAAACCTTCCTCATACAGTCATACTTAATGCTATCATTACATCATTCGCTGCATAATTATTACAACAATAATAATTCACGCTTGCCAAATACTCCATCGGTTTCAAAATAAGTGTTCCATTTATTTTATTTTTTCACGTTTCCAAAGACGCGACTCTAAATTTTAATATCTTGAGCTATATATAACAAAAAACTATAAAAAATATACATTTGGAAAGTATGCGTCGAGACAAATCAAACGAAATCCTATTTAACTATTTTTTTTCTTACATATGTAGAATTAAAGAGAGTCAAAATTATTATGTGAATAGTGCCATCATTCATAGTATTAATATATTTAGTTATGTTTTGTCAAATATTATAATAATTAGATTGTAATAAAGTACACATTGAGGCGAATCCAATGAGATGTCACATGACTTTTTTTACACATATAACTATTTTTTTATACATAAAACAAAAAAAAAAAAGTTATGTGAGTAACTGTAAATAGATGCAAATTGCAAACTTTGCAATATTGATGGAGCGGAAGAAGTATATAAATTTCAGCGTGCTTTCTTCATAAGAATTAAGTGATAACAAAATCAAGAATAATACTATACTATAAATGTCAATATTGTCTTTTTATATATATATAGTTGGGTTCCGGTGAAAAATTTCTTATCGTGAGAAATGTGAGAAGAGATAAATACATCAACTATGACCTAGAGGTACATTGACAACAAACTATAGATACATTCACCATACTCTATAAATACATTGAGTAAAAATACATTAACTTTATACCATAGATACATTGACCCTAAACTATCAAAGGAGTAAAGAGGGGAAATCAAATTTAATCTTAGCCATTCATTTGTTGATCAAAGGAATAAATATTAAATTATATTAATACATGTTCTGTAATACAACAATACAAGCATATAATGTTGTAGGTTTAGTTGAATTTAATTCTGAAACTTCTGACCAGTGCCTCGCACAGACTTAAAATCTAGTTTAATAATAATAAAAATCATATCCACCCATGAGAACATAGACTTACAAGTTTACAACTAGTTTAATATGAAAAAGGTAATGTGAAAAAATAAATTAATAAAAGTAGAAAAATGAAAGTTTAATATAGGTGATCTATTTAGCGGAGTAGTGAACAAGTTTTATTAAAAAAAAAAAAAAAAACCCAAAAGTGATTGAATGAATTTTTTTCACCATAATAAGTCAATATTTAGCCCGTGTCATAATTAAGTCAGACATTTAAAAAAAATCATAATCACACTAGCCTTGTTATCTTTTAAGTCGAAAATAGGTTGAATAATGATTATTTAATACTTTCTCTACTCCATAATTCTTGCAACATTTGCAATTTGTTACTATTTATGGTCACTCACATAACTAATTTTTATGTTTTATACGTGTAAAAAAATATAGTCATATGAGATCTCATTGGATTCATCACAATGTGTATTTTATTAAAATCTAATATTTATATATTCTTTTGATAAAATGTAGCTAAAGATATTAAGATTATAAATTATGCATTGACAAACATGGCAGGAATTATAGTCATAGAGCGGGGAAGTATGTTCGTTACATACTTACAATTACTTCATGTCACTATTTTTTTTCATTCAAACTAACGATAACTAAGTTTAGTTTAATCTGAATTTTTTAAAAAGTTAGCTTAATTATAACATACTAGACAAAGATTCATTTATTTTTTACAATTTTTTCATTTAAAAAACCTCAAAAGTGATTACAAATGAACATGACTACCATAGTCCATAGATAATAAATAATATGGAGTAGATATTGTGACTTTTGATGAAAATTAGAACATAAAAAGGAGGGATAAAAAAATGGACGGATAGTAATTTATGCACTACATTTTTACTCTGTGCACTCCACTTTTTTTTAGTTAAGTTAGTTTTTGGTTAGAAATAAAGATGGAGTGCATAAATCATTATACTCCCTCCATTCCCATTTATTTGCCTTGTTTGGAATTTTAACACTATTCATAAGATGAAAAAATCTTCTAAATTACTCTCACATATAAAACATAATATAGTCATGTAGGATCTTGTTTAATTCGTCTCAATGTGTGCATTATTTATATCCTATTATTATAATTTTTTACACATATACAACAAAAGATATTTATGGTCAAACAAACAAATACATTGACATATATACAAAATAAAAAATAGGACAAACAAATGGAAACGGATAGAGTTCTAAACAAAGATCGAACAAATTATCAACGATTATTCATAAAATTAGCTAACTTTAAGGCATTGAGAATTGAGATTACACATTTAGATTTAATTACAACAAGTGTTACAAGTGCAGCATGCAAAAGGCTAAATTAAAAAAAAAAACTTTAGCAACTTGTCACTCTCATTCTGCCTTAAATATTTTCTATACTTTTCTACAACATTCCCTTAATCTCCTTGACCAGTTGACCCCCTTCAAACAAAACCAACCAACACCCAACAAAATATATCCACTATTCCATCACATAATTAGTCATCAATACTACATACTATTAAAAAAAAATAAAAAAAATTCAGATGCTCTAGATTTCAGTTTTGTTAGATTTGATAGATTTCTGAAATCTGAACCCTTTAAAACTTGCATTCTCTTCGACTTATAAAACTGGATTTTTGTTCAAAACCATCCCGTTTTAAGAGAAAATTATTAGTGTATAACTAAAATATATGTATATCAGCTAGGACAAACTTCTTTTTGTCTTTATCTAAAAAAAATGGTAAATTTTATTTGTCCTGTAGCTGATATATCAGATATGCACCAATAATATTTCCACGATTACTAACAAAAAAATAAGTCGAAGAGAACGCAATTAGCCATCCTTAGTGATTAACCAATTAACCAACTACCCCAAAAAAATTCAATTCCAGTAATTAAGCATGAAAAGAGCCCCAAGAAAGAAACATCAAGAGTAAAGCAGCTTGTTCCACCTCCCCCAAATTCCTATCACTACTGCTGATACTTTGTTCACTGTTACTCCTCTGTTTCTTCAACTTCGATGGCGAAGTCGAAGACGGAGATGACGATCTTCGCACAAACACTCTATAACTACGGCAATCACTTCTCACCTTCAACGATTCATCAATTTCATCTTCTTCATCATCATCGTCATCATAATCATCACTTTTGCTGCTAATTGATCTCTCTGTAATGAACTCTGAACTACCTTGTTCATCCTCCGCCATCTTCCTCTTCCTGTATCTAATTCCACAAGCATTGCACAGCGACTGTCATCCAAATTCAACGATTAATTCAAAAAAACAAAAAAACAAAAACTCCGAAATCATCAGAAGTAAAGAAAGAATTTATCAAAAAATTAAAGGTAGGAATTCAAACCCTAGGACCAAGAGGACCACTCCTCCACAAAGGAGTTTTTGTGGTGTTGCAATCTCCACAAAATTTCTTCAACTCATCCATCGCCTTTTTTTTTCTTTTTTCTGTAATTTGATTTGATTTGGTTCTTCAATCAAACAATACTAATTAAAAAAAAAAGTGAGAAATTGATCAGAAATGAAAGTAAAATTAATGAAGCATAAATTAATCTGGGAAAATCATATCATATCATATCATTCATATATAATAATAAAAATGTGAAAAGATGAAGGAATTAGTGTAATTGGGAGGTAATTATAAGCAAAGAGGTAACAAGAAGAGAAAGAGAGAGAGAGAAAATTAAACCGACATAGAAAGGAGCTCGGTGATGGCGCGAAGTACTATAAATATCAGAATAAACCCTACACAATAAGATTGCAAAATGACCATTATAATTTTGATTTTTGCATCACATTTTTTTTCCCTCACTATTATTATTATTATTATTAGAAGTATATATTACCTTATGGTCCGTTTGGTTGTTGATAATAAATTTTGGTAATGGTAATAAATTTAAGGAAAAATTGACATCAGTACGAATAATTGATTATCCCAGAGTAGACCAACTATTACGCAAATTTGTCAAAAACAGTCCGGCTTACCTGTTGACCTATTATAGCTAGTAATCCACAACACGTGACTAGCACATGACTTTTAGTGGGGTTAATTGCTAATCAAATTATTTTTAGAAAATAATTAATTGATAATCAAATCATTTTTAGAAAATAATTAATCCACAACACGTGATTAGCATATGACTTTTAGCGGGGGTTACCGGCTACAATAAGTAACAGGTAAGTTGAACTGTTTTTGGCAAGTTTGTGTAATAGTTGGCCCTAATCTGAGATAATGAATTGTTGGGACTGATATGGGAAGATGACAAATAGTATGGACCGGTAGTGTCAATTTTACCTAAATTTAAAGGGTAATTTGTTAAGAAAAAAACATCAAATCCCTATGGAAAACATATTTTTCATTCCCAAACTTGAAATTTCTTCTTATTTTCCAATACTATCCATTATCATGTGAAAGTGTGGTATTAGGAGGGAATGTATATTTGTGAAGAAAATTAGATAAATTGGATTCAAGCTAGCACCTCTATGAGAATGGATTTTGATTTTCCTTCTAAATCTAGTTATAGATTCATTCTCATTACCTTCATTTATAAACGTCTACTAAACGGGTTGTTAGTATCGTAATACTCGTTACGTCTTATATGATATGGAATATTAAGCAAAAAAAAAGGATTTAAAGAGACAGACAGAGTGAAAAGTGAATAATTAACTGGGGCACAACAAAAGTAAAGTTAATTTTTTTTTTAAAAAAAAAAAATACACATATATAGGTAATTATTGCTACAAAATATATTTAAAAAAAAATTGTTGCATGTATTGTAATACAGTCTAAACTGACAAAAATTGCAACTGTTACCATAGATATTATATTTATATAAGAAAAAATTAGGAGAAGAAGAACCGACTATCCTCTGCTAAAAGGATAGTGTCTTTCCTGGCCTCATGACCAAAAGAGTTGTGTCAATCGGGCTAAATTGAAGATTTTGATAATTATGACTTAGGTGAAATAGGTAGTCAGGTAATAATTAAGGTAATATGTATGTAACTTATTGAAGTGGCATTGAATATCTTGATGCTATGTTTGGATTCAAGTATTTCATTTGAAATGATGGATTTGGGCCAAATTACATGTTTGGGAAGTAAAAAAATTTGGAATTGGATTTGGTCCAATTCTCAACCCAAATTCTTAACAAGCAAATGTTGTGTATTTCAAATACTTAACAAAACCATGTTATTTCAAATTCTAACACAACTCAAACAAATAATTGTCATTTGAATTGTAACATTTCAATTTCAAAATTTGAATTCATCAATTTGAAATGAATTTCACATATCCAAACACTACCTGAATAATTTTGTAGATTCAATTTTTCAATTATTTTCAAAATTATTAATATTTAATAACAGTAATGTTGTCTCGGACTATGATTAAGTTATTAATATTATTATTAATTTTTTTTTTACAAGAATATTATTATTAATTAATTACTCCTACACTTTAAAAAAAACAGTAGAAATTGAAAGCAGAGGGGGGGTGGGGGGTGAGGAACGGAAGTTGGACACCCGCCAAAATGAGGATGGAGGGAGAGTGAAGGCAGAAGGTTACGTGGCAAACTGGCAATATTTGAGTATTGTATTTTTTTAGGCCTGTTTGGTAATCTGTTGTTTGCTTTTGGTTGATTTAATTGACTTGTTTGACTGACTTGAAATATTTTGTTTATGTACTGGCTTTTAAGTCAGCTGTTTAGAATATTGTTTGGTTAAATTAATTGCGGTTTTTGGCTGATTATTAGAGCGTTTGTGGGTCAACAAGCCCAACCAAAAAAAATGATCCATACAACTTTTTTATTTTGGCTTAAAAGCCAGCTTTTCAGCCAACTAAGAGTCTAAGAAGCCAATAACCAAACATATTTTTTGGTTGTTTGACCATATTAAAAAGCCAAAAGCCAGCCAAAAAGCCAGTTTCCAAACAAGGCCTTAGTCACTCAACGACTGAACTTGTGCTAGCCAAGAGGTGGTACAATATGGTACTCGACCCGTTTGGTAGCCATAAATGATGATAATGGAAATGGATTTATATCTAAATTTGGAAGGGAAATCAAAATTTATTTCCATGGTGTAACTAGTTTAACTACAATTTATTTAAATTTTTTTCACAAATATTCATTCTTATCTAATATTACTCTAACCCATAGTAATGGATGAGAATGGAAAATAAAAAAACAAAACTTGAGAATAAAAATATGTTTTCCATTGGCATTATAAGTTTTTTCCTTAACAAAATTACACTATGATTTTTATCTAATTTATCTATTTTTTTTTTACAAATTTTCTTCCATTCTCTATTCTTATGACCTCACATTCTCACAACACTCTCTCCTCATCTATATACTTTTTCTCTGCTCACCAACTACATAACTCGGTAACTTTTTCTCTCCTCATGAACGCTTAAAATGGAAAATCATTTTTTATTTAACCAAACAACGGAAAACTCATATGATTTACATGGAAAACCATTTTACATTAAGACTCCGTTTACTAGAGCGAAAAATGTTTTCCCAGAAAATAGTTTTCCCCATTTTACATTGTTTATCTGGGTGAAAAATTAAAATATAAAACTTGGGCTGAAAACTCATTTTACACCCTATTGAAAACATTTTCCCCAAAATTTGGGAGTAAAACGTATTTTCCGTTCAAGTAAACATTAGAAAATTTCTATGAAAATGAGTTTTCCATCGTAAAATGTTTTTATGGAAAATCATTTTACATCGAAAACTTTTTACACCCAAGTAAAAGGACCCTAAAATTATTTTACACCCTATTAAACGAACCCTTAGTATATGTAATTGTGTAAGTGTAAGTGATCCCAAATTACACAAAATAGTTCAAGCGATGACAAAGCTTTTTAGTTTTCATTTTTTTTTGGGGGGGGGGGGGCGCCGGGGGAGGGGGCAAGGGGGAGGGAGTAGTTTGTTGGTGATGAGCAAGGATGATGATGATGATTGACCCTCCAAGGCTTGAAAATACACTTTCCTATTAATTCAATTCGCCCCTTATAGATCACCGGGTTACCACGAATGATTAGTGAGATACAACGGAGAACGAAACCTTATATTCAAGTGATCTCAAGAATATAAGAACAAAAGGAATTTGTGTTTGTATTGTGTTTAAGCACACTTCACTAAATTAGCTAGAAGTCACAAAGTGCTAGCAAGTTGAAGTGAGTATAAGAATTTTAGATTTTTCTTGTGTAAACTCAACAATGAACTAAGCCACCTATAAGCCAAGAATGGAAGAGAAATCAGCTTCAAAGCTGATTGAACTCCCCATTAAAACCTCATAAAATCAGAATTTATGGAGTTTAATGTGCATTAAACATCCATTAAGATTCCTTGCAACTATGCAAGTCTTCAAACTTCTGATTTTAAACCTTCTTAATACTGGTTTAAGTCAGTAATAAAGTCATTAAACATGTATTAACACGCTTAAAGCATCAAAGGCAAAGTATCCAAAAATTCGTAAAATTGCACGAAAACTTCCAGATGCAAATCGCGAGCCGCGACTTGGCTCTGTCGTGGGCTCGTGATCTTGGCTTCTTCCAAAACCTTTCCGCGAGTCGTGAGGTAGCCTCGTAGTTTTTATTTGCCTTATACCCTTAGTTCATTGTTTAAGCCCATTTAGTCATAAATGTTCCAACAAAGTTTTTTTTTTTTTTGGGTGGGGGGAGGGGCGGCGGGGGGAACTTAGCACCACAAATTAGCCATTTGGAGGGAAAACTCCCTCCATTTTTCTCACAAAGTTTCATATCTTATATTTTCACAAAATATATTATTGTATCATTAAAAAAATATTAGGATTATTATTTAATTTTTCAGCAACCATATCCTCCGACCACCCTACTTGGTGACCCACTTCCATCAGCCTTTTCAAACGGTTTTTTCCAGACGACATTTTTCGGCGAGCCTTTTCCGGCCAAAATTTCAGAGAATCAAGAGTTATGTTCAAATAATGTAAGTAACAATTATGATTTCCACTTATTCGTAATTTTCATAATGATTTCTGTATGGGAGCCTACCGGTAAACCGGCAGGACCTACCATACCAACGTCACAACCAAGATGTCAGACACCACTTAAATGACAACTACAAAGGCTAACGGTCACGGTCGACTCAAAACAGCCAACAAAGGCAGTACCTCTCAAGATGTCGTCCTAATGACGACGGCATCAGAGGACCCATGCCGTATTAAAGATGCCGTCCCACCGATGACCGGTATCAGAAGACCCTTACCGTCTTAAGTGACGGCAGCATCGCAGGTTGCCTGCCATCGGAGTTGCCGGAACCGACTTTAAGGAAGCACCCCTCCTTGACGGTCACGGTTTGACCGCCAAGCCGTCTCCTATAAATAGAAGACCTCACCAAGCCTGATAACGGCAGAACACATATACTTAACCAACTTCTATCTCTCTATTCTCTCTATTCATTTACCTCTTTCACATACTTAATCCCCCTTGCTAACTTAAGCATCGGAGGGTCTTTCCTCGGAGACACCCCGGGGTTAGCTCACCGTATTGTTTCCTTGTCCAGGTTAAAGCTGTCCTTGTGAACACTCCTACACCACCATAAAACATTGTCGGTAAATCCTTACCGGAACAATTGGCGCCGTCTGTGGGGATTTCTTACAAAAATCCACCTAAAAAACCAAAAAAACCCTCACCTCAAAAAAAAAAAAAAACAAACAAAATGACCATCCCCAGCCAGCCAGATAAAGAGGCTAGCCCAAAACCCACTCAAAGTGAAAAAACGGTCCACACTCCAATAGTGGAGCGTGAAAAAACACCTGAACCCAAACCAGAGACGACTCCAAACTCTGGTTTAGAAATATTCAGCCAGTTCACACTAGAGCAGTTACAAAATGTCATAGCCGTTCTCAGCACGCTGGCAACAGTCAAAAAGAAACCCAGAACACGCCACACACCCGAGTCCCCAATAAGGATCATGGAATCTTTAAAAACAGAGCAGGAGGGAGAGTTAGAATGGGACTTCTCCGAAGCTGAAACTAGATCCAGACCTCCCCCTGGATACTCGGCAAACATCCAGGCTACGGCTGGGGACAGGGTCACTCCCAGCAGAAGACTAGAAACAAACTTTGGCGACAATCTGGAGAGAAGAAGGCCGGCAACCATCGGAGTCGCCAACCATATAGAAAGAGTACTCCCTCAAGGGACTCCTTTCGTTTTGGCTGTCAGCGAAGAGGAGCTGCCAAAAATTAAAATGCCCAACTGCAAGTATGATGGCACGACAGATCCAGCGGATCACATATCCGCATACGAAGGCCATATGCAACTTTACACCACGGTCAACAGCGCCTGGTGCTGGGTTTTTCAGACAACCCTTACCGGCATAGCTCAAAGTTGGTTTAAATCACTACCTAACTTTACTATAGCCCAATGGGGGGGCTTGTCCTCTCGATTCTCGTCATATTTTGTCAGCAACAAAAAAAGACAAAGGCTGACGGGCCAGTTAATGGGAATACAGCAAAGGCGTCAAGAAAGCCTTAGAGATTTCATTGCTCGATTCACGACGGAAGCCGTGACTATACCTGATATGCAGCAAGAGGTTGCGGTCCTGGCACTGATGTCAGGACTGCAAGAAAGCCCATTCCGCCAATACCTGGGACGCAAAAATTTGACGACCCTAGGGGGCGTCCTGGAGAAAGCCAATGAGTACATCCGGGCAGAAGAATTCTACCGGATAGGTGCCGACACCTCAACAGAAAAGGGGGTGGTAGAAGAAAGAAATTACAAGAAAGAGTTCAAAAAAGAAGGCCCTTTCGAAAGGAAGGAATACCATACTAGAAACGTGGAAAAAAGACGCGGGGAAGAAGGAGGCAATGTAGAGAAAAAACCGCGAACAGAAAAGGGTGGCGGCTACACAGAGCTCAACACTCAACGTTCACGGATCTATTCGCTCCACAAACAAGATGAAAAGTGGAGGCGCCCCAGGCAAATGAATGCACCAAACCGCGACCAGTCTAGATGGTGCGAGTTTCACAACGACTATGGGCACACCACCGATAAATGTGCCCATCTGAAGGAAAATGTAGAAGAATTGGTAAGAAGAGGGCGGTTGGCCCAGTATAAAAAGAAGGATGATTCACCCCGCCACCAACAGCATGGCGATAGGGGGTGGAAGGGGAAACAAAAACAAACAGATTTCCAACCCGACATCCTGGTCATCACGGGAGGACCAGTGCATGGTGGAACCCTTGGCGGCGCTTGGGCAAGTCTCCGGGAGGTCCGCCATCAAGTAAACTTCAATGACCGCCACCACTGGGCGGGATCAGCAGACGTACCAGAGATGACGTTCACAGCTGAAGATACTAAGGGCGTCATATACCCTCATGATGACCCCTTAGTGATCAACTTATCCATTGCAAACTGTAAAGTCCATCGCGTCCTGGTCGATGGCGGTTCATCTGCCAACATCCTATTCCAAGAAGCCTTCAACAAACTTGGGATAGAAGACAAATATTTGAAACCGGTACATTACTCAATTAGTGGTTTTTCGGGAGCCAGGGTGGTACCAGAAGGCATCATTAGACTGTCGACGCAACTAGGAGAGGGGAGACAAATCAAAAGAACAATGATAGAGTTTCTGGTGGTTGACATACCCTCTGCTTATAACGCCATCATTGGGAGGCCAATGATGAACGACATCAAAGGCATACCATCTACCTATCACTTAACTATGCTATACATAGCCGATGACGGTTATCCGAAAAAAGTGAAAGGAAGCCAAGAGGTGGCGTGTTCGTGTTACGTGACTGCCATGAGGCCTCCGCCTCCACCTCAGCTAAACATAGGCAATAATAAAAGGAAACGACAACCAGAAGTCTTTCCCATATCGATGGACGACATCAATGGTCGCCCAGATGACGACGGTCTCCCCAGACCTAAACCTGACGAGGATGTAGAGGATATACCTCTATCCACCACAGATATCTCCAGAACCGTCAAGATATGAAAGAAGTTACCGGATTAGATGAAGATCAACTTGGTTCAATTATTGCAAGACAATGCTGATGTCTTCGCCTTTTTTGCTGATGAGATGTCAGGCATCCACACCTCTGTAATACAACATAGGCTTAACGTAGATGATACCATTAGGCCTGTAAAACAAAAGAAAAGATCATTCTCGGCTGAGAAGAATGAGGCTATTGAGAACGAAATAAATAAAATTTTGTTGGCAGGGTTCATAGAACCTTGTGACTATCCTGAATGGTTAGCTAATGTAGTGATGGTGAAAAAACAAAGCGGACAATAACGAATGTGCGTCGACTTCACTGATCTAAACCGCCATTGCCCAAAAGATTGCTATCCACTCCCAAGAATAGATCAGCTAGTAGACTCTACAGCAAACCATGCACTACTTAGTTTTATGGACGCCTTTTCGGGATATCATCAAATCAGCCTCCTAGAGTCTAACAGACCCAAGACGGCATTCGTGACTAATGCCGGCGTCTATTGCTACAAAGCCATGCCTTTTGGTCTTAAAAACGCCGGTGCAACCTATCAAAAGCTGGTAGATAAAGTCTTCAGCAAGCAAAAAGGAAGAAATGTCGAAGTCTATGTCGACGACACAATAGTCAAAAGCAAAACCCAAGGTGAACACCTTGCCGACCTTGAAGAAACATTTGCAACACTTAGAGAATTTCAAATGAAGTTAAACCCTAAGAAATGTACGTTTTGCGTCACATCCGGCAAATTCTTAGGATATATGGTATCAGAAAAAGGGATAGACGCCAACCCAGACAAAGTCAAGGCCATAGCAGACATGGCAGAGCCAACAAAAATCAAAGAAGTACAAAAACTAACAGGTAGAATGGCGGCTCTAACTAGATTTATGGCAAAGTCAGCAGCCCACGCCCTGCCTTTCTTTAAAATACTTCGATCAAACAAAAAATTGGTGTGGAACGTGGAACAGAAAGAGGCATTTTACAAAATAAAAGATCACCTCAAAAGCCTACCCACGATGACCAGGCCTGACAAAGGAGAACAACTGCAAGTATACATCTCAGCATCCGACAACACTGTGGCGGCAGTGCTACTGGTCGAAAGAGAAAAAACTCAAATGCCGGTATACTTTACCAGCCACGTGTTAAACGGCGCTGAAATCAGATACTCATCAATTGAGAAATTGGCGTTAGCCATTATGATCATGGCACGACGTTTACGCCCTTACTTTGATGCTCATCCCGTCCTGATCTTCACCAATCACCCATTGGACAAAGCTCTCATAAAATTGGCAGTGTCGGGCAGAATGATGAAATGGGGAATAGAATTGTCAGAATACGACATATCTTTCAAGCCCAGGAACGCCATTAAAGCACAAGCACTGGCAGACTTTATCGCAGAAACATCATTTGCCATGACGGACCCACCTCAAGAATGGATCATAGCCACGGACGGCTCGTCATGCAATAACGGCTCTGGTGCCGGTATTAGAATTGTCAGCCCAGATGGTACCATCCATCAGTATGCTCTAAGGTTCAGCTTCAAAGCAGCAAACAATGAGTCGAAATACGAGGCCGCCATAGCAGGAATCCAACTAGCAGTCGTGTCCGAGGCAGAACAAGTTAAACTCATAACAGACTCCCAACTAGTAGCCACTCAAATGGAGGGCACAACGGAGGCCAGGGAAATTACAATAGTCAAATACAGGGATTATCTTAAACAACTAGCAGGCCAACTAGCATCGTTTGAGATACAATTGGTCCCAAGGGAGAGCAATCAATCGGCCGACGCCCTCGCAAGACTGGAAACTTCACCTTTGACAGATTTAGAACGTAACATCCTCATTGAGCTCAGGGCCGCCAAGGTAATCAACTACATTCTTGTTGCCACCATCGTCAACACGGAGGGGGAATGGTTCCATTCAATTCTCACCTTCAAAAATTTGGGAACTCTCCCAGAAGACAAGACGCTGGCAGCCAAGACCAAACGACAGGCACCTTGGTATTGTGTATACCAAGGCCTGCTTTATAAAAAATCTTTTCACCTACCTTTACTTCGATGTGCCACCAAAATAGAAGCACAGAAATTTTTGGAAGAAATACATGAAGGGATTTGTGGAAATCACATTGGCGGAAAAGCCTTGGCACTGATGCTGGATATTATTTGCCCCATATGCTAAGGGATGCCCAGGGCTACGTTCAAAAATGCGACAAGTGTCAACAGTTTGCTCCAATGATCAACACTCCACCAAACGACCTACAACCAATCTTGAGCCCTATACTGTTCACCCAATGGGGGATGGATATACTGGGACCTTTCACAAAGGGAAAAGGGGGACGAAAATTCCTAATAGTGGCTATTGATTACTTTACAAAATGGATTGAAGCCATCCCAACCGTTTCTATCACCTCGGCCTAAGTCAAAAAATTCATATGGGAGCAAATAATTACAAGGTTTGGGATACCACAGGCAATAGTCTTTGATCATGGGACCCAATTCGACTGCAAGCCCCTGAGAGAATATCTGGAACCTCTGAAAGTAAAAATGGCATTTGCATCCGTCACTCACCCTTAGAGTAACGGCCAAGCCGAGGCGGCAAATAAGCAAATCCTAAATGCCTTGAAAAAGAAGTTAGACGACCTCAAAGGCAAGTGGGCAGACTTAATACCAGACGTTCTTTGGGCTAACAGGACGACTGAGAAAGAGTCAATGGGGGAAACACCCTTCAGACTCACATTCGGACAAGAAGCCATCTTGCCGGTAGAAGTAGGGCTGCCATCCTTCAGGATCCAGACATACCGGCTTGAGCTCAATGACGAGATATTAAAACTAGACCTTGACCTCCTAACAGAGGTCAGACTTACCGCAGAACTCCGCCAAGCAGCATATAAAGATCAAATTAAAAGGGCGTATAATAAAAAAGTACAACACAGACCTATGCAAGATGGCGACTTGGTTCTAAGGCGAACTGATGCCACCGGCAAACAAAACCGAGAAGGGAAATTAACGGCAAACTGGGAAGGGCCATACCGTATAATAAAGACGATAACCCCTGGAGCCTACATGCTTGCTGGAATGGACGACAAGGAACTAAAGAATACTTGGAACGCCAGAGTACTCAAGAAATACTATGTATAAATTTTAGGGACTTAAGCATCCCACAAATGTATAGGAATTAAACGTTTTGTACAACTGAATTTTTTTTTTTTACTTAGGTATTTATTAAACTACGTACTGAAGCTACATCTCAGCAGCAAAACGGCCAGATGGCAGCTAAGGCCAAAAGCCGCTGTCATCCAAAAAGCCCGGCCAACTGCCAAGAACCGTCGTCAGCAGCCAAAACGGTCAGATGACAGCTAAGGCCAAAAGCCGTTGTCATCCAAAAAGCCTAGCTGCCAAGAACCATCTCAGCAGCCAAAAGGCCAGATGACAGCTAAGGCCAAAAGCCGCTGTCATCCAAAAAGCCTAGCTGCCAAGAACCGTCGTCAACAGCCAAAACGGCCAGATGACAGCTAAGGCCAAAAGCCGCTGTCATCCAAAAAGCCTAGCTGCCAAGAACCATCGTCAGCAGCCAAAACGGCCAGATGACAGCTAAGGCCAAAGGCCACTGTCATCCAAAAAGCCTGGCTGCCAAGAACTTGCCTCATCAGCCAACAGGCCAGATGACAGCTAAAGCCAAAGGCCACTGTCATCCAAAAGTCAAGCTGCCACGAAAGTTCATTAACAGCCAAAGGCTAAATAAAAGTTGAAATCATAAATAAAAGTTCACCTACAAATTTTCTTTTTTAAACAAAGAAAGAAGGGGGAGAAAAAACAAGCAAGGGTATTGGCAACAATATTACAGGATAAAAATTAAAGGACGAACTACATTTGCAATATAATCAAGATATGATTTAAATATATGGCAAGGTACGAAGTAAAAATAACAATAAAAGGCAAGTATCTTTGATTAAAATAAATTTTTATATACTTTCAAAAGCCAGTAATGACTGGCGGCATTACATGTAACGACCCGGAATTTTGGGCCAGAAAATTTCGCGGTTGTTAATGCTATTTATTCAATTTTAAGTCCAAAAGGCCCATTAAATTTGGACTGTTTCACTTTTAGCCCAACCTTTCTCTTCCAAATTGGGCCAAAGACCCAATTTTTCTTTCTTTTTCTATTGGGCCGGTTCCTTCCTTTTTATTTGGGCCAATATTATTTTGTTTTAATTAATTAAATATTAATTATTATTTTGGATAATTAATTAATTTAATTAATTTGAATTATCTATTTACCCTTTCCAAGTTGTTATTTGACCACAACCACTTTTCCCCCTTTTTCTCATGTGTACACGGCAACTTGTAGATTGTAGGGCTTGATTGTTTTTTTTGTTTTTTTTTTTTTTTTTATTTTCTTTATATATAGGACCCCTTGTTTTATTTTGGGTCCTATTTGTTAATTGCTCCATAAACCCTAAAGAAATCTCTTCCTTCCTCCCTTACCTTCAAAAAGTCGAACCACCCTTATACCTTGGATTAATTTAGCGATCTCAGGTAACTAAGCTTTTCTATTTAATTTGTGGGTAGCTTTTCACATAGTTAATTAGGATTATATCATGAAAATTGTAGGATTTATGTTTGCTTATTTATTCAAGAATTTCGAACCATATGAAATATTGATCATGTTATTCTCTTGATGTATTCATGTAATATTTATGAATTATTATGAAATTTCTTTTGATTATTTTATGTAGTTTATTGAAATCTGAAATTGTTGAATAATTACTTGTATGAATTTATTTACCAATCAAATATTGTTATTTCTTGATGAATTTTTCATGGTATCTTGTTTACTGTTTGATTATTAACCATGATTTATTTCGTGGCAAAATTCGTCCTTTTATTATTTATAATATTTTAATCTTTCAAACCGGTAAAACTGTCCAGAATCGGTTTACGAATTTATTAATATACTTAATCAATTCGGAATACTACGAAATTTTATATGGACGTCAGTGATAATGTTTTACAGCTTGTGTTAAATTTTCGTAATTTTTAAAGATCGTTTGATATGGCATAAAATTCTGAAACCGAATTCAGCCTAATCTGACTGGTTAGATATAAAATCACTTAAAAATAGTAAAAGATGTTATTTTTAGACGAAATTTATGCACGTAAATACTTGAACCCATATTTAGCTCCCATAAAAATTTCCAGATTTTTAGAGATCTTTAGATGGTCGTTTTTAATTTAATTCTTTAAAAATCAGATTGTATAAAATAGGGCAATTGAATTATTAAAATATGCTATTATTAATTATTGAATTTTCGAGTGGTACAAAATTTAAAGGAGGAAATAAAAATGTTATTTTTATACTAATCTTGAACATGCTAGATTAAATATGTGAATCTTTATTTTAAATCCTTATTTAATTCCATGAATCTTTAAATTCTTGAATATGTAAATTTGTTCTTGAATTATATTCTAAAATCTACTTACTCTCGGGATTCTCCCGAGTGAGCTAAAGATTAAAACATTAAAAGTTGTGTTATTTCTTGTTTATATGTATATGCCGTGTATGTATGATTTTAATCTTGTTATGTTATGTTAAGTATAATTTTTCGTAAGAATTGTTTATTTAATTTAAGTGTTTGCTGTAGATTAAATTACATGAATTAATTAAATAATTTTTATTAAAAGATATTAAAACGTCGTGTGGAAGAAAATTAGGAAAAATATGATTTTTATTTTAATTTGCTAATTTTTAGTAATTAGTTGTTTAATTAAAATAAATTAAGAAATTAATTAAATTTTGTTAACATTCTGGGAATGCCGTGTAAAATTGCTGGAAATAGTCAAATTTAGTTGATTTTGAATTGTTATTAATTTAGGAATAATCTAGTAATATAAGTTACGGATAAAATAATTATTGGGGATAAGTTGTAAAGTGTAGGGATAAAAAGGAATAATAATATTAGTAACATGTTTATTAGGGCCAAATACTAATAGTGTTATTAATACAATTATCTTACTTTGGATAAGGTTACAAATTAGTATATGATATAATATTAAAATTAGTATCCGAAAGGGTAAGATTATAAGTATATGATATATATATTTTAAGGATAATATATTATATGAGTTTTGAAGATATATAAGATATTACTAGGGATAAGAAAGGAAACAGAGTAATAGATATACATGTTATGTTTCGGTCTCTGGCTAGGAAAGACTTGGTATTTAAGGTGGCCAATATACGTGCCGCACCTCTCTTTCCTGGGACTCCGAACATTTCATTTCCTATTACGGTCACCTAGTATTTCCCAATATATGATATGATATGATTAAGTAAAGATATAAGATACAATATAAAGATCGCCCCTGCGATGACGCAAAGGTCATCAATCGGGTTAAATAAGATAGGACGCCCTTGCGATAACGCAAAGGTTATCAATTGGGTTTAGTCGATGCCACTGCTCACATGGGACGAACGCAAAGGTTCCCCCGCGCAGTTCTTGGTCTTAGAACATGTAGCCGTCTGGTAACCGTATCTGCGAGCCGCTACCAGGAGTTATGGCCATAGCTTAGGCTTAGTTCTCGCATTGGAGGGCTACGGGTGGGACGCATTGGTTCACCCCGACATGTTTTAGGAAAGTTGCGAACGCATTGGTTCGCTACGAGCTGAAGAAGACAGTCCGCAAAGATGATATGTTAAGTTAAGTTGATATAATAAGTACATATGTAAAGTTAAGAAGATATTATGTCCTTATTATAAGATTGATGTAATGATATGATAAGTGCATATGTTAAGATAAGAAGCTATTATGCCCTTATTATAAGATTGATGTTATGATATGAGATGAGATGTAATTATAAGATATGAATTACGATTAAGAAAGATTATGATAAGATATAACATATGATATGATAAGATTATGATATGAAATTCGATGATAAGATTATGAAAAGATATGATTAGGATTTACTGATGATATCATGTAAGAAGGTGGTGAAGTATAATTCTAAGTTGTATAATATAAAGTACAAGTTCAGTATATTATAAGTCTTCCGCTGTGTATATTTCTGTAATTATTCGAGTATGTTAGCGTGTGTATGTATGCGAATGTTGAATGTATTTTGTATGTATTCTAACCGTATCTGCAGGGTTGTTTGTACGTATTCTATACGAAGATTATACGTATTCTAACCGTATCTCTGCAGGTGTATTTATACGTATCTTTATACGTATCTTTATACGTACTTGTATACGTATTTCTGTACGTACATTTATACGTACGTCTATACGTTCTTTTATATGTATTTTTATACGTACATTTATACGTAATTTGTATATTTATGTGTAAAACATGTATTAAGTTCTTTACAGTTTTTATGACAATTTCTATGCTATTATGTGTTTGGTGGTCCCTCGATTAAATGGGACAGCCTAGTTACTCGCCACTGATGGTGGACCCCCCCCTCAGTTTCAGGTGACGTTGCAGCAGATTAGAGCGGGCTTTGCCGGATGGGCTTGAGAGTTTGGGCCTCTATTTAAGTATTCTAGTTTAGTCAGAACTATTTAAACCTTTATTTAGTTTGTTACTAAGATCCCAGCATGTTGGGACAGTATTTTTCAGACTTTGATGTAATATTAATTAGAGGTTTATTATGGATTCTAGCAGCTATAGTTAATAAAGGTTAATCCTTTCCTTTGTAATATTGAATTATGGTCTAATTAGATTAAGTAATGATCCGAATGTTGATTACCCTTCGTAAATCGACAAGCTAAAAAGTCGGGTCGTTACAGTTGGTATCAGAGCTGAGGTTAGACCCTAAGTTACTTCTTCACAAGTAACTTCGTGAGATGTGCGCTTAATGAACCCGAGCGAACCCTAGCCTAATATGGAAACCTTAGATGAGAGAAACCATGGGTAGAAGCCAGGGTTAAGACGTCTTTTCGTTTTCGTTTCCGTGTGCCGTACGTGTACATTGCTCGAAGGAAGGCAAGTCCGGAACCATCACTTAGTGGTTGTGACCGGCGTTGTATATCAGAGTGGCGCAGCAGAAGTGTGGTGATCCATAACCCACAGGTCTCCGCCTCGATCAGATCGTTTCATGTTCTTGATGTTTGGGTTGATCTATTGTTTGTTTACGTGAGCTTCTTTAAGTAAATTTCGAGGACGAAATTTATTTAAGGAGGGGTGATTGTAACGACCCGGAATTTTGGGCCAGAAAATTTCGCGGTTGTTAATGCTATTTATTCAATTTTAAGTCCAAAAGGCCCATTAAATTTGGACTGTTTCACTTTTAGCCCAACCTTTCTCTTCCAAATTGGGCCAAAGACCCAATTTTTCTTTCTTTTTCTATTGGGCCGGTTCCTTCCTTTTTATTTGGGCCAATATTATTTTGTTTTAATTAATTAAATATTAATTATTATTTTGGATAATTAATTAATTTAATTAATTTGAATTATCTATTTACCCTTTCCAAGTTGTTATTTGACCACAACCACTTTTCCCCCTTTTTCTCATGTGTACACGGCAACTTGTAGATTGTAGGGCTTGATTGTTTTTTTTGTTTTTTTTTTTTTTTTTATTTTCTTTATATATAGGACCCCTTGTTTTATTTTGGGTCCTATTTGTTAATTGCTCCATAAACCCTAAAGAAATCTCTTCCTTCCTCCCTTACCTTCAAAAAGTCGAACCACCCTTATACCTTGGATTAATTTAGCGATCTCAGGTAACTAAGCTTTTCTATTTAATTTGTGGGTAGCTTTTCACATAGTTAATTAGGATTATATCATGAAAATTGTAGGATTTATGTTTGCTTATTTATTCAAGAATTTCGAACCATATGAAATATTGATCATGTTATTCTCTTGATGTATTCATGTAATATTTATGAATTATTATGAAATTTCTTTTGATTATTTTATGTAGTTTATTGAAATCTGAAATTGTTGAATAATTACTTGTATGAATTTATTTACCAATCAAATATTGTTATTTCTTGATGAATTTTTCATGGTATCTTGTTTACTGTTTGATTATTAACCATGATTTATTTCGTGGCAAAATTCGTCCTTTTATTATTTATAATATTTTAATCTTTCAAACCGGTAAAACTGTCCAGAATCGGTTTACGAATTTATTAATATACTTAATCAATTCGGAATACTACGAAATTTTATATGGACGTCAGTGATAATGTTTTACAGCTTGTGTTAAATTTTCGTAATTTTTAAAGATCGTTTGATATGGCATAAAATTCTGAAACCGAATTCAGCCTAATCTGACTGGTTAGATATAAAATCACTTAAAAATAGTAAAAGATGTTATTTTTAGACGAAATTTATGCACGTAAATACTTGAACCCATATTTAGCTCCCATAAAAATTTCCAGATTTTTAGAGATCTTTAGATGGTCGTTTTTAATTTAATTCTTTAAAAATCAGATTGTATAAAATAGGGCAATTGAATTATTAAAATATGCTATTATTAATTATTGAATTTTCGAGTGGTACAAAATTTAAAGGAGGAAATAAAAATGTTATTTTTATACTAATCTTGAACATGCTAGATTAAATATGTGAATCTTTATTTTAAATCCTTATTTAATTCCATGAATCTTTAAATTCTTGAATATGTAAATTTGTTCTTGAATTATATTCTAAAATCTACTTACTCTCGGGATTCTCCCGAGTGAGCTAAAGATTAAAACATTAAAAGTTGTGTTATTTCTTGTTTATATGTATATGCCGTGTATGTATGATTTTAATCTTGTTATGTTATGTTAAGTATAATTTTTCGTAAGAATTGTTTATTTAATTTAAGTGTTTGCTGTAGATTAAATTACATGAATTAATTAAATAATTTTTATTAAAAGATATTAAAACGTCGTGTGGAAGAAAATTAGGAAAAATATGATTTTTATTTTAATTTGCTAATTTTTAGTAATTAGTTGTTTAATTAAAATAAATTAAGAAATTAATTAAATTTTGTTAACATTCTGGGAATGCCGTGTAAAATTGCTGGAAATAGTCAAATTTAGTTGATTTTGAATTGTTATTAATTTAGGAATAATCTAGTAATATAAGTTACGGATAAAATAATTATTGGGGATAAGTTGTAAAGTGTAGGGATAAAAAGGAATAATAATATTAGTAACATGTTTATTAGGGCCAAATACTAATAGTGTTATTAATACAATTATCTTACTTTGGATAAGGTTACAAATTAGTATATGATATAATATTAAAATTAGTATCCGAAAGGGTAAGATTATAAGTATATGATATATATATTTTAAGGATAATATATTATATGAGTTTTGAAGATATATAAGATATTACTAGGGATAAGAAAGGAAACAGAGTAATAGATATACATGTTATGTTTCGGTCTCTGGCTAGGAAAGACTTGGTATTTAAGGTGGCCAATATACGTGCCGCACCTCTCTTTCCTGGGACTCCGAACATTTCATTTCCTATTACGGTCACCTAGTATTTCCCAATATATGATATGATATGATTAAGTAAAGATATAAGATACAATATAAAGATCGCCCCTGCGATGACGCAAAGGTCATCAATCGGGTTAAATAAGATAGGACGCCCTTGCGATAACGCAAAGGTTATCAATTGGGTTTAGTCGATGCCACTGCTCACATGGGACGAACGCAAAGGTTCCCCCGCGCAGTTCTTGGTCTTAGAACATGTAGCCGTCTGGTAACCGTATCTGCGAGCCGCTACCAGGAGTTATGGCCATAGCTTAGGCTTAGTTCTCGCATTGGAGGGCTACGGGTGGGACGCATTGGTTCACCCCGACATGTTTTAGGAAAGTTGCGAACGCATTGGTTCGCTACGAGCTGAAGAAGACAGTCCGCAAAGATGATATGTTAAGTTAAGTTGATATAATAAGTACATATGTAAAGTTAAGAAGATATTATGTCCTTATTATAAGATTGATGTAATGATATGATAAGTGCATATGTTAAGATAAGAAGCTATTATGCCCTTATTATAAGATTGATGTTATGATATGAGATGAGATGTAATTATAAGATATGAATTACGATTAAGAAAGATTATGATAAGATATAACATATGATATGATAAGATTATGATATGAAATTCGATGATAAGATTATGAAAAGATATGATTAGGATTTACTGATGATATCATGTAAGAAGGTGGTGAAGTATAATTCTAAGTTGTATAATATAAAGTACAAGTTCAGTATATTATAAGTCTTCCGCTGTGTATATTTCTGTAATTATTCGAGTATGTTAGCGTGTGTATGTATGCGAATGTTGAATGTATTTTGTATGTATTCTAACCGTATCTGCAGGGTTGTTTGTACGTATTCTATACGAAGATTATACGTATTCTAACCGTATCTCTGCAGGTGTATTTATACGTATCTTTATACGTATCTTTATACGTACTTGTATACGTATTTCTGTACGTACATTTATACGTACGTCTATACGTTCTTTTATATGTATTTTTATACGTACATTTATACGTAATTTGTATATTTATGTGTAAAACATGTATTAAGTTCTTTACAGTTTTTATGACAATTTCTATGCTATTATGTGTTTGGTGGTCCCTCGATTAAATGGGACAGCCTAGTTACTCGCCACTGATGGTGGACCCCCCCCTCAGTTTCAGGTGACGTTGCAGCAGATTAGAGCGGGCTTTGCCGGATGGGCTTGAGAGTTTGGGCCTCTATTTAAGTATTCTAGTTTAGTCAGAACTATTTAAACCTTTATTTAGTTTGTTACTAAGATCCCAGCATGTTGGGACAGTATTTTTCAGACTTTGATGTAATATTAATTAGAGGTTTATTATGGATTCTAGCAGCTATAGTTAATAAAGGTTAATCCTTTCCTTTGTAATATTGAATTATGGTCTAATTAGATTAAGTAATGATCCGAATGTTGATTACCCTTCGTAAATCGACAAGCTAAAAAGTCGGGTCGTTACATTACATATTAAGAGCTTAATGGCATGGCAGCCCACTTTTGACAAAAATTAAAAATTAAAACAAGTATATACAGAAACACTACAGAAAGGAAGAATTAGAATTACAAGAGGAAAGAACAGGGGAAGGCTGCCAACACATCATTGTGCCTAGAGATGGCAGTCGGACCCAGACCCGGCCCAGATCCGCGGATCCAGATCCGTTTTTGTGGATCTGGATCCTTGAAATTTGGACCCATGCGGATCCGGGTCAGATCCGGATCCATCCTGAAAACGGATCCGGGTCCGGGTCTGGATCTCAGACCCGGACCCAGACCCGTAGACCCGTTATATATATATATAAGTAATTCATAATTCATAAGTTGTTGTCTACTTCGTAACATTCTTATGTCACAAGCCCAATCTGTAACGCCCCAGATTTTGGGCTATTTTCTTTGTATTTATTTTTATTTTATGCATGGTCTAAATTTATTTAGACTATTTTTATTGCTTAAATGTGACTATTTTATGGTATGAGTTATTATTCCTTTTATTTTATTTTAATTAATTAGAATTTTATTTAATAATTTTCTAGTTAATTAATTAAGTTTGGGCCAAGTACGAAAGATTTAGTGCAAATGGCCCAAATGATCATTTAAGCCCATTTGAGCCTTAGGCCCAACCGACCCTCTCTTGATTAGTGGCTTGGTTTGCCAATTGCCTTGCGTTCACACCTTAACCACTTCTATAAATAGAAGAGGTTGTAAGGCTTATGTCCTATTTTGCCATCTTAAACACTTTGCTCATCATTTCAAAAGCCAAACACTCTCCTTCATACACCCCTATTCCACACGCCATTTTTGGATTATAACCCCAACCATTTTTCATCCATCTTTGTAAATCCAAACTTAAAGATTCATATTCCATTGATCTTTAAGTAACTAAGAAACACATTAGCCTTCATTGCCTTATTCAAAACTTCGGTTTTTGGGTTTCGTTTCGGGTTTTGTTCGTGGGGTTCGAAGAATGGTCGTGCGTGGCGCCTTGCGTGGTGGTTCGTTGTTGGCCGTGCGTTGGAGCCCGTGAATGGTGGCCATGTGTGGAGGTGCACGGTGTTCGAAGTATGGTGTCGTGTTGAAGCTAGGTTTGGCCGTGTGTTTTGGGCCGTGTGGATACGAATCCGGGCAGCAAGTTTTTGGGTATTTACGTGTTTATATTTCAATAGGTAACATACTATCTCAACCTAGTTTGTATACCTTGAATTATATTATAGATTAGATGACTAAGTTAGACCAAAATTTGATGTTTATGTACCATTTTATGCGTGAATTATAATCTGATTTTGGGTGATGGTTTTATGATGATTTCTACTTGATTATATGAATTTCATGATTGATTATGTTAGTATTATATTTGATGTTGTTCATGTTCAAGTTTCGTAAAGTTTTGATGTTTGGAAGTTGATGAAATATTGTTGAATTTTGTTATGATCATGCGTGTATGTTGATGATGAGTTTGGGATTGAATTCTTGAATCTTGAATGAGTTCTTGGTTGAAGTTCTTGAATCTTGATTGAGTTCTTGATTGAAATTCTTGAATCTTGGATGAGTTCTTTATGAGTTCTTTATGAGTTCTTTATGATTTCTTTATGAGTTCTTTATGAATTCTTTACGATTCCTTATGAGTTCTTTATGAGTTCTTGGTTGAGTCTTGGATTCTTTATCATGATTGTGTAGTTTAAGTATGGATTACGTAAGTCTTGATTAAGGGAAGTTAAGTTAAGATAAGATTAAAGAAAGTTAAAAAGAGGTTCAAAGAAAGTTAAGAAAAGTTAAGGAATTGTTTAAGATTGATTAAAGAAGTGGTAATGTTTATGGTTAGACTCAAGAAAAGGCAAAGAAAGGCAATCTTGAGGATAACTTCGATGGTTTACATGTTATTTCTTGAGTCAAGGCGTAAGATGCAACTTAAGAATTAACTAAGAATGTAAACTTTGATTAAAGATTAAAGATTTAAAGATTAGCTTGATTTTACTATTAGATGCCTAACCTTAGAGTAAGATTCTAAGGCTTGGGTTAAGACGCTGCCCCTATCCTGTCCGCGGTACTGGGATAGTTGGTGATCTTACTATGTCGTCTTCGGATATGGATTTCCAGTAAGATTGGTTTCATGGGGTTGGGAGTAAGATTCTCAATCCTGGCATAGTAGATAGTTCGTTCGCGTAAGATGAGTTCGTACGTGCATAGTCCAGTCTGATATGTAAATGATTGCGCCAAAGATTAAGTAAAGATAATTCTAAAGTCGAGTATTGGTAGTTAGTCAAGTTTTGGGTATTATCGTTGAATGTCGTTATTATTAGCGTTATTGTGGTTGGTTATTGTTGATTTGATATGCTGTTTTACATGATCGTATGTGGTATGTTTGGTTTGGTTGTTTGATGTATTCTATGATCATGTGTATCCACGTTAGGGTGGGACAACTATGTTACTCGCCACTGACTGTGGATTGTTGTTAATTTTTCAGGTAATTCTGATGATGGCAGTGTTGCTTAGCTTTGGGTTGGGCGAGTGCCAATGTTCTTTTAGTTTGTTTAGTTTGTATTTCGTTTCTAGTTTTGGACTTAGTATTTATAGTTCATATATTCTGACTCTGATCGTGTTTGGAGTTACTTGTTAGTACTGATTACTTTTGGGTTTAGTATTGTACAAACTTGTGGGTATTGTACGTTTTTGGGTTTTAGTAATAATATTTCGAGGTTTCTTTTAATTTTAAGTAAGTTTGTTTGTTAGATCGACAATTCGACTCGTCGGTTTCTTCCGCACCGGTTTAAGCGAGTCGGATCGTCACACAATCTCTTAAAAAAAAAAATTAAATTAATTTTATGTTGCTATTGTAACATTAAATTTATAAGACATGTAATTTAGGAATTAATTCTTTTAAGACATGTAATTTATGAATTAATTGTTTTAAGACATGTAAGACATTTAGTTAATGTTATTTATATGCTTAAATTTTAGAAATTTTGTATTTATTAAAAGGAAATACGGTGGACCCATTTCGGACCCGTTTTGGACCCGGACCCGTTGGATCCAATGGATCTGGATCTGGATCCATGCATTCCTGACCCGACGGATCCGGGTCGGATCTGGGTCCAGCCTTTGAAAACGGATCTGGATCCGGGTCCACATAGACCCGCTCTAGATCCGACCCATTGCCATCACTATTCATAATTCATAAGTTGTTGTCTACTTTGTAACATTCTTATGTCACAAGCCCAATCTCTTAAAAAAAAAAAATTAAATTAATTTTATGTTGCTATTATAACATTAAGTTTATAAGACATGTAATTTAGGAATTAATTCTTTTAAGACATGTAATTTATGAATTAATGGTTTTAAGACATGTAAGACATTTAGTTAATGTTATTTATATGCTTAAATTTTAGAAATTTTGTATTTATTAAAAGGAAATACGGTAGACCCATTTCGGACCCGTTTTGGACTCGGACCCTTTGGATCCAATGTATCTGGATCTGGATCCATGCATTCCAGACCCAACGGATCCGGGTCGGATCTGGGTCCAGCCTTTGAAAACGGATCTGGATCCGGGTCCACACAGACCCGCTCCAGATCCGACCCATTGCCATCACTAATTGTGCCCCTCCAGGAGCATCCTCAGCCGCCGTCGAAGCAGCAGTGGCTTCGTTTGTATCTTCTGCTGCCGGCACTCCGGTAAGGCGAGGCGACAAGTTCCCAACATGTTCCTCAGGGAACACATCTTCCTCGTTCAAAGGTTGACTGGCGGTACCGTTATTAAAAGCATTTTCCACAGCCACCTAGTAAACCTCCGGATAAAGGGACAATACGCACCTCATGGCGGCAATCCAGCCGCCATCGAACCTTAACGTACAGAACTGACGAAGGTCAGCAGACTTAACAAAATCATCCACCGCCTTCGCCCTGGCGCCCTTTACCTCCTCAGCAGCCGCCTTCATGGCAGCCTCAAACTCCTTCCGGACAGCCCCAACCTCGACCTCAGCCTCAGCTGCCTTCTCCTGGCTGGACTTAGCCACTATCAGAGAAGCCTCAGCCCTGTTATTAGCAGACCTGAGACCTACCTTTGCCATCTCCAATTCAGCAGCCAGGGCTTCAACCTTTTTCCCGGAAGCCTGACTGGAAGCCTCAGCCTCAGCTGCTTTAACATTAGCGAATTTCATGGCAGCTTCGGCCTCGGCTGCAACCTTTACAGAGGCTTGCACGGCGGCATCAGCGCTCGCCCTTTCCCCTCGCAGCTTAGTCAGCTCCACCTCCCTCTCTTCACCGGTCTTCCTGAGCTCAGCAATCAGCTTCTCGGCCTGCTCAACATCAGAGGCACAGCTCCAGTACGCCTCAGCCAACTCAGCAGCAGAGTTGGCAGCCTGCTCATGACAAGGAAAAGAGAGAGTAAAGCACACTAACGAAAGAAATCAATAAATAAAAACATAATATTAGACGAATGTTAAAGCACACCAAGGGAAAGAAAGAGTTAAGCACACCAAAGATAAAGAGTTAAGCAACATCGTGGCACAAGACTTGGGCCGGGTTCACCCACCTCTCCTGACTACGGTCGGCCGGCAACCTGACGGCCTGCAGCAGCCGGTATCCTAAGTAACCCCCGGCTACGCTTAGGTCCGCCATCAACGATTCGTTGACGGCGACATCTAATTGAGGCCGGAAGAAAGGCCTAGCAGGCCGCGGTCCCGGCCTAAACTCGTCAGGAATGGTGGAATAACTATAACCCCAAGTAGGGATGCTCATTCGGATCGATCCGATCCGAAAGTTCGGATATCCGAAAATTTCGGATCGGCCAAATCATGATCCGAATCCGATCCGAAAATAATCGGATATCCGATCCGAAAGATCCGAAATTTTCGGATCGGGTATCGGATCGATCCGACGATCCGCAAATGTTTTCTTTTAATACTTTTTTTCTATTTTTTTCATTATTTATTATTAAATATTCAAAATTTAAAATGTGTTTTCCTACCTTATTCCAACTTTCAACATATATATATATATATATATATCAAAATAAATTGAAATCATCATATATTAAAATAAAAAAAAATCAAAATCAGCATATATATATATATATCAAAATAAAAAATCAAAAACAACATATATATAATTATATATAATTGAAACTTGCAATTCAGCATATATATATCCGAAAATCCCAAAGGGAAATTTTTCGGATCGGATATCCGAAAATCCAAATTTCGTGATCCGTATCCGATCCGAAAATTTTTCGGATAGTTCGGATCGGATATCCGAAATTATTTTTTATAAAAAATATCCGATTTTTTCGGATCGGATCAGTCGGATCGGATCGCTCGGATCGGATCACTTTGAACAGCCCTAACCCCAAAACCCAGCCCTTACCTGCACATCTTCAGGCAAGGGAAAAGAGAACGATCCCATATTATTTGAGGCGTCTACCTCAACTTGCCCACCAGCACCGCGACGGGGTACAAAGACGCTACACCTAAAGTTCGGCCCCAGATACTCCACCCGGTAATCCTCAGCAACAGGAGATTTGCCCTGCAAAAATAAGTCCAGCTAAGGAAGATTGCATTAGCACCAACATTAACCCGCCAAGAATAAAACAAAAATACTTGCACATACCTCAGAGGGATCAATCTCTGGAGCAACAGGGGCTTTAAGGGCCTTCTCGCGAGCCCTCCGCCGAGCTGACTCTTTGGCACCATCATCAAGGCTGCCATCAGCTGTCTCATCCTCGACAACTACTACCTCCTGAACAGGCAAGTCAGCTCTTGCCGGAGAAGTAATGTCAACACTAGTCGCCTCACCGGCCAAATCTGTTACCACTTCCTGAGCAACATCCACAACAACAGCAGTAGGTGACTTCCCGGCAATACTCGTACTCCCGGGAAGTAGCACCTCGGTATCCACAGTGCCGGGAAGAGAGGAAGTCAAGGGGTGCATAACAGTGGCAGCTACACCCTCTGAACCTGGCAATACGGATCAGCGGCCCCAGACCTGGCCACCTTAGCAAGCTTCTCAGGAGTGGACGCCACCTCTTTTCTTTTGGCCGCCACCTGTTCCTGATGACGACTCGCAGCAACCCTAGCCCTGCCACCCCTGGAGGAAGGAGCAGGCCTCTTCGCAACAACGGCCTCGTCCTGAGCAGCCGCAACGCCAGCAGAACCCTGAGAAGCTGGCAAAAGGATGGATGCTGCAGTCTGACGGTCGGCCGGACGGTGACCGCCACGACTACTTCTGGCAACCACAGTCTTTGGACCAGTCGTGGAAGTGCCAACGGTAGTAGCAATGCCACCCATCGTCCCAGAATCCCTCTTAGGACACTTCAGTTTATCATCGTCCAGCTCTGCAAAAATAAAAAATAAAAACATATATTGTCGCCAGGCTATATATTCCCATCAATTTACAACTCCCACGCAAAAAATAAAATATATATATACAAGTGATAAGTATATTAGAGACGTAGAAGATAGACAATGTGCTTTGCACAACTTTTACCAGAATTTGCCGCCCCTACATCACCACACAACCCCACAAAAGCAAGGGGTGTGTTCTCAACTATATAGCCACTGTCCGGCATTCACTGAGTAGGGTTGCCGCCGGCATGTTTAAAATAGTCGACAGTGTTCTGCTCCTCAGCAGTCAACTGTTGCCTAGGGATATGTTGCATGTTTGAGCTAGGAACTGAGAAGCCTAGGGGAAAGTCCAGCTCAAACCCTTCTGGCGCCTCCACCCAGAGCCACTTACCCATGTAGAGCTTGTAGGAAGTGACTCTGGGGAAGGCCAGCAACATCCCGTCACGCGACTGAAATGTATACCGCCCAGCCGCCGAGCTGTTCCTCTTGACGGACATCAGCGCCCTTATAACGTGCAGGTTCACCTTCATCCGAAGATACCGGCAGGTCCATAACACGGATATCAGCATCAACAAGGACAAGGGTCCCAGCTGCACCAAACTTATCCTAAAATGTCGCAAAACCGACATTATAGACCAGTCAAAGGGGCACCTTAGACCCCATCTAAAGTCTGCCAAGTAAACAGGGAAGTAGCCAGTAGGGGGCGTCACCACCGTGCCCGTTTCACCTGGCACCACCAATTCCCAGTTGGCAGGAATATAATGGTTATCTTTAAACCATTTAATGTATGCAGCCTCGCCGCCGGTCCAAGTGTTGACCTCCTTCAACCAATCACTATATGGCGTACGCACCAGCGGATGATCTTCGTCATCCTCTGGGACGTCATCAAATTGTAACGCCTCAAAATCTGGCGACGTCAGATTTGCAAGAGAGTTGAACCATTCCTGGCCAGCAAGTTGCCAGGCGGTGTTAATCCGACGAGCATCACTAGGCTCCATATCAGCTTCTGCAATGCACAAACGACAGAAACAAGAAAGACAATAAGATAACAAGTTAACATATTTACCAAGCTCGGCAAATGGGTTCGGACGTGCCGGGTCTTCATTCGAACCATACTGGTCAAACTCCAAGGCAGACCGCAGTGCAGAAAACCAGTAACGCTTTGACATCACGGTCCACATTGGGTTGATGGAATTGCGCAAAATCTCACGAAGATGCCTAACTTCATGTTGCTGCTCATGATTGAAACTTGACGGGTTACGTGTGCCCTCACAGTTTGCATTTCTTTTCAAAACTAAAGCAAACTCAGGAATACGCCTACGCCTAGGCAAAAGTCCACCAGGCAACAATGATGTTGCCGGATGAACCTTGCCGGATTAGGCATCAGCTTTACTCCTGGTTTTCATACGGCGCGAACGCCGGGATGACCCCTCTCCTCGAAACGAGTGAAGAGGACACCGTTTATTTATCTTAAGACTACGAGACACACACGTACACACGGCAGGCCCCACCACTTCGTCAGCAACGACCTCACTGACGGCGGTGCTAGTAATAGTTCGACACAACGCCTCACCTTCTGTAGGGCACGACAACAACGAAGTAGACGAGTCAGACAAAGACGAAACGTCGCTGTCGTCGCTCTCCAGAATTCTGTTGTCATTCTGACTATCACTAGCATCCGATATCGTTGGGAACATTGAGAGAAGACATAAAGGTTAAAAATATATATATATATATATTTTTAACAATACAATTTCGAAATAACATTCGAAGAACCTTTTTCACCATAAACAGTTTCGAAACCATTCAAGAAAAATGCAGAGCATAATTTTGGGTAAAAACCTCCATTTTTTCGAAATTCAGTTTTGAAGAAATCAATTTTCATTTTGGAAAAACATTTCTACAAAATTGAATTCAAAATACACAACTCAAATAAAGCTCACCTGAAGTTATGCAGAGTTTGAAGCTCTTCTACAGTAACAATGGTAGAGTGACAAAAACCTTTTGCACTTTCGACGAAGAAGACGAAGAAAGGAAACACAATGAACAGTTAGAGAGAGAAAGAAAAGAAATTTTGGGTAAGAAAATTTTTTAAAATTTTTTGAGGTGAAGAAAGAGAAAACAACCGTCACAACGTACTTATATGGTACTGTGGGACCCACTTCCCAAAAAAGCAAAACGTTTCACATGCTGCTGACGCGTGTAAAGTGCAAACGAACGGGCGGGAAATTTTGGCCTAAAAACATCTTGTTGTCGACTCATATTTTGAAAAAGCATCACCAACGTGCCGGTACTGATACTTTTTGGGGGGGCTAGTTGTATGGGAGTCTACCGGTAAACCGGCAGGACCTACCATACCAACGTCACAACCAAGATGTCAGACACCACTTAAATAACAACTACAAAGGCCAACGGTCACGGTCGACTCAAAACAGCCAACAAAGGCAGTACCTCTCAAGATGTCGTCCCAATGACGACGGCATCAGAGGACCCATGCCGTATTGAAGATGTCGTCCCACCGATGACGGTATCAGAAGACCCTTACCATCTTAAGTGACGGCAGCATCGCAGGTTGCCTGCCATCGGAGTTGCCGGAACCGACTTTAAGGAAGCACCCCTCCTTGACGGTCACGGTTTGACCACCAAGCCGTCTCCTATAAATAGAAGACCTCAACAAGCCTGATAACGGCAGAACACATATACTTAACCAACTTCTATCTCTCTATTCTCTCTATTCATTTACCTCTTTCACATACTTAATCCCCCTTGCTAACTTAAGCATCGGAGGGTCTTTCCTCGGAGACACCCCGGGGTTAGCTCACCGTATTGTTTCCTTGTGCAGGTTAAAGCTATCCTTGTGAACACTCCTACACCACCATAAAACATTGTCAGTAAATCCTTACCGGAACAATTTCTATGTTAAATTTTCAATGATTCGTAATTTGCATAATGATTTCTATGTTAACTAAGGATCACTTTTCATGGAAGTGATCTGAAATGTATTGTGATTATCATATGCATATGTTTTATTATTATTTTTTAATGAATTTACATTTTTTTTGCTATGAACATTGAGAATTAAATTATTGCCCAGCTATTCCACCCTTACTTCTCCTCTTTCTTTTGCCCTCTTCTAGCTCTGCTATCCTGTCAAAGGGTTTTTGGCAACGTTTATTTTTAATTTAAATTGTCATTATCTTTATGTAGTTGAAATTATGTGTTTGACATTATTGCTGTTGATACTATTGTTTTCTTTGGATAACCTATAGGAAAAATTGTAAAAAATAAGTCAACCTTTAACCAATCTTCTCAAAATAAGTCAATCTTTTGATTAACTCAAAATAAGTCAACCTATTACACATATCTGCTCAGATTAAGTTTTTTGTACAATTTAATGATGGAGAAAGTTAACAATTTTAATGAAAAATCAAAGCAATTCATTAATATGTTCATGTTTATATAGTTTTCTATTCAAAATGTTAATTTAATCGAAAAATATTTACTGAAAAAACTTAATTTAAGAAGACATGTATACTAGGTTGACTTATTTTGAGTTAATCAAAAGGTTGACTTAATTTAAAAAGGCCGGCTAAAGGTTAACTTATTTTTTACAATTTTTCCTAACATATAATGTAATTGGTTTGTTAATGGTAGAATGTTAATAATGGCGGCCATGCATGCGTTGGCCTTTAGATTAGGTACGTGTAGACTGTAAAGTGTAGGATGGTAGTTTTATTTAAATGATCAAATTAAATTTAGTTTTTTTTATGAAGAATAATACATTTTGTGAATTGTAATTAAACTGTATTTTTATTAGAATCAGTATTATAATTAACAGGATGACCTTTTTACTAAAAGGATCATTTGCAATATAATATTATTAGGATCATTTGTATAATCTAAATGATCTTCCATGTATAACGTAATGTTTGAACAAAATTGTTTTATTTTTAAAAAATTTCTATAAATGTTATATGTGTGCAGCATAAATGGATGGACAAGGCTCGGAATCGATTTAAATGAGTTCCCAACACCGGCCTAGTGACAAAATAATTTAGAACTCAATACACGACAAATCGACAATGGTGGAGAAGAAAATGTGAGCACAACTTTAAAATGAAACGAGTTAAAGATTGTGGATTATTGGTGGGAAAAGTTCCAGTTCTAAAATACGGCTCATGTTATGGTATTTTTCATTTTACCATCCACCTCATCAAATTTCTTCCCCATTTTTGGGGGCAAAAAGCTATCCCTAGTTCAATTTTCTCTTTCTCTATTCTCGCAATGTCTTTTTCTCCTTTCTCCTTATATTTATGTGTTCTCACTTTTATATTCTCACTTAAAACTCAGATATATGACTCTAGTATATTGAAATGAACTTAAAAGCTCTAAGTGTTGTGTGTTTATAATGTATAGTTTTATGAGCTATTTATAGGAGGAGAATTGCCTTAAACTTGCTTGGAGAGGAAGCTACATGACCTATTTCACATACTCCCACTATTATTTGACTCATTTTTTTAGGACTCTCAACAACATTTTAGTGACAAAATTTTCACACTAAAACTACTTCAACTCAACATGACCAACTTGACCTCTAACAAACTAGTTTGAACAACCTTTTTTAAATAGTCAAAGAACCGATTTTTACTAAGTATAGTAATTGAATTTTGACTCATTTAAAAACTGAAAAATCAAACCCTTTAATCAATAAACAAGGCTACTTACTAAGTTAGAAGAAAACAACTTCGGTTCCTATAAAGTATAAACTAGGTAGCCGAATTTTTACAAAGTAGAAATTCAAAGTAAGTTGTTGGTTTTATCATGCCTAAAATTAAGACCCATATTCTGATTTTTTTCTTGAATTAATAATTAAGCCTAAAGAGTAAGTCAAATGTATATAAATTTGTGGACATGTCTTATATAACTAGACTGACACAAGTTTCACTAGGAACTAGACTCAAGTTCCTTTGACAATTAGACCCAAGTTTCAGCCAGACTCATAACACACAATATATTTACAATAATCCTAGAAAATTACCCTTATAACATTTTTGGAAATTCTCTTCTCTTCATCAAGTGGATTTGTTGGAATACTTGTACTTTTCTTATTCCTTGCTAAATTCTCAACATGAACTTCTGTTTCTTTCTCCTTAGGAACTTGGCTATAGATTCATCTTTGTTCCTGCTCCGAAATATTCTCTTTGAATATTCACCTTGCTCCTTGATTTTGATCGAATCATCTTACTTCTCCGCACGAATCTTCCATCAATTATACAACTTTGAAACCTATCTCTCTCTTAGGCACTAAAAGACATTTATTAGCAATTAAGTTTGCTTGTGTGCATGTCATCATCAAAACTAAATCATGCGTCAATAGTGCCCGAGTTTTTTTTTTTTTAATATTGAAGGCCTTTAGTTAAGATAAGTGTTAAAACTTAGCAATAGGCAATTTTAGGAGCTGGCCGGTACCGATCCTGATGGACCTGGCAAGTTCTGCACTAGAAATACACTTACAAGACAAAATTCAAAAGCTTCAAGTTAAAGGTCATTCCCTTATATAATAGAGATAATTTAATCATCCCACAAACTAGTTTGTTTTCCAACCATTCTCCAACTTAGTCATCCATGACTAAAATAATGGTCATCATTAAAAGCCCTAAGATGGATCATGACCTATTTTTTTAGTTGTTGTTAACAATGCTCTAAAGAATAAAGATGATATGTTGGCATTGTTGCATTGGGCCAATATGGTGTGATTGTGTGAAGTACAAAAATGACTTAACAAGAAAAAATTATAGCACGACGTATGTATAAAGTAGACACAATATGACATGAAGTGCATCAAAAGTCATATAGACCAAATTTGTAACGTGTTGGTTTAGAAAGAGTATGTGTATAACAACAAATCGCTACACAAAGTGTACAATAAGACACAGGCATGAAAATCATATTACCTCCGTATCGCAATACTTGATACAAAGTATGTGATACGAATTTCTAGGCCAAAAAAGGATTTAAAGAGATAGTTAGACTGAAAATGAGTAATTAATTGAGCCACAACAAAAGAAAAGTAAAAAAATTAAAAAGTTACACATGGGTATTTATTTTTATTGAATATAGTAAAAAAATAAATACTTGTTGTAAGTATTGTGTTGCGAGTAACATAGGTTGCATTAAAACGAATACTAGTACGGATACAGACACAAAACAGGTCCGTGAAAACGTCACTGAAAAAATTGAGGATACGGGTACGTGAAAGAAAACAATAAGAGAATCTATAAATTTCAACATATTTTCAATAAAACACTTAGTAAATATCAAATTTGGTGAAGATAATATGGTTAATAACTATATAAATTATTCAAAACCTAAAAAACATAAACAAATAAAGCGAGAAAATAACTCGGGTACTTGAGTACGCTTCATTAATTACTTCAGTGTGGGTACGTGTGTCCAAAGTGTGTCGGTATCGTGTCGGTGTCGAACACAGGATATGGCAGGCTGGAGGTGTGTCCGTGCTTCGTAGGCGGCCCGAGTATTGCAATATAGACGTAGTATTAATTATTAAACTTTTAAAAAAATTGACTTAAACACACGAGTAGGAAGCAACAACCAAAAACTCGCAAGCTTAGCTGGCCCAAATTTGGGAGTTTAAACAACAAAATCAACATGATATTTAACTTAGGCCCATCCAACTCGGTCCATGACTCGAATGCTATGGACGGAGGAGATACAAGAATATAATATGGGTTGAAATTATAGGTGTCAATTTTTGGCCCGATTTGAAAAATCCGAGTAACCCGACCTGTAAATAGCCGGTTTGACAATTTTTATTAGATTTTTGACTGGTTTAACCCGTCTTTGCAAACCCACTAAAACCCGTTAGTTTTCAACCTGGTCCACTTTAACCCATTGGGTTAAACACTTTTTAGTACTTTTTATGAGTTGTTGATATAATTTCTATAATATTAGACTATTAAACCTTTACTATCAAATTTATAAATTGTCATTTTGATCGTTTATTTGCTGAAAATGATTTAAAAAGACGTTATGTATTAATTCTTGTTATTTGAGATGCAAATTTGGACTTTTTTTTCTTGTAAATGAGGTTATAAATATCTATCTATACTTAATAAATTTTTAAAACAAGAATTTTTTGCCACATGTCATCTTTCTAAGATAATTGTGTTTATTTTAATTTTTTTTTCCTTTTTCCTTAAACCATATTAATTGTAGCCCTTTTGGTTAATCTTTCATCAATTATCATTAATTTTAATCTTATCAAGTTCATTCAAATTGTTTCCATTAACATAAGTTGTGCAAAAAAAAAATATACGAAGTAATATTTATTGAATCATATTTCATTATAACTACATGTACTTTAAATGGGAAAAAGATTATTGTCAAAGTAACAATGAACTGGAAAAATATAATATTTATTGAATTATATTTAAAACAAGAAACTTTTTTTGCCAAGTGTTATCTGTTTAATAAAATCATTTTTAACCCTTTTTTTTCCTTGAACAATATTAATTAGGGACTTGTTAAACGTCGCCCGCATATTACTTAAAATCGCCCACGATAAAAAGTAAAAAGACAAAATTGCCCTTGATTTAAAATTACACCGTAACAACTTAGATTAAATATATAACAACGTCGGACACCATACCATGACCTCGACCACCACCACCACCACCATTAATTTTTTTTTAATAAGAGGAGGGGCGTCCAGATCAGACGCCCCGACCATGGTAGGGGCGTCTGATTTGGTCGCCCCTACAATGGTTGGGGCGTCTGATCTGGACACCCCTCCCCTTATTAAAAAAAAAAAAAATTAACCACCACCACGATCATGGAAGGTGGTGGTGGTGGTCGAGGTCATGGTGTGGTGTCCAACGTCGTTGTATATTGTTGGGGCGTCTGATCTGGACGCCTCTTCCCTTATTAAAAAATAATAATTTAACCACCACCATGGCAGTGGTGGTGGTGGCGGCGCTGGTGGTCGAGGTTATGGCGTGGTGTCCGACGTCGTTGTATATTTAATCTAAGTTGTTGTAGTGTAATTTTAAATTAAGGGCAATTTTGTCTTTTTACTTTTGATTGTGGACGATTTTAAGTAATATGCGGGCGATGTTTAGCAACCCACTATTAATTATAGTTCTTTTGATTACCCATCCATTAATTATTATACCCCATCCGATTTCTAATATTTTGTGCTTTAATTTTGAATTCAACTTGAGAATTCTTATGGTGATAATTGAATTGGTTGATTTGATGTAAGCATTAAAAAATAAAATAAAATATTAGAATTCTATATCATTTTCTAAAATTATTTTTTATTTTTGATTTTTTTAAAAAAATATAATATCTCGTGCCTTGCACGGGCTCAAAAACTAGTTAGACTTAAAACACAAAATAACACTGTGGTTATAAATCTCTAAATCCGTTGGGTCAACCCGAACCGGAGGATATGGGTCACGAATAAGATATTTAAAACCCGAACCCGATGACTATCCACTTTGAGTAACTTGAAACTGGTACAAGTTAGCATAACCCGATCTGATATCTAGTTGAAATTTATATATTCTATATCTACCTATACGATATATTAAAACAAAATATTGTTGACAACATTATCATCTAGATATCTACATGTGTCTTTTGTCAATCAATTTTTTTTTTCCTCCAAAAATGTTTATGACATATTAACATCATCTTCTCTTTCTTTTTTTTTTAAAAAATATTTTTTTTCTTTTCCTTAGTATTTAACATACTTTGAAAATATGAATATCATTATCTCTATTCTTCCACTTTCTAAATGCAATTAATCACCAATATAATGTTTTTAATATCATAATATTTTCTTTCTTTTGTCAATTTTCAAATCATGAAGAAATATATATTATAAATCATTTTATTGACGTAATAATTTTATACTATCTACTTAGTATTTGTTTTCAACTAACTTATTGTCTAACAAAATTTGAAATTTTTATCAAAAATTATTTGATAAAACCGTGCATAACACGGGATTAATCTAATTTCCTTGAAAATAAAATAAAGGGAGTCTATTTATACAATCAACAACTTGTAATTAAACTAGGTTGCACTAAAACGAATACGGATACGGGTCCAGACACAATATAGGTACGGAAAAACGCCACTGAAAAAAATTAAGGATATGGGTACATGAAAGAATACAATAAAAGAAAATCTATAAATTTCAACATAATTTCAATATAATACTGAGTTAAATATTAAATTTGGTGATGATAATATGGTTATTCACTATATAAATTATTCAAAACATATAAGACATGAACAATTAATAGCTCAAAAGTTATGAGATACATGAGTAAGCTTAATCAATTAGTTCAATGTGGTTACGTGTGTCAAACGGATGTCGGTATCGGACACGGGATACAGCAGGTTGGAGGTGTGTCCGTGCATCACTACTTGTAAATATTAGCTAATTTTGTACGGAGTAGATTACGTTGGTCCATTCCAAATTCCAACTTTCAGATCCATCTTTTGTCAACAACACATGCAATTAGCCAATTATAATGATGATGAGATTTACGGAATATGCTCACTATTCCTTTCAAGTTTAATTACTTTTTACTTAATCTCTATCTTCCAATTTAGTTGCCTTATTTTAACTTTGGTTATTGTTCACATATTAACGTTGATATTGTCTAATTTTATATACCTAAGAAAACACATAGACATGATAGATTTAGTTTAATTCGTCTCAAAATATATTTTTCAAATATATAATTTTTTTATCATACGTAGTTAAAGATATTTTATTTTAAATTTTGTATCGGGAGATGTGAAAAAGTGGATGCAGTGAGTAAATTAGGAGGAAGGGAGTATAAGCGTAGTATTTCTTATCTTTCGCCATAAAAAAACAAGTATTGCTTATCTTTGGGGGTTAAAGTACTAAAAATGTACTTTTTGGACCCTTTATGTTTGCTACATTTGTTTTTTCATATTTTTCAAAACACAACTTTAAATGAATATAATATATATATATCTGTAGATATGTATAATAAAAAAATAAATAAAAAAATTACGTATCTAAAGATATATCTGTAGATTCGGCCTGACGTGTATTTTTTAATATGTAATTTTTATAATTTTTTATTATATGTATCTAAAGATATTTTCATTTAAAGTTGTATGTTGGGAAATGTGAAAAGTTGTATGTTGGGAAATGTGAAACGTAAATGTTGTAAACAATTGTGGACAAAACAATACTTCTTTTGATTCAATTTAATTGTAACAATTGAATTCACACTGACTTCTAAGTAAAATTTACGGATTAACTGTGATGATAAGAGAAATAGAGGGAAAGTAAGGTATTTGATGGGAAAAGAGATAGAAAAGACTTACAAAAATGAAAAGAAAATATTTATTGTACATAATTTGAAACTTCCGAAAACAAAAATTGTTGTAAATAAACAAAAAAGGATGGAGTATATTTTTTCTATATTTTATAAAAAATAATAAAAGTTGATATTTAAAAAACTACACATTTAGACGAATCTAACTAGATCTCATATGAATATGAGTATGTTTTATTTTAAATATGATAAATATTTTTCACCATAGAAGATTCTTACTCTTTATACCTTATGTTTCAAGTAATTTTTTTTATACGTATTGATGTTACCTATAGGGTGTGCTATTTTCATTAAAAATTCTTATATACATCTGGATGTATGATATATCAAAGGGTAATTTTGCTCATGTTATACCCCGAGTATTTTTTTTTGTTCATTTTAAATTTAAAATGACCAAAATTATTTAAAATGAGCAATACGTACATCCGGATTTATAATAGACCCATTGTCTTTTCACCTTTAAAAGTTTCCGTTATAATAAATTGATACTTCCTCCGTTTCAAAAAAAATGCAACAGTTAACATTTCACACATGCCGAGACGAAACTTTGACCATTAATATCTATAATTATAAATAATTAAAAAATATAAAAAGTTGATATTAATATAGTATTTAACGAGACGAATCTAACAAGATCACACCTAACTATGTTTTTTATTATGTATAAAGCTCAAAACTTGATCAAAGTGTACAACGTGAATAGTGCAAAAATTTGACTGTTGCGTTTTTTTGGAACGGATGAAGTATATGTTTAAATAAAGTTTAATTAGGTATAATAAGTTCAACAAAATTTAACCAGATTTTAGATCTAATCACTTGAATAAATGGAGTAGTATGATATAAACTTTATAATTATTTGTTTTTAATAATCTAATATTTCGAGTTTTAATAACCAATAATCCGACCATTAAGGAATAATAGTGAATGATAATCCAACCAAAAATGAAGAAATGATAGTGAATGAATGAACACGAAAAAAACGGAGATCCGAGTTTGAAGGGGGTGGTGGGTGAATTTTGCAATCATCGTTGGGTTGCTTCTTCCATCTTCTCTCTTTCTCTCTCATCGCACATGTTTTCTGGTTTGTTTCTAATGCTTTTCTTGCCCCGCATAACTGCCCCTTTCTTCTTCTATATTAAAGAAATTTAGTTACTACTTTCTTCCACATTTCAACCAATGCACTTTTCCTTAACTATTGATTTTTTGAAGGCATGTTCTCTCTCCCTTTTCGATTAATTTCTAGGCATACAGTTTCATTTGATTTATTATTTGTTTTTTGATCAATTAAATGATGTGATTCTCTTCAAGTTTCTAGCTTTGTAAATGTTGCTTAGGTTTGATGAACTTAGCCCCAGGTTGTTCTTTTAATTAGTTTGTTCAAATCGTCACTTTTTTTTTTTTTTTTTCTGGGCATTTGAGTTTTTGCTTGTTTGAAGTTTTCATATTGAGTCGTTTTTTGTTTTCATCTATTTTCTTTGATTATGTAATTTGTGGGTATTGTTTTGTTGGGAATTAGGCAATTCACTTTATTGATTTTGAAGATTGGTTATGAAATGATGAACTTTAATGAACAAGTTTCAATTAGTTTTAGTTCGGAAGCTTCTTGAAGTGTAGAAAATAATCCGTTGCACTTGGTTGATTTTTTGGGTGTGATTTGCTGTAATAGGGATTCATGGATTTAATCTATTAGCAACTCTGTATAATGGAAATTGGAAATTGTACTTTGATTTCTATTCAAATTATGTCTTATTTTATGTTATGGCATTGCAGAACAGTGGTACATAGTTCACTAAAGTGCCTACGAATTGCGTTCCAAAAAAAAAAAGCAAACTATGGTCGGTTTTGGGCTAATTTTAGCCCAGTTTGGGCGAACCGCAAACTATAGAAGCCAACTAAACGGCGAATTATGTAACACTGTTGCAGAGATTTGGTTTTCAGGTGTTTTGGCGCCCACACTGTCATCTGCAATTTACAATCATGTTTTAGCCTTGTAAATGATTGTGTATATTCTTGATTATGGATCTTATTATGACTTTGTAGGATTTGGTGCTTGCATTGTGTTGAAGTTTACGCTTCCCATGATAATTATGTAGCTATTAAGAGGCAGCTTGTCTTGTTAAGAAGCTGAGTTTTCTGTGAAATGTGAATTATTTTTGGCTATTTATTCAAAATTTCTTTCTCGGAAGACAGTAGATTAACATTGGCCTTATTCAAATTGCTCTTATTTACTTTGATTTTTTGTAGTCTCTTATTCACAAGGATTCTGTTTTGTTAACTGACCCTGCCATGTCATTATTGCATGGTAACTACTTTCATTAGTTAGATGTTAGTAAATGCTTGTAGCTTCCTTGCTCGGTCTTAATTCAGATCGTATGTTGATCAGTTCAACTGGGTTTCTTTTGGCTTTAGCATTCACATCTCATTCGGTAACTGATCATAAATGATGGTAATGAGAATGAATTTTTATGTAAATTTGGAAGGAAACTAAAATTCATTCCCATTGTGATGCTTACTTACCTCTTATTTATTTAATTTTCTTCACAAATATCCATTCCTATCAAATACCATCATTTCTATTGGTTATGGATGATAATAGAAAATATGAGGAAAATTTAAGCTTGAGAATGAGTATATGTTTCCATGGGGATTATAAGTTTTCTTCCCTTGCTAATTTATGCTTTGAATTCATTTTTATTACTACAATTTATTACCAACAACCAAACATGTCCTTTCCATATTTTACATAGGTGTAGAACCATCCGTTGTTACTGTGCAGTAGGTTGTTACTTAATAGCTAACATATGTTACAAATTAACAGTTAACCTGACTTTTAGGATCAATCTGTCTTATTGTTCTTACTTTAATTGTCACTGATAGATCGATTTAATGTGTAACATAGATGAACCAATGAAGATCTTTGTTGAACAGAAGAAATGAAACAGGATCTTTTACTGGAAAAGATGATAAATAATTAAATATCAGTTAATTTCGTGGAATAGAAGCTTCTAAATTTCATCAGTGGATTATATTGCAACTCCTGATATTAGTGTAGTTATTATAGCTGTTGGCATTGCGGCCATTGATTTTAATACTTTGGCCAAGCTACCTCCTACAAAGTATAGAGTCTGTTGACAGGCTCGCTGTTCCGTTTCATTTTTATCCATTAGTTATTGTTTAGTCTATTTGTTTTCGGGTTTGGACGTTTGGTTGCTTTCCTGGAGGCATGATCACCAAAACTGGGAACGGAGATTTGCCTTATTTTGACTTCCTAAATTTATATTTTATAGACATATGTTGTGCAAGTTGCATTCCCTTTACAACAATAACTGAATGTGTACTCTGAAACTGCTGTCATCAGGTCTGAACTACCCATTTTTGATGCAAAATTCGTTTGCTGTGCTGGTTTTGCCATTGTTTGAACTCTTTAAGTTCAGATGAGAACAGCCCCCATGTGTTTCTCAATCTTGAGAGTTCCTCGATGCAGAGTTCAGTCTCTGGTGAATACATGGTGGCAAGGCTTTGACACCTTAAGTCCAACATGCAAAAGAGGGAACACTTTTAGGTTGCTAAGCTCCAGTATTGGTGGGCACAAAAGAAATTACAGTGGAAGTTGGAGTCAAAAACCCTTAACCACAGAAGGTGAAGAAAGGAGCAAAAACTCTTTGAGTAGTGCAGTCAATGTCAGACATGACTTGTCAGATAAAGTAATTGCAACAAGCACAGACATAACGATTACTAGAACAGATGGTGCCAGTTGTCAAGAAATTCAATATAGAGATGTTCGGCAATTGATAGCTGATAACAAGGATTTGGCCAGCCTTGCAACTATTATAGTGTTTGATCTTGAGACAACTGGGCTTAGTAGGGATGAAAGAATTATTGAGATTGCACTTCAGGATCTTCATGGAGGTGAAAACAGCACTTTCCACACACTAATCAATCCTGGGCGTGCTGTTCGTAATGCAATTTTCCATGGCATTACAACTGAAATGGTCAGGAGACGTGGTGTTCCAAGGTATTTCACTCAGAATATTCTCACAAATTAGATTGTTAAGACTGCATTTTTGTTATTTGTAGCGAACAATATAATTTTGTGCTGGATTCAATGAACTGGTTAATGATTCATAGCATCACACCGTCTTATCTAGGTAGTGGGAACTTGTGAGGTAAATTTTCTGCACCCCTTTCAGCCAAAGTTTGTCGTGATAGTGAGTTGATGACCTAGGCCATGTACTTTTAGACTGACTGAACTAACTTAGCAAGAGATGAGTTGAGCTGGTCTGTAATGCATCAATTAATTAGAAAATTAGTTCTCTTATATTTTTGTTATTTTCAGACTTTTTATTTTGTTTTAATCTTTATTTGTCCATGTTTGTAGTATTTTGTCTTGTTAGTTTTTTGGGTATTTTGTACTTGAGTATGGACAAAATCAATTAAGGTAGTGGTAGTATAAATTTGTAGGGAGGGGGAAGAGAGGAGAATTATCCAGAATTTTTGAGAGAAAGCTTAGGCATTTTGAGAGTTGTGACCTAAAGCCACTAATTGGAGATTTGCAACCTTAAGTTGCTAAACTATCTGTTGTATTCCACCTTTCCGAGTTATTAATCAGATATATTCATTACTGCTGTGATTTTCCTTCGTGTCTTGACTGTGCATTTCCAGATTTGGGTATTCGAACAGTCAGTGTATTACATGGTCTTGTCTGAAATTAAGTTCAAAAGAATTTGGCCCTACTACTCTGATAGGTAAGACGATCATACGTTATACACAACTCTTAATATGCACAATAATGGATAACAAATTCTGGTTTACAGTTGCATTGTTTTGCTAAACAGTCTAAAACAAAGAGTCGAGAATCTAAACTTATGGATATGACTTATCTGCACTTCATATAGCTTTTCCAGGAGAGCATGTAAACTAGTTTTATAAAATTGTATTTTATGGGGGAATAATAATCTTGTTTGGGCACTGATGTAGGATGGAGGAGCTTATTCCTATATTGCTTCAGTTTATCAGAAGCCGTCAAAAGCCAGGGGGTTATGTGATGCTTGCCGCTCATAATGCCAAGTGTTTTGACGTACCATTTTTGGTTAATGAATTTAGACGATGTGGTTATGACATCCCTTCAAACTGGTTCTTTTTGGATACTCTTCCTTTAGGCCGTCTAGCAATGAAAGACGCAGGTGTACAATCATTCTTATCATACACTTCCTTTTTTCTCGGATTTTTTTTTTCTTGTCTCATGTTGTTGTTGTTGTCACATTCAGGAGTAAAATCGAGGGCAAGGTCCTTGCAAGCACTTCGGGAGTATTACGAAATTCAGTTAGAAGGTTCAGCTCATCGAGCGATGTCAGACGTACGTGTTTTGTCATTAGTACTTCAAAAGCTGACTTTCGATCTGAAGCTTACAATTGATAGTCTAGTGCTGAAAACTTTCAGAGTTGATGAATTAAAAGGTAGCAGTATAAAGAAGAAAAAGGACTCAAGCTAGTTCTTTTCTTCCTAGTTCATTCCTGTATCATCCATTGTTGTTGTTAACTTTGTATGATGTAATTCTTCTAATTTTAGGTAAATTACTCTTTGTATTCAAATATTTGGTAAGTTATAGAAATGAAACCAAAGTTGCAGATCTTTTATGTCCTTTTTCTTCTTTTCCATTTCACCATTTGTTGTAGAATTTTTAAAAAAATATATCTAGTGATCAAACAGTAATTTATGGGGTGAAAAAATCAAGTTGTACCTGGTTTTTCATGTTGAAAAGCATAAGAAGAAATCAAATGACATTTTGGGTAAAATAACGGGTATATATATCGGATCACATAAAATTAGGAGGGTATTATGGCTGTTTGATTGGGGAGGGGGAAATCAAGATTAAAAAGTGCTCTTGTTGAGAGTTGAACTCAAGACCTCCCGCTTACTAAACGGGTGCTCTAACCAACTGAGCTACAAGAGCTTTTTACAAATAAAAAGTAAAATGAAATAATTTCTTAGAAGCAGGTGTTACCCATCATTTGGGACTTGGGAGGATCGTTGGTCTGGTTGAAATCGGGTTAACCCATTAATATAAATGGCTGAAATTCTCAACCCAAACTCAAACTCATTTAATTAAACGAACTGTCAAACCTAACCTTATAATAAATGAGTCGATCTAATAACTTGTTTAATAGGATTGTTACTTTTTAATTAACATTAAATGAAATAAAGGTATATCACCGTATGTCTATATTGATGTATAGGTCAGAATAACAATTTACAATAGTCACTTATTATAAGTCACATTGTTCTTAATTTTACATAACATGATAATAATTAATAATTTTTTGAGTTCTAGTGTTTAAGATAAAAATGTTTAATTTTGAGATATGCTTAATACAAAACAACCAAAATGTGAAAGTCGAATTTTAGGTCCGTATATCAACTTAACTTGAAACAAATTTGATTGCAATGTATTTACTTTTAGGCCAGTTGAAATCGGGTTGAGTATTTCAACTCGACCCAACCCATTAATTAAATGGGATAGGATGGGTCAAACCATTATTTAGTTAAATGGGTTCAAAAACTCAACCCAACCCGGTATTATTGTGTTGGGTTCGAGTTGTATTATTGGGTTGGGTCAGGTTTTACCACCTCTATTTGGGAGCTACTGAGCTATAATAGAACTTCGCAAATTATTAGCTAGAGCCTAGGTTCATATAGCTTTATATGCACTCTTCTATAAACATTAAAAATTCAATTTTATACACACAATGTTCATCTATATACAATGCATTTTCACTGCTAGTTTTGCATATTTTGCTTTAAAACAATACATATTTATTTTCAACACTAATTAAATTCTTACAAACTTATTCTATTGAATCTAGACTCATATTATAAATGAACATACAATTTTAACAAATATATATGAAAAGTAACATAAGAAAATGAGTACCTAATAACGCCGCGGCTTTGGGTGTAGTCCTTTTAGACCATCCTTAACAATAACCAAAAAAAAAAAACTTCATCCAATTTCTCACTCCTCCAACTCATCACTACTCATCCCTACAACCAACTTTCATTTTCACCTCTTAACAATAACAAAAAAAAAGTTCATCATGATTCTCTCTCCTACTTTTTCATACCCCACCCCATCATTTTCTCTCTCCTACTTATTTTTCCATACATTTTCACTCCAACTCATCTCAATACATAACTATGATTAATTTTATTAATATAAATTAATGTTTATTCATTATAAATAATAACTATGATTTTGGAATACGTGGGATGGAAATATGTTTGGATTTTGATAAAAATAACCTTGATTCTAGTAATAATATGGTGGAAATTGTTGTTCAAAATTACCTTGTGGGAAATTTGGATGCATTGGAAAACTTGGATTATTTGACATGTTGAAAAGAGATTAAAGAAGGTTGTTTTTTTTTTTTTTTGTGATGGAAATATAGCAAAATGTGTGTCTATTTATAGAGAATTAAAAAATATGAATTTTGGTATTTTTATTTTTTTAAAATTTTTAATTTTTGAGTTATATCCGTTGCAAAAATTGCAACGAATATAACAAATCAGCCAATCAAGAGAAGCCAAATGGCGCGCTTTGATTTGCTGCTGGAGCTTTTTTTTTCCCTTTTCCACATCAACCCACCTTCACCCCACTTTTTTTTTGGTCGACAGACCAACCAAACCAAAGTTTGGTTATTCATAACAATTGAAATGGTTATTGTTAAGGACTCCAAAAAAATGGTTAATGGTCATAACCATTTTTTTTGTTATTGTTAAGAATGCTCTTAAATCATAACGTGGATTGTTTGGAAGCCCATGATTTCTTCCTTGGGTAAAACTTCCCTCTTATGGCTGAGACTACAACCCTTCCAACGGCTTACTCTTAGTCCGTGAACACTATTTTATGTCAGAGATAATTTAACAGTTATAAATATTTCTAAAGGTAAATTAAGTACCATTAAAAAATTCAGCTCCTAATGGATGACATCCACATTCTACTTCGAGACTTCATTACGAATTTATGACCGCCTCAGCAGCTAAGCTCATATCAAACATAAATAAACCTAGCAAAACATTACAAACTTTTAAAAAAAAATAATAATAATAAATAAACTCAAAGACTTAATATGTTAAAATAAATCGTGACACATAAACCTCCTACTAATTCTATAAGGGTCTTAATAAAAGTATTGGACACTTTTTTTAACTCAATCTTCCAAAACGGTAAACGTGTAAAAATATTGTAGTCAGGGTATTTATTTTCCTCAAAAAATGCCAACGTTGTCTTGGTCTAGTGGTGTCAGGGCTAGACTTGATAGGGGAACCACGGTTTGATTTCCCACAAGCACGTTGAGAGGAGTTTAAAACCTTAACCCTAAGACGCACTCCGAATTCGGATTAGTCCAAAAAGGTGAACCAGGTGGGTACACCAAAAAAAAATCCTCATAAAATTAATTTGATAGATTGAATACTCCTTCCATCATTTCTCCACAAATTAATTTACATTGAAAAAAAAAAAACGCATTGTTGTCCAAAACTACCTTACTTACAGCACTTTTTGTAAAAAACTACCTTACTTATAAAAGTTTGTCCAAAACTACCTTTATTAGCCAATTCCTTGTTGATCCCTACCTTATTCGTTGTTCCGACGTTGACTTTGCTTTATTATTGAAAATAATTAGCCCAATCAATGTTTTGGGGTTATTTTTGCCTTAAAAGGGTTAAATATGAGGTTGGAATCTACAAAAAATGGTCGCATAAGCTTCTATTTGCATTAAAAAATTTGTTTCGATATGCGTTCATTGGTTTGCGTGCCAAAAAAATTATCCCTATCAAGGTTTTGGTGGGTTATTTTTGCCCTAACGGGTCAAATTTGAGATCGAAATTTGCAAATGACCAGATTGGCCAGCAAAGGCAAAGTCAACGTCGAAATAGTGAATAAGGTAGTGGTCAACCAGAAATTTGCTAAGTAAGGTAGTTTTGGACAAACTTTTGTAAGTAAGGTAGTTAAATACAAAAAGTGGTGTAACTAAGGTAGTTTTGGACAAAAAAAACCCAAAAAAAAAAACACAAGATATATTTTTCTTTATATAGATATAAAAAAATACAATAAAATGCAGGTGATGAATATTTACAATGATAAAATTATAGGAACTGAAAAAAACAAAGAGAAACAAATGAAGTGTTATGTAAGAAACTATAAGAAAGTTTCCACTTCTTAGCTTGTTATTAATTTACAGAAGATGAACCAAGTCAGAATCCTCAAAACTAATCATACTAGAAACAACTGAATAGATATGTGAGATGAAAGAATAATCTCCAAGAATCAATATCCCATTTCTATGGGAGAATAGTTCTTCAAAAGGAATTCTAATATTATTATTATTAATTATTATTTTTGAAAACAAAACCCTTAAAATTACATACATTGTCTATGGTAGCAGCTGTTATACTACATTTGAAAGTACAGATTTTTCACTGGACTAGACTCATAGTACAAAATTTTCACCTCTATAAAGCCCCTCTAAACAGAAAGGGACATGAGAATTAGTAATTTACTTCCCTTCTTTCCAAAAAAATCATGAAAAAATAATATACTCCATCTGTCCCAAAAAAACTGTTCCATTAGGGTTTAGGGTGGGATTTATGTTGGGACCCATTTTTTGCGAAAAATAATGGTATAAGTGTAAAGTTGTAAGTAAAATTAGGTAAAAAGTAGTGGATATTAAGCGGTACGTAAGAGTATAAATGTAAAGTTGTATGTGGGCCATTTGCCAAAAAAAATAGAGCAGTTATTTATGGACGGATGAAAAAATAGAGTGGAGCAGTTATTTCGGGACGGAAGGAGTAGTTTTATTTTTATAAAAAAAATTGTTCAAATCAGGAGCACTTGAACTTGATCTGATTCAATAGGCGAAGCAGTCAAGAGCCTCAAAAACTCTCTTGTAAAAGTTTGATATCAAAGGAAGAACTAATTACCCCAGAATGGTTCATTTTCTAACAAAAATCTCCTTAAAGATCAGGAGAACCAACATGACAAAACACATTATGATGAGAATTGTTGCACATTTTACGATCCCTCCATGCTTCTGAACCTTTTCTGCCTGCAAGTGAGAATCCCAGCAGGAAAGAAGTGGGAAAGGAAAACATCAACCAAACATGTAAACTATGTAAGATGAGACAAAACATTGGATCAATAATCACAAAGTAGATGACCTTCTGTAGCTGTTTTAGCCCATCCTGGACAGTTGCTGCGACGTTCTGAATATTGTAGTCTATCCTATCAACAATTGTACCCTACATGGGAAGCAAGATGGATCAATGAACACAAATATGATCCATTGACTCGCCATGAAAGTTGTGTAGCTGCGTGCTAACCTGGTCGATCACCAACACAGAGAGATCCTTCATGATTTGTGCAAGTTCGTTCACTGATTCAGCAACCTATAATACAGTATGGATGAAGCAAGGAGACAGGCAGCTCACAAGATTAACGAGATGAAAGAGAGACTCTCTACACAAGTAAAAGAACAAAAAATTATATAGTTGAGTGTTAGTGAAGCAGGCCAAGTGTGGATTGGCTAGGTGGAAGTTACGAGTTCAAATCTTCTGTCTCAAAAATTGTGTACCACTTGTGTGCCATTGTTTTTCATTGCTTGATTATAACACTATGATTCATTACTTTTGCAAAATAAAACTAAGATTAATAAATGAAAATCAGTGGTGCACAACTGCACAAGTGGTTCCTTTCCGTTTCAAGAGGGAGTCGTTTAAAAAAAAAACCTATTTTGATGCCCATGGGAATGATGAAACATGTAAACAAAACAGGGATAATTGACATACTTGCAGCTCAAACTACCTATTCAGGAAATGAATTGATTATCAAATTCTCAAGGAAGAGATGAAGGGATGATAAAAAATAAAAATAAATAAATAAATAAATTAGGCTAAATATCAATTAAATTTGCTGCACATATATCATGTATAAAAAAACATATGGACACATTAAGAATATGTGTACCATGTTGTCCGTTTCCAATTACTTTAAAAAAATTCATTAACCGTTAGCTTTGGATTACAAGGGGCTAAATCAAAATAAGTAGAAAATAATTATTGTTCTATAATACTCCGTACTACAGTATATATCAAGGTTCTAATGGTAGTTGCTATTATGGGAGATAAGGCTTTATCAATTTGACCCCGCTACTCTCTCCAACTGCGGTGGTTTATGATATCAAATTTTAACAGCAAATAAGAACACATTAGCTAAAAATTTTCACCCCCTTGAATTAGTTTCATATATTAAGAATAGGAAAGCACAGCAGGAGCGGTAATGGCTGACATCCATTAGCAAGCATATGTTAGCAAATGGAACAAATGCACTGATTACTTGACAACTGTATGAAAATATAAGAGACTTTAGGAACAACATGTATCATATTATGTCTCTGAAGAACTCAAGATGTATGGTACTGCAATGCAATCTGCAAAAGGAAGAGCACTAGTTTGGCAATGGAAAGTCTAGTACAAAAGCAAATTGTCTTGATACATAGTTAAACTAAAAAAAGCAATTACCTGCTGGATTTCTCGTTCCCTTTCTACTGTGAAGGCTTCACTTTTCTTTACTCTGGCTAGCTGGTGCTCATTGAACTCCTAGAAAATATAAAAGTATAGCACTGTTAAGTTGACCTTGAAACAATAATACTCTGTATAAGACTCACTAATCTGGGGCTATTAAAGTATTAGTGATAGCTTAATAGGTATATATTAAAGATATTGCACTAAGATAAAAAAAAAAGATACGAGTAATTCAAGAAAAATTAAAACATCGTCACATTCACTGTTACCAACTCGTGAAGATTTGTATAAACTGAACAAAAAATGAAAGGGTATAATAAGAAAAGCTGCAAGGTCGATAGATTAAGGTCCATTAAACAAAAATATAACATTATTGTTTTATTTTGCAAAATGATTTTCACAGTTTTCTATAGAGAATCATATGATAAACATCAACAAGTTTGAAATAGATCAGCGAACTAGGATGTAGTACCTGGTCATCCAAGTTATCACTATCTATTTGAGATGCACTTCCTTTTATATTTATTTCCAAGTCTCCATCTGAGCCCTAGACAAAAAAAGCAAAAACCTCAGATGTTTGCATTTTAATAGAAAAAAAATAGCAATTGCAACAAATGAACAAAAGCAGTCACAGGAAACCCAGCACGATGTCTTGATGCAAGCAATTGAAAATTACCAAATGATCTAAACAACAATTATGCAGACATGACATTCTGAACCTAACCTCCTTTTGCTTTTGAAGGCGCTTTAAATATGCAGATTGCTGTTTGCGGAGTTCCAAGGATAAGCTTTGAAGGTCAGTTGCAAATGAACGCTGCAGCAGAAACATCCAAACATAACTGTGGATCACAAGTGCAGCAATTAACTGACATTTATTCAAATGGTCCAAACTTAAATCAATCAAATGTATACCTGAACATTTTTCCTGACATTTGAATCCTCTGAAGGTCCACGAGCAGAAAGTCCATACAACCTCTTTTCTGATCTCTTTATCAGATTTGTTATTTCATTAGTAAGGTTCTCAATACGGTGTTGATCTTCTTTACCATCTCCAAATGATGGCATTAATGCAATTGCATGGGCCTTTGTCAACTCGGTCATTTTTGAACGTGCACGCTGCACATTTGATGCCACAGCTTCAGATACATCTACCCAGGCTGGTGGCAGACCAACCTCTTTTGCACCCCTACTGCATCAAGAAACTTATTTGGTTTCTTTGAGAGAACATCAGTACATTAAAATATTGAGAAAATTGCGAAGCAAAAGTTCCAGAATTCAACTTCAAGAACAGATTGCTATTAAACAGGTATTGATAAGGAAACCAGCATTGAAATTCATGAGGACTGAGCATGTTCATTTTGCAGAGAATATTTGCCACATCAATGAGCACACAGCAATAAGACAACTAGTAAATCAGATAAGACCTCACCGGATGTTTACATCTATCTGGCAAACTGGATGGATATGACAAACAAAAAGGATTCGAAAGAACCAAGTTTAGTATTTTACTCTATAAAGCTAATCAAAGAACACCATTGGGTCCCAATGCTACAAACTGCCAAGCCATATTAAGGATTAAAGGAACAAACTTTGTAAACAAATGACTCTCTACTTCCCTACAAAAGGCTTGGTTTTACCATGAGTTCTATCAAAAATGCCACTCTCTAAAATTAGCAATTCAAAGTTGCATCTTTTCCTACTTTAGCCATATTAAGGATTAAAGGAGCAAACTTTGTAAACAAATGACTCCCTACTTCCCTACAAAACGCTTGGTTTTACCATGAGTTCTACCAAAAATGCAACTCTCTAAAATTAGCAATTCAAAGTTGCATCTTTTCCTACTTTACTGTTTACTCTCAATGCACTGAAAAATATTTTTAAAAAAAGTCTACCTTATGATATGAAGGAGATGTAAGAACTTAATGGTTATGATATTAACCAATATCTTGATACCATCTGACACCAAAATGACTATCTTCAGTAGTGTTGCGATAACTTATGTAATCACTAATCAATATCTCTCCCAACTTCTTACCATTTTGTTACTCTTCCTTCAATCTAGAGTCTATGTGAATGATCAGAAAAAGGCTAAAATTGAGATTTAAACCTCATCACTGTCTTCATGAAATCGGACTATCCATCACATACTACAACCTCCTGTGGATTTTTAAGGGGTACCATGGTATATGGTTCATAATTTCATACTCCCTCCGTTTTTTTAGATTAAACTTTGACACTATTCATTCAACCCTGACCGTTGGCGTTAATTGTTACTTATACAAAAGAAAAACATAGTCACGTGTATCTTATTGGATTTACCTCATAATACACTTTTCAAATATATAAATTTTATAATTTTTACACTTATATATTTGAAGATATTATAGTGTGAAGATAAATTTTATAATTTTCATGGATGAACATGAACTACTGTTCGAAAATCACAAAATTAAGTAATGAAATCCACCAGCTCATTACCTAATTAAAAAAAAAAGTAATGATTGCATTTCATTGTTCATTGTTAACGCATGGTGCACAGTGTAGAACCTGGCAGCGCTGGTTGTGATCATGCAAATTTTCTTTTAAACAGAGTTATTGATGATTTCGTTTACATTCACACCACAATCTGTACTAATTAATAATAATCTCAGTCAATACCAAATGAACAAACGAAATTCCATGTATTTCACAAAATAAGCTGTCAATAAACAACAATGCAGATTTCATAATTGCATTGAAAATTCACCAAAACAATTTAGGTTTTTCAAATAAACCAACCTAAAAGTTCCAGGATCCTCAGAATTAAGAGGAGTATAAGAACGAGCACCGCGATGAAGCAATGACGAAGCAGCCAATTCAATGTTCTGTTTCGACGACGTAGTTCTCGTCGATGTCGAAAATCCGTCGATTGCAGGCGAACGTACGCTCTTCAACGCATCTCTATACTTCCTAAATAAGAAGGTTCGGTTCCTCGTTGTCATTGGAAATGAAAACTTATTCACAATAATGATTTGGAGACAATGTAGAGGGATTTCAAATCCGAAAAATCCCTAATATTTGCGAATCTTATATTCTCCTTCGATTGAGTTACAGAGGGAGTAGATTAATTGGAAAATTCTGGAAATATGTTGATTGAGTTAGAGAAAGTGGAGATCAGAAAATTTATTCAATTCAATTTAATCAGAGTTTTGGCGGCAATGCTGCGGTGGTTGATGACTGGATCATGAAGCTGCGCTTCAATGGAGGGAATCGTTAATCGTTAATCGCTAATGGCAATGTTGACATGTTGTACAGAGTTTGCGTGTGACACGGTTTACTAGAATAAGTCAATAATGTCGCAAATTATTTTGTGCTCCCCGAAACACATTCGTCGGTGTGGTCCCACGTTATATATTTCTCAACACTATATATAAAATTTTCAATAATAATGCATATATATTTCTCACTGTTTTATATAATCTCGTGACCATGTTCCTCATTGTGGTTCCGCGATATAAATTTCTTAATACTGCATATAAATTTCTCAATAATAATGCATATGCATTTCTCAATATTGCATATACATTTCTCAATACTGCATATTCATTTCTTAATATTGCATATACATTTTTCAATACTGCATATTAATTTTTCAATAATATTCATTTGAATACACTACACTATTCATTTCAACACACTGCAATATTCATTTCCAACAAATAATATACATTTCTATATAAAAACAATGTTGAATCCACTTTAAGATTCATATTCATTTCAATACACTAGCATATTTATTTCAATACACTGCAATATTCATTAATTACCATTAAACAATATTGATCATATATAAAAAAAACCATAATAGAAACTAAAAAAAAATATACATTTCAATACACTTCAATATTCATTTCAATATACTACAATATACATTTCATTACACTACATATTCATTTCCATTCAACAATAATAATTCATATATCAAAAAAAACCCTAAAATATGTAATAACCTAAAACATTAATTAACCAACATCAAGACAAAAAACAAAACAAGTTATCATCAACATAAAAAAAAAAAAAAGCTAAAGAGATCGAAAAAATGAAACAGTTAGAGAAAATGTAGAAGGTGGTTAGTAGCAGAACATAATATTTATTACTTTTTCGCAATTTTTTTAAAGAAGTCAAACGATGTCGTAAAATTCCGGGACCACAGAGAGGAAGATGGTCCAAGGACCATATGCAATATTGAGAAATGTATATGCATTATTATTGAAAAATGTATATGCAGTATTGAGAAATGTATATCGCAGGACCACAATGTGGAAGATGATACCGGAACCATGAAATAACGATTGCAATAATGTAAATTAAATTTTGTCACGAGGTTGTTAAACATACCCTACAAATAACTTTATATTCTAAAAATATTTCATTCCAAACAATTACCTTCTTTTTTTTTTTCTTTTTTTTTTCTGAACATTGATCGGCCCCCCAAAACTATAACTAAACCATTTTTCTACTTAAATCAAGCATTGGTTTGCGTGACGTCGAGGAAAGTGGACCGATCAAAGTGTATTGGTCATTTTAGCCCATTTTTAGTCAAAATTTACAAAAATATTATTATAAAGGGTAGTAATTAGGTCAAATAATTTGTTAATTAACCTAAAATAATTAAAGTTACCGTTTCTAATGACAATGTTACGATATAAATTAAGTTTATAAAGTAATGCTACCATATGGAATGAAAATTTGAATAATGGTATTATGTGAAAAAATCAAACCTTGGATGATACCATATAGAAAATCCTTTTTTATATTGGAGAAGTGGTTTTCTGTAAGGCTTCGTTTATTTTGATGGAAAACATTTTCTCGGAAAATTATTTTCCTCCCTCTTTCCATTTTCCTTTGTTTGTTTTGGAAAGGGGTGGAAAATAATTTTCGTTGAAATGAAAATGTCACTTTGGAAAAGGAAAACCATTTTCCTTTTGTGGGGGAAGGAATGCCACATTTTCCTTCCTACTCTTTACTTCTCCCTTATTCACTCTTCCCATCTTTCCTTCAGAAGTTTTCCTCTAATCAAACAAACAAAGGAAAACTTTATTTACATCTATGTTTTCCATTGAAATTTTTTTTCCTTAGAAAATGATTTTCCATGAATTTTTTTTCCTTCAAAACAAACAAACGGAGCCTTAGTATTTGCTTACTTTTTCTTTTAGTATTTGCTTGCTTTGATTAGTCATGTACTCTCACATAACCCATATGTGACTATGATCAAATAATATAATTCAGTAGAAATTCATAACATTTTTGAAGAAACAAAAATAGATCCCTTACATTTTGATAATTATTATACGATCAATCATTATTAAAGAAAAATAAATCAAGCAACAAACTATCTTTTTTATATCAATCATAATTATATTAATCTTATGTAATTTTATCCTCTAGACTATGGTCTTTCTGTTATTATTAGGAAAGAAACTTGACAAAATGTAAGATTATTAATTATTCAATCTTAAGATTGGGATAATTGATCATGTTTTATGGGATCAGAATTGTACAAATTAACTTTAGCAATCCATAAATAAACTTTTCAAATAGGCTTTTTTTTTTTCACACATCAATAAAATCGTACAAACTTTAATTTTAATTAAAATCATACAAACTTTTAATTTCATTGTAACACATATTTGTTCAAACATATTGAATTCAAACTTACAGACCACATACGTTTAAATAACTTTAAACTAATTTTCTATTCAACTAGACACACGATTATTTTTAAAAATATTACATCCTTTATGATTTAATCTTAAAATAAGGGATTTTTACACTATTTACAAACTTATCTTTAATTGAATTCTATGATTTATATGTTTGAAAAAAATATTATCGTGGATGATTATTCTAGATCCATCTTAATGAGTAAAATATTAAAATTAACTTTTCAAATTTTCACAAATATTTTAAAATGTGCATTGACAAGCTAAGCTAAGCGTGAAATCCATTATTATTTCGAATAATTTAAAAATGGAAAGAGTAATAGTCAACATTTCAACTAAGCATAAAATCCAGAATTTTTTTGCGGGGATAGCCCAGTATTTGTAGCCATTTTGTGGGGATATCCCTCAATAATTTTTATTTTCGAGTATATCCCAAACTAAATTTAATGATTGCGAAATTAGCCCAAATTCTATTTTCTGGGGAAAAAAGTCAAGATTCTGGGCATTGATTGACTCAATTAAGTGAGTTTACTGTGCGTGAACATCAACCGCATTATTTAATCCTACAACATATTAAATTCATAAATTCATCTAATTGAGCCAGTCAATGCCCGAAATCTTAACTTTTTTCCCCAGAAAATGGAATTTGGGTTAATTTCGTAATCATTAAATTTAGTTTAGGATATACTCGCAATAAAAATTTATTGAGGGATATCCCCACAAAATGGCCACAAAAGCTGGCTAATCCCCCCACAAAAAAAAAAATCTAAAATCCATTAATATTTCAAGTAATATGAAAATGGAAAGAGTAGTCATAAAAAACGCACATTCTCATTAGTCATTATCCTAGTATTGTTCTACATAAGATGAAACCAATTAAACATGCATGATGCATGCAATGCACCAAACCTAAATTATTCTAGTTGTAGTGAAAAAGCTAAGTGCTCCATAATTCTTTTAAAAAATACTCATAAAAAAATGAAAAGTTGCTCCGATATGTTGCCGATTTTGCATAAGGATGAGCCGTCATAAAAGTTGTGTCCAACAACAAAACTACAAAAGTTTACAAACCAACTCAAATTGCAAAAGAAAATAAAAATAAAAAATAAATATTCATCCTACATTTAGTAAAACAAAAGAAACCTAGAGACATTTTCTCTCTTCTCTCCCCTTCAAAACTAGGTTGCACTAAAACGAATACGGATACGGGCCGGGTATGGATACAATACTGGTACGGGAAAACACCACTGAAAAAATTAAGGATACGGGTACGTTAAAGAATACAATAAGAGAATCTATAAATTTCAACATAATTATAATATAACACTGAGTTAAATATCAAATTTGGTGATGATACTATAGTTATTCACTATATAAGTTATTCAAAACATATAAGATATGAACAATTAAAGCAAGAAAAATAGCTCAAAAGTTATGGGATACTTGAGTAAGCTTAATCAGTTAATTCAATGTGGGTACGTGTGTCCAACGGGTGTCGGTATCGTGTCGGTGTCGGACACGGGGTACGGTAGGTTGGAGGTGTGTCCGTGCATCCTTGAAAGCCCTAAAAATCCTAGCCCTTTTTTTTCTTATTTTCTTTGTTTTTGTCATTAATAAATTGTATTATCTCTTTAGGAGAGTATTTTAGGGTGGAGTTTTTTTTCTTCATTAGATTTTGGAAGAATTAATTTATTGATAGAGGCTTATGCGGTCTCGAATCGGATCTCAAATCTACCTGTAAATCAATTGGGCTAAGTTATATCCAATTCAATACTGCAACAGATCCCAAGATCCCTTGTAGAAGGCTGCAAATGATGGCGATGTGAAAGACAAGAGAATTCATCATCAGACTTCATTGACGATCGTAGTTTTGTAGAATTAGAATTGAATTTTATTTAATTTTCTTTATTTCCAAAAAAAAAGTAGAAAATTATTTTTAAAGGTATCAACTATGACGATTATATTTTATCAATTTAAGGGGTCTTTTATTTCATAAGTATTCAACTAAAGATAATTTTCAAAATTGATTAAATAAAACACATGCATGAAATTATTTCTGTATTATATGAAACAAAATTATAGTTTCATATATGTGTCATATACGACTAATTTGATAGATTATTTTGGTCAAATACCTATGAATGTATGAAATAAAAAGACTTCTTGAAACTGATACCTATAAATAAAATATATTTCACCCGCTCCAAAAAAACACAACAATTTGGGGTTCACCGACTACTATACATAATTTTTTTTTATAGTGGTAATTAGAAAAGGTAAGGGGGTAGTTTGATTAAAATAAATGGAGGAAGAAATGGGAGATAATTAAAGACTTAGTGAGAAAAAATGGGAATAATTAAAAAATTGGGGAGAAGGTGTGTAAAATTTTAAAAAAATAGTAATACAGTACACTATGTTTTTTCAGTAGCAAAAATTTGGAAAAAAAAAATTATTGCATTTATTTTGAAACATCCCAACATGAAAACTGTTGCATTTTTTTTAAACAAAGAAGTACCACCGATACGATACCGATATATCACAGATACTTTACTCTAATTTTTATTATATTTTACCCTATTTTAGTCTTTTGTCCAACTCTCTAGTATTATTTGAAATGAGCTTTACCATTTTACTTGATTATATGTGCTTTTACAAATATAATTTTCAAGTTACATGAAAATTTTTCATAAAATTTCATATTTTATTATTTTTTAATTTATGTATAATTTTCTTTTTGAGGGAATTATGTATAATTTTGTTATTCTAACATATATACTCCCTCCGTAACATAAAACTTTAAACAATTAGTTTTGCATGCATTTTGAGTAAGCGATTTGAGGGTGTAAACGAAGGAATTAATCAAAATGGTTTTAATACAAATAAGAATGTGATTATAAGTAGTTACTAATATTAAAATTATTTTGACTAATTCCTTCATTTACACCCTCAATTACTAATTTTAAAGGTGACCTATTACGTATTTACGTACCGAGTTTATACCTGTTCTCGAACCCGTGCCGTTTTCATGCAAGGTAGCTGTAACTTTCATCTCATCCTTCAATCTCTCTTCTCACTCTCTTTAACACCACCCGCCTTTTCTCTCTCCTCTTTCTGTACCAAATTGTGAGCTCGAACTCATTCTTCATCAACTGATTTCCCCAAATTTCATTGTCATCGATCAACAATCGTTTTGTAGTTGAACTTTTTGAGTTAATTTCTTTCCCGCGAAACCCTAACAGTTCGATCGCTTAATTTTGACGAATTCAGCTCTAGATTTCGATAATGGATGCTGATTCTTGGACTGCTCGTTTGTCTTCTGTGTCTAAGCGTTATCAATCTGCCTTTCAAAGTCGATCAGGTAGTCAATATAAAATCATAGTCTTCAAAGTTCTCTCTTTTTTAGTTTTTGGGTGTTTTGTTTAATGTTTTTGGGTGTTTTGACATTGCAGATGTATTTATGGGGTTTGAGGAGATTGAAGGGGATGATGATATGAGAGAGGAGTTTCCATGCCCGTTCTGTTCTGAGTATTTTGATATCATTGGACTATGCTGCCACCTTGACGACGAACATCCTATTGAAGCCAGTAATGGGGTATTTATAGGTTTTTGACTTTTTTTTTTGTCGATTGTTTTCTGCAACTTGGTCACTTACTCGAGTTATTTGATTAATGTTGAAAACGTTATGAATTGCTTTGATTCGTTTCTTGGTTGAGCTAAAATGTTGTGTTCATCCCCTAATTTTTTAGTTGCCTTATTCTCTTTGTGGTTTACTTAGCCTAATTAGCACTTTACAAACAAAAAGGTTATGCCTTTTTTTTTTTGTTGAAGTCAGGTTGGGGGCGCCACCATCATAGCATTAGATAAACTTGAGTGAACTTAGGAAGCAGGATATAAAAGCAGTGGATTTTGGGGGAAGAGCGGGGTGTATAAGCGAAGCTGACAGTCTGAAACACTATATCTATGAAAGAGTAATAAAATATTCGAATGGGATTTAGCTGTGAAATCCTAAATATGCACCTTTTTTCTGGGTGTCTTTGGAAGGCTGCCATTTTCCACATTCACAACTTGCAATTCAACTTGGTTTGAGAAAAAATCACTAGCTGTATTGGTATGTGATTGACATTGGGGGAGTGTACTTGGTTCAGCTTTGTTAGTTTACATACTTGGTATCTGATATTCTTTGATTGCTGCATACGCTCTTTCCTTTTCTACCTTGTTTACACGTATATTGATGTGTGTATATATGTTGGAGAGGTTGAAGGGGGGAGGTGAGATAAGGTGCTAATAAACATTTACATGGTAAGCATCTGAGTTTGGATGAACAAATAGAACAGAATGTTAAAGAATATGAGATTTTAAACCAATAAATGAATTATGCTCAACCATGCAGATTTTGTATTAGTTATTCTAAACGAAATTGTATGGGATGATTGGAGTAGCCATATGATTGTTTTGCATGAAAGTTAGAAGAGAGATATAAGACAGAGATAAGGAATTATATATATTTAGCATTTTTTTCAAAAGGGAAGAACTGTCAACTCTCAATATCCTTACTTTCCTTGGAAAGTCCTTGGTTCATGTTTTTTCTCAATTCCTTTTCTCCTCTTTTCAGCTTGGTTATCACCCATTTTAAGACCTATTTTTTTTCCCTCTCCTATGCTGAATTTCAAATTTTAGGAGTTCATAAGCCTTAAACTTCTCTACACTTTGATGATTGATGGCTGTATAATCTGATCTTTTTCACCACTATTTGAAACCCACATCCAACACCTGGACCACTAATCCGCCTCCTTTAACTACCACCTACATTGCCAACTCCCTTTGCTTGCCTCAAAAGCTGGCATCACCATCTAGTTCCTTTGACTCCTTTGCTCCAACACTAGTTCTTCAATGAGATGCCCATCAATAAATTGTATTGTGTATGAAGGCCTCCTTTGTTTTTCTCTATGGTGAAACCACCATAAACCTTATGGCTTTTGCCTTAAACCTCCATATCAACTCTTGTTATAAGAAAAAAGTTTGTTAACCATCACAATCTTTATTCCTATAATGAAATATGGACAAGCTCAACACCAATTGTTCAAGTTTTGAACTTGAGGTTTGAGAATAGAACCTCCAGCCTATTTGACCACCAATGATTTTAATTAACCTTACCATTGGAAATTATGGTGAATGATTGTAAGTAATCGTTAGAAAAAATATGAAGCAAATGGGTTTACCAGAGATCATAGGGGGTCGAGGAGGAAAATCTTTGTGGACGATTACCCGGAATAATAACTTTGGTTCATGTAACCGACCCCACGTATGGCAGTAAGACTTTGATTGATTGATTGTTTGAAAGTAATAATTGAGGCTCTCAATCGTAGGGGGTGGAGGAAGAAAATCTTTGTGGACGATTACCCAGAATAATCACTTTGGTTTATGTAACTGACTCCACTTATGATCGTTTGAAGTAATAATTAGGGAATGTTTTGAAATAAGGTACATCGTGGATTGTGGGAGAAGAAGTTTATGACGGGTTATGATAGAGAGGAAGCTACAAGGGTTGATGGTTATGGTGCTTGATATATTTTGGTTGAATTTTCTTTTGTCTGGTTTCATAAACCATGCACTAATGGCCCGTTTGGTAGCCGGTCATAAATGGTGGCATTGGGGCAATGGGAATGAATTTATAACTAAATTTGGAAGGGAAATCAAAATTCATTCCCATTGTGGATTTGTGGTGCTCGTTTAACTCCAATTTATCTAATTTTCTTCACATGTATCCATTCCTATCCAATATCACCGTCCCTAATGCTAATGGATCTTAATAGAAAATAAGAAGAAAATTTAAGCTTGGGAATGAAAATATGTTTTCCATGTAAATTATAGGGTTCTTAACAAAATTACACTTGAAATTCATTACCATTTCCACAATTTATTACCAAAAAACAAACGGTCCGTAAGGATTTAGGTTTATACACACACATACATATGCCTATTTTCAATTCCTTTCTCCGTGTTTACTTTTCCTTTTTTATGACCTTAAGGGAATGAAAGCAGTTTGAGTCGACTAGTTTTGATATACAGAACTTGTTATGCAATAAAATGCTCTTATTATATTTCAATTTGAAGGTGGCTTTGTGTTAGTTAGGCGTCGGTTTTATTTTACCGGGCAAAGGTAGCTTTCTACATGTATTCGAGTACGACATCCTTTTTTTAGTGATTAATTGATGCTTTGTGTTGATGTTTATCTTGGCTCTTCTCATCCTCTTTTGTCCATGATTATTGAAGGGTGTGGTTGTTAAGTCTGGATGTTCGTAATACTGTTTTGAGCAGTGAACAAGTAGCAATGTTTTCTATGTTACTCGGACTCGAGCACCCATGTCCAACATGGGTAGGGTATGTGTCCAAGTGTCTAACTCGGCAATGTTGTGAACAATTTTCATAATTGTAGCCCAAAATAAAGTGTTCAAGTATCGTACCCATTTACCCATGTCCAAGTCTTGAGGATCCGATACGGGTACTTGTGGTGAAATGAAGAGTCCGAGTAATGTAGCTCTTGATGGAAGAGATGCTTTCTTGGTTTTTAATGTTAAAGAAAGATATATGTATCCCATATTAGAGTGAAACAATGGGGTGTTTTAACGAAATTAGTCTAAAACATTGGGTACTTTAATGAAATTCGCTTTTCTAGTCGGGGTGTTGAGGACTTGGGTCTTCTTTTCAATTTTTATAGTTCCTTGCCTATGTCTAACTGCAATTACTGTTGATATCCAGGTATGCCCTGTTTGTGCGATGAGGATTGGGGTTGATATGGTTGCACACATCACATTGCAGCACGGCAACATTTTTAAGATATCCTTTTTATATTCATTATACAATTTATTGCTTTGTTGACTGAGTTTCTTGTTTGATATCCATTTTCTCGGTGTGTTTTATTACCTCAAGGATAACCCTGTATAATTTCACTCGGGGTAGGGTTTGGGGAGGTCTTAGCTACTTTAATTATTGAAAAAGCAGCCCTTACCTTCACTCGATTCTTTTGTAAATGTGGGTCCTCCAGATAGCTCAAAATGTATCCGGTGAGGGCGGATTTCATGTAAATAGAAATGTAATGTTATTGTTGGGACTTTGGATAGAATGAAATGGAGAGAAGAGAACGGAAGTGGAAGATGATCTCTTATTTGAAAAAGGAGTTAGGGTAAAGAAGGGAGGGGGAAATTCATCTTCCCTCCCTCTTTAACTCCATTCCTTTAAATTTGCAAAGCTTTGGAGGGAAAATGAAACTCTTCTGTCCCCCTTTTACCCTCCCCTTCATTTCCCTTCTATATTACAAAGTACTAAATAAACAAAATGTAAGTTGTATTGAGGAGTAAACTTAAAGGACTCATTTAGAATGTTAAATGCTCTTTGGTCTTGCTTTCATAACTGCATATATAAGATCTTTTATGCATAAAATGTTGTACCCCTTGTACAGTTGCTTGCTCCTGGAAAGTATGCTTTCATTTCAACATCACTCACCCTGGCATAAGCTTTTGATCCCCCCTCCCCTCTCCCCTCCAACGTAAATGTTTCATAACCATATTTAAATCTTCAAATATAAATGTATGATATGGTTGCATCATCATTGGTATTTTATATAGTATCAACGTCGTTGATGTAAGTAGTATGAAATTTGGGGTCCTTGACTGTATATTACGTGCAACGCAAGAGGAAGTCACGTAAAAATGGATCACATTCTACGCTTTCATTGTTGAGAAAAGAACTACAGGAAGGAAACATACAAGCAATACTTGGCGGCTCTTCATGTGTAGTGTCGTCATCCAATGCTGCACCTGATCCTTTGTTGTCATCTTTTATTTTGCCTATGGCTGACGAAATTGCGGTTCCCCAGTCTCAATCATCAGCTGATACAAGCTCGGCAAACAAAAGCAAACAAGAGATTGTTCAAGAAAGGTTGGTATATTATTTTGCCTTTGTCTCTTTTGGTCTATATTCAAAATGTTATGCCTGCTTACTTTCATAAGGACTGTTAATTGCTAGTGATGCAATGAGGTAGATTCATAGCTTATAGTTGATCATTTGCCTCTAGTTAACAAATTTGTTCAACAAACATGCAATTATGGAACCATAAATGAAAAATTGAGCAGAAATAAGTTTTGGAGTTAGGCTATGTTTGCTTCAACGATTCTTTGCTGATTTGAAATTACATTTTCAGATTTGAACTAATGTTTCTTGATATGAACTTATTGCCGGATTTGACTAAATTTTGACCTTGTATATACTCTGATTCATAAGAAAAAAGATCTTATTATAATTGTATTAATGAGTACAAATATGTAACTTACTAATTTTATAATATTTGTTTTTTTTAATGGAATTAAAAGATATTTGAAGTTGGAAAAACTCAAATAAAACTAATAAGTCCATTCTGAACTTTTTTTTTTTCCTAATTTGATCTGAAATAGTAACTAATAAGTACCTGATATAGGTGAACTAAACTTTGCGAGTTAATAATATTTTTTATGAGAGTTGTGAACTTGTGATGTTGCATTAGAAGAAACACCTTTTATCCTTGGGCCAGCAAAAAAAATCTTGTATATTCAAATGCGAAGCAGTTTGTTACTATGTGCCGTTGTAATGAATCGACACAGCTGACCAGATGTCTATATGACAAAAATTGAGAATAAGAGTAAGAGACGAAAATGCTAATGAATGGAAGATAAAGTGATGAATCTGATTGTTTAGGAAAAGTAAACACTAAGTAAGATAGCTATCAAGCATTTAAGAGGCTTGATTCTCTCCCCATACAAGCATTCAAGTGGCTTGTTTACTCCTAAAGTGATTACTCTCAGAATAAAATCAACATTCAGGATGTTTTTCCCTCTCTAACTTGCTCTTATATATAGAAAATATCCTTAACTAAATCTTTAGATCTTTCTCCAAGTTACTAATACTACAATGTCTAAATTGCCCTTCCCTAAACACCACTTCTTAGCAGCGGTAAATGATGCAAGGGGTTGTAGATTATTGCTTTTCTGGTCCTTGATCAATTTTCATGAAGAATATGGAAAGCCTTTGATGCTTTTTTATCATTGAGAAACAAATTTTAGTAGCTAAGAGGTTGAGCTTAAACTTATGGGGCATTGTTGCTTGTCAATACTTAGTAGTAAGTAGTTGTTGATCTCCAAGATTTTGGAGTTGGGAATTTGGGATTGGATCATTGGAGGATGATGGAATTTATTTAGGCGAACTTTGAAGAAAACCTCCATAGATTGAATTTAGGGACTAGGGGATAGAAGGTGCAGGTGAAAAATTGAAAAGTGTTCCTAAAAATTAATGAACTGTTCCTCTATTTTTGATATTTCAGATAATAAATTTTTTTTATCAGGTTTCCCTTGATTTATTTTCATTTTTGCTCATTTATCACTTTTGATTGGATCATCATTATCTGATGATACAAAAGAAAAGGACAATTCTCAGAATAAGTACTCTCTCCGTAACATATTAAATTATTAATGGCAATGATTTGACATAAAGTAGAGAGAAAAAATGTCAAATCGTTGCCATTAATATGTTATAGAGGGAGTATATATTTTTTTTTTCACTCAGAAATTCTAGTTTCCACTGCAAACAATATCAAAACCTTATTCCCAAATAATTTGGGGTTGGCTAGAAATGAATTAAATATATGTATCACACAATTCATCCACATAGATCTTCCTTTTCCAATCTTGCCTATCTGCCGCTAAATTTTCATCGAGTCCCAACAACCTTATGTCATTCTCAGCCACCCTTCTCCATGTTTGCTTTGCTCTTCCTCTACCCTTTACCTTGCCTTCTCTTTTCCATTTTTCAAGCCTCCTTATCGGTGCATTATACTCTATCCGTTTTGCATTGCCAAACCATCTTAGTTGATTCTCTCTCATTTTTTCCTCTATGGAAGCAACCCCTAAATTTTTCCTAATAACTTCATTACTTATTCTATCATTTCTTGTACACAGTGTCGGTTCTTTGGGTGTGCGAGTGCAATGAACAAAATGATTGAAAGTTAATTTAAAATTAATTTCTGAATTTTTATTATTTTCAGAATTTAATTATGTTTATTTTGTTTTAATAGTTGTCCACGGCGCGCAACGCGCGCCGTGTCCAACACTATATTATCGAACGTTTAAAAGTATCACTTTGATGTATCGGTAACTGTTTGACTATTATTTATGCAAGTTGTAGTATAAAGTAAATATTTAGCAAAGTTATGTATGCTCTGAATGTGAGTAATAGATGCTAAGTTGTAGCCGAACAATATAAATATATGGCTATTGGAATGTTAGTTTAAGTGGATTTTTGGCTATTTGGGTGTATTTGAATCATTTTTTTCGTAAATATTTTTTTATTTTTTACAGCGGATAGTAGTGCCCTGATATTAGGGGTTTTCATAAATAGTTAAACGAACCGTTAAGGCTTAAAGGTCGGTTAATCGTTAAAACAATAACTAACTTTTTGTAACCTTAACTGAACCGTTAACAAACGGTTAATCTTAACCGGTAACAAACGGTTCACCATTACGGATAACCGGAAAATCATTAAGAATTTTTTGACAGCACTTGCAGGATCATTTGCCATTGATGTTTCAAAAGCCAAATAGACCACATAATTGAATCGCCTAAACCAAATTAAAAACAAAAGGCAGGAAAAACAAACAAACAAAAAAAATCATAATTCTGATTGTTTTGAATGTTTTATAGCTTGAGGAAACACATGCTGCGTTGAAATGATCTGAAGGCCGCCATGGTATTTTGTAGGTTATGATGCTCAAGTTCATATAGGCTAAGTCAGTAAGTGTAAGCCTAAGAATGATATGTATACATATATAAGTTTCTGCAGATAAACAACCAGAGTAAGGAGCTGATTCATGTAGCAACAATTCTGGTCAAGATTGCACAAAGTTATAACTACACAGACACTTGTTTAGCAAGTAGCAAAAGCAACAATTATGGCCAACATTGCACAATGCTATAATTACACACACTTGTTCATCAAGTGGCAAACCTGATCTTAATACACGCATATAGATCTTACAAAGCTATAAATATGCAAAGCTCATGAAGTTAGATGTTGTCCAATACAATTTTGCAAAAGGTTTTCCATCATATTCCTCCTTATAACATTTTTTGCTTGACGTCTAATCATCAAACACCATATTGGAGGTAAGAACCCTGAGGAAAGAAGTTATATTAATAAGATAGGGTAGTCTATAGAATAAGCTAAATAAAATGGATCACAAAAATCTCAAATTATAAATACCTACAACCTTTTTTCAATATTGTCACTCTTAATAAATGTGGGGATGAAAATTGCGTTAAACTTTGTTTAGGAAAGGAACTTACTTGGTTGTATATATCCAAGCTGAAATTATGTTGAATGAGATGAAAAATGAGTTAAATTAGCAATGCAAAAAAATATAAATGAACTGAAAAGTATGAGAGCTGAGGTAACTTGGGAGGAGTTGTTGGTGATGTTGTAAATGGTGAAGGAGGAGCTTTATTGAGGGGAAGATATAAAGTAGAGAAGTTGAAACAATAGTATATGATGGCTTCTGTTCTACTTTATCCTCATTTTATCTCCTTATTAGCCATCCCTCTTCAAATTTTATTAAAAAATAAAACCTAAGAAAAATGAATTTTAATAATCCACCTTTTGGCGGTCTTCTCATAATAGGAAGGTAGTTCAGTTTGGATTTGACCCTAGTCCGATTTGATACACAAGGGAAAATTGATTTCGAACCCGAAAATAAAAATTTAAATCCGATTCCGATTCCTCCTTATAAAATCCGACGCATTCTTAGGAGCAATAGTTGTATCTTTTACGTTTAAACTGAAGGTGTGTTAAGTGAAGTTTGGATGGGCTGAGGCATCAATTAAAACAAATTAATGATTGTACATGCATATTTTTTTTATCAGAACATAAGAGCAAGCATTAATATATACTCTAAAATAAAGGCAAATGATTTGTTGACTATGTTTATCGTTTAATCACCTATTCTGTTGATCAAATGTATAAGAATTTTATTGTCTAATATGAATTAACACATAATCCATGATCACATTGAAGCAGAATGAAATTTGATGCTAATTGGCCAATACTAAATTTTAACTCAGCCAAATTTTAATCTCTTAATTCTTAAATCTTCCAATGCATATATCAATTACCTCCAAAACTGAACCTAAAAAAATTGACATATTACCATTTTTCCACTTTAAAATGTTTACACTATGTCCAACTTAGCAACTTTGTAAATTCGCAATCTGATGTTCTAATGCACTACAAAGTTGCAACTTTTGACAAAAAGTCAACAAAATTTAGCGGAAATGAGAGAATGGTTAATTACCTGCGAAATCGGAAAAAGGAGCACTGCAAAATACAAATCAGAAAAGTTTGACAAAAAAATATATTTAGGAAACAAACCAGACCTAAAATCTGCTCAAAATCAGACCCAAAATCTGCTCAAGGATAAGACCAAAATCAGCATAAAAAAATCAGACCAACATAAAAAACAAAAGCAGACTAAAATGACATCAATATTAGACCAAAAATAAGCTCAAATCTCATCTCAAAATCAGTCTAAATTTTGACTTAAAAAAACAGCTGAAATGCAACTCAAACATTTGACAAAAACAACTATTGAGCTGATATTTTAAGCAAATGTTACTTGTCCGGAGTTTCATCCATTAAAAAAGGATTTAATGCTGCGAGATGCTTGTTAGAACCACTTGCCAAGTTGAAAGTTAAAACAAAACCATCTTAACCATCCAATCTAATGAATCAACTGTTATCCAAAGATGTTTTAATTATGAAAGATTTAATCTGAGACATTCATCTGATTGCATCCAACAACAATAATTGATTAATATTTACCCTAGTCATTCTCCCTTTTCAAAAAGGGCATACCTAGCGGCCTAGACAAGGCCTTAAGACTAATAATCCAACAACATTATGCTAGAACTGAGCATCAAAGTCGTTAAATCGACCAAACCTAGATATTTCTAATGAACATATATGATTGTTTTTCTGCATTGCTGGAAGAAGTTGCTTCATTAGAAGCACCAGATTAATACTATCTTCAATCCAAAATTCGGAAGAGAAGAAAATAGACCGAAGTTAGAAGCACCAGTACATATATTATCGATAAATGTACAAAACAACTTTAAATTTGCCAAGGGACTACAATACTGCCGTAAAAGATAATGCAAGAAAAATATCCTATCCGTTAAATATTACAAGCCATCAATTATATATTAATGCAACTACAACATAAGTTCTAAATGATTCAAATTATATGTACAAAAAAATTAGAAACAAAAGACAATGACCCATCAAAAGAAATAAATTATTGACATGCCCAAACAAAAAATCAATAATTAACATACAACAAAAAGATAAAAAGAATTAAACTCACCCTAGAGTAGGCTCCCCTGAAATCAAATTCGATACATTGTTCCCCTGAAATCAAATAGAATAAGATGAATTAAGCAATCAACTTGCTTACATTTTTCCGGCTTACACAGATCAAAAGACAGTAGAAATATTGTGAAGCCACAAAACTCCTGTAAAATAAAATGCAAAAAAAACACTAAATTTTAATATGAAAATAAAATCGTAGCATATAAACATACAAATCTAAACTAAATCCCACCCAAAAACAATTAATATGTGAAAATCCCACCCAAAAACAATTAATAGTTATAGATTATAGATAGATAGAAGTGCAGTAGTAGGCATTAGCATAGCTTAATAACAATGGGAGCATCAGATGATACCCATGGTAAATACCAAATACATTGGTTATAACCAAAAGTCTCAACGCTCCCTATTAAAAGTCTTCTTTTGAGGATCGTTTTGTTATTGAGAAATCATAAGCTGAGAAGGACGGATCTTCTACACAGGGAGAGCGGAAAACGACCCTCAGAAACTCCCATAGCCTCTCCATGTAACATTCAACAAAACCGTTTTAATTATATATCTTCCTCCCACTTCCTGCAACATAACCACCAAAAAAAGGTCAAAATTAAAGGGTTCAGGTCCACATCAATGGAACCCATTGTAAAAATATGTTGAGCCATTTTCTCATCGTTTTCCGCCTAAAAACATAAAATGAAACTGTTAAAATCACACTTAAAATAAGGTAAGGGAATTTTAGATTTTTTAAAAAAAGAGCAAGAAAATAAAACATACCGAGTACTTCATTTCTTACCCAAAAGGAATATACATAATCATTACGCAAAAGGAATATAAAATGTATACACAAGCACACTAAAATGGGAAGCAATGAACATGAAAAAAAGATATGAAACAAAACTATACCAAAAAAATCTTGAAAAAAATCAGCTTATTACATATAGATGCAAACACAACTGAACACAAATGCAAAAGATCAAGTCACAAACATGGAAGCCTAGATGAATGAGAATTGTGAAAGCTCAATAATTAAGAAATAAAATCAAAAGAACAAAGAGAATAAGAGAGAACTTACCCCCACGAGAAAAAAATAGAAATCTGAAAAAAAAGAGAATAAGAAGCAATAGAGATTAAATTAAACCCAGAAGAAAAATTGAACAAAAATCTCATGATTGTTCTTTGTCCTTTTCTCTTTATTTTTCTTCAATGGGATATTGTTTGATTTGTGGATTTATGTCATATTTTCATTATAGATGAAGCAGATTGGTTACGCACAGATTTTATAAAGCTTCCTGACAATAATTTTCCAAGGGTTGACATGCCCTTGAATATTAGTCCCCCATGGAAACATATTACATTGCAAAATTAGCGGATTATTACACAAAAAGGGCAAAATCATCATGAAATTGAAAGCAAAATGTGAAAGACCTAAAATTCTACACATATAAGAGAATCAGAAGATGAAAAATAAGCTTGCAATACCTATCTTTAAATGAAGAATCGAACAACATATCAGACCCAGGCCAACAACAAAAACTCCCAAATTGAGCACAAAAAAAAATCCCAAAAAGATCGAGAAAAATCGAAACATTAAACCCTAAACAATGGTTAAAAAAAACCCTAAAAATTGGAGAAAATTCAAAACCTCATAATCCACAGCTCTGTGACTTATATGGGAAAATCGAAAAAGCAAAACCGTAATTGTGAAAAGGGGAAAAAATCTCAAACCCTAAAATCATCACAAATTTCATACAATCTCAAACCCTAAAACCATCACAAATTTCGCACTAAAAACCCCAAAGAAATCGAGAAAATTCAAAACCCTAAACCTTAAACAATGGCAAAAAAACCCCTAAAAATTCGAGAAACTTTAAAATAGTAAAAGCTTACCTCAAAATCCACAGATTTGCGTGAACCCTTAAAATGGAGCTGCTTCAAGTGAGAACTTTGTGTGAGGTGGAGGAAGGAGAGTAGCAGCAAGGAGATGGAGCACTAAAGGATCGTAGCAGCAGGGAAATGGAGCTCTAAAGGATCGTAGTAGGGGGAGGAAGAATGGAGTGAGAGAGTGTGAGGTTGGGAGTGAAACTGACTTTGTCAAAGGGAAGTAGAGGGGGGTAAGGGGGATGCAGCGTTTGATTATAAAGCGCAGCGTTTTTTTTTCCCCATGTGAAGCACTGTTCATGTGAACAGTAACGTTATAGCGGCTTTTTAATAGTTATAGATTTACCTTAATATTTGTCCTTATTATGTTTGGTTCAAAGCCCAAATTCTATACCATAAAGCAATGCCAACCTAATAGTTGTCCCATAAAAATTTAAGTAAAATTTTACTTCAAAGCCCCACATTCTCTATACCATAAAGCAATGCCAAATAGCCAACCTAATAGTCAATCTCCGGCCACTCGGTGTCAGCCCTCCTCCTGTCCCATTTCTTCATTTGATAGTCGATATGGTGAATTGAGGTAGACAGTAGCGGATCCAGGAATAATATTTGGTGGGGCAAAATGCGTTTTATATATTTTATTGTGGTCAAGTGAACAAATTTTAAGAATTTTTTTTAAAAAAAAATTCCTAAATTTATAGGTGAAAATTTTCTTTCTCCAGATCCAAATGGGGTCAAGGGACCCCACTTAAATGGTCTAAATCAGCTACAGGAGGTAGACTGATGATCCCTGAGACGCTGCTTGTGACTGAGCATGGGATAAGAGGGCGGAACCACGAACATGCTGAATATGATTTGGTTTGATCCTGACTGTCAGATGTGCGCTATGTCTTTATCCTATCTCAGCAAGTCAAACTGCCTAACATTCCTTCCAGGTCGGTAGCTAGTAATAGTGCCCATTACCTTACTTCCTTACTTGACCAAGGGCAGGATCATCGGTCTACTCTACCTCAATTCACCGTAAAATTTTCATTTAGCCTATGTGCCATACCACGGTCGCATAGAAACCCAGCAGCTCCCTTCCACTTCATCCAACCTGATTTCATCATATGGGCAACCAACATTTGTACCCAATTCACCATCCTTTTGGAGAATACCTATATATCGGACAAATTCAGACCCTAATACTTCTCCCATCCAAAGTGATCGCACTTATCACATCTCCTCTCGTCTCGCCAAATTTGCACTCTAAATACTCTGTTTTGCTCCTGCTAATTTTAAAACCTTGAGATTCCAAGGTTTGTTGCTGTAATTCCAACTTTTTTCCATGCCTTTTTTTTTTTGTATAATCCATCAACTCAATATCGTCTGCAAACATCATGCACCACGGTATGTCACTCTGATTTGTCCTGTCAATTCATCCATAACAATTGCAACTGAGTGTAGAACCTTGATGTATTCCGATTATGATAGGAAATTCTTTTGTTTTCCCCACATTCGTCTAGCATCCTTATATATTTTGTTAATGATGTTAATGTATTTCTTTGACATACCTTTCCTTGTTAAAGCCCACCAATGTATTTTTCTTAATACCTTGTCATAGGCCTTTTTCCAGATCAATGAAGATAACATGTAAATCACTTTTCTTGTCCTTGTAAATTTCCATGAGTTGCCTTATGAGGTAGATTGCCTCTTTTTGACCTCTTTGACATAAAGCAAAATTGATTCTTTGAAATCTTTACCCGCTTTCTTAACCTTGATTCAATCACGTGTTCCCAAAGCTTTATAGCAAGACTCAGTTAGTTTAATCTGTGGAGGCGTGGATATTTGGTGCAATCTTGGACATCACCTTATTTTTATACACCAGAATTTGGGTACTTTTCTTCCACCTAAAAGTCATTGTATTTCTTCTCCAATTCTTGTTGAGCAAAATTGACAGCCACTCAATTCCCTTTCACCCAAGCATCTCCAAACCTCAATAGTAACTTCATCTAATCCGATCGCTTTCTTCGATCCGATGATCCCATGCTTTTAAATGCCCTTTCGACTTACTCCCTTCTGAATCCTCCGCATAAAACCCGATTGACCATTTCGTGATTAATATTCACATCTCCAATATTGTTTTCCCTTGGTCTTCATTGCATAAGTTATCAAAATATAATTTCCATCTTTCCTTTATCTCCTTATCTTCAACCAAAACCCTTTGATTAACATCCTTCGCACACTTGAGAGTCCCATATCCCGAGTTCTACTGTCCCCATAGAAGTAATTCTATTAACTTCCTTTCCCCCTTCTTTTGACGCCAATCTTGCATAAAATTCTTGATTTACCTTTGCTCTTGCATCTCATATGAGCTTTTTTTTCTTTTCTCCGAGCCTCTTTACATTTCTCGTAGTTCTCATCATTACAACATTTTCCTAACCTTTGGTAGCACTTTCGTTTTCTCTTTATTGCTTGTTTCACTTCCTTGTTCCACCAAGATATATCCTTACTTGGGGGCATGCTTATTCCTTTTGAGTTGACTCTCCAAGGACCTCCTTCACCACCTCCTTTATGTTATGCTTCATTTTTGTCCAAGTTTAGTCTAAAACTCTAAATGCACATTCATGTCCATATTACTTAATTTATCCACAAATTCTTGTTTTCTCTCCTTGAAGCTTCCACCACTTAATTCGAGGCTCCAATTGTGGTCTATGTTCCCTTAAGTATTTCTTGCGTCGATAATCAAGCACCATCAATCTATGTTGCGTTGATGTACTCTCACCAAGTACAACATAACTCATTTTCCAAGGCTTCCTTAATCCTTACTAGGAAGAAATCTTTCTAACTTGCTTGATCCCTACTCCTATATGTCACTAGGTGAGAGACTGTTCTCAAACCAAATGTTTATTATACGCAGACCATATGCAAGCGCAAAGTCCAAGATAGCCTTTCTTGGTTTATTTATGTCCCCAACACCAAACCTCTATGCACACTTTCAAAGCCATCCCTTTTAGAGCCCACATGTCCATTTAAATTGCCACCAATTATCAACTTCTCCCCTCTAGGGGTGTGCTGCATCACTTCCTCTAAATCCTCCCATAACTCTTCCTTGATGGATTCATAGTTTCATACAAAGTAACTCTTGGTGCATAAGCGCTGATATAGTCAAGGCCTCATCCGCTATAATAAGCTTAATGTGCAAAATCCTGTCACTCTTTCTACGCACGCCGACTACATCTTTGCTAATTTCTCAATCCATGAGAATAACTACTCCATATCTTTGTGAATCGTTTCCAGAATACCAAAGCTTAAAAACCACAGCTATTTTCCTTGCTTTTTTGTATAACCCATCAGGTCTCTTAAAGATACATTATGTTGATTTTTCTCCTTTTCATAATATTTGCTAATTTCATTGACCTTCCGTATAAAGAGTTGATGTTCCGTGTCCCAAAATGTATGCTCCTACCCTTACTATTACTATGAACTGACTTCTTTACCACATCCGCTTTTGATGCGGGAACCCTTGCATAATTGACACCATCCCTGGGCACCGGGATGGGGTGTCGATTCGGGGCGACAATCTAGCAGCAGGGGTGGATTTTGTAGAGGGTCGAGACGGGGCTTGGCCCTGCTAGCGTGACCTTCAAGTTTAAACGGCCATAACTTTTTTATTTCAAGTCGGAATTAGGCGTCTGACCTACCATTGGAAAGCTCTTTGAATCTAGTTACCAATGCCAATGAAATTGCATCAATCCGATGTGTGTAGCTCATGGTATGCCCAAAATAGTGAGAGGTGGTCAAAATCTTTCGAACCATTTCGATCAATTTTAAGTCAATTCTTCACCAATTGTCACCAAAACCACTCTAACTCATCTTTAAGTAACTTCCTCGATCTTTTATGAAGTTTAACTCATCCCATTTCTCTATTTAATTCCTTTTTTATAGCCTTAAATCGTTGTTTCTTACGAAAACTCTTACTTTTAAAGTATTATCATTGCATAATATTATTTATTATTAGTCTAGGTGCACACTCATATGCCATGTCCGTTTGTAAGTATAATATCATTCGGCCCCTGAAGGAATTTTACTCAAAATCCGCCATTGCCTAGTAGCCATTGCATACTTTTGATTAGGGGACACCCTCACGATATTCATATTTTGATTCATATCCATGATATGTGGCCATGTTTTACAAGCCTGCAACAAGCCTACTGCCAACCTTCCTCCTTTGTCCAGGCTTCGAACCGGCTATGAGTGCCACACTAGTGACCCTCACAGGCCATGTTAAATTCTAGTTTCTACTAATCAATGAAAATGACTAATGTTTTAACGAACCTATTAGACAACAAACAAACCTATAAACTATTTTCTCAATTTTTTAATTTAATGAAAATTGAAAAGTACTTATTTCCTCCACCTCATAATTGTCACATAATTGCTGTTGGTGGCAGCAGTGTCATCGTTTGTTGTTTTTGACATCTTCATCTAAATTTTCGATCTCAATGCGAAGAAAATGGAATAATCCGACAACGAAAGATTCTTAGGATTGAGAGGTCTAGTTGGTGGCGTGTAATCATCATGTAAAATCCGAGCAAGGAGTTGAAATGTTGAATAACCTGCAAGAATTGGTTCTTGAGAGTGGGCACATAGTGATAGATTGTAGTTTAATATTTGGGAAAGGGTTGCATGGCTAAGATTAAATTTGAGGTTAAATGTAGGGTTTAGATTAAAGTTCTCAAGATCCTTAAGGTTGGTTCCCATATGAACCCAAAAGTATATATACGCACATACCCGCACTATATACCGTTTACTAAAATTGTTTGCTGATTAATCAAAGAAAATTGACCAAAGTGCTTTTTGGATTATGACATATTAGTCCCTACTAACTACTATTGCTATTAAATTTACTACCTCCGTATCACAATACTCGCAACCTTTACCATTTTAGGTTGTAAAACAATACTTGCAACAAATATTTTTTTTTACTATATTTAGTATAAAAATTACCCATGTGTTGCTTTTTTATTATTTTTTTAACTTTAGTTTTGTTGTGGGCCTAATTAATTATTCATTTTTCACTCTATCTTTCTCCTTAAATCCATTTTTTGCCTAGGAGTCCGTGACATCTACTTATATAGCAAGTATTGCGATACGGAGGTAGTGCTAATAATAGTTTACTATTTTTGTTTTCATTGATGAAGCCATTATGGAAATATTGGATGTTACATTCTTGTAGATGAACTATTATTCATTATTGATATTGAGATTCAATTGTGTTTGATGAAATTTGCTTTCCACTTGTCTCAGCTGTGCTCGCTGTCTTATGTGCTATATGAGTTTGATAATATGTTTCTATTTAAACTTGCAGTGGTGACAGGTATGTGAAATCATCGCCCTTGTCGATCAAAGATCAAGAGGAGAGGGCAAGGAGATCTGAATTTGCCCATGGGTTGCTTTGGTCCACTATTTTCGAGGACAATTTATGATGTTGTTGCGAGTCGTGTATTTGAGAAGACGGTCATTGGGGAACCTGTTTGTAGTGAATATGCAAATATATCCACGAGTGGAATAATTTGTAGGAATAAATGTAATTTATGATGGGTGTGAAATCTAGCTCTAGGCTCAAACCAGATGTAATCTTTGTTAAATTCTCACAATCTTTATTAAATCGAGCATGGGAAATATAAATATAAAGTATTTGCCAAAAAAAGATTATAACTCTAAACTTGTTTTTACTCCCCTACCTTCTTCTCATCCCCATCCCCATCCCGGAATTCTTCAAAACATATTTGGAGGAACCATTGTATATTTATCGTCCTAACTTGACTAATAGGTCTATTTAATAGACGATCATAAATCTTAACTTTGATTAACAGTCCATTTGATAGACAGTCATAAATAAATTATTTATGATTGTAAATTGTAATGGTGTTGAAATTAAAAGTATGTAATTTGCAAGAGAAGTTCCAATTGAATTTTGTAGCTTTTTTGTTTTGGTTTCTTTCTTCTTAAAAGAATTGGGACAACAAGAGGTGGAGCTCTGTCAGTCCACCATAGCCATAGAAATCGTCGGTCATAAAAGAGTGAAGGTCTTAGCCATAGTTCTTTGTCTCTTCTATCTTGTTTATACTTTATTATTTTTTCTTTGTTTTGACTACTTTTTACGTATTACTAACAATCACGACTAACATATGTTTATTCTTTTTTTATTGTCATTAATTACTGTTATCTCTGTTTTGTAGCTGAGATTTGGGTTGTTGCATCATCAATGTGGAGTCTTTTGTTTATTCTTGGTAGTAGTTTTTTTTTTTTTTTTTTTTTGCACCATGTACATGAGGAATGAGGATATACAATATGAGAAAAAAAAAATTTAAAAATGAAAATGGAACAAATATTTAGAGACAGAAATATAAGGAAAATAGTCCAAAGAATTGGGGACGAAAGGAATAATAGTATCCCTATCATCGTCTTGTCCTTTCTGCATCTCCTACTACTTTGTTGAAATTGTTGATATAAAATTTTGTATCTTCAATTATTTTAATATTTTATCTTTGTTTTTACCTCACTCTATGATTTAACATTAATTTTTATGATTTTTAGCCTCATGGATGATCTATTATTCTCCACCCTCATATTCTTTTCTTCCGCTTTACTCATGTGGGCTTTGCTTTTCTCCATTGTGGGCTCCACAATTTCCTTCTCTACCTCCACGCCTCGGCACCTGCCATGTGTCCAATTTGAATCATAGCAATTGCTCTAATTTCACACAAAAAAATAAAAAATTAATGTTTCCTAATTGTTTTAACATTTCATTTTCTTATCTCTTCTTGAATTATGAATTAGATCAACGAAGGGAAAAAATGTTTTCAATAGATATAAAACAAGTTTTCTAACTAAAAATTCCATTTAACATGGCACAAAATAAAAATGTAGGGTTGGTAGGGTGAATTTCTAGTGAATATATTTTTCACCTTAATAAACCGAACCTAAAATAAATTTTGAAAATGTTTCTTTTATCTTCGCTAAAATAGGATTTTCTAGAAATAGGATCCAAATGGTATGTCATTCAATACATACTTCCTTGTGGCATTGCAACACTCCTAAATGGTCAGATGGGGAGTATCTTGGTGTACCGGTGTTTATCCCTTAGTCCCTAAAAATTGTCCCATTTCATTTTAAAGTGAGCTCCATTTTTAATCTTATAGTGAATAAATGTAAAATATGAAAAAATTTAGTGGTAATTGATGGTATGCAAAGGTATACATGTAAAATAGAAGGTGAACCATATTGCTAAAAAGCTAAGAGATCGAATAAACAAATTGAAACAGATGAAAAAGAAAAGTGGAGCAATTATTTTAGAACAGAGGGAGAAATTTTTTACCTAACCCTCTAATAGAACTTATTAAAAATACCACTAACGGAACGAGAAAGATTTCCGCATCACTCAAAGTGATATCCACAATCTAATATTTTACTATTCGGCTCCATTTGTTTTGATGGAAAACATTTTCCCGAAAAATGATTTTCCTCCCTCTTTCCATTTTCCTTCGTTTGTTTTGGAAAGGGGTTTCCTTGAAATGAAAATGTCACTTTGGAAAAGGAAAACCATTTTCCTTTTGTGGGGGAAGGAATGCCACATTTTCCTTCCTAGTCTTTACTTCTCCCTTATTCACTCTTCCCATCTTTCCTTCATTTCTATTTCATTTTCTTTCCTTCACAAGTTTTCCTCTAATCAAACAAACAAAGGAAAACTTTATTTACATCGATGTTTTCCATTGAAAATTGTTTTCCTTAGAAAATGATTTTCCATGAAAATTGTTTTCCTTAGAAAATGATTTTCCATGAAAATTATTTTCCTCCAAAACAAACGGAGCCTTCATCTCTCACAACAAAAAGTGTTGATATCAATTTGTGGAGGGCAGAAATCACTCCCTAACATAACTTACGAGTTTGACCAACATTTCACAAGCTCACTACTTTTGAGACTCAAAAAAAATGGATTGAACTATGATTACAATATAGGACAAGACTGCCTGGCAATCATCTGCCTTGAGTGAAATTTTCATTCTTGTAACAACTGAAGATAGGCAGACCATATTTCACCAAATATTGAAACAATAATGTTTATTAAATATATATATATATATATATATATTAAAAAAAAAAAAAAAAAAAAAAACAGACTGAAGATATTGTTGTTCAAGTTAGTAAATAATAGTTAAGAGAGAACAAGGATACACTTCTTGACCCAATTCCCAACTGACAGAAAAAAAAAGGAAAAAATCTTGGTGTAATTAGTCACAACTGTTCCTAACTTCCTACAAACATAAATTAACAAGAAAAATGAGCATCCTAATCTAAGAAAAGAAAAAGGGAGAAAAAAAAAAAAAGAGGGACAATGGCAAGATGAAGAAAATGTTCTTCAAAAAATGTCCCTTGAGTATCCAAGTATTAATGTCCAAAACGAAACCAATGCGGTTGCACTATTATGTCCATGATCCTCTTCACAACATCCTTCACAAAAGCCTCAAAACAAGCAAAGCAACAACCATTCATAGGACTGGTCTCTACATAGCCCGACCTACGGTCAAAATGCAGACAAATTGGAGGTTGTGCCTCGTATGTGTCATGCCTTCGAGGCTCCAGCCCGTATGCTGCCATAACGGTGTGTGCCGATCTCTTTGAAATATCTACATAGTCATTATGTCCTGCAGGCAAAGATGTATACCAAAGTTCATAGTAATAAGCAATAATATCACGATCATGGGACGGGAAATGCATCCATAACATAATATGATTATGATGTGCTTAGCCAAAAGCAAGTGAATGCTTTGTTCAAGAGCTAACCAAATATGCAATTCATATGCTAAAGACATGGTGTGGTTGTGAAGAAACATAAATTGAACTTACCTAAGTCCAAGTCTCGGGATAAGCTTTTAAGTTGGCTCCTCACCATCGAATGTACTTGTTGATTCACAAAATTAACATGTTCCCCATACCCGGTTTGTGAAGGAGGCATGCCAATTTCAGGCTCCGTGCTTGATCTACCGGTGCACGGGATAAGTTGTTCACCAGCTATTATTTGACTTTGATCATCACCCAAATTCAACCAATCTAGCCCACTCCATTGTATTTGGCCATTAACTGAGCTATTTGCAGAGGTTGAGGGCTGACCCATCTGTCTCACCATGTGGCCCATCCTTCCGGGGAAAGAATTCCTATTTTGTACACTAATAGAAGGAATTTCCTGCAGTCTATCTACATATTGGGCATGATAAGACGGCCCTACGTCTGTTGTTCTATTATTCTGTCGCTGTGTTGAACTAACCCCACGACCAGTAAGATTTCCCAATGCACTTATATCAGTCTCAGGGGATATTTGACTCAACCTATTAGAAAGAATATGATGGATTTGACGGTGGATCAACCGTCTTCCTGATACAGTTGATGCTCCTGTCCCAGAAGCAGGAGAAGGGGCCTGAAAGCTTCCACCCGAGAATCTCGGAGAAGAAAGAAATCCAATTCCTTGACTTACTGGTGTTTCTGGGATTGTCACATTAAGGTCTATCTCTGCCATGTTTTCATATGTAGATGTTCCGAAAGGGACACGGACACCAGTACTTGACGCCCGATCAGGAGTAAGAACCTGAATTTGAGAATTTGAGGACCCGTGAGCAGCAGGTCTGCAACCCTCACAATACCAATTACCAACAGGCACTTCTCGTCCAAGACCAACACAGTATGTGTGGGCTGGCGAATCACAGAGGTCACAAAGTAAAATGAGTGCATCATCCCCACCATGATGGCACTCTGTACAAATGACATTTTCGTAAGGATTTAAAAAGTCCCGAAGTTCCTCTTCGGAAGGTTGATAAACCTGCATGCAACAAGAAATGCCTGATCCAAATCAATAGAATCGAGAATCAAAACATGGCATACAGCAAATAGGTAGATACAGATACGTGCAAGTAGAAAGGCAGAAAAAAATAATGTTAAAGAGCTTCAAAGACAGTGAATGTATTAAAACAGTACCTGATCACGTTCAGGAACTGGTATTACTGTATCCCTTAGATCAAACCCTTTACCAAATCTCGCAGGTTTACTGATTGAGACAAACCTCTGTTTGCACAATGGGCAACGAGTTTCCACTTTTGACCACTCAAAAATGCAAGCAAAACAAAAATAATGGCTACAACAGTTTAACGTCCCACGGACAGCATTCTTTCCTTCTTCTGTTAAACAAATACCACAAACAGGTTTGCCCGCCACCTCTTTCTTTTTCCCCTCTTCCTTGGCTTTGCCCTTCCTTGCAGGAGCCTTTTTGGGCTCATAAAAAGTATCATCTTCTTGGGTTCTTCTTGAACTCCTCAAATTAGGACCCACACTTCCACAAATCATGTTAGCTTCTCTGATTTGTTCCCGTTCTTCTTCAGATATAGTGAACTCGTAATCAGAAGAGTCGGAACAAAAATCAGATCCTGACCCAGCTTTCACCTGTTTCTTTCTACGTGCAGGATTCTTCCTGCTCCTGCCTCTCAAAGTTGGACCCTTCCCAATGAAGTCCTCATCGCCATCGGACTTTGTCCTCCTCCTCAAGCTGCTAGGTTTTCGATGTTTCTTCGGACGAGGTTTCCTCGCAATCTTCACCCTTCTTTTCCCTCGGCTTTTCATAGAAGTATTCTTCACTGTGGTCCGCCCTCTTTTCCTGGTGTTTGTCTCCAACAAACAATATTCCTCCTCCTCCTCCTCTTCTTCTTCCTCCTCCTCCTCCTCCTCCTCCTCCTCCTCCTCAAAATATTCCTCCTCTGGTGTAAATTCCTCATCATCATCATCAGAGTCCTCTTCATCGTCAGATCTAACTCTCCTTATCCTGTTACACCGTTTTATACCATTTTTCCTACGTGTTTTAGGTTCCTTCTCAGGCCTAGTCTTAACCACACTTCTCCACCCTCCCTCATCCTCCTTTCCCTTCCTAGCCCTAGTCTTAACCACTCTTTTCCATCCTCCCTCGTCCTCCTCCTCTTCTTCCTCTTCTGCTTCAAAGCAACTTTCTTCTTCTGAAGCATCTCCAACCAAGGAGACCACTTCATCAGATTGATCATCTATTTCTTCTGCTTCAGCCACATAATCCTCATCTGAACCCTCAGACTCTACAGTTTTCATACGGATTTGCCGGTCACCCGTACCACCGCATTTAGAACCAATCGAGCCTCCCGTCCTCATTCTTTTTATTGTAGGATGTCAAGAATTACACCCAATTTTGAAGGAAGCAAACAGGATACAAAGATATCAAAAGTCTGAATAACCCTAATGTCTCTCTGGCTGGGTAAAATCATAGTTCTGAAGAATCACATGAAAATTCCTACAATAAAAAGACCAGTACAGGTAATATTTCAGTAATAATAGAAGATATACCAGATATGAAATGATATGGCTTTATAGCCAAATTAATTAATTAGGCATTGATGGTTTAATATTTTAACCATTAAGTTAACCTAATAAAGAAAATGAATCAAAACATTACTAACATTTCCAAACCAGTACAGATCTATTACCAACTGTTACACAACTCAATTATTATAATGTTGAAATCAAAACCCTTAATTGCTTCCCAATAAGCTAATTTTGAAAGAGGCCCAAATAGCTCTAAACTTCAAAGTTTGATCTGTACCCTATGTATAAAAATTTGCTTTAGGTGAAAAATAAAAAGTTAATAAAAAAAACCTAGATCACATAATCATTTGCTTCTTTCTTTAGGTGATTCCATTGCAATTCAATTCCAAATAAAATTCAACAAACAAATCCCCTGGCTACAGCATCTTCATCAATCCAAATTAAACTCAAAGAATTTAATCTGAATCAGTGAATCATATCAATTCAATTAATCCAATTGATCCAATTGATCCGCAAAACTAGCATAAAAAATTATTAAAGGAATAAACAAATCTGCTTCCATCCTAAGCTTAATCACCATATCAAACTCAAAAATGAAAAACAACCCATCATCAATTCTTTTCAATTCGACTTGTCCAGAATTAAAAAATTCAACCCAATTCCCAGAAAAGATTAGCAGTTATTTAAGAACCAATTTTAATTTTACCCATTACCATCAAATTGAGATACTAAGAACCAAAAATGGCACAAAAAGGCCCAAAAAAAAACATTTCCCAGATTTAAATTTCTTTTAAAACACATAAAAGCAAAAAATTAATCAAATCAAAACATAAAAAACACAACTTTTAGAATTGAGAAGAGAGAGAAAGAAATTTGGTACCTGAAAGGAGATAGAAAGCAACGAACCAAAAGCAAGGAGAGACCCCCAAATGAAAATTTTCATTTTTTGCATTAAATAAATAATAATGTATTTTTCCTTTTCTTTTTTTTTAGGGTTCAGTTGGTAAAATTAAATCATATTGCATGCAACTGTGCAAGTAGCATTAAAATGGAAATTAATTTTTTTAACAAAAAAAAAATAAGGATTTTATGATTCTGTTTTTTTTTTTTTTTTTTTTGCACAAATTACCGTGTTTTTTTGTGTGACGTTATTGTAGACGTCGTCATTCTGTGCCTTGGTGAAAAGACAGAAAAGCCCATAAGAAAGAGTAGAAAATTACATAGAATACCCTTTTACTGTTTTGTGTTGCAAGTAGCAGCTCAACTGTAAATTTGACTTTTGTTGAATGAAGAAATTGAATAATCATACCTGCTTTGCTAGGCCTCACTTAAACATGTTACAGACCTTAATTGATTAGTAATTGAAAAAATTTATATGAATAATCCGATTTTTGTCTTTTTAAAAAAAAAATGTTCCAACTTTTACAATAACTCAATATAATTCTATTTTTGGGGTGTGTCTTTTTTATATTGGTCCCATTTATTTTTAATCTATATAGTAGGTGACAACAAATTAATTTTTAATACTCTGTATGACTGTATATCAAATATTTAATGCTTTAAGGTCCATTAACTTGGTTTCATTGCTTGGTTGTTATGTATATGTTCTAACATGTATTCTTTATAAAATCTTGATTAAATAAAAATTTGTAATGTGGCTCAAATTTGTGTTCGTTTTGCTCGTTGTCAGTTCGGTTACAAGTTACGGAGGTTTTTGGCCCTCACCCGACCAGTCGGGTTAGCTGACCCGATCGGGTCATGTGGTCGGGTGGAGCCACCCGATCTGGTCCGCGAGAAGAAGGCAATAATTTGGGTCTGGGTTGCTGACCCAATCGGGTCAGCCAATCTGTTCAGATTTTTTTCTTTTTTTTTCTCGTGACTTTTGGCTTTCTGTATTCAATTAAGTGTTTGTTTTTGCTTTGATGGGTATTCAAACCCCTTTATGGCCATGACTCTTGGGATCACTTTATCCCTATAAATATGGTCTCAAATCTTTAGCAATATCATCACACATTACATCAGTTATTCTTGTTTAGAGAGATTAAGTATTTTGTGAGTAGTTTTTTGAGTCTTTTTGTGTGAGTGGGAGTACTATAATTTATCCCTTTGAGTTGTCCACCTCATTTGTTTTAATAGTGAATTATTCTTTTCCTTGCCATTTTTGTTGTTTGTTTTTCTTTTCACAAATTTCTATAATCCTCAATATTTTAGTTCAAAGTACTTAACATTGCAATTGACAAAAACTATTATTTCGCGTTTATTAATTTTTCCTAACAAAATTTGATAAATATTTCTCAATTATATCATAATTTTTAATAATTTATTATTTTTAAATTGTACAATGAGTGATAAAATGAATGGGTAGTAAACCTTCTTATGTCTTCACCTTATTGTTGCTCAACAATATCACAGGTTGGACATATAACAATTAACAAATAAGTCATTCTCCATGTTTATGAGTTATGACTGAATCTATCTTAATAAGTCATTAACAAAAGCGGCACAATCGCACCTAGAAAGATTAGTGTTTTATTTTTACTCACATACCTGTAATAGGTATGAGTACGATATCCATATTTCATGCCCCTTATGTGTATACTCAATACTTTGCTATTTTGTATTTCCAATTGTGTTTAAACAAAAAATAAATAAATAGTTTGTATTAATCATTTTTTTAGTTTATATTTTATTGAATGCACAATTTTCATATAATATTTTATTCAATTTACCGCACTCGTACTTTATACTCAAGACTTCAAACCTGAAGTTCACAAGACTTAATTTTTTTTGGTGTTTAAAGAGCCACAAGGGTACAGATGAAAATTGATCCCAAAATATATTGGAACCGGGTTAGAAGTTCTTACCACCTAATTAAACTATCTCTTCCTCTCAGTTTGTAAGACTTAAATATTATACTAAACTCACAGTCTCACACCTCAGGAGTCAGGACGATAGTTTCTCAACTTGTATTTTTAGCTGTTAGAGGTTAGCTGATTGAATTAGCTGCTTTGACTATCTGTTTGTGATAGCTGATTTGACTAAGTGATTATATTAACTGTTTATGTAAAAATGTTTGGTAAATAGCGGTCATCTGTTAGATGTTTCAGGGTAAAAAGAACCAAAAAGCTATAAACTTTTTTTTTTTTTTAAAAAGGGGGTGTTTGGCTAAGAGAGTTTTTGGAAGAAAATAGAGTTTTGTAGAGAGTTTAGAGTTTTGACCAGTGAAAACTCTAATTTAAGTGTTTGGTAAGATAGAATTTTAAATAGATTTTTGTACCAAAAACACTCATCAAAACTCTTTTTAGAAAAAAGCTGGGTAAAACAACTTTTTCTTTAGAGTTTTGGAGAGAGAATTAATAATTGACTGATTTGTCTACATATTTAAACCTAGAAATTATTTTCAAATGTCCATAAATGTTATTTTACATAACAAACCTCTAAACAACCAGTTGTGTTACCAAAAACATTTTCACAACTAACTATTTAAATCAGCAGTCAAATCATCTGAATAAAAAGTAATCCTCTAACAGCAACCTCTAAACTCTAAACTCTGTTTGCCAAACAAGGCCTGTCTTTTCACCCCGAAACTCTATTCCAAACTTCTAACTACAAAACACCAAAAAATGGTTTTTTAAGTTGGCCAAAACTCTCTTTCTTCTCAAACTTCTCTTTTTCCATCAAGCCTCTAACTCACAAACATTTCAATTGCATATTCCTTTCGTACTTGCACTTGTCTTCGTACCCGTTTCCATGCAACATAGACGACGGAATGGGATATTATGAACCAAGTTGTGATTGACAAACACGTGTCAACAAGTTGTGGCCCTTATATGATTTGGTGCATTCGTGGATCATCTTGTGTACCACATAAACATGAGCAACCCGATGGACGTTATCTGATTCTCAATTTCTTATTCTGATAATCTCTGTAACCCCTTTCAATCTTTCATTTAACTCGACAAAATTGATTGATTTCCAATTAAGTAGTAATTTATAAACATTGAATTCTTGTTTACTTTGCTAAAATTCGCTTCTTCACTGTATTATTCGTCTTCTTCGTTGTATGGGTTAGCATTTCCCCTGCTCTTTCATTGGGAAAGAGAGAAAAAAAAGTGTGTATTTGTTGAGTTTTCTTCAAACCCCACTAATTAATCTCTCTGATTTTTCCCCCCTTCTTCTACAATGGACCTTACCGCCAAACTTCATCGCATTGAACTTCGTTCAGCTTTCATTACTGGTTCTTCTTCAACCCTCTTAGAAGCTCGCAAATCCTCTCGTTTACCTCCTCCTTCTTCGTTTTCCACCATTAGAGCTTCAACCTTCAGCAACAATTCTCTCAGTTCATCGATACACACTTCACAATTTAACCCTAGGCTTAAGCTTTCTCAAGTTTCTTCAAAAGTATCTGCTGTAGCCGTTGAAACATCTGACACAAATACCCAGAATAGGGATGATATCGAAGCCCTTTTTACTAAAGATTCTGCTGATGATTTTGGGAGGAAAAGGGGCAATAAACAGTCCAATACTGGGGCTTCCAGTGTTTCATCTGGGGTTAGGTTAGAGAACATCAGCAAGAGTTATAAGGGAGCTACTGTGTTGAAGAATGTTAGCTGGGAAGTAAAGAAGGGAGATAAAGTGGGTTTAGTTGGGGTAAATGGTGCAGGAAAAACTACCCAATTGAGGATAATTTCTGGTTCAGAGGAACCTGATTCTGGGAATGTAATTAAGGCTAAAAACAATATGAAAATATCGTTTTTGAGCCAAGAATTTGAGGTGTCATTGAGTAAAACAGTGAAGGAGGAGTTTATGAGTGCGTTTCAGGATGAAATGGAGGTTGCAGAGAAGATAGAGAAGGTGCAGAAGGCTATTGAGGGATCAGTTGATGATTTAGACTTGATGGGAAGGTTGTTGGATGAGTTGGATTCTTTGCAGAAAAAGGCACAAGCTGTAGACTTGGATTTGGTGGAATCTAAGATCAATAGGTTGATGCCTGACCTGGGTTTCTCTCCTGAGGATTCTGATAGATTAGTGGCATCTTTTAGTGGTGGATGGCAGATGAGAATGTCGCTTGGGAAGATTTTACTTCAGGTTTGTTGTTGCTGAATTTAAGATGTGAATTCAAATGGTGTTTTTAATTGTGTTGAGTGTTTGAGTTTTCCTCTTACTAATACTATCTATGCATAATACTTTCTATGCACAAGTGTTTAATCATTGCTTTAGAATTGATTCATTGTTGCTGATAAGTTGATGAAATGGCATGAGAAAGAAGTTTAGTTGTTTTTTGTTTGTTATTTGGTTGGAGAACTGATATCTGTTTAGGAAATTATAAATGTTGAATCTCATATGGTGCACTAATGAGTGTCCCGCATCGGAAGATGAGAAAAGACTAAACTAACTTATAAGTCTAGGAGTTACTCCTCCTATTATCAATTGGTTTTAGGATTAAACCTCCTCTGACTTGTAAGTATCTAACTCTCCTCTTCTATATTGGGTTGCCCAGGCGGTTTCTAATATTCAATCAAATTTAACAATAAACATTGTCTCAAATGATATTTCTCTCATCTTTAAAGCTCATAGTTGGAGGAATTGTGTTTTTGTACTGTATCATACTGTGCTAGCAGTTGGTAATCACCTTGATGCAGGAATACACAACAGCAAAAATCAATCAATCAATCAAAGCCTTATTCCCATAAGTGGGGTTAATTACATGAACCAAAGAAGAAAATAAATGAATAAAAGAAGAAAAAATTCCTGTTATGTATATGTGATCTTCATAGTTCATGCTTCCTTTGGCTTAGTTTATGGTGTCGTGGTTTGTAGTGATTGGTGTGTTAAGATAGCTGTATGATTGTATCATTGCAGGATCCAGATTTGTTGCTTTTGGATGAGCCTACTAATCACCTTGATCTTGACACCATTGAGTGGTTTGAGAAATACCTTAACATGCTGGAAGTGCCAATGGTGATCATATCTCATGATAGAGCTTTCCTTGACCAGCTTTGTACCAAAATTGTAGAAACAGAAATGGGTGTGTCCAGGACATTTGTTGGAAATTATTCTGACTATGTTATATCAAAAGCTGCTTGGATTGAAGCTCAGTTTGTTGCATGGGAGAAGCAACAGAAGGAAATTGGACAAACAAAGGACATAATCAACCGAGTTGGTACTGGCGTAAGTGCTGGCCGAGGATCTACTGCAGAGAAGGTACGGTGATATGTGTGTAGATTTTTATAAATTTCTGTTTGTTTAAAAACTTGATGTTTAATTGATTCTAAATGGAAAGTAGAGCGCTGAATTTGACCTTTATTTATGTGTTTCTATGGCTGGCAAATGATTCATGCTTTAGCTAGTTGCATACTTAGGAATTTAAAAGAGGGTAGCACTAAGGCCGTGTTCTTTTGATTTCAGAAATTAAGTCCAAAAGAACGCGGCCCAAATACACTTTTTCTAAAGTCCCGAAATATGAAGAAAGAACTAGTTTAGCATCCACCTCCAAAAAAACCACTTGTTTGGTTGTTTTATGAGATCCTAAATCGTGCAAAAACTACGAATATAAAAGAGGCATTTTTGATGGCACCTGTGTACAAACTAGTCCGGTAAACTAACAATTTAACGCAAACATCTCAAATTTTACAAAGCATTCAATCATCAAAGTTAAAAGACATAGATGGTTCCAAAAAAACTAAACAAATCATACATAATTATATAATGCATTCCACATGTCAAATATTAATCAAAATTTACAAAATTAAAGTTGCTATTTGCAACATAGAGAACTTAAAAGGGGATTGCAATTTAATAATTATCCAATGCCCTTAATCATTATTGAACGAAGTATCAAACTACAGAATTAAATGCCACTGAGACGAGCGAATCCAATCAAAAAAATTATTGTTAATTTAAGATCACTAACAAAGCTAGGAACAAAAATTATCAAAACATCGCAAATTGATGATCTAAAATGAGCTGTAAAACTTTAAATGAAACATCATAGATAAAAAATGATAGAGTTTGAGATTAACAATAGAATTACCAAATCAATCATAGATTAAAGGCGAATAACGTTGTATTTGCTAACATATAGCTCAAACAGAATAGTCAATGAAACTTGGCTCTCAATGATCAAAACAATTACTGATCAAGTATTTGCTACGAGTATTACCAAATATTAACATTTTTGGTTAAATTAAAATTTCTGTATGAAAATTGGTCAATAATGCAAAAATGTTCTCCTAAAATATTGATTAAAGTCAATTTTCATAGATAAATTCTATTTTTAGAAAAAATGTCAATATTGGTGATATTTATAGCAAATACCTTAGTAGAGGTTATTTTGTGCATACTAGTAATAATTTGGATTATTGAGAGCCAATTTACCAAAATATTATTAACTAGATTAATCCCAGAGCAAATGCTCAAAATTGAAAATTATAATTTATTATGTTTTAAAAAAATATGGAGTTAAAAAAAGGTACTTGCACAATATGATTAAAAAATGCATCAATAAATTATCAATTTTTTTTCTTTTAAGAAAGGAATTATAACATTTTATAATATCTAGGGAATTGGTAATGAAATAGATGTAATGTGGAAAAAGAACCCTTTTAAATAAATAAGTTTGGGAGGGAAAATAAAAGGTATTGGGAGGGAAATTTTTATTTTTGTAGTTATTGCTTTAGTGGTCAAATAAGGAAGTGCAAGAGTTTTGATGTTAATAGTGGTTTAGAGCGTACCAAACCATCTAGGTGATGTTACGTTTGCAGCTTTGACTTGATCCCTACTTAGAGAACAGGTTTGTAACAATATTTTCTTCATCTCACCAGACTTTGATATTTACAAGTGTTTGTTCAATTTTGATTTAAAGCCACTTCCCACTTGGTGAGAAATTTGGTCATTGTTCGACTGCATCTTCTAGTGCTTTTGGACAGTTTACGTGTTTTACATTCTTACTATCTACGTGTCTTAATTTCTCATCTGATTCTGAAAGTGACAAGTATATACTTCACTTATTCATATCCTGAAGTGCAGATGGATCTCTTAATCTTTTTATAATATTACTACTAGAATTCTCGAAAGGCATGTCAAAGCTTTCTTAAGCACGTGCAGTATTTGCTTCTGAGTTACTACAGCCATTTTTCTATGGCTTACCTCTCAATGCATATTCTTCATGTAGTTGCATGTATAGATGCCATGATATCAACCTTTTTGGTACAGGTTTATGTTGCAACTTGCAGCTTCAGTTTTCTAACATGGTTCAATTTGTGATATAACTGTATTTATCACTTGTGGCAGAAATTAGAAAAGCTTCAAGACGAGGAGCAAGTTGAGAAGCCTTTCATAAGGAAGCAAATGAAGATCAGATTCCCTGAACCAGAGCGCAATAGCGGGATGATAGTCTCTACAATTAACAACCTGCAATTTAGCTATGGCGATAATGTGAGAAAACTTTCCTGCTCAGTCCCCCCCACAAACCCCCCAAACCCCACCACCATTATCTAACATCATTATCTTATGCATGTGTACGCCAGGTACTATTTCACAATGCAAATCTTACAATTCAGCGAGGGGAGAAAATTGCTATAATTGGTCCAAATGGGTGTGGGAAAAGCACTTTGTTAAAACTAATTATGGGTTTGCAGAAACCTACTTCTGGTGAAATTGTGCTTGGGGAGCACAATGTCATCCCAAATTATTTTGAACAGAATCAGGTATTTTAATGTTGCCTATGGTTTTATGTTAAGAATTTCTCTCTTGTCCTTTTACATCTTGCTCCTTCACCACCTCTAGGACTTTAATATCATGAAAGCTTGATTTTATGACATGTAAATCATGCTGAGAATGGCCTAAATTTGTTTCCAGGCTGAAGCACTCGATTTGGACAAAACAGTGCTCCAGACAGTGGAAGAAGTTGCAGAAGATAAGAAACTTGATGACATAAAAGGTCTTTTAGGACGTTGCAATTTTAAATCTGATATGCTTGATAGGAAAGTCTCTCTTTTAAGCGGTGGAGAGAAGGTAAATTGGTCAAAACAATTGAAGAGTATTCGTATTTATTTGTTTAGAGCTCTTCCTTGGTCTTTGAATACCATTTCTGCTGCCTCTACTGAAAGGCTTACCCATCATTTTCTGCTTATTCAGGCGCGTTTGGCGTTTTGTAAGTTCATGGTGAAAAAGTCAACTTTACTGGTTCTTGATGAACCTACCAATCATTTAGATATACCTACAAAGGAAATGCTTGAGGTTGGTGAACCCTTTTATGCTGAAAACTGCTGTACTAGTCATTGTATAAACAATATTTATGTTTAAGTTTTGTTGTTTACCAGGAAGCTATACAAGAATATCGGGGTACTGTTATTACAGTGTCCCATGATCGATATTTTATCCGTCAAATAGTTAACAGAGTGATTGAGGTCAAGGATGGCCATATACAAGACTATGTTGGTGACTACAATGTAAGTCTTCACCTTCTAAGGCCTTGTTATTTCATCGTGATCATTTGCTCTGTTCGTTTTGCTTTTTGTGTCATTCAGTTTTTTTGTTTCTGTAAATATTATTTGGCTCATTCTTGTCTCGTCAGTAATCTCCGCCATTTGTGTTTTTTTGTTTCTTCTTCATTTCTATCAAGTATTGCTTACATACGGGTTAGTGTATTGTAGTTTAGTTCGATCATATACAAGACTATGTTGGGGACTACAATCTAACTTGATTCACGCGTATCTTTTAGAACAAACTAAGAAACTCATGAAGGTTTCTAAGAATATATATCTGATGGCATGTGCAGTATTATTTAGAGAAGAATCTTGATGCAAGGCAGAGGGAAGTGGACCGTGAGGCAGAAATCGAAGAGAAGAATTCCAAAGCAAAAGCAAAATCAAAGATGACCAAGGTAGTTTCATACCGGTGATTATTCAAGGATGTCTTGAATTAGACACCCTTATTTTCCCGAGACTGACAGTATTGTATTAACAGGCGGAAAAGGAGGCTAGGAAGAAGCAGAAAATGATAGCTTTTCAGCAAGCAAAAGCAAAATCAAAGGGATCGAAGAACTCGAAGAGGTGGAAGTGAGAGACTTGGAGGGTATCTTCTTGTATTTTTGTTGAAGTTCCTCTCATCCTAATCAACCTAATCTCTCTTTGCCAAGGAAAACCCTCAGAAAATGGCGTCCATGGAACGCTTTATTGAAGTTTCGATCCTGTAAATAGTGCTTCAAAGTTAATGGTACATAGAGCCCTAAAGGTATTCCATTTGTGGTATGAAAGGGAAGAACTTGTGATGCTGTCATTTGAGCTTGTATACTGAATCCATATATCAATTTTCTGCATACAAACAATTTATAGATTTTGTAAATAACCAATATACTTGTGTCAATATTACCTTTTGGGTCTTCTTTCCTCTTTCAAGTTTAGAACGGGTAGTGATGTCAACGAGCCGAGCTGAGTAGTAACATGTTCAAGCTAGGCTTGATTAATATTAATTGAGCTCGAGCCGAGCTCAAGTATAGTCAAGCTTTCAAAAACCTTGTTTGAGCTTAGCTTGTTTGATTTTATCATGTTCGAGCTTTTTTCATGTTCGAGCTTGCTCGTTTAAGTATTCGAGCTCGAGCTGAATTATAAACGGACATATGTTTAAATGAGTTTTGTATTTATTGTTTAACCTTTAGGGCTTGTTTATTTCAGCTTAAATTCAGCTCAGTTCAGCTCTCAATTTCCTTCTCTTATAAAATATAACATTCAGTTGTATTCAATTTAACTCAGTTCAGTTCAGTTCATTCTGTTCAGCTAGAGTAAACAAGCCCTTAGTCAAGCAAGTAATATGAAAATTTGAAATTAGGATACAAATTATGATATTATTCCAAATTTATAACTTACACAAAGTATGTATCTAAATAATATGTAATATAAATAAATGTATTTTAAAATTCGGAGTGTTTTAATTAAAAAAATAAATTTGAAGTATTAAAGATTATGAACAAGCTTATTAACCAACTTGAACGAGCTGTCTGTGAGCCTTAACGGGTCGATACTATCTTGTTCAAGTAAAGCTTATTATTAATCGAACTTGAAAATTTTGCTCGAACTCGTTTATTTATATATGAACGAGTTTTAACCGAGTTCGTTCGCGAGTTGTTCACGAGTGTATCGGCTCATTGACTTCCTCAAAGAGTGCTTTCTTGTTATTTGCTATTACGGTTGTTTTTGTTGTTGAATTTGCGTTGAGTTCAAAGCTTATATTTTCTCTATTTAAGAAATTTAGGATAAATAGATCCTACTAAAAACATTTCTTAACGGTAGGGGATCAGGGGTAGAATTAGGAATTGCAACTATATGTTATAGTTGGAACTATTAAGGTATAATTGAAATTTTGTACCTTTATAATTGGGCCACCCATAGTTCATATATTTAAAAATATTTTTCCATTTTTGCATTGTTTTTATATTAGCTTTTTTTTGAAAGAATTGTTTTTTTTTATATTAGCTTAGTCAATTGAAATATTGAATTATGTGTTTTTAATTTTATTGGGTAGATATTGATTTTGTTTATTTTTAGTGTTAGAATGTGCATAGTAGTTGTTACCGTAATTGAATATTGAGTACTCCATCCGTAGCGAATTAATTTCACCATTTGCTTTTTCACGCATTTTGAACGAAGGAATTAATCAAAATGGTTTTAGGACAAGCAAGAATGTTATTATAAGTTACTAATATCAAAATTATTTAAATAAATTTGATCGTTTACACTCTTAAATCGCTTCCTCAAAATGCGTGAAAAAACAAATGGTGAAATTAATTCGTTACGGAGGGAGTACTTTGAATATTATCAAATCTTGTGACTCTCTTGTATTACCTCTTTTATTTTTCCCTTTACCGAATGAATTGTGATTGAAGCAACTATTTTACAAGTTTCAATTACAATCTATCTCAATTTGTGCTTTCATCTATTGATATTCTAATGTAATTCTTAATTACTCGAGTCAATTTTTATAATGCTTAAAATGAAGCTAATTAGTTGTTGACTTGCAATTACACAAAATTAGCAAACAAATTGATGATGCTACAAAAAAGCCGAGAAGTAATATTTCATCCGCCCCATATTAATTGCAATAGTTTAACAAAAAAACTCTCACATATTTGACTAATACTATTATTTACAAAAAAACAGAAAGAAAGAAAGAAAGAGTTGTTCTATTAAGAATACCAAATTAACAAGTTATGCATCTTTTAACTAAGTTCTCATACTTTTTTAGACTAAATATTGCTTATTGTATTTTGGCAACGGGTTGTTCTCTTTTAGAAGTTTATGATGTTTTTCAGATGATTTTTTAATGACAATTTTCATACTCTATACATTAGAAAATTTCATTGTCATTAATGATGTTTCCCCCTCTAATGAGATTTAGAGGCTAACGTTGTTACAAATTTGAGTTAGCTGAATTATGAGACCGAAAATGTCAATATTGATAAATAAAAAGGAATACTATATACACAATCTGTGCATAGAACGGGTTAAAAAACTAGTTTATAGATGATTATAGATGAGTGATTTCAAAGGCCAAACTTTTGGCAAATTCTTATTCCTAACAAATTAGGGCTCGTTTACATTAGCTGAATAGAGATGAATTAAACTGAACTTAATAGAGATGAACTGAACTGAACTGAATAGAAGTATATTAATTGAACTTAATAGAGATGAACTGAACTGAACTGAGATGAACTAAACTGAACTAAATATAATATGAAGTAAACATGTCCTTAGGCATCTAAAAGTATATCAAATGACATATTTGTTATTGTTAAAAAAATATTTTATAATACCTCTAAATTACGTGAACGGACATATACATCATTAATTTTCATACTAATTAATTTGTAACAAATTCTCTATTTTTTTTGTTTGTTGAGATGTAATATAAGGTGCCTTTTGGTTGTCGTAGGGAATAATTTACCACATAAATTTTCAAAATTCATGGGAATTCATTTCCCTTGTAAATTAAATTTACCAAGGGGATCATGGTGAGTGGGTTCCTACATGTTGGAGAAAATAAATTCCTGTGAGAATTTTTTTTTGAAGAATTCCTGTGAGAATTTTAAATTCCTATAAAAGTGTAGGCCAACCACAACCTCTTACATGTATTTCATAGGAAATTAAATTTCTCATAGAAATCTCTTCTAACCAAACAACGTCTAATTATGTGAGGAAACTGACATAGCTACCAAACTTTCCTTTTATTTCAAAGGCCAAACTTTCCTTTTAGGAAGGTATGTCTAATACATCTCGGGCCAAATACATCTTCCGACTCACCACATTATTGTTAGGATTATTCCCATGTGTGGTATATTTAGAAATTTGTCGTATTTTCAATGGTATACTTAAATTTTAAACAATTCCAATGGTATACATATATTACTAACGGAATTCAATAACCACCTTTAAAGGTTGTTTTAGGACATTAACAACCACTAATTTGGCTTTTTCTTTTTATTTAGTCAATTGTGGTTACCCAAAAAAATAACTATAGTTAACTTAAGTATGCTTATGGTCGAATTAGTGGTATTTACTATTTAATGGTCTAAAATAACTTTTAAAAGTGGTTATTAAATTCCATTATTTATTTAAGTATAACACTAACAATTTTTTAAAAATAAAGTATACGGCTAAGACTAGCACTGTCAATTTAGGTCAACAGTTCAGTTTTGATTTTAACCAATCAGTTTGGGTCGTTTCAGTTCAGTTAATTTCAGATAACTTTTTTTCCAGTTTAGTTAATTTTAATTTCAGTTCAGTTTTTGCACAAACATATTTCAGTTCAGTTTTTGTACAGACATATTTCAGTTCAGTTCAGTTAATTGTTCATTTTAACCAATCAGTTAAAAATTCAAACGGGTGCAATTCAGTTCAGTTCAAAATATCGACAGTTCAGTTCAGTTTTGATTACATCTTTTTTGGTTCGGTTAGCTTTAGTTCAGGTCATTTAAGATTATAATTTTGTAACTCTAAACCAGCCTTAAGATAAACAATCAGTAGGAAAATTCCTACCGCTAGTCGGTCGCATGCAAATGTGTAAAATCGTTCGCAAATCACCTACCCATATTTCCAGTAAGAAATTACCTACCGCATTTTTATTTCCAGTAATATATGAGAATTGCGGTAGCAAATCACCTACCAATATTTTTTATTTTTTGGTAGGAAATTACTTACCACTAAAAGTCGGTAGGAAATGTTGTAAAATGCGGTAGGTAATTTTTCCGACCGAAAATCGGCCGGAAATGTACAATTAGAGACCAACGTATTTCCTATCGCTCAATACCGACCGATTTTTCTACATTTCCTACCACCATAATCTAGCATATTCTTGTAGTGTTCAAAACAGTTTGGATAATATTGTATCATTTTTTATTTAGTTTAGTAATATTCAAATTAAATTAGTTTCAAGTCATTTTTAGTTTCAGTTAGATCCAGTTATCATCTTTTCAGTTCAGTTTCAGTTAGCTTCAGTTATCTTCTTTTTAGTTCAGTTTCAGTTCAATTCAGTTATTTTAAGATACCCAATTTTCAGTTCAATTATTTTCAGATATTTAACAGTTAACTTCAGTTTCAGTTGGTTTCAGATTCAGTTCAGTTCAGTTTATTTTGATATAGTTTAGTTGACTTTCAGTTATGAGTTTATTCAATTCAGTTCTGAAACAATCTGACAGCACTAACTAATGCTAAAAAAAAGAGGTTTTGCTATTCATAGCCCTAAGGGCTATGCATAAGAATTAACAAATGCATTAATGTGAAAAACACATTGAAACTTGTTTTACACAATGATTATATGAAAATTTTCCATTGAAATGTGAAATTCTTTTCATATATTAAATACATACTTCCTCCGTTTCAAAAAAAGCGCAACAATTTCTATTTTTGGATGTTTCAAAATAAATACAACAAATTTTTATTTTCCTTATATAGTAAACCATTGCTACTTAAAAGACATAAATACCTTACTAATTCTTTATTTGTCACCACCTTTTCTCTCTCCGATTCTTTAATTGTCTCCACCTTTTCTTACAACTCATTTAATTGTCCCCACTTTTCTCTCCATTTATTTTAATCAACTACCTCTCACGTTTTCTAATTACCCACAACAAAAAAATGACTAGGAGTCCGTGCCATGACAATTGTTGTGTTTTTTTGGAACGGAGGTAGTATTTCAATTTTCTATATAATATTTTCATATAATAAATAAATAAAATATATTTATTTCACTTTTCAATGAATTTTTTCTAACTTTTAATGCATTTGCTAATTCTTATATAGCCAAACCCAAAAAAAAATGTCACTGAGTCACTATGCAATGAGAATAATCCTTAATATTACAAATTTACAGTTGAACACAACACTGAAGTCTCACCCAATTTCTCCAAAAAAAAAAGTCTCACCCACTCACGGTGGCTACTGGCCACACTCAGGGCGGCTACTGGCCACACTCACGGCGGCTACTGGCCATACTCACGGAGTCACGGTGGCTACTGGCCATTGTATGATTCTCCACATTCAGTTTCTGTAGGATGATTACGACCACTAAAGCTGCTGCTGCTGCTCTTCTTCCTCTGTTTTCGAAAACTGCTACTTTTCCTTTATTTCCAGGTATTCATCCTCCTTTTCCCTTTTCCTTTGCATTTCATTTTCGCCCTCTCCCTGGATTTTACTCCCATTTTGATGTTGATCATGATTACCCTCCTCGCTTAACCCTCAAATCTCTGCGGCAACAATGTAAATTAGGGTTTTTTAAAGTTGAACACGCCCTTTCTGTGTTTCATCAGCTGAACTCCCTGCGCCCTATTCCTTGTATTATTGATTTCAATCAATTTTTTACTGCCATGCTCAGGATTAAACCCTTCCCCCCTTTTCCTACTGTAATCTCCCTCTCCAACCACCTTCATCTGTCAGGTCTCCGTCCAAATCTTTATTCCCTTAATATTCTAGTCAACTGCTACTCCCGTTTAGGCTTTGTTGATTTGGGGTTTTCCCTTCTTGCTCACATTATTAAGCTTGGGTTTCAACCCGATATTGTCACTTTCACTACCCTCATCAACGGTCTCATTCATAGTCACCGCTTTGACCATGCTGTTCAATTGTTGGATAAAATTGTCAAGCTTGGCTTTCAACCCACTTTAGTCACCTACGGTACCATGTTCAAGGGTCTCTGCAGTGCTGGCGACAATGTTGGTGCTCTCCAACTCCTTAGAAACATGGAGTCTCATGGCCACTTTATGCCTAATATCGTCATCTATAGCACCATAATTGACAGTCTCTGCAAAGACCAATTATTGCCTCAAGCACTCCGACTTTTTACAGAGATGAAAGCCAAGGGCATCCGACCTGATGTTGTCACCTATAGTACCATTATTCGAGGCTTGTGCACTGTGGGATGCTGGGAAGAAGTTGAGGAGTATTGGACTGAGATGTCCAGGAACAATGTAACTCCTGATATTGACACCTACAACATGTTGATAGACATGTACTGTAAGGAGGGACTGGTTGTCAAAGCACGTTCTATATTTGAAAGCATGACTGAAAGTGGTCTGGTGGTTCCCGACATCATCACTTACAATGCCTTAATTGATGGATATTGTTTACGCGGTGAGATGGGTGAGGCGGAAAAGCTAATTGATTTGATGGTCAAACACGACTGCAAATCCGATGTAGTTACTTTCAGTAGCTTAATTAATGGGTACTGCAAGTCTAGAAAGGTTGAAAAAGGACTTAGCTTGCTTCAAGAGATGCCTTTAAAAGGCTTAACCCCCGATGTTGTCACATATAGCACTCTAATTGATGCATTGTGCAAGGATAGCAGACTCGCATTTGCACGTCAGCTTTTCAAGGAGATGAAGGCTCAAGGACTAAAACCAAATGTATTCTCTTGGAGTTCGTTGATTTATGGCCTGTGTAAAAATGCACAAATTGACGAGGCAGCAGAAGCATTGAAGCAAATGGAAAATAGTGGAGTTGTCCCTAATATTGTTACATATAATATATTGATTGATGGCTTGTGTGAAGCCCGACGTCTTGAAGAGGCAGCAGACATCTTCTATTGTCTTGTTGACAAGGGTGTACAGCCAGATGTCTATTCCTACAATATAATGATGAAAGGATATTGTAAAGAAGGGTTGTTAACAAATGTCGAAGAATTGTTCAAGAATATGGAGGACAGTGGATATTCTCCTGATGATTGCACCTTCAATACAATCATTAGAGGGTTTCTTGATGGTAAGGATATTAAAAGGGCTTTGGAGTTTGTAAGCATCATGAGGAGAAAACATTTTGCTGCTGATAATCACACTATTTCATCATTTGTGGGCTCATTCACTGATCCAAATGTTTCTGACGCAGACAAGAATTTGCTCAAAAAGCTCTTTGAGAATTGAGGGATTGATGTATGCTCTTGATTTATTCACCGATCCAAATGTTTGTGACACAGACAACAATTTACTCAAAAAAACTCTTTGAGAATTGAGGGAGTGATGTATGCTCTTATTTTACTCACTGATCCAAATGTTTGTGACGCAGACAATAAGTTGCTGAAAAAACTCTCTGAGAATTGAGGGAGTGATGTATGTTCTTGTTTTATTCAATGTCAATGTTAATGTGTTCAATTTAAAGTCTATTAGTGAAGTATCTATTATTTGGTTATGGGAAGCAAAAGACCACTTTATATTTCTTACTTTTCCAAAAGAGTTGTACCTTTGCTAACCGGAGGTGCAATTATGCGATACTTCAATATGTGAACAAAATGAACAAAAAACTCGCACTTTTGAGATTTTGTTATGATAAACAAAAGGGCTGCTGTTAAGGGTCAAGTCAATTCTTTTTATCTTAGCTTTCTCACTGATAATGCTTATAGTGATGGTGGCAGGGCTGATAATCACACGAGTTCGGATCCTTTTTGATATTGGAGTGTCACTTTTCCCATTATCTTGTTAGCATTATGAGAAAAGAAGGTTTGTGGCTGATAATCACACGAGTTCATCATTTATGGGCTTACATACTAATTGAAATATTAGTTATGCCTTGGTTACTAAATTCTTTGAAAACTGAATAAATGATTTATGGTCTTGTATTAATGAAGTATCTATCATTTGGCTATTTGACAGAATTTTCTTCTTATGCGAATGAGAGCTGCATTTTTACTATACAATAAAAAAGAGGCAAAATTTAAAAGAGCAAAGAAAATCACAGGCTTGATTGATGAAATTTGATTGCATAATTATGAGAGGTCTACTTCCTGATTACATCTCTTACAAGTTAAAACTCTCTGTTAGATGGATATTGTATATGTCATGAGATGGATGACATTATATATGAGAACTTGTTTCCCATAACTCTGTGTTAGACTTAATATATGACAATATTAATACTACCTCCGTTTCTTATTATTTGCAATGATGTGACATAAAGTAAAGAGGAAAAGTGTCAAATCGTTGCAAATAATAAGAAACGGAGGTAGTATTTTTTTTAATGATGCCATGCGTTTTGAAGTTTCTGGCATAATACTGAAATGGAAACCATCATGGGATCCTGCTGCAGGAAAGATGCAGAGAAAATGAACTGTATTTCCGGAATTGTTGAGTTATCTGGGTCTATGATAGATCGATAGATTGCCTTGCCTTCTGAACACGTATTATCGTATTCCAGTTTACGGAAAAATAAATGTTGGACCTTTAATAGCTTGCTATATCAATACTTTTCTCCTCCTCGTGACTACTATTATCTTACGAATAATAGCAGTTCTGTAAGTTTATCTATGGCAGCATCCTCTTTAATCTGATAATTTATTTCTAGTGTACAAGCTTTAACATCCCATCCTATACAGAGTTGTTGTGTTTTGAAATAGTTTGCTACAGTCAGTCTATGGTAAGCTCTATTCCTAAAATAAGACATGTAGATGTGAAATTCATGCATAAAATTGTTCAGATCATTTGTTATTACTGAAAATATTATCCTATAGTGATGCATACAACAGAAGAATACCAAAAAAATCTTATAATATAAATTAATACACAAACTCAGTGTTGTTTCAACTTAGAGTGATTTCTGTATACTGTCTTGCCACTAGCACTTGGGATTGAAACCACAATTTTTTTTTTTTTTTGTTATTTAAAAAAAAAAGTGAATGCGTGGTGCTGATATTGCACTAAACAAGAAGCTAGGACAGTCTTGTTTTATTGGAGCTTGCGTTTCTTTCTAGGGGAAGTTGGATCTTTTGTTGGGCTAAAATCATGAATATAGTAGCTGCTTTGCTTGCATAGCAAGCAGCTATTAGCTTTCTGGTAACAGGATTATTGGCTGAAGAGCTTAGCAAAATGCTCCTCCAAATCTGCCAAATCATTTGTTGAAGAGCTATTAAACACTTGCTGCATATCAAGATTGCATTCATCATCTACTGAATTTAATTGCACCTGTTTGGCAAAAAGTGTTCAGCTGAAGGTCAATGTTTACGCCAAATCGATATAAACATTGGGTGCAGAAATTAGCAAAAGCACAAAAAGAGCTATTTTTATTGAGTTCATCATACCTTGATTTGCTGTTGTGAAATTTGAAAACTAAAAGGCTGGATTAAACTGCCAGTACAGACTGTTATCTGCAGCTTGCTGAACCAGGTTGTCTCGGGTAAGACTTCTATTATTTGCTTGTCAAGCCCATAAAAAGAAAGGATATCAGTTAATGTGTTTATAATCATGTTGAATTATACTTGTGGGTTTTTCTTCTTTGATGTCTTATATGGTTATTCATATGTGAAAGCAAGGAATGAAAAATAACCATGTGTGTATGTGAAGTTAGAAAATAAACATTTCAATAGTCCAAACTTATTCATGGGAGTGGTTTATTGCTGAGTTTTAACTATGTGATCAGGTTATTATTGTGTGAAGTTTGATCTGTTTGTGCTCTTGAAAATCCAACACTATGTGAAATATCTTTTGTGAAATTTGTAGTAAAACAAAGCAAAAGGTTGTATAGGTATGTGGTTTTAGTTATTGAAGAGTCACTATCTAAGTATCTAGCTTATATGCTTTCAAAGCTCTAACAATTTCTGCTCTGCAGTACTTATGGATTTCTACTATACAAGAAGGCAATTTGATATATTGCGGGTTAGATACAGCAAGTAAGTAAGTAATCTGCAACTTTTATAAATTAATCTAGCAAAGTTGCAATCAGTCTTCTGTGAAATGTTTAGTTTTCATCAATGTACATTATGCTAAAATGGTGAGAAAAATACAACTTTTTAAAGAAACTTAGGATGTTCATTCTAGGTTAATTACCTTTCAGAATCTCATTCTTTGTGACTATGTGAGGATATGTGTTTTAGAGATTATAGGAGGTTGAGATTAGGGGTACGTTTACTTGGATGTAAAAAGTTTTCGATGTAAAATGATTTTCCATGAAAAACATTTTACGATGGAAAACTCATTTTCATAGAAATTTTCCAATGTTTACTTGAACGGAAAATACGTTTTACTCCCAAATTTGGGGGAAAATATTTTCAATAGGGTGTAAAATGAGTTTTCAGCCTAAATTTTACATTTTAATTTTTCACCCAAAGTAAACGATGTAAAATGGGGAAAAATGTTTTCAGTTAAAACATGTTTTGCTCTAGTAAGCGGAGCCTAAGTTGAAAAGTGTGGTGTACCAAAAGGTTTGTTTTCTAATGGATTAGTGATTTCGATTGTCAAAGCTTAAATTTGCATTTTTAAACTATCTTCACTATAACTTGCACATTTGGTGTTGGTGTTGGTGTTGGTGTTTTCTTTATATTTTATTTTGCTCTATGTAACAGAGACAATGGAATTAAACTGCTAGAAGCTCTAATTTAGATGCTTAATCAACTTTAATTTTATAGATCCCTTTCTTTCATGAAGGCATGAATCAAAAGATGAGCTGAAAATCTGAAATCAAAAGAAGAGGCAACATACATCTTCTATTGTCTTGTTGACAAGGGTGTACAGCCAGATGTCTATTCCTACAATATAATGATCAAAGGATATTGTAAAGAAGGGTTGTTAACAAATGCCGAAGAATTGTTCAAGAATATGGAGGACAGTAGATATTCTCCTGATGATTGCACCTTCAATACAATCATTAGAGGGTTTCTTGATGGATGGTAAGGATATTAAAAGGGCTTTGGAGTTTGTAAGCATCATGAGGAGAAAACATTTTGCTGCTGATAATCACACTATAAAATCCTTTGTAGGCTCATTCACTGATCCAAATGTTTGTGACGCTGGCAAGAATTTGCTCAAAAAACTCTTTGAGAATTGAGGGATTGATGTATATTCTTGATTAATTCACTGATCCAAATGTTTGTGACACAGACAAGAATTATGTAAGGGCTGGTGAATTGGATTGGGTTTTGGTTTTCCTGTGATTCCCTTTATGACTGATTGCACAGAGATTGGTCCATCATTACATCAGCCAACTCAGTATCCAACATCTGAAGAAGTGAGTAATGGTTAATTCAAGTTCAAGGCATTCGATTTGGGAGGATGTCAAATTGCTCGGCGTGTCTGGAAATATTACTATGCTGAAAGTAAACTTGTATCCTCATCAGGGGCGGAGCTAGGATTATAGAGGCCCCGTGCAAAATCTAAAAAATGGGCCTTTAGAACAGCTTAAAGAATACGGAGTACTCCCTTTGTAACATATTAATGACAACAATTTGACATTTTTTCTCTATACTTTATGTCAAATCGTTGCATTTATTTTGTTACAGAGGGAGTACTACTCACAAGTCACAACACTAACACCATCAACAATAGTATTTTTTTTATTTTTATGAACCGAAAAATTCACTTTGATATATTAAATTTTCAAATTACAAGATAAACATAAATAAACAATAACATAAATACAATATCGTTCAAGCTTGCAAGATTTTAATTTTGGAAAATTAAAAAAGTAATTAATGTATGAGTTAATAATTTTGGAAATATGGGTAGATGTAAACATGGGTTATTGTCTTATTGATTTTAATTTTGGGAAATTGAAAAAATAATTGTGGAAGGTTTTAATGCAAATATTGTAAAGAAGGAATGAATTAGCTAGAAAGAAGGAAATAAGCATGTTGTTCCACTTAACATATTCAATAAATGCATCAAAATTATTCCAAAAAAAAATTGTAGTGAGATTTGAAGTTGCGACTTCTAATATATGAGGCTCTTTCCCTTATCACTAGTCTATTCAAGTTTCTTTTGTTTATATTAAAAAAATAGAATAATACTGTATACAATTTGAGGCCCCTTGGTTTGGAGGCCCTGTGCGGTCGCCCACCCCGCACAGGCCTAGAACCACCCCTGCTCCTCATCTTGGGCTTTCTTAGTTTGTCCTGTGGTGTGGTGTGGTGTGTCAATTTTTATTTAGAAGATGAATGTATTAGAAACTGATTCATCTTGTTGTGTAAATCTATTACAGGGTGTTGATTTATTTGCTTTATCATATATTTTTGTTTGTTGGACATTGTTGTAATTAAGGATATTATTAGGCTTCTATAATTCCAAATAGTGTTGTTGGGGGTTTGGTGATGGCACCTTAAGTTTCGAAGGTGTTTTAATACTTCCTCCGTTCCAAAAAAAACGCAACAGTCAAATTTTTGCACTATTTACGTTGTACTTTGACCAAGTTTTGAGCTTTACACATAATAAAAACATAGTCAAGTGGGATCTTGTTAGATTCTTCTCGTTAAATACTATATTAATATCAACTTCTTTTTTTATAATTATTCATAATTATAGATATTATTGGTCAAAGTTTCGTCTCGGTATGTGTGAAATGTTGACTGTTGCGTTTTTTTTGGAACGGAGGAAGTACTAACTTTCCAGAAAATCATTCACTCGAATTCCAAAAAATTCTAATATCTAAATCTGAAAATTTGTCAAGTATTTGTTGATGTTTAACGAAGAGTCATTTGTTTTATTTATTTTTTTCTGCCTAGGTTTCATGTTCTGTCATTAGCTGCTTGTTAATAATCAGAAATTCTAATTTTTAAGTACTTGCTATATTACTAGTTTAATGAAGAATCATTAGTTTACTTTTTTGATGGACCTAGAATTGATGTTAATTGTTCACTTGTTCTAGTTTGTAAATGGTTTGTAAATTTAAAAAAAAAGGGCATTTTCTTTGGTTTACCTTCCGTTCTGTAAACAATTTGTTTTGCATTTACATCATGAAATTGGAATATTGGATACAAGTACAGACAACATGAAAGTAATGGACCTTTTTGCTCTATTATGAAATTTTACCTTCTGCTCTTTTAGGACTGTAAGTTACTTTGGTGGATGTCAAAAAACGACCACCGAAGTCAAGTTAATCTAGACAGACGATATAGGTAATTAGGTTTTACTTTTATTTTAAATAAAATAAACATTTTAAAATTATTTATAGGGCTGATGATCCTAACAACACTCTCAGAAGCAGGATCAGCTTCATCATTACCATCAACTCCATCAGTTTGCCATCTTTACCTATGTAAAAGGTATTGTTCCTCAAAAGAAAACCAGTAAACAATTTCACATATGGTTAACATTTAACAATTTCATTGATTAATGATTAATGTAATTGATTAATTTAGGGTGAAAACTAAAACCAGTCCGATCCGATCCAGTCTAGGTCCACAAAAAATGTGGGTTACTTTTAGAGCTGTAAATGGGTTGATCTGGGATGGGTTTGGGTTGACCCATTAATATAAACGGGTTGAAATTCCCAACCCAAACCCAACCCATTTAGTTAAATGGGCTTATAAATAAATGGGTTGACCTAATAACCTGTCTAATAATATTATAACTTTTTTACTAGCATCAAATAAAGTTATATCACTATATGTCTATACTATTATATGAACTATAACAACAACCTACGATAACCATATATATTACAAGTTATATTGTTCATAATTTACACATAATAACACGGTAGTAATTAATAACTAACAACCTTTTGATTTCTAATGTTCAAGATAAAAACATTAGATTTTAAGACATTACAATCACCTACATAACTCGTAAAGAATCTATAACATAATAAATAAATAAATAAAAATATGAAAGTGATATAGTAGATTAGTACGCCAAATCAACTTGAAACTAATTTTATTACAACGTATATTCTTAATGCGTTAAGCGGGTTGAAATCGGGTTGGGAATTTCAACACGACCCAACCCATTAAACTAAACGGGTTGAAAAACTCAACCCAACCCATTATTATTAGGTTGGGTTCAAGTTGGGTTATTGGGTTGGGTTAGCTTTTGCCAGCTCTAGTTAATTTTTTTTGAATGGATAAATGGATATTATTATTCAAAAAATAAATACTTATCTAATTCTTCTAAAATCCTTAATGATTTATTAGTGATTACTAGGTGGTACCCGAACAAATGCTCGGTTTTAAAATTTGATACATGTAGTATAATAAGAAAATTATTTATAATGCAATTTAATTAAAATTTTATTAGAATAGTCCCGACTTTTAATTATCTTTCCAAAGTAATCATGTCTTTTGATTATTTTAGAATAATCCCGACTTTAATCCTCCATTCTCAAAATAAATCGGAGTGTTATGTTTGTTACTTGAGTTGATTCATGCTATGATTATCGTGAGTAATCTAAAAGAAAAGCTTAGATTATTTTTAGAAGATGTCCACTAAACTTGGGATTATTTTGAGAAGATTAGTGAAAATTGGAATTACTCTTGTAAATTTTTCTAAAATAATTTCTTAATATGCCCGCATATATATAAATAAATATATCTTAAAAACTTTATGTGGTGTATTTTCAATACACTTTTAGTTTAAAATTAAAAGTCATTTATTTATGGAAGCACAATTTTATTAATACAAATTTTTTATTTCTAGTTTCAATGTACTTTGAAATTAAAAAATCATTTATTATTAATTAGAATATTAAAGAGAGAGAGGAGTAATTGTACTTTAGGAGGGAAAATAAGAGTTTGAGAGGGAAATTACTAATTTTAGTGGTTAACTTTAGTGGTATAGAAAGATTGATATTAACTTTTAGGTTTGTTGAACTTGTTTTACAATACCATATATTCAATCCATTATTAAAATTGTGTCTCATTCGTGTTCCATTTATTTTAATTGGTTCAAAAAATTACTATGGTCCACCATTCAAATTTTAAAAAATAAAATTGTCTTTTTAACTGATCAAAATTAGTCACAAATAAGACACAAAATGTGAGACATATGATTTTTCCCCCATTTCTATTTTACACGTTTGCCAATACATATTTTGCCTTTAATATCATCCATCATAAATTAATAAAAATTACAAAGTTTGATAAAATTAGAACACTCACAACAACGGCCTAATATGTTGCTCATTCAAAACTTTAAATGCGTGTGCAACAATTCACTTTGGTAGTGAAATTACTGAAATATGTCAAATACAAGTTTGTCACAAACTTTGGCTACTCACTCACTCACTCAGTCCTTCCTCATTCCTCAGCTGCTTTGTCTTCCTTGATAGATGCTGAATATGACGATGACGAAGATGACGATGAAGACCTTCTCTTCTCTGTTTTCCAAATCTCTTCCTGGTAATCTTCTTCTTCTTCATCCCTTTTCTTTTGCATTACATTTCGCAAGATATGTTCATCTTGATGTTGATGTTGATGACTCTCAATTAGTCTTGAAATCTCTCCGCCATGAATGCAAATTAGGGTTTGCTAAGGTTGAACATGCCCTTTCTGTTTTTCATCAATTGAATTCCTTGCGTCCTCTTCCTTCCATTATTGATTTCACTCAACTTTTCACTGCTATGTTGAAGATTAAACCCTTCCCCCCTTTTGCTGCCGTCATTTCTCTCTCCAACCACCTTCATCTGTCCGGTCTCCGTCCAAATCACTATTCCCTTACTATTCTGTCTAATTGTTACTGCCGCTTAGGCTATATTGATTTAAGCTTTTCCACTCTCGCCCACATCATTAAGCTCGGGTTTCCACCCGATATTGTCACTTTCACTACACTCATCAACGGTCTCGTTCACTCTCACCGCTTGGACCATGCTGTTCAATTGTTGGATAAAATTGTCAAGCTTGGCTTTCAACCCACTTTAGTCACCTACGGCACTATGTTCAAGGGTCTTTGCGGTGCCGGCGACAATGCCGGCGCTCTCCGCCTCCTTAGAAATATGGAGTCTCGTGGCCACTGTATGCCTAATGTCGTCATCTATAGCACCATCATTGACAGTCTCTGCAAAGACCAATTATTGCCTCAAGCACTCCGACTTTTTACAGAGATGAAAGCCAAGGGAATCCGACCTAATGTTGTCACCTATCAAACCATTATTCGAGGCTTGTGCACTGTGGGACGCTGGGGAGATGCTGAGGAGTATTGGACTGAGATGTCTAGGAACAATGTAACTCCTAATATTGAGACTTACAACATGTTGATAGACATGTACTGTAAGGAGGGACTGGTTGTCAGAGCACGTTCTATGTTTGAAAGCATGACTGAAAGTGGTCGGGTGGTTCCCGACATCATCACTTACAGCGCCTTGATTGACGGATATTGTTTACGCGGTGAGATGGACGAGGCTGAAAAGCTAATTGATTTGATGGTCAAACACGACTGCAAACCCAATGTAGTTACTTTCAATAGCTTAATTAATGGGTACTGCAAGTCTAGAAAGGTTGAAAAAGGACTTAGCTTGCTCCAAGAGATGCTTGTGAGAGGCTTAGCACCCAATGTTGTCACATATAACACTCTAATTGATGCATTGTGCAAGGATAACAGACTCACATGTGCACGTCAGCTTTTCAAGGAGATGAAGGCTCAAGGACTAAAACCAGATGTATTCTCTTGGAGTTCGTTGATTGATGGCCTGTGTAAAAATGCACAAATTGACGAGGCAGCAGAAGCATTGAAGCAAATGGAAAATAGTGGAGTGGCCCCTGATGTCTTTACATACAATATATTGATTAATGGTTTGTGTGAAGCTTGGCGTCTCGACGAGGCAGTAGATGTTTTCTCCTGTCTTGTGGACAATGGTGTACAGCCAAATGTGTGTTCCTACAATATAATGATCAAGGGATATTGTAAAAATGGCTTGTTAACAGATGCTGACGAATTGTTCAAGAAGATGGAGGAAAATGGATGTTCTCCTGACAATTGCACCTTCAATACAATAATTAGAGGTTTTCTTGATGGTAAGGATATCAACAGGGCTTTGGAGCTTGTAGGGATGATGAGAAGCAAAGGGTTTGCAGCTGATAATCACACAATAGAATCATTGGTTGGGATATTAAGTGATCCAAATGTTAGCGATGTAGACAAGAATTTGCTTAAAAATTTCTTTGAGAATTAAGGGAGGGATGTATGCTCTTGTTTTATATAATGTCAATATTTGTATCAATGTTTATTAATAGAGTGTCTATTTTATGGCTATGAGAACTGGGAAGCAAAAAAAATCATTTTCATATAAAGCATGAGCAAATCCAGAATTTTGGTCACATGACAGGTGGTTATCAGTTTATTGGTCACAATGAAAATATGCTTAGCCAACAATAGTAAAAGCAATATCTTGATAATTTTTTGTATAAGCCTTGAATATCTATAGGAGCATTGCAGCTTTTGCTTCTTCATTCATCAGGGAGGATGGATCCTTTCCCCTTTCCTGTCGCAGTGTAGTGGTAAGCAGCCCGTCTTCAATCAATTGATCATATTTAGTACTATATATATTGCCTCATGAATTCATTTTGTAGTAAGCCATTTTCATGTGAAGAGTCACGCATATATGCACGTACCTTCAATCAATTGTTGTTTATATTTTAGTTCTGGTCCTATTGCAGTGAAGGCAACTCTGTTTTATTTGAATTCCTTTTGTAATAAGCCATTTTCATGTGAAGAGTCACGCATATATGCACGTACCTTCAATCAATTGTTGTTTATGTTTAAGTTATGGTCCTATTGTGGTGAAGTTAACTCTGTTTTACTTGAATTCTATATAGTCATGGTCAGAGTTTGAAGCATCACTTGTTCTTAAGATTCTAGTATTCCTATGCAGCCTTCCCTAAGGCATAGGCCACATGCTTTAATAAATCTTCAAAGAGAATTTGTAGCAACAGTTAAAGTATTTGTTTATGGAAGTCTTTTTCTGCTCCTAACCTCTGTTATTTTTGTGTGTTGTGGAAACGAAAGTTCTGTTGATAAGCCTCCATACTATTATTTTAATTTTGATGATTCCGTGCATTTTAATTTTTTTTGTTAGTTTCTGCTATAATATTGGATAGAGAGGAGTAAGAAATTGGGGCCATCAATATTAATATTTTTTTTATAATGTTTCCATGCATTTTGATGTTTCTGTTATAATACGGAAATGGAAACCATCATGGGATCCTGTTGCAGGAAAGATGTAGAGAATATGAACTGTATTTCCGGAATTGTTGAGTGATCTGGGTCTATGATAGATCGATAGATTGCCTTGCCTTCTGAACACATATTATTGTATTATTCCAGTTAATGGAAAAATAAATGTTGGGCCTTAGATAGCTTGTTATATCAATACTTTTCTCCTCCTCGTGACTACTATTATCTTACTAATAATAGCAGTTCTGTAAGTTTATCTATGGCAGCATATCCTCTTTAATCTGATAATTTATTTCTACTGTGTACAAGCTTTATCATCCCATCCTATACAGAGTTGTTGTGTTTTGAAATAGTTTGCTACAATCTATGGTAAGCTCTATTCCTAAAATAAGACAGGTAGATGTGAAATTCATGCATAAAATTGTTCAGGTGATTTGTTATTACTGAAAATATTACCCTATAGTGATGCATACAACAGAAGAATACCAAAAAACTTTATAATATAAATTAATACACAAATTCAATGTTGCTTCAACTTAGAGTGACTTGTGTATACTGTCTTGCCACTAACACTTGAGATTGAAACCACAAATTTATTGTTATTATTTTTTTTGTTATTTAAAAAAAAAAAAAGTGAATGCGAGACGCTGATGTTACACTAAACAAGAAGCTAGGACAGCCTTGTTTTATTGGAGCTTGCGCTTCTTTCTAGGGGGAGTAGGATCTTTTGTTGAGCTGAAATCATGAATATAGTAGCTGCTTTGCTTGCATAGCAAGCAGCTATTAGCTTTCTCGTAACAGGATTATTGGCTGAAGAATGATTAAAAATTTCTGGTTATTTGGACAAGTCAAGCCCTTAGCAAAATGCTCCTCCAAATCTGCTAAATCATTTGTTGAAGAGCCATTAAACACTTGCTGCATATCAAGATTGCGTTCATCATCTACTGAATTCAATTGCACGTGCTTGACAAAAAGTGTTCAGCTGAAGGTCAATGTTTATGCCAAATCGATATAAACATTGGGTGCAGAGATTAGCAAAAGCACAAAAATAGCTATTTTTGTTGAGTTCATCATACCTTGATTTGCTGGTGTGAAATTTGAAAACTAAAAAGCTGGATCAAACTGCCAGTAAAGACTGTTATCTGCAGCCTGCTGAACCAAGTTGTATCGGGTAAGACTTCTATCAAGCACATAAAAAGAAAGGATATCAGTTAATGTGTTTATAATCATGTTGAATTATACTTGTGGGTTTTTCTTCTTTGATGCCTTATATGGTTATTCATAGGTGAAAGCAAGGAATGAAAAATAACCATGTGTGTATGTGAAGTTAGAAAATAAACATTTCTTTAGTCCAAACTATGTAATCAGGTTATTATGGTGTGAAGTTTGATCTGTTTGTGCTCTTGAAAATCCAACATTATGTGAAATATCTTTTGTGAAACTTGTAGTAAAATAAAGCAAAAAGTTGTTTTTGCTTATATGCTTTTAAAGCTCTAACATATAATATGACTTGGAATTCATTGATCGATGGCCTGTGTAAAAATGCACAAATTGACGAAAAAATTATTAATTAATCACACCGATTTATGTGTGATTTTTCGTAAAATATGTTAATTAGTGATAATTTTTAGAAGGTTAATGCTTAATTTTAAGACAAATTTTTGTATGTAGCCAACTCATAGTGTGGCCACATTTGAAAAAAAAAACCATAATATCAATCGTCAATTCCGACTTCCATCATTCATTAAAAAAAAAAAACTAAACTCCACTATTGTTGCTTCCTCACTTCCACCACCATCATTGCTTCTTCTTCACCACTACCATTGTCGCTTCTTCACCAACACCACCATTGGTGCTTTCTCACTACCACCACCATCGCTGCTTCTTTTTTACCACCACCATCGTTGTGTGAATAAGTGGGGCTACTAATTTTGAGTCACTGGGGGTACAAAGTGTGAATCAGTGGGGTTACGATGTGTGAGTTAGGCCCTGTTCTATAGGACTGAGAAAACATGAACTTAAATTAAATTAACTTAACTTAAATTAAATTAACTGAATTTAAATTAAATTAACTGAAATTAAATTAAATTAAATTAAATTATATTATATTATATTTTTATTTTATTTTTTATTTTTTTTATTTTTTTCACCGCTGGAAAATTGTCGTCGAAAAACACGGCCGAATAATCACTGCCAGAAAAGTCACTCCAAAAACCTTCGCCGGAAAAGTTGTCCCGAAAATCGTCGCTGAAAAACTCGGCCTGAAAATCGTCGTCGGAAAAGTAGACCGAATAATCACCGCCGGAAAAGTCAATCCGAAAATCATCGTCGGAAAAGTCGTCCCGGAAAAACCGTCACCGAAAAACTCGGCCTGAAAATCGTCGCCGGAAAAGTCGGCCGAATAATCACCGTCGGAAAATCAGTCCGAAAACCGTCGTCGGAAAAGTCGTCACGAAAAATCGTCGCCGAAAAACTCGGCCTGAAAATTGATATCGGAAAAGTCGGCCGAATAATAAACACGGAAAATCAGTCCAAAAACTGTCGTCGGAAAAGTCGTCCCGAAAATCGTCGTCGAAAAACTCGGCCTGAAAATCGTCACCGGAAAAGTCGGCCGAATAATCACCGGCGGAAAATGAATCCGAGAATCGTCGTCGGAAAAGTCGTCCCGAAAAATCGTCGCCGAAAAACGCGGCTTGAAAATCGTCGGCGGAAACGTCGGCCGAATAATTACCGCCGAAAAATAAGTCCGAAAATTGTCGTCGGAAAAGTCATCCCGAAAATCGTCGCCGAAAAACTCGGCCGAATAATCACCGCCTGAAAAGTCAGTTCGAAAACCGTCGTCGGAAAAGTTGTCCCGAAAACCGTCGCCGAAAATGTCGAGCGGAAAAAGACGGCCGAATAATCAACGCCTTAAAAGTCAGTCCGAAAACCATCATCGGAAAATGTCGAACGGAAAAACGATGCCCGAAACTAGTAATAATAATAATAATAATAATAATAATAATAATAATAATAATAATGAACTTAAATTAACTTAAATTAAATTAAATTAAGTCAATAGAAGTCCTAAAGAACGGGGGGCCTTAATGGGGTTAATAGTATATTATAAAGGGGTTACTAACTCCGAGTCAGTGGGGTTACTAAGAGTGAGTCAGTGGAGTTACTAAGTGTAAATTAATTCAGTGGGGTTACTATTATGTTTTAAAGAGGTTACTAACTCTAAGTCAGTGTGGTTACTATGTGTGAGTCAATGGGGTTACTATGTGTGAGATTATTAATTATATGTGATTACTAAACAAATTATATGTGATTACCAAATATTTATATTGGTTTGCTAAGTATGTTTATATTTGTCAAAAAAATACTATGTGTGTTTATAAGCGGTTGCCAAGTATTTATATTGGGTTATTAAGTATTTTATTGGGGGTTACTTATTATTTTATGTGGGTTACTAAATGTTTTAAAATAAACTAAAAATTTCATGTTATAAAACTATATCAATATGGGTCTCTATATGTAGAGAAATTAAAAAATATAAATTTCAGTATATCTATTTTATTTTTTGGAGTTGTATTTTTTTGTAATATATGCATTTGAAAACAAAATTATATATTTTCTCTCTCTAATATAAATATATAATTGGGTGAAATGTGTAGAGAAAATAATACTCGACCATTTGATTATGACTTGAAAAGAACATGCTTTAGTTTCACTTTGTTTGTTTTTTTTTGTTGACTAAATGAACGTGCATTACTTGTACTAAGACTAAGATGCATATGACCACACAATATCAAGACTTACTGTCATCAAATCAATTTATTTATTTATTTTGCGTAGCGTTAACCGTTAACTGAGGAAAATGTACACATTCTTCTTTTATTTCTTTTATGCATATTTTTACACTTAATTAGGTTTATTTTTCACCTTTCATTTGTTAGAAATTATGCTTAGATCTTATCATTATTTTATTTTTTTTTGAGAGAATTAGATCTTATCATTATATTTTCCTATATATGCAGTGCTTTATTTATTCACATATCATTTCATGTTTCTTTTCTTATTTTTCAATTTTTTTTTAATCCTAGCCATGAATACATATATTAGGTCTTTATTAAAAACCAAAAATAAAATAAAATTGAGACAAACAATGAATTACAACAGTTGAGTGAAGATTATTGGATGAATGAATGTCCAATAAAAAAACGTAAGAAAGTAAAAGAAAGATAGGGAGTGTAGATATTTTTATAAAATTACTCCCTCCGTTCTCTTTTGACATTTCATATGGATTCGGTGGAAGATTAAGAAAAGTGAATCCTTGATAAAAATGCATTTAATTAAAATATGATTAATGTTTTTTATCCCTCATAACAAATACTTATTTGTTGGAACTAGTTCCGTTTACTTCAGTGTACAATGTAAGTTATTTTCATAGAAAATAATTTACAATGAAAAATAAAGTTGCAAAATAAGATTTTCATTGTTTATTACCATGTAAGAAAATTGATGGAAAATAAGAGAAAATGAAAAGGAAAATAAGGAGGTAAAACACAGAAAATGTCCCTTCATTTTGAAGATGAATTATTGTTATTGCAAGGAAAATGAAAGGGGAAATGATTTTCCGTTATTATAAGAGATATTTTGATTTTAAATTGCCTCCCGCTTTTGAGAATTTTGATTTATCTTTGGTATGTCGATTGCACAAGTCATTGTATATTTGTATGGTCTTAAACAATCTCCTATGTGTTAACGTTGTTTGCTAAATTGGTGTCAGCATTGAAATGATATGGTTTTCTTCAATCCTATTTCGACTATTCTCTTTTTACATACATTAATAGCCTAATAGGCAGCAGTACTCAACTTAATATCTTATTTGGATGACTTATTATCTTTGGGAATGATTCCAGTGTACTTACAATTTTCAAAACATATCTTAGTGGTTGATTCAAAATGAAAGACCTATGTTCACTCAAATATTCTTGGGGATTGAAATAGCTCGAAGTTCCACCAAATTGTTCTTGTGTTAACAAAAAGGAATTAGAATCCTCTCTATTTCTTTCCCTCCATTTCCTATCCTAAGACTTTGACAACTCATTTAGCATTAAATAAAAAATTTTAAAAACCCTCTTCGTTTCTATCTTCATACATCCTCAACCATTGATTTAGGAAATGGATTTCCTATGAGAAATGGAGAGGATCTTTACTCAACAAAAAGTACACCATGATGCTGGGGTGTTTGGCAAAGAGCTTTTTGCTCAGAGGTTGGAGTTTTGACTAAGTTTTAGAGTTTTTGACCCATTGAAACTCTAAACTCTTGTTTGGTGGAGAGAGTTTCAATTTAGAGTTTTGATTCCAAAACTCTAATTTTGAAAAAACTCATTAGAGTTTTGCAATTGTTAAAGTTTTTGGACCAAATTACCCACATGGATTTATGATTTTCTAAAAAGATATATTACAAAAACAATTGGCTATAAATGTGATTTTATACAAACAACTAAGTGTTACCAAACACAATTATTAAAACAACAATCAAATCAGCAGTCAAATACTCTAAACAAAAAAGTAAAAACTCTAACAGCTGTTTGCGAAACACGTATTTCTTAAACCAACTTATTGGGTGCATAGCCCAATTCATTTCCTATTGAGCAAAATTGATTTTGGCACCGGTTATTCAAAATTTCAAATAGCTTATTCGGTGTGCACGTGCACGTGCACATCCTCTTCTCTTTCGCCCCATCCCTCCATCGAAGTGTGACCGTTAGTTCTCCATTGAAGTGGTTTTTTGTGCTTCCAGTCCTCCATTTAATTCGCTCTTGAGGTAAGATTTTTTCTTTACTTTGATCATCTTAAATCAATTGCACAAGCTACTGAAGCTAGGGTTTAATATCACACTGTCTCTTATCTAATTGTGAGATAGTCAATTAGGGTTCTTATAGGGTGGATTATTGTACTATCCTTTGCAATTATCCAAGGTTATAATTAGTTTCATAATGTGTTGCAGGTTTTTGTTTATAATCATCCTTCAATGTTAGGATCGAATTGTGAAAACGAGGATTTTCTACCCGGGCCCAGTGCGGCCGCCCCTCCCACCGTGGCTAAGGGACGGGCCTGGGACCGAGAACTTCAACGTCAGACTGCTGCAATCAAGGCTATTGCTGATGCGCGGGTCGAACATCTCCTTACTTGGTTGGACCTGATTCAATCGAAGTTTAATGAAGATCAATTGAAAATGCCTGGACTGCAATTTTTTAGGGAGAATCTTCCGAATGTTTCATTAGTTAGAGGTGAAGATGGGAAATTTGATCTAAGATGGAACGATGAAAATGGTAATTTCACCACTCATGTCAATGGTAGTACAGATGTTCATGCCTCCCTAATACAACAACTGAGTATGGCTTATCCTTCGTGTTCTGACACAAGGCCATCTTTTGGTGGATATCAGTTTTCAGCCAATCCGATTAAGAATTTTTCAGGTTTCGATGATCCGCAGTTCAGAATGTCTCAAGGGTCCTTCAATACTGTGATGCTTGGGATGCCTGAAGGGTTTCAAACTCCTGGTGCTGATAGCCAGAGGATGTCCATTGGGACGACACCCAAAACCCTCAGATTGCCTAAGAAAGGAGAGATGCTTTTGTCGGTACATGGATCTCCCCTTGGTGTCTACAAAGAAGAAAATATGGAAGTAATATGCGAGGCCGAAGAAGGGTGACTGTCTGTCTTATGTTGTTCTTGGCTTTCTTTTCTCCTAGAAGATCTTGAAATGCTTTCTGTTAATTTTGCTAGAAATTGTAGGGTATGCAACATTGACATGAAGCGGATCTTGTTTTCCTAACTTTGTTCTGCAGTAAGGATTATAGTTTAGTTTCCTTCTGCTTGTGAAATGATAAATGCAATGCTAGAATGTATGGATATATTTCTGTCTTAGACTGGTCTAACATTCACCTCTGTAAACTTGTAATAGCGGATTTCGACTTTCCACCTATGTATTTGTTCATGTTGTTGAATGAAAGTTTCTCTTCTATGAGCACGACCTGTTTGCTACTTACATCCTGGAATTGTATGCAGCATAACCTTTAGAGGAGATTTGATAACATGACTCAAGCTTCAATCATGTTGTCCCAATGGCCATGTTTTCTTGAGTTCATTGTTTTGTACAGATTGATTTCTTTCTTGAGAGATACTTTACTGCTCATGAATGAGGAATTTCAGTGGAACAAGGAGGTGAAGTCAATTGGAAATAAAATAAAGATTTCTGAAGGTATTTCCAGCCATCTTTTTTTTTTTTTTTGTGTGATTTAAGCTTTTATGCAAATTCCCACAATGTTTGCCAACAGAACAAAACACCTTCCACTACCTAGGAAATTGTATTTCCCATTTTTTGTTTTTTGTTAACCGAACAAGCACTTCAAATATGTTCCTTTTATTTATTGTGGATCTTCTTTCATGCTCGATCTTCTTATTTTATTCATACTGAACTTTTCCCTGAATTAATGAAATATTTAGTATACTATGGTCCACGCATTCATTCTGCAGGTTTAGTAGATAATATTTCTTAAATGAAAAATTGCTCGTTATCTAGCTTAGCTCCTTATGTTTAACAAATTTAAATTATATTGTTATAAAGCTTAATCTAGGTTATATGCCTTTCTTGGGCAGTTACTTTGGCTTCCGAGCATTGTTCTTCATCTCTAACTAGCTGCTTGTTAGTGTCTAGAACTTGGTTATTGATTTCATTGCAATTTTATTGGTAATGTTTCAATGCTGAGTTAAGCAATAGCCATATCAATTTATTCAAAGAGGTTAAGTATAGGCATTAAGGCTAGAAGTAGAATTGCAGAACTACGTTTTTCATTCGGTTTGTTCTTTATTAGTTTATCCTAAGAAATGCAGCCTATTAAGGAGTGGGGACTGGGGAGGGCTATACAGCCTGGTTGGAATGACGTTGGATCAAGCAAAGATGTGGAAGGCTGGAAACCATCAACTGGAAAAGAAGTGATTCTGACTAATTGATATGTTTTTAATACATTACATTGATTTGTTGACCGATGTGCACAAAGAGCCTGAAAAGTGAAAAAAGGGAATTATGGCCGAAGGGTATTGTGAAACAATCCATTATTTGTTGTCTATATAGGACAGGGATGCCTTGAAAGCAGATAGAGATCTAGAGCAGAATACTTATCCTGACATGGAAGGCATTAATTGATGACTTTATAGGATAGAGATCCCTTTAAAGCTTTGGATAATGATGTTTAAAATGGTTTTAATACTGACTTTTTAAAGCGTAGAGTCTCAGACTTGGTGATGATTCAAATTTTATTAGACTTCTTTGTTCTAGCATCTTAAATATCCTCATGTTAGAGTTTTCTTGAGAAATGTATTTGGCTCCTTATAATCTTATATGATTTTAGGTATGGGGATGAGGGTGAGGATAAGTTAGAAAAAGATGATGATTATGTTTTAATTATGTTCCTTTTAAGACTTTTACATTTTAGTGGTCTTGTACTCTTCTCAAACCTCTAGGGGTTATAACTTATTACTCAACAAGGTAAAGCAGTAGCTTTGTTTTTGTCTTTTATAGGTGATTAACATATTGATGAAATAAGCTACCCCCATATTGGCTCAGTAAACAACAAAACAACAACATAGCCTTAATCCCATATTGGCTCAGTTTCTCAAGAAAATAATTTTGCTAGCCTTTATGTAGTCATCACTATCAGTTTTTATGTAGAAATTCTGGACTTAATCACATTGCTTGTTTGACCTAGGGAATATGGCTGATTCTTTATTTTATGTGATCAAATGTAATCAACCTTTGTATGATTGAATGTCATTGCAAGATCAAGATAGAAGTGTTGTAGTGTACTAAATAGTTATTGCAAGCTCAAATGATTGAAATATATTATTTGCACTCTTCTTTTTTACTTCAAGTACCCTTGTCAGATCCTCGATACTTGGACATGGGTACGATACTTCGACACTTCATTTTGGACCAAAATCACTGAATTTTTACAAAATAGCAAGTTGGACACTTGGACACATACCCGTGTTGGATATGCATATCCGAGTTGTTGGATATGCGTACCCAAGTCTGAGTAACATAATGATTGAATATTGTACTATTGCAGTGAGACACGTCTGTGCTGTAGTCATATGCAGCTGAGGATCTTGATGGGCATAAAGCTCAGGATCAGATTCATAATGCATATACTTTTGTAGTTATATATTATTTGCCTAATAATATTAGATTTACATGGAATGACTAAAGTGAACTGGGGTGCTTGGTTGCTGTTGGTGAATTGTGTAATCTGTAAGAAAATTATGAAATCTGTTGCAGCATCACAGTTTAGGACATGGTTGCTAGCAAACTGTGCATCTGAAGATGGAAGTAGTGTGATGTAGTGCAGGTTGTTGTGGTTTCTTCTAATTGGACAAGTGGTTTCTATTTCTTATTGTTTATTCGTTTGCGTGTGCTTGGTATCTACTAATGCACTTTTAAACACGTAATAGTACTTCCAAAGTAAAGCTCACATCCATATTAGTAAGTTTGTTTAATTAGTTTCTGCCTGTTTCTCATATGATTTATTAGTTTCTTTGAGATGAGTTTACCTTTTATAATACAATTGCCTAAAAGTGTAAATTACTGAATAGCTTATAGTATAAAAGTATTATGTTGAAGAATTCCTGTAAAGATGACTCTAGTGAGTATGATTGTGCCTAGGTTGCACTGAGTCGGGAACGGGTTCGGAAACGAATACAGATACGGGGACGGAAAACGGGAAATCTAAAAAAATAATGTTAATGGGTACAGCCAATTATAACATGAAGAATCAGAATCGTCCCCAACACGGGGACGAATCGAGTTCGGGGACGGCTACCCATATGAAGTACCCATGCTACATAGGATTGTGCATTGTGGAACAATAAAGACTTTAGATTATTACTGCTAAACACTTCTCTTTTTTGAATCTTAAACCAGGAGCATCATAAGTGAAGGCAGAATGTTGTATCCAGTATACCCTCTGATACAATAATCCTAGTCCACTGGATTTTTCTTTCTTTTTTTTATAAATAAAAATAATAATAAAAAATCCTGTGTTTGTTGGATTGTTCATATATTGAAGGGTTGTTTTATCAGGTATGAAAATTTATAGTGAGGTTGACTTATCTGAATATTCTGAGTACATGACTACATGTCCATGCTGCTTCATAATAAAGGCCTCCTGCCTCTAGCTAGTGCAGGATTAAGGGCACAATATTCTTACTTCCTCCGTTTATAATAATTGATACACTTGTCAAATCATGGACTCGGCATTTTTTTAGTTTGGTGTATTAAGTGATTTGATAGTTTTTTATTGTTTATGTGGGGTCATGTAGAAAGAAAGTAGAACAAAGCAGAGAGAGAAAGTGTTTTTTAATTGTTTGTGTGAGACCAAGTTTTTAATATGATAAAAAAAAAATCACCATAAGAGGAAAAAACTTAGTGTATCAATGATTTTGAAACATCCCGAAATAAAAAGTGTATCAATTATTTTGAAACGGACGAAGTATTTAAATTCGTGCAGTTGTTGGATCTGCAAAATGCCAAAGCTGTTCTAAAATTGATTTCATGATTTATTGCATCCTGTTTCTCCAAATAATGGGCATTTGGATAAGAAAGGCCTAATCTACTGCACTTGACAGTCTTTGTTGATTCATCCAAACCTCCAAATACCATACCCTTTCCATGCCTGTACCTTGGATTTTTGAACTTTGTTCTTTCCCATCCCCGTCTCCATCTCCATCCCCGTATATATACATGTCCCCATGTCAATGCAACTTAGATTACTTCACATCATTGTTATTTTTATTACCACTTCTGTAGCCTCTTTCTTTGCAACGACTTGACTTAAAATAGAGAGTATAGATGTCTAATCGTTGCATATAAAAAGTTACGGAGGTAGTATAATTTTCTGCAGGGGTGTTGCCAGGAATTATCTGCTATCCCCCATAGAAAGGCCTAAATGAAAGATATCATCTCACAGGCTCATAGTTAACATAATGGGCCTCAAATGTTTGTTTATTTGTCTATAACTCTATATACTATAACTATTTCTTGTTTCTTACCATATTCATAGTTTGATGATAAAACTTAACAGGTCACTAGCCAGTTTGAAGCATTAGCTGGGACTTGGGAGGATGATGGGACATTCTAAAGCATACCATAAAAGGTGACCTCTCAACTATTGTTCTATGTATATATTATACAACATCTATAGAAAAGGGGGGGTATGAACAATGGTTCAGGAAATGACTTGAAACACATGGGATGTATGGAAAAAAAGCACCTTGTATACCAAGATTCATAATTGATATCATTTTTGCAAAGCTTTGAATAATCTATTTAAGCAATGATTTCTCTCAATAATCTTATCTTGTTCTATCATGTATAGCTCCTTTTAGGAGCTGCATTCTTGCTTCTTTTGCCTTTTTTTAAAAAAAAAAAATTATAAAAACCAAATTCTGCAGCTGATAATTGTTTGAGTGCTGATATGGTTGCGTTAATTATTTCAGTTTGGAACATTATTAGATCTTTATTTCAACCCACTTTTCATTTAAGATTAATGAAATTTATAAAATTAGATTTTCTTTAAACCTCTTCCATTCATTTGCTTATTATTATACTTGGTCCGCTACAAACCGCAACCATTGAAGCTGATGGACATGATTTCTTGGACCGAATGTGGATGTTTTCTTTGAACCTTAACAATGTATATAATCATGCTTTCTGCTACTTTTGATTTGTTAATCTGCTATTTCTTTAATAAAAAAATAAAAATAAAAATAAAAAACAAATTTTTGAGTTTTGTTAAGTGAATATAGGTTATGTGGACCTGAGATCCTGATCTTTTCTGTTTTTGATTTTAAAAAATTTAGAGTTGAAGGGCATTCAGATCTAAGTCTTGGATTCAGGGTAACATAGTGTAGGTTCTTTAGGGTGTTGAAATGGTATATTAAATACTAGCAAGTACACTTTGATGGACAATATAGGAGTAGTTTATTGATTATATTCTTTTTGCATGAAGTTGTCAACTTTATAGTCAAAGCCAGCAAAGACTCCTGTTGCTATCATCATTCATTCCTACACCTTAGGTTTGGAGATTTCCCTTCTATTCTTTGTTTTTTTAGAAGGTTTCTATTCTTTATTTCTCCATTTTATAATTATTTTCTTACTTTTATGGTGCGTCGTTGTCTTCAATTTATTCGACCTGATCTGATCTGACCTGATTAAACCTATTAAAGCTGACTTGATTATAACTTTTTAAACCTGACATGACCTGATTAAACCTGATAAGTTCTGAGACCTGATAAAAATATGGTAAATGATGACAACAAAGTAGTTTTCAATTTTGTCTGAATAATTACTTTCTTACATTCTCTCAATCTGTTTAAAATTACCATGTAATTTTCCAAGATAATACCCTTTTAAAAATTATATACTATGACCTACAATTCCATTTGCCAAGTCATTGACCAAGGGTCGAACCCTCATACAAGCAAGGTTCCTTCATCAGCAACTTGCTTGTGTGCTTACGACTAGGGATGTCAAAACGGGTTAACGGTACAGGTTAGGGTTGATCCAAACGGGTTCAGTTCAATTTCGGTTCAGGTTAAATCAGGTTAATAGTCCAATGGTTCAGTTCAATTCAGTTCGGATTATTTCGGTAACAGGTCATAACAAGTTGTATTTTTCTCGGTCACAATTCAGTTCAGGTTCAGGTCATTAACGGTCAGGCTAGTATCAGTTCAGTTCAAAACGGTTCAGGTTAATACAATTCAACGATAAGAAACGGTATGTTTCAGGTTGACATCAGTTTACATAGGGTTATTTTGGAGCGTCCATTATGAAGTTACTTTCAAGTTGAATAAGATTTTAGTTTAGTTCAGTTCAGGTCAAATAATGTAACGGGTTGATTTCAGTTCAGTCCAGTTCAGTCCAATTTAATAAATCTTCGGGTTTGGGATATGTTATCCTCAGTTCAGGTTACTTTCAGTTCAAGTTCAGTTCAGTTCAGGTCATTAATTCACGGGCCAATCGCAGTTCAGGTCACTTCAGTTCAGGTCAATTTTAGGTTACGGGTTACTTTCAGTTCAGTTTATTTCGGTTCAGGTCACGGTCAGTTCAGTTAACCCAATGGGTTCCAACCCAAACTGACATCCCTACTTACGATGCTAGTTTTCATATAAAGGCTTGTGATAATTTATATGAAAACAATGCTTGTTTTCAGATGTCACAACCGAGCTATTTATTTATTTGTCAATTTCATATAATTAGCTCGTTTTCAATTTCATATATGAAAACAATGCTTGTTTTCATATGAAGGAACCGAGCATTTTAATTAGCATAATGTACATTGATGTAAATTATCATATAAAAGGTTCCTTTTCATATAAATTTGACCATGACATTAAAATTATAAATTCTGTCAATTGGGTATCAGTAAAATTATTATATATAAATGGAAAGGTTTCAAATGTAATCAACGAAATGAAATATTCAAAAATGAAACAGGTAACCAACAATGCAAATTGAAACATAGGGAGTAGAAGATAATTTAGTTTTAAAATAATGCAATTGCCACTTATATACAAATTATTACAGTTTTAAAATAATGACACTTGCATTTTATGTATAAGAGCATGAGCACTAGTGAGGAGTTTTTTCCTCATGGGAAAAAAATGAGCAAAAATGCATTACACCAATGGGCTAAAAAATCCTTCCCATGAGCATTACCATTTTTCCTCAAAAGTTGAGGAGAAATAAAGTTGTACGGTAGCAAAGTGGGCCCCACGAAAAACTCAGAATTTTTTTTTTCGTTGTACTCGTGTCAAAATGCATCGTTTTGGGACGCGGATTTTGAAAAAAAAAAGAGTTGTTGTGCTAACTGGGATGCGTGTCACGCCCTGATACTCAACAACCAATCAAAATTCAGCCCAAAAGGTGTAAATAATAAAGCTAGGAGAATAATATTTTGGGTCAAACCCTAAGTTTTGATACGGAGTATTATTTTTTAAGCACAAGAATTGAAGAAGAATGTAATGAATGTACTTCTACTCTCATGGAGTAACATAGCGTTATGCTTCTCAATTTCAAAATCCAGTTCTCCAATAGTAAGAAATATTATATTATATACATAATTACTTACCAAATTGAACCAACATCTTTCATTTTCTTTGGATTTTGGTCTCAATTTCTACTCCATTTGATTATATATATCATCTGTCCTTTTCACTAGGTTTTGAAATTTTTTACATCAACTAAAATTATAATATGGTGTTACATGTGTTTTTTTTTAAAGGAAAAGAAAACCGACTAATCCCTTTAGTCAAGTGTATCCTTGCACAGAATTAAAGCAAGATTTTGCCTAAAGGTTGAAATCAACATGTTAAATTACTATAATCATGTCCTTTATGAGCCAAATAGTTTGTTGTTTGATTACTTTCTCTAACACGATGACATTTCAAACGAGTTGCATTTTTGAAGTTCTAATTTGATTTCTTGAATGATGCAGTGAATTTCCCATGAGACTTTCAAAATATTTTTCATAATATTAACTACTACTGAATTTCACATTCGATAGAATACCTTTGATGTTCTAAGTAATCGCTTGGCTAATACCCTCTTCCAATCCTGAAGCCTGGACAAAAAGAATAGAAGTGTTTGTACACACTGTGCACTTGGGTTGTTACTAATTTTTTACCCATCAAAATTTAATTTGTACACATTATTAAGGGTTTCTCAATGATAATATTTTTGGGGAGGGGGCCAGGGGGTATAGATTAAGTTAATATAGAAAGGATTTAAAGGTACCCCAAATTATATATATTAGAAAAAAATTTAATACTTGTAACTCTTTTGACGATTTTGTTTCAATAACCTAACCTTTGGATTATTCCATATTAATATAACATGTAAATTTTGAGTTATTTCAAATTATATATATATAAATAATTCTTTTGACGATTTTAGCGTTATGGGTCTTTAGATATCTTGGTCGGGACGACATTATGCCAGCCCTTCCGGTGTACCGGTAGGTCCCATACACCGATGAAAGGTAAGATTATTAGTTTTTATAATATTTTTTTTTTTAAATGATGTTTCTTTTCTAAGCAGATAACATGTAAATTTTGAATTTAAGATTGCTACCCACCTCTAGTAGGACGAGGTGGCAATTAGGTTGTTCGGGTCTGATTGATTTGGATCGGGTATATTCAGGAATCGGGTTTGAGGGCTTTTGGTTTGAATTCAGCTTCTTGTCAAATGGATTTAAAAGGACTTAAAAATCAAGATTACACACTTTAGGGTTGGGTAATTTGGGTTGAGTCCACTTCGTGTCAATAAAATCATGTGATTCGAGTAAATTTCGGGTCTCGGGTTGGATATTCAGGTTGAGTCACTTTTGTCACCTCTAAATAGGAGGGTAGGTAACATGTAAAACAAAATCTGTCAAAATGTAAGGTTATTAAAAGTAATATATAATTCCTCCGTTTTAAAAAAACGTAACAAATCATTTTGCACGCATTTTAAGGAAGTAATTTAAGGGTGTAAATGAGCAAATTAATCAAAATAATTTTAACACAAGTAAGAATGATATTATAGGTTACTTGTCTTAAAATTACATATATTAATTTGATTGTTTTGACCTTTAAATCTCTTCCTTAAAATGCGTGCAAATAAATTTGTTGCGTTTTTTTTGGAACGGAGGAAGTATTAATAGTTTTCTTGAAAAAAAATTGTTCTTTTTACCAAGGGGAAAATGTTTAGGGAAATTTAAGTTTATTACACACTAATAGAGTGGAAAAGGAAAATGCTTGAGCAACCTTTAGAGTTGTTAACTTTCCTAGACACACAATAATAAAATATTAATATATATTTTTTTGGTGTACCCACTTGATTCACCCTTTTAGGCTAATTAGAATTCGAATGTCGACACTACTAGACCAAGACAACGTTGGTATAAAATATTAATATATCAATAAGAGAAAGAAGTGATTAAAATTAATAATAAAAACAGATATTTAAGAGGGTTGGTAACTTTTAAGTTGTTACTCCACGAGTGAAAAATGATCAAGTATGGGAACATTATTTTGCAAGGGAAAACAGTGGGTCCCAAATGCCGGCAAAATTAAGCTCCCGCCGGCATGCTTTTAGCACGTTAACTAACTTATGCCGGCATTATTTGTGTCTTAAACAGACGTGGGTCCCATATCCCTAAAAGATTGCAGCTACGTTGTTTGTTTAACATGTTTTATGATTTGTACTTGTAGGGGGTGCACATTCAACTTTTTCCCAACCTATTATTAGCCTTGATTAATTATATTGCGTCATTCGGGTATTTGATCCCTATGTATGTCGATATTTATCCCTTTTTGGAAGTTAAATTTTCTTATTTTTTAGCTATAGATAAGTCAGGTTACTTCTTCGAGAGGAAGAACTCCTGATTTACTTGTAACTTTTTCTTCACAAAAAAAAATAAAATTATTAGCCTTGGCTTGGTTCGGGAACTATTTCCTCTTATGTGGTGCTCTATCTTTTTTTGGGGTCATTTTTTTAGAAGGTTCCAAATATTGTCATAGTGTAAAGATGGGTTATCAATGGAGGGTAAAAATATAAATATGTGGTTATAATAGTAAGTAAACTATGGATAAATAAGGATAGATAATACTTTTGGTTTTTTTTTTTGTAATAAACTGTATTACGCATTTTTTGACGAATTTATTTTAGGATGTAAACGAATGAATTAATTTTTTAAAAAAATTAATGCTAGTAATCTCCTTATTTCATGCGTTTAAATTAAGGAGTATGTTAGTTAGTTTATACGTTTATATCTTTAAATATCTTTCTTAAAATACGTGCAAAACAGTTTGTTACAAGTAAAAAAGAAACAGAGAAAGTATATGCCCCCTCTTTTAAATAATTTTATATTTTATACTTCGTTCCTTTGTTTCATATTGTACTAAAACCTTTCATAAAATGTTTACTTTTGTTCTTGATAATTCGCAATATTTGATAAGAGATAATGTCAGTAGTACTTGATTATGAAAAATTGAAAAAAAATCATCACAACTATGTTTAAAATACAAAGATTGTAAATAAGAACAATATTTTAAAACACTAAAAAAGATCGAATACCGTGAACAATTAAAAGGAATAGGAGGAGTAGCAACTAAAATTTATTTATAATAATAATAATAATAATAATAATAATAATAATAATAATAATAATAATAATAATAATCATCGATGTTTATGAATTAAAATTGATTTTTTAGTGCACATCTTTTAACTTACTTTTAGCATACAAACCAATCCTTTGGTAAAAGAAATTTTAATTTATTGCGATAAATTGGTAAAAGAAATGACAATTTGATAAAAATAATATTCTCAGACAACATTTTATTCAAAAAAAAATCTAACAATTTTCGACAAGACTCACAAATATCCAATTATTTTTTTTGTGTGTGTGAGGTGAAATATTATTGTTGAGGAGGCATTAATTAAGTTTATCCACTAATTTGATTTTTGAGCACTACATTATATTCCTAAATTACATTTTCTTTACCTCGTCACCCTAGCCTACTCTTTGAAAAAAAAGGAGCGACAACATTGGATGGCCTGACCATTACTAAGAGGGGCTAGTATAGTACTCCCTCCGTAACAAAATAACTGTAACGATTTGACATAGAGTAGTGAAAAAATCAAATTATTGTAATTAATATGTTACGGAGGGAGTGTTTTTTTTTTCATCGAGCCTACTATTTATTTGTGAACCTAAATTTGGTTTTTCACTAATTCTTCAAACTAATCCATGGTGAAAATAATTATTGGTTTTACCATTGCAAATTTCCCCCTTTTGTTATTTTTTTTGCCAAATAATAGTCACCGGTAGGGGTGCTTATCGAGCAAGTCGATCTCGAGTTGGGGGTTGCTCGACTCGTACTCGTTAGGCTTCGTGTCGAGCTTAAGTCGATCACGAGCTGCTCGATTAATGTTTTAGCCCTGTTGAACTTCCATTTTTTTAAAGAAAAATTAATGATTATATTCTTTTTTCTTTATGTAAATTATGGAGTGTATTAATTTATTATATTAAGTGTCAAGGTTATTTCTATTTTCAAAGATTTCATATAGAAAATTATTAATTTATTAAATTATTGAGTTTTGAGCTTATTCGAGCGAGCACGAGCTAACTCGATTCGGGTTTTGACCAAACTTTGACCAAGTCGAGCTCAGCTCAATTAGCACCCCTAGTCACCGGATTTTTTTATTACCAATTTGTCGATAAGAGTCCTTATTTTTACCAATTCAGTCAATTGGAATACAGTTAATCTATATGCAATTTAATATTGTATAGGAAAATTTATGAGAAACACTCTTTTCATAAGCCTTTTTTAGGAGAAATAATTGTCATCCAATTTTGTTGCTATCAATTTAATAATTGCACACATAAGATCCTAATAGATACTTGTATAAAAAGATATTCCTATTAGAATCTAAAAGATAAGGATACATATTTTGATAAACATTTTTTAAAAGATATTTGAGCATGTAAACGAGCAAATTTAGTGAAATAATTTTGGAAAAATTGTGAAAAATAAGTCAAACTTTAGCTAATCTTCTCAACTTAATTCAGCCTTTTGATTAACTCAAAATAAGTCATCCTATCTATGTTTTTTCAAATTAAGTTTTTTCACTATTTACTTGTTGATTAAATTAACAAATTCAATGAAAAACCATATAAATAACATATTAATGCACTGCTTTGATTTTTCATTGAAATTGCTAACTTTCTCCACCAGTAAATTGTAAAAAAAATTAATTCGAGTGGATATGTATAATAGGTTGACTTATTTTGAGTTAATCAAAAAGTTGACTTATTTTTATTTATTTTTTTACAATTTTTCAATAATTTAACACAAATATCTTATAGTTTTTCTCGTGCTTGTGTTAAAATTATGATAATTAATATTATTGTTCACATATTCATATCTCTTTCTTAAAATGCATGCAAAAGTGGTATATTGCAAGTAATATGGAATGGAGCGATGAATTATTGTTGTAAAATAAGGGTCTACAACTAGTAGTTAACAAAATAAAATAAAAAAGCAAGAAATTACAACGAGGAATTGCAAAAGATCTTCTTGAACAAAACAAAGGAAGGAAGTAGGTGTGGCGTGATAAATCACTGAATTTGAAAACGAATTCCGGTGCAACCGCGGTGCTCAATAGTCAATTGTATCCATCGGCTCATCCCCTAAGGTTAAACACCGGTCTCACACTAAGGCACTTTAGGGTGAAAGGTGGAGTCTATGAAAACTTATGCCCAAAGAGAGTAAGTGTTTAGCTTTTTGTATTTTTCAAGTGTATTCATTCATAAAAATGAACCAAGTATTTATAGAGAAAGACGGAAGAACCTAGAAGATTCTTTCATTAATATAGTGAAAGATGGAAGAACCTAGAAGATTCTTTTATTAATAGGTAATTAAAACTTAATAAAGAGGGGGGTTTAATCACCTTAATCATCTTCATAAAGGGGAGGTTACAAAAAGTCAAATAGACAAGAGAAATCAAAGAGACAAGGGAGAAAGTATACACCACAACGTAACCCACCCGCGGGAAAACGTAGTAGGCCGCAACCTACCTGCGGAGTAAATTAATCTTACTCTTTTACACTCTTTACACCAACAATTATTATCAATTCTAAAATAAATTAGGTCTATGAATCAATATTCCATTAGCAGCTTGTAAAATTCTAATAAATAGATACTATGAAAAATAAATAGTTAGTTTCCACAAAATTTTGTGTTTCACATTCTAATTATATAATAGACCTTTACATAGTTAAACCTGCTATTTATACACAAAATTCATTAATTAGAAAGCCTATAAAATTTTCAAAATATAACTAAAACTTAAATTCATAACTAAAATATTGAATAACCTAGCTATAACTTTGAATTTTCTTAAACAATAGTGAAAAAAAAAAAAAAAACCCTTGAATGTTTAAGGTTAATTATGAGTCTAGACAACTAATAAATAAATAAAAGAAGCTTATTATAAAATGATAGGCTTCTACAATATAAATTAAAATTTAGATCTATATAAGATCAAGAGGTGTGACTTTCTCACACAATAAAAAAATAGCTCAATATTTTAAAAAGTCACACTCCCACACACGTGCCTTTTAGTTTTACTAGTGTATTTGTAAGCCATAAAATTTTGACCTAAAAAATTAATATAGAGGCAAGTAATATGGATCACATGATAATTTTATTGATAATTTGCGGGGTTACAATTATTGTAACTCTCTTGATTACTCTCTTCAAAGATACATATTTGGGTTTGTTTATGGTGTCGAGTCTCATCGACTTATTTCGAACCATGTGTTTGCCTACAATTTGGTAGTAGGAGATGATGGGTCTTTCTGACTTACTTCATATCTCTCTAAATCCTAGAATGATTATCTTTATATAGAGAAACCACCACACTTGAAATATAACAAACATAACACGATTCCTTAAAATCATCAAAATCATAACAAATTCTATCTAATTTATTTCCACATATTTAGGCAGATATGACACCTAAAATTCAAATTTTCGTGTCTACAAATGTTGGTAAGTTAATGAATGTCTTGAACTTCTTGAGTTCCAGAGAGTAATTTGATATCGACCTAGAATAGAACGGCACGTTGGATGCTTGTTATTCTTCTTCTAAGTAGTAATTTGATGTCAACCTAGCTAGAATAGAACGACACTTTTTGAATGCTGGTTGTTCTTGGCCTTTTTAGAGAGGTTTTTTGAGAGTTTTTGTGGAGATATTGTTAGAATATTGTTGTGGAAATTTATGATGTAACCTCCAAGGTGTGGAATCTACACTTTCTTTCTAAACTATTTCGCCCCTTTAGATCACCGGGAATCCACGAAATGTTTAGTGAGATACAATGGAAAAAAGTTATACACTCTATTATAAGAGTGTATCAAAAGAACTTGTGTTTAGTGTTTTGTGTTTTAACACACTTAGTATAATTTGCAAGTATATATACCAAGTGCAAGCAAGTTGAAGAAGTATAGAGAATTTCAGAATTTTCTTATATCCAAACATTGAACTAATAATCATGCCTATTTATAGGCACAAAGGCTAAAGGAATCAGCTCACAAAACTGATTAAAACCACCATTAAAGCACCATAAAATCAGAATTCATGGTGATTAATTTGTGCAATGAATGTCATTCATAGGCCACCTTCATGTTATGATTCTATTCCTCTTTAAACTTGTTTTAATACAACAATGAAGGCTTAAAACAATGCTTAATACGTAAAAGCATCCAAGGCAAAAGTATCCAAGAAATAGTAAAACTTCTCGATTTTTTCCAGAGAGTTTCCGCGAGTCACGACGAGCCGTCGCGAGTCGCGACCTGCTCTCTGCCTCTTGTTCTCTCTTTGCCATGTTTTTTCCAAAAAACTTTTCACGAGTCGTGAAGGTTCCTCGCGAGTCTTGAGGCACCCTATGCCTCGTAGTTTTTTTTGCCTTATTCCTTCTCCCTTAGTCCAATGTACAAGCCCATTTAGTCATAAATATTCCAACAGATATATTATTTGGAGAGGCTTTGTAGTCTGATCTAGACGCCCCTACCATGGTTGGGGCGTCTAATTTGAACGCCCCTACCCTTATTTATTTATTTATTTATTTATTTTTAAAAAAAAAACAGCTCCTTCCAAAACCCTAGGGTTTTATTTAAAGTTTGCCTTTTGTGAAGTCATGGCCCATTTAAAATAATTAAACCCCATTTTGTCGGCCTAAATTAATTATTTTTTTAATTAATTGTCAAATAATTATTGAATCAAAATTTGACTTTGAACCAATTAATATCTGACATGACACATGAACAAATTTTACATGCCTACATATTCTCTACTTGAATTAATATCAAAATTATTTTGATTATTTTGGTCGTTTACACACTCAAATTACATCCTTAAAGTGCATGATTTTTACGTTAAGGATGGAGTATATATTTAGAAACAAAAGGATTGTTTAGAAATTAGAGTGTTTAACAAAAATAATGTTGGGAGCAAAAGTATTTACCAAAATACTGTCAAACCAACAATATTTACCAAAATAGTGTCCACGTCAGCCTTGTTTTTATTTTTTTTTACGTAGCATAAATCGTTATTTCAGATAGCAATTTCTTTAACAAAACCGCTATCTCAAATAGCGATGTTGTTGAGGTTAAAAAACCTAAACAATCCATTTATTGTAGAGACCAATGACCAAAGTTGGGTTGTTATTAAGTTACATAGGGAATCGCTATCTGAAATAGCGATTTTGTTCTATATGGTAAATCGCTATCTGAGATAGCGATTTAGCCATAAATAAATTTAAAAAAAAAACATAAAAGCATTCTCTCTCCTATGTGGACAGTATTCTTGTAATTATTTTTTCAATGGCAGTATTTTGATAAATACTTTTGATCTCAACATTATTTTTGTTAAACACTCTAGAAATTAAATCATAGCAAATTACATAGAATAGTTGAGTGGAATATTACCTCAGATTCTATGTTTTTACCCAAAAGTGAATATATCCTCCAATCTCCACCCTAATTCAAGTTCCTAACATTATGTTGGAGGGTTTGTAGACTGCTAAACCTTGTACCTAACTAGCTTAACAATTAACATAGTTTAGCCCTTAGACTAATTATCTTTTCGAGTAATAAAAAATGGATTAAAATTTTGACTTTGTTTTCAAATGTCAATGATTGATAAAAGGTTGAAAAACTACATCTCCATTTTAATTTATTTACAACAAATGAGCTTGAATTTGTTTGTGAATGATAAATGAATGAAGAGAAAAATAGAAAAAAATGACATTAAAAAAAGTGATAAAACATTTATTGCATTCTATTTAAAAACATATTATATATATTTGTTGTTTTTATAAGGAAAAGTGTATTGGTTCCACTCAAGGTTTTTATATCAAAAAGATTAAAGGAAACGAGGATGGAACCCAGATTATGACCTTAGGAACATCACTAAGACAAGTGGCTGGTCATCCTCATATTTTTGGAAATTATTAATTTCTTCTACTCCGCAATGTACAAATGGCACAAAGTACACTGGTCATAGCGTACGTACAATTCACATCAGAAAACTACAGAATTGACATTACTCATAGGGTCATAAGGGTTAATCGAGATGCCTATGTAAGAACGGCGAAAATGAAACTCGCAACCGACAGGTGAGGAGGTGTAAATTTCACCCCCGATTTTGGAAACATGGTAGTGAAAATTAAAGTTCATTAGAAAAAGGAAGACAGGGGGAGTTTTGGAAAAAAAATAGAGTTGTGTACGTATGGGCCGAGCCGACACGAGGGCCAATTAGGCACGACAAGATTTGGGCCCCGTCCGGCACGAGCCCGCTATGAGCACGTCAAGGTACGGAGGCACGACTAGTGGGCCACCCATGAAATCGACATGAGCATGACGGGCAAGGCACGACTCGGCCTTACACGACACATGAGTTGAACCGTGCATGAGCCTTATATTTTGTAACTTGGCACGAGACCGACACGGCACAAACTTTTCTTAGACCGTTATAGGCACGACACGTCGTGGAACGAGACACGCAAGCTTGGCACGTGCCCACCTGTAGCCAAGAAGGTTTAAATTAGGCCTTTATGTGCAATAATAATAATACATTCCCAAAAAAGAACATAGAACTTCAGGTGACCGAAGCGAGAGGTTCGGAGGCAACTTTTGTCAGCAACAATTTCAGACAGACAGAACCAAAACAAAATAGAGAACGTTCAACAATGGCGTTGTAGCAAAAATATTAAACCAAATAATATACAAAAAAAAAAAAAAAAAAAAGACAACAAAGGAGGGAAAATTATTATTTAAAAAATAAATAAATCACTTTCATCTCCCTTTAATTTTGTTAATTGCCTTCTTATATATCTTCTATTCTTTCCCCCCAAATTCTCCTCAATTTCCCCTGTCTCTTTCATTGAATTCTTCAATACATTGTAACATGTTAGAGAGAAAATCCTCATTTCTCAATTGAATCTGTTAAAAGGGTTTCTTCATTTCGCCACGAATTGGGAGCTAATAGATTCTGAAAGTCGCATTTATTCTAATTCTAATTCTTTTCTTCACAACGGTCAGAAAAATTCTTGGTTTCTCCCTGATGGTACCAATGGCGGAAGAAGGAATGTTGTCATTTTCTGTAGAATCTGTTATTGAGGATGTTCTTAGACAACATGGAACTCGATTAAGCGATAATACCTTTGCGTCAAGAAAAGCAGAGGAAGCTTGTATGATTCCATTTCTCTTTCTTGATTCACCTTATATGTTATATCTGGGTTGTTTAATCATCATAAATCAATACTATAATTAACGTGATAGGAATCATTTTCTCTGTTTTCTTAGATTAAGATATTAATTAATTGCTGGGTTTTCTGCATATAATGCATGTTTAATGAAGGAATACCAATTCATCATGGAGATTTTGAATTACTAGTTTATCGTTGAAATTTTCTATACAAATGAATGTGGATGAAGGTGCAATTGTATACCCATTTTTTTTTTTTTATCATGAATGATGATGGGTTTATGACAAGGACTTTGTTGTAAATGTAATATTGTGATTTTGGGTTATTATTTTTTTTTTTTTAAATCACCAAAAATGAACAAATTATGCTCAATCATTGAGAAAAATGAACCAAATAGCTACAATTGGTGCTTAATTTTGTAGCATCAAGACGATATGAGGCGGCGAGGTGGCTAAGGAAGATAGTGGGTGTTGTATGTTCTAAAGATTTGCCTGCTGAACCTTCTGAAGAAGATTTCAGAGTTGGGTTGAGGAGTGGGTTAGTCCTTTGTACTGCAATCAACAAGGTTGAACCTGGTGTTGTTCCTAAGGTATTATGTACTTTTAATTCTAGGATTTCTTTGTTTCTTTTGAATTATATATATGAATTTCATATCTTCTGGAATACCCCACTTATGGGAATAAGGCTTTGATTGATCGATTGATATCTTCTGGAATGTATAGGTGGTAGAAGTTCCAAATGATAGTGTAATGATCCCTGATGGCGCAGCTCTAATGGCCTATCAATACTTTGAAAATGTGAGAAACTTCCTAGTTGCTGTGGATGAATTAGGGCTTCCTACATTTGAGGCATCAGATTTAGAACAGGTTAGTTAATCACACTACCCCCCACAAACTTTGGAACAGCTTAAGAATTTGAATGTATCATACTTTATTTAGTTTTTTATGCAATCATTTCCAATGGGTATGAAATTAATGAACTTGTCGATTTTATGCTGTACTAAATTTCATATTTCCCGGTTTTATCAATGTAAATGATTCAGGGAGGTAAAACGGGAAGGATTGTGAACTGTGTACTCGCTTTAAAATCTTATAGTGATTGGAAGATGGGAGGAGGTAGTGGGACATGGAAATATGCAGGAACTTCCAAACCACCTAGCTCTTCAGGGAAATCCATTGGTAGGAAGAATTCAGAACCTTTCATGAATTCAATTTCAAGGACTTCATCAGCAAGTGAGAAGTCTGTTGAAAATGAACAAGACAGTGATATTGGTGGTGTAGATATAAGTGAAATGGTCAGTAACAGCCTTTATTTTTTACAGTAATAGTGGAGGGAGTAGCAAATGAACAATTTTTTTTTAATGATGTATAATTACAGGGTAACAATCGCTCCTTAAACATGATGATTCGATCACTTCTTATGGATAAGAAACAAGAAGATATTCCAGAGGTTAGTAAAGCATCCTATTTAGTCCTGATTGATCAAATAGAACATTCGGGTTCAAATAATCTTTTGTTATGTTACATGATTTCAGATAGTTGAATCTATGCTTAGTAAAGTCATGGAGGAGTTTCAACTTCGCCTAGCGAATCAAACCGAATTTGTAAGTACCACAGTGCATAGCAGCATTTTTTTCTATTCTGGAAACTTTACTCAATGGAGACATACTATGGCAGATATAGTATAGCTATAGCCAAACCCTTGGTCAAATGATTGTTTCGCGTTGCCTCCTTAATTTTTTTTTTTTTTTTTTTTTAAATCTTCCATGTTACTGCTATAAGATCACAATATCTATATGAAATTTGGTAGGTGAAGGCTGCTCCAGAAACTATGTCAATCTCAGGTGAAAACACGTCTCCTACTGAGTCTCCTAAGGTTTTGACACAGGTAAACATGATTTTATGATACATCTTTGTGAAATTTATGTTGAGATGCTGACAACTTCCTCTGATTAATTTGCAGAATGGATATGGAAATGTCACTGACAATATCATTGAGCCGGACCAAATTGACGAAAAAGAAGAACTTCAGCACTATGCCCCATTTGGAACATCAGAAAGTCACCTCAGACAGCATGATGTGTTTGAAAAGCAGAGGAGTAACATTCAGGTAACCAGAAGTTGAGCAATTTGGGGAAATTGAAGTGCTTTGGATTGTAAGAGATTAGTTGTTTATAATCAACGTTTGCTATTTTGTTTTAGGAATTAAAAGAAACCGTCAACACTACAAAAGAAAGCATGAACTTGCTGCAAAAAAAGTATCATGAGGAGTTCAGCATTCTAGGTATAATTTGAAGTTTAGCATTCAGAAGATGCTTTGAACACTTCCTGGTACTGAATGCTTGAATTGAAGTAAAACATTCAGAAAGTGCTTGGAACTAAGGCATTCATAAACCATCAATACAAAAGCATGAAAATTATGGATTGAGCTAAGGCATCCATGTTAAAGAATAAACCTTCCAAGTTCACCACATGCAAGTGTCCCGCATTGAAAGATTAAAGAGATGATGACTAATATATAAGGTTTGGTGGTTACTCCTTATATTACCAATTGGTTTTATAATGAAACCCATCAAGCTTGTGTATGGTCAGACTCTCTCTGTTGCGAGTGCGGCCCAGACCCATATTTAACAATTCACAATTTTCCTTTATATTCTGTAGGTAAGCATCTCTACAGTCTTAGTCATGCTGCCTCTGGATATCAGAAAGTTCTTGAAGAAAATCGCAAGCTGTACAATGTAGTACAAGACCTGAAAGGTAAATGGAAGTCAGAAAATGTCTGCATTGAATCTTTCTTTTACAAAAGTAAACTGCTGATTCAAAGAAACTTTCCCCTATCTTGAACAAAAGGGAACATTAGGGTATATTGTCGCGTTCGTCCCTTCCTACCTGGGCAAGCTAATGGTTTTAGCACTGTGGATCACTTTGAAGATGGAAACATTACTCTTATGAACCCAGCAAAATATAGTAAAGAAGGGAAGAAAACCTTTAATTTTAACAAAGTTTTTGGACCTGCTGCAACACAAGGTCAGTGTTGAATAATTCTTGTATATGCTTTATGAATAATGTTATTTACAGTTTGTTGTTGATCTTAAAGTCTTATGGAATTGTGTTTTACTGCAGCTGAGGTGTATTCGGACATGCAGCCGCTTGTTCGGTCTTGTCTTGATGGTTACAATGTATGTATTTTCGCATATGGACAAACAGGATCTGGGAAAACTTACACCATGGTGAACTCCTAGTTTACTCATTTCAGTTGATATATTCTCTTTAAATTGGTATCTTAATGCTTAACTTTGACATTTTGTTACCAGACTGGACCAAGCAATATAACAGAAGAAACTTACGGTGTGAATTACCGTGCATTGAATGATTTGTTCCAACTTACAGAAGAGAGAAAAGCCATATTTAGCTATGAAGTTTCTGTTCAGATGATGGAGATCTATAATGAGCAAGTCAGAGATCTCCTAGCTACTGATGGGTCAAACAAGAGATATCCTTTTTGCATTCTGCTTCTTGTTTCTGTCATTTTTCCGTCTTTTCTCTGATCTGCAATGTTGCTTTCATATGCTGTCCATCAAACTCGTCTAGGGTATACCTTAATTCATGATGATTACATTAGAAATTCGAAACAGTTCTCAGAACGGGATAAATGTTCCAGACGCAAGTAGGTTGCCAGTCTCAACAACAACTGATGTTATCAATTTAATGAATCTCGGTCATAAGAATCGTGCAGTGAGTTCAACTGCCATGAATGATCGCAGTAGTCGCTCTCACAGGTAAATTCTTGCTTCTGCAATTTTGAGTGTAAACTAAAGCAGGAAGAGGAGAGCAAACTTTTGAAATGTTTGTTTGTTTTCAGTTGTATGACAGTCCATGTCCAAGGAAAGGACCTAACATCAGGAGCTGCTCTGAGGGGTTGTATGCATTTGGTTGACTTAGCTGGAAGTGAAAGAGTTGACAAATCTGAGGTTACAGGGGATAGATTGAAGGAGGCACAACATATCAACAAGTCTCTTGCTGCATTAGGAGATGTAATTGCTTCTCTTTCTACAAAGAATGGTCATGTTCCCTACCGAAACAGTAAACTCACACAGTTGCTTCAAGATTCCCTTGGTAGGTTTCTCTTTTATTAGTATCATATCATATCATTGTTTTATGATGCTTTACCTCTAAATTGTGTTTGGATAGGAGGAAACATTTTTGGTGGAAAGTGTTTTTTTTTTTAATGTTCATTTGTATGGTTTGTAAATGGTGGAGAATATGTTCCTCTGATACCGAATGAACGCCACATTTTCCTCCTTACTCCTTAACTCCTAGTCTTCTCCCATCCCATCCTTTTTATCATATTCTCTCATCTTATTCTTTTGGACTTAATTTCAGACAAATTCATATCAATTCAGTTCATTTCAGCTGCTACTGAGTCTAGGATTTACTTTGATTCGTTCAGTTCATATTCATTCAATCTTGTATATTCCCTTTGAAAATGTCTTCCATTTCAATCTTTTGAAGAATTCAAATGTATATCTTTATTACTCAGGAGGACAGGCCAAAACGTTGATGTTCGTTCATATAAGCCCAGAGGCAGATGCTCTAGGAGAGACTATAAGTACACTTAAATTTGCGGAACGTGTATCCACAGTTGAGCTTGGTGCTGCTCGGGCAAACAAAGACACTTCAGAAGTGAAAGAGTTAAAAGAACAGGTTTTTTTTTTACAAGTTTCTTTTCAGTGCACACTTTTGTTAGTTAGGTTCAAATGTTCAATGGCATGTATCTGAAGTACTGGTAGTTAAAAATGTGATTTGTTTGTGCTAGATTTTTAATCTGAAGACCTCTTTAACTAAAAAAGAAGAAGAAATGGAGCAACTTTCTCGTTCATTCATCAGCACCCCAGAAACAGCTAGTGTCAAGTCTACTGCATCTTCACCTGTACATCCATCCCACCGCACAAGAGACATATCAAGCGGACGGAAGAGTGTAGGCCATGATTCCAGTAACACCAGGGTAGGTTTTTTCAAGTGCTATAGCTCATAGATTCAATTTTGAACTAATATAAGCAATTCCTAACATTTTTCTTTTTCATGGTTTCCATTTTCCAAGCTATTTACATATCAACAAAAGATCAAAAATCTGATATCATGAAGCTAGTCAAGGGCCACATATAAAAAGCCTAAAAAGAAAAGTTTGAGAAAAAATTGATTATTAATTATACCGATTTACGTATGATTTTGTCATAAATTTTCAAATCTGTACCCTGATAGCTACATATAACATTACCCTTATATTAATCAATTTCCAATAACTACCTTTTGTAACCATTTTTTGACCGCTCTTCTTCTGTATTATCATTATTTTTCCTCTTATTTTATAAATGATACATTAAACCTCATTTGAACTTTGTTTCTTATGTGCACAAATCGCATGCGTCTCCAACCTAGTATTAGTAAAAGGAAGGGTCAAAATTGATAAACTTTGATCCTTGAGGCATTAATAGCAAGTAAAAAAAAAAAAGAGACAGGATTTGTACCTTTGGAATAGAAGGCATGTAATTTTCTAACAGGAATTGCATCTAATTATTATATTGAATGAATGGATGTGTGGTATGAACTATGAAGGTAAAAAACAGCCCACCGAAGCCACGAAGAAGAAGCTTGGATCCAAATGATCTGTTGTCAAACAAAAGTCAGTGGCCACCCCTAAGTGCCAACAAAGCAGAAAAGAAGATCTTGACATCAGGTGATTGGATGGAGAAGGTGATACTGAAGCAAAATAAAATAGATAGAAGTAGTTCCATAGAAAATTTAGTGGCAGAAAACAGGACATCCTCTGAAAACTGTGATTCTGATGATTGCACTTTGAAGCAGCCTTTCAATAGCTTGGAAGCTGGCAAACAGGATTTCCAAGACATGGACTCACAGCTTATTATGTATGACGCAATGATTACCCCTAAAAGCATCGATGAGCTCGAGATAGCAACCAGTGATTCATCTGAACAAGAATTTCAACTTCAACTTCCTAGAGTTGCAAGCTTGCCTAATGGTTTGGAATCAAAGAACAAGAAGCCCCCCCAATTAAAAGCTTCTAAAAGCCCTGAAAAGAGGTATGTGTCAATGAGTTTGTGTGTGTTTTTACTATGCAATATTGAATTCATTGATGCAGTCCCTAGAAAAAGAATATATATTACACAGAAGAATATCATGTCTTGAATGTGTATATTCACTCATGTCATAGTAGTGTCATACTAATGCAATGTATTCATTGGTGCAGCCCCTTAACAAATAGTGTTAAATAGAAGGTCTGTTTGACAGGGACGAAAATCATTTTCCCTGAAAATTGTTTTCCACCCAGTTTAGGGGCGGTACAAGGGGAAAAAATAGAGGGGGTTATTATAGAAATTTTAGATTTTTGAAGGGGGGGAAGCCTATTTTTTAGATAATGTCAAAATCATATTCCTCCAAAATTTGAAGGAAAACGCTTTCATTCTTCCTCATCCCACGTACGCATCCTAATTCTTAGTTTCTATTGATTTTCAGTTTAACCAAATAATGGAAAATGCATAAAATGGAAAATCACTTTTCTTGCAACCAAACAATAGGAAAGCTCCATAAAAATGAGTTCCGATTGTAAAATATTTTACATGGAAAATCATTTTCAAATTTCAATTGAAAGTTGATTTGCATCCTACCGAACAGAGCTAGAATGCATCATAGTTCATTTCATAGATGTGCTCTTTCCATTGCAATAATTTCCATGTTTGCAGTTTTATAAGAAAGTGGATAGTGTTACAGCATGTCATGAATGTGTATGATATCCCATGGTCTTATATATATATATTCACTATCTTTAAATATGATTTTTTAAAATGATCAGGAGTTTCATCCCAATGCCACCAATGCGAAGATTATCAAATGGGACAACTGCACCTGTAATCAAGAATGGAAGACAAACAGTCTACATGAAGAGGAAAACAGGAAATGCAAAGTGATTCTTCATCTTTACTAATTCTGTTTTGCAGTTATCTTTTGATGATAGCTTATCATCCTTCAAATTTTTGAGTTATTTTTTTTGGGGTAGTTAGAAGGGAGAGAGTATGGATGAGTTGAAAAAGGCTTGTATTTTTTATTTTTTTTCCTTTTTAGAGAGGAAATGGCAAGCATTTCAGTAACCTGATGCATCATTTTGGTGGTGATGTTGAAGAAAATGCAATCCAGCCAAATTGATTGATTGCCCTTCTTTTTTTCTTGTGTATATGGGTGTTTTACTACAATTTTTACTACAATTTCCCTTTCTATCAATGAAAAATTTAAGGTATATATGTATATACTTTGTATATTCCTTTTTTTTTATATAGTTAAAAAGGGGAGAATAGACTGATGAGGCTTTAATACTTCCCTTAATTAATCTCATTGTTTCTGCATAAAGATTGGAAGAATTGGTTGATAAGGCTTGAAGGGGTGTTCAAGCTTAGGAAAACACATAAAAGAATAATTCTAATGTGATCAATATTGAAAGAAGAAATATACAAACATACAAAAAAGGAGTTTTACTAGGAGGAATTTGGCAAAAACAGTACTGGAAGATGGAATATATAAGATGATAGGAAATGAAGTACTTTTAAATAATTTTGTAAATATAAGTAGTATAAAAACTAGTATGAATGACCCTGGCCCTGAGTTGACCCACACCGGCTTGACCCTGACCTGTCCTGACCCGTCCTATAACCAGGTCTAGCTTGTAGGAAGATTACTTAATCTGAATGTAACAAGAAAGAGTGAGTAGTGGTTACTTAAATGGTTAAACATAACTCATAATTTGATTGATTACTGTTTTGGTGTTTGGGGTTCTCGTCAGTCAATCACGTGCCCAGCCCACCTTATCCATCTTACGGCCACTTTTTTTTTGCCCCATTCACTTCTTCTTGTCTGTTGGTTATTAAGTTTTTAATGTGATGAACAGGGTTCTCACACAGATAAATCTCGAAGAATTTGTAACATTTGAGGCACGAAAACGCTTTTCTAAAGACTAGATTTCGACTATATATAATCGATGAGCAAGGGTATACCGAAAAAGTCTTTGAGATACAACGAAGAATTTGAACAAGTTTTGTGATGCTCACTTCGAAAACTCACAATGCAATGTAACAGAAAAGGAGATTGGTTGTTGTATCTTTTGTTCTCTCTCCTCTCTATGCTCTTTTAAAGAGCCTCAGTCAAGACCCTCAAAACTCACGTTCAAACACTACCGCAAACAAAGCAACGACTCCTTTGAACGAGTAAAACAAAAACAACAAAACCGACGAATTGTCACGGGCGCAACTCGTGCTAGACGCGGGTGTGACATGAGCCATTTTGCATTACTTGTTTTCTTATGTCGCAAACAAAGACCAAAGTCATACGTCCGCGCCAAAGTCTCTGTCTGTGACAGTATTTCCATCATTCTCTTTAGAAAACTCTAGTATATTTTGGATCGTGATTATTTCATAATTGTCGTTATACCCTTCTTGATGTTTGCTATATATCGGTCTGGAATTTCAGCAAGGAAAGAGGTGGATATTGGTTTAATAGGGGACAATGATGGAGCGTTGGGCTGCACTACGGCCTGCCGACGTTTTACTATATTCCTGGGATCAAGGACTTGATATGTGCGTGGTAGGGTCTTCTCCTTTAACTCATTCTGGGTTGGCTGACTTTGTTCCGGGTCATGTTGTGACAGGTGCAACTCTTCGTAAGCGGGCTAAGTACGTAGATAGGTGTCGTGCATTGAGTTATGAGTTCCTTCCTTTCTCTTTCTCTTCCTTAGGGGAATTGGAAGGAGATGCCCTGCCTTGTTGAAGCGAATTCAGATTTTCTCACGGACTGCGTTGGAGCGCGTGCGGCTGCTCACATCTTCACAAGAATAGGTTTCTCTATAGCTAGAGGAGTATGGGCCCAGATTGTATCTCGGCTTCACACAAACTTCTTGTAAATCTGAACATTTTGTGTATTCTTTTCCTTAATAATAATAATAATAATAATGCTCCAAAAAAAATCTCTGAACAATTACTCCCTCCATTTCATATACATCCTCCGTCCCTTAAAATTTGTTACATTTGCTTTTCCACGCCTCCCAAAACACAACTTTAAATAAATATATCTTTAGATATATATATAATAAATTATAAAAATTACTTATTAAGTTTGAAATATTTGGTACAAGAAAAGAAAATCTTAAAAATAAGATATATTTATGATATATACTCCCTCCAACCCAATTATAAAAGACATTTAACTAAAAATTGTGACCGCCTTTTTGGTTAAATATCCCTTATAATTTGGAATGGGGGGGGGGGGTTTATTTAAGGGTAGAAAATATATTCATGTAACATTTGTATTTTTCTAATCCTTGGCAATGAAAATACATCATTGGTCAGTCCTTTATCCTTTAGTGGTGGAGCGCCCGAGGTAATGAGATTAGTCACTGATTTCGGCAGTAGATACCCTTAGCTTATTCACACTAAAAAAACATATGTATATTTAATAGGAAAATTTGTAACAAAAGACCTTTTAAAACATTCATTTTGTGAGAAAAAACTTTATAAAAAATTTGTTGTGAACAGGGACCTAAAAAAAAAAGTTGCAAAGAGGGACTGTGTCTCTATTTTCCGACGCTGATTGTGAATCTCCGGCGTTGACTCACTATTTCTCTCCAACTTTGCATGAATCATTTCGTATTTAAGGGGGTAAGAGATGATGAAACCCTAATTCAGAAGAAGAGAATTTTAGATGTGAGAAGGAAGTATTAATGTAGGGTATATGTACGTAGATGAATTTAGGAGGGGAAATGGAGGGGAAGTGGAAGAAAAATAAATTTATAGTGAAAAGAAAAGGAAAGGAAAGGTTAAATACACTACAAAAAAAGAGCTTTTAGCTACGGAAAATTAGAGACGGAAATTTTAAATCCGTAGCTAAATTTTTAGAATAAAAATTTAGAGATGGATTTTTAAAATCCGTCTCTAAATTTAGCTACGGATTTTAAAATCCGTAGCCAAATTTAGCTACAGATTTAAAAATCCGTCTCTAATTTTTTAGAGTAAAAACTTTAGGGACGGATTTTTTAAAATCCGTCTCTAAATTTATCTACGGATTTTAAAGTCCGTCTCTAAATTTAGCTATGGATTTTAAAATCCGTAGCTAAATTTAGCTACGGATGTTTAAATCCGTCTCTAATTTTTTAGAGTAAAAAAATTAGAGACGGATTTTTAAAATCCGTCTCTAAATTCAGCTACAGATTTTAAAATCCGTAGCTAAATTTAGTTACGGATTTTTAAATCCGTCTCTACTTTTTTAGAGTAAAAAATTTAGAGACAGATTTTAAAAATCCGTCTCTAAATTTTGCTACGGATTTTAGCTTCCGTCTCTAATATTTCTTTCGTTTATTAACAATTCTATGCATATAAGATTGACAAATAAAACTTAGTACAATTGGTAAGAGTTTCGATTCCTACCAACTATGATTCGTGAGACTTATAAAAATTTAATAGAATGGTCACGGGTTCAAAGGTCCCTCCCACTAAATTCTTCCCTACCAAATTCCCTATTCATGATGCAATTCAATTATTATGCATAGCCAAAAATGGACTCCATTCTTTTGATAAAGATTAAAGAATATATTAGGAATTAGGAACTTAGGTAGGTTTATAACCTATACTTTTTTTTTTGCATATAATCTAGCTAGTCATGCACATTGAGGGCTCGTTTACATTAGCTGAATAGAGCTGAACTGAACTTAACTTAACTGAACTGAATTGAACTGAACTGAATTGAACTGAACTGAACTGAATAGAAGTGTATTATTGAACTAAATAGAGATGAACTGAACTGAACTGAACTGAACTGAACTGAATTGAACTGAACTGAACTGAATATAATCTGAAGTAAACAAGCCCTGAATTGAGGAGTTGGTATTTATATATTACAAGTTTGCAACGATTAATATTTAAAGGGATACTTAAAAAATCCTTTGGGGCATTGGACCCCTTCGCACATTGATATTGATCCCTTTATGGATGCTAAATTCTCTTATTTTTTAGCGTTAGATAAATCAGGATTTCTCTTCGAGAGAAAGGGTTCCTGATTTCTTTGTTGTCTACCTTTTCTCCAAAAAAAAAAAAAAAATCCTCTGGGGAGTAGATTTTATGAGTAATCTCCTAACACAAGCTATAACACTTTCTAATAAACAATTTCTTATTTTCTGACAAGTCAGGGCGTCTCTTCGAGAGGAGGAACACCTGATTTCTTATTTACTTTTCCTTATTTCAAAAAAAGCTACACCACATTGTTGATTGAGCTTATATTTTTTTGAATGGCAGCAACCAGTAGCGGATCCAGGGGGTTCATGGGTTCAGTTGAACCCCTAGATCTGGGAAAAATATCTGAATTTTTTTTTTAAAATAAAATAAAATCAATTAAGCAATAAATACTTTTCAAAACACAATATTGATGCATTGAAAGAGGAAGCTTAGTTGCTTAGTGGGTTCTCTGTTAGAACTTGCTTTGTTTTTTTTTTTAAAAAAATCTCTGTTAGACTTAATGTTTAAATTTCTCATCTTTAATAAAAAAAAATAATGTGTTAATTTTTTTGTTAATTATATATTTATATGTTAAATTGTTTAAGTCTTAAAGTGTTTTACTGTTTTGTTTGTTTTGATGAAGTGCTTTGAGAAATTGAGAAAAACTGTTAAGTGTGGACTAACGGTTTTGTTTTGTAATTGTTGTATTTTAATGTGTAACTATTAAGTATATGTATTTTTTTAACTAGAGTGTCCTGGTGCAAATGCACCGGATATATTTATTTTATGAATTAAATGTATATTTCATTATACGTTAAAAGGACAATTAATTCGGATGAATGAATTGAATTGTTAATTTTTTTTTATAAAGAAAAGATAAATAAGGCACTTATGTAGATTTTTTAAAAAATTGGTTGGATTTTTTTTTTTTATGTGTGTGATGTGACGTGGTTATGCTATAATTTTATTTTTTTAAAAAATTAGGATTAAATGGATTTTTTATTTAGTGATGACTAATTAGGTTCAACCCGACCAAAGTTTAATCCGACTTGCAAGGAAAAACTTCTCCGTTTAAAAAAATGGTTGAATTTTAAATTTTTTTTAATGTATGAGATGTGACGCGGCTATGCTATGATTTTTTTTAATGACAAAGTGACATATGTACAATGATGACTAAGCGGTACTTTGTTTAAGTATATACGGATCGGAGTAGTATACATGTTAATATACGTCTAACCGGGGTGCATGTACCACAAACCGGGCTTCATGTGCCTCATACCGGGGTTTATGTACACCGAGGTATATTTAAATATGTTTAGTATTAAAAATGGTACAATTTGTCTTATAAAAATGAGTTGTTTTCTTTTGAGATTAATATATTTCTTACCTTTTCTCAAAAAAAAATGAGTTGTTTTCTTTAATTTGTTATCGATTTTATTTTAATGAATTTTTGGTTGGTAGTTATTATATATTTTGATGAATTTGTTTTTTATGTATGTGTAATTGATAGTAGTTATGATAGTGATATGTAGTTTTTTAAAAAATATAAATATAAATAAAATAAAATTTAATTAGAATTAATGAGAGGCCTCCATTGGGGGTTTGGAGGCCTCTCATTAGAAGTGGCTCTTCTATTATAATATAGATTTCCTGACTTCCTGTTAAGCAAAGTTTTGTTTGATTGTTTCTTTTTTTGGGGTTTTTATTTTCTTGTTAATTATATGTTAATTTATTTTGTTAATTATATGTTATATATATTTGTTTTGTTCTATTAATTGTTAAACTGATTAATTTTGTTTGCAAAATGTTAGAATCGTGTTAGTTTCGGCCCAATGTAATATTCGGATCGGATCAGGTTTCGGGTTGAAGTTTCGGACCAATTCGGATGGGATCATTTCATATCGTATCATTCTCGGATCGGAACCTTTTTAACAATATTTGTTTGATTCTTCAAAAATATTACTTTTGTAGTTTTGTGTATACATAATTTTCATGCATGCTTAACTAAAAAGTCATTCAAATTCAACGATGTGTGATGAAAAACATACTAAAATTAAAAGCAAAATAACTTTTTTTATACGAGCAGTTCCTTTCATTTGCTACATATGTTCGTTTCAGTTGATTCATTTTATTGGTTACATTTTGAATCTTTCAATTTATATAAATCATTTTTATTGAAAACATCATTTACTTTTACAAATTTACAATTTCATTGTTAATTAATTATTTTCACATTCATTTTTTAATGACATAATGTGTATTTTTTATGAACTCATTTGTTAGCTAATAACTGTTGTATTACAGGCTATTCCCAACAAATATCTTACACTATGAAAAATATTCCCAACAAGTTACTGTGTATAAAAGATTATATAAATAAAAAAGATTTTCTTTGGATCGGACGACTTCAGATTAGTTTGTTTTAGGATCAGACATGTTCGAATCGGGTTGTTTTCGGATCGGGACGAGTTCGGATGAGTTTCGGACCAGATTGAGATTCGGGTGGGGATGACTTCAGATTGGTCATGTTTGGATTCGGATGAGTTTGGACCAGATGAGGTTCGGATTGGGATTCAAATCAACCCTGTTTCGGACCATGTGAGTTTCGGGTCAGATTGGGATTCGGATCGTGTATTTCAGATCAAGTTTCGGATTTCATATTGCCTTTGCCAGGTCTAGTAGTGGGTCCTAGAGAATGGAGGAGGAGGATATTGGTTGATGAGTAATGACAGGTTGACTTTGCCAGGTCTACTAATGATCTCCCTATTATAAGGAAAAAATAAAAATGGTGATTAATTAGGGAAAAAATAAAAAACGATGAGTAATTGGGAAAAAATCACAAGCAAAATGTTTTAAAAAAGGGGAAAATATAAGAGAAAATACAAAAAAAAATCTATACAATATATAAAAACAGAATACTGCTGACATCATTATCACTTAAAGATGTACACGTATCAATTTGTCAATTAAAATTTTCCCTCCAAAAATGTTTATGCATCATCTTCTCTCTCCGGTTTTTTTTTTTCTTAGTATTTAACATACTTTGAAAATATGAACATCATTAAAGCTTATTCTTCCATTTTCTAAATACCATTAATGACCAATATAATATAATGTTTTAAATGTCGTAATATTTTTTTCTTTTGTCAATTTTTAAATTATTAAGAAATTTCTACTGAAATCTTTTTATTGATTTAATGAATTTATACTAGCTACTCCGTATTTGTTTTCAATTGGATTATTCTCTAAAAAAAAATCAAAATTTATCAAATCACTATTATATAAGGGAAGGGGTGAGGCCGCGGCGGTGTCCAACTGGATTACCATACTCCACACTACCCTTAATCATTCTTCGTAATTGTTAGTCAAGTTGAGAAATTTTTTGCCATTTGTATAATAAACTCTTCCATAATGATATTTGTTTTTTGGAATCATTAATAGCCTTATTTAAAACAAGTAATTACAATTTTAAAAATCAGAAGTATAATTAATTGTAAAATTAATCAAAATTTATTCATAACTGATAAATCCTTTAGAGAAATTAATGATTTATTCAATTTGCAATATACTTAATATGTAAGAGTGAAAGGAAAAAAATAGATTAATTTTAAAAAATTATTAATTTTTTTTTACAATTATGCGAGAACTTATTAATTTTATTGTCAAATTATGTTGTTAACCAATTTTAAAGTCGCACGCAATATGTGCATAAGAAACTAGTACTCCGTATTATTTAATAAAACCGTACATAAGACGAGACTAACCTAGTACGGAGTAATTAATATAGTGAAAGTATTGGGTCAGACCGTCTGATTGTCAGACGACTAACCCAATATATTGCGTTCGGATGTCGGATCGAGGCATATAATATGTTGGAATTAATTAATTTTTCGAGACGAACGCATTTGCAAATATCCATAGGGGATTTGGCCACAGGAAAATGTCAAACGAGGCCTCTAAAGGCCTCAAAATGTCAAAAAAGTGTTCAGGTTATATTTTGTCCATGTTAGTTACAAAATGTGTCCAGGTTTAACAATATGTGTCTAGGTTAAACAATATGTGTCCAGGTTTACAATTAGGTGTTCGGGTTTAACAATATGTGTCCAAATTGAACAAATACGTGTCCAGGTCGTCTAACAAATTTTCACCAGGTTTAACAAGTTTTAATCAGGTTTACAAATATGTGTCCATGTTTAATAAAATGTGTACAAGTTTAACAATATGTGTATAGCTTTAACAATATGTGTCCAGATTTAACAAGTTTTCATCAGGTTTACAAATATGTGGCCAGATTTAACAAATATATGTCAAGGTTTAACAATATGTGTTCAGGTTTAACAAATTTTCACCATGTTTAACCGTTAACAAGTTTTCACTAGGTTTATAAATATGTGTCATAATTTAACAATATATGTCCAGTTCCAATTGGACTCGTCTAACATAATATCTTCTCATTAATAATATAAGAGTTAAACACACAAATACAAACGAAGACCAAAATAATAAATGTGAAGACTTATATGATATACAAATCCACTTATATATAGAGTTATACTACATCTCATCAATAATCATCATTCGTTCTGGCGCATGTTCCACTTAGATTCACAACTGTTTATTAACAAATGGTTTATCATCTATATTGAATTCCAGCTCCATTATTTATTATTTATTTATTTGTAGATATAATATAATGCAATCAGTTTTAATAAATTATTGGGCAATAAAGGATGAACTGTCCACCAAATAAAAGTGTTGACAAAGCTAAGGATAATAATATATGTAGTACGTAGTATGAGCGATAATTGACAAAATAAAAGATTGAATTTGAATAAATTATTGAATTAGGTATTACTTTTTTTCTATTTAAAATTACAATACTTATAGGTCAAGCAGTATTACAACTTAATTGAGGATGAAGTCATAGCCCAGTGGTTAGGGTTTCAAAATTTCAGGCACGAGGTCCTAGGTTCGATTTTCACCGCTTACCCCCCTTACAGATGTGTGTGTTGGCTAAAAATTAGACCGGGTGACCTGCAGTAGGGCCCGATTCCAAGGCCTAATATACCACACATTATCCTATAAAAAAAATATTACAACTCAATTGATTATACACCCTCCAGCCTTATAAAAATAACTTCATATAACTTTTATGTACTTTGCGAAAAACCACCTTAAAAATAAGAAATTTTCCAAAACTACTTTAAATAATAAAAACTGTTGTTGGCCCATACCACAATGGTTTTCCAATCCGTTACGTTGACTGTGGTTTCCCGCCCAAAAAACCACGCACCTAGCACATGAGGCGGGTTTCCACCTAAAAATTGTCGTTTTCAGTCGCAGTGGGGGTTTAATTAAGGGGATTTGGGGGTTGGGGGTTAGGGTTACGACGGTGGGTGTGGGTTTCGGAGATAGAAGTGATCGGGTGCTGATGATGGTGGTAATGGCGGTGGTAACGGAGGAGAAGGCAATAGTGGTTGGGGTATTGGTGAAAAATTGTCTCACATGCTCGACGCGTGGTTTTTTTAGGCTAAATTCACGGTCAAAGGATTGGAAAACCATTGTGGTATAGGTCAACAATGGTTTTTATTATTTTAGATAGTTTTAAACAATTTTATGTTTTTAAGGTAGTTTTTCGCAAAGTGCAGAAAAGTTAAGGGGTTTTGGACAAAAAAATCCTAAAATAAAAGATAACAAGTGAATAATAGATAACAAAAATCAACCTTCAGGCCACTATTAACCTATGTTTGCATTAACATGCATGCGCAATCAAGGGCTTTAATTTTGCCACTATCATTATGGACAGCTAAATAATGATGAATTTTTTTTGGAGTAAGAGTAAGATGGTATTGTGATAAGAATAAGATAGATAGTTAAGTACTTAAGTTTACAAAGATAAATAGATCATCTGAAAATTCTAGTGTAGTCTTATAACTACCGACTACTATAGTGGATGAGTGAGATCGCATGATTTTTGATTTATTTGTTATTTCATAATCTAATTTTAAATCCTTTTAAATAAAAATCTAATTAAAAATCTTTTCTAAAATATTTTTATTAGATTTTTTATTTTTCCTAAAACCAGTTTTATTCTTGAAAAATCAAAAATTTTCTTCCTAAAATAAGATCTAATTAAAATATTTTTTTTAAAATGATTTAAAATTAGATTTAGAAATAACAAATAAATCAAAAATCATGCAATCTCAGTCATCCACTACGATAGTCGGTAGTCATAACTCATAAAACTACACTATAATCATCCTTAAATCGTCATGCATCTTTCTTGTGTGGAGTACGATCATTAGCAATGTTTCAATAATGCATGGTCAACCCATGAATCTATCTAATTTTTATAGATGCTTGATTGGATTTTTTATGGTCTTCAAAATATGACTTCAGCACCAACATATATATATATATATATTAACGGCCCGTTTGATAGCCGGTTATAAATTACGTTAATGAAAATGAATTTATAATTATATTGTGAATGGAAATCAAATTCCTATGGTGTATGTGTTCATTACAAAAAAAAAATTTGATCCAATAACGACGGGTACACATTAATGGTGGATCTAGATCCCGTCGCAAATGTAAATCTTTTATGACGGTTTTTTAGTCCGTCATAAAAAAAAATCTAATACCTAACCCAAAGTCTATTAAAATTGACTCATTTACAACGGAATTGTAACGAGTAAAATCATTTGCGGCGAGCATAAATCACATTTGCCACACGAAAAATCGCATTAATGACGGACCTAACTCAAATTCTACTAAAATTAAATCATTTAATTACGACATGATTGGGAAGGAAAAAATCATTTGCGACCCCCTTTTCTACGACGGAGCCATATTTTACAAATGAAAAAATCATTTACGACCCCCCCTTTTCTACGACGGGTCCCATTTTTGCAAGGGGATTTCATGTCGTAAATAGCATCTTTTCTAGTAGTGGTTTAACTCCATTTTATCTAATTTTAATTTCTTCACAAATATCAATTCCCATCTAATATCACCATCTCCAATGGTAATGGATGATAATAAAAATAAGCAAAAAATTCAAGCTTGGGAATTAAAATATGCTTTCCATGGAGATTTTAAGGTTTTCCTTAACAAAATTACACTTTCAATTCATTAGTATTACCGCAATTTATTACCAAAACCAAATGAGCCGTAATAGAAATTGTAAAATAGATTTATGAAGATTATTATTTTTCCAGTTCATACCGTTATTAGATGGTTTGATAAAAAATTTCCGTACTAAATTACAATTTTCACTATAAACTATAATTTTTAGATAGCTAGTGAAGCTTATTAAAAAACTACTTTCTCTACACCATATTAATCGCTACATTTAAATTTTCATGCTTGTTAATGCAAAATTTATATTCGTAATACAGTTATCTACATTTTGTTAAAAATTATAAAAATTAAATTATTGGATCAAATATATATATATATATATATATATATAGGGTAGGGATCCCGTGAGAACCATGAGAACCACTATTCTAATTTTTTTTCCATATTATTTTTTTGCTTAGATTCTACGGTTTTTGCACGGACACTATTTTTTTTGCTCAGATTCTATAATTTTTTTGTCAGATTTTAATAGTTTGCTCTCAGATCCTAATTGTTTGTTCCCAGATTTTAACAAATTATTCTCAGATTTTAACAACTTATTCTCAGATTCTAACAACTTATTCTCAGATCTGGAAAAAAATCAGCATCACCATTTGTGAGTATCTCAGATTGAAAGTTCAAATTCTCATATTAGATTCTCAGATTCTCATATTGAAACTTTAATCAGATTGAAAGTTCGTATTCAATCTAATTCATCAATCTTTCAATCAGATTGAACATCAAACGATCAGTTCGAATGATGATGATGATGATGATACACTCTCAGATTCTAATAAAACAAATTCTTAGATTCAACATTCAACGTATCATCATCATCATCATCATCAACATTCAAAGCATCATCATCATCTTCACATTCAACACAAATTTTCAGATTGAACATCATTCGAACTGGAAAATTCTCGGTTCAATTAAAAGAGGTTTACAAAATATAAATAAAAAAAAGAAAGAGAGAGAGGTTTCAGATTCAGATGGAAACAAACGAAATCAATGGAATTTGAGAAGATTCATCTTCATCCTTAATCTCAAGGTCTGAATAATGGAGACGATTGAATGCAAACGTTCACCGTAAGGTGTGTCAGATGCAAACGCTCATCTCCATATGACATCCATCTTCAACGTTTGCATTTGAGATTTAATCTGAGATTCATCTTCAACGTTTGAATCTTCACCACCGCCAACCGAGACTTCATCATGTTCAAACATTCAGATTCGAATCTTGTGAATCTTTGAATCTAAGTCTTCGATTCTAACACACACCTCACCTTCAAATATGAGATTGTATTTGAATTTGAAACGTTTCAATCGAACTTCCTCTTCCTCTCTTTGACAAATCGAACTTCAATCTATAAATTCTAGTGGTCTGATCTCTTTCTCGCGAAGACAGCTGCGGAAGACGGTAGTGGTGCAAGGCTGCTGGTGGTGGTGTGGTGCTGTTGCGCGAAGGCAAAGAGAAGAAAGACCATGGCGGTGCTAGCGCGAAGCTAGCATTCTGGCGGTGGTGGTTGGGGGTGGTGGCTCGACAGGAGAAAGGAGGGAGAAGGAAGTGGCTGATGAGAGAGGAGAGAGAGAGAGAAAGGAAAGGATAAAAGGGGTGAATGGCTAAGATTTAATTACTAATTTAATAAATTAAGGGATAAGATGAGAGTTCTCACGGTTCTCACCGAAAGAGGGGTTCTCATATGATTCTTTTCCTATATATATATATATATATATTCCAAAGATATCCCACATGACTATTTTTATAAGCATAAAGCACAAAAGCTGATACAAGTTCTTATGAAAATGCTAGATTTCTAACGTTGCAATTATATAGAAACATAGGCTATATGATTTTATACTAAAAAGTTATAATTTTTAGGAATAAATTATTTTTATAGACAGTCTAAAATTTTGCATTGAAACGTCATTTCTCTTTTACTTATTTTACATCTATATATTTATGCATTAACAAATAAAAACCTGATAAATATAAATAACACATAATAAGATAATTTTTTGACCATATAGGGACCATAATATGGGTTAATCTCAAATGGTCATAAAAATTCTAAAATTACGTGCATTAATTCAACTTGGATAATAATCTTTATGTGTAACATAAGGTCTCAAAATTAAATTAGATGTTGAATATTAACAGTTTAACACGAGACTGAGTGGAGACAGCTATGCGCCAAGTAAATACAAATATCTTGATAATACAATCCATACCTTCGTAATCTAAAATCTAGTTCGTGACCTATTGTTATAGTTATTCTCCAACACCAATTATGTGAATTAGGGATTTTTTTTTTTTTTTTTTTTGCTTCTAGTTTTTAGTTGGTGTTGTATTTTTTAGTATTATTTTTTAATTTTTAATAAGAAAAAAAGAGAATAAATGTAAAAGTAGAAGCATTAGGTTGTATGCCTATAAATACAGTATATGGCTTTGTTTCCAAGTAAAGAAGATAATCATGTCGTTAGAAGGAATAAACTATCCAAGACTTGAGCTTATTCTCTAGTTTAAATGTGACAATTTTTTCCGTGAAGGTGGAATTGATGGTTGTGAAAGCTACACAATCAGAATTACCGTGAAGGTTTTTCTTGATTAATCCAATCCGATATTCGATTACACATCAACCAATGAGTTATGATCAATAATTGTGACTTATTGATACTTCCTATTTTGACAAGTATTTACGCTTATAATGAAAGAGAAAGTTACTGAATTATGTAGTTGGCCAGGACAAAGAAATTAAGTAGATGAGGAGAGAGAGTGTTGTTAGATCATGAAAATAGAGAATGAAAAACAGTTTTCCTTTGATTTTGGGAGGAAAACGTTTTCAACTATGTTATAAAACCATTTTACACACTAACTTAACCATTTTAATTTTTAGTCTAATCAAACAGTGTAAAATAAGTAAAATAATTTTCGGAAAACATTTTACATCCTACCAAACGGAGCCTACGTTAACCAAAAAAAAAAACTTGCAATTAGCACATAAATTATTATAGTGAGCTGAAAACAACTCATCTTAGGACACAAAAATGTCATAAATCAATTGACTTTAGCCCCATAATAATAATCCAATCCCATCTAATAAATAATAATAACCCCACCAACACAAACACCCGCGTCTTCTCCAACCCACCTTCCCTCCCCTCACTCTTTCTCTCTTCCCATAATCATATACTCCAATCAAATCACAAAAAAAAAATAAAAAAATATGCTGTTTCATCTTCAAATTCTCAAATCTTAGTTCTTTTTCGATCTGTAAGTTCCTCATTTTTGTTTCTCTCCTTTGATTTTTGTCTCACATTTTTTTTCCAGAAGTTTGCTGATTAGTTGCTGTTCGATTTTGAGGTTTTTGCTTGTTTTGCTGGTTTTTACGAAGAATGTTAGGTTCGTTACTGTTTGAGTGTGCTAATTATAGTTCTTAACTGTTTTTTTTTCCCCCTCTTCTGTTTAATAGGTAATGCTGATTGTAGTTTTTAGTGCAGAACTCGAATTTTTGTAGCAATTATACGAATTATAATGCTAACTTGCCAATCATTCTGTAGTTTTGGCTAGCCTTTGTGTAATTTAGTAGTTGAGCACTGGTGAATCGAAATGTATTTTTGTAGTGGCTTAATCGAAATGTATTTTTGTATATATAACCAACAGGGTTAGGAAAGGGAAAACTGACAGATGTTGAATCTTAGCCAAGAATGAGCCAGACTGAAATATCTAGGGTGAATCCGCCCCTTGTCCCACTTGGGACATTGATTGGACGCGAAATTAGGTCTGAGAAGGTTGAGCAACCGATAGTTAGATATGGACAAGCTGCTTTAGCCAAGAAAGGGGAGGATCTTTTTCTAATAAAGCTTGATTGCCAACGAATTCCCGGGAATCCTTCAACATCGTTTTCAGTTTTTGCGGTAATTTGCTGCTCATAATTGGAATTGTTACTAGTTACCGTGAAATTTGAGTGTTATTATGGATTGAGATACTGAACTTTGGGTTTCTGATAGATATTTGATGGCCATAATGGCATATCAGCTGCTATTTTCACAAAGGAGAACTTGTTGAACAATGTTCTGAGTGCAGTTCCTGAAGGTGCTAGTGGGGAAGAGTGGCTTCAGGCACTTCCTCAGGCCTTGGTTGCTGGCTTTGTCAAAACTGATATTGAGTTCCAAAAGAAAGGTATTTGTGCTTGAAAATTTGGTTGATTGCTTAGCAGATGAGGTAAATGAATACTTTTTTTTTTTAATTTTTTAATGATCTCATTCTTTTATAATTAACAGGTGAAAGCTCAGGGACAACAGTCACTTTTGTTGTGGTAGACGGGTGGACTGTAACTGTTGCATCTGTTGGGGATTCTAGATGCATATTGGACACACAAGGTGGTGTTGTTTCTCTCTTGACTGTTGATCATCGCTTAGAGGAAAATGAAGAAGAGAGGGCTCGGGTGACAGCTAGTGGTGGTGAAGTTGGAAGGCTCAATATTTTTGGGGGCAATGAGGTTGAACTTCTTTCTGCCTTTTGGTGACCATTTAAGCATTTACCAGACAACATAAACTATAACACTCCGGTAATACTGCTGACAATGATGTGGTTTTCAGGTCGGTCCACTTCGCTGTTGGCCTGGAGGATTATGCCTTTCTAGGTCAATTGGTGATACAGATGTTGGAGAGTTTATTGTCCCTGTCCCACATGTTAAACAAGTAAAAGTGAGTTATCCGTCAGTAATTGCATTTTTTTTTCCCTGGAAAAAAGAGGGTTCTTCAAATGAGAATTAACATTAAGTCCTTACAGCTCTCTGATGCTGGAGGAAGACTTGTTATTGCATCTGATGGTATATGGGATGCTTTATCCAATGATGCTGCTGCAAAAGCCTGCCGTGGACTTCCAGCTGAACTTGCTGCAAAGCTCGTTGTTAAGGTTGATTCCCTTACATTCAGCCTTTCATTTTGGTCCATTAACATCGTGAATATGTATCTTAATTTTATTTTTTGACTCTGTACAGGAAGCTTTAAGGTCTAGGGGTCTGAAAGATGATACAACCTGCTTAGTTGTTGACATCATACCCTCTGTGCACCCTATTTTGCCCCCTATGCCACAGAAGAAGCATCACGGACTTGGTGGACTGCTATTTGGAAAGAGATCTCATAATTTAGCCAGCAAATCATCTAAGCTTTCTGCGGTGGGTGCTGTTGAAGAGTTGTTTGAAGAGGGTTCTGCTATGCTTGCAGAAAGGTTTCTCTCATACACTTCTTTATCTGCCTACTAAATGTTCAGTTTGTCTAAATGTTTGAAATATTTTGCGGGAGCTACCAAATATACACATTTTAATGATAGGGAGAGGGGGAGTTTCAAATTCCATCCAGACAAGTTTGGCCTCTCTTTTTGCCAAGTCTATTTTGAGCCCTGTACTATAAACTACCAGGACACTGCGTAGATATGAGAAATCTAGGATTTGTACATTAGTTTCAGCCCTTCAGGGGCTTCCTAATGAAAATTTCTGTCTCATTCGGTCATTCCTTTGTCTTGTTGTAAAGCTCTGGATAGCTGGCATAGGGAGTGTCCACAAGTGGAAATGTAGAACAATTAACTGAAGCAGGATTGAAATTGCATTTATTTGTTTTCCTTTATGCTTGATTGTTTTCAGATCATATCTATAGTCTAACAAGCATTGTGATTTTTGGAACCCTGAAATAGATAATTACCCAACTTTCAACTCAAAAATTTGCTAGACTCCAGATTTTAAGATAGTTTAGAGGTTAAATGTACCAGTTAGTGTTAATTTATCCCAAGGTTGTCCCTTTGCTCGACTTTGAATGTCTAGAAAATTGATTTCATGTTTCTACCCTTTTAATCTTGAGATGGATAATCTTCTAGCACCTAAGTATTATAGACCCTAGAATTCAAGATAGTTTAGAAGATGATGTTGTTGGTGTTATTTATCCCCAAGGTGGAAAATGTGAATTTGATTGAGATTCAGCTCTTCACCTGACACCAGTAGTGCAAAATGTTATCCGGATATCTATGTTTTGACATTGGATGTCTACAGAAAAATGACCTACCACCTGCCCTAATAATTTAGTGATAATAATTCTGCATTAGAGTCAAAATATTAGGTTTTGATGTTTAATAATCATTTCTTTTGCTGCATGTAAAGACAAAACCTACTGGTTTCCCTAGGTTATATGAAATGTAACTTTTTGTTGTATAATTTGTCTCGGGATGGGATTATAAAAGGATTACTTGCATTTTTAATTGTAAATGTCTCATACTCTATGGATAGAAGGGAAAATTAGTGTAGCTCTTTAGACTTTTCATATTTAGTATGTTATAAACTTTAAGAACATGGCAGTTTCCATCATAGCGGCTTGATCACTGGATGTCTATCTTTGCAATCATCCTTGGTTTGAGTGTAATTATTTATATTTGGTTCAATATGTTCACCTTCTCTGGAGCTTTATTTCATGAGAAATGTTTCCTGAGCCTAAATTCTGATGTGTTGTTTTGAATGACCAAAATATGTAGGCTAGGGAAGGATTTTCCCATGAACCCTGATTCTGGCCTTTTCAGATGTGCAATCTGCCAAGTGGATCACCCAGCAAACGAGGGTCTATCTCTTAATTCCGGGACATTTTTTTCACCCTCATCCAAGCCGTGGGAGGGGCCATTCCTTTGTGCCAACTGTCGAAGGAAGAAAGATGCCATGGAAGGAAAAAGGCCAATCAAGCCCACAATTTCGCTCTAACAATTTTATCTGGTGATATAAAATCTAATTGTCTATATATTCTTTTTGTCCGAAGAAGTGTGAGCATGTTTTCATCTCCTAATCGTGTGATATATATGTGTGATGTAACGAGTGAGTTAGAGAGCGGAAGAAAGTTCAGCAGATGATTTTTGGGCTTTATTCTTAGAAGCTCTTGTTGATTGTGATTTCTGCTCGACTTTGGACTTACTGACACAGTGATTCAACTGTTGTGTGATCTTGTATGCAATTAGATCAGTTGCTAACAGTTTTCATGTGTAAATAAATCAGTATCATAGTGAGTTCTTTTTTTAAAACTTTGATCCCTAGCTTGATGTTGTTATCTCAATCTAATTTATTCTTTCACTGTTTCACTTTTCAACGTTTCTGTTTTGCTCAAAATAAGTCCTTATATGTATTATGACTGTAGCAAATGCCTAAGGTCCTAAAATTCCAAACATAATGTTTTTTTATTGGGGTGCAAATGAGCCACAAAGGCGGGAATGAGAATCGATTTTAGTATCACCTGGAATCATGAGGAAAACTCTAATAACCTCGGTTATCCCTCACTCTAAAAAATAAATCGCCTTTAGTTTCGCCTGATCATCTCCCTCACTTATGCTCCATTTCCCTAATTCCTCGAGGTCCGACCACAAATCCGCAGCTTTTGAAAAAACAAAACAATTATAGCAAATTAGCGTTGGTTGGATGAGAGTTGTTACCTAACTTACAGCAAATACTAATTACTTTGCTACATGCCTATGTGATTATCATCTAACTCACTGAGTCGTCTTAAAGATCTCGGCCCAAATTCTATCATGATGATTGGGCTATCAATAAATAATTAAGATGGAAGGTTAAAATGAATTGTTAAAGATTAAATGTTAAAAATCTAATTATAGGTTCAAAATTAAACATCAAAAACAGAAATTGCAATGCCTAATTTTTGAAATCAGGTTAAAATATTCATTTCACAAAATCAACATTAATCAATCATTACAATATATATTCAAATTTCAAAGGGACATCTTACCACTTGTCACTCTCTTATTTAAAAACTTCTTTCCCGTTTGAAAAATCTTACCACTTGTCCCTTTGAAATTTGAATATATATTGTATAATTTCAAATTTGATGTCCACTATTTTCCATTTGCTTCAATGCTTCTGCTGCCTCGTCAATTTGTGCATTTTTACACAGGCCATCAATCAACGAACTCCAAGAGAATACATCTGGTTTTAGTCCTTGAGCCTTCATCTCCTTGAAAAGCTGACGTGCACATGTGAGTCTGTTATCCTTGCACAATGCATCAATTAGAGTGTTATATGTGACAACATTGGGTGCTAAGCCTCTCACAAGCATCTCTTGGAGCAAGCTAAGTCCTTTTTCAACCTTTCTAGACTTGCAGTACCCATTAATTAAGCTATTGAAAGTAACTACATTGGGTTTGCAGTCGTGTTTGACCATCAAATCAATTAGCTTTTCAGCCTCGTCCATCTCACCGCGTAAACAATATCCGTCAATCAAGGCGCTGTAAGTGATGATGTCGGGAACCACCCGACCACTTTCAGTCATGCTTTCAAACATAGAACGTGCTCTGACAACCAGTCCCTCCTTACAGTACATGTCTATCAACATGTTGTAAGTCTCAATATTAGGAGTTACATTGTTCCTAGACATCTCAGTCCAATACTCCTCAGCATCTCCCCAGCGTCCCACAGTGCACAAGCCTCGAATAATGGTTTGATAGGTGACAACATTAGGTCGGATTCCCTTGGCTTTCATCTCTGTAAAAAGTCGGAGTGCTTGAGGCAATAATTGGTCTTTGCAGAGACTGTCAATGATGGTGCTATAGATGACGACATTAGGCATACAGTGGCCACGAGACTCCATATTTCTAAGGAGGCGGAGAGCGCCGGCATTGTCGCCGGCACCGCAAAGACCCTTGAACATAGTGCCGTAGGTGACTAAAGTGGGTTGAAAGCCAAGCTTGACAATTTTATCCAACAATTGAACAGCATGGTCCAAGCGGTGAGAGTGAACGAGACCGTTGATGAGTGTAGTGAAAGTGACAATATCGGGTGGAAACCCGAGCTTAATGATGTGGGCGAGAGTGGAAAAGCTTAAATCAATATAGCCTAAGCGGCAGTAACAATTAGACAGAATAGTAAGGGAATAGTGATTTGGACGGAGACCGGACAGATGAAGGTGGTTGGAGAGAGAAATGACGGCAGCAAAAGGGGGGAAGGGTTTAATCTTCAACATAGCAGTGAAAAGTTGAGTGAAATCAATAATGGAAGGAAGAGGACGCAAGGAATTCAATTGATGAAAAACAGAAAGGGCATGTTCAACCTTAGCAAACCCTAATTTGCATTCATGGCGGAGAGATTTCAAGACTAATTGAGAGTCATCAACATCAACATCAAGATGAACATATCTTGCGAAATGTAATGCAAAAGAAAAGGGATGAAGAAGAAGAAGATTACCAGGAAGAGATTTGGAAAACAGAGAAGAGAAGGTCTTCATCGTCATCGTCTTCATCTTCATCGTCATCGTCATCTTCGTCATCGTCATATTCAGCATCTTTCTATCAAAGAAGACAAAGCAGCAGCAGCTACAGGCTACAGCAGCTGAGGATTGAGGAAGGAGTGAAGGACTAACTGAGTGAGTGAGTGAGTGGCCAAAGTTTGTTAGGTAGAGCAAGTCTTTCATGTGTCAAATGTTGTTGAAGTGAAATTCATCCATTTACTCAAAAAAATTATTTCAAATTTATGAAATTTTATTTTAGAATTTTAAAAAATTATAAAAAGAAAGAAATTTTTTGAAATTTGTAAAAGATAGCAAAATAGGGGTCTATTCATAAATCTAAAAAAAATAAATTAAGATTTTAAGTCTATTAGTAATTTTCTTTTAAAAAAAATAGAAGGTCCTATTTGTGTTTCACTCATTTTTATTGATTCAAGTAATTACTAACTTACTATAGCCCCTTTTAAAATTTAAAAATCAAAAAAAAAATATTTTTTCAACCAATCGAAATTAGTGGGACACAAATGGCACAATAACTGGGACAAAAGATTTTTTTCCTATAATTATATGTAAGTTTTATAAAACCATTTGCTCCTCAATCAAGTCTCCATTTCTTCACTAGATACTTGGTTTAAGTGTGGATGGAATACATCATGTTCAAATTGGATTATGCATAATCTGATTCTCTTCAAGATTTTCGACTAACATTGTGTAGAATGTACCTAAATTGTGAAATGTTGCTGTACCAATTAAGGGGGTGTTTGGTATGAGATTAATAAATGTAATGGATTGGAAATCAATAAGGGAGGTAAAAGGTAATACACTAATATATATATAGTGTTATCCTTATTAGTTGTTTGGCATCACTATAAAAATGTATATGTTTACCCTTACTATTTATTTCCCTTACACAATTTGTTTCTGTTTCCCACAACACATGACAAAAAAAAGTAACGATATTATTTTGTGATTACGTTTCCTATAGTAATGTTTAGCGATACCTTAAACAAAAAGTTTATGTAGCATAATTGAAGGTATCAAGAAACACTTGAATTGAGGAACCAACACTAAACACTACTATTCATAATACTATGTTATTTTGGTAGAAAAATGCAGATTAACCATATGCAATTCTTCACTATAGAAACAGAACCCCCCCCCTTCCCCTCTCTCTCCCCCACCATTTTTTTTGATGTGTAGAGAGCCACAAGGGCGGGGATGAAGGAAGCTGAGCTATCCCTTAGTTTACCATTATGATTGAACAAAAAAAAAAAAAAAAAAACTATCCCTGCTTTTCAAGGTACTCAATCCTCTTAGCAATCATATCTGAAGTCTTATATGTGACCAAGCACAAATCCTTAACATCCTTCAAAGCAAGGCCATCAATGGTGGTAATTCCAGCTATGCAATCATACATGAGCTCTGTGATCTCCTTCTCCCTTCTGTCATTCTTGAGTTTCTCCAACTGAATTCTTGTTTTCGCAACCCGTTGCTTGAGGTAAGACTCTTGATCAAGCATTTTCTTGGACTGGGCTTCGTGTGAGAAGCCCATGAACCGGCCCAGCACCCGGCGTACACCACTTGGGCTGGGCCACACCTCTTCGTGCTCGTCGTATGGGCTGTACATGATGGCACAAGCATCCACCCCACATAGGGTGGTGAGCTCTTCAACCTTCTTCATTAACCCCTTCTTCCTCTTCTTGAAGCTTGACTTCCTTGCTGATTCATTGGTTATGAACTCAAGCTTCACTTTCTTCCTTGTCATTTTTGGTTTTTGGGTGGGTGTATTTGTTTTGAATGGGTGCTCTAGGAGGTAGGGGCTAAGGGGGTATATATATCAAGTGATTTTCATTGAGAATGAGAATTTAAGGTATTTGATTTTATGTTTATAGTAAGACATTTTTATTTGTGTTATAAGTATTAATTCTAAGGTGTTTGGCATGATTGTAAAACGTTTTCCTTGAAAGCTGTTTTCTCATTTTACATTGTTTGATTTAAAGTACAACATTAAAATGTAAAACCTGGGATGGTAAACATTCCCCCCAAAATTGAAAGGAAAATATTTTACATTACAAATTGAAGATAAACGTTTTCCGTCACAATTGAAGTAATCAATTTTCAATTCAACCAAACAATGAAAAATGCTTAAAATTAAATGAAAAATCATTTTACATGCAACCAAACAGCGGGAAACATTTGTAGAAATGAAATTTTCCAATAAATTTTTTTTCATGGAAAACCATTTTCATCTGAAACGTTTTACACCCTACCAAACGAAACCCTAATGTGAAACTTGGTTGTCAGTTTTCTTAATTTAATACTATTTCTATTTTTTTTTGGAAATGTTACCTAATTGGTTCAATAGACATAATCTTGTCAAGAGTATTTACAATTAATGTGGTCAATTGGTCAACCAAGACTAAGACTATCCAAAAGTATTTTGATACTCCCATCCCTAATTATATTGGGCACGTTTTACGTGCAATGATATTTTAAATGTATCTTTTAATTTGTCTAAAAAGGAAAAAAATTGAAATTTGTTTGAAAAATTGAGATATTTGTCAAATTCACACTCGTAACTCATTCACATAATCTTAAACAAACTTTTTTATTTACTATGTTCTATTGGCTATCAACTTTCTATAATAATCAAAATGTAAATTTTTATGTGATAAACTATACTAATATGAGCGTCTATTTATAGAGAATTCAAAAATATAAATTTTAGTGTTTTTATTTTATTTTTAAGATTTTTAAATTTTGTAAATTTTTTATTTAAGAAAGTTCAAAATTTGTAATAACTATTAAGGAGTGATGTTAATTGAATTTTTTGAAAATTTTGAGGGGTAACATGGGCTTTTTCAGGGGACACCATGCTCCCCCTTGGCTTATATAATAGAGATTAGAAGGTACATATATGTTTACCAATAGGATGATATATATGTTGTGTACATTAGTTCCATTTAGATGAACATTAGTATAAGGTTAAATGAACGTTATTTCAATTTCTAAATTATATCAAATGAAAATTCATCATCAAACAATGAACATCAATTAATTATGAGTTACATTCGTATAAGAATCAACTTCTTCAAGATACACATGTGTTTACCCCCTAAAAAAATAAAGGTTCACATGTGTTTACCTTCTAAATTCGCTCTTCTATAATACCGAAGACAAACAAAAATATTAAAGTGAGGAGATCAAGAGGAGAGAGGGTGTAGCATTTATCAAACTTTTTTCCTTAATAATGTTGGGAAATTTGTCAATTCCAAATACACACACAAAGTTTTTGTTATTCTCATTCTACCGTCCATGTAAATATTTTTTAAAGTGTTAAAAAATCGATACTTTGAATAGCGATTTTGCTACTAAAATCGCTACTTCCAATAGCAGTTTTATTATTAAGTCAGTTGACTACAATTGTTTTTCTCTCATGGAAAACCACAACTCCAATCGAGTAGCGGAATTCCGAGGAATAAATTTAATATTGTTACCTTTGACAATATTGAGTATAGTTTGATTTGCCTATTAAGATAAATCGCTACTCCTAATGGTGGTATTGTTTGATTTGTGAAATTCAACAATTAGTGTTGTAAATTTAGAGATGTAAAAGTAAAAGGAAGTCTTACTATTGATTGTCTTTTTATTTGTTTTCCCAAATTTTTGCTTGCTTTAATTGTTTGAATTTTTTGACAAATTTGAAGCATAATTCCAATAATTTGTGAGCGAAAGAGATCAATAATGGAGGAGAGGAGAGAGAAAGAAAAAGAAAGTTTTGAGGAGAAGATAAATCTGCAGGTGGCAGAATATAAATTTTAAAAATAAAAGGACTCGGCGTCATAGAAAGTTGGTTGGTTCTAGGTCCAGCCAATAATTTGTAGATCTTTTGTACATTGCACTAAATAAATAAATAAATAAAAAATCATTCAAAATTTGTGTGCTACATATATCTTAAATGGTGTTATTTGTTACATTTTTTAGCATATGGTATCTGATTTTTATTTTACCTATTTATCATCTTATTAACCAACTACCCTATCAAAGTATCAATCAATCACATTTTAACAACACATTTTCTTCTCCCTTCTTACATATGGGCCCTAGCATACATGTATTTCTCCTAAAAGAATGGGTCTACAAATTTGGGCCTAGAACCAGATCTAAATTTCTATGTTAAAATTGGACAAAATTCAGTCCAGATATGTCCGAGTCCAAATTTTGAAGATCCATATTCGTGAATGCGATTAGATCCAAGATCCATTATCATTTCTAGTCAAGACTTATTTTCCATACAAAGCTTAGCACGAAACTCACGGAATGCCCTCAACGTCTTAAGCACGAAACTCACAATGTCACCACTCTCTAGAAGGATGAGAACGAACACAATAACTCAAATATATGAACTAATTCCTAATTTTCACTGCATTATATTATAGCTATCTATTGGCCCTCGTAGTACAAGAGACATGTAATCCTTCCAAAAAAAATAGTCCATACAAAGTACAAGTATAATTTTTTTAGGAACCTCCAAGTCTCATATCCAATGAAAGAATATTCACTATTCAAGCTTGTTGAAGTTACTAAAAGTCTCTCTAACCTTTGTATAAATAATGCTTGCAGATTTTGTTGAGAATTCCATTTGAGGGTGGCTCCCAGAATGTAGTACAGAGTATAACCTTGTATAAATAAGTCTCATGCCCAATATATAATGTTGCAGTTTCTTTTTGGTTTACTAAATACTACGTCATTTGCCCATTAACGATATAAAAATCAACGATTTAATACAATACTCTCTTTTCTTCAATAAGAGTATAAGATAGTAAGATGAGGATCGAGCTCAAGCATCCCCTGGTGGACAACAAAAACGAACAAATTACCTTAAATTTGTAAACACAAATCTACCATGACTAAGACTAGTTACTAAAAAAAAAAAAAAAACCCTAAAATTATCCAATACAATGCAATCGAACAAAAACAAACTTTAGCGCTTGACCAGTAAAAACTAAAGAAATGATTGCAAACATTATCAATGTAAGAACTAACATCTGAAAGCCCTAAAACCTCTTATCCTAGAAGCACTAAAAGCATTGTGCCTCAAGAGTCAAGACACAACAGCACCCTCAGCATGGCGCCAATCACATATTTGTGGGGAGGGAAGGCGGAAGGGGCCTGTTGAATTCAAATTTTCTAATAATATAGGACACGTAGAAATTATATTCGAGATTTGGAGACTTTCTTCAACACATAGCAATCCAAAAATTGCATCCCTTCAAAAGTTGCAAGCAATTCAATTGAAAAGAGTACATTTATACGTTACTCTACCGTCAATGGTCGTTAATTTGATATCACTGCAATCCTTCCCCTGCAACACATGAAGAATATATAGATGGTAAAGGTAATAAACCTCATGAAAAGCAACCAAATCTTAATTTACTAAACGCAAAAACTTACGCAGTTCTTCAAAGGGAATATTCGCTGTACTTTCTACAGGCTTTATGAGGCGAACCTTACCTAATGAATTTAGACAATAGAATACAAAAGATAAGAGTGTTGCTAGATTTGGATTGTAGTATAATGTTTCCACAGAGCAAGGACATTAGAACTGGTTACAACACATGCATGCAGGGTAATCTAGCATAATTAGCACTTAGTTGCACACCACACCGCGCAAAAAAATTATTATATACCATTTTTTCTGAGTGGCATAAATTATAACTAAAAAACTTTTACTCTTAATCATAAATCTTAACTTTTTGCATACAAGTTTTATATAGTTTTTAAGTAAAATGCTATACCGTCAAACGGTCTAACAGGAGTACAGGACACTTGTCAAATCATTATAATGAGTTTATAATATGGCACTAGATCTCTTAGATTTTTGTTCGCAGAGGGCATTCCAATAGTAAAAATGTGATACAGTGAAGTAGAAAGTCTAGAGCTTGATAAACGGAAGTCAACTTGAGAAATATTTATACATATTAATGAATAATGATAAATAATTAAATATGAGACAGACAAATTGAAATGAAAGTAAAAAAATTGAGTGTTTCAGATACTGCAGAAAGGCCGCCCAAGAATTGTAAAGCTCTACAACGACTACAAGTTCACAACTTCAAATTTCGGGCTTCTATGGTTTTCTGGTCAAAAAAGGTATGCTGCACAAGGCGCAGTATTGAATTAACAATTGAGGATTTGGAATATGCTTTGTGATAAAGTAGCAGAAAGTATAGCATCAGACTCTGATGCCAGATTCTACAAGAATCAAGGAACAGCTCCTTGTATACAAGATTCATAACCCCCATATCTTGCTATCTGAGTTTTCATTTTATTACTAATAATAAGATCAGTGTCAACTAAGGGTACTCACTTGAGTCACTTCCAAATAGTACATACTAGATCTCTGCAAAACTAATGTGACTTGTGAAGCAAATTATTAAAAAGATATTAGTTCCTGAGAACCCAGCCCAATACTCTATATATACTTCATATTGAATTGCAGAACACTAAAGACTGCACAGAGAACCCAAGAGGCCAAGGTACATCATTCATTTGCTTATTATATGCAAGAGAGGTGTAAGCAGTAAGATGAAGCATTGATCAGCGGACTTATTTGGTAGAGCTGATATAACTGAACACTAAAGACTGCACAAAGAACCCAACTTGTTCTTTTGGACTGCATTAATAACTGAACTGAACTAGATTAAAATAAATTCTAAACTTAGCAGGAGCTGAGCTTGAATTGAATTTGTCTGAACTGAACTGAATTTTCATAAGCGTATGTGCATACAAGTGTAATAACTTTGTACAAATAGTTTTGAAACTTCTGTTGTTGAATGGCATGTCCCTTTCACCACTAAGAAGATAAAAGGAGGGGAAAAAATGAGTACTAAAGTAAGGATGGACACTTTCTTAAGGATTCGCCTCAGCAACAAGCATTTTACACACTGAAAACCTTGTATAATTTTCACATACTACAACTACAAGTACAACCTAGTACATTTGATGTCCATGTGAGAAAGGACAATGTAATAATAATCTTCTAAGAGATGCATTCATAGTTCTAATAGATAAAGAAAGCAGTAGTTGTAAATAAGAAAAGAAGCATGACAAAAGACATACCATCATTGCGAACACAAATTTCAGGCAATCTTACAATTTCACCAGTGATGCCTTTATTGAAGACTCGGATTTCAATGTCACCCTCGACATAAACTGAAGAGCTGCAAAAATGATCAACTACTTAAGAACATCACACACTGAAGTACAAATGATTCACCAAAAAACTATACTCATGACATACTTTTTGACAAGTTGTTGGATAGCATATGCACCAAGTACTTCATTATGTACAACAACACGATGCCATTGGGCTGGCTTTGGCAAGTCTTTTCCGCCTTGGATTCTGTGGTCCCACAGGCCTCCTGTCCCAACATTAAAGATCGCCAAGGTTCTTCCATTTCTTAAGAGCTTCTGCACAGGGGTTTGACGAACTTTCCCACATATGATTGCCTGCTTAACAACACTTGTCAAAAGCTTCATCCAAGACAAAACTCAATGCAGCACATTAGTGAACTTCTATCTCACTGAGATTATGTTATTGGGGAAAAGAAACCCAATTTGTTAAGAGAACAAAAAAATCTCTTGCATAAAAATGCATGCCTCTCCAAAACAAATTAAAGCTCCTTTGCCAATTACAAAAATGGAAATTTTGTCAGATCCCCCCTAAAGTTTGACACTTTTGTGAGAAACCCCCTTTTTTTTTACAAAACCCCCATATGTTTCCACACATTATAAATTTGCAACCCAAATTAGTAATTCGTTAACTTTTAACGGAGATGGGCTCACTTTCCTACTCATATAACGACCAAACCCATTTCCCCCAATTCTCCCAACGGTTCTTCTTCAAAATCAAATTTGGTAAATCTCAATCTCAACTTCAATTGTCAAAAAGCCTCTATTTAAGTTACAATTGTTCTTTCGAAGCTACAATAAATCAGGTAATGTGTTAATTGTTTGAATATTTGCTCAAATTAGGAGGCAATCACGGGTAAGAGTGATGATCCATAAGTGAATTAGGAGGGAAATGAGAGAAATAGGCCCACATCCGTTAAAATTTAACGGAATTACCCATTTGGAGTGCAAAATTAACGGTTGGAAACATATAGGGGTTTTGTAATAAAAAATACAAATAAAAAAAAAAATTAATATAACAGGGTTTCTCACAAAGTGTCAAACTTAAGGGGGCTATTTGACAAAATTTCCTGAAAAAAAATAAGGAAAATTGATAAAGGAAGCAATTTCTATTAATCATAAGCAGTCCAAAATTTGAGGGTGCCTTTCCAAAACAAATGTCTATATAAATACTTACAACCTACATAGTTTTTTTTTTTTTCTTTTTCCTATGAGCCACTTTTACAATGTTACCTCTTGAAAAATCATCCCCTAATTAGCCTATGAATCACATCACATTTTACTTGCTAAACCCATTAAAATGGGTGATAAATCAATATGAGATGATACCCATCAAAGTAGGGACTACTTGGAAGTACTCTTTAATTTAAAGTTGAGAACAGTAGAGCTTTTGTTATCTATTTTTTCAAAAACTTATTTCTAATGCAGTTCATTTTTTTAATGATGATGAATCAATGCTGTTTTACATAAGGGGAACAGCTATTACATCAAACTTGTATCAATGCCTACCAATAATTAGTAAATTTACACAAGAAATCAAAGCCAAATACCTTGTGAACACCCCTAAAATTCCAACCCCTTTTGGGATCTACGCCTTGGGGTACTACTTCACGCTTCTCCGGAATGAAATCATCATTTATATCATCTGCTTCCTTGTTTATACCACCATTATTATCACCATCAAATGACTCCGTTGAGTACAACAGCTTTGAGGTCCTCTGAACTCCAGACACTAACAATTAAAAGAATCAATCACACCCTTTCAGAAAACAAACATATACAATTCACAACGATGAAGTAAAAGCTTTATGCCTTTATTAATTACATTAAAGAGTAACAATTTGATTGAATAGACTTTCTTAATAACTATTTTTTTGGGGAAAAATATCCTACGAAAAAACTATAGGATGACACCGTTCAATCGCTTAGAATCTCGGGTAAAATCCAGATGACCAGTTTAATAGCTTTTTGTATGCAAAGCTCCAAAGAAAAGCGATTGTTCAAAGTAAGAACAGAAAGGAACACAATTAACGACAAAATAATTAAACACAGACAGAAAAATGGTGGGTGATAAACTGATAATGAGAAAGAGAAAGAGAGAAAATATACCCAGAACAGAAGGAAGTCTTGAAGATGACAACTTTTTTGCAAATTTTGCAGCAATTGACGACATTGTTATCATTCAATTCAACGAAAAAAGAAGCTGAAGATGTCGAAAATGGGGAATGGTGCAGGGTTTAGCAAGGGTTTTCTTTGCCGCAAAATAAATGCCTCAACCAAAGCGTTGCGTTTTGAGTAGATGTGGAAAATCAACTTAATAAAGAATTTTTGTATGAAACCTTTTTAAAACATTTTTTTTTGAAATGAAATCTTTAAAAAAAAAAAAGTTTTTCTTATTTATACCCCTAAACTTTTGGGGTTTATCAATTGTGTTCATCTTTTTTTACTTGCTCAGTAGACAGTAGTACCCTTAATTTATTTTCTTTTTTCAGTCGTGCCCTTAATTTTAAATTTTTAATTAGAAATAACCTTCCCCTATATACCATCTGTTAACTTGTTAAGTTCACACCAAGTAAATCAAAAATTTTGTATTTTACAAAATTTAAAAACAAAAAAAACACCAATTTTCTCGTTAATTGTGCATTTTATATATATCCCAAAAAAAGGTAATTTATTCGTTAATTGTCACTCTTCATTCTTCTTCCTCTACTTCGTATCATCAAAAATTGCTATAAATCAAAATTAATAATCAAATTATGATGTTGGGCTCTGTGTTGTGTGATTAATTGGAATAATTCGACATGATTGTAATTGTGATATATATAAAACGCATAGTCAAGGAAGAAAAAAAAATGTTTTGTTTTGTTTTTCAATTTCGTAAAATAAAAACACAAAAAAAAATTAGGGATTTACTTAATGTGAACTTAATATGGTTAACAAAGTATATGTGAAGGTTATCACTAATTTATAACGAATCAAAAATTAAGGGCACAAGTGAGAAAGAAAAAAAAATTAAGGGACACAAGTGAGAAAAGGAAAAAAAGCCGGGTACAATTTGTATAAAATGCTCACCTTTTTTTCAAAAAAAAAAAATTGAAAAATTGCAAAAGTTCAGGGGTTTAAATGAGAAAAACCAAAAAAAAAAAAAAAAAACTTTGACATCTTAAAATTTTAAACTTAATTTTTTTGGCAGATGAAACTCTACAATGGTACTTGTACCCGACCCAGCCTCGACTTAGTTATAAGGGTATGAGTTTTTTAGATCTAATGGATTTGGGTCGAGTATGTGTCTAGGCAAGTATGGGTCGAGTTTGGGTCCACATGTGAAACACAAACTCGACCCAAGCTACCATTTATATAAAATAAAGTATTTTACCAAAAAAAATTATTTCACTTCTTTTAAGCATTTTATGCTTAATTTTTCTTTTTTTAGCCGAGATAATAAATCAACGATATTACGGTAATTGCGTAGATATAAAATGGGGGATGAAGAACTTAAAATAAAAAAAGGCTCATCTAAGTCCCATTAAAGACCATGGACCACCTAGACCCAGTGGATCTTGGTATGGGTCTAAAAATTCTAGACCCAAATTAATTATTTAATTTATTTTATATAGACTCGACCCAGACCTAACCTTTTGTCATTGCTAGATGAAATATTGGCCTTATTTTCCGACGTTAACTACTCCTTTCTGGCGTTGACTCGTCTCTTGTAATGTCCAAGAACTCAACACCTACTGCACTTGATTTGTTTCTGGCTCCTTTTCACATGTTTTCTCTCTTAATCTTCACCTTACTCCTTCCTCCTTTTCTTCTTGGAAGACATACTCGGCATCGATCTATGTGTAGGATCTCGCAAAAAGACGAGTCATCGCCATAAATGAATATGATTCGGACTTTATCTAACAAAAACAATTAGGTTATAGTTTTATGTTGCCAAAAAAAAATTCAAAGATTACATCTCGAAAAAAAATTAAAAGGTTTCATGTGATAAAAAATATATATAAAAAAAAAACCTTTAATTAATGAAAGAAAAAGGCTTAATTATATTACTCATTTTGTAAAACTGAATATTAAATGAACAAAATGAATATTCGATGAGTAAAATATAAACATAGCATATAAACATACCTGAGTGTAGGATATAAATTCTAAATGCTAAATTATTAGAAAAAAGATTAATTTTTAATAACAAAATCTTTTGACAATTCTATTTTAATAATCAGCCAGTTATTATAGTATCTTTCAAATATCAACCAACCTATTTACTGACATAGCATCAATCATCAATATGCATTTTCTCTTTCAAATTGGAATAAAATGGACTAATTGATATAATGATATCCATTCAGACATAAAATGATTCAAAACTTGGGAAAAGTTTAGCTTCATTTTCTTGTCAAAAAAAAGTTTAGCTTCACTTTTGAAGTTCTTCATACACCACTTAGGGTATGATTATCCCTAGTCTTAATATGAGTCTTGGAGTTGAGTTTTGCATAGTTTCTATCAATAATCTACTTCAAGACTTGCAATAGTTTCAAAGTGAGTTTTGGAAAACCACACTCACATTGAGACTCCAAATGGGCCCTACATATGGAATATTTTGCTTTTATAGTTCTTTATCTCATTTATTTCGCTTGCAATTGTGCCCCATATAATAAAAAAAAAATATATAGTTTGATAATATATAGATGAATTTGAAATAAAGTCTTAAAGATAAAGTGTAAAATCTTGTATGAGTCTGAATAGATAAAAGATGATGTAGCAAAGTCTGAATTGTAAAAGTAAGTCTAAGGGATAAACATGCCCTTACTTTCAATTCATATTTAATATTTTCTATATTTCACAAATTATTAAGATTAGTTTGGAATCAGCCAAATTTATTGTCACCCATGCTTTTACCATTGCCAAAAAAATTAGAGTATCAAAATTTGATATTATTGTAATGACAGAGACTCCACAATTAAATATGATACCAAATGTTGCGAATAATGCGTAACGGAAGTTGTGTTAGAAACGGAGAGAATATATGATATATATCATTAAAATCTGACAATGGACCGTCATACTCATACCCACAAATCCACAACCAAGTGACCAACACTAATTTGTTAATCAAAACAGATCATTTCTGAGAAACACTAAAAAAAATGAACTACTAGTCTACTACAAAGCTTGTAGGAGAATGTGAATCTTGAAGCTCTAAATTCTACTTTTGTATTACATGTCTACAATGAAAATATCCCCAAAGCTGTGAAAGGAGTTGTAAAATTCAATAACCCCAGCACAAATGGCTTGTTTACACTACACTGCTGAACCCAAGCAGGCAAAAATCTGTTATTCAGATAATATATCATGCTAAAACCACCGCTTAAAATAAAATCCATCCTCCAATAGACAGGTGAACAAAAAAGACAGAAATGCAGAATGCCATTTCAGTAGCTAAGATATGGCTATTACAGTATCAATTTATATAAAATTTTAAAAAATAAATAATACATTTTAGTGACTAATAGCAACATTTTCTCTTTAATACTCTCTTCTATTCATAAGAACAGAACCATCAATGCGAACATTAAAACCAAAATTGAAGAATTGGTCTGAGGATAGCACATTAGCCAAGATTAAGAACCACGTGGGGGAGCACGGGATGATGACCAAGTAGATCTTGAAGCACCACCACCAAAACTACGGCGATCATCAGCGCCAGAGCCAAAGGATCGACGATCATCACTTCGCCACTTGTCAGATGATGGTCGATCATCCTTTCTTCCCCAACGGTCAGATTCTGGAGGTGGTGCCTGACCAGAGCTAGGGGCTTCAGCAGCCATTTTCTCCCGCAAGTGTCTAGGAACATATTTTCCAGCTGCAGGAGCAGCTGCTGCTGCCGCTGCTGCAGGAGCTGCTGCAGGAGCAGCCTCTGGATGAGGCCTAGCAGCAGTGGTAGAAGCAGATCGAGCAGCAGCTTCACTAGCAAGGATTTGCTCTCTTCGCAGTCTTTCTTTTTCTTCAAGCTCAAACTCTCGTTGCCGTTGCTTTTCTGCAATTTCATCCAGCTTAGCTTTGCGCTCAGCTTCCTCCTTTCTTTTTCTCTCAGCCTCTGCAGATTTACAGGGCATACAAACATATTAAGCAATGAACCATTCATATGCTAAGCATACATCAAGATATTTTACATTTACAGAGTTGGAGGAATTTGAAAGCCTACCTTCACGCTTCTTAGCTTCCTCCTCCTCCCGCAACTTGTTCAATCTTTCCTCTTCTGACCTCAAGTAGAAAATCAGCTTACGATTTGCTTCCCGCTGTTGTTTACGTATCTGGCGAAGTTGATGGATATGCTCCTCCCGCTCTTGCCTCATTCTTTCAAATTCAGATTGGCGGCGGCTAACCACTTTTTCTTGGAAAATCCTCTGAGTAAAAGAAACGGAGGAGGAAGGTGTCAACATAATTAGGAAGAATGTCCAAGAACCACATGCACTCATGGCTCTCAAGAGAATGAATTTATAAAAAAAAAATTGAAAGGAGAGTTCTGTGCCAAGATTTATAGTAAGTTAGGAGATGCTTGTATCTCTCTTTTTCAACACCTTTTCATTACCAGTTACCATTTTTAAAGAGTGGGCAGGAAAATTCAGTTCATTTAATAGAGAGGAGCAAAAGCCCAGTGATATTGCTCTTTCCTAGCAATATTACATGTAAATTCATATCATTTAATAGAGAGAAGCAAATGCCCACATACAAAATTCACTGAATATGAAAGAGCTTCAAAATCAGGGGCAGACCCAGAAATTTCAAGGTCGTGTAGCACTAAAATAACAGCTAAACAATAATTTAAAATTTTGCAATATAAATGTATAAAAAACATCGTTACAATATGAATATAATTTTAAACTTTGAGATTTTTTTTTTTCAAAAATTGAACTCCTATCTAAGGCGCGTCAAAATAAAAAAAAAATCCTAAAATATCCCAGTAATAATAAAAAATAACACTAAAATATTTAGTGCCTTGTATATGATATGATGAAACTAGACATTCAAATACAATTTTCTACTTCAATACATTTAACAAGAATATACAATAGATAAGTATAAAAATATATTAATTAATTATGAATTTTTCTTATCATAGTTGTGTATAAAATTTCAGCTTGAGTCTAAATTTAGAACATTCATATCTTTTCTCAATAATTTTCACAAAACTTATAATTATGCTTCAAGGGGGAAAATGTGTAAGAAGGGGGGAATGGATAAGATATTATGACAAGAGAAGAAAACAAACTGAAGTATTTTATCATAAATAACGGAGATTAAGAAAAAAAAATTTTAAGTGGCAAAATATTCATATGCTTACATGGAGGTTTGAACCCACAACCAAAGATTCAAAAATACACAATGCTTTACCACCGAAGCAAACTTGATTCATTCTAATATTTTTGCTTAGTATTGTATGTAAAGGATTTTCAATATTTTTTGGGGTGTAGCATGTGCCACACTTGGTTACTTCACAGGTCCACCTATGCTTCCAATTTATGTCAACATACTTGTGCTAAAAACAATCAAAGCCTAAGTCACATATGGAGTCGGATACATAAACCAAAAGGATTCCGTTTAGTCAACCACAAAGATACACCCCCACAAAATAAACTTGCGCTAAAAATTAACACCCCACCACACCCCCCCCCCCAAAAAAAAAAAAAAACTCTCAACCAAATATTACATTAAGTAGTCAAATATAAATCTATTCCATCATGTCTAACTGATAAAAACAAACAGAGATGCAAACAAAAAGGCAATTTAATATTTTAACCAATATAGAAATGATGAACTTCTAACCTTGTTTTCCACTACACGAACTAGTCTTTTCTTTTCCTGAAGGTCAACCCCATGCATTTCTCTGCTGAGCTCAATTTCAAGCTGGGATGTTACATTCAAGATTGGTTAGATTTTCTGAAAAAGGACCTAAATCATCATAGCATATAAAGAACCAAGCAATACATATTTACTCACTCAAGTGAGCAACTCCACATATCAAAATTAAGTTTCTAGATGTCATGTGACACACAATAACAAAAAGACAAATAATTCACTTCTCCACAAATAAGGAAAATAACAATAAAATATTGCTTTGGAGAATCAAATAGCAACTGCAACATTTCATAGCTATGACAAACACGAGAGTATGGGACCCATCACCATTAAAAAAAATCTCTAGAAGAAAACATTCAAAACAATATGCAGAAGAGAGCATGACCAAATCAACTCAGGATAATTGCGCCACCAACACTATCCCATTGGTCCCATCACCCGACTTGTTTCACCAAACTACCTAGTAGGAGGAGCCTAGTCACTGTTTAATAAGGATTAAGAAGTTAACAGTCTGCTAAAAATATCTTCCATCCTCAAAAAACAAGGCTACAATAAGATTGACAGATGTGTTCAGTCTATGATTTAACAATAGGACATGCCAAGGCAGGTAATGTAAGCTGCTTCATGGAAAGAATTGGCCATTTAAATGCTGTTGCGGCATAAATCATACTCCTTAGACCATCCAACTATACCTTTTCTATTCTAAACTTGTGATTTCAACAATTTGAAAATTTGGCATTGACTTGATTAAAAAATTAAGAAATCAATTTAAACCACAAAACTTAGTAAGAGTATGACAAGGTATTTCGTATAAAAGAAATATGACGATAAACATACTATGTACTTTCCAAAGTTCTTTCAATAATGCAATTACATACAAAATATACACTCTCCTTTCAATGGGGAGGTCTACCCAATTTATATTTTTACTCTGTTTTTTTATGCTTAGGGCTCGTTTACTTTAGCTGAATATAGCTGAGCTGAATACAGATGAAAGTAATATTTTATAAGAGAAGGAAATTGAGAGTTAAGCTGAACTGAACTCAATAGAGCTGAGCTGAACTGAGTTGAATTTAAGCTGAAGTAAACAAGCCATTAGTTTGACTTTTGCCACGATTAAAAAAGTGAATAAAGGGAATATCAATATGAAACAACCTATAATGAAAATTGAGAACATCAATATGGAATAAAGGGAATACCAACACCATATATTTTATTAACGTTTGAAAAGCATATATAATTTGTTAGAATGATCTAAATGTATTTTTTTGAAGATAATTTTTTTTTACAATTTCGACTTAAGATAAATTGGTTAATTACTAACTAGGTGGTCAATCATTTAATAAACTACAGCTTACACTTTTATCTATTGTTGCCACCTTTAAATGGATTTCAATGAATATGGTAGGATTAAATGCACAATTATGGATCAGATACATCCATAACTTTACGACAATATTGCCACGAAAATTTTAGGGCCAAAAAGACAACCAAAAATTAACAAAATATAGTATGAACAAGAAATGTTTAACAAAAACTTTAACAAAAAAGTAAAATTATTTATTAAATTGTACAATTTACAAAATGAACTGCTCATGTTCTTTTTTAGTTCCTGCTTTGATAAATGCGTCTATACATACCTTTGATTTCCAATATACTTCCTCCGTAACATAAAAATATCTAGGGTTGTTCATTAACGGTTAACCGAACCGTTAAGGATAAACAATTCGGTTAACCGTTATAACGGTTATTTGAAATCCATAACCGTAACCGAACCGTTAGGGTACGGTTAACCGTTTCTTAACGGTTCGGTTACAGGTTAACCGTTTAACACGTATAAATCAGAAAACTATATATCAAAAAAAAATCAGAAAACTAAATTACAAAACATAAATTACCAAAAATTACTCAAAATATTACCAAACTAAATCAGAAAACAGAGTAAAAAAATAAAAATACATTAAAAAAAAGAAAAAAAAAGGAGTAAACTCCTTAAAAAAAAGAGTAAGATAAACTAAACATGTAAATCATTTAACAATAAAAAGATTAGGGAAAAAAAAGAGAAAAATACATTGTTTAACGAGTAATTAAGGCAGAAAAGAGTAGAAAACATATTTGCTACTTGCTAGTGTCGCGGACTAACGTGGGTGGATGCTCGGAGACGACGGCTCGGAGATGGTGGCGGGCGGCTGCTGCAGTGCTGTGGCACTTTGGGTGACTTAGGGAGTTAGGGTTTACACTTTGTTTTGGTGACTTAAGGTTTTGTTGGGATTGAAAAGAAAATTCAGAAGGAAAAGATAAGTCTGAATGTTTATGGTTGATACAGTGATATGCAATACGCATAAGGTGATATGGCCATATGTAGAAGGCAGCTAATTTGGGCACTTGGGTCATTAGGTAGTTGGGCCTAACTTAATAAAAAAAAACAAAAACGGGACGGTTAACCGTTAGTGAGAATCTCTAACCGTGACTGTAACCGTTAACCACTACTTTTAACGGTTTGGTAACCGCAACCGTTAAAAATAAAAGGTTTGGTAAATTAACCGTTAAAAAGTGACGGTTATGTGGTTAACAGTCATGGTTAACGGTTACGGTTTTTTTTTACAGCCCTAAAAATATCTACTTTTGTTTTTTCACGTATTTTGAGGCAGAGATTCAAGGGTGTAAACGATTAAATTAATCAAAATAATTTTGATATTAGTAACTTATAATACCATTCATGCTTGTATTAAAACCATTTTGATCAATTTTTTCGTTTACACTATTAAATCGCTTCCTCAAAATGCGTGAAAAACAAAAGTAGATATTTTTATGTTACGGGAGTATTTGATTACATATTAGTAAAAAAATTATAAAAAAAAATTGATATTCAAAAAAGTGGAGACATATTCTTTGCCCCATTGCTATTTTGCACACAAACCAATTAAAAAAGTGGAGACATATTGTAAATGAGTAGTTATGACCCCCCAACCCATATAAAAAAAATAAAGATTAAAAATTTGTTTTAAAAGAAAATGGGGCAAAGATTTAATGGTGCGAAGATCATGAGACGGAAGGAGTATTATGTACTTTTGACATTACAAATTTTTTATAACTTTCTCAATTATAGGAAAGAAATTAATTTTTACCTTATATTTTAATTATTTTTATATAACTATTGTAAGGAGGTCTCACCAAAGAATTATAATAATAAAATATAACCGTAAAAGTTGTGCATGTGCACGCAAGAAAATCAAAATGTTTATAACCCACATCGAACATCCTTTCAACCTTCATTTACATTATATAACTAGCTTGTGATCCCACTGATTCTACTCCATTTACCTTGTGGTCCTAAAAACATCCTCTCCCCTTGCATAAACTAATGTGTTTACAACAATTGGACAACAGAGAGAATTTATTATGCATATAATAATAATAATAATAATAATAATAATAATTAGACACTCAAATCCAAAAACAGCTTTTTTAACCTACTTTCAGTGAATGCAAACTGAAACACGATCCCTCTGCTACTGGACTACTCCTAAGGTGAATACATAGACATTATAAGTATTAGTAGAATTTATACCGACCTTTTCCTCACGCTCATGCAGATGCTGCTCCTCCACCAACCGCTGTTGATAAGCAATTTCAATTAAAGGAGCTGCCTCTTCTCTTTTAGCTCTCTCCAGATGGTCCATCTGCTTGCCCACCTTCTGCAATTTTTTCTCCATTTCTTGCTTCTCCCTCAACTGCTCATTGAGAGCCAACTCCATCACTGCTTGCTTTGTCAATTTATCCTGAAATAAAGTATATTAGTATAGCACAAAATCAGAACACCGATCCATCAGCAACATCTACAAGGAAGTCTCAGAAAATTATGCTTACCGATTCTATTAATGGCTTCTTCTGTTTTTTACCCAATTTCCCCTGGAGTAAAGCTTTTGCTTCTTCCATTTCACGTTCCTCAATTTCCTTTTGGATGCGCTGAAGTTTCCTCTTCTCAAATTCAACAGCAAGCCTTTTCTGTTCAGCCTCCTCATTACTTTTTTGCTGCTGAATTCTCTTCAACTCTTCCTCTCGTTCCTTTATAAAAATTAACGTCAGCAATTGCCTAAAACAAAATTAAAGGAAATACCAATTACTGAAGTACCTTCTCCAAAAGTTGGCGCTCTTGTTCTTCTTTGCGCTGCTCAATGATTGTTTTGCGAGCAAGAAGCTTCTTGTGCTCCTTCTCCACGACCTCAGCTAAACCAGGTAAAGTATCCCCAATCTTTGATGCTTTACTGAGAGGAGTATATATCATGGACCTTGCTTTATTCAGAGATTCAGCAAGCATTGTAAGGTGATTCCTCAAGTTATCAGATTCAAGATCCTGGATAAAAGCATTATAATCAATCATACTAAAACTTGCGATTCTAAAAAATCTGGATAAATCAAGTTTATCTGACATAAAACACCTAAAAGAAAATAAAGAAATCAGAATGCGTAATAAATCTTTCACAGCAGAATATTACATGAACATTATGAAAACGCTAGTATGAAAGGACCCTGAGTGTGCGAAAGCAAGAAACAAAACCTTACCAGTACACTAAATGAAACGGCACCATTCTTGTGGTCAACTTTCATTGTCAAAAACTTGTGTTTGCCAGCATCTACAGAAATTTTTTCCACAACAGAAAATTCAAAAAATGGAATCATCTTGGACAAACTCTCAATCGTCATTGTGTGGTACACTTGGGAAGCCTGCAATGCCATAAGTAAGATATCAATTACAGTCAGAGTTACATGACATAGTAAAAGAGAGGTGTATATATGAGATACACTTGGCAGAGATGCTAAAGCAATAGACAGTGCACCTGCTGTAGCAGTCTCAGGGTTGCTAACTTTTCCAAGGCCGGAACGTACTTTGCCAACTGTACTTCTGGTACAGATGAAGCTGAGGCCAATTTCCCACCAAGCTTGGAAATCTTGTTCAACAGCGGCTGAACTTTTAAAGATAAATCTAAGGGGAGAAACTCATGCTCTAGAAGATGATAGAGATCTTTTACTTCTGGAAGTACACAAGACATAACACCTTTGGAGGCCTGCCAATATCAAAAAATCAGAGCTTAGATACTGTGAAAGATATCTAAATTCCATTGGCCCAAATCTCTGCATCAACCTATCAACTTTATATATATCTCAAAATATGACCTTTTTATTTTATTTTTATGGTGTAGGGTGTAGGGTATGAGGTGTCATACCAGTTCCAGTAGAAGTGCTGAACGTGAGAGCTGTTAAACATCCAAAAATAGGACTATCAGACACGGAAAATTGGACACATACATTAATAATAGAAGAGAAATGGAAAAAACAAAACGACTTACCACTTCTCTGCTCTCAGATTTGGGATCCAGATTAAAATTAATCAGATTCGCCATCCTTAGATTGCGCTCTTTCTCATTTTCAAGTTCCACATGAGATGCACCACGTGCATGATCATAAGGAGGAACAGAAAGTGCAGCCAAAACCACAGAGGATGCAATCGTCTGCAAATCCTTCTGGCTTAAATTCTTGTTGAAGTTCTTTTGAAGCAAGAAAAGCTTCAGCCAAGCATATGCATGATACAGATGACTCCCAGAAATCCAAAATATTTCGGTGAGTTTAGCATAGTAAACAACCATCAAGGAAGGCTTGGGGGTCTTCTTAACCATACACATCAAGCCATGGATATCTTCAACTGAACGGAATGCTTCCTATAGGAGAAGAAAAGGCTCTTTATCAGGAAAAAGATTATTCGTAATAAAATACTTTCAACGTGTCAGGAGGGTATGAAACAAATTGAAATAGACAGTTAAACGGCCTTAAACCTGGTATGATGACACTAAAATGCAAACCAACTAGGTTTCCTATTAATGAAATAATTATTCTTCGGCTTTGGATATTGAACTTTGTACTTTAAAAAATTGAAATTAAAAAATAAAAAATAAAGTGTTAGACTTCAGACATCTCACTTCTAATGCCTACCCTGGGAAACCCTTTAAATGCAATGCCACAGTGGCATACACTAAAGGCCAACACCATGAACGGTTTCCCCCAGACTATTGATCACTAACAAAAAACCCTAAAAAGGACTGAGCTTCCAAGGTAATTCTACTTTTAAAAAATTGCTATTCTGAAAATCATGTATTAGCAGTAATATAATTTTTAAGAGAATTAATGGCGCCAGCATGTATGCTTGATTTACTATTCTGCTTGAGGTGATAAGTTGTGTGAAATCATGATTCTGAAAGCAGGCATGTAAATTTGATGAATTTGCTAGTCATATATCTTTTTTAACAATTTGATAGTGTGGATAGAAGTAAAAGCAACAGAAGAACCCTCCACCATTGTCTCACCTGCCAAAGTTCCAGTTCAGTGGCAATCTTTAGTTGCTCAAATCTTGTATCAAGATACAATTGCAGGCTTTCTGGAGCTGTGAGATCGGGCCTGTCTCTTTGGTCTTTGTATTTATTGAGATTTGACAGATGGTTCCTAATTATTTCACAGAGTCTACGAAATTCTGTGGGACGTTTATATTGCTTGCAGAACTGGAAAGCGCGATGTGCGGTCATCTGCATAACAATACAATATACATTTAACATTTTCATAACTCACATAAAAACACTACTACTACAACTACTGTGACGTACTAGAAAGACAGATAATACATATTCATGATAATACCAAGACATAGGCCTAACCTAAACTTATCATGAATCCAGTGATAGCCCATAGCTCCTTAAATACATTTGTTAGCAGTAAGAATCAAAAAATGGCACATGCATTCAACTAAAACAACATATGAATAGCCTACTGCTAATCCAAAGAGGGAAAAAGTGAAGCATAGTGATAGTTATAAAAATACGACACTTACAGCGTAGAGAGTTTCCAACTTTGAGTTATTACGTAATATTTCCAAAACAGTTCTGTATGTTTCCCACAGAAATTTGAACCATGGAGTAACTACTTCACGGTCAGACCTATCTTTCCCCTTCTCTCCACTAACATAGCTTAGCATTAGATCTTCCGGCCGCTTATCTGCCTCTAGATCTTCTACATCAAGGGCTTCTTCGAGTGCTTGAGCTTGATTGCGAGCAACCTCTGCCTTCTCAGTTGAAAGATGCATGAAATGCTTGATTACTTCCTCCAAAGAATTCACATTGACGAGTTGGCATACAATTCGGTACTGGATTAAACCATCTTTGGCATACCTTCCCTTCCTCATGTCAACACAAAGTTCTATATACTTGAACATGATCTTTTCCAGTGATTTCTGCCATGCTCTGTGCCTTTTGGAGGTAATAAGGTCGTGAAGAGCCTGCAGGGCATCTTGCTTCTGACCAACATTAATTAGCTCTGCATCAAGGAAAAAGATCAGAAGACAAACACCACAGCAAAATAGGTCAGGTAACAGAGTGAATACAAATCACATTGAGAGGGGTTAGTAACATCACATTATCAAGTCAAGAAGAAAAATGAATACTGCCCAACACATGCATACATCTGAAATGTATATAAAAGGAGTGCTAAACAAGCACATTTGAAGAGGGGGGTGAAGCTTCAAATTCCAAAGGCTAGCAACTTAACATGCATATTAATGTGACAAAATACCCACATATTAAACTGAAGAGAGCCACATGAATTGATAATTTGCGACCAGAAGCAACAGAAAAGCTCAGTCATCATCTTTGTAGAAAACAAGATAACCGAATTTCAGTATAAGATACTTTAGAGCTACTAAAAACTTCTCAGTGACTGAATCTCACAAAAAAAAAGCTTTAGATATGCTCCTTCTATACGCTATTATATGAGTTATCAACCAACAACTATGACACCCAAAACAAACTCTCCTTTAAATTGATAAACTAGGAACTGTGGGTTCCTAAAAGATAAAGTAAAGCGTGGGGAAGAGGAAGTAAAAAGCTAGGTGAGATTTTTGAATTGTATTTTGAAGCAAAACATACATAAATTACTGAATCAAAACATCAGATAAAATGCAAGCTGGTAACTTTTTAGCTTAGTGTAGAAATCAGAAGAATTATCATACAATAGAATATTTGGGCATTATGGCATATTCCACTTGCATGAAACAAGAATAAAATCAATTCCCAACAGAATCAGCATTCATTAGACAGAGTACAAAAAAAACATGCTTTCCCGTCACCTTGAATACAAATCAAAAATTGAAGACAGTTCCAAACTTGCAATGCGATCATATTTATGCTTCTCAAATCTCAAAACAATTACTCCGAATGTCTTATTTGAGAACACAGAAAATATGAAATCAAAAGATGACCTTTTTGTATTACACAACTAGCATTTAGAAATTTAGAAAACTAAATCAAAATCAAGAAATATATCTGCCATTAATGACAGAAAATTTTCCTTACGAACCTTCAGCTCGCTTTAAAGCATTTTCCGGTTTTGCAAATGTCGACATGTTGATTTGACTAGGTGCTTGCCTCTGCAAAACAAGCTATTTGCCGTGAATACAATGACTGAAACTATCAATGATTATTATTTTTTGTAAATCTGTAATTTTAAAGTCACATTTTTTACTACCAATACCGCACAGCAACAACTCCAAAAATTCATCCCACAAAATTAAACATTTATTAAAGTATTCGTCAGATTAACAAAGGAATAAATCTGCAGAAAATCAGATTAACAAAAGAATACATATGCAAATATAACAAATCTGGAAAAAAAAAATCTAATTTATAACAAACGAACATGCAAAATCAGAATATAAACAACAATCACAGGCCCGTCGTCCCTGAGCCAGGGCAGGAGGGCGGCCGCCCGGGGACCAGGAAGAAAACCTCGATTTTCATATTTTGTATACTAAACTAACATAGCAGTGAAAAACAAAAGCAAGTCTACAACAACAAGATTCGACAGGAAATTCTATTCTCCGTCCTGATTATAACTCAAACCCTAAAAGAACCCTACTAGACAATTAAATCGAAACTTAACTCGATTATATAAGTGATTTTCCAGAAAAAAAACAAAACCTGACCTCAGAAACTCTGCTTCTACTTCAATGGGCGGGGGGGGGGGGGGGGGGGGCAGCAGCCACGCTTCTTCGCCGGAGGAAGAGGCTGAAGCCGTGAGGGTGAGAGATGGAGTGATGCGAGTCGGCGACTGGGGTGAGGAGATGAGATGAGATGAGAAGAAGAGAAATCACAATTAGGTTTAGGCGTTTAGGGTCTTGGGGGATAAACAAATACGAGGTACTACCCAACTTTTTTTTGGCCCAAAAATAATGGGCCACCGCAGAATTAACTACATGGCCCATACCTGCGCCTCACATACCCCGCCCATATCTATACTAAAAAAAATTAACAAAAAAACAAAAACAAAATATGGTTACTTTTCTTGTGTGTCGGTACGTGAAATGGTGCATCGTACTGGTACCCTTACACGATACGTGATTCTTCATAAACTCGCAGCACTGGTGTATAGTGGTGTTCATAAACCGGTCCAAATGGGACTTGGATTGGAAAGAAACCGATTTGAATCCATGAAAATAGAAATTTTAGTTCAATAGTTCGGTCTGGTCCAAACCCATGAAATTTCGATCTGGATCGATTTGGACTAGAATTTAAATTTTGTTTATATATACACACACAATACTTTTTTTAAAAAAATTGTTAAAATTCTGGTCCGATCCAACCAAATTGTTAAAATTCTGGTCCAAACCCGAACTGGATTGAGAAAAAATATCTTTTAGAAAAACATAAACTTGACCAAATCGGTCAGATCCAAGTCTAGATCGGTCCGGACTAGAATGATTGGCTACAGTTTGTTTTTCTTATTGCTTTGTTCGGCTGAATATTATTTTGAAAGGCTTGTTTACCTCCGAATTAAACCTCAACTGATTTAATTTTCAAAAAAAAAAATTATTAACTACATATTTTGGCTTTTTTCCTTTTTTTACTTACTACATTCTATTTTTTATGTTTTCACATAACACAACTTTAGATAAAAATATTTTTAACTACATATAATAAAAATATATATATATATAAATTGTATATTTAAAAGTATATGTTGGCCTTGAGACGAATCAAACTAGAATTATGGTAACTATATTTTTATTATATACATAAAATTAGAAATAATCAAAATTATCATGTGAATAGTGTCACATGGTCAAATGAGGCATTTAAAAAGAGGCTGAGAGAGTAAGAACGTCCACAATGGTTGGGTGCAAGAAATAGCTTGCAACTTTAGAAAATTGCAAGCTACAAGCTCAACCATATATGGACGAAGTGAGATTGCAGCTTGCGCATGCCATGTATCTCAACAAAGCTACAAGGATTTAGGACTCACTTTATTTTTTTTGTTACTTTTTATTTACTATTGCATTAAATTTAAGCTACAAGATTAAAAATTTACCATTGTAGTTAATTGTAGCTTGAAAATGATGTAGCTTAGAATTATGACGTGGCAAATAAAACTACAAAGGTTGTAGGCTTGTAGCTCATCGTTGTAGATGCCCTAATACAATTTTTATTTCTATTATATAAGCCAAGGGGAGCCATGATGTCCCCCTAGAAAAGTATGTCTTACTCCCTAAAGTTGCCAAAATTTTAAATAGCATCACTCGTAACTATTATGGAAAGTTATTACAATTTTTGAACTTTTTTAAATGAAAAATATTACAAAATATAAATTTCATAAAAATAAGATAAAAAAACCAAAATTTATATTATTGAATTCTCTATAAATAGATATTCATATTGATATAGTACATATTATTGAATGCTTTATAAATTCATGTTATTGAATTATCTTTTGAATATCGTACAAATTTGATAGTCGATAGTTGTTAGAGATTAGCTGATTGAATTAGTTTTTTTAATAAGCTGTTTGTGATAGTTGGTTTGACTAATTAATTATATTAGCTGTTTGTGTAAAAGTGTTTGGTAAATAACGATTAGTTGTTAGATGTTTCAGTATAAAAAGAATCAAAAAGCTATAAGCTCTTCCAAAAAGCTCATCATATGAGTTTTTTAAAATAAAACTTTTTCACCCTAAACGTTCTTCCAAATCTCTAACTACCAACACCTCAAAATAGCTTTTTGAGTTGGTCAAACCTCTCTTTCCTCTCAAATCTCTTTTTTTCCTTCAAACCTCTAACTTTCAAACACCTCCATTTTCTTTTGTTCATTGTTGTGAGATGGTCTGATGAAAAGGAAAAAATTTATTATGATTATGTGGATGAGTTTGAATTTGAAAAATGTTTCAATTTTTCGAACAAACAACCTTAATTCGTTTTTTTTTTGTTTAGACAAAGTAAATAATAAATTTAAAAGATCGGCGCACGCAAAACTTGCAAACAATGCTAGTTCCATGTATAGCTAAGGAATTTTTTGCAAATTGTAAAACAAATAAATGTTCCTAATGTTTCTAACAAATGAGCAATCTGACAACAAAATGAGCGATTTAAGAAAATTCATTAGTAACACAGAAAAATTAATATCTCTAAGCATATATCTATATTCAGCCTAATTAACTATATTCTTTATCTGCATCTAATGTGTCAAATGAACACAGAGCCTACCTTTAGGCCAGGGAATGGTCAAGAAAGTGGTATGAAATGTTACACACTACACGATTTACATATATATGTGAATATAAATCCGGATTCAAAATCCTTTTGAATTTATTGATCATCATGCACTAATAACAATTTAAGGTGTGCTCTTTTCAAGACAACTTTAGGCCCAAATCTATCATTAACATCCTAAATATCTTTGAATATCTCAATTCATACATAAATAAGACAATAGCGTAAGTAGTTAAGAATGTCTTCTAGTTGGTGGGGAAAGCGAAGCATTAAATCGTATGACTTAATAAAATGGATTAACAAAACTGCATGTAACCAAAATAATGTTAGGAGCAAAAGTAATTATCAAAATACTGCCAAACCAATAATATTTTACAAAATATTGTCCACGTCAGCCTTGTTTTTAATTTTTTTTACACAGCATAAATCGCTATTTCAGATAGCGATTTCTTTAACAAAATAGCTATCTCAAATAGCGATGTTGTTGTCTTGTTGAGGTTAAAAAAACTCAATTAATGCCTTTATTGTAGAGAATAATGACCAAAGTTGGGTTGTTATTAAGTTACAGGAGAAATCGATATCTGAGATAGTGATTTATCATATATAACAAAATCGCTATCTGAAATAGCGATTTTGCTACAAATATTTTTTTTTTTTTTTTAAAAATGAACACTCTCTCTCCTACGTGGACATCATTCTCGTAATTATTTTTTCATTAACAGTATTTTGGTAAATAGCTTTGACCTCAACATTATTTTGGTAAAACATTCATTTTTTTTAACCATCTAATTTTTAACTCAATATATTCAATTCAGAATACCATTTTAGGAAGGCAAACCGATCAACTAATCATGTTGCGTCTTTTAATTTGGGCATTGGACTCCTACGTATATAGATTATTATTTTATGGATGCTGTATTTTTTTCTTTTGATCTATTGATAATTTGGGATATTTTTTCGAGAAGAAGAAATCGATTATTTGTATACCTTTGCTAAAAAATTCAAAACTTCACACCTTTGCTAAAAAATTCAAAACTTCACAATTATAAATTGTCACACTTCTGATGATTTCAATGTGAATGGTGTAATGCCTGTTGTCATTCTAATGATAATTTTTGTGGGTTGCTAAACGTCGCCCAATATTACTTAAAATCGCCCACAACCAAAAGTAAAAAGACAAAATTGTCCTTGATTTAAAATTACACCACAACAACTTAGATTAAATATACAACGACGCCGGATGCCACGCCATGACCTCGACCACCACCGCCACCACCACCACCACTACCATGGTGGTGGTTAATTTTTTTTTTAATAAGGGAAGGGGCGTCCAGATCAGACGCCCCAACAATATACAACGACGTCGAACACCACGCCATGACCTCGACTACCACCGCCGCCGCCACCACCACCATGGTGGTGGTGGTTAATTTTTTTTTTTAATAAGGGGAGGGGCGTCCAAATAAGACGCCCCAACCATGGTAGGGGCGTCCAGATCAGACGCCCCTACCATGGTCGGGGCGTCTGATCTAAGGGCTCGTTTACATTAGCTGAATAGAGCTGAACTGAACTGAACTGAATAGAAGTGTATTAATTGAACTAAATAGAGATGAACTGAACTGAACTGAACTGAATATAATCTGAAGTAAACAAGCCCTAAGAATCCGACCCCTTATTAAAAAAAAAAATAACCAGCACCACCATGGTGGTGGTGGTCGAGGTCATGGTGTGGTGTCCGACGTCGTTGTATATTTAATCTATGTTGTTGTAGTGTAATTTTAAATCAAGGGCAATTTTGTCTTTTTACTTTTTATCGTGGGCGATTTTAAGTAATATGCGGGCGACGTTTAATAAGTCCCTAATTTTTTAACCATCATTTTATAATAAAAACAAAATTATCATTTATAGCCAAACATACTTGTCATTTTGCAACTTATAACCGCTTAATTTTTTTTCACAATTTACAAACACTTAATTCCATCATATAATATACAAACACTTAATTCCATCATGTAATTAAATTACATGTGAATCACTTTTTTCGACCAATTTAATCATTCTTATGTGTTTTTTTTTAATAAAAACATCCAAAAAATAATAAACAATGATGCTTCTCTTTGTTTGAGTTATTTTTGAATTGGTCGAAAAATGGCTTTTAATTTGGTTGCAATTTAGTTATATAATAAGGAAATTAAATGGTTATAAAGTGAAAAATAAACTTAGGTTGTTTTACATCGCAAAATTGTCTATTTGTTCAATTTCAAGTTGCAATTTAGCCTAATTAAAAAAAATACATATTCATTAAGTACCATTGTACTTTGGGCTTTTCATTTGGTACCATGTTTTTTAAAAAAATTCTGCATTGTACCACTTTTGTTTGAATTTATTCTCTATCATTGATAGTGGAAATTTTACGTCGTTAGATAAAAATCCCAAAAATCAAGAAAAAAATCTAGCTAAATCCTTACACAAGTATAAGGTAAGCAAGGGTCGAATCCTCAGGGACCGGTGGTAATCACCGAGATGACACAATATAATTAAGCTAGTTCGAAGGAGAAAATAATGGAGAAAATAGATAAAAAATGAGAAAAATAAAAGGGGAAAATCACCAAGGTTAGGATCCTCCGCAACCAAACTATACTTATGAAAATGAACTTTATACACTAATATTGAAAACTTAAGCGATTAATGAAATTAATCCTATCATAACTTCACAAACTTTTGTTAGAAGGTTATGAAGCCCCAAATTTATATAAAAATCTATATCTCGAGGTGTTTATATAGATTCAAGAATCAATCAAACTAAAATACCAATCACCTAAGAAAATCAAAAGGTTTGATGGAGGAAATCTAATCAATACTCCATGAACTTTGGTTAGAAGGTCATGGAGCCCCAATTCATGTAAAAACCTATTTTTCAAGGTGTTTAAATAAATTAAAGTTTTGATCTAACAACCAACATCAATCCTCAAGACCATTAACACTAGCGATAAAATTCATAAGCATAAATGATTGGGTTTCACCCAACCTTGGTGAGAAAGAACTACTCACTAAGTAAAAACATGATCAAAAGAAAGATCAAGCAAACAATCAACACTAAAAACACTAGATTGAAGGAGAAAATAAAGAAAATCAACAAAATCCAAAAAATAAATTCAAAAGGAGATTGAAGGTAAATACAAACATAGATTGAAGATTAATAAACAAAGATATCATAAAAGAAAAAAAGTAAAGAAAGAGATTACCCAAGAAAAAGGAACATTAGCTTCATTAATGGAGGAAACAACCATAACAATGGAGAAAATTAGAGAAAAACTTGGAGAGAGAAAGTAAACCCTAAAACTATTTTATTCTAATTAGTAAGCTTCATTGTTTACATAAACCTCTAAAAAGGCTTCTTATTGAAAAAAATGGCCTAGATTAAAATGAAAACAAAAAGGAACTAAGGAAAAATGGGGTAAAAAGTCGTGCTCCGTACACGTCACACGGGTCTGGCTAGCTCGACCGAGCGGACTCTGGCTCGACTGAGTAAAAGTTATATTTTAAGTCGAGCAAAAATATGACCATCAGCTCGACCGAGCTAAGGACTTGCTCGACCGAGCTGTGTTCAAGGGCTCGGACAGAAGAAAAATCAAGAAAGAGGCTTAGTTGGCTCGACCGATCCAGCCATGACTCGGTCGAGCTGAGTATTGGCTCGACTGAGCTAAGTGTTGGCTCGGTCGAGCTGACGTCCCTGACAGCGCAATTGGTCTTAAAACGTTCATATCTCCTTCGTTTCTCAGTGAAATTGGACGTATAATATATCAAATTGAATCTCTTGGAACAAGGAATCTTTTCCAATTTAAATCGCCTGAAAAGGAGTTATATGTAAAAAGGTATAAGTGTTTGAATCAGAACATTATGCCAAAATACTTGTAAAACATTCAATTCTACCCCAATTATTCAAGAAAACACCTAGAACAAAACATTATTGAAAGAGAACATAAAATAAGATAATTACATGCTAAAATACCAAAAGCCTATAAAAATAAGGCCTAAGAACAAGCGAAAAGAAGCTGGGAAATAGGTCTAAAAATGGACAGATCAATCATACCCTTACATTAAATAAATTATTAATTCAAGCTAGGGTTAGAAATTTACATTATTTGTATATCTTGCATTGCAAAAATTGTTCGGGTAAAGTTTGAGAACAGTATTGGCACTTGTGGGTCAAGTTTTAAGTTGGAATTTGGAAAAAGAATTATATTCTCATTTTATGTCTTAGGAAATGCAACTTGAAAAAAAAACATAATAATTTTTAAATACAAGAGGAACTTCAAAAACCTTAACTACACAAATTAGATAAATCCCTAACCTTATTCAATACCTAATGGAATTTATCTTAAAACAATTACTAGAATTATTCATACGTTGTAATTTCTTAACAAATTAGTAATTATTTAACCACTATTTTGATACTAACAAGTGTCAAATCCGTGTGATGCATGACATCATCACATTATTATGTTATTACTAACTTTGTATGCACGTTTTGTGTGCGATAATATTTAAAATGTGTCTATCAATTTGTCTAAACTAATATTAAAAAAAAATGAAGGGTGTTTGTTAGAAAATTTAAATATTTTTCAAATTCACACTCATTCACATAATTATAAACAAAATTTTCCACTTTCTTCTGGTCATCCACAACAATGAAGAAAATAAAAGGTTTATTTACTATGACCACTATTCACTTTGTAACTTTGACTCCCTTTAATTTCATATATGTAAAGAAACACATAGTCATGTGAGATATCGTTTGATTCTTCTCGGTATGTACTTTCTAAATATATTTTTTTTTATAATTTTTTTTATTATATATAACTAAAAATATTAATATTTAAAGATGTGTCTTGGATGATGTAAAAAAGTGAATGGAGCATTTTGTTTGGGACGAATGACTAAAGTATATTCTATCGGCTACTAAATTTTTACGATAATCAAAACATAAATTTTTATGTGACAAACTTCATCAATATTGGTGGATATTTATAGAGAATTCAAAAAAAAAAAAGATTTTTGGTATTTTTATTTTATTTTTACAAATTTTAAATTTTGTAATTTTTTCATTTTAAAAAGTTTAAAAATTATAATAAATTTTCTTAATAGTTAGGTGTAATGCTAATTGATTTTTTTTTTTTTAAATCGAGGGTAACATGAAGTTTTTTAGGGGACACCATGACTCCCCCTTGACTTGTATAATAGAGAATAAAGATAATTGTTCTCACGCTTTTAAAATATGAGTAATAACTAAAATCCTATTTATTACAACATGTCTACTATTGAAATATTTATTATGACCAATAAGTTTAAACATTTGATGATTTTATACCATCATGAGAAACAATTTTATAGTGGTAGTATTGGCAGTGTACAATTTTTAAATATATTTATTTTTTAAAGAAAGAATATTTAATTTTAACATATGAATTATACTGTTTTAAATGAGATTTATCACACTTAAAAATGTATTCAAGCAAATTTGTATTTCAAAGTATTGCATAGTGTAAAAGCATACAATAAGGAAATAATATGGAAATAAGTGGTCATGTCTCATCAGTCCAAACCTCGTTACTGTATTTATTTATTTATTTTATTAGGTAAAGAAATCAGATCACCATTTTATTGACTAGTACAGGGCTACTAGCCCAAATTAAGAGGAAGAAGGAAAATTACCCCATCATAATGCTGGGGTAAGGATCGATCCCCATGACCAAGGTCATGTGGGACATGGGGTGCTTACCACCAGTGATGGCTCTAGGATTTTTATAATGGAGGGTCACCATCAATTTATTGAATTTGGAGGATGGAATGGATGAATCGAATGAAAATAGTTGAGGGGATTTTTAACAACAAATAACCAAAACAATAGCATATATAACATAATAACACAAAGACAATATCACACCCGACAGTATTTTCACCCCCCTAATGAAAAAAAATGTAGGATCCTTTTCAACACTATATTTAAGCCATTCACCTCACTTTTAAGACCTTTTAACACAAAATCTACATATTTTTATGTAATTATTTGAGGAAACACAAGATACAACAATAAAATCATCAAATTTGAAACTAAATTAAAAATTAGACATCCCCATCAACAGGGCCGGTGAATAGGGCGTGCAAAGAGCCCTACTACACAGGGCCTCATCATTAAAAGGGCCCCAAAATTCTAAATTTTCATATATATTAACTAAAAAAATTACTCATTCTCCTACCAATGTTTTAGAAAATCTATATATCTATATATGTTAGTAATATGAAAGACCTACTTTTGATTTTTAACACATGGCCTTTATTAAGTTTAAGAAGGCCTTGCCCATCAAGACATTGAACCCTAATTTGTAACTTAAAATCATGTTAAAAAAGTAATACTTCCTCCATAAATAAATTCTTACAACAAATGACTTAATTTGAAGATTAATATCTCTAATTATGAATTTAAAAAAATTATAATCACTAAATAATAGAAAATTACAAGTTAAGACAAATCCAATGAGATCCCACATGACTGTGTTTCTCTTTATGTATAAGTTACAAATTACGATCAAAGTGAAAATTGTGAATTGTGTTAAAAGTACACTTGTTGCAAGAATTCATCTACGAAGGAAATATGATAAATTGATTATAAAATAATTAATGTTAAAGGATTTGAATAGTGTTTGTTGTTCGTCCATGATGAGTGAGTTGGGAAAAGTCATATACATATTATGCCAGATAATACCGTTGAAACAAAATTAAAATTTACCAATAAATATTCCAATAATTTACCTATTAAAATGTAATCCTACCAAAAGGCGGGACCTATAAATTTTTAATATGTTTAGCGCCATTTAGCAACTATATATATACGGAAAAAAAATTAAGTTGACAAATGTACAAAGATTATAGAATGTATTTTTAGTATGATAATTGTGGAATACAAGGCTTTGAACCGGACCCTATTGCAGGTCATTCGATCGACACAATTTAGCCAACACACGAATCTGCAAAGGGGAAGATAAAGAATTCTCATAACTGCAGGCGGTGAGAATCGAACCCATGGTCTCCTGCCTAGAATTCTGAAGCCTTAGACCTTACCCTCAAGATTGTAGAAATGTTAGGATACTCTCCATTTCTTTGTCTCTATTTTCAATCTTAAGATCACGACACCTCATTTAAAATTAAAACTATTTTTTGAGCCCGTGCAAGGCACGTATTTTTTTTATGAAAAAATCATAAATAAAAATTAATTTAAGAAAATGATATAGAATTATATATTTTTTAATGCTTACACTAAATCAACCAATAATCACCATGGGAATTCTTAAATTGAATTTAAAATTAATCCACAAAAATTAGAAATTGGAGGGGTATGATAATTGATGAAGAGGTAATTAAAAGTGCTATAATTAATATTATAAGGAAAAAGAAAAGGGTTAAAAAATAATTGTCTTAAAAAATCACACTTGGCAAAAAAAGTTGTTGTGTTGATTTAAAAAAAAAATGAGAGTGAATATTATTAATTTGAATCAAATTGTTTTATTATTTTTTTAAAAATAAGGTTTAAAATGTGTAGAAGTTAAAAGGATTAACTAAGAAATAATGAAAGAGCTCATTAAGGTTAAAAATGACACATGGCAGAGCTGAAGCAATTATTAGTAAATGAATTACACGTGGCACTTATTAGCAAATGAATGACATGTGGCACTTAAAAGTTCTCGTTTTAAATATTTAAACTAGTTTTAACCCCGTGCCATGCACGGATTTTTGTTTTTCACAAAAAATAATTAAAAAAAATTGGATTTATATATTATCCCTCTTGCAAGGCATCACTAAATAAAATGACATGAATCATGAAATTGAATTAAAAAAAATAGATGTTAGAAAAGTAAAAGACATGAATCGTAAATAATGAGAGAAAATAAAACATTTATGGGGATATTTAGGAATACCAAGCAATAGAGAAATAGAACAATTAAATTTTTTTTTTCTAAAAAGGCAAAATCAAATAAATAGAAAATGATCGGAAGGATGACACGTGGGTGTTCAAGAAAAGTTTTTTAAAAAATAAGGTTTAAAATGTATAGAAGTTAAAAGAAATTAATTAAGAAATAATGAAAGAATTCTAGAGATCTAATGATAAATAATGAAGGGGTGAGTATTAAAATTGTCTTGAGAAAAAAGAAAAAAAAGAAGTCATTAAGCGTAAAAATGACACATGGTAATAGAGAAATAGAGCAATTATTTTTTTTTTCTTAAAAGGCAAAATCAAATAAATAGTAAATGATAGGAAGGATGACACGTGGATGTTTAAGAACATTTTTTTAAAAAAAATAAGGTTTAAAATATGTAGAAGTTAAAACAAATTAATTAAGAAATAATGAAGGAATTATAGAGATCTAATGATAAATGAAGGGGCAAGTATTAAATTTGTTTTGAGAAAAAAAGAAAAAAGAAGAAGAAGAAGTGATTAAGCGTAAAAATGACACATGGCAGGTTGAAGCTAGGATTAACACATAAATGACACGTGGCAGTTAAAGTTCCTGTTTTAAATATTTAAGTATAGATTATAGATAAAAATCCAAAAAAACCCACCTATTTTCTTCCTTAGTATATCCTCAACCATTGATTGAGGAAATAAACTCTCCATTTCTTAAAAAAAAAGAAGAGGATCTTGATTCATTAAAGAGTATTACACTATTATAGAGTATTTTTAATTCAGAATTTTATAGAAAATATCTAAACATTATTAAACCTTCCATAAAGGCCCTCAATGCTGATTTATTTCTGTTCCAAATTAGGTACAAAATCAAGTATCCAAATAATGAAATCGGCTGAATATGAATGTTACAATACAAAATCTACTATCAGGATGGACTCTCAAGCGGTCTGACTAACTTTTAGCTAAAAATTACAAATGACTCGATCGACCCATTTGGTAGCCGGTTATAAATGATGATAATGGTAATGAATTTATAACTAAATTTATAAGGGGAATCAAAATTCATTCCCATAGTGGTGCTACCTTAGCTGCAATTTATCTAATTTTCTTCACAAATATCCATTTCCATCAAATACCACCATCTCCAATGGTAATGGATGGGAATAAAAATTGTGAAGAAAATCGAAGCTTGGGAATGATAATTGGCTTTCCATGGGGATTATAAGGTTCTTCCTTATTACCAAAATTACACTATACAATTACCACAATTTATTACAACAACCAAACGGGCCGCATAAGTTTTTGCACAACTATTTAAGCCCTGTATAAAAAAGTAATAGTTTTATGCAAAAAAATAAAAAATTGTTAAAAAAAAGTGGGTTTGTCAAACCGTAAAAAAGTTATTTTGTCAGACCGCTAGACAGTGTGACGGGAGACATGTTGATGTTACAAATTGAAAATTAAACCCATTTGATTTATTATTTCTAAATTTGTCAGATTTTATAAAATTTATTATATATATAAATGGAAAACAAGTAGTTATTAAGATGATATTCAAAACTGATGAAAAATAGCTTAGTGAGACTTTGATTCACACCCACATCTTAATCCTTCTCCACTTCCCCTGTTTTCCTCCCTTCTTCTTAGCCTACATTTCCTCATCCTCTTGTTCCTTTTTTACTCTAAAATTCAGTTTTCATAATCACTAAAAAAATATGGATCAAAATTTACACAACAAAAACACACCAAGATTAACAGTTCCCTTACATTCCAAAAGCATTTCCACCATTCCAAACAAACAAAAGAACATCAATTTCATGCCCAAATTTCTTCTTAAGACCCTCCATAGGAGGAAGCCGAGTCAACAACGATCTGTTTCGAACTCATTCCCTATGAACATCAACAAAAATCTCAAAGATCATGTTGCCAAAAACGATGAAAAGATTGAAAAAGTTAGTAGTTTTGATAAGCATTTACAAAGACATAATCATCTAGTAACTAACATGATTTCTGCATTGTTTCGCAACAACAGCAACAACAACAGCAACAAACAAAGTGATCAGGAGCAATATAAGGATCATAAAATAACAAATTTGGCAAAACAGGTGTCGAAAAAATCAGGATCAAATGATGCTTCCTGTAATACTCCGAAAAACAGTAAGTTTGGTGTTGGTAATGTTGTGAATTTTACAACAGATGGAGGAAGGATAAGAAGGGTGAAATCTATGAATAATGGGGATAATTTGGAAGAAAAAAGAGGGTTAAAAATCAAGAGGATTATAAAGTTGAAGAGTAGAGAAAGAGAGAAGCGATTCGAGCTTTGCAAGATGAAGATACTCATGGGAGAAAAGTGTAGGCCTCTTCATGGTAGTCTTCGTTATGACAAAAATGGCGTTATAGTTCCTCAAGATTTTATCTGATTATCATTTTTAGTTTTACTTTGTTCCTTCAATTAAATTCATAAATGATGTTGTCTATTTTTGTGATTGTGCTCGAAATTCGAAGCAATTTAAACTGAGTTTATCACATTATTTTGGAAAATATGAACTCATATGAGCAGTATATATGAAGGTTATTGTAACCTCACAAATTTTTAATGAATCATAACATGAAGCATGCAAAGTAAGACAGATCCGAATAGAATACTGATATCCACACCCCTTTCTACTATTTTTTTTAAAAGTTTCTAATTTTTCTATTTTTTTTGTTGGGAGTGTGAATATCATCAACGTTTAAAGTGCAGATATCATTACCCATAAGGATAATGACTTTTTTTGGAGAAGCCCATGAGGGTAATGACTAGTGTAGTGTCAACCATGAAAAATGCTTAAAATATATATTTTTTAAAAAACATTTTCCACGCAAACCAAATCAAATAATGGAAAACTACCATAAAAATGTGTTTTCCAATATAAAAGGTTTTCTAGGGAAAACTATTTTAACTTCAAAATATTTTATACCCTACCAAACGGAGCTTAACATTTACTGCATCACAAAACAAAACACTCAGACAGCCGAACAAAAAAATTCTTCGATGAGGTTTTCCCTCTGCACATTCTGATGATAATAGATTGAAACAAACTCATACAAATGTTTGAGAGATGGGTTGTACATGAGCAGCGCTATTCATCATTTTCTGAACATAAACTGTAATAATTCACCAATGTACAATCATATGTATCTATAATTGCAATGGCTTTAATCCAAGTGATGCACGAAGTTTGTTTGCTTCAGCAATTTCAGGATCAGGATGGTCTGTTCCGTCATCCTTCTTCTCCTCCTCTTTCTTCTTCTTCTTTTCTTTCTTCTTCTTAGAATCTTCACGTACGCCATTATCCTCATCTCCATGCCTTCTGGGGCTGGGACTCCTATCATACCTCTTTCGGTCACCATCGCGGTCTTTGCGATCCTTACTCCTACTCCGGCTTCTAGAGCGGCTCCTCCGCCTACCTCGATCCCTGTCACGTCTATCCCTTTCTCTATCACGGCCATAATCCTTCTCATCTCTGATGCGATGACGATCTCGGTCTCTGTCTCGGTCCCGATCCCTATCTCTGTCCCGATCCCTATAACTATCTCTATCCCTTTCTCGGTCTCTGTCTCTGTCTCTATCTCTGTCTCTGTCTCTGTCTCTGTCTCTGTCTCTGTCTCTGTCTCTGTCTCTGTCTCTGTCTCTGTCTCGCCCTCTTCCACGTTCTCTATCATAGTCACGGTCATGGTCATAATCACGATCCCTGGTGAAAAACAAGATATAACAATATCAACATATATTCCATTTTTCAAGGCCTTTTGAGAACACCACCACACAAAAAACACATTATTTAATTAAGACTGTTTGAAAAGAGATTCAGAATAATAGAATGGTGTCCTTGGTTATCAGCTGAAAATTATACAAGTATTTTTATGCATGTATGACCCATCATACTTCTCAACTGCACACTGCCAGTGCAGAGAAACCTGGCAGGATCATCATATTTAACTTTTGGAAGCTGCTCAAAACCACTGCATGAAATTATATACCATGCAGGATTTACACTGAAGTCTCGTTCAAGTCTATCAAATTGTGTGGTGGGTGTGTGTGAATGTGTGATTATTAATTTATTATGTGAGTTGTAAACTGAGAGCAGCTTCCGTAAGACGATGCAATAACATGCATAAAAGTTAGGGAACTTTAGGATACATTAAACCTACATGCAATGAGGAACATAAAACACCCCAGTCGGGCATCATAATAATCCCCATGCTGGAAACATCAGAAATGTATCATGTTACAATGAAATCAACATTTCCACTCAACATTATAAGATGACAATCAACACAGGTGATTTAACTTAGCAACAGAACGGACATGCTAATCCAACATCAAACTAGGAACCAGATTCTGAATAAGTCAATAGTAAAATGAGTGATGCCGTAAGCACAAACCTGTATCGGTGACTTTCACGTCTCCTGTCCCTATCTCTCACTGGGCTCCTACCACGATAATCCTGTTGCGGTAATTTAGAGAAACAATTGAATAAAAATGGGACCAACAAAGTTATATAAGCAACATTATCAATTCAGGAAAGCAAGAAAATGTTAACCTTTTCATTTTCATCAACATCTACATCCATTTCATCTTCTTCCTTTTCTTCCTCTTCCTCGAAATCATCTTCTAGGGCACTTCTTCTGGGTTCCAAAGCACCAACATTCTCAAGATTCCATCTGTTCGTCAGGAATTGATGAGTTAAGGACTATCCTATACAATCCAAATTCTCTCTGAGAAAAAATGAAAACATGCTCTAACCAGAAGGTCAGGATGTTTTGAAACAGAAACTATAGCAAGTAACACATATCTTATATGGAACAAAGAACAGAATAGTTGCATGTAATTGAAAGAAGGACAACCCAGTCCATTCCCTGGAAACACAGCTTTGAATCGCAACAAAACATATAGATAGACAGCAAGAAAACAACAGGTTCAGCTTTATTATGCCAGAAAAATTCAGAATCCCAGGAGATATTTGAACAACCTTACAAGTCTCTCACAATTTTCGGCAAGTCTCACAGAAAATTCTATAAAATAAACAACTAAATAGGGAAGACATTATTCCTTGTAGATAAACTGTGTAATCTCTTCTAAGTGTAAATCACAGTGCTTTCATATGTTTTTCAGCAAAATCTCATTATTGAAAACGAATAAACTGCGCCTGCAATTACAAGAAAACACCTTTGATTTTTTAAAATTTTGCCTTAAACCCTTCACTCACAAGTAACCACATTAGTTCCACTCAAAATTATTCACCTACTCTTTCCTCAACTCACCATCAATTACACTGCCACGTTCGCTCTACTCCCATATTAAGTTATTAACAATAACTTTCCTCATTCTACCATCATGACAAACGGATGAGAGAGATGGAGGCAATACAGAGTAAAGTCCCAAAGACAAGGAGAATAGCAGCTAGCAGCACAACAAGTTATTTATATATGGAAAAATTGCCGGTTATAGGCAAATAAATGTCATTTTCGATTTACAATCACTTAATTTTATTATGTAATTATGTAATTATGTAATTAAACTACAACCTAATCTCATTTTTCTGACCAATTAAACAATCTTAAGCGGGGTGTGATGCTATAAAGAACCTTATAAGATAAATAATTATGTTACACTTTGTTTGAATTGGTCACCACGGTGAGTTTTGGTTGTAATTTAATTATATAATGAAATTAAGTGACAGTAAATTGCAAAAATAAACTTAAGTGGTAGTATGTCACAAAATCACCATTTTACTGTCAGTAGTAGCTTTTCGTTTATATATTTATTAAAAGGGCTATGGTACCTAGATTAGGGGTCCGTCCTACCATGGCTAGGCAACTAATCCAGGTGCACCCCCCCCCCCCACCCCAAAAAAAATAATAATAATAATTCCTTTAGAAACAATGCTTGTCCAAGGTGATGAGCACAGTGGTGGTGGCAGTAAGGTGGTAGTGATGGCTGGAGAGAGCAATAGTTGTGGTGGCAAATGCAAGATTGTTGGAGAGTAGAAAGAAAATTGAGAGGGAGAGAAAAACAAGGGGCAAGCTTAAAAATAGTGCAGGTAATCCCAACTAATCGCTGAGTGATATTTAGCAATTCATTTACATCTTGATTGAATCTCAATAACATGTGAACTTATGAAGCCCCATATAATAAGTTATGGGCAGGTCAAAGCATAGGTTATCTCAATCAAACTTGAAAAGTTTTTTCCTTATCAAATTGCACATCACTCACCACTTCAAACTAGTATAATAGTAATAATTGAACCTCAGTCTTCCTAGCCATAGGCTAAAGAACTATTATTCCTCGCTGGTTAAAACTTATCAGCTTTTTATTAAGCTTAAATTGTGTCAGCTTTCATTTCAGCACAAAACTTGAAATGCACAATTTTGAGTTCATTCTTATACTTCCTCGCATAATTCGCTTTTGTGCTTTATACATACAAAAAACAAATATATTCATGTAAGATCTCTTTCAGATCGTCTCAATTTTTGCCATATTGTGATCTAATTTTTATAATTTTTGGTAAAACGAAATTAAAGATATTACGAATTGGCAAAAGTGAAAAAGGGAACATTACAACTAATATGGAGCGGATGAAGTATTAGAAAAGAATGGATTATTGGCATATTCAAGAATTCAATCAATATCACTATTAAGAATCAACCGCCTATTCACCAAATAGATATAGATCACTAAATTCTCTAAGCCTCAAAATTATCAAAATCATCTCACGATCACTTTAACCAGAGGTAACTTGCGATAACATGAAATTCACACCGCACAACATGGACAAACTAATCAGCTGTCTTACGACTCTTACTGTCCCAGCATAATGTCCATGGAAAGATACTTTCAGAACTGGTTGATCAAATAACATACACATATTCCGTTGATGTGGGATAAACTACAAAGCATTCCAAAAACAAAGGAATTGAAGAAAAAAATGAAAAGCTGATGCCAATCAAAGCTAGCATACTAAAGAATTAAGTGAAGAATGTTACCTTTTCTTTATGCGAGGCAAAGCAATGTCACATGAATAGTCTTTAGTTAGAAGTTCATCAATGAACTCATCCACATGGCTCAGCAAAAACTCTGTTGACATTTAATTAGATTAGACAAACTCCAAAATAAAAAACAACGAGGTAAAGAAAGAAAAAGGTCCATTTGGTTTGAAAATGGAAATCATACGCCCATCCTGCTTCATCTGACGCAACTTCCGATAATCATTGTACAGAGGCTCTAAGTATAAGTAGATATCGGTATCAGTTCCAGTAATGCGTAAATAGAAGGCCCCAAGTATCCTCACATACCTGAAATTGAAATAGCCAGTTAGCCCCTATCAACATAGACCAGGAAATGAAAGAAAACACAGTCAACATCATCAATGCATCTACAATGTGACACAACCTCCATCTTAATCATGAGTTAATAAGTAACAAGTTCTCAGTTTAGCTACGTACTTCAAAAGCAGTTCAAACTTACAGTTGGAGGAATATTTATCTTCATTTGATATGTATTTATGCATCAACACAAAAACAATTTAAAAAATGCTTCTTATCATCCATATACTCCTCTTTGAAAACTGCTATTCAAAACGTGATACTTGCATATTCTTCATTATTTTTATATAGGTAAAAATTCCACAAGCTCATTAGCTAGTATGAACTTGCATATTACCTTCAATTCAACACTACCAAATCTTGAGATATTAATAATTCAGCAGCAACTTCAAAGGAACAAACAAATGAAAAAAGAAGCCTAACAAATGAAAGAACATAACAAGGCGAAAACAAATTGAAGAGACTGACTTGTAGTCTTCGTTTTTGATAAACTCAACGACGATATCTTTCTCAGGTTGAATTTGAAGCATCTTCATGACAAGGCACATGAAAGGAGTAGGTTTGCGATTACCGCCATGAGTGCCGCCAACATGGTCGAGCTCCATGGCTTTGTCGACGAGAGTTTCGGCAGTGAGACCGAAGCATTGTTCTTTCCAATAAGTGTTTTGATAAATCTTCGATCGAACGATCTTCTCTACCAGATTCTGTGGATTGGTACCCCTGATGCTCTTTGCTAAAGGGTCTGTACGATTCGCCATTGTTAAATCTGTGTATCAATGGCTCATCGATTCAGAAACCCTAAACCTAATATGGAAGCTCAAGGCTCAGAAATGAGCGAGCACTTCTCTCACTTATTTTTCAACAGATTTGAATATGACAAAGGCGGTGCCTTTCCGGGTACTTGGGTGGGTAAGTGGGTTGTAATATTGCTCCGTAACATAAAATTTTTAACAGTTGGTTTTGCACGCATTTTGAGGAAGCAATTTAAGGGTGTAAATTTTAAAATTATTTTGACTAATTCCTTCGTTTACACCCTTAAATCGCTTCCTCAAAATGCGTGCAAAACCAATTGTTGAAAGTTTTATGTTACGGTTTTGAGAAGTTCTATATTGTACATTTTTACATTGATGTATAAATTAATAAATTATAAGCTGTATCCATGGTTTTGAGAAGTTCTATATTGTACCATTAAATTCATAAAATTATGTACACGATACTTTATATGCTAAATCACTCTTAAATATTTTCGTTAATTTGGTTGAATAATTGGGTCATTTAAGTTAATATGATTTGTTAGGTATGATAAAATGTACTTTAAATAACAAAACAATTAACCAAATTGGTGAAATAAACTAACAATTAATTGATATTAAGATACCATATAGATAATTTGTAAAGGTTAGGGGCACCATATAGAAATCTCAAGACCATAGGTATACCTTGGAATTTGAAGAAACACAAGGGTACTGCACTATGTAGAAAAACCCAATAATAAAATTATTATTATTGTCTTGTTCAAATTATTATTGTCTAAGGTTAAAATTAATTTGACATGAACGTTAAATGTTAAAATTATTAGTCTTGTGTATTACTTTGAAATGTTGTTAAAAATGTCGGTTGAGTTTAATCTCAAATTCTCAACCTTAAAATGCTGGTCAAAACCAACTTGGTAATGGTGGCTGAGGTCAAATGAAGGCTTCCCAGTATATCAAATTGATTTTTGTAACCCACATATCAAATGGTATTTTAAGGTAATTTTGATAAATTTTAGGGGCTGAGATCCAAGCACCAACCAAATAGGGGGTGTTTTGGTTATATATTTTCAACAAAATTACAAAAATGTCATTTGATATGTGAGTTAAAAAAATCATTTTGATATACCGGGTATTTCCCGAGGTCAAATTGCATAATCGGAAGTTTAGTTAGAAACTTGAGATGGTGGTCAAAACCAAAGATGAGATGGTGGTCAAAACCAATGGTGAATTCAACAAAAAGATGTAGGAGTGAAGGAAGGTCAAAACCAAAGATGGGATTAATCATACATGTGTTGTCAATAAAGTGTTGTATTTTAGCATTTATTAAAATATAAAGAGCCTAGTTACAATTTTAAAACATGGCCCCAAATATTTTTAGAACGACCCTTTTGGGAGGGATTCTTCTTAGCCTAATTCAAACTAGCTTTTTATGCGCGCTAATGGCGCTATACATGCGCCATATTTTGAACTTAACTGTAATTTGGTAGTAAAAATATTAAAACAAAACACTATATATAAGCTGACATTAATTTTATGATGGAAAAAATTATTGTACTTATTAATAGTAATTATAAACATGCTATTTAAAAGTATAAATAATAAATTATAATAGTTCCAACTTTGTTAACTAAAGTTAGTAAATGGTAAAACGGGTTGCTTGCACAAATGTTTCATTCTAGTTGGCTATAATTTAATAAACAAATTTAAATTTTAGCTAAATTAAGTATAATTGATGTAAATTTATTAGAAAATTTTTATTTTACATATTTTTCTGGTCGAATTAAAATGATTCATTCTTCAAATTCTCCAACCTTTATATCCTATCTGTTAAAAATGAGCCATTTAAAAAATACCTATTATTTGAAGATATTATTCGGCATTGTGGATTTAATTAGTGTTTAAGAATAGTATTGGGAATTGAAGATTTCAGTTAAATAAAAAAATCAGCTTAAATAATTGATAATTTACTTAAATGACCTCTTTTTATACAGGGTATAGAGATGAAGTATATTTTGAGAATAATTGAACAACAAAACATTTTGAGCAAACCACCAAAAGTAGAACGGTTCTACTACGGATTCGGGTGCACATAGACATTAGTGCACTCAAAGGCGTGTTATTTTATTTTATTTTTTGATGGCCTCAAGGACACTCAAAGGTGTGTTATTGCTCATTTAATATAATTTTGATCATTTTCAATTTTAAAATAAGCAAAAAAATTATAAAATGAACAAAATTATCCTTTGGTGAACTTACACCCGTGTGTATATACGTATTGGTACAAAAAGTAGGAGTATTATAATTAATTTTTCCAATTTGTTATTATTATTATTTTTAATATTAATGAATAATAGCCCCACCACAATACCACCATATTGGCGCAAGCCCCTAAACCAAAATACTCAACCAGGCCTATGACAAATTGACAACATCTCTAGTACCCCACAACTACATCATTCTAAATGGACACCTATACCCATAGCCACCCACAACTAGTTAACCACAACTTCCCAAAACCATAATCCAACCCCCAATAATAGCCACATCACTAGTTCACTACCAACCACAACCACCAATCCACCACCAACACAACCTAACAATGATCAACACAACCACAGGTCCACAACCATATCCAATACCCAACCCATAACAACTACCATAACCTCAACTAACACCCTAAGGGTCTGTTTATTTCAGCTTAAATTCAATTCAGTACAGCTCTCAATTTCCTTCTCTTATAAAATATTACTTTCAGTTGTATTCAGTTCAGTTCAGCTAAAGTAAACAAGCTCTAAAACCAATCCCTAGAGAAAAAAAAGGAAGCGAGAGAGAGTAGTGGCACGACAAAGGGTTGAAGTCAACTTAACAATGGAGAAGACAACACCACCAATTGAGAGAAAGGATGACCATGGGGAAGGAAGAAAAAGAATGAAGACAGAATCAAAGATAGGTGGGAAAAAAATATCCTTCAACAAAGATTATATTTTGTAACCTTCCATACTGGTTATCAATCACATGAAACAAAATGAGCAAATCATTGTTATTGTGATTATTCTGAGGACACCAATTACGTAAAATCATTTTGAACAGACTATCCAAAGTTGGTAGATTTCATATCAATAGTAGTGCTTCTTGCGTCGAGTTCCTATAATCAATCCTATCAGCAGCACTCCATGTCAATTGTCAAGGATCATTCAAAACTAGTCCGAAAAATTCACATAATGCAAAATTTTGCTTGATCACAACTCATTCCCTTGATGAACAAGCTCAACACCTCAGAAAATATTCAGCAATAACTAACGGTACATTAATTAGGGTAAAACTAATATACATTATCTAAATACAGATTTCAGCACAATTTCAATTATGTAAAAGATTCAAAGATATAAGAATGCAGCTTCCTAACCAAATCATCCTAATGACTATGTGTCTTTGGCCTTGCTGAGATGATATTATCTGGCGATCATGATCCTAGAGTCTACACACTAAACTGATTTAGCAATACACAAAATAAAGAATTTTGACAATGTACAACCAAGACTTTCCAAGAGTTTCATCTTTGTATTTGGTCAGGAGTGTGACTACTTGTAGCAGATGATGACGCTGTTCTTCCATTTAGCATCCCATTATCCACGGGTGGAGACACTCCCCACTTGCCTTCTAACTCTGTTGGCTCTACCACTTTAACATTTCCATCACTCAGCCCCACAGCGAACTGAAATGGTTCGAGAGGATGGGCAGCGACTACTAGCGGGTATACAGCTTGACTCCTATGACAAAGTATAAAAGAGAGACAAATAAGGAGAGGATAAAAATAAGAGCTGCATAACCAACATATGACTTCAATCAACATTCAACACTAAGCCAGATAGCAAGACATACTAGGTAGGCATGTTTATTGGGAGTGACGGTTCCAAGTTAAAACCTAAGCTAACCTTTAAAAAACAGTTTAAAGTGTAAATGAATATATAGGCTACTTTTATGGCAATCGGTGAACTTTTTTCCAAATGAGCAGAATCTGGTAAACATAAAGGAAGTAGATACTTGATACAGTGTTTTGAAGGAGATGAGGGAATTCCAGGTCGGGTTGGACTGTAACGTGTCTGACCTGCCCTGCAACCATACTATTTCTTGACCCGCCCCACCCCTAACCCGAGCCAATGAGCAGGCGTAGTTCTAGGTAGGTCAATATATTAAATCAACTATCTAGAAAAAAAAATGTGAACTTGAAATAATAGAAATATCATAGAAATAGAGCATAAAGAAAAAACTATGAATCAAAGAAAAAAAAATTCATAACTTGATAATACGTGCTTTGTAGCATATTATTTGCTTATGCTTGTTTTTCAGGTTGTCCAAATTTGTTAGCATGAACCTAAGTCTACAAAATAAAGTAACGGCGGACTTCTCAATGTGAAAATATGCATTATGCAATCGAGTTAAAAAAAATTAAATGAAAAGCGAATTGTAAACATCTACTACCTCCGTAACAAGTTCTTTGCAACAAATAACTCGATACATACTCCTAGGAAAATTTTGGTTGTGTTGAATGGATAGAAAGAGAAAAAATGAAAAATAGAACCAACGAAGAGAGAAATTACATTAAAAAAAATAAGAAACATTTCCAGCAACTAATGTGTTCCATCTCTTTTTGGCTATGTTTGCATCCGTTTCACTCTCGTTTTATTTAAAATGCTTTATTTTGGTCCGTTTCACTTTTGCTTTGACTCAAAATTCATTGTTTGAATAAGTTTCATATCATTTGATTAGAAAAGATATGAAGTAGATGGATTTACAAGAGATTGAGGCTCTTGACCGTAGGGGGTGGAGGAAGAAAATCTATGTGGACGACCACACGGAATAATCATTTTGGTTCATGTAGCCGACCCCACTTATGGGAACAAGGCTTTGATTGATTGATTGATACGGAGGAAGTAAATTTGATTACACTCATTTGATTATTAATGAACATAAATCTTAAGAGTCAAATTCCAAGGATGCATTCTTCTCATATCGTCATATAACTTTGTTTGATTCACCTGAAATTTGTTTATCTGATCTCATCTAAACTTATTTTTATGATCTAATATGAACTTATTGTCTAATTTGACTAAACTTTGACCACGCATATATGCTAAATCTATGAGGAAAACATATATCAATTGAGATCTTATTTTATTCGTATTAATGAGTAGTATTCTAATATGTAATAATAATAACATTTTTTTTGTTAGGGAATTAAAGATATTTAAAGTTTAAAAACATGAAATTAAATTATCTGATGTGAACTTATTTTTTTTTATCAAATCTGAAATAAGTAATAAGGAGTGAAAATAAGGGCTATCAAACAAGGCCTGAACAATATAGGTGATATAATCAATTGTAATGCTTCAATTTATGTCTTACCCATTCAATTGAGCCTGAGAGAGGTATGCTGACGGTGCAATGCGGCATCTAAGTTTCAAAGTATCGGCATCAAAAACTCCAATGTTGCCATCACAAAAGGAAGCATAAATTAGCATACTATTGCATGAATATGCTGCATAGGATACTGGTGCTGAGAGTGCATCCTGGGGGACCCACTGCAATTTAAACAGCACAGAAGAGTCGCAACTATTAAAAAAAAAAAAAAACAGCACCCTTCTAGGCTTGCTGCACAATAAACAACAAAACATTTCATACCTGTTTGATGCATTCCATTTTAGAGGCATCATATACTGCTAGTTGACTTTCATGGAACACCAGCAAACGGGTTTGATCAGAGTGAAACTGGACTCGGGTATCACCTGCCCCAGCCTTACCAGCAGGAAGTTGTAGAGTGACAGACTTCCTCTTCTCCCACGTATCAATGCTCCACACACACAGCTGTAGAATTACATCCCTCATTAGAAAAGGTGCATAATATATATATTAATAAAATCATAAACCAGATCAGGCTATCTAGTGTTCTATTCATCTGCTTAAATTAACCCTCTTTTAAACAGAATTGAATGCCTCTTTTATGCTTTAAAAAGATCAATAAAGCAAAGATACAAACTTCCATTAAATTATCTAATGAAGTATTTTTCTGTGGAGCAAACAAAGAATTTCCTGTATGACTTCTTTAAAGTGCCTATACAGAACAAAATGCTAACTAAATCAATAGCAGAACACAAGATTTAACATAGATATAATCATTTGAAAAGGAGCAACTAAACCCCTACATCAATCTAAGACTGGATCCTACTGCTGGTGACTACTGAGTACTGACTAGTCAACTACTACCTCTGTATCATAATACTCGCAACAAATCTTTGTTGCGACTTGCGAGTATTATGATACGGAGGTAGTAAATATTTTATAAAAGTAGGATTCTTAAAAACTCATAGCAAAAGGTAACACCATAAGATTTCATCATCAGTCCAAAAAAAGAGACATATATTACTTGAGCATCGGCACCAGATGATACTAGAATACCAAGACTGGTTGAAAAAGCTAAACCGCTTATGCGCTTCTGATGGCCTTTCAATTTCGATTTCACCTAAAGAAAGAAAGCTATAAGATAATATGTACATATGAAAATATAGACAAAAGAATGAAGAATATTTCTGGGAAGCACTTACCTCATCTACTCTAACATTGTAAATGTGAATTGTTGAGTCCTCCATTCCAATAGATATGATATTGTTGTCTTGGGGATGGAATGCCAAGAAAGTTGAGGCAGGAGGAGGCGGCATGAATGTCGTCATAACCTGAAAATGGAAAATTATTTATTGCCCATAATTAAGCTAAACTAAATGATTAAATCTAAATGTATAATGAAAGAGCAATCATATTCATACTTTACGATTCATAAAGCATACATACCTTAAATGTCATCATATTAAACAACGACACCTTTCCACCAGCAGCAGACATTACGTATGAGTCATTCTTTGAAAGTGCTATACATGGTACAGCTTCTTCAAGATTGACACCTGAGACATCATTATTCATAAGAAGACCACTGTTTGGTTGCCAATGCTGAGGAATTACATTGGCAGTGGCCTTTTGAATTCCCAAAAATCAGCACCACTTCATTTTTAAAACTAGGTTTAATTAAAGACAATATAAATTTCTACCAATCCATTACCTTCCCATTAGGATTTTGCTCACTACGATTCCACTTCCACAACTTCTGAGTACCATTAGAACCAAGTGCCAAGATCCCAACACCACTATTGGTGTAAAGAAGCCGAGCAACCTAAAGGCATATAAAATTCAGATATCAGATTAAAAATAATAAAATAATAATAATAACAATATTAATTACTTCCTCCGTTTTTAAATTGTTGCAACAAATTAGTATGTTTTGTGAGACAAAAAATTCATTTGTTGCAACAATTTAAAAACGGAGGAAGTAAAAAAATGGTGAGGAGATAAATGATTTCAGAGTCAGTCAATGGACCTTGCTGAAACTATCCATGCTTTCCGGTAAAGTCACTAGCCTACACTGAACAGGCTCCACAATTTCAGCCAACTGCCAAGGCTTGATTTTAGTTTCCGTTGCATCTTCTGCCAACCTAGCCTTTTCCATGCCTCCATTCTGAAGAAAAAGGGAAGGCATCAATTAGGCTACGTAAGGTAATACAAATGAATTTGTACATAAAGGATCATTAAGGTTGTGTTCTCTTCACCTTAGAAAAAACGTTTCAGTTCAGATAAGTTCAAATAAAGTCTAAACAGGTATAATAAGTTCAATAAGGTTTGATCAGATTTAATCAGGTGTGATAAGGTCCAAATGTTTCTTATAAACAGTGCAGGCCCAATAAGTTCAATAAGGTTCAATCAGTTTTAATATATTCAAGTCTAATAATTTGAAGAGAACGCACCAAATTGTACAGTGAAAAAAAGAAGAATCTTTTATAGTGGAAATATTGAAAGTTTTGATAATCTGTCCATGTTTGCTTATAAACAAATATGGTAAGTGCCACATGAGAACTAGTGATTCCAATCAAGATCACAAAAATGTTTCCAGTAGAAATGGCGCAGAATAGAGGTCTACGTATATTGGAATGTGAAAGCAGATCACCAATGATCTTTTCAACATTTCAATTATTATCATGTCCATTAACATGAGTGATTAAGAATTGCGTTAAGAGACGCTAACAGACACAGGATGAATACACAATTGAACATCTACTCTCAGTGAGTTGATTGCTCTAAGAAAACATTCAGAACATTGCATGTCACCTTCATAGGTGCAGCTTCAATAGGTGTCCTCAAAGCTTCAAATGGTGTGGCTTCCACAGTCCTCAGAGATCGAAGCCCAGTGGAAGTTGCAAGTATTTTGATTCCATTATCTGCAGTGGAAACAGCAAGAAGATTTCCATCCTTGTTGAACCTTAAACGCGGAAGACTCTGAAACACATTTCACAGCAACATAAGCAACAGACACATTTTTTTTTCTTTGGGGGTTGAATGCGTGTGGTGGTGGGGGGGGGGGGGCTAATGAGTCATGATATGGACAAATACTAACCGGAAGCCCTCCATCTGCGTCTGTTTGGGTGAGTAAGTTGACATTATCCATGTCCCAAAATTTTATCTGATGATCTTCCCCTGCAGCTAGAAAATGATTTTGCGTTGTGTCAAATTGCACAACACCAGTTGACTTCCTCCTAAATCCAGTGTATGTTCTTTTTATTGCCCCTTCACTCTCATTCCACTCAACCAGGAATGATTCTCCCTCTTTACTTGTTCCACAAGAAAACAATCTGCAATCAACCCCAAAATAAATCTTTACAGCTTAAACATCACATAACAGCAGAACTTCCGTAATTTTCCTTGGATCCTGAGAATTACAATTCTCATTAACTGTAAAACCTAATGGTAGAATAATTTTCACAAATTATATTCCTACCTAGCACCATCAGCACTGTAAAGCATTGTAGTACACCATTGTCCAGGAGCATCATAGTCTACTTTAGAGCCCGCATTATCATACAGCCAAGCTTTAATCTTTCCATCAAATGCAGTTGAAAATATGAACTAGGAAGGAAAGAAAACACAAGCATAGTGTTACTACAATGGAAACTAGCCACAAGATCATTTAATAATGTTACTATCAAAGAAAAAGAGTGCAATCTCAATTATCAACAGAATTGTTACTATTCAACATTGAATAGCATGGATGTTTTCATCAGAGGGTAAACATCAATATCACTTCTCGGCTATCAGCTAGATACCTGAATAGACTCCTTGTAATGAGGGCATATAGAATATACAGGTGCTTCATGGCCTTCAAGATTAAATAATTTTCTTCCTGATAAATCCCACACCTGCCATATAAGAATTATTAGTAAAAAGGCATAATGACATCATCATCAGAATGCTAGTATCCCTTTTCAAGTGTAAATAATTTATTCTTACCTTAATAAGCTTATCATCTCCACATGTTAGGACGCAGAGTTGCTTGTTTGGGTAAGCAAAAGCTAGATCATTTACCCCGCCAACATGAGCATCAATCTGTAAAGATGCAAGGAAATAGAAGTAAAAGATAATGTTCAGTTTGTTCACAACTTCAGAGTTCAGCTACAGCAAACAGGAAATATTCTCTACCTCCAAATGTTGTCGAAGATCATTAGGTCCAGAATAGGCATACAAATGGATCAGGTGCTTTGTAAATGCAGCTCCTGCACCAACCAGATCCATAAATGTTGGACAGACGCACACACAGGAAAAAGAAATTAAAAAAGAACTTTTGAAAAAAAAAAAGAGACAGTATAGCTGGCAAACATACCCACATAATTCCCATCTGGACTCCATGCTACACAACTGACTGAAATTACATCTTTGACAAAGGCAGCCTGTAAAAACTTACAATCAGTAGATTTCATAGACTAGGATTTCAATGATAGGGTACATAGTCATGAGAACAGTAGAGTATACAAACACAAGAAGTTATGGGATCACTAGTTCTCATGTGGCAAAAACTACTCCACCTTCTGTCTTTATAAGGAGTGTTGTGCAAAAACCACATCACCTTCTGTCTTTATAAGGAGTGTTGTGCAAAAACTACTCCGCTGCCCACTACTTCTTTCACAAGAGAAAGAACCAATTCTCAACATAATTAAGCAGCGTTTCACTTCTTGCCCTTCTTGTCATAATATGCAGATAATAATATGATATATACATATATATAAGGATAAGGATTGTATATATGCATGTAATATATTTCTTAAAGGGGTAAAAAAATTTGGAATGCATGCCAAAATCACGCGCCGTTCCGTATAATTAAGGCTTGTTTTTATTTAATACTCCAAGTCTTGCATCTGATATACAACCCTTAACATTTTCCATTAATTAATTAAATATATGCACATATTTGTATATTTAAATTAAAATTTTCTCGACCTAGAGGAGTAGAGGATTAAACAAGATCAAGAGGTATTACAAACACATACAAGTTTGCTACAATAAATAACAAAAAATGTTGATTTGTACCTGATATTGGAGAGAACATGAAGCCATATCCCAAGTTTTGAATGGCTTAGAGACCAACTTTTCACGTGATCCAACATCCCACAGTGTAATTTCCGCACTAAACAAACCAACTAGTTCAAACACCAAAGTTAGCATAAGGCATCAAAAAGAGAGCACGCAAGGGACTGCAAGAGATGAAAAGTTGAATAAGCTTCATACCGAGTAGCAATGTGGGATGAGAAGGATGGAAATTCATGCTCGTGACAACAGAGCCTTGGTGCAAGGTAAAAGCCACTGTTCTTGGCAGGTCATCCAATGACCAAGAACCTTGATGACGGGTTACTGGGTAAGTAACCTACGTATGCAAAGCCATAAAGGATTAGAAAAGAGACAATAAGAACACAAGTAGCTAGCAATCCTAGCATACTCCAAATAAGTACCAACAGTCCAACACGAACTATCTGAAAGATATCCTACAGTAGAGTACTTACCTCCTCTACAGATTGTGCAGGGCGAAGACGTTTCATCAGCTGTTCATGATCAGTATTCTGGTAATCAACCATTCCTAGTGTTGTAGGCGGTGTTCTAGGCCTTTTAAGGATTGGGACTAGCAAAAAGAGGTGTGCAACATTATTTTAGCTCAGAATACGGGAAACAAGCCAACAAGTACACCACAAAAAGAAGAAAAAACGCTCTAAAAAACAATGCATCGATAGCTTTTGCAGCTATAAGCGGTCTATAAGCAAATATACATGACACAATCTCTTTCCACTACCATTGCCCCTCCCTTTCTTTCTCCAAACATAAAAGAAGACATCATTACTCTGTTACAAACTTCTACAATGGCACAAGTGCCTTCAGATATAGCAGATTAAACAAGTGGAAGACTCTCTCAGCCATGTTCCCAAGACTCTATCACAAATTCCAATATTTATGTTCAAAGACATTTCAAGCAAATGAAAACCTTGGTTTTGGGGGACAGGAATTGATGATGCAGTCACCACTGCTGCTTGAACAGAAGAGGATGCAGCAGCATTTGCCATCCAACCAGCCAAAGCATTAGCACTAGCTGCAGCAGCTGCTGTAGGTGGAAACGGCTGCCAGATATATTCAATTAAATGAGATACAAAAATATCTGGCTATATCTGGGAAAAAAAAAATGACAGAGATAGAAAAAGATTGTAGGCTACATACACCATGAGCTCCTAACTGCGCATAAGCAGCAGGCTTTGCAACAGCAGCAACTGGAAGAGTTACAGGCGCAGGTGCAACAGCGCCATTGGGAGGATTGCATGTGTGATCAGTGAACAATGTCTTAATATCTGGGTTTGATCTTGGATTCTTGCAAAGCTGATGCTGCCAGTTCAAGCTGCACAAACCAGAGACCCAGCAGATTAGTTATCAAACAGAATCAAACTTACTTTAACATTGCTTACACAAACATATTGGAAAAGCATGGACAGAGGAAAAAGGATTGGCCAATAAAAATTTAAGCAGGGTAAATGGTTAAAAAAGTGCAGCAATAAGACAGAGGGGGATAAGAAATCTAATCAGATAGCCAAATTCAAGAAGAGGATTAAAAATGGTCGTTGTGCTTCTGCATGTTTTTAAACCCTCTTCTCATACAGAATGGATGGTATTACAAGTAAAAATTATGGTCATTGTTGTTTCATCAATTACAACTTGTCCAGGAAATCAATCAGCTTGTTCTAACAAGAGCCACATGTAGAACCAGCCAAATTTGATCAGATGAATGACATAGGCATTATCTTTAAGACAACAACAACAACAACAACAACAACAACAAAGTCCTAAAATAATTTGGGGCCGGCTAGACATGAATCGCAAAAGTCTTTTGCCCATATGTTCTCCCCCCATCCTTTCCTATCTAAGGGCATCTCCTCCTAAAAGCCTAGTAGCCTAATACCCTCAGTAGCAACTAGCAACCATCCTCCAAGCCTGCTTTGGTCTTCCTCTCTCCATCCACTTCCCATCCGTTTGTCAATCCTCAAATATCCTTACTGGTGAAGTAATTGATCTTTGTCTCACATGACCAGACCATCCTGGACAGCTTTCCCTCATCTTATCCTCAATAATCATTTACCCTATCTTCTTCCATGCTCTCACTTCATATTTTATCCTTCTTTTTATGCCCACACATCCAACAAAGCATAAGCATCCCTATGACGTTCACACTCATCTTTGAACAAAGCAATAAAAACATCAGAGCAAAGCTGATCAAGCCAAACCAACAGATCCATGGTTATCCTACTTCCTGACCCTATTCCTTTTACCTTAAATCTCTTAAATATGTTCCAGCGACTAAACAAAACTCGGTAAACAGAAACTATTATATTGTCAAAGGCAAAAATTAGCATTCATTTTCATCGAAACATCGAGAGAGTGAGTGTAAACAAAAGAAAGCGCTCAAACAAGGAAGCAAATGCTCAAAAAGACAAATTCAAAACATAATAATCACTCAGATTAAAATCTTTCCGAAACAAACTACAAAGGGAACACCTAGCACTTACCTTTGATTAATTAATGTACGCAATCTTGACGATCTCAAAGTCGGAAAAACAAGCTTGTCACGGAAAAGCGGGTTTGCTTCTATCAGCTTTTTAAGTTCTACCAACATTATGTTTCGAGCGGTTTTGGTGTCACCATACTTGGAAAGCTGTTCATTTTCCCTGATGTACGCAAAGGAAAAGGGAAAAAATGATTACTATAGAGCATTATCCTAGCAACCAAAGAAACAATGCATCAGTTGCTCACTTAGGTCTAAGGATTACAACATCTCAAACATTCAACAAATTAAAGTGAGAATATTTGGGTTCTAGGGGGACAGGTCGCAGAGATAAAGTAGTCTAGCAACATAAATCTCCCAACAGATGAAACAATGCCATTATACTTGTAAATATACCATAGGCCATAGCTGGTTCAGCCAACTACCAGGCAAAATTGATTATTAATCCAAATTTGCAAGAAGAAGCAACTTGATTGCAAGCAATCTTGCACTTATCATTTGAATGTATAACCCATTTATTTATTGAGAATTTTCAAATGTCAAATTGCATCATAGATATACCATAGGAAAATGATTCTAATAGAGCCAAGAGCCCGTTAGGTGATGAATGCGAGACTTCTTACCACCACGATCAAGTGATGTGGCACAATCTAAAATGATGAAAGGATCTATCATTTCAACCCGTCCATCAGCTACAAAGTGGTCGTCTATAGGCACTCTAAATTCTCATATGCATAGCAGGAGTGTCTTCCTTAGAGATATATTTGTTGCTTTTTTGTTGCTTGAAAAGTTACTTTCCGCATGCAAATTATTTATACTTAAAACAGATGATTCAATTCAATCTCCTTCCATTACTTGTATTCTATACTATATAGGCTATATGCATTAAAACAGAGTATATGTAAGTTTGGCAAAACACACCTGAAGTTAGTAAGAGTTAGGAGTTGTGTAATCTCCTTATAGAGCTCTTCGTTGAATGTCGAAAAAACCTTCAAGTCACCAACAAGTATCTCAACAGCCTTAGATTTGTCTTGCCTAAGAAAGCAAAGGGCAAAAAACCAAATGCAAAACCAATGTTAACTAATGTCTGTTACTTTGAAACTATAGTACATGAGATTCACAAGACCATACCCGTCCAAAGCTTCAAGATACTTTTGCTTCCTGATTTCAAAGAATATCTTCATAGAGTATCTGTTGTCATCCACTTTAGTGAACCCAGACAAATATTTTTCAACCTCTTCCCACTCCCCTGCTTGAACTTTCTCCTCAAAGTACTTCATGTTGAAGAAAAACCCTGATTCTTGTTCGAGCCTACCCCAATTACAATTAAATAAAAATTAAGTACATGCATTTGCCTTTCATAACATTGTAATCATTCTTATTCTAATTCAATATTATTATTTGAACTTTCAACAGCTTTCTAATAAAAATAATAATAATAATAATAATAGATAATAATAAAAATACCCATAAAACACTCCCAAATGATTGCAAGGAAGATATGTCAATTGCTCAATTTAGCATAGCAACCCATATAAATATTAAAAAAAATATATAAAAAAATCCCCTCCTATAAAATAAAAATAAAAAAATCCCCTCCGACAAAAATCAAAAGAACATTTACATATGAAGAAAACATTGCTTTGATTAGTTTCACTTATTCCAAATATTTTTTCACCACAAGTAAATCACGCGCAAGAAGACAATTACATGATACAGTAAAACATAATAAAATAAAATAAAATCCTTGAAAAAAAATAATAATTCAGAAAAGAAAAAGAAAACGAAAGAGTATAAATTTGGCAAAGTAATCATACCTATGAACAGACTCCTTAAATTTTTCTTCTTCGAGGAATTGGAGTATAAGAAACACCAATTCCCTACTCAAGGACGACATTTTTACCCCGAAATAATCCAGATATCCGACTTTTACTTCCCAAATTTAAGCTTAAATCAACAGATCAAAAAACCCTAGAATATAGCGCTCAGATCAGAATCAAAAACAGAGAAACAGAAAAAATTTATTCCTTCTGAAAAAAAAACAAAAAAATGTCTCAAATCATAAATCGGGTAAGAAATAGAGAGAACGAAAACAATTAAACCTCGACAATTTCTAGGGTTTAATTAGCAGAAAATGGGGGATAAGGGAAGAAGAAGAGAAGGAAGTTTGGAGGCTCAAAGTTCGAGAATTTCTAGGGTTTCAAAGCTTGATTAGGAAAGATATAATAAAAATTAAAAAAAAAAAACTGAAAAAATTCAAGAGCGGAGGAGAGAGAAAGGAAGATAAAGTTAGTGGGGATGTGGTTTTTTCTTCTCTCTCTTTCTTGCTAAGTTCGATGTTTTTTTTTCATATATATAGAGAGAGAGGGATAAGTAAGTGTGCTTATAATGATAAGGTGATAATACGATGTAAAGAAGGTGATAAGTTATCATGGCGTGTGATGCTTGAAAAAGGAAAATACCGGATTCCAAACTACTACTCAAATAGAGTTGAATATTCGTTGTTAACGTCCACTTTTGGGTCCCTATATATCGCGATATTTTGCCTAGTTTTTAATTTATCGTATCTCGTTTATTCTTGTCGTGGTATTAGTCATGTGGGGTCCAGTGTAGGGTGAGGAATCGTGGACTCGTGGTACTGGTGGAGGTTGGCAATTTGACAAGTACTGGTATTTTCCCAATTTCAGAATCAATTAATGGAGGTTCGATTTTCAGCAATTTTACATCACAACCATTATATTATATATTAAAATACTAGCTTTATATGGACGCTATGCGTGCGATCACATTTTTTAGTTTATTATTTATTTTTTATTTTATTACAGATAGAATTGTTTAATTAGTACTCCCAACGTTCTTTAAAGATTGCACTATTTTTCTTTTTAGTCCGTCCCTAAAAGATTGTCCCATACCATTTTTAAAATATAGTCTCCTCACTTTAATTACTTTTTTTTTCTAAGATTGCTCCTTAATCCCTGCAAACCCAAAATTAATGACTCTTATTTTTTCAATTACTCCCTCCAAATTAACTCCCATTTATTTTAAAAACACCTTTTTTTTTAAATGATTCATTTCATATTCATCACACGTTATTTTTCTCATTTCTACTCCATCACACGTTATTTTTCTCTCTCTCCTCCATTTCACACTCAAACCCTAATACTTAAGAATGAGCAAAATCCGGTACCCGGATATTCGGGTTCGGGTCACACTTTTTATGACCCGAATCCGATCTGAAAATTCCGAATACCTGAAAATCCGGGTACCTTAAAATTCGGAAACGGAAACTGAATACCCGGATTTTTTTTTTGTCTATTATAAAAAATAGGGTTTTTTTATAAAAAAAATGCACTTTTTTAATTAAAAAAAAAACTGTTTTATAATTAAAAACAGTAATTTTTTTATAAAAAAAAATGACTGTTTTTTTAAATTTTAAAAAAACTGACTGTACTATTTTTATATTTTAAAAAAATGACTTTTTTCTCAAAAAAAAAAAAACTGACTTCAAAAAAAAATGAATTTTTTTATTTTAAAAAAAAAAAAATTTAATTGAAAAAATGCAGTTTTTTAAATAAAAGAAAAACTGATTTTTTTAATCAAAAAAAAAAAGAAAATGGTTTTATAACATTTTTTCTAATAAAAAACTATTTTTTAATTAAAAAAAAATCTATTTTTAAAAAAGTAAAACCGGATACCGTATAACCCGGTTTTCAAAAATCATGACCTGAATCCGACCCGGTACTGTTATTTTATTGCTCCACTACAGAAATGAATAAAAAAATGGAGGGAAAAAGTTATCCCCACAACGTATTTCTTTTTAATCATTATCTTCTCTCTCTTGTTTAACATTAATTACATACACAAAAAGACAAAACCACACTCCCTTTTTACCCACTCCTTAAAAAAGTAAGAAAAGCTTTATGGTGCAATCTTTAAAGGACGGAGAAAGTAGTCAACAAACTATACTATAAAGCCCTATTTTTTTGGACTTAAAAGCTACAGTAATCAGATCAGACAAACTCAGATCAGATCAGATCAGACATTATTACTTATTATTATTATTATTATTATTATTATTATTTTTATTATTATTATTATTATTATTATTATTAATTTCGAGCATCGTTTTTCCGCTCGACATTTTCCGACGACGATTTTTGAAAGAGTTTTCCGACGACGGTTTTCGGGACGACTTTTCCGACGACGGTTTTCGGACTGACTTTTCCGACGGTGATTATTCGGCCGACTTTTTCGGCGGTGATTATTCGGCTGACTTTTCCGCCGACGATTTTCAAGCCGAGTTTTTCGCCGACGATTTTCGGGACAACTTTTTCGACAATGGTTTTCGGACTGACTTTTCCGGCGACGATTTTCAGGCCAAGTTTTTCGGCGACAGTTTTCGGGATGACTTTTCCGATGACGGTTTTCGGACTGAATTTTTCGGCGGTGATTATTCGGCCGACTTTTCCGGCGACGATTTTCACGCCGAGTTTTTCGGCGACGTTTTTCGAACTGACTTTTCCGACGATGATCATTCGGCCAACTTTTCCAGCGACAGTTTTCAGGCCGAGTTTTTCGGTGACGGTTTTCGGAATGACTTTTCCGGCGGTGATTATTCGGTCGACTTTTTCGGTGACCGTTTGATCAAATTTTTCGGCGGTGATTATTACTACTACTACTATTATTATTAGTAGTAATATTATTATTTGAAGTTTTGGAGTGAGATTGAATGAACAGGTGAAATGAAATGGACTATCATAATAATAATTATAATATTAATAATTATAATAATAATTATTATTATATTAATTATTAATAATAATAATTATTATTATTATTTTATAAAATATAATCATGTATTATATTTCTCATAAAAAAATAAGTATTACAATTATAAAAATAAAAATAAAAAATAAAAATAAAAATAATTCAAATCAGATCAGATCAGACAAACTCAAATCAGATCAGACCAGATCAATCCTAAAGAACAGAGCCTAAGAATAATTTTCTCCTTATCAAACACATTCTAAAAATTATAAATGCATGCATCGCGTGCACCAAACGCTAAGTGTAAAAATGACAATGATTTTAATATTGTGTTTTTATGAAATTTAATGTCAATTAGAATTGATATTATGGCCACTATTAATAATATTGTTAATTTTACTCTGCTTGTGTAGCTTTCCTAATTTGGGACTATTTTTTATAAAAAAAATTACTATGGGATAAAAAAGTAAATCATAAAAAGGGACACCACAGCTTCCCCTTTCCCTTATACTCTATAGGACATATAGATTTTTATGCACGATATGCATGCTTAACATTTTGAACTTAAATAAAACTTGATTGTCAGATAAATCAAAAGGCTTGTTATGAAGTTGACATCTAATTTTCGATAGGAAAAAAATTGATTTAAATACAAATAGTAACTACAAAACAAATACTTAGAATTATAACTAACAAAAATTGTATATCATAATCATTTCTCCTTTCGACCTTCACTTATATATGTATTAAGATTTTTATGCACGTTATGTGTGCGGCATCACTTTTTATATAGTTGTTATTCAGCAATAAGGAAAAAAAGTAAGGTTTGAGTCTGAGATGTCATCCATTTTGTGATAGTAATAAAAAAGGGAAAAAACATAGGAGTTGAATTTATTTCATACCAAAAAAATGAACAAATGATAAAGTCGATCTATTATATTTTCTCTGTGTAACGACCCGACTTTTCGACTTGTCGATTTACAAAGGGAAAGCGACATTCGGACCGTTACTAACTTAAATAACAATAAATCAACTTAATTGAATGAATAAATTATCTTTTATTAAATTAACTACTGAAAATCCATAAACCAAAAGTCACTAATACATATAAAGTCTGGAAATTCTGTCCCAACATGCTGGGATCATAAGATAAACTAAGTAAATGTTTAAGTAGTTCTGGACAAACTAGAAAACTTAGAATAAAGGCCTAAACTCTCAAGCCCATCCGGCGAAGCCCGCTCTAATCTGCTGCAACATCACCTGAAACTGAGGGGGGGGTCCACCGTCAGTGGCGAGTAACTAGGCTGTCCCATTTAATCGAGGGACCACCAAACACATAATATCATAGAAAATATCATAAAAACTGTAAAAGATTTAATACATGCTTTACACAAAGATACACAAATTCCGTATATACGTACGTATAATAATACGTATAAAATACGTATACAAATACGTATAAAAATACGTATAAATACCCCTGCAGAAATACGGTTAGAATACGTATGATCTACGTATAATGTACGTACAATCAACCCTGCAAATACAGTTAGAAATACGTACAAAAATACACTCAACATTCATACATACATGCATCCTTACTCGCATACATACATACCCATAAATACAGAAATACACAGCGGAAGGCTTAACATACTAAACTTATACCTTATACTATACATCTTAAATTATCCCAATCCTTAACTTATACTTAACCCTTCTTAAATTATATCATTAATAAATCTTAATCATATCTTATCATCATAACTTATCATATTCTTATCATCATGACTTATCATATTCTTATCATATCATATCATATCATCATAAATCATATCTTAATCATATCATATCATGTCTTTCTTATCACATTAGATCATAACATATCTTATCATCTTATACTTCATCTTATGATTTCATCTTATCAAATCGTATGATCGTAATATAATATCTTTGTTGGACCGGTCACTAATAACTCGTTATGGATCTCGTGTTTCACCATAACTCCCTAGAACATGCCGGGAGGAGCTCGTGTACTCAATCCCATAGCGGATCCCGTGTTTCACCGCTAAGTCTAAGCTATGGCCATAACTTCCTGGTAGCGACTCGCAAATACGGTTACCAGACGACTACATGTTCTAAGGTCAAACTACTCGGGGGAACTCATGTGTTCGTCCCATTGAGTAGTGGTTCTGACTTAACCCACTAATGACTCGTGTATCATACAGGTGGGTGTCCATATTGTATCTTATATCTTCAATTAATTTAATCGTATCATATATTAGGATAATACTAGGTGACCGTAATAGGAAATGAAATGTTCGGAGTCCCAGGAAAGGGAGGTGCGGCACGTATATTGGCCACCTTAAATACCAAGCCTTTCCTAGCCAGAGACCGAAACATAACATGTATAGCTATTACTCTGTTTCCTTTCTTATCCCTAGTAATATCTTATGCAACTTCAATTCTTATAATATACTATTCTTAAAATATATATATACTTATAATCCTATCCTTTCGGATACTAACCTTAATATTACGTCATATACCAATTTGTAACAATATTCGAAAAATATTTATATTAATAGTACTAATATTATTTCGGTCCTCTTAATAATAATACTAATAATATCTTTTTATCCCTTCACTTTACAACTTATCCCTAATAATTATTTTGTCCATAACTTTTATTATTAATTATTTCCTAAATTAATAATAATTCAAAACTAACCAAAATATAATAAAAATCCTATTTTTCCTACTTTCACCACACTCGACATTTTATATCAATAATAGCCAAAATTATTCAATTAATTTATATGAATTCAATCATCAAGAATTAAATAATTTAACTAATTAATAAACATAAAAATCATATTTTTCGACAACATTCATCAAGATTAACATAAAAATAATATTTTTAACTCTTCTTTTAATTTCTATATACTTGACAATTAGAAGATAATAACAAGATTTAATTTTTAATTCAAGATTAATAAATATAATTCAATACTATCAAGATTCATCATAAAAATCATATTTTTAGTTCCCTTTTTAATACTTAGGTCACTCGAAAATTCAATAATTAGTAATAGCATATTTTAATAATTCAATTGCCCTAATTTATACAATCTGATTTTTAAAGAATTAAATTAAAAACGACCATCTAAAGATCTCTAAAAATCTGGAAATTTTTATGGGAGCTAAATATGGGTTCAAGGATTAACGTGCATAAATTTCGTCTAAAAATAACATCTTTTACTATTTTTAAGTGATTTTATAACTAACCAGTCAGATTAGGATGAATTCGGTTTCAGAATTTTATGCCATATCAAACGATCTTTAAAAATTACGAAAATTTAACACAAGCTGTAAAACATTATCACTGACTTCCATATAAAATTTCGTAGCATTCCGAATTGATTAAGTACACTAATAAATTCGTAAACCTATTCTGGACAGTTTTACCGGTTTGAAAGATTAAATTTTTATAAATAATAAACGGACGAATTTTTCCACGAAATAAATCATGGTTAATAATCAAACAGTAAACAAGATACCATGAAAAATTAATCAAGAAATAACAAGATTTGATTGGTAAATAAATTCATACAAGATCATACATAAAATCATGAAAATACATAAAAATCAATCAAGAAATTCATGCTTCATGCTCGACATATCCAAGTAAAACAATATTAAATTTCCTACAATTTTCATGATATGATTCCTAATTAACTATGTGTTTTTCTACCCATAGATTAAAGAGGAGAGCATAGTTACCTGGATTCGCTTAATTAATCCAAGGAAAAACAATGAAGGTTCGACTTTTTGAGGGGATAATAGGAGAGAAAAATGATCTTTAGAGTTTGGAGTTTTAAGTGCTTAAATGCATAATGGCAACACAAGGGACAAGAGTCCTATTTATAGAACAAGATGAAGTGTTGCAAATCCTAAAATAAGGGAAAGTGAGGGCTGGCCATGTGGACTAAGTATAGGGGCCAAGTCATGGGCTTGGTTGAAAAATACTTAAGCCTTCTTAATTGGTAATTAGCATAATTACCCAATTAAACTAGAAATACCCAATAGCCCAAAAAGGAGACTAAAAACCGGCCAAGGGTAGATAAAAGAACAAATTGGGTCCTTGGCCCAATTTGATGAAAAAGAATGGGCTAAAAAGTAAAACAGTCCAAAATTAAATGGGCCTTTTTGGACTTAGAATTAAGACATATCATTAATAACCGCGAAATTTTCTGGCCCAAAATTCCGGGTCGTTACACTCTGTCCTACTAAATTTCCACTATAATCAAAAGGTAAAATTTGAGTTTACAAAAATATATCAATATGGGTATCTATTTGTAGAGAATAAAAAAAAATTACATATTTTTATTTAATTTTTTTGAATTATATATTTTATATTATTTTTATTCAAAAGAATAAAAAAATTGTAAGAACTTTCCTTAATTATGCAGTTTGGTTTTAGAATAAGTTTGAGGGTACTGTAGACTTTTCCAGGGGGACACCATAGCTCGCCCTTGGCTTATATAATAAAGATCAGTTTAGTAGAGTTTGGAATAATTAATTTGTTGATGGAGATTTTGGTCTTATTCTTTTGGATTTATTTAGGGCTGTGCGAAGTAGGTATGCAAGAAGACCCTCTGCACAGGGCCCCGTTTCCCTAACGACCCGTTTGGTTGTTGGTAATAAATTATGGTAATTTGTAATGAATTTTAAGTGTAATTTGTTAAGAAAGAACTTCATAATCCCCATGTAATACATATTTTTCATTCCCAAACTTGAAATTTCTTCTTAGTTTTCATTACCACCCATTACCATGAGTGAGGGTGGTATTAGATGGGAATGGATATTTGTGAAGAAAATTAGATAAATTGGAGTTAAACTAGCACCAACATGGGAATAAATTTTGATTTTCCTTCCAAATTTAGCTATAAATTCATTCCAATTACCACCATTTATAACCGGCTACCAAACGGACCGTAAGGGTCTTTTGTCAAGTTATTGTTATATTTCTAGATATAAATATATCATTATCTATAAAAGCAACATTAAGATATATACATTTGTTGTAAACCAAGTATTAAAATATCAAGGGCCTAGTTAAAATTTTAGAACAAGGCCCCAAATATTTCCGGAACGGCCCTGGATTTATTTTCAGTGCAGTTTTTTACTCAGTCTAAAATAACGAGTCTTAGAACAACTTGACTTTCATAATTCTTTCTATGTTATATTTCAATTCGCTTTCTTCTTTTTTTTGAGAGGGGAATGGGGGATTTATTGAATTAAAATAAAATTCTCGCAAATGTCCGATGCAACTGCACCCATAATCCAACTTGGACCACTACCTAGCCGAAAACGATCTCCCAATTCCACAAGTATGAATTTAGCGAGGGTATGAGCAACAGCATTACCCTGCCTGCTAGCATGATTCCAAAAAATTAAACTAAATAGAGGACAATATGACAAAATATTATAAATGATCAAAGCAAAAGGAGTAATAGAAGACTTCTTGCGCTGCAAAACTTGAATGAAATCTAAGCAGTCACTCTTAATCTCCACCGCTTCAAAGCCTCCATGGAGCGCCACCCTCACCGCAAACAAGACAACCATAGCTTTCGTTGTCCTGGGATCCCATCTCGCCTTGATCTATTGCACCGCACTTGCCACCACATCCCATGCCTCATCTCAAACCACCACACCAATGCCCACAATATCGTCCCCTTATAAACCCTGCATCACAATTCACCTTAACATAGCCTTCCTTAGGTGGTTTCAATGATCTTTTCACGTTCACAGTAGAGCCCTCCACCTTCGGCCTAGCTGCCAAGTATGTTGAATAGTAGCTCAAAGCAGCACCCACGACTTCCCCCCTATCACGCACTGCCTTCGAAAATAGTTCTTCATTTCTCCCATTCCATAATGCCCAACACACCATCCCCACCTTACACAACTCCTCCGCAATACACTCGCCCAGAATCGTCTCCCACCATCCTAAGAAATCTGTGGCCTGCACTAAACCCCTCAAAGACATATCCAACCCCAGATTGTCCTAAATCACCTTTGCATGGGGCACCTCACAAGAGCATGCAAGACATCCTCCACATGCAAATTACACTTGCCACAACAACTATCCACGTCCTTCACCCGCACCACCAAGTCTTATTTAGTTGGTAAGGCACACGCACACGCCTTCCACAAAAACACATGAACCTTCGGAGGAAGATCTAGGCACCAAGTTATGCTCCATATCCTCATAGTGGTCGAAGATGAAGAAGGAGAATGCCTCTCCAATTTCAACCATCTTGCAAACTTGTACCCCGACTTTGAGGGTTGTTTACCTCATTTGAGGGTTTTTCCAATGTTTGAGGGTTTTTCCAACTCGGTAAACAAAACTAATCAAGTGCTCGTCGTTAGTGGGTTGTTTACCTCATTTGAGGGTTTTTCCAACGTTATATTGTGTGTTATCTTTTCTACTTTTCTTGTCCATCTTTTATCATCTATTTTATTTCTCAATATCAATTTGCTTCCACTCGCGCTCTAATTTTCCCAACAGAATTAATATACAAATTGACTAATATGAATTCTTAGTGCCGATTCAAACATTGAAACCGAAAAGGAATAAGTTGGAGTGACAAACAAATGGATAGATAGAAGTTGATGAGATGGAGGCTATTAAAATGGTGATTTTTTTGATGTACTATGTGGATGTGAAGTGTTTGGGAAGTAGAAAACAATAAAGAGAGTTTTGGCAAAGATGAAGCTAAATACGAGAGTGATAATGTGAGGACCAAGGAGGTGTATGATTAGGAGAGAGTTATCATGTGAGATTAGATCGATGTTGTGAGAAGGGATATGAGATAATTATTTTGTGAACAAAAAAACTCCCCTACTTCGTCATTGAAATCATAGGATCGTCTAAAGTTCACAAGCACTAAAGAAAAATGGCACTAGGTCAGGCTCATTTTTTTTGTCGGATGAGGATTTTTATTTCTAGGAATTGAATTAGATCTTTTCATACGGGTTGAGTAAGACTAGGATCGGCTCCGGTCTAAATTATCATTTCTAAATGAAACAAAAAATGTCTAATATTACATTAAGATTACTTTATATTTTATTATTACATTATATTATATGATAAAGAGGAATTTGCAAAAGCTAAGAGATGATTGATGAGATGCCCACTTGAATAAAGTCACTTCTTTTATGGAGGAACATGGTGTTGAGGTTCTTGACATGGAGACACGATGCGCTGTCCCGGGATAAGATCATTTAGTGGAAACACACCCAATGTGACCAATGCTCATCATTTTTGTGTGGAGATATTTATAAGTGTTATTGACCTACAAATGAATTACTCATATGTATGTCTTGCTTTGATCCAACTAATCATTTCTCATCCTTTGATATATCAAAATTGCTTAGGCTTGCTCAACTTTATGAAAATAAGTTTATAAGTCGTGATTTTTTTTATATTATCTTCTTGCAAATTTCATTCATGATATGAGAAATGATGAAAGATTTTAATATTTGAAGACACTTAATAATGAGCTTTCCAAGATGCTTGTTGAAACAAATAATCACAAAGATCACCCATGAATTCACTTACTTTTGAAGTTGGTGTTGCTTTTCTCCGTAGCCACGACAAGTGCTGGAAGAGCATTTTTTGGCATGACACAAATACAAAACAAATTGCGTGATCTTGTTTTTTTTTTAGTTAATAATATACATTGGAATAGGGTAGGAAGACGTTAGTCTTAGTTAGACTAAACCTCGCTGAATTTGGTGTTCCTATTTTTATATTCTTTTTATTTCCATTGTGAGGAACAAGTCTTCTCTAAAATCGAAAGAATTTTAATTAGTGTTCAAATCTACTAAGCACTCAATTCATCCCCTCTCGAGTATATAAGATTATACGAACCTTCAATTACTTTAACTTATTACTATCAAATTTCATTAGGTTGTTCCCATTGGCATATCTGAAAATTAAACAATTATCATTGATATAATTAAGTTTTTTGAAATTCACAAAAATATACCCGAGTTTATCATACGCTCTCAAAAGTGACATTAGGAAGGTATATTCCGTTAATATTCTATTAAATTACTATTTATTTTTAGTTTTCAGCCCACATTTAGAAGTGAATATGATTGTTTATTTGCAAATTTAAAATTTACCCATTAAAGACTAAAATTGAAAGAGTAGTCAAATTTAAGGAAAAAAATATTAATTAAATATTAATTATTATATTAAATAAAATATAATAATTATTATTTAACAAGTATATGAGTATTTACTGGAGAGTTAATCATTTAAAATTATTAACTAAAACCATGTGACATTAAACATCTATTTAGAGCAGACTAATTAGCAACTAGTGTCGGAACCGAAACCATGAACAATTATGAACCCGAATATTATTAGATAAGATAACTTACTTTGAACAAGTGTAAAGAAGGGAATTGGCTAAGCCCTATCCATTGGATGCATAAATTAGTAAATTTCTATAGCTAACTCATATTGTTAATAAGAGCATCCACAATGATTTGCTAAAATGACTAACTTGAAAATAATTAAAATTTCTAACTACTAGCTTAACCATTATGAGTGAAAAGAGGTTCTAGGTTGCACAAACCTTGTAACTTTGTTGAGCTGTTAGGCCCTACTTTTGTCTTTTTTGTTTCTTTCACCATGGCATTAACTATAAACTACAAGATTTGTAACTTGTCGTTGTGGATAGTTGGCCCTGTTTGGAAACTAATTTTTTGGCTGGTTTTCGCTTTTTAATATGGTTAAACAACAACAAAAAAAATGTTTGGTTATTGGCTTTTTGGTTGGCTAAAAACTGACTTTTAAGCCAAAATGAAAAGGCTGCATGGAGTAGCTTTTTAGTTGGCTTTTGGCTTGTTGGCCCACAAACTTTCTAATAAACAATCAACAACCACAATTAATTTTACCAAACACTATTCCAAACAGATCGCTTAAATAACAAACTTAAAAAGCCAATACATAGAGCTAGGGGTGCTTATTGAACGAAACGAGACCGAACACCCCCTAGGCTCGGCTCGGCTCGTTTGTGTTTTTTACTTGGCTCGGCTCGGCTCGTGAGCTCGACGAGCTTGGGATTTTGAAGCTCGGCTCGAGCTCGTGGAAAATAATCCTACTTCGAGCTCGGCTTAGGCTCGTGAGCTCGTGTCAAGAAACATAAAAAATAACCCCACAAAAATTTACAATCTGAAGCTCCCTCCTTCTTGCTGAGGAAAAACTCCAGACATCAAATTCACAAAGTAATTAACCCCAGAAATCAAATTCAAAAAGAACAAATTTCAACATCAACCTATTTCAGAGTATTCTAGAATTCTTGTATAAAAAAAAGTCTCACTACTAAATTCACAAAGATGTAATAAGTCAAGAAGATGAATGATTTATAAATTCTAGCAGGAATGGTGCAATATATTGTCGAAGACGGTGGTGCAACCGTGCAAATGGAGCAGAATGGTGTTTCCACTTTTGGGTTTCTTGAAATTGTACAAATGGAGCAGAATGGTATCTCAGTACAATCGAACAACAAAAGTCACAACAATCGAACAACAAAAGTCACAACAATCGAACAACACCACAACTTTCGAAAAACACAATAAAAAATTGAAAACCTAGATTCGAAAACAAACCTGGTCGTGGTTGGGCTTGGGTTTCTAATTCCCTCGTGAAATCCATGGTCTCATGCTCGCCGGATTTCATCGTTGGTTTAGTCGATCGTCGTCGTGCAGCCGTACAGGCGTGCATTCGTCCAACTTAGGGTTTCTGTTTCTCTGTTGCGTGAAGTGAAGAAGTCTGTGCAACTTAGGGCTAGGTGAGTGAGAGTGGATAGAGTAATAGAGAGTAGGAAGACAACAAACATGTTTTAATTTATTTATGGACCTAAGATATGGGCTTTTTTTTAATATTCTATACTTCAATGTTAAATAAAGTAACATATTTTAATTTTAATTTTTAATAATTTAATATATTTGTAAAAACAATTATTTATTATATTTTTAAATATAATTAATCGAGCTTTTTCACGAATTTTTCGAGCCGAGCTTAATCAAGCTCGGTTCGACTCTATTTAACTCTCGAGTCGAACCCGAACTCGAGCCGAGCTTTGACCGTGTCGAGCCCGAACTGTTCACGAACATGTCTGGCTCATAATCACCCCTACATAGAGTCAATACTTCCGGCCAGTTAAAAAAACCAATTGATCTAGCCAAAAGCCAACAACCGAACGACCATTGCCAAACAAAATGCCATAGTTTGAGAATGATGAAATACTAATGTGGCAAACAAAGCAACAACTTTTTGGTGAGACTAGTGTAAACCAAAAAAAACACCCAGGCACTCTCCTTCCTCTTCTTCTTCGCCGCTCCTGAACCGCCATCTTTTTGGTGAGTTTTGTTCATTATCTCTTCCATTCAAGCTAAAAATTGTTGGCTAACTTTTCTTTTCCATTTTTAGGCATCCAAGGGTTGAGCAAAAAGGGTAATCCAAGTCTACATTAACTGGAGGATTTGCATCTAAGTGTGAGGTAAGTTAGGGTTTTTGTTAAACATTAGATTGTTGAGGTTTTGGGTTTATTGGTCCACGAATTTGGATGCATAATCTGATTAACTTGGGTTTGGTTTTGGGTTTTTATGTTAGGTTGAATTTAGTGAAGTATTAAGAGGAAGATTTGTTCTAAACTCATTAAAGGTACACCAAAATTACCTTGCTTGTCTAATTTTTCTCCTTGCTTGAATAGATTTTGAGTTAAGGAAGGTTGGAAATGTTTGATGAATGTTTTTATGCCATTTCTTTCTGAAAATTACTGCTGAAATTATGCGTGAATTGCTATGAAATGAAGTACTTTGATGTTCATGTTTGTTTCGGATGATTTGGTTGCCTCCTAGTCTTGGCTATAGTTATTTTGTTTTTGTATATCTTTGGTAAATTGTGATGATTAAATGGAGGAATTGGGGTTGAATTTATGCGGTGAATGAGATGTTTGGACCACCGTTAGAGGCGGCACGGGAAGGCGGGACAGAGCGCCACCAACAGCACAATGCTGCTGCCGCTGTTGCGGTTGCTGCTGTCGTGGAAGTGGGCTGCCACGTCTGACAGTAGCTGCTGTGTGCCAGCCAACTGCTGCTGCCGTGTGCCTGGCCTGCTCTGCCGCTGCGTGGTTGTTGTAACTGCTGCAGATGCTGCTGTCCGGTTCCACCACCGTTGTCCCTTGTTGTCGTTGTGGTTCTGGGAAGGAGGTAGGAGGTGCTACCCAAAATCGTTGCCCTTTTCACTTGTTATAATCATAGCTAAACCCACCAAAGTTGTATATTCATCTTCTTCAAATAGTCTCTAGAAAAGCATAATCTTCTCCAGATCTAGCTAGCTGTAGCACTTGGTTGGCAATCCCACCATCTCCTACCCTTTAAATACACACTATGCACCCATCTCACCCACAAAGTGTCCTTCACTGTGTCTATTTGCCACATGATTTTGCCAATTGCTAGGTGATTCCACAGAGCTATGTCCTTTACTCCTAAACCACCAAACTTCTTAGGGGTGCAAATTTGCTCCCATTTTACATACCCACGTTTTGTTCCTTGAGAGTCACCCTCCCAAAGGAATCTCCTACAAATTTGGTTCACCCTTTCTATGATAGTAGTTGGAAGTATAAAGATCTGTATCAAATAGTTGCACAAGCTGTGCAGCACAGAGTTCACCAATTGCAATCTTCCTGCAAAGGACAGATGCTTGGCTTTCCATTGACTAATTCTACTAACCATTCTTTGCACCAACTGATCACAATCATCAGCATTCACTGTCCTATTACAGATTGGGGCACCAAGATACCTGAAAGGCCATTTCCCTTGCCCAAACCCAATCTTCTCACATAGGAACTGCATCTCCTCGTTACTCATACTGGCATGATACACCTCTGACTTGGAGACATTGGCTTGCAGCCCAGAAGTGCTCTGGAAATGCTCTGGAAGTGCTTTGACATTGACTTGGACGAAAAATTTGAAATATAACACAATTATTCCAAAGATTTAGCCTTTAGTAACAATTCAATAGAAAAAAATTAAGAAAAACACAGTTCCAGGGTATAAATATATTTACTTCCTTCAAGCTATATTTAATTATAAACTATCATATTATGTTCTTAAGCTTACCCACTACTTTTCCGGGCTATGTTAAATACTAATCATCATAAAACATACTTGTATATATATAAACACATTTATACTTGGCGCTTCACAAGTCGGTATTAATATTAGTTATTGGGTGTTATCTATCCTTTTCCGTTCAAGGTAATATTTACATAAAAAATTGTGTTTGGTTTGGCCCTTTAGTTCACTGGAAAGCTGGCTTTTAAGCCAAAATGAAAAGGCTACTTGTAGCCGCTTTTTGCACTGGATTTTGGCTTGTTAGCCCACAAATAATCTATTTAACAACCAACACCCACGATTAAATTTACCACACTTTCAAGTAGCTTGCTTAAAAGCCAACTTAAAAATTTAATACATACAACCAATGCTTCAAGCCAATCAAACAAGCCCACTAAACATGCCAACAACCAACAATTGGTTGCCAAACAACCCACAACCCCTTAATGAGTAGTGAGCTAAGCTGTAGCAAAAGTCTTTTTTTTTTTTTTGGTTTTGGAGAGTTTTTAACCTCTCAAAAGTTGTAATTTGTTTGATTACACAAATCTCTCAAATTCAGCTAGTAATTTGGCCTAATACTCAGTGTTAATTTTCTTGTTTAATACTTGTGTGTTTCTTAGTTTTGGACACTCTGCTTGGTTCCGAGCAGGAACATTGTATAGATCTAGAGGAATGTATCATTGAATGAGCAAAATTAGATGTTTAATATCCCCATGTGATTGAGGAATTTGTGTTCCATTAATTATTCTAGTTCTGTCTGCATCATAAAAAACGCTCCTAAAAATCACTGATTACTTTTTTGTTTTCTACTTAGAAACCTTTGCATCTTTATGCTTAATGCAATGAACCATATAATTAGGATTTAGGAATTAATTATAAATTTAATTTTATGAAATTTTATTATTTTCAGAATTTAATTTTGTTTATTTTGTTGTATTTGCTTTAATATTTGTATTTTGTTTTATTTGCTTTTAGGCAATGTTTGTACTAGAATAGGGACAAAATAGGATGAGTTAGTAGTAGTATATATATTAGGTAGTGGGAAGGGAAGGAATTATGCAGAGAAATATTTTTGAAAAGCTTGGGCATTTGAGAGTTGTGACCTAAAGTCACTAATTGGAGATTTGCAACCTCAAGTTGCTATCTATCTTTTGTATTTAGTCTCTCTGAGTTTGCATTCAGCAATTAATACAAATTCTCTATTATGGGCACATCTATTTGCTGATGTTACTGTTCGTATTTTAGCCTGTCACCATTGTTGGCACTTGGCAGTGAAGCTTCCAGATTATTAAGCTTCGAGTTTTCAGTTCTTTACACTTAATGGCCTTTGTCTAAACATCTGTTTCAAATTTGTGTTGCTTTCAGCTTTTTCAATGCTGAAAGGTAGAAGAGTTGTTGGCAAGGGAGAAGCCGTGGCTGCTCACTATGCCTTTGGTCCACATGAAGATGATGCAATTATTAAGCACAGGCTTCTTACTCGTACAACCACCACCAGAGGTGAACCTCCATTAAAGAAATTACAAAAGAAATTTACTTCCTTTGCTGTTGAGGTTGAGAAGAATGCAGATAATTACAATGATTGTGAAAGACTTGCAAAGGCCTTTCTGCAGGAGCTTACTACTTTTGAGATTCCATTATTGAAAAGCAAAGCAGTTGTTGATGCAAACGTGAGGGAGAAGGAGAATTTCAATGAGCTGAAAGATGAAATAAATCGGCAGATTCTTCAGGTTCAAGCAGAAATTGAAGATTCAAAGAAAGAGCTTGAAGCCAGTAAGATTGAAAGAAAGCACAAGGAGGAGTGTGAGACAATAAGAAAATTGATCGCCACCCAGCCCCCAAGGTCAGAAACAGAGAAGATGATAGCAGAACTTGAGAAAGAGATTGCTGACTTAGAAGCAGAAGACATGGCTAGTTCAAGACTGCTAGATCTTCGTAAAAAACAGTTTGCTCTACTATTACACGTGGTAGGTCATATCTGTATATATTGTTTTTCCCTCGTCTAGTTTAGTTCTGACATCCAAGTCTATACATTCTCTATGGATTTCATTTTGCAGAGTTCTATCTAAAAATAGTATATTTGCCTAACATGTTAGGTGCCTTACACCAGACACATTTACCAGTATATACCTTCGCTGAACCAAATTAGGGTTAGCCTTTCGGTTATGGAGGGGGCTACTAGTAAGGGCATGATATACTTCTCATTATTTTCACTGTCTTCATGTCTTTTTTCTTTTTTGGTAAATAAAACCTACTGTAAATCTTTAATCTGTTGGCCATAATGCGATTAATGGAGGAAGATATTAACATCTTATTGACTAAATTATATTTGTGTAGGTGGATGAATTGCAGGTGACAATAGAGGATGAGCAAAGGAATCTAATGGAAGAGATGAAAAATCTTGCTGAAGAGACAAAGATTGGTCCAGAAGATATGAACGGAACTGCTGAAGCCATGAACATTGATTAGCCAATTACTGTTTAGTCGCTAAATAGAGTTGTATGAGTTAAATGTGCGATTGATCGATGTACCCACCCTTGTGTTCTTGCTCTGAATCATTTCGTAGAACTGTAAACCAGTAAATATTTCACTTATTTATTGGAGGTTGAGATGAAGTAGTAGTATTGGACGAGGGATGCAAATTTCTTTGAGTCTTCGGAGCCATGTGAAGGAATTCCCTCACCTTTACTTTGTAAAGACATAGTAAGGCAAAAAAAAGATTTATCTTGCCTCTTGGGCTAGGCCAGAAAGGGCACCTGACACATAAAGTAGCCTCCTAGGATACACCAATCTTAGAAGTTGTGCAAGGTCAATGCTCATGTTAGCTTACTTTTATAGCCCCTTTGTTTTTTGGCAATAAATTGTGTCAATGAACCTCATAAATCATAATTCCACGGAAAATATATTTTTATTCTTATTTTCCATTACCATCCATTACCTTTGAGGAGGCTGGTATTAGATGAGAATGAATATTTGTGGAAAAAAATTGATAAATTGGAGTTAAAGCAGTACCATTATGAGAATGAAATTTTATTTTCTTTTCAAATTTAGTTATAAATTCATTCCTATTACTATAATTTATGACAGGTTATCAAACGGGCCGTTAAACCTCGAGGGGCTTTTATCACGGGGTGATTAAAGAGAGGAAAGAAAGTTGTCAACAAACTAGCTGATTAGATGCTTCAGCTCGGTTTTTTTACAAGCAATACATCAACTCTTAATCGACAATACTTGCTCATCATTTTCACTCGATGTATTTGTCAATACACATTTTATATAATTTATGCATTAGTGAAATTTATGAATTTTTGTTATTAATACAATATTTGAATCAAATCTAAATCCTACTGGCTATTGATTTCCATATTAAAAAGGATCAAAGAGTTTTCTTGCTAAGGTTTCAAGTTGAAAATTGAGCATTAACCGGAACTCTATAAACAAAATCACCCTCATCTCAATTAAGCATGATATTGGATCAAACTCAAATTGGATTTCAGATGCTCGTTTTGTCTGATTTAAACTTCCAACGCCTCGACTCTAACTCTAAAGTAAATTTTGACTTTTATTTGAACGACTATTTCTTTAGTGAAATAAAAAAAAAGGTCAAATATTATTTTTATTATGTAATATACACTTAAGAAAACCAAAGCCCGTCGAAGTCGAACTAATGAGAAAGGTCATATATTGAATTAAGAATAATAGAACATATTACCATCTAATTAAAATGTGTTATTCATTAAGCAATTTGCTTTTACCTTTGATTGTTTCTTTACCATGTTTATGATGTAATGTGGCTATTATAATTGATATTAATTAAAATCCGTTATTCATTAATAAAATTGCTTTTATTTTGAGGGTGTAAACATAATTTGAATACAAGTAGGAAGGAAATTATGGCTAACCAACTTTAATTTTTAGAATGCTTAATAATCTAATTTTTTTACCATTCGTAAATAATAATCCAACCTTTTGAGTTTTGATTATGCCCGAATAATCCAATATCTTATATCTATACAGAGTAATCTAAAGTGAATCAAAATCGTATATTTGGAAGTGTTTTTAGATGTGGAATAGCTTAGGCACCTTTGACGCAATCACATAGCAAAATAAGTAACAAAATCCTAATTTCTACACACCTAACCTAGGATTTGGCACCTAAAATTCAGGTCCAAAAAACATAAATTTTAGCCCTTACTACTTTACACACAAAAAAAAATAAAAAAATAAAAAAATAAAAAAATAAAATTAAACCTACTAAAAATAAAAACCTACAATGCATGAAAATTAAATAATTCCTAAAATAGCAACTAACTACTATTTTATTACATCAAATACTTAATTGTACTTAATTACATCAAAGTTCAACTTTATTGTACTAAAAAAAATAAAAGAAATACTATTTAACTATAAAAATTTGAACTTTGATGATAAAAATCTTGTTTGTTATTGATGCAATTACATCATCCTGATGCTTGCATAAAAAAAACATCTTCATTTATATATAAACAATAGATAATGCTGAAAATGAAAAATTATTTTATTTGCAACTAAACAATAGAAGTTTTGGTGAGATTACTTTATGAAAATAAGTTTCAATTGAAAATGTTTTACACCTTAATAAATAAAGCTTTAATTTAATCTCGTGTGATTATTTGGTGAACAAGATACCGCGACACTAATGAGTAGGAAAAAAATTCAATTCACCACTCCTGCTTCTATACCCCGTCATATTTTTTCTTTCCTAAAATATATAGATTTGTATACTACGTAATTGGTTTATCCTCATGTCATATATTTATTTAATTAATTTCTACTTCATAATCTCTATTATATAAGGGAAGGGGGAGGCCGTGACAGTGTTCAAGTCGATTACTATCCAACCCTTACTCATCTTTCATAATTGTTAATCAAGTGGAGGACAATTTTGTCATTTGTGTACTAAAATTTTCCCCATAATGACATTTGATTTTTGAAATCATTATTCATAGTTTTATTTAAAACAAGTAATCAAAATTCAAAAAAAAACATTGTAAAATGTAATTAAAATTTAATCTCTCTCAAATACTCTTTTCTCTCCCTTCTCTCTACCCTCGCCGAAGTTCCGGCGCCGCACAAGCATCCGGAGAGTTCTCCGGTGAGTTTCTTTTGTCTTCTTTTTTTCTTTTTTCTTTCCCATTTTTTTCTTTCCATGCTTTAAGGAGGTTTTGCCTCAAAAAGTAGATTGTGAAGGTGTCGTCAATTCAAGGGTCTTGGGTTAATCCTACTACCTATTATGTGGGATTGTGGGTTTCAGTGAAGGAGCTTGTTAATGGATGTTAGGTGAAGGTAAGGTCAGGGTTTCGTAGATCTCTTTTTTGGTACGTCTTGTCGCTATTGGTTTGATCGATTTCAATGGTCAGCTCTAGCGATGTCGTCTTGTGGACCTCGTTAAACGCCTCCCCGTCGGTAAAGGTGAAGTTAGAGTTAAGGTTTATTGGTTTCAATTTGGGTTTTTTTCCTCTATTTTAGTCGTGTTGAGCGTTGTCTCCTCTATTTTAGTTGGGGTTTTTTTGGGTCTTCTAGTTTCTTTTTTGGTGTTGTGTTACTTTGTTTATTTGTCCCTTTGGGTGTGTTTTTCTTAAGTTTCTTTTTCGTGATTGCTTTGTTTTAAGAGGAGGTAGAGTCGTAGAGAATTTCTCATTATCTTCCTTTTGGGTTTGTTCTCTTGCTTTGCTTGGATGGGTGTTGTAAGTTCTTTCGAGGGTGGTTTTGGGGCTTCAAGTTTAGTTAAAAATTGTTTTGATGTTAACTATTAGAGTTATCACCCCCACAAATCGGTATCTCGCGGGAGGCTCTCCAAGGGTTTGTGTTTCCTCTATGAGGGGATGCAATTGTTTTGTGACCTTAATGGTTCACAAATGATTCTATGGTTCCATCAATTTGAAGATTTTCCGGGATCCCAAGATCATCCGTCTTTGATCCGTCAATGCTAGTGTTGGCCTTCGCTTTATCAGTGCTCGTTACGCCTACCACTCACTCGAAAGTTTTTTTTATTTAATTAGTTTTACTTTGTTTTTGTTATGTTTCAACTCATAATCTCGCTATGTCAGCCAGAAAGAGCACTTAGTTTTATGTTTGTTTTCCACTTTAAAAAAAAGTAAAATTTCATTATTAAATTATTTTTTCAACACTCAAATAAATATATTAATCAATTACTAAATTTTTAATAGTTATTATACATAAGCGAAAGGGAAAATCTATATTAAAATAAAAAAAATGAAAAAGTATTTAAAATATTTATTTAAAATGTTTTTAAATTATGTGGGAAATTAATAACTTTTTATAAGCGAAGCACAAAAACCTAGTTTATATAATTAGAGGATAGATATGTCTGGACAAATTACGGCCAAGCTTTTTTTTAGTAACTAATAAATTGGACCACATCTTTATTAATAGAATTTTAAATTAATTGTTAAATAATACTTCCTCCGTTCCAAAAAAAACGCAACAAACCATTTTGCACGCATTTTAAAGAAGTGATTTAAGGGTGTAAATGAGTAAATTAATCAAAATAATTTTAACACAAGTAAGAATGATATTATAGGTTACTTGTCTTAAAATTACATATATTAATTTGATCGTTTAGACCTTTAAATTACTTCCTTAAAATACGTGCAAATAAGTTTGTTGCGTTTTTTTGGAACGGAGGAAGTATTAATTTTTGTCGTGAAAAAATGAAGTAATAATTCAATTATGGGCAACAATTATACATTTTTTTTCTCTCTTTTCTTTATATTAAATCGTTGACTTTAAAAAAAACGAATGTAATATTTATTACTCGTACTTCTTGTTTTATTTTATTTTCATAGGTGTCAAATGAAAACATAAATTTTGATTGGAAAAATTAAGAACCCTTCAATTTGTGGGAAAATGTAACTTAAATTAGGGATATATTAGAATTATTTATTTATAAAATCCATTAGAACCTATGTTTTTTTAAGGAAATTTTGTGAAACAAAAACCCTTATGTTTACAACTTTAAAAATTAAGTTTACAACTTTTAAAAAAAAAAAAAAATATCCCATGAAGAAATTATAACAAGCACCCCTACTATAATTATTCAATCAAATTTATTTTATTTTTTTATAAAATCCCCTAAAGTTTTCTAACATTATGATAATAATTCAATCAAATTTAAAGTTTTTTTAATATATAAATTAAATCCGCTAAAATTTTCAAACATAATAATAATAATAACAATTCAAAAAACAAAGGACAACAGATTTTAGGGTTATAGGTTTAAAAACAACTAGTTTTTTTAGCCCTAAATTTTTTTAAAATATCAAAAATCAAAATTAATTTTAGAAAATAATATAGAATTATATTATTGTTTTTAGTTTTTTTAATGCTTACACTAAATCAATCAATAATCACCATGAGAATTCTCAAGTTGAATTCAAAATAAAACATTAGAAATCGGAGGAGTTATGATAGTTGATGAAGAGGTAATCAAAAGAGTTGTAATTAATATTGTAAGGAAAAAGAAAAGGGTTAAAAATTGCCTTAAAAAGATGACACTTGGCAAAAAAAAGTTATTGCGTTAATTTTAAAAAACAATTTGAGAGAGAATGTTATTAATTTAAATCAAATTGTGTAACACCCCAATAATTCTCATCAAATTATAAATGCTATTTTCAAGGAATATTGAGAATTATTAAAGTGTTATCGCCACGTGTGGAAACGTATCGGCTTACTCAGAATTTTGCAGCGGAAATAAAATAGTACTAAGTTTAAAATAAAACTAAATCTTATTACAACTTGGAACCATTAAGGCCCTGAAATTTATTAAATCAACTTAAACGAAATAAATCCAACTTAATAAATGAAAATGTCTAAAATCTCCCAAACTAAAACGTTAAATCGAATTTGGAAAATATTTCATAAAGTAAATAAATGTTTCAGAAATACCACTCGTCACTCAAGCCCATAAGCGTCCCTGAATTCCTGCACAAACTTACCTTGACCCTGAACGACTGCTCACCAATAATTGGGTCATCACAGGGTCAAGATATTAACAAGACCAAATTTGTACGGCGTCAGCAAAGCTGAGTACGGCAATTAAATAAGCATACAGATCTATTGCATATAAAAATCATGTCAAAAACTTAAATGCTATGTTAAACACATTTATTATTAAGTGGCCCTCTAGAGCCGAAGCCAGTGTAAGCACCGGGCGAGTTGTCTATGCCTAGAAGGTGACAATGGGAGCTACCCAAGTCACAAATAAAGGAATGAGCTCAATCCGCTAATGGAACACGTGGATCCTACGGTCCCCTTAAAGTCACGAGTCCTGCCGTGACCCCAACCCACATCTATGCCAATACTCACGACGTGCACTTGCCGAGAGTTTTAATGCTTACCTGAATCTTTCACTTTAAGTGATTAGTGTCTTGAGAGTTGCTACACATAACAAGCATACACATACAATTCACATAACACTTGTTTTAATTATTGTTCAGATAAAACACACTGAACTCTTGTCTATTTAACGAGATTCCCATTAAGAACATATGTCTTAAGTGGTATCCCAAAGCTATTAAAGGGAATGAAATATTCGGAGAACCTATTCATGCATTACTAGTAAACTTGAAAGGACAGCCTGTCCATATGCAAAATAAATTGCGACTAATAAACTTGAAAGGGACAACCTGTCCAAATGCAAAATAAATTTCTACTAATGAACTTGAAAGGGACAACCTGTCCATATGCAAAATAAATTGCTACTAATGAAGCATGAAATATTCAAAGAACCTATTCATGCAATATTCTCTTTTATAATCGGGAACATGAAATAATTCTTCCTATTCTTTTCTTGATTGGTTTGCAAACACAGGTTATACAAACAATTAAATTCATCACAAACAGTCATGTTCCAGAAATTCACATATCTTGACAATCATGATAGAAATACGCAAAGTCCTAACATGATACTACGTCTGAAAACTTATCAATCACGCGTACCTCGAATAAACTTGGCGGTACTCCACCCTTTCCTTTAGAACTCGCCTAAGTAATATACCTCTCCTATAATATAAAAGAACTCATCATATTAAACTCTGAGTCCTAAAAAAAATATTCAGCAGCTCTAACCTATCCTAAGACCTTTTATAAATTACTAGGTAATAATAATAATTAACTAATTGTATGTACAAATACATTCTTTAATCCAAGATTTTAAAAGAAAATTAAAGATATAAATAATAAGGAAAATAAAAGAATTTTTTTTTTATATATACATGTATATACGTATATATACATACACATATATACATATTCACGCAAACCGCTACCTACTGAGGACCAACGGCAGTGGCAGCAAGGCAGGAGGCGGCGGCGGCGACGGACTCCGGCGAGGCAGCAGCATGGCGTGGCAGAGGCAGAGGCTCCGGTGGTGGTGGCGGTTGCCGCGGTCGAGGTGATTCGGTGTGCAGTGGTTTTCTTTTATTATATGTTTTTTTTTAAAAAGAAACAACCACCACGCACAGCAAGAAGTGGTGGCTTGGCTCCGGCGAGGCTGCGAGGCAGGAACAGAGGCACGGTGGTGGTGGAGTGGTGGTCGAGCGTGAGGAAGCGGTGGTTATGGAGGTTTTGGAAATTTGATTTTTGGAATTTTTTTTTTTTTCCTTTTTTTTTGTCTTGGTTCACGGTGAGGGAAGAGAGAGAGTGTGGGGTTTATTTTATTAATTTTTTTTTCTCTTTTTGCTTTTTGACCTAATTTGGTTTACCCTGGGTACTTATAATGTTACGGTTGTTCAGGGTTTATCAATAGGGTGGGCCTGTGACAAACTCTTTTAAACCCGTATCATTTTCAAACACTGAATTCTTTTTATTTATTTATCTGTTTGAACGGTTCCCAACCGGCAATTAAAACCTTTTGAGTTATGTTAAATATTACCCACAATTTTCGTAAAAATGATTTCAAACATATAAATCATTTATATTTCCATAAAATAAAATATTTAAATTATTTTATTAAAGAAAACATATAAAATACCCGTTTAGGGGTATAAAATCGCGTATTTATGTATAAATAACTCTATATAATCGCGTAATTATATTGATTAATTAAACTAATTAATTTTACCTATTCAAGTTTGTTGAACAAACTAACTAAATCTTCCCCTATTCTCTCCCATGCACACGGCCCACCCTACTATTATATTAGGGTTTGTTTAGCTTTCTTTCCTTCTATAAATATAAGGCCTAGCATGTTTATTTGTTACTAATTGCTAAAGTTTACAAACTCTAAAAACAATCACACAAATCTTCTCTTCTTCTCTCTTGTTGGCCGTGTAGTTATTCACCAAAAAGGGGTGAATTGTTCTTTGTATTTTGGAAATAAAAGCGAATCGAGGTAACTTCGCTTTTCTATTTAATTTAAGGGTAGCTAATCACATAGTAAATTAGGATTATATCATGAAAATTGTAGGATTTATGTTTGCTTATTAATTCGAAAATTTCGAACCATATGAAATATTGATCATGTTATTCTCTTGATGTATTCATGTAATATTTATGAATTATTATGAAATTTCTTTTGATTATTTTATGTAGTTTATTGAAATCTGAAATTGTTGAATAATTACTTGTATGAATTTATTTCTTAATCAAATCGTGTTATTTCTTCATGAATTTTTCATGGCAGTTTCTTTGTTGTTTTATTATGAATCATGAAATATTTCGTGACAAAATTCGTCCTTTTATTGCTTGAAATAATTTAATCTTTCAAACCGGTAAAACTGTTCAGAATCGGTTTACGAATTTATTAATATACTTAATCAAATCGAATGGCTACGAAATTTTAGGTGGAAGTCAGTAATACTGTTTTAAAGCTTGTTTAATTTTTTCGTAATTTTTAAAGATCGTTTGCTATGGCAGCAAATTCTGAAACCGAATTCAGCCTAATCTGACCGGTTAGTTATAAAATCACTTAAAAATAGTAAAAGATGTTATTTTTAAACGAAATTTATGCAAGTTAAACCTTTAACCTATATTTAACATCCATTAAAATTTCCAGACTTTATATGTATTAGTGACTTTTGGACTATTATGGATAATTGGTACTTAATTTAATAAAAGATAATTTATTCATTCAATTAAGTTGATTTATTGTTATTTAAGTTAGTAACGATCCGAATGTCGCTTTCCCTTTGTAAATCGACAAGTCGAAAAGTCGGGTCGTTACAGTCCGGGGGTGGTATGAAATCATCTCTCAAAATTTCGGGATGATACGACGTCATTTGGGTGTATTTCAAAGGGCACGAGTCTGACAGGGTCGACCCAGGCCGACCCCAGTGGATTGAGTACCGAAGATGGTGGAGGGGTCCGGGGGTGGTATGAAACCAACCATCAAAATTTCGGAAAAACACGACGTCATTTGGGTGTATTTAGACGGGCACGGGTCAGCCCGGGGACCCGGCCCAACCCGGGTTGGTTGGGTCCCGAAGATAGCGGAGTTTTAAAAGAGCATCTATGCAGCAAATTAGCAGTAAGTCAGTAACACAATATCCGACTAAATACTAGAAAATAAATCATTGAAAAATCACAACTTTGATCAATTATAACTATGGTTTTCCTACAAAAAATGAGTTGATCATGATCAAATATTTTCACAACTGAATATTAGAAGTGATAAACAACATCCTATAAACAACTTAAGAAACAATTCAGCAAAATAACTTTGAAAGCCACTTCCTCAAAATTTTAGCCTTCGTGTAAACCAATATTAATTCAAACCTAGTCCATAATTCCATATGGATTAATACAAAACTATACCAAACACATGAGACTAGAAGAAAACATTAAACAAAAAACATTAACAGAAAAATGAAGAAGAAATTACACCCTCGCCTATGTTAGGGAATCTCAAGCATTTAACCACTGAACTTCCCTTCACACTTATTATTATTACGTTTTAAAATTTATTTATTAAGTTTTTTTATAGAAAAAGTTTCATATTTCCTTTGTACCAAATTATTTGCTACATTTTTTTTTCACATCTCCCGAAACACAACTTTAAATAAAAATATCTTTAATTATATATAATAAAAAATTATATATTTGAAAAGTACATGTTAAGACGAATTAAACTAGATCCATCATGACTATGTTTTTTATTATGTATATTAAATTAAATAAAGCCAAAGTTCACATATGAATTTCCTTTCCTTTTTTTCAATTTTTTTTGAAGGTTGTCAATGGAATTTTAACTCAATGGGAATTTTTAATGTTCAAATTGAGTAAAAATATTCCCTTTTTTATTTTTGAATTCTTGGTTTTTTTTAACTTTTCGATCTACATTAATTAATGTATGCTACTATATTAATGAAAAATGTGATTTTCAATAAACATTTTGATTCAATTTGAATTTTTTAAGGGAAATTCCCAATGGTACCATTGGGAATTTCCTATTTTTTAAATGTTTATTCATTGAAATTTTATTTTTATTTTTTTGTTTTTTTTGGTTCACACTTCATCCACCTCAATTTTCTTGTATTTCATTTTCTTGAGCTACAAACAATAATAACAACAAAAGAGTGCAAAGTTTTTGTCCTCCAACACCCCTTCATTAAATAGCTTTCAATTTAAATCCATAAATGCACTAATTTGTTATAAACGCATTAAAAGATACCCTAAAATCCCACATTATTATTATCAACACTAAAATCCCACATTATTAATATCAACAGGCCACATTATTAATATCAACAGGTTGTGAGCTCCATTACAGAGCTTCCAAAAATTGACGGGTAAGCCCAAACCTAAGTAGGGCAGAGCTCACTCGCCTTAATTAAAGTGTGTTCATATAGGTGGTGTCGGCACGACCCGCCATCACTATTCGTTCATCAACGAGTCGCCTAGCACCCCTGACAAGACGGATTAACCCAATAATTCACCCGTAATCACTTTTTTATAGACATTTCTACGCTGCCTTTTCTCCATCTCTTCGATGTGGGACAGCTGAAAAATAAAAAAAACACCCAATTCCATCTGTGTTGTTTTCTCCTCGCAATGGTAACCAACCATGTTCTGCCTTGTCTCTCTCTCAGGGTCTCACCTCTTTAATTCTTCAATTCATTGCCCATTGTAAAATTGTTGCTCTAATCTCCTATCAAAGATTCTACTTATTATTATTTTATTATTCGTAAATTTTCCAACTCTATAATTTATTTCTCTCTTCTTAAAATTTAATTTCATGTTTGTTGAGTAGGGACTTTTTTTACTCACTTTTCTTGAATTTGCTGGGCATTATTTTGCGCTATTAGTCTGTGAGTAGGGAATTTTTTACTCACTCCAATACTCAATCCTCACAAAAATCTACGATTACTTCATGTAAAGATGAACAAGTCAAACACAGTTATGGCATTATTCCACAAAAAAAAATTAAAATAAAATGTCAACCAAGTCTAGATTGATCCCACAAGGTAATCCCTTAGCGTTATAATGTTAGCACAGCTCTTAATATTTTTCAATGTGGGATTCATTCCCAACACTCTACCCTAAATTATTCATCAAAATTCAATTTTTGACAATGCTATAACTTCAAATCTTTAAATTATAAATCTGAATATAATTATATATATAACTTTAACCTATATACGAAGTATACTGAGTATATAATTATATAATTAAATAACTTCAATCTTCAAAATATATTTTTCATAGACTATATCGTCTTAGTTATGGTATTTATTACCATAACAAAACTATATATTTATTGTCATATAACTAAATAATCTCCAATAACTTCAAATTATATACTCCCTCCATTCCAGTTTGTTCTCGACGCTTACTTTTTAGGATATAAAAAGAGATAAAGTTTAAAAAAATTCTTTATTATACATAAGAAATAATGTATTCATATATATGAAATTTTGTTTGATTCGTTTAAATGTGTTTTTTTAATATGTTTTTTTTTATTTATAAAGTGTAGTATAAGATATTAACGTTTCAACATGTGCAATGAAAACTATGCAAAAATTAAACGTAAACAACAAACTGGAACAGGGAGTAGTATATTCTTGTATAATTTCAAAGTAATTTTTTTAAAAAATAATAATAATAATGGTGGGTCCAAGGACTACAATGTCCTATACTAAGACAGCCAATACATGTGGGTTGTTTATGCGCTCGACAGAAAGAAAATTCGTCCCTTTTGAGCTACATATATAAGAGAAGGGGATGCTATTAATGTTTGAAACCCATATCTCTTGGATACAATATATGTGAGAGTGTACATCACCTTGCCATTCCTCTTGACCTAAAAAGTTATTTAGTTATCATTTTCTTATAGATTATGGTCAAATATATCCTTTATTGATATTTAGGCAAAAATGAAGAAACACTTTTATTATTATTATTATTATTATTATTATTATTATTATTATTATTTAATTAATTAATTTTTTTTTGGGGGGGGGGGGAGATTGCCAGAGTTTTATCAAAATTTTATACTCATACATTTAAATTCAACGATGTGTTAAAATAAGTGAGAGAATTTGTGGGAGAATATGTGTATCATTGATATTTTAATCAAATGGTTCTAACAAACTTTATTTTACAGAGTTAATTTCAATTCTAGAAGATCCTAATGCCGCAAACCCTAAACCCCAAACTGTTTTGTCAATTTTAATGGCCATTTTTTTCTCATTCCACTGGGATTTTCTTTTTTCTTTTTTTTAAGAAATTTTCACTGAGATTTACTAATAATAAGAATATTGTAGCAATAACATTTTAGCTTTATAATCTTTTTAAAATCCCAGAGGAGACAAGTTCGATACATAACACAACCAAGCCTCCAAATTACCAGACACGGCTCATGGCAAGCCTCGAACCGGTCTCAAAAAGGAACCCTTGAGGTGTAGCAGCCCATGAATTGAAGACCACATAAGTTGAATAAAGCAGATTAGATGCAATGCACATATTAAAAAAAGGGACTACATTACATGCATCATGTAGGCCAAGTGCACATAAAGAAGAATTTGGACATGTACATGAATCACACATTTTACTAATCAAGCCCATCATCATATTTGACACCTACAAAGTTGTGTGATTTTTGTTTGCCTTTTTTTTCCCCCAATAACACTACATGGTGAATACAGAGGTAGGGTTGGTGGTTAGGGTGGGTGGGGGGATCAGTGGAAAAAGAGGCAAACTGCTGAGATATCATCCATTGCAATCCCTCGTCGCTTTCGCTTCCATCCTTGGATGGCATGATCCACTAGTCGCTTAGCGGCTTTTCCTCGATCTGGGGTTGAAGATACTATCTCTACCGCCTCTTGATTCGATACTACATCCCATACCTGGTGTATACAATAAAATTACATTGTCAATATAGAGCACCGGTCAAAACACAAGTAGAAGTAAGATTGAGAATGACAACGGATCGAACTTGAATCTGGCATTCAATATTCTGACTCCGACTTCCTACATCCGAATTTGACATTTAATTTACTATTTTACTTCATTGATAAAATCAAACACATGTCTAATGTTTAAATCTTATTGCTAATACAAAATTATATATTATACCGTAATCAAATAGATAATTAGTACTAATTAAATACTCCATAAAATTCAAATACGCCTTATTTCGATCCTACTATGGTACAACCGACTCCTAGTATCTTTTATAAAAACTAAATAAATCTAATTAAATACAACTTAGAAAAGTATAAATCCAGACTCCGCACATATTTTCCTTTTTTTTATATATATGAATCATTTTTATCTTTTTTTCCAGATCAGATCAGACCAGGGCCATATTCGGACTGCATTGCCATCCCTAATTAAGACCTACAAAATTCATGAACATACCTTCTTCTCTTCCCCTTATTGAATTAACATGTTTTATTTATGCATAAAATAAGACATAAAATGAGAATCTTTAAAACAGAACATTTGGTTGGTTCATTGTCATCTAACTAAGGTTAATTAACCCAAACCACATCACCCAATATAGCTTACGTATTAGCTTTTGCAATATATATATAGGTATATATACTACATTAGAAAGTTTTCAAGACTTGATTATGTAAGCAAATAATATTAGGGGCACATTATTATTCTTTGATGTGCAAGTGGATTATATAGAAAGTATGAGCATGACATACCCCATCAGTTGCCAACACAATGAAGTGGTCTTTGGTTGTAATATTCCTTTGTGTAACTTCAGGCACTGAGATAAGACCAAAATCCTTTATGCAATAATCCCCAAATGCTCTTGACATTGCTAGCCCCGGGGCCTCTTCGTCCGGTAGCCACACCCTATGCACTCCCGGTTCGTCGAGCAAACAAAATACTCGCCCGTTACATTGTGTTATTCGCTCTACTTCCTCTGTTTCGTCATAAATATAATATAACGTGTAAGAATCCACAAAAAAAAAAAAATGTAAATACGATGAAAGTTTTGGTATTTGTGGTTAAAATAGACCATTTAGGTCTTGCTGAGTCTGCGATTCAGTTTTATTCAGTTCAGTACAAATTTATTCAGTCAAAGAGAATAGAACCCATTTACGAGGTAGGTAAGTAAAGTTTTGAACTCACGAGGCAAATTGGGCTTGAAATCCATAGTTAGTTGCACTGCTTCTAAGTCACCGTCATCTGAAGTTGTACCCAATACAGCCCGAGAGTCGCCAACATTAGCAATGATAACCTTTTCACCCTAATAAAAAAGAACAGTTACCATTAGAATAATATAAGATCCTTGTTACACATCAAGATTAAAAAATTCTTATGCGTATAATTTTAGACTTATAAAGTAGAGACAATTTATACAATTTTTCCAATGTTGGAATCTTTTCCCAACAGTCCCCCGAAACCTGAAACTTATAACCCAACACGAAACCTGAAACTTACCGAATTCACATGATATAATTGACCTGAAGTTGACCCGACACAAATTACCTCACCATTAAATTAAAGTGTGTAATTTTGATTCTTATGCTCTTTAAATCAATTTAGCAAAAACCCGAATCCAACCCGACCCGAAACCATAAGTTACCAAACCTGAATCGACCCAACCTGAATCAAACTGATCCGTACCCAACCCAAACGACCCATTTTATATAGTTGGAGGCTCAACATTCAACAAGACTCCTTCCTTTAACATATAGATCAATTAGATAGGAAACTTTACTAGAGTTACCCAATATTGAGTAAACAAGTTCACGGGGTTAGAAGTCCAAAGATCAAGCGGGGAGTCACTTATTTAACCAACTTGCTATTAAATTGATCAAAGGATATTACTTTGTTCATATGGAGTGGGGTGGACAAAAGAATTATGTACGGCGATACCTAATCCTACACTAATTCTGTTTGTCAGTCAAATTAACTCATTATAGGTCATCACAATTTAATAATAAACCTATGACTTAATTAATGAATATTTTGTATGTAATGGTCTGTCATGTATATATATAAAATAACTAATCATCTAGATTTAATGAGTCATTTGTGACAAAATTCAAAAGTACATAATCTGCCTCAGATTCCGCATGCTACAAAAAAGGCTGGTAAAATTTAATCTTCCAAAGTCTAGAATAAAGTAAGTAAAAAATTATGGGCATCATTAGCCAATCTATTAATTATGTATTCTAAATCTAGCAACGCCATCTTTTGCAAATACAACATCTTTTGGTATGTTATAAAGTCTTTCTTTTGGAGTTCATTTCCGAAATTATAGTTCAGTTCGATTCAATTCAATCCAGCTCATATTGAGTACATGGTTTAGTTTAATTCAGTTCAAATTAATTCTGTTCTTTTGGATTGTGTTAATCTGATATGATCTGACTATTAGCTTAAGCTTTTGGTTGAGATAATCCTCTAACATGGTATCAAGAGACAATGTGACACAAAGGTCACGGGTTCAAATCTCTTCTCTCTCTCAAGTGGAATTAATTCGCACTAGTTATGATGGGGTCTGTGCTGCGTCCACATTTCAAGCTCATAGGGCCTTTCATGTGAGGGGGAGTGTTAGAGTATATAACATATCCCTGGGCCTCAACTATCAGCTTAAGCTTTCGGTTGAGATGGTCATTTAACAAGTTTAACTAAACTGAACTAAATTTGTTTGAACTAAACTGAGCTGGAATTTCAAAAATCGAGTCCAAGATAACTTGGCCTAAGTATATTAACCTTAAAGTTATATAAAGGTAAGCATAAACAATGAGACAATGCTTATCCTTAGATATAGTGAAAACGAAATCCACAAAAGGTGAAGTGAAGATTTGAGGCTAAGAAGAATTGGGTTAGGGCCACAAGTTTAGGTTTTAATACAAACATAACATTTGTTCATCATATGGGTGTGTATAACTTTAAAGTAGGACCCTTGATCCACCATAATCATCTCCAAAGCTTTTTAAAATGCAAGGACATGGCTTGGTGAAGCAACAATCTTAGACTATGAAAATGATAGATTACATTATGCGCATTTTCTCCTCACATGATTATAGGACCACAACATAACATACATGGCCTTGGAAGTTGGAACTTATACGAGCTTACTTGCGTAAAAAACTACTTGTATTTACAAAATTGCAAAGTGATTGAACTACAAAAGTGTGTGTGTATGTTTTTTTTTATGGCAAACTACGAAAGTGTTGATTATATGAATTGGCTTTTTCGTCGAGCTAGAGCAAAAAACTTGGGTGTGAAATGCAATGGCGAAAGCTCACCAAAAAAAAAAAAAAAAAAAAAAACTTTAGTGGTTCACCATTATACCCGCTTTGCTTCTCAATGTTAAGCCATGTGTTGTTTAAAAGTTTATTGCGAATTCTGTTTACACGCTTTCTTACTCAGGCACATAATTTTTGCGCTTTAGGAAACAACTTATGGCGTGTTTGATAAGGGGTTGTAATTTGTGGTAGTGTAAATGAAACCATGTGTAAATTTGGAAGAAAGAACAATACCCACCTTCAATTCATCTAATTTCTATACAAATATTCATTCCTACCCAATACCACAATTTCCAATGCTAATAGAAAATATGAAGAAAACTAAAGTTTGAGAATAAGAATATGATTCTATATGGGGATTATAAGGTTTATTCACTTGATAAATTATACTTAAAATTCATTCGCATTACTACAATTTTTTACCAGCAACAAAACGAACTGTTATAGGCACATTAATCGTAGTTTGAAGGTTATAAACTTCTCTTTACTAGTAGCATGCATTCAAGTATTCAACAAGCATGCAACTATATATATATATATTCATCTACTTGATCTCGATTGTGGAATTCCTTAAATCATGACACCAATACACGATCACACACAAATTGATCAAACAGTGTCAACCAATTTACAAACTGATCGATCGTTTAATTTTTTATGATCAACACTAAATGTTAAATGTGAAGGTAGAGCTACTACTACACATCTCATTCTTCAAAAAAGGCGACAAGCAATAATACTATCATGAAAGGAAAAAAAAGGTAGTTACCTGTCTGACGATTGAGAGTGCAGTAGTTCCACTATAAAAAGCGTCAATTTTTCTATGTTGCTCAAGTTCTTGATCAATCGAAGCACACGTCTTCAAGTAAGAAGACTTCCAAAGATTGAACCAATTCATCTTCTTATCATCATCTAGATCTAGGTCGAAATCGGGGTCATGCACCATTTGAGCAAGATTTTCTTGCCAATTGCATAGCAAAGAAGGGGGCATTGATTCCCTCACTCTCTTAGCAACAAAATGTCCCCATGGTCCATGCCCGTCGAAAATTCCACAAAATATCATGTCAGGTTGACACCCAAATTCCTGTCATAATGTTTATACACTTCATGATTTCAGCTTAATTATTATATATTCCATAATTTGGAATATTAATTAATTAGTTGATTAATTAATGATTTTTTATTAACAAAATTAAATTAAATATTTTCACTTGTTGATGAGTCCCAACATAGATCAGAGAGAATAAACCTATCTGATATTAAACAACCCTATCTACACTACATACATTTAATGACGGTTTCAGCAACAATCATTGGACTCCAAACTATATAACTATTCAATTATTCAAGACTGGCTAAAATCATTTAATTAGCTTGTACCAATATTATATTCCAAATAATGAATAGGTTATTTGCAACAAACAACTTCACACAAATTTCTTTGAAAAGTTAGGTCATCATGTGCGTTAAATAAATAAAGGGAATAAAAAACATGAAATGGCGAAAGAGAAAGATAAAAATGGCATTTAAAAAAACATTTGTTGCAACTGATATATTTCATTTTAAACCAAAAATTTCATATTTTTTCATAAAATCACCGTGTCGGACATTTAGACACAAACCCATTTCTGATACTCCTAACAGAGTCAGTGTAACATAGGTTGCAAACTTGCAAATAACCCGTCACTGAATCAGTATGTAGATGAAAAAATGAAAATATCTAGCTCTACCTAATACGTAACAACTATTGATTCATTCGTAATTTTGGCATAAATCTATATATAGCATAAAATGATAAAATAATATATGTAAGGTACTTTTCATCGGCCGCCCTTAGAGCTGCATATATGATAAAAGATGATTTATCATTAATTACTATGCAATTAATATAATGAATCATGGCATGTTAAATGATATGCATATATATATAAATATACCTCCCAAACAATGCAACAATCTTGATTAACACCTTTTTGGCCCTTCTTGGTAAAAGCTGAGGCAAAATTCTTGGAACCATTAACATTAACAATGCCTGAAGACCTTAAAACCATATCATTCTTCTTAGCATCTTTAGCTAAGGCCTCTGCAGTTTCCCTAGCTACAACTCCATTTCCTGAATTCTTCACTTTTTTAATTGAAAATGACCTTGCTATCCCATTAAACATTGATGTCCAATGCCCCATTTATTTGTTTTTCCTGCAATATTATCAATAACATACAATACCCATTTAATGCATCATTATGATAATATGTATTCACCCCACAAAAAATACATTAGATAATACTCCGAAAAAAAATAACTGCAACGATTTGATATACATTAGATACTACTCCGTAACAAAATAACCGCAACGATCTGACATAAAATAGAGAGAAAAAATGACAAATTGTTGCAGCTAATATGTTATGGATGGAGTGTAATATAAGAATAAAAATAAAATGAACAAATAAACATCAAGTAGTTGATTTGGAAAAGGATTTATTTGATCTGACCTAAAAAGATAAGAATCACAAATAATTTGATTTAATTTATAATGGGATGGACTTATTTTGGGGTGTAGAATGAAGATGAATCTAGAAGGGAGTTAAGTGTCAAATAGCTATTTATCCAAAAAAATGTAAAAAAGAATATTGAATCTTACATGGAATTCCAATACTTTAAAAAAAAAAAAAAAATCAATAGAACTACCACTTAAGACTAAAAGATAATATACAAGAGACCATTTTTAAAAATTAAACTTTTGAATCATTACATGTGATAATCAAAGAGGCTTTTTAAGCTATTCAACTCCTTTTTTATACATCCATTATTATAGATAATGTTGATTTCTTTTTTGTGATTGTATGATCCCACAAAAAACATAAACTTGAATTCTAATTAAGCACTAATGGTTAATTAGAAACAGAGGAATCATGAAATTAAAGTTTTCTTGATCAAACAAAATTCTTTTGTATTAATAAAGAATTTTAAACCCCAGATTACAAAAGGGTCCCAGTTAAATTATTTTTTTTGGAGGAAAAAAAATTGAATCTTTCTCCCAAAAAAAAAAAAAAAAAAAAAAAGCCATTTCAGAGAAAAAGGAAACAAACAAAACCCATAATTCCTAGCTAAAACAAAAACAGATTAAAAGCAGAAAATTTTAGTGATAGTAGATTAGACACCTTCTTCTTGTTCTTGTTCTTGTTCTTGTTCTTCAATCTTATTATTTCTTCAAAGTTGGATAATGGTGAATGAATTGAGAAATAAACAGAGTAAAAATTAGAGATCAAAAGACAAGAAGAAGAAGATAAAGAAGAGAGAAACTAAAAATTGAGGAATTTGGAAGAGAAGAAAGTGAGAGGAAATTAAAAATCTAGAAAGGGAAGGAAAAAATGGATCAAAGAAGTCCATAATATTTATATATATGTGGCTCCTTAAGTTTAATTTAAGAGATTCATGGATGTTTTTAATGAAGGAATGAGAGATAGAAGTGAGAAGAAAAGGACTACATGAGTATATCAATACAAGTATGCAACTAGTGTACGTGTATTACTTGTTTCCTAGCAACTTGATAAAATAAAGTTAGCTTTACTATTTACTAGTACTATCAAATTTTATTAACATCACATGTCAATATGTCATGACCAAAAAATAAAATTAAAATAAAATTAAATTGTATTGTTGCTTAAAAAATGGATGGTAATAATTTTTCTAGTGAAAAAAAAGGATGGTAATAATATCCGTATAATCCCTACTTTTTTGTTCTAATTGTTATTAAAGTTTTGGTCCGAATCTTACGATTCTGCTATTTTACAATTTAAAGATTCGTGACTGGTCTTGATCTTAAAGTAAGATTTGCAAGATCTTACAAGTTACGATCCTACTTGGGGGGAGGGGTGGGGGGGGTTGGATTAAAGTGGTATGACAATTATACGACTCTAGATATAAAGATTTATCGATTAAATCGTACATACAACTATAGTTTAACACAAAAATTTATTTTCAAACTTTTTGTTAATCTTTCATCAGATTGTAAACACATATATCTAATCTGGAAATATGTAGAAAATTATGGCTAAAAACATACAAAAATTATAAAAGTTTGTCTAATTTTATTACTTGTGACTTGAAATATCAAAGTTCTTATTTTCAAAAGTTTTATATTCAAAACCTTTGCAAAATTCAATTAAAACTACTTTAGAATATGATTTTATAAGAGAAAAAAAGTGTTTTAATATAAGAAAAAATCATTAAAGTTTTATTTTGTATTACATATAGTAGTATTTAAGGCTTGTTTACTTCAGATTATATTCAGTTCAGTTCAGTTCAGTTCAGTTCATCTCTATTTAATTCAATTAATACAATACAATACAGTTCAGTTCAGTTCAGCTCTATTCAGCTAATGTAAACGAGTCCTTATAGTACATTTTCTCCTATTTACGATCCTATGATCCGATCATATCCTAATAAGTAACTTTGTTTGTTCCATAGAGTCACTTTTTGAACAATTTTTATTACTTCAATGACAATGGGAATTTGATATATGTAGTTCTAAGGGTGGTCGTGTATGAGAAGATTACAATAAAATTTTGGAAAAAAAAAGATTAATTATACTAATTTCGGTGTGATTTTATGAAATTTATATCATTTTAAGAAATGCATTCAATTTTTATATGAAGCCCAAAAGCATTAGTTTTGGGCCTTTTTTTTGTTAAATAATATCAAACAGAAAAAAATGCTCATTCCAATTCAATTTTACTGATCTTAAATAAGCTGAAAAATGGTAGTAAATGAAAATATTTATTGCTCATAGGTCATTACTCATTAGAGATCACAAATTCAATATACCATTGAAATTTTTGAATTTTGAGAGAGTGTTATATATATATACTCCTTCTGTAACATAATACTTGTAACAATTGTTTTCGTACACATTTTGAGAAAGCGATTTGAGGGTGTAAAAGAAAGAACTAGTCAAAATGGTTTTAATACAAACAAGAATGTGATTATAAGTTACTAATATTAAAATTATTTTGACTAATTCTTCTGTTCATACCCTTAAATTGTTTTATCAAAATGCGTGCAAAACCAATTGTTGTAAGTATTATGTTACGGAAGGAGTATATATGAAGAAAATAAAAATGTGACAAAAGAAGGTAGGAGTGAAAAATTATTGTGGTTCTCGTAGATTGCAATTTAACGTGGTGGTTTGGTAAATAGAGTAGGTAAATAGGTTACTAAGAAAGTAAGAATGATGCTTACCGAGTTTGAATCAATGTGCGGTAAGTAGGTGCCGGCGGCACTTGCTTAGTAAAATCTTTTTTGACTAAATATATTTCTTTGTTTTTTGACATGTGTTTGCTTAGTAAAATTGTCTAGAAACAATTTTAAAAACAATGTTATTTGCATAAGGTATGATATATACTTCATTTGTTTCAAAACGTTTGTTATGTTTGACATTTTCGATACAAAAAGGGAGTAATTTTAAGGGTGCGAATGGGTGATCATCAGCAACTGCACCTCACATCTCGGCACAGTGGAACGTGCAACCTGCCTGTTGTTCCATTTAACTACATTTGTTCCGATTCAACTTAAATAAGTATTTCTGTACTCATTTTCAGAAAATTTAGATTAGATTAGATCAGAAAAAATTCAGAACAACTTTAAGTGGCATATTAGGCCGCCCTTCACGTATGACATGGAATAAGCGTCCAATTAGGCCTCTGCTGAGTTGGCCTTGGGTGTGCTTTGAGTCGTGTACTTTGTATTATTTTGGAGTAATTGCCTAATTTGTACGTAGCTAATTGGGCTTTTATTATATATGCCCGTTAATAAATATGAATTGGGTCATTTATGGTACCAAAACACATGTTATTTACCCCAGGCAAACATGTCTCTACCATTGACGCAATATTTCATCGTTACTGTAAATATTGTGGTTGTCATGCCATTAGTTTGATGCATTATATTCAGTTATTCACTATACATGGCATAACAGATTAACAACCTAAAAAATACTCGTATGTTAGACCAAATTAGCAACATAAGTTTGTTAGGCCAGAGATGGCATAATTGACTACAATTGTATTATACTCAGCTGTTATTGATTAATATGACTCGTATCATGATCAAGAGTCACCCATCCTTTAAATTATTATTTAATATGTGATTAGGTAATGCTTTTTTTCATTAATATTTTTATATATGGTACTATATATTAGTGTAATTAGACGTCATATATAACTGCACAAACATAATCGGTTATATATAATTGACATATTTTTTTTCAGGTAATGCTTTTTTTCATTAACCGATTAGGTAATACGGTACTATTACGCTTTTTTTCATTATGATAGTAAAACAAGAAAAATTATATATAACCGATTAGGTAATGCTTTTTTTCATTAATATTTATGGCACAATATTTTTTCAGTATTTTAGTTGAGATACTAATATATGGTACTATATATTAGTGTAATATATGGTACTATATATTTTCATTAATATTCCATCTCAGGCATTAGTATTACTATCATAATCGGTACGTAATACGTATTTTTCTTGTGACAATGTATAATGGTCTGACATAAATTTCAACTAAAATACTGTATCTTTTTACTATATATCTTTAAATTTTTATCTAACTAGTTATGTTGTATATAAAAATTTATGATTTTATATTCGAAAGTTACAATTTTTAAGTGAAAAGCAGCTATCATGTCAATGACGAGAGATTTGTTGCATAAACAAATGAAGCGTAATTTTTAAAAATCACACACCTAAAGCAATGTGGTCTCCGACTTTTCAAGGGCCCGGGAAAAATATAAAAAGGGCCCTAATAATGAAAATGTATGTAATTTATAAATAAACTATTTTATAGACTTGTAATTATAGTTAAAACAGGATAATTTTATAGTTTTGTGGAATTTGAAATTGCAAATGACATTCTAAATTTAAAAATCAAACCTCCATAAAAAAATATATATTTAGAACCAAATTTACTATCGTGACGCCTAAGAATTTAAAAATCCAAATATCCGATTCTTAAAATTTTAAAATAGTCATTTTAAAATTCATAACCTAAACATTCAATTTTCATTCGTCACTTTTTAAGTTATAAATATTTAAGAAATCACAAAAAAAAAGTGGGCCCCATGAGAGGGGGCCCTGGGCGATCCATACAAATGAAGCCGAACTTTGTTTTTTTGGTATTTAGAAAGCCACAAGGGCGGGATGAGAATGAATCCCAAAATTCCCTAGTACCGGGAGAGAAGTTCTAACCACCTAACCTATTTCTCTCTCTCATAAAGCCGAAATTTGTTTAGTGTTAATAAATAGATAATGATAGATAAAGAGTCATGCCATATAAAAAGATAAAGAAAATTGTCCATTAATAAACGAACAAAAATTTGTCATTACATCTAAGGATTGAACAAAACCTCAATAGCCTCAAACCCTCAAATATTGTACCCCAACGATTCAACGAATTGTTAGGAGCTGAGGAGAGAATAGTCCACTTTATGAAGTCCAAATAAGGTTCTATTCCAAAACCATATAGCAATGGAAGACGTAGTTTATTTAGGTTATAAACTAAAAGATATTTGCTTAATTTTTCCAATGTGGGACTATGAGACTATTATACTTACACTTGCAAGTTGCAACCTAACAGGCTAACACTAATATATTTGTTCATTAAACCAAAGCAAAATATATCTGTTCATTAAACTTTGTGGTACACTTAGGTGATTTAACGTTGTTTCTAGTTCGTGCTTGACTTTTGCATGAGTTTAGAATTTTGCTTCATCCATGTTACTCGTTTTACAATTATTGACATGCTCAAGGGTAATTCTTAATTTCTCACATCTCACATTGAGATTCCGAATTGTATATTACAATGGCTTTTTTATGATCAGACACATATGTCCCTAATTTTGCTTAAAATTGCGGTTAAAAATCACTGTGAGATACAAAATATTTTATCTATATGAGAAACCTGTAATCCCTCCTTGCTCAACAAGAGGTTCGAGCCCAACATAGTGGTGTGGCTGTGTCAATCTTACATTATTTGTGTCTAAAACTCTATTCTCACTAACAAAAAGACCACTTTCGGGCTTTCCCCAACACCTAAAAATTAAACATATGGTATATTTATGTGAGAGGAGCCATATATTAGACTCAAATCTACCAACCTTATTATGATGTTAAAAAAAAGTTGACATATATTCAACACAATATCTAATCTTCTTTTAATGGCCAAGGAAATAAGTAATAACTACGCAATTGTTTTTTAAAAGGACAAGTGACAAATATGTGGTCGATTTTCATTTGGGTAGCAAAATCAGACTCATCCCCAACGCAAACAATAAGAAATTTTTTTTAATAAAAGGGTTGCAAACAAATCTTGCAAAAGTTTTTTTTGGACTTAATTTCTAAAACTTTTAGTTCAATTCATTTATTTTAATGAATCTAAAACTAAAATTAAATCTGATTTAATTTGATTCATTTTATTTTATTTTATTTCAATTGAATTTAAATTAATTTAGTCCAACTTAACATATACTTTTTTCATATCTAAGTTAGAGGATTGATTTCCACTCTCAATTTTTATATCCGCACTTTCAACAAAACACCTAATTAATAAAAAAATATTCAGTTAAATTAGAAGTACGAATATAAAATTAGGAGTGCGAATATCAGTTCCAAAACTTGCCTACTTTCAAGTTCCAACACACGAGCAAAAGCCAAAAGGAGAGCAAAAAGGAAGTAGTACAAATTAAAATTCGGTGGTAGTTTAATTTAGGTAGGTGTATATTTGTAAGGTTTGGGTTGAATATCCACCACATATTTATGACACATGATTAATCTGAAGCAGCCCACTTCTAAAGCCAACATAATCTCAGACATAAAATCATTATACTTTAATTATTCTAAGCTACCAATTTTATTTTATTTTTTAAATTTTTATTTATATTCACACACACACACACACAATACTTTAATTTTAAAATGGATATTGACAGAAAATATATCTTAATTATCGATCTTGACAGAAAATATTTTATTAATTATGGATCTTGACAGTATTATTTTTAATAATATCCCTATTAGAAAGAATAATTTGTTTTAAATCTGTTTAATTAATTTGTTATGAATTTATCCTCCTGTAGCGCAACACATAATACTCTATCCGTTCCCATTTGCTTGTCTTGTTTGGAATTTTGTCACTATTCATATAAGATGAGAGAATTTTCTAAATTACTCTCAGATCAACATATAAAACATAATATAGTCATGTTGACTCTTGTTTTATTCGTCTCAATAAGTACATTATTAATATCTAATTATTATAATTTTTATACATACAATAAAAGATATCTAAGGTCAAACGAATAGTAACGGAGTGAGTATAACCGCATGAAGGCGGGGATAAGAATCGATCCCAGGATCACATGGAATCGGGAGAGAAGCTTTAATCACTTGAGTTATCTGTTGGGGTCTACAATCCAAGTCCCACATTAGAAAAATAACAAAGTGTTGTCTTGATTATTAATGTCCACTAACTACATTAATATGAGGTTTTTTGGGAAGGAGCCCAAAAATAAATTCGTGCGGGCTTGGCCCAAAGCGGACAATATTATACTAACGTTGGAGTCCAGGTGGTGTCGTGGGGCCCAACAAGTGGTATCATAGCCGATGGTTCAATGGCTCAATGGCCTAGTGTGTACACGATTTGTATGACCTCAATGGTAATGCAAGATGGTCAGATGAGTTGTCGTGTTCCAGAGGAGGCCATGAGCTTTGTGGTTCTTGGTTTGAGGGGAGGATTGTTGGGGTTTACAATCCAAGTCCCACATCGGAAAAATAACAAAGTGTTGTCTTGCTTATTAATGTGGAAAGGTGCCAAAAACAAATCCGTGCGGGTTATGCCTAAAGCGGACAATATCATATTAACATTGATACAGAGCCAATTCCAATAGACTTATTGGAGGGTCCCATTGGCGTGCATCTAGTACGAATTCGCCAATTATGAGTTGGGCGCTTTAACCATTCAACCATTGATGCTTAGCGGGGATCCTTGTACATGGTGAATAACCAAATAATTCCAAGTCCAGGTGGTGTCGCGTTTGATTGAGATAATGAGAATGTGATTTAAATTAAAATTTAGCAACCCCTCAAAAAAAAATTTAGCAAGGGAAGAAACACCACCATAACAATAATGGATATTGTTTTTTCTTTCAAATTAATTACAGATAAAAAATATTAACAAAGGAACCATACATTTATTAGAGTAATTTAGTGTACATCAACATACACGTTATTTACATCTTAATCTTACCTTTTGTGACTTTATTTGTCAAATCAAATAAACATCCTTTCATCAAACTCAAGCTCTTTCAAATTCTTTATATCCTTTTTATATTAGGTTCAATATTCACATGCAACATATACTCCTTCCGTAACATATTAATGGCAACGATTTGACATAAAGTAGAGAGGAAAAATGTCAAATCGTTGCCATTAATATGTTACGGAGGGAGTACTTTGTTAGTCCTTAAGTAATGATGTCATTTAGAAAGATTTGAGCTTAAATTAGCTGCCATTATTATTACCTATATTTAGAGTTATATACATCTTGACCAGGGGGAAGTTTTGTTGATACCTAAAAGGTTCATGACCCTTGTTAAAGGTTCTATTTGACATTTGAACCTAATATAAAAAGGATAAAAAGAAGGAGCTTTTGAGTTGATGAAAGGATGTTTATTTGAATTAGTTGTTAAAGTCACAAAAGGTAAGATTAATTAAGAGTATAACATAAATTATAGGTTCATCAAATAAAAAAAATTATCGAACTAATTAACTACAAATAATAAATGAATATTATAGCAATTCACTAAATCGAGTTTGTGAAAAGTAAAGCTTGTGTCGTTACTGCCATAGTGGCATAAATGTTTCGAATGAATTAAGCGTCGTCAATAATGAGTTATAGGTTCGACAATCATTGCATGTTATCCCCCTTTCAAGTATGTATGTTGATTGAATCGAGTAGTTATCTGAAGTCCAGTTTAACTCAAGGCCTGATATCACAAAAACATGACCAACAAAAAAAAAACATCTTTATATATAGAAGTACAAGTATTTGTTTAGAATAGTTGTGCATTGAATGTCAATAGGGTTTGGGGTAGTTGATCTCCCTGTTACCTGTTCTCCCACGAGATTAGGATTCAATTCAACATCTACTATTCCTCCTCCGTCCCCTCCAAGGTCCATCGGATCGAATTCCTAATATGGGTCTTCTAACCAGCTTGATGATCCTATAATACGAACTGTGAACTAGGCTTACCATATCTTACAAAATGTTTTTTTTTTTAAAAAAAAGATGGAAGCAATAGTTGTGCATTGAATGTGGAAAAATGTGGGCATGATTCACTTGAGATGAACCCTACAAGTAGTTAGTAAATAGTACAGTAATTATGACAAAGATGAAAATTGGATTATTGGACGTCGGTTTCACTCTAATTTTCTACGGAATATGACTTCAACACTAGCCATTTATTGGTTTTGGACCCTTCACGTCGTGACAATGGACCACCATATTTATCTACTCGATTTTATAGTACTCGTATACAAAAAGAAAATATAAAATGCCTAATTGTTGTAAATAATATAAAATACATTTAGTATAAAAAAAAAAACAAAAACCAAAAAAAGGTTGTCTCACATTGGACAATAAAAGAAAATAATGTTGTTTATAATATACTCTTTATATCAAATTCATTAATTGGTGTTTTCTTTTATGATTTTTGAGGTTCAATAATGTACAACAAAATTTGCTAATTAATACTAGGAACAATAATATTAATGCTAAGAATATATACTTTTGTATTAGGATCCTCTTCATTTCTTTGTCTCCATTTTCTACCCTAAGATTATGACAGCTCATCTAAGATTAAAATAAAACATCCAAAAAAACCCTATATTTTTCCGATCCCCTTGAAATATGCTCAACCATTGATTGAGGAAATGAATGTAACTTTACAGTACATGTATGTACTAATATTTACAATCTTGATTTTTCCTACCCATACATTAAAGCCGAGATTATTCAGAGTTTAGGGTTTAGGGTAAAACAATAATTTTTTTGACAAGTCTTAAATAAAATGTATGATTACCTTGTATCCAAACATAACAATCAACAAACATTGTAAAATATGAAATATCTATGGCCTACAATTTTTTTAATTTTTTTTTTTGTTTAATGCATGTGCAACGGTGCATAAAAGTGAGGCATTATGCATCGTATTGGGAGAGAAGCGCTTGATGGACTAAAGAGACATGTATCCTAAAATTAAGTCTTTTACATATACTACAAGAGTACAAGACAATCAAGTTATTGTTTAACGAATCTAGATTCTATGCTACCCATAAGGCCATAACCCCATGCATCAAACATTTATACTAGTACAATTAGCTAGAGATTAATTATTAGCACAGAGAGTGAGAGATACCTCAGGTGGTTACGTTAGAGCTCTTCTCCCGATTTCAGTTGATCCTAGAATCGATTTTCATCTCCGGCCGCCCTTTGTGACTTACTCGCACCAAAAACAAGGAGATTAATTAGCACGCATGTGTGCAGTGGTGTGACCATTTTTTTTGCATACGAATTTGAAAAAATTACTCGTACTTGAAACGATCCAATCTTTGAAGGTTCGGTAATAAAAGAAACTATACCGCACTACTAAAACTGACATTAATTAACTTGTGCAAAATTTACTACAACAAAGTATCATTTTCATTTTTAGGCTGTCAAGATGGTGTCAATTTTGTTAGTATATATCAAGTTTAATTTGTCTTAATTTTTACATAATGACCAAAGTTTTGGTCATGCATTGCAAGTAATTTTTCGTACAAATTTAGATGATATATAATATACTACTTCCACATTTTTTTTAGGTTGCAACATAATTTGGAGGTTGAGTTTTTACCAAATATACAACCAACAAAATCTGAAGTGAATAGTTTATAATCTTTAAAGTTGGAGAGCAAAGTTAGGTGGGTATCTAGGATTTGTGGTGCTTACAAAAAGTCTTGTCCAACATTACATATAGGGTAGCCTAGCCTTTTCAATACCCCTCTAGTGTTATCAAGTCAGAAATCATTAATTGGTCATTTTTGATACTCTAGTAATCAACAACAAATGAGAAAAAGGAAATTAATTATTACTTTTTAATTACAACAAATTATTACTTTACAAATACACATTTTAAAGAAGATATAGTGCAAATGAGAAAATTAGACTAGCAATCATGTACTATAACTTCATGGGTTCAAAAGTAAATATACAATTATATAATTTCAGCAAGAGTAAGGTTGCAAACTTAATTTGGCATTATTCGTGTTAATTTTGACACTTCACTTTGTGAAAGTTCAAAGCATAGCTAGTAAACTTATTTTGAAAAATTAACACAGTACATTACAAAGTTTGAAAATTCTTCTATAAAATAAAATTGAATACAATTGTAAAATGTATATTTCACATATTACGCGTTTAAGACCCCTATATATTTATGATCACCTGTATATAAAAGCTAGCTAGGCGATGCAAGGAAACATTTATAGATATGTGCAAATAGATATGGAATATGGAGTATGAAACAATAAACATGTTTTTTCTAAAAAAAAAGATTTTCAAAATTTTGTTGCATGCCAACCTATGTAATACGGTACCCAATACATATGGAGGGTCTGTTTACTAGAACGAAAAATGCTTTCCCTGAAAACAGTTTTCCTATTTTACATCGTTTACTTTGAATGAAAATTTATTTTACACCGTAAAATATTTTACATGCAAGTAAACATTGGAAAATTTACATGAAAATGAGCTTTCCAACGTAAAATATTTTTCATTGAAAATCATTTTACATTGAAAATGTTTTACACCAAAGTAAACGGACCCGGAATGCTTTAATTTGGTTACCCTTCTTCTCCCTTGAGATTGCATATGAGTTATATGAGCACTAGAGTTGCATTTTGATGAGTAAATAATTTGACCTTTTACGTGAGGCAAGAGAATAAAGTAAAGAGAAATTACTTAAATAAATGTATAATAATAATCTTCCAAGGACGATGTAATAATGAAAGTATAACAATCTTATTAGGAAGATATAGTATTCTAATAAATAAGACTAACTTTTAAACACGAAGAGGAATGGCTGAGTTGGTTGCAGGAGATTAGGTTTTGATACCTAATCCCCCATCCCCTTTCCCCTCCCCCCTTCCTTGGCTGGGGTCCTGTGCGTGTGTGGGTCCCCTAGGGCCCTACGGACTTTGTTAGCATAGTTATCCTAAGATAGGAGTCGTGTACTGGGGCCTAGTGTACTTTACATTTTTATAAGAGAAGGAAATTGAGAGTTGAACTGAACTAGACTGAATTGAACTAAACTGAACTGAATTAAGCTGAAGTAAACAGACCTTAAGGAGTGGGGATCAGTTTATGTTTAGATTATAGAGAAGTGTTATGGATGCATGTATGGTTGAAAGTAGAGATGGGCATGGGCTGGACCAACACGATGACCAACTTAATTGGCAAGACAAAATGTGAGCCCGACCCAGTACAAGTTCAGTAAGAGCGCGACACGACATGAAAGTACGAATGATGGGCCATGAGACACACATAGACAACATTTTAAAAGTTTGGCACGAACCTGACATGAGCATGACAGACCGGCCAACACACAAGTTAATTTAACACGCTTATTTTAGCTAAAATTTTTATAATGCAGAAAATTTGTATAAGGTAATAAAGGCACGATGGAACGGCATGAATGTCAGGCATAAAACATGGGTCGACACGTCATGAATTTTAATATTCTTAACCCCTTATATACATTGTTACTGCCAATATTATTGGCCCAAGTCCAAGGAACACGAGCCCAAAACTTCAGCCCAACAAGGAGCCAGAACTTCGGCCCAAAAGAAGAGTCACCAAAGGCCTCATCTACAGGGAATACGTGGCAGAATACCATTGGCCCACGTGGCAGCACCTCATTGGTCCACGTGGCAACACCTCATTGGTCCACATGGCAGCACCTCATTGGTCCACGTGGCACTTTCCTACGAAGACACGTGGCAGATTAGATCTTAGACATGAGTATAGGCAAAACTTCATTTTACTATGTATATATGTAAAGTTATCCCACATTGATAGTTTACTAGGAAAATGGGAAGATTCCTATATATAAGGATTTATGTAATGATTAAACACAGATTCCAAGAATTGGCTGATTTGACAACACATATTTATAATTGTCGATTAACCCTAATCAATCCAGATTAGCAGCTAATTAAGTAATTATTATCTGTTGCCATTTAATTATTTACTTTGCATTTATCTCATTTTAATTGCTTTCACTATTGTGGTCTTGGGTCGAAGTTTGTAGCATAAAATTAGTTAGCTCTCCTTAAAACTAAAAACACCCGAAACATTTGGCGCCGTCTGTGGGGAGGGCACGATTTTATGGCAAACTTAGGAGATAAAACTCCCGAGATACCCAAAACCTCTTTGGTGGCGGTCGAAAACGACCCCGATTTTGAGGGAAGGGAGATAGATCAAGACCGACACCCTCGGAGGGAAAAGACTGCACAACGTGCAGATTAGGCTTCGGCCCAATCTTCTGAGGGGGATCAGCTAATCTCTCTCTCTCAGTTAAAACATGTAATGGTCGATTTGAGAAACTCCCTTGTCCTACAAGTAAAAGACATGATAGGGCAAGCCAACAAGGCCGAGCCCGGGCCTTCTAAGCTGACCACAGGAGAAGCCGGGCCTTCGAGGCCGACCAAGGGTCCGGTCGACCCCAAGGGGAATTCAGGGAAGAAAAAGGTTTCAGGCAAGAAGAAGACGTCTAAATCACCTAAGGTTGATTGGAAGAATATCACCCAACGGGTGAAGACGGCTAAAGCTCCTCCGCCCCCTAGGAGGGAGCCTTTGATAAGTGAACCCAATCAGGCCTTTAGAGACGCCAGAGAATATCTAAAGGCCAAACGGCAGCAATCCCAGCAACAATCTCAAGTTGACATCTCTGATACAGCATCAACCCCAACCTTGAAGGATAACACCTTCTGAGGCTCTCAGCGAACTATCTCTCGCTCTACACAGGTGTATACTCCTACCCCCGTGCCTAACAACTCGTTCAAGGCTGAGCCACATAGAGAAGATGTGCCTCTAGTTTCTCAGCTCCAACAACCACATCTGTCACATCCCCATGGTGGGATAACATGGAATTCTCCCTTCTCCGTCGCTATCTTGACAGCCCCAAGGGCCTCTAAAGTCAAGGCACTTCATATTGAACCATATGATGGTACGACGGATCCAGATGACCACCTGGCCACGTACAAACATTTGATGTATGCCCAGTCAGTTGATGATGCGACCTGGTGCATGTACTTCCCCGCCACTTTGAAAGGAGTAGCACAAAAATGGTTCAGCAGCCTGCCAAATCACTGCATCCAAAACTTCACCGAGCTTAGCATGGTCTTTGCACATCACTTCATGGCAAACAAGCAGGAAAGAAAGACCAGCATGCATCTTGGCAAGATCGTACAGGGGCCTAACGAGTCCCTGAGATCATACGTAAAGCGATTTAATCTGGAGATGTTGCAAATACCTGGCCTTCCGGAAGGTGTAGCTTTTGACAACTTCATCAAAGGGCTTCACCAGTCAAGATTCAAGTTCGAGATGGTGAGAAAAAAGGTGCAATCTCTGCCAGAAATCCTAATGGAGGCCGAGTCTTAAATCCATGCCACTGAGATTTGCTCAGCTACCAAGCCGGAAACCAAGAATGCACAGAAGCAAGGGGAGACGAGTCAGAAGAAAGATGACCGAAAGAGAGAAGTCTGGACGGTTGAGGGCACTCATAAGGAGCAAAAAGCTCCCAAGAAAAGCCGTACTTATGAGGCGGCCTATGAGTATAACAAAAAGCCCCATGCCATTTTAATGGAGATTAAAGATAAGTTCAACTTCGATGCGCCTCAGCCGCTGCGAGGCCCGTCAAAATACAGAAACTCTAACAAGTATTGTCAGTACCACAAGGATGTGGGTCATGATACAGATGAGTGCTTCAACTTGAAGCGGTTGTGAGACAAGTTGGCTGCTAAGGGCATGTTAGAACCTTACATTGTGAAGTCCAAATATAAGTTCCACCGAAGGACTCCCTAGAAGACCGGGGAAGAAGAGGAAACGGATACCGAGGTTGTAGCCATGATCTCGGGAGGCTTCGCTTCAGGAGGCCCTACCATCAGAGGTACAAAGGATCACCTTCGTAGCCTTTCTCAGGTTATGACTACAGAAGAAACAAAGGACAAATTGCCAGAAATAATGGTCGGCGAGAAAGACCGGCCGATCATTCAAACTCCTCATGACGACCCCTTGGTCGTCGAATTCAAGGTAGCCAATCTGAAAGTCAGGAGGATCTTGATAGATACAGGCAGCTCGACGGACATTATCAGTTTTGCTTGCTTGGAGAAACTGAGGTTTCCAGACAATGCTCTCCAACCCATTAACCATCCTATCTAAAGATGGCCAACGGGCGGGCTGGGTCGGGCCGGGTTGGGTACCGGGCCGGGCCGGGATTGGGTGACCCGGAACCGGCCCGTGGGTGGGGTTGGGCGGGCCGGGCCGGGCTGGGTCAGAAGAGGGTCGACCCACGAACCGGCCCGGCGGGTTGGGGACCGGGCTGGGCTGGGCTGGGTTGTGGGTTCGTGGGTTGGGTTCACGGGTTGGGTTCGCGGGTTGGGTTCACGGGTTGGGTTTGCGGGTTGGGTTCGTGGGTTGGGTTCACGGGTTGTGTGGGTTCGTGGGTTGGGGTTCGTGGGTTGGGTTCGCGGGTTGGGTTCGCGGGTTGGGTTCACGGGTTGGGTTGGGTTCGTGGGTTGGGTTCACGGGTTGGGTTCGTGGGTTGGGTTCATGGGTTGGGCCCATTGGGTCAATGGGTCATGGGTTTTAAGGGATTTGGGGGTTTTGTGGGGGGTTTTGTTGGGGTTTAAGAGGGTTTAAGAGGGTTTGGGGGTTTTGAGGGGGTTTGGGTTTTTTTTTTGGGATTTTTTAATTTGTAAATGTAAATATATAATCATTAGTTGGTGAAAAACATGTTAATTATATATTTAACTTGTTAATTAAAATTCAAACAACTAAATATTATGATTTATTACAAAAGTAAAAACTAATAAGTTAATTAATTGATAATTAAGATAATTTAATGGGGGAAGGGGGTTGGGTGGGGGGGGGGGGGGCTTGGACTTACTTTGAAAATTAAAATACATATAAAAACATATATTTTAATTTTGCAAAGTAAGATGCCTACGTATCCTTAATTATATTAAGGAATCAAAGCCCACGTAGTTCTTAAACGTACCTCAATGTCGTGGTTCGTGAATCGTCAGTCTTTAGTTTTTGGGGGGCGATTCATCTGAAGTATCTAACACCATCCACGGATCATCTTCATCATCGTCTTCATCGTCCTTCATTCCTTGCGTTCTCTTCTCCGCCTGGGCCTAATCCTTCTTGCAAACGCACATTTCTATGCTATTTGGAGAAAGACGGGATCTTTTTTCGTCTAACACTCTCCTACCTGCACTAAAAGCAGACTCGGAGGCAACAGTTGAAGCTGGAATTGCAAGGACATCCTTTGCAATTCTAGCTAAGATAGGAAATTCATTAAAATGATTTTTCCACCATTTAAGTATGTGGAAATCACTGTTAGTTTCAAATTGATACGATAAATAATCATTAACATTACCACCCGTAGCACCTGCGGATGATGATGATTCTGTTCGTGGTTTCTTCAAAATTGAAGAAACGAAAGGGTCCCACCTGCTTTTGGATTGCCTAGGAACTCCAACCGATTGTGGTTGGTAAATAGATGCGTAGTGATCATAAAGTTGTTCTAAAATATATTTACACTGTAATACATAAGCATAAACATCAAAATTAAATTCTAAACATTGATAATAAAAATTTAATAAATTTGTCAAACCATCAAGTTTGACACCTGGGTCCAATATGGCTGCAATACCATATATGTGAGGAAATTCACCGAAATAGGTGTGCCATTTGACCATCATTCGCGACAAGATGTCGGAAATGTTTTCAATGTCGCCGGCATTTTTAATAGAATTTACAATTTTGATACATTCTAAACTAACTTGGTGAATATTAGGCTCATAAATAAGAGAAAAAATGTTTGTAGCACTGTCAAAAGTGCTAAGAACTTCACAAATAACACTGGCAACGCTCCAGTGATCGTTCGTAATCAATTCATTTTCATTTGTACAAGTTTCATTATATACTGTTGTTAACACATCCTTATACATAAGCGCGTCTTTCAACATTTTATATGTTGAATTCCAACGGGTAGGAGTATCCCAACTCCAAACTCTTTTTCTTAGACCTTTTTCGTCGCACAACTCCTTATACCTACGTTTAACTCGATGAGTAACTCTAAGCCACTTAGTTACATTCCTAATGGGTTCTAACAAAGGTTGTAATTCTTTCATGCCTTCTTGAACACATAAATTAAGAATATGTGCACAACATCGGACATGCAATAACTCACCGTTAAGCAATAAGGGTAACTCAGGATCAGATTTTATGAAATCTACGGCCCTTTTGTTAGCACTTGCGTTGTCTAATGATAAAGAAAAAATTTTGTTAGTAATGTGCCAAGTTCTTAAAACATTTGTAATACGACATTTAATGTTATACCCACTATGACTCTCCTCCATTGATTGAAAAGCAATAATACGTTTTTGTAAATACCAGTTCTCATCAATCCAATGAGCAGTGATACATATAAATGGTTCTCCAATTGTAGAACTCCATGTATCACTAGTCAAACTAAAACGACCGTCATATGTTCGAAACGATTCAATCATATAAGCTCTACGTTCAAAGTATTGTTGTTGAGTTTTACGCTTAAGTGAATTCCTAGGGACTCTTCTATATGCAGGTTGTAAAGCCATTCTATTTAATAATTCATATTCGGGGTCTTCCGCAAAATTAAAAGGTTTTTCCGTATTAATAACATAATCACCTAAGTAACTACACAAATTATCTGTAGTAAAAACAAAAGGCATACCTGCGCCGGGCATGTCAGAAGCATACCCGTGTAGCTGAGTTTGGGTGGTTCCATCGCTTGAATCTGCGCCTTCCGGCCCCAATTTATGATCTCGTGAAAGGTGTCGTGCTAATGTTCCGGTTCCATCGCTTTTTTGCCATTTGTATTGTTTGGGGTTTTTTGTCTTATTGACATCCCGACAAACTTTACAAATAGCTATAAATTTATTACGCTCATTGGTTTCTGTTTTATCGTAGTATGGCCAGACCCATGACCCTTTACGACCAGTGTTGCCCTGGGTCGATGGCCCGGAATCATCTTCACCTTAATTTAAAATTTAAAGTTATCAATATCACATTATTTATTTCTTATAAATCATAATTAATATACATCTTTTTATATTATTATATTTCATATTTATAATCACCCTAATCTATAATCCTATTATTTTTTTATGCGTACTAAACTACTAATTTCCAAGTGTAAATCATAATTGGAAACGAATGCTGACTGGATAGAATCCCAGGTAAGAGAGGTGCGACACAATGGTCAACTTAAATACCAAATCTTGCCTAGACAGATCCCGGGCTTCTGTTTAAGCCAACTAACCAATCAGATTGTAACCTTATGATTAAACTGGAAAGTTCATATATAATTTTAAATCTTAACATATAGTCATATATTAAAATCATTAATCACATTATTCACATATATAATTTGATTTCCTAGCATATATTAAATTCATTATTCATGTATCACATATATAAATTAATAAATATAATATAAATTCTTATTTCCTAATTCCTAGCATATATTAAAAATTTAAAATCATGTATCACATATATAATTATTGAATTATTCTATAAATTCTTATTTCATAACATATATTAAAATCATGTTACATATTCAATTTTTAACATAAAATAGTAAAAATAATAAAATGCATAACATTACCTCGGGGGGGTCGGGGAGGAGGAGGGCCCATTGTGGAAGACGAATGCCTCGATTGTTGTGACAAAGGATCCACAAAATCTGCGTCGTTTTCCAAGTTCTGAATAGATTCATCCGTATTTTGATAATCATATTCATTTCCACCACCACCACGACCACCACTACCACTAGCTCCACCATGGCCACCACCTCTTGAAGCCATTTTTTTCTTTGAATATATTAATGTAAATATAAGTTTTTTTTAGAATTAAGAATTAAGAAAATAGTAGAAGTTTTTTTTATTTAAAATTGTACAAAAACTAAACAAGATAAATAGATAATTGAAAATATGAAAGTTAGAAATTTAGAATTAAGAAAAGAATGAGAGATTGAGAGATTAAGAGTTGAGAGATTGAGAGTTGAGAGAATGAGAGATTGAGAGTTGTGAGGATTTTGGGTGTAAATTAAGGGGTATTTATAGGAAGGGGGTGAAATTTTTTTAAAAAAAAAAAAAAAAAGCTGCAGGTAGCCGTTAGTGAGTAACGGCTAGTAACCCGTACGGGCGGGCCGGGTTTTTAGGCGGGCTGGGTTACGGGCGGGCCGGGTCACGGGTTGGGCTGGGTCCGGGCTGGGTTATGGGTTGGGCTGGGTTACGGGCGGGCTGGGCTACGGGCTGGGTTTGTAAACCACAACCCATAACCAGCCCGCCTGGGGACCGGGCCGGGCCGGTTACGGGTTGGAGCGGGCCGACCCAGCCGGGCCAAAAACCGGGCGGGTTCCGGGCCGGGCCGGGCCAACCCAGCCCATTGGCCACCTCTAATCCTATCATTGGGTTCGGAGGAGGTGTCATACACCCCGTAGGCATTGTTACCTTGCCTATCCGAATGGGAACAAAAGAGATGCCGCGTCATATGTTTGTAAAGTTCCTAGTGGTCAAAGAGCTAACTGCCTATAACATTATTATTGGCCGGCCCACATTGAACATGTCAAAAGCCATTATTGTGCCACACCTCATGTTGATGAAATTTGTATGCAATGATGGAAGTGTGGGAGCGTTATATGGTGATCAACAGACTGCACGAGAATGCTATCTCACCACTATAAAGTCCTCACCCACACTAGACCAACAAAATAAGGTCCAACCATCGCCCAAGAAGAGAAAGACAAAGGCAGAAGGGCCACGCCAAGAAGTTTGTATGATTGGGTCACCCAAACCAGATGAATTACGACCTCAGCCTATGGGGGAATTCCGCGAAGTAATACTGAATGCGGATCGCCCTGATCGAGTTGTGCAAATAGGCTCTACTCTGAATGAAGGTCAGAGCCAGAGGTTGGAAGCGCTCCTAAAGGAGTATCAAGATGTGTTCGCTTTCACGGTTCACGAAATGCCGGGTATTGACCCGAACGTTGTATGCCATGAGCTAAATGTACTACCAGGATCGAAACCAGTCAGTCAGAAGAAGAGAAATCATGGAGAACTTCGGGATAAAGCCGCTGCATAGGAGGTGAAAAAATTGTTGGAGGCTCGGTTTATTCGTCCTTGTTACTACCCTGAGTGGGTGGCCAATGTAGTCTTGGTTCCCAAACCTAACAAGGGGTGGAGAATGTGTGTCGACTACACCGACCTAAATCGAGCTTGCCCCAAGGATGGATTTCCTCTACCCAAGATCGACCAATTGGTCGATTCCACAGCTGGGCATGCCCTTATGAGTTTTATGGATGCCAACTCAGGCTTCCATCAAATCCCGATGCACCCAGATGACCAAGAGAAAACGGCATTCGTCACTTCACAAGGATTATATTGCTACACTGTGATGCCTTTCGGGTTAAAAAATGCCCCTGCCACCTTTCAAAGGTTGGTAAACATGGTGTTCCAACACCAGTTAGGGCGAAACCTGGAAGCTTACATAGATGACATAATTGTCAAGAGCAAAGAGCCGATTGATCACCTGGCCGATCTAAAGGAAACATTTGATTCCCTTAGAAAATATAACATGAAGTTGAACCCAAAGAAGTGCGTCTTCGGGGTGGCATCAGGGAAATTCCTAGGTTTCATGATTGATCAGCGGGGCATTGAGGCTAATCCCGACAAAGTAAAGGCAGTAAGTGACATGACTTCCCCTAGAACAATCAAGGATACACAAAGGCTGACCGGATGTTTGGCTGCTCTTGGCCGATTCCTGTCCCGGTCAGGGGATAAATGTCACTTCTTTTTTAACGCTATAAAGAAAAAGTCTAAGTTTGAATGGACTGAAGAAGCCGAACTGGCTCTTACCAAATTGAAAGAACATATGCACACCTTACCTAGGCTGATAAGCCCAACCCCAGGTGAGGTTTTGTATATCTATCTTGCTGTTTCAGAGTTCTGTTTAAGCGCGGTGCTGGTAGCAGTCCGAGAAAGAGTCCAGCACCCGGTGTATTTTGTAAGCCACATTTTAAGGAACGCCGAGCTACGATATTCTCTTATAGAGAAGTGTGGGCTCGCATTGTACATGGCCTCCAAAAAACTCCGGCCTTACTTCAAGGCGCATCCTCTTGTGGTTTACACTGATCAGCCGCTGAAGCAACCCTTCACTAAGCTTGAGTCATCCGGCCGTATGTTGAAATGGGCCGTAGAACTCAATGCTTTTGATATTTCTTTTGAATCAATGAAAGCAATCAAGGGCCAAGCCCTAGCAGACTTTGTTGTAGAAATGACTAGGTCAGATGGCCAGACGGAAAAAAGTCCCCAATGTTGGAAATTGTTTGTTGACGGATCTTCTACTCAAAATGGATGCAGCGCTGGCATCTTGTGTCTCTCACCAGAGGGGGATGTGTATGAATACGCCCTCCGTTTCAAGTTCCAGGCCTCCAATAACGAGGCAGAGTACGAAGCTCTCCTTACCGGTCTAAGAATGTGTATTGCTGCAGGGGCAGAAGAAATAGAGGCTTCGTCTGATTCACAACTGGTTGTGAGCCAAGTTAATGGAGACTACGAAGCCCGAGAGCCGGCCATGAAAAGGTACTTGCAGATGATTAAGGAAGTTAGTGCTCCCCTCAAGGCACTCGTGGTTCAGCATGTGCCTAGGTCAGATAACAGTCAAGCTGATGCCTTGTCTAAGCTGGCCTCCTCGGCAATCAATGAAACCCCAAGGACTGTCTTCTGGGAGGTAAAAGAAAGAAGAAGCATAGACGAACAACAAGTCCTGACATTAGATCGGAGCAGTACATGGATGGACTCCATCCTTGATTATAAGATGAATGGCGCCTTGCCAACTGATAAGAAAGAGGCTAAGGCCATCGAGCGAAGGGCCGCCTGGTTCGAAGTCTTCAATGGGAAGTTGTATAAGTCATATTCAAAGCCATTTCTAAAGTGCATCACGCCCGAGCAAGGGCAGGACGTTTTGGATGACCTGCATCAAGGATTATGTAGTTCCCACATTGGGGGACGAGCATTGGCAGAAAAGGCAATTCGAACTGGTTATTATTGGCCCACGCTGAAGGAAGATGCCATGTGGAGGGTAAGGAAATGTGATAAGTGCCAAAGATTCGCCAAACTTATACATCGCCCTTCCAATGAATTGGTCCCCATTACCAGTCCTCTCCCCTTTGCCAAATGGGGAATGGATATACTAGGCCCTTATACTCAGGCAACGGGTCAGCGCCGCTATATGTTTGTAGCTGTTGATTATTTCTCTAAGTGGGTTGAAGCCAAAGCCGTCAAAGGTATCAGGACAAATGATGTCAAGGGCTTCATTTGGAAGAACATAATCACCAGGTTTGGTGTGCCACAAGCTATGGTGTTCGATAACGGCCCCCAGTTTGAGACTCCACAGCTCAAAAGTTGGTTGCGAGATCAAGGAATCGCACACTGTTTCGCCTCAGTGGGGCGCCCTCAAACGAATGGCCAAGTTGAGTCTTTCAACAAAATAATCTCAGATGGAATCAAGAAGAAGCTAGAAAAAGCTAAGGGTCTGTGGGCTGATGAACTTCCCAATGTTCTGTGGGCAATTCGGACTACAAGCAAGACTTCAACAGGTGAAACTCCCTTTATGATGGTGTATGGAGCGGAGGCAGTTCTTCCTATTGAGATGTACGAACCCATACTTCGGGTCATGCTCTATGATGAGAATGCAAACTGGGAAGCAATGAAGCTAAATTTGGAGTTTCTACCAGAAACAAGGGGTAATGCTTTACTCCGACAAGAGGTTTACAAGCTTAGGATGGCTCGGGAATACAACAAAAAAGTTAAGAACCGCCCCTTGAGAATTGGAGATTATGTGTTAAGAAAGATGGAGGCACAAGGCCGAGCTAATGAAGAAGGTAAGCTTACCCCAAGTTGGGAAGGTCCGTACAAAGTCACGGAGGCAGTTCATGATGGAACTTACCGACTCGAGACGATGCAAGGAACGGCTGTGCCACGGTCATGGAATATGGACCACTTAAGGAAGTATTACTTCTAGAATGTAAAAGTAATGTACGACCTTAGAGTCGAAACAATGTACTTACACTTCCATATTAATGAAAAGGGCAGGACTAGGTCCCAAAAGGCCCCATCACTTTCAAAGTGAATACTTTAAAGGCTAGTGTCCATAATTTTGTTTATAAAACATAAGACCGAATGCCCTTAGTGCTACTCTAAGCACTAAGCTCTTACCCCTATATTGCCCCCAAAAAAGGAGGCCAATAGTGACAAGTTTCACCAGGATGAAGGGTGGCCACCCATGCCCCCTAGTTCATTTCCAATTAAGACGAGTTACTCGTTAAATTAAAGTGATTCACAAAAGGGTGTATCGACCACAACTAGGCCGAGCCACCCGATAAATTAAGATGAATCACAAAAGGGTGTCTCGACCACATATAGGACGGGCCGCCCGATACATTAAGATGAATCACAAAAGGGTGTCTCGACCACAACTAGGCCGAGCCACCCGATAAATTAAGATGAATCACAAAAGGGTGTCTCGACCACCTTAAGCCGAGCCCTTGGAAAATCTAATCTTACTTGCTAAAAAGTGACTCGGCTAAATAAAGCACGAGTCATGGCACAAATCATCAGAGAAACAACTTAAATAAAATAGGATATTTCATATATAATAAGTCCGATTACATAAGGGGGGCAAATACTTGCCTTGATACAATAAACAAATGATAATAAATACTGACAGGCGCCAATACCCTAGTCACTCTCATCAGGGTCGGGTATAACGGGAGTAGAAGGACGAGGGCGGCCGGTTTCCTCACACCAGTGTTTGAGGTCAACCCAGTCGAGCCAATCACTAAGGTACCCGAAGTCTTTGTATGGGTACGCCTTATGCCAGGCATCCTCAAAACGCGCCCGGTACTCCTCCTCAGTCATCCCCTGTTTAATAACCACTTGGGGTTCCTTGGGGCGCATGGAGCCCTCGCCATCATGAGGACTCCTTTTCTTTATGTCCTCCTCGTCCTTCTCCCTAGGAAGCTTACCTTCACGAGCCGATCACTCACTACTGGGGGCACGCATTGCGACCTCATCCCAGCATCCTTCGGTCTCATCCCACGTCACCTTCCATATATACTTATGGAGGTCTTCTTCATTTATGGCAGCTAGAACCTTTTCCTTGGGTAGCTTGCTACTGCTCCCCTCCTTCGATGGCCAAGGGAGTTTGCCATGGTTATCTTTTTCTTTGGGTAACCATTGGCCAGACATTTTCCTTTCGTTTAAAACGTTGAAATTATTTTCTCACGCTCTTTCTTCTTTCTCTCTCAAGAATCTAAGATTTGAGTTGTGAAAATGAAAGCAAAGCTGGTGGTATATATAGAAATTTCATAATTTCCACTTCTTCAATTTTACTCCTATGCCTAGTCAGACGCATTTAATGTTTCTTGCAACAGGTTGGGGGCTCAAAATCAGTTTGTGCTATACAAAAATCTTTAACCACTTTAGGCCCAAAGCAAAGATTCATTTTCTAGAAATTAAATTTCCACGTGGCAATTTAATCATTTTATAATTGCCTCCCCACTCAAAAGCTAACCCAATCAAGGTGGGACGAGCCCTGAAACGTGTAACGATCACATTGAGCAATACACTCGGTTTAAGGGCAATCAGGTATCTGATTGATTGCTCTCCAACTTATTTGGCAAAGCACAATTGCCAAGATAAATTGCCGAGCAATCACTCAGACTTTCTAAACCGACTGCATTGCTCAGGGGCATAATACACTACTAAAAATAAATGAAGTTGCAAATAAACTTAAAAGTTGAGAAGTGATGAAAAGAAAACCTCGTTTATTAATCATTGTAACTATTACAAACTATGGCGGACCAGCCGCCTACAAAAAATAAAAAACAAAAAATTAAAGTTAAAACTAAACTAATTTGGAACTCAGGCTTCGGCCCCATCGTCATCATCGTCTTGGCCCTCGTTCTCGCCTTCTTCCTCGTCTGCTCCTTCATCTTCAGTATCAGATGGGTAAGGAGGAGGGGGGCGACCAGCAGCCTCGGCCATGCCTTTCATGTCTACCCAGTCTATGGCACGACTGAGATGACCAAAGGACGCCCCACTATAGGCCACTTCCCAGGCCTCGGCCACCTTGTTCTTGTAGGCCTGTTCGGCCTGCAAGATCTTCTGTACCAAGCCTTTTTTGGAGGAGGAAACTTCCTCCTCTAACTTTTTCTTCTCCTCTTGGAGTTGGGTGATCTTGGCCTCGGCCTCAGTAAGGGCCGCCTGGGCAGAAGAGCTCGCCTTCTTGGCATCCTTCTCCACCTTCTCGTTCTCCCTCTTCACCTCATCACGCTCAGCGATGAGGGCACTGATCTTGTTCAGATGTTTGGCGCAGTCAGCCTTCAGATTGACGATGGTGTCAGCCTGTGATTCCACAGTAGCACCAGTTAGTTGGTCTTGTCGAAGGGTAGTGAACATAGCAGCATCTTTTGTTTCACTAACCTCAACCCTAGACTGTTTCACCTCATTTACCATGGCAGTGCGCCACTGCCTAGCGCCGTCCAGTCTCAGCATGGCCTGAAATAAAACTATCAGTTTTAAGCAAAATCAACTAAAAAAAAAAAAATTTAGAGCATACCTCGGCCAAATTGTACAAGATGGGCATAATATGCCCATCATGAAAGCCCTTCATGTTGTGGGCTACCTCCTTGGGAGCTCCTCTGAGCATCCCGCGGACAACGTCCAGCTTCTCCTTCCCGGAGTAGCCAGGAAGGTAAGAGCCGCCCGGCATGCTCTCGGCCTCCTCTTCAGTAGGCCCTCCTGAAGGGTCAGAAATGGGAAGTACTATTGAGTCTAGGTGAGAAGGTGAAGATGAGATAGTTTTACCTGACACAGACCGAAGAGTTCTGACTCGGTGTGAGAAGTATTTACCTCCCATTTTATTCGCCAGATCCCTTATGGATGGCGGGATATTCTTGGAAACCGACTGAGAAATGCCGGCGAGGGCGTCTGGAGGGGCCATGACGCCGGGGGTATCCTTAACCCCTGGTTCATAGACCGACATTGCAGCAGTCGGTCCCTTCCCCAGAATGGGGGTAAACTTTGTTTCGAGCTCCTTGAGCTCGTCAGGAGTCATCTCCTGCTTCCCTTTTTCAGAAGGAAGCAAGGGAGCCTTACTCTTTTTCTTGGTGCCAGAAATGCTGGCACCCTTCCTCTTGGTCCCCTTGGAGGCACCACTTGCCTGTAAAAATTCGTACAACTTAGTTGAATTCATTAAAATAAACAATGCACCCCTCGCCACAAATAATGGCCGGGCAAGGCAAAAGTTCAAAGTTGTTTACAACACCCACACTCGGCCTCCAAAAGAGCCGAGGGAGGATGTTGCAAACAGCATTCCATACAAAACCCCCTCGCCACAAATAGTGGCCGAGTGGGGCAGAACTTTAAAGTTATTTACAACACCCCCTCTCGGCCTCCAAAAGAGCCGAGGGGGGATGTTGCAAACAACATTCCATTTAAGACCCCCCTCGTCACCAGTAGTGGCCGAGTGGGGCAGAACTTTAAAGTTATTTACAACACCCCCTCTCGGCCTCCAAAAGAGCCGAGGGGGGATGTTGCAAACAACATTCCATTTAAGACCCCCCTCGTCACCAGTAGTGGCCGAGTGGGGCAAATTTTTAAAGTTATTTACAACACCCCCTCTCGGCCTCCAAAAGAGCCGAGGGGGGATGTTGCAAACAACATTCCATTTAAGACCCCCCTCGTCACCAGTAGTGGCCGAGTGGGGCAAATGTTTAAAGTTATTTACAACACCCCCTCTCGGCCTCCAAAAGAGCCGAGGGGGGATGTTGCAAACAACATTCCATTTAATACCCCCTCGTCGCCAGTAGTGGCCGAGTGGGGCAAATGTTTAAAGTTATTTACAACACCCCCTCTCGGCCTCCAAAAGAGCCGAGTGAGGATGTTGCAAACAACATTCCATTTAAGACCCCCTCGTCACCAGTAGTGGCCGAGTGGGGTAAGTGTATAGAGTTATTTACAACACCCCCTCTCGTCCTCCAAAAGAGCCGAGGGGGGATGTTGCAAGCAACCCTTAAAAAATATCTTCCTCGACTTACATAGTTGTTGGATGGAAGAAATAAGGGGCAAGGGAGGGTATTACAAATCATACAGAAAAAATGACCTACTCGGTACAAAAAAGAAAATATGTAAGTACATACTTTTGCCTCCTCCTTCCGTTCGGACCAAGCCTTAGATTTGGCTTGGTACAACTCGTCGAGGTAGTCGTCACCTACTACCTCGCCCGTCTTCTCCTTGGAAAGCTTTGCCATAGCTCTCTCTACAAAAAAAAAAAAAAAAAAAAATACATGGAAAGAGAGTTAGTTAAAAAACAAGCTAAGGTTCAAGAAAACGGACAAATAATAACTACCTCTATCAATGGCCTGACTCAGGCCAGCTGCGGATAAAAAGTTATTATCCTTAAAAAATGTCCAGTCCGGCACCCAAAGCACCGGGAACTGACATTTCTTGCCAGTTGTATATACAACTTTTGTTTTAAAGTGGTTACCCTTGAGAACCACATCATCCTCATAGTGTGTCGGGGGCAGGTCTACATCTCGACCACAGAGATAAGGGTTAGTGTTCATTCGACTCAGCCTCTCGGCCAGCTCCTCGTCATCAGCCTTTATGTAAAGGAACCTATTCCTCCAGTTCCTCCACTTGTTGTTCTTGGTGACGGTCATCTGGTAAGAGGGCCGAGTACTGAGAATGTACCAGGCATCACAGCTATTCTCAGCCTTGTTCAAGTGATGCATATGAGAGAAGATGCCAAAGGACATCCTATACCCTCTTAGTGTACAGGTAGCCATGTACCCAAAAATATTCGCCCAGGAATTAGGAGTGAGCTGCCATATGCCGAGCTCATACCCCTCTAGCACCTCCAAAATAAATGGGTGAAGTGGGAAACGAAGGCCGAGCTCAAAAACAGCCTCGTACACTGGAAAGGCGCCCTCGGGCAATGACCTCACAGTGGCCTTGGGCTCGGGTACAATAAGCTCAAACCCCTCGCCCTGAATAAAGGTGTTATGAGTCCGGATCAAATCAGACTCATATAAATCGTGGCAGACCTTAAGCATCCCACACATACTTGGGTCAAAAAACTTGTCTGCCCTCTTTTTGGAAGATCCAGGGACATCTGTCCCCTCTTCCACGCCCACCTTGGGCTCGGCTATGTCGACCTCTGGCCGCTCAGAACACGAAGGTTCTGGGCCGGTCGTCTCTTCCTCCTGTTCTTCCTGGTTGGGCGTCCCAACCGAATCTTCTAAAGGAGGGCTGTATCGCATTGTCTGCTTTAACCTCGCCATAGTACCTGCAAAGGTACAAAGGGAGGAATGTTCAGAGAATGAGTCTCATAGCTCGACCAAGAGAAGACGGGTCCGGATACCCTAGATTCCTTACTACTCAAGCATTCAGCCATACTATCAAGACTAGAGGGCCGAATATAAAGGACAAAGCACAAAGGAAGGGAAGAGATGAATACCTGATTAATAGATTGATGACTCGGCTTGAGGAAGTGAAGATAAACAGCTACAAACAATTACTTCAAATCAAATCAAAGTTCAATCAAATCAAAGTTCTTCAGAAAATCCAACAAGTTCTTGCCACAATCCTGCTGTTCAATCCAAAATTCGCTGAAAGATTCAAAGCTTCGGAGTAATCGCTCTACCTTCTCTCTAGAAATCCGAAGTTATGGAAATTGGTTATGAAAATGATTAGGGGGTATTTATAGACCCCCAATCATTTCAAAATCCAAACTTTCCTTATTTTCCCCCCAAAACTTGGTTAGAGATCTTAATTTAAAAGAAACTGTTCAAAAGGGGAAAGAATTAGACTAATTCTTCTCCTTTTGAGGGGCAAATGTTACTGCCAATATTATTGGCCCAAGTCCAAGGAACACGAGCCCAAAACTTCAGCCCAACAAGGAGCCAGAACTTCGGCCCAAAAGAAGAGTCACCAAAGGCCTCATCTACAGGGATACGTGGCAGAATACCATTGGCCCACGTGGCAGCACCTCATTGGTCCACGTGGCAGCACCTCATTGGTCCACGTGGCAACACCTCATTGGTCCACATGGCAGCACCTCATTGGTCCACGTGGCACTTTCCTACGAAGACACGTGGCAGATTAGATCTTAGACATGAGTATAGGCAAAACTTCATTTTACTATGTATATATGTAAAGTTATCCCACATTGATAGTTTACTAGGAAAATGGGAAGATTCCTATATATAAGGATTTATGTAATGATTAAACACAGATTCCAAGAATTGGCTGATTTGACAACACATATTTATAATTGTCGATTAACCCTAATCAATCCAGATTAGCAGCTAATTAAGTAATTATTATCTGTTGCCATTTAATTATTTACTTTGCATTTATCTCATTTTAATTGCTTTCACTATTGTGGTCTTAGGTCGAAGTTTGTAGCATAAAATTGGTTAGCTCTCCTTAAAACTAAAAACACCCGAAACATACATGACCCGCTTTGACATGAGGCACTAAGGCTTAGCACCATCCCAGCACGACCTGTGCCCACCTTTTGTTGAAAGTAATTTATACCCCACATGCATGGTGATGGTGGGATTGCTTTATGTGAATTTGATAGGGGTAAAAACAATTCTCGAATAAAGGGTAAAAATGATGTGCATATCTAGAAATATCAATGCATAGTAGTCTAAAATTCTAAATGTGGTGGCCTCATGTATTTGACTAAGTTTGTCCCGTATATATATTTAATTTGATGCAGTTGAGTGAATATTGACAATATAAAGACGTTTATTTATTTTATTTTTTAATATTTGTAAAATGGAGAAAGGTCTATTTTAGAGCCCTAGAATTCGTTAATCGAGTTGTTCCAAACACGTACAACTTTCCAATTGTAGAAAACAATTAACTGTAAAGGTTATTGGTATGGTGGATCATATCATCACTGTCAAATTGCCAAACCAACGTTAGTGGAAATTTGTTTTCTCATTTTAATTAGCTCCCCAGTTTCTCATTACTTGCTGCTACCCTTGTCTCACCCTTTCAAGAATACTTGATAATTCGAAATTATTGTATCATGCTGTCGAACTCCATATAGTGCACTACTGAGTGTTACATATTGGAAGATGATGAGAGACTAAACTAGCTTATAAGGCTGGGAGTTACTCCTTCTATTACCAATTGGTTTTAGGATGGAACTTCATATGACTTGTAAGTGACCTAACTCTCCTCTAGTGAGGGGGAGTGTTGAAACCCATATATTGTCTCATATCACCCGCTTTAAATTATTTGCAATATACTTTGTATACTAATTATAGTCGATCTAAATTAAAGGCTGCAAAATTTTGGCGAAGTAGTGTCGCGTCTACTTACACCTGATATCTAAGGGATACGGGTTTCACACTTTATTATTAGCATCTTCTTCTCTTGAATATGCTCTTTAAAAAGAGATGAAAGAGTTATAAAAAAATCAAAATTTTGTTAATTTTTTTTGGTTATTTTTATGTGTAATTTTTTTTTTTTAACTTTATCACTTATTACCTTGCAATCTCTCATGTTATCGAAGTTTAACTAAGAGTTTGTCTAAAAAAATTGTTACAAATAAAATGAAACATATGTACTCCATCAGTTTTTTTTTAGTGTTAGTTAGGTTTATAGTTCTATAAAACATAATGAATATATTAATAATGTTTAAACATTTGCATTAAAAACTGTACAAAAAGCAAACGTAATCAATATTTTCAAAGGGATGGTTTAGTATTAATTGGTATCACCATAAACAATACTACTCACCTTTGATGACTTGATTTTTTTTAATTAGAGGATCGAGTTTCAGCATAGTGGCTGGCATTATTGGAGCGTATTTTGCAATCGAAAGGCTGCGAGTTCAACACACCCTGAAAACTCGCACATCCTCGCAAATGCGATTCACGTCAGCCTCTCGAGATGGAATTGTACAACGTCAGACAGTTCGAAGGGTCTTACATTCTTCCTTGTCACTCTCTAACACACACGACCCCTGAAAAGCCGCACATTATTCTCACTAGCCCCCCTCCCTTAATAAATGTAAGGATAATGTCAGCTCAATGTTCTTATGAAATCAAAAATTCAAATCCTCGATCATATAAACCAATTAACTAATGGATATGTTGCCCAAAAAAAAAAAAAGATGAGCGTTAGAGTTAGGCTCTGATTAATTAGGATATGTGACTATTACTTAAGTTTGCATGTATATATTGATTAGATTGTAAACTGATTCTCATCAATAATTCGATCTTAACATCTGATGACCCACCTTTTTTAGTGTTTTGACATTTATTTGGTATCATTTAAATTTTTCAACATTATATAATAATATGTACATCATCAATTATTATTCATGATCATTAGCAAACACTATACATCCAGGTCCCCTCAAAAAAAAAAAAAAGTAGATTAACACAATTAGTTGGGACAATCAGTTTAACTACTAATACAAATATCAAACGACCATTTGTCAAATATTGCTTAGAGCTAAGAAAAGCAAAGATTGATTGAGTTGTTTGCTAATTTTTGAATAATAATCCATAATACTTACGGCTAACATTTTTTTTTATATAGGATAATGTGTGGGTTGGATACTAGGCCTTAGAATCAGCCCTACTGTAGGTCACCCGGCCCAATTTTAGCCAACACACGCATCTGTAAGGGGATAATAAGGAATCCTCACAAATGCGTGCGGTGAAAATCGAACCCAGGACCTCGTGCCTGAAATTCTGAAGCCCTAACCACTGAGTTATGACTTCATCCTCAATACTTCCAGCTAACATGTTCCTCATAAGTTCATCTAACTTCGGTTCACATTATTATTACAAGTGTTGATTATTCACTTCTAAACCTAAGCTAGCTAGCTAGCTAATTATAAAGTGCTCCATTAATTTTTTTATTTTTTTTGAAATAATAATAATGCCATAGTGTTACAAAGTATCGAGCCGAATCTTACGGCAATCAGGTCAGCTGTCCCAAAAAATTCAAGGATCTTGTTTATATTATTAAAATTAATACATTATGTATGTTTCAGTTTGTAATGTACAATTATAATAATTAAATAAATTTTATAAAATTTAGATTTTTTTTTCCCAAAAATTATGACAAAAGAATAAACATTTTTTAATAAAAGATATTAGAAAATTGAAAATTTGGGGATCTTTTCACATTGTATTTATGTGAAAATTCTAGTGTAGTCTTATGACTACCGACTATCGTAATGGATGGTTAGGATTGCACGATTTTTGATTTATTTTTTATTGCTAAATCTTATTAAAAATCTTTTTTAAAATACTTTAATCAGATTTTTAATTTAGGAAAATAATTTCTGAGTTTTTCTAAAATCTAATTATGCTATTTTTGGATACAAGCATTTCATTTGAAATGATGGATTTGGGCCAAATTATATGTTTGGCAAGTAAAAAAACTGGAATTGGATTTGGCCCAATTTCCAACCCAAATGCTTAACAAGCAAATATTGTGTATTTCAAATATTTAACAAAACCATGTTATTTCAAATTCTTAAAACAACCCAAACAAATAATTGTCATTTGAATTGTAACATTTCAATTTCATAACTTGAATTCATCAATTTGAAATGAATTCCACATATCCAAATACTACCTTAAAGTATTTAAAAAAGGATTATAAATTAGATTTAGGAATTAAAAATAAATAAAAAATCGTGCGATCCTAGCTATCTACTATGGTAGTCAGTAGTCATAAGAGTACAGTAGAATCATCCGTATTTATGGCAAATAGTTTTGTTTACACACCCTTAAAAAAGACCTTGAGTCGACATAAGCCATGCTAACGTTCAAAACAGTTATATACAACCCTTATCCACACAAATTGTTCCATTATTGTGTGGGATACTAGACCTTAAACGTGCAGGGTCCTACTGTAGGTCATCCGACCAAATTTTAGCCAATACACGCATGACGCATCTATAAGGGGAAAATAAATAATCCTAAAAAATGCATTAAAATGAGAATCAAATTTAGGACCTCGTACCTAAAATTCTGAAACCTTAAACACTAGGCTAAGAGCCAATTGTTCCATTATTATTAGACAGTAAGGGGACATTTTGTACCCAAACGTATACGAAAGATACGGAGCCCCAGTATGGTCCCAATCATTTTAAAACTCGGTAATAATTTAGAAAAGAGACGAATCACAACTCTTAGCTTATTGTTAATGAATGTTGTGATTTATTTTCTCAATAATTGAAAAAACTTGCATGGCTAGCTATAATATAGCTTTAGATGTACTGTGTTTAATTTTTTATATGCCTCATGCATGCACTTATATACATACACACACACATATATATATATAATTATATGGATGATTCTAGTGTAGCCTTATGACTATCGATTACCATAGTGGATGACTAAGATCGTATGATTTTTTATATAATTTTAATTTCTAAATCTAACCAAAAAACTTTTCTAAAATGCTTTTATATTAGATTTCTTATTTTAGGAAAAGAATTTTTAATTTTTAAAGAATAAAAACTGATTTTAGGGAAAATCAAAAATTATTTTCCTAAAATAAAAAAAAATCTAATAGAACCATTTTAGATAAGATTTTAAATTAGATTTAGAAATTAAAAATAAATCAAAAATCGTGCAATCCTAACCATCAACTACAGTAATCGGTAGTCATAAGACTACACTAGAATTTTCATAATTATATACAACTATACCAGTATAGTGATTAAGATTCTTAGGCCAGTGGTTAATTCTTGCAAACTCTAGATCCGAGGTTTTGAATTCGAACTTCACAGTACACATTTACTAAGATTTTTTATCTTCCCCCGTTTAAATAGATATATGCATGTGTTGGCTAAATTGAACCGCGTGACATGGTGTAAAACTCGGTTTAAAGCCTAATAATAACACCCACGTTATTACAAAAAAACTTACTAATATATGAGTAGTATACAAGTATGTTATTTCACTCATTTTTTATATATAACCTGTTAACCTACAGTTATTTAATTTACTTTTGGATAAGTTAGGTTTAGGGTGCGTTCTCTTCACCTTAAAAAAATAAGTTTCAGGTTTAATAAGTTCAGATAAGTTCCAATAAGTTATATCAGGTCTAATAAGTTCAATAAGGTCTAATAAGTTGCAATAAGGTCCAATAAGTTCTAATAAGTTCCAATAAGGTCTAATAAGTTGCAATAAAGTCCAATAAGTTTCAATAAGGTCTAATAAGTTTCAATAAGGTTTAATAAGTTCCAATCAGGTCTAATAAGTTCTAATAAATTCCAATCAGGTCTAGATTATTATTTTTAATTATTGATCAAATAAAATTAATTAAATTAATAATTAACTTAAAGCACTCTTACACACCATAAACCAATTTTATTTTATCATTCTTGTTTTATAATTTTTTTAGAGAAACCAATCAGAGTTAGATTGAATTAAACTATTTTTTTATATTATAAAATAAAACTTATTTTTTATTTTGGGTTTTATTTAATTTTGGTCCAAATTAAACTTTACACATCCTCCATATTATTATTACTAATTTTGGTCCAAATTAAACTTTACCCATCCTCCATATTATTATTATTCAATCCGTTCTAGTTTGTTAATTTTACTACAAGTAAATTAAGAAAAATTAAATATGTAGATAAGTTGTTATTGGAATTGATAATATTAATTAATAATGGGTTTGAAAAAAGATATACTAATTATTATTACCTTCTTGAACCTAATTCAACAATAAAAAAAACATAGGTTCAAATGTATAGAATATTATCATCATCATCATCATCATCATTATTATTATTATTATTATTATTATTATAATTAATTTATTTTATTCAATCATATAAAATACGTTCCAATAAGTTTCAATCAGGTTTAATAAGTTCCAATAAGGTCTAATAAGTTCCAATAAGGCCTAATAAGGTCTAATAAGGTCCAATAAGGTCTAATAAGTTCCAATAAGGTCTAATAAGTTAAATAAGGTCTAATAAGTTAAATCAGGTCTAATAAGTTCAGATAAGTTCAAGTCTAATAAATTGAAGAGAACGCACCCTTAATTTATATATGCATTTCTTTTGGTGTTATGATGAAGAGAATCAAGACACTCCTTCATTATTTTAGTTTTATAGGGCGGGAAGAAAATCTATATAAAAAATGTAAAAAAAGATTTTAAGATCTAATCCTCTATTACTAAGATTAGTTTTTTGCCCTTGGACAAACGCTTCATTTTTTTATTGGTAATGTACTAATGTATGTGAATGTGAAGCTTAGATCGAGCTAGAACTAATGTTTCGGATATTTTACTCAATTTAGCCGATGCACACACACAAGAAGGGCGGATATATACAAGGAATATTCTCAATACTTGCATATTGGCAGTGACATTTAATGCTAAGGGCTCGTTTACATAAGCTGAATAGAGACGAACTGAACTTAACTTAACTTAACTTAATAGAGATGAACTGAACTTAATAGAGATGTATAATTGAACTAAACTAAACTGAACTAAATTTAATCTGAAGTAAACAAGCCTTAAGAGTTCATTTCCAACGTTCGAAATTTATTGAAAGTTATGTCATTGCGAATTTGTGACACAGGCCTGGCCTCACAATGTTGTAATAAACAAACCCTGCTTGGTTAGACCAATCGATCAAAACAATTGAACTCCTAAATTTCGCATGCAAATTACTCAAAATTGACCTTAAAATAAAGCATATGGTTTATTTATTATAACATATTTCCATTAATCTAAAATTATTGAAACTAATCTGAACATATATATTAAATATAATTGGGTGAACATAATACACCATATGTATGTCACAACAACTAATTGTTAATTAAGGCCAATGTCATTATCGAAAGGACCAGAATTAAGTAGACTGAATGGGACATTTTTGGAACAAATTAAAAAGAAAAAAAAAAGCACATCAAACGGAAATGGGCAGATATTTTGAGAGAATTATTTCTTTAAATAATGAAGGAAGCTCGCAATTCCCTACATACACCTTTTTTTTTCTTTCCTAATTTGTGAAATACTGTTCATCATCACAAGGGTAGCACAATCCTGAGATAGGATCTGTGCAGGTTTCACTCGTCTATCTTTACGTGCAAAAAAAAAAAAATCATCCCAAGGTACCACAAAATCGCTTCTTTTAGGGCAGTTTATGTCATACTGTATTTGAATTCAAATTTTTATGGGAAATTAAAAATTCTAAAAAAGTACATATTTGATATGTTGTTTGATTAACAAAAAAGGTTTTAAGTGCAGAAATTTAGAATTACTATAAGATGTAAGAATTCACTCACCTACCTCCCCCTAGATAATTTAAAATTTAAGGAAATTAAATATGATTTCTTTAATCTAAACAAAACACAATTGCCTAATTCATAGGAAATAAACGAGGGAAGTTAATTCCCATAAATTGTAAATTACAATGGGAATTTAATTCTCATGTCAACCAAACAAGCATATTAGTATTTAGCGGTTAATTGAAAAATTCCCAGAAAAATATAAGTAAAGAGCTGATAACATGGACAATATTTGCGAAAACCAAAAAAAATGTCATTCTTAAAATTGTCCCATTTGCTAACATTATTGTCACTATAAGAAACTCAAACAACGAGGACAACTTATCATGATTAAAGAGGGCAATATGAGTATTGTTTTACTTGATGATGCCTACAAGGGCAATTATTTTTGCACTCATTGATATTAACAATGAAGACAATATGATTATTTTGCCCTCTTAGATTTTTGAAACTTTGCCCTATTTGACAATAAATAAAGTATTTAAATTAAGGAAAACAAAATGTATTGCCTTTGTTGATGATCAATGGAGGCAATTTTGTTTGCCCTTTTTGAATTGAATCAAAGAGGGCAAAACATCTAAAATTGTCTTTGAAACCTAATACAACGGGGTTACAAGGGCAACATGAGGGCAATCCTAAAATTGTCATTATAACCTAAGAAGACAAATTTTGTATCAAATAGTGCAATTTTAATTGTACTTCTTGAACACATTTTTTGTAGTGTGTAGGGAAAAAATTAATACTTTTTAGGGTGTGTTATCTTCACCTTAAAATATATTTCATCTGCTTCATATTAATCACAAAGTTTGCAATTTCATGCTTGACAATGCATTATTTTTTGGAAAAATTGTAAAAAATAAATCAATCTTTAGCCGATCTTCTCAAATTAAGTCAAACTTTTTATTAACTCAAAATAAGTCAACCTAGTATACATGTCTTTTCAAATTAAGTTTTTTCACTAATTATTTGTTGATTAAATTAAGATTTTCAATGAAAACCCATATAAACAACAACATATTAATGCACCACTTTGATTTTACATTGAAATTGATGACTTTCTGCACCAGTAAATTGTACAAAAAACTTAATTTGAGCGGATATGTGTACTAGGTTGACTTAGTTTGAGAAAACCGATGAAAGGTTGACTAATTTTTTACAATTTTTTCTTATTTTTTTTCGTAATATCTTTAGTTATGTTTGCCAAAAAAAATTAGATCATAATAAAGTACACATTAATTAAGACGATTACAAAAAGATCAAACATGACTTTATTTTTAGCATGTATAAAACACAAATGCTTGTTATATAAGTGCTTGTGAATAGTGCCAAATCAGAATATTTCTAGTCAGGTAAGTTAAAGTCGAGTCCAATTAGGTGTAATAATAAATTTAATACGGTTTGATCAGTTCTAATTAAATGTCATAAGGTCCAATTATTTCTTATAATTAGGGTTAATCAGGTGCAATGAGGTTTAATAAGTTCACGCTGTGTTCCACTAATTACGACCTTTAGATAAGTTCAGATAAGTTGAAATCAAATCTAATTATGTCTAATAAGTTCAATATGCTAAGATTTGATGAGGCCCAATCAAGTGTTACGTTATACGTTAGTTTAATAATAAGGCCGGGTCCGTTATCTTCATCTTAAAAACATAAATTTTGATTAAGATAAGTTCAAATAAGTCGAAATCGAGTCTAATCAGGTATGATAAGTTCAATGAGATTTGATTAGTTCAATCAAGTGTGATAATATCCAATTGTTTCTTATAATCAGATCCATTTGGGTCAATAAGTTCAATTCTAAGTTGAAGAGAACACGCCCTTATAAGTTTGAATCAGATTTAATATGTTTCATTTGGATAAGTTCAGTTCAGATAAGTTCAAGTCTAGTAAATTGAAATTAATACAATTTGTTGGTCTAGTAAGGGTTAACAAGTTCAGATAAATTTAGATAAGTTCAAAAAAGTTCAATCTATTTATGTTGGGGTGTAATAACTAATAAGTTGAAGAGCACACTATTAAATAAATTCTCCATTCGCCCTTCTAAATTTGCTATATTTACTTTGCACATCTTTCAAAATACAACTTTAAATGAATATATCTCACGCGCATAATAAAAAATAATATATTAAAAAAGTACACATCAACCAAAATCAAATGAGTTCTCATTTGATTATATTTTTTCTTATATCTATAAAATTAGATAGGGTCAAAATTACTGGGCGAACAATAACAAAATTTAACATAACGGATGGAGCATAAAGAAACATAGAGTGGAAAGTTGTAGCATATCCTTTCAATCTACTATGGAAAATCGGAGTTTAACAAGGAGAACAAGAAGTCAAGGCTTCGAAAAGGATGTGTTGAAGGATCGTAGAACCATACACAGGGCCCAAATTTGTGTTTCAACTAACTATGTTTTTTAGTACATGTTTAAAAAAGAAGCGAGAACAACGCTTTGTGGTTATCTTAGCAAAGCCGTCCAAGTTTATCAAGTTGTTGTTTAGGCAAGAAACGTAACTTCAGTCTACTCCAAAATTCAGATCAGCCTCAGCCACCAATGAAACTAGTGATTATTAAAAATGATATGCGTACTTGTTATATTAATAATACGTAGTTTTTTCATGTATTATAGTTTCGGCTGCTAATATGTGCAAGTGTGCAACTAGGAGCAACATGTCTTGTTACAAGAAAATGTTAATTTTTTTTAGAAAGATAATGCATATATTCTTTTCAAGATTTTACAATCTAATTCAATCCAATCCAATCCAATTCGATCCAATCCAATCTATTCCAATCAACTCTAAAACCATTTGATCAGATCTCGTTTGATTCATTTCAATGTTGACTTTTTAAATATATATATATTCTTTTTTATAATTTTTGTACTTATAACTTTTTTATAATATATAACTCAATATATTTATATTTAATCCAATCTAATCCTGTCCAATCACAGGAAGAGGAGCCTAAACTATTCATGGCGTAGTACAAGTGAGTAATACAAACTACAAAGGTGTCAGCTAAGTGGTGATATCACATTCACATGCGTATGTAGTGATATGGAGGACGGTGGAAAAACCCCTTAAAAAACATTTTTCTAAAACGAAATTTTAGCCATTCCATGCTCTACAAATATGTTGATCATATTATTAGCATTAAAAAAAATCATATTATTTGTTCCGCCCTATTTTAAGCTTGATCGAAGGAGCGCCTCTTCGGGGTGGTCTTCGAGGTGGTTCCTGCACAAGGAACAGTGGTGAGCTAGCCCTGGGGTTATTTTCGGGGAAAGACCCTTCGATGCCTAAGTTAGCAAGGGGATTCAGTCCAAATGAAGAAAGAGAGAGAGAGTATATGGGTATTAGAATGTACCTTGAATGAGGTTCATCCTCCTCTATTTATAGAGGAGAGTTTTAGTAGACGCCGGCACCCTGGGTGACACGTGTCAGTCCGTGACTGGTTGGTGCTGGCCTGGGAATCTTAGTTAGTTATTATGTTGAGTGGTGGCCTAGATGGCCGCCACGTGTACGTCTCTCCTTAATTGGTTAGTTAGTTTGTTACGATGTGGGCCCAGGTGCTGAAGTGGTGCCTTGAGTGGCGCCACGTGGATGCTGGGACCAGACCTCTGCCGTCCCTGGGTGAATTTAGGTTCTCCCCATTCCGGCAGAGGTTCTGGGTTCTTTTGGCTTTGGGACGCCGTCACTATATGTGGCGGCCCTTGGTTAAACCGGCGTCTCAGGTATGCTTCAAATGGGTATGATTAGCACTGTCAATTCAGGTAACAGTTCAGTTTTGGTTTTAACCAATCAGTTTGGATCGCTTTTAGTTCAGTTAATTTCAGATAATTTTTTTTCCAGTTCAGTTCAGTTAGTTTTGATTTCAGTTCAGTTCAGTTTTTGTACGGACATATTTCAGTTAAGTTTAGTTTCAGTTAATTGTTCAGTTTAACCAATCAGTTAAAAATTCAAACGGGTGCAATTCAATTCAGTTCAAAATGTCAACAGTTCAGTTCAGTTTTGGTTACAATTTTTTTGGTTCGGCTAGCTTTAGTTCAGGTCATTTAAGATTATAATTTTGTTACAATTAATTTGTAGTACTTTTTATTTCAATTTCAGTTACTTTTTTTCGGATATAACTCTATGGTTGGTCTTCGATTTTACCCGTACAATTTCAATTGTTGTTAGTTCATTGTGAACGGTTGATATAACGGTTCTGATTGTATTCAGTTTAGGTTTGGTTAAATACGTTTCTATCCGTACAATTTCAGTTATTATCAGTTAATTGTAAATGATTATATTCAGTTACATTATGGTCATTTTCCAGTTTTGCAATGACATTTTTAACGGTTTTGATCAAGGTAGATATCGAGTATTAATGGGTTTACCCGAGTTTTCTTACGTTTTTCCATCAAACAATATGGTCGGATCGTATTCGGTTTAGCTGTTTAAGTGTTTAGCCTTGCAACGGGTTAATTTATTTGTTTATTTAGTTAAGGTACACGTTAATGTTATTATTTATTATGTTTTAATTTTTATATAGATCAATTTATCCTTGTACTAATATTAGGTGTAAATGTGTCAGCGTGTATTGAGTATTAATATCAAGTGTTTATGACAGTCAAGATGATGATGGGTGATACTGAATTGACGATAACAACGATCATAACAATAATGATAGCAATTAACAACAACAACAATGAATTGATGATGATACCAATGATGATGGTGATTGATCTGATATATATGAATAATATAATGACAATAATAGTAGTAAAAATATCGAGAACAAGACCAATAATAAGATTTGAGCCTATTTTTAATCTAATATATACAAAGTTCATAATATGTGATATGTATAATATATGATGTGCGTAAGAGAGTTGAGATTTGAGGATATTGTAGTCGTATACTGGAATGCATACAATTTTAATTTTTTCATTAAAGTTTGGGAGGGGAGGTTAATTTGTCATTGAAATTTGGGAGATAAAATTAATTTTTCATTGAAAGTTTTGGAGGGAAGTTATTTTGGAGGGAAGTTGTTTTTTTTATTAAAATTTTGGAGGGAAGGTTAATTTTAATTGAAATTTGGAAAGGAAAGTTGATTGAAATTTTGGAGGGAAGGTTAATTTGTAATTGGCATATGGGAGGGGAGTTAAATTTGTAATTGAAATTTTGGTTTAGTTAACCAACAGTTTAAACAATTTTCAATTCATTTTAGTTCAGTTAACCAATAATTTAAAACATTTTTTCAGTTTATTTGGGTTTAGTCAACTAACAATGTAAAACAATATTTTGTGACGTTCACTTTAGTTATGATCAGTTCAAAATTGTTTTAAATAGTATAACTTTTTCAGTTCAGTTGATTTAAGTTCAGTTTCAGTTTAGTTAAGTGCAGTTCATTTTGTTTCAGTTGGTATTTCAGTTATGAATCATTTGGTTCTTGGTTCATTTCACTTCAGTTAATTCAGTTCAGTTTGCGTTAGGTTCAGTTTCAGTTAGATTCATTTATCATCTTTTCAGTTCAGTTTCAATTAGCTTCAGTTATCCTCTTTTCAGTTCAGTTCAGTTAATTTCAGATACTTTTCAGTTCAGTTAATTTCAAATACTTTTTCAGTTCAGTTTCAGTTCAGTTCAGTTTTTTTCAGATACTCGGTTTTCAGTTCAGTTCAGTTCAGTTATTTTCAGATATTTAGCAGTTAACTTCAGTTTCAGTTCGCTTCAGATTCAGTTCAGTTCGATATTTTTCAGTTGCATTTCAGTTATCAGTTCAGTTCAATTTCAGTTTCAGGTAATTTCAGGTCGACCCAAAACAATTCAGTTTCAGTTAGTTCAGTTCAGTTAAATCAGTTCTGACCCAATCTGACAGCGCTAGGTATGATCATACCTGTAACGACCCGGAATTTTGGGCCAGAAAATTTCGCGGTTATTAATGTGTTTTCCCTAGAATTTTATCTCATAACCGGCAGCTCATGAAGTAAAATTGACAAGCATAGAACCGGCAGCTTGTGAAGTAGAACCGGCAGCATGTGAAGTGGAACCGGCAGCTTGTGAAGTAAAGCCGGTAGCATAGAACCGGCAGCTTGTGAAGTCCAAGACCGGCAGTTTATGAAGTTCAAACCGGCAGCTGTGAGGCCTCACCTTCAAAACTGGCAGCCTACTTCAAAACTGGCGGCTTCATCTTGAATTCTCAATTGGGCCAAGGACCCATTTCCCTCCCTTGTTAGGCCTTAGCCGGTCCTTCTTTTTTTTTTTTTTTTGGGCCAAGTTTGTTTATTTTAATTAATTAAATATTAGTTAATATTTTTGGATAACTAAATAATTTAATTAATTTAAAATCATTTTTTTTTTTTTTTAACTCATTCAAAGTTTGTTGTTGACCCAACAAACTCTTTCTCCCCTCTCATATAGCCGTGAACCTCCATTGTTACCTTGGAATTTTTGCGATTTAAGGTAACTAAGCTTTCTTATTTAATTTATGGGTAGCTTTTCACATAGTTAATTAGGAATTAAAATCATGAAAATTGTAGGGTTTGGTCATGTTTTATGCATAGGAAGTCGAATGATATGATGATGTGATTTGGATGTATTTCTCATGATTTTCTTGATTTGATTATTATATGTTTTATGCATGATTTAATTATTAGAATTGTTATATTGTAATCCATGTTATTTGTATGTGACTCGAAATTCTTGCATAAAATATATGATCTATGTTCTTGGATTTTTTTTTTTTTCGAGTAGTATATACTTAATCTTGATATGTTTTCTTTAATTTTTAAAGCATGAATCATGATTAATTTAATTAGTATAATTAAGTCTTGAAATAGGAACTTAATCTTGTTTGGTTCTTCAAAAATGTCGAGTGCCTTGTTATTGTAGCAGTGAATTTTCGCTTTGTTTCTTGATTATTTAAAGCATGATTATGATGTATTTAATTAAATAAATTTATATTATGTAAATCTACCTACTCTCGGGATTTTTCTGAGTGAGCTAAAGATTAAAGAAAAGATTAAAAGTATTATTTTTTTATCCTTTTTGATTTATGAGTGCCGTGAAGATGTGTGATTTGAAGCATGTAATTTAAATCTTGATTCTTGTTTTTAATCATGATAAATGTTGTTAAGTATGAATCTTATGATAATTGTCCATTTAAATTAATTATTTATTGTTGGTTGGATTTATATAATTTGGTTGAATAATTTTGGTAAAATTAGTATAATGTGTCGAGTGACCAAAATTAGGGAGAATATAATTTTTATCATAAACTTTGGTAATTTTAGTAATTAGTTAATTAATTAAGAGGAATTAAGAATTTAATTAATTATTGTTAACTATGAATTGCCGTGTGAAAGGGAGTGGAATTAGCTTTATTTGTTTTATTTTGACTTATTATTAATTTTAGGGATTATTAATAATAACAGTTACGGATAAAATAATTATTAGGAATAAGTTGTAAAGTGTAGGGATTAAAAGGGATAATATTACTATTAGTAGTAATAGGGCCGAAATGTTAATATATAATAATATAATTATTTTCTGGATAATGTTACATTTTAATATATAATGTTAAGGTTAGTATCCAAAGGGATAGGATTATAAGAATATGTTATATATTTGAAGATAGTATATATATTATAAGGAATGAAGGTGCATAAGATATTATTAGGGATAAGAAAGGAAACAGAGTAATAGCTATACATGTCTTGTTTCGGTCTCTGGCTAGGAAAGACTTGGTATTTAAGGTGGCCAATATACGTGCCGCACCTCTCTTTCCTGGGACTCCGAACATTTCATTTCCTATTACGGTCACCTAGTATTATCCTAATATATGATATGATTAAATTAAATGAAGATATAAGATACAATACGGACGCCCACCTGATGATACACGAGTCGTTAGTGGGTTAAGTCAAAGCCACTGCTCAATGGGACGAACACACGAGTTCCCCCGAGTAGTTTTGAATCTTAGAACATGTAGTCGTCTGGTAGTGGTACACGAGCCGCTACTAGGAGTTATGGCCATAGCTTAGACTTAGTGGTGAAACACGGGATCCGCTACGGGATTGAGTACACGAGCTCCTCCCGGCATGTTCTAGGAAGTTATGGTGAAACACGAGATCCATAACGAGTTATAGTGACCGGTCCAACAAAGATGTTATGTTATGATCATATGAATTGATAAGAAGAAATCATAAGAAGAAGTATAAGATGATTTCTAAAGAAAGATATGATATGATCTGATATGATAAGATATGAAATATGATGATAAGATTATGATAAGATATGATATGATCTAATATGATAAGAAAGACATGATATGATATGATTAAGATAAGGTTTATGATGAAGGGAATGTGATGAATTTATGGTTACGATTTATTTAAATAAGGGTTAAGTATAAGTTAAGGATTTAGATAATTTAAGAAGTATAAAATAAAGTATAAGACCAGTATATTATAAGTCTTCCGCTGTGTATTTCTGTAACTATATGAGTATGTATGTGTATGTATAAGTATACGGTTGTGGTATGTATTCTAACCGTATTTGCAGGGTTGAATGTACGTATTTTTATACGCAATTATACGTATTCTAACCGTATTTCTGCAGGGGTATTTATACGTATTTTTATACGTATCTCTATACGTATTTTTATACGTATTTTATACGTACTTTTATACGTAATATTATACGTACGTTTTTATGGAAGTTGTGTATCTTGTGTAAAGCATGTATTAATTCTTTTACAGTTTTTATGATATTTTTCTATGATATTATGTGTTTGGTGGTCCCTCGATTAAATGGGACAGCCTAGTTACTCGCCACTGACGGTGGACCCCCCCCTCAGTTTCAGGTGATGTTGCAGCAGATTAGAGCGGGCTTCGCCGGATGGGCTTGAGTGTTTAGGCCTTTATTCTTAAGTTTCTAGTATTTTCCAGAACAATTTAGCATTTATTAGTTTATTATATGATCCCAGCATGTTGGGACAGTACTTCCAGACATTTGATGTAATAACAATTAGTGGTTTACTATGGGTTCTAGCAGCTATAATTAATAAAAGTTGATTCTTTCATTTATAATGTTGATTTATTGTTTAATTAGATTAAGTAATGATCCGAATGTCGACTTCCCTTCGTAAATCGACAAGCTTAAAAGTCGGGTCGTTACAATACCAGTGGGCTGGTATGCCCCCATACATTATTCCTATGGAATCTTTCTTTCACCAAACCACAAGCTATTGCACTACATATTTGTTGAGCCCAAGTCTTCTATGATTCTATCCAATATTTGTGTATTATAGATAGATTATATATGTCTCATCCCTTTTTGTTGTTTGATTTTAATATTGTGGTCTATATATTTGACTTTTAAAAACTACAAAATAAAATTCAGCCGATAAAATAAATGGCACACATTGGAACATAAAATTGGGACAAAGGATTTTGTGCTATTTGTTTTTTGGTAATATAGCAAATTAAAGAGCTTACTATATTTTTATATATGCAGGAGTGACTAACTGCCTATTTGGAAGAAAAGATTTGGGAGAAAAAGAAAGGAATGTAAAGGAAAATAACTCGTTTTTAATATTTAGTTGAAAATATTATATGAGATTGGTGGGAAAGGAATGAACTGGATGGAAATCATGTTAACAAATGTTTAAGTTTTCTTTCCTCCTAATGTTGGGGAATTTGGGAGGAACGAGAAAATATAAAGCACCTACTTTTTTTAATTATTATTCCTTCTCCCTTCCCACCCATTTCATTTTGCATCCATCTAAATTAAATCCCCCTAACCTAATAGACGTCCCTCCTCAAAACTATATATCATATTTACACTCTTATCTCATTATATTTTTCTCGTAAAAAAATCCCATCTTTTTCCTGTTAAAAAAAAAAAAGAACTGTCTTTTTCTTCCATTGCATTTGTTCTTCAAGTAAGGGTAATTGCTTTGAATCCTTGTTCAAACATTTTGTACGGGTTGTGCCGGGATGACCCATGTGCTAGGCCCACATGGGCCACATGATGTCGTGCCTAGAATGGACAAAAAAAAGTTATTTCGTGTCGAACTCGTGCTAAATTTTAAAAAGAGAGCCCATTTCCAAGACCAATGAATCAAATGTGCAAAGAGTCCTAGAAACACAATAGCCATTATGGATTGACCATTGACATAGGTCAAAGTAAACAAATATCACGTGCTAACAAATTGCTTTAAATGTTTGTAATTTCTGAATTTTTTTGTACTCAGATCAACAAGTGAACAAATCATTCCTATTTATAGGCACAAACCCAAGAAGAAAATCAGAAAAGATAAGTGAAGAATCACCATTAAACCCATCATAAAATAAGAATTCAAAAGACTTGAATTGTGCAATAATCATGCTTAGATACCATATTCACAATGCAAGCGCGCACTTTACATTTTAATTTAATCAAGTTTAATACCATCTATCTTAATTCAGTATTAATGAACAAGCTTTAATACGTATATGCATCCAAGGCAAAGAACGTCCAAGAATACGAACAAACCAGAGCTGGAGACAGAAGCTACTCGCGGGACGCGACACCCAATGGTTGTGGGGTGCGACGAGCTTCTGTTTTGTTCTCCATCCTTTTTTGCCTTATTTCTTCTTCCTTTGTCCAGTTGTTCAAGCTTATTTATGCATAAATGTTACAACAAAATGGAGAATATGTTCTTCTCAATTAAGATATTGTAGTACTTAATTAGATTACTAGCAAAAGTTATATAAGATCTATACAAAAACATGTCCAAACTTTTAGGAGATCTTATTGCCATTGGTAGTAAGCTACCATCCTGGAAGTTCCAAGAAGATAACTTATTGGTACTTGTTTGTTTATATATAATCCTATCTAATCTAAAGATTTTCATATGATGGAAGATAACTAAAAAGGAAACAAATTCGTTCACCTTTGTTGGCTGACCTGTTTTGGACAATTAGCGTTGAGCGCGGTGCGGTTTGGACGTCAAACCGCACCAAACCGCAAAATTACGGTTTGCCATTTTTTTGAAACCGCACCGCACCTTAATTTATATCAAACCGCACCAAACCACACTGTAAAATACGGTTTGGTGCGGTGCGGTTTGCGGTTTAACCCACTTTTTAATTTTTTAATTTTATAATTAGTAATTGATAAGAAAAAATAAACCCTAGATTTATTTTTTGTTAGAGCCTTAAAGAGTTAGAGAAGCCTTAGATAATTGCGGGTTTAAACAACTAGATAAGGCCCAAGAAAAAACAAAAGGCATAATTTCAGTAGGGTAGTAGGCTAAATAAAAAGTATGAAATTAAATATTTTAGAACAATTTAAAAAATTACGGTTTGCGGTTTGATGCGGTTTCAAAATTTTCGGAAACTGCACCACACTGCAAAATTACGGTTTGGTAAAATTACAAAATCAAACCACACTTTTCAAACCGCAAACCAAACCAAACCGCACAATTGCGGTTCAGACCGCACTCTACTCAGCCCTAAGGACACTGTCAAGACTTTTCCCAACCCTTTTTTTTAATTTTTTTTTTTAATTGTAATGTTCTATTATTGCAGTATGATACTTGGCAAAAAAGAAAAATGGAAAATTCAATACTTTTTTTTTAAAAATAATTTTATATTATTGTATTCTATATTTTTATATGAGTTAGGAACCTCTCTATTTTTTAGGGAAAATGAATAGTCAATTTTCTTAATCAATAGTGGGGGCGAATTGACAAACTTGATAAAAAAATACCTTGTGATATATTGGTTTAAACAAATCAGGCGACATTTTAGTTAAAAAAAATAAATAAAATCAGGCGACATTTTAGTTTAAAAAAAATCAAGCGACATATAGGAAAAAAAACTCATCCGAATTGATGTTGTCTTGCTCGTGTAGTCGTGTTAGTTGTACACTTGCCTAATTTTCGTATTTTCATTGTGTTTAATTACATTTTATTTTAGGGGGTGTTTAATTGCTTTAAATCTAAGTTTTCCTTCGATCAAAGAAACCTTCAAAAAAAATTACTTTAAATCTAACCAGCTTGTAATGAAGAGCTGGTTTTTTTTTTGTTTTTTTTTTTTTTTTATTAATAATTGTAAGCTGTTTTTTTCTTTTTCATTACAAGCTAGCTGTTTTTTTCTTTTTCATTACAAGCTAGCTGTTTTTTTCTTTTTCATCAAAAGATTTTTTTTCCCATTATGTCATGCACAAGTGCACAACAAAGGATATCACAAAAATTAGATTTAATTTAAAGGTTTTTTTTTGAAGGGAAAATTAGAGGCGCCCTAAAATTCGTTCTGAAATTTGAGGTATGAGGCGTGCTAAAATTTGCCTAATTCAAGTACTCCTTCCATAACATAATACTTTTAACAATTGATTTTGCATGTATTTTATGGAAGCAATTTAAGGCCAATGTAAATGAAGAAATTTGTCAAAATGGTTTTAATACAAACAAGAATGTAATTACAAGTTAATAATATTAAAATTACTTCGACTAATTCCTTCGTTTACACACTTTAACCGCTTCCTCAAAATGCGTGCAAAATCAATTGTTAAAAGTATTATGCTACGGAGGGAGTATATAACTAATTATATGAGGTACGAGGCGTGCTAAAATTTGCCAACCAATTTGTGACTTATAGTGCTCCTTTTCTCCTCTCTTTCAAATGTGGTACACTCACTTAGTGCACTAACCAGGGGCGGAGCCAGGGGGGCTAGCGGAGGCCTCGGCCTCCCCCTTGACCCACAATTGTTAGTATATATACATTTTAAGTGAACCTAACATTAAAAATATAGTAGCTCAATTGGTTTGATTGCTTATTTTTTATTCCCCTAGACTAGGGTTTGAGACTCAATAGTAACATTTTAAATTTTTTTTTGCTCTACACCATCTATTACTTTAGTGTGATATTAATTTCGGTCCCCTTAATAAAAAAATTCTAGCTCCGCCACTGGCACAAATGGTCTGACATAACTTTTAATTAAAGATTTGTAATTTTTTATCATAAATCATTAACTTTTTGCATACTAATTATAGTTTTTTTTTAAGCAAATAATTTTTAAGCAAAATTAAAGATTATACTCCCTCCGTAACATAAAGATTTCAACCAATTGTTTTTTCACGCATTTTGAGGAAGCGATTTAAGGGTCTAAACGACGAAATGAATCAAAATAATTTTAATACAAGCAAGAATGTGATTATAAGTTACTAATATCAAAATTATTTTGATTAATTTGGTCGTTTACACCCTCAAATCGCTTCCTCAAAATGCGTGAAAAAACAATTGTTGAAATGTTTATGTTATGGAGGGAGTACTATATATCACAATATTAGATTGTCTAACGGTCTTACAGAAAAATTATGGTCTTACATGAAACTTGTTAGTTGTTTAATTTAGTGCTGCAACGACGACGTCTCAAAAGGAGGTGCTCTTTGTTGGTCGGTTGACTTTATTGGTACTTGTTTACTTTGAAATAGTTGAGTCAAATGGTAGCTTATTGCACAATAACATAGATGTTGTCACGCATTTTATTAATAATAATAAAATGCAAGTCAATGGGATCAAGATTCTCCACATATCTATTGTTTCTTGCAAACCCCAAATAATACATGCACCTACTTTTGTAAATGTCAAAAAAACAAAAATGGTTTATATATTTCTTAAATATGATGATTTCTAAATATTATCTCTACTCATTGATTACTTTTATTCTCATAATATTTTAATATAGTTATTATATATAAAATAATTAAAATCATAACTATTATTCCATCCGTCCCACAATAAATGCTTCATTTACCTTTTCACATCTCCCGATACATAATTTTTATATCTTGAACTACATATAGTAAAAAATTATAAAAATTATATATTGGAACTTAAAATGTACGTCGAGATAAATCAAACAAGATCTCATATGATTATTTTTTTTCATATATATATATATATAGAATATATTAAAGAGAGTTAAATTTGCTATGTGAATAATGTCATCAGTCAAAGTTATATATGTTAGAATGTTACACTTACAGAGTTACAGGCATAATCAGTAAAACATTCTCTATCTTTTCAAGTACAATTTTATTTATTTATTTATTTATTTGTAAGCCAGAAGTAAAGAACAACTTCAGACGGCCGGACATTTACCAAAAAAAAAATAAAAAATTCGGACCGACGCATTATATGTGAGTAATGTGACTATATATGCATAAAGATTTTTGGAAAGCAAATGCATGCTTTTTACATGATTGATCTCTAAGACTACTAACATGCATATTACCATTATTTTATGTGAAACTAGGAAGTTATCTTCCTTTTGATCAAAATTATAGCATAAGTATGAAGTATTGTCATCATGGTTTCTTCTTAAATTGAGGAAAAAAATCTGACAATGTATGACAGTGTCGGAGACTCAGATGGAGTCAGATTTTTAAAAATGAGGAAACATATTACAAATGACAAAATGATTTGAATAGTGCCAAAATTATTTTAGAAAGTTAGTGTAGAGTGTTGGATAGGCGGTAGGGGCCACATTATTACAACCCAATATGAGGTTGGACTGATGCCTACTGAAGGAGTGATTGAGTTGGATTGGATTTTGGCTCTCATTTCTTGCTGAGATCTTAATTATTAGAATTATTAATGCTTATTTGCTTCTTTTTTTTTAAAGGTTTCGTTCTATTTTATGCTTTCTACGGTTATCTTTCTTGTTTTTAAAGAAAAATATTGTATTGGATAAACACTAAGTTAGTTATATGTTTGAGATAATTTTATATCCAACATCCATGTATGTCAAATAGCGAGATAATGCTCTCTATATATAAACCACAGTCAGCAATAATGGTGCATTGAGTTGGATAATTATGATGGTAATAAAAAAATTGAACAAAATAAGTGCTTCTAAGACATGCACCAAGAAATCCATAGTATAATGTGGTGTTAATTTCAACTATAACATCAATAATTAAAGCTTAAACATGATATTTTTAGATATAGACTTCCATTAAGCCTTCATAGACACCATTACACACAAAATTGGCACTAAGGTACCGCCCGTTTGGTTGTTAGTAATGAATTGTGGTAATGGTAATGAATTTAAAGTGTAATTTTGTTGAAGAAGAACTTCATAATTCTCGTGGAATACATATTTTCATTCCAAACTTTAATTTTCTTCCTATTTTCTATTACCATGAGGGATTGTGGTATTAGATGGGAATGAATATTTGTGAAGAAAATTAGATAAATTAGAGTTAAACTAGCACTACCATGGGAATGAATTTTGATTTCACTTCCAAATTTAGTTATAAATTCATCCCCATTACCATCATTTACGACCGGCTAACAAACGAGCCCTAAGTGAAACTTAATTGGACACATTGACACTTAACAGTCTCTGTTTAGTAAACATATTTATCTCTATCTATCTATTTTATACTGTTAAAACTCTTACCATTATTTCTCTCCTCATATACATTTCTATTTCTCTCTCTATTTAATATCATAATTAATAACTAGTATTTTTGCCCGTGCATTGCCCCGGGTCGCAATCTTTCTTTTTTATTTTCTTTGTCATTGATCTACTACTAACTAAATTATTATCAATGAAAGTTGTTTATAAAATTGGAATCATCTTATTAAATACAAGGAGAATATATGAACTACTGATAAAAATTCTGGCTACTTGGAGCTAGGCTGTGGATTTGATGCTTATTTTGTTTTAATTTAATTATTTTGGATTTTAAATGGTGTGATGACACGTAGACTAATGACATGCACAATAACATGGCGTCTATGTGTCACAATACAATGCGATGAACGTCTTTTAATATTATATATATATATTAATACTTTAATAAATAATAAAAATCCTAAATAAATATTTCTTCAAACTAAAATCATATTATTATAGCTAAAAAAACTTATGTCATAGTAATGGTCAAACATTTACATAAGTTTTTTTTTTTTTATTGAGTTGTTAAATTACTCCATCCGCTTTCATTTCATTTTTTTACTTTCCTTTCTGGGTTGTTTTTATTTTAATCCACTCACTCCTTACATTACCTCACTACTAGAAGAAATACTATTTACGACGGAAATTTCCGTCATAAAAGTGTGACATCGTGGTAAAAAATGTGACCCCCTGCAGTAAAATGTGACCTTGGCCATGAGACGTGGATGGCTTACCAGTTACCACAACTCCTTATATGAATTTGTGTTGTTATTAATTTTTTATGTATCAACCGGCTTTACATTTTTTTAAATAAAAAAAAAAGGCAGATATTTTACGTGTAAAACGAAAAGAAAGAAAAGAAAATAAAGAAAAATTTAAAAAGACTATACAAAAAAAAAAGTGAAATATTGGTACCGTCTTAAAAGTTTGTTGGTAAAAGTGGGCCGTTAAAGCTGGCCCACGGCACATGACATTATTTTATGGACCGTTGTAAAATGTAAACTGAATAAGCTCAGACAATTTAATGACTAATGCGATTTTGACAGCTATTTGATGGTGGGCCGGGCCTGGTGGCCCATTAATTTGCCTCTTCAAAATCCATTGCTAATCCAATATTCTGTGAGAACATAAACATGTCATTTTCAATTTTTATTTATTTATTTTGTAAAAATAATACCCCCTCCTTTTTTAAAAAAAAAAATAAAAATTACTCACTTCACTTTTCACGCTTGGTGAGACAAAATTTTGAATATTAATATCTTTAATTGTGTGTTTATAAAAATTATAAAAACTAGATATTAAAAAACTACATGTTAAAACGAATCCAATGAGACCCTACATTATTATTTTTTTCTTATGTATAAATCACAAACGATAATCAAAGAATACTTTGTGTACAGTGCAAAAGTCAAACTGAATAAATTATATATATATATATAAAAAAAAAACAGTGGTGGTAATAATTAAGATGGGTCCATATTGAGTTAGGATCTAAGGTCCATTTTTATGCAAATGCTATCAAAGATTGTAGTTTATGCTAACGTGTCGATTATAAAAATATAAACTTATAATTTTTTTCATATATTTTGTGCATTGATTAGAAGTTTAATTTTATTTGTCTTTTCTATCAATTAAAATGTTATGGTCCAATTATTGTCCATTGAGATATTTTGCAACATTATTGATCATAAATCATAATAAATATTTCCTTAACGAGGATTGAGCTTCCGTGTGGGATATTGGAGCGCACATCACAACCCAGAAGTTGCAAGTTTGATTCTCATCAACCTTCCTGCCTGAATAACTACTAGTTTTTTTATGCACGTAATGCGTGCAATCTTAAAATATACATTAACAATATTTATTTGACAACAAAATTAATAAGTTCCCACAAAATTTTAAAGACTTTTAATTTATTTTTTTTTGGGTTTTTTTTTTGTATTTAATTTGGTTTTTGCCTTTCACTTATACATAGCAAGTACAGTAAATAATTTATTTCTCTTAAAGATTATTTTTTATTAATGAATAAATATTTAATGTTAAGAGAATTTAAATAATACAATTTTCCAATTAAATGTACTTAAATTTTTTATAATTGTGATTACTTGTTTTAAATAAGGATATTAATGATTTCAAAAATCAAATATCATTATATTATGAAAGATTTTTAATACACAAATGACAAAATTGTCCGTCACTTAATTAACAATTATGAAAAATGAGTAAGGATAGTGTGGTAATCCACTCGGACACCGTCGCTACTTTGCCACCTCTCCTTTCCCTTATATAATAGAGATAAGGATAATGTTAGCTAGGTATTCTTGTGAGAGGAACTATGCATTTAGACCCAGTAACCTTACTTTAAAAAAAAATATTATTAATAAAACTATACTACCTCTGTTTTTTCTCCCTTCCCACTCATTTCATTTTCCCTCCATCTGAATAAAATTCCGTCCATCTTAATGAACTCCCCTCCTCAAAATTATACAAACTCTGTTTTTTTTATTTTACTCAATTTGATTTTGTCACTATTCACAAAGTAATTTTGACTATCGTTTGTGATTTAAACATTCCCATTCTCGTCTCATCATATTTTCCCTCTTTTTTTTAAAAAAAAAAACTATATCTTTTCCTACATAAAAAAAAAAAAAAAAAAAACTCATCTTTTTCTTCCATTGAATTTGTTCTTCGAAACCTTGTTAGGGTAATTGCTTCGAATCATGGTTCGAAGATTTGGATTAATTTGGTTAGCTAATTTCTTAAATTAACTGCATTTTTTTTATTGTTTATATTCCTAAAATTTATTTGTTATTTTTCTTTTCTTTACTAATATCTAACCAAACATTAAATTCCTTTCAAATCTTATCCTTTAAAACAAATAATGGGAAGTAGGTTTAATTTCCTCTCCCTTCCTTTCAATTCCCATTGATTTCCTTTACTAAAATTGGAAAAAACAGGTTGTTAGTGTTTCCATATATAGGACATGCATTCATATGTTTGGAATAGGAAGATTAAGTGTAAACCAAATAACTATACACATATTATTCCTTGTGTTGGATTATCTTTGGAGAACACCAAAGATAATTGAATATTTATTATATCACAATAGTAATATTATGTAATATGGTGTTTCTAGAGGTCGATATTATACTATTAGCCAAATGTACATAGTACATTGCCATGCCTTGAAGAAACTTAATTTAGTGGCGGACCTAAAAAAAATGTTTAGTGGGGTCAAAATGCATTTGATAAATTTAATAGGGGTCAATAATTCCAAATTATAGGGGAAATTTGAAAATTTTCTAAATTTTACAAGAGAAAAATTTACACATTTAGGTTCAAGTGGGGTCAATGAACCCCACTTGTTATAAGGTGGATCCGCCCCTGATTAACTTATTCGGTCCCTCTATAATCTCGCCAATTTTCTTACATAATATACTCATAAGCGATAAATTTATGGAGTTTTTTTTTTTTTTTGAAAGAAGGGACATTATATATTTTTTTTACTCTAGCTTATCTTTAGGGCTCGTTTACATTAGCTGAATAGAGATGAAATGAACTGAACTTAATAGAGATGAACGGAACTGAACTGAATAGAAGTGTATTAATTGAACTAAATAGAGATGAACTGAACTGAATATAATCTGAAGTAAACAAACCCTTAATCATTTCACGTTGAGTAGATACAGGGTAGGTTTGCCAAAAATTTTGTGAGGAAAAATAGAATTGAAAAAAGGAAAATGATATACATAACCTAAGGGCTATGTTTAAGGTGCCTAAGATGAAAAGTAAATATTGAATCAAACATTTATTACCTTGATTATTGTGTGATTTTTTCTTATTTTCCCAATTTGTTTCCAATAATAGAAATGTATTAATTCTTATATGTTGCCCTTAGGGCTACATATAACATTATCATTCAAAAAAACATTAAAATGAAGAATAGTAGAGAAGTCTTGTGTATAGTTGCTTTCAAATGTACAGTTATCAATGTTGAAATGTTGAATAATAGCAAACATAAAAATGGACACACATTAAACATAAAAGTTTACAAACACTATAAATTGCTCTAATATGACTATTTTGACGTAACAATCACCAAATTGCTCAATTGTAGGCTTAATTTTTGGGAAGTTCTCAATTAACTTTTATGAATTTTTAATGAAGACCAAAACTTTATTAAAATTACATTGGTAGCTTTTAACTTTCGTAAATTCTCATTTTTACTATGCGAAACAAACACCAAATTGCTTAGCTAGAGCTGGCAATCCCTGACACGACACGATAATACAACTTGAACCCGACACGAATATAATTTACTGAGTGAAACTTGAAACCGACACGAAATGACACGAAACTGACCCGTTTTGACACGATTGTCTTAGAAAGTAAGTGTTTTATATATGTATAATTTTTAACATAATTAATGGGTGATCCGAAACTTGTACTGACACGAAAGTTGACACGAACATGACCCGTTAACCCATTTTGTCAGCTCTATAACTTAGCTATGATCAATTTTTCATAAAAGGTGTCAAACAGGATTATTTATGTAAGACTAAAGAAATTTTACCGTAAAATCATACGACAATAAAAAAAATGGATGCTTAGTTGTATAAAATGGATATATTTCTTCAATGTGAAATACGCAATCCAACTCCTCCTTTAATTCGTAATTGATTAGGGTACACTCATAAAGGGATATTCATGAGCAAAACTGTAGTATGAGTGTGAGACATGGATCATTTTAATTTGCATAACAGGAATCAAATGTGGTGGGTTCATTTAATTGAATAAATTGGTTATTGGGTAAGACTAAAGACTAAAGTAATCGATCAATTAAGAAGGCATTCAAGAACTACTTGGATGAGAGGTGAAAATTCAACAAATTTTCAAGAAGGGTTGTTTGCTCCATACTTTCGTTCATATACCCTTCTTGAAAGGTAATTTGACATTTTGACCCATTCATACAAATCTCATCCAATTCAAAGCATTATAACAATATAAAGATGAAACTGATAGCACGAATTGGCACCCACAATATATGACAATACTAGCTTAGGCTTGTCCAATGGTTTGTTTTATGTAAGTACATATTTTGAGATTTATCAACAAATCTCCTATTGTTAAACAAATACATACAGGTCTATAATTGCAATAGGGTTGAAAATGGAAAGTTGTTGAACCCATAAATAACCCACATGAGAATCTAAGTGTTGAGTCAGGAGATGTATTTGGTATTCAAAGTGTTGTCCCACAAGAAACACGTTGAATATTGATGAAGAATTAAGGGGGAGCGTTGGAAATTAATCTTACATTGAAGAATAATGGGAGTTGTGCCTACTTTATAAGGTTAAAGGGTTGTTCCTCTCATTGCTAGACCTATATGATTTTGAGGTGAAACCTCTTTGGTCGTCTAAATTAGACTTACACTCTTCATGGTGGGGGCGACTCAAACCTGTTTGTCATACATGAATTGCTAATGGTAATGCGGATTATTTTTTGGTTTTGTTTTTAGGTAGAGTAGGTTGAGCTCATATGCTATGTACTCGGGTGCATATAGAGTTACATGCACTCAAGTATATACACGGGGTGTATGATATAAATTCTATGGTTAAGTTATAAAAAAATGTATTTCCAACTTAATATAAAAATAAAAACTCAACAAACAGAGAGTCACGTTGACTCAATTCCTAGAGAAAATTTGTTAGTGACTAGTTGTAAGGACAGTGGAAGTGGAAGAAATGACTAATTTATATACCCTTAGAAAACATTAGTGAGATAAAAAAATAACAAGGGTGTAATAAATTTTAGCAAAATTGTTATCGTTTGGTGGCACATTTGGTTCTACTGAAATTCATTAGTCTTTAAAAATGAGCCAACTCCCATTCCCAAAGCTACCAAAAAAAATTATAAATTTTCTTAATAATTGGATGAAACATCCTTATGATAATACTTCTACTTCTCCATCCTAAAAATTTAAGAAAAAGAGTTCTTCCTATCTCCTAAGAATAGCAAACTCAATTTTGACGGGTCAAAATACAACTCAAACAGCACAGCTATTGGCTTCATTATTAGAAACCACAAAGGTGAGCTTATTTTAACAGCAACCAAGCAAATTCATAGCAATGATAGTATCCTTTTTGCTGAGGCTATGGATCTGCGAAAAGGTATTAAACAAGTCGTTTCCCTTGGTATTTTTCGTCTAATTATAAAAGGAGATAAACAATTATCAATGTAACTAAAACATTTGGCATATTCCTTGAGAAATACAGTCTTATTAGGGATTCCAAAATAGACCTCAGATTCTCTATAGCATGTTGTTATAAATCATTGTTAGCTCTATCCCTATGAGTGCTATGACCCTTCTCTTTCCCTTATTATCCATAAGGATGCTCTTGGTTGACCCCTTTAGGTGGAGTCAATCGTTTTTTTTTCCTTCTAAAAAATTGACTAATTTATATACTCCCTCCGTAACATATTAATGGCAACGATTTGACATAAAGTAGAGAGGAAAAATGTCAAATCGTTGCCAGTAATATGTTACAGAGGGAGTACATACCAAACAATTGTTGCAATTTTTGTTGCAACCAAATATAGTATATGCTGCATTTTTTGTTGTGAAAAAGGTATATTATTATTGGGTTACACATATAAACCTTAATACTCACTCCATCCCATTTTAGAAGCTACATTTCATTTTGGCATAATTTTTTATGCAAACAAATGTTTATGTGGGGTCTACTATTGGTAAAGGTAATTCAAACAAAGAGATAGCTTAAAGAGTGTATAAATGACAAAAAAGGGTAAAAATGTAAAATATATGTGGAGTCCATAGACTATAAAAGAAAATGTAGCAAGTATTTTAGGAAATCCAAATAAGGAAATTGTAGCAACTAATTTTATCTGATCTGTTGGTGAAAACATATGTTATTAAAGGCTTGTATGATGTGGATTTTGGGGATATAAACAAACCCACCAAGCCACCATGGGTTTGTTCGACTGCTAAAGCTCTTATATAACCTCTAAATCAACAATTTCCATAACTCTTTTGGGCAACGAATTATGGCCACCACGGGTTTGTCCCATAACTTATTATAACAGATAGAATTGATAGCACAAATTATAGCTATATACATATGATACAATTGCCAAAACCCTATCCATCAATTACACATTTACACTTGCTATAAGATTCAAATTTAAAAAAATCTATAAAGGGATTAACCACTATACTATATTTACAACAAACAATCTTATTTAAATTTCTACCTCCAAATAGGAGAACATGCTAGTGAAATACTTCATTAGATGTATAAAACTCTCCTTCATGGAACATAGGTCTGAGATCTTCATTCCTCATGAACTCCAAGGGGAAGCACACAATGTTTCCCTTGACAGACTTTAACATCTCCAAAGGGTCCATTTTCTTTAGCACCCCATCTTCATAAAACTTCACAACTTGAGGTGCTACACCAAAGTCTATAGTCGTATACCCTATACTCTCGGTCAACTGCGAACTTTTTTGTCTTAATTCACTCCTGCATAGCAAAATAGAATGATTATCATCACAAATCAATCAGACTCTTACTCAGCAAGTTCATAATTTGAAGAGAAAGCATACTTGGAGTGTATATAATCATTGGGTGTGCACCCAAAGACGGCATCATAAATTCTGGAATTCGCCTGAAAAAAGGATAGACATATTTAAAGATATGTTTAAGCAGTAAGTATCAAGGAGAATATGAGCGAAGCATGCTAAGGCAACTTCAGATTCAACAATCAGAACAAGCAAGTGATTTTGCTGATGAATAGAGTTTTTGGGTGGGAAGGGAATCGTAGATATGAATAAATAGATTATTCTACATAAAGTTAGCCCATTAATAGAGTTTGTTGAGCTGATCCTGGAATTTCAATCCTTGGATCAAAAATCCTGATTTCATTACATAAGATGTAATATAATGTTTCACATACCTCAGCAGTTTCCATCCATAAATTTTTGTATGTTGTGTCAGCCACAGGGTCTTGAATCTGATTCATCTGCATGAGTGAAATCTCAATGTTACATTGTACTAATGATTACATCTCCAATTATACATGAAGAAAATCATGATTGGTGACAGAAAAATAAGTCCTACCTCCCCAGCAGAGATGCCAAGATGCTCGGACCATAGGGAAAGCCGGAGACTTGAGCTAAATTTCCCAGCCATCCAAGACTCTCCGTTCATATATGACTCTGAAAACTCTTTATCCTGTATAACTGCAGCAATCTACATAGATGTGATAAGTTAGATAAATTTGGTGCCCGAACTAACCAACACTGTATGTTGGATAAAAAAGATTATATTGTTGTTTAAGAAACTCTTTATCCTCAATAACTATTCGAATGATGTAAAAGCAGCTGCAAATTCTTACAAAAATATAAGATAAATCTACTTTAAGAAATAATGTTCTCATTCATTTATTCAGTGAAAGTTCATGTGCCAAGTGCTTTTGAAAATTTTATTCTAATCTATCACAAAGCACCACTTCTTTTTGAAAATGGTATGGAATATTTATCAAGCAAACTCCTCAATATTGTCTGTGTAAACCGAACAACTTCCTCTATTACAAGTACTTAGGCTCATTTGTTATGGCGATTCCTCTTCATAACCTTTACTTTTTTAGCTCCTGGAGTATGATGGTGTCGATTATCAGTTAAGAACTTTGGATCATATGTTCCCATCATGTGTCATTCTCTTTTGCTTTTGACACACCAACTTAAAAAAATGTCAAGTTATTGGTAATGCCTGTAGTGTGTCAGAATAAGAGATACCATGACATAGATTGGATACAGTACAAGATCTTTATGAGGACATTTGTTCTCGGAAACTGGATATATTTGTTATGCAATATATCCGGTTTCCGAGACCAAAGGTTACAATCCAGGGTTAAGGTTCACTGTGATTGATTTCCTTGCTAATCTTGTATCTTTTCAAAGTGAACCTAATCCAAGTTATCCCTAGGATTGTTATTATTGTTTGCCCTTCCTTGATTTTTGATTCTTGATTTTCTTGTTAGTTCTTGATTTCCTTGATTTCTTTTATTAGTTTTCATTCTTTTTGTTTTCTTTATTTCTTTTAATTTATTCTTTTTTTGTACTTTTCGTTAGATTATTATTTTCCCATCAGCAAGACCCTTTACATGGTTCAAAATTTGTAGTGATAATTGAATTTATTTTGCCTCCATGTGGATATGATCCATACTTATTTGCATTAGTTAGAATTGTTAGGGTTGTCCACTTTGCTGCCACTATGAGGCTTCTATAGTTACATCATACTCACCTACATTTGAGGCTGAGAATACCCCTGCGATTTTTTATAATTCGGGTACCCAACAAACTTTCAATTTTAACTTAGTACCCTCAAAATTTTGATAATAATTCATAATCAAAACAAACAACCATCGTTAACTTTCCAAGAATTAAGTACCAAACTTTGACTAGATTTCACATAATATTTCTCAAATAAGGTGTCATGTCAAATATGCTCATAATTTGGTAATAAAACTAAACCTAACAAAATATAAAAGGGACAACATTTAACAATTGCATTGATTATGAATTATTATCAAACTTCAGGGGTGCCGGATGAAAATTGAGAGTTCGTTGGGTACCACGTGAATTAATAAAAACTGCATGGGGTACCTTATGAAAATCCCCTTAGAATATCAATCTTGTTAAGACATTTATTGAGACAGGCAGAATACCTCAGAGTCTCTTGATCCAAGCAAGCTCCTGTCGTTGATGTTGGATGACCCAACCAAAGCAATACGGTCATCAATTATCATCAATTTGCTATGGACATATACCTGCAAGAATCACAAATTTGCATGAGTAAAAAGTTAGAACTTAGAAGCAATTATTCAATTTAAGGAAACTACATAAATATATATATATATATATATATATATATATATAGAAGTAGGCTCGTGTGAGAAAAGTAGTTTTGGTGAGAAGGGTGAGAAACAACCACAACCCTTTGATCAACAAATAAATCGCTAAGATTAAATTTGATTTTTCCTCCTTACTCATCCTATAGTTTGGAGTCAATGTATCTATAGCATAAAGTCAATATATTTTTACTCAATAATGTATTTATACTTTTATAGTCTATGTCGAATGTACCTATAGTTGGTAGACAATGTACCTATAGGTCATAATTAATGTATCTACTTTTTTCTCACCTTCTCACGATAAGAAATTTCTTACCGGAACCCAACCATATATATAAAAGAGGCTAGCAGTGTATCTAGGTCGATAAATGAAATTTATTATAAGGAAACAAAGCCTTCTTTCTATGCTAAGATGCATTATATCCAACTATATGAATACTGGCGTCATTGAACTGCTTATTTTCATTTATTTCAGGCTCAATTAGACCTAGTAAAAATGCACTTTCCTTTACAGAACCCATTAAGCTGTTATAGCACACCAAACTACCAATGCATAAAGAAGAAACACTATAACACATGACAAGCAAGTAAGCAAAGACTTGGTAAAATGTTGAGGAAGCACTTAGTCCTTAATGGATAGTGTTTAACTGTTTACTATTTCCAAAAGCCCCCCGACAAGCAACTGGATGTTCTTACTCATGGTTATAAATTTGAAGCTCCCAAAACTAGACTGCATTATGATTTGTGAACATTACTGAAGTATAGAACATGAAGTAAAATAATTACCTGGCTGGTAACCAGAGGTCCACCTTCATAAAGACTGCCATATGTTCTAAGGCCATAAAATGATATATAATCTTCTGTCTTTGGACCAAGTTCAGCCATAAGTCTGCAAAGAATCGAGTTGTCTCCTCTACAAATGGTTCGATATTGCCAATGCATTAGGGCTCTCACAGTTGCAGCACCAGCATCATCCATACCACCCTGGTTTTGATAGAATCAGGTTAAGAATGAGACTGCACATTCTACCACACCAAGGTAAATTTTCATGATGAATACCTGAAATCCAGGTAGCAGAGGTATGACAATAATAACTCTGAAGCATTTTTTACTTTTATGTGCTAGGAGTATACGTTTATATAGCGCCTCCATGACTCGGTTTTGTATTGTGCCATCTTCTTCAAGACCTGATATGAAAAATTGATTCTGGAGCAGCAAATGTAAGGTAAATAGAATGAGCAAAGGACGCAAATCAAGAGAATATAGAGAGCTAAAGAGTATGCATCTAACAGAAATGAAGCTTGCTTATTTTTCTCCAACTGAAATTCTCTCCCATCAATAATGAAGCATTATAAAACAGCATATATGCTACTAAGGGGTAAAAGCTTTTTGTTAATCTGTGGCTGCTGCAGTGCTGCCCGTCTCCCAAGTCCCAACCCCCATAAAGAAGAGAGAGGAAGGAGAAAAAGTGTTTGGGGTGTGTTGTATATAAATGTTATATCTACAAGAAAGATATTGTTGAACATAGCTGCTCTAAAGCATTTGCTGAGGAGAATGAAATCAAGCGCATATTAAAGACATAAGCACATCTTTTGGCCTACACTACTGGTGAGTTCAATCTAAAACTAATAATGATTTTTTTTTTATTTCCTAAAAAGATCATTTGCAAACTTATTACTGAAGCTTGAATTCACTGATAGGCTGATAGCTAGTATTGCATTTCATTAAAACCCAATCAGTTTACCTCAATATAAATAAAGTGCTCTGCTTGCTCTATGAGGAAACAGTAAGCTTTGTGAATACTATCTTCATCTTGGCTTGTTCCAGCAGACCACTGACTGACGCTTCTGATAATCTAGAAAAATTATTTCAGAGAAAAGTTAACAATTGTGAAGTATAAAAACTCAAAGTGATTTGAATCCCAATTTCCTAACAAAAGATAGACAATTTGAACCAGTGTCATTTTCAATCATGCTATAAACTTATCATGATGGACTCTTCAGAAGTGAAGGCCCCTCTAGAAGTATCTGACATGATATGGAAAGCTCTCTCTTTTTTTGTATAACATGTCAAAGATCAAACCCAAGTATCAGTTGGGAAAGCCAAGGTAATTAGAGAGCTGGCAGATGAAGCAATAGGACAGACCCAAATGATTGAAAGCTTACTTTCTTTAGCCTCCACTGGAGGCTAAACAAAGTTTATATTTTGCCTCTGATTTAATTTTATTTTAAAAAAATTATGTCAAGTCTAATAGGTTTTATAAGTCAAAATTATTAACAGGATCATATAAGATAGCTTCCTCTATTAATTATTATGGTATTACATAAAGGAAATCAGATAGTCTAAATAAGTATTTGCAGTAATATTTAGAATGTAGGTGGTTAATTATATTACAAAATGTTGATAAAATATCTTTTAAAAAAAAGTTTCGTACATTCATCACTACTAACAATTTTCACTAAGATCATGCAAATCTCCTTCAAGATGAGACCACTATAATTCAATCATAAAATACCTGACAATGACATGAGGTACGAGGACCAATTGCTGAAGGTTCACTTGTGGCATCAACCTGTTTACCTCGCTCTTGTGCTTCCCACCAATCATCTGATTTCTGATTACAGGAGGGCAATGTTTGTTCTAAAGTGTTTTTATGCTGAACTTGATCTGACAGCCCATCAATCAGTGCTTGGTCCACTAGAGACTCAACTTTAGCATCTTGGAAAAATGTACTCTCAAGTTCCCCGTTTGTCCAATCAAGATTACTCTGATTATTTTGGAGACTGTTGTTATAATTAGATGCACCTAATACTTCTGAATCATGAGGTAAAAGCAAGGGAACATCCAGTTCTGGTGATTCGGGGGAAAAGAGTTCTTGTCTGTTTATGTCTTCCCGTGGTTGTTCCTTCTCATTATTAGGGATGTTTATCTCTGTACTTCTCAAATAGTGAGGAAGGACCATGTGTTGATGGGGGATTAGTAGAGGTATTGCTCGTTGGTGTGGAGCTTTACTTTTCTGCAATGATAATAGTGTATCCCATTAAGAGTGAGCTTTGATAAATATACAAAGACATTCGCGCGCGCACACACACACACCTTAGCATAATTCCACCGCTGAACAAAGTGCCTTGCAACATCACGGCAGGGTGGTCCCCAAAGAGCACAGTGCACATCATGCCATGGCATACGAGGATATCTTTGGCGGTCCAATTCATCTCTCATCATGTCTTCCCAAGAATTTGGTTCTGACTCTCTATAAAAACAAATAAATGAATTGAAAGGATTTAAAAACTTAACCTGGGCAAACAATTGAGAAGCCTTTCTCATACAGAACTGAGAATTATTGTCATTGACAATGAAACTTTTAAAACCCTGGCTTCAAAACACAATTCCACCAATGGTTATAAAGCACATACAAGTTGTTACTAGTTCTGAATTAATAAGTAGCAAGGTGATACAACAGCTTGAATACTTGGCCAATTTCAGTTATAATACAATCAATTTATTAGACATTTTGAATACTATTCCCCGGAACTATTGCTGGCAAAGAAAGTATATATACCTGGGGTTATAATAATCTTTTCCTGGCCAGACTAAGGAAGGATGATCACTCACTCTATGTTTAACTGTGTCATAACGGCCAAAACACAAATCAAGACCTCCAATAAAGCATAGTTGGTTATCAACAATGACGATCTTTTCATGGTGTGACCTGACAAAAGGCAAGAAAATGAATATATAGAGAGAGCATGCATAATCGCAAAATTCGATCCACTAAATTTCTAGAAACCTGACAGTATTTTTTGGCTACACACCAGTAGTAGATTCCAGTTGCCAAATGATCAGGATAACGCAACACTCTAACATTGTCATGAATGTTGAGGAGTCTTCTTTTACTGTAAAGACTATTAATTTTTAAAGCTATAGAAACCTCCTTGTACATAAGAATATAGATCTGCACAGAGTGACATTAAGAGACAATGAAATAAATTAGAAACCATATAATGTATTTAAATTGATATAGACACTGTGCATTTCTAATATCACAAAGATCTCTCATCATTACTTGAACAAACTGTAAATGAAAACAAATTCATAAACTGTGTATGCACCTGAACCCCTTCCTTCGACTTTGATTCAAGTAAGACATCCAGCCTAGAGGTTTCATGATCTATAAAAGGACGCTTCAGATATAATTCTGGACAAAGCCACCAACCAGTAATGAATATCTGCACCACATGTAGCATATTCGTTACAAAAGATTAATAGCTAATGGTGTTGCTGTGTTAGAAACCAACCTCTGTCTTAGCATTTTCTATAGCTGAAGCAATAGCATCAAATGCTGACTCCCCATCTATGAACCATTGAGCTTCACTTCCATCCTCACTCTTCCTTACAGGAGCAAAAGAACCAAAACGGTGTGGGTGGCACCAACCCTCAGGAGATCTTTGGATAGCATCATTAATTGCAGCTACCCAGTCTTTGACTTTGCTAGTACTGGAAGCTCTCAGCCTTAGGTTCCAGTTGCCACAAGCAATCTTCATACAATTCCAAAGAAAAATATCACAAAATGACAAGCCATACCAGCACATCAATGCTATTAGAAAATAACAACTTATTATCATCCCAGTCCCAAGCAAAATAGTTGCTATCAAAAAAATATTGAAGAGCCACATAAAAGAACTTTAAGTACTTCTTATGTTCCATGGTTCTCCTAACTGACATTTTAGGATCAAAGACAGGAAACTTTGACCATAAATTAATATGAAGAATGCAACAATTTTGATGAAATTAGAACTTGTGGCTTACAGAGTTACAGATATTTTCTTCACGGTCCATGACATTTTTTTCTTAATCATGCAAATTAAATGGTCCTTGAAAGGCTTGAAGACTAAAATATCAACTACGACAAACATAGAAGAGCAGGAGTGTTATTCTCGTCAAGTCATCAACCAGATTACATATGTTTACACACATGGGTTCAGGATTAGAATGCAATGGCATTAATGCTGACATGAATGAGGCCATGAGGGGTTGACGTCATTTCAGATAGATCAAATCTGTTATTAAGCATAGGCATCTCTCAGAAAACTTAACTAAAATTTCACAGATAATATTCATACTATTCTCTCAGATACTAACCTAAGCAGCACATTTAATTAACAACTTATATAGTTATATTGATTATGGTTTGATCTTTGACCAAGACGACTCACAACCAAGCAGTTGCAACAAGATATCAATATTTTCTGTGGCAAAAGCAGGTATACAACTTAAAAGAAGATACTCTATAAGCTTAGATCCTTCGGTTAGAATAAGGTTTGACCTTAAAAACATACCTTAAATGAATAACGCAGAGGCTTGCGGCTCTTAACCTCATGAGCCAAAAATACTTTTTCTTTACTTGCAGATGGTAATAAATCGAATATGATAATGTCCAATAATTTCATATCAAGAGGATCTTCTAGTAACGCCAAGAAGCCAGGTTTAAGCACAGCCCACACCTGCATAAAGGTTAAAACAGAGATCAATTTGTCTGTTAAAAAATACATATATGAATATCAGAAAATGACATAAATATGAGACGTGAAGCACCTTTTGCCAGCTGCAACAACCAAAAAACTGACAAGACAAGCACTGTCTAGAGGCCTTTTTTCTTGGCATTCTTGGTAGATGATTCACCAACACATAATCTTCTTTCATCTTCGAGCCATACTCTTGTAGAAATGATAGCTTAGAAACCTCCAAAAATTTGCACACCTGCACATAATTCACAACCTCCAAAACTATGATGCCAAACAACAAGATATCCATGAAAAAAGGAACAAAAGAGATAAGCAACTAAATCTAGGGGATGTGCAAAAGCATTTATCATTACACAGAAAAGGTAATATAAGCCTTGTTATGGGGCATTTTTTTTCCTTTAACGGTCCGTTTGATTGTTGGTAATAAATTGTGGTAATGGTAATGAGTTTATAGTGTAATTTTGTTAAGGAAGAACCATATAATACCCACGGAAAACATATTTTCATTCCCAAGCTTCAATATTCATCTTATTTTCCATTCCCATCCATTACCATGGTCCATGGGGGAGGGTGGTATTAGATGGGAATGAATATTTGTGAAGAAAATTAGATAAATTGGAGTTAAACTAGTGACACCATGGGAATGAATTTTGATTTCCCTTCCAAATTTAGTTATAAATTCATTCCCATTACCATTATTTATAACCGGCTACCAAATGGGCCATTAAAGTATTCCTATAAACTTACGATGAACAATTTTACTCAGGTCAAAGAAAAATAATGATTTCAGATTTCTTATGCTCTGATACAACTAAACATGTGTACAATTATGAAGATATTTCAAGACAGAAGCCAAGGTCTCAGGAAAGAAGTTGAAGACTCCTAAAGCAAACATAGTATTAGTGAAACATGTAATTATGTAAACACATATGGAATGAATTACTAAATCCAATATGTTAATATATGTGCCAAATGGAAGAAGACTGAGAATGCTATATATTAAAGAAGAAAATGCATTATTCTTCTCCATCTATACAATGTTGCAGCCCAGGCCATAGCCTCGACTTACCTGTCGAGAATTTACAATTTCCAAGTTGCCTAAAAAATGATTCAAGTATCCTTGCATTGCAACCTTGGCTTTGTCTGCAATTGATTGCTGCCTTCCAACTGTAGGACTAATTATTGAAAGAGCAGCTCTAGATGGAATGTTGCTGCATGACACATGTTGAAATACAAGTTATGATTCCGAGAGACTTCCTCAAATTTGAATCTTTGAAGAAGAATAGGAAAGTAAGAGCCACTCACTGATGCCGTGAACTCCCATCCCGATGAAGGTGAACAACATCATCACCAAAATCATCTTCATCATGCACAACTGCTGCATGATCTAACATTCCTAGATTCTGAAGCCATTCTTTCACCTTCAAAATGCCAGAAATAACTAAGAGAACAGAGCTTCACAAATGTAAAAGAGACAGCCATTATCTTTGTTGATTTTCACAGTACTACACCAAGTAGACTTCAACAAACAGAAAGACTTTGTAGGCTAAAATAAAGTTAATAATTATCTGAGAAATGGTAATAACAGTCGTACAAAAATAGTCAAAAGCTCTGATGTTACAATTGAAAATATACCTGCTCTTGCTTCTCATGGAATTCCTCAATGATTGCTCGCTTTTTCAGGGATATGTGCAAAGAGAGAACTTGTGTAGCTTTCTTTTGTAACAGCCACTTGAACTATTTAATAAATATTGAAAAACCTAGAAAATGTTAATATCTATAGTAGAGCAAAAATATAACCTTTGCATACTGGAATATATCCTTTAATTAAACCAAATATGTATGACAGGACAGGACTAATAACTTGCTAAAATTGAAAGATTGACTGATAACCAGAAGGCATCTTGGAGAAAACACCATCACACAGAGAGAATCAAGATCGAGGTGAAATGACTAAACTATGATGTTTTGAGCAAGATCAACATCAAAAAATGTATATGCTTCCTTTGTACAAGAACTCAAGGCTGTCCTGTACAATACAGGTGTGTTCTAGAGATTGAACCTATCTGAGCTAGAGGAAAACTGTATCTTTAGCGAAAATTTTAGAGGCAATAGCATATTTGGCAATATACAATTCGTATTGGGCCCCACGACACCACCTTTATTTTTGGATTCCTTCCCAAAAGACCTCGTACTAATGGAGTTGGTAGCAATAGCATATTTGGCAATATACACTTCGTAAGTTCGTATTGGGCCCCATGACACCACCTGAATTCCGATATTAATATGATATTGTCCGCTTTGGGCCAAGCCTGCACGGATTGATTTTTGGATTTCTTCCCAAAAAACTTCATACTAATGGAGTTGGGACTTGGATTGCAAAACCTAACACTTCATTGACATGCAAGATATTCGTAAGATCTTCATTTCTTTTCCTCGCACACAAAGGTTAGAATTTTGACACTAATATGAGTGTTATCAGCAGAAACTTCATTTTGGATTAAAACATGCAAATTTTACATTAAAAATCTACTTCAATTACCAAGATATAGTTGTTAGAAACTAGACATTGTGATCACTTGTAATATGGGCACTAGACACTTCAATGTGGCCTAAACATGAAACTACTTCAAAAATAGCAAAATCACAAGTTCACACTTGTATAACAGAAATTAAGCAACATAGCTCTGAGAATAAATGTCAAGTCTGAACATACATCATAAGAGAAAGTGGACACTATATCCCTTATGATATCATATACATTTCCCCCACCTTATCGTTTAAATTAAATCCTATGCCAAAGATTTTTACAGCTGCCAATAATGAGTGCAGAGATATACACGATACACCAATGCACAATTTAATTTCAATTTTACATCTAGCACTTATGCACTACGCAAATCCAAACGTTCACACACTATTATATTCATGTCATAAACTCTATTTTGTTTGCATACACAATTAATAAACTTGTGAACGACTCCGCTAATTGTTGTTTGAAAACAGAATGCTAAAAGTTGATAGCAAACGTATCTTGAAGGTCATCTTTTTGGTGTTAAAATTTTTCAGATTTTCATATGACTTTAATGCAAATCTAAGAAAAATACAAAGTATCTTAACATGAAAGTTGCTTAGCAAATACAAAGTAGGCTATAGCCATCAATGGAGGAGCTCTTATTATTGCTCCTATCAAAAAATAAAGTGAAATTCTCATTGGTACTGCCGTGGTTTGGCGAATTTTCAATGGTAGTACCGAGTTTTTTTTTAATCCCAACGGTAATGCTCATTATAATTAAATTCCTAAATGTGATTTTATTAAACAAAAAATCGTCAAAATTAACAAAAAAAAGACATTACTTAACTATGATTAACTAAAAAGCTACATTACAAAAATAATTAATCATAATTAACAAAACAAACCCCCTAAGTGTTAAAATGATTTGTAAAACCTTGAGCAAACTTTTTTTTTATACGTAGATCAAAGCGCGCAAATCGGGAATGCAAATTAGGGTTAATCGAGTCTTTTTTGCAAATTCCGACCTCTAATCGGAACTTATAAGGGTTAAAATGACCCGTAAAACCTTAAGCAAACTATTTTTTTACGCGAAGATCAATGCACGCAAATTGAGGCGAATCGGGGACGCAAATTAGGACTAATCAAGTCATTTTTTGCATATTCCAACCTCAAATCAGGTCCATACGGGTTAAAATGACTCGTAAAACCTTGAGCAAACTATTTTCTTTACACGTAGATTAGTGCGCGCAAATTGAGACAAATCGGGAACACAAATCGGGGCTTATCGGGTCGTTTTTTGCAAATTTTAATTTCAAATCGGACCCTTTAAAGACTAAAATGACCTGTAAAACCTTGAGCAGTTAGTTATTATTTTTATTTACTTAATGGAATATTCATCCACGAGGCTACATTTGGAAATTTAATCATAATGAGTATTAGCATTGGGATTTAAAAAAACTCGGTAATACTGTTTGAAATTCGCCAAAACACCATAGTATACCAATGTGAATTTCCCAAAAATAAAACAAAGACTTGCTTCTATCCAAAAAAAATAAATTACTTTAGAAATTCGGAAAAATAAATACTAGTCCGTAATTCCGTATACTTCCTCCGTTCCAAAAAAACGCAACAGTCAACATTTTGCACTATTCATATTATATACTTTGACCAAGTTTTGAGCTTTATACATAATAAAAAATATAGTCAAGTGGTATCTTATTAGATTCGTCTCGTAAAACACTATCTTAATGTCAACTTTTTATAATTTTTAAATATTCATAATTACAGTTATTAAGGGTCAAAGTAATGTCTCGGCATGCGTGAAATATTGACTGTTGCATTTTATTTTTTTTGGAAAGGAGGAAGTATATAAAAAGAACAACGCTACCAACTAAAATCACAGATTCACAGTTTAGCACTTATACTTTACCGTTATACAGTTGTACCAAACAGGATTACGAGAATAGTAAGTAATAAATAACTAGCTACTCTGTAATTTACTCTGTACTATTGGAATAAGTTGCTCATATGAGAATATAAGAGAATATGAGAGATGACAATGAAATTAAACCTTTCCACAACACAACACAAAACAAAAACCATACATAATTTTGCCACTATTATAACTTTTCAGAGATAAACATGAAAACTATCGCTTTGCAGTTTGCACCAGTTAAAAAAAATCATAATATTTCGTATAATGCAGTAGATAAAAGTCAAAAGTTCGCCGCTTATTCAAATTCCGCAATAAAAAACTGAAAAAAAATTCAATGGCGTAAAATCGAAGTAGAACATTAAACATGAGAAAAGAGATACACAACCTGCTTGTAATGAAGTTCAATGGTGTAAGAAAGAAGAAGAGGAGATATATCGCTAACATCGGGCCTAGAAACAGACAAAATCGTAGCCTTAGGAAGCTCCTCGAAGATTGGAGTATTCGTAGCTGAGTAATCTGAGCTGTGACGGAACGAAGTTGTCGACGGCAATGGCTTTCTCTCATTGTCACTGAGCAAATGCTCTGTTACAGACGACATAGCTAAGTAGTAGTATTGCCAGAATCAAAAATGGAGATTTTGCAGTCTAATAAAGTTGTTAGTTGGATATTGGAATTGGAATTGGAATTGGAGATGTTGGAGAGGTGGGAAGTGGAAGAAGATTGAAGAGGTGGATTTTGTTGTGCGCCAAGCCAAGTGATTTGAAGTGCCACTTGTAAATTTGGGTTGGTGTTTTTTTTTGGAATTTTAGGAAATTTTTAAAAAAAAATGTGGAAAGGTTTTTTTTGGGATTGCTTGTGTGGAATATTCTTTGTAAGAACTTTGCTTTATTCTCTCCACTTCCGATCCTCATTTTTTTTTTTTTTTTTTACTTTAATTTAATGTGTAGCATTTTTTTTCAAATAGTATATGCTTGACGAGTTGAGGAGAGATACACAGATGGGAAATGATAAGGCACAACTAAAATTGATATAGGCACAACTCATTGTGAGAGCACATCTTCATATGCTCCTCTCATAAAAGTTGTGCCTATATCAATTTTAGTTGTGTCAATATCGATTCCCTACACAATCCAGCAGTATTTTAGAATGGAGAAAAAAGAAAAATTGGAGGGAAAAATAAAAGGATTTTGGAGGCTATACAACTAATCAATAGAAATACTTTGTGTAGGTAGTAACTTGATACGTTGCACTTCTTGTTGACATTTCATAGTGACGGTGTAGACTGCAAAAGCATAATCTAAGGCAAGGTATATTACCAACGGCTGGGGTAGCATTTAAGAATATCCATGTTTCCAAAACTGTTATGCTTTGATCAACTAGGAATATGCTCAAATGGTTTATGATTAGTTTCATATCTTACAATAAAAAGTTCTTATAGGACATGTTTTATTTTATTTTTTTATATAATTTCAAAAATTTTGATTCAGTTCAAGTCCGGTTGGATTTAGGATTCAATTCTGGTCCGGATGGATTTAGGATTCAGTTTAGTTGAATTCAATTCATATTAATCCAGCTTAAAAGAACAAGGCCTTACAATAAGTTGTACTGAGCTGAAAATTGATATCTAGTGTGGTGACGTTAGAGTGCGACTTATGAATTCAAATCATGCCAACCCCCTTCTTCCTCTTGCAATGTAAACGAATTTGATATTCATGTGATAGAAGTCTTGTGCTCGATCCAGTTTATTTCCATTTTCCGATTGAGAAAACTTTAATTGGGTTTAGGTTGAACAATTCTTTTCTACACTTTTCTTCATTTTCTGCTTTTACTTTTTAACTAGATTTTCCCCACCCTTAACTTTTACATTTTTTTAAAAAATTGCATAGCCATCATGTGGTTTGATTGTGCAATGATCTTACCCCAAAAAAGGAAAAATTGATTGGAACAACATCATATATTGGTCATGTGCACCCATCCAATAACACAAACTTTAAGTGGACACCAGATAACACAACGTAAGAGGTGTATGTAGGTGCGCTCTAAACATAAATGTTTTTTTTTATAAATATACATAAATGAAATTTGATGTTTCAGTTTTTTTCATAGAATCTTCAATATTTAAATACAGTGCATCCAAATGCACATAGAGTTATGTGGACCCAGATATCAAAATGTTTATGAATTATAATGCAAAAAGCACAATATAACTACTCCCCCGTAACATAAAACTTTCAACATTGGTTTTGTACGCATTTTGAGAAAGCAATTTGAGGGTGTAAACGAATGAATCAGTTAAAATGGTTTTAAAACAAGCAAGAATGTAATTATAAGTTACTAATATTAAAATTATTTTGACTAATTCTGTAACGACCCGACTCGCTTAAATCGGCGCGGAAGAAACCGACGAGTCAAGTAGTTATAAAACTAAAACTCAACACTAAGAAAATAAACTAATACCTCAAAATATTAGTATTAAACCAAAGATGTACAATAACCCACAATTTTGTACAAAACTAAATCCTAAAGTCAAATGTACTAAAACAAAAGTAAGGTGCAACTCTAACCACATGCTAGAGTCTTATACAACAAATGTATATCATAAATCCTGAAACAACGTCTAACAAGTCTAATGCTAAGAAACAACTGAAATAAACAATAGAAAGCACACAAAGCGCCGCTCGCCCAACCCCAAAGCTAAGCAAGAGCATCATCGTCAGATGTACCTGAAAAACCACAACATATCCACCATCAGTGGCGAGTAACATAACTGACTCACCCTAACGGGAATACACAAGTACATAGCAATAATCAAATAACATCACACATACAATCCTCGAAGACACGAGACAACCTCAAGCTCGTAATCCAAAATCAATCTCATCACTCGACATCCTCAATATACGACATCTCTATACTCAAATCTAACTCAGGTGCAATCATTCTAGTTCTAGACCGGACTATGCTCGTACGGAAGCATCTTACGCAACCGAACTTCTACTATGTCAGGACCGGGCATAAGCCATACACCCAAATCCCACGAACCCACTTCATACTTGGAAATTCGTGTCCCTAATCCCCAAATAAATCTGAGCGTACTAGGAATAACATAGTGAGACTCCAAGACTATTCCAATACCGCGGATGGAATAGGGGCAACGTCTTAACCCAAAAACTATGCATAAGCCATACACAAAGTCAAGGGCGTCTAGAAAAGAAATCAAGCTAAACATCCCATCATATCATCATAGTTTAATTAAAACAAGAATAAGCCATACTCTTGAATTCAATCAACTAAATCATCGAAGTTAACCCAAGAATTGCCTATAGCCATACTCTTGAGACTAACCAACATCATATCATCAATCTTTAACTCATTCTTTAATCAACATATCCCAAATCTTTAACTTTCAAAACTCTTTCAACATCTTTCTTTAATTTTCAAGACTCTTAAAGAACTCATCAAACCTCAACAAGAACTCTAAAGAACTCAATCAAGAACCTCAAGAAACTCATCTATTACTTAAAGAACTCATAAAGAAACCATTCAAGATTCAAGAACTTCAATCAAGAACTCAATCAAGATTCAAGAACTTCAACCAAGAACTCAAACAAACTCAACATACACGCATGAACATCATCACTATCACACGGCAATTTCAACATCTTTTTATCAAAATTCAACAAACTTAAACCCAAACACCATGATTTCCAAAATATCATAAAACAATCTTAGGATATGAAAATCCACCATTAAAACACCATTAAAACACTTCAAAATCAGATTATAGATATATCTTTAAAACCATGAATCAATCATCATCAATCAACCAAACATGCATTTAATCAAAGCTATAAACATAGTATTACCAATTAAGTTGAGTTAGTATGTTACCTTAATGAAGATCAACACACAAATCAACACACAAATATGCAGTCCAAGAATTCGAACCACACACGGCACACACGCGAGCACATGGTTCTGCACACCACTCGAACACGAACACCACACAAGTGCACCACTACACACGGCCACTGCACGGCCCTAGCAACTCGGCACAGCAGCACGGTCACAGCAACACGGCCCCAACCACGAACCTTCACGCACGGCCACACTCGAACAAACCCACGAACAACCCGGAAACAACCCCCAACAAAAGATCTTGGTTGAAATAATGTGTTTAGGATTGTGTTTAGGATGCTTAAAGATCAATGATGTTTGAATCTTTAAGTTTTTGGGCAAGGTAAGATGATGAACAATGGAGGTTCAATCACCAAAAGTGGCGTGAGCAATGGAGAGAGTAGAGAGTGTTTATGTGCTTGGCAAGTTGATGGCAAAGTAGAATGGCAAAATGAGTAAGGGGCCTCACTAACTCTCATATAAATAGAGCTAGCATGGTGTGAACACAAGGCAAGTGGCAAGCCTTGCCATGCCTTTGTAGAACCGGCCAAGAGAAGCAAAATGGGCCTTGTGATCCATTGGGCTAAATTACTAAATTTACATGACTAATCATGCAAAAACCGGCAGCTTGTGAAGTCCAAGACCGGCGGTATGGAACTGCCAGCTTGCAAGGTCCAAGACCGGCAGTATAGAACTGCCAGCTTGCAAGCTCCAAGACCGGCAGTATAGAACTGCCAGCTTGCAAGGTTCAGGACCGGCAGTTTATGAAGACCAAACCGGCAGCTTGAAGCCTCGTCTTTAAAACTGGCAGCTTCATCTTGAAGTCTCAATTGGGCCAATTAATAAAATAATAACTAAAATAAATAATAAAAACTAAGAAATAAAACATTTCGATTAAATCGAAATTATTCACATAAAATTAAAATAAATAGTTCAAAATAAATTCTGAACTAGCAAATAAACACATAAATACACACATAAACACCGGCAAAAATACCGATAAAATCTGGGTCATTACAAATTCATTCGTTTACACCCTCAAATCGCTTCCTCAAAATGCATGCAAAACTAATTGTTGAAAGTTTATGTTATGGAGAGAGTAATTAGAAGCTCCAAAAAACCGCATATTCTCTCTTATGCCTATTTTTCACTATATGACAACGTAACTAAGCAATGTTATGACATCATTACTTACAAGCATGATGTGACATGTTTGCTCATTATCTTTCTTCATAAGTGCTTCAAAGAATTGCATCACATCAACTTATTGCTGACCCTAATATTGGGGATTTAATCTACTGGAAAGGATCAAAATCTGGTGGTTTTTCTATAAAATATGCGCTCAAAATTTTGATGAATGAATCCTTGTCAGAAGCTAGTGACCAATGGGATTTAACATGGAAAACTCATGTCCAACAAAGAGTGAGATTTTTCCTTTGGCTTCTTCTACATGATAGGCACATCTGTAATGCCAATAGAGTACAAAGACACTTATCAAATGATCAATCATGCCCCAGATGCAATGCCCCTGAAGAATCAATGCTGCATCTTCTTCGAGACTGCCTAAGAGCACGAGATGTATGGCGTGAAATCGGAGGAATTGCCGCTTACTATACCCTTCCTTCTTTTAAGGGGATCTTCGTACTTGGGTGTGCAGGAATCTACATGCTGATGGTCTTATTTTTTTCTGAAAAATGGCCTACTGCATTTGCAACCACTGTATGGTGGCTATGGAGGTGGCGAAATGATGAGGTCTTTAATCAAGGAACCAACATTCTCATCCATGCAGGGGTGTTCATCCAACACCAAGTTAAGGAAATATAGGCTGTCTTTAACCATGAAGAAATGAATGCAACCACAACTCAAAATATCCGTAAGCAACTGATTTATGTGCGGTGGACTTGCCCAGCAGCAGGGTGGTACGTGCTGAACACAGACGGCTCTGCAAAAGGCACCCTAGGACTGGTAGGGGGAGGAGGTATAGTGAGAGACTTTGAAGGGAAATTTCATGGTTGTTTTCTCAGCTCACTTTGGGATTTGCTCAGCTTACAAAGAAGAATTAATGGCTCTCTCACATGGTCTCAAAATGGCAAAAAATCTGAACATCCCAAGGCTTGAAGTCCAAATGGATAATGAAGCGTGTATACTTAATCTCACTAATCCAGAAATCCAAGGAGGGGAGTGTTACCATATAATTAATCATTGTCGTTCTTTTATTAGTTTTGTTACTTGGTCTATTAATGTAACAATCCGACTCGCTTAAATCGGCGCGGAAGAAACCGACGAGTCGAATAGTTATAAACTACAACTCAAATACTTAAGAAATTAAAACTAATTCCTCAAAATTATTATTAATCAACCACAAACGTACAAATACCCACAAGTTTGTACATACTAGTCCAAAAGTCAAAACAGAAATACTAAAAATACGAGTAAGCTCCAACTACGTGTCAGAGTCTTAAACAACGTAAAGAGTCCAACAATAACATATAAAGTCTATATAACTCCATCACTATCTAATACAACAGAAAACAGTAAATACAACAGATAACAGTAATAACAACGTCGCTCGCCCAACCCAAAGCTAAGCAGGAGTATCATCATCAGAAATACCTGAAAAATATACAACAGTCCACCATCAGTGGCGAGTAACATAACTGACTCACCCTAATGGGAATACACATGCACATAGCACAAATCAAATGAACGACACTAAATCAATAATCTAGAGTACAAGATCAACCCAACCATGAACTCGACTCAAACCAACTTAATCAACTATCTTTGGCGCAATCATTCATATTCTAGACCGGACTGTGCTCGTACGAACGCATCTTACGCATTCGAACTTTCTACTATGCTCGGATTTGAGAATCTTACTCCCAAACCCCATGAAACCAATCTTACTGGAAATCCATGTCCCGTGAAACCAATCTTACTGGAAATTCACAAAGATCACATAGTATGACTCCAACTATCCCAATACCGCGGATGGAATAGGGGCAACGTCTTAACCCAAATACAATGAATCTTACTCAAAGTATCAGGCGTCTAAAAATGAAATCAAGCTAATTAATTAATTAAATCTTTAATCATTTTAATCATATTATTCATTTTATATCCCAACATAACTAAATTAAGTTCAAGAATTGCCTCTAGCCTTGATTCTCGAAATTAACTAGTTAAAACATCGAAGTTATTCTCAAGAACTGCCTCTAGCCTTAATCTTGAGTCTAACCAATCGTAATCCAACATTCAATAATCATTCTTTAATCATATTAGACACTTTCTTTAACTTTCTTTATCATTTAAACCATTTTCTTTAACTTTCAAGATTCAAACAAGAACTCGTAAAGACTCATCAAGAACTCATAAAGAACTCAAAGAACTCATAAAGAACTCATTCAAGATTCAAGATCTTCAACCAAGAACTCATTCAAGATTCAAGAACTCAATCAAGAACTCATCCAACATGTTCATACTACACGCATAACATCATCATAATTCAATCGAAAATCCAACTTTTACTCATCCAAAATTCATCAAACTTTAACATAGTATTCATGATCATAAAACAACGTATAATCAATCGTAAAAATCATGAAAAACCCTTATCAAAACATCATGAAAACACATAAAAATCAGATTATAAATTCATACATAAAATCATGGATATTCATCAACAATCAACCCAAACATGCATTTAATTCATACTATAATCATAGTATTCCAAATAAGTTGAGAAAGTATGTTACCTTATTGAAGATTACACACTAAAACAACACAAAAAGTTGCTGCCCGGAACAAAGTATACACGACCCAAGCAAACACGGACACGGCACCACTACCACGCTCCACACGGCTGCCCAGCCACTGCACACACACGAACCCACGAGCCTGCTGCAATTTGCACGGCCTGGCTGCTGCTCTTGCACGGCACCACGCACGGCCACTGCACCACCACGCACGGCTGTGCACACGGCCACAACACGACCACACGTTACCCGCTCGAACCAAGCCCCAAACCGAACCCGGAAAAAGGATCTTGAATAAAATAACTGTGTTTAAGATTGTGTTTGAACACCTAAAGATCAATGAACCTTGAATCTTTAAGTTTTGGGCTAAGAAAAATGATGAACAATTGATGGCTTCAATTGCTCATAAATGGCGTGAGGCACTAGGCAAGAGAGGGAGTTTTTTTATGCTTTGAATTGATGGCAAGTGCATAAAATGACAAGGATGACAAAAATGAGCAAAAGCCTTACTAACTCCCCTATATATAGAGTTAGTTAAGGTGTGAACACAAGGCAAGTGGCAAGCCTTGCCATGCCACATGAGAACCGGCCAAAGAGAGGTAATGGGCCTAAAAATGGGCTCTCGTGCTCATTTGGGCTAATTTGCGAAAACCGCATAATTAATCATGCATAAATCAAGTTAGCCCAAAATATTAAATAACTAATTAGAAAATTACACAAAAATTCTAATTAATTAAATAATAAATAACATAAATAATAAAAACTGAAAAACAAGTATTTCGAATTAAATCGAAATTATTCACATAAAATAAAATAAATAGTTCAAAATAAATTTGAACTAACACAACAACACACATAAATACACATAATTATCGACAAAAATACCAATAAAATCTGGGTCATTACAACCTCCCCTCCTTAAAGAAATTTCGTCCCGAAATTTCAAGGTGCAGGAGATCGCTCCCCATCAAACAACTCCGGGTACTTTTGTCGCATAGACGCTTCCGTCTCCCAAGTCGCTTCTTCATGGTGTTGATTTCTCCACAACACCTTGACAAGCGGTACCTGCTTACGCCGCAGGGTCCTCACTTCCCGATCCAAGATTTGGACGGGTCGCTCCTCATAAGTCAGATTCGGCTCGATCACGGTTGGTTCCGCTGTAATCACATGAGTAGGATCATGTACATATTTCCTTAGCTGGGAAACATGGAATACATCATGTACATTAGCCAAACTAGGTGGTAATGCCAATCGATATGCCACCTCCCCAACTCGTTCAAGTATCTCGTAAGGTCCCACATATTTCGGTCGGAGTTTCCCCTTCTGACCGAAGCGTACCACTCCCTTGAATGGCGAAACCTTAAGCAAGACTTTGTCACCTACTTCGAAAGCCAGCGGTCTACGTCGATTATCGGCGTAGGATTTCTGACGACTCTGAGCGGCCTGCATCTTAGACCGGATGACTCGAACCTTCTCGATAGTATCGCGTACCATCTCAGGTCCTAAAGCCACAGTATCGCTGATATCATTCCAACATATAGGACTCCGACATTTCCTGCCATACAAGGCCTCATACGGAGCCATCTCAATGCTGGAGTGATAGCTGTTGTTATAGGAGAACTCTATCAAGCAGAGCATACGTACCCAAGACTGCTGATACTCCAGAGTACATGCGCGAAGCATATCCTCTAAAGTCTGGATGGTCCTCTCAGTCTGACCATCAGTAGCCGCATGAAAAGCGGTGCTCAACTTCAGCTTCGTCCCAAAGGCTTCCTGAACTGACTTCCAGAAACGAGACAGAAATCTCGGATCCCGATCAGAAACAATCTCCCTCGGAACTCCGTGAAGTCGGATTATGTCCTGAGTATATGCCTCAGCTAGAGGCTCCATCGACCAGGTCATCTTCATCGGGATGAATCTAGCGACCTTAGTCAACCTATCCACTATAACCCAAATAGCATTCAAGCCATTGCAAGTGGGTAAGCTCACTACGAAGTCCATAGATACCGACTCAAATTTCCAGGTCGGAATAGGTAGTGGCTGCAACAGACCTCCTGGTCTCTGATGCTCAATCTTGACCTTTTGACAGGTCAAACACCGAGCAACAAACTCCGCTACATCCCTCTTCATCTTGGGCCACCAGAATTGGCCCCTAAGATCCTGGTAAAGCTTATTACCACCGGGATGAACAGAATAAGGCGAGTTATGTGCCTCGGACATGATCCTGTTCCTAAGATCAGAATAGTCCGGTACACACCATCTCCCTTGAAAGCGCATACCACCATCAGAAGGGATCTCGAAACCTACGGCTTTACCTTGCCGTATAGCCTCTCGAATCCTAGTAAACTGTGGGTCATTCTGTTGACCCTCGCGCAATTCCTGAATTAAATCAGGTTCGGCACTCATCGATGTCAGACGAAGTCTGACGGAACCACGGCTTCTACTGAAGCTCAAGCGATGCTTGCGACTTAGCGCATCTGCAACCAAGTTCGCCTTGCCCTCGCAATAGTTGAGCGTCAGGTCGTAGTCTTTGATCAACTCAAGCCACCGCCTCTGCCTCATATTGAGGTCTTTCTGAGTAAAGATGTACTTGAGACTCTTGTGATCCATGAATACTTTACACGAACCACCATAGAGATAGTGCCTCCAAATTTTGAGCGCGAACACCACAGCCGCTAACTCTAAGTCATGCGTAGGATAGTTACGCTCGTGCACCTTCAGTTGCCTCGATGCGTAAGCGATGACCTTCCCACCCTGCATGAGTACACAACCTGTAACGCCCCAGATTTTGGGCTAGTCTCGTAATTACTTTTTTTGTAATTATTGTTGTTGCGGTGCATGGTCTAAAATTTATTTTGGACTATTTTTAATGTTTTAGTGTAACCATTATTTTTAATGGTTTATTATTTCTTTATTTTATTTTATTTTAATTAATTAGAATTTTATTATTTAATTTTCTAATTAATTAATTAATTTTTGGGCCAAGTGCAAAATAATCATGATTAGTCATGAATTAGTGCGAAAGGTCCAAGTGATCAATTTGAGCCCATTTAGTAAGCCCAACCGGTTTTCCCCCTTGTTTGATGGCAAATTTTGCCACTTGCTTCATGTTCACACCTCACTTAACTTCTATAAATAGAAGTAGTTAGTAAGGCCTTAGGAGTATTTTTGTTCATTTGCTCATTTAACCTCCTTTGCCATCAAAGTTTAAAACACATTTTTCCCTCCCTTTCTCCTCTCTTGCCACACGCCATTTTGGGTGTCTTGAACCCAAGTTTTGTTCATCTTCAACTTCAAATCCAAACTTAAAGATTCCTCATTCATTGATCTTTAAGTGATTAAAAGACTAGTAGCCTTCATTGCCTTGATCATGTATTAGGTTGGTTTCGGTTTTGGGTTTGGGTTTTTCGTGGAGGTGATGGCTGTTTGGGCAGCAGGGTGCCGTGCAATCAAGGGGCTGTATGTGCAGTGTGGACAGCCGTGCAGGTGCAGCAGGGATGGCCGTGCAGTTCAGACGTGCACCCGTGTGTGCAGCTGTGAAGACCGTGGCAGCAGTGGGGGTCCGTGGTTGGTGGAAACGGCCAGGCAAGGCAGCAGAACCGTGGCTGGTTTCTGGGCAGAATTGGGCTGACTGGGCAGTGGCGTGATGGCTACGTGGTGGCTTCTTGGTTGCCATGTTCGTGTGCAAGGTAACCGTGTTGATGACCGTGCAAGAAGACGTTCCGGGCAGCAAGTTCTTGTATGATTAATGTGTGTTGATTTGTGTGTAATCTTCAATAAGGTAACATACTAACTCAACTTAATTGGTAATACTATGTTTATAGCTTTGATTAAATGCATGTTTGGGTTGATTGATGATGAATGTTCATGGTTTTGAATATATTTCTATAATCTGATTTTGGAGTGTTTAATGATGTTTTAATGGTGGATTTTCATATTTTAAGATTGTTTTATGATATTTTGGAAATCATGGTGTTTGGGTTTAAGTTTGTTGAATTTTGATAAAAAGATGTTGAAATTGCCGTGTGATAGTGATGATGTTCATGCGTGTATGTTGAGTTTGTTTGAGTTCTTGGTTGAAGTTCTTGAATCTTGATTGAGTTCTTGATTGAAGTTCTTGAATCTTGAATGGTTTCTTTATGAGTTCTTTAAGTAATAGATGAGTTCTTTAAGGTTCTTGATCGAGCTCTTTAGAGTTCTTGTTGAGGTTTGATGAGTTCTTTAAGAGTCTTGAAAGATAAAGAAAGTAATAGAAAGAGTCATGAAAGTTAAAGATTTGGGATACGTTGATCAAGGATTGAGTTAAAGATTGATGATATGATGTTTGGTTAGTCTCAAGAGTATGGCTATAGGCAATTCTTGGGTTAACTTCGATGATTTAGTTGTTAAATTCAAGAGTATGGCTTATTCTTGTCTTTAATTAACTATGATGATATGATGATGATATGATGGGATGATTAGCTTGATTTCTTTTCTAGACGCCCTTGACTTTGTGTATGGCTTATGCTTAGTTTTTGGGTTAAGACGTTGCCCCTATTCCATCCGCGGTATTGGAATAGTTTTGGAGTCTCACTATGTTATTCCTAGTACGCTCAGATTTATTTGGGGATTAGGGACACGAATTTCCAAGTATGAAATGGGTTCGTGGGATTTGGGTGTATGGCTTATGCCCGGTCCTGACATAGTAGAAGTTCGGTTGCGTAAGATGCTTCCGTACGAGCATAGTCCGGTCTAGAACTAGAATGATTGCGCCTGAGTTAGAATTGAGTATAGTGATGTCGTATGATGATGATGTCAAGTGATTAGTCGAGTTTGGATTACGAGCTTGAGGTTGTCTCGTGTCTTCGAGGATTTACGTGTGATGTTATTTAATTATTGCTATGTGCTTGTGTATTCCCGTTAGGGTGAGTCAGTTATGTTACTCGCCACTGATGGTGGATTATGTTGTGTTTTCTTTTCAGGTACATCTGAGGATGATGCTCTTGCTTAACTTTGGGGTTGGGCGAGCGACGCTTTGTGTACTTTGTTGTTGTTTATTACAGTTGTTTCACAGTATTAGATTCTATAGACGTTGTTTCAAACGTATGATATTACATTTGTTGTATAAGACTCTAGCATGTGGTTAGAGTTGCACTTTACTTTTGTTTTAGTACATTTGACTTTTGGATTTAGTTTTTGTACAAGATTGTGGGTTATTGTACATCTTTGGTTTAATAATAATATTTTGAGGTATTAGTTTATTTTCTAAGTGTTGAGTTTTAGTTTTATAACTACTTGACTCGTCGGTTTCTTCCGCGCCGATTTAAGCGAGTCGGGTCGTTACAGTTGGTATCAGAGCCGAATAGGTTTAAGTGAAGTTTTTAGGATTTGAGTTAAACCCGGGAGTTGAGAGCTTTATTTTCCCGAGTGTATAAACCAAATTCTAGGATTATGTGTTGGGAGAAGAGTGACGGGTAGAATAATCCGGGATAAGACTCTTTTTCCTATCCTCTTTTGTGTGTATCCTTGACTTAAGTGTGATTTTGATTAACATGGTGTGTTTATTTGTGTCCTTAACGTATTACGTTTCGACGTGTTCACGCCTCGCCGGTCGAGTTCGGGACGACAGAGATTACGAGCGCTCGAGGAAGTGATTTATACGCTAGCATATTTTAGTTGACAGCTATCGGGATCGCAGTCGACGTTCGATCATATCGCTCGTCTTCGACCACTGACTTACGATAGGGTTGTCGACCCTACGATGTTGAAGAGATGAATCCACGAGATAGGAAGCTCTTCAGCGTTATGGTTGGTCCGAGCACGAGAAGGACCAGTTCGTCACCTTCCACTCGCGAGGAGATGTCGATAACTGGTGGAGCATAGCTAGGAACGCGCGTTTACCCCGCATTCGATATCGTGGTACGAGTTCGTAGCTAAGGCCCAGAGGAGGTTCTACCCCGACGAGTTGCGGTGACGGAAACCAGAGGAGTCTCTTACTCTTATCCGGGGTAAGATAATAGTTCAGGCATACCCCGATAAGTTCGCCGAGTTATCGAGGTTCGCTACGTCAGTCGTTCCATCCGAGGAGGAGCAGGACAAGCGTTACGTTAAGAGGCTGAATACGAGGATTCGCGTTCGTATGATCAGCAGTGGAGCGAAGTCGTTACGGCAAGCTTACGAGGTAGCACTCGATTTTCAGGCGTTTGTTATCGAGGAGGATGCCAGCTAGAAGAAGACCCCGACCCCGAGGATGTTGCTATCCTTTGGGAAGCTCGATTTAGTACTCTTAGCAGTACCCCCCTCCGACCGCTTGATCGCATTAGGATTTCGACGGTTTGAGGAATAGAAGTTGTGCCAGGAACTTCCACCCAGGAAAGCGATGTGACGACACGCCTATGGCATGTTTCATCGGCAGGAGAGGAGCTTTCGACATCGGCTAAGCCTCCAATGAAGGATCGAGTCCGTTGTACGACCAAGGCAGAAGCAGAGGTGCAGTTCGATGGAGTCCCAGTTTTCCGTTAGTTCGTTCATGGCTCTTCCTTTGGGGAGAGGATCTTGTTTGTCAGCTCGAGTTCCGAGGTTTGCCTATCGTGTTAGCTGGTGAAGCAGGCGACAACCGATTTGAAGGACTTCCCGCTGATGGAGTTCGATGTCATTATTGGCATGGACTGGCTGTCGAGGTATCGAACGATCATTCGTTGCCGAGATCAGTTAGTGACATTCCGAGGATCTTAGGGCAACCGAGTTACCTACTTTGGGTTCGTCCTTAAGAAAGGAGTGAAGGTAATCTCAGCCTTGAAGATGAGGAAGCTTCGCCAGAAGGGCGATATGGAGACTTTTCGAAGACCGCTTCTTCGTACGAATACGACCACTACGGGTTTTGAAGTGATGTTGTCAGTTTCGTTTACGCTTTACCCGTGTTCATGGATCGGATGAACCGGACTTTTCATCACTTACTCGATAAGTGCGTCGTAGTCTTCTTCGATAATATCTTAGTCTAAGCGAGAGACGAGTCTGAGCTTGCAGATCATCTCCGTATGGTACTAAGGATATTATGGAGCAGCAGATGATTCGCGAATATCTCCAGGTAGGAGCTTCGTCTTCGCGAATTTGTATTTCTGAGTCGCGTACTCAACAAAGGAAAGTGTTAAGGTAGACTAGACTATAACTTATAGGGGTGTAATTGTGGTCAGGAAATCTCTTGACCTACCGTATTCAACCAGAACCTGATTGAACCAAGCCTATTTGATTATCCTTACAATCGATTTACGATTAACCTTATTTTCGTTGTTGAACTTATTTTTGTGAGTACTCTCATTGTTAACATAAGTAGCACTATCGATTCATTGTTACTTCTAATTGTTAACAATATCGTTATTACCTCGTTCTAGTCGATTCTTTAACGTCCATGATGCCTTCATTATCATTCAGGACAATTTGTTATATTGATCGTCATTCCCTTATTCGACGTCATAAGTTCTTAACCTTTGATCATGAGCGTCGTAATCCATTATCATCATTCATATCATCGTCATCGTCGATCATGATCGTTATTGTCATCTATGACCACCCATCTTCGATGTTATCATCGTCATACCTAATTGAGGCCATCATAAATCATTAACGTTATTCATGTTGGCCAACCTTGTGTTTAACATCATTTCACCTTGTGACATCTACCGTGTTTTTGGCCATTGTTTTTGTTAATATCATCCATCATCGCTAGGATTTATCGATGGATAATTTATGCCATTTACACGCCGTCGCATCATTATTTCTATTTATATCCATATATATATATGTATATATATATATTTATTATTTTGTAATCATAGTTATCCTATTTCTGATAAATCGATATACTTATCGAGTCGTTCTTTAATTTCTACATAATATTCGATATTCATATCAGGCATTTATTCGCATCATTGCTATTTTCATCATTCAAAGGTGGGCATTGTTTTGATTCCCGCATTCTAATCCAGATAATCTAAACCTGATATGGAATTTTGGAATTAATTGTTTGTTTTGGAATTTCATTCGATCGTCCAAGACAACTGATTGTTTCCTACTTTTACCCTGATCGACTGATTGTATCTACATTTTAAATTTGATCAATCGATCATAACCCATATACCAGTTTTCGGTCATTTGATCGTTTTTACACCTCTAAGAGTTAAGTCTGTAGTCGAGGGGAGTAACTTGAGTATGTGACCGAAGTCCGTAAGTCTGGGTTCGTCATTGAAGCGAAGGATAAACTTTGCATCTATCTTGACCTTCCAAGCAACGAGGAGGATTCCGAGGTCTTTAGTAGTGCGTCGAAGGATGTTGGAGCATGTTCAGGACTTCGACGAACGTTTTTTTTAATCGTGCAGACCGGACGATCTGAGTGGCTGAAGCATCAAGTCGCGAGGATCGGTTGAACGTTGGTGGAAGCCGAAGTTCTGTCAGGTTTCGTCTGACTTTTGTCTGTCGAGCCCGGATTACTGATGGTGAATAATCTCCTTTGCTTGAATTTCGGGACGAAATTCTTTTAAGGAGGGGAGATTGTAACGCCCCAGATTTTGGGCTAGTCTCGTAATTACTTTTTTTGTAATTATTGTTGTTGCGGTGCATGGTCTAAAATTTATTTTGGACTATTTTTAATGTTTTAGTGTAACCATTATTTTTAATGGTTTATTATTTCTTTATTTTATTTTATTTTAATTAATTAGAATTTTATTATTTAATTTTCTAATTAATTAATTAATTTTTGGGCCAAGTGCAAAATAATCATGATTAGTCATGAATTAGTGCGAAAGGTCCAAGTGATCAATTTGAGCCCATTTAGTAAGCCCAACCGGTTTTCCCCCTTGTTTGATGGCAAATTTTGCCACTTGCTTCATGTTCACACCTCACTTAACTTCTATAAATAGAAGTAGTTAGTAAGGCCTTAGGAGTATTTTTGTTCATTTGCTCATTTAACCTCCTTTGCCATCAAAGTTTAAAACACATTTTTCCCTCCCTTTCTCCTCTCTTGCCACACGCCATTTTGGGTGTCTTGAACCCAAGTTTTGTTCATCTTCAACTTCAAATCCAAACTTAAAGATTCCTCATTCATTGATCTTTAAGTGATTAAAAGACTAGTAGCCTTCATTGCCTTGATCATGTATTAGGTTGGTTTCGGTTTTGGGTTTGGGTTTTTCGTGGAGGTGATGGCTGTTTGGGCAGCAGGGTGCCGTGCAATCAAGGGGCTGTATGTGCAGTGTGGACAGCCGTGCAGGTGCAGCAGGGATGGCCGTGCAGTTCAGACGTGCACCCGTGTGTGCAGCTGTGAAGACCGTGGCAGCAGTGGGGGTCCGTGGTTGGTGGAAACGGCCAGGCAAGGCAGCAGAACCGTGGCTGGTTTCTGGGCAGAATTGGGCTGACTGGGCAGTGGCGTGATGGCTACGTGGTGGCTTCTTGGTTGCCATGTTCGTGTGCAAGGTAACCGTGTTGATGACCGTGCAAGAAGACGTTCCGGGCAGCAAGTTCTTGTATGATTAATGTGTGTTGATTTGTGTGTAATCTTCAATAAGGTAACATACTAACTCAACTTAATTGGTAATACTATGTTTATAGCTTTGATTAAATGCATGTTTGGGTTGATTGATGATGAATGTTCATGGTTTTGAATATATTTCTATAATCTGATTTTGGAGTGTTTAATGATGTTTTAATGGTGGATTTTCATATTTTAAGATTGTTTTATGATATTTTGGAAATCATGGTGTTTGGGTTTAAGTTTGTTGAATTTTGATAAAAAGATGTTGAAATTGCCGTGTGATAGTGATGATGTTCATGCGTGTATGTTGAGTTTGTTTGAGTTCTTGGTTGAAGTTCTTGAATCTTGATTGAGTTCTTGATTGAAGTTCTTGAATCTTGAATGGTTTCTTTATGAGTTCTTTAAGTAATAGATGAGTTCTTTAAGGTTCTTGATCGAGCTCTTTAGAGTTCTTGTTGAGGTTTGATGAGTTCTTTAAGAGTCTTGAAAGATAAAGAAAGTAATAGAAAGAGTCATGAAAGTTAAAGATTTGGGATACGTTGATCAAGGATTGAGTTAAAGATTGATGATATGATGTTTGGTTAGTCTCAAGAGTATGGCTATAGGCAATTCTTGGGTTAACTTCGATGATTTAGTTGTTAAATTCAAGAGTATGGCTTATTCTTGTCTTTAATTAACTATGATGATATGATGATGATATGATGGGATGATTAGCTTGATTTCTTTTCTAGACGCCCTTGACTTTGTGTATGGCTTATGCTTAGTTTTTGGGTTAAGACGTTGCCCCTATTCCATCCGCGGTATTGGAATAGTTTTGGAGTCTCACTATGTTATTCCTAGTACGCTCAGATTTATTTGGGGATTAGGGACACGAATTTCCAAGTATGAAATGGGTTCGTGGGATTTGGGTGTATGGCTTATGCCCGGTCCTGACATAGTAGAAGTTCGGTTGCGTAAGATGCTTCCGTACGAGCATAGTCCGGTCTAGAACTAGAATGATTGCGCCTGAGTTAGAATTGAGTATAGTGATGTCGTATGATGATGATGTCAAGTGATTAGTCGAGTTTGGATTACGAGCTTGAGGTTGTCTCGTGTCTTCGAGGATTTACGTGTGATGTTATTTAATTATTGCTATGTGCTTGTGTATTCCCGTTAGGGTGAGTCAGTTATGTTACTCGCCACTGATGGTGGATTATGTTGTGTTTTCTTTTCAGGTACATCTGAGGATGATGCTCTTGCTTAACTTTGGGGTTGGGCGAGCGACGCTTTGTGTACTTTGTTGTTGTTTATTACAGTTGTTTCACAGTATTAGATTCTATAGACGTTGTTTCAAACGTATGATATTACATTTGTTGTATAAGACTCTAGCATGTGGTTAGAGTTGCACTTTACTTTTGTTTTAGTACATTTGACTTTTGGATTTAGTTTTTGTACAAGATTGTGGGTTATTGTACATCTTTGGTTTAATAATAATATTTTGAGGTATTAGTTTATTTTCTAAGTGTTGAGTTTTAGTTTTATAACTACTTGACTCGTCGGTTTCTTCCGCGCCGATTTAAGCGAGTCGGGTCGTTACACAACCTAAGCCACACTTCGAAGCATCACTATAGACCTCGAAGCCCTCTTCATCGTTCGGAAGAGTAAGAATCGGAGCAGAGACTAATCTCTGTTTCAACTCCTGAAATGCTTGCTCGCAAGTCTCTGTCCAAACGAATCGGACCTCCTTCTGCAGGAGAATAGACATCGGTCTAGCTATTTTGGAGAAGTCCTGGACGAATCGTCGATAATATCCGGCCAAACCCAGAAAACTACGAACCTCCGCCACATTTCTCGGGCTACTCCAATCTACCACAGCCTTAATCTTAGCTGGGTCTACTTTAATGCCTTCTTTGCTGATCACATGACCTAGGAAGGCTACTTCGCGAAGCCAGAACTCACACTTGGAGAGTTTCGCGAACCACTTATGACTCCTCAATATCTCGAGTACCATCCGGAGATGTTCCGTATGCTCGGACTCATCTCTAGAATAGATCAAGATATCATCTATAAATACTACGACGCACTTGTCGAGTAAGTGGTGAAACGTCCGGTTCATCTGGTCCATGAACACGGCTAGCGCATTAGTGAGGCCAAAGGGCATCACCTCAAACTCGTAATGGCCGTATCGAGTACGAAAAGCAGTCTTCGGAATGTCTTCTTTCTTGACTGGAATCTGATGATATCCAGACCGAAGATCTATCTTCGAAAACACTCCTGCTCCTCGCAACTGATCGAACAGGTCCTCAATCCTAGGCTGTAACGACCCGACTCGCTTAAATCGGCGCGGAAGAAACCGACGAGTCGAATAGTTAGAAACTACAACTCAAAACTTAGGAAATTAAACTAATTCCTCAAAATTAATCATTAATAACCAAAAACGTACAAATACCCACAAGTTTGTACATACTAGTCCCAAAAGTCAAACTAGAAATACTAGACATACGAGTAAACTCCAACTACATGTCAGAGTCTTAAACAACGTAAAAGAGTCCAATAACAACGTATAAAGTCTATGTAACTCTATCACTATCTAAAACAACAGAAACAGTAAATACAACAGATAACAGAAATAGTAAACGTCGCTCGCCCAACCCAAAGCTAAGCAAGAGTATCGTCATCAGAAATACCTGAAAGAAAAACATACAACAGTCCACCATCAGTGGCGAGTAACATAACTCACTCACCCTAATGGGAATACACATGCACATAGCATAAATCAAATAAACAACATCAAATCAATAAACCAGAGTACAAGATCAACCCAAATGTGAACTCGGCTCAAACCAACCTAATCAACTATCTTTGGCGCAATCATTCATATTCTAGACCGGACTGTGCTCGTACGAACGCATCTTACGCATTCGAACTTTAAACTATGCTTGGATTTGAGAATCTTACTCCCAAACCCCATGAAACCAATCTTACTGGAAATCCATGTCCCATGAAACCAATCTTACTGGAAATTCACAAAGATCACATAGTATGACTCCAACTATCCCAATACCGCGGATGGAATAGGGGCAACGTCTTAACCCAAATACATTGAATCTTACTCAAAGTATCAGGCGTCTAAAAATGAAATCAAGCTAATTAATTAACTAATTCATTTAATCAACTTAATCATTTTATTCATTATTATTACCCAACATAACTAAATTAAGTTCAAGAATTGCCTCTAGCCTTGATTCTCGAAATTAACTAGTTAAATTATCGAAGTTATCCTCAAGAACTGCCTCTAGCCTTAATCTTGAGTCTAACCAATCATAATTCAACAATCTTTAATCATTCTTTAACCAATTATACCTCAATCTTTAACTTTCTTTAACTTACAACCCACTTTCTTTAACTTTCAAGACTCATCCAAGAAACTCAAAGAACCCATCAAGAACTCATAAAGAACTCAAAGAAATCATAAAGAACTCATAAAGAACTCATTCAAGATTCAAGATCTTCAACCAATAACTCAATCAAGATTCAAGATCTTCAACCAAGAACTCATCCAAACTCATACATACACACGCATATCATCATTATCATTCGAAAATTACCACTTATACTAACCCAAAATTCATCAAACTTTGACATAATAATCATGATCACATTACAACACATAATCAATCATAAAATCATGAAAAACCTTCACCAAAACATCATATAAACACATAAAAATCAGAATATAAACTATACATAAAATCATAGTTAATCATCATCAAACAACCCCAAACATGCATTTAATCTATACTATAAACATAGTATACCAACAAGGTTGAGTAAGTATGTTACCTTATTGAAGATTACACACAAAATCAACACAAGAATGCAGCCCGGAAAACACGTCAAACACGGCACACAAACAGCCCACACACGGCTGTCCACACGGCACCACGAGCCACCACGAACACCACGAACCCCTTTGCACGGCTGCTGCACACGGCCTGCTGTCCAAGCACGAACACCACCGCACGGTCATGACACCACCACTGCACGGCTGCCACTGCACGGCCCCACACACGGTCATCCACACGGTCCAACCCACTTGATCACGAACACGAACAAGACCCAAAACCAACCCGAACTAGTGATCTTGAATGAAATGCACGTGTTTAGGATTGTGTTTAGGCACTTAAAGATCAATAGAAGTTGAGTCTTTAAGATTGGGATTAGAAAGATGGATGAACAATTTGATGGCTTCAATCACCCAAAAATGGCGTGAAGCAAGGGAGTAGTGGAGGGAGTTTTTGTGTTTAAGCTTTTGATGGCAAATGCATAAAATGGCAAGGATGGCAAAATGGGCAAGGGGCCTTACTAACTCTCCTATTTATAGAGTTAGTTAAGGTGTGAACAAGAGGCAAGTGGCAAGCCTTGCCATGCCACTAGAAAACCGGCCAACAAGGGAAAAATGGGCCTAAAATGGGCTCTCGTGCTCAATTGGGCTAATTTGCAAAACCGCATGACTAATCATGCAATAATCGATTTGGCCCAAAATATTAGATAATTAATTAGAAAATTAAATAAATAAAATTCTAATTAATTAAATAATAATTAACATAAATAATAACAACTAAAAATAAATATTTCGAATTAAATCGAAATTATTCACATAAAATAAAATAAATAGTTCAAAAAATAAATTTGAACTAACACATAAACACACATAAATACACCTAATTATCGGCAAAAATACCAATAAAATCTGGGTCATTACATAGGCAATGGGTACTTATTCTTGATAGTTACCCGATTCAACTCTCGGTAGTCTATGCACAGGCGCATACTACCATCTTTCTTCTTCACGAAGAGCACAGGAGCTCCCCACGGAGAAACACTTGGCCTAATGAAGCCCTTATCGATCAAATCCTGGAGTTGTGTCTTTAACTCCAATAACTCAGATGGTGCCATCCGGTACGGTGCCTTCGAGATCGGCGCTGTCCAGGGTACTAAGTCGATATGAAACTCGACATCGCGCTCAGGTGGAACGCCTGGTAGCTCATCAAGAAATACGTCTCTGAAATCCCTCGCTACAGGTATATCGTCCAACAGAGACTCATCAGTCAAGTCTCGTACCTGACAGAGATACACCAAATCGCCCTTCTGGCGATGTTTCCTTATTTTCAAGGCAGAGATTACCCTTACTCCTTTCTTAAGGACGAACCCAGAGTAGGTAACTCGGTTGCCCTGAGATCCTCGGAATGTTACTGACTGATCTTGGCAACGAATTATCGCTCGATACCTTGATAGCCAGTCCATACCTAGTATAACATCAAACTCCATCAACGGAAACTCCTTCAGATCGGCCGTCACTTGCTCCCCCGCTATCACGATAGGCACTCCTCGAAACTCGCGCTGACAAGTAAAATCCTCTCCTGAAGGGAGAGTAATAACTGAACTAATAGGTAGGCTGCCTCGAAGATTAGACCTCGAGACAAAACTACTAGCCACAAAGGAAACAGTAGCACCAGAATCAAATAAAACTAATGCTAACACACCGGAGACAAGAAATCTACCTGATACGACGTCAGGCTGAACCTCGGCCTCCGCCTCGGTCATACAGTAGACTCGGTTCTTCACCGGAGTCTTCGTCGGTGCTAGAAGCTGCTTAACCTCAGAATCTGGCTTCCTCTCGGGACAAGTCGACGCCTTATGGCCTACCTTACCGCAAGTAAAACAAGTGATCGGAGAACCGTCGCACTTCTTCCCTGGGTGGAAGTCTCGGCCGCAACCTCTACACTTCGAGTCATCATTACCCTTACGCGAACTCGTGGTCGGAGGGGTGCTGCTAGATGTGCCAAACCGGGGCTTCTTAAACGAAGCTGTAGTCGTCGGAACCAGAGCTCTCTTCTTGCTCGAATCCTCCTCGGTAATCGATGCCTGTATCTCGAGTGCTACCTCGTAGGCCTGCTGGAACGTCGTCGCTCCACTACTGATCACGTGAACTCGAATCCTCGGATCTAGCTTTTTGATGTAGCGCTTGACCCGATCCTTCTCTGACGGAATCACAGATGTAGCGAACCTCGACAACTCCGTAAATCGGTCGGTGTACGCCTGGACAGACATCTTACCCTGTGCAAGAGTAAGAAACTCCTCCTGTTTCTGCCACCGCAACTCGTCGGGGTAGAAACGCTCCTGGACCTTATCGATAAAGTCGGTCCAAGTCATCGCATGCAACGGCTGGTACGCGTCCTTCGCTAACGTCCACCAGTTATCGGCCTCTCCACGTAAGTAATATGCGGCGATCTGCACCCTCTCGTGATCGGGACAAAACGTCGCGTCGAAGAGCTTCCCCATCTCGCGGATCCAGCTCTCCAAAGTAGTGGGGTCGGCAACCCCGTCGTAAGTCGGAGGTCGATGACGTGCGATACGATCGAACGTCGACTGCATACTTGGCGGATGACGACTATGGTGCGCCAACGTAAGGATCGCCTCCTCGAGTGCCCGCAACCTCTGTCGTCCAGTACTCAACCGGCGAGGTGTAGACATGCTGCCACGCATCACAACAAAAGACATAACGAGAATACAATGTTAGTCAATCACCCCACCAAAGATCAAGTAAACAACATAAGGAAAGAAAGAAAATAGAAAGAATCCTATCCCGGTATTTCTACCCAACTCTCCTCCCTTCACTTAATCCTAGAATTTGGTTTGTTCACTTGGGAATAGTAAAGCTCTCGACTCCCGGGTTAAACTCAAATCCTAAAACTTCACTTAGAACCTATTCGGCTCTGATACCAACTGTAACGACCCGACTCGCTTAAATCGGCGCGGAAGAAACCGACGAGTCGAATAGTTATAAACTACAACTCAAATACTTAAGAAATTAAAACTAATTCCTCAAAATTATTATTAATCAACCACAAACGTACAAATACCCACAAGTTTGTACATACTAGTCCAAAAGTCAAAACAGAAATACTAAAAATACGAGTAAGCTCCAACTACGTGTCAGAGTCTTAAACAACGTAAAGAGTCCAACAATAACGTATAAAGTCTATATAACTCCATCACTATCTAATACAACAGAAAACAGTAAATACAACAGATAACAGTAATAACAACGTCGTTCGCCCAACCCAAAGCTAAGCAAGAGTATCATCATCAGAAATACCTGAAAAATATACAACAGTCCACCATCAGTGGCGAGTAACATAACTGACTCACCCTAATGGGAATACACATGCACATAGCACAAATCAAATGAACGACATTAAATCAATAATCTATAGTACAAGATCAACCCAACCATGAACTCGACTCAAACCAACTTAATCAACTATCTTTGGCGCAATCATTCATATTCTAGACCGGACTGTGCTCGTACGAACGCATCTTACGCATTCGAACTTTCTACTATGCTCGGATTTGAGAATCTTACTCCCAAACCCCATGAAACCAATCTTACTGGAAATCCATGTCCCGTGAAACCAATCTTACTGGAAATTCACAAAGATCACATAGTATGACTCCAACTATCCCAATACCGCGGATGGAATAGGGGCAACGTCTTAACCCAAATACAATGAATCTTACTCAAAGTATCAGGCGTCTAAAAATGAAATCAAGCTAATTAATTAATTAAATCTTTAATCATTTTAATCATATTATTCATTTTATATCCCAACATAACTAAATTAAGTTCAAGAATTGCCTCTAGCCTTGATTCTCGAAATTAACTAGTTAAAACATCGAAGTTATTCTCAAGAACTGCCTCTAGCTTTAATCTTGAGTCTAACCAATCGTAATCCAACATTCAATAATCATTCTTTAATCATATTAGACACTTTCTTTAACTTTCTTTATCATTTAAACCATTTTCTTTAACTTTCAAGATTCAATCAAGAACTCGTAAAGACTCATCAAGAACTCATAAAGAACTCAAAGAACTTATAAAGAACTCATTCAAGATTCAAGATCTTCAACCAAGAACTCATTCAAGATTCAAGAACTCAATCAAGAACTCATCCAACATGTTCATACTACACGCATAACATCATCATAATTCAATCGAAAATCCAACTTTTACTCATCCAAAATTCATCAAACTTTAACATAGTATTCACGATCATAAAACAACGTATAATCAATCGTAAAAATCATGAAAAACCCTTATCAAAACATCATGAAAACACATAAAAATCGGGTATAAATTCATACATAAAATCATGGATATTCATCAACAATCAACCTAAACATGCATTTAATTCATACTATAATCATAGTATTCCAAATAAGTTGAGAAAGTATGTTACCTTATTGAAGATTACACACTAAAACAACACAAAAAGTTGCTGCCCGGAACAAAGTATACACGGCCCAAGCAAACACGGACACGGCACCACTACCACGCTCCACACGGCTGCCCAGCCACTGCACACACACGAACCCACGAGCCTGCTGCACTTTGCACGACCTGGCTGCTGCTCTTGCACGGCCTGGCTGCTGCTCTTGCACGGCACCATGCACGGCCTGTAACGACCCGGAATTTTGGGCCAGAAAATTTCGCGGTTGTTATTATTATTTATTCAATTCTAAGTCCAAAGGGCCATGTAATTTGGACTGTTTTTATTTTTAAGCCCAATCTTTTTCTCAAATTGGGCCAAAGGACCCAATCCCCCTTAGTTTATTTGGGTCCATGTTAATTTTGATTTAATTAATTAAAGTTAATTATAATTTTGGATAATTAAATTAATTAGTTAAATTAATTATTTTTTTTTTTAAAACCCATTAAACCTAGTCTAACTAATTGACTAGTCTCCCATTTTTTTCTCAAACTTCCCCCTCTTTTAGGCCCTCACGGCACCTTTGAAGTTTTAGGGTTGATTGTTTTTTTTTTTTTATTTTTTTATTTTATTTTTTTTTTTATTATTTTATTTTCTTTATATATAGGACCCCTTGTTTTATTTTGGGTCCTATTTTGTGGTTTGCTACTTAAACCCTAAAGAAAACTATTTCCTCCTCCATCTTCCTCAAAAAAATCGAACCCTCTAAAATTCACCAAGTAGTGAATTTTTCGTGCTTTGGAATAATTTAGCGTTTAAGGTAACTATGCTCTCCTCTTTAATCTATGGGTAGAAAAACACATAGTTAATTAGGAATCATATCATGAAAATTGTAGGAAATTTAATATTGTTTTACTTGGATATGTCGAGCATGAAGCATGAATTTCTTGATTGATTTTTATGTATTTTCTTGATTTTATGTATGATCTTGTATAATTTATTTACCAATCAAATCTTGTTATTTCTTGATGAATTTTTCATGGTATCTGGTTTACTGTTTGATTATTAACCATGATTTATTTCGTGGCAAAATTCGTCCGTTTATTATTTATAAAAATTTAATCTTTCAAACCGGTAAAACTGTCCAGAATAGGTTTACGAATTTATTAGTGTACTTAATCAATTCGGAATGCTACGAAATTTTATATGGAAGTCAGTGATAATGTTTTACAGCTTGTGTTAAATTTTCGTAATTTGTAAAGATCGTTTGATATGGCATAAAATTCTGAAACCGAATTCAGCCTAATCTGACTGGTTAGTTATAAAATCACTTAAAAATAGTAAAAGATGTTATTTTTTAGACGAAATTTATGCACGTAAATCCTTGAACCCATATTTAGCTCCCATAAAAATTTCCAGATTTTTAGAGATCTTTAGATGGTCGTTGTTAATTTAATTATTTAAAAATCAGATTGTATAAATTAGGGCAATTGAATTATTAAAATGTGCTATTATTCATTCTTGAATTTTCGAGTGGCCTAAGTATTAAAAGGGAACTAAAAATATGATTTTTATGATGAATCTTGATAGTATTGAATTATATTGATAAATCTTGAATTAAAAATTAAATCTTGTTATTATCTTCTAATTGTCAAGTGTATAGAAATTAAAAGAAGAGTTAAAAATATTATTTTTATGTTAATCTTGATGAATGTTGTCGAAAAATATGATTTTTATGTTTATTAATTAGTTAAATTATTTAATTCTTGATGATTGAATTCATATAAATTAATTGAATAATTTTGGCTATTATTGATATAAAATGTCGAGTGTGGTGAAAGTAGGAAAAATAGGATTTTTATTATATTTTGGTTAGTTTTGAATTATTATTAATTTAGGAAATAATTAATAATAAAAGTTATGGACAAAATAATTATCAGGGATAAGTTGTAAAGTGAAGGGATAAAAAGATATTATTAGTATTATTATTAGGAGGACCGAAAATAATATTAGTAATATTAATATAAATATTTGGATATTGTTACAAATAATATATGATATAATATTAAGGTTAGTATCCGAAAGGATAGGATTATAAGTATATGATATGTATTAAGGAATAGTATATGTTATAAGAATATGAGAAGTATAAGATATTATTAGGGATAAGAAAGGAAACAGAGTAATAGCTATACATGTTATGTCTCGGTCTCTGGCTAGGAAAGACTTGGTATTTAAGGTGGCCAATATACGTGCCGCACCTCTCTTTCCTGGGACTCCGAACATTTCATTTCCTATTACGGTCACCTAGTATTATCCTAATATATGATATGATTAAATTAATTGAAGATATAAGATACAATATGGACACCCACCTGTATGATACACGAGTCATTAGTGGGTTAAGTCAGAACCACTACTCAATGGGACGAACACATGAGTTCCCCCGAGTAGTTTGACCTTAGAACATGTAGTCGTCTGGTAACCGTATCTGCGAGTCGCTACCAGGAAGTTATGGCCATAGCTTAGACTTAGCGGTGAAACACGGGATCCGCTATGGGATTGAGTACACGAGCTCCTCCCGGCATGTTCTAGGGAGTTATGGTGAAACACGAGATCCATAACGAGTTATTAGTGACCGGTCCAACAAAGATATTATATTACGATCATACGATTTGATAAGATGAAATCATAAGATGAAGTTTAAGATGATTTCTAAGATGTGATGATAAGATATGTTATGATCTAATATGATAAGAAAGACATGATATGATACGATTAAGATAAGATTATGATATGATATGATCAAGATAAGACTATGATATGATATGATTAAGATAAGATTATGATAAGATATGATTAAGATTTATTAATGATATAATTTAAGAAGGGTTAAGTATAAGTTAAGGATTGAGATAATTTAAGATGTATAGTATAAGGTATAAGTTCAGTATGTTAAGTCTTCCGCTGTGTATTTCTGTATTTATGGGTATGTATGTATGCGAGTAAGGATGCATGTATGTACGAATGTTGAGTGTATTTTTTGTACGTATTTCTAACCGTATTTGCAGGGTTGATTGTACGTACATTATACGTAGATTATACGTATTTCTAACCGTATTTCTGCAGGTGTGTTTATACGTATTCGCATACGTACTTTTATACGTATTTTTATACGTACTGTTATACGTATTTTTGTACATTTTTATAAAGACGTGTATTAGATTTCTCTACAGTTTTTATGCATATTTCTATGCTATTATGTGTTTGGTGGTCCCTCGATTAAATGGGACAGCCTAGTTACTCGCCACTGACGGTGGACCCCCCCCTCAGTTTCAGATGACGATGCAGCAGAGTAGAGCGGGCTCCGCTGGATGGGCTTGAGTAGATTAGTATTTTATTTTGAGTATTTAGTATTCCCAGAACAGTTTGAGACATTAATTTAGTTTATCTTATGATCCCAGCATGTTGGGACAGAATTTCCAGACTCTATATGTATTAGTGACTTTTGGATTATGGATTTTCAGTAGTTAATTTAATAAAAGATAATTTATTCATTTAATTAAGTTGATTTATTGTTATTTAAGTTAGTAACGATCCGAATGTCGCTTTCCCTTTGTAAATCGACAAGTCGAAAAGTCGGGTCGTTACAGTTGGTATCAGAGCTGAGGTTAAATCCTAAGTTACTTCTTCACAAGTAACTTCGTAAGATGAGCGCTTTATGAACCCGAGCGAACCCTAGCCTAAAATGGAAACCTTAGATGAGTGAAACCATGGGTAGTAGCTTGGGTTAAGACGTTTTATCGTTTCGTTTCCGCGTTGTTGCCGTTTCGTGTGCCGTTTGTGTGCTAACTTGTGATTGATTTCAGGATGTCGACCCCTAGAACTCCGAACTTCCGTCTTCGTCGTCGCAACCTAGAGGATGCAATCCTCACTTTGGCTCAGAACAGCGTCCGGACTCAGAGTAATCAGTCGACCTTTGACCGATTAGCCCGACTTCGTCCTCCGACCTATGATGGTTCAGCTGACCCAACCATCCTCGAAAACTGGATTCGAGAGATGCGTAAGATGTTTGATGTCTTAGCTTGCCCCGCGACTGAACGGGTCCCCATAGCTACGTTCTACCTTCAGGGTGAGGCAGACAACTGGTGGAGTACACTCCGGTCTAACCCCGACACAGATCTGAATCTAAGTTGGGAAGACTTCACCAAGAAGCTGCAAGATCGTTTCTACCCCGAGGAGCTTAAGTGGCAGAAACAAGAGGAATTCCTCACGTTCACCCAAGGTAATCTGTCCGTCCAGGCTTATACGGACAAGTTCACCGAGCTCTCCCCCTCCCCCTCATACCCATACATACATGTACAATCATACAATTACAGAATCACAGCGGAAGTCTTAAATCATACATAAATCATATACTAAAAGTTTAATACCATCATAAAACTATATTATCCCATATTCCTTAGGTTATAACTCATACTTTAAACTTATATCTTATATCATAACCTAATGTAAATACATAGTCCATATCCTCCTTATATTATAACTTTCCATATACTATACGTATCTTATTATCTTATCCTATCATAATCATTCCTTAATCATATCATTCATTCGTATCCATAACGTGTTATACGTCGGATTCCGTATCATCATTATCAATCAATCGTATCATATCGTTCTTTCGTATCCATAACGTATTATACGTCGGATTCCGTATCATATCGTATCATTCATTCGTATCCATAACGTATTATACGTCGGATTCCGTATCATTTTTATCGATCAATCGTATCAAATCGTATCGTTTGTTGGACCGGTCACTATAACTCGTTGTGGATCTCGTGTTTCACCACAACTTTCCTAGAACATGCCGGGGTGAGCTCGTGTACTCAACCCGTAGCGGATCTCGTGTTTCACCACTAAGCCTAAGCTATGGCCATAACTCCTAGTAGCGGCTCGTGTACCACTACCAGACGACTACATATCCTAAGACCCAGAACTACTCGGGGGAACTCAGCCTGACTACTCGGGTCATCAGGTGTGCTCGTCCCATTGAGCAGTGGCCTCGACTTAACCCAGTCTAACTACTCGAGTCATTAGGTGGGCGTCCATATTGTATCTTATATCTTCATTTAATCATATCATATCATATATTGGGAAATACTAGGTGACCGTAATAGGAAATGAAATGTTCGGAGTCCCAGGAAAGAGAGGTGCGGCACGTATATTGGCCACCTTAAATACCAAGTCTTTCCTAGCCAGAGACCGAAACATAACATGTATAGCTATTACTCTGTTTCCTTTCTTATCCCTAGTAATATCTTATGTAATTCAAACCTTATATTATACTATTCTCAAATCTTATCATCACTTATAACTTATCCTTTCGGATACTAACCTTAGTATTATATCACTAATACTATTTCGTAAATATTATTAATAACATTACTAGTAGCCGATTATCTAATAATAATATACTACTTATCCCTTCACTTTACAACTTATCCCTAAAAATTATCTTATCCGAGACTTTTATTATTAATTATTTCCTAAATTAATTATAATTCGAACTTAACCAACTTTGACTAAACCAAATAATTCTACACGTAAATCTCACTTTTCAAACAATGATTAACTAATTCTTAAATTATCTTAATCAATTAATTAATTACTAAAAATTACCAAAATGATAATAAAAATTCTATTTTTCATTATTTCTCCTACTCGACATTTTCGTGAATTTTAACCAAATTCTTCAATTAATTTCTATAATTCAATCTGCAACAATTAATTAAATTAAATAAACAATTATCATAAAAATCATATTTTTTTCACATCAAACGTCAAGATTCAATCAAAGAACAAGATTAAGATCAACCTTTTTATTCACAAGGCCATTCGACATTTTCATAATTTAGCAAAAGATCATACTTTAAATCAATTAAACACAATCATCAAACATTAAATGAATCAAATTAAATAATCATGTAAAATAACAACTAACAACAATAATTACCCAAACATGATAAAAATCCTATTTTTATTTATTCAATCTACTCGAAATATATATATGTATTACCCAAAATTCATGCTTTAATTTAATCAAGTACAATAATCATCTATTAATCATATAAACTTATATAAACAATTTATATTACACTATTTTACACAATCTGATTTTAAAGGATTAAATTAAGATCAACCATATAAAGGTCTCGAATAGTCTGGAAATTTTAATGGAAGTTAAATATAGGTTCAAGGTTTAACGTGCATAATTTTAGTCCAAAAATAATGTCATTTACTATTTTTAAGGGATTTTACAACTAACAAATCAGATTAGGCTGAGATCAGTTTCGGATTTTTCTGCCATATCAAACGATCTTTAAAAATTACGAAAATTTAAAACAATATGTAAAACACTATTACTGACTTCCACCTAAAATTTCATAGCCATCCTAATTGATTAAGTATATTAATAAATTCGTAAGCCAAATCTGGACAGTTTTACCAGTTTGATAGATTAAATTATTATAAGCAATAAAAGGAAGAATTTTGCCACGAAATAAATCATGATTCACAGTCAAACAGTAAAGAAACTACCACGAAAAATTCATCAAGAAATAACAAGATTTGATTGGTAAATAAATTCATACAAGATCATACATAAAATCAAGAAAATACATCAAAATCAAGAAAATTCAAGAAAATAATCCAAGAAATATCATACATATACTCGACATATTCAATATAAAACACTATTAAATTCCCTACAATTTTCATGATATCAATCCTAATTTACTATATGTTCTTTCTACCCAAGATTAAATAGAAAAGCGAAGTTACCTCGATTCGCTTAATTAATCCCAAAACACGAAAATGATTCACCTTTGGTGAAGTCTTAGGTTATTCGACCTTTTTTTTTTTGAGAGAAAGAGAGAAAGAAATAATTTTTTTTTTATTTTTTTTAATTTTTTTTTTTGAGTTAAGTTGAACAATTAGCAAAATAGGACCCAAATGAAAGGAGTGGTCCTATTTATAAAAAAAAAACAATACAAACCCTAAGTGATGATTAGGGATGCCGTGTACAAGAGGGAGAATAGGGGAGTAGTTAGGTGGTTAGCACAATATTTGACTAGGTTCCAAAATATATTTAATTAACTAATTAATTCAATTATTTAAATAATATAATTAGGATTAGTTAATTAAACCAAAAAGGAATTAAAGAAAATGAAAACAATATTAACCCAAGTACCATAGGAGGCCGGCTAAGGGTACAAAGGAGAGGAGGATTGGGTCTTTGGCCCAATTGTAGAAAAAAAAAATTGGACAAAAGAAATACAAACAGTCCAATTTAAACGGCCCAATTGGACTCGAAATTGATGAATAACGTTAATAACCGCGAAATTTTCTGGCCCAAAATTTCGGGTTATTACACTAATTCTTTCCCTTTTGAACAGTTTCTTTTAGATTAAGATCTCTAACCTAGGTTTTGAGGGGAAAATAAGGAAAGCTTAAATTTTGAAATGATTGGGGGTCTATAAATAACCCCTAATCATTTTCATAACCATTTTCCAAACTTCTGATTTCTAGAGAGAAGGTAGAGCGAGGTCTTTGAGCAAAACACTGAACTTGAAACTTCTTTGTGGATTTTGGATTGAACAGCAGGAGTGTGGCAAGAACTTGTTTGATTTTCTGAAGAACTTTGAGTTGATCTGAAGTTTTAGTTAACAAGTGTCTTTTCTAGTCCTTCCAAGCCGAGTCGTCAAGCATTTAATCAGGTATTCATCTCTTCCCTTCCTTTGTGTTTTGTCCTTTATATTCGGCCCTCTAGTCTTGTTGGTATGACTGAATGCTCGAGTAGTAAGGAATCTAGGGTATCCGGACCCGTCTTCTCTTGGTCGAGCTATGAGACTCATTCTCTGAACATTCCTCCCTTTGTACCTTTGCAGGGTACTATGGCGAGGTTAAAGCAGACAATGCGATACAGCCCTCCTTTAGAGGATTCGGTTGGGACTCCCAATCAGGAAGACCAGGAGGAAGAGACGACCGGCCCAGAACCTTTAGGTTCTGAGCGGCCATAGGTCGACATAGCCGAGCCCAAAGTGGGAGTGGAAGAGGGGACAGACGTTCCTGGATCTTCCAGAAAGAGGGCAGACAAGTTTTATGACCCAGGTATGTGTGGGATGCTTAAGGTTTGCCACGACTTATATGAGTCTGATTTGCTTCGGACTCGTAACACCTTTATACAGGGCGAGGGGTTTGAGCTTATTGTACCCGAGCCCGAGGCCACCGTGAGGTCATTGCCCGAGGGCGCCTTTCCAGTGTACGAGGCTGTTTTTGAGCTCGGCCTTCGTTTCCCACTTCACCCATTTATTTTGGAGGTGCTGGAAGGGTATGAGCTCGGTATATGGCAGCTCACTCCCAATTCGTGGGCGAACATTTTTGGGTACATGGCTACCTGTGCACTGAGAGGGTATAGGATGTCCTTCGGCATTTTCTCCCATATGCATCACTTGAACAAAGCTGAGAATAGCTGTGATGCCTGGTACATTCTCAGCACTCGGCCCTCTTACCAGATGACCGTCACAAAAAACAACAAGTGGAGGAATTGGAGGAATCGGTTCCTTTACATAAGGGCTGATGACGAGGAGCTGGCCGAGAGGCTGAGCCGTATGAATACTAACCCTTACCTCTGTGGTCGGGATGTAGACCTACCCCCGACTCACTATGAGGACGATGTGGTACTGCAGGGTGACCACTTTAGAACAAAGGTTGTATATACAACTGGCAAGAAATGTCAGTTCCCGGTGCTTTGGGTGCGGGACTGGACATTTTTCAAGGATAATAATTTCTTATCCGCAGCTGGCCTGAGTCAGGCCATTGATAGAGGTAGCTTGCAGTTATTTATTTCTCTCTGTCCTCACCCTTCTTTTGTCTAACTTCCCTTCTCTTTTTTTTATTTTTTTTTGCAGAGCAAGCGATGTCAAAACTTACTAAGGAAAAATCAGGGGAGGTCACGGGCGATGCCTACCTTGACGAGATGTACCAAGCTAAAATGAAGGCTTGGACAGAGAGAAAGGTGGACACAAAGGTATGCTTGTAACATCCTTGCTCGGTCACTACATGTGACGAGGGGGTCTTTTATGATAGGTTGTTTGCAACATCCCCCCTCGGCTCTTTTAGAGGCCGAACGGGGGTATTGTGGACAACTTCTAGCTATTGCCCCACTCGGTCACTTCATGTGACGAGGGGGTCTTATATGGTGGGTTGTTTGCAACATCCCCCCTCGGCTATTTTGGAAGCCGAGTGGGGGGGGGGTTGTGAACAACTTCAAATTATTGCCCCACTCGGCCACTACATGTGACGAGGGGGTCTTATATGGAAGGTTGTTTGCAACATCCCCCCTTTGTGAACAACTTCAAACTATTGCCCCACTCGGCCACTACATGTGACGAGGGGGTCTTATATGGTAAGTTGTTTGCAACATCCCCCCTCGGCTCTTTTGGAGGCCGAGAGGGGGTGTTGTAAACAACTTCAAATTGTAGCCCCACTCGGCCACTACATGTGACGAGGGGGTCTTATATGGTAAGTTGTCTGCAACATCCCCTCTCGGCTATTTTGGAAGTCGAGTGGGGGGGGGTTGTGAACAACTTCAAATTATTGCCCCACTCGGCCACTACATGTGACGAGGGGGTCTTATATGGAAGGTTGTTTACAACATCCCCCCTCGGCTCTTTTGGAGGCCGAGAGGGGGTGTTGTGAACAACTTCAAAATATTGCCCCACTCGGCCACTACATGTGACGAGGGGGTCTTAGATGGTAGGTTGTCTGCAACATCCCCCTTCGGCTCTTTTGGAGGCCGAGAGGGGGTGTTGTGAACAACTTCAAATTATAGCCCCACTCGGCCACTACATGTGACGAGGGGGTCTTATATGGAAGGTTGTTTACAACATCCCCCCTCGGCTCTTTTGGAGGCCGAGAGGGGGTGTTGTGAACAACTTCAAACTATTGCCCCACTCGGCCACTACATGTGACGAGGGGGTCTTAGATGGTAGGTTGTCTGCAACATCCCCCTTCGGCTCTTTTGGAGGCCGAGAGGGGGTGTTGTGAACAACTTCAAATTATAGCCCCACTCGGCCACTACATGTGACGAGGGGGTCTTATATGGTAAGTTGTCTGCAACATCCCCCCTCGGCTATTTTGGAAGCTGAGTGGGGGGGGGGGGGTTGTGAACAACTTCAAATTATTGCCCCACTCGGCCACTACATGTGACGAGGGGGTCTTATATGGAAGGTTGTTTACAACATCCCCCCTCGGCTCTTTTGGAGGCCGAGAGGGGGTGTTGTGAACAACTTCAAACTATTGCCCCACTCGGCCACTACATGTGACGAGGGGGTCTTATATGGTAGGCTGTCTGCAACATCCCCCTTCGGCTCTTTTGGAGGCCGAGAGGGGGTGTTGTGAACAACTTCAAACTATTGCCCCACTCGGCCACTACATGTGACGAGGGGGTCTTATATGGTAAGTTGTTTGTCTTAGAAATTTTGGCTAATGTGTGCAACTTTGGTAGGGAAGTGGTACCTCATCAAAGGGGACCAAGAGGAAGGGTGTCAGTATTTCTGGCACCAAGAAGAAGGGCAAGGCTCCCCAGCTTCCCGCTGATAAAGGGAAGCGGGAGATGACTGCTGACGAGCTCAAGGAGCTCGAACCGAAGTTTACCCCCATTCTGGGGAAAGGACCGACTGCTGCGATGTCGGTCTATGAACCAGGGGTTAAGGATACCCCAGGCGTCATGCCCCCCCTCAGACGCACTCGCCGGCATCCCTCAGTCGGTTTCCAAGAACATTCCGCCATCCATCAGGGATCTGGCGAATAAGATGGGAGGTAAATACTTCTCACACCGAGTCAGAACTCTTCGGTCTGTGTCAGGTAAAACTATCTCATCTTCACCTTCTCACCCAGACTCAGTAGTACTTCCCATTTCTGACCCTTCAGGAGGGCCTACTGAAGAGGAGGCCGAGAGCATGCCGGGCGGCTCTTACCTTCCTGGCTACTCCGGAAAGGAGAAGCTGGACGTTGTCCGAGGGATGCTCAAGGGAGCTCCCAAGGAGGTGGCCCATAACCTGAAGGGCTTTCATGATGGGCACATTATGCCCATCTTGTACAACCTGGCCGAGGTATGTTCTCAATATTCCTTTATTTTTATTGTTTAAGTTAATTTTGCTTTTAGACTAACAGTTTTATTTCAGGCCATGCTGAGGCTGGATGGTGCTAGGCAATGGCGCACCGCCATGGTAAATGAGGTGAAACAGTCTCGGGTCGAGGTTAGTGAAACAAAAGATGCTGCTATGTTCACTACTCTTCGCCAAGACCAACTAACTGGTGCTACTGTGGAATCACAGGCTGACACCATCGTCAATCTGAAGGCCGATTGCGCCAAACATCTGACCAAGATCAGTGCCCTCATTACCGAACGCGATGAGGTGAAGAGGGAGAAGGAGAAGGTGGAGAGGGAGGCTAAGAAGGCGAGCTCTTCAGCCCAGGCGGCCCTTACTAAGGTCGAGGCCAAGATCACCCAACTCCAAGAGGAGAAGAAAAAGCTAGAGGAGGAAGTTTCCTCCTCCAAAAAGGGCTTGGTACAAAAGATCTTGGAGGCCGAACAGGCCTACAAGAATAAGGTGGCCGAGGCCTGGGAAGTGGCCTATCAGGGGTCGTCCTTTGGTCATCTCAGTCGTGCCATAGACTGGGTAGACATGAAGGGCATGGCCGAGGCTGCTGGTCGCTCCCCTCCTCCTTACCCATCTGATACTGAAGATGAAGGAGAAAACGAGGAAGAAGGCGAGGACGGGGGCCAAGATGATGATGACGATGGGGCCGAAGCCTGAGCTCCACATTAGTTTAGTTTTAACTTTAATTTTTTGTTTTTAATTTCTTGTAGGCGGCTGGTCCGCTATAGTTTGTAATAAATTATAATGAAATGAATAAACGAGCCTTTTCTCTTATCAGCTTTGCCTTTTTTACTTAGTTATTGTCATTCATTCTAGCACTTTGAATTATTTTACCAGTATATTATGCCCCTGAGCAATGCAGTCGGTTTAGAAGATGTGAGTGATTGTTCGGCAATTTATCTTGGCAATTGTGCTTTGCCGAATAAATTGGAGGGCAATCAATCAGATACCTGATTGCCCCAAACCGGGTGTATTGCTCAAAGTTAAACTCCATCATTCATTATTAGGTTAACTTATAACTGGGCTCATTAAATTGGGCCTGAGGCAGTCCTGAAGCAGGTCTGCCACGTGGAACAAGATCCCAAAATTGGACCTACAATAATGAGGTAAAATTGGACAGAGTTCTGTATAGCCCAAGTTTGTTTTGGGCCCCCAACCTATTTGCAAGAGGCATTAAATGCGTTTGACTAGGCATAGGGGTAAAACTGGAAAAATGGAAATTATAAACTTTCTATAAATACCACCACCTTTGCTTTCATTTTCACAACTCAAATTGCAAATTCTTGGGAGAGAAAGAAGAGAGAGATTCTGAGGAAATAGTTTCAACCTCTTAAGTGAGAGAAATGTCTGGTCAATGGTTGCCTAAGAGGAAAGATAGTCGAGGCAAGCTTCCTTGGCCATCGAAGAAAGGGAGTGGCAGCAAGCTGCCCAGGGAGAAGGACCCTGCGGCCACGGAGGAAGAAGACTTTCGCAAGCAGAAATGGAAAGTCGTATGGGACGAGGCCGAGAGGTGCTGGGACGAAGTCGCTGTGCGATCCCAGAGTAGTGAGGAGTCAGCCCACAAGGAGAAGAATGAGAGCTTAATAGATGAGGAGAAGGAACCCGAAGTGGTTATTCAGCAGGGGTTGACTGAGGAGGAGTACCGGGCGCGTGTTGAAGACGCCTGGTATAGGGCGTACCCATATAAAGACTTTGGGTACCTTAGTGAGTGGCTCGACTGGGTTGACCTGAAGCACTGGTGTGAGGAGACTGGCCGACCTCGTCCTGCCACTCCCGTAATTCCGGACCAATTAGGATAACCAACTCTAGAATGCGCTGTCTTTTTTTTTTCTTTTCTTTTTTTTTTGAATGTAAACAAGGCAAGTATCTAGCCTTGCCCTCTTTGTAATCGCTCTATATATATGTAAAACAACTTATTTTATATTGACGAGATACCTGTGTGTTAATAACATATTGTTTTCGAATAACTCGGCAAGCTGCAGCCGAGTCTGTCCTTAGAGGATCTCCATAAATTTTTGAGTGACTCGGCTATTTACGCCGAGACACCCCTTAGTGAATCATTTAAGATTTTTGAGGGGCTCGGCCAATTACAGCCGAGACACCCTTTAGTGAATCATTTAAGATTTTTGAGTGGCTCGGCCAATCACAGCCGAGACACCCTTTAGTGAATCATTTAAGATTTTTGAGTGGCTCGGCCAATTACAGCCGAGTCACCTTTTAGTGAATCATTTAAGATTTTTGAGTGGCTCGGCCAATTACAGCCGAGTCACCCCCTCTTTATGAAACACCTTGGAAATGTATTAGGGGGCATGGGCGGCCACCCTTCATCCTCGTGAACTTGGTCACTATTGCCCCTTTTTTGGGGGTCAATTAAGGGGGAATGGAAACTTGGTACTTAGATTAGTACCATAGACTTTTGGTCTTATTACTTTAAGCATAGTGGACACTGGTCTTTAAAATATTCACTTTAAAAGTGATGGGGCCTTTTGGGACCAAGTCCTGCCCTTTCCTTTCATTAATATGGAAGTGTGATTACATTGCTTCGACTCTAAGGTCGTACTTCGTTTTTACATTCTAGAAGTAATACTTCCTTAAGTGGTCCATATTCCATGACCGTGGCACAACATTTCCTTGCATGGTCTCAAGTCGGTAAGTTCCATCATGAACTGCTTCTGTGACTTTGTACGGACCTTCCCAGCTTGGGGTAAGTTTTCCTTCTTCATTTGCTCGACCTTGCGCTTCCATCTTTCTCAACACATAGTCTCCAATCCTCAAAGGGCGGTTCTTGACTTTTTTGTTGTATTCCCGAGCCATTCTTAGCTTATAGACCTCTTGTCGGAGTAAAGCGTTACCCCTTGTTTCTGGTAGAAACTTCAAATTCAGCTTCATTGCTTCCCAGTTTGCATTTTCATCGTAGAGCATGACCCGAAGTGTGGGTTCGCACATCTCGATAGGAAGAACTGCCTCCGCCCCATACACCATCATAAAGGGAGTTTCACCTGTTGAAGACTTGCTTGTAGTCCGAATTGCCCACAGAACATTGGGAAGTTCATCGGCCCACAGACCCTTAGCTTTTTCTAGCTTCTTCTTGATTCCATCTGAGAATATTTTTTGTTGAAAGACTCAACTTGGCCATTCGTTTGAGGGCGCCCCACTGAGGCGAAACAGTGTGCGATTCCTTGATCTCGCAACCAACTTTTGAGCTGTGGAGTCTCGAACTGGGGGCCGTTATCGAACACCATAGCTTGTGGCACCCCAAACCTGGTGATTATGTTCTTCCAGATGAAGGACTTGACATCGCTTGTCTTGATCCCTTTGACAGCTTCGGCCTCAACCCACTTAGAGAAGTAATCAACAGCTACAAAGACATAGCGACGTTGACCCGTTGCTTGGGTATAGGGGCCGAGTATATCCATTCCCCATTTGTCAAAGGGAAGAGGACTTGTAATGGGGACCAATGCATTGGAAGGGCGATGTATCAGCTTGGCGAATTTCTGGCACTTATCACATTTCCTTACTCGCCACATAGCATCTTCTTTCAGCGTGGGCCAATAATAACCAGTTCGAATTGCCTTCTCTGCCAATGCTCGTCCTCCAATGTGGGAACTACATAAACCCTGATGCAGATCATCCAAAACGTCTTGCCCCTGCTCAGGCGTGATGCACTTTAGGAATGGCTTAGAATACGACTTCTTATATAACTTCCCATCGAAGACTTCGAACCAGGCTGCCCTTCGCTCGATGGCCTTTGCCTCCTTCTTGTCAGTTGGCAAAGCACCATTTATCTTATAATCAAGGATTGAGTCCATCCATGTACTGGTCCGATCCAATGTCAGAACTTGTTGTTCATCTATGCTTCTTCTTTCTTTTACTTCCCAAAAGACGGTCCTTGGGGTTTCATTGATTGCTGAGGAGGCCAGCTTAGACAAGGCATCGGCTTGGCTATTATCTGATCGAGGCACATGCTGAACCACGAGCGCCTTGAGGGGGGCACTAACTTCCTTAATCATCTGCAAGTACATTTTCATTGCCGGCTCTCGGGCCTCGTAGTCTCCATTGACTTGATTCACTACTAGCTATGAATCAGACGAGACCTCTATTTCTTGTGCCCCAGCAGCAATACACATTCTTAGACCGGTGAGGAGGGCTTCGTATTCTGCCTCGTTATTGGAGGCCTGGAATTTGAAACGGAGAGCGTATTCATAAACATCCCCCTCTGGTGAGATACACAAGATGCCTGCTCCGCAGCCATTTTGGGTTGAGGATCCGTCAACAAACAACTTCCAACCTTGTGGACCTTTCTCTATTTGGCCATCTGGCCTAGTCATTTCTACAACAAAATCTGTCAACGCTTGACCCTTGATTGCCTTCCTTGTTTCAAAGGAAATATCGAAAGCATTAAGTTCTACCGCCCATTTCAACATACGGCCGGAAGACTCGAGCTTGGTGAAAGGTTGCTTCAGTGGCTGATCAGTGTAAACCACAAGAGGATGCGCCTTGAAATAAGGCCGGAGTTTTTTGGAGGCCATATACAATGCGAGTCCACACTTCTCTATGAGAGAATATCGTAGCTCGGCGTTCCTTAAGATGTGGCTTACAAAGTACACCGGGTGTTGGATTCCTTCTCTAACAGCTACCAACACCGCACTTAAACAAAATTCTGAAACAGCAAGATACATATACAAGACCTCACCTGGAATTGGGCTTATTAGCCTAGTTAAGGTGTGCATATGCTCTTTCAGTCTGTTAAGAGCCAGCTCGGCCTCTTCAGTCCATTCGAACTTAGACTTTTTCTTTATAGCATCAAAAAAGAAGTGACATTTATCTCCTGACCGGGACAGGAATCGACCAAGAGCAGCCACACATCCGGTCAGTCTTTGTGTATCCTTGATTGTTCTAGGGGAAGTCATGTCACTTACTGCCTTTACCTTGTCGAGGTTAGCCTCAATGCCCCGCTGGTCAATCATGAAGCCTAGGAACTTCCCTGATGCAACTCCGAAGACACACTTCTTTGGGTTCAACTTCATGTTATATTTTCTAAGGGAATCAAATGTTTCCTTTAGATCGGCCAGGTGATCATGCGGCTCTTTGCTCTTAACAATTATGTCATCTATGTAAGCCTCCAGGTTTTTCCCTAACTGGTGTTGGAACACCATGTTTACCAACCTTTGAAAGGTGGCGGGGGCATTTTTTAACCCGAAAGGCATTACCGTGTAGCAATATAGCCCTTGTGAAGTGATTGAAGGTCGTTTTCTCTTGGTCACCTGGATGCATCGGGATTTGATGGAAGCCCGAGTTGGCATCCATAAAGCTCATAAGGGCATGCCCTGCTGTGGAATCGACCAATTGGTCGATCTTGGGTAGAGGAAATCCATCCTTGGGGCAAGCTCGGTTTAAGTCGGTGTAGTCAACACACATTCTCCATCCCTTGTTAGGTTTGGGGACCAATACTACATTAGCTACCCACTCGGGGTAGTAACAAGGACGAATAAACCGAGCCTCCAACAGTTTTTTCACCTCCTCTGCAGCGGCTTTATCTCGTAGTTCCCCATGATTTCTCTTCTTCTGTTTGACTGGTTTCGAGCCAGGTAGTACATTCAGCTCATGGCATATAACATTCGGGTCAATACCCGACATTTCCTGAACCGTGAAAGCGAACACATCCTGATACTCCTTAAGGAGCACTTCCAACCTCTGGCTCTGATCTTCTTCCAGAGCGGAGCCTATTTGTACAACTCGGTCAGGGCGATCTGCATTCAGTACCACTTCACGAAATTCTCCCATAGGCTGAGGTCGCAACTCATCCGGGCTGGGCGACCCAATCATACAAACTTCTTGGCGCGACCCTTCTGCCTCTGTCTTTCTCTTTTTTGCTGATGGCTGGACCTTATTTTGTTGGTCTAGTGCGGAGGAGGACTTTATGGTGGTCAGATAGCATTCTCATGCCGTCTGTTGATCACCATATAGCGCCCCCACACTTCCATCGTTACACAAAAATTTCATCAACATGAGGTGCGGCACAATAATGGCTTTTGACGCGTTCAATGTGGGCCGGCCAATGATAATGTTGTAGGCAGTCAGCTCTTTGACCACTAGAAACTTTACAAACATATGACGCGGCATCTCTTTTGTTCCCATTCGGATGGGTAAGGTGACAATGCCTACGGGGTGTATGACACCTCCTCCGAACCCAATGATAGGATGGTTAATGGGTTGGAGTGCATTGTCTGGGAACCTTAGTTTTTCCAAACAAGCAAAGCTGATGATGTCTGTCGAGCTGCCCGTATCTATCAAGATCCTCCGGACCTTCAGATTAGCTATCTTGAATTCGACAACCAAGGGGTCGTCATGAGGAGTTTGAATGATCGGCCGGTCTTTCTCGCCAATCATGATTTCTGGGAATTTGTCTTTTGTTTCTTCTGTAGTCATAACCTGATAAAGGCTACGAAGGTGATCCTTTGCTCCTCTGATGGTAGGACCTCCTGAGGCGAGACCTCCCGAGATCATAGCTACGACCTCAGTATCAGTTTCTTCTTCTTCCCCGTTCTTCTGGGGAGTTCTCCGCTGGAATTTGTATTTAGATTTGACAATGTAGGGTTCTAGCATACCCTTAGCGGCTAATTTGTCTAGCAACCGCTTCAAGTTGAGGCATTCATCTGTGTCGTGGCCCACATCTTTGTGGTACTGGCAATACTTGCTGGAATTTCTGTATTTGGACGGGCCTCGCAGCGGCTGAGGCGCATCAAAGTTGAACTTGTCTTTGATCTCCATTAAAATGGCATGAGGCTTTTTATTATACTCATAGGCCGCCTCGTAAGTACGGCTTTTCTTGGGAGCTTTTTGCTCCTTATGAGTGCCCTCTACCGTCCAAACTTCTCTCTTTCGGTCATCCTTCTTATGACTGGATTCTCCATGTTTTGGTGTGTTCTTTGTCTCAGGCTTAGTGGTTGAGCAAATTTCAGAGGCATGTATGTAAGACTCGGCTTCCATGAGGATTTCTGGTAAGGTCTGGACCTTCCGCCTCACCATCTCAAACTTAAATCTTGACTGATGAAGCCCTTTTGACATCATTAGCCGGGTATTTGCAACATCTCTAAATTGAACCTTTTGACGTATGACCTCAGAGATTCATTCGGTCCCTGTATGATTTTGCCCAGATGCATGCTCATCTTCCTTTCCTGTTTGTTAGCCATAAAGTGATGTGCAAAGACCATGCTGAGCTCTGTAAAGTTTTGGATGCAATGATCCGGCAGGCTGCTGAACCATTTCTGTGCTACCCCTTTCAGGGTAGCTGGGAAATACATGCACCAAGTCGCGTCGTCGACCGACTGGGCATACATCAAATGCTTGTATGTAGCCAAGTGATCATTAGGATCAGTTGTGCCATCATAGGGTTCGATGTGCAGTGCCTTGACCTTCGAGGCCCTTGGAGCCGCCAGAATGGCTACAGAGAAAGGGGACTTCCATGTGATCCCTCCTGGAGGGTATGATTGAGGGGGTTGATGAAACTGGGTGGCCGGTTGCATATCTTCTCCATAAAGCTCAGCTTTGAACGAGCCCTGGGGCACTGGAGTAGGAGTACACACCTGCGTTGAGCGAGTGATAGTTCGCTGAGAGCCTCGGAAGGTGTTATCCTTCAAGGTTGGGGTTGATGCTGTATCAGAGATGTCAACTTGAGACTGTTGCTGGGATTGCTGCCGTTTGGCCTTTAGATATTCTCTAGCGTCTCTAAAGGCCTGATTAGATTCACTTATCAAAGGCTCCCTCCTAGGGGGCGGAGGAGCCTTGGCTGTCCTCACCCGTTGGGTGATATCCTTCCAATCAACCTTGGGTAATTTAGAAGCCTTCTTCTTGCCTGAAACCTTTTTCTTCCCTGAATTTCCCTTGGGGTCGGCCGGACCCTTGGTCGGCCTCGAAGGCCCGGCTTCTCCTGTGGTCAGCTTAGAAGGCCCGGGCTCAACCTTGTTGGCTTGCCCTATCATGTCTTTTACTTGTAGGACAAGGGAGTTTCTCAAATCGACCATTACATGTTTTAACTGAGAGAGAGAGATTAGCTGATCCCCCTCGGAAGATTGGGCCGAAGCCTGATCTGCACGTTGTGCAGTCTTTTCCCTCCGAGGGTGTCGGTCTTGATCTATCTCCCTTTCCTCAAAATCGGGGTCGTTTTCGACCGCCACCAAAGAGGTTTTGGGTATCTCGGGAGTTTTATCTCCTAAGTTTGCCATAAAATCGTGCCCTCCCCACAGACGGCGCCAAATGTTTCGGGTGATTTTAGATTTAAGGAGAGCTAACCAATTTTATGCTACAATCTTTACCCAATGCTACAATAATGAGCAGTAAATAAAATAAAATGAATGTAAAGTAAATAATTAAATGGTAAAAGATAATAATCACTTAATTAGCTGCTAATCAAATTTGATTAGGGTTAATCGACAATTACACCTATGTATAGTCAAATCAGCCAATTTCTTGGAATCTGTCTTGCAATCATTACATTATTGTTTATATACAAGAATCTCCTCACATCCCAATGTAGACTATCAATGTGGGATCAAATTTACATATGCACAAAGTTCAATAAATGGGGTTTTCCCTACGCTTTTGTCTGAGCTCCAATCGGCCACGTGTCTTCGTAGGAAAGGGCCACGTGGACCAATAAGGTGCTGCCACGTGGACCAATGGTATTCTGTCACGTATTCCCTGTAAATGAGGCCTTTGGTGACTCTCCTTGTTGGGCTGAAATTCTGACCCTCCTCGTTGGGCTGAAGTTTTGGGCTCATGTTCCTTAGGTTTGGGCCAATAATATTGGCAGTAACAAAGAGTACCTTCCTCAATGAAATCATGAGTGTACCTTATCTGAATTGTGATTCCTGACATACATCCCAAAAATAACATCAATTTAGAAAATATATTATACAATATATAACTGTCGTAATACTGGGAGCGTCCATTAACAAAATCCTTTCACCCCATTTAATTAAGTGGGTTGAATTAATTAACTCACCTAATTAAATGGACTAGGTATTCAAGTATATAAATACATAACTAAATTAAATTCTAACACTGAAAAGAAAAATGTCAAGGGATGCATATAAGATGTAAAAAATATAAACATTAATTTAATCAAACATTAATTACGCCAAACTATGGGTGATTCTGACATACATTCTAAATTATTTTCAATTTAAGAAGTACTCCATATAATAAATGTCTATTGACATTGCCAAGGGGTATATAACACTAGCTTTCTATGCACGCTTTGCATGCGATAATATTTTAAATACATCTATTAATCTGTCTAAACAAACTTTATATAATAAAAAAAAATTTCCCTTTCGTTCGGTCATCCCACAACAATGAACAAAAGAAGAGTTTTATTTACCATATTCTACTGGCTATCGAATTTCTACGATAATCATAATGTAAAATTTTTATTTGTGAAATATATCAATATGGATGTCTATTTATAGAGAATTTTAAGCTATTAATTTTGAAATTTTTGTTTTATTTTTTCGAATTTTATATTTTGTACTATTTTCATTTAAAAATTGTAATAACTTTCCTTGATAATTAATGGGTGGTACAAATTGAGATTTTAGAAAGTATTGAAGGGTATGTAAGATGGACATTTCGAGGGGGACACCATGACTCCCTTTGACTTATATAATAGAGATTACCCTACTCAGGTAGACAAACCATTTAATTAAATGATACATCAATACAATCCACTTAAGCAAGTTAAAATTTTAAACAAGGACACATGATCTTAATTAACTTTATTTTTTTTCATTTATGTGCTGAGTTGCTGACCAAAGAAAAAGGAGCGAACTTTTAACCACCACAAAATAAATGAGTTTTGAATTATCATCTTGAAACCATTCTTCACAAGTACACTTCGTAGTGATTGTGATTATTGAGATTTGAGAATGGTGATTATTGGTGAGGCACTTGGATTCTGAAATGATCGCTTGACTTGAGAGTTGTTGAAACAAAAGAATAAGACGGTGGAAGAAAATTATCCCACATCGAAAATGAGGAATGTGTAGAATGAAACAAGTCCTATATAAACAAGTGCATGGTTATGTTAACAAGTATCTTTGCGCTTGGGGCAATGACGCAGCTAGTGAGGTAATAACCGAGGCGCGTCAATTGCTGGTTGAAAACTATTTCCAAACCCCCTCTTCGGCCTGGGCTCTGCTCTTGGCCGTTGAGAATTTCTGGAAGGGCTCCTTCTAACGAAGGTAAAGCCCTACAATTCCTAGTTCAATTTTTTTTACTATAGAGTATTAATAGTCATATTTTAGCTAATCCTATAAAATTGGTATATTTATTATCACTAAATATGAGGAATAAGTTTTTGAACAGCATAAAGTTATTTGCTACGTGTTGTTGCTGTTTATATTAACAGTTTTGATTTGATTTTACAATTGTTAAATGGAATCGTTAATTTGAAGTTTAGTTTACATAAAAAATTAAGTCAGGTCCGTTTATAAATAAATTTGGATAATGATAATGGATAATAAGAACAAAAGTTTGGGAATGAAAAATATATTTTTTATGGAGATCTTGAAGTTTTTCCCTAATAAATTACACTTTAAATCCATTACTATTACCACAGATCATTATCAGCAACTAAAAGGGCCGTTAGAGTCTAAGACCTTGTCTTTTGGACTGAATTAATACGAACTGTATTGAATTGAAATGAATTTGTCTGAACTGAACTGAACTAAATTAAACTTAGACTCAGTATGAGCTGAACTGAATTTGTTTGAATTTAACACGGCTGAAAGTTGAAAAATTAAGTTCAAAAGAAACGTACCAAAATAACTATTAGACCTTGTCTTTTGGACTGAATTAATCCGAACTACATTGAACTGAAATGAATTTGTCTGAACTGAACTAAATTAAACTTAGACTCAGTATGAGCTAAACTGAATTTGTTTGAATTTAACGCGGCTGAAAGTTTAAAAATTAAGTTCAAAAGAAACGTACCAAAATCACTATTATACAGTAAGAGAACAAAGAGGAGGATACAAGAAAATAAACAATATTTAGGATAGCAATAAGTTGTTGGTCAAAACTATATGTTTTCACAGACCTGAGTACTATCTATCACAATATTACATATCAAAAATCTATATTTTGCTGATGAACTCTGTTTCCAAGACCTAGTATATAATATATCAATTTTCATGTCAAGTTTTGAGTCAAGCTCCAATTTCTACAAATACAATGGACTTTAGCTAAAGAAGCCATATAATCATCAGACCTGAGAAAAAAAAACAAAAAAAATCATAGCAAGGCACTTAGATGAAAAGAATCTTAAAATCGTCCAAAAACTAAAAGTTACTCCCTCCGTTATTATTTACTTGCTGCATTTCATCTAGCACAATTTTTGAAGAGAAACATGTGAAGCGGTAGGGACCATAAAAAAATAGATGTATTTATGAAGAAGATGACAAAAATGAGGTAAAAGAGGTTGAATAAAGAGGTAAATGACAAAATAACGGTAGAACAGTTAGAAATTAAGTGAGCCCCACATATAAAAAAAAGAAATGTAGCAAGTAAAAAAAGACAGATGAGTAAAATTTTGGCTACCCTCACCTTTGCCCATAGGAAGACTGGCATGCCGCGACTATATAATTCTTAGCCTCTTCTTTTTCACCCTGCATAATTATTAGGAACATGTAAATAATCATATGCATTATGCATACCATGGATTTGAATATTTGGGGTTTTTACTAAGGATAAAGGCAAATTTCCTGTAAAGAAAAAAGACAAGGAAATGAAGGGTATTTTTCATACCAATGCTTCATGGTAGAGGCCAGCATATAGAGATGCATAGAAGTACTCTCCATCTCGACCGCTTGAGAATGTATCAACCAACTATAATGAAGCCAAGAAAGGTATAAAACATCTAGTTCAGTTCAGTTCAGTCCAATAGAAACAGCTTAAAGGTGAAAATTTAACCCTAGATGATCAAGTAACCAATTAACCCTGTAAGTTGAAGCATCTGAATGATGTCTAAAGTTGCCTACAAGGCTTCAATCCCTATAGGCCATGGATAGAAGTAATATTTAGCAAGTCCAATAAAAATTAGGTTTGGTCCTCACTAGTAAGAATTAATCAGTAAAATAGAGAAAATAAGGATGATGCAAACTATTTGCTAGGATGTATGCTTAATTTTGCCTCTATTTGCTGCAAATGATAAGTTCTGGCATCTGCACCCTTCCTGAGCTTAGCTGATATTCACAGGTACATTACACTGAGCTGTGATGAATTCATCTTTGTTTTGAGTTACACTTTGTTTCATTTTACTTGCTACATTTTGATTTTAGCTACTGTTCACATATAAACTTTATTTAATTTTACATTATGATCTTATATGTTTCGTCACAATATCTACCTTTCAAATATACCGAAGATAATTTTTACTACGTATTACACTTCAAAGATATTAATGATTAAATTGAAGATGTATCTTGAAAGTTGGAAAAAAATGAAGCAAGTAAATTGGGGCAGGGGAGTACACAAAAGAGAAAATCGCATTGATTAACACCTTTTGAGGGTTGCCACCGTCTTTGAACATAGAATAGACTTCACGCATCACTGGTCTTGAATCTCTACCAACCTAAGGCAGCCAAAAAACCCTAGATTAATAATAGCATCAAGTCCAGAGAGAAAAAAAACAGGACTAATAACAGCATTCATAAGACTATAGAAAAACATATACTCCTTAACTGCAAAGATTTGACATTTTCTCTCTATTTTATGTCAAATCGTTGCAGGGTCTTTTTGTTTTGGAGGGAGTAGTTTAAAAGTGTAACAAAACTAGCCTCAAGAAATCGATTTCGAGCTTCATCAACTCCATACAACTGAGCTTCACAAAGGAAGCACCAAATGGACTCCTCTGTGTCATTTGGATTCTGAGCAACATCTAGCCTGAACTGTTCTGCTCCTGCTTCAAATCTACAAAACAAAACATTTAATTTCTCTTACAATTCACTCCAATAACAACACTATAACACATTACTCATTATTATTTATTTATTTATTTTTATTTTAATCTGCACAGTCTGACTTTTGGCAAGGCTCACAAAGTTTACTTCGGCCATCGTTGTGATTTGTAGGTAACGAAAAATACAGTTATGTAGGGTCTTGTTGGATTCGCCCCAACGTGTAGTTTTTCAATATATACGAGTAGTTTTCATAAGTTTTACAAATATATTAGAGATATAAATGTATAAAATATTGTTTCATCAAGCATAAAGACTAAAGAGGTAAAGTGTGTAGATTAATAAGAAGATAGAATCATGTACAAAATTCTGTTGTATTTTCTTGCTTCTAAGGGCCAGTTTACTTCAGCTTAAATTCAGTCCAGTTCAATTCAGTTCTTGTAAAATATTACTTTCACCTGTATTCAGTTTAGTTCAGTTCAGGATAATTCAGTTCAACTGTATTCAATAAACATAAATATACCCTAATTGCCAAAATTTCCCACCTAATAATAATATTTAAGTATTTGCAAGAGGATCAAGAACTATCTTCTAAAACTGATTTACGAGTAGGGTTGAAACAATCTAATGCCCACAATTTCACAAGTAGAGAATACAAAAAACCTGTCTAAATAGTAGAGAGACAGTCCTCTTTGCCAAAGATCTGTAACAAGAACCACATCGAAAAATCAATTACTGAAAATTACAGCTTTCCACCACAATCTCAGTTTATGAAATCATTAATTTCATTTCAAATTATGCAAAAGTAACATACATGCCTTCTGACGAGGATCAAGCTCAATGGCTTTATCAAACTCTGAGACGGATCCCATTACATCACCCTTCCCACATCGAAGAATAATGAAAAAATAATAATGAGGTATTTAAATAAAACATGGTTAGTATAATATTTTGATGTGGGATAATATAACATTTTCAATGGGACTCCAAATAAGTACTCACTATTTACCTGTCTGAAGAGCTGCATACCACGACGAACAGCAAGAACAGCATCACGGGAATTATTGTTGGGCCCACCCGTTAAAACATCCCAGATGCCTGAAACTGAAGGAAGGAAGATTCTTCTAGAGAGAGAAAGTTGTGAGTAGTTTGTGGGTGGTTTGAAGGTGATTGTTGCTGGATATGGTGATTGAAGTTGAGGGTTACAAATTGATGTGTTGGAGAAGATGGGAAGAGTTTTGATTGTGGGATTAAGAGTGCTTCTTATGCCCATTATTAATTTGGATTTGTGTAAATTTTATTGGTTGAGTTTTTGGGTGTTTAGGGACAAGAGAAAGAGAATGAGAAAGATAAGACTAGTAAGCAAGTACCCAACTCTAGTAGTGAGGTTTTGGGCTAATAAAAGTTTTTTCTTATCCTCATGGATTATATATTTCACACCTTGTCCAAAAAAAAAAACAAAAAAAAAAAACAAAGGGTAAATGACAATTGGTGATGTAATGGGTATATTTTCCGTCTATAAATTAGTGATTCCTGTCCACCTTTAATTACAATTAACATTTATAATGACGTATATTAATGAGTGTTTTATAACAATAATGTTGACAGCAAAAATAATTATCAAAATACAGCCAATGTAAAACAAGATTACTGTCTGCGTAATCAATTTTTTTTAAATAAATTTTATGAAGCTAATCACTATCACAATTAGCGATTTATTTATAAAAATTGCGGCGCTGGATAGCAACTTATGAACACCGCTATTTAGCATAGCGATTTTTTCAAGTAAATCACTAATTTAAATATCGATTTTGACCTAACTAAAAAAAAAGCAGCTTCGTTGTAGAGACCACTGACTAAAGTTAAGTTTTTTTTTTTGTTTTTTTTTTACATGTTAAATCGCTATCTGAAATACTTCAGATTTTATCCTAAAAAAAATTGCTATTTCAAATAGCGTTTTTTGCACTAAAATCGCTATTTAAAATAGTGATTTAGCTTTAAGAAATCGTCATTTCACATAGCGATTTTGCTGCTGCTGCTGCAAAAAAAAAAAAACTGCTTACGTGGACAATATTCTCGTAAATACTTTTGCATTGGCTATACTTTGGTAATCATTTTTGCTGCCAACATTATTGTTGTAAAACACTATATTATCTTTATATTGAAAATAAACTTTATGGATTACGACCACCGCCTACACTCGGACAACAACCGATGCTCAAAACACGGCCACCAAAGCCATACAAAATTTTTGAAAAAATATATGAAAATAAAACACGATGTACCGGTTAGGAAAAGTGTTTGGCGGTCTTTTTTGGGTTAATTCAGCCTACAAACCATGTTCCGATGGTGACAGCACTAGCGAGTGTCAATAGTGGTGAAAGTGAAATTTTTTTATATATGTATTTTTTTACATAGGACATTTTTATCTTTTCAAGTCTTAAATGATACTTCCTTCATTTTTTAAGTTGTTACACTTTGATAAAAACAATGTGAGTTTTTTTGGTCAAAAAGTAACAACTAAAAAAACGGAAGAAGTATTAAAGAAAGATGATTTTACTATTTTAGATAATATGAACAAATCTTATGAGAATTAATCCTAACTCTTGAATGATAAAGATAACGATCAAAAATGGTAATTGAGCCATGCATCCTTAACTGATTGAGTTTTAATTTAGCATTGATGGACCTGGTATTTATAAATACTCTATTATGCACACACCATCACAAAGTAATGTAGAAATTGAAGAATGAGAAATAGTAATATGATATAATATGTAAATATAATCTGATTCAATAAAAGAGAAATATGATAGATTCAAGTGAATTGCTCTCACAATTTATAATCTAACTTGTCCAAAACATAATGATATCGAACTTGTCACACGAATCAACTGGCAAAATGTGATCGAATAATCTTGGTCGAACAGCTACCAGGAAAAATATACCAACAAGAGGCAGTCATAACAATGCAGCAAAATTACCAACACTGAAGTAGTTCAGGTTGTTTGACAACTACAATAAACATGGCAAACAAAATTGTTTGTCTTATAATGAAATAAAATGAATCAAAAATTTGTATCATATACCAAAAAATGTGATCTAAGTTTCAAAGTATTTCCCCAGTTGCTCCAATAAAACATGATGCTTCTCAAAACCTACAATATTACTGCTTCATTTCTTGGATTTCTTGGTTGCCCTGCAGTGTAATCATTTGCAAAAAAATGTCAATATTCACATAAATCAAGCCAACATTGTTTGTGAGATCCATATTTTTCAAGTGTAAGCTATATATGACAAAAATAATCAATCCTCCTGCTAGTGCTGGAACAAGTTATACTCCCAAAGTATTCAGCTGAAAAAATCTATCCATAGAATGCTTTATCTGTCCCAATATGCAGCTTGACAATGATGTCATTAATTAGGTTAAGTACTTACTATTCCTTGATTATTTTTTGAGAAATGCCATGGGAATGAGAGTAGGGGAGATGAATTTCACTTGCATAACTAAGATTGTCTCACCAGAGCAAGACGTTCGTCCCTCCAAGCAATCTTTCTCTCCCTACTAGCCTTGTTCTTTGCCCTCCTCGCCTCAAACTGGCCAGAGAGAGTCTTTTCTCTTGCTTTTTCAGCCTTATGTGGATGTTCTCAATCAGCACACATTTGTTCTTGAAGACATTACCTTCAACCTTCATGTACATGTTGTTAGACTCCCTGTATTTGCAGAGAAAGCACCGAAGTACACGCATTCTCCTCATCCAAAGAATTTTTGTTGGAAACCGTGCCTCCCTAATACCCTCTATATGTTTACCTGTGATCGCTTCAAAAATTAGAAGGTTTGACAAAGAAAGGACCACCTATAGACTGCTACTGCATCAAATTGACACAGTTAATTTAAGAACTAACTTTATACAGGGGAAAATGAAATCCAATAACATTGGAGCACATCTCCACTGGCCTGAAATGGCTCAAGCAAATATTTAAGAACTAACTAAACAAAAGCTATAAAAAAAAATTATATACAACAAGCATCAAGCAAACATACACAGGATAGCATGTGAAATACTATCCAATTAATGAAGTAGACTAGCAGATATGTCATCCAATTACATTGGAGCACATCTTCATTGAACAAAAGGACAGCTCAAGCAGAGAGGATAAATTCTTATACGCACTGATAACATCTCATAAATCGCACCTCAAGATGGTTTCCAATACAAGTTAAGTGCAGGAAATACAATAGCATAAAATTTGAAGGACACAATGTGTATATGCTTGAATCCAAATCCACTCCTTAATCCCCAAAAATATCAATCCTTAAAAAATAATACCCACCAGAACAAAAAGAAAAAAAGAATAGAAAAAGAAAACAACTTCCTCAATTGTTTCAGGTTCAAATCAAGTACGTTCAAGGTAAGTCTCATAATAGCGCATTAACTATCAATCCATGGTAGTAGTGAAAATGAATAGAAAAGCATTCGACTAGATACCCATGTAAATGTAATGTATTTCACTTTTTCTGCATTACATTATTCTTAAACTAAAGTTGAGAGCCAAGAAAAAGTTTTTACAAAAAGTACGAAACATGAAAACTAAACATTCACAAAATTAGATACTATCAAAAGAATAGGACTCTAAACTTATCCAACAAAAGATATTGTGCAGCAAAATTGTATGTCTAAAGGAATATGCAAAGCTATTGAATAGCTAAAGGAATACGCAAATGCCAACATCAATTTCATGAAGGCTAGATTGCAATTGGTGAAATGACAGTTAGAGAAAGAATAAATATCAACATATCACATAATGAGTAGTTGCATGAAATAAAATATTCTTACTTTTTTGAGTATTGGCTTTTTTGATGTTAAGATTAAGAAGTTCAACTAACGCCAACCAAATTGTCAAGTTATCAAGTACTCCATACTATGTTCAAGTCCAAGCAATGAGGCAGCAGAACACCAAATTGCATTGCAGTAGAGATCTGTCTCAACATTTGAAATAATAAAGCTTGAGCAATATCTAAAATAATTGAACAACACTCTCTCTGTTTCAAAACAACACATGCTCAATATTTAAGGTTAACATGTATATGACCAAACATTTTATTTCTCTACTCAAACATTTCTACAGATTCATCCTCTAACCTATTATTCCTTCAAACATAAAAAAAAGATAGATGTGAACAAAGCACAATTAGCAATATCAAGACAACTAGAAGTGCACTACAGCACAATCAGTATTTTATAACATTGATATTGAATAGCGAAAGGGCCATATCATACTCAATTCTCAAAGAATTTTCTAAGCACATGCTTGTCCTCGTCACTAACATTTGGGTCATCGAGCAAGCCCACCAATGATGCAATAGTGTGATTTTCAGCAGCAAATCCTTTACTTCTCATAATGTTTACAAGCTCCACCGCCCTCTGGATATCCTTATCATCAAGAAATCCTCTAATAATTGTATTGAAAGTGCAATCATCAGGACAACATCCATTGTCCTCCATTTTCTTTAATAATTCTTCTGCATTTGTTAGCATTCCTTTTTTACACAATGCTTTGATAATAACAGTGCAGAATCGCACATTTGGTTGTAATCCCTTACCTAGAAGAGAGTAGAAAAAATCTAAACCCTCATCGAGTCGTCCAGCTTCGCATAAGCCATCAATCAAGATAGTATATGTAATAATATCAGGGACCATTCCAGTATTCTCCATATCTTTCACGATTTCGATTGCTTCATCAATTCTATCATTCTTACACAGGCCATCGGTCAACGAGCTCCATGTAATTACATTCGGTTTTAGTCCTCGGGCCTGCATCTCCTCGAAAAGCTGGCGTGCACATGTGAGTCTACTGGCCTTGCACAAGGCATCAATCAGGGTGTTATATGTAATAACATTAGGGGTTAACCCTGTAAGAGGCATCTTCTGGAGCAAGCTAAGTCCTTTGTCAATTTTTCTAGACTTGCAATATCCATTGATCAAGCAATTGAAGGTAACTATATTAGGGTTGCAGCCATCTTTGACCATCAAATGGATTAGCTTCTCTGCCTCATCCATCTCACCACGTAAACAATATCCGTCTATCAAAGAATTGTAAGTGATGATGTCGGGAACCTGGCCTTGCCTAATCATTTCTTCAAATATAGCTCGAGCATCATCAATCATGCCGTCCTTACAGTACATGTCTATGAACATGTTGTAGGTCTCAATATTCGGAGTAATGTTGTTTCCCACCATCTCAGTCAAATAGTGGTGAGCCTCATTCCAGCGCCCCAATGAGCACAGACCTCGCATTAAGGAAGTATAGGTGACGACAGTAGGTCGGATGCCCTTGGTTTTCATCTCAGAAAAAAGTCGGAGTGCTTGAGGCATTAATTAATCTTTACAAAGACCGTCAATGATGGTGCTATAAATGACAGCATCAGGCATACAATGGCCGCGAGACTCCATGTTTCGAAGGAGGTGAAGAGCGCCTGCATTATCGCCAGTACGGGAGAGGGCTTTAAACATAGCACCGTAGGTGACTAAGTCGGGTTGAAATCCGAGCTTGACAATTTTATCCAACAATTGAACAGCATGGTCGAATTGATGAGTGTGAATGAGACCATTTATAAGGGTTGTGAAAGTGACTATATCCGGTTGAAAACCAAGCTTAATGATGTGAGCCACAACGGAAAATCCCAAATCAACATGGCCCAAACGGCAGTAACAGTTGGCCAGAATAGCAAGTGAATGATGATCAGGACGAAGCCCTGACAAGTGTAGGCGCCTGGAGAGAGAAACGACGGTAGCAAAAGGGGGAAAGGGTTTAATCTTAAGCATAGCAGTAAAGAGTTGATTGAAATCAATAATAGAAGGAAGAGGGCGCAAGGAATTCAACTGATGAAAGAGGGAAAGACCATGTTCAACCTTAGTAAACCCTAACTTGCAATCATGTCTAATAGATTGAAGGAGCAATTTAGGGTCATCAAATTCAACACTTGCGGAGTAAAATCGAGCAAGAAATGGAAAGAAAGGAAAGGGCTTGGAGAAGAAAAGAGTACCTATAACTGGTGGAAGCTTAGTAATCGTCATCTTCAAACTTTGGCCAGCACTAGCAGTAGTTCGTTGATGTCAAATGCGTCGCTTCAAAGTGCCGTTGTAAATGCAATTGCTAGTTGCTAGTTTGATGTCAAATGCGTCGCTTCAAAGTGCCGTTGTAAATGCAATTATGAACAATGTGGCTTGTATTATGTATTGCAGGTTGTTTCTATAGCCTATACAACAATATTGCATATTTGCATATGGTGGTGTACCTTTAGTTGAAAGTGATAATATTATTGTATTAAACGAGTTATTGAGTCAATTTGTTTATTATAAGGTTAGATTAAGTAGGGGTAAGTATCTCAATTCGTTTAACTAAATGGGTTGGGTTCGGGTTGGAAATTTTCACTCGTTTATATTAATGGATCAATTCGATTCTAACCTGGGTTGACCAATTGCCAACTCTAATATTGTGTACCACTATTTTTTTTAGTAACGTGGGTGGTAGTAGGCCTTGAAACATGTCCAATTTGACCGGCACATGTATCTGAATGTGAAAAGATGAAGAATCCTCACATATATGTATGGTGAGGTTCAAACCCATAATTTCAAGTTTGTTTGCAAGAGTTGTCTTTATCCTCACAAAGTCTTTTGTCTTTATTCATAAGGTATGTCTCATATTCGCTAGACCTTACAAAGTCATTCCGAATTTTGAGTACATACTCTCTTTAAAGCAAAATGTAATGATTCAAACCTTCTACATAACTTTCAATGCATAAAAATAAGCATTTTCGAGTGGTGTCTTGTTTTGTTCGTCTTAACAAGTATTTTATTAATATTCAATATTCAGTAGAAACAAAAAAAAAAAAAAACTTACAAGTATAAAAATAATGTGAAAATGACTATAGAATTTCTATAAAAAAAAGGTTATACTCTTAAAAACATCAATAAAAAAAATATTTGGATCATGTATCTCGTGGACTAGCATTAATAAAATAGTATTAATAAAACCAAGAATGTGATAAAACCAATTTAAAGTTACTATTGTCAAAATTATTTTGATTAATTTCGAAGTTAGCGCCATTAATTAAATCGCTTCCTTAAAATACATGAAAAAACAATTGTTGAAATTTTTTGTGTTACAAAGGGAGTATTTTCTTTCAACACAAATCTCTATTATATAAGCCAAGGGGAGCCATGGTATCCCCCTAAAAAAGACTAAAATACCCTTCAAAACTTTTCTAAATACTCAAACTATATAATATTAACTAAAAAGGAAAGTTTTGTATTTTTAAAATGAAAATATTACAAAATATATAATTCTAAAAAATAAAACACAAATATGAAAAATCATATTTTTGAATTCTCTACAATTAGATATCCATATTAGTATAATTTTTCACACAAATATTTTGTTTTTTTATTAGTATAAATTTCTATTATATAAAAATGTCTAAAAAACCGATTTTCTCTTACTTATGAAATAAATTTAATTAAAATATAAATTAAATTCAATCAATCAATAACAAATAAGGAATTATCAATCAAAGATAAAATAATTATGTATTCCCCATAAAATATAACAATTTTTTTTATCTTTTTAAATGTAAATATCACAAAATTAATATTTTTTTATTTTACAAAAGGACACCCATATTTTTACAGTTTTTTATATTAAATTTTATCTTTTAATTACAATGAAAATTTGATGAGAGATAGTGTATAGTAGGTGAAATTAAATTTTATTCAATCAAACAATTATAATCTTGTTTTCAACAAACACAAAAATAATATATGAAAACATTGTATAAGATACTCATACATTGAAGCACGCATAGCGTGCACATAAGGCTAGTATTTATTATGCTTATTGGATTTCATATTTATTTTTTTTAATGTTAAATTAGCACACTGAATGGTATATGGCTATGCTATAAATTGAGCAGATAATTATGGCATTTACAAACCATTTACGTATGAAAAACTGAATGATAAAATTTGAAAAAAGAAATAAATGAACAAAGAAAACTATCCATCTTGATGTTTTTGAAGATTGTATTTTTCAAATAACTCATTTTTTTCATGTGAGCGAGAACTTGATGTTAGGGCTTTTGAACATGTATAATGATGTTGATCAACAAACCAGTGACCTGGAATAGCTCCACTTTGAAGGAAAATAATCTGATCGAAATATATTTGAAATAATTAAGAGATATCCAAATTTCATTTGATGCCAACTTTCTTAGTTGCAATAAGATGGAAATCTTTGTGTTTGAACACTTACGTACAAATATACAATTAAACCTCACACAGTCTAGAAGACAATGGATCAAGACATGAGGAATTACAAACTGACATCATCATCCAACATTCAAGTCATATCATTAGTTACTTGTAATTTTTTGACAGAGCTAGGAGACGTTAAATTACGGATAAGTACTTCAGCTTCTATGCAACTTGGCATTCACAATATCAGAAGCCAAAAGCATCATTCAAGTATACACGCTCACTTCGACCAAAGCCAATATCATCAAGTAATTGCTGTAATAAAAGAAAACGACCCAATGGATTAAAAACAAGCAAAATCAACATAACATAGTAATTCATGAATCAAAGCAGTTTCTAAGGCATTTTGGAAGCGTTAAAAAGTAGAAACATGATACATTAGTTGACAAAAAAAAAGGATTAAAGTAATACCTATGATACCGAGTTCATTGTTTCTGAAAAAATAGCAGTCTCACTCAGTTTAACACCCTTATATGTTCAACATGTACTTCACATAAGTAATAGATTAGATGGACGTGCAAAGAATTGCATCACTTGCTTCACAAGTTTAGCTTTCATCTAAACAAACACAATATCACATACTAAAAACAAAAGGACTAATTCATCTGATAGACATCAACTTATCATCTCCCATTCTCCCAATTACATCCCCAAACAAAGATCAAAACCCATCAAACTAAATGAAAACTGAGAAACCAGAAATGAAAACCTCAAAAAGTATCTCAAATTTGTGTGTATCAAACAAAATCTGCGACTAACATTTAAAACCTAGCCTTTTAAAATAAAAATTATAAAAGGGATTAAAAGTTTGTGGTGTTCTTGTAAAAATAACAAAAGAGAATATTATTTTATTCCATTCCCAGATGAGGGTTTGAGTGAAATAAAGGTGGATTTGAGTGAAACATAGGGAGTGAAATAGAGGGGGGATTGAGTGAAATAAAAGAAATGAAATAGAGGGGAAAGCGACGTAGTTCATTGCTTTTTAATACCATTAGCATTATTCATTTATAAGCGGTGTATCCTTGAGTGATTTTTTTTATAATGTATAGATGTATAGATGAAAAGGCACTTGAGCAAGTACTGATTTAGCCACCCTTCAAATATATAATATAAATTTGAAAGACAAACAACATTTCATTAATGCAAAGAAATAAGAGCAGAAGACCATCAATATACAAATGCATCAAAACTCTAGGTGAGTGGTTCATTTGAATCCCTCTGCTTGCTTTACCAATGTAATCTAATCCATCTCATATCTGAAAAAAGAAGTAAAAGAATATTAATGCAAGAACGACGGCATTAAAAATTGGAAAAAAAAATATGAATTCATATTTGAAGTAATATGGATCTAGTGAAAGTCAGTTGGGGACAAGGGTATTAATTACTCTCCGAAAGACCCTCAAAAACTCCCATGGCATCCTCCCGTCACATTCAACAAAGAACATTCTAATTATTTCTTCCTTCCCCTTCCTACAACACTACCACCAAAAAGGTCAAAAGAGTTGCAATCAATCTAACAAGCTAAAGAGATCAATTTCACTATATCAAAATTTAATTATAGAAGAGACATAGAAGAAACTATATTCCAAGGTCAAAAAAAATATATTGATCGAAGTGATTCTTGTTGAAAATCAATTGTTATATCATGGAACCAAGACCAACGATAGATATATGGTTCTACACATCAAATTACTTTATTATAGTGTAATAGCATAGTCGCATGTTTTTATGTTATTGATACACCTTAAAGGCTTAAAGTAACATCAATCCCGATAACAAACGCCTCAAAAAGTTGATTAGAAAACAAATACTCCCCCCGTTAATTTTTATGTGCAATAATGTCACATAAAGTAAAAAAAGGAAAAAATGTCTAATCGTTACATATAAAATTTAACAGAGGTAGTATATTACTAAAATGGTACGGAGTATAAATTTGATAATTTATGATACAATCAAGCATCTATCGGTACAATTAATACTCTCTTTCCCTTGATATTTCTACCTTTAGTCTCCTTATTCAACGCCTTTTGTTAGCATTTTTTCAATTGGAAATTATGTCATTTTTACTTCTCATCAATTTATCCTAAAGTTTGTGCTATGATACGCAACGTGATTCTTTCATGCTAGTCTTCGTTCGTGCTAGTCGCTACACCCGCCCAATAATTGGCACTATTCTAGCAAACTGATGTGATTGGTCATCAGCAGACAGCAGCAGAGCAAGAACGATAGCATTAAAAATTTATGATGACACACTGCATTCAACAGAGAATATGAGACATACATGGCCTTCTTTGTCTTTTCCCCTCCTGTTCCATAAGGGAAGAATGGAATGCATTGTAAAACAAAGCACAATTAATTAATATCCTCAAAACATTGATACTGAATAGCAAGACCAACATTCATAAAGATTCTGATCATAGGGCCAGTCATCTATTAATATCTATGAATGAACAGAACAACCATCAATGCCGTAAAGCAGAACAAATAAAATCTGCAGATCAACATGATATATAAGTGTACATATCAGCAGGAGACGAGTATAATAATAATATCTGATCTGATCTGATATGATCTTATCTGATCTAATCTGATCTGATCTTATCTGATCTGATCTGATCTGAGTTTGTCTGATCTGATCTGATTTGTTCTGTTCTGATCTGATTACTGTAGCTTAAGTCCAAAAGAACAGGGCCTAACAATACATCATGAAGCAGACCAAAAACTAAACGTTTTCAAATTAGATCAATGCATCTAATTAAACTGTAATGAACTGAAAATCTCAAAGAACAAATCTGGAAATTTGATTAATAAACTCAGAAATTGTAATACTCCCTCCGTAACATAAAAATGTATACTTTGAAAAAAACACGGACTCCTAGAGAAAACTTTATAATACAAGTTTAAAGCATTAAGTTGGCACTAATTAAACACCACTAATTAAATCTCAACCTAAAATCAGCACTATACATCATCATACATCACCACTGCACCACCACAACCACTACCCAGCCACTCCCCCAAACACCACCACAACCACTCACCATACATTACCACTGCACTATTCACCACCGCAACCACTACCCAACCACTCACCAAAACCACCGACAAAACACCCAATTGAACCACCACTCAAACCCAATCGAACCACCACCACAAATCGCACCAACACCACCACTCGAACCAAACGAGCCACCACCCTAAACCCAATCACACCAACACCACCCTAAACCCTAAATCGCACCCAATCGAACCACCACCCTAAACCATAAATCAAACCCAATCGAACCACCACAAATCACACCAACCACCAACACTTGAGTTCGCGTTCAAGAGGAGGTGGTGGGGTTCGACTTCTAGGGTTTAGGTGGGTCGAGTCCGTTGCTGGGTTCAAGTTCTTTGTTGGGTTTGAGTTCGTTGCTGGGTTCGAGTTCTAGGGTTTAGGTGGGTTCGAGTCGTTGCTGGAGTTCGTTGCCTAGGGTTGGTGGCTAGTGTTCGTGGTTCGCTAGGGTTTAGGTTTCAGGTGATGGCTTGGGTTGGGCTCGTGGATGGGTTCATTGCCTGGGGTTCGGGTGGGGTGGGTTCGTTGCCTGGGGTGAGGTGGGCTTGTGGCTGGGTTCGTTGCCTGGGGTTCGAGTGGTGGGGTGGGGTGGGGTGGGCTCGTGACTGGGTTCATTGCCTGGGGTTCGAGTGGGGTGGGTTGGGGTTGTTGGTGGTTGATGTTGGTGAAGGTGAGGGTGAAAGGTGAGAGATGAAAGGTGGTGGGTGGTGGTGATTAAGTTAGGTTAATAATGTTTTAATGTTTAATAAAAAATTATGTTTGATAAATAATGACAATAATGTAAATAAGTGGAACTTTTTTTTGCAATATTTGGAAAGATTGTGCAAAGTAGACATTTTTTTGTTACACCCATAAATGGAAAAAGTAGACATTTTTATGTTACGGAGGGAGTACAAAGGATAATTAGTAACTTAGGCCCTGTTCTTTAGGACTGATCTGATCTGAACTGATCTGATTAGGTGGGGGTATTATTTTGTGAGAGTATAAAATTAAAACAAAGCTGAATTGATCTGATCTAAAAAAATCTGATCTGATCTGATTACTGTAGCTTTTAAGTCCAAAAGAACAGGGCCTTAAGGTTGCAAATCTCTCAATAGTGACTTTAGGTCACAAATCTCTCAATGCCAAGCCTTTCAAAATATTTCTCTGATAATTCTACTTTCGTTCCCCTTCCTACATATATACGACTACTATCTTAATTGATTTTGTCTCATTCTAGTACATAAAATCATCAAAAGCTGATAAAATCACCAAAAAGCTAGCAAGACAAAATACAAGTAAAAAGGACAAGAGTAAAAGTAAATAAAACAAAATAATAAAAATAATATAATTCTGAAAATTCATTTTAACTGGTTGGTTCATTGCATAAATACTGCTATTTCCGAGCCATTATATCAAGACCATGAAAGTGATCTTCACAGATCATCTACTTCCTAAAAAAAACAACTATTTGGCCAATTTCTAAGACAACAAACAAAGCAAATTCAATAAAAAATCTCAAATCCAGCTCTTATCTTTAACCATGTAATAGTACAATCAGGAACCATCAGAAGTTCAGAGAGCTACTGCAACTCTAAGATAATTCATGAAGATAGTATAAATTATGATCATAGTAGTTGAAAAGGTTTACAGTCAAAACCATGGACTAGACACTAACAACATCTTCAAATGGGCAAAGAGAAATCAACTCAAGCACTGAATTGATTATACACAAAATGCCAGAGGAAACCAAATTCGCTAAATTCTCTTTGATGTGGCAGATTGGGAAAATTATTAAACCTAAGTTGAACATTAACAACCCTAAGTTAAAAATTAAGAGCACTAAGTACAAAAATCAAGTGCTCTAAACTTGTAAATTAATCAAACATGAACACATTCACAACAAAAATTCACATAGTTTGAAGCTCAAATCAACTGCCTAGCAAATTAAAGGTTTAGAGTCCAATACCAGGCTACAGATCAGAGGACCATCGACAGCAGCAGCAGTAGCAGCATTGGCGCCAGCATCAACGACATGCGTTGGCAGTAGCAGACGCATTGGCGGAGGCAGCAGCAGCAGCAGCAGCGAACGTCGGCATTAGCAGAAGTGCTGAAGTAAATTATTCGAACATGATAAAAGATTCAACTCAAAGGGATATACACTAAATTATTCAACCATTTGAATTGAGCACACAATTCTATGCTTCATTTGCTTCAAAATGATTGTGTTTCCTTCAATTCATTTGAAAAATGAAAATACTTACAAAAGATGAAGGAAATATAAATTTGGAGTGAAAACTTGTGTCATTCCAATATCTATGCTTCATTTCGTGTGAGCCCGATCGTCCACAAGGTTGATAAGAAAGTTTTCATCCTCATTTCGTTTTCTTTAATTGCCTTCCATGATGAAATAGTGAAGAAAGTTTCTGACCCAGATTCTTAGTAACGTCTGATGTTGTGCTGAGCTAGCTATTGGATGCCCAAGCCATATAACGGTTGTAAAAAATAGCAATCTTTGAATAGATGTTCATCATTTTCTTTCATTTGCTACTGCATAATTAAGGAGCACGATTTTTGTACTTGTATGCTTCTTCTCTGCATTCTGTCCTGTAACCTGAACTGTACTGACACTGTAGTTCCCATTTTTTGGTTTGCTTCCAATAAATTTGATCTTCCACTTCGAGCTGAGGGATGTTGATAGCTATTAGCCTTCTATGTCCTTATGTGTAAGAGGGGGTGAAAAGCTTTGATTTATGAGAGACAAGTTACAGGTTCTATTTGGTAGAATGAGTTGGTGGATTTGGTGGAGTAATGGACCTGATTCTGGGTTTTGATGTGGTACTAGTGGAATTGGCTGTTTTTGTAGCTGCTGCTGGAACGGGTGCCTTCTCTGCAGGGCCCTGCGGATTACATGAAAAGTCAGGTTATTATAATGAAACCTCGACACTCATAAAACTCATTGAAATGCAAAAAAAAAAATTCATTCATAGGAACAATTAGTCCATGATAAGCTACGCAGTCGGTACTAGATCAGATAACGGAATAGAATCCATCAATACAACTAAACAAGGTAATATCACTGAGGTGTTCCAGCAAACTAGGCATTTAGGCAAAGGCAAATTGCTACTTCTGCACATTTGACCTAATTTTTCAAAAGTGCACTACTTTCAAAACACCACTCACACTTAACTGCAACAATCCCCAGCACGCAGATGAAACAAGATTTACAAGAACCTATTTCAAAATCCCCAGTCCCCTAACCATTTTCAGGCATACTGTATGTCAACGACACAATATTTCACAAAAATCAAGCCAGCATTGTTCGTGAGTAGGCGTGTTCAACGGGGCAGGGGCCCATTTACAACCCTGATCCAGCCCTTTAAATATATTTGTGACCCAAACCTTTTTTTAAAATGGGTCGGGTCCTAAAAGAATCAATCAATTAATGGGCTTAAGTGGGTCGGGGCAGCTATAAAAGGGTCAATAAAACACTGTACGGACTTTTTTGCTAATGATTTGCTTGATTTTTCGTAAACGTCCGAGTGTTGAAGTGTTGCACTCAGCTTTGTTACTAGCTACACGATGTATGCCATTGTTGTTTCTCAAAGGGGTAAGATTGAATGCAGATGGAGATACTGGAAGCAGTAGTAGTACAAACTATAAAGTATTACTACATGAAGAAAATTAATATAATTAAAAATTGAGTTAAAATCAATCAAACTATGTAGTGGTATACTGGTATGGAAGCAATAGCTGCATTAAAGTATACTGGAAGCAACAGCTGCAAGGTTACTGCTGAGCCGATGAATTTCTTAGCTAGTAACCAAGTACTCCCTCCGTAACGAATTAGTAGCAACATTTGGACTAGCACGGACTCCTAGATGAAATAGGTTAATTGTGATATTAGGTGGTATAATGATAAAAGTAAGAGAGAGAAAAGTAAGAGAAGAAAAAATAAATGGGGTATTATGTGGTATGATGATAAAAATAAGAGAGAGAAAAGTAAGAAAGAGAAAAGTAAGTGGGGTATTGTGTTTTTTTTTGCCAAAAAAGGAATAAAATGAAATTGGAAAAAATTGTTGCAAGTATTTTGTTACACCTAAAAATGGAAATTGTTGCTAGTAATTCGTTACGGAGGGAGTAGTTTTTATTATGCAGTGGTATGAAATTTACATATAACATAATCTTATAGGAAAAGATGGGTCGTGCTGGGTTGGGTCGGGTCGAATGGGTCTGAACCGGCCCGAGGTACATGAAAAATATATAGGGTCTGGCCCGACCCGGCCCATTAAATTCTGACCCGGCCTGCCCCTGATCCGCCCGTTGAACGGGACTACTCGGGAGATCTACAAGTATATTTTTCAGGTCTAAGATATATGACAAAAATTATCCATTCTCCTAATGCTGAACAAGTTATACACCCAAAGTATTCAGCCGAAAAAATATATGCAACTGCTTGTCAAAGATGTCATTAATTAGGTTAAGTACTTACTATTCATTCCTTTATTATTCTTTTCATTAGTTTTTGAGAAATGCAATTGGGGATGGGGGCAGGGAAGAGGTTCATTTCACTTGCATAACTAAGATTGTCTTACCAGAGCAAGACGTTTGTCCCTCCGAGCAATCTTTTTGTCCCTACTAGACTTTTTCTTCGCCCTCCTTGCCTCAAGCTAGTCACAGAGAGTCTTTTCTCTTGCTTTTTCAGCCTTAGACTTGTGGATGTTCTCCATTCGTTTGTTCTTGAAGACATTACTTTCAACCTTCATGTAAATGTCGTGATACATATACAAATATAAAATAAAATCGCTCAAAGAAAAGTAGGAGCGTAGCGGCAAAAACATCCAACTATGGACAGGAAAAAAAATACTCCCTCCGTAACATAAAGAATTCAACAAATGTTTTTTCACGCATTTTGAGGAAGCGATTTGAGGGTGTAAACGACCAAATTAATCAAAATAATTTTGATATTAGTAACTTATAATCATTTCTTGCTTGTATTAAAATCATTTTGATTAATTTCTTCGTTTACACCCTTAAATCGCTTCCTCAAAATACGTAAAAAAAAATGTTGAAACCTTTATATTACGGAGGAGGGAGTATATAAAGCATATTGAAGGTGGATATATATATTAATGTCCCCATGACAAATAATAATGTCAACCAATTATACAGTTTCAAAACCTACCATATCCAGAGTGGCACCCCTTTATCTTTGCCTCTTTCATTTGGCGAGCAAGGGCACAAGAATGGATATTTACTGGCTTCCTGATGATAAAGCCACCTTTATTTAATTTTCTTATGTTTTGTCCTGAAAATAATCAGCTATACAATAATTTTACACAAGTAATGCAAGCAAGAATAAACAAAAAACAGAAGAAGCCTCTCAAATACTATTAAACAGCTAGACAGCTAGAAAACAAAAGACTTCTAAAATAACTACAATTCTATCTAACCTAGAACTTTCACCTTTCAAATATAGATGCTGCATGCATTTTACAGCAAACACCAGAACATTAAAACAGACAAGGATGGTTCAACAGATTTAAGAACCATTAAAAGGGTAGATTACTAGAATTAGAATCATTAATCTACCAAAAGATGAAAAGATGTAATAAAAACGAAAAGGATCGAGCATAGAGGATAATTTCTTATATGCAATCAAAACATCTCACAAATCACAACCTCGGCTTTCAAAGTAACAACTTGGTAAACTGCAAGCTTTTTAACCGCATATATTTTTTTTTTTTAAAAAAAACAACACCTTTATGACCTTCACATACAGTAAAGTAGCAAATAAGTTCAATGGAGGGAATACTATTCTTCTAATGAACTTCACAGGGGAAAATGTAATCAAAAAACATTGGAGCACATCTAAATTGGCCAAAGAGGTGGCTCAAGCAGAACAACAAAATTCTTAAATGCACTGATAGTGATAACATCTAGCATGTGAAATACTATCCAATTAATGTCATCCAATGCACATCATGGAACAAAAAAGACAGCTCAAGCAGAGAGGATAAATCCTTATACGTAACGATAACATCTCAGAGATCAAACTTTAAGACGGTTTCCAATACAAGTTAAGTGCGGAAAATACAATAGCATAAATTTGAAGGACAAAATGTGTGTATGCTTGAATCCCAATCCACTCCTCACTCCCCAACAATATCAATATCAATCCTTTAAAAATAATACCCACCTGAACCAAAAAAAGAAAAGAAAAAGGAAACAACTTTCTCAATTTGTTTCAGCTTCAAATCAAGCAAGTTCAAGACTTCAAGGTATGTCTCATAATAGCCATTAACTATCAATCTATGGTAGCAGTGAAAATGAATAGAAAAGCATTCGACAAAATACCCATCAACCAATGTAAATGTAATGTATTTCAATTTTTCAACATTACATTATTCTTACACTAAGTTAAGAGCCAAGATACTTTTTTTTTTAAAATAAAAAAAAAGTACGAAACATGAATACTTGTTGAAGTTTGTCGAGCTCAACAATTGTGAAGGAAATATTTTGGAGGCAAAGAGAAGAAGAAGCAGAGTAGAGAGAATTTGTTATTCCATTAATTGAAGAAAAATAGAAAGTACCATTAGTTAGTACAGTGATAACAATATATATAAAGCTCTCACCACTAGTGTACAACTCATACACTAAGCAACAACCTCTAACAAATAAAGAAACTAATTAACAAAATACAAACAACCTATTACACCAATAATAAATCACTCTCCAACAAAAATAAACATTCACAAAATTAGATACTACAAAAAAAACTCTACAAGCATTACTTATCCAAAAAAGATAATGCGCAACATCACTGTATGTCTAAAGGAATATGCAAAGGTATTGAACTTTTTTGTTTTTGAGTATGCAAACATTTTATTTCTCTACTCAAACATTTCTACAGATTCATCCTCTAACCTATTATTGCTTCAAACATAAAAAAATCTAGATGTGAACAAAGCACAATTAGCAATATCAAGACAACTAGAAGTGCACTACAGCACAATCAGCATTGTATAACATTGATATTGAATACCAAAAGGGCCATATATCATACTCAATTCTCAAAGAATTTTCTAAGCACATGCTTGTCCTCGTCACTAACATTTGGGTCATCGAGCAAGCCCACCAATGACGCAATAGTGTGATTATCAGCAGCAAATCCTTTACTTCTCATAATGTTTACAAGCTCCAACGCCCTCTGGATATCCTTATCATCAAGAAATCCTCTAATAATTGTATTGAAAGTGCAATCATCAGGACAACATCCATTGTCCTCCATTTTCTTTAATAATTCTTCTGCATTTGTTAGCATTCCTTTTTTACACAATGCTTTGATAATAACAGTGTAGAATCGCACATCTGGTTGTAATCCCTTACCTAGAAGAGAGTAGAAAAAATCTAAACCCTCATCGAGTCGCCCAGCTTCGCATAAGCCATCAATCAAGATAGTATATGTAATAATATCAGGGACCATTCCATCATTCTCCATTTCCTTCACGATTTTGATTGCATCATCAATTCTATCATTCTTACACAGGCCATTGACCAACGAGTTCCATGTAATTACATTTGGTTTTAGTCCTCGAACCTGCATCTCCTCGAAAAGCTGGCGTGCACGTGTGAGTCTACTGGCCTTGCACAAGGCATCAATCAGAGTGCTAAATGTAATAACATTTGGAGTTAAGCCCATAAGAGGCATCTTCTGGAGCAAGCTAAGTCCTTTGTCAATCTTTGTAGACTTGCAATATCCATTGATCATGCAATTGAAGGTAACTATATTAGGCTTGCAGCCATCTTTGACCATCAAATTGATTAGCTCCTCTGCCTCATCCATCTCACCACGTAAACAATATCCATCTATCAAAGCATTGTAAGTGATGATGTCGGGAACCTGACCTCTCTTAATCATGCCTTCAAATATAGCTCGAGCATCATCAATCATGCCGTCCTTACAGTACATGTCTATGAACATGTTGTAGGTCTCAATATCCGGAGTAATGTTGACACCCATCATCTCAGTCAAATACTGCTGAGCCTCATTCCAGCGCCCCAATGAGCACAGACCTCGCATTAAGGAAGTATAGGTGACTAAGTCAGGTCGGATGCCCTTGGTTTTCATCTCAGAAAAAAGTCGGAGTGCTTGAGGCAATAACTGGTCTTTACAGAGACCGTCAATGATGGTGTTATAAATGACAGCATTAGGCATAAAATGGCCACGAGACTCCATGTTTCGAAGGAGGTGAAGAGCGCCGGCATTATCGCCAGTACAGGAAAGGCCTTTAAACATAGCACCGTAGGTGACTAAAGTGGGTTGAAATCCGAGCTTGACAATTTTATCTAACAATTGAACAGCATGGTCCAATTGATGAGTGTGAATGAGACCATTTATGAGGGTGGTGAAAGTGACTATATTGGGTCGAAAACCAAGCTTAATGATGTGAGCCACAACGGAAAATCCCAAATCAACATGGCCCAAACGGCAGTAACAGTTGGCCAGAATAGCAAGTGAATGATGATCAGGACGAAGCCCTGACAAGTGTAGGCGCCTGGAGAGAGAAACGACGGTAGCAAAAGGGGGAAAGGGTTTAATCTTAAGCATAGCAGTAAAGAGTTGATTGAAATCAATAATAGAAGGAAGAGGGCGCAAGGAATTCAACTGATGAAAGAGGGAAAGACCATGTTCAACCTTAGTAAACCCTAACTTGCAATCATGTCTAATAGATTGAAGGAGCAATTTAGGGTCATCAAATTCAACACTTGCGGAGTAAAATCGAGCAAGAAATGGAAAGAAAGGAAAGGGCTTGGAGAAGAAAAGAGTACCTATAACTGGTGGAAGCTTAGTAATCGTCATCTTCAAACTTTGGCCAGCACTAACAGTAGTTCGTTGATGTCAAATGCGTCGCTTCAAAGTGCCGTTGTAAATGCAATTGCTAGTTGCTAGTTTGCTACGGAGTAATTGTTTGTTCTTTGTTCTTCCCTTTCCGTTGCCTTTTTAACCATTTTTTTTTTTTTTTGGAAATACACATTTTGTGTAGAGATAGTTTGACTCAATCTTATAATTTAATCTGAATTCTATCTAATAATAATGTATTGAGTTTTTCAAACCATTTAGCTAAATGAGTTGATCCAACCTAAAACCTTTATTTAATTTAATAGGTTGGATCAAATTGAAATACTCAACCTAAATTGAATTTAATTTAATTTTTCTTCAAATTGACTTGACGTACTACTCTAAAATAACATTGTCAGATTTTTTATTGTTTTGTTTTATTGTGCTATAGATATTTTAGATGCTAAGTAGATGGTTGTTATATCTTAAAAATCATGTGTTTATCCTAAGCATTGAAAGTAAAAAAGTTGTTAGTTATTAATTATTACTAAGTTATGTATAAATTATGAATAACGTGCCTTGTAATCCGGTACCCGAATTATTCAGGACGGATCCGGGTAAAAAAATTGTGACCCGAAAAACGGGGTACCCGATTTTCGGGTACCCGAATTTGCCCACCTCTATTGCATATGGTGTGGTACCTTTAGTTGATGATATTGATTAAAAAGCGATAATACTAGTGTATTAAATGAGTCATTGGGTTCAAACTATTTATTATAAGGTTAAATTGAGCTAGGTTGAGTATCTCAACCCAATTAATGCGTTGGTATTTAACCTCATTTATATTAATTAATGGATCACTCAATTCCAATTAGGGTTGACCCATTACCCATTCTAATTTTATGTACCACTATTGTTTATTTAATAATGTCGGTAGTACTGGGCTTTGAATCGGCCTAATTTAGCCGATATACGCATCTGAAAAGGGAAAGTTAAAGAACCCTCATAAATATGTGTGGCAAAGTTCAAACCCAAGACTTCAAGTTTAACGTTCACTAGACATAACCAATAGATTGTTCGTCTTTATCCTCACAAAGTCTTTCATCTTTATTATCAAGGTTTGTCTCATATTTGCATGACCACGAAGTCATTCTGGATTTCGGGTATATGCTTTATTTAAAGCAAAACTAGTTTTAAACCCGTGATATACACGAGTTCTGGTTTTGATCATTTAAACTAATTGTTATATAAATTTATGGATTTTTTTTTCTTATTTGAAGCAAAATGTATGATTTCTACTTTGATTTTGAGTCATTTCAAGTATGCGATTTGATTTGTTGTGATATGTGATTTCACTAGATTGGGGATCAAAGTGTAACTCGATTGTTATAGGAGTAAGGATACATTTACAGTTTTTTTTTTTTTTTAAAAAAGAAAGTAAGTAAGAATGAGTGACAAATGGATGACACGTGGCGCTTAAAGTGACTGTTTTAAATATTTAGAGAAAGTATTGGGTCAGAAGGTCTGACCAAACAATCTGGTCAGACGATTGAACCATATACCCAATTATAATAATGAAAAAGTTCGGGAGGCTATAACTTTGCGCTCGGGTGTCGGATCAGGGCATATAATATGTCGAAATAGATTAATTTTTCGAGACGCCACCGGAAATCGCCAAACGAGGCCTCTAAAGGCCTCAAAATGCAAAAAAAAAACGTATCCAGGTTATATTTTGTCCAAGTTAGTTACAAAATGTGTCCAGGTTTTACAATATGTGTCCATGTTTAAACAATATGTGTCCAGTTTTACAAATAGGTGTTTAGGTTTACAAATAGGTATCCAGGGTTAACAATATTTATCCAGCTGCGTTCAGATTTGTTCAGATTTGTCCAGGTTTGTCCATATATGTCCAGGTTTGTCCACATTTGTCCAGGTTTGTTAACATTAGTCCAGGTGTGTCCAGATTTGTCCATATTTGTCCAGGTTTGTCCACATTTGTCCAGGTTTGTCAACATTAGTCCAGGTTTGACCAGGTGTGTCCACATTTATTCAGATTTGTCCATGTTTGTCTAGATTTGTCCAAGTTTGTCCATATTTGTCCAGGTTTAACAACTTTTCATCAGGTTTACAAATTGTGTCCAGGTTTCAAATGTGTCCAGTTCTGTTTCCAGGTTTATAAATGTGTCCAGGTCTACCAATACATGTCCAAGTTTAACAGCATGTGTCCAGGTTAAACATATATGTGTCCAGATTCAACAATATGTGTCCAGGTCCAGTGGACTGGTCTGACAGAAATGTTGCTGTCAGACCGATCCGACACAATACCTTCTTAAATATTTAAGTATAGAGGTAAGCAGGTAACAACTAAACCTTTTAAATAACTTTTAATGCATAAAAATAAACATTTTCGAGTGGTGTCTTATTTTTGTTAGTCTTAATAAATATTTTATTAATATTGAATCATTTTAAATTTAACTATTATGTAATTGTAGATCTTGACAATGCAAAATGTGCATTGGGAAACATTAAATATAACACTTACGAGGAATGGAGGGTAAATTATTGTTTGTTTTTTTTTTGGAGTATGCCCACCCGGTTCACCGGGGGTTACTAACACCCCGACTACATCCGGAGGGTATATTATTGTTAGTATTACTTTAAAGAAACTTCTATCATATGTGAATGAAGATTTCTTCAAATATATTCTTAAAGCATATACAATGGTTGAGAATCCCATCTCTCCTTTAAAGATTCCTCATTATCTTGAGAAAAACTTAGATGACCCTCATATAGAGAGGATTGAACCAACTCCTCTACACATAGAGGATATACCTTTGTGCCATATTTATCTATAACTAGTTGTCCACGGCGCGCGATGCGCGCCGTGTTCAACGCTATGCTTTTGAACGTATAAAAGTGTTAATTATATGTGTTGCGTTATCGTCGACATATTTTTTATGTAAGTTGTCGTATGAAGTAATTGATATTAATCCTAATAGTAAACGCTACAACTTTTGTATAAACTATAAAAGAAAGAATGTTCACTAATGTTGAAAAAAACATCGGATAAAGCCATATATCTAATATATTTTTGCATGTTTTGACAGCATATAATAGCAAGAAGCAATGTATACCAGAAGTATTGCGCTAAGGAATCAAGGATGTAAATGCGTGAATGTTGTTGTGAAGTTAATGAAGGCAAAAGTCTATATCAATTTTTGGTGGATTAAAAAGTTTGAGATACACCATGCATAATTAGACATATAAATAATTTATTGAACGCTTGTAAGAATTGCTTTCAAGAATTATTTTAGCATCTTTTTTCTCCTCCTCTTATTGTATTAGGTTGTTCTAAAAACTAAACTGTGAATGATTTTTATCCTAGCTTATAAATGAGTATTACTTCTTAATTTTCCTAGGTTATTATTTGACCTTCTTAGATCAGCACTGTAGGAATCGACACAAATGTTCTTGCTATATGATTACCTACTTCATGTCACAACTAAAGGTTAAATGGATCATTTTTTCTATTGCAATTGCTTTGCTCAATGCATTGTTTTAACCTGCTTCAATGATTATGGGTCTTGAATCAATTGTTGGATTCTGCACTGTACCTGTAGGTTATCCACTTTTCTATATGGTGAATTTCTTTATAGTCCAAACTTGAACTTAAGAAGAAATTAAACATAGAGTGTATATATGATGACATGCATCAAATAGACTTAAAAGACATAGCTTGTTTTTGTGGCTCCCACAAAGGAGGCTTACACAATTCTTCAGTATTCAGTACCTCAAAGGAAAGTTAAAAAAAGAAAATGATGTCCAAAAGATGTTCTAATTTGATTTACATAAAAGATGTTCTAATTTGATCTACATATAGCTAGTCCATCAACACACGAAATACACCGGAGACCGTAATACGCAGGTAAGACAAAAATGGTGTGTTGATGTTTTTGAGAAGGCACATTAGTTGTCACTTTTAGTGTGAGAGTTTGCATGCTCCGGATCAACGCCAGCATTTTCAATCTTGATACCTGCAGCATGTTCTTCTGACCTAGCTATAACGCTTGTAGCATCTTCTACCTGGCGCACGATCCACTTTAAGACATAGCTAGTAGTTAACTCTGAACTCGGAGCTATCTACAGTAGCATTTTCTTAGTTTCCACAGCAACAATGGTGGCATTCAACTCAGTTGGATCCTCCTACAAACCGCAAAATTGTTAAAGTAGAAGTTGTGCTTATGATTTATGAGTAAAATGTAAAGGAAAGCGACAGTACGTTGTTCTTTTGTTTTTCGATTTCCTCAGCAGATGCACCAAGTATTTTTTCTGCTTCTTTTCCAAATGCAGTGACCTTTATGGACCCTTCACCTTCATCAGTCACATAAAATTGAAATGAAATCCTGCATGAGAAAAGCAAAAAAAAAAATAAATTTAAAAGTAAACACGGCTGCAATGTAGAATGTGTTCTAGTATAACCCGAAATAACTATGCTCATACCTTGGGATAGCGACAGACTGCGCAGCTGTGCAGTACCTACATTTGAAGGACGTGTTTGCTGGGACATATGTTCGGCGACCACACTTATCGCACCCATTGTAGCAGAATATATCCTTAGAGTAGACAGATGGTGCAGATACATTGATCCAAAATGTTTCTTCTTGCCAAACAGTATTTGGCTAAAAAAGATGTTAACCTACAATATATTTATCAGTTATTTGTATAGTGGAGTATATAAAAATCATCATATAAAAAAGGAGATAATGTTGTATCACCTTCCTTTTCTCCATATCAGAAACAACAGTTATAAGACGTGCGGAGCTCGAACCTTTCAGCACATTTGATTTCGTCACCCAACTATGAATAATTGTTGAGTTTTCTTCAATCCTTGTATATATATATATATATATACATATATTTAAAAGAAAAAAGGAAAAAAGATAATTGTATGAGCCAGGATATGTATACTATAAAGATGTGTTTTTGTAACAATAAACCATGCTTTAAAGTCATTAGAATACATAGATTCTTTTTTTTTTGAGATTTAGATCAAAGTGGTAAATTATATACCAGTTGCGTAAGATGTCTGGTACCGGTCCTGTAGGGTTGGTAACAAACTGAGTAGACATTGTTGTCTTAAGAGAAATTCCTGCAGCAATGATTATAGTTGCTATATGTGAGAATGAACATAAACGGGGTATTCTAAATTTTAGTGTGGGTACACACCTCGGAAGGTAGCCTTTTGAACATCAACAAATCCGACCACAGACAAGCCTTGTGTTGGTATAGGAATAAACTCATCAACATCTGTTGAGAACTTATTCCAAGCAGATAGAGTAATAGGTCGCTGAACACTGTTAAAAGCAAAAAGGATTATTAAAACAGAAACAGAAAAACAGGTAATTGTAAATTATATACAGGTAGTAGTGAAAGTGCATATGCAAGGGAAAGAGGATGCATGTGTGCAGGGGATAGGGGATGCATATATGCAGGGGATGAAGATAATTGAATATAAACCACAGAAACACCAGAAGACATTAGGGGATGCATGTATGCAGAGGATGCGTATATGCAGGGGATAGGGGATGCATATATAAAAGACTTAGATGAAGATGAAAGGGAAAGTAAATTAAAGGAAGTGAATCAGCAAAAAAGGAGATGCAACCTGTTCTCTATAGTAGTTAAGTGCCGAACTTGGCCTTCGCCAACAGTTTTAATGTCATCTATCGCAATAACAACTGCAGCAATATCTGTGGCACTGAAAGTGTGAATGACCAGTAATAGAGGCACCTAATTTTAGCAACAAAAAAAAGAAAACAGTCCAAACTTACCAAAGATGTCGCTTGAATTGTCATGTGGTCGCAAGACAGCCGATAACCTGGTGTAACGCGGCTGGTCAGTGCAATGCTCAGTATTGAGAGGTGAGATCTTGACGCGTGAATTAAAATTCATTTGATATTCTCCAATAGCAGATTTGAGGTTCTTTGGGACAGGTTGTATGGTAGCACCACTCAGTTCGTACTGTCCGTCACGCTGTAAAGCCTCCTCATAGCTCTCAATTTCATCATTAAACAAAGTCGCATGCATTTTAGTTCCCTAGGATTTTATTTTTTTTTTCAGTCAAAAAATGTAATTAGTTATAAATTTTGGTAACTCATCCTAGAACAAATAAAATGCAAATAATTCATTTTAGTACTTACCTCTTCGTCTTGGAAAACAAGCTTTTGAAAGCGAGCCTTTGTAGGAGATTCTGTTGATTTCTTTGAAGGTGATTTATGAAGCACAGTGACCTTCACCTTGTAGTCTTTGGTCTTGTCAGTGAGGTTTCGGAGGGGAACGTATGGTGGCCTCATCCTTAGCTGTGAGAATAGGAAAAATATATTCATCCAGAAACTTTCTTAGACTTCTCTTCATAACTACTATTAAGATATCAAATTTTTCAAATTTTTACAAATATATAATTACATATATCATATATCAATGATAAGAAGAATTTACATCGACAAACGTTAAAAAAACAAATAAAGTTCCAACATATTTATGAAATTGAAGGAGCATTATTATGCAATTATAATAGTGAGTTTTTTCACAGTAGATAGATTGTGTTCTTTTTTGTACAGAATAACTTAGGTTCAAGAGCTACTTAGTCACTTATTATGAATAAAATCACACTTGATCAAAGAGAAAACTGAAGTGCTAATATCATTATCTAGCGCTTGCATATGCTATATTACCACTGATCAATGCATATTCCCCTCCAACCCATTGTTGGTTTTAAAGTGCTAAAATCACTTAAACTTAAATAAAGTTAAAGAAATGTACCACATTTGTTTAAAAATATGTACAAAAAAGAAATTTTGATTGCATTTTAAGGCTATACACTATATCTTGAAGAGATTCGAAAGATTTTTTCAGATGTGTTTAAATAAACTACACTACAATATTTTTTAACAAACCAACAAGAAATAACACATAGATCTTAACAATTTAAGTAGACTTCATCCTAGACGTGTCAAGCTATATTTATGTGTATTATATGATTCAAAAGGTTTTTTCAGATTTGTTTAAATGAACTACACAACAATATTTTTGAAGAGACTAACAAGCAATAACACATAAATTTTAAAAATTTAAGTAGACTTCATCCTAAACATGTCAGGCTATATTTATGTGCATTACATGCTAAGACAATCTTGAAAGTAGTATTTTGAAGAGATTCAAAAGGTTTTAAGCAGTGCAAGAAGTGTTTTAAGAAACTACATTGCAATATTTTTTAAGAAAGCAAAAAACAATGATAGTACTGATAACTTTAAAATGCATTTTATAAGTTAAGCTAGCATCCTAACAAAGAGATCTTAAAGAAAAGAAAAATCTTTGTATGCATTTTATAAGTGAAGTCTGAAATTATCATACTGGTGCTAATGTGTAGGAAAGAAAATAAAAATTAGATTGTTGTAGAAGTGAACATACCTTATAACAGAAGTGAATGTCTTCTTGGTGCAGAAATGGTGAGTGAGTGTTGATGTCTTCTGCACAAATGAAAAGAAAAAGGGAGCAATGATGAATGTATTAGCAAAGACATAAAACAGATTATTGTATCTGCATAAAACAAATTACTGTGTTTACAAATGAATAAAAAAAAATCAGTTTTTTTTTCTTTTTTGTTAAGATAAACTTACCTTAGAAAAAATTGTTGTGTTTTGTTCTTGGAGAAATAACTTCTGTAGCTGTATGAATGAAATGAAGAAGAAAAGAAGTATGAAGGTATTATGTAATGATGTCTTCTGCATAAATAGGATAGGTATGAATCCTTTTGTTTGTCTTATCTCTGAAAAAAGGACAGCATTTTTGAACAAAAAAGGACAACATTAAAGGAGGTGATATTTTGGCAGGATTTTTGTTCCTCAATATCTCTGTTTTCTGCTATGTAGAGAGGTATGAGGCGTTTTTTTTTTGTTGCCTTACTACCATGTTATTTTACAAAACAGAAAATGGCCAACCATGTAATTAGTAGCATTATATACATGTAATTAGTAGCAAAATAGAACTTGTACCAATCATATTATTAGTGTTTATATACATGTAATTACATACAAAGTGTTTATTATAAACCAAAAAAAAAATAAAAAACTTGGTTAGCTCTTTTTTGGATGCCACTTATTAATCTAAGGACATTCATTAAATATGATGATTAGAATAATGATTAATATGATAATTATTTAAATTCTGAAATTTGAATGAATGTTGAGGTAGTAAATATTTAAAATTTGAAATCTGTTTAAGCTTAATAAATGTAATTCTTTTTATTTTTTTGATATGTTTATTTTTAATTTGTATACCATAAAAAGATAGCTTAGGTGGCTTGTTTGTTGCTCCATTTATGGTAAATAGAATAACAGCAAAAACATGTCCTCCTTCCTTTGCTTTTAATTGTATGCTTGTTTCTTTCCTATATTCTTTTTATATTTATCATGTTCATCTTCTTGTATGTTGTATATTTGCCCTGTTCCTTTGCAAAACAAAAGCATGTAAGTTTATTTTTATTTTTTATATGATACTCACTAATCACATTATGAAAGTAAGCTAAGAGTATAATAAGTACTAACATATATTAAATAAATATATTACTAGTATGATGAGTATGGTAATTAGTGCAACAATGAAGGTTGGATGGGTGTTGGACTTAGCTAATTGGCACTAATATAGAAAATACTGTAAAGTAAAACTTGTATATCCTATAATGCTGACGTTGTTGCCGTTTCTAAACCTTCGTTTTTTGTAAGGCGAATATCACTATTTGTGCTATTTATAAAGGGCTATGTTTAGTTTGTAGAGTGAAACAATTACCTACTTAAGATCTAGGTACATACAAAGAGATTTTTTTTGCAAGTTGATCATAATGCATACAAAGAGATGTTGCAGGTTTTGAAGTAAACAAGAAAACTTCATTTTGATCATATATAGAGGCAGATATATATTGGATGATAATAATAATAATGATGATGATGATGATAATAATAATGACAATAATAATAATAATAATAATAATAATAATAATAATAATAATAATAATAATAATAATAATAATAATAATAATCGTATGAATTAAGATTAGCTACCTTATTTTAGTTGTTGATATGCCATAAGAAGCAAAATAGCAAAGATTACATTGGAAGATTTGCAATCTATACTACATATCCATGAATGGCTTTTACAAAAAGTGCAAATATGTAATAATAATCCTATGAATTAAGATTAGCTAACCTATTTTAGTAGTTGATATGCCATAAATAGAAAAATAGCAAAGATTGCATGGGAAGATTTGCAGATGTCATCTGTATAAATAAACAAAAAATAGTTAGAAAGGGATTGTGAAACACGGATATATGCTAAAAAAAAAGAACAAATTTGGAAATAATTGTATACCTTTTCATCATTGATAGAAAGGTTGGAGTAGTTAGGATTTGCAGCCCGAAAAATTGGTAAAGGTAAGGCTATATGATTTCGGCATACTTCAAAACGTCAAACGAAACAATATTTAGAGCAGAGCCAACAACTCTTTTTTCAGTATCCGATCCACATACCACCTTGACTTTTGTAGATGTCCGAGCTCGAGAAAGAGCCACATAAAGCTGGCCATGGGAGAAGCATGGTTGACGAAGGTATATTCCAACGGCATCCAATGTGACGACCCGACTCGCTTAAATCGGCGCGGAAGAAACCGACGAGTCGAATAGTCATAACTACAACTCGAAATACTTAAGAAATAAAACTAAATCCTCAAAATATTATTATTGAACCTCAAAAGTACAAATACCCACAAGTTTGTACATTACTAATCCACAAGTCAAGCTAAAATACTAAAAATACGTATAACTCCAACCACATGTCAGAGTCCAAAAACAACGTACAAAAGTCCATTCAATAGTCCATAACTATCCTAAAACAACAATAATAGAAAAGTACATCCAAAACAGTAAAACGTCGCTCGCCCAACCCAAAGTTAAGCAAGAACTTCGTCATCAGAATTACCTGTAAAACAAACAACAGTCCACCATCAGTGGCGAGTAACATAACTGACTCACCCTAATGGGAATACACATGAACATAGCATAAACCAAATAATCAAAACATCAATCCAATATATACGAGAACAACCAGACATGAACTTGACTCAACCATCCTATCCAACTATCTTTGGCGCAATCATTCATATACTAGACCGGACTATGCTCGTACGAACGCATCTTACGCATTCGAACTTTCTATTATGCTAGGATTGAGAATCTTACTCTCAAACCCCATGAAACCAATCTTACTGGAAATTCAAAGGATAACATAGTAAGACTCCAACTATCCCAATACCGCGGATGGAATAGGGGCAACGTCTTAACCCAAAAACAATGAATCTTACTCAATGTATTAGGCGTCTAGCAACGAAATCAAGCTAATCTTTAATTAATCATTTTATCACTTTAATCAACTTAATCATAACGTAATTAAATTCAAGAATTGCCTTTGCGCCTTGATTCTCGAAAATAATCAGTTAAACACGAAGTTATTCTTAAGATTGCCTTTGCGCCTTGATCTTGAGTCTAACCAACATTAATCCATCCTTTTTAATCCATTCTTTAACTAACTTTAAATCAATCTTTAACTTTCTTTAACTATTAAACCACTATCTTTAACTTTCAAGATTCAACCAAGAACTCATAGAACTCATCAAGAACTCATTCAAGATTCAAGATCTTCAATCAAGAACTCAATCAAGATTCAAGAACTTCAATCAAGAACTCATCCAACATACTAGCATCACACGCATATCATCATGTAACCATTCAAAAATTCCAACTTAATCTTACCCCAAAATTCATCAAACTTTAACACATTCATCATGATCATAAAACAACATATTAAATCATAGAATCATCAAAACCATCATCAAAATATCATTAAAACAACATAAAAATCAGATTAGAAACCATACACAAAATCATGATCAAACTTCACCAAATAACCCATACATGCATTTAATCTATACTATAATCATAGTATACCAACAAGGTTGAGAAAGTATGTTACCTTATTGAAGATATACACACAAAAACAACACAAGAAGCTGCCCGGAAAATCGATCCACACGATCACACAACACGGCCTCAACACGGCAACCACACGGCACAAACACGGCACCACCACGAACCACCATAAACCCGCGGCTACTGCACCCAGTCACGGCACCACTGCCACGGCTGCACCACTGCCACGGACACGGCTTTACACACGGCACACGAGCACCACCCTTGCACGGCTTCCAACACGAACCCACTCGAACACGATCAACCCAAACCCGAACCAAAGATCTTGAATGCAAATGAAGGTTTAGATTGTGTTTGAACACTTAAAGATCAATAGACTTTGAATCTTTAAGTTTTGGGCTAGGAAAAAGTGATGAACAATTGATGGGTTCAATTACCCAAAAATGGCGTGAGGCAAGGGGAGAAAGTGGAGGGAAAATTTTGGTGATTAAACTTGATGAGCAAGTGAGTTAGGATGGCAAATGAGCAAAAATGATCTCATGGCTCACTAACTACTTCTATTTATAGAAGTTAGTTAAGTGTGAAAACAAAGCAAGTGGCAAGCCTTGCCATGCTTGGGAAAAAACGGCCATCAAAGGAAATGGGCCTAAAATTGGGCTCTCGTGATCAATTGGGCTAATTCACATAAATTACATGATTAATCATGCAATAATCAATTTAGCCCAAAATATTAAATAATTAATTAGAAAATTAAATAATAAAAATTCTAATTAATTAAATAATAATTAACATAAATAATAGTAACTGCAAATAATTCGAATTAAATCGAAATTATTCACATAAAATAAAATAAATAGTTCAAAAATAAATTTGAACTATACATACATACACATAAATGCACATAAATTATCGGCAAAAATACCAATAAAATCCGGGTCATTACATCCAAGGTCTGCCCTTGTGCCTTGTTAATTGTCATTGCAAAGCAAAGTTTTATTGGGAATTGCTTACGCTCAAACTTCACAGGAAATTGCAACAAAGAGGATGGTTGAAGCTTGATCCTAGGTAACAATACCCTAAGGCCTTTATGATACCCAACTGCAATTTCACATTCGATGAGATTCCGGTAAAATCTTTTACACGTCAACCGTGTACCATTACATAACCCAGAAGATGGATCCATATTACGGAGTAGAATAACTGGGCAATCACACTTTAAGATGAGTTCATGTGGACTCATACCACCCGGGCACAAAGTATTTAAAAACTCTGTCGGATAGATGTTACAGTGGTCATCTATAATAGTATCAAAGCTCTTATATGTGACAGAATCACCCTGAAAATGATTGATAAATATTGTGTTGAGTCGATCAGCATCATCATTTTTAGGTGTCAAAATTGCCCTATTTGTGAACTCTGTTGTTGGAGAAGAATGATCATGTAATGATGGGAATATGGTTGTTGATAACTCAGTGATTGCATCAAGCTCTTCTTCAAACTCTGTTAAAATCTCATTTGGTATTTGTATATACTCAGATTCGTTGTCTTGTAACTTACCATCACCTAATGACAGTAAGAAATCTACATAACATGGATCTGCCCTTGCTCGCATGTTCTGAGTTAAACGTAATTTTGTAAACTGTGGCCACAATGGTGAACAGACCAAACTTGACAGCACAACTTCTCTTTGTCCTTGGCGAGGGACAACAGGAAGAACCTGTTTGAAATCAACACTAAAAACTATGATTTTCCCACCAAATGGTAGAGTTTCTGAGCATAAATCCCTTAAGAGCAAGTCCAACGAATGTATGCTAAGTTTGTTCGCCATTTACGCTTCATCCCAGATTATAAGGTCAGTTTTTTGAAGCAAACAAGCAAGATTACCTTGTTTAGGTACATCACATGTGAGTGAAGCAGACAAATCGATGGGTAGCTTGAACCTTGAATGAGCTGTTCTACCGTTTGGTAAATTAGCAGCAGCTATGCCTGATGACGCTGTTGGTAAAACAATTTTATTGAGTTGGCAGACTTTTGCGTAGAGAGCACAATAGAGGTATGTTTTACCTGTTCCTCCGGGTCCGTCAATGAAAAAAAACCAGGCTGTTGCCTTTTAACATGGTGAATTATTTTTTTATAAGCAACTTTCTGGTCAGCATTTAAGGACTTGCGTGCATAGATGTATTCCTCGGGGATTGGAGCATCTATGACATCCTATATATCTCTTATGATCTTTAGACCATGGTAATGGTCTTCTTGCAAGTGATTAAGGCCAAAGCTGTGAAGTGTTTTACTCACACCCTCCAGATATCGAGCAACATCACTGACTGTGGACCGTTTGATTCTAGTACATAGCCCTCGAAACTGATGGCTATAATCCTCTGACAAAGAGCGATAATATTTCTCCCATAATTCAGCTGGATTTGGTGGCTACGAAAAAATAAGACTTATAGCAAATAATTGACGCAGAGCATGTGGCATATGTGTTTCAACAGCTTCATCAAGGCATTGCTCAATAACATTCCCATCTTCGACCAGACCTCGTTGAATTGCCGCCTCTTGAAAAGTTAGACAGGTGTGCCCACCAACTGTAAGCAAGTCAGAAAAGGATTTAGGAGAATAAACGGCAGTAAGAAGAACACGTAAATAGAAACGCTCTCCTTCTGATGGACCAACAAATGCTAGTCTTCCAATCATTTGCTTCTGCTTCCGATCCTTCCATTGCCGAGTCTGTGTATCCCATGTGAAATGCTGTGGAAAATATGCATAGAGATATCTATGCTCTTCTCCCCTTGAAGCATTCATGTTGAAAAATTCTGTGAGTGGAGTTCTACATCGACGTGCATCATTAACAATGGAAGGTACTTGCTCACTTGGGAAGAAGTGAACTTGCTGCATATTTGGCAGGTGAACTTGAAGTGTAGTTACTGGTGGATGCATGATCGAGTCATAGGGTGTCGCGGCCCTAGTCGCCAAACAAATATACAATTTATAAACCTAACAACTAACACGTAGTATTAGCGGAGTTAGGGTCGATCCACGAGGAACTAATGCGGAATTAGTCGTGAATTTAGAATGATCCAAGGATCTTTAATTGTTGATTGAATGTTGGAATTAAACCTAAACTACAAGAATTAAAACTAATCGAAAAGAGACGAAACGATGCAAATGGAAATATCAAGATTTAAAAACTCTAAAGATTGGAATTCCTAACGTTACTTCAATCGGAGGAATTATAGTCATTGAATTAATTCATGTTCGATTATCTCAATTGCAATGTGAACATTCAAAAGTACTTAACGGACTAAATCCCAACACCCTCTCTCGATTAGGTGATAGGAAATTCTAGGATCGGCTAAGATAACCTCTCTCGAATATTCAAATTAGCAAAACCCAAAACCGAGTTCATCAAATACTTTCATCAATTCACAATCCTAATTACTACCTCTAGCAATCAAGAAATTACAATCAAGATTATTCAAACACCAACAATCCAATGATTAACCCCCAAAATCTATAACATCAAGCCATCCAATCCTTAGAAAAGGAACTACTCACTAATGCAATCCATTGGAACTAAAATCATGAAATTCAATTAAAACTAATCTATGAATTCAAACTAAAATCTAATGAAACTAAAATGATGATAAGAAACTAATAAACTCAACAAAATCAACAATGAACAACTAAAACAAAACCTGGAATTTGAACTTTGATTGCTACTAATGGAATTCTTGGTTACAAGATTGAAAACAAGAAATTGAAGAACAAAACTAAACTTGGAATTGAATTGAATTCTTGAGAGAGTTAACTACAACTAGAGTGTGTTTAGGCTAGCTATATCTATTCTAAAATCAGAAAAAAAAACTCTCTTTAATACAATGCCTAAACCCCTTATTTATACTAAAAATTACAAAGCATGGCTAATTAAACAAAATCACGAGCTGCACCGTGCACGATCGTGCAGTAATAGGCTGCACGATCGTGCAACTTAGTTGCACGATTGTGCAGTTGAACCTTGCACGATCGTGGCGAAACGAAGTAAAATCTGCACGATCGTGCAAGGATAGCCTGCACCATCGTGCAGATCAGAAAGGACCTTCTGATCTCTGCACGAGGGGCTGCACGATCGTGCAGCTATAACTTGCACGATCGTGGCCTGGGAAAGAGGGGTTGCACGATCGTGCACCCATGCTTTTGGGTTGCTGATCTGCACGACCGTGCACTGCTAGCCTGCACGGTCGTGTAGCCTTCAAATCTAGGCCTTCTTGCTCCCTAAGTGCCCCGTTGTCACCTCGGTGCCAATCCCGGCTCCTCGAAATCCGCTCGGGACCTCTCACGACCCGTTCAAAGCCCGAAATTATCTGCACAAAACACGATACAACTCAAGCAACATATATTTTAGCCAATTATTAGCAAAAAGAACCAAACTAACACAAAAACAAATAAAACCTAAGAAAAACTCAAAACTAAGCTGAAACACCCTAAAAAACGATAAAACAAAGATGAGAACGACCAAAACTCAAGCTAAAAGAAGCTAAGAAAAAGGTCCTAAATGGACCGATCAATGCATCTCATATAGGTCAAACCCGAAAAGTCTCCATGCAGCTTCTGGTGCTGATACCCATCTGCCTGATTGAAATTGCTGGATTTCATCAACATTTCCTTCTTCATTTGAACTTGAAATGTTGAAGGATATCCTGTCATGACCTTTGTAGACATATTTATATAGGTATTTAACAGCTTGTACAGTAGAGCATACCTCAACATTGAGGTGACAGTCAAAGAAAGCCAGTAAATAAGGGTTATATGGAATAACCCATTGATTATCTAAGTTTTCACCTCGAGCACGTATCGAATCACCAGTGTTGCGCCGCCTGTATGAAGGATAACCATTTTCATTGTTTGTTGTGTAATCCGTGAATTCTTTTGGATATCCATACTTACAAACCTTTCTCCCTTGCTTGTCCTTCATACAAGGACAATCCTGATGTCCAACTCCGCAAGGCCCATGCATCATATGCCGGAGAACAACCTTTCGCAAATGAGGCTCGTCAGTCAGTGGTATCTCAGCGCAGACAAACTTATCGAAGTCATCAACATTTCTTATCTTATGCTCGGGCTGCAAAATACATAATATGTGAGCGTGTGGAAGCCCTCGTTTTTGAAATTCAATGACATAGACAAGAGCTGCAACTTCACCCATTACTCTGTCTTGCATCAACATTCTCTTTAGTGTTAATAGCTTAGCACGAAAAATACGATTGATTAGATCAGGACGGTCTTGGGGTTGTTCTCCTTTTCGAAGCTGTTCCTTTATTTCTGCCCAGTTTGGATTGCACGTCATAGTTATGAAAAGATCAGGTTTCCCATATTTTTGCACAAGTCTCATAGCATTTAGATACCGCTTACGCATGTCGCGTGGTCCTCCAATAAAGGATGGCGGCAATATCATACGCCGCCCAATTTCGGCACCTGAACACTCCCCACTTTGTACCGTATCTAACAACCCTTGGTACAGATCCGCTCGAATTGTAGATTGGTTTCTTCGAAGGAAATCAAGACGTGTATTCTCAAGCTTAACATACATGTCCACTAAAAATTGCTGCAGTAACCTACCTGTCCCCAACAGGTGATTTCCGGGTCGAATCTGGAACTGATACGCATAATATTCTCGGCATGAAACATACTTCTCTGCCTTTCCTCCTCCTTGGTCCGCAACTGCATTAATTAAATAAATATTGATATGTATCATCCTCAAGTACCTAATCTCCTTCATAAAGTTTTTATTGATGTTTTCTTTTGTCAAAAACCTATATATGGTATAGGTTTGTTTGTGTTTTTTCAATAAAGCTGATTATATTTTTTTATACGGATTGAATTGTAAGACGCCTACATTTTTTCTTTTACTTTCATAATTATTATATTTTCAATTATGAGATAATACAATCACTATTTTTTTTTTGCTTCTCTATATTCTCATGCACCTTATCATTCAAGTAAATGCCTCGAGCTTATAATGAACCAGTTTTGATTGCTTGTATTTTTCCATCGTTAATAATTGTTGTTACAATTTTCTCCTAATCATAGCTTCCTCTAGTTGTCTTTAAAGGTGAATTTTATTTTCTAGACATAAGAAGAATTCCTATACAAAGTAGCATATTAAAACATATAAAAACATAAAGTAAAAAAGTAAAAGGAGAGAAGGGAATTTTTTCATAGTACTTAGTTAGATTAACTTATAATGCCAAATTTTATCCTACATGTATGGATGCAAAGGGGAGCCAATAATAGCATAAAAACATACAATGTTTCTAAAAAATTGCAGCACATGATATCAAGTTAAACCGTAAATAAGAACACCAACTCATTTAATATTAGTAATTAGTAAATAAAAAGGCATACCTATGTGCTCATATTCTAACAGGCCAGCTGCATCAACTGCTGCAAGAACAGGGGTACGAACACCTGTGCAGAACAAATTATCACCACGGGATTTCGGTATTCCTTGGTGCCAGCCACTCTCGCCGTACGGGAATAACAATGGATACTGCATTGGATCATAGCACCCATAGTAATGCATGATTCGATGTGTTTCCTTTTCTTTACCAGTGACAACAATGTAGGGGCTTGAAGACTCAAAATCAGAGGAACTATCAGGCCAAATCACAGCAACTTCATCAGCTGTAGGAGCGTTATAAGTACGCTGATCTAGTGTAGAATTCTTATTTATTGCTATCGTTGTTGTTTCATCGATGACCTTTTCACGAAGTGACGTGAAAAATTTTGCGTATGGATTTATTTCCATAACACGCATAGTTGTTGCAATTACATCAGGACGCAAGCTGTCAAAACAGCTTGCACGATTTTCACGCTCATGTAAAGCATCATAAAAATACATTTGAAGAAATTTTGGTTTCCCATCCTCAGGAGAAAGGGAAGGAATATAGTGGTACAGCTGCCCGTGCAAAGAGAATACGAATATTCCTTTCTTCTTGGTGCATTCAACTTTCCCTCCTAAAGAACTAAACGCGAATAGATTGTTGTATAAGCGCGCATATGTGCGAAAGTGAAGCGCATCCTCATCTTGTGAGTCAAATAACCGCACCAATTCTTGAGGATATGGGTTTGTTGCTAGTTTAACTCCACCGTCCCGACAACAGAAGAAGGGTGGTTCAAATTGGAACTTCGTTGCACCACATTGTGCACATGTAGTTGGTGGATCAAGTAATCCAGGAGCGGGTGGAATTGAATTTGGATCCAATGCACGACACGAAGCTAGACATAAATATGCGAACCAAAAACCATTAAATTAATATTTACATTTATATAAAGATTAAAAATGCGAGCCAAATAAAGAAGGATGCACACACCTTGTTTCCGCTTTCGTTTTTTACGCTGCTGTTGCATAGCAGTACTATTTGGCTGACTTGACTGTGAACTTCGGCCTAGTTGTCCATTGGTATCCACATCATGCGTCGCATCATAATTAATAGCAGCATCTACTGAACAACTGCCTTCCACCTCGTGTTGGACAGTAGCATCCATATCACAACAAACAGTCTGTGATGTGCTAGCAGATTCATAACCATGGCGCCCCTGATAAGGTCGTTTTTTGGAGCAAGGGTTCATAAGGCCTGTTTACATATAAAAGAAAAAGGCAAAACAAAAACAAAAACAACCTTAACAATTGCTACTATATACAACCACTTCTACTTTAAAACAGTAAAGAATGAAAAGGCCTTGTTTTAAGAATTATTATCACTGACAACATTTAATGATAACAAAATGTGTAGGCAACATACAGAAGCAACCAAGTAAATAAATGTATACGACAAATGATAACACCACATTTAGAACATATATATATATATATATAAATAGAGTCAGGGAAAAATACACCCATAAAAAGCACGCCTGATATTCGGTGATTACAAAGAGTGATAGATAATTCTTAAAGCCTAACCAAAATCAAACTAACCAATACAAAATGGGGGAGGGGGGGATACAAACCGGTAAATAGACCTAACAGCTAAATTAATGACTTTAATCTGAAAAAAGGTAAAAAAAACAGCGCGCCACGAAACCTAAATAAAAGATTAGACTAATCCTAAACCATGCGATCCAGCAGCTAGCTCATCCAAAGCAGCAACAACCATGGAATGTGGAACAATAGCTTCAACTGATATCTTTGTAGTGGATCGTGCCTTTTTTGGAGGGGGTGGAGGACCATCAGGGGTAGATATAGCAAAATGTTTCCCACAGGGTGTAAAGTGGTCTTGCGCAATGATGTTTGGAGTAGGAGACATCCGTTCTTAGAGACCATAAACACTATCCTTGCGCGCAATGTACGCCTCCCTTGTCGCTTTAAGAGCACACTCTTCGCTTGGTATAAGAAAAAAGTTTATGTCCTCCACAACAATTCCACAATATGCTACTAACATTGAGATTGCCTTTTTAGCCAAGACCTGCTTAGCATCACTAATACTCGATGCTCGATCACCAAAACACAGTGTGTTCCAATTGCCGCACCAAGGTTTTGAATAGTGAACCAGGCCTGAAAATCTTCATCCCCACAAGCTATGCATTCAATAGGGGTAACATGCACCTCAGCAGCGACTGTTATCTTTCGAAGGAGACGCATGTAATCAAGGTGTACACAATCCTGACATGGACTGTGACTACTCTCACCCATCTGGACACTTAGAGGTGGCGTAACAATTCCCGTTTCAATAGAATCAAGCTCTACATATTTTAAATCATATAACTGCCGACATTCTCTTAGCCTGGCAACCCTTTCAAAATTGACGTCATGTATGCAAACATTCTTGTTTCTAACGAAGAACAGAAGTGCCTTCTTCGCAGCATCTTTACACGACTGGATGAATGTACATACCAAGCGAATCGCCATCAAAGACATACGACAACTGACTTGTTTTTGAAGACACCCTGACATACCCCCTAAAGTCCGGTGATTGTATAGCAGCATAAACCGGGAGATCAAATCCAAGAGCATTGGCAGCCCTTTCCAATAAATCGATGTACGACACAGTAATTGTCACCCGTTCCATTATAATAATCTGTAAGTTTAAATTAGTCGTAAGGTCTGGTAAGACAGCAGTCGATTTTAATGTATACATACTCATGTTAACGCTAAAAGGATGCACTGACTGAATTTTATTTTACCTAAGTAAATAGGTCAACATAGGTATATTTAATACTTGTTCTTGTCCATGGAGGAAAAAACATGATTATCAAAATCTAAAAAAAAATACCAATTAGTATCCATGACACGTTAGCAGAGTATATATATATGCACTGTAATAAATTAGGAAGTTATTCTTAAAGAGGGTAGACACACTGAAAGTAGGGTTCTGTAGAGTCTATAGAGGACAAGGTTCCAAAGAAAAGAAATAGAAGGGAAATCAAAACAAATAAAGCAACCTTTACTTAAATTAATGAGCATTTTTTTCTGTAAATGCAACCAATAAAAGCCAAAACAAAATCAGCTAATAAAAGCCAAAACAAAATCAGCTAGCAACTGAATCCACTTATAGCTAATGAATAACACAACAAAGAACACCCAAAAAGCTAAATCAACTACATCATAATATATTTAATCAAATGTCCAATGAAGATAAGAAACCACCAACAATGATAGCCAATGCCTAAATCCACTTGTAGCTAATGAATGATGCATCAAAGAACACCCAAAAAGCAGAATCAGCTACAACATAACTCATTATAGCATATTCAATAAAGCTAAGAAAAAACCAGTACAATGATAGGAGTCCTAAGCCTGATTAACCATTATAGCATGTTCAATGAACCAACACCAAACCTCAAATTGCACTCTAAAAAAAAAAAGCAGAAGCATACAGAAAACAAGGGCATACCTGAATTTTGGAAGAATGAAATAATGCAATAGAAGGTATCCAAACTGAGCAGCAAATGTGATGATAAGCAAGATATGCAGCCCAAGAAATATGCAGGTATAATATATCCTACAAAAAACAAACAAAGGAGTACATATAAGTAATTACTAAAGAGTGCCACTAACAGGAGTGGTGTAAAGAAATAGACTGCACACATGCATGGAAAAAAAAAAGAGAGAACAAAACAAATCCTAAGGCAACATATTACCCTCAGACACCATTTCATTGAAAATTTATAGCTAATGAATAACACATCAAAGAACACCCAAGATGAATGCAAAATCAGCTACAACAAAATATATATTTTATCAAATGAAATGTCCAATGAAGATAAGAAAAAACCAACAATGATAGCCAATGCCTAAATCCTCTTGTAGGTAATGAATGATGCATCAAAGAACACCCAAAAAGCATACAGGGAAAAAAAAAAGAGAACAAAACAAATCCTAAGGCAACATATTGCCCGCATACACCATTTCATTGGAAGTTTATAGCTAATGAATAACACATCAAAGAACACCCAAACAGCAAAATCAGCTACCCCATAATATATATTTTGTCAAATGAAATGTCCAATGAAGATAAGAAAAAACCAACAATGATAGCCAATGCCTACAAAAATAAAAAATAAAAACAGAGGAATACATCAAAGAACACCCAAAAAACAAAATCAGCTACAACATAATATATATTTTATCAAATGTCCAATAAAGATAAGAAAAAACCAACAATGATAACCAATGCCTAAATCCACTTGTAGCTAATGAATGATGCATCAAAGAACACCCAAAAAAAAAAGAACACCCAAAAAGCAGGATCAGCTACAACATAACAAATTATAGCATGTTCAATAAAGCTAAGAAAAAACTAGTATAACAAGGACATACCTGGATTTTGCAAGAATGAAATAATGCAATAGAAGGTATCCAAACTGAGCAGCAAATGTGATGATAAGCAAGATATGCAGCCCAAGAAATATGCAGGTATAATATAGCCTACAACATAAAAAAAAAAGGACATCTGAAAAAAAAAACAAAACAAAGGAGTACATATAATTAATCACTAAAGAGTGCCACTAACAGGAGTGGTGCAAAGAGATAGACTGCACACATATAGGAAAAAAAAGGAGAACAAGACAAATCCTAAGGCAACATATTACCCTCATACACCATTTCATTGGATGTTAGTACAATCAGTGCAATCTTTTGGTCCCCTAATGCAGCAAATTCATTATATTTAACCCAGAATCTCTAAAAATCAAAAACTAATTACCAGCCTAAAAATCAAAAGCAGATGAGTTTTGTTAATGATGCAAAGGCAGAGGTGAATGAGTGAGATGAAGATGAATGTTAATCAAAGTGAAGATGAATGTAAAATGAAGACGAATGAAGTGAATGAGTGGAAAGGAAATGGCAGCATGTCAAAGAAATGGAAGAGGAGTAATGGAATGCATGCAAAAGTAGAGGAATTTTGTTAATGATGCAAAGGCAGAGGAGTTTTGCTAATGAATTTATGGGGGGTGGGAAGTGGCAAAAGCAACGTGGCAAAGTAGAGAGTGAGATACACATGCTAAAAATCACATGGCAAAATAGGGTGCAAAGTGTGGCTTTTATATAGTTAGAGATAAATTAATAATGTGTTGACACACATGTACAAATTGAAGTGTTTTTTTTTTTTTGCTTTAACGCTTAAATAGTGTATTATTGTGGGGTTCAGGAAGTTGATATTGCTTGTGCTCACTAGTTATTTTATTTGAATATTTAATGTATGAGGTTGAGGCCGTGACTCAGTGGGAGCACGCCACCTTTTTCGGGCATTATCCCGGGATTGATTCCTCACCAGCTTGCTGGGATTTCCTCACTCGTGAACCTTACTATTTAAAAAAAATGTATGTTGTTAATTTTCGATTTTAATGCATTATATTTACGACTGCTTATGAAAAGCTTAAAATGAGAAATTTAAGAAAAAGTTAAGCATTAATTACACTGACTTGTGAATGATTTTGTCATAAATTTCCAACTATATATTATTTTAGGAAAAATATTTAGTACGTACTTGTAGCCTAAGGGCTGCATATAGCATTACCCTTATCATAATACAAACTAGCTTTCTATGCACCTTATGCATGCATATATTTTGAGCTTAAATGTTAACTTAGTGCCTTAACATACAACTAAACTAGCCTTGTGTGCACGCTTTGCGTGCGATGATATTTTTAATGTATCTTCAAAATCGAAGGTTTTTGTTTAAAAATTTGAAATATTTTTTAAATTCATTCATTCACATAATCGTAAACAAACTTTCTCCTTCATCCAACCATTCCACAACAATGAACAAAATCGGCTATCAAATTTCTACGATAATCAAAAGGTAAAATTTTTATGTAACAAACTATATTAAAATGGGTGTCTATTTATAGAGAATTCAAAAAATATGAATTTTGATCATTTTATTTTATTTTTACGAATTGTATATTTTGTAATTTTTTCATTTTAAAAAATTCAAAAATTGTAATAACTTTCCTTAATAAATAAGAGTGATGCTATTTGATTTTTAATAAATTTTTAAGGGGCATTATGGACTTTTTGAGGGGGGACACCATGGCTTCCCCTTGGCTTATATAATAGAGATTAGTAATACAACTGCACAAACGCAAGATTAGAAAAAATATATGCAATATAATTGAAAATAAGCAACAAAGGAAATAACATGAGTAGATAATAAGAACCACTTATTATTCATCAAATTCTTACTCTTCTACAAAATTATAAACAAAATAAAAGGTTAATCCATTATACTATTTCTCCTATTAAATTTATACTATAATAAAAAAAAAGTAAAATATTTGTGTAAAAAATTATATTAATATGGATGTCTATTTGTAGAGAATTCAAAAATATAAATTTTGGTGTTTTTATTTATTTATTTTTTTAAAATTTTTTATTTTATAATATTTACATTTTAAAAATACAAAAACTTTCCTTTTTAGTTAATATTGTTGTAGTTTGATATTTAGAAAACTTTAAGGGGTATTTTAGACTTTTTGAGGGGACACTATTGCTCCCCCTTAACTTATATAATAGATATTAAAACACGATTTGTATGTTTACATTTTTTAATTAATCGATTATATATCTCTATCTTCTATATATATCTTACTAAAACTCTTACCACTAAAATATACCCCAATTCCCTCCCAAACTACCATTTTCCCCTCCTAACAAAAAAAAAATTATAACTATCTGCTATCTCACTTTTCTACCTCTCTCTATATTTAATATCATAATTAATACTATAATAATTATAAATCTAATAAATAAATAAAAGGAATAATGGAATCTAATAATCCCATCTTTAGTCGGCCTGAAAGTAACAAACCTATTTTTTGATTAAAAAATAACAAACCCACATTTAAGGTTTATTTATTTTCGATGCACCCTACCGGTTTGTGACTTGATTTAAGAGGTTGAATTGCGACGTGACAATCCCTCATTGGTTGAATTTTTTTAGTTTAATTAACCTATTAATTTTTTAAAACCAATGAGGGATTGTCACGTTGTAATTCAACTTCTTACAATAAGTCACAAATCAATGGGGTTCACCGAAAACAAATAAACCTTAAAGTTGGGTTTGTTATTTTTTAATCAAAAAGTAGGTTTGTTACTTTCAGGCCGACTAAAGGTAGGATTATTAGATTCCATTATTCCTAAATAAAATACCAAACAAATATCTTCTTAAATTAAAATAATATTATAAAAAAAAACTTTGACATAATAATTGACAAAAATTTACATTAATTTTTTTTACTAATTAAATTACTCACTTGTCTTTATTTAATTTGCGTACTTTCCTTTTTTGGGTTGTTTTCATTTTAATTTGCTGACTTCCTACATTATCTAAATATAGTAAAATTTTATTCTTTTATATTTATTAATACTTCGTATATTTTTCTCACGTTACATTATCATCTTCTCTCTCTTATTTTTTTTGCACAACTTTTATCATAATTTATGATTTTTTTTTCTTTTTCTATTACTCTATTAGTTTATTGGTATTGATGAAAACAAAAATGAGCAAATATTAAAAAATGGGGGTGTATTTTATTGTAATTAAATTTTTTTACATCTCTACTAATCTTTTATACTACCTTCGTATTGCGATATTCGCTACATAAGTATGTGATACGGACTCCTAGACAAAAAATGGATTTAAAGAGAAATAGAGTGAAAAATGAATAATTAATTAGGCCCACTACAAAAGTAAGGTCGGTTTAAAAAATAAAAAAGTTACACATATATAGATAATTTTTTCATTAAATATAGTAAAAAATTTGTTGTAAACATTATGTTACAACTTAAATTACAAAAGTTATGAGTATTACTATATAGAGTTAAGACTAATGTAGGAACCAAAAAAAAACTTTTATAAACCCGTATTATCCATCCCAACATATCAATACTTCTATTCGGTATAATATATCAATACTTTTATACTAATATAGTAACCACTAAAAAAATATTTTCTAACCATTAATTAAAACCGAGCATTTGCTCGGGTATTATCTAGTTTATTTATTAAAGAGTATCCTCTTTCTTTTGGGATAACAATAATTTAAGAGGAAGTTGAAAAGGATAATAATAATAATAAAAACAAAATATATGCTTAGTTCAAGGCAGGTTGCGGTCCTTAATTGTATTTGGGGCACCCATGCACAAGATTTTTTGTTCACAATTCCCATTGATGGCTTGGGACAGACGATGAACCACCGTCAATTTCGTTCTGTACTGTGTTATAGGCTCATGGTACCTCTGTTCGCAAAAGGTAATGTATGTCCGAGTTGTAATGCTCCTAAGATGGACCAATGGGGAGACCATGCCGTCCATTGTTCTAATGAGGTGGGTGTGAAGTTCAGGCATAATCTGGTGCGTGATATTATTTTTGACATTTGTTCTAGAGCTGGGATTGTCGTGCGTAAGGAGGCCCCTATGGGTTTCCTTTTAGAGGAGGGGAGAGATCTTAGGCCCGCGGATCTTCTACTTCTCAATTGGCACCGGGGCAAGGATGCTTGCTTGGATGTGACTAGTATTGCTCCCTTTGCCGGTACAGGGTCTGGTTCATGAGTACCTGGGCTAGCCTTGCATAATGCCGTAGAGAAGAAAATGAAGAAATACGCATCCAAATGTGAGGAACATGGTTACAAGTTCATTTCCTTTGCTTTTACCACGTTCGGGGAGCTGGATAAGGAGGCTCTTGGAACACTTTTTCGTATCAAGTCCTTTTTATGTAGTCATTCCAATAATGCTAGGGATAGTATTTATATTTTGCATCGTTTGAGCTTTTGTATTCAGAAAGGGGTGGGACACAGCTTGTTTCTCGGCTCCCATCCTACTTTTTGTAAATAATAATATAGATTATAATAATAATAATAATAATAATAATAATAATAATAATAATAATAATAATAATGGGAAATAAATATAATAAAAGAGAAAGTGTCGTGTCAAAATGAGAGAGAAGAATGAAAGAGGACGAGGATGGAGATATCATTGCTCATGCAGATTAAAGAGAGAAAATCGAGGTGCCCAAACCAAGGTAGGGTGCTTAATCCCGACACCACAACCTAGGTGAGGCCGTGAGGGTACATAGATTAGAGCATTTCCACCCGCAAGATATTTCCACCTGTAATCTTGTGTGACACATCATATTTTTAAACTACAACAAATCCAAGCTAAAAAACTCTTCCAACGGAATACTTCAACTACTTGTGATTTTATAGGTTCCACATGTCATCACCATATCAACAATTTTTAATATGCAATATATACAATTTTTTTGGGTTAAATAATCTATGAGATTATAGAAATTTTGTGGGTGTAAATTTTTTTTTTTAAAAATAGTTCTCTTATTCATAGAACGATTTTTGAAAAAAAAAATTAATAATAATTGAAAGCAACTCAACATGCTTTGTTGCCGTTGGGATTGCAGGGCAGTTGAAGATTTTTTTTTTTTTTTTTTTTACTTTAGCAAAGCATGGGCCCAGCTCATCAATTGAAGATGTTGGCTCATCAATTGAAGATGTTTTTTTACAGCATCTCAACAATGTAGCTCTCAAGTAGCTTTGCACAACTACATTGTTCCACAAGCTACTTGTATGAAGATGCTCCAACAATAGAGTTTGTAGCTCCGAAAAATGCAAGCAGACCCTTTTTTCACCCCTGGAGATGCTCTTAGGTGCCCATCGAAGGTGTGTAGTGTTTGGATTATACAATATTTTTGGATTATGAAAGATAGAGTCGTGTCAAATGAGAGAAAAAGAATAAAAGGATGATGATGGAGATACCATTGCTCATGTAGAGCAAAGAAAGAAAATAAACAAATACTTGAGTGATTGAAGGTTAAAGTTCCCAAACCAAGGTAGGGTGTTCAATCCTGACTCCACACCTACGTGAGGGTGCATAGATTAGGTCCCCATCATAGGTGTGTAGTGTTTGGATAATACAAGTACCGCTCTCCATATTTATTACTTCCATTGTTTCAATTTAATCACAACATTTGGCAAAACACATACTCCTAAGTAGTTTTTGATATGATGTCTTAAGTGTGTAGATTTGTGATTAAACGTTGTGTGTAGATCTATATGAAATGACAACTTGATTAAAATCAAGAGACATAAATGTACGAGGAAAATAAAGATTGTTTCAATTTAATAGCAACAAAACACATATTCCCAAGTAGTTTTTGATTTGGTGTATTAAGGATGTAGATTTAATATTTAATCTTGTTTGTAGGTCTATATGAAATGAAAGAATAATGAAAAATAAATGTACGTGGGAAATAAAGAAAGAAAAAAAAAAGTGATTCCCTTTATTTATTTACTATTTTTAGAAAGGAGTTATCCTATTATCCCTTTTTTTTACTTCAAAAAAAATTCTAAATATTGGAAGAATGTAAAATATACAGAATAACAAATATTTTCAAATAACCCAAAATAATAATAATAAAAAAAAGCAGCAGAGAGGGGTTCGTGGCTCAGAATCGCAATTGAGCAGGGTTTCCTCAGCAGCACACTCGCTCGAAATCCATGGCTGAATCTCGGCCACACCCTTTAGACCCGTACTCACTATGCCCCATTGTTCAGATGGCCATGGTCGAAAATCGCACTTCGAACCCCAGCATAGCACTCGCCCAATTGAATCAACCCTTTAACATCTACAACTCTCATCTCACTTTGAAGATGACGAAGGAAAGGTTTAGAGCAAGCTTTGAACTCCTCCCCTACCATGGCAAGGGGCTGCTGTGAAATTACCCAACAAATAGCCGTGCCATAGTAGGGAGGAAGCAAAAATCGCCCTTGTTCCTTCTCTCTCTTACTTTATCTCTCTAGATGTTTTTGATTTAGTTCACGAAAAAAAAGATAATTATTGATGGTAGGGAATATACTTCGGAGTATAGAGAGAAAGATTGAGAACAAAATTGGAAAAATCAAATGTCATTCTCATTCTTAATAATAAAGGACATTAGTAGTCCTTTTCTGGTTGCCTTTCTGAATTGCAAATATTATTAGTTGCCTATGTTTAAAATTTTGTATTATTATAGTAAGATTTTTCATTGCAAAACAATTATATAAATGTTATTTTCAAAGTAAGCTTTTTAATATCTAAACTAACAAAAACTTGATTAAAATGAGTTTGTTTCCTTCATTTGTCCTTCAATTCATTTGTAAAATCAAACTAAAATAAGTTATGAGTAGTTTCAAAAGATGGACATATAATTTTGAAACAAGTTTCTTGCAAAAAAAAAGTAAAAATGAAAGGAAATATAATTTTGCAAACTTACCTTGCCAAGAATGCCAACTACACAAATGACATACTCGAAGCACCACGCTCTTTAGCACGGGATTTTGACCAAAATTTGATACCCAATACCCCATAAATAGTTCGAACAGTATAGGCACATAATCAATTTTCCCGCCAGGAGATTGGATCTAGCCATAAGAAGAATTCTTGGTATAAATAACTCACTTCTTAGTCTTCGACCCCCTCAGTCACAAACTTTCGAAGTATATTTGTTCATGGTTTTGTCAATCAGCCTTACCTCATCAATCACAAATACTATACTTTCAAATCCAGTCCAAGAGATAGGATCACCCTTAAGCTAATGTTTGAGCAATTTAACTCAGTACATGAATCCAAAAACAAGCTGTCATACAAATCAACTAGCAAAATGTGATCAAATAATCTAGGTCGACCAGCTACTAGTAAAAAGAGAACCTTATTTGAATCTAGGTGCATTCTCAAGGCGTTTATTTTGAGGGATAAGGATTATAATCCTTTAAATGAAGTAATTCCTTGTTTGTTTAAGGGGCTTGATATTTTGCAAGGGGAAAGGGGAATTAGATAGGGAAACAAACCTCTTTAATCCCACCAAATTAATACCTCGGGGGCTAGGTATTATGAGAGGGATTAAAAGTGAGATTAATTCTATTATGTAAAAAGTCATAATTCCCTGTGATAATCCTACAAAACAAACATGAGATGAATAGTCAGACTCCTTTTTAAATCCATCACATGCCAAACAAAGGTTAGGTATTATATTAATCCCATCAAATCCCCTGTCCCTATCCCTCGCTTTAATCCCTCTAATCCTCATCCCTCGAAACAAACGCCCCATCTAAGTACAACAAGAGAAAGAATAACAAAAGAACAAAAAGACCGCTGTAACAATGCTCGAGAAATTCTTTGGCTTCTAATAGATCAACAAAATTACCAACAAAGTGCAGTAGTTAAGGTTGTTGGCAACTACAATAAACATGGCAAACAAAATTGTTTGCCTTGTAATGAAATAAAACGAATCAAAATTTATATCATGTACCAAAAAATGAGATCTAGGTTTGCAAGTCTTTTCCCAATTGCTCCAATAAAAAATGATGCTTCTCAAAACCTATACTACTACTGCTTCACTTCTTTGATTTCTTGGCTGCTCTGCAGTGTAATCATTTGCAAATATTAATAGCTTGCAAGAAGTATAAGATTTCAGAAAGAAGTTGGAGAATATATTTAAGCACATACTGTGTTGGTTTTGGAGCTGCTGCTGGAACGGGTGCCTCCTGTGCAGGGCCCTGCAGATTACATCATTTAAATGAAAAGTCAGGTTATTATAATGAAAACTCAACACTCATAAAACTCAATGAAATGCAATTTTTTTTCCCATTCTTAGGTACCAATTAGTCCATGAGAAGCTATCAGGTAGGTGTACAGGACACGGGAATAGAATCCATCAATACAACTAAACAAGGTAATATCACTGAGGTGTTCCAGCAAACTAGGTATTTAGGCAAAGGCAAATTGCTACTAGCTGCACATTTGAGATTTGACCTAATTTTTAAGTGCACTAATATGAGTGAATGACACAATATTCAAAAAAATCAAGCCATCATTGTTCGTGAGTAGACGTGTTCAACGGGGCAGGGGCCCATTTACAGCCCTTATCCAGCCCATTTACAGCCCTGATCCAGCAGCAGCGAACGTCGGCATTAGCAGAAGTGCTGAAGTAAATTATTCGAACATGATAAAAGATTCAACTCAAAGGGATATACACTAAAGTATTCAACCATTCGAATTGAGCACACAATTCTATGCTTCATTTGCTTCAAAATGATTGTGTTTCCTTCAATTCATTTGAAAAATGAAAATACTTACAAAAGATGAAGGAAATATAAATTTGGAGTGAAAACTTGTGTCATTCCAATATCTATGCTTCATTTCGTGTGAGCCCGATCGTCCACAAGGTTGATAAAAAAGTTTTCATCCTCCTTTCGTTTTCTTTAATTGCCTTCCATGATGAAATAGTGAAGAAAGTTTCTGACCCAGATTCTTAGTAACGTCTGATGTTGTGCTGAGCTAGCTATTGGATGCCCAAGCCATATAACGGTTGTAAAAAGTAGCAATCTTTGAATAGATGTTCATCATTTTCTTTCATTTGCTACTGCATAATTAAGGAGCACGATTTTTGTACTTGTATGCTTCTTCTCTGCATTCTGTCCTGTAACCTGAACTGTACTGACACTGTAGTCCCCATTTTTTGGTTTGCTTCCAATAAATTTGATCTTCCACTTCGAGCTGAGGGATCTTGATAGCTATTAGCCTTCTATGTCCTTATGTGTAAGAGGGGGTGAAAAGCTTTGATTTATGAGAGACAAGTTACAGGTTCTATTTGGTAGAATGAGTTGGTGGATTTGGTGGAGTAATGGACCTGCTTCTGGGTTTTGATGTGGTACTAGTGAAATTGGCTGTTTTTGTAGCTGCTGCTGGAACGGGTGCCTTCTCTGCAGGGCCCTGCGGATTACATGAAAAGTCAGGTTATTATAATGAAACCTCGACACTCATAAAACTCATTGAAATGCAAAAAAAAAAAATCATTCATACGAACAATTAGTCCATGATAAGCTACGCAGTCGGTACTAGATCAGATAACGGAATAGAATCCATCAATACAACTAAACAAGGTAATATCACTGAGGTGTTCCAGCAAACTAGGCATTTAGGCAAAGGCAAATTGCTACTTGCTGCACATTTGACCTAATTTTTCAAAAGTGCACTACTTTCAAAACACCACTCACACTTAACTGCAACAATCCCCAGCACGCAGATGAAACAAGATTTACAAGAACCTATTTCATAATCTCCAGTCCCCTAACCATTTTCAGGCATACGGTATGTCAATGACACAATATTTCACAAAAATCAAGCCAGCATTGTTCGTGAGTAGGCGTGTTCAACGGGGCAGGGGCCCATTTACAACCCTGATCCAGCCCTTTAAATATATTTGTGACCCAAACCTTTTTTTAAAATGGGCCGGGTCCTAAAAGAATCAATCAATTAATGGGCTTAAGTGGGTCGGGGCAGCTATAAAAGGGTCAATAAAACACTGTACGGACTTTTTTGCTAATGATTTGCTTGATTTTTCGTAAACGTCCGAGTGTTGAAGTGTTGCACTCAGCTTTGTTACTAGCTACACGATGTATGCCATTGTTGTTTCTCAAAGGGGTAAGATTGAATGCAGATGGAGATACTGGAAGCAGTAGTAGTACAAACTATAAAGTATTACTACATGAAGAAAATTAATATAATTAAAAATTGAGTTAAAATCAATCAAACTATGTAGTGGTATACTGGTATGGAAGCAATAGCTGCATTAAAGTATACTGGAAGCAACAGCTGCAAGGTTACTGCTGAGCCAATGAATTTCTTAGCTAGTAACCAAGTACTCCCTCCGTAACGAATTAGTAGCAACATTTGGACTAGCACGGAATCCTAGATGAAATAGGTTAATTGTGGTATTAGGTGGTATAATGATAAAAGTAAGAGAGAGAAAAGTAAGAGAAGGAAAAATAAATGGGGTATTATGTGGTATGATGATAAAAATAAGAGAGAGAAAAGTAAGTGGGGTATTGTGTTTTTTTTTTGCCAAAAAAGGAATAAAATGAAATTGGAAAAAATTGTTGCAAGTATTTTGTTACACCTAAAAATGAAAATTGTTGCTAGTAATTCGTTACGGAGGGAGTAGTTTTTATTATGCAGTGGTATGAAATTTACATATAACATAATCTTATAGGAAAAGATGGGCCGTGCTGGGTTGGGTCGGGTCGAATGGGTCTGAACCGGCCCGAGGTACATGAAAAATATATAGGGTCTGGCCCGACCCGGCCCATTAAATTCTGACCCGGCCTGCCCCTGATCCGCCCGTTGAACGGGACTACTCGGGAGATCTACAAGTATATTTTTCAGGTCTAAGATATATGACAAACATTATCCATTCTCCTAATGCTGAACAAGTTATACACCCAAAGTATTCAGCCGAAAAAATATATGCAACTGCTTGTCAAAGATGTCATTAATTAGGTTAAGTACTTACTATTCATTCCTTTATTATTCTTTTCATTAGTTTTTGAGAAATGCAATTGGGGATGGGGGCAGGGAAGAGGTTCATTTCACTTGCATAACTAAGATTGTCTTACCAGAGCAAGACGTTTGTCCCTCCGAGCAATCTTTCTGTCCCTACTAGACTTGTTCTTCGCCCTCCTTGCTTCAAGCTAGTCAAAGAGAGTCTTTTCTCTTGCTTTTTCAGCCTTAGACTTGTGGATGTTCTCCATTCGTTTGTTCTTGAAGACATTACCTTCAACCTTCATGTACATGTCGTGATACATATACAAATATAAAATAAAATCGCTCAAAGAAAAGTAGGAGCGTAGCGGCAAAAACATCCAACTATGGACAGGAAAAAAAAATACTCCCTCCGTAACATAAAGAATTCAACAAATGTTTTTTCACGCATTTTGAGGAAGCGATTTGAGGGTGTAAACGACCAAATTAATCAAAATAATTTTGATATTAGTAACTTATAATCATTTCTTGCTTGTATTAAAATCATTTTGATTAATTTCTTCGTTTACACCCTTAAATCGCTTTCTCAAAATACGTAAAAAAATTGTTGAAATCTTTATATTACGGAGGAGGGAGTATATAAAGCATATTGAAGGTGGATATATATATTAATGTCCCCATGACAAATAATAATGTCAACCAATTATACAGTTTCAAAACCTACCATATCCAGAGTGGCACCCCTTTATCTTTGCCTCTTTCATTCGGCGAGCAAGGGCACAAGAATGGATATTTACTGGCTTCGTGATGATAAAGCCACCTTTATTTAATTTTCTTATGTTTTGTCCTGAAAATAATCAGCTATACAATAATTTTACACAAGTAATGCAAGCAAGAATAAACAAAAAACAGAAGAAGCCTCTCAAATACTATTAAACAGCTAGACAGCTAGAAAACAAAAGACTTCTAAAATAACTACAATTCTATCTAACCTAGAACTTTCACCTTTCAAATATAGATGCTGCATGCATTTTACAGCAAACACCAGAACATTAAAACAGACAAGGATGGTTCAACAGATTTAAGAACCATTAAAAGGGTAGATTACTAGAATTAGAATCATTAATCTACCAAAAGATGAAAAGATGTAATAAAAACGAAAAGGATCGAGCATAGAGGATAATTTCTTATATGCAATCAAAACATCTCACAAATCACAACCTCGGCTTTCAAAGTAACAACTTGGTAAACTGCAAGCTTTTTAACCGCATACAGCAAAGTAACCTTTATGACCTTCACATACAGCAAAGTAGCAAATAAGTTCAATGGAGGGAATACTATTCTTCTAATGAACTTCACAGGGGAAAATGTAATCAAAAAACATTGGAGCACATCTAAATTGGCCAAAGAGGTGGCTCAAGCAGAACAACAAAATTCTTAAATGCACTGATAGTGATAACATCTAGCATGTGAAATACTATCCAATTAATGTCATCCAATGCACATCTTCATGGAACAAAAAAGACAGCTCAAGCAGAGAGGATAAATCCTTATACGTAACGATAACATCTCAGAGATCAAACTTTAAGACGGTTTCCAATACAAGTTAAGTGCGGAAAATACAATAGCATAAATTTGAAGGACAAAATGTGTGTATGCTTGAATCCCAATCCACTCCTCACTCCCCAACAATATCAATATCAATCCTTTAAAAATAATACCCACCTGAACCAAAAAAAGAAAAGAAAAAGGAAACAACTTTCTCAATTTGTTTCAGCTTCAAATCAAGCAAGTTCAAGACTTCAAGGTATGTCTCATAATAGCCATTAACTATCAATCCATGGTAGCAGTGAAAATGAATAGAAAAGCATTCGACAAAATACCCATCAACCAATGTAAATGTAATGTATTTCACTTTTTCTGCATTACATTATTCTTACACTAAGTTAAGAGCCAGGATACTTTTTTTTTTAAAAATAAAAAAAAAAGTACGAAACATGAATACTTGTTGAAGTTTGTCGAGCTCAACAATGGTGAAGGAAATATTTTGGAGGCAAAGAGAAGAAGAAGCAGAGTAGAGAGAATTTGTTATTCCATTAATTGAAGAAAAATAGAAAGTACCATTAGTTAGTACAGTGATAACAATACATATAAAGGTCTCACCACTAGTGTACAGCTCATACACTAAGCAACAACCTCTAACAAAATAAAGAAACTAATTAACAAAATACAAACTATTACACCAATAATAAATCACTCTCCAACAAAAATAAACTTCCACAAAATTAGATACTATAAAAAAAAAAACTCTACAAGCATTACTAATCCAAAAAAGATAATGCGCAACATCACTGTATGTCTAAAGGAATATGCAAAGGTATTGAACTTTTTTGTTTTTGAGTATGCAAACATTTTATTTCTTTACTCAAACATTTCTACAGATTCATCCTCTAACCTATTATTCCTTCAAACATAAAAAAAAGATAGATGTGAACAAAGCACAATTAGCAATATCAAGACAACTAGAAGTGCACTACAGCACAATCAGCATTGTATAACATTGATATTGAATACCAGAAGGGCCATATATCATAATCAATTCTCAAAGAATTTTCTAAGCACATGCTTGTCCTCGTCACTAACATTTGGGTCATCGAGCAAGCCCACCAATGATGCAACAGTGTGATTATCAGCCGCAAATCCTTTACTTCTCATAATGTTTACAAGCTCCAACGCCCTCTGGATATCCTTATCATCAAGAAATCCTCTAATTATTGTATTGAAAGTGCAATCATCAGGACAACATCCATAGTCCTCCATTTTCTTTAATAATTCTTCTGCATTTGTTAGCATTCCTTTTTTACACAATGCTTTGATAATAACAGTGTAGAATCGCACATCTGGTTGTAATCCCTTACCTAGAAGAGAGTAGAAAAAATCTAAACCCTCATCGAGTCGCCCAGCTTCACATAAGCCATCAATCAAGATAGTATATGTAATAATATCAGGGACCATTCCAGTATTCTCCATATCTTTCACGATTTCGATTGCTTCATCAATTCTATCATTCTTACACAGGCCATCGGTCATCGAACTCCATGTAATTACATTTGGTTTTATTCCTCGAACCTGCATCTCCTTAAAAAGCTGACGTGCACGTGTGAGCCTATTATCCTTGCACAAGGCATCAATCAGTGTGTTATATGTAACAACATCAGGGGTTAATCCCATAAGAGGAATCTTCTGGAACAAGTTAAGTGCTTTGTCAATCTTTCTAGACTTGCAATATCCATTAATTAAGCTATTAAAGGTAGCTATATCAGGCTTGCAGCCATCTTTGACCATCAAATGGATTAGCTTCTCTGCCTTATCCATCTCACCACGTAAACAATATCCATCTATCAAAGCATTGTAAGTGATGATGTTGGGAACCTGACCTCTCTTAATCATGCCTTCAAATATAGCTCGAGCCTCATCAATCATGCCGTCCTTACCGTACATGTCTATGCACATGTTGTAGGTCTCAATATTCAGAGTAATGTTGACACCCATCATCTCAGTCAAATACTGCTGAGCCTCATTCCAGCGCCCCAATGAGCACAGACCTCGCATTAAGGAATTATAGGTGACTACGTCAGGTCGGATGCCCTTGGTTTTCATCTCAGAAAAAAGTCGGAGTGCTTGAGGCATTAACTGGTCTTTACAGAGACCGTCAATGATGGTGTTATAAATGACAACGCCAGGCATAAAATGGCCACGAGACTCCATGTTTCGAAGGAAGTGGAGAGCTCCGGCATTATCGCCCGTACGGGAGAGGCCTTTAAACATAGCACCGTAGGTGACTAAAGTGGGTTGAAATCCGAGCTTGACAATTTTATCTAACAACCGAACAGCATGGTCCAAGTGGTGAGTGTGAATGAGACCATTTATAAGGGTATTGAAAGTGACCATATCCGGTTGAAAGCCAAGCTTAATGACGTGAGCCACAACGGAAAATCCCAAATCAACATGGCCCAAACGGCAGTAACAGTTGGCCAGAATAGCAAGTGAATGATGATCAGGACGAAGCCCTGACAAGTGTAGGCGCCTGGAGAGAGAAACGACGGTAGCAAAAGGGGTAAAGGGTTTAATCTTAAGCATAGCAGTAAAGAGTTGATTGAAATCAATAATAGAAGGAAGAGGGCGCAAGGAATTCAACTGATGAAAGAGGGAAAGACCATGTTCAACCTTAGTAAACCCTAACTTGCAATCATGTCTAATAGATTGAAGGAGCAATTTAGGGTCATCAAATTCAAGACTAGTGGGGTAAAATCGAGCAAGAAATGGAAATAAAGAGGAGGGTTTGGAGAAGAGAAGAGTACCTATAATTGATTGAAGCTTAGTGATCGTCATCTTCAAACTTTGGCCGGCAAACAGTGGAAGGCAACAGCTACCTACACAGCTACACTACAGATCAGTGGAATTGGAGATAGAATAGAGATAACGGGAAGAGTAGTTCGTTAATGTCAAGTGCTAGTTTTTTTGTTTTTTTTTTTTTTTGAAATACACATTTTGTGTAGAGATACTTAATGTGAATTTAATGATAATAATGTGTTGAGTTGAGTTTTTCAAACCATTTAACTAAATGAGTTGATCCAACCCTTATTTTAATTTAATAGGTTGGATCGAATTGAAATACTCAATCCAAATTGAATTCAATTTTATTTTTCTTCAAATTGTCTTGACGTACTAGTCTAAAATAACATTGTCAGATTTTTTATTGTTTTGTTTTATTTTGTTATAGATATCTCTATTATATAAGCTAATGGAAACTATGGTGTCCACCTGGAAATTTCTACAATATCCCTTAGAATTTTCTAAAAACACAGGCTACATAATTAAGGAAAATTCGTATAATTTTTTTATTCTTTTAAATAAAAATATTACAAATTACATAGTTCAAAAAAATAAAATAAAAATATGTAAATTCATATATTTTAATTATTTATAAATAGATACCCATATTGATATATTTTTTTACATAAAATTTTTACATTTTGATTATAGTGGAAATTTGGTATGATGAAAAATATAGTGGATTAACGTTTTCTTCAATTCATTTTTTGGTATGAAAGAAATTCAATTCGGATATTGTTTTTCCTAATTTTAGACTATTACAAAATAAATGAGATCTCAGGTTTGAACCATATTTGTTTGTTGTTTGTTTTACTACCCAATAACAAGTATATAAAAAAATGTGACATAAAAATTTTATTTATCAATTATGCAGAAATTTGATAGCAAATAGAATATAGTAAATAAATCTTTTCTTTTGTTCATTATTGTGGGATGACCTGCAGATTAAAAGGGAAAATTCTATTATGATTATGTGAATTAGTGTGAATATGAAAATATTTCAATTTTTCTAACAAATAACATTATTTTTTGTTTGTTTAGACAAATTAAAAGTTACATTTAAAATATCATCGCACGCAATGACGCAAAGCGTGCATAGGATGAGGCTAATCTCTATTATATAAGCCACGAGGGGAGCCATGGTGTCCCCCATGAAAAAGTTTGTATTACCCCATGAAAATTTCCAAAAAATCAATTAGCATCACTCCTAACTATAATGAAACGTTATTTCAATTTTTGAAAATTTTAAAATGAATATATTAAAAAATATAAATTTCGTAAAAATAAAATAAAAATACCCAAATTTATATTTTTGAATTATCTATAAGTTGATATCAATATTGATATAGTTTGTCACATAAAAAATTTACATTTCGATTATTGTAGAAATTTGATAGCCACTAGAATGTAGCATGTAGATACATTTAAAAATTATGGCACGGAAAACGTGCATGCAAGACTAGTTTTAGATAAGCCGAGGGGGGAGCCATTGTGTCCCCCTCGAAATGTCTAAACTACCCTTTTAAAATTTCCTAAATACTCAAACTATATAATATTAACTAAAAAGGAAAGTTTTGTATTTTTTAAAATGAAAATATTACAAAATATATAGTTCAAAAAAATAAAATACAAACGCCAAAATTCATATTTTTTTAGGAAAAATTTATATGAATAATCTCAACATTGGAGGTCTTACAATATTAATCTCAACTATAGGTTATTAGTCTTATTACACTATAATCCAAACTATAAGGGTAGTTTTATGATATTAGTCCATATTAACTTTTGATCGGCTCCGATTTCCTTTGTAAAAAGAGAGGAAGATATAGTTAAGTACAATAAATAAGGGAAGAGGGAAGATAACGATTAATTTTTGAATTGGTGATCAATTAGACAATTACAATAGGTTAACTGAGTCAATGGACTAATATCATAAAATAACACTCAAAGTTTGGATTATACTATAATAACTAATAGTTGGAATTGATATTGGAAGACCTCCAATAGTTGGGATTATTTATATGAATTTTTCTTATTTTTTAATTCTCAACAATTAGATACCCATATTGGTATAATTTTTCACACAAATATTTTTCTTTTTCATTGATATAAATCTCTATTGTATGGTGTTTCCAATCATTTCCACTTGAAAATTTTAAGAAAACCATCTCCCTTACTTAAGAAATAGAGATAAATAGAAATTAAATTCAATCAATCAATAACAAATAAGGGATTATCAATCAAAGAGCAAATAATTATTTATTCCTCATAAAATATAATAATTTTTTTATCTTTTTAAATTGAAATATCACAAAATTAATAATTCACAAAAATAAACAAAAAGCAGCAAAATTAATGTTTCGGGTGTTTTTAGTTTTAAGGAGAGCTAACTAATTTTATGCTACAAACTCGACCCAAGACCACAATAGTGAAAGCAATTAAAATGAGATAAATGCAAAGTAAATAATTAAATGGCAAAAGATAATAATCACTTAATTAGCTGCTAATCTGGATTGATTAGGGTTAATCGACAATTACAAATATGTGTTGTCAAATCAGCCAATTCTTGGAATCTGTGTTTAATCATTACATAAATCCTTATATATAGGAATCTTCCCATTTTCCTAGTAAACTATCAATGTGGGATAACTTTACATATATACATAGTTCAATAAATGAAGTTTTGCCTATGCTCATGTCTGAGATCCAATCTGCCACGTGTCTTCGTAGGAAAGTGCCACGTGGACCAATGAGGTGCTGCCACGTGGACCAATGAGGTGCTGCCACGTGGACCAATGAGGTGCTGCCACGTGGACCATTGGTATTCTGCCATGTATTCCCTGTAAATGAGGCCTTTGGTGACTCTTCTTTTGGGCCGAAGTTCTGGCTCCTTGTTGGGCTGAAGTTTTGGGCTCGTGTTCCTTGGACTTGGGCCAATAATATTGGCAGTAACATTTGCCCCTCAAAAGGAGAAGAATTAGTCTAATTCTTTCTCCTTTTGAACAGTTTCTTTTAAATTAAGATCTCTAACCAGGTTTTGGGGGAAAATAAGGAAAGTTTGGATTTTGAAATGATTGGGGGTCTATAAATACCCCCTAATCATTTTCATAACCATTTTCCAAAACTTCAGATTTCTAGAGAGAAGGTAGAGCGAATTACTTCGAAGCTTTGAATTTTTCAGCGAATTTTGGATTGATTAGCAGGATTGTGGCAAGAACTTGTTGGATTTTCTGAAGAACTTTGATTTGATCTAAAGTTTTCGTTTGCAAGTGTCTCTTCTAACCCCTTCAAGCCGAGTCATCAATCTATTAATCAGGTATTCATCTCTTCCCTTCCTTTGTGCTTTGTCCTTTAAATTCGGCCCTCTAGTCCTGATAGTATGGCCGAATGCTCGAGTAGTAAGGAATCTAGGGTATCCGGACCCGTCTTCTCTTGGTCGAGCTATGAGACTCATTCTCTGAACATTCCTCCCTTTGTACCTTTGCAGGGTACTATGACGAGGTTAAAGCAGACAATGCGATACAGCCCTCCTTTAGAAGATCCGGTTGGGACGCCCAACCAGGAAGAACAGGAGGAAGAGACGACCGGCCCAGAACCGTTAGGTTCTGAGCGGCCAGAGGTCGACATAGCCGAGCCCAAAGTGGGCATGGAAGAGGGGACAGACGTTCCTGGATCTTCCAAAAAGAGGGCAGACAAGTTTTATGACCCAAGCATGTGTGGGATGCTTAAGGTCTGCCACGATTTATATGAGTCTGATTTGCTTCGGACTCGTAACACCTTTATACAGGGCGACGGGTTTGAACTTATTGTACCCGAGCCCGAGGCTACCGTGAGGTCATTGCCCGAGGGCGCCTTTCCAGTGTACGAGGTTGTTTTTGAGCTCGGCCTTCGTTTCCCACTTCACCCATTTATTTTAGAGGTGCTGGAAGGGTATGAGCTCGGTATATGGCAGCTCACTCCCAATTCGTGGGCGAACATTTTTGGGTACATGGCTACCTGTACACTGAGAGGGTATAGGATGTCCTTTGGCATCTTCTCTCATATGCATCACTTGAACAAAGCTAAGAATAGCTGTGATGCCTGGTACATTCTCAGCACTCGGCCCTCTTACCAGATGATCGTCACAAAAAACAACAAGTGGAGGAACTGGAGGAATAGGTTCCTTTACATAAAGGCTGATGACGAGGAGCTGGCCGAGAAGCTGAGCCGAATGAATACTAACCCTTACCTCTGTGGTCGGGATGTAGACCTGCCCCCGACACACCATGAGGATGATGTGGTACTCCAGGGTGACCACTTCAGAACAAAAGTTCTATATACAACTGGCAAGAAATGTCAGTTCCCGGTACTTTGGGTGCCGGACTGGACATTTTTTAAGGATAATAATTTCTTATCCGCAGCTGGCCTGAGTCAGGCCATTGGTAGAGGTAGTTTTTACTTGTTCGTCTTCCTGAACCTTGTCTTGTTTTTTAACTAACTCCCTTTTCATGTATATATTTTTTTTTAGAGAGAGCTATGACAAAGCTTTCCAAGGAAAAGACGGGCGAGGTAGTAGGTGACGACTACCTCGACGAGTTGTACCAAGCCAAATCTAAGGCTTGGTCCGAACGGAAGGAGGAGGCAAAGGTATGTACTTACTTTTTTTTTTTTGTACTGAGCGGGTCATCTTTTCTGTATGATTTGCAATACCCTCCCACCCCCTTATTTCTTCCATCCAATAGCTATGAAAGCCGAGGAGGATATCTTTTAAGGGTTGTTTGCAACATCCCCCCTCGGCTCTGTTGGAGGCCGAGAGGAGGGTGTTGAAATAACTTCAAAGTTTTGCCCCACTCGGCCACTACTGGTGACGAGGGGGTCTAATATGGAATGTTGTTTGCAGCATCCCCACTCGGCTCCTTTGGAGGCCGAGTGAGGGTGTTGTAAATAACTTCAAAGTTTTGCCCCACTCGGCCACTACTGGTGACGAGGGGGTCTAAAAATGGAATGTTGTTTGCAACATCCCCCCTCGGCTCTTTTGGAGGCCGAGAGGGGGTGTTGTAAGTAACTTCAAAGCTTTGCCCCACTCGGCCACTACTGGTGACGAGGGGGTCTAATATGGAATGTTGTTTGCAACATCCCCCCTCGGCTCTTTTGGAGGCCGAGAGGGGGTGTTATAAGTAACTTCAAAGTTTTTCCCCACTCGGCCACTACTGGTGACGAGGGGGTCTAAAATGGAATGTTGTTTGCAACATCCCCACTCGGCTCTTTTGGAGGCCGAGAGGGGGTGCTGTAAATAACTTCAAAGTTTTGCCCCACTCGGCCACTACTGGTGACGAGGGGGTCTAAAAATGGAATGTTGTTTGCAACATCCCCCCTCGGCTCTTTTGGAGGCCGAGAGGGGGTATTGTAAGTAACTTCAAAGTTTTGCCCCACTCGGCCATTACTTGTGACGAGGAGGTCTGTTGTTTATCTTAGAGAGTTCGGCTAAAGTGTGCAAATTTTTGCAGACAAGCGGTGCCTCATCCAAGGGGACCAAGAGGAAGGGTGCCAGCATCTCTGGCACCAAGAAAAAGAGTAAGGCTCCCTTGCTTCCTTCTGAAAAAGGGAAGCAGGAGATGACTCCTGACGAACTCAAGGAGCTCGAAACAAAGTTTACCCCCATTCTGGGGAGGGGACCGACTGCTGCAATGTCGGTCTATGAACCAGGGGTTAAGGATACCCCCGGCGTCATGGCCCCTCCAGACGCACTCGCCGGCATCTCTCAATCGGTTTCCAAGAATATTCCGCCATCCATAAGGGATCTGGCGAATAAAATGGGAGGTAAATACTTCTCACACCGAGTCAGAACTCTTCAGTCTGTGTCAGGTAAAACTATCTCATCTTCACCTTCTCACCCAGACTCAATAGTACTTCCCATTTCTGACCCTTCAGGAGGGCCTATTGAAGAGGAGGCCGAGAGCATGCCGGGCGGCTCTTACCTTCCTGGCTACTCCGGGAAGGAGAAGCTGGACGTTGTCCGCGGGATGCTCAAAGAAGCTCCCAAGGAGGTAGCCCACAATATGAAGGGCTTTCATGATGGGCATATTATGCCCATCTTGTATAATTTGGCCGAGGTATGTTCTAAATATTCCTTTCTTTTATGTTAAGTTAATTTGCTTTAAACTAATATTCTTATTTCAGGCCATGCTGAGCCTGGATGGCGCTAGGCAGTGGCGCACTACCATGGTAAATGAGGTGAAACAGTCTAGGGTCGAGGTTAGTGAAACAAAAGATGCTGCTATGTTCACTACCCTTCGGCAAGACCAACTAACTGGTGCTACTGTGGAATCACAGGCTGACACCATCGTCAATCTGAAGGCCGGCTGCGCCAAACATCTGACCAAGATCAGTGCCCTCATCTCTGAACATGATGAGGTGAAGAGGGAGAAGGAGAAGGTGGAGAAGGAGGCTAAGAAGGCGAGCTCTTCAGCCCAGGCGGCCCTTACTGAGGCCGAGGCCAAGATCACCCAACTCCAAGAGGAGAAGAAAAAGCTAGAGGAGGAAGTTTCCTCCTCCAGAAAGGGCTTGGTACAAAAGATCTTGGAGGCCGAACAGGCCTACAAGAACAAGGTGGCCGAGGCCTAGGAAGTGGCCTATCAGGGGGCGTCCTTTGGTCATCTCAGTCGTGCCATAGACTGGGTAGACATGAAAGGCATGGCCGAGGCTTCTGGTCGCCCCCCTCCTCCTTACCCATCTGATACTGAGGATGAAGGAGCAGACGAGGAAGAAGGCGAGAACGAGGGCCAAGACGATGATGACGATGGGGCCGAAGCCTGAGTTCCAAATTAGTTTAGTTTTAACTTTATTTTTTAACTTCTTGTAGGCGGTTGGTCCGCCATAGTTTGTAATAGTTATAACGATTAATAAACGAGGTTTTCTTTTCATCACTTCTCAACTTTTGAGTTTATTTGCAACTTCATTTATTTCTAGTAGTGTATTATGCCCCTGAGCAATGCAGTCGGTTTCGAAAGTCTGAGTGATTGCACGACAATTTATCTTGGCAATTGTGCTTTGCCAAATAAGTTGGAGGGCAATCAATCACATACCTGATTGCCCTTAAACAGAGTGTATTGCTCAATGTGACCGTTACACGTTTCAGGGCTCGTCCCACCTTGATTGGGTTAGCTTTTGACTGGGGAGGCAATTATAAAATGATTAAATTGCCACGTGGAATTTTAATTTCTAAAAAATGAATCTTTGTTTTGGGCCTAAAGTGGTTAAAGATTTTTGTATAGCACAAACTGATTTTGGGCCCCCAACCTGTTGCAAAAAACATTAAATGCGTCTGACTAGGTATAGGGGTAAAATTGAAGAAGTGGAAATTATGAAATTTCTATAAATACCACCAGCTTGGCTTTCATTTTCACAACTCAAATCTTAGATTCTTGAGAGAGAAAGAAGAAAGAGAGTCAGAGAAAATAATTTCAACGTTTTAAGCGAAAGAAAAATGTCTGGCCAATGGTTACCCAAAGAAAAAGATAACCATGGCAAACTCCCTTGACCATCGAAGGAGGGGAGCAGTAGCAAGCTACCCAAGGAAAAGGATCTAGCTGCCACGAATGAAGAGGACCTCCATAAGTGTATATGGAAGGTAACGTGGGATGAGACCGAAGGGTGCTGGGATGAGGTCGCAGTGCGTTCCCCAGTAGTGAGGGATCGGCTCGTAAAGGTAAGCTCCCCAGGGAGAAGGACGAGGGCTTAATAGACGAGGAGCACTTACTGAATATGCAAGATGAGGCTCGGTTGAATCAATGGGAGGAAATAAAGAAAAGGAGTCCTCATGATGGTGAGGGCTCCATGCGCCCCAAGGAACCCCAAGTGGTTATTAAACAGGGGTTGACTGAGGAGGAGTACCGGGCGTGTGTTGAGGATGCCTAGCATAAGGCGTACCCATACAAAGACTTCGGGTACCTTAGTGATTGGCTCGACTGGGTTGACCTCAAGCACTGGTGTGAGGAAACCGGCCGGCCTCGTCCTTCTACTCCCGTTATACCCGACCCTGATGAGAGTGACTAGGGTATTGGCGCCTGTCAGTGTTTATTATCATTTATTTATTGTATCAAGGCAAGTATTTGCCCCCCTTTTGTAACCGGACTTATTATATATGAAATATCTCCTTTTTATTTAAGTTGTTTCTTTCATGATTTGTGCCATGACTCGTGCTTTATCTAGCCGAGTCACTTCTTTAGCAAGAACGATTAGATTTTCCAAGGGCTCGGCTTAAGGTGGTCGAGACACCCTTTTGTGATTCATTTTGATTTATCGAGTGGCTCGGCCTAGCTGTGGTCAAAACACCCTTTTGTGATTCATCTTAATTCATCGGGTGGCTCGGCCTAGTTGTGGTCGAGACACCCTTTTTGTGATTCATCTTAATTTATCGGGTGGCTCGGCCTAGTTGTGGTCGAGACACCCTTTTGTGATTCATCTTAATTTATCGGGTGGCTCGGCCTAGTTGTGGTCGAGACACCCTTTTGTGATTCATCTTAATTTATCGGGTGGCTCGGCCTAGTTGTGGTCGAGACACCCTTTTGTGATTCATCTTAATTTATCGGGTGGCTCGGCCTAGTTGTGGTCGAGACACCCTTTTGTGATTCATCTTAATTTTAACGAGTAACTCGTCTTAATTGGAAATGAATTAGGGGGCATGGGTGGCCACCCTTCATCCTGGTGAAACTTGTCACTATTGGCCTCGTTTTTTGAGGGCAATATAGGGGTAAGAGCTTAGTGCTTAGAGTAGCACTAAGGGCATTCGGTCTTATGTTTTTATAAACAAAATTATGGACACTAGCCTTTAAAGTATTCACTTTGAAAGTGATGGGGCCTTTTGGGACCTAGTCCTGCCCTTTTCATTAATATGGAAGTGTAAGTACATTGTTTCGACTCTAAGGTCGTACATTGTTTTTACATTCTAGAAGTAATACTTCCTTAAGTGGTCCATATTCCATGACCGTGGTACAGCCGTTCCTTGCATCGTCTCGAGTCGGTAAGTTCCATCATGAACTGCCTCCGTGACTTTGTACGGACCTTCCCAGCTCGGGGTAAGCTTACCCTCTTCATTAGCTCGGCCTTGCGCCTCCATCTTTCTCAATACATAGTCACCAATTCTCAGGGGGCGGTTCTTGACTTTTTTATTGTATTCCCGAGCCATCCTCAACTTATAGATCTCTTGTCGGAGTAAAGCATTACCCCTTGTTTCTGGTAGAAACTCCATATTTAGCTTCATTGCTTCCCAGTTTGCATTCTCATCATAGAGCATGACTCGAAGTGTGGGTTCGTACATCTCAATAGGAAGAACTGCCTCTGCCCCATACACCATCATGAAGGGAGTTTCACCTGTTGAAGACTTGCTCGTAGTCCGAATAGACCAAAGCACATTGGGAAGTTCATCGGCCCACAGACCCTTGGCCTTTTCAAGCTTCTTCTTGATTCCATCTGAGATTATTTTGTTGAAAGACTCAACTTGGCCATTTGTTTGAGGGCGTCCAACTGAGGCAAAGCAGTGTGCGATTCCTTGATCTCGTAACCAACCTTTGAGTTGTGGAGTCTCGAACTGTGGACCGTTATCAAACACCATAGCCTGTGGCACACCAAACCTGGTGATTATGTTCTTCCAGATGAAGCCCTTGACACCATTTGTCCTGATACCTTTGACGGCTTCGGCTTCAACCCACTTAGAGAAGTAATCCACAGCTACAAACACATAGCGACGTTGACCCGTTGCTTGAGTATAAGGGCCAAGTATATCCATTCCCCATTTGGCAAAGGGAAGAGGACTGGTAATGGGGACCAATTCATTGGAAGGGCGATGTATAAGTTTGGCGAATCTTTGGCACTTATCACATTTCCTTACTCTCCACATGGCATCTTCCTTCAGCGTGGGCCAATAGTAACCAGTTCGAATTGCCTTTTCTGCCAATGCTCGTCCCCTAATGTGGGAACTACATAATCCTTGATGCAGGTCATCCAAAACGTCCTGCCCTTGCTCGGGCGTGATGCACTTTAGGAATGGCTTAGAATACGACTTCTTATATAACTTCCCATTGAAGACTTCGAACCAGGCGGCTCTTCGCTCGATGGCCTTAGCCTCTTTCTTATCAGTTGGCAAGGCGCCATTTATCTTATAATCAAGGATGGAGTCCATCCATGTACTGCTCCGATCTAATGTCAGGACTTGTTGTTCATCTATGCTTCTTCTTTCTTTTACCTCCCAAAAGACATTTCTTAGGGTTTCATTGATTGCCGAGGAGGCCAGCTTAGACAAGGCATCGGCTTGACTGTTATCCGACCTAGGCACATGCTGAACCACGAGTGCCTTGAGGGGGGCACTAACTTCCTTAATCATCTGCAAGTACCTTTTCATGGCCGGCTCTCGGGCTTCGTAGTCTCCATTAACTTGGCTCACAACCAGTTGTGAATCAGACGAGGCCTCTATTTCTTCTGCCCCTGCAGCAATACACATTCTTAGACCGGTAAGGAGAGCTTCGTACTCTGCCTCGTTATTGGAAGCCTGGAACTTGAAACGGAGAGCATATTCATACACATCCCCCTCTGGTGAGATACATAAGATGCCAGCGCCGCAACCATTTTGGGTTGAGGATCCGTCGACAAACAATTTCCAACCATGGGGACCTTTTTCTGTCTGGCCGTCTGGCCTAGTCATTTCTACAACAAAGTCTGCTAGGGCTTGGCCCTTGATTGCCTTCCTTGATTCGAAAGAAATATCAAAAGCATTGAGTTCTACCGCCCATTTCAACATACGGCCGGAGGACTCAAGCTTAGTGAAGGGTTGCTTCAGTGGCTGATCAGTGTAAACCACAAGAGGATGCGCCTTGAAGTAAGGCCGGAGTTTTTTGGAGGCCATATACAATGCGAGCCCACACTTCTCTATAAGAGAATATCGTAGTCCGGCGTTCCTTAAGATGTGGCTTACAAAGTACACCGGGTGTTGGACTCCTTCTCGGACTGCTACCAGCACCGCACTTAAACAGAATTCTGAAACAGCAAGATACATATATAAAACCTCACCTGGGATTGGGCTTATCAGCCTAGGTAAGGTGTGCATATGTTCTTTCAGTTTGGTAAGAGCCAGTTCGGCTTCTTCAGTCCATTCAAACTTAGACTTTTTCTTTATAGCATCAAAAAAGAAGTGACATTTATCCCCTGACCGGGACAGGAATCGGCTAAGAGCAGCCAAACATCCGGTCAGCCTTTGTGTATCCTTAATTGTTCTAGGGGAAGTCATGTCACTTACTGCCTTTACTTTGTCGGGATTAGCCTCGATGCCCCGCTGATCGATCGTGAAACCTAGGAACTTCCCTGATGCCACCCCGAAGACGCACTTCTTTGGGTTCAATTTCATGTTATATTTTCTAAGGGAATCAAATGTTTCCTTTAGATCGGTCAGGTGATCAAGCGGCTCTTTGCTCTTGACAATTATGTCATCTATGTAAGCTTCCAGGTTTCGCCCTAACTGGTGTTGGAACACCATGTTTACCAACCTTTGAAAGGTGGCAGGGGCATTTTTTAACCCGAAAGGCATCACAGTGTAGCAATATAATCCTTGTGAAGTAATGAAGGCCGTTTTCTCTTGATCATCCGGGTGCATCGGGATTTGATGGAAGCCTGAGTTGGCATCCATAAAACTCATAAGGGCATGCCCAGCTGTGGAATCGACCAATTGGTCGATCTTGGGTAGAGGAAAATCCATCCTTGGGGCAAGCTCGATTTAGATCGGTGTAGTTGACACACATCCTCCATCCCTTGTTAGGTTTGGGGACCAAGACAACATTGGCCACCCACTCGGGGTAGTAACAAGGACGAATAAACCGAGCCTCCAACAGTTTTTTCACCTCCTCTGCAGCGGCTTTATCCCGAAGTTCTCCATGGTTTCTCTTCTTCTGCCTGACTGGTTTCGAGCCTGGTAGTACATTCAGTTTATGGCATACAACGTTCGGGTCAATGCCCGGCATTTCCTGGACCGTGAAAGCGAACACATCCTGATATTCCTTTAGGAGCGCTTCCAACCTCTGGCTCTGACCTTCATCCAGAGTAGAGCCTATTTGCACAACTCGATCAAGGCGTCCTGCATTTAGTATAACTTCCCGAAATTCCCCCATAGGCTGAGGTCGTAACTCATCTGGGTAGGGTAACCCAATCATACAAACTTCTTGGCGCGGCCCTTCTGCCTCTGTCTTTCTCTTCTTGGACGATGGTTGGACCTTATTTTGTTGGTCTAGTGTGGGAGAGGACTTTATAGTGGTGAGATAGCATTCTCGTGCAGTCTGTTGATCACCATATAACGCCCCCACACTTCCATCGTTGCATACAAATTTCATCAACATGAGGTGTGGCACAATAATGGCTTTTGACACGTTCAATGTGGGCCGGCCAATAATAATGTTATAGGCAGTTAGCTCTTTGACCACTAGGAACTTTACAAACATATGACGCGGCATCTCTTTTGTTCCCATTCGGATGGGCAAGGTAACAATGCCTACGGGGTGTATGACACCTCCTCCGAACCCAATGATAGGATGGTTAATGGGTTGGAGAGCATCGTCTGGAAACCTTAGTTTCTCCAAGCAAGCAAAACTGATAATATCTGTCGAGCTGCCTGTATCTATCAAGATCCTCCTAACTTTCAGATTGGCTACCTTGAATTCGACGACCAAGGGGTCGTCATGAGGAGTTTGAATGATCGGCCGGTCTTTCTCGCCGATCATTATTTCTGGCAATTTGTCTTTTGTTTCTTCTGTAGTCATAACCTGAGAAAGGCTACGAAGGTGATCCTTCGTACCTCTGATGGTAGGGCCTCCTGAAGCGAAGCCTCCCGAGATCATGGCTACAACCTCGGTATCCGTTTCCTCTTCTTCCCCGGTCTTCTGGGGAGTCCTTCGCTGGAACTTATATTTGGACTTCACTATGTAGGGTTCTAACATACCCTTAGCAGCCAACTTGTCTAACAATCGCTTCAAGTTGAAGCACTCATCTGTATCATGACCCACATCCTTGTGGTACTGACAATACTTGTTACGACTTTTCTTGGGAGCCTTTTGCTCCTTATGAGTGCCCTCAACCGTCCAAACTTCTCTCTTTCGGTCGTCCTTCTGACCCGTCTCCCCTTGCTTCTGTGCATTCTTGGTTTCCAGCTTGATAGCCGAGCAAATCTCAGTGGCATGGATATAAGACTCAGCCTCCATAAGGATTTCTGGCAGAGATTGCACCTTTTTTCTCACCATCTCGAACTTGAATCTTGACTGGTGCAGCCCTTTGACGAAGTTGTCAAAAGCTACACCTTCCGGAAGGCCTGGTATTTGCAGTATCTCCAGATTAAACCGCTTTACATATGATCTCAGGGACTCGTTAGGCCCCTGTATGATCTTGCCAAGATGCATGCTGGTCTTCCTTTCCTGCTTGTTTGCCATGAAGTGATGTGCAAAAACCATGCTAAGCTCGGTGAAGTTTTGGATGCAGTGATTCGGCAGGCTGTTGAACCATTTTTGAGCTACTCCTTTCAAAGTAGCGGGGAAGTACATGCACCAGGTCGCATCATCAACTGACTGGGCATACATCAAATGTTTGTACGTGGCCAGGTGGTCATCTGGATCCGTCGTACCATCATATGGTTCAATATGAAGTGCCTTGACTTTAGAGGCCCTTGGGGCTGTCAAGATAGCGACGGAGAAAGGAGAATTCCATGTTATCCCACCATGGGATGTGACAGATGTGGTTGTTGGAACTGAGAAGCTAGAGGCACATCTTCTCTATGTGGCTCGGCCTTGAACGAGCCCTTCAGAACTGGAGTCGGTGTTTGCACATTTGTTGTGTGAGACATGGTCCGCATAGAGTCTTGGTAGGTGGTATCCTTCAAAGTGGGAGTTGACGCAGTGTCGGAAACGTTAATGTGGGAGTGCTGCTGAGATTGCTGTCGTTTTGCCTTCAGATACTCTCGGGCATCTCTAAAGGCCTGATTAGACTCGGTTATCAGGGGCTCCCTCCTAGGGGGCGGAGGAGCTTTGGCTGTCTTCACCCGTTGGGTGATATTCTTCCAATCAACCTTCGGTGATTTAGAAGCCTTCTTCTTGCCTGAAACCTTTTTCTTCCCTGAATCCCCCTTGGGGTCGGCCGGACCCTTGGTCAGCCTCGAAGGCCCAGCTTCCCCTGCAGTCAGCTTAGAAGGCCCCGGCTCGGCCTTGTTGGCTTGCCCTATCATGTCTTTCATCTGTAGGACAAGAGAGTTTCTCAAATCGACCATTACATGTTTTAACTGAGAGAGAGAGATTAGCTGACCCCCCTCGGAAGATTGGGCCGAAGCCTGATCTGCACGTTGTGCAGTCTTCTCCATTCGAGGGTGTCGGTCTTGGTCCATCTCTCTTTCCTCAAAATCGGGGTCGTCTTCGACCGCCACTAAAGAAGTTTTGGGTATCTCGGGAGTTTTATCTCCTAAGTTTGCCATAAAATCGTGCTCTCCCCACAGATGGCGCCAAATGTTTCGGGTGTTTTTAGTTTTAAGGAGAGCTAACTAATTTTATGCTACAAACTCGACCCAAGACCACAATAGTGAAAGCAATTAAAATGAGATAAATGCAAAGTAAATAATTAAATGGCAAAAGATAATAATCACTTAATTAGCTGCTAATCTGGATTGATTAGGGTTAATCGACAATTACAAATATGTGTTGTCAAATCAGCCAATTCTTGGAATCTGTGTTTAATCATTACATAAATCCTTATATATAGGAATCTTCCCATTTTCCTAGTAAACTATCAATGTGGGATAACTTTACATATATACATAGTTCAATAAATGAAGTTTTGCCTATGCTCATGTCTGAGATCCAATCTGCCACGTGTCTTCGTAGGAAAGTGCCACGTGGACCAATGAGGTGCTGCCACGTGGACCATTGGTATTCTGCCATGTATTCCCTGTAAATGAGGCCTTTGGTGACTCTTCTTTTGGGCCGAAGTTCTGGCTCCTTGTTGGGCTGAAGTTTTGGGCTCGTGTTCCTTGGACTTGGGCCAATAATATTGGCAGTAACAATTAATATTTTGGAATTCTCTACAAATGGACACCCATATTTATGTAGTTTTTCACATTAAATTTTTAAGTTTTAATTATAGTGAAAATTTGATAAGAGATAATATAGTTAATGAAATCAAATTTTATTCAATTAAACAATCATAATCTTATTTTCAACAAACTCATAAATAATGTATACAGACATTTATATAAGATACTCATACATTGACGCACGCATAGCGTGCACATAAGACTAGTATTTTAGATACTAAGTAGATGGTTGTTATATCTTAAAATTCATGTGTTTATCCTAAATATTGAAAATAAAAAAGTTGTTAGTTATTAATTATTACTAAGTTATGTATAAATTATGAACAATGTGGCTTGTAATTAATCTGTATTGTAGGTTGTTTCTCTAGCCTACATAGCAGTATTGCGTATAGTGTAGAGGTGGGAAAATTCGGGTACCCGGATTTTCGGGTCACAATTTTTTTGACCCAGATCCGACCTGGATAACCCGGGTACCCGAAAATTCAGTTCCGGGAACCGGGTATCCGGATCCATTTTTTTTATTTTCTTATACAACTTTTTTTTTCAAAAATAACCTGTTTTTTAATATAAAAAATGTTTTATTTTTTTATATAAAAAAATTGTTTATTTTTTTATTAAAAAAAAACTGTATTTTGATTTTTTTTTTTTAAAAACTATTTTTTTCCAAATTTTTTATAAAAAACAAATTATTTTTTTTAAAAAAATACTTTTTTTTTTAATTTAAAAAAGTATTTATAATAATAAAAAATTAGTTTTAAATAAAAATAAAAAAACTTTTTTTAATTATAAAAAACTATTTTTTAAAAATTAAAACCGGGTACCGGGTACCCGATTTTTTTTTAAAAAACCCGATCTAGTTTTCAAAATCGGGTCGGGTACCCGTTTTTCAAAACCGAGTCGGGTACCCTTTTTTGGGTAAAAAAAATCGGTACTGGGTCGAGAACCGGGTACGGGTTTTTTTGCCCGGCCCTAGTATGGTGTGGTACCTTTAGTTGATGATGTTGATTAAAAAGTAATAATACTAATGTATTAAATGAGCCATTGGGTTCAAACTATTTATTATAAGGTTAAATTGAGCTAGGTTGAGTATCTCAACCAAATTAATGCGTTGGGATTTAACCTCATTTATATTAATTAATGGATCACTCGATTCCAATCAGGGTTGACCCATTACCCACTCTAATTTTGTGTGCCACTATTGTTTATTTAATTAATAAAGTAGGTAGTATTGGGCTTTGAATCGGCCTAATTTAGCCGACATACACATCTGAAAGGGAAAGTTAAAGAACCATCATAAATGTGTGTGGCGAGTTCAAACCCAAGACTTCAAGACTCACATTTAGTAACCACACTAACTCAGAGTTAGTAACCCCTCTATAACATACTAGCAACCCCACTATCTCACACTTAGTAACCCCATTAACTCAGAAATAATAACCCCTCTATAACGTACTAATAACCCCACTATCACACACTTAATAACCCCCACTAACTCAAAATTAGTAACCCTTATATAACATACTAGTAACTCCACTGATTCATACTAAGTAACCTCACTAAATCAGAGTTAGTAAACCATCTATAACATACGAGTAACCCACTAACTCAAACGTAGTAACCCCAATAATTTAGAGTTAGTAACCCCTCTATAACATACTATTAACCCCCTAATTCAGAGTTAATAACCCCATTGACTCAAAGTTAATAACTTCACTGACTCACACTTAGTAATATAACCCTACTCACTCACACTTAGTAAAACCCATTCACTAACACTTAATAACCTCATTGACTTACACTTAGTAACCCCACTGACTCGCTCTTAGTAACCCTGCTCACTCATACTTATGAAACCCTCTATATCATACTAGTAACCTCACTGACTCAAACTTACATGCCACACTGACTCAATGTTAGTAACCCCTATAGCTAAACCATAATAGTAATCCCACTAACTTATACTTAGTAACCCACTGACTCACTCTTACTAGCCCCACTCGCTCAGAATTAGTAACCTCTCTAAATATACTAGTAACCCCACTTACTCACACTTGGTAATCCCACTTATTGAAGCTTAGTCACCCCATTGACTCAAGCTTACTAACCCACTAACTCTGAGTTAGTAACCCCTCTAAACCATAATAGTAATTTATTGACTAACACTTAGTGACCCTATTCAATCAGAGTTAGTAACCCATCTATATTATACTAGTAACACCACTGACTCAGACTCAATAATCTCACTGACTCAAAGTTAATAACCCTTTTAACTAAACCATGATAGTAATCTTACTGACTTACACTTACTAACCCCAGTGTCTCACCCTTAGTAACTCTACTTACTTAGAGTTTGTAACTCCTTTATACCATTTTGGTTGAAATCTTTCGGACATCTGTTCAGATTATGCGTGAATTCAAACATAAACTCCTTTAAAAAAAATTGCGTGAATTGTAGAGATTGATTGGAGGTTTCTTGTGAGTGAAGTGAAGAATGGGTTTTTGGTGGGGAGAATAGAAGGGTTGTTGTACTGTGAAGGGGAATAGGCTGCTTTTTTTCAAACTGATGTTTAATATCAATTTTGTACCAACCGTTATAAAATACACACTTGTAATGACATTTATTCAAGAACCGCTATATAAGATGTGTTTTCAACACAACTATAAAAGTTTAGAGAAAACTGCTGTAAAAGTTTTTTTGCCATAATACGTGTTAATAACCCCCGTAAAATATACTTAGTAATTAACCACACCCAGTAAAAACTAAATAACCTCATAAAAAACACTATAAAACACTTATGTATAAACACTCATAAAATACTTAGTAGTCATGATAAAACAAAACTAATTAAATTCAAATAATACACTAAGCAACCCCCAAAGAAAACATTAACCCCTAAATAAAAACACTTAGTAACCCAAAGAAAAATACTTAGTAACCCCATAAAATACACTAAAAATTTTATGTTGCAAAACTATGTTAATATAGATCTCTATTTGTAGGCAATTAAATAATATAAATTTTGATAGTTTTGTTTTATTTTTTGAATTATATTTATTGTATAATATACATTTGAAAAAAAAACTTTTTTTCTCTCTCGACATGTAATTTGGTAGAGAGTGAAACTTTGAGAAATTGGAAGGAAAAACATGTGAAATCATGAATCAGTGTACATTTTTTTTTAAATGGCCACACCATAACTAATGATTAATGTGTGGCCAGCCACACCACTAACTAATGGTGTAACCCACCACATATAAGAATTTGTTTTAATGCTGTCTGTAGGTTTATATGAAATGAAAGAATAATAAAAAAATAAATGTACGAGGGAAATAAAGAAAGGGAAAAAAATAGTGATTCCCTTTATTTATTTACTTTTTTTGGAAAGGAGTTATCCTTCTTTTTTACTTCAAAAAAAATCTAAATATTGGAAGAATGCAAAATATACAGAGTAACAAATATTTTCAAATATCTCAAAATAAAAAAAATATAGCGATAAAATAAAAAATGATGAAGTATTATTTTTTAAATTAGAAAAAGATCATTATTGATGGTAGGGAATATACTTCTGAGTATGGAGAGAAAGATTGAGAGCAAAATTGGAAAAATCAAATGTCATTCACATTCTTAATAATAAAGGACATTAGTAACCTTTTCTGAGTTTTCTCGTTGCCATTCTGAATTGCAAATATTATTAGTTGTCTATGTTTAGAATTTAGGAAAATTTGCCAAAAATAAGCCAACCTTTGGCCGGTTCGCTCAAAATAAATCAACCTTTCGATTAACTCAGAATAATCCAACCTTTGTAGGGCATCCGCTTTAAATAAGTCAAAACCTGTTGTAACCGGTTATTAAGGTTAATTGTGACACGTGTCAGCATGCGATTTGTCATTTTTTATAATAATAATTATTGAGGAATTTTTAAATAATAAATTATTAAAAAAAGGAAAAAAAAATTTTAAAAAAAAATTAATAACAGGTTTTTTTATAAAAAATATTATAAAAAATAAAAAAAAAAAGGAAAAAAGGAAAAAAATAAAAAAATAAAAATTAATAACCGTTTTTTTAATAAAAAAAAATTATAAAAAAATAAAAAAAAGGAAAAAAATTTATAAAAAAAATTAATAACCAATTTTTAATAAAAAAATTATTAAAAAAAGGAAAAAAAAGGTACACGGGTTCATGTTTTTTTAAAAAAAAGTTATAATTATTAGATTTTTTTAACATTAATCATATAATAATTCCTAATTGATTATGGGCAAATCACATTTAGACACGTGTCACAATTAACCTTAATAACCGATTGCAGATCACTTGACTCATTTAAAGCGGATGCCCTACCATGGTTGGATTATTCCATAATAAAAAAAGGTTAGATTATTATAAGCGAACAGGCCAAAGATTGGATTATTCAGAATTTAGTATTATTATAGTAAGAATTTTCATTGCAAAAAAATTATATAAATGTTATTTTCAATGTAAGCTTTTTAATATCTAAACTAACAAAAACTTGATTAAAATGAGTTTGTTTCCTTCATTTGTCCTTCAATTCATTTGTAAAATCAAACTAAAATAAGTTATGAGTAGTTTCAAAAGATGGACAAATAATTTTGAAACAAGTTTCTTGAAAACAAAATGAAGGAAATATAATTTTGCAAACTTAACTTGCCAACTACACAAATGAGTGAAATGACATACTCGAACTTCCACACTCATTAGCACGAGACTTTGACCAAATTTTGATACCCAATATCCCATAAATAGTTCAAACGGTATAGGCACGATAATCAATTTTCGTGCCAGGAGATTGGATCCAGCCGTAAGAAGAATGCTTGGTATAAATAACTCACTTCTTGGTCTTCGACCCCCTCAGTCACAAACTTTCAAATATATTTGTTCATGGTTTTGTCAATCAACCTTACCTCATCAATCACAAATTCTTTACTTTCAATAGATCAACAAAGTGCAGAAATTCTTTGGCTTCCAATAGATCAACAAAATTACCAACAAAGTGCAGTAGTTCAGGTTGTTGGCAACTACAATAAACATGGCAAACAAAATTGTTTGCCTTGTAATGAAATAAATTGAATCAAAATTTATATCATGTACCAAAAAATGAGATCTAGGTTTGCAAGTCTTTTCCCAGTTGCTCCAATAAAAAATGATGCTTCTCAAAACCTATACTACTACTGCTTCACTTCTTTGATTTCTTGGCTGCTCTGCAGTGTAATCATTTGCAAATATTAACAGCTTGTAAAAAGTATAAGATTTCAGAAAGAAGTTGGAGAATATATTTAAGCACATACTGTGTTGGTTTTGGAGCTGCTGCTGGAACGGGTGCCTTCTCTGCAGGGCCCTGCAGATTACATGAAAAGTCAGGTAATTATAATGAAAACTCAACACTAGTAAAATTCAATGAAATGCATTTTTTTACCCATTCTTAAGTACCAATTAGTGTATGAGAAGCTATCCGGTTGGTACAAGTCAAGGGAATAATCCATCAATACAACTAAGCAAGGTAATATCACTGAGGTGTTCAAGCAAACTAGGCATTTAGGCAAAGGCAAATTGCTACTTGCTGCATATTTGAGATTTGACTTGATTTTTAAGTGCGCTAATATCATTCATTCCACACATTCGAATATCCCAAAACACTACACACACTTACCTAAGAAAATCCCAAGCACGCAGATGAAACAAGAAGCTAATTCATCATCCCCAGGCCCTTAAACTTTTTCTGGCATAATGTTTGTCAATATTCACATAAATCAAGCCAGCATTACTCGTGAGATCCATATTTTTCAGGTGTAAGCTATATGACAAAAATATTCAAGTTTGATGCTAGGAACAAGTTATGCTTCCAAAGTATTCAGCCGAAAAAATATATGCTAAGAATGCTCTAAAGATCCCAATATGCCACTTGTCAAAGATGTCATTAATTAGGTTAAGTACTTACTATTCCTTTATTATTCTTTTCATTATTTTTGAGAATTGCCATGGGGATAGGGGCAGGAAAGAGGTAACTAAGATTGTCTCACCAGAGCAAAACGTTCGTCCCTCCGAGCAATCTTTCTCTCCCTACTAGCCTTGTTCTTTGCCCGCCTCGCCTCAAACTGGTCAGAGAGAGTCTTTTCCCTGGCCTTTTCAGCCTTAGACTTGTGGATGTTCTCCATCAGCACACGTTTGTTCTTAAAGACATTACCTTTAACCTTCATGTACATGTCATGATACATATGCTTGTCAATTTTGTTAGATTCCCTGTATTTGCGGAGCAAGCGCCTAAGTACACGCATTCTCCTCATCCAAAGAATTTTTGTTGGCAATCGTGCCTCCCTAGTTCCCCTACGTTTACCTGTGAGTAAAAAATTAGAAGATTGGACAAAAAAAAAGGCCACTTATAGATAGCTACTGCATCAAATTAAAAACTCATTTATCAGATCAATCTGCTTACATGATTTTTCAATATATGAAAACTACCCAAAATAATGAAATAGAATTAACAGAGATTTTTAAAAACTAGGCTCACACCGCTGCAACTTTCAATTTGGAAAAAAAAAAAACAAATGACTTAACATAGGAGTAAATTATGCAGCAGTGCAGCACTAGGTAAAAAATTATTTAAATCGTTGTTATAGCATCACATACAAAAGAAAACGTCAACATTCAAAAGTTTCAAAACCTACCATATCCAGAGTGACGTCCCTTTTTCTTTGCCTCTTTCATTCGGCGAGCACGGGCACGGGAATGGATATTTGCAGGCTTCCTGATGATAAAGCCATCTTTAATTAATTTTCTTATGTTTTGTCCTGCAATAAACAAACCAGCTATACATTAATTTTTTTACAAGTAATGCGAGAGAGACTACACAAAAAGAAAAAAAGCCTCACAAATAACATTAAATAACTAAAAATGCAAGGCCTCTAAAATAAAATGTTATTTTACATGTAGTAATAACTACATTTCTAACCAACCTAGAACTTTCACCTTTCAAATACAGATGCAGCATCTATTTTACATCGTAGACCAAAACTTTTAAACAGACAAGGAATGTTAAAATCATTACAAGTAAGACCCAGATTAGTAGAGTTAAAATCATCAATCTACTGAAAGATGTTAAAACAGCGAACGCCTTTTCCATAGCTCAAAAGACTAACGAAAAAACCAGGATCGAGCGTAGAAAATTCTTCTTTATATGCTATTTAAAAAAAAACTCACAAACTAGGGTTTTAAAGTAACAACAATAGAGCAAAGTGGCAAACAAGTTTGATGGAGAGAATACTATTCTACTGATAAACTTCACACGGAAAATGTTATCCTATAACATTGGACCAAATCTCAGTTGGTACTTCGTCAAAGGGGTGGCTCAAGCAAAAAAGATAAATTGCTAAAGATACTGATAAAAGCTCCAAAATCTTGCTTTCGAAACAATTTCAGATACTAGCCAAGTTTGAAGAATTCAATAGCATAAATCAGAGGGATCTAAAGGCACATATCATGCTAGACCCCTTTTCCCTCCACAATTTGTATGAATCATGTTTTTGGATAACATTTTTCAACAAAAGAAATGCCATTAACTACACTATATACAACCATGTGAAATACTGTCATCAGTGCCACAACTAATGATGTTCACTGGAAAAAATGTCATCCAGTAATATTGGAGCACATCTCTATTGGCGAGAAATGGCTCAAGCAGAAAGGATAAATTCTTGTACGCACTTATAGAGTCTCAGAAATCTTACTATCAAAAAGATTATGTAGGTTTTAGTGCGGAGAATTTAGCATAAATAAGAAGACCTAACTAAACAAACAAAAAAATAATGTTATACCCCCCCGGCCCCTAACAGAAATGTGTGAGTATGTACTGCTAGTCCGCGTTACTTCGAAACCTGTATTTACCTCAAAAAACATGTTTCGACTCATGTCGTGTCAGACACAATAACTTTAATACTTCATTTTTAATTAAAAAATTGCGATGTTTTCTCAAATTAGCCAAGTCGGAGACTAGAATACCCAGAGTCCCAGATCCAAGCTGACAATTTATTCACATCTAAGTAACATAGGGATCAGTAATACACAGAATATACAACTAGTATCAAGTGGACATACAAAGGATACAAGACAGGCATGTGAAAGACTATTCTATCCTATTAATGAAGTAGGCTGGCAAAAATGTCATCCAATTACATTGGAGCAAATCTTCATCGAACAAAAAGACAGCTCAAGCAGAGAGGATAAATTCTTATACGCACGATAACATCTCAGAAACCGCAGTGAAAGACGGTTTCCAATTCAAGTTGTAAGTGCGGAAAATACAATATAGCATAAATTTGAAGGACCTAACTAAAATCTACAACAAACTGTGTCCACCAAACTATTGCCACCATTCAATGTCGATCCTACAGTTTTCATTCAACAACAAAGCTAAAATTTTGGCCACTCTTCTTGAGAGTTTAGCTCCAACATTCTAAGGCAATCATCCTTAAAGAGTTCCTTCCATAACGTTTTATGAAAATGCTGTACTATAGTATTTTTTTCTTTCCAAAAACACACATGTATTTTGGAATTTTGAATATATTTACCAAAATGCCGCTGAGCTATGCATTAGCCAAACATAACAGACAAATAAATCATATTTCAGGAAAAAAGCATAGATCTTCGTTCTTCAGCAACATCAAAATCTTAAAAATCTACACAAAATGTCTTATCTCACAAAAGAGAAACTCTCCATCCCAACAGAAGCCTGAAGAGGAGAATATCTTTAAAAAAATAAGATAGATAAGTTTAATTTACGCACAGATAAAATCCTCGAAATCATCATTATTTGATTTCCAGGAAGAACTATGTGCGTATGCCTGAATCCCAATCCACTCTTCACGTCCCAACAATCTCAATCCTCCACAATTGTTTCAGCTTCAAATCAAGTTTAAAATATGTCTCATAATAGCCATAAACTATCAATTCATGGCAGTAGTACAAATGAATAGAAAAACATTCGAAAATTACCCATGTAAATGTAATGTATTTCACTTTTTCTGCATCATATTATTCTTACACTACATTTGAGAGCCAAGAAAATTGGAATAAAAAAAAGGTACGAAACATGAAAACTAAACATTCACAAAATTAGACACTAACAAAAGAAGAAGATAAGAAATTTCATTTCAGAATGAGAATTAGAAGGAGGAAAAAGAAGATTACGAGAATTAGCCAAGGAGATCTCATTGATTTCATTGGGATCAAGCCAAACCTTCTTCTTCCCACATTTAAGTTCGCTAGCAGAAAGCCGCTTCTGCGGCTTCAGCGTCACCATTTTTGTAACTTCACTCTATCTAAGGTTTTTTGTACCTCTTGAATTTACAGAGATTGAAGCGGCGATGTTTAGAGGAAGTATAAACTCAATTTTTTACGGGAATTGCGCAGAAACCCTAATTATTGTCGGAGAATGCAATTATGGGCCCTAATTTTAGTACTACTAGTTTCTATTGTATCAGTCTTCACTCCTCACTTTTCAGAATGGGCCTTTTTTTTTATGGTGGCCTTGTGTAGTTGTGTTATTACCAATTTACCACAAATCCACAATTTTGTTTTTTCATTCAAACAAAAGTACTTTTATCTTTTTTTTTAAAAGTTAAAGAGGCGCAACTTATTCATAAGCAGAAATACAATGATCATTAGAGGCTAGCTCATCAATCAATTCTGGCCAGTTTTCTAACCAAATACTTTCACCCATTATATGAGGATTTAACTTAGCTAAACTATGAGCCACTTTGTTTCCTTCACGACGAACCCATGACCAGCTGTAACTCTCGAATTTGTCAGCCCAACTCTGGATAACCTCAATCTGCAAGCCCAATTTCGATCTAGGATGAATGTTATTCTTCAGTTTGCTGATGAGATCTTTACAATCCGATTCAGCCACAATCCCCCTATACCTCGACTCTCACACTATCCTCAAACCCCAAGCCAGAGCCTCGGCCTCGTGGACCATCACCTCCAAATTGCCTTCCCTTTGCTTAGTTCCCAATTTATTTTCTTAATTATACAAAACAACATACTTCATCTGCTCTTATATAATTGTAATTTTAGATAACTAGCATTATTGATAAATGTTTATATAATCAGCTTTGTTTTTATTCATTAAAAAAAATATAGTTATGTGGATCTCTTTGGTTTTGTCTTCGTGTATACTTTATTATGATCTAATTTTTTATAATTTTTGGTAAAACTTAGCTAAAGATATTACAATTACAAATAGTGCATTGAGAAGCGTAAAAAATGACAACGTTGCAATTAATATGGAGCTGAGGAAGTATAATGATATCATATAATATTACATTTATTATTTATTATTATGATTTATTTTATTCCTAAATTTTTACTAACCACCCTCACATTTGGCATTTAACCTAGACGTTCCTGATATGGTTGGGGCATCTGGGTTAGACGGCTCCCCTAAAAAAATTGAGTGAGTACTAGTTTCCAAATGTGAGAGTGTTTTGTGAAATTTAGGAATAAAATAAATTAGAAGGATAAAAGTAATATTATATGATACAATTATTTGTTGTTTGCACAAGATGAACAAAATTATGATGGTGATTACCTTATGTATTAAGTGTATTACTAATTTCTTATATTAAATAATAGATAATAGATATAATTAATTAAATGTATTTCCAACATAAACATACCAAATCTACTCTATGCCTCTAAGGGCCTGTTTACTTCAGCTAAATATAACTGAACTAAATTATGCTGAACTGAATTGAACTGGACTGAATACAGCTAAAAGTAATATTTTATATATAAGAGAAGAAAAATTGACAGCTGAACTGAATTTAAGCTCAAGTAAACAGGCCCTAAATATGATGGGCATGTTAGTATTGGAAATTGGAATAATGGCTTTAAAAGCCTTATTTAACAATATTTATGTAATCTCTTAAAATTCAATTGTGTGTGTTATGACTAGTTAAATTCCTAACAACTAGTAACACCCCACTTACGAGCTTTAAACATGACAATAATTCCCATTAATTTTAGAGATTACATCAATATTTTGTAATAATGGATTAATATTGTGATGATACTTGTTGTTGGCTAAGACGGTAAGTCTCCATATAAGTAGATGTTTGGTCACTCTAGTATAATGTAGAGAATAATTCCATTCATCATTCTAATATTTATTTTCTCTTGAGCAAGAATTTGTGTGACTCCAATCCATAACGTTTTGTACCTCGGACGGGTCGAATGTCGTTTTCAAGGCAGTGGTTTTATTTCCACGACATCACACACTTAAAATCTTCAAATCATATATGTAAATCTTTCCTACCGTAATCATCTCCACACTATTTGTAGCGTTGATATAACGTTTTTTCCTACAGTTAGAGGAATTGAAGCCCTAGCTATGAGATACGGTGTTAAAAAGGTTATTGTTTAGGTATTGATAAAGTTGAAATTGAAGAAAATAACTTTGTTATGATTAACTTAATCTGTCATATACTTGGCAAATCCCCTCGAAAATTTGAGAATTTTAAAAGAAGATACTATTATGGATTTCAATACCTTCTCCACTATACCATTACACACATTTACAAAGAAACCAATCAAGCGACCAATCATTTAGCTAAAGAACATCATCTCCACACAATGACCTCCTGATAGGCTGGTATCACCTTTATGACGATAAACTTTCCCTTATCAACTAAAGGTTGTTTACGATTGGCCTTATAAGAGGCGTTAGTTGGTTTTTTTAAATAAAAAAAGTTAGAGGAATTGAAGCTAACCGATGGTGTGGTTCCATTTAGCTTATTTTCCACCCAATTTTTCCCCATGAGCAATTTTTTGTCCATTGGTGTCAAAGTCTCAGTGCTCTAAGAGTTATGTTTAACATTTTCACATTTATTATTAGATACAAGGAAACAAAAATGTCAATCCTAACCCTCCCTATTGTAAAAGTGTTTAGTGGGTGATGATGGTAGGTGGATGACAAGATGAGGATGAGTTGTGATAGAGTAAGGGCGAATGAAAGAATTTGAAAATTTAAGGATTAATTACACATAGAATTTTGTGTGATTTTGTCATAAAAAATTCTTAAATTATTACCACTTTAGGGAGTGTATTTAATAGTTATAAGCAACCCTGAGGAGTAGCTGTCAAATGTGACACTCCCTGACACGACATGATAACACGACTCGAACCCGACACAAATTTACTGAAAGAAACTCGAAACCGACATTGCACGACACAAAATGACACAAAACTGACCGTTTTGACACGATTGTCTTAAAAAGCAACTATTTCACATTTGTGTGACTTTTAAAATAATTAATGGACGACCCGAAACTGACACGAAAGTTGACGCAAACACGCTCGTTAACCCATTTTGCCAGCTCTACTAGTGAGTGCTACATATAGACATATAGCATTATCCTAGTTTTATTTACCTTAAATTTAAGGGGGGTGCGGTAATTATTGGTAATGATGACCGTTTTTAATAACACTTGTTGTATCAATTGAATCAAAAGACGCTATTTATGTCATATTGCGTTATGCAATAACTCTACATATATAAGCTTCCTTGTAATCCGTCACGTATCGCTAGACTGATGATATATCGACAATTGTAAAACGTCTTTTAATATAATATATACTCCGTATATTGTATATTTATTTATAATTCATTCTATGGATCCAATCCTAACCTTTGATGGAATTAAAGCATAATAGTAGATTTTGGAAGATGAGAGAATTGATGAATTAAGATGAGCTTCATATGACGACATTATTTGACATAATTTCAGCTTTCATCACAAAGCCTTATTATTACCTAACTTCAAGTTTCCTTCATAAAAGGACAGTACAATAATGAAGGTAATTCATTCATATGCATAATTAAACCTTATTATTATTAGAAAACTTTTTTTAATATTCCCCTCAGCATTCATAGAAATAGTATTACAAACGATTTAATTATCGATTAATGAGATTGTTATTTTTCTCTTTAATTAAAAGTATAATGAATTAATTAAGTTCTTAGATTGAGCCTCAGCTGTTTGTGTTCCAAACCACACCATCAATTCCTGCATAAAAATGCAAAGTCGTGATTTCAATTCGTTAAAGATATCTAAGGTCAGTGCGTACGTGATTATACTCCCATTTAATTTTATAATGATTTATTGTGTTTTCCTTAAAAATACCCATTAGATTTTGCAAATTTTCATATGTACCCACTTTTTTTAGGGATTTTTATGTGTACCCATAAGATTTCAAAAAATTCTCAATCGTAGCAAATTTTTTTGTGATAGCAAACGAACGTTAACGTCACTCTTAAGTTAATTAGAAAAGAAAAACAAAAATCAAAATAAATAAGTTAGTTTGATGGTTTTTTAGCGGTTGATGGGGCTGATTTGTGTCATGGCTGTGACTTTTGGGTTACTGCGCGGCGTATATATGTTTATTAATTCTGGGTTTTTTTTTCAACTAACTTAACGATGCTGCTAACGTTCATTTGCTATCATAAAAAAATTTGCTACAATTGAGAATTTTTGAAAATTTTATGGATACACATAAGAAACCCTAAAAAATATGGGCACATTTGAGAATTTGCAAAATCTGATGGAAAATAAACATGTCTTTTTGTTTCATTTTGCCTTTTAGACTATTTTTTATTGAGATTTGAGATCACTCATATATAAAAAATCCTACTGTTTTTTCTTTTTAAAAATTTAAAATATGTATAAGGTATGAAAACCGATTAGCCCATTTTATTGGGCCAAAAATCCTCCCGAGTCCAGAGTTTTAAAGAATAGCTATTTCATCATAAGGTAAAAGTAACACATCCTTGATAATCGTACAATTGTAATTAGAACTCCCTCTCCTTGGTGTTTCTAAAGTCTTTACATTACTTATCATTGTCCAAAATTTTAGGTGAAATCTTAAATTTTTTTAGGAATTTGCCTCCAATTAACACCAACCCCTAGCTAAATGGGGTGATTACTTTTTTTTATAATTTTTTTTGATAATTTGGTATCTTTCACTTTCAAGCCAATTGTTTTTTCTTTTGACAATAGAACAAGTTGCGCCTAGTTTTCCAGATTAGTAGCCGAAGTTAAAGAAACAGATACACAGTTTAAACTACAAATACATGAAACATAATTAATAATAACCAGCTTTCTTGGTTGTTGATACTACTCTAAACTGTTAAGAATATCAGCGTCAAGCCAACTGTTTGTACCAAAGAATTGCTCCAAAAACCAGTTTGTCTATATCAATTTTTACTCCCTACACAGGTCACACAATTGTTTCCACACATACAAACAAAAAAAAAGCACTTGCACACCAATTTGTGATAGATATATAGTACGGTCTAAATGATTTAAATTGAAGCTATTAAAAAAATATCTTTAAACGTTATACCGTATCTCTGGTATTATATATAGTGTTAGGTTGTTAACTTTTTCTTTTTCCCATGTGATAAAATGAAAATAGATTGTCTAATACGAGGATCGAAAGATGAAGCTAAACGAATTACCTGAAGAATGTGTGGCAACCATTCTTTCCCTCTCATCCCCATTAGACGCTTGCCGAGCTGCAGCAACTAGCTCTGAACTCCGACTAGTGGCGGACTCGGATTGTGTATGGGAGAGCTTCCTACCAGTTGACCACCATGAGATAGTTGCAATGGCTGATGATCCATCATTACTCAAGTTTTGTACAAAGAAAGAGTTGTTCTTCCTTCTTTGCAACTCTCTTCTCATAGATGGTGGTAACAAGGTCAGTCATAATAACTTGCATCTTTTATGCAATTATAATATTGCAACTTTATTTGGCTATGTGCATCCACTTAGAATTGTATTTTTTTTTTAAGTAAGATAAAATTTTGGGGGTATTGGGCCTTGAATCGGGTCCTATTGTAGGTTACCTGACCCAATTTTAGCCAACACACGCATTTGTAAGGGGGTAATAAGAAATCCTCACAGATGTGTGCGGTGAGAATCGAACCCGAGACCTCGTGCCAGGAATTTAAAAGCGTCATTCACTACGCTAAGAATACCTCATCCTTTTAGAATTGTATGTATGTAAGAAGCTAAGGATTGTACATAAATATTTAATAACCTATATATTTTTACATGCAAAAATCTACATTCATCCAGCGTAGTTAATGATTGTTTTTCCATCTTAATTATATACAGTTGTTAAGACTGTATGTATTTAACATTTTAAATATGAAGGCTCTTTTTTTTGTATTAAAATTAATCTAAATTGTAATGAAATGAAATGTATTTGTTTGAATTGTAGAACCTTAGACATTTATTCACTACTTTAAGAGAATTAAATCATAGCTCAGTGGTTAGGACTTTAGAATTCCAAGCACGAGATCCTGGGTTCGATTCTCACTGCACGCATTTGCGAGGATTCCTTATTACCCCCTTACAGATGCGTGTGTTGGCTAAATTTGGGCCGGATGACCTGCAATAGGGCCGGGTTCCAAGCCTAGTATCCCACACATTATCCTATAAAAAAAAAAAATTATTCACTACTTTTTGTGTGTTTTTGATATGTTGTTGCCAATTTGTTGGCTGCATATATACAGGTTGCTAATTTAGACAAAATTACTGGACTCAAATCCTACGTGTTGTCGGCAAGAGATTTGTCAATTGCATGGGCCAATAACCCGCTTTACTGGTCATGGAAAAACACTCATCAGTCAAGGTATCTTCCATCACAATGCTAATGGTTAGGGTCCAGGAATATCCGAATATGCTATATACTTTATCACTACAAATAAAATTTATATAAAATATCAATTTTACTGATTTAATATGTTGTTTTAGAAAATGAGTAAGGTAAAAAATTAAGCGAACGATGTGAAATAATTTTATAAGCAAAATTAGATCTTAAATGGGAAAAATATAAACCTATGTGCATGCAGCGCTATCAAAGATCGAATCTTGCTAATCATTAATCAATACTCCATCAATCCCAAATTAGTTGCTACATTCTCTTTTACACAGTTTTCGAGACACAACTTTGAACACTAATATCTATAATTTTGTACATAAATCATAGAAATATATATTTGGAAAGTATACATCGAGACAAATCAAATAAGATCCCACGTGACTATATTTTTCCTTACGCATATAAACCTAGAAGCAGTCAAAATGTAGCAAGTAATTTGTGACGGAGACTCGGAGAGAGTAGTTGTTTTGTTAATTGAATTGCCATTTTGTGACTTGTCGACGTGTCAGTTTAACGTGGATCCCAGCCTCCCATACTTTGTGAGTTGTAATGTGATATCATTCTTTGAAAAGAAACGTATTTTTTGGGTTTTTCTATGTAGTGCCCCTGTGGAATAAGGTTTTCTACGATATACCCCTCCAAAATAGGACTTCTACATGGTACCCCCGAGGAACCACTGTTCACCACACCCCCTATAAATTATTAATTACGTAATTAACACACTAAACATCATTATTAGTGCACTAACCTTCATGATTAATTTAAACAACTGGTAATTATTGCTATTTTTAAAAAATTTCAATAGTTTTTGTTTTTTTTAATTGTATTTTTTAGTAATTCTTTGGCAATAATTAGTCATAATTAGTAATAATTAGCAACAAATTATATAAATTATGATGGTTAGTGTACTAATCATCAAGTTTATATTACGTAATTAATAATTTAGAGGAGTACTAAGTAGTGAACAGTAGTTTCTTAGGGGTACCGTGTAGAAGTCCCAATTTGAAGGGGTACATCGTAGAAAACGCTATCCTACATGGGCACTACATATAAAAACCCTTTAATTTTAATAATATGTATAGATTGTAAAATTAATATATAAAATCACATTAATAATACATGTTTGTTTGTTTGATCATTGAAATCAGGTTCATGGAAAATGTGGAACTAAGAACTACACCATGGCTAGAAATCCAAGGAAAATTAAAAATAAAAATGTTATCACCAAACACAACTTATGGAGCATATCTAATCTTCAAGGTGTCCGAACGTGCTTATGGGTTGGATATAATGCCCATGGAAGTTTCAGTCCAAGTAGGCAGTGATCTAGTGTGCCACAATACTGTGTACCTGCGACGTGATTATAGAATCAAGGATCAAATCCAATGGCTATTTTATTATAATCGAACCAAAATGCTAACATCAAGGGTTAATCAAGATCATAATGATAGTACTATGGTACACCCAAGAGTAAGGGATGATGGATGGATGGAAATTGAGTTGGGACATTTTTTTCATGGAGGTGAGTCTTGTGGGGATCATGATAGGGTTGTGAAGATGAGTTTGATGGAGATCAAAGGGAATCATTTGAAAGGAGGACTTGTTGTTGAAGGGATTGAAATTAGGCCTTTTGCTTTAGGGTTAAGTGGTTGAAATAATTAGTCCAATTTGTATATAATGATTCCAATATTTGATTGTTCAAGCTAAAACTATGTTTAGTTTAATAGATTTTTATTGATTAATTTTTTTAAAAAAATTGATTAGAAGAAAAAAAAAAAAACTCATTAACTCTATTAAAAGAATAGTGTAATGTTTGACGGAAATTGATTGCTGAATCAATCAGGTGAAATCAACATGTAAAATTTTGATATTTATGATCTAGGTGGCATAAATAGTCCGCCGCTTGGTTAATTTCACTGAAAAGTAGTTGATACTACGTTTTCCGTTTCATACTAATTGTAACAATTTGACCAAAAAATATTTTTAAAAAGCTTGGTCAAACGATTGCAATGGAAGAATGGAACAAATGAAGTAATATTTTCTAGTTTAAATTAGTCTATTCCAATGATGTGGGTAACATTGTGAATTCACCATGAAATTCTCCAAATTCCTCAATTTTACCCTAACTGAATATAGAACTGTCAATACTTTGGTTGCACTTTTTAAGTTTTAACTATAATCCTCATTAACTTTGATTAATGTCTTATTTAAAATGAATACAACATTCTTTCGAATATATTTTCTTCTTTACATATAAGTATATAACATATCTATATAGTTCATCATAGAGTAATTTTTCTACTGTAATATTACTAATTCTATACTTCATCCGCTCATATGTAATTACAACGTTAAAAATCTAGCACTATTCACACCACTTGCAAAATCGGGTCACACCCAAACCCCAACTCTACCAATTCTAGATAAATAAGGATACTATTGTAACAAGATTCGGTTCAGGGTCCTTATTTTTTACACTCGTGTGGATTCCCGAATCCTCGCAAATGCATGCCGTGAGAATTGAACCCAGGACCTCGTGCCTGAAATTCTGAAGCCCCTAACCACTAGACTATCACTTCATCCTCATCTAACATACTAACTTTATATAGTAACAATTCTAATATAAGTAGCGTAGTAGAATTATTCCCATTTCCCCTCCGTAGGGATTCCCAATAAATCAATTTGAGATACAAACTTTGTATCCAATATTTCAACTTACTCTATCCAATATTTCAACAAAATTACAAAAATGTCATTTGATTTCCCTCCGTATTGTGCACATCTAATCCAATATTTCATCATTCAAAGCCTTTTAATTTACTCTATCCATCCTAATTTACTTGCTACATTCTCTTTTTTGCACCTCCCAATACACAACTTTAAATAAAAATATCGTTAATTATAAATAATAAAAAAATTTAGAAATTATATATTTGAAAAGTACATGTTGATAATTAAACTAAATCTATCATTACTATGTTTTTTCTTACGTGTATTAAATTAAATAAAGTCAAGATTCATATGTGAACAGTACCCAAAGTCAAACTGAGGCAAGTAAATTGAAACAAATGAAGTATATTGTTACTACATTGGGCCAATTGTAACTTACTATCCCATCATATGATTCATGCCCAATTCTACATATATTGGGCCATAAACCCAAAAAAAATGAAGAACCATTTTATTTTCATTCAACATTTTTCACTACACTTGCAACAAAAGTACCTATGTATAAAAAAAAAATTGTATTTTTTTTGGTAAAATATGTCTAGTCTCACAAAGTTTGAGTTTGTGGCCTTTTGATATTTCTGAAAATAATTCACTTGTCAACAAAGGATCTTCACCAATTATTATCTCCACAAAGCTCTAAAAAAATAAATTTTAACGGTTAAAGATCCAGAAATACTCTAGTATAATTTAAAAGAAAGATATGACCATCAAAAAATTATAATACTCCCTCAACACTTTCTGAACGGATTCATTAAAGATTCCAAGATTATAAAACAGTTAATGAATATAGCTACGTAACTGTTTTATAATATTAAAATCTTAAATGAATCAAGTGCACGAAATAATTCTGAATCTTTCACTATTAAATTATAGTATTTCTTTTGGTGGTTATATATTTCTTTTAAATTATTCCAAAATAATTCTGAATCTTTCACTATTAAATATTCATTTTTTGATGGCGTAGAAATATTCACAAATATTATTTACACAAATATTCTGGGCCACAAATTCAAGCTATGATTAGACATATTTCACTACACAAAATTATTCACAATCCATGTAAAATTGGGCCAAAATTCTTTTTATTTATTTGCACGAAAATCAGACTAAAAACAGAACAATAATTGGAAGAAAAACAGTCCAGAAATTCGAACAAAATACATATCATGAACGAAAATGGAAACAAAAAACAGACCGAAAACAGAAACAAAAGTCAGATCACAAAAATTTAAACAAAATCAAACCAAAAATCGAGTGCAAATCAAACCGGAATTCATGTTAAAATTCGAGTGAAAAGCAATCCAAAATCCAAACAAAAATTTTAAAAAATTGATCCATAGTCGCCTTCAGAAAGGCAAGAGATCGGCAATAAACCGACGGCAAAATTAAAACAGAGATTAAAAACAGGATGAATATGAAGCTTAAGGAACAAAGAATTGAATTTACTTCTGAATCTGCAATGAATTAAAACTGGAATTTTTTTTTTAAATTAAATCGCTGGAAAAAAAAATTAAGAATCCAAAAAACTTTAATTTCAGTTCAAATTTTATCATCGAAAACAGTTCAATTGGATTATAAAAAAAACACATAAAGAAAACCCTCAGCTGAATTAAAAAAAACAGATTATCAATCATAAGATGATCAGAATTAGCATGGTTATTACTGCATCACTGGGCTTCAATCAACACATTGATATAATTATAGCCACATAATGAAATCTATAAATTGAATAAAAACAGGGGAAAAAAAGCTCAGATAAATGTTGGAAAAGAGTCAATTCCCTGATCTCCACAAAAGAAGACCTCATAATGAGCTGGGTATAATAAGCATTTATCATCATAGCAAATTCACAATCATTTCAAATAATAATACCCTAAAAAATAAAGAAAGATTGAAGGAAAAGCTTTAACAAGAAAGATTATTAGAAAGAAATATGAAAAATCATGTTATTCATAACAAAGAACAGTGTTGGAAAAATGAGATTTATTTATATGAATGAAGAGGAGAGAAGTGGAGGCAGTGAAATGAGATAGGTTTAGGGTTTATGTTTTATGTTCTTCCTCTGTGAATTTATGCAGTATTTATTACCTTTACATAGTGTAGGGTTTGAGTTTAGGAGCCCAATATGATGTTGTAAATTGTAAGCCCATTTATGTATATGTATAATAATGGATGAAAGTGGGTTAGGGTTTGAGTTTAGGAGCCCAATATGATGTTGTAAATTGTAAGCCCATGATTAAAACAGGGTAGCTCCATCTTTGGGCCAACTATGGGTTTCCTTATTGACTAAATTACTTTATGATTGTGGATTAACCTTACTTTTATATACTTTGATTTTAACAAAATTATTTTTAACTTTATATTTTTAATTACATAATTAAAAAAATTATAAAATTATATATTTGTAAACTAATCATTAATATTGATAACATAATGCCTTAATTGATATACTTTTTCATTATGTTTTACAGTACATATGCGGTCAAAATTAAGTCAAATCGGCCAATAAGTTCAAATAAGCAAAAATTCATTAAACCAAACATAACTAACACAGATTTTATTGGATGCTTGAGCTTTATCGGACCTACATTAGCGCTCCCCTCAAGTGCATCGAAAAGTATCAGACTTGCCGCGGGCGACGCCTCAAAAGTAAAAATCGTTGTAATAATGAGCGAGGTGGCAAAAAAAGGGAATCTGTCCTTGGTAGGGGCACCTAAGAAATAAGCTCATGGTCTAGGCAAGGACGCTTATATTAGACGCCTTTCGTGGAGACTTAGGATGCTTAACTCAAGTGCCCTTCCTAGGCCAAAACCGATTTCTTATTCCTCCCCCTTATTTTTACGGCGATACGTATTTTTACACCGTTGCTCATGGTGTGTTTGACCTTTTCCAATGTTGGGTAAGTTTTATAAACTCTATCTGTCCAATAAAGTTTAAACAATGAGAGAGATGGAAAACTATAGAGTAAGGCCGTGTTCTTTTAGGCTTATTCCTATGAACTTCAAGTCACTTAACTTCATTCCAAACAGTTTCAATTGAGTTCAACCCACTTTAATTTAGTTTTATTTCAGCCTACTTCAACTATTTCCTAATTATTTCAGCTTTATTATTATTATTATTATTATAGACATTAAGATATTATTACAATTTGTATTATTATTATTATTATTATTATTACACAAAATGTTCATTTTTACAAGAAATTAGTGGGGAGCCGAGATACAATCTGGGCCTCCACTCCCCTAGTTATGGCGAAGCCTATTAAAATTATTATTATTATTATTATTATTATTATTATTTTTACAATTTGTATAATAATGATAATAATAATATTTTTAGTTCTACTCTACATTGTTGTTTTCATTGCATCAAAGAAAGTTTCAATTAATTATAAATAATATTATTATAATATTAATAATTGTTTAATTATTAATTAATATTATAATATTTTCTTTTCTTACTCATGTTTCATTTAATTAATAAATAAATTATTATTACTAGTTCTAATACTATTATTATTATTATTATTACTAGTTCTAATAATTATATTATTATTATTATTATCAATATTAACTTTATTATTCTCATTATCATATTTATTATTATTAATATTAGTTATTACCTTAATTCAACTCACCCCAAATATTTCACCCCAAATTCAGCTCACCTCAGGTCCTCACCTCACACCACTTCAATTCAGCTGACTTTAATCAAATTCAGTTCAACCCAAAAAAAGGACTCAAATATAAAATTATCAAAACCCCAAAAACAAAGTAAAAAGCTCCCCGTTCCCATTAAACAAAGGAAAAAAACTTGTCATACCCACCGAATAGACTACCCACCTCTAAATAAGTATTGTGGTTAACATTGATAGTGAATTCCAACTCATATCATAAATAATATTTTAATGTTTTTATTAATAATGGGTAGTCTACCCACCGGGTTGATGTAGCAATGTGTTTGAGTAACCAAAAGTAAATAGGACGATGTTCAAGAATGATGTATTGGTTGAATGATCATGAAGGATGAAGGTTAGTTAGTGGTGGAATCATCGTATTAGTTCTATTAATTACATCAATGCTTTATTTAAAAAAAAAAACCCCACTTTAACAATTGACAAACACAACCAATTCATCTTTTATAAATTCCCCCCTACAACTCATATTTACCCACTCCACTCCTCAACCTCAATCTCCATTTCCTTCTCTCTCCTCCCATAAATTTACTTTACTCCGAACAAATTACAGGCGATAAAAAAATGTCAGAAATCAATGGCGATAATTCAGATCATCCTTCAACTAGAAGTATCACCAGTTTAATATCTGAAGAAGAAGCTATCAATGTTACCTTAGATCTAGTATCCGCTGCTAGACGCAACCTCAGGTTCCTCCGCTACGTCTCCGATTCTGGTTGGCTCCACAACCCTCCTACTCTCTTTCAAGCCATTCGAAGGTTTGTATTTCATTTCATTTCATTCTCTGATTGATTTGATTAATATTGATTTAATTTTGGTTTGATTCTGATTATTGTTTTTAAACTGCATAATTGAATCACATTGGAAATTCTCATATATTTCTGTTTTAGTAACTCATTTTTCAATTAAACTATTATTGTTCTTAATGATTGAGGGACGAGTGTGTTAGTGTGGCTTAATCACATTAACGCCATTGTTGTTCAAGAGGTGCTGTTTTTAAGAAAGCAAAATGATATACTCCGTACATGATCTTACTGGCTAATCGAAGCTTAAAAAAGTTAATTATCAAGCGTTAATCAAATATTGTTTATCATAAAATCGTTTAATATGTGATTTCTCAAAGAATTGTTAACAAATTCGAATTGTTCTAAATTTTTTTCAACACTGTAATAATTATAAATGTTAAAGGGCATTTAGCGAAATCGTTCGACGACATGCGTGACAACAAATTTGGTCAAACGCTGTATACAGGGCTGCTGGTCTGCTGGACTGGCGAGTGGCGACGGCCAGCCTTGGCTGATTTAAATCATTTAATTTGATTCTTTCTGTTATACTCTGTTTCAATTTATTTTTTAATTTTTTTCCCATTATTATCGGTGCATTTGTTTAAATAAATATTAATACTCCCTCCGTAACATAAAACTTTTAACAATTGGTTTTGCACGTATTTTGAGGAAGCAAATTAGGGGGGTAAACGAAGAAATTAGTCAAAATGGTTTTAATACAAGCAAGAATGTGATTATAAGTTCCTAATATTAAAATTATATTGACTAATTCTTTCATTTACACCCTTAAATCGCTTCCTCAAAATGCGTGCAAAACAAATTGTTGAAAGTTTTATGTTACAGAGGTAGTATTAATATTAAACTTTGACGATTAATATTGGTGTTTCAGTATGTTAAAAACTACATGTTACAAATGCAAGGAGACACATTTCATTATGGGTAAGGGTCAAATCTTAGTTAAAATACATACTGTACATAACATGAACCATGCAAATTTTGACTATTATAAATAATCAGAATCAGAGGTTATATTTTCCACCACATGTTGCAATTAAACCGATACGTTGCAATTAAGCCGATACGGAGAAAGTACAACGATGATATCTTAAGAACTATGCATCTAGATAAATCTAACAAGATCTTATGTGAATATATTTTTTTCCTGATATATAAAAAGATTTTCATATTTAAAGTTTCTATGTCCTTATAACAAAAATTAACAAATATTTTTAAACGTATGGTGGTGATGTGACTGAATTTAATTGAATTTGTTAAGAATTTTACGTCTCAATATACAGAGTGTATCTGAATAATATTAATATTTTATAATTCTTATTAATGCTTAATAATCATCTACTTATTACTAAAGTATTTTCTATGTGTCAGCTTCTCTTCATTTTAGTTTTTTTTTTTTTCTAAAAAAATTATAAATAAATAATTTTCCTTTAAAAAATAATTATAAATAGTAAATAAATAAACAAAAAAATAATATTCCTTAAAAAATTAAAAAAATCAATAAATTAAATAAAAGCTAATTTTTTCTTTAAACAAAAATCTAATTTCTGAAATAATTGTTAATTACCTACTAATAATATTTAAATTAATCTCCCTAAACTTCTGCAAAACTATTACTGTATTTTCTTAAAATTTAAATGAATTCAATCCTCTAAACTTCGGTTATGGTCACGGGAACGGTTGTGGAGTCACGGAAATGGTTATGATGCGTTGATCGCAGACCATGTCACAGTTGTCGCGATGCAAATTTGATTTCAAGATAGTATAGAATTAGAGCTATCAATGGGGAGATATGGGGAAGCAATAAATGATTAGAGCCATTAGTGGGGAAATATGAGGGAATCTTTCACAGTTTCGGACAAAATGAAACTGTGAAAGATTCCCTCATACTGGGGAAATACGAAGTAACTTTTGAGTGAAATAACAGATGGAACTTCTAATGCGGGGTGATTTGGGGTTAAAATGTTTGATTCGGACAAAATCACGGGTTTTTTAAACACCCTTTGTTGATGCGGACAATTTCGGTTCGGTCAATTGAAATTCCTTTACAAAATGGCCCAACCAAGACGTCGCGGCCTTGTTTTAAAACCATGGTTCCTCCTCTTATTTTTATTTTTCATTTTTTAAATTTAAATTTTAAAATAATTGCAACATTTTTGTTTAATTTCAAAAGTTAGTTTGGCTAGGTGAAGGTCTTTTTTTTTTTTTCCCCGTTTTTTTAAGATGTCCAACCATTGAGTATGCATATGATTATATGAATCACCTTTTCACTTTTGGTCAGATATGAAGAGCTTTGGATGCCACTGATAGCTGATTTAACGGTTGGGCAGAACCAAAGGCCACCAATGGTTCTCCCTCCAATTGATATTGAATGGGTTTGGTACTGCCACGCTCTTAATCCGGTAATTTAATTCCAAGAATTTTGGTTTATAATTTGATCAATATCCTAACTCCTAAGTATACTTCCAAGTTCTAAGGTAAAATGCATGGTGTTTTGGGACAGGTACACTACAAAGAATACTGCGAAATAAGGTTCTCAAAGGTGATAGGGAGGGTGGCAATTTTCGACGAGGAGAACGAGGAATATGCTGTTAATGTGTGCAGGGAAATGTGGAATAAAAAGTACCCAAATGAGGCATTTGAGAATGAAGTAGAGTCTGAGGAGTTTATGACAGGAGAACAAAAAAGTGGGAATGAAGAAATACTAATGGGTGAAATGAGGAAGCAAAGGGGTTTATATGAGATGTATTTTAGTGAGCCTTATATGGGAGAACTAGTGTACTTAATTGCAGCAAAAAGGAGATACAAAAAATATTTACAGTTGGTGATGATGCAACATAATGGTAGTGATGGTAAGGAATTTCCATGTAAACTGGTCCCCACTGTTGATATCTTGCTCATGTGGCTCACTCACCAGGTTGGTTCTTTCATTTTGGGTCCACCTTTTGTTGTGTTATGTTTTGAGTTCATCCACCATGGTTTGATACCTTTCAAAAAAACTTGTCTTATATGTGTGTGTAGTGTATATTGCTACTGCCAAGAAATTTATCTAAATTTTAGCAGTTGTCAAGATAATTAGGATCTTTCAGTTGATGGATTGCTTAAGCAGTTGTCAAATGGTCCTTATATGCTCAGTGAATTTAGTGACTTAGTGTGATCTTACTTTGATAATGATAATGGGCCAATCAAGATAATTTTGAAATAATAGTAATATTATTTTACGATAATCAGATGACAATAGGCGATAATTTTTATTTCATGTAGCGGATTATATCCACTGACATTGCTGTCTATTTTTTCTTTTTTATAATATCATACAAAGTGACATTGTGAACCCTAATATAAATAGCTTTATCTACTTTGTTTTTAGGTAGGCATACTATAATTATTGTTTGAAATCAGACCTTAGTCTGGCTTTCCTAATAAGAAGTGCTAGTGGCCCTTAAATTTATTCTCCCCACTATCACACTATGTCAAAAATTCTAACCGGTTAGATTTTGAACTTTTCCGCCTTAAATTTTACAGAGTACAATATCTTTGATTAAAACTTCCCAAAAAAAGAAAATATTACCCTCCCATGTCCTATTTATGCAATTAATGTTTTTAGTTGAATTCCTCATAATGACCTCTGTTCGGCTGAGATTGTAGAAACATATGACTATTCTAACATGATCAAGTTTCCCACTGTTTTTTCTCCGATGCTCTTTTCATATACTTATATTTTTCGATATGGAAAGAAAAATCAGTTAGCTTCTTTAGAAGGGCCAACTTAAAGCATCCCTACGAGTGATAAGGGAAAAGGTGTAGTTGGGTGGTTCGAGCCTTTTGAAGTCATATTGGGGTGATTGTGCCCTTTATTTGCAAGATGATCTGCTCTATTCATTTGTTGTTTTTTCACGGTCTTCATGACACAATTTTGACCATAAATCCTGTAGTTATATATTAATAAGAAGTGTAAAAAACAAATATGTTGAAAGTACTCTTTGAAACGAAACCAAGAAAATCTTACACGGTTTCACTTAGATTAGATATTAGTGAGAATATTTAGCCAATTTTTTTAGTTTCACTGTATAAAAGTAAATAACCCATCTTTAAAAAAGAGTAATGTGTAGTATGTCACAAACCTGGTCAAGAGCAAGAAAAAGGGTTTGTTTACTGAGAATTGAATTGTGGTTTATGACTAGGATCTTTCCATAACATGCAGTGCATGATGCATACCATTCAGCTGTTTTTTTAATTGGAGGTTGTGGGGGGAGGGGTTGTTCTGTTTTGAATTTTGTTCCTTTGGATATTATTTAAGTATGCTTAGAAGAGGTGTTTTTCTTATATTTAAATGAATCAATAACAACTTGTTGACTTTAGATCCACATTGATAAGCAAAATTTGCACAAAGCTATAAAGATTAACCTGGTATTTTATGTGCTTTTACTATAGTTCAAGCTCTCATACATCCCAAATATAAAATTCACATGAACTAGAGCTACCCAACGGTATATGCAGCTGACACCCAGCACATGGAAAATGAGCTGTTGCTGAAGATGGTGGGCCCATGGAATCATTCAGTGAAAGAAGACATAGAGAACATAAAGGAGCTTTGGGAGGCCAGTTTTGATCAGCCATATGAGAAAGCTGGAGGAAGGCTAGCCATTGATTTGCGAAGCAATATAGCTGTCCGAACCCCAGTTTACTGGGTGGGTTCAGATTTTGATGTTAATATTAAATACAAGTCATTGCATCCAAGATTCTTACTAGAGGTTAGTTTTTTGTCGAAAGCTCCTTACAACCTTAAATATATATGCATTATTTACTAATTAGGATTTAATTATTCGCAACTTGTCCTATACTATCACTATATTGGACACCATTAGATCATCGAATCTCTACATGATGTCTACTATGCATGCTATGTCGTCATTTTCCAACTTCCAGCACAATCATTTCAGTTTTTATATTGTATATATGAATGGTTATTAAAAGTTTTTTAATGATGTAAAAGTGATCTATTATAGGTTTTCTAATTGGATATGAAGTAAGGCAGTTGTTTCAGCACTAATAGAAAAAGTCCAAAGGAGTGTTTTATTGTCATTTAAGACAAAATGGAAGTTAGGTTTTTTGATTATTTAGTTTATCTCTTAGTCAATAATTGCTTCATGAGATTTTGACCATGTTGCCAACTGTGAATTGACATTTATAGTGTGCCACTAGACAAAAGTTTTATCTAGTGTGCATAATTTCAAATTGCATTCAAATCCTATGCTCTAAGTGGTAGGCATGCCCTGATATTGTTGGTGCAAAGTGAGCCTTTGCAGGGTCCTTTTGTTTTATAAGATGGCTCGAACCTATATTGTAAGAAGCTGGATTATGGATACATACAAAAGTAAGGCCTTGTTCTTTTCAATGTATTCCAGCTTAACTCAGTTCATGCCGAGTCTAAGATTCAATTTAATTCAGTCAAAAGAACGGGGCCTAAGTGGTATGCCACATTCAAAAACAGGCTTTCAAGAAAATTTAATTATAAGATGTGCACCTATGTGTCTCAATTGCGTCTATGCAAACAAGACCCAATTAAGAAAGTCCACTATTATGGTTTTGTATCTTGAAGTCACAATGGTTTTCATTTATAAAGGTTTTAAGGGATTATTTCTTTTTATAAAAGGCAACTTTTTAAGACATTGCTGTTTTCATGTTTCTAAGGAAATTAGAAGCTTGTTTCACGGAAGTTTTAGGCTGGATATGATACTTTGTTGAGATGATTCATCTAGTTGACTCCCTAAATTTGTAATGGAGATCTGTGGAATACTAGTTCCTATAAAACAGAACTATATTGTTGAAGATATCTCTTTTTAATAATCAACCCCAAAAATTCTCTGTTTGTTCCTGTCTATTTTTGTGATCATTTGTTTACTATCAATTTCTAAATTTTTTTCTTACCTTTTCAAACTGGAAATGTTATAGTGTTTCCAGTTTGAGGGGATGTTGAAGATGACAGTGTCACATCAGCTAGTTATGAAGTTGTATATTAGATATTTTGTACAAGAAATTACTTAGATGGATGATGTAAGAAGTTAGTTTGCTAGCTAAGCCTTATAAATAAGCTCAAAGTCTCAATTTTTTGCATTAATTGGTCAAAGTTATTACACTGGGAATAGTTAGAAGTTTCAAGTACTCTGCATTGGTGCTAATTAGATCTTTAAAATGGACATCAGGCATGTGTATTTTTGAGGCTGAGGTCACATATGGATGCAAGACAAGCAGAGAAGACACGTGATTTCTTGCGCTTGCGAATGTCTAAATGTCACAAAGAACTCAAGCTCGACATACCCATTTCGAGGTTGACTCCAGATTCATGGCAAAAAGCATGGCATCTCTATTCTGAATTTGGAACCAAGGGCATTAGGCTTGAACTTCGCCATCGAGGGAACCTTTGTTTTACAGGAACTGGTTTGCTAGACACACTCTCTTTTTCATGGAATGACTTGCTTCGTGCACCTTCTCTTGCATTTGGAAGTGAAATTGATCAGAGAATTAGGGCCTTTACCTCAATTACTCCTCCTGTTCAAGCACCATACCTGTTGAAAAGTGTCCCTGACCGTGTTAGTGATGATTCTGGTGCTATGGTTTCTGATGTGATGCTTAAGCTAAATCATTTCCGGCCCCAGGAAGGAAGATGGTTGTCTCGGACTGTTTTGGATCATGCAGGAAGAGAATGCTTTGTAGTTCGTGTAAGGTGAGTCTTCTCTTTTCTTAACAGGACTACAGGAGGTTAACTGCTTGCTATCTAGTCAATTCCTGCTTTTTCCAATTGAGTTTTATATTTTTGCTTTCTCCCACATCTTGAGCGATTATGTTCATGGAACCTCTAGTAGAAATTTGGATGGTTAGTCTATGTGAAGACCTAGCTTAGTCGGGTTATAGTATCAAATTTTCTTCCAAAGGGTGCATAATTTATAAAAGCCATTGTACAGGCAGGAATTGAATCATGTCCGGGTAACAGCCATGTGAGCCAGGAAGAGAACTGAGCTGACTTATGCTTGGGTCTGTGATAAGCCGACTGTCAATGAAGTGGTCGTAAAACACTAAAAGGTGTGTTAAGCTGTTTCTTTTAGGCAAGGCTAGCTAATACAATGTCCCTGACCAAACTTAATTCTTTACATTAATCCAAGATTTGAGTGAAATTCCCTTTATAATGGTCGTCTCCTTCCCATTCATTCTCCACTCTGTATTAGTGGTAGTAGGTTTGGAATTTGAACAAAATCTATTTCTTTTTAAGATATTTGACACCATTTTCATTTTAAATTAGTATTAGTGAGTACAACTATCATAGACTTGCATCATTATATAATGAATTATGTGGTTTCAAATATCTGGGTGCACTCATAGTCATTACTAGGATTCTGTTGGCTGTTTAAAAATCAACTCAGTCTACTAAATGAAGCTGCACAATTTACAGGGTAGGTGGTGGATTTTGGAGGAGAGGGGGTGAATCTCCGGAGACAGTTAAGTGGGAAGATCGGATAATTGAGATACGTGAAGGTCCATGGTCGTATGTGGCGGGTTCTACAATTGGCAAAGCCCCTGGTATGCAACTTAATCACATTGTTTCTCCCAAATACATTGCTTACTGACTCTCTACACGAGTTAAAGTACAACATTATTAAATTATTGTCCACACTTAGATTCTATATTTTACAATGTTTACAGAGAAAGTGGTGGGAACAGCAAAGCCTAAAGAAGAATCAAAAGAAAGAATCTCTTGGTGCTTCTCAACTGGGGATGAGCTGACAGTGCAATTGGATTCAACACCTTCCTTGGAAACTCTAAGCCTTACGCTTAATTCCCCAAATTCCGACTCTTCAGTCAAATTTGTGAGTAGTCATCTTAATCTATTCTCAAGCATTTACTGTACACTGTTATGGTGCATGGAAACAGAAAGCAGATATGAATTTTCTAATAGTTGGAAAACATTAAAATGCAAAACAAAACACTAAGTCAATAATTCAATATCTTTTTTTATTTAATTTGATAATTAAGCCATTAGCTCACTGACTGGTATGAGGATTTGAACCACACTTTTAGGAATTGGAGGTGGAGTTAGACTCACTTTTTCGTACCTCAATCTTGAAGCCAATATCTTTGCTTATTGTTTTTTGTTTTTATCAAAAACGAAAATTGATCATCATGGCATGTGTTTGTGGATGAATAATGCTCATAAAAACATCACAACAAATATAAAAAAAATCCCTGTTTCACAGGTAAAGTTGTTGAAGGGCCGAAAAATGCAGTATGAGGTGAGCAAGGAAGAGATAAAATTGCGGAAAACAGAACGTCAAGTAGTGGAAGAGGAAGAAGAGTTTGTGACTGTTGTTAGATTTTCAGATGAGAACCCGAATGGAAAAGCTACAGCTCTTCTCAACTGGAAGCTTATGGCAATTGAGTTATCACCTGAAGAAGATGCTGTATTTGTGCTGTTATTGTGCCATGCAATTCTCAGAAGTGTTTCAGAGATGAGAAAGGAAGACGTGGGAGGTTTGTTGATAAGGCGAAGATTAAAAGAGGATTTGCTCGGGGATAGAGATTGGAGTTCTGTTATACTCCATCCTTCTTCAAGGAGTTCGTCGTCTCTTACATCGCCTTACCTCCGGCCTTGGTACTGGAATGCTAAGGACGTTTTAGCGCATGATCCTGCTGCTGAGCACACGTTAAACCAACCGAGTTTTTCATTGGCCGAAGGAGGTGAAAAATTGTACAAGATGGGTATTTTCTCATGATTAAAGGATGTTACTTCCATTCATTTTCGTTGCCTCTGGCATTGGTTTATTTAGGCTAACTGGAAAAAGAGGTGATGAAATGGGGAATTTTTATACATTATGAAGGAGATTCAGATTTGTATCAAATATCAACTGGGAAAGGGGCCAAAGGGGTTTTTTTTTTTTTTTTGGTAATTAATTATATAATGGAGGGGGTTGTACATATGAACTTCTGTTTATGTCAAATATCAATTGTGTAAAAAAAAATCTGTGCTAAAAAAAAACTGCTAAACATTGTTGGTCACTAGAAATTGCCTGCACTATTTCTGACTTTTCCCTTTCTTTGACTCCTCAACTCTCCAGTCTCTCCCTATTCTTTACCTAATCATCTTATTGGGCACTCGGAAATAAAATGAATACTATTTGGTTATGCATCTAAAATATTTATATTTTACAGTTATAGTATTTAATTTTATAAAGTGTACTAAAGCAAAAAAATAATATTGTAAATACATAATAAATATATTCTGCATGTATAATATAAATGTTCATTTGTAATTGTAGGTGTATAACAAAAAATAAGTTGAAAAAAACATCTCCACAACCTCGAAGTCATTAACAGGCCTTCAAGTTATCAAGCAAATCATAAATTAGAGATTGGCATTAAAGTTTTTACCTAATATGAATAAACTAAACCATTTAGAAGATTTTCTCTACCCTAGCCATCCCTATCCCAACAAACCATTTTGAAGGACGCCTCCCCAGATGGTCAATTTTCTGTTAAATCAACAACTAATTGCATCTCTAATACTAACAACAATCTCTAGCTTGTTCTTTTTATTGGATTTGGAACATATCCAGATATCCTTACATAATAAAAAAAAACTTGTTATGAAAAATCTGTGTTGATGCTTTGCCTACTAAAGATTGGCTGTCTAGAAGTAATTTAGCAGTTCCCCAATCCTGTCAGTTTTGTAACCATGACTCAGAAGACATAAATCATATCTTGTAATATTTTTTCAAAACTCAACCAATATAAATGACCTAGCCCTTCCTACAACGAAAACACCAGTATCATAGAAAAAAATTGCACAATCAAAGATAATCAAGGTGTGATTAATTTGAACAAAATTGCCATTGTTTGGTGGCACATTTGGTTCTATAGAAACTCTTTAGTCTTTAATAATGATCCTACTCTTATCCCTTAAGTGACCAAACAAATTACAACTTTCCTCAACTGAAGAACCCAATTAACGAGACTTCCACATCCCCATGTCAGAATTACAAAAACAAAAGCCATCCTACTACTAAGCAAACCAACAGAAACAACGCTTGTTGGATCTCTTCTCCAGTTAATACTTTCAAACTCAATTTTAATTTGATGGTTCAAAATACAATTCCAACAGTACAACTATAGACTTTATTATTAGAGATCATAGAGGAGAACTCATAATTTCGACAGCAAAACAAATTTATTCCAATGCAAGTATTCTATTTGCAGAGGTAGAGTGATATCACCATGAAAATGAATTTTCCTTCCAAATTTATTTAAAAAACCATTTGCACTGATTACATTCCTTTATGAATGAGTACCAAACAGTCCATAAGGGTTATATGATTATCTAACATTTTTCATTAATAAATAGTACAAGTATTTATATATATAAATTCTTAACTCTGGAAATTGCGGTTAGAACTTTGAAGCAAGCATGCAAATTGTCTAACAAAGTACTAGTAAATCAGACGATAAATTAAACATTTTGTCTGGACGTGTGATTAGCTAGTTACGTTCGGCTCTGCGCGTTTAGGCGTTTTAGCTTACACAACTTGTCAAGTCCAAAATTTTAAGTTATAAAATACTCCATTTGTAACAAAATAATAACCGCAAAGATTTGACATAGAGTAGAGAGAAAAAAATGTTAAATCGTTACAGTTAATACGTTACGAAAGCCGAAGGGAGTACAAACAAGTTGTATTTTGGACATTCCATGAAACAAGTTAAGTTGTGGATTGAACACTCCATAAACACATTTTGGATATACGTGGGCTAGAAAATACAAGTCTGCACTTTATAAATCAAAAGCCAGACTTGACAAATTCAAGTCTACATTTGGTAAATGTACAACTATACTTGGCAGTGGCTGCAGCGGAGACATTTGCCTTTTAGTTTGTCTTATATAGTAAGATGGCCTCAAAATATATACCCCTTGTTTGTGGAGTATTTCATCTACTAATTATTAGTGATCTATCACTCCTCAAATTCTTAGAGCCGTCTCAAATATTTTGGGGCCCGTGTGTGCTAATTACAGAGTATATGAATGTGGCCCCAAAATCAAGGAAATAACGCAAAATTTTTAATCGAGTATATTTTATAATATAATTAAAATTAACTTTGGATTAATTTAAAGAGTAAATGAAATATTATTAAATCAAGTGTAAAAAAGAGAAAAACAAGATAACAAGCCCTTACTATGGATATTGATATGCGCATTGTTTTAGGTGTTATGCACACACCACTTTCTTCACAACTTCACTTAATGAGCCTACCATTATTCATATAAGGGGTGCGTAAAACAATGGGAATGATGCGCATATCATCACCCCCTACTATGACTATACACAAGCCTGATGAGATTTCATTATAAAATTAATCGGTAACATAAGGATTAAATAATAGCCCACTAAACTTATATATTAATCATCATCTCTTTAATTTTTTGAATATGGGACACAGCACATGTAGGATATATACCCAACACATATCCTTATCGGTTATCACCCCATGCAAATTCTAATCATAAAGTGTATTAGAAAAGAAATGACGTTTTTAAGGAGCTTTTGTTAATGGTGCACTAGTGCTATACGCCTATACTGAGTAGTTATATATATTAAGGCCTTCATAGACTCATGGTTTTTGGGTGATTGTTTACTCACTTTGTTCACTCCTCCACTACGTAATTTCAAACTTTACATACCGTAAATATATTGAAAGAATAAGAGGAACAATTTTTTGGTTATACAAATTGAGTTTGAACGTACACTCAATACTAGTTTTATTTATTTATTGATAATGATAAATACAAATTTTAAAGGGCATTGCATAAGGTGTAAACTGTGAAAATACTAACCTAAATCAAAGATTTTTTACATTGATCAAATGAAACAAGCATTGATCAAATCAAACAATACAAGTTTTTGAAAGAATATTGGTTTAATAACCCTAAGAATTATCATCTGAATCATTGAGTCATTACGTGACCGGTCAATTGCAACATATCGGTCAATTGCAACATATATGCAATAATAACTTGAAAGAGAAAATTATATTATTTAAATATGTTGTTCACCAATCAATGAATAACTTGGCAACCCTTACCATAATTAGAACCAATCAATGCTTATACAATTATTTGAAACACTAATTAAAGGGTGCATATATTATTGTTCTTCTTTTAATTTTGGTCCAAACGTAGCCTTTTTATTATTTAGTTATATCATTTCTTAAAAAATAAATATGTTGAGTGATGTTGAATTTTCCACACACCCCCTCTCTCTATATATATATGCCCTATCAATTACACTCCTAAAAGGCATGCAATTTCTATCTACACCTAAAAAATGGCTTTCACACTACCAATCCATTTCCTAATAATACTCTTGCACATTTTGCTCTTATTTGCTTTCTCCACTCCACAAACTCCTAATTTAGATGCATTTTGTAGCAAGACTCTCTTCCCAAGCTTTTGCACATCAATCCTAAACAAAAACCATTTAAACACAAACACAATCCAAGATTATGGCCAATTTTGCATCAACCAATCCTTATACATGGCCAAAAATCTAAACTTGCTACTAAACAAACAACTTAAATCCTATAATAATAACAAATTTGCCTCAAAAATTACTAACTATGCACTACAAGATTGTGAAAACAACTTTGTCTCACAATTTACTACTAACTACGCACTACAAGATTGTGAATTCCTCACCAGGCTAAACATCGATTTTCTTGCTACCACAACCGATTTCATCAAGCCTACAGACTCACTAGGTAACATTATCGACACAAAACAAGTCCAAACAATGCTCAGTGCGGCCTTAACCAATTTAGACACTTGCTCCGATGGGCTCAAAGAGGCACACCTACAATCTAGTTTATTGGCCAAGGCTTTTTTACCTCAAATCTCAAATGCCACAATGCTATTAAGCTTATCCCTTGCACTTTTTACCGAGGGTTGGGTACCAAAAACTAACCCTAATGGTAACATATTGCCTATAGAATTCGAAGAATTTCGAAAAACAATCAAATATTATGATAATAATAGTAAGAATAATGGGAGAATAATGCTTCAAATCAGCAAAATTGGGATAATTGTGAATACTATGGTGGTGGTAAACCCTAATGGGAGTGGTGATTTTACCACAATTAGTGATGCAATTGATGCAGCACCAAAAAATGCAAAGCCAAATAGTGGATATTTTGGGATACATTTGGTGAGTGGAATATATGAAGAATATATTAGCATTCCTAGCAATAAGAAGTATTTGTTGATGGTTGGTGATGGTATTAATAACACTATAATTACTGGTAATCGGAGCTATTGTGGTGGTTGGACTACTTATAAATCCGCTACATTTGGTAATTTTCAATTTCATTCATTTTTGTCCTTTTTTAAACAAATATTTTTGGTAAATCTCACATGCATTGTTGCCTAAGATTAGAAAAGAAAAAAGCAATTAGGTTTTTTTTTTTTTTTTTTTTTTTACCTTTTGGATTTTTTTTTTTTTACTTATGCTATTATGGGATGGTAATAATAATAATAATAATAATAATAATAATAATAATAATAATAATAATAATAATAATAATAATAATAATAATAATAATAATAATAATAATAATAATAATACTTCCTTTGTTCCGAAAAAAAACGCAATAATTGGGGTGGCATGAGTTTCTAGGCAATTTTTTTTTTGTGAGGGTAAAAGGGATAGAGAGAGAAAGTGGGGTATGAGATGATGTGAGAGATAGAAAGAAAAAAACTTACAAAAATGGAAGATTAAAATTGTTACATTTATTTTGAAACATCTAAAAATAAACATTGTTGTGTTTTTTTCGAAACAGTGATTTGAACTCAGATCAAAATTAATGTATGTGTATAATAATACTATGTGTGTAAAATAAAAAATAATAAAAATTACAGACAAAATAACTAGTTGATAAAAACCTTATTTATTTATTTGTGTAGCATAAAAAAAGGAAAATTTATAAAAAGTAAGTCAAACTTTAGCCGGTCTTATCAAATTAAGTCAATCTTAAAATTAACTCAAAAGAAGTCAACCTAACATCAAACTCTTCTCAAATCAAGTTTTTTCAATATTTACTTGTTGATTAAATTAACATTTTCAATAAAAACCATATAAACAAAACATATTACTGCACTGCTTAGATTTTTCATTGAAATTATTAACTTTCTCCACCGATAAGTTTTACAAAAAAAAAAAAAAAAAACTTAATTTGAGCGGATATGTGTAATAGGTTGACTTATTTTGAGTTAATAAAAAAGTTTACTTATTTTTGAAAAAACCAGCTAAAGGTTGACTTAATTATTTTTTACAATTTTCCTAATAAAGTTTGTATATTTTAATTAATGTTAGTTAAATATAACCTGAGAATTTCATTCCTTCATGTTTCAGCTGTGACTGCCGTAGGATTTGTAGCAGCAAACATAACCTTTCGTAACACAGCTGGGGCCGAAATGCACCAGGCAGTGGCAGTTCGAAATGGAGCTGACCTTTCGGCCTTCTACAGATGTAGCTTTGAAGGGTATCAAGACACGTTGTACGCACACTCCATGAGACAATTCTACAGAGAGTGTGACATATACGGAACAGTTGATTTCATATTTGGTAATGCGGCAGCAGTATTTCAAAATTGTAATCTATATGGTAGGCAACCCTTTAAAGGCCAATACAACCTCATAACGGCTCAAGGCCGAACCGATCCAAACCAAAATACCGGATTCTCAATCCATAATTCCGTAATCAAAGCAGCTGATGACTTAGCATCGAGTACTTACACCGTTGAGACATATTTAGGGAGGCCTTGGAAGGAATTTTCTAGAACGGTGTACATGCAATCGTTCATGGGTTGTTTGATCGAGCCAGTCGGGTGGCACGAGTGGTCTGAGAGTTTTGCATTGGACACATTGTATTACGCCGAGTACAATAACAATGGGCCCGGATCTACGACTAGTAACCGCGTCAATTGGCCTGGATACCATGTGATAGATGAGACCGTTGCTTCTTATTTTACGGTTTCTTACTTCATAGATGGTGAATTTTGGTTGCCCTCTACGGGAGTACCTTATACCCTAGGTCTATTTCCAGTGTAATGTATCTATATATGTATATTATGTACTTAATAGTTTTAAGGAAGAACACAAGATAGGTAAATAATGATGAAATTTGTTTGAATTATTAGCTTAATTGAGGTAATTTCATGTGATTTGTCTTATGAGAGTTGAATTTTCTAGTATAGCGTTGAAAGTCGTTGAAACTAGATAAATTTGTTTAAATTAATTATGAATGCATAGGCGACTTCATTATGCAACCCTATAACAACTCAATATTTAGCTAGGTAGCATTTGTTTGGCACTCAAATCTATTGTCCCATTATGTGTCTCGCTTCCTTTAATATGGAATTTTTTTAATTAAACAATAAATAAAAGCATTTAAATAAAATGAAGACGGTTTTCGGCTTCTTTCGAGGAAGCATAAATTTGGTATATCTGTATGAGGGTGGTGAAGCTGAGCATAGGGGTGTTCATAAATCGGTCCGGACCGGAATTTACACCGGAACCGGACCGGTCCAGTCCCAGGTCCATGAAAATAGTGATTCCGGTCCACCGGTCCGGTCCGGTCCAAACCTGGCAAATTTCGGTCCGGACCGGAATCTAAAAAAATTAATATATAATTTTTTTAAATAAAAAAGTGTATTTAAATTCCGGTCCAAATCGGCCCGCTCCAGGTCCGGACCGGAATTGAACCGGTCCGGTCCCGGTCCACAAAAAATGTGGATTCCGATCCACCGGTCCAACCGATTCTGGTCCGGTCCGGTTCTAGACTGGTGCACAACACTAGCTGAGCAAAAGGCCCTCGTTCCTCGGGTGGGAGGCTAGGGTTTCCCTAGCTGAATGCAGTTCAATAGCGAAGCTGTTTAATAAAAAAATGTCCAATTAAAGGGAATGAGACACAAAATGAGACACATAATGGGACAACAGATTTTAGCTAGTCCATTGCGGTGGATGCTAGGAATGTTGCTGATGGGTCGGCCCCATTGCTCGTTTTCCAAGTGCCAAAGGTGAATTATGGTTAATTCATGCACAAACTAATTAATGAACTAACAATTCAATACACAAACTATGAAACTAATTCGCTAACAAGTAACAATTCAATCAATTCACTAACAATTTTCTAACTAATTTACAAACCAATTCACTAATAAATAATAATTCCATTCCGAAACTAATTAATAAAATCACAATCTACTTCTAAAGCATTCACAAGATGAATTTAAATAATATTCATTTTTTTTAAATAAACTATAAAACTATGGTTTAAAATTATTAATTACCTCACACAATCGCACGACTCACTACAACCAATAGGTCGTCGCAAACTCATAGTTTGTTGACTCGTCACCTGTCAAAGGTGATGAGCTGCCAGATTGTTTTCTCCTCTATTTTCTCTTCCTTTGCGAAGATTCTCTCCCTCTTCGTTCTCTCTTTTTCCTTTTATTTTGAAAAGTGGGGGGGGGGGGCAATGTTCCCCCTAGGTCCTAATTTCAACGTGGTTCCGCCCATGTATGAAAATTCTATTAACAACAACTGCACGCCCATGTATGGAAATTCTATTAACAACAACTGCATCAATCGGAAATTATAAGTTTGTAACAATAAGTTTTGTTTGAAATATACATAATAAAGATTCATATCATGAAAACACATACAACATATATATATTGCAAGTTGCAACAAAACTATAAAGATCCTGGATGATAACATTTTACGAAAGATCTTACAACCTTCGTAACAAATTTGACATTAGACTTTATGTGTCAAATCATTGCAAATAAATTGTTACGAAGGTAATATTTTCTATAACATCAAAATGTATTAAAGCTAACCCTTCTAACACATAAATATGGAGTAAATACTAATCCCTCTTTTTTAATTTGCTCGCTTGGGTTTATATTAATGCCAAGAAACTAATAGAGAGAGGAAAAAACGATGATAATTAAAAAGTTGTGCACAAAAGTAAGAAATAAAGATGGACGGAAAGGAAAGATAAAGAAGATAATTTAATAAAAGGTAACTTTAGAGATGAAAGTATGAGAAAGGCATTTGGGAACTATATTAATTAGTATTAATATTATCAATAAGTCCAGGGGGTATACACAGTAAACTCTAAAGGGCGTTTGATTGGGGGTAGTAATCTAAGGGAAAGGGTTTCAGTTGGGTTCATTCCCTTTAATGTTGTTTGTTTGTTTATTTTAGTCATTCTGTTTCCCCATTTTTCCTAATGCATCACCCTCCCTCTAACACTTTAGAAAACCCTCCTTCCCCTCCACTTTTCCATTTCCATTCCTTACCCATGACCCACACTCTCTCTCCTCGCTTTAGCAAACCCTACATACTGCTGCCTGCTGCCAACTCCATCACGCGAATGCTGCCACGACGCCTCCACTCCAGCCCTTCTCCGGTCACCGGCGAAAACTTTGACCACCACCTCTATGTCTTCTCTCTCCTTTGTTATCTTCTTAAATTCGAAAAATCTGGGTTTTTTTTTTCAATTTCCATGTCTCCTCTCTTCAATCTCCATGTCTAATCTGGGTTTTTTCATTGATTTTTATTTGTTTTATTTCGTTTAATAGACTATCCTGGGTTTCTTCAAGCTCCAACTTTTTTCATTTATATTATGTTTTTTAAAAAAAAATCTGGGTTTTCCTCTGTATTTTCGTTTTCCTGTGTATTCATTTTCTGTTTTTTTTTTTTGGGTTTAATAGTTTTCGTTCCCTCTGTGTTGTTCTAGCTTCTTTCATTTATATTTCGTTTTCTATTTTTTTTAAAAAATGATTCCCTGGTTTGAACCAAACAGTCACAAAGGGAATCACAGAACAGTTCATTCCGTTTCCACTGCACTAACAAACAGGCAGGGCAAATCAGGATCATTCCTTTCCTTTCTACTTGATTCTCTTTCTGGATTCCATTCCGTTTCCCCTGCGCGAACCAACGCCCCTAAATTTACTCATGCTTTTTTTCTGAACTCCTGATTATAAAAAGTAGGGATTTTACCATTCATTTTAACAACATAGACATAGCTAAGCTTTGTAAACCTGCAAAGTGCTAAAACAAATACTTCCTCCGTTCCAAAAAAACGCAACAGTCCACATTTCACACATGTCGAGACGAAACTTTGACCATTAATATCTATAATTATGAATAATTAAAAAATATAAAAAGTTGATATTAATATAGTATTTAACGAGACGAATCTAACAAGATCCCACTTGACTATGTTTTTTATTATGTGTAAAGCTCAAAACTTGGTCAAAGTATACAACGTGAATAGTGCAAAAACTTGACTGTCGCGTTTTTTTTTGGAACGGATGAAGTAATATTTAGGGTCTGTTTGGTATGATGTAAAACGTTTTTTTTTCGGAAAACTGTTTTACCATTTTAATTACATTGTTTTTTTTTTTTTAAAAAAAAACATTTTACATTGTTTGGTTTGAATTAAAATATTAAAATGTAAAACTTGGAATAAAAAAACCATTTTCCGCCTTATTGAAAACATTTTCCCCTCAAATTGGAAGGAAAACATTTTATATCACAAGTGGAAGGAAAATATTTTCAGTCACAATTAAAGAAACTGATTTTAAGTTCAACCAAACAACGAAAAATGCTTAAAATGAAAAATCATTTTACACTCAACCAAACAACGTAAAACCTTCGTGAAAATGTATTTTCTGATGTAAAAGATTTTCCATGGAAAACGAAAATCATTTTCATCTGAAAACGTTTTACACGCCCTACCAAACATGCCCTTAAAGGGGCAACTCCGTTTCGCCTAGCCTTTTTATAGCTTGCCCTCTGTTTCACGGTTGATGAATGAGGTTGCTTAATTTGAAAACAACCGAACATAGCACATAAACTTCATTGAGGTAGCTAATCGTAGCCGTACCCGTATCGGATACCAATATGACGATAACGATATTTTAGGATATGCGATACATTGCTCCAATTTAACATTATTTTTTTGATAAATTTTTCTATAGATTTAATCAATATATTCATATATTTTTGCAAGATTTTTCTTATCTTATTTTAATAATTAAACTATAGTATTCCAAATGATATTGAAATATTAATTAAAGTTTCCTAATTCTTAAACTCTTTAATAATATGTATTTCTCATACTATACCCGTATGGTCGTATCCCATATTTTTCAAATTCCGTACCCGTTTTGTATGTCTGCGACTGTCTGTTACCATGCAACTTAGTTCTTGTTGAAATTGACATATTTTTACTTATTTCAGATCAAATTAGATCCGATCATAAAAAATAAGTTCAGCTCAGATAATTTAATTTGATGCTTTTAAACATTAAATATCTTTAATTCTGTAACAAAAAAATTACATATTAAAAAACTACTCAATAATACAAATAAAATAAGATCTCAATTGATATTTGTACTGTTTTTCTTTATGGATTGATATATATAAGCGGTCAAAGTTTAGTCAAATCAGACAATAAATTCAGATCAAATCAGAAAATATGAATCAAATATAACCTTAGCTTCTTGCTCTTGGTGAGTTGGTGCCTGGTGGTTAGTTGGTTACAAATGTGTGGGCCTGGTCATGTGGAGAGATGTTACTTTGAAAAAATGTTCGAATTTCCAATGGTTTGACTGAAGAAACGTTACTTTGAAAAAGAAAAAAAAAATTGCATTCAAACTTGAGCAACCTTATACCATAAATACTGGACATACAATCTGTAATAATTTCTAGAAATTGTTTCCAAACTAAAGTGATTTTTATAATTAGTCTCTTATGTATTAAAAAAAAACTACTGTATATAGAAGAACATATATTCTTGCAAACAAAATTAAACACAATTGGCTTAAAAAAAATGAAGTCCATCTTGTACAATTGTTGTTGTTTCCTCATGTTTGTCATTGTTAATCAAGTTGCATCAATAGTAGTAACACAAGCATCAACTGATTCATGCAACCCAGATGACAAAAAGGTACTTTTACAAATCAAAGATCATTTTCAGAGTGTGTATCCATTTTCTGAATGGAGCCCAGAAAGCAACGACTGTTGCAACTGGGCTGCCTTGGGTTGTCGCGATCAGGGTAGAATAACTTCCCTGATCGTGTCCAGGGCTGCTGACTTGTCGGGCGAAATCCCAAAAGAAATTGGTGATCTGCCGTTCCTTACAACTTTTGTGTTTGATACACTTCCAAAACTTTCAGGTCAGGGGCGGAACTTAACGGGGGCTGGTGGGGGCTACAGCCCTAGCCCAATTTTGAATTTTTCTTTAAAATAAGTTAAGAATTTGCTAATTTTGATTTTAAAATAGGTTACTTTATGCATTCGGCCCCTTTATTTATTTTTTTGTTATGGCTCTCTTTAACATATATTTCTGGTTTTGCCACTATTTCAGGTTCATTTCCAGAAGCTATTACAAAGCTAACAAAATTAGCAGAGATCAGTGTATATTTAACCAACATGACAGGACCAATTCCTGATTTCTTGAGCCAGATTAAGAGCCTAAGGGTGCTTCAGCTTTTGTCCAATCAATTCTCAGGCTATATTCCCTCCTCACTCTCCTCACTCCCTAACCTCTTCATTCTTATTCTTAGCGGGTATGTTGTCTTTCATTTTTTTTTCCCGTGATTGCAATGGTTTGATAGTACATGTACGATCGATGTAGAGCTGAACAAGTGTGTGTCATGGGCCTCGGCCAAATTTTGTTGCCCTTTTGGGACAGGCTGGTCAAGTGGGCTTGAATGGCTCGATGCCACCCTTTTTTTTACTACCTTCATTTCATATTAACTATTTGCAACTTTTGTCAAAAATACATGTTACACATTATTTGCATCCTTACAAAAAATTATTTCCTTTTTAGGTTGTCAATTCTCTGTATCTCTCCTCATCACATGCATCTTTATATTTCTCTCAGAAATAATTTTTTTAATACGAGTTTGTGCATTCTCCAAAGTTGCAAATAATATGTAACAGAGATAATATTTTTTTTAAAAATCAAGTGGGATCGGGCACAACCCAAAAAATCCTGCCCAAAGCAAGGATTTAATTAGGCTGTTGAGAAGATAAATACTACAAGAGGGGGGTGAATTGTAGTTTGAGAAATTAGTGTAGATTTTGCGCAATTATAGAAGAAATTCAACAAAAAGAAAGAAACAAGAGATTCTCAAAGCACAAAACCTTCTTGTAACTTAACAAGTAGTTGAACTATGACCCACTCAAGTAATTCAACAACTTAATACAATTGAACTCTATCAAGTTCTTCCTTGAATCTGATCTACCTTTGCAATCGATCAATCCCTCAATCGACAGCACTCTCTCCATCTTTTTCTCTTCTCTCTGACTTAACTCTAAGCTACTCTTTCTCTCTTGAGTTCACTCAACCCCAAATCCCAATTACAACTTGATTGTAAGAACTCTAAATGTTTTTGGCAATAAACTATAAAGACTCGGTGGAATTTTTAAGTTCAGGATTTATGTTGGAATGTTGTATGTAACGACCCGACTTTTTGGACTTGTCGATTGACGAAGGAAATCGACATTCGGATCATTACTTAAGCAATTTAAACTATAAGTGAAATTAATTAATTAAAATTAAGCAACTTATATTAAAATACTGAACTAAAATCCAAAGGTCAAATAAGGCATATAGTGCCCAAAGTGTTACATGAACTAAGTAAATGTCTTCCCAACAGGCTGGGATTATAAATAAAAACTATAATATTGTCTTATAAGTCTTGGAATAACTTAAATAAATCTAAACTTCATCCACACTCAAACCCATCCAACGGAAGCCCGTTTTATGATGCTGCATCGTCACCTGAAACTGAGGGGGGGTCCACCGTCAGTGGCGAGTAACTAGGCTGTCCCGCTTAATTGAGGGACCGCTAAACACATAATATCATAGAATATACACATGAAAACACACATAAAACCTAATATAATGTATACAAAATATACGAGATACGTACAAAAATACGTACAAAAAATACGTATACGAATACGTATAAAATACGTATAAAAATACCTGCAGAAATACAGTTAGAAATACGTACAAAATACGTATAAAGGTACGTATACCATACGTATAATTATACCTGCAAAATACGGTTAGGAATACGTACAAATACGAAGACAACACAGGTATACATGTACACAAAACATACGATTTCAAATACGTATATCATTACATCATGCGAGTATAAATACGTATAACGTACTTGTACAAATACATACATCAAATCATACACAGCGGAAGACCTATACAATTAATCCCTAACTTATACTATATGGTTTCCATAATTCCGTAATCATATCATATCTTAACATTTCATTTCATCCATACCATATCTTATAATTCATATCATATCATTATCATCTTTCATTGGACCGGTCACTATAACTCGTTGTGGATCTCGTGTTTCACCACAACTTTCCTAGAACATGCCGGGGTGAGCTCGTGTACTCAACCCGTAGCGGATCTCGTGTTTCACCACTAAGCCTAAGCTATGACCATAACCCCTAAATAGCAGCTCCTGTACTACTACTTAGACGACTACATATCCTAAGACCCATAACTACTCGGGGGAACTCGTGTGTTCGTCCCATTGAGCAGTGGCTTCGACTTAACCCAGTCTGACTACTCGAGTCATCAGGTGGGCGTCCTTATCTTATCTTATATCTTTCAAATCTTATATCTTATCTTATATCAGGAAATACTAGGTGGCCAGGAAATGAACCGTGTGTTCGTCCCATTCGGAAATGAACCGTGTGTTCGTCCCATTCGGAAATGAACCGTTTGAAGTCCCAGGAAAGAGAGGTGCGGCACGTATATTGGCCACCTTAAATACCAAGTCTTTCCTAGCCAAAAATCGAAACGATTCGTATTCCTCCTACTCTGTTTCCTTTCTTTCCCTATTAATATCTTATTGTAACTCTTATAACTTATCCCTACTGATTCCTAATATTAATAATAATACTCATAATAACCGTAATAATAATAATATTATTAAAATATCTGAATACTAATAATAATAATAATAACATTATTATCTACCCTTCTTGTTACAACTTATCCCTGATAATCCCTTTAATTGTAACTTTTATAATTAATTATTCCTAAAATATAATAAGTCAAAATTTAACTAAATTTGACTAAATAAACTGTGTCACTCGACAGTTTCGGATTTTGCAACAATAAGTAATTAAATTTGTAAATTACTTTAATTAATTATTTAACCACTAAAATTACTTAGAATATGATAAAAATTCTATTTTTCTTAATCTTGTCCACTCGACATTTTCCACTTAAGAAAACAAATTTTGTCAATTAATTTAAATACTTTCAATCAACAAGATTAAATAAATTAACTAAACAATAATAGTAAAAATCATATTTTTAACATAAAATCATCAAGATTGAATACAAAACAAGAACAAAGTTCATCTTTCTATTCCTATTTCACTCGACATATTCAAAGCATAAACAAGAACAAGGTTTATTTCAAGGATTCAAATTAACATGATGTAATTAAAGATTAACATAAAGATTAAATTAAAGATTAGCAATAATAAATCAAGAATCATCAAGATACATCATAAAAATCATATTTTTAGTTCCCTTTTAATACTAGGTTACTCGAAAAATTCAAGAAATTAATAATAACATATTTTAATAATTCAATTACCCTATTTTACACAATCTGATTTTTAAAGAATTAAATTAAGAAAGACCATCTAAAGGTCTCTAATAGTCTGGAAATTTTCATGGGAGCTAAATATAGGTTCAAGGTTTAACGTGCATAATTTTCGTCCAAAAATAATGTCATTTACTATTTTTAAGGGATTTTATAACTAACAAATCAGATTAGGCCGAGATCAATTTCTGATTTTTCTGCCATATCAAACGATCTTTAAAAATTACGAAAATTTAAAAAAAGCTGTAAAACACTATTACTGATTTCCACCTAAAATTTCGTAGCCATACGAATTGATTAAGCATATTAATAAATTCGTAAACTAAATCTGGACAGTTTTACCGGTTTAAAAGATTAAATTATTTCAAGCAAGAGAAGGAAGAATTTCGCCATGAAATAAATCTTGATTAAAGATCAAATAGTAAAGAAGATCCTAAAATTATTCTAAGTCACTCGACAAATTAGAACAACAAGAAAAAAAATATTCATGCAATTATTCATACAAAATACATAAATAAATAAATTGATTTATGCATAGATCACCTTAAAATAATAAAGATTCATACTAAAATCAAGAAATATCATATCCATAAAATTCATATGGTTCGAATTAATCTAAACCTAATCATGATACTAATTCCTTTACAATTTTCATGCTTTTAATCCTAATTTACTATGTGTAAAACTTGTACCAAAATTAAACAAGATAGCGTAGTTACCTTAAATCGCTAAAAATTCCAAAGGAAAATCACCACTTTGGTGATGATAGTACACGGCCAAAAAGAGAGGAAAAAATAAAAAAGAGAGTAATTTATTTTAGGGTTTATGAACCTTTTGCAAATAGGGACCAAATAAATTACATAGGTCCTATTTATAAAGAGAGAAGAAAAAAAAAAAAAATATAACAAACCCTAATTGTTAAAGGGGGGTTGCCGTGAGGAAGGGAAAAGAATAGGGGGAGTTGAGCAAAAATCTTAGGTTAGTTAGCTTAGGTTGAATTAGTTTAGGAGTTTTTTTTTTTTTAAAAATAATTAATTAATTTAATTAATTAAATAACATAATTATTAATTAATCAAATAAATCAAAAAGAAAAATAACACTTGGCCCATATAATAAAGGGGAGCCGGCCAAGGGAAATAGAAGAGGAATAATTGGGTCTTTGGCCCAATTTGAGGAAAAAGAATGGACTAAAAAATGAAAACAGTCCAAAATTAAGTGGCCTTTTGGACTTGGAATTAAATGAATAATAATTAGGAGAAAAAGAAAAAGAATAAAGGGGTCGTGCAACACCGACTCTAAGGAAATAATTGGGCTCGGGTTTTGGCAAGATAAAATGAAAAGGTTAAGGCTAGGCTCAAAATAAATAGATTGCTACACAAAATAATAATTAATTAAATAATAATCAATTAAATAGTTAATTAATTATACACTTAATTAATAAATAAAATTTTAAAATATCCCAAAATTTTGGGGTATTACATTGTATGTTAGAATGATGAAAACAACATTTATAGACCTCTGATAACTTGGAGAGCAAACCCCATTGTTCAAGCCTCCAAAAAAATAGAGAAGTAGTGGACAGGTGTGGAACTTGACTGTCAAGTCATGAAAGTTGTTGAAGTCAAGTCTTTGAAATACAAATCAGTTTTCTCAAACTGATTTTGACTGACTTAAAATAGTTTTTACCAAGTAAAATTAACCAGTTTTCTAGTCTTCCTAAAAACACTTTAACAATCTCTTAATTAAAACCGAATTTTTACCAAGTACAATAAATGATTTTTTTCCCCATTCCATTTAAATATAATTTAATGAAAAATATGTAATTTAGCTTTATAAAAAAGGAAAAAAATATTTACACTACTTGATAATATCCTTTAAAAAATATATTTATTTATAAAACATATTTTTCATAAAATGTCATTAATCCCATATTTTATTTTCCACTGATTAACTTAACTTTAAACTATTGCCAAAACAATACAAAGATGCCTAAAAATACAAAAGTACAAGACACCTCTAGTTCCTTCAACCATCTACTCTGAATCTCAAATTTCTCTAGTGAAATTCATTCGACTCTGAAGTTCTTTCTTGTCGATTTTCTCTTGATTAACGTCAGCCATATCTTGAAAGTGCTCCAATCCTTCTTTGGATTATCATCATGCTTCCAAGCTATATGTAAACGTCAATCCAAAACCAAAACACTTAAACACACATATTAAAGTATGAGTTTATCTAAGTACAGGTCATCATCAATACATCAAACATGAAATCCAACATAGGTGCAAGAGCCGGGCTGTATATGATTAGTTTACATTAGTTACATGATTAATTCATAGCTTTATTTAAATTTTTATAATAGAGTCCTATATATGTTTTTCTAACTATATATAATTTTGAAATCCCCGTTTCAAACCTGAGGATTTTAAGAAAAGATGAAAATTTTCAGGTGAAGTTTACAAAGGGATGTATTAAGGCCGGAAAAATGCTTTCATAGTATGTGTATGATCACAATTTTTGTTCTAATTCGTCGATGCATGAATATATATTTTCAGGAACAAACTGAGTGGTACAATACCTGAGAGTTTTGGATCATTCAAGACTAATTTGACACTACGACTCAACGGAAATAACATGTTATCTGGAGAAATCCCAAAGTCTTTAGGGAAAGTGAATATAAGAAGCTTAGATTTGTCCTACAATCGATTCACCGGGGACGCGTCATTTTTGTTTGGAAAAAACAAACCTTTAAAGGATGTGGTGCTAAGGCAAAATCGGCTAAAATTTAATTTTAGTAAGGTAGATCCTCCTTTAGGGTTAAAATTGATCGATATTGCTTACAATAAGATATATGGGTCTATTCCGAACCAATTTGGTCAGTTGCATCAATGGAACTATGTTAATATGAGCTATAACCGACTATGTGGGAGGGTCCCCAAGGGTGGACAATTAAAGCAATTTAGCCCTTCTGGTTTTGCACATAACAAGTGCCTTTGTGATGCTCCTGGTTTACCTTCTTGCAATTAGGGTGGATAATTCTATTGTAGTCTTATGAGTTATGACTACCGACTACCGTAATAGATGTCTAAGATCGCACGATTTTTGATTTATTTTAAATTCCTAAATCTAATTTAAAATCCTTTTTTAAATACATTAATTAGATTTCTTATTTTAGGAAAAATATTCTGATTTTTCGAGAATAAAAAATGATTTTAGAAAAAAGTCAGAAATCATTTTCCTAAAATAAAAAATCAATTACAGTAATTTAAAAAATATTCTTAATTAGATTTAGTAATTAAAAATAAATCAAAAATTATGCAATCTTAACCATCCATTACGGTGGTCGATAGTCATAAAACTGCACTAAAATTTTCAAATTATGGGGGATTAGAGTGGCATGTTTTTTTATGGGTATGTAATGTGATTTATTATGTTTCAAATCCAATAATAAATGGCATAAAGCTAATTGTCAACATATGGTCAAAGTCATTTTCTTTTTACTCAATTTTGATTATTGAATTTGGGAAAGTCCCACTAAATTGAATTGATTGTGTTTCAAATCCAATAATAAATGATAATTTTGTAAATATGACTCGAAGCAAGACTTATAAGTTACTCCATTTTTAATATATGCTACGGGCTACTGCATGCATGTAACTATGTGAGTGATGCCTTCTAGTCATTGCCGCTGTAAAAGACTAAAAGGCTGTTTTAATTTGCCAGGAAAATTTTTAACGCTCTTCTCTACCTATTTCGATTCACGTGCACCATATTCTATTTTTCTTTGTCTAACCAAGGTATGCCACATTTTCCAACATATTAGAGATGATCATGAGCCGGGTCAGGCCGGGCATATGCAAAAAAAAAAAATAAGCCCATGAAGCGGGCTGGGTTCGGACCGGCTTAGCTCGGGCCCAAATTCCTTATCCAAAGCCCGGAAATTTAGTGCGGGCCGGCTTGGCAGGCTTTTCGGACCGGGTCTAAAAAAGTAACCAAAAAGTCTAATTTTAAATATCCAAAACCCGCGCGGGAAAAAAAAATTGGGGCGGGTCGGCCCTAATTTTCATGTCCAAGGCCCGCAAAAAAAGGGCCGGGCCACTTTTGATCAGCTCTACAGCATATGGTCCTGTCCATATCTATTACTTTTGGTTTCTTCCTTACTCGATTACTCCCATTGCCACTGGTTTTTGCTTTTATCATACCTTTCCCTTTTATTTTGTTCTCTATATAAATCATTCTATTGAAAATAGTTTTGTGTCAAAACAAACGAAGCCTAAGCATAATTATGTCAACGTTAAGTTAGGGATGCATCTTTTTATAAAGTGACCCTTTTGACCTATTATATAAAATTTCTGAATCCGCCACTGTTTTTTTTAGACGTATTTTAACCAAAAAAAAAGAAGAAAGTGCCATATATATATATTACCTGCTGAGATCAAATCTGTAGAGATTATGGAGTTAAGAGAGAAGAAGAAGGAATAGAGCCTGAGAATTGATTGGAAAAAAGCTCAAAGCAAGCACCCTCAAACTCTGAATATATATGCCCTAAGAAATCAGGAATAGGTCCACTCATACACATACTAGTAAAACCTATAGTTAACACTTTAAAATTTGTAAGTTTTATAAGTGTTTGTTGGAATTTCACGGGAAATGATGAAGGCACAACTAAAATTGATATGGGCACAATCTATTGTGAGAGCATATCTTCCTATGCTCCTCTCACAAAAGTTGTGCTCATATCAATTTTAGTTATGCCAATATCAATTCCCAAATTTCACCTCTAAGATTAGGCACTTCATTCAACTGAAGTGTTGTAAGGAAAGGTAGTTCCCCTATTATAGCCGAAAATTCACCCGGAACACCATGAGCCTTGTACAACATTATGAAGCTGATTCGTCCGGCCACCTCGCCGGTGTCATTTTGGCAAGCTAAGCCTTCCCAGCTGCAACAATCAGTGGTTTTTTCTAGGGTTCATTTTGAGAAAGGGTACACATTTTGGAAGTGGTTTTTGATTTGAATGAGGACTTTTTGGTCATTTGGGTTGCATGATGGATTATTATTATTTGGTGTTTGTAATGAATGAGCCTTATTTACCAAGGATAATATGAGGAATAGGAAGCAGCAACTGATGTTGTAGTACATGATTGTGATCATTTTTGAATAGTTTATGTTCATGACTATCAATGTAGTTAGTTACTTATTAATGTTTAATTTAATTTCATATGTTAGAGTATAGGTGTTTGTTTCCTTGTAATAATAATACCCTCTCTACTCCAGTACTAAGTTCGTCCCCTTTTTTTACTACAAATTGACTTTTGTCATTCTACATTCAGTAATTTTAACTCTATATATCTAATTTTGTACATATATATAAGTAAAAATATAGTCAAATAGGATCTCCTTTGATTTGGCTCGATGCGTACTTTTTTAACATATAGTTTCTATAATTTTTTACTTCACGTGTCTAAAGATATGTTAATTTAAAGTTCTGTTTTGAGAGATGCAAAAAAGTTAATGCACAGTTGTGAAACGGCCAATCTAAAGTAAATCAGGATTGATATCCTAAATGTGAAATCAATCAATAATCTCCATAATGACAATAAAATTTTGAATCTTTATCGAAGAAATTTATTGAGATTTCGCTAAATATTTTTCCTAGATTTGCCATTGGGTCTACATTTTTAAAAAAAAATTCCTCTTCTTTGCTCCGTCCCCATAACCCTCACTATCACTGTCAAATAAGATTAGCAACGGGTCGGGTCTATTCATCAGATCCATACCTAGACTCGTTTATTTTTTTGAGACCCAAACCCGATCCAAATTGACTGTGTCTAGAATTCTTAGACCCAGACCGCCCATATTCTATGGGTCGAATGGGTCTATGAGTCCTAAATGGGTCTTAATAGAATTTGATCAATAATCTACAATTGTCTAACAACTTAAAATTTTCACACTTCATTATGTTTACTGTAAAATGCTTAAATTACAAAGTTTTAGGACTCAACAAAGTTATAAGTCACACCTCGACAATTATAACTTTGGAGTTGTAACTACATTTCACAAGTTTTCAAACTGTATGAGTAACCGAATATGATTATAAGATACCCTTTTATGTTTTGTTTAGGGGTTTTAATTTTTTTTTAAAAATGTATATAGGTCGGGTTTGGGTCTCATTTCTTAAATCCAGACCCACCGGGTTTAAAAAAGTTATATTCATACCCTTATAAATGAGTCGGGTCCAGACGGGTCTGCCTCGACAACATAAGCTAAAATCATGACAAAAGAATCTAATGAAGTTTTAATTACTACGAGTAATTAGGAACAGAAAATCTAGCACATTGACATCATCACATATTATGTACGACAATACAATATTTTCTGGCAACACAAATATTTTTGGAGAAATATTGTTAATCCAAATATTATGCCAAAATTAGAGGAGCAAAATTTGCTAAAAATAAAAGGCTGATCAAAATAGCAGCAAAATTGAGGAGGAAAACTACCAAGGAAAACCATGTTAGAGCTACCCAAATATGGAGAAAACAACCATTAATCCATTAATCAACTCAATTAAAGCTCTCATAACCTCAAAATATCATTAAACATCATTTCTCTACTCCTTCAATTTTTTTTCTTTTTTCTTCTCTTTTGTATAAATTTAATTGCTTTTCTAAGGTCTTAAAGAAGGCCTCTCGGGCTCCTACGGCTGAGGCAGAGAGAGCCTTCCATATTATTCATTTATTTATTTTTAAAAAAAAATAAATAAATAAATTGATTTTACACATTCAAAACAAATTATTAAAACATTAAAAAGAGGTTTCTATTAAGGCAATTTAATTTATTCTATAAGGACTTAATTAGTAAGCTTAACATCGCGTACTAATTATGTCACGAATTGTAATAATTACTTTGTCCTCCTTGGTCCTGGTGGGGCTAGTGGGAGCCGTGACCTTTGGCTATGTAACCAATTGGGGTAATCCCGAAAAACAAAAGTTGGCTTCTACGTCAAAGGCGGTTCAAGCTATATGTAACCCTACAGACTATAAGGAAGCATGTGTCAAGAGTATGTCCTCTGTAAAGTCTGATGACCCTAAGGAGCTAGTCAAAGCGGCCTTTGCATCTGCAAAGACCGAGTTGATTGATGTTTCTAAAAACTCTAAAACCTTGAAAGAGCTTGAGAATGATCCTAAGACGGCTCAAGCAGTTAAAGATTGCAGAGAGCTCTTCCAAGATGCCATGGACGATTTCCAACGTTCGTTTGATGAAATTGGAAAGTTCGAATGGGATCAGGTAATTATGCTCGAACGACTCTTTAGGCTATTGATTTTATGCTTTTAAGTTATATACAAAATCTCTTCTCAGACTAACAGATTAAAAGTTTTCACCATAAATTTATTATTACTTATATATATATAACTAGTTCGGCTTATACAATATGTTTTGATCTTATGCTAACAATTACAACTTATGACCAAAAAGCTGCATGTGAACATTATTTACATTCATATAATAATATTAACTCATGACCAGATTTATTAACGTGTAGTTAATATATATATTTTTTTTGTTATATGCAACCCTTAGAGCTGATTGCACATATCATGTTATCAATGCATGCCGATTGTTTAAAAAGATGGACTGGTTAAGATTATTAGAATATTATTAGGCGTATTATTGATATGCCTAATAATATCCTATTAAAGATGAATTCATAAACTAATTTGTTATGCTTATTAGTTTGTTCAACAAATACTTACCCTACCATCAAAATGTATATATGTAGATCAATAATTTGCTTTCGGACCTTAAGTCATGGCTAAGTGCTACAAGAACATACCAAGAGACATGCTTAGATGGGTTCGAAAACACCACAGGAGACGCAAGTGCAAAGGTACGAAAAGTTTTGCAAACGGCAATGCAAATGTCTAGCAATGGACTTGCAATTGTTAATGACTTATCAACCTTATTCACCAATCTCGACATCTCTTCATTTAATCGGAGGAGACTCTTATCCCAAAAGACGCCCATTAATAGACGTCTCTTAGGAGATGATGACAATGACAATGACAATGACAATGAAGAAGATCAAAGAAGAAGGAAACTCCTTAACTCGGCCCAAGTAGTTGGGCATTCAGCTGATACCGATTTGTTCTTGCCTGATTGGGTTGATGGGTTTCGGCGTAAGCTATTGGAAGCCACCACCTTAACCGAGGAATTGAAGGCCAAAGCAAATGTTGTGGTGGCTCAAGATGGGAGTGGCAAGTACAAGACTATTGAAGAAGCATTAAAGGATGTTCCAAACAAAGGAAATGAGAGCTTTGTTATTTATATCAAGGAAGGAGTTTATAATGAGTACCTTTCGGTTTCTAAGATGATGACTAATGTTGTTATTGTTGGTGATGGTCCTACCAAGACAAGGATTACTAATAACAAGAACTTTGTTGATGGTACCAAAACCTTCAAAACTGCCACTTTATGTAAGTATATTTACTGCTTGAGGGAAACTGATTTCCGCACTCCAAAAATTGATTTCCGCACTCCACCTTTATGGGTTAATACTATATAAGGTGGAGTGCGGAAATCAATTTTTGGGGTGCGGAAATCACTAGCCCTACTTGAGCCTTAACTCACCATTTTTGTCACTCTTTCTTTATTATGTCATTGTTTCATCCAGGGGATGCCTAATTCATCTCGGAGATGTATTTGCCAAATAAATCTCCTCACTCAACATATTATAATAATAATAATTATTATTATTCAACATTATTGATATGAATATTATAATGTATTGTGTCAGGAGATATATTTGGCAAATACATCTCAGAGATGTATTAGGAATTCTCCCTTCATCTATATCTTCTATAACAATTAACTAAATATGAGTTCAGATAAGTATCAATTAACTAAATATATACATATATGTATATAGCTGTTCTCGGAGATTTCTTCATGGCGAAGGACATTGGAGTAGAGAACACAGCCGGAGCAATAAAACACCAAGCCGTAGCAATACGTGTTCAATCGGACAAATCTATCTTTTTCAATTGTCATTTCGATGGTTACCAAGACACTCTCTACGTCCACACGTACCGTCAATTCTACCGAGATTGTACGGTCACGGGCACCATCGACTTTATATTTGGTGACGCGACAGCTTTCCTCCAAAACTGCACCTTCGTGGTCCGAAAACCACTAGACAACCAAAACTGTATTGTAACGGCTCAGGGACGTATGGAGAGGCACCAACCAACCGGAATATTCATTCATAAAAGTAGATTCCTAGGAGATTCTGATTACTTACCGTTAAAGGATAAAAATAAGGCTTACCTAGGAAGACCTTGGAAGCAATATTCAAAAACTATTATTATGGAATCTGAGATTGGTGATTTGATTCAACCTGATGGGTGGTTACCTTGGGAAGGTACTTTTGGGCTTGAAACTAGCTACTATGGTGAGTATAATAACTTTGGGCCTGGGTCTAGTTTGGCCCAACGAGTTAAATGGCGTGGTGTTAAGACTATTATTCATGATCGTGCTGAGAAGTTTATGCCACCTAACCTCTTTGAGAATGATGATTGGATTCGGGCTTCTGCTGTTCCTTATGATCCTGCTTTGTCCACCACTTCTGTACAAGGACCTATCTCTGGTAATTTTAACTACTCCCTCCGTAACATATTAATGGCAACGATTTCACGTAAATTGGAAAGAAAAATATGTCAAATTATTGTCATTAATATGTTACAGCTTTTTATCATTTTTGTGTTAGTTATGAATTATATATTCCACCATAAACTATGAATTACATAGGCTCCATTCTTTTGGAATTAATTAATCTAAACTAAATAATTAAGCTAAATCATGTACTCGTCATGAAATGAATTGAAATTTTGTCAACAATAAGCCAATCTTTGGTCGATCTTCCATAATTAATTAAGTAAACCTTTTGAAAATCTAAAATTATTCTAACATTGTTATCATTTAAGCTAAAAATAGGTTGAATGATTATTTAAACTATTAGTTACTTGTTGCTTCATCCTATTTTTGGCTTACATAGTAACAAAATTAGTTTAATTCTGAATTTATAAAAAGTTGACTTAATTGTAGCTGACCGGCCAAAAATTGACTTATTTTTGACTAATTTTCCTATTAATCATTTAAAAAAAATAAAATAAATTGGGGAACATGTAAACAAAATGGGGAATAACTTCTAGAAATGGACAAACTAATTTTCCTACTTGTATTTGTAAAGGCATAGATGAAGACCCAAATGCACCAGCAGGAGCACCATCCTCCTTCCCATATGACTCATCATCCTCCTCCTCCTCCTCCTCCTCCTCATCATCATCGTCGTCGTCGTCGTCGTCGTCGTCAAGTGGTAATGGCTCTTCTTCTGGCTCATCTACTGAAAAACCATCTCATGGATCTTCAACAAGTGGAAATGACTCTTCATCTAAGGGATCATCATCACCATCTACTCAAGGTAGTGCCCAATCATCCCAAGACAGTTCATCATCATCATCATCATCTACTCAAGGTAGTGCCCAATCATCCCAAGACAGTTCATCATCATCATCGTCGTCGTCGTCGTCGTCATCATCATCATCATCATCTACATCTCCTACTACAACTACCAATAATGATGCAGATGCTCCTGCTCCTTCCCCCTCACCCGAACCCGACTTCACAACCCTAACCCTAACCCCAACCCAAACCCCAACCGCAAGCCCAATAGATCTTCCACCCACTACAGCCCAAAACACAAGCCCAACCCAATCACTAAAGGCTTCATTACATGTGGGCCCAATAAAAACGGGTGAGTTAGAAAGAATGCTACTAGAAAACGAAGAAATGCAAGGCGAAGATGAATCAATTAACGATGACATGTCAGGGAATGTTCCAGATGGAGACGAGCCAAGCCCAGCTAGAGTTGAGGCTCCAAGCCCAGCTCCAACACCAACAACCATTAGCCCAATTCAAGGCGGCCCATCACCATCTGCAAATGGGCCATCATCAGATGAAGAAATTACAGAATGGATGCCACCTGCAACAGCACCTGAGCCCAGTGATGAGGAAGCTGATAAAGAGCCTCCTATAAATAATCATCCTCCACCAAAATCAAACTCTGGATTAAAAACAAAATTCCAATTACCCTTTGTTTTTAGTGGAATTTTTATGTGGGGAGTTTTATTATTCGTGTAAGATAATTATAATTTCTTTTGATTTAGGCTCCTTTAATTTTTAGTTTTTTTTTTTTTTGTATTAACTTGTTCATCCCTCAACTCGTACCTCTTTCTTTATCCAATTATAGTTTTTTTTTTTTTTTTTTTCTGTGATTTGGATTTTTCTTTTACAAGTTTTTTCACAAATTTCCCTAGCTTTGATTTTAAGGTTTGTTCATACATGTTTTATAGCATTGATTTTTTTTTAATTTTTAAATAGTTGGCATATATATAGTATTGATTTGTCGGGTTCTACAAACTGCATTAGTGACTGCAAGATTATCACTTTCTATTTGGATATTTTAATACCTAAAGAGAGAGCATTTTTCACATCTTCTCTTAAAGCCATTGCTTCGGCAAACATAATTGACAGTGAATTATGAATTTGCATTGCTCCAAAATTAAGGATATATATTACCCTCGTGGTTTCTTATGATAAAACATGTAGCAATACTATTGTTGGAATATTTAGAACCACCGAAGGCCCGAAATTCAATTTTTAGACTTGTGGACAATGAGGAATCCAATTTATTTGTTGAGGAAATTTTTAAGGAGAAGGAGTACTTTTTTGGACTCCGGAAAGAATCCTCATCAAGAAAATAATACAAAATTTTGATATGGCACTGAATTTGATGAGTAAGCAAGTGGAGATAAAGTGAGGTGTCTGGAAAGACTAAAGAATTAGGAGCATACCATATATATCACCATGCAGTGGCAATGGTAGCAAAGGTGTCTACACCTAGCTTTTGTTTTATAAGACAAATGTTGTCTGTAATGGAGATGTTGGGATCTAGAGCGGTATTATATCCTAAAAGTGTTTGTTTAGAGAGTGAAAAATGTCCTTTACAAAGGGGAAGTCAAATAGGAGATGCTTTAGACTTTTAAAAGGATGGTCACAAAATTGACAATACTAGGGAACTGCTACATGGCATCTGGCGAGACACTATTTAATTTGTAGGGAGCGCATTAACACATATTTTTCAGAGGAAGTTTATGATTTTAGGGGAGCAGTTCATACCCAAATCCACTAAAACGGGACTGGCTCAAAGTTAATATGAGGGTTTTGAATCAACTTGGCAGCTGATTTGACTATAAAATCTCCATGGGAGGAAAGACCCCAAAACAGTTGGATAATAGCACAAGTCAACATATGAATATTTTACAAATGTATTTTCTAAACATGTAAATTGAAAAAACATGTAAATGATATAAGGATTTCATTTCAAATCCTAGAATTGAGCCAAATATCATGTTTGGTAAACAAAGTAATTTGGAATTAGATTTGGCAACTAACTCACATGAATTTCAAATTCTAAAAAGCTCATTTCAAACATTTTTGTGGAGTCTTCTTCTCATCTTCCATCTCTTCTTTCTCTACCATCTTTCTCTCTCCTCTCTCACCATTTCAACTTAGAGCTCTAAAGATTACGAGTACCTAAATTTTTTTCTAATTACTGTAAAAAAAAATCTTGTTAGTGTAAAATCTTTTGGCCCTCCATGTAGGAATTCCAAATTTGACATTCTCATGTTCTCAAACAAAGAATTTGGAATTGAATTGTTGAATTTGAAATAAAAGAATTGAATTGACATATTTCAAATGAATTAAATTTTAGTATACAGACCCTGACGTAAAGAGGCTCCATATATAGCTTTTCCAAACGTAACCTTAGTTCACTTTCCAACAACTGACGTATGATTAAGGCAAACAGATACTAATAATTGGCGTGGTAAATTAACACAAAAGACTTTTTTTAGAGGAAAAAAAACACAAAAGGCTTAAACGCATTATAATTTCATTAACTAGTATTCTCGCCTAGGCGATGTGGCCCGATGCGCGCCCCCAGTTCGCAATCTTATTCTTTTTATTTTCTTTGTCATTGTGTTACTGCCAACTAAATTATTATTTGTGAAAATTGTTTGTATCTTGTTAAATACAAGGAGAAGATATAGACTACTGGTAAAAAGTCTGGATACATGGAGCTAGGTTGAGACCTTTTGTTTTAATTCATTTTGGATTTTAAATGTTGTGATGACATATAGACTAATGGCATGGACAATTATGTGACGCATATATGGCGCATTACGGTGCAATGAACACCTTTTAATAGATTATATAGATATAGACTAGCGTGTGATCCCGGGCGTTGCCTTGGGTATTGATTTTTTTAAAAACCTAATATATATGTATTTATTGATAACCAAAATATATATATGTATTTATTTTATATCATTGTGAAACAATCAACCTCTTATTTACTTATTGAATGAAAGAAATATGTATAATTATATGGATATTTAAAGCTCTAGCCACTCATACTAATAAAGGTTAGATTAGTTGGCAAGTGTACGTACCACCTTGATTAATAAGATCATAAGAGGTAACGTGTTCGAATCTAACTTTAAGCAATTTTCAAATTAAATGATGTCGCATGATTATGTGGTGCACACACTTGTACAATCCCATCTGGCACAGTGTCACAGTGTGGTGTCAAGAGTGTTAGATTATTTGTGTGAAAATGTTGATGTAACCTTCCAAGGCGTGGAATCTACACATTCCTTCTAAATTATTTCGCACCTTTAGATCACCGAGAATCCACGAAATGTTTGGTGAGATATAATGGAGAAAAGATATATTTGATCTATAAGAGTGTATCAAAAGAACTTGTGTTTAGTGTTTTAACACACTTAGTATAATTTGCAAGTATATACCAAGTGCAAGCATGTTGATCGAAAAAGTGTATAGAATTTAAGAATTTTTCTTGGTACTTAGCAATGAACATTACATGCCTATTTCTAAGCACAAGAACAAGAGAAAACTCAGAAATTCTAAGTTGAATTATCTCAATTAAACCCCATTAAACATTAGAAATAAAGAGGCTTGATTTGTGGAATTGAGTAACTATGACTCCATCCACAAGCTAGACAAGCTCTTAATCCCTCCAATTAATCTGGTCTAATACCCATTTACATTAGTATTGAAGCTCAAAGAACAACCTTAAATATGTAAAGAAATCATACGAAAAGAATCCAATAAATCGAACAAACAGCTCGATTTTTTCAGAGAGTTTTTGTCCAAAAGAGTGAGAGGTGGTCAAAATCATTCGAACCAAATCGAACAATTGCAAGCCAATTCTTCACTAATTGCCATCAGAATCTCTCCAACACTCACCGTGTCATCATAGTGCTTCTCCTTTGCCTAGATTGGTGTACTTTGATGGTTTTTGTCCCATTTAGAGCATCTTCTATCAAAAACCTATCAAAAACATGGAAAAGACACAAAACACTCCAAACCGACTTATTAGCGGCAAAACGGCTCCTAAGAGCACGGTTAGCACAATAAAACCATACAAAATAAGGAGGAAAAACATATACTAAACCAAGTTATCAAACTCCCCCAAGCCAGCCTTTTGCTTGTCCCCAAGCAAAACACAGCGCAGAAATACCAAACAGATCATGCCCAAGTTTTCAAAAACAACTCAATAACTCAAAGTATCAATACAATATGCAATTCAAAGATGGCTAGATTAAATCCACTAGAATCACTCATTGGCCTGTTCTAATCATTCAATCTCAGTCAACCATGTGTGTATCAAAGATCAGGATTAGCCATACTCACAGGACACTCCTCTCTTTTGTGGTGGGCTCATAGTGCGCCCAAGCTCTCTCCGCCCGACCAAAGTGTTAAAGTAATGTGACACAACCCTCCCAAACTCACAATCACTCATGTGTTTAATAAGGGTCAAGATGTCACTCTACCTATGAGTCGACTCGAAATGTAACTAATGCCTTCATTCTTGACAAGTGATTTTATACATCTAACTAGAATACAATTTCAGATTTCAAAAGGTCTTCCATGAGCTTGTAACGTGGCTAGGGATAAGGCATAGGATATATTTCGGCCATGTGGTGGTGAAAGTTCAACAAGGGGGAGCAAAAACAAAGCGAAATAAAGAAAAAGAAAACCAACTTGGTTATCTAATTCTCCAACTCCTCCGAAACAACCAACACTAACTACCGAAACAACTTTTCAAATCAACCCAACACTTTAATACAGAACTCAAATAGAGGAAGATTACACTTAAAGTTAACATTGTTTTCATTTTCTTCCTCTTTTGTTGATTCTTTTTCTCCACGTCAATATACTTTTATTCTCATCAATTTTTTTATTATTTTTTTGATTTGATTTTTTTTAATTTTTAATTTTATTTAACGTGAAGTACTTAAAATAAAATAAAAAAACACTTCCAAGGGCTTTACAAAAGAGCACCCGAACACTAAAGAAACAAGATTTCCAAGATCAACCAGAGATGCACCCGAACTCCACAGTTATCATCCTATAAACAGCTCCCCCAAGCCAAACTCGGGAATATTGCAAATTTTAGGCTAATTAGGTTTATAATGTGGTTAAACAATCAAATGAAAGTTAAGGCTGCAAATTAGGGATCAAGGGATAAAAAATTATATCTAATGTGTTTGGGGAATCCTAAGGAAATGAGTGCCTTCATCATACAATCTGCAACTGAACCTAAGTTAGACTAATAGTGTAGGAAATTCTCACAAGGCAAGGAACAAGGACCTAAGTCAAGGCAGTTAGTCACACCAGGAACTAAACACACAAGAAATGAATCAAGTAGGCTCAATTCCTCACAGTTCAAGCTAAACAGTCCAAGATCCACACATAGCTGAACAAAGCTAAACACTAGAGGGGATAAAGTGATTAAGCATCAAATCAAAAGCCACTAATCCATGCACATGATATCAACTATTAAATCAAAGTTTTCGAAAACAAGCAATTAAGGGCACAATTCATCAGTTAAATCCAAAGTACCATAGTTCAAATCCCAATTTATTCAAACTAACACTAAGCTAAACTAAACTAATCTAGGAAAGCAGTACATTTTTTTGGTCACATGTAAACTCCCGGCCCTATTGGTCGGTACAAACCATACAACAATCCTAAGAAAGAAGCAAAAACTATACTATGAAAGCAATAAAATGCTTACCTCCCCCAAGCCGAACTCAGCTGTGTCCTCACGCTGAAGGAGAGTAAGAGGAACTCGGGTTGCCTCCCGGAAGCGCTGGTTTAATGTGGTCCCGCACGACCTCATTCATGCGCTATTCATCTTACAGAAGAGGGTGGACGTGTCACCTCCGTCCCCCTCACAACAATTGTATGTCCCCGCGGATCATCAGCCATCAAAGTCTTCTCCTTGGCCTTTCGGCCTCTCCTTCGGGGCTTAGAACCTTTGTCTAGCGGGTCAGATCCCGCTACCTCATAAATCTGCAAACCACAAAAACCTTCCACATGCACAATAGGTGCTGAAGCACCCTCACACACAAAGTCAGTAGAAGTAGTTTTAGAGATGGTAGAACTACTATTAATAGTGCTAACTCTATGGCAAGTAGCCTTAGGATCAACATTACTACTAGAAGTACTTGAGTTAAAGGTAAGTATTTCATCCCCTATTTTCAAAGTGAGGACTCCCTTGTTCACATCTATGACCGCTCCGGTAATGTTTAAGAACGGCCGACCCAAAATGATTGGAACACGTGAATCCTCAGGCATGTCAGTCACAACAAAATCCACTGGAATGAAAAACTTACCAATCTTAACCAAAACATTTTCCAATACCCCTACAGGGTTCTTATGAGAATCGTCTGTCATCTCTAAAACTAAATTGGTACATTTAAGTATACTCATATCAAGTTTCTTACACATAGACAAAGGCATGACACTAACACTAGCCCCAAGATCACACAAAGCATTTTCAATAGTCACGGGGCCAATGCTACAAGGAATGGAAAAACTACCGGGGTCCTTTAGTTTTGACGGAGCCTTATTTTGCAAAAGAGCACTACACTCTTCAGTGAATGCTACAGTCTCCACTACTGATAATGCATTTTTCCTTTTAAGAAGATCTTTTAGAAATTTGGAGTAATTAGGAACTTGCATTACCAGATTAACAAAAGGAACAGTAACATGTAAGTCTTTTACCATTTGCAAAAATTTATCAAAATGAGAATCAGACTTACCCTTGTTGACTCGGTCGGGGAACGGCAATTTAACTTCCGGTGGTGGTAATGTATATGCTGCCTCCTCGTTCTTCTCCTCCTTCTCTTCCGCTTGCTTATGCACTGGTTCCTCATTTGCGGACATGGGATGATCATCATAGCTTGCACCACTCCTTAGTGTCACTGCCTTGCAATACTCCTTCTGTTGGGGCTCTGGCTGGGGTGGCAACTGGCCTTGCTGCCTCTGAGCACTTGATGTTGCTAATTGAGCTATCTGATTCTCTAATTATCTAGTATGAGCTTGCAAGGCCTCAACCTGAGCCTTGTTATCTTTTTGAATCTGCAGCATTAGATTTTTAAGTTCAGAGATCTCATTGCTAGCTTGCTGTGGAGGGGGCACATATGGTGGTGGTTGTGGCCTAGCAAAGCCTTGTTGAGGGTAAGGTGGAGGTTGATGATGTGATTGTGGTTGGTAGTTGAGTTGTTGATGTGGTGGAATGTATTTAGGGGGTTGGTTTTGTGGTGGTGGTGGTTGTGGTTGTGGGTTGAGGACATTGTTACTACGGTAAGAGAGGTATGGGTGGTTTTTGTAGCCTTCATTATATGTGTTTGAATAAGGATTATTCTTGTAAGATTGGAAGGCATGTACTTGCTCCATGGTCCCATTACAATTTTGTGCATAATGTCCTAGTGCCCCGCATCCATCACAAACCGGCTCGGTTATTGTCATGGCAGCTACCGAGGTGGATTGAGAACCACCTACATTCATGTTGCCAAGTCTCTGAACAATAGCATCCATCCTAGCATCCATTTTTGCTTCCAAGCTTGCAACACTGTGATCAACCTCAAATTTGCCCCCCTTCCGTGCTTGGCCTCGAGGATTGCCAAATTGAGCATTATGTTGTGCCATCTCCTCTATCAATTCATACGCTGCATTTACCTCCAAACTTATGAATCTGCCACTCGCCGCGGAATCAAGAATGGTCCTTGAGTCGTGTCCAAGACCATTGTAGAAAGAATGCACTAGAAGCCACTTCTCTATGCTATGATGCGGGCAAAGCCTTTGAAGCTCCTTAAACCTCTCCCATGACTCATATAAGGATTCATCGTATTTTTGGGAGAAATTTGTTATCTGGCTCCGAAGTGATGCAGTTCTCTCAGGAGGGTAATACTTCTTGTAGAAAACTAGCACCAAGTCATCCCAACTTGTGATTGAGTCCCAGTTCAAGCTATTGAGCCATGATCTTGCTCGGTCCCTTAGTGAGAATGGAAATAACATCCTGCGAACGTGATCCTGCGTGACTCCTTGTTGCTTGATTGTATTACAGTACTGGAGGAAGTTAGAGATGTGGAGATTTGGATCTTCAGTGGCGCTTCCTCCAAATTGATTCCGTTCCACCATATTCACCAATGCCGGCTTGAGTTCAAAGTTGTTAGCAGTAATTTTCGGTACTGGCATCCCGCTCGGAATCTGAGTGGCTGAAGGTTGATAATAATCCTTCATTGTAGTCATCCTGACCCTCTCTTGTGGTTCTTTTTCTTCTGTAAATAAAAGATTGAGGTCAGGAACGATCGGACCAGTTGTCCGATTATTGGCTCGTTCTGCTTGTACTCTCAGTCGTTGCCTGATAAATATTTCTGGTTCAGTATCGAACCAAAAGCGCATAGAAGCTGCACAACACGGAGACTAAAAGCGAACGTAAGAACCGTTGCGCCTCAAAGAACAATATAGTTCCTTGAGGCACAAAAAAAATAATAATAATAAAAAATAATTCACACCCGAATAAAAGATATTAACGTTGCTTCCCCGGCAACGGCGCCAAAATTTGACAGGGCGTCGCAACCCGTCAAAAAATAACCTATATATCAATACTAGTGTAGCAGTGATAACTAGGGCCGAAATCCACAGAGAAGTAAATTAATTTCTTTTATTACTAAAAAGTATGAATTATATAAAGGGCCTTTGTGATTGAATTATCCTAAATAACTAATAACTAAAGAACAGAAAATAAAGATTGAATTTTTATAAGAATTAACTGAATGAAGGAAATTCTAGGGTTTAGGGTTTTATGAATGAAATCATAAACTAATTGAATTCCAATGTTCAATAATTCATTAACAAATTCTAACCAAGATCTAACAGGCTTTCGCAATTTATTAGATCTACAAATTTACATAACAGGCTCTCGCAATTTATTAAATAAATCTGCCTAAAGTCTTAAGTCTTAATGAAATTTTCACCTTTCGGCTACCGACTAGATTATTACTCAAATTTATATGTTCAAAACAGATTTTAGGGAATTAAAACTAGTCATGAATTAAAGAACAAAAGATTCAATTAATTTAAATCAATCAAACATAAGTTTCCCAAACCCTAGATCTAAATAACTACTCACACATATTTAAAAGAATCAAAGCAATAAATTTTTTCATGATCAAAAGCATAAATAAAATAAAGAGAGAAAAAAAACAATACCAGAATTAAAGGAAAGAAGATCTTGAATTGAATACTTGATTAATTGAATTGGAAATAAAAATAAATTGTGTTTACAAGAGAAAGTTTTAATTTTTAAACCCTAGAAAGCAGAAAAAAAAAAACCTTAAAGAAAAGCATAAGGAGTTACAAGGGATTCTCCTAGGTATTTATAAGCAAGCTGGGCTCTAAACGGAGCCTCGAACACCGGCCCCGGACAGGGGTACATGCACCCCGATACCGGGGTTGTCGCTGGAGTCAGGTACGTACTTCTGGAAAATGTCGAGTGAAGAGTTGTGCAGAGACCCCGGTCCGGGGTACATGTACCCCGTACCGGGGCCGATGCTGGGGGAACTCTGGCTTCAAAGCAAAGGAGAGAAACAGGGGCAGCAACCACCCCGGTACCGGGGTACATGTACCCCGGTCGGGGCCGATGCTGGGGGAAATCTGGCTTCAAAGCAAAGGAGAGAAACAGGGGCAGTAACCACCCCGGTACCGGGGTACATGTACCCCGTTCGGGGTGCATGAACCCCGGTAAAGCTTGCACAGACCCCGGTACCGGGGTACATGCTGGGGGTCTGATCTGATGACCTGACTTCGAACGCCCATAACTCCTTCGTTTCAAGTCGGAATTGAGCTTATGACCTACTGTTGGAAAGATCTTTGAATCTAGTTTCCAACTCCGTTGGAATCGCTTAAATCCGATATTCATAGCTCTAGTTATGTCCAAAAAAGTGAGAGGTGGTCAAAATCATTCGAACCGAATCGAACAATTGCAAGCCAATTCTTCACTAATTGCCATCAGAACCTCTCCAACACTCACCGTGACATCATAGTGCTTCTCCTTTGCCTAGATTGGTGTACTTTGATGGTTTTTGTCCCATTTAGAGCATCTTCTATCAAAAACCTGTCAAAAACATGGAAAAGACACAAAACACTCCAAACCGACTTATTAGCGGCAAAACGGCTCCTAAGAGCACGGTTAGCACAATAAAACCATACAAAATAAGGAGGAAAAACATATACTAAACCAAGTTATCAGTTTTCGCGAGTCGCGAAGGCCCCTCGCGAGTCGCGACCACTGAGCAAACTGCCCGGACTTTCCAGTAACTTTCCGCGAGTCATGAGGGCTCCCCGCGAGTCGCGACCCTGTCGCGAGACCCTCTTTGCCCCGTGGTTTCTTTTGCGTTGTTTTCTTTCCTATTGTTCAATGCTCAAGCACATTTATTCATAAATGTTCCAACAAAGAGCAACTTCTAATAGATTGTGTAGATCTGTGTAACTAAATAATGACACAAAAAAATAGGACATACTGAATTTTCTGGTATATTTTTATCTGATTTAAAATTTTTTAATCTAATATGAACTTTTCTAAAATAAGCACGCACTATAAACGGACACATAATGAGCCACCCTAAATAGAAAGAAGAAGAAATGAATTAAGATTAGAATACCAAGATTTTTTTGACTAGAATTGTGACAATTCACTCCATATCCGACCCTAGCCCAGTCCAATCCGCAAGGAAAAGAATCTAATTCGAATCCGAAAAAAAATCTACATATGACTCCGTCTACAAAATATGACTCTGAGTCAGAGTCGGGTTGGAGTCTGATGTTGGAAAAAAATCGACAAATTAGTCAGACTCCGATATTTAGTTAGATTTTTTTTCTAAATTGTATTTAATTAATTAAATTTATATAGTTTTGTTAAAATTATTTGGTAGTAATTATATTTTTAAGGTATAATATCTACTTTTTTATTAGTAATAAAATATAAATTAATTTTAATGTAATAATAGACTTTTGTTTCATTTAGGGATGATAATTTAATCATGATATGACCCTAGTACGTTCTGATCCGCGAGGAAAAATTTAATTCGAATCTGAAAAATAAAAATCCACATTTGACCCCATTAAAAAATTCCGACTCTGACAGCTGTCGAATCGAAGTTGAGTTATGCATAATTCGATTTGAGTTCGATCCATTGCCATTTTTATCTAGAACAATACCAAGAGTTGAAAGTGTACATCAGGAAAATGCCATCATAAGATATTAGATGATATATTTATGGGTGAGAAGAATACGAGTTGACGAGCCCAAATTGTAATAACCCGAAATTTTGGGCCAGAAAATTTCGCGGTTATTAATTGTATTTATTTAATTCTGAGTCCAAAGGGCCCATCTAATATTGGACTGTTTTATTTTTAATCCATTCTTTTTCCTCAAGTTAGGCCAAAGACCCAATTTGTTCTTTTATTTTTCCCTTTGGCCGGTTCTAGTGTCTTCTTTGGGCCAATGGGTGTTTTAGTTTAATGGGTAATTATGCTAATTACCTAATTAATTTCATTAGGCTTAAAGATTTGATCAACCAAGCCCACTTGCTTCTTTGACCCACACGGCTCCCCCTTCCCATATTTTAGGATTTCACCTCCATTCCTTTGTTCTATAAATAGGGCTCATGTCCCATAATTTGCTATTTGGCATTTTGCTTTTAAACCCTAAAGAAATTATTTCCTCTCCTCTTCTATTCAAAAAAAAAGGTCGAACCCCTCTATTACCTTGGAATAATTTAGCGAATCCAGGTAACTAGCTATTCCGTTTAATTTTGGTACTTACTAATTCACATAGTTAATTAGGTTGTATCATGAAAATTTGTAGAATTTAGGAGATGTTTAATTCTGAAAATTTCGAACCATGTGAAATGCTTTTCATGTCATCCTTGATGTGTTCTTGTGATCTTTATGAATCTTTAAATGTTTTAATTAATTTTTATGCATGGATTGATTTATATTGTATAATTACTTGTATGAATTTATTGGTTAATCAAATCTTGTTATTTCTTGATGAATTTTTCGTGTAGGTTTCTTTACTGTTTTATTATTAATCATGATTTATTTCGTGGCAAAATTCGTCCTTTTATTATTTATAATAATTTAATCTTTCAAACCGGTAAAACTGTCCAGAATCGGTTTACGAATTTATTAATATACTTAATCAATTCGGAATGCTGCGAAATTTTATATGGAAGTCAGTAATAATGTTTTACAGATTGTGTTAAATTTTAGTCATTTTTAAAGATCGTTTGATATGGCATAAAATTCTGAAACCGAATCCATCCTAATCTGACTGGTTAGTTATAAAATCACTTAAAAATAGTAAAAGGTGTTATTTTTAAACGAAATTTATGCACGTTAAACCTTTAACCTATATTTAACATCCATTAAAATTTCCAGACTATTCGAGACCTTAGATGGTTGATCTTAATTTAATCCTTTAAAATCAGATTGCGTAAAATAGTGTAATTTAAATTGTTTATATAAGTTTATATGATTAATAGATGATTATTGTACTTGATTAAATTAAAGCATGAATTTTGGGTAATATATATATATATTTCGAGTAGATTGAATAAATAAAAATAGGATTTTTATCATGTTTTAGTTAATTATTGTTGTTAGTTGTTATTTCAAATAATTATTGAAATTGATTTATTAATTTTTGATGATTGTGTTTAATTAATTTAAAGTATGAACTTTTGCTAAATTTTATATATATATATATATATATATATATATATATATGTCAAGTATGTCAAATGTATGAAAGCATAGAATTTTTATCTTGTTTTTATGTATTTTACATGATTAATTAATTTAAATAATTAAAGGAATAAAAGATATTAATTCTGGTTTTGTTCCCTAAAATGTCGAGTAGTATTAGATCAAAGTTAGGGTTTTTGACCATGAATTTAGGAGGTAGTTGTAACAAGTTTGAATAAATATTTTATTTTGAATAATTAGTTAGTTAGAGTTTATAATTAATTAATTTTAGATCAACAATACTTAAGTATACATCAAATGTCGAATTGGACAGTTTATTAAAAGGGATTTTAGTATATTTTATGGACTTATAAAATAATTATTAGGGATAAGTTATAAGTATATGATAAGATATCAAGGACAGTATAAGATAAGGTTTAAAGTTGCATAAGATACTACTAGGGATAAGAAAGGAAACAGAGTAATAGCTATACATGTTATGTTTCGGTCTCTGGCTAGGAAAGACTTGGTATTTAAGGTGGCCAATATACGTGCCGCACCTCTCTTTCCTGGGACTCCGAACATTTCATTTCCTATTACGGTCACCTAGTATTTCCCAATATATGATATGATATGATTAAATGAAGATATAAGATACCATAAGGACGCCCACCTGATGACCCGAGTAGTCAGACTGGGTTAAGTCGAAGCCTCTGCTCAATGGGACGAACGCACCTGATGACCCGAGTAGTCAGGCTGAGTTCCCCCGAGTAGTTCTGGGTCTTAGGACATGTAGTCGTCTGAGTAGTAGTACACGAGCTACTATTTGGGAGTTATGGCCATAGCTTAGGCTTAGTGGTGAAACACGAGATCCGCTACGGGTTGAGTACACGAGCTCACCCCGGCATGTTCTAGGAAAGTTGTGGTGAAACACGAGATCCACAACGAGTTATTGTAACGACCCGACTTTTTGGCCTGTCGATTTACGAAGGGAATCGTCATTCGGATCATCACTTAAACATAAATATACTTAAAAACAAATAATTTAGGTAGGAAATAACTCTTTTATTAATAGGCTTCTAGAAATCCAAAATATCCAAAAGACTACGATTACAATAATAAACTGAAAATACGGTCCCAACATGCTGGGATCAATAAATTAACTAAACTGAACTAGAATGTTCTGGAACTAACTAAAAACTTAAGAAAATAAATCTAAACTCTCAGGCCCATCCTGCGAAGCCCGCTTTATTCAGCTGCATCTTCACCTGGAACATGGGGGGGGGTCCACCATCAGTGGCGAGTAACTAGGCTGTCCCATTTAATCAAGGGACCGCCAAACACATAATATCATAGAATAATTACACAAAAACTATAAAGAACATAATACATGCTTTAAACACAAATTCACACAGAAATACGTATAATTGTACGTACAATCGTACGTATACATGTACGTATAAAAATACGTATACCAATACGTATACAATACACCTGCAGAAATACGGTTAGAAATACGTGGAATCTACGTATAGAAATACGTACAATCACCCTGCAGATACGGTTAGATTACATACAAAATACATACATCAATCACGTATCAAAATACGCATACATACTAGTAATAATACCAGAAATAACACAGCGGAAGACTTATACATTTCAATACTTGTACTCAATCTTATATATCCTTTCTAGTCATAGTTTATACTTATCAAATCATAGAGTGTGTCTTATCACTTCATAATCTTACTAATCATAATTCTCCAACTTATATATATCGCAAACTCTTATCTTATCTTATGTTATCATCATCAATCGATCAATCTCCTCAATCATATATCAAGCATAATATATTCCATTCTTTATATTTATGCAATTAACAATCAATCAAATCTTTGCGGACTGTCTTCTACAGCTCGTAGCGAACCAATGCGTTCGCAACTTTCCTAAACATGTCGGGGTGAACCAATGCGTCCCTCCCGTAGCCCTCCAATGCAAGGACTAAGCCTAAGTTATGGCCATAACTCCTGGTAGCGACTCACAAATACGGGTACCAGACGACTCCATGTTCAAGACCAAGAACTGCTCGGGGGAACCAATGCGTCCGACCCAATTGAGCAGTGGCATCGACTAAACCCAATTGATAACCAATGCGTTATCGCAAGGGCGTCCTTTATATTGTATCTTATATCTTTATTAATTCATATCATATTATATATTGGGAAATACTAGGTGACAGTAATAGGAAATGAATGTTCGGAGTCCCAGGAAAGAGTGGTGCGGCACGTATATTGGCCATCTTAAATACCAAGTCTTTCCTAGCCAGAGACCGAAACATAACATGCTATCCTTTTACCCTGTTTCCTTTCTTATCCCTAGTAATATCTTATGTAACTTCCAACTTATCAAATACTATCCTCAAACATTATCCATTCGGATATTATCCCAAAATAATATAACATTATCCAAGAATAAATATAACCGTAATAATACTAATAAATATTCGGCCCTCTACTAAAGTAATATTAGTATTATCCTTTTACTCCCTATACTTTGCAACTTGTCCCTAATAATTATTTTATCCGTAAAATAAATATTAACATATTCCTAAAATAATATTAATTCAAAAATTAACAAACTTTGACCAAACCTAAATTACCACACGGCATTTTCGAAAATTACAACAAATTGAATTAATTTCCTAACTAACTTAATTAATCAATTTAATTACTAAAAATACCGAATTAACAATAAAAATCTATTCTTTTTATTTTATACCACTCGAAAAATATGGAATAAAGGACAAAATAAAATAATATAATCATACACATAAAAATAACATTTTTATATACCTTTATAATCTTTGGCTCACTCGGATTAATTCCGAGAACAAGTAGCTTTTAAAGTTTACATGTGATACAATTAAATCAATCAAGCATCATCAAAATAATCATGCCCAAATGCTCAAAATACACGGCATTCATAAATAACATTAGTACAAAAATAACATTTTTATTTCCTCCTTTAAATTTTGTACCACTCGAAAATTCAATAATTAATAATAGCATATTTTAATAATTCAATTGCCCTATTTTATACAATCTGATTTTTAAAGAATTAAATTAAAAACGACCATCTAAAGATCTCTAAAAATCTGGAAATTTTTATGGGAGCTAAATATGGGTTCAAGTATTTACGTGCGTAAATTTCGTCTAAAAATAACATCTTTTACTATTTTTAAGTGATTTTATAACCAACCAGTCAGATTAGGCTGAATTCGGTTTCAGAATTTTATGCCATATCAAACGATCTTTAAAAATTACGAAAATTTAACACAAGCTGTAAAACATTATCACTGACTTCCATATAAAATTTCGTAGTATTCCGAATTGATTAAGTATATTAATAAATTCGTAAACCGATTCCGGACAGTTTTACCGGTTTGAAAGATTAAAATATTATAAATAATAAAAGGACGAATTTTGCCACGAAATAAATCATGGTTAATAATCAAACAGTAAACAAGATACCATGAAAAATTCATCAAGAAATAACAATATTTGATTGGTAAATAAATTCATACAAGTAATTATTCAACAATTTCAGATTTCAATAAACTACATAAAATAATCAAAAGAAATTTCATAATAATTCATAAATATTACATGAATACATCAAGAGAATAACATGATCAATATTTCATATGGTTCGAAATTCTTGAATAAATAAGCAAACATAAATCCTACAATTTTCATGATATAATCCTAATTAACTATGTGAAAAGCTACCCACAAATTAAATAGAAAAGCTTAGTTACCTTAATCGCATAATAAAATTCCAAGGAAAATAATTCACCAACAATGGTGAATTTGGCACGGCTAACTAGAGAAGAGAAGGGAGGAAAGTTGTATTTTTTTTTGGAGTTTAAATCAATTTTGCAAAGTAGGCACAAAATGGGGTATTAGTGCCTATTTATAGCCAAAAAATCAAGCAACAAACCCTAGATAGAAATCCTAGGGTGCCGTGAGATTAGAGGGGGAAGGGGAGCAAGTTGTTAGGGTCAATTAACAACTTTGAATAAGTAAGAAAAATATTTAAATTAATTTAATTAATTTAATTATTTAAATTAATAATTATCCTTAATTAAATTAAATCAAATAAATCAATTTAACCTTGGCCCAAAACTTAACATGGCCGGCCAAGAAGGAAGAAGAGAGGGGAATTGGGTCCTTTGGCCCAATTTAAGAAAAAGATTAGGCCTAAAAATAAAAACAGTCCAAATTACATGGCCTTTTGGACTTAGAAATTAACAAATAACATTAACAACCGCGAAATTTTCTGGCCCAAAATTCCGGGTCGTTACAATCACCCCTCCTTAAATAAATTTCGTCCTCGAAATTTACTTAAAGAAGCTCATACACACAGACAAATAAACACAAAAGCACCTGCATCGATTAGACATAAAACTCAAACAAGGAGAGTTCCCGAGACCACACCTGGTTGAGCCTTGGCCTCTTCCTGAGTCATGCAGAAAACTCTGTTCCTAACCGGCGCCTGGCTAGCCGTTGCTACCGGATGCTTCTTAGGGCAGAGGAAGAACTTGTGGCCCGCTTCACCGCACCTGTAGCACACAATGGGTGTCCCGTCACACCTCTTACCCGGGTGAGCCTCCTTCTTGCAGCCGTGACAGATCCTTGGGCCTTGACTGGAAATTGGCTGAGCACTCTGCTCAGGCTCTGGAGTGGATTCGAACCTAGCCTTCTTAACTGGAGCTGGAGCTGAAGCTGGAGCTGGAGCTGACGTAACCCTTTTCTTTCCGGTATCTCCATCTGAAACCGAAGACTGAACCTCGAGAGCCACCTCATACGCCTCCTGAAAAGTCTTCACCCTGCTGCTAACCACATGAACCCGGATGTTGGAGTTAAGCTTCTTGATGTACCTCTTAACCCGCTCGGCTTCAGAAGGAATCACTGCTGCTGCGAACCTGGAGAGCTCGGTGAACTTGTCCGTATAAGCCTGAACGGACAAACTACCCTGGGTGAACGCGAGGAATTCCTCTTGTTTCTGCCACTTAAGCTCTTCTGGGTAGAAACGGTCCTGCAGTTTCTTGGTGAAGTCTTCCCAACTCAGATTCAGATCTGTGTCAGGGTTTGATCGGAGAGTACTCCACCAATTGTCTGCCTCCCCCTGAAGGTAGAACGTAGCTATGGGGACCCGTTCAGACGCGGGGCATGCTAGAACGTCGAACATCTTACGCATCTCCCGAATCCAGTTTTCGAGGATGGTTGGGTCAGCTGCACCATCATAGGTCGGAGGACGAAGCCGGGCTAAACGGTCAAAGGACGAATGGCTACTCTGAGTCCGGACACTGTTCTGAGCCAGAGTGAGGATAGCATCCTCTAAGTTACGACGACGAAGACGGAAGTTCGGGGTTCTAGGAGTCGACATCCTGAAAACAAAGACGAGTTAACACATAAACGGCATACGAAACGGCAAAACGCGGAAACGAAACGGTAAAACGTCTTAACCCAGGCTACTACCCATGGTTTCACTCACCTAAGGTTTCCATATTAGGCTAGGGTTCGCTCGGGTTCATAAAGCGCTCAACTGTCGAAGTTACTTGTGAAGAAGTAACTTAGGGTCAAACCTATGGGCTCTGATACCAACTGTAACGACCCGACTTTTTGGCCTGTCGATTTACGAAGGGAATCGTCATTCGGATCATCACTTAAACATAAATATACTTAAAAACAAATAATTTAGGTAGGAAATAACTCTTTTATTAATAGGCTTCTAGAAATCCAAAATATCCAAAAGACTACGATTACAATAATAAACTGAAAATACGGTCCCAACATGCTGGGATCAATAAATTAACTAAACTGAACTAGAATGTTCTGGAACTAACTAAAAACTTAAGAAAATAAATCTAAACTCTCAGGCCCATCCTGCGAAGCCCGCTTTATTCAGCTGCATCTTCACCTGGAACATGGGGGGGGGTCCACCATCAGTGGCGAGTAACTAGGCTGTCCCATTTAATCAAGGGACCGCCAAACACATAATATCATAGAATAATTACACAAAAACTATAAAGAACATAATACATGCTTTAAACACAAATTCACACAGAAATACGTATAATTGTACGTACAATCGTACGTATACATGTACGTATAAAAATACGTATACCAATACGTATACAATACACCTGCAGAAATACGGTTAGAAATACGTGGAATCTACGTATAGAAATACGTACAATCACCCTGCAGATACGGTTAGATTACATACAAAATACATACATCAATCACGTATCAAAATACGCATACATACTAGTAATAATACCAGAAATAACACAGCGGAAGACTTATACATTTCAATACTTGTACTCAATCTTATATATCCTTTCTAGTCATAGTTTATACTTATCAAATCATAGAGTGTGTCTTATCACTTCATAATCTTACTAATCATAATTCTCCAACTTATATATATCGCAAACTCTTATCTTATCTTATGTTATCATCATCAATCGATCAATCTCCTCAATCATATATCAAGCATAATATATTCCATTCTTTATATTTATGCAATTAACAATCAATCAAATCTTTGCGGACTGTCTTCTACAGCTCGTAGCGAACCAATGCGTTCGCAACTTTCCTAAACATGTCGGGGTGAACCAATGCGTCCCTCCCGTAGCCCTCCAATGCAAGGACTAAGCCTAAGTTATGGCCATAACTCCTGGTAGCGACTCACAAATACGGGTACCAGACGACTCCATGTTCAAGACCAAGAACTGCTCGGGGGAACCAATGCGTCCGACCCAATTGAGCAGTGGCATCGACTAAACCCAATTGATAACCAATGCGTTATCGCAAGGGCGTCCTTTATATTGTATCTTATATCTTTATTAATTCATATCATATTATATATTGGGAAATACTAGGTGACAGTAATAGGAAATGAATGTTCGGAGTCCCAGGAAAGAGTGGTGCGGCACGTATATTGGCCATCTTAAATACCAAGTCTTTCCTAGCCAGAGACCGAAACATAACATGCTATCCTTTTACCCTGTTTCCTTTCTTATCCCTAGTAATATCTTATGTAACTTCCAACTTATCAAATACTATCCTCAAACATTATCCATTCGGATATTATCCCAAAATAATATAACATTATCCAAGAATAAATATAACCGTAATAATACTAATAAATATTCGGCCCTCTACTAAAGTAATATTAGTATTATCCTTTTACTCCCTATACTTTGCAACTTGTCCCTAATAATTATTTTATCCGTAAAATAAATATTAACATATTCCTAAAATAATATTAATTCAAAAATTAACAAACTTTGACCAAACCTAAATTACCACACGGCATTTTCGAAAATTACAACAAATTGAATTAATTTCCTAACTAACTTAATTAATCAATTTAATTACTAAAAATACCGAATTAACAATAAAAATCTATTCTTTTTATTTTATACCACTCGAAAAATATGGAATAAAGGACAAAATAAAATAATATAATCATACACATAAAAATAACATTTTTATATACCTTTATAATCTTTGGCTCACTCGGATTAATTCCGAGAACAAGTAGCTTTTAAAGTTTACATGTGATACAATTAAATCAATCAAGCATCATCAAAATAATCATGCCCAAATGCTCAAAATACACGGCATTCATAAATAACATTAGTACAAAAATAACATTTTTATTTCCTCCTTTAAATTTTGTACCACTCGAAAATTCAATAATTAATAATAGCATATTTTAATAATTCAATTGCCCTATTTTATACAATCTGATTTTTAAAGAATTAAATTAAAAACGACCATCTAAAGATCTCTAAAAATCTGGAAATTTTTATGGGAGCTAAATATGGGTTCAAGTATTTACGTGCGTAAATTTCGTCTAAAAATAACATCTTTTACTATTTTTAAGTGATTTTATAACCAACCAGTCAGATTAGGCTGAATTCGGTTTCAGAATTTTATGCCATATCAAACGATCTTTAAAAATTACGAAAATTTAACACAAGCTGTAAAACATTATCACTGACTTCCATATAAAATTTCGTAGTATTCCGAATTGATTAAGTATATTAATAAATTCGTAAACCGATTCCGGACAGTTTTACCGGTTTGAAAGATTAAAATATTATAAATAATAAAAGGACGAATTTTGCCACGAAATAAATCATGGTTAATAATCAAACAGTAAACAAGATACCATGAAAAATTCATCAAGAAATAACAATATTTGATTGGTAAATAAATTCATACAAGTAATTATTCAACAATTTCAGATTTCAATAAACTACATAAAATAATCAAAAGAAATTTCATAATAATTCATAAATATTACATGAATACATCAAGAGAATAACATGATCAATATTTCATATGGTTCGAAATTCTTGAATAAATAAGCAAACATAAATCCTACAATTTTCATGATATAATCCTAATTAACTATGTGAAAAGCTACCCACAAATTAAATAGAAAAGCTTAGTTACCTTAATCGCATAATAAAATTCCAAGGAAAATAATTCACCAACAATGGTGAATTTGGCACGGCTAACTAGAGAAGAGAAGGGAGGAAAGTTGTATTTTTTTTTGGAGTTTAAATCAATTTTGCAAAGTAGGCACAAAATGGGGTATTAGTGCCTATTTATAGCCAAAAAATCAAGCAACAAACCCTAGATAGAAATCCTAGGGTGCCGTGAGATTAGAGGGGGAAGGGGAGCAAGTTGTTAGGGTCAATTAACAACTTTGAATAAGTAAGAAAAATATTTAAATTAATTTAATTAATTTAATTATTTAAATTAATAATTATCCTTAATTAAATTAAATCAAATAAATCAATTTAACCTTGGCCCAAAACTTAACATGGCCGGCCAAGAAGGAAGAAGAGAGGGGAATTGGGTCCTTTGGCCCAATTTAAGAAAAAGATTAGGCCTAAAAATAAAAACAGTCCAAATTACATGGCCTTTTGGACTTAGAAATTAACAAATAACATTAACAACCGCGAAATTTTCTGGCCCAAAATTCCGGGTCGTTACAGTTATAGTGACCGGTCCAATGAAGATGATATGATTTGATACAATGAAGATGATATGATTTGATACAATGAAGATGATATGATTTGATACAATGAAGATGATATGATTTGATATAATATGAAATGATATGATATAATAAGATATGAAATGATTATAAGATATGTTATGGAAATATAAGATATGACTGATAAAGGATAAGCTACGATATTTCTAAGTTATGATATATCTACGAGAGTATGGAACCATATAGTATAAGCTAAGTATTTAATGTATAAGTCTTCCGCTGTGTATGATTCTAAGTATATGATATGAGCAGGTACATTTTATGTATGTATGTCATCGTATGATGGAACGTATGTATTTGTATTTGTATGATTATATGTATCTGTAAACGTATGTATTGTGTACGTATATGTCTGAGTTGTACTCATATTGTATGCGTATTCCTAACTGTATTTTGCAGGTATTATTATACGTGTGGTATACGTATATCTATACGTATTGTATACGTATTTCTAACTGTATTTTCTGCAGGTGTATGTATACGTATTTTATACGCACTTTATACGTACATGTATGCGTGCTTTCTTACGTATTTTTATACGAGATTCGTATAATTATTGTATTTCGTTCTTCTATTTTTCTATGGATGTTTCGTGCACTTCCTATGATATTATGTGATTAGCGGTCCCTCGATTAAGCGGGACAACCTAGTTACTCGCCACTGACGGTGGACCCCCCCCTCAGTTTCAGGTGAAGATGCTGCTGATTAACGGGCTTGTGTGGATGGGCTTGAGTAGCTGAGAACCCTAGTTAATTAGCTTTATTAGATGATTTCTGTTTTAAGGATATTTTACTTAGTTTATGTTATAATCCCAGCCTGTTGGGAAGACATTTATTTTATTTATGTAACTTTTAGGCTAGATGCCTTTGACTTTGGATTTGAGACTACTTTTATATAATAAAAGTTGATTTATTTTAAGTACATAATTTACATTTATAGCTTAAATTGGTTAAGTAATGATCCGAATGTCGATTCCCTTCGTAAATCGACAAGTCGAAAAGTCGGGTCGTTACACAAATCGCCACAATAAATTGTAGTGTCATGTGGGGCCTAAGAAAAATCATCTAAGATTCATGGGAGAATGAAGAAGAGGGAGACACATACACCTACGTTTCTAAGGGTTTATCTTTATAGACTAGGTATAGATAAAGGTGGGCACGGGCCGTGCTGGGACGACCCACGTGCCAAGCCTGTGTGCCTTGTGCCACTACGTATCGTGCCTATAATGGGCCAAGAAAGGATTGTACCAACCTATAAACTATAAGGCTCATGCACGACCCAACCGAAATTTCATGTGCTAGGCCGATCTGTGTTGTGGAATCGTTTCTAATACAAATTTTTATTTATTATGAATTTTTAACCAAAATAAGTGTGGAAACTTGCAGGCCAACCCACCGCGCTCGTGTCGCGTTCGTGTCAGAGTTTTAAAATGTTGTCCAGGCATGGCTTATGACCCATCAGTCGTGTTTTCGTACAGTGGGTCATCGTTGACAATGACGATGTGTGGAGGTGCGTGTAGATGGAGGCGAGGTGGCGGTGGAAAGTCATCTGCGAGGAAACTCCCCTACGAAGTGAAGCCAGCGAGAGGTCGCACATCCACTGCTCAGTGCTCCACCGAACAACACTAAATCGAAAGAGCTTTGGAAGGGGATCGCTTAACGACGAGAAGGCGGAAACAGTGGCTATTCCAAAAGGGTGAGTCTATAAATGTCAAATTCGAGATAAGTAATTCTGTTGAGTTGACAAACTCGATCAAGTGAGGCCGACTATAGTTAAGGGTGTTGTTGTGAAACCAACCCCTCATAGAGAGCTTTTTGCTGAGCTGGGCCCAAATCATGTCGTGCTGAATTGATCCTCGTGTCGATGCGGCCCATAAATGGTTAAGACAAAACAAAGATTTTCTAAGGAGTTTACACCTCAAGAGTTTCAATCTAGATGTATGGTTTTGAGTAGGATTTGCAATTTCAAAGAAAGCTCTAGGTATTATAAATTTTATTCATAATATTATGAATTTTGTGCATAATGGATGGGTCAACATGTGAGTTGGCTCTGTCTTACTTGATATTCACGCCATGGCTTTCCAACGAGTAGCAGTCTCGTGTTGAGTTTAGCCCAAGTAATACTGGCCCAATCTGACCCATGCCCAATCAACTCATGCATATGTACTTTGTCATTATGTTGTACTTGTTTGGAGTATTTGGTTGTGTTGTTCTAAAATAAGCATGTTTAGGGTGCTATTATTTTTATTTTTTCTAGGTCTCAGAACTTAACATGTTTAAACATATCATGTCAAATCAGTTTTAATCTCTACTATATAAGGAAAGGGGTGTGGTTGCCGCGGTGTCCAAGTGGATTATCATACTACCATTATTCATTTTTTATAATTGTTAGTCAAGTTGGGGACAATTTTATCATTTGTGCACTAAGTTCTTTTAGAATGATATTTGATTTTTGAAATCATTAATAGCCTTATTTAAAACAAAAAATCACAATTTTAAAAATCGCAAGTACAAATAATTGTAAAATTAATCAAAATTTATTCATAACTAAAAAATATTTTACAGAAATCAACTATTTACTCAATTTGCAATATACTTATTATGTAACAGTAAAACGAAAAGACTAAATTAATTTTTCTTAAAAAAAATATTGATTTAAAAGTTTTTTACAATTATGTCGAACTTATTAATTTTATTATCCGTTAGATAAAAATTTTAATTCCACAAGCATTGCATACATTAAAAAAAACTAATGAGTTATAATCAAATAATATTTTAATGAAGTGGATATAACACAGTGAGCTAGCTAGGGTAACGAGATTGATCAAACATTCCTTGATTCCTTACGATTTACAAATTACAATCACAACCTCGTTTTGCTCCGCAACTATCAAGCTACAGAAGTATTCAACAATGGCGCCTTCGTCATCGACGGCGTCTTCTTCCTCCGGGTCCTCATCAACATCATCCTCTTCTTTATCGCACAGAGATAAAACCCGCCATCGTCGCCGCCGCCGCAGCAGCACCAGCAATCGCCATCGTGATACCCTAAAGATCCGGAAGTCAAAATCTCATTCCAAATCAAAACGACGTCGTCATCGTCGTTACTCTTCCTCGGATTCTGATTCTAGTTCTTCCGCGTATTCCTCTGACGATTACAGGTAAAGCCTTCATTTGTTCTTTCTGTCTTTCTCATGTTTCTTTTTTCATTCAATATTAGTAGATTCATAGTATTGATGCGGTGTTGCTATAGTTCTCTTTTTAGGGTTTACTTGTTTTTTTTTTTTTTTGATGAATTGATTGGTTTTATCTTTTTGAATTCAATTTTTGTATTCTAATGTATTTGCTGGTTTTCTTTGGATGATTTTATTGGTTTTATCTTTTCGAATTCAATCAAATTTCTATGACCTGATTTACGATATATTTTGGAGAAATTAATAGTCGAGAATCTGTAGGTCATGCTATTAGGATCGATTTATTTACTCTATCGACTGCCTGCCATAGAAGTTGCAGTTCAAAATATGTGCAAAAGTTTCTGTTACTTGTTAGGGTCGTGACTTGTCAGTGCACAGCAGAAGCAAAGATATGGAGATCATGATATGCCAAGGAAAGGCTTAATGGATTATTATTGAAATTTGGGCCACATCCTAACATTGTTTACTTACCGATTAGAAAAGGAAACAAAAATTTTGCCATATCTGGTTTCGATCCTTTTGTTGTTGAGGAGCTTTTAACAAGTTAATTGAAGTTTATGAAATTTTGAATATGCTAAATAGTGAAGGTAAATTCGTAGTACAGGGTAGCAGAAATATAGACTATCATAGAGTTTGATTGGCAAAGAATTAGTAACCTTTGAGAATTTGATTGGCAAAGCTATGCTTGATATGTTGTTGTTGTTTTTTTTTTAAAAAAAAATTCCAAGTTTCGCAAGCTAAGTGGTGTAAAGCTTAAATTTTTTTTCCTAATTGGAAAATTCTTTATCAATTTTATTGAGCCAGGAATCATAGATTTTGGCTCCAGGAACCAGGAGAGTTTGCTCATTCTCGGTTTTGGAATTGATCCTTAATTAACAAGACTTTTTTACTATTTCTGAAAAGAAATGAGAGAATTATTATTTTGTTTCGAATAAATATACTCCCTTGTCCCAAAATAAGTACTCCATTTGCTTTTTGCCTCAAATTTCGGATGATATAATTTTTTTGTTGTGTAGTGATGTTGTGAAGTTGCTTTTTAAAATTTATTGGATAGCTTATATAAAAATAACGGGTGATATTTTTGTTGTTGTGGGGAACCATTTACTTAAGTCATAAATGGAGCAAATACATCGGTACGGATGGAAAAAAAATGGAGCACTTTTTTTAGTACAGATGGAGACATGGTAACCTAAATGGGGTATTCATAATCATCTAGTGGAATTTAGTGACCAACTTTTGCCCTAACATTTTTTAATCCCAAAGAAGTATACTTGTCTTTGTTCTTTTTTCGTAATTTTGACTTGTTTCTCTATCCTAGGCACATGGACTTGTCATCCTTCAGTCAATATGGTTAACGTGATTGCTCTAGGAATAATTACTCCCTCTGTCCCAAATTAGTTGCCCCATTTTGACTCTGGGTACTGTTCACATGTAAATTTTGACTTTGTTTACTTTTATATACGTAAGGAAAGACATAGGCCCTGTTTGGGAGTTAGCTGATAGCGGTTAGATGCTAGCTGATTGAGTTAGCTGTTTTGACTAGCTGATTGTGATAGCTGATTTGACTAACTTATTACATTAGCTGTTTTGTGTAAAAGTGTTTGGTAAATAGTGGTTAGCTGTTAGATGTTTCAGAGTAAAAAGAACCAAAAAGTTATAAGTTCTTTCAAAAAGCTCCTCATATGAGCTTTTTGAAAAAAAGCTTTTTTATCTCAAAACTCTCCTCCAAACCGCTAACTCCCAAACATCATAAATAGCCTTTTGAGTTGGTCAAATCTCTCTTTCCCCTCAAACCTCTCTTTTTCCCCCAAACCTCTAACTCCCAAACACCTCCATAGTCATGATTGATGTAGTTTAATTCGTTTCAACATGTACTTTTCAAATATATAATTTTTTATTATAAATAGTTAAAGAAATTTATTTTAAAATTGTGTCTCAGGAGTAGTAAAAAAGTGAATGTAGCAAGTAAATTGGGACGGAGGGAATATATTTCTTTGAAAAAGTTATAAAATACAGAGTAGTTGCTTACATGGGAAGAAGTTGAAGAAAATAAAATTGATCTTTAATGGGCTAATGCATTTAGAGCTTGTAGCTACTTGACAAATCTAAAATTTATACGAGTGTTCTCTTACCCTAATGTTTGATTGGATTCATGAAGGGGAGCGGGAGGCAAAAGAAGAAGAGGAAAAGGAAGGGGGGAAATTAGTTTTAGGTTGCGTCCTTTTTAACTTAAATTAGACCTAAACTTTTTCGAATTTATTAAACCTTAGTAAAAGATGTTGGACCTGATTATCGAAACAATTGGATTTTATTACTCTTAATTGGACATTTGGACATACAAGCCTTGTTGAACTTATTACACTTGATTAGACCTTATCTGAAACTTATTACAACTGAAATTTATTTTCAGATTAGTTCTTAATCAGTTGTAATAAGTCCAATAGGGTTTTGATCAGGTCCAATCAAATGTGATAAGTTCCAATTGTTTCTAAAATTAGGGATAACCAGGTTTAATAAAGTCCAATAAGTTTCAATCAGGTTCAGATAAGATCAAGTCTGATAAAAAAGAAGAGAGCACGCACCCTTGGCTTCCTTCCAAAATTTTCCAAATTTGAAGGGATTTGGTTTATTCAAAGTAGAAAGAAAATAGACCCTTCTATTGCCCTTCCTTTCCCTCCTTTCGTGTGTTATCCAAATAAGTGTGAAGTGGTGAACGAATCCCTCACTCTTTCCTTTTAAATCCTCCCATCAAAACACAATGTTCAAGTGATTGTGCTTTTATGATGTTAGTTTAATGTACGTGTGCAACTAAAATTTGAGCAGAAGTATGCATGTCTCACAAATGTTGAAGGTACTTAGTTTGAAGAGCTTAGCATCAAAGTTTTAACAATGATACCTTAGTTTTAAAAATTGTGCCTCAGGCGTGCTATGGGAAATGTGATTTAGCTAGGCATGGCTCAACCAACTACGAAAGGCGCGCTCCTCAGAGCGCATTTGGTAAGGCGTGCCTTTGCACCTTTATGAAACTAGCTTAGATTTAAGTTATAAATTGAGAATGGTTGAATTTTTTAAAATTGAGACTAATTTAGCCTTTACATATATCTTTACTAAAATAATTAGGATCTGTTTAATTAACATTAAAAATAATCAAACAAAAAAAAAATTGAAGCAAAGAAATAAATACATGCGCCTCGCCTACAAAAGTTGCAGCCTTCACCTTACCTTTTGCGCCTAGGTGCACTTTGCACCTTTTAAAACTAAGAAGGATACTGGATTTGAATAAAGATTCTCAAGTCATGTGGTTGTTTTATGCTTTATTTTAGTGTTGGGCAAGGGTCTTAGTTATTATCCAGTTGTTTTAGCATAGCTGAGGCTCAAAGCTTGTGGAAAAGTTTGGAATGCACGTAAAACTTTGAACTTGCTGGTGCCATTCTCAGTCCAATTTTGATAGGCTGTGTTTTACAAGTTAGATTGATCCTTGATGGATCAATCTGGATCTTGGTCACTGATGAGAGAATTTTGGTGACTGCTTGCGTCTTTGTTATTGTTCTGGCCTTTTCTTTCCTTGGTTCTTGCATAGAGACTTGCTTTTACTCTCATACAGCAGTTCATTTTACTCATGTTAGAATTTCCATGCTCTCTGCATAAATTTAAGTATCATGATTTTCATCCTTGTTTCTATGCTTTTGACTTGATTTCAAAGCTTCTTACCCTCATTGTGAGTATAAGGTGTCACATTATTTTCCCTTGGCTTGAGGTCATTGTCATCAATGTATCTACCATACTGACCGTTTGGTTTCTTTGGGTATTGGACTCAAACAGCTCTTCTGAAAGTGATCATGGAAATTCCAGTCATTCAAGAAGACACAAGCATGATGACAAGGCAAAGAAGGTAGCATTAAATATTAATTCTTCCTTGAGCTGATCTTTTATGAGCTATCTATGTATGGCATTCCATGACATTTTGCTGATCCGTTAGAGCAAGGGAAAAGACAAGGAAAAGAGCCAGCGCCATAAGCGTCACAAGCACAAGAAAGAGGTAGGATGAATACTTTGTCTTTGAATTACATATCCTTTTCCTCCTTTCATATCCACTCTCACCATTGCATCTTGTCTCCTATTTGTCCAAATCTCATTTTACAACTTAAGTAGCAGTTTCTATCTGTTATCTTGTAATTTTCTGACTTGCTTTTTTGCATTGCTCTTAAAAATTGGAGCTGGGATCTATGACCTAATGTCTGGACGCTTAATTGGCTTGTCTGGATGTTGTTTTTGGCTTGGGTTTCTCCTGGCCCTGGGAGCTTCATGCAGAAAGAGCAGGATGAACGATTGAGTAGCGGTCCTGTCCAGCTGTCTAAGGTTTTGTTTCGGCTCTTAACTTTTTAGTTTTCTCCGAAGCTCTTGTTCCAGTATTTTGTCCTTCAATTTACTTTTGTGTCTCATTATGAAAATCTTGCATGCAGTTTTTAGGGGCAGATAAAAATGAAGATGTTCGTCGAAGCGTGGTATCGGGGAAAAAGGTAGTATAGCTGCATTCAACCTGTTTCAGAGCATCTCTACCCTTCTGAAGTGTTTTTCATCTTTAACTTTTCTGATTCTGCTCATCTGCTGCTTACTTTGTGTAGATAAAAATGAAGCTTGACAAATCAAAGGAGGACAAGTTTGCTGAGAATAAGCGTAATGAGTTACTGAAATTTCTGAATGCCAGTTATGACTGATTTCTTTGTGGAAGCTTCGAGGTCAAGTATCACTCGTTCTAATCATGCTTGCTTGCCGGATAAATTCTGTGCTAATCATTCTAGGTTGTGAACAAGCAAAGCATATGGGTAGTTCATTTCAAGTGCTGAAGCTTTTATCGGTGTATCTTTTGGTGTTCATGTTGCAATACTTTTTTCTGATTGTGCTAATCATTCGAAGCTTACCTTGTTTGTTTGCTCTATTAGATCTCTGTTACACATTACAAGTCAGTGGAAACTCCATTGAATGTTGATGGCTTTACGCCTTGGCTTGCCTAGTTGGTCAATGTTTTTGAACATTTTACTTCTGGATTGAGGCATTGCAGTTTTGTCAATTTGTATTATTGGTAAATTCAGTGATCATTTTATTCAGTTTCTGGCTTTGTCATGTTTGGTTATGAAATTGATAAAGAGACATAAAATGCATATGATAATGAGATAGGAATAAATGATTATCAAATGTGGGCAAAAAAAGTATTACAGCTAATGTGAACCTTTCTCTTTTAGAAAGTGTTGCAAACGGAGAGGAGATCGTATTTCATTTCATTTGTTATGTCAAACAGCAAATAGTGTTAATCTTTCTCCTTATTGTTTTTGTTGCAATTGATTTTTCTAATCTTATACCGAACAACCTACTAAAAGAAAGCTTTATATTAGAAGGAAAATTTAGGAAGAAAACTCAATAGTTAGAGATGACAGATGAGGATGCATTCTCATAACCATTGTCATCACTTTTTCTTGTAAATTTTGGCTCCATTTGTTTTGATGGAAAACAATTTGAAAGTAAATGATTTTAAATTAGTTTTTGATTTTTCATTGTTTATTTCCATGGAAAAAAGAAGAAATGGAACATAAATGATGTGTGAGAAAAGAAAAGGAAGTAAAGAAATATGGTGGAAATTTGGGCATACTTTCATTAAGGAGTAGATGATGTTTCTCCCCTTAAAAGGATCATTTTCAAAAACAAAATTTCTCTTTTCAATACAACAACGAAAACTGAAAAAAATAAAAAATTATTTCAACAAAATGTTTTTCTTCTAAATAAATAGAACTTTAATTTGCATCGGTTTCCATTGCCAATATTTTGATAACCAAACAAGGACAAAGTTATTTTAGGTTGCATTGAGAAAATGAAGATTAGGTTACAACAGTATTGCAGAACCATAGTTAATTATGGCCAAGTGGCCAACCAATTACCACTCCACACAAATGTAACTAGTAATCAACCATGGTGGTACAATTTAGGAACCCTTTATCTGATTTCTTTTCAACATGGTAAGGTACATGGGGACGTAGACGGTCAGACATGTGGGCCCGTAACTTGCCCAAGGCGGAGGGGCACTTGCCCTGGGCATTGATTTTAAATGCCAGCTATATTTTTATTTAAAAAAAGACGGTAATGTCAAGTGTATAAAGAGTTGTATCATATTATTATTATTATTATCATCATCATCATCATCATTATTATTACTTAAATAATATAATAGAAAGTAATTAGTAAAATTATTGAAAAAATCTGAGCTGAACTGAACTGAACTTAATAGAACTGAACTGAGCTAAGGTGAACTAAACTAAACTGATACGAAATGAACTGAATTTAAGCTGAAGTAAACAAGCCCTTAAGCTCAGCGATTCTGCTCCATATATGTAAATCTAGTCCTAATTATTGTGAGATTTCCCCTTTGAGAGTCAAGTGTTCAAGTTTGTTTTTGTGCTCTTCTTATGGTAACTTATGAAGGATCAGGATTTTGCATTGGGATCGGTCGAGCATGAGGAGCTCCATTATTCTTCTATTTTCTTTGTATTGTGCCCATTTTGGGAGGCTTTTTAGCTAGGGTTTTTTTTTTGATTTGTTTTTCTCAATAATTTCATCCGCGTTGGATGATTAGGGTTTAATTTCGTTTGTGAGTTCACCCAGTTTTTTTACCCTTAAAAGAGCTCCTCGTAAAGCAAACTGTAAATTGCTTTGTCTGGTTTTAGATTTTTTTAAACTTTCACTCTATTTCATACACCTTTGATGATAAGGTCTTACCTTAGTGGTTAAACTGTTAAAGATTCAGAATTTCAAGTACGAAGTTATGAGTTCGATTCTCAATACATGTATTTGTGAGAATTCCTTTATATTTTCCCTTATAAAGGCTAAATTGGGTTGGGTGACCTGCAGTAAAATCTGGTTGTATCTCACAAATCTAAACTTAAATATTTAAAACAAGGTGTTTTAGTGTCACATGTCCACCCTTTAGCCCTCCTCCCCATGACACATGACCTCACTCACTCATCAACTCACCCATTAATCTCCTTGTAATCAAAATTTGTGCGTTAATTTTTCATTTGCATGACTCTTCATTTCAGTTCATTGCTCCTCAATTGTTGTCACCCTTCATTATTGATTGTCCTTTATCTTCCTGCAATCAGTTGAGGATGACTGTCACAATAATAATAAATAAAATAAGAAATTTAATAATAAATTATCTAATCATCTTTCTAATCTCTTTAACTTTCCTTACATTGCCTGGTTTTTTAATTCATAACTTTTTTTTATATCTTAATTTTAATATTAAATGCATACTTTTTATTCTTATTTACTGAGTACATGCTCTTATTTATATGCATGTTCAATTTCTTTATTTGTTTTTATATACATTGTGTATATGAACAGATGATTCTTATATATTTATGATAAAATATTGTAATTTTTCTCTTACATAGTCAATTGATAAGTCAAATAAAATCCCGTGCAAGGCACGGGGTTAAAAATAGTTATAATATTAAGGATAATTTGTTTAAAACCACCTTATAAAACAGTTTTTTTTGTCAAAAACCGGCCACCTTATAAAAAAAATTTTGCGGAAAGAAACCAAAACTAAAATATTTTTTGTCTAAGAAAACCAAATTGCACTAATTAGGGTTTGACCTTAGATTAATTAACTTTGACTTTGATTATGTACAATTATTATGCATAATTAAACCTTAAACTTTAATATACCTTAATTAAACCTTATAACTTAAAAACTAAATAATTAAAAAATAAAAAAATCCTTCCCCCATCCCCACCAATCCCCTCCCCGGCTCCCCACCCCCGAAACCCTCCGCTCGCCCACCTCATCCACCCCCACCACCTCCGACGAGCCTCCCCACCCAACCCCCCCAACCCCGCGCCCTTACCGCACCCGCCCCTGCTGCATCACTGCCACCACCCATTCTTGATTTTTGATTTTTTCTTTTTTTAAAAAAACAAAATCTTAATATATTGTGAATAATTGTTTTAATTAAAATTAGCTTAGGTTATTACTAATTGGAAGGTCAATGCCTTTAATTGCAGTCAAATCTTGGATTAGTGCAATTTGATTTTCTTTGACAAAAAAATTTTTGGTTTTGGTTTCTCTTAACAAAAAAAATTTATAAGATGGTTTTTGACAAAAAAAAAACCTATTTTAAAATAAAGGTGGTTTTAGACAAACTATCCTAATATTAAAAAAAAACTCTATTTCATACTAACGTGTTTTGCTTGGAAAAGAAAAAACCAATCCATAAAACTCTTTCACGTCCTCGATTGTATCGCCAGGGATATCACTATCTAAGCAATGAAGCCAATGATTGCGAGAAAATGAGAGCAAAAGGCAAATTATGTGGCAGATTTTGCAAAATCAAAACGTGAGTTAGGCAGTGTTCTTTTGGACTTAAAAGGTACAGTAATTAGATCAGATTAGAATAGATCAGATCAGATCAGATTAGATATGTAACACCCCGTAATTTTGGATAAATATTTTATAATTTATTAATATATTTTATACTACTCAAATTATTTATTTAAATTTCAGACATAAAATTTCAAGCCAAAATGTTGTTTTAAATTATAAAAACTAAAATTTCATATATATACACGTGATTTCCGGATATCTTAAATAAGTCTTATTTCACAAATTATTATGGTCTCATGATTATGCTAATTTTATTGAAAAAGTATGTAAGCCCAAATGTCATTTATGACTATCCTAAAACCTAAAACGAAACCCAATACCAATTAAGAAGCCCAAAAGAGAAAATGCATAATAATAATAATAATATAAAATAAATTTGAAAGCCATGTACATGGCTACATCATGCATACACAAGGAAAGAAAAAAAAAATTACTTGCTCAAAATCTTCCACCCAAACATGATCATGAAATATTTTCCAAATAATTCACTTGCCATTTTTTCTCAATTCATTATTGAATTCCTTGATCACCAAGAATAACATCATTCCAAAATATGACTAAAACAAATATTCTTGATCACCAAAATATCCTTATGATTTTCTAATTTACCATAATACATAAACCATAAACACTATAAATACCCCCCATCCCAATGCACAAATTGCACCAACCCCATAAATCATCTTCTCCCTCCTACTCCAATATCACAAGCACACTCAAAATTCTCTCTTCTTCTCTCTTCTTTTCCACAAATTATTTCTTCTATTTTCGTAGCATTTATGCCCGTATCTGTTCAGAGCCAATTTTGGGGCACTTCTGGTCATTTTTAGCAAATTTCTGTTTCACGACGGATTGTTCCTCTCGAAAAGTTATTGAGGTTAGGCTCAAGAATCACCCGATTCGGATTCATATCAAAGGAGTTATGGCCTCTGAAAGTTTCTGCCTATTTTCTAATAAGATTACACCTCATGATTTTCCACTCTTTTCTCTTGGCTTTCACCACCACCACTATTGGCGGCAGCCTCCATGAGCCACATCCAACCAACCTTGGCCACCTAGCTATCCTCCTCCTCTCCTCCTGTTTCGGTTTTTCTCTTTACCTAAAACTACTATTTTTTTTTTATTACATATTATTATTATTATTATCATTATTGTTACGGTTTAATAAACAAAATTATTTAATGCTTTTAAAGTATAATTAAAAAAAAAAGCAAAAATTTTAAGATATGATTTATGAAAATTAAATATAGTTCATGCACATATAGTGAGTCTTTTTATTTATTTATGTGTAGGGTGTTGATTCGCGATTTCTCTTAAGCTTCGTAATAAATTTTACTTAGTGAAGATCATGCAAGGTACGTTAAGTGGCTAGATACTTTATTAAAGTGTTTACATGATTTTTACGTGTTTATATGATACATGATATAATTTATGATCAATTAATTTTGCATTATGTTAATTTAAAGTTTGATGACAAAATTATTTTATATTTTATTAGCCTTATATTTTTGTCATGAAATTTTTAGATTTTGGAAATAATATTTATGATTTGAATCATCTTATTATATTTTGAAAATAATGTTTTACGGAAAGATTTGAATCTTATTATATTTTGGAAAATAAAATCATAGAAAATATTCTATGAAAAGATTTGAAATAACTAAATATTTTAGTGATATTGTCATATCATTTTGAAAGACTAAGGAAATAAGGAATTTTGGAAGGTTACAATTATATGAGTATATTATCTTTATACTCAACTCTTATTATATTAAAAATTTATTTGTGACCCCACAAGCTTTACAAGCTTATTTATTGTCTATAATCCCGCTACGTGGATTTGGTTGATAAGACTATGGACTTTGTATGACCTAGTCTTTCCTCAAGGATAGCTTATATCTTGCATTTTACGTACTTAGCATATTTTGCTAACCCGTACTTTATTTTGTTTTGGCTTTTCCCTACTTATCATTTATTGATAAGTAGCTAGGTGTTGATGATCAAAGTGGACTAGGGTTTGCCCTACTTATCAGGGGCAAGGGCGTCATTCACCTAGACTAGGGTTTTAATTTTATTTAAAGTTATTATGTTTTGAAAACAAAGTTTATCGCATTTAATAATAAGTATTTTTTTTATTTCCGCTGCAAAGTTGTAGTCAATTATAGCCTTACGTTAATTATCACGTGGCGGTAATACGTCAAAGTCTATCTTTACGGTATTTTATATGTATTATTCTAGTATTCTTGTAGAGGGAGATTTGGGGGTGTTACAAGATCATATCAGATCAGATTAGATCAGATCAGATCAGACATTATTACTCTTTTTATTATTATTATTATTATTATTATTATTATTATTATTATTATTATTATTATTAATTTCGAGCATCGTTTTTCCGTTCAACATTTTCCAATGACGGTTTTCGAATGAGTTTTTCGGCGACGGTTTTCGGGCCGACTTTTCCGACGACCGTTTTCGGACTAACTTTTCCGGCGGTGATTATTCGGCCGACTTTTCCGGCGGTGATTATTCGGCTAACTTTTCCGCCGACGATTTTCAACCCGAGTTTTTCGGCGACGATTTTCGGGACGACTTTTTTTACAACGGTTTTCGGACTGACTTTTCCGGCGGTGATTATTCGGCTTTTCCGGCGACGATTTTTAGGCCAAGTTTTTCGGCGACAGTTTTCGGGATGACTTTTCCGACAACGGTTTTCGGACTGAATTTTCCGGCGGTGATTATTCGGCCGACTTTTCCGGCAACGATTTTTAGGCCGATTTTTTCGGCGACGGTTTTCGGACTGACTTTTCCGACGATTATCATTCGGCCAACTTTTCCAGCGACGGTTTTCAGGCCGAGTTTTTCGGCGACGGTTTTCGGAATGACTTTTCCGGCGGTGATTATTCGGTCGACTTTTTCGGTGACGGTTTGGTCAAAATTTTCGGCGGTGATTATTACTACTACTACTATTATTATTAGTAGTAGTAGTAGTAGTAGTAGTATTAGTATTTATATTATTATTTGAAGTGAGATTGAATGAAGAGATGAAATGAAATGGGCTATCATAATAATAATTATAATATTAATAATTATATTAATTATTATTATTTTAGTAAATATAATCATGTATTACATTTCTCATAAAAAAAATAAGTATTACAATTATAAAAATAAAAATAAAATAAAATAAATAAAAATAAAATAAATAAAAAATAAAAATAAAATAAATAAAAAATAAATAAAAATAAAAATAAAAATAAAAATAAAAATAAAAATAAAAATAAAAATAAAAATAAAAATAAAAACAAAAACAAAAACAAAAATAAAAATAAAAATAAAAATAAAAATAAAAATAAAAACAAAAACAAAAATAAAAAATAAAATAAAAATAAAAAATAAAAATAAAATAAAAATAAAATAAAAATAAAAAATAAAAATAAAAAATAAAAAATAAAAAATAAAAAATAAAAAATAAAAAATAAAAAATAAAAATAAAAATAATTCAAATCAGATTAGATCAGATCAGATCAGATCAGATCAGACAAACTCAGATCAGATCAGATCAGACCAGATCAGTCCTAAAGAGTATGTGTATGAAATAGTTGTTGTGATTCAAAACGTAAGGCATTTTTGAAAATTAGTTGTTGTGATTTTTTTAAAAAAAATTGATCTAATTTGAACATGTTATTCTTGATCTGAATTTATTGCCATCTAATCCACATCCATTACTACATTTGCATATTATGATTAGTAAAACTTGCTTTACACTTTACTAGTGCATTAGATGAGTGTTATTCATTGCCCTAAAATTACTAAGTATCATCCAATTTTTAAATGGGATGATAATATTGACCTTAATTTTAAAAAATAAAAATTTAAAACCACAACAATCTCGATCATTTAGATATACAACAGCCATGGAAAGTTGGAAACGACACCGCCTAAACATGATGACCACAAAACCACAAACGGTGGAGACTCCCGTGGTCAAAAATATATTTGGGCGATTCTTTGTAATTTTTTAGCGACGTTTAGTGCTCTTATTTGGAAATACTGAATCGTGTAGAACAAATATATTATTACCTGCATATGAACCTATTTTCCACACAATGACGACAAAGCTTGGTGTAATAACTGCATGCATTTTATCTGTATGAACATCGTTTAATTGTCAGTATATGTCATCATTAAAAACTGAAGATACTCAATTAAATAGTTTTTTGCCAAAAAAATAAATAAAGAATAAAATCGTTATAAATAATAAAAATATAGAAAATACGAAGTAAGTCTAAATTAGTGAAAAAATAATGTGACAAAGTCTTAAGGGTAAAATTAAGCTTTATGGATAAACTTACCCTATCAAAGACTCAAACAATGACCACAATTTCGCAGAAGACAAAAATCTTGGCCGACACCCAAGATTTAGTAAATCTTCTTGCATGGGAATGGAGACTGACGAGTATAACTTATCAGTACTCACTGACTCACTCCATAATTAAATACTTCTTTCGAAAATGCATTCTTGCAATAAAGGATTTTTTATATATGTCGACACAAAATTTTGAAGATTAATATCTCTAATTATGTATTTTAAATAATTATAATAATTAAATAATAAAAAACTACAAGTTGAGACGAATCCAACGAGATCTCACATGACAATATTTTTCTTTATGTATAAGTGAAAAATTACGATCAAAGTAGAAATTGTGAATAGTGTCTAAAGTGCACTTGTTGCAAGAATTCATTTACGGAGGAAGTACGGAGTACTTTATTTTCTTTTTTTGACAGTCTAATTTTATTTGCTTCATTTCCTATTTTATTAACATGCCCATAATAATATTTATATTTCTATCCTAATCTTTTCATTATTTACTTTTATTTCATGGCCCATAATAATATTTATATTTCTATCCTAATCTTTTCATTATTTACTTTTATTAGCATACTAGGTTACCACCCGTGCGATGCATGATTTTAGCAAAGTAATAAGTAAAAATTTAATTTATATTAGTAATTTTTTATTAATATTTAAATGTATCGTAATTTTTTATAAAAATTATAATTTCACATTTCTAAATTCTAACAAAAAAAAACATCATATACTCCCAAGAGGCCAAAAGTTTTTTGTTAGAATTTTTTTCTTAATTTTATCAATATTGAGACAATAATAAATAATACATTGGAATGTGCCTAATTAGGTTGATACTATATTAGTTGTATACCCCTAAGAAGACGAGAGTTGGATTATAATTTTTAATACTTTATTGTAATTAATCCATAAAATAAACAAATAGAATGAACTTTGTGTGTTGCACAATTATTTATATATTTTTTAGATATAGTTTTTAAAGAAACATTGCAATCTTTTTAAGGCATTGAAAAAAAAATCATATATGCGTAATTTGATTAATGTAAAGCTTCAAATGATAGTAAATTGGAAAAAAAAAGTGTTTGTAATTTGAAATTAACTACAAAACTTTTCCCTTCAATATCATTTTTAAAAGTTTTTTATTTTTTGAAAAAAAATACAGTTATAAATTTTAGGAAACATTTGTTATTTGATTTATTTTGAAACCTGAGTAAAGTAATAAATATAAAAAAAGATGACATCATCGTCATATCTTTTTGAGAATTTTTTTTTATGAGAGCATGACATGTAGCATTGGATGATATCAGCATGTTCTGTTTTAGTATATAATAATATAATAATAATAAGGAAAAATTGTCTAGAATTACCAAATAAATGTCGATTTATAAAAACTACTACTAAATAAAAAAAATTGTTATGAAACTACCTAATAAAGCAATTTTGACCTTGTAGCACTACCACTTGGGCACTTATCGTGTTATGACCCATCACTATTGATTTCCCTCTATTTTTTCCCCAAAAATGTTTGATTTCCCTCTATCTCTAACTTTCTCTTTTCTTTTAATATATATTAGACTTCTAACATAAGAAATGAATCAAAATTCACCCTTTTTTTTTCTTCAATCGAACTTTCTTTAATCTTACTTTTTTCCATTGAAGATTGAGTATACTTAGCAACGGAGAAAAATCAAGTAGTTTTAGGGAAAAAATAATGAGAAATCAAAATTGGTGGGCTAAAACATCAGAAAAATCATAAAAGCACGGAAAGTGGTAGTGCTACCAGGTCGAAATTGATTTATTAGGTAGTTTTATAACAACTTTTTCTAGTTGGTACTTGGTAGTTCTTTTTAAAAGTCGACATTTATTTTATAGTTTTGGACAACTTTTCCAAATAATAATAATAATATGTTATAAATTTAGTTTATTTTACACATTTAATTTTGCATTGTGGGACATGTTTGCACAACCTTCCAATAAGGTTGTCAAAAGCTGACACGACCTGATAACTTGATCCGAAGCTAACACGGAAAAATTAGTTTAGGTTTGAGGTTATTACCTTGAAAACTTTTATGGGTTAGCACGAACCCGACCTGATATTAAATGGGTTAGATTCAAGTCAAAATTGTCAACCTGAAATATAAATGAGTCAAAATAAGATTAAGTCAACCTAATTTATTTGATTCAAACTCACTTGCCTCTTGATGTATTATAGAGTTATGGATTGGGCTTTACATGTTTTCAGCCCGAATGCTAACTCTAAAAAAAGGCCCCCACCCTCCCTCCTCACTAAATTAGAATATACTAAAAAAAGTTCAATCTGGTCAAAATGGGTCAGGTTGACCCGAACATGAACCAGGTTAGGTTAGGTTTCAAAACTTGACTTGAAATATAAAACAGGCTATGTTCAGGTTGGGGGTTCCTGACCCGAACCTGAACTTGACACGACCTGATCTGTTTGCCAGCCCTACCTTCCAATTTTTGGAAGTTTAAAAAATAGGACAAAATCAAATGGAACACTTTTTTTATAATGGGCAGAGGGAGTACAACTTACCATAATACTTCATCCGTCTGTCGCAATTGTTTTTTCTCACTTCCCAAAACACAACATAAATGATTATATTTTTAGATATATGTTATAAAAAAATTATAAAAATTATATATTAAACAAGTTATTAGAATAAAATAGACTATTTTATTCTAATACAAGTGCACATTAAATTGAATCAAATGAGATCTCATTTAATTATATTTTAATTTTTTCTTATATGCATAAAATTAAATAGAGTTAAATTACAAAATGAATAGTGACAAAAGTCCTTATAGGCTTATACTTCCTCTTTTTCAAAATAAATGCAACAGTTTCAATTTTAGGAAGTTTCAGAATAAATACAACAATTTTATTTTTCCATTTGTGCAACTTCTTATCTCTTACATCATCACATACTCAACTTTATCAATCTATCCCTTTTACTCTCACAATAAAAAAATTATCTAAGAGTCCGTGTATCTCCAAATATACTTTAAAAAAAAAAGAGGAAGTATAACAAACAAATACTCCCCGGTCCAATTTTAATTGCTCCATTTGACGACCAAAAAAGTACTCACATTTTTTTAATCAAATAGAGCAATTAATATTGGACAGAGGGAGTAGGGAGGAAGGAAGGAAGAAGTGAGTATCTCTATTATATAAGTGAAGGGGGGAGCAATGGTGTCCCCCTCTAAATGACTTAAATACCCTTAATGAATATAATATAATTTGATTTTTTTTCTATATGTCATACTAAATAAGGTTAAAATGGTATATTGGTATATGCATTAAATATTTCACTCAAAATTGAATTGAAAAAAAATAAGTAATACCAATCAATAAAAAGAAGGAAAGTTTAATTTCATATGAAAGACTTGATTCAAAATTTATCATGGCAATTAATAACATTTCTAATTGAATTCAATATATAATAAGTGAAAGTGTTTTTTTTCGACTCATATATAATCAATTAAAAATATTTAATTTTATCGGTAACAAAATAAACAATATAATTATGTATTAGTTGTGACATAATGTATAATATATTCAATCATATTAATAAAAAGTTGATACATTAATTAACACCAACCAATCTTTGTTCATTATTCAATCACAAAAAAAATTACAATATAAACATGATAACATTTTATTTATAAAAATTTATAAATTAGCGCACGCATCGCGTGCATATATGGCTAGTTAGATATAGATTAACAAACTGGAACAGATGGAGTAATAATAATATGAAAGATGGGTAAAGTTTAATTTGGACCAAAATTAAATCAAACCCAAAAGTAAATAAATAAGTTTTATTTTATAATATTAAAAAATAAGTTTAATTCAATCTAATGCTGATTGATTTCTCTAAAAAAAACAAGAATGATAGAATAAAATTGGTTTAATTATTAATTTAATTAAATTTATTTAATCAATAATTAAAAAAATAACCTAGACCTATTGGAACTTATTAGACCTAATTGTAACTTATTGGAACTTATTAGAATTTATTAGACCTTATTGAAACTTATTAAACCTTATTGGAACTTATTGGACCTTATTTCAACTTATTAGACCTGATATAACTTATTGGAACTTATCAAAATTATTTTTTAAGGTGAAGAGAACACACCCTTATTAGGATTTATCTGAATTTATTAAACCTAAAACTTTTTTTTTAATGTGAAGAGAACGCACCCTTAAGGGTGTAATAAACGAATGAATTAGTCAAAATAATTTTAATATTAACAACTTATAATCATATTCCTGCTAGTATTAAACCATTTTGACAAATTTGATCGTTTATATCCTTAAATTACTTTATTAAAATATGAGCAAAACAAATTATTACAAGTATTATATTACGAAGAGTGTATATAATTAAAGAGAGTCAAAATCATAGAGTGACACATGCAGAAGTTTAAAATGAAACAATTTTTATGTGAAGGACTATCAAAGTTCAAGACAAGACAAGTTTGACTGTTTGAGCGATCTCATGTTGAATTAATGTTGATACAGAATCGAATGTTTGGCAAGTTTAATTGATTAGTCAGCCTTTCAACTGTTACCAGCTTTACCCATTAATTAGATTATTCCAGCAATGACGTGTTACATTAGGAATTTGACTTTGATACTCGGGGAGTGATTTTGGCACTCCCCAATTTAATTTTGTCATTCCTCAATGGCTCAATGTTACTATTCATGTGAGAGGGAGTGAAGTGCCAAAATCAAATTGGGGAGTGTCATTCCCCTGATACTCCAACCATGCCACGCTATAGAAAAATGTCAAATTTAATTTTTTAGAATGATAAAATCCTTAATTAATTAGGAAAAAAACTTTAATGTTGATTCAAATAATAAACTACCTACTATTAATGGATATAGTGTAAGCCAACTCAACATAACTAATTTTCAGATTGTATTAGTAGTGAATAGATGTAGCAATGTCCAATTAATATAATTATTCATTTATTTATTTATTTTTTTAATTTCTTATACTTGATTCATGTGTTTCACAAAGATTGCTCATTTACCTTACCTAATATGAAGGAGGAGAGTTTGATCACTCCTAGACTTAGGGTGCGTTTGATTCATCTGAAATTTTCTGATATGATCTGGTCTAATCTGATATGTAATTTTGTGATCTGATTTGAAATTTTCTGATCTGGTCTGATTTGATCTGAAATTTTCTGATTGTAGTTATTATTATATATAGTTATAATTTTTTTTATCTAATATGAATTTTTCTGATCTGATCTGAATTTTTTGAAAATAAGCACATGATGCTTATTCTAATTGAAACAAACGCACCAAGTTGAATCAAACACACCCTTATTAGTTGGTGATTTGGTTTATTCACTCATCTTTCTCCAGCATGGAACATTCACTAGTGCACATACATGTTTATAACACATTATGTATCATCGTAATGATAAAAATCGTAAATGTTTAATTGTTCTTAAAATGTTCATTAGCACAAGGTAAACAAAACCCAACATGAGCAGATTTTTCACTTAAATAATGATAATTTTTAAAGAAAGTTCATTATACTTCTGTATAAGGCTGTGTTCTCCTCGTGATTTTACAATCTCAATCAAATTCAATTTAATCCAATCCATTCTCATCACATTCTAATCTATTCTAATCCAAACCAATTCATTCTAACCCAATCGATTCTAATCTTTCAAAGAGAGCGCATCCTGAGTCAAAATCAATGTAATAGTCTTTGTTTTTTTTATTACTCCCGCTTTGAGTTTTTTTCCTCTTACAGAAAGATTATAAAAGTAACTAATATTAATAATAATAAAAATGAATGGAGTAAGGCCTTTGTGTAACAAACAAAGTGTTACTATATAGTTCATTCGTGTATCATATATTCATATCGGTGTATGTATATATTAATTTATTTTTGATAAATAAGTGGATACTACTAGGCCGCAACAGAACCCTACTACAAGTCTGCAAATGCATGTTGTGATAGGATGTTCGAATCCAAGAACTTAGACTTGACATTCACAAGACTTGAACAATAAGCGAAGGGCTTGTTTACTTCAGATTATATTCAGTTTAGTTCAGTTCAGTTCATCTCTATTTAGTTCAATTAATACACTTCTATTCAGTTCAGTTCAGTTCAATTCAGTTCAGTCCAGTTCAATTCATCTCTATTCAGCTAATGTAAGCGAGCCTAAGACTCATACTTCAATGTATTCATAATTAGATAATTGCAATATTGCATACTTAGACTTGTAGTTAGTTAATACCCTAATGATGGATTATCACTATTAAGTACACCATCGATCCATCCTCAAACTTTTGCACTACTTTTTTATTTGATTGTTTCTAATTTTTTAAGTTCATTTAATTTTGTAGAGCATTTTTCTATCTACTTTTTCATACTCCGTATGTGGTAAGGGCTACGAACACATCATAATTTTCTTCCTACTTTTTATTTTGGCAAAGTATTTTTCTCCTTTGATTTGTATAAAGTATAATTGTGTGCATAGCAAAGGAAAAGGAAAAAGGGGCAGCGAGAGCATTAAAACGTGAGGTTGACATGGGCTATGTTGACATGTGGACTTAAAGCAATTTCCCCATTTTTCATATGCTATTTGCCGGTATACTTGTTGCTAAGTTATTAGGGTAACAACAACTTTATTATAAGTTACACTATTATTATCAGTAGTGGATCCAGTATTATATTAAGTTGAGTCCAAATGCTTTTTATATATTTTATTGGATCAAGCTAACAAATTTTAAAGATTTTTTTTTTTTAAAAAAATCCTAAATTTTATAAGTAAGAATTTTCTTTCTTCAGATCCAAGTGGGGTCAAGGGACACCAATTAAACACTACAAAAAATTCACACAACGAGGGCAACTTATCATAATTAAAGAGGACAATAATCAATATGAGTATTGTTTTACTTAATGATGCCTACAAGGACAATTATTTTTGCACTCATTGATATTAACAATGAAGACAGTATGATTATTCTGCCGTCTTAGACTTTTGAAACTTTGCCCTATTTGACAATAAATAAAGTGTTTAAATCAAGGAAAGCAAAATGTATTGTCTTTGTTGATAATCAATGAAGGCAATTTTGTTTGCCCTTTTTGAATTGAATTAAAGAGGGCAAAACATCTAACATTGTCTTTGAAACCTAATACAATGGGGTTACAAGGGCAACATGAGAAAAATACTAAAATTATCATTATAACCTAAGAAGACAAATTTTGTATTAAATAGGGCAAATTTAATTATCCTCCTTGAACACATTTTTTGTAGTGAAATGCCCTACATCCGCCACTGATTATTAGGTGAATAACAACTCATACAAAATCTATAATTGAGTATAAGCTTTTTGAGATTACCGTGTTAGGGGTTATTGAAAATACGGGGTGACTTAGCATTTCCATTGGAATGGCTCGAAGCTTTCTTTACTACTCCCTCCGTAACATAATTTTGGCAACAAGTTATTTTTCATGCATTTCAAGGAAGCAATTTAAGGGTGTAAACGAACAAATTAATCAAAATGGTTTTAATACAAGTAAGATTGAGATCATAAATTACTAATCTTAAAATTTTAGTTGATCAATCTATTCGTTTACACCCTTAAATCGCTTCCTTGAAATGCGTGAAAAATAACTTGTTGCTAGAATTATGTTACAGAGGGAGTAGTTTTATTCAACTTATTCTCAAACAACGTTCTTTAGTACACTAATTATCAAATTGATATATAAGGGGTTATTACTTATTTTAATTTGTTGCGACCCATCTCACTGTTAATAAGGAAAGATCGGTATTACCTAATTTACTATTTATGGAGTAGTTCGTTTCTATAATTCGTAATTCATCAATAATTAGTCAAAAATAGTCCAAAATTGATCATAATTCATTTATTTTAGTTTGCAGAAAGAACCGATTTCCCAAAACATACCGGATCGGGCTTAAACCGCTTAATGCCAATATGCCATCTACTAAAAGGTTGATGAAATAATTAATTTTGAAACGGGAAAAGTTAGAAATGTGCTTTTCTCCAAGGGAAGAAACGAGTGGCCTGCCACATCCATTAAAGAGGCCGAGTTTATTTGAAGTAGAGTCAACTCAACAAGTGCACCTACAAACCTCTCTTCATTAATTCCCCTCAATCCATTTACACAATTACACATACTCAAAAAAACATTGCCATTATTATTAGTGGATGATGCATGCATGGATGTGTAGTAGACCAATAGGTGGTATGTACAATTGCAAAAGAAACAAAAAAAAGTAGTTTCTTTTAAGATGGTTATTTATTGATTACACATATAAAAGAAATTTTACTCTAGTTGTGCAGGTTATCCGGTCCAATTTAGCCAACACATTTGAAAGAATAACATGATGAGAAATCTCTGAAAACATGTGCGGTGAGGTCCGAATTCAGTACTTAAAATTTGACGTCCGCAAGACTCAACCGGTTAAAATTTGTACGTCAATCGATGCTATACTTGGCTGACCTAATTAAAGTTTTTATTTGAAGAGTTGAAATACTGACACATCATGCAACAGATGACTAGAGTTTGATGTGTGGTTGCAAATTAAAGTCTTTCATTCCCTCATTTATGAGTTTGTTTCAAGTTTTTGTTCAGGGTTATTTGCAATTTTGCATATGGTTGTTAACTTGTTATATGTGTGGAGAAACATAAAATCAAGCGAGCCAAATAATTTTGACTACCTATTTGGTTACAACCGAAAATTGTGGAAATAAATGTATAGTGTCAACCAACTTGTTGGAGCGGGTGAATTAGCATTACCATTGGTATCATTGGAATAATTTTGGATTTTTGAAGCCAATTTAATTTTCAGTAGCACTATTTAATACTACCCGCCAAACTAGTTGTGAAAATTGAAAATAATAGTGCGTGCATCATTCAATGATATTTCTATACGAGGCGATGTGGTATGAGATGAGACCTTTGTATTTGTTGGAAAGCCAATATAGTTGGTCTAATTGTGGATTGAGCCTGAATTCCTTGCACAATGATCAGCACACGTACAATGGCTCGAAGTTGTCCAAGATAACTGCAACTTCGATGTCTAAGTTAGAATTTTACAATAAGTAATTAAATTATTGTAAGAGCAATCATTGTTCGATGTTTTAGAATTGAATACTTATAAACGCAAGTGGTTGATTTGTATTTATAACAAATGCACTTTAGACAATTGTCATCCAACGGGCCTTGCGCTTATGTGAATCAGGATAATTAGAATGCTAATTGCTAAGGGATATTCATGAAAGAAATTAGAGAAGTTCTATTGTAATTTGCTCAATGTACCTCCTCTTTACAATATGATTGTTATTATTTAAAATAAGTAATGTTCCCAAAAGGAAAAGGTAAGATCAATCTTGCACCACAAAGCATGCAAAATGGGAGATGAAGTACCAACCCAACTATTCTCTCATCCCCAAATAGAAAGATTGACCAAGTGTTTGTTGTTCAAACCACATGAATTGAATCTAGGGGTGCTTATCGAGCGAGTCGATCGCGAGCTGGGGGTTGCTCGACTCGTGCTCGTTAGGTTTCGAGCCGAGTTGAGCCGATCACGAGCTGCTCGTTTAATGTTTTAGTCCTCTTGAATCTTAATTTTTTCAAAAGAAAATCATTGATTATATTTTCTTTTCTTTATGAAAATTATACATTGTTAAAGTTTATTAATTTATTATATTAAATATCAATGTTAATTTTATTTTTCAAATATTTAACGTAGAAAATTATTGATTTTTTGTAAAATTATCGAGTCACGAGCTGTTTCGAGCGAGCTCGAGCCAACTCGAGTCGAGCTTTGACTGAGCTTTGACCGAGTCGAACTCGAGCTTCTCGCGAGCTACTCAGCTCAATAAGCGCCCCTAATTGAATCATATCTCATTAAAACTTTTTTTTTTTGAGCAAATATCTCATTAAAACTACTCCCTCCGTAACATAATTCTGGCAACAAGTTTTTATTTTCAAGCATTTCAAGGAAGCAATTTAAGGGTGTAAACGAATAAATTTATCAAAAAAAAATTTTAAGATTAGTAATTTATGATCTCAATCTTACTTGTATTAAAACCATTTTGATTAATTTGTTCGTTTACACCCTTAAATTGCTTCCTTGAAATGCGTGAAAAATAATTTGTTGCCAGAATTATGTTACAGATGGAGTACTATTCCTACATAAAATATAGCCTAGCTTAGACTCCTATCTAGTACGTACTATAGACTACTACGAGCACTATTCAATGCCTTCACTTTTAGTTATTCATTCGTAATCAGAAATAAAGTTCGTATGACTATATGCATGATGCATGTATGTATGGTTAGCAAAAATTAAAGCAAACACGGTTGGATGGGAATTTTGTGATTGTAGCAATATCTCATCACCTAACTATGAGGCACCATTAATTACAAAAATTAAATTTTCTAATTTGATGTAATCTAATTTTTTTTTCTGATATGATCTGATCTGAATTTTTCTAATTATGGTTATTTTTATAGTTATAATTTTTCTGATCTGATCTGATCTTAATTTTTCTGAATTGGTTTGATTTGATCTGAAATTTCTAAAAATTAAGCACAATATTGCTTATTTAAGTTGAATAAAACGCACCCTAAAATGAACATGAATACATATACATTTACCCATTTGGATAAATTACCCGACGGTCCAATCTACTAATACACAATTAGAATATAATTATTATTGTTGACTTAGATTTCACTGTGCATCAATATTGACAACAATATCTACCACTGATGGGTAATTTATCCGATGGATAAATTAAACTTTTCCCCTATATATTAAGAAGAACTAAAAAGAAAAAGGGTGGATTTGGATAAATTACCCACCATGATGAATCTTTTTATATAAAAAAAAAAAACAGCATGACTAATCCAATAACATGTTGTTCAATTCACATTTGAAATGTTGTTGACACGTAATATTAATTTGCAATTAAAGACATTCTTCTAGAGGTGTTGTTTGGTTGGAATAAATTTTTCTAAAAAAGCTGATTCCATATAAAATGTAAATTAGATGGTTTGATTGGTTGAAATGAAAATGAGGGGTGTAGAAAATAAAATTTTCAAGGAAATAATTATAAATTCTCATGAGACTTGGTGACAAACGGACCTGGGTCGCGCCACGGGGGAGTGCAGTTCCACTTTACACGACAAAGGAGGTTCAACCTCAAAACCATATGATAGTAAGGGCTTGTTTATTTTAGATTAAATTAAGTTCAATTTAGTTCATCTCTATTCAGTTCAGTTCATTTCAGGTTTTTTCAATAATTTTACTAACTATTTTCTATTATATTATTTAAGTAATAATATTGATAATGATAAATAGAGGTGGGAAAAATTATTGATACGACCCGCTAACCTGACACGAAATTGATCAGTTATTAACGTGTTAATTTGGGTTGAGGGGTTTGACCCGTTTAAATAAGCGAGTCAACACAACATGACTCGTTCATTAAACGCCGATGATGATGATGATGACGACGATGATGATGATGACGACGACGATGATAATAATAATAATAACAATAATAAGAATAATAATAATAATATTGATGATAATATTATTAATATCTTGATGATGATAATAATAATATTGATAATAATACAATAATGATAATAACAATAATAATAACATTAACAACAACAACAATAATAATAATATTAACAATAATATTCATCTGTGTACTACATATGATACTATTTATTTAATATATGTGTCCGTTTTTTATTGTTTGATTGATTGTTCATTTTTACTTATTGTTCATTAGGAAAACATTACTTATGTATATTTATTTATTAATCAAAAAATTAATCCAAAAGTGATAAATCATTATTTTTACTTTAAAATCATTAATCCAAAAGTTAAATATTTAATTAGTAAATTATTTAAAATTTATTACAAAAAATTAAGGAGAGAATTAAGTATCAAATTAATCATTATTTAAAATCATTAATTCAAAAGTTAAATGTTTTTAATTCAGTCAAGTTAAGTTCAGTTCATTTCAGTTCATCTCTATTACGTTCAGTTCAGTTCAGTTCAGTTCAGCTCATCTCTATTCAGCTAATGTAAACGAGCCCTAAGAGAAGTAACCCCTTAGCCATATAAAGTGGAGAGAACTTTATTATTTTTCCGATGTGAGTTTTATTCCAAACACTCTCCTTAATTCTAATCTTTTTACACTCACATGTGGATTTTTACATGGGCTCAACACATGTGAAGTAACTTTATAAGCCCCAATCTGCCCCATGGTACATACATCACGTCGTCACCTTTCCCATAATTATTGCGGGGCCTACATAGATTATTATCACTAATAATTTAGCTTTATTCTAAGTTCCTATATTATTATCAACCAAACAAATAGAGTAAATTCCTAGGAAATGAGCAAGGGAAACAATTTTCCATGAATTATAACTTCGTGTGGGAACTCATTTTCTATATTTTATTTATGAAAATAAAGGGAAAGGTTGTGAAAGAATTAAGTATTGTATTAATTTTACCTAATAATATGTGGTTTTTTCATATATTTCCAAAATTTTACCGCTTTAGAAAATGTATTTAATGCTTAGGGCTACATATAACATCACCCATTTTATTTTTCTCAATAATTACTTTGTTAATATTAATCTTCTATAATTTTATTATTGCATAATGAAAGTAACAATGGTCAAAGACATAAATTATTCCCGTAAAAAAAACATATATTCTTAAACTTCCACAATAAAAAAAGGAAATAACGAAAATGAACGAATATATCATAGTCATCAGATAATTTGTTAAAGAGTTTTTTGTCCAAAACTACCTTACTTACACCACTTTTTGCAAAAAACTATCTTACTTACAAAAGCTTGTCCAAAACTACCTTTATTAGTAAATTTCTTGTTGACCACTACCTTGTTCGTTGTTCCGGCGTTGACTTTGCTTTATTGTCGAAAATAATTAGCCCAATCAATGTTTTGGGGTCATTTTTGCCCTAAAAAGATTAAATATGAGGTCGGAATCTACAAAATGGTTGCATAAGCTTCTATTTGCATTACAAAATTAGTCTCGATATGTGTTCATTAGTTTGCGTGCCAAAAAAATTATCCCTATCAAGGTTTTGGTGGGTCATTTTTGCCCTAAAGGGTCAAATTTGAGGTCGGAATTTGTAAAAAACGACCAGATTAGCCTGCAAAGTCAACGTCAACGTCGAAATAGTGAATAAGGTAGTGGTCAACCAGAAATTTGCTAAATAAGGTAGTTTTGGACAAATTTTTGTAAGTAAGGTATTTTTTTTACAAGTAGTGTAACTAAGGTAGTTTTGGACAAAAAATCCTTTGTTAAATATGAAAGAAGTCGACCGACTCGACCCAATACTCCTAATTTTATCAGGGGGCATTGTTATTATAGTGCTCGCTTTGTTCCATATAATTTCTTATAAATCAATGCTTTAAGTAATGCTGATGATAATTCAATATAACATTTTGTTTAATCTATTTAATCAATCAAAATGTTGTGTACTACTGAGTATCCCACAACGGAAGATAAGAAGAGAATAAATTAATTTATAAGTCTATGAGTTACTCATCGTCTCCTCCTATTACCAATTAGTTTTAGCAAAGAACTTCCTTAGCTTGTAGGTGACCGAACTCTCCTCTTCCATATTGGATTGCAAAGATAGGCCTGTTTCTAATAGGTGTTATTGGGTTGAGAGCAAATATGGTGTGGAAAAAAGGGGGACAAAAGGTGTGAGTGTACTAAATAGAACTTTATCTTAAACACTATTGTCTAGAATAGTGGTTGTGGTGATAACTTCTGTACTCCCAAAAATATATTATAGTGAAGTTCGTCTCTGGAGATCGGGACCGTGGTTTTCCCTATTTTAAGAGGGATTCCACATAAAAATATTGTGTCCTATTTTCGTACTTTATTTTTCTTCCCGTCATTATTATTTTATTTTGTAACTCTATTCAATTTCCAACAAGTGGTATCAGAGCCGGGCAGTTCGGTCCGGCGGCGTGCGACTGCTGTTGAGTGTTGTGGGTGTCCCTCGTGTATCCCCGAAGTTGGTGATATGGAGTGCCCTTGTATTAAAAGTCCTGTACTTGATGTGGTGTGATCAAGCTGTGTTGTCCGGAGGTTGCCCTAAGACCGACGATGGTGCCCTGTAACTCAATGTGAGTGGGGATGTATGTACTCGGTGGATGGTTCATGGAACCGTGTAAGCTTATCGAAGTCCAGGTGGTGGATTCCATATGGGGGACTGAAATGTTGTGGGTATCTCTCCTCTGCCCAAGCAAGGTATATACAAGCAATACGGTGGTATCGAAAGGGCAATAAGCAGATCGGGTTTATTGTTCGAAGGAAGGCCATGGTAATGTGGTCCTGGTCTAAGGGAAGGATTGTTGGGAAGTTCATCCCAATCCATATTGGAAAGACATACATGAAGTGGGGAAGCTCTTTATATAATTGAACTCACACACATACATCAATAAAGACCTTTTAGGGGAAGCCAAAAAACAACTCTGTGAGGGTTTAGGCCCAAAGCGAATAATATTGTTGTTTGTGTGTGTGCCAATGGTTCAGCGGCCCAACAAATACATAATTCAAAATATTGAAGAATTGAAGTCTTTAAATCCCAACATAAAGTTAACTTAGTAATCTTGGTACCTACTCAATCAACAAGAAAAATAGTATTTAGGAGTTGAGGGAACACAGATATCATTTTCACAATATAATAAAACTGGAGTCCTCAAAATGAGAGTACAATTTGTTAGCTTAAGGGAGAACAATTCAACATTACAATCCTAGATAAGGATTGGTTTGAGTATTAGTGTCAAGGGTTCCTCAAAAGCGACATTAAGTCAACCTAGGGAGACCAACCTAGTGAGAGTCAACCTCATCAAAACCCTCAATCCTCTACCATGAAAAAGTCAAGACATATCCCCCAGAAGGACAGCGCTACATACTAATTTTAAAAAAATCAAGATCCTACCTCTCGCAATCCCGAGCAGGAACTAGTTGTTGTTCCTACGATTGAGGAGCGCTCATCAGTTGTCATTCCATATGAACCGAGTCATGTTTGCTTCCGATCAACCTCTACGGGAAACTGTGTAATCCTCATGGTAAGACAAAACACCGAGCTCAAGAGATGGCCTGGGTGTTAAGAAGGAAAAAAGAGCTACACATAGGATGACATCTTGTGTATTGTCTAATCATGCCTTTCAATGCAGATCTAAAGTGGCAGTAAGTATTAAGCAAAATGACGATCACCTTCGAAGCAGTTAAAATCTCTCAAGCTATCGAAGCGCGTTATGAAGAGAAATTCTAATATTCTTTAGAGTTGAGACTTAGCCCAACAATCGAGGCAATTATTGTTCCCATGTAGCTCACTAGATGGAAGTCTTGCTTTCTCCAAAATAAAATGACAATTAGCTCAATATGGGTCTTATACACAAATATTGGCAAAAACTTTCAAGTGGTAGTGTTGCATATACAAAACGTTCTTACAAGGTAATAATGTGTAAAACAAAATCTTTATTAGGTAGTTTTTATTTTCGAAAAAGTGGTATGCATTAGGCAATTTATATTAATTTAATTTTTTCTTTTTCAATAATATATAATTAAAGATATTAATAGTACAAGTTGTGTATTGACAAATGTGTATTTACAAAATGAAAAGAAACAGAAGCAGAATTGAATAAAATGAGTAAATTTAATTAAAATAGCCATGGGAGTTTGGTGTTCATCTTGATCCGATCGATCCGACCAGTGACACATCAATTTTGATTCGAAAATGCAAATATCTGATCTGGGTTTTTTTTATCTAGAATATTTCGGATCGAATATCAACACATTTTCTGATCAGGAAATTTGATGACCCAAATCGGATATTTCGATTGTTTTGGATATTTCGGACCTGTAACCGAATTTTCGGGTATTTCGAACCGAATACCCATATTTTTTTTACTATTTCGGACTGTGCGTCCTAAAAAAAGTTAATAACATACAAAAAGTAATTTAAAAAACAACTCGGATTGGGATATCCGATCCGAAATTTCCGATAACCGACCTTTCTTAGACCTGATTTTACCGATCTAAAAATTTCAAATCGGATTTTACGGATCCGAAAAATTTCAGATTGGATCGAATATCCATATTGAGCCCCACTAGGGTTGAAAATGGAAATAACGGAAGAATCCTTGGAATCCTTGCACATTAACAAACCCTAACTAACTTGCATCCCCATATTACGGCAATAACACCTTTTTAGTCAATAATCAATAAGACAAATTGGTGAACAAGCTAAGCTAGGCATCACATATATATGCATGATTAGAAGAAAGCAAGCAACATCATTTATGATGCAATGCTGGCCTCCCCCATACTTGATGATACTGCACTGCCACACCAGTTGTTCTTTTAAATAACACAACAATTAAATATTAACAACTTCAACAACCACATATATGATATATATATATATATACTAGTACTTCACAAGAACTCATATATATACATATATTTTTTTTTGAAAAATGATATATACAGCCCTAAAGGCTGCATATAAGCATTAAATTATTTCTTAAAAGGTTATGTATTTATAAATTTATGATAAAACTACAAAAACTTCAATGTAATAAAAACTTAAATTTTTAAAATAATTCTTTATTTAACTTCTTACATGCATGCAACCTTTAGGACTGTATATATCATATCCCATTTTTTTCCGTTGTAATAAATGCTTTCATACCTTTTCCCAAATTTCCCAAGTACATTACTACTCCCTATTTATTACCCCACTCAATTCTCCCAAACACAGCCTATCACAATTCACAAACAACAATCTCATTTTAGAGAGAGAGAGAAAAAAAAAAAAAAACCAAGAAATTAAGAAAGAAATGGAAGAAATCAAGCATAGAACATTGCAAGTAAATGACATAAAAATACACATTGCAGAAAAGGGTGAAGGTCCAGTGGTTCTTCTACTCCATGGCTTTCCTGAGATATGGTACACGTGGCGTCACCAGATTAAAGCCTTAGCATCCAACGGCTACCATGCTATTGCTCCTGATCTAAGGGGCTATGGTGATTCTGATTCACCACCCTCTACTTCCAGCTACACTTGCTTTCACTTAGCTGCTGATATTATTGGGCTTCTTGATCTCCTTCAAGTGGATCAAGCCTTTCTTGTGGCCCATGATCTTGGAGCTGTATTGGGCTGGCAGCTTTGCATGTTTCGGCCTGATAGGATTAAGGCCTTTGCCTGTCTTTCTGTACCTTTCCGGCCCAGAAATCCTAAGTTCAAGCCCACACAGATTTTAAAAGCCTTCTTTGGTGATGATTACTATATCTGCAGATTTCAGGTTACTTTTTCCCTTCCCTTTTTTTTTGAATTTGGTTAAATTATATTGGATACAATTAAATAATACACAAAACATGCATTAATTTTTTTTTTGTTTTTCATTTGATGTACTCCCTCCGTAACATAATTCTGGCAACAAGTTATTTTTCACGCATTTCAAGGAAGCAATTTAAGGGTGTAAACGAACAAATTAATCAAAATGGTTTTAATACAAGTAAGATTGAGATCATAAATTACTAATCTTAAAATTTTTTTTGATCAATTTATTCGTTTATACCCTTAAATCGCTTCCTTGAAATGCGTGGAAAAAAACTTGTTGCCAGAATTATGTTACGGAGGGAGTACATTTTATGGGTAACATTATTATCATAAATAATAATTTTACAAGATTGTCGGTTTGGTTTCTATTTAATATGACGTGAAATAAAACTTTTACAGCTATGTATGTTGGTTAAAATTTATATAACTCTCGACCACTTTCTATTTCTCTTTTAATCGTTTGTTTTGGAGAAAAAAATATATAACGTCGTTCATTTGATTTAAATAAAACTTTTACGGCTATGTGCGTTGGTTAAAATTTATATGGGTCTGTATTTTTGTTTTTGAACTAAATTTTCGATTGTTTTTGAGGAAAAATATATAGTAGATTTGAATTGATTTATCATAGCCGTAAATATTAATATGTATTTAATAAATTGGAGATATAGGTATAATAAAATTAATGTTTTAATGTGTAATAACTATTCAATAAAAATATTTAACATATTTGATTTATTTTAAGGATGGTCAACACTTGTATTAATGTATAATTATCCAATAAAAATTCAATTTAAAAAGAGAGTTGATAACTTTCATGGTTCCTTGATCATTCGTCGAATTTTTATTTTACCAACATGAATTCTAAGGGCATTATGAGATCACTTTACAATTTCCAATGAAAGGGTAGGTAAATCGCAATTGCGAGGCTAAAAGTACAATTTCACCTCTCATCTTTTGAGTAATGTCAGCTCAATATTCATGTGATAGAAACTATTAGAACCTAATAATCTTACTATGTTCCTCTTTAAAAAATGATGGAAAGCCCGTGTGGACCTGCCTTTTAAAAAAAATCAATATATAGTACCTCTGTTTTTATTTAGTTACTCACTTGAGTTTTTATCAAAACCAAGAAATTATTGGGCGTTGGAGAAAAAAAATTAACGATGATTAAAAGTTGTATAAAAAGTAAAAGAGAGAGTATAGAAAAGAGTAAAATTTTATTAAAGTTAGTCAAAAATAAGAGAAATGGTATGAAAAGTACACTTGGGAATCATAAATTACTAAATGTACAAAATAAATGTAAGAAGTAAGTAAATTAAAAAAAAATGTAAAAAAAAAAAGGTGAGTAAATTAAAAAAATAGAGGGAGTATTTCCTAGCTAGTAAAATACACACGAAGTACATATATACGGAGTATATTATAAGTTCTCGGTTTTCTTAACCCAAATGTACTTACGAAGTTGTCAACGCAAAGTCAAGTTGTTTGTTCATAAAGAACCCTACCCACCAAAATTCGTTATTTCTAGATACTCCCTTCATTTACCTAATTGATTTTTGTGGTGTCATTACTCATTACCTCCTTTGACTATTTACATCTTTTAGTTGACATTAATAAATATTATAAAACTCTAGCAATATTTGTTAAAAACCATCTTGTAAACCAATTTTTTTATTATTTTTTTTTTTGTTAAAAATCAACTTTTAAATATATATATATAGGGGGTGTTTGGGAGTTAGCGGTTTGAGAGGAAAGAGAGGTTTGACCAACTCAAAAAGCTATTTTTGGGTGCTTGGTAGTTAGAGGTTTGGAAGAGAGTTTTGGGGTAAAAAAGCTCTTTTTCAAAAAGCTCATATGAGGAGCTTTTTGGAGGAGCTTATAGCTTTTTAGTTCTTTTTACTCTTAAACATCTCACACCTATCCACTATTTACCAAACACTTTTATACAAACAGCTAATGTAATCAATTAGTCAAATCAGCTATCACAATCAGCTAGTCAAAATAGCTAACTCAATCAGCTAACCTCTAACAGCTACCAGCTAACTCCCAAACAGAGCCATATATTTTTTTATAAAAAAACTATTTTTGGCTGAATTTCGATGTTTAAATCGAACCTCCGTCCGACGTTCCGAAGAACTCACTTCGTCCCTCACCAAGCCATCTCCGCCCATTTAATCCTCTGAACCGACATCCCGAATAAACCCCAAAATCAAAACCCAAAATTCAGCCAAAGATGATTCTTTGCAACAAAAAAAAAAAATAAATAAATAAATCATAAAGGGAGGGCTTCTTCCAAGAAAAACATTTTAAAGGTAGTTTTTGACCCAAAAAAAAAAAAATTTTATAAGGAGTTTTTTTGACAACTTTTCCAAAAATCTAATAGTATTTTAATTATAAAATATTAATTGAAAAAAGTTGACAAAACTTTGCATAATAACATATTCGTATGAATCAAAATATATATAGTCAAAATTGTTAACTTCAACCATAAAATTTTTTCCTCCGTTTTTAAATTGTTGCAACAAATGAATTTTTTTATCTCTCACAAAAAATTCCAAAATTGTTGCAACTATTCAAAAAAAGATGAACTAATAAATAAAACGAGTGCGATTTTAGTATTTTACTTATTGAACTACATCTCGCTAAATTTGTGTTACGACGCATTTGAACAAGTTTGGAATTATCATAGTCCAAAAATTAAGGATGGATTTGATTCGTTTGAAATTTTCTGATCTGAATTTTTCTAATTGTAGTTATTTTGATGGTCATAATTATTCTGATATGATCTAAATTTTTCTGATCTGATCTGATTTAATTTTTCTGATCTGAATTTTATGAAAATAAGAACATAATTACTTATTTAAGTTGAATCAAACGCACCCTATAGATGTATGTCCCACAAGAATCATGTATAAATTTCACACTTTCACAACAATGAGGAAATTAAAAAGTATCTCACCAAAAAATAGTTATGGCAAACTAAAAACAACAAACCACAATAATGGGGAAAATCTCACAAAAATTATCACCTTCACGAGATTCATCTCACAAAAAAATAGTTGCCAACATACGAGCTAAAACTCTCATACATATACTATATATCATGAGGTTGAAGGCTAGTGCAGTTGGCACTGCATTCCTCCTCTTGGAGCTTGAACCAGGGTCGATCCCTCATCCTCCTCCTAAGAATCTGAGATAGTATAGAGTTTTCCATGTAACTTACCTGGTATATATATATATATATATATACTCCCTCCCTCCGTAACATATTAGTGACAACGATTTGACATTTTTTTCTCTCTACTTTATGTTAAATCGTTGCCGTTAATATATACGAAGGGAGTATATATATATATATATGTATATATATATATATACACACGCACGTTACGTATCATATTTGATGTTGTAGGAGCTACCACATGCAATATTGCAATGTATTAGGGCCACCACCAAGTATATTTCTTGTGCCATCCTTTTTCATTTTTCATACTTAATAGTACCTCAATTTTCATGTAGTTTATGCACTTTGACTTTTGACACTGTTTATAATTGTTACTTTGACCATCGTTTGTGATTTGTATGTAAGGACAAACATAGTCATGTATAGTCTTGTTGGGTTCATCTTAACTTGTGGCCTTTTAATATTTAATTTTTATAATTTTTACAAATATATAATAATTAAAAATATTAATGTTCAAACATGTGTCTCAACATGCACAAAAAGGAGAAGAGTGTGGATCAATAATAATAATAATAATTAAAAGGAGGGAATACTTACAAATATTGCTAATGAAAATCACAAGTGCAAAAAAAAGTATCTTAATATACTTTTTTTAAATGGTGCTCTTCAATAAAATGCATGCTAAAATTACGCAACAACTTACATGATTAAAGTTTTTTATGGAATATAATTTACAATTTTCACTAAGAGTTATTTTATCTAGTGTGGGCATTTGTTGACTTTTTGCCTAATAGTTATTACTTTATCTTTTATTAATTTTAGGATAGGGTATTAAATTTTGCAACATGGGCCAATAAAAAGCAAGGCAACTCATAAATTATTACAAACATATGGAAGGCCCTTCCCCAAAAATACAGATAAAGTTATGGCAGCATGGATTGATGATATTGCAGACTTGGCCTCTTATATAATTCTTTATTTTTTGAATTTAGTTTGCTACTAAAACATAATGAAAATAAAAGTTTTAATCCATAAGGTTTGAGGAAAAAAAAAAAAAGAGGTTTGAGAAAAAAAGAAAGGCTTGACCAACTCAAAGGGCTATTATATTTGTAGTGTTTGGGAGTTAGCTTTTAGCTGATTGAGTTAATTGTTTTGACTAATTGATTGTGATAGCTGATTTGACTATCTGATTATATTAGTTGTTTGTGTAAAATTGTTTGGTAAATAGCGGTTAGTTGTTAGATGTTTTAGAGTAAAACCAAAAGGCTATAATGTCTTCCAAAAAGCTTCTCATATGAGCTTTTTTAAAAAAGAGTTTGTTCATCCCAAAACTCTTTTCCAAAGTTCTAACTACCAAACACTAAAGATAGCCTTTTGAGTTGGTCAAACTTGTCTTTTCACCTCAATTCTCTCTTTTTCTCTCAAAACTCTAACTCCCTAAAAAAGGAACTTTTTGGAAGAGCCTATAGTTTTTAGTTCTTTTTTTTTTACTCAAAAACAGCTAACAGCTAACGGCTATTTACCAAACAGTTTTACACAAAAATCTAATCAAAGCAGCTAACTCAATAAGCTAACAGCTAACTCCTTGAATCTGATTTATGCCCCTTCGAATAACCCATGATGGTATATGTTATGTATGTTTAGGGAGTGATTTTAGCACTCCTCAATTTGATTTTGGCACTCCACAATGTTACTATTCATGTGAGAGGGAGAGGAGTGCCAAAATCAAATTGGGGAGTGCCAAAATCATTTTCCGTACGTTTAGGATTTTCTTTTCCGGATTTATTTTTTAGGCCTCGCCGATCTGTTTCTTTACTAGGAAGTCAACATATACTCCTAATTTTTGGAACCATGTATTCAAAAACTTCTCAAACATCAATAAAACTTCTCTCTCCTTTGCCTGTGGACTTAGTCGATACATTGTCGGCGAACTACATAAATCTATATTTGTTCTTGTTAGTCACTATTATATTTTTCTCGCATCTGTTATAACACATCATAAACATTAGAAGCCAATTAAAGTGTGTATAAATAATAAATGAAATGAAATGTGTAGGAAGAAGGAGAAATGGAAGCAGAAATAGAAAAGTATGGAGTGAAGCATGTACTGACGAAAATGATGACAACAAGAGACCCAGGTCCACCCATGCTGCCCAAAGGAAAAGCATTTGAAGTGAGCCCAGATGGTCCTTTAACTTTGCCTTCTTGGCTTTCTCAACAAGATATTGACTACTATGCCCAAAAATATTCTCACTCTGGCTTCACTGGTCCTTTGAACCACTACCGCATTCTAGACCGGTAAGTTACTTCCCCCTTTTTTCACATTTTCCATTTGATAATAATAATATGGATTTAATTAATCTGAAACTGTACTGAACTGAATTCGTCTGAATTAAAATGACTTCAATTTGTGTAAACTGAATTGAACTAGTCTAAACCTAAGCTTAGCAGGAGCTGAATTGAAATTCCAGAAATTAAGTCCAAAAGAACTGGGTGTACATACTCTTTTCCTCAAAATTGTGAACATTTACCATTCATACGCTTTCCAATACAATTGTTGTATCGTAAATATATAGAATTGCATAAAATTTAAAAGTATAACAATTTAATATTAATAATATGAATACTTATTAAGAAATTAAGATGAATAAAATAAAGCTCTGGACCATTCCTTGGAAAAAAAAAAAAAAACAATTCAATCCAAAAGGAACATGAACAAATTAAGACAAATTGTTTAGGCCGAGGTATTTTCTCATTGGAAAAAAAAATTCGTTCAAATTGTTTTCCACCGAACCAAACAGATCGCTCTTATTAGTCACGGAGGGAAAAAAAATACTAATTGATTTGATGAACATTTTGATCAGGAATTGGGAGCTAACCGCGCCATGGAACGGCATGAAGGTAAATACACCGGCGAAATTGGTGGTGGGAGACCTAGACATGGTGTATAATATGGTGGGAGTGAAGGAGTATGTGAATGAAGGAGGGTTCAAGAAAGATGTGCCCTTGCTTGAAGATGTTGTCATTATGGAAGGAGTTGGCCACTACATCAACCAAGAGAAACATGAGGAAGTCAATCAGCATATTATTGAATTCTTTAACAAGTTTTAGTTATTTAATTTGACTTTTATGTGCATCAATTCTTAATTGGGGTTGTGGTCTTTGGTAAGTCACATAATATGGTATTGAGTGTGTTAGACTTTGGTTTTCTAAAGAAAAAAAATCTATGACCATTTTCATAGTATAAATAAAATAAAAAAAAATGCAACTCTTAAAGGAGAGTTACGGTAAATTTTCTGTAAAATTAGTATTCAATATATAATCTTAAAAAATTGTTATAACGAAATTTAATGAATAAAAAACTTATATATTTAATGGTGGAATTATGTTGCCATAGATATATAAATTTTATTGCTTTGCATATAATTTTTTTTTAAGATAAATACGTTATTCTTTTCAATATCATGTACTCCGCAGTCCGCACTAGGATGTTGTAATTGGATTGGATCTAAGACTATGGATTTTATGTATTCACTATTATTACTGTATTATAGAAATAGTACATATAATTTCTTTTCAATACATAAGTGATATTAATTGGATAATAGTATAAATTAATAAACTTGAAATTTAAGATAGACAAAGTGTTACATAATTCACCTTTTAGTTTGCTTTTATAATTCGTGGAACACCTAAAATGGGACAAAAATAGCCCAAAACTGACCATAGTCCGCTTTTTTCGGATAGAGATTTGCTGACACTTTAGAGAACTATGTGACCATGAGTCTATGACCATGATCCATGAGTCCATGACTTGTCTCTAGGAATGGCAATCTAGTCCCGTATTTGACCCGCATGACTTTTCGAGTCGTATTAATGTATTGTCATGTACAATTAACAAAATCAGAGAAGCAACTATGACATGTTAATCAGAAGATTAGAGTAATAATGGCCTGGTTTCAATTTTGATCTAGTGATGATTGTGATATAGACATTGGTTAATTAGCCCTTTTCTTTTGAACCTGATTTTTGACATTTCAATTCAGCTTCCGCTGAATCAAGAATTTAGGTTAATTCAGTTAAATTCATACAAATTCAATTTCACTCAGATTAATTTCAGTCCGAAAAAATTTTCAATTAAATTCATTCAAATTCAATTTCACTCAGATTAATTTCAGTCCGTAAAAAACAAAGCCTTAGCCCGCTAGTTATGGAAGCACTGCTTTAAATTAAAAAAAAAAAAAAATTCAAGCACAACAGTAAAGCTATACGATAATGCTGGTTGTGATCATAAGCAATATTTAGAACTGCAACCCTGTCCTGACACGAATTTACAGAGACAAACTCAAAACGACACGCACAAAACTGGCCCGTTTTGACACGATTGTCTTAAAAAACAAGTATTTTACATCTATGTAACTTTTTACATAATTCATGAATGACCCGAAAATAACACGAAAGTTAACAAAATCACGGCCCGTTAACCCATTTCGCCAGCTCTAACAATATTGCTTCCAAAAGCCTACACAGTGAAGTAGAGGCAAAAGCCAAACATAGAGACATGAAACTATGAAAGTGAAAATAAAGTTATGTTCTGCCTCGCTTTCAGTTCTTATGGCCATATAGGGTTCAGTTCCCCTCTCCGATATTGCAAGCCCAGCGGGATCTTCAGCAATATTGCTTCCCATTAAAATTTAGACAAATTTAAGCATAAAATTATAGAAAGGAAATAAAGGAACACAAGCTGTTTTGAAATAACACATCAGGTCATCAGCATGATATTTCAGAAATATAATTAAATAACCAAAATCGTCAAATTCACTGGAGGAAGAAAGAAAAAATGGAACAAAAAAGAAGAATGAAATCAATTCTTGGAAATGATTAACTAAACTCCAGCAAAATTTGAATATAAACTGCAACTGGAAACAGAGGAGCTGCAAGAGCAAGGTATGCTTAATTCCTGTATCCCCTGCTGTTCCTCCTACCTCTGGCTCGCTCATACTTCCTACCCTTTGATCGCACATACGGCTTAGTGTGGCTGTGTGGAACACCTGGTGCTTTCCCGAAGTGCTTTACAGCTTCTCTCGCATTCCTTGGCCCTCTCAGAAGAACCTACAAAAAAGAAAACCCAACAAGATTGTTAAAAACACTTGAACAGTAGCTAAGAGTATCACACAAGATGGTACCCGACATTAATCCAACAACTATAATATAACAGACTAAAAACAACACAAATACATAACTGTACAGACAGGGCCTACTTGGCAGTTAATAGTTAGCTTATATTTAGGTTCTCATTAACTAGTTTGAATACCTAATTGTATAAATTGGTTAGAGTATCTGTTTGTAGTACTCCATAGTTAATATAAAAATGTTTGGTATATTGCTCTTTGCTAATAGCTACTTTATTGTGTAAAAAACAAGTGAAATTCTCAATAGTAACCCTAAGCTTTTGAGTTTTCTTTTGGGTAACCATTCTTAATCTTAAATGTCAATGATAGCCCAAAGTTAATGGCTATGCTTAATAATGTGGTATTAATAACTTGCAAAAAGATCATAACAAGGTTATTTTCAAACTACTTAAGGCCTCTAATATCTAAAGTAACATAAATTTCCTTCAAAAAGACTTTTTTTCTTTTAATTCAATGTAAAATCAGATTAAGTTTTTTTTAACAAAAGATGAAGGAGATATAATTTTTAAATGAAAATTTGAGTCATCCCAATTCATGAAACCTTAATTGTTTATAAAACAATTTTAACAAGTGTTTATAATGAAAAAAGGTTATTAATATTACAATTTAACCATAGCTATAACAAAAGGGTTATCATTGAGATTTCCAATAAAGAATGGATACCAAAATGAAAACTCAAAAAGTTAGAGCTACTATTGAGAATTTCCCAAAAAAATACATAATAATATAAGCATAGTTTATAAAATGGGCACATTCTTAAGTAAACATGATAAAGGGTAGTAATTTAGACCAACTTTAGGATAAAAGAGTCATTTCCTCTCAATTATCACAAACATCCCCAAATACAATACTTGGATTAGTAGCTTTTTCAAAATTAGTGCTTTTTCAACAAAAAACTCCAATTTGCCTAAAACCTCATTTTTGTCACAAACTTCTTCTACACAAACACTCCATATTCGAGAATACTGATTCTTCCCTAGGCAGTTAGCATAGACTGTATATTCCATGAGCTTTAATCAGATAAACTTATTGAACTTTATAAGTTCTAAGACTCGATAAAAAAATGTTGAAGAGAACGCACCCTTAGTTGTAACCAATTAATTGTAGCTATGTTTATATATATAGTATTTGTCAGCTTATTTGGGTGATATTCATAATAATAACAAATACTCATTTACTTACCCTCTTGTCTATTTCTCTCTCAATTCTCCCTCTATATTATGGAATATGGATTCAAATTTACTTGAATCTATTGAAATTGATCTTTGCATGTCAATTTCACAAACCACTTACAAAAACAGCTATGCTCAGCAATTGTTCGCATGTTGTGAAAATTAGAGCATACAGAGTACTTATCAGTTATCAAGTGCTAATTAACTTTCCCAAGATAATTTATTTGAACATCTTTATAAACCTAATATCAAGACCCAGTTGGCATTTTCCATACATGCTACTTACACAACAATACTTCCGGCCAAGCACATGCAGGGGCGGAGCCAAGGGGGGGCTGGCGGGGACCTCGGCCTCCCCCTTGGCCCAAAATTGTTAGTATATAATAATTTAAAGTGAACCTAAACAATAAAAATATAGTAGTTCAATTGGTTTGATTGGTTGTTTACATTCCCTTAGACTAGGGTTCGAGGTTCACTGGTAACATTTTTAATTTTTTGGTCTATACCATTTTATTACTTTAGTGTGACATTAATTTCGGCCCCCGTGATAAAAAATTTCTAGCTCCGCCACTGAGCACATGAATGCCAATACACAGAAAAATCAAAACATCCCCCATTTCAATAAACAAGAACTTGTCTTGAAAAAGAACACAAGCACCAAAAGATGCAATGAGACCGTTTTTAAGTCATGGTGCACAGCTGCGCACACCTCCCTATACAAGGCTTAGAAGTTAGAAGAAATGCTTCAGCATGCCTTTGCACACTGATGGTGCAAGCCTTACCCATGAAGTGTAAAGGTTAATGCTTATAGGCAAACACACCAATTGTTGAATTGTCATAACAATACAATTAAACAGGCTGAAATGCTAAAAGGATTAAATAATACTCACAAGTCATAGCTATAGGTGACAGATTTCACCGGATTATGCTAAGGCATGGTATGCAGATTGGTTTAGGTCTTGAGAATTATGATTAATGAGCAAATTTGCTAAAGGCATTTCCAAATGCACTAATAGAAAATTTATAAAATTAGAAAATTAGAAAACAACTACGCTTCACAAGCTCATGGCAATGAAGCCAATAGCTTCACATCATTCGATTCAATTTAAAAATGGTATATTCAGTCCATATGAAACTTGAGGTCTATAACTCCCATTCATATTCAAACCCCCCCCCCCCAAAAAAAAAAAAATGTGATCTTCCCCTAACAAACTGTTGTGATTTTTTCAATAATTTTACGAATGTGCTTTCTACTGACTAAATCATCCTATTCCAGATAGTCAGTTACTTCCTAATTTCATCTCAACAACACTAGTATGCCTCAAGGAAATTTTCCAACAGCAGCCTAGTATGCAAAAGATGTAAAAGGAGTGCTCCACTAATCAAGAAAGTGCACTAGAATTTGAAAAGGCTAACTTGGTCATCCACAGTTCCTCAATTCATATTTCCCCATTTCAAGCCCATAAATCATCATGAGTGAAGACAAGTCGCAACATGACAATTGGGCAAAGAGGCTACCTGTAGCTGCATTGTTGCTCATAAAAACAAATAGCTGATAACGGACAAAAACTAAAATGCGGATATCAAATTCGAGTAATCTAGATCAAATAATTTCACCTATACACAACAAACACCTCTGACTAATTGCAAAATCCTAGAAATCCAGCATGAATTTCCACCATTCAACACATCAAAAATTATTCCCAGAAAGCAACCCAAATCACTTGAAAACAAACAAACAAGGAAACGAACACCAAAACGAAATAGAGGGAGAAACATCAACGTACAGTGTTCTGGCCAAGGGGAGCCCTAAGAGCAAGTTGATCAAAGGTAAGACATTCACCACCAGCTTTCTCAATCCTTGCTCTCGCAGTCTCAGTAAACCTCAATGCTGTCACCTTCAATGCCGGAACCTCGTAAGTTCTAAGATCATCGGTCACAGCACCCACTATCACTGCAATTTTATCCTCCTACACCATTTTTAACTCATTTTCAATTTTCCCCCCAAAACAGATTGATATTTTTTTAGAAAAACGCAAGAAAGACAACAGCAAACAGAGAAATTAGATTCGAAGATTACCTTCCCCTTCATGTAAGTGATGAGGCGAGAAAGAGAGAGAGGGGCTTTGTTGGTCTTAGACATGAAAAGTCTCTTTAAAACGACAGCATTGAAGTTGCTTCCAGTTCTACGTTCGAGAAATCTGTAGAGTTTGACGACGAGTTTAAGGTAGACATCGTTGGATTTTGGTGCTGTTCTATTGGTCTTCTTTGACTTACCTCCTGCCTTCAAATCGATCCCCTGTAAATTTTCAACAATGGAGTTTTCAGTTAGTAGTGAATGGCGGAAAATTGAAGAATTAGGAGACAGAAAGAGAATGCACCATTATTGTTGCTGTTGCTGCTCCGAGCTGCGGCTTCTTCTTCGATGGTCGATACACAGAGAAATGAGGGGATTGTTAGGGCCTTAGGGGTTCGTTTTATGAGATCACTGTGATTGTGTGTTGGTGAGGTGCATCCGAACCCCTGGGGCTGTCTTTCAGAATCATACACGTGTACTTTCGATGTCTAAGGCCCGTTGAACTGAGAGTTCATACAAATCCAAATTACCATAGAATGAGAGTTCATACAAATCATAGCAAATTACTCTCCACTTTTTTTTTTTTGGCAGGAAATTACTCTCCACTTGCTGAGTTGAATTTCGTAGGAAATAAGAAGTATATTTTTCTATAGTACTCCGTATTAATTGAACTGAACTAAACTGAACTGAGATGAACTGAACTGAACTGAATAGAAGTGTATTAATTGAACTGAACTGAACTGAACTAAACTGAATTGAATAGAGATGAACTGAACTGAACTGAACTGAATTGAACTGAATATAATATGAAGTAAACAAACCCTAATTATTAAACAAACATATTAGCCTAATTCCTAGAAAATAGAAATCTCCAGGGAAAGTAATTTCACGTGTGAACCAAACAACAGCTAAGAAGTTGGTGGAGAAAAAGGCAAGATGAGTCAATGGCACAAATTCAGGTTTGTTAACCCCATGATTTTTGAATTTATTAATGTTGACCTTGTTTTTCAAATTTTAAAAATAACACCGTATTATATAACATATTGAAACTATGATATGTTTACTTAGTTTTGTGTAATCAAATTTTGTGCCAAGAAAATTGCTCACTTAATATTTTTTTGGTCATTTTCATGGCTCCTTAAGGTTGAAAAAGAAGAGGAAGAAGAAAAGAGAAAGAGTTTAAGCGTTATTGTTGAGTTATACCAAAATCACAATTTTAGCTATACATATAATGTGGTTGGCCACATGCCCACATATAATATTTGTGAACAAGTTTATATGGAGTATTTTTTTGTTTGTTTGATGAGTTTTCACCTTGTTTTACGCAACCACATGCAACTTTTAATATGTGGCCAGTTGTAGCAGTGATACTCATAGATGTTAAGGGCATTCATAATAGACAAATCTCTAAATGGTTTATTTCATATGTCACATTATTATTATAGAAATCTTTCTCCTAAAAAACCTTTTATCAATAATAGATAAACCTATACAAAGGTTTGTACATGGACCCACTTTTTCAAAAAAAAAAACCAGCTCTCACAGAGTCTGACACACATACATACAAAAAAAAAAAAAAAACACACACACACAACTTGCTCCATATGAACCGATTACTAATTTGTAACCTTACCCAACAAACCTAAAAACAAACCCAACCAAACAATAAGGGGTTTGTTTACAAACTTCAAAAAAGTAAACACAAACCCTTTGACAAACCCCTTATTGCTAGTATCCTAATAGTGAGGGGCGACACAATGATATAGGGACGAACGATACATGTGTACAAGGAGATAACATATAGGAGGTACAAACTTAATGGTAGGTGATAATTTGGTTTTATACGTGTTTTTCCCTTACTTTTTTATGTTTTTATTATGCTATATGTGCTCTTAGGAGTCATTTTAATGCTAATAAGTTTGTAGGGAGCATTTTGTGTTTTTTTTCCATGTTTTTAACAGGATTTGGATACAAAGATGGTCTATATGAGCCGAAACCCATCAAATAGGCCAAGCTAGGCACTAGAGCAGTAGCGGGAAGTCACGTTGAGTGTTGGAAAGGTTGTGGTGACAATTGGTAAAGAATTAGCTTAAAGTTGTTTGATTTGGTTCAAAGAATTTTAACCACTTCTTAGTATTTTGGATATAACTTAGATAGATATATCGGATTGACCCCGATTCTAGCTGCATTAGAAACTATATTCAAAGAGCTTCCCAATGATAAAATACAGAATTTACAACCATTTGGGTGAAGGTGGGGCCCGATTTGGGTGAAGGTGATGTCTAATTTGGTTGGCAACGATGGTGGTGCAACCGTGATGGTGCAGCGGTGATGGTGCAGAGGACGTGCAAATGGTGGTGGTGCAATAGGACGTGCAGATGGTGGTGGTGCAGTAGGTGGTTAGTGTTGTTGCTGATGGTGAGTGGTGCTTGGTGGATTTAGGGTTAATCTATCATTAATCAAACTCTTAATTTATCATTAACTTATTTTGTCTAAAAAGTTCCCCTAGTTCAAATGTTGCAAGTAATTAGTTGTAGAGGGAGTATTATAGATAATTATTTTGGATTTGTCATTTGCTACAACTATATTGGTAATTGCACAATTTGGTGATATTGATTAAGATGCCATTTTTTGTACTCCCTCCATAACATAATACTAGCAACAATTGATTTTACACGAATTTTGAGAAAGCAATTTAAGGGTGTAACGAAGGAATTAGTCTAAATGATTTTAATACAAACAAGAATGTGATTATAAGTTGCTAACATTACAATTATTTTGACTAATTCTTTCATTTACACCCTTAAATCGCTTCCTCAAAATGCATGCAAAACAAATTGTTGCTAGTATTATGTTACGGAGTGAGTAGTTGACTAGCTAGTTGGTATTTGCTATAATATTTAGTCAATATATTGAGATACATCAAAGAAGAAAAAAAATTTACCAACCAACCGTCCTGGTGCTGAAAACTTTGGGTCATGAACAAAGAAATTCGACCCGTTACCGAAAAGTACCGACCCAAAAATGACCGAAACCCGATTTTGACCGACCAATACCGACCTGAACAACAAATTTGCCAGGTATAGTCACCACTGTTGATGCTCAGTAATTACCCACCATTGTATGCAACTACAATGATGGGAAGCTACTTAGCAACTAGTGAGACACTAGTTACCCACCATGGGCAAAGCCACAGACCAGTTTTAGCCTACTTTCCACTGCAGAATGTTAATACACAATGACATATAAAACCCACTTAATTTCTAGAACTACAACATTTTATAAAAATGAAACATACTATAATTTAGTAATTATCACTAATTATTTAGTACAGGGCATATATTTGGGCAAACACAGCTTAACCATTAAGACGGAATTAAATGCCGCCACAATTTTTTTCCCTCCCAAAAGGAAACAATGCGTAAACTGTGTGAAAGACCAGCACAGGTTCTAGGATTGCTGATGAATGCTTACTCTTCACATCATCAATCTAAGTGTTGCATCTGCATAAGCAAGAGGATAAGCTATATTTAAGAGATACTAAAGCAAAATCATGAGCCACAAATTCAGACTGTTCCACACTAGTAAACCCTTTCTAGAATTTGACAGAGATGATTTTCATTTGCTTACATTAATATTGATGATACATTTCACTTAAAATATTCTTATCCAAGACTACTTGTGATATGAGGGGATGTAAAATGAACTTACATTGAGTAAGACAATTACGGTAACTCGTTAAAATTCTTATCAATTTTTTTTTAATCGGATAGGGACTGAGGAAGTACATGTTAGGCTTCGTTCTTTTGGACTTAATTTCAGACAAGTTTAACTCAGTTCAGGTCAGCTCTTGCTGAGTTTAGCATTTAGTTCAGCTTAGATTCATTCAATGCAAAACAAAGCCTTAATCCAAGCGAGATTTGAACCAACAGGCCACAAATTCATAATGATACATAATCAGAGGGGTTTGACATTACCAAGTGATAGTTATAAAGGTTAAACACAGACAGTTTATTGTAATGCACTTATGCACGTATCAAATAATCGAGCTTACCAAATGAGATAAATTGTACACTTTAGAAAGAGTGAGGGATGGAGGAAGAGAGAAAGGTAGATTTATTAAAATATACCTTCCAAAGGCCATCATTGAGATAATGCAAAGTGTCTACACCAATGCCCTTGTTGATAGATTTTCTGCATTAAGAATTAGATGGTCAAAAATTATAAGGCAGGCAGAGGCAGCAAATGAAGGAACCATGCAGTGGCAAACACACAATTCAAAAAGGGATTTTCTAACCACAATTCCCAAAGTGGTAGTGTTAACTAGACATAGCTATTGGACAGTGACAAAGGGTAATCCAAATATCCAATGGGCATGCGGTTAGTGTAAAGTTAATACGGTATTTATAGGACACATTAATGGACAAAGTCATATTGGTCAAGGTCAATAGAGTGCCAAAAAAATAGCCAGACAATTTTGCCTTTTTTTTTTTTGAAAAAACAACTCCATGTATAAATTTGTAAAACTTGCTTTCGCTTTTGGCTCCCTTGCTCTTTACTTTTTCTGTCTTGTTTAATGGCACACCCGCTAATGTTAAGTAAGGAATTTGGAAAAAAGTAATGCGTCATTTGTGACTTTTGGAAAAAAGCTTCTAATTGATAGTTTTTGTGGCCATTCAATTGATGGTGGTAACAAAAGGAGGTAATGGTATTCAATTTATAGGTCATATTGTAGAGGAAGGCTTATGGCTTATGCTAACGTCCAAAGAATCGATAATCCACCTCCAAAATAGTAATTTTCTACTCAAAGTTCCATTACCATCTATTTTGACAGGGAATGAAATTTTGTGAAAATTTGAGGATGGAATTTCATTGTAATGGCAACATATGATTTCAATTATTACCTCTATTAATAACCACCTATTAAACATATAGTTTGGTTTATGAAACTAAAAGCTTCATAGAAGAGAGAAGTAAATAATAAGCTAATCCTTCAACACTCAACTGTGATCGGAAAGATAGGAACTGTTCCATGATACTCAAATTCATATCAATTGCAAAGAAAAGCTGAAGATCTAACCATTAAAATTAACTCATGAGTATGCTGCAGTTCCAAGATAATATTCATAAACAATCAGTAATTCAAAAAATATATATCATATGGCAAAACTTACATGTCTTTTGCCGACATTTTTGTGAAGCCAATAGCAAGAGCATGTTGCTTTCCTTCAGCCATTATGGCCTGAGAGAGATCAATTCCGATAATTAGAGTTTATGTACTATAATACAAGATTAATATAACTTCATTCAATACAAGATTCATATAACTTCATCCAGCATATATGGATAAGATTACTTCAATGTCCATTAAAAGCACGAGGAAACTGAAAATCACAGACTGGTAAATCTATGAACGACACTTCAAAAGCAGGATTTAGTTACATACCACAGGCCTCTCACCCCCAACTTCTTCATCCAGGGCACCACCAGGTGACGTAAGCCCTGGACACATGATATTCGCACCAGAAAAAACAAATTTGATAGCACCTCTATCTACTTGAAATTTCTTCATAATATTAGGGTCTGCAAAAGAGGAAAGATAGCCAAACCATTGCAATAGTCGGCAGTTAGTAGCAAATATCCATGTGATCTACACAGATGATTTTTTTTAAAAAAAGGTCACCCTTTTCAAACAACAAATGTGAAAAGTGAAGCGTTGCATCTAAAAAGAAATGGAGGAAGTAACATTTAAAGAAAAAAGAAAAGAAAAGCTGCTGAGAGTATGCATGCAACCACATATATATCCAGTTGGCAAAATTAGACAGTGTCAAACCCAATGGAGATTAGGGGACGATCATTTTTTTTTCCTTTTCTTTTTTAACATTGAGGTGTCATTCTACCTAGACTACATCTAAAGCATGATGTCCAAGAATTCTATTCAGTACAGAGTATAAGGTTAAAGCAGGATTGTATGGAACTGATTTGCAAAGGCAACGCTTACATTGATGGAGGAGTCGTAGAGTAGGCATATAAGGTCCATCACGAATATTGAAGAACAATGGGACATTGTTGACAACAACAAGATTTAGATGATTTTGACTGCAAAAAGAAAGTAAAATTTATACATGGCCATTAGATAAGACAAATTATCAACTAAACAGGCCTGATCCGAAAAGAATGACAGAGATGGACAAGAAATTAGAACCATTTCACGACTATGAGGGGTGACTTCTTTGGAAGCAAATCCTCCAAAACTGGTTCAAGTCCAGGATACTGTCACAAAGAGAACCACAATTTAGTTGAATCAATAAGTAACTAAGAAATGTATAAGCTACAAAATAAAATTGTTTTCAATATCCATTTATTGAAGCCCTCATAATTAGGTTTGTTGTAATAACACATGAAGGAAGCATCAACCTCTTCAGCTATGCTCTGGCGAATTCTCCTTTGCAAAGATGCCTTAACTTGGTTTTGGGCAGATACATCTTCAGAAGTGAACCTGATAAGCATGAAGTAAAAAAGATAGCCAACCAAAGAAGTGAGGAGATAAAAAAATACATAAATCTTTCACAAACATTAACCAACAGCATTTCAGTATGAACCAACATAAATTCATCAAAGTCATAGCTAATTTAAAAGCTCCACCTCATTCACTTAACGTTATGGAGGTTGATTACATATTTTTTACATCTGACTACAGAAGGTCAAACCTGGTCATACTTGCTATCTAGTAGGTCAGACAAATCTTTGAAAAAGGCTAATAAGCACATCATTTACAATGTTCAGAGCAACTCCATCTAGTCTGTGTGACTACATTTGGTTGACAAAATAAAATGGGGGAAGTGAAAAATCATGGAAATTGGTAATTTGGATACTTGTTTGGTTGATACAAAAAGGCAAAAATCGAGAAAGTTGGAATTCAGGGGAATTTCTATTTCCCACAAAACATAGGAAGTAGATTAGCAAGGTCCCCCTTGGTCAATCAAAATTCATAAGAATATCAACTTCCTATTGTTATAACAAAACAACATTGAGAAATTCCTAGGAATTTCATTAGGTCATTAGGGAAATAGCTTCACATGAAATAATAAAACCTACGGGAATTTATTTCCCGTGTCAACCAAACGATGGCTAAATCTTGCGCATTAGACCATAAACTATGGGTCTGTTTTGTTCGCCTTAATTTCCCTCAAAATAAGTTCAAACAAAGTTCCATAACTTCTGATAAGCAAAAACAAGCAAAATTAAGGCTCCACTCTCTCATAAAATCAGGTCAAAGTTCAAATAAGTTTAGGTAAGTTCTCATAAGTAACTAAAAGTTGAAAAGAACAGACCCTATGTTGCACAAACAATTTATTTCACCCCAAGTACCCGTGGATAACAACACCCTGAGTTTGAATACTAGACCACTGTATTTCATACTGAAAGATAAATAAGATTGCCATGTCCAAACATGAATATGATCCATGAACAAGCATCACTTTTTAGCAAACAAACATGCACAATAAACATATTATACAACGTTAGCGAAATTCCCACCTCGCTTTTACCAAAAATCAGGACTTTAGCATCAGCAAAATGAAATAAATCAAGGCTATAGCTTTCATAATTCTACCGAGCAACAGGATTTCCTTCCAAACAGTTGCTATTTCCAAAAGAATATAATGTATAGGATGCCGTGAAACAGATTGTACTCCCTTATACTCTCACTTATATTCTCACTCGTTGAAGATAAACTGATACGGGGGAGTACATGCATTAGCTACACAAAATTTGCCTAAAATCACGAGTACCCTCCACAAAACCAACACTTAAAGTCATCTTCTTCCATTAAAGACAAACTTTTTTACAGAACTAAATTCAAATTTGTACAACCATACCAAGCTAATCCAAAACAATGAAGAAACTGAAAGAAAGCCCCTGAATTTCTTTGACCAGTATAATTACTTTCAAACCCCCTAAAAATCAAAAACTGAATTTGGGATTTTAAATTTAGAACGAATCTAGAATTTTGAAAAATCGAAAACGGCATAAACAGTTGAAAATTGAAGCGTGGTTTCGACTGCAAGGAAGGAAAGCAAATTAATATGATTGATGAACAATCAAATGAAATTATAGGACATAAGATATGAATCAAGGAGAAGCATAATGATAAATTAAAATTCACTGAAAACCTAGAAGAAGAAAGAAAAAAAAAGCATGAGATTAGAAAGGGGAAAAGATAAGTACTTCTTGAACATTTGGAGATGCGGAGAACAGACTAGAGATGAATGAATGATGATGCAAATGTTTGAGTTGACGACGAAGATTGTGACCTTGGTTGCGGGAACTGAGTGTGCTTTCTTCTAAAGTTGATGAGCGTGGGTAGCAAGCATAGGAGGCTTGTTTTTACTTCATAAGAGGTTCCAAGGAGGGTTGAATAGACCGCACTCAAATTGTAATTTTACCAAAATGTGATTTTGCGGTGCGGTGCGGTTTTCGTAAATTTTCAAACTTCAACAAATTGTAAATCGTAATTTTTTATTGTTCTAAAATATTTAATTTCATACATTTATTTAGTGTACTACCTTACTAAAGTTTTGCTTTTTTTTTTGTCTTGGGTCTTATCTAGTTGTTTAAGCCCACAACTCTATAAGGTTTCTAACTCTTTAAAACTCTAACAAAAAAAAAATCTAAGGTTTTTTTTGTCTTTATCAACTACTAATTATAAAATAAAAATTTAATAAGTTGTCTAAACCGCAAACCGCACCGCACCAAACCGTATTTTGCGGTGCGGTTTCAAAAAATAGCAAACCGTACTTTTGCGGTTTGGTGCAGTTTGACGTCCAAACCGCACCGCGCTCAAGGCTAGTTACAAGCACATAATTGGGTTAAACTTGATAAAGTTGATCTGAGATCCAAAATCCGATTTGAAGTATAAGATCTTTAACCCAGTTTTGGTATGAGAGTACGATCCGAAATGACACTTGAAATCCAAACTGATACATTCTGATTTAAATTTCATTTATGATTCAGGACGGAATGGTCCAACAAGCGGCTTCAACGGTTAACAACTTTTTTTTTTCCGTTCACTATTTACTTGGATAGTTTTGAGCTCTTGTTTTAGCTTATTTTCATATATTTTTTTGTTGTAATAATTTAGCTTAAACTTGTTTATTTGCTTTAGTAGAGCTTAGGCATGTAATAACATGAGTATTAGAGCTTGGAAAACAAGTTTATAGAGTCCTAACAAGGCTGCACGACCGTGCAAAACAGAGCACGTTCGTGCAGGATGGTCGTGCAAGCCACAGAAGCTCGAGATGAGAGTGCACGACCGTACAAAGCTAGGCAAGTTGCACGACTGTGCAGGCTAACCTTGCACGACCGTGCACGAGTCAGAAGCAACAACAGCTCTTGCACGAGTCAGAAGCAGCAGCAATCTTGCACGACCGTGCAAGGTTGTGTTGCACGGTCGTACAAGGATAAGGACGCGATTTCACAATTTTTGCTTCTTTCTCTTGCTTTGTTTGGTGCTTGGCTAATCTTGGTCCTTGATTGCTTAAAGATTAATGTCCTAGATTAGAAGCCTAATTAGGGATTGCTTAGTCTTTAAATAGTTTTTTTTTTTTTTGCCTCATTTGTAATCATCTTTTGTTGAATATGAGATCTGAGAATTCTCTCTTTTTGAGGCCCATATTGAGCTCCTTCCTTGTGGATGCAAACCTTGCTAAACTTAGTGATTGGTAAGTTATCTTCTAGTTATTACCTTTGTGATTTTGATTAGATTATGTTTAGCTCTTGATTATTAGTCCTTATTTTTATGATTGTTTTGGTGTTCATATTTGGAGCTTATTATAGACCTACGAATTTATGAAAATTTGGTAGTTTTTTCTTGTTTTTGAGACCTCATCCTACATCATTTTAGTTCAATACTCATCCGACTGGGCTCGATCTGAACTGAAATAACAATTCGATCCGAACGCATCCGATCCACAAAAAAAATTAAAAAAATAAATTGAAGAGTGATTTGCTTAATGATAAATTTGGGTCATACACAATTTCCACTTATGATGAAACTATAAATACAGAAGAAAAAAAATTGACTACTCAATATAGTAACGATTATGTTAATTGCATATACACAAATATTATATACTCATGAAGTTGATCTGAAAATATCTAACCTAAAGTGATTCGATCTGAAACAGTCCGATCTAAAATGTATGGTCCCGGTCTGATTTGTAAGAAAGTCAATATGAAATCAGATCCAACCCGAATAGTACAATGATCTGAATCAGGCCCGAAGCTAGAATGGCTTGATTCGATTCAAAGTGATCCGAAATTAAGTTGGTCCAAAATGGTCTGATCCGTAATGATCCGATCTCACTCCAATCTTAACAGTTCGATTTCCAAGTCTCTTTTCGCCCTCTTTTTTTATAATTAATTTTGACCCCTAAATTCAATTGTAATTAAGCAACAAAATTGTTCTATTATCTCAACTCAGATAACTTATCATCCACCCCGATTTGCTCACCACAATCCACATCTCTACCTCCATTTGTTGGCTACACAACTCGACCACAATCATTCGTCATCCATCACCTCGATCTATCGAAACCTACCTGCCACCAACAGTACACCTGCCAAATAATCACCAAAATTATGATAGTGATGGTGATAGTAGTGATATGAGTGGCAGAGGTGGTCGTGGTCCAAAAGTTTTGTTCGATGTAGAGGCATATGTGTCATTTTAAATGCTAATTGTAATTAAAAAGGATGGGATTTAACAAGCCCCCTTTTTAAAATATATCATTGCAATCAAATTAAATTTATTTGTTTTAGGCTAAGTTTTTTTGGACGGGAACAATCTGAAATGAACTAATAAAAAAAGGCATTAACTTGGTTGAATTAAATTATAAATTCGAAGATTTAATGAAATTTTAACTAAATTAAATTTAACTGAGTTGAACTAAACTTGGATTGAAATTAAGTTAAAAAGTGAGCCTTAGTATCCCTATGCCATAACTTTTTTTTGTCATATCTTTTTTTTTTAATTTAAAAAAAGGGGAAGCTATGTTGTTTCCCCAATAAAATTACAAATCCACCTTCATAAATAAAAATATTACACATCATTAAAATTATTGTACACAAAATAATATCAATTGTTTAGAGGAGGTCCACACAAGTCCACGGACCAGACCAGATCCCAACATCCAAACTAAGGTGACCACCTCTAGGCTCCCCCACAAGAAGCGACACATGTCAATGGACCAACCAAGACTAGTAAGACACTAAGACTCCAAAACTTTTGTGGAGTACCCCCACCAATTACATTCTTCTTTTTTATTCCTTAAACTCAAATAATTCAATTGACTTGGGCATCAGAGGGGCTTTCCTAGGAGCACCCTCAAATTAAGGCTAGTTATTTATTTGCTATTTTGTAGGAGGATCCAACAATGGTAGTTACAAGCTTTAGGCAGGTCCAACAAGTTCCACCGAGTCTCCAATTAAACTGATAGTCATATAACAATTAATGCAAATCTCTTTCATCCTCAATGTTTGGCAACATAAAATTAATAATAATAATATGAATTCAGAAAAGAACTTTGAAAAACATTATATAGGGGTAGGACATGATGTCCGCCTAAAAAGTTCAAAACATGGGATGGTGATATAGACACTCCCTTATTAATTACTTATTGCATGTTGTCTATTTTTTCTCAATTAAAAAATAAATAAATTGAAATGTATTGAGTAAAAATGGAGAGTATTTATCATTTTCCACCATTAACCCTTACATAAAATATAAAGATAATTAATCAAAAAGTTCATCAATATAATACAAGCCCGTAATTTTATTTCTCAAATCATTTATGGAGGAAAGATGAAACAAATAAACTAGCCATTAAAGCACCTCTATATATAATTCTTTCTATCAAGAAGAATTTTGTTCATCACATCTAAAATATATAGTCATATTCATTTTCAAATTGTTGTTCTTGAAGGAAGATTATTGATAAAATGTGATGAACAAAATCAAGAAAAAATGGAGAAAAATGTATATATAGAGGCGTTGGCAAAGATGCATTAAGTTGAAAACAAATTTTGGTGCTGCCGTACATGGTACTCGATAGTCTTCAACCGAATCATAATTTAGGTTTTACACTTCCTTTCTTTCTATAACACTTTAGTGAAAAAGGTTGGAGTATTGATAACTTGTATCCAAGAGTGTTAAGCGAAAAGCTTATAATTTTTGTGTTTATAACTAAAAAAATAGAAATTTATATGATTGTATATATGACTTGGTACATATATATATATATTAAGTGTGGTTCAAAGGAATAGACGACAATGCTAAAGAATCTTATAATCAAGGGAAGATTTACATAATAAGTTACAATTAAGCCCGCAATGACAATTCTGATTGACTAATTAACATATAAAATAAGTAAAAATTTAATTACTAATTTATTCCAATTTTCAAACTAACAAATAACAAGTTAACATCTAAAAAATTAAGAATTAACCAATTAACTAAGCAAACAGTTATTTAAATATATTTCCAACAACATCAAATCAAGTAATAAAGTAAATAAATAATCAACTTAACTAAAAAAAATGAAACAAATTAACACTTCATTAATTGCAATTCACAAATCAATTATTAAAAGTAAATTATTAATTTCTAGGGTTCATAAACTAAAACAAACTAGGGACAAAAAGGAAATGGAAGTAAACACTAATAATCAATTAAAAAAACCAAATTAAACTAAATTGAATTTAATTTCAAGGGTTTAATATTTCAGTAACTCATGGTGTGTTGGTGTTCATTGTTGAGCCATCAAATGTAGTGGAGTCCTTGGTGAAGCTCTATCAGTCTATTGCAAACTTACGATGGTGGGCCAGTCACTACACTCACTGGTGGGCTGTGGCAAAGTGGAGAAATCTTGATCCTACTATCTGCGAGCTGAGGTTGCAACTTCGAGTGTGAGGCTTTTATGTTTGGAGGGCTGGAAGCCGCTTAAGGCGAGTTAAACGCCAATTAAGTCTGACGAACGCCAAGTCTGACGAGGTGATGAGGAACTAAGGAAGTGGACGTAGAAGAAGAGATCGATCAAGGATTCAAATTCGTTGTTTGCATACGTGTCAGCTTGTGGTTTGGAGGGTTAGAACTTTTAGTTTGATTGTAATTTTCTCTCTCTCTTTTTCTGTTATCGTTCTCACAAATTTTTTCAAGCAACGTTAGTTTCTTGTAAAAAAAAAATTTGATTCTTTTAAAGTGGGGGGACAATTGTACCCCTTATATATGTCACTTTACTGGATCCGCCCCTAATTCTTCAATATTTAACAATAAAAATAAAATTATTATACTCCATATTAGTCAAGCATGCATATGATTGAGAAATTGGAAAGGCCTAGGGAAGCTGCTAAAGGAGGTTAACGATACTGTCGTGATGCATTCTAAAATTAAAAGACTACTCAGATCAACGATTATGACAAAGTTGACATTATTATTTTTTTGTGTGTAAAGAATTGAAATTTGTAGTCCATATATATATACTTTATATATATACTTCATTATATTTACTAATTTATTATTTCTATTTTGTTAAAAATTAATTTAAAAAATGTTCACACACACAAATATATAAAAACAAAAGTTTAAGCCCCAATGGACAACCAAAGGGTGGAATAAATATTTGACTTGTCTATATAAATATGCAAGTTTTATGTTATTTAAATCTTAAAGAACAAGTTAAAAAAAAAAAAACCACATGACATTATTATTATCACATAATAATCACTTTGGACGGCAATTCAATTAGCATTCCCGCGAAGCAAAAGTTTGAACTGGCATTTTATTTATATATATATATATATATATACATATATGCATAATTAATTATTAAGTAGAAATTAAACTAGCTAAACTAAACTTGACTTGTCAAATTCGTCAATAATTTAAAGAATAATTCAAGTATACTACATCAGATTGATTATTTGCAATAATACGTTGCATGCTACACGCAAACTTGTTAATAAATCCAAGAAAATGAGACATAACTCTTTTTCAGAAGCTATATCCTATATATCTAGCTACCTTAATTAATTTTATATATATATATATATATATATATATATATAAATCATTAAACATAAATTATCTCTCAATTAAATAAGAGAGCAAGCAAAGGAAAATCAAGAAATAATCAAGAAATCAAGAAATCATCCATGGAGAACCTGAGTTTCATTGTTGGAGTTATGGGTACGTAATTATTATTCATCGCTTAATTAACATCATATAAATATCTAATTATATATTATTAGCTTTAATTTTGAATTTTATGAATAAATTATGAGTATTATATATTATGTATTTTTAAAAAAAAAATTTAAATAATTATATATATTACTCAGCATGCAACTTTTGTGTGTGTTTGTGTGTGATTATTTGGATGTATAAATTAACAAATTTGATTTATTTTTTTAATTTCAGGAAACATAATTTCAGTGTGTCTCTTTCTTTCTCCTATGTAAGTATTTTTTTTACTTAATAATATAATAATATGGATTTTAATTAGCTTAAAAGCTTCATTACACGAGTATAAATTTATTAATTATTTGTAGCAATATTAATTTTTTCCATGGCTGATAAAGTTTACAATTTAATTCAATAATTTCACATATATATGAGGAACCGTTGTGTGAGTCTTAGTTTAGTGGTTAATTCTTGCGAATATCAAACTTGAGGTCTTGAGTTCAAACCTCACTGTACACATGTGTCATCCAATTTAGGGCCGGATGATTTGCATTAGAGCCGGTTCAAAACCTAGTCTCACACACATTATTTAAAAAAAAATAAAAAAATGTGATAATGGGGAACCTATATATAAAAATAATTTAATTGTTTCTTGCTTTCACAATTACTACTTGAAGCTCTTTAATTTTACCCTATCTTTTCCAACTAGTTGGCTGCGTTTGGATTCTTAATTAAGTACGTACAACGAGAGAAATTATATATAACATAAAAAAATCTATGAATATGATAATATATTGAAAAAAATATAGTCGCATGCATACATGAGAACTGGTTAGAATAATCGTATAAATGTATCTTAAAAAGTAAACGTAAAGTACTAATTGAATTGATTGATTAAAAATATGCAGAAAAACTTTCATAAGAATTGTAAACAATAGAGATGTAGAGGAATTCAATAGTTTACCCTATATTAGCACATTATTGAGCACAGCTTTATGGACTTACTATGGCATTACAAAGCCTGGGGTTCTACTTGTGGCTACCGTGAATGGCTTTGGAGCGGTTGTTGAACTCGTCTATGTTATTTTGTTCCTCATCTTTGCTCGTCCACCAATAAGGGTATGTATTTATGTTATACAAACTTCATTTACTCTTTCTGTGTGTTTTAATTTGTTCTTTACGTACGTTTACTTTTTAAGATACAGGAGTGAAAGTTAAAAAATAATGCAAAATCTTCATTAAACACAAGAAAAACCATATTTATATGGGTTCTTGTTAGATTCGTCTAAATATGTAGTTTTTTTAATATGTATTTTTTTTTATATAAAGTGTAGTATAAGATATATTAATGGTTAAATATGTACATTGAAAACTGTGTAAAAAGTAAACATAAAGAACAAACTGGAATGAGGGAGTATAATATTGTATGTATTACATATGCTAAATGATGGATGGGGGTATTAATTTTAATTTAGTTCAATAATGCAATCCGGCCATAAATTATATTAAGGTGATCATTAATTAATGTAAAAAAAATATTAACGTAATTAATTATTCCGTAATAATTAATAGAGCTGGTCGTGAAGCATGCACTTATTTATTTTTTCTTTATTTGCAACTATTAATTACCAAACACATTTGATGGATCTCCTGCGGCCGTGAGGCACAGAGATCGAGGGTAGCTCCACTGACCTAAACTCATGCCTTGTAAATACACATATTTCATACCTATATATAAGCTATAACTATGTGTGTAATTAAAATTATTAAATTATATGTATGTGTGTGTGTATATATATATATATATATATATATATGTTGAAATTAAATGCTAATGATTAATGGTTATATATATGATGAATGAATGATATGTAATGAAGGTTACAACAGCGAAATTGGCGGCGTTATTGGATGTGGGATTACTTGGATTTGTAATATTGAGTTCAACGTTCATGGAAGATGATATGAAAATTAAAATGATTGGGATTGTTGGTGCTGCCGTCAACATCATCATGTACGCTTCACCTCTTGCTGTACTGGTATGTAATTTTTATTCTTAATTCCTCCTCCTCTCCTTTCAAAGTACCAAATAGCATGAACTAAATTACCAAAGAATATCATGGTGTGCATATATACGCTCGATTCACATTTTGCCGCATATATATGTCTCTACTTACAAATTTGCCACATTAAACTTATGCATATACAAACATAGTTTTAATTTTACAAAAATGTAACTTTTTAACATAAATTTTTAATTTTTTTTACCTAACTAGTTAACTTTTATATATAAAAAGTTTACGATTTTAATTATGATAAAAAATTATAATTTAAAAAATATAGTGTCAGTATGCCAGATGACCGGTTTGACAGGGGACCTGTCATTTAATTTAATATGGAACAACATGGTATATGCTAATCAAATCAACCTTCACCCTTAAGAAATCTATCTACGTAGTCTATTTTTTTTAAAAGAAAAAAATAAATAAATCAACGCTTAAGAAGTATATACTTTTAAAGAATAGTTATAATTTATAAACATTGTTATGTATGTGACAGTCAAGACTAGTTCGTTCCTAATACCTCGTGGACTTTTTTTTTTGTAAAAAATAAAATAAAATAGATAAGATGTTAGTTTATTGATTAATTAACTAATGCAAGTAATTGATTAAGAATTAAAATCATCAAGAAATTGAAAATGAAAATGAAAATGCAGAGATGGGTGGTTGAAACAAGAAACGTGGAGTATATGCCTTTGTTGTTGTCATTGTGTTCATTGTTGAATGGAGGAGTTTGGACTTTGTATGCGGTTCTTGTCAAAGATATATTCCTTCTAGTAAGTCTTCTTTCATTATCCCTTTTTCCAATCATTCATATATAATGTACTCTTCTCACAATTGTTTTCATTAATTATTATGTTTTTCAATTTATTATTAGTTTGTTAACACTAATTTAATGATAGATTAAGCTAGCTCCTATTATTATTACAATTGACCCAATTTAAAATACTCCATAATAACTATTAAAATTAACCATAATAATATTAGCATCATCATTATTGTTATTAGCATCATCATCATTATTGTTAATTGATTTTCCATGACATGCTAATGATGATGATGATGATGATGTTATTATCACCCAATAACAATAAAAATTAATGATAATAATTAGGGCTACATATAAGTATTAACTACATTTCTTAAAAATTTTAAATGAAAATTATTGTTCCTAATCTGAAACTTCTTCTGAATAGTCAATGATCTTTAATGTGCTGATGTTGACTCTGAGTACTCTTCGCTAGGGTTAAGTCCTGGAAAATAGTTAAAGGTTGCTAACCCGGGGGTGGAACCCAAGAACGTCCCTCCGATGCTAAATTCAGTTATCAGAAGTAAGGAGTCAGAATATTATGAGTTGTGAATTATGTATTGCGTACCTGAAAAGTGATTTGACTGATCCTTTTATAGGCGTAGGTTGCCCGGTTAGGGCTTAGACTGGGTCAACCGTATTGATATGTGGGCTCGGCCCATGACAAGTGTCATCATGTTATTTGCTATTGTGTATATGTTGTATCCCTAACCCTAATTGAACTGGGCTTAGGATTCAGGCCCGCTTATCCTGGGCCGACCACTTTGGTGGGCCCGGGACAGAAACAATTTAAGAATTCATGACAAATTTACGCATCATTTGAGACAGTAATGTTTAATTCAACCTTTTATTTCTATTTTAAATATATTATATAGCCCTTAGGGCTATATATATCATTTTCCTAATTATTATTATAAAACTAACATCAATTTAGTGTCATGGAAAATCATCTAAAATGTGGGAAATTTTGGTTTAGCATAAAATGGGCTGTCTTGAATATTTTTCTCTACACCTAGACCTAGATATATATATATATATATATATATATATATATATATATATATATATGTATATATATGTGGTGAGTACCATGCATGCACATGTTGTTAAAATATACTTTTAGAAGCACTTATTTTGTAAATTTAAGTGGGTTGAATACTTGAATATCATGAGTACAGTGTGTTAAATATTCTATATTGATGTTCTAAATGCATAATATGAATAAATTGTTCTAATTTACATGAATGGTGCGTGCATGATACGTATTTATTGTGCACTCGGTGCAAAATTCACTGCACGAATTGGAGCTTTTTATTTATTACAATAGGTCATTCAGATCAAGCCATCCTGAACATACTTTTGACCATATAGTAATAAACTTAATTGCTAATTTGCTATATATGAAGGTAATTTTTTGATACATTAAAATTTGTTATCATGGGATAGATATGAACTAGTAACAAAATCAAAGAAAATCAACAATAAATATATATATATATATATATATATATATATTAATGGAGTAAAATAACACGGTGCTATATATGATGTAGGTACCAAATGGAATTGGATTTATTCTAGCAACAATTCAATTGATGGTCTATGCTCATTATAGGAATGAAGAAAATAGACTGCAGCCATATAATGAGACCCTCATTTAATATATAAAGTGATGTTGGAAGATTTTATTCTAGCAACAATTCAATTGATGATGGTCTATGCTAATTTGCTAGGCGTATTTTGCTTCACTTGATGAGGAGGTTCTTTACCTTCTCCCCCCTCTTTATTTCCAAGTGTTGAAATTCAGTCAAAATTCTTCTGAAACCGGAAAGAAGCTCTTACGACCTGAGCTATCTATCCCTCACTCTCATAGTATATAAATGTATATATAGTTGCTTTTGTATACGTTCGTTGTACATAATATTTCTTTTGAGATAATATGTAGGGATTATTAGAGTGAGCATGATCCTTTAGCTTAGTGGTAGAGCAAGGAATTCTGGGGACGCTGATCTGGGTTCAATCCTCACCAGTCACCACACCATCGTCCTACCCGTCTAGGTAATTTCCTGAGATAGGAACTTTGAATAGGTCTTGTATACTTTTCCACTAAAAAAAAATCTAGGAGATCAGAGTCACAAAATAAAAAGAGATCATACAGACTTGACTCGACTTAGCTTGATCTCATGTAATGTTTAGTTGTATATAATATAAATATGTGGCAATTTCATTTGTCCTTTAATTTGATTACTGGGATATTACTTTGCTTCATGAAATATAATAAATCATTTTTAAAAAATCATGAATTAAGTTAAACAAAATTTGCTGGGTAATAATGTCTACAATTAATTAATAAATACGCAATCAATTGTTAAATTATTGATAGCTAGCTTAACGGGTAGAGCAACCTAATAGCTAAGCTCACGCCATATTTTTGCTTCTTCACATCAACTAACAAAAATAAGCAAGCCCTTAAAATCACAAGACATCCTTGCCAAAAAAATAAAAAATAAAATCACAAGACAGGTGCTAATAAACTAGTTAATAGAAAAGATGCTATGTACGATGAAAATAACGGGGATTTTTGTCGTGAAAATAATACCCGTCTTGGAAAAGGGTAGGGGTCGGTCGTATATGATTTTTTTTTGTCGTAAAAATGTGACCGCGTCCTAGAGAAGGGGGTCGTAAATAATTTTTTTCGTCGCGATCCTGTCATAAATGAGTCAATTTTAATAAAGTTTGGGTTAGATATTAGGGACCCAAAACTGCCGTAAAACATATAAATGTAGGACATAATTTAGACTCGTCATTAATGTGTTTGTATCGTCGTTAATGGAACAATTTTCGTAGTGCTACTTATATTAGCAATTTAGCACTCGAAACTGAGAACACTCTAAGATTGAAACAATAGTTGATTGCATATATATACAATTTGAGAAATCTAAATAAGTAACTAAAATAACAAAAAATAATTATAACGTAAATTTTAACACTCGATTTAAACTCATAGTAAGAAATTAAAAATTATGCTTATAAATTGTACTAAAACTACATCTAATATATACGAAAATTATCAAGCAAAAACATTCAATTCAATTCATTTGGCCATCATAGAAAATATCAAAAAAAAATTGTTCTAAATTTCAATAAATATTTTCCTAATTATTCTAATAAATTGTTTGTAAAAAACTTTGTATTTGTTAAAAAAAAAAAAAAAAAAAACAAGATATTAAATATATGCATGTTAAAAAGAAACCAAAGAGACCTCACATGGTTATAAATTATAATTTTCCTCATTCATATATTACAAATTGTGGTTAAAGTAAAGTAAAAAATGTGAATATTGTATGTTAAAAGTATAATTGTTGCATTATTTTTGTTGCGAAAGAAGTAGTAACGAGAATCAAGATAATGTATCTATTATACGAAGATAAATAATTTTTTCAGCTCTTTTACACACTAGGGATTATGACAACAGTCAAAATTAAAGATTGTAGTCGAATCTAATTATGCACAATATGACTCCTACACAAATTACCAGTTAGATGTCTAATCTTAATCCGACTAGTTTTTTTAGTTGTCATCCTATTCTTAGTGTGTATAAGAGTTGAAAAAATCATTTGTCTTGACTCTTGATATTTAGTTTAATGTATATATATTATTTTCTTGCTTCTGAATTGTGTATAATTCGACTCCAACTCTCCAACTACTAGTCATATAACTCCAACTTGGAGTCGTTTTTTTTAAGACAGAGTTGAATGCTGATATTTATTATTTTTTGGATTCATTTTTTTTCTTGCGAGTAGAATCCGACCTCAACCGGACCGAGACTAGATTGCCATAATACACAAATTAAACACACGCACACGAATTAAAGAGGCTCATGTGAGGATATTAAATTAGTTTTGGTGAGAAGGATGAGAAAGAACAATAATCCTTAGATCAACAAACGATGGTATGCCATATATACGGTCAAGATTAAATTAGATTGTTTCCTCTATACACTACTTAATGTTTGCAAATAACGCATATAATTTATAATATAATGTGAATGTATTTATACTCATTATTGTATTTATAGTTATTAGGTCAATGTACTTATAAATCATCAAATGAAAAGTCGAGATTAAATTAAATTGTTTCCTCGCTCTTTACTGCAATTAAAGTTTGCAAAGAACGTACTATAGTACGTTTAAAGTCTATGAATCTATATATACTCAATGTATTTATATTTTATAATGAATGTACCTAGGGTTGGTTTAATGTACTTATAGGTCATAGTGTAGATGTATCTAGGCCCTTCTCACTTTGTCATGATAACAAACTTTTCACCAAAACACAACCTGGCCTATTTGGCTATTTATGTACATATTAGTTCAGATATGTTCCATACTCGAACTTATTAAAAAAAATAATTATATTATTTGTAATTGGTTAATTTTAATTCAATATAAATTGACTTAATTAGTCACTTAATGTTCATAAATAAAATTTCAAAAAAAGGAGAATCAAATAAAAAAAAAGCAAAAACTAAATAACATAATAATATATATTCTAATATTTCCTAATTTATTAGGCACATCACATACAGATGTTATGTTCATTTCTCAAATTTGCATACTTATCTTCATGTGGGGAGTAGTTAAATTAGCATCCCTACAAAAAAAAGGGTTCACATATTAGATTAAATTAGAAGTAAACATTAAAACAATATGATAGAATATATATATATATATATATATACACACACACAAAATATAATATGATAGACAACACTTCATAAACCAAAAAGTACTTGTTTATTCTATACTCCTTTTTTCCACGAGCAATGCTCGATTTACGTAAAAAGGTTTAAATCTTTATCCATCATTCAAAAAAAAAATTACATATAACAATTTAAATATTAATTAGTTAAAAAATTGTAAACCACAATTTTTTTACACCTACTATTTTTTTTTATAAATAATGTAGAAAATGTTAATAATTAATGAATATCACGAAAATAAGTCATTTTTCAATAGTATTTCATTATTATATTTTTAGATTAGTAATTTATATACAAAAGATTCATTATACTAGATACAAATTTCAACATAACTAATTGTATAAATTTAAATTCAAACAATAATGTACGATTTGTTATGATTCGAAACACTTATTTGTATACTACATTATTTATAAGTATTAGAAAATTAGGCCCTCTTTGTGTAATTGATTATCGCCTTAATATTGGCTTTTATTTAAAGTCATCGCAAGAAAATACCACCATTGCACAAAATAATTTTTTTTTTTTTGCCCAATGTTCTTCCGAAATAAATTTAGCCCTAATTATTATTCGACATTTAAACTCAACCTAAATCTTCTAATTCAATCTCAAGTCTCTAGCTTATTCATTTTGTCATTCCATACTGCAAGGTTCTATGGACAAATGGGGTGTTATGATAAATCTAAGTTTCGTTGACAATTGGGGCGTTATAATATACTTCATCCGCACCAATATAATTGCAAAGTTAGCACTATTCACAAGTACTTATATAATTAGACATAAAAAATATAGTCATGTATGATCTCTTTGCTGGGAATTGTCTCACTATATATACTTTATTATAATCATTTTTTTTAATGATTTTTGGCAACATGTAGCTAATTAAAGAAAGATATTACAAATATAAATTAAATAATGCTTTAACAAGCGTGAAAATGACAGCTTTGCGATTAATATGGAGTAGATGAAGTAATATATAAAAATCTAAGTTTTATTTTTTCAATTAATAATTCTTCAATTTTTTTATCATGAGGATATAAATGCCGATTACAAGTAAAGTATGGCTGTATAAAAAATCTTAGTTTAATTTAATGATTTTCATGGAGAGAGTATTTCTATTACTCCATCCGTTTCTCAAAGTTTTCGTTCCTGAAAGATTTGTGCATTATGCTTGTGAAGTTTTTCAATATCAGGTAAATCAGATTAGTGTAAGCCCTTAAATTTTGAAATAATATATTTTTGAAGTTTAAAAATCTAAATTCAAAGCTTAAATTTAAATTATGGATATTACAACAATGTCTTCCGTTGTCGATCGTTAAAAATAATACTTTTTATACACCTATATTGATTGCAAACAAAAATATTATTATTATTATTATTATTATTATTATTATTAATAATAATATTAATATTATTATTATTATTATTATTATTATTATTATTATTATTATTATTATTATTATTATTATTATTATTATTATTATTATTATTATTATTATTGTGTATTCAGCCCCTAAAACTAATAAAGTGTGTTAAATTATTGTGTGTATATATATATATGGAGATAGAAATTCTTATATACATCAAGATGTATGGTAAATCGAATGGTAATTTTGCTCATTTTATAGTTTTTTTTTTCTCATTCTAAATTTTTTGTTACTTAAAAGGAGCAATGTTGGATATACATATATAACTCTGCATAAATTCGGATGTATATAGCTCTACGTACATCCGGGTGTATAGTAGACCCATTGATATGGAGAGGGGAGGAGTCCTTTTACTTAGGCGGTTAGGCCTTGTTACGTTCTTTGTATTTTTCAACTCCCGTTGAGTCTAAAACTTAGTTTAATTTAGTTCAATTCAATTTTATTCTGTTCAGATTAATTCAGTCGAAAAGAACGAAGTCTTTACTGTCTTTACTAAAGTGGTAGTGGTAGTGGCATAGTGGTACATGTTATGCTTCAAAATGCAAAAGATTAATATCACACGATCATTACTCATTAGGCTAGGCATCATTTGCTTCAGTAGATACAAATAAATTGAAATAATAATCCATTGAGGGCAAAAAGTGAAAAAAAAACGAGGGCTAAATCCACCCAATGCAATTACTTGCTTGTAATCTTTTACTTTACTCCTACGTTGGTCATATCTCACATTCTGTCTTCGTGTAGTGTCCACAATTCATCCACCTAGTCTTTTTTACTCTACAATCTTATTACCAAATAAAAGAAGTTGCAAAGAATCTAATGTGACTAATCTTTATTGCTATCTATGTTTCATATATTTACATCTATTACACATTTAAAAAAAATTGTCCATTAATGACGGGTACACATTAATTAATGATGGATCTAAATTCCGTCGTAAATGTAAATGTTTCATATGACAGTTTTTAAGCTCATTGTTAAAATTCTCACAATACATAACCCAAACCCTATTAAAATTGACTCATTTACGACAGGATTGTAACGGACGGAAAAAATCATTTACGTCCCCCTTTTCTATGGCAGGTCACATTTTTTATAACATTTACGCCCTCCTTTTATACGACAGGAATTCTCATCGTGAATAACATATTTTCTAGTAGTGAGATATCTTTACTCTTTACTTTATATTACTTTATGTCAAGTCATTGTTAATAATGTGAAATAATAATTGTATTTTTTTTTATTGATGAGTAATGTTAAATATTCTAGTTTTTTAAATTTTTTTTTATTGATGAGTAATGTGGGAACTTATTAATTTCTATCTAAAATATGTGTTATAATTGTCTTGAACTTTGCAGTAAAATAAATAATGAAGATTATATATAGTTGAAAATTACTTATCAATACAAATGTAATGATACTTCATTTGATAATTTAAAGTTTAGTCAAATTATTGTATAAAGAAGGTCAAAGTTTAGTCAAATTTTCAAATCAAATAAGAAAAATTGAGATTAGATAGACAATATAAGAAAAGTTTAGGTCAAATGAAGAGAAAATAGCCTAAGTTTGCTTAATTATTGTAAGAAACATTTTAAAGTTTAAATACAAATTCTTTGGTGAGACGATCTCATCGTAAGACTAATTAAGTCTCAATAATAAAAGTTAAAGACAAACTTAAAAAAGTTACGAAAAATACATTGCTTGTTTGGTTACCATGGGGAGTAAATTCATTTATTCATTTCCTAGGAAATGACTTTTTGTGTTTGGTTAATTGGTCACTGAAAAACTCTAATTGATACAATAATTTTCACTCACCAAGGGAGGAGTTGGTATTTCGTACACTTCATTTATTCATTTCCTCTCAATATTGCATTTCCTAAGAAGTTTAAATTCCAAGGGAATTAAATGTTAATCAATCAACACCTTATAAATAGTTAATTAGGTGGCAGGGGTATTTAAGATGGGTAAAGAGTAATTAAATGTGTATTAAATGTGGACTCCATTTACTTAGCTTGAAAAGGAAATGTAGCAAAAATTTTGGGACGGACTAAAAAGGAAATTATTGCAAAAAAGTGACGGAGGGAGTACTTGTATAACTTTTTATACTACCTCCGTTTCTTATTATTTGCAACGATTTGACATTTTCCCTCTCTACTTTATGTCACATCGTTGCAAATAATAAGAAACGGAGGTAGTATATTTTTATTAAATTTCACAATTTTTTTTAGTAACTTTGACTTAGCTTGGTCTCATCATTGTGAGATACTGAGATGGTCTCAGTTAGAGGTGGGCAAATTCGGGTACCCGGATTTTACGGTAATTTTTTGACCCGGATAATCTGGGTAACCGAAAATCCGGAACTCGGAAATTCGGTTCCGGGAACTGGGTATTTGAATCCAGTTTTTTTTTCTTATACAACTTTTTTTTAATATAAAAAATGTTTTATTTTTATAAAAAAAAACTGTTTATTTTTTTATTTTTATTTTTTAAATCTGTTTTTTTTTTCAAATTTTTTTAATAAAAAATTTTTTATAAAAAAAAAACCTTTTTTTTAAATTAAAAAATGTATTTATAATAAAACAATTAAATTTAAATAAAAAACTATTTTTAAAAATTAAAACCGGGTACCCGATTTTACAAACCGGATCGGGTACCCGATTTTTCGGCTAAAAACACTGGGTACCAGATACTGGTTTTTGAGCCTGGCCCTAGTTTCAGTAGAGAGCTACGTGGTCCTGGGAATCTTCATTTTTTTACATTACAATCGTCATTTATTTTTTATTTCTAATCTTCATTTTTTTATACTATAATATTCATTTTTTACTACAATTATTTAAAAAAAACTAAAATCTTCATTTTTTTTAACAAATTTTTAAATTACAATATACGGTGCTCCCGGGAGCACATAGAGAAATTGTGGTTTCGCGCGTCAGCTTTAACAACTAAAATGAATATTCATTTTTAATACTGTATATTCTTTTTTTTTTAATACTGGATATTCATTTTTTTAATATTGAATATTAATTTTTTTAATACTGAATATTCATTTTCCGCAAAAACCTGAACTTACATTCACTTTTGCAACAATTAAAATGAATATTCATTATTGTATATCGAATATTCATTTTTTAACACTGAATATTCATTTTGTCAATATTGAATATTCATTTTATCACATAAAACCTTAACTTACATTCAACTTTGTATCAACCTAAACTTAATATTTATTTTTTAATACTGAATATTCATTTTGTTATACTAAATATTCATTTTACCACAAAGAACCTGAACTTACACTCACTTCTGCGATAACTAAAATGATTATTCATTTTTTCATAAGGAATATTAATTTTTTAATACAAAATATTCATTTTACCATCACAATAATTATAAATGAAAATTGCGATTGAGATTAATTATTGAATATTATAAACGAAATCACTCAGTTAGAGGAAAGGGAAAAAATCAGCAACAAAGGATAAAGATGACCAAATAAAAAGGAGGAGATGGAGAGAATGTGACAGAAACGAAAATTAGAGGAGAGAGAAAAAAAAATCAACTAATTTTTTTTTAAAAAAAATAATAAAAACACCAGGGACCACATAGCTATGTGATCCTGGGTGCACTTAATAATGTTGGTTAACAAATATTCCTATCAATTAAAAGTAAAAACTAAGTAATTTAAAAAACACTGATAATGCATAGTAGTTCACCAATCATGCTACCACGTTTTTATGTTCCTAGCCAACTCAACTTGAAAGCTAGTTTTTGTCAACAAAAAAAAAAGAATTGAAAGCTAGTTTTGAATATTTTTTTTTAATTTATAAATAATTTAATATGAACAAGTCAACCTTTGTATAAGGTTTTAAAATTCTCTTAACTTTTAATTATTTTGGAATAAGTCAAGGTTATAAAAACTACTTTTCAAAATTAATTCATGAGCGATTAATAACCGGATTAATAAATGAAAATTTTTAAAAAATAAGTACTTTTTTTTTCGAGAGACAACCTTTAAATAATTTTTTGGCATTTAATAATAACCTTAATAAAAAAATTCTTGCCATATCAGACCTCAAGACTTTTTTCCGATGATAAATATTGATCACAAAAGTTGGTCAAGATATTCAACACTTTTAAGTGCGATGATTGCATATGGAAAACACCTTGATCAACGCCTCAAAATAAAAATCTATCAAAACTGGAAAAACCCTTGAGGTCTGATTTTGTCATAAAAAAATTGTGAAAATGCCTAAAAAAGTCTTTGTTGTTAATGGTACCATAGTTTGAACCCATGACCTATGTGGTAGAGAATTCAACTCTTAACCACTAGTCCATTAGGTTACTTGGTAAAAAAATAAAAAGTCTTTTCTCGCAAAAAGAATGCTTATAAAAGGTAAATTTTTCGTATATTTTCCTTAATAAAATAATTATGTTACCGCATCATCGCCTACATTGATAGTTCACCACCATTTAACCCAAAATGATATCACAATGAATTGATTAAATATTTTATGATTGTTATCAACTACGTTCATAAATTGGAATGCTTGCCAAAATCACACGTTACTTGGTGTATTTAATGCTCATTTTTTTAGTTAATATTATCACTTTTAACATCTTATATACACCCCTAACGACTATATTTGACATTTTTCTTTAATATAATTCATTATTATACATTTGTTCACCAAAATAGAGTCAATAGTTATATTGGCAAGGCAGTAGCTCTTCATTAGCTAGGCTAGTTTGGCAACCTTAATGGTAGTTTTGATTCTCGGTCATAAAATAATGGTAATGAAAATGTTGCGTATATATTTAGAAGGAAAATCAATATTAATAAACAATGGTAATTCATCCCATCCATTGTATGGTTGTGCTAGTTTACCTCAAAATCACCTAATTTTCTTCATAAATTTTTATTTTTATCCAATTCTAGTCTCTCTAGTGGTAATTGATGTTTAAGAAAAATGTGAAAAAATAGAGTTTAGGAATAAAATTATGTTTCCAAAGAGTTGGTAATTTTTTCCTTACGACATATACTAGGGCGCCACGGCCTAGTTCCAGGCGCATGGTCTATGTGCCCCGACCATTCTGATTGCGCACTTGGTCTTCAAATGCTCATATCTCCTTCATTTCTCAACGAAATTTGACGTATAATATATCAAATCGAAGCTCTCGGAACAAGGAATCTTCTCCAAGTTGAATCACCTAAAATGGAATTATGTATAAAAAGTTATGGGTATTTGAATCAGACCATTGTGTAAAAGTACTTGTAATACTTTCAATTCATAATTTATGTTTTAATTTATGATTTTAGTGTAATACTATTTTTTTCATGATTAATATTGATATAAAATAAAGGGTGGGTGGAGGTGGGATGTGATAGGTGAATTGTTATGTTTTTAGGGATCAAGGACAATTTCGTCCATAAGGGGGCTTTAATAAGTAAAAAGAGATATTTGTTTAGCAATTCACTATATGAAAATATGATTTAACTCTTAGGTGGATTTTCTTTGATCTCCTTAAAAATTAATTCAAAATAAGTTACAAACAGGTTTAATTATTTCATTTTATTATAATCAAGTTTAATATGGTTCAATCAGGTAAATTAAATCTGATAAGTTGCAATCAAATTTGATTAGTATAATAATTTCAAATAAATACGGATCAAAATAGGTTTGAATAAAATGCACCTATATAATACGACTAATGTCCTTCAAATTTCAAAACCATTAAATTCGTTCCCTTTTAAGGATTGCGGACCATAGTTTGACTTTAAATCAGTGAAAATATTAATGTCTATGGAAGAGCAAATCAAAATCAAAGGAAAAAGATAGTGGAGGTGCAAAACAAAGCAAACTTAAGACTAGAACCCATGAACTCCACCTAATCTATATAGCAACCTTTAACCTCTCACTTCTAAGCTATAGTCATTTCACTGATCTACACTACATTACTTTAGTTTACATCAACCTTAAATTGTAAGACCAAGTCTAACTAAGAAAAGTTACAGAAAAATATAAAAGGTTATACGTGTATATGTATAAAACTAACCGATAATTTTTTATATATTTTCAACAATTTTTATAGATTTTTCCATAATTTTTTTTTTGGCAAGATATGGTCTCATTAGATACCTACGGTTGAACTTCTCTAAATTATTTGAATTATTAAACTTCTTATATTTTATTGAAGCTAATAAGAATTGAATTGAATCCGAGAAGATGAAAAAATCATAAGAGCAGATTGAATCTAAGCTATATAGACTTATATGGTGCGTTTTATTCAACTTATCTAAACTGAATTGGTCATCTGAACTTACTAAATTTGACTAAAACTTACTGGTCTGATTGGACCTTATTAGCCCTGAAACAATTAGATCTTATCACACCTTATTGGACCTGATAAAACCTTATTAGACCTATTACACCTTATTTGAACTCATCTACATTTACTTGAACTTATTTGACCTAAAACTTATATTTTTTTAAGGTGAAAAGAATTTACTTAAGAAACTTATAAGACTTAAGTAAATCTAATTTCAAATTAGCTAGACTGATAGCCTTGAATAGTCTATAGTTTTATTTTTATATATATATATATTTGTGAAGGTTCTTGAATTTTTAAGATGTAAAGTATCTTTGTCATTAACTAGGAGATCTTTGCTTCTATGGTTAAGTATTTCACTTGAATTATGTTTTACATGATTTGTGTGTATGTGTGTGTGTTTTAGCACACTGAAGTTTAGAATTATTATCCTTTCTAGACGACTTTTTCAAAGACATTATTATCATTGGACATTGTTAAAAATTTAAAATTTGTATGAGTTTCACTTAGTATCGTCCGATATTTTAACAATTTTGCCATTATTTTATCACTTTTCATCTCTCTCAATAACCTGTATTTTGCTGAACACTTAACTTTTATCAAACTTACTCGATGATCACCTTAAGTGCATCGAGAAATGTCAGACACGCTGCCAAGAACGTCATTGATGTAAATTAACCCTAACACTCACAAAGGATGAATAATCTCCCTAATCTCTAGGCAAAAGATCACTCAACCGAATGAACAATCTCCCTATTCTCTAGGAAAAAGATCACTCACCAAACTAAACTTATGAATGAATCTCTCAACTCACAAATTTAGTATTCAAAACTCATTAAAAGACTCCTCTACTTCACAAATATTAGAGAGAACCCACAAAGACACACAATCTTTATTTCACTTTGATAGAATGTAGAATGAATACAACAAGTAACACCCACCTCTATTTATAGAGTGAGGTGTGTCTCCTAAGTCGGTTCTAGGGAGTGTTCTCCCCTTTACCACTTACTACACTTCAAGTCTAATACAATCTACTTTACTTAAGCCCATTGACTACTGTAATTATGTTTAGGCCCAAAAATTACAATTTACACGCCTAAGTAAGAAAAGTACTACTACTACGTACTACAATTATTTCAATCACACGTCCAAGATAGGTATGTCACCCAATTTTGGCATGATCCTCGCTCCTTCAAACCCAAGTGGATTCATGCATAGGTTGATAGCCTCTTGTTGCATAAGTGAAGTACCCCCTGGATTTTATATCAGCCACGAAAATTAGTATGTTCCAAAAAGAATGGGGGCGCCTAAAATGTCAGCTTTGACGTATGTAAGCCTAAGGGCACCTAAACATTGTTACAAGCACCCCTACCTAGGTCAAGAGTTGTTTTCTTAGGTGCCCCTACCTAGGGCAAGAGCTAATTTTTTGGCCTATTTTTTTTTACGATAGTACTTACTTTTGGAGCGTTGTTTGTGGCGGACGTGACATTTTTTGATGCGCTTGAGGTCGTCATCACAATAGGTCCGATAAAGTCTAAGTATCCAATAACTCAAGTTAGTTAGAGAGATGATGAAAAGTTATAACGTAAAGATAAAATTGTCAAAATACTAGCGATACTAAGTAAAATGCGTGCGCGGTTTAACAATTCACTTATTGTTTGCTCTAGTTTTATATTTCAGAATTTATGTCCAACAATGTTTGCTAATTTGAGAGGACTTGTTAAGCCAAGTCGAATTTTTTTCAGTCCTAATCAAGTTTAATTTGTTGGGAAAGGGTCAATGCCAACATTTTTCCTACTTGAATTAGTATTTTTTTTTTTAATAATATCAATATTTTGCTTTACTGTTTTAAATTTCCCAGTCCCAAAGAACAATTCAATAATGGTCCGTTTGGTAGACCGTCATAAATGACGGTAATGAGAATGAATTTATAAGTAAATTTGGAAGAAAAATCAAAATTCATTCCCATGGTGGAGCTAGCTAGTTTAACTCCAATTTATCTAATTTTCTTCATAAAAATCCATTCTCATTTAATACTAACCTCCTCCATGGTAAATTATAAGGTTATTCCTTAACAAAATTACACTATAAATCCATTACCATTGCCACAATTTATTACTAACCACCAAACGAATAGGAAAAGTAATAAAATGTGCATCAAGCCTATCTCACTTGCCGTAACTTTAAAAACATAACCTTGGAAACTTCTATCTATGACCCAAAATTAATTGATAACCCATCTTATTGTGGTGAAATTTTTAAGTTGCTTTTCTCATGAAACAAACTATTACTCACTCCATCTCAAGAAAAAAAAAACTGATCAATTTGTTTTTTCACATCTCAAAAAATACAACTTTAAATATTAATATCTTTAATTATATATAATAAAATATTATAAAACTATATATTTGAAAAGTACGTATCGAGACGAAGCAAATGAGATCTCACATGACTATATTTTTCATTACATATATAAGATTAAAGAGAGCCAAAGTTGTAAAGTGAACAATAACTAAAGTCAAAATAAAATGGAGCAGTTTTGATGAGACGAAAGAAATATTATAACTTGTGCTACTACGACCACCAATCACAAGCATCAATTAATGGATTAATATATGGTAACGAAACAATGACTTCAGCCAACAAAGTGTAATAGAAGCTTCTTAGCATTAAAAACTTTTCTTACAAAAAATGTATGAAAATCAGATCAGGGCTTGCTATTTGACCTTCACATCCTTGAACTTGGTGGTGGTGGTTATAGTGGAAGCTAAGGGTGATGCTCAAGTATTTTGAGCATTAATAGCAAATGAATAAAGTTTGAACTTTATTGAGGAAAGGAGTAAGTTACCATTTCTTAAATTGGCCTAAAAAGCATTAGTTTTTGTTTGTGGGCAACAATTAACACTAATGAATCGGGTGCGAGGAGCATCACATTGTTTTGAGTTTGGTGCAGCATGTGGCATAAAAAACGTTAAAGCATCGAAGATTGATTGAAAATTACACTAAACTCAGGTTGTACTACACATTGCACTCATATCAAAAGATTATGCCACCCTTCACACCTGATCATCAGTACACCCTAATTTTCAATGACTCTTCAATGTTCTGGTGACTTTTATGCCACATTGGAAACTAAACTAAAACAATAATCAACCAAAAATTACAAGACAAAATACTGAAGGGTTGTAAGCTATAATACTCAAACTCTAAGGCTAGAAAATTATAGAATTAACAAGACAATAACTAAGCTTTCAATGGTCAAATTAAATTATTGCACACTAGTTCTCTCGAAGCCTATCAGGACTTGGATCTTCTAGTAGGCTCTTCTATTTTCTAGATTTTTTTTCTACCTAATATATGGGGTGCTCATTTCGAATATCCGAACAAATCTGAAATTTAAATATTCGGAAATTTTGGATATGTAAAATAAGATCTGTACCCGATCTGAAAAATCCAAATATTAAAAAATTTGCATACTCGAATTTTTTTGGATCAAATATCTCAAGTTTTCAATCCTATCCAAGTTTTTTTTCCAAATTATTTTTGAAAAAATTTATACAAATAGTCTCAACTATTGGAGAGGTCTTGCAACATTAATCCCAAATATCGATTACTACACTATAATACGAACTTTGAGGGTTGTTTTACGTTATTAGTCCATTGACTGGTTCTATTGTAACCGTTTACCAATTCAAAAAGTAACTTTTATCTTCTCCCTTTCGCTATTTATTGTACCTGGCTATTTCTTCCTCCATTTTACGAAGGAAATCAGAGCTAGTCATTAGTTAATATAGACTATAATATCATAAAACAACATCCAAAGTTTGGAATATAGTGTAATAGTAAGTAATAACCAATAGTTGAGATGAATATTTGAAGACCTCCAATAGTTGGGATAGATTATTCGTATGAATTTTCCATTATTTTTTGTGTTTTTTAACATATTTTTTTTCTAAATATTCGATCTGAAATATCCGGGTATCCAATTTGAAACACCTGAAAAGCCGATCACTGATCCAAAATATTGGAAAAAAATTCTAGATATCTGATTCGGACTACCTGAAAACCATGGGTATTCGATCCGAAATATCCAAATACTGGACTCGAAACATAAAAATTATTTTGGATATCCCGAACATCAAACTTTTCCATCCGAATTCGAAATAAAAAACTAGATTTGGTATCTAAATTTTCGAATCGGGTGTACGCATCATGTTTCGAATTAAGTTGAACATCCTGACCTAATACCTTATTTCTGGTGTACATTTCTTACCTCTTGACATATAAACTCAACATTACTCAAACTATACGATTAAATCTGACCACATGTACAATTCAATTGCACGTGATATAAACAAGTAGAAGAAATTTAAACTAGTCCAAGCCATGAAGCCAATCAAATCAATCCATAACAATTCCACAAATCCTCCAGATCATAGAAGGGGGAATTACTCACACACACATATATATCCAAATCAATAATTCGAGAAGATTAAACAAAAATAAAGTAGAAGAGTGAGAAATAACCAAATTGAATAAGAAATTGATTGAATTGAATTAATATTTGTATGAACAAGTATGAAAATTAGATGAAAACTCTATCTATAATGGGATTTTTTTTATATTAAACTGCATACAAATTTGATGAATTTGGGCCCAAACCTCCGACCTGGTACCGGGGCATGGTAACTTGGTACCATGGTCGGGCCCACAAGTGTTATTGTTTTTCTCTTTAAAACTGAGAGCTTCCAAACATAGAATCTATACTGGGTTTCAGGGTCCGGGTTAAGTTTTTCCATGTTCGTTTTCTTCCCTTTTTGTTATGAATCTTCAATCAAACTTGACTCAATAGACTCGATACGGGTTAAATTAAGTTTGTAAGCTCAGAAACTCGCTTTGTCCTTTTCTTTACTATATGGTCATTCAGCCTAGACTAGGATAGGAGCAGGGTTGAAACTCAATCTCAGACTCATTTTTCAATGTAACCAATGAGTCGATTATTTCTACTTTGAGAAGGAAATTTATTGTTGGTAAAAATTAAACCTGACCTATCGAGAATGCAAAAGTAATTCCACCACTGTTGCGGTTGAGTCCGATCCATAATTAAAAAGTCCCTTTAATTTTTTGGAGGGTAAGTCTTCCTTTCTTTTCTTTCTTAGTTTGAATTTTTTTTTTTTATATTTTAATAATTGGTTGAAAGTCTTCTTCTTTTTTAATTTCAGCTGTTTTTTCAAATATGGAGACGGGAGAGGAGAGACGACAGACGAGGAGAGCACGTTTAAGTTGACAATGACAACTGACAATCCATATAAACCTTTTTTTGACAATAATCCAATAATCCATTTATATTTATATAATTATATTTATATTTATGCCTCAAAAATATTAATTATATTTATATTTATATAATTATATACTTCATCCGTTCTAAAAAAACACAATAAACTTATTTGCACGCATTTTAAGAAAGAGATTTAAAGTTCTAAACGATAAAATTAATATATGTAATTTTAAGACAAGTAATGTATAATATCATTCTTACTTGTGTTAAAATTATTTTGATTAATTTGTTCATTTACATCTTTAAATCACTTCCTTAAAATACGTGTAAAATGATTTGTTGCATTTTTTTTAAAGTAATTATATTTATATTTATACCTACCTTACATTTTTTTTTTCCTTTTTTTGTTTGTCTGTTTGTTTTAAATTAATCTTCTTTCTCCTCTCTTCCTTTGAAAAAATCATAACTACGGACGGAGTACATGTTTTATGTTTATCTTCTTTCTCATTTTATTCAAACTATATTTCTTTGCAAACTCATCCATTCATCTTTCTCTCTCCTCCATTCTCTCCATTTCTTACTACCCAGACAAAAATTCGCCCTTCTCTTTTCTGGGTCTCTGTTGAATTAACCTGGGGTTTGGTTTAAGTGCCTTTTTTTAATTTAATTTAATAAATTAGATTAGGGACATTTGAAAATCTATCAAAAATGATGATGACAATGGAAGGAACAATGGATGAAAATGTATTGGATGATATAATTAGGAGATTATTAGAAGGTAAAGGAGGTAAACAGGTTCAATTATCTGAAGGTGAGATCCGACAACTTTGTGTCAACGCTCGCAATATTTTCCTTTCTCAGCCTAATCTTCTCCAACTTCATGCCCCTATTAGGATCTGTGGTATGTTTTCTATTTTACCCCTTCAATTATTTCATCAAATTCCGCTTTTTATGTCTGTAAGAATTCAGATTTTTTTTTCTGGGTATGTTTTGTTTTCTTCAATTTGGGAATTGAACAATTTAATTCCATGAATTGAGGTTATGGGATTACTTTATTTTGTTGGGTATGGAATTGGATTGACTTGGATGAATTTCAATTTCCGCTTGTTGCATGTTGTTTTGACCTCTTCTAGCTCTGAGTTTGACACAAAAGGAAACAAATCTTTGCAAAATATAATGTGTTATAGTTTTAGGCATGCTAAAAATCTCAAAATGTTATTAATATTGTTATGAATTAGGGTTGTAAACTTGTATGTATATCTTGTCTTCTTAAAAATTTGTTTATGGGGGTTTTGAATTTGGATTTGATCATTCAAACTGCTTATAATACAGAAATTGCAGGTATCTGAGGAGAAAACAAAGCATTTTTAAGCATTGCATATGTTAGAATGGTGATTTTTAATCTGAGAAAACCTAACTGTAGATGATTAGGCATAGGTGGAGATCAATAATTTGATTTTTTTAAAATGGTTAAGATTAAGCTAACATAATGTTTAAAGATGAATTCTTTCATTGATTTACTTGAATGTGGTTGATAGCATCTCTAACTTAAAGGCCTCGCTACAGGGGATATACACGGGCAATACCAAGACCTTCTTCGGCTTTTTGAATACGGGGGCTATCCCCCGTCTGCAAATTATCTCTTTCTTGGAGATTATGTTGACCGAGGCAAGCAAAGCTTGGAGACAATCTGTTTACTTCTCGCATACAAAATAAGATACCCCGATAAAGTCTTCCTTTTACGAGGAAACCATGAAGATGCTAAAATCAATCGTATTTATGGCTTTTATGACGAGTGTAAAAGAAGATTTAATGTTCGGTTATGGAAGATCTTTACAGACTGCTTCAATTGCTTGCCGGTTTCTGCGCTTATTGATGAAAAAATTCTTTGTATGCATGGAGGCCTATCCCCGGAACTACAAAATTTGAAACAAATTGATGAAATTGAAAGACCGACTGAGATTCCAGATAGTGGATTTCTCTGTGACCTTCTCTGGGCTGATCCGGATAATAGGATTGAAGGCTGGGCAGAGAGTGACAGAGGTGTCTCGTGTACATTTGGACCTGATGTGGTTGCCGATTTTCTAGACAAGAATGATCTTGATCTTATATGCCGTGGTCATCAGGTAGAAGATTCTCTTTTTTGAATGATTCGTTTGCAAATTCTCCAATCTTTTTACTATGTTAAGAACTTCAAATCAACTAGGTCTGATAAGCCCTAATCTTTTGGACTTGATTCAGACAAATTCAATTCAATTCTTGCTGAGTCTAGGTTTCAGTTCAATCCAAAAGAACAGGGCCATATTCTAGTAGTGATTTATTTGGTGATATTTCAGTGCTGGATATTATTTTCACGCAATTGTTAGGTTACAGTGAGTCTAGCTTCAGCATTGTGTAAAAAACCCTGACTAGGTTTTCCTGTTTATCATGAAATTCCAGGTTGTAGAAGATGGGTATGAATTCTTTGCCAAAAGAAGATTAGTAACGATATTTTCGGCTCCAAACTATGGTGGAGAATTTGACAATGCTGGAGCCCTTTTGAGTGTTGATGATGCCCTAGTATGTTCTTTCGAGATATTGAAGCCTCGTGATCAAGGAAGTAGTTCCAATGTGCAACTTAAGAAGGTATTTTAGAGAACTCATCGCTTGATCATATGATTTAACACTTTCGGCTTTGTATGTTGGTTTTATAAATAGCAATCTTGGTAAATTGGTAACAGACTTGTGTGCATACCAATATTCTCGAGTATTCCCGAGTATGTGTTTTTCTTTAAAATTTTCATGGTTTTTCAAATGGTAATGAAAATCTATGGGGAAAAAAGCACTTGGAATTACCATGTCATCTTCGACAACATTTTCTTCTTCAAATTTGTGATTTTTATGGTTTATGAGCAGGTACCGAAAGCTGGAGGAGCCTAATGCAAAACATGTAGAAGATGTAAATGAAGATCACACAGTAAAAACTTATTAGTAATTTCCAGAGATCAGATCTGATACAGTTTGAGGGAGTGAAAACCATCAAATTCAAAAAAAAAAAAAAAAGAAGTTAAGATTGGTTAATTAGCAAACTTTTGGATTGCAGTTACTGGATCAAGAGAAGTTCATCTGACAAAACCTGTAAATCAAATCAAGCAACATATATATCACACAACTCAGCAAGACTTACATCTATATTCTTTTCGTTTTTACCTTCATTCAGTTGTTTTTAGGCTAATACACTTGTTTACTTGCATTTGTTTGTTGTTACTGAGAGTATTTTGTAGGCAGATGATGAATGATGAAATAGAGGTTAGCCTCCAGATGTTATTATTATTTTTATTTTTGGACTGTATTTTGTGTATCAATCTATGTCTCGTGATTTGTTCTCAGAAAGTCTGAATTGAGCTCCTGTTCTTGTACCACTGGCAGGGTCAAGATCCTCTCCATTTTCTTTAGGAAATGGATGATTTATTTCCTAATCAATGGTTGAGAATGTATGAAAGGGGAGATAAAGAGAATTTTTGCAAATTTTATTTTAATGTTAAATTAGGTGTCAAAATCTTAAGATAAAAAATGGAGAGGATTCTAATTCCCACTGGCAGGCTGGGTATGGTATGCTGATCCTAGAAATCAGTTTACTATCCCAATTGTAGATTTTGTAGGTACACCCTCACTAACATAAAGATTTCAACATTTGTTTTTTCACGCATTTTGAAGAAGCGATTTAAGGGTCTAAACGAATAAATTAATCAAAATGGTATTAATACAAACAAGAATGTGATTATAAGTTACTAATATTAAAATTATTTTGATTAATTTAGTCGTTTACACCCTCAAATCGTTTTCTCAAAATGCGTGAAAAAACATCCATTGAAATCTTTATGTTACGGAGGGAATAGATTTTATTCTCTACTTCATATTTCTAAGCAAAAATTTATAAGAATAATCCGGATGACTCGAACTAACCTGTGTAATAAGTCTACTCAATAATCAATTAAAATGTTGCTCTATCCTTCCGTGTTCTTGTTACAAAAACTTTTCAGAACTGAAGAATTGATGTAGATCGAGCAAGTGGTGATTACACCTATCTTGCATCCTAGATGTGCAAGGTTTGATTCTCATCCTTTGCTTAAATATTCCCCTTTATTTCCTCCTCAAGTATAAGGATTATTGTGTCATGGATTAGTATCCGATTACCAGTTAATGAGCTGGTGGATTTCATTAACTTATCAAAAAAAAAAAACTTTTCAGATTAGTTTGACTGTAGACGCTATACTTGGTAAATAGGCCGGTTTTGGTCCGTTAAAAACAGGTTTTGGGTTCAATCTTAGGCTATTTTCGGGTTAGTTTTTCTTGTTAATGACCCATTTTTTTAGGTCGGTTGCCAAGTGACCAACGCGTTGAGTTTATTTTTGCTAGGTCTAGGAGACGATCTCATCAAAGAACTTATATTTGATATTTATTTTTGATAATTAAAATTTATTAAAGAACTTTGTATTTGGAATTTACAATATATTCTTAAACTAGAGATTCGATTGGATTAGAGTAATTTTGACCTAATTTTTTAGGTCCAATTGTAATTTTTCAACAAGGTCAATTTATTGATACTGTCCAATTCTAATAATTAGATGGAAAATTTTGTTTAAAAAACTCCTTGAAGTTATTATTTGATTAAATTCTAAATACAATATTTGATCCAATATTATATACAGCATAGTTAAATTTAAAATCTTACTAAAGAAATGTATAAATGCATTGCCTTTTAACATTAACCTTCACAAATTTTGAAGTATATTTTTTTCCTTTATTTCTATACTGTAAGCATCAAAACACAATCAAAAATTGGGTTCGAACGAATTGCCCTGAAAACCAAAATCTTTGTTTTAAATAAATCTTAGTTTGGACTAGAATTTTCATTATAGTATTAGACATTTGTTTGATTTTGTTAATGGAATAATAATTTGATCAGATGTCGGACTTGGATTAGAATCAAGTCGAAGTTGAATATTGACAATCAAAGTAAGAATCGAATTCAGATCTGACATCCGATTGCTAGTCAAAGTTGAATTATGCATAATTCGATTCGAGCTCAACTCATCACCATCCCTACATGTATCTAATTAATACATAACTTACCACTTATTTGTTGGTGTGCTACAAAATAAAAAATAAAAAATTCTACACACTCCACCTTTTTACATTCGTCAAAATTTTAAAGATTAATATTTCTATAAATTGTAAAAGGAAAAAAAAAAACTACATATTAAGACGCATTTAAATAGATCTCACTTTACTATAATTTTATTTACATTAATTGAAATCACAAACAATGATCAAAGTAAAATTTGTTCACAATATCAAAAGTCAAACCTAATAATAGGCTAAGGAGATCAAGGTTACAATACATTGCAAAAAAAAAAAAAAAGTGCTTTTATGTTCTTGCAATCTTGTTCGCATACCATAGGTTCTAATTATGTTTCCTTGATGGAAAAAATCTTACTATAAATAACATTTTTATTAAATGGTAACTTTATATCTCTATTATATAAGTGAAGGGGGAGCAATGGTGTCCCCCCTCTAAATGACTTAAATACCCTTAATGAATACAATTTAATTTAATTTGAAAGTTTTTTTTTTTCCTATTTGTCATACTAAACAAGGTTAAAATAAGTAATATCAATCAATAAAAAGAAAGAAAGTTTAATTTCACATTAAAGAGTTGATTCGAAATTTATCATGACAATTAATAATATTTCTAATTAAATTCAATAGATAATAAGTGAAAAATGTTATATGTTTCGACTCAAATATAATCAACTAAAAATATTTAATTTTAATTATCTCAAACAAAATAAACACTACAATTATGTATTGTTGTGACGTAATGTATAAAATATTAAATCATATTAATATAATGTTTATACATTAACATACACCAATCAATCTTTGTTCGTTATTCAATCACAAAAAGAAATTACAATATAAACATGATAACATTTTATTTATAAAAATTTATAAATTAACGCTCGCATCGCGTGCATATATGGCTATATATATATAAGATAACTAGTTCTAACCTCGTGCTATGCACGGATTTTGTTTTATCTTAAAGATTAACTTTCAATGTGTTGAAGTTGATTTAGTATTTATTTTTGAGTGATACATACTTCAGTTTTTTTTTCAAAAATAAATTATCATTTTTGAATGTATCCTTTTTTTTGTACATCTTTATTAAAAATTGAGCAAAGAAGCATTTTAAATTGAAAATTTGAGATCTATGAGAGTTTGACATTAATGAAGATCAAACTACCTAATGAAAGCAATAAGTCGAGAAATTAAGGATAGATGGATATCAAATAAGAATAACATAAAATATATCATTAAAGAGTGACAATTTATGTTGGAGAAGGTGGAGTAAAGGAAGAATGGAAGATATAAAGACTAGTTAAAGATAGGAAGAACACATTGCTGCATTAAAAAAAAAATTAAGAAGAATTTTTCAAAAATTGACACATGGACAACCAAGTTCTTGTTTTAAATATTTAAGTTTAGATTTCATACTCTATCTTACTACAATCAGGGTACTCTATTTGATGGAGACCATGCAAAACACCTTGTTTATAAGGCGCTACTGACCAGGGCCGGTGAATAGGGCGTACAAAGAGCCCTACCGCACATGGCCTCATCATTAAAAGGGTCCCAAAATTTTAAATTTTCATATAAGAACCGCTATAAAAAGTGTCTTTTATAGCGGTTCTTAAATAACCGCTATTAAAAGTGTGCCTTTTATAGCGGTTTTTAAATAACCGCTATTAAAAGTGTGCCTTTTATAGCGATTATTTAAGAACCACTATTAAAAGTGTCACCTTTTATAGCGGCTCTTTAATAACCGCTATTAAAAGTGGTCCTAAAAATCCCACCCACCACCAATATATAATAACTAGAGCTGTCAATTTTCGACCCGACCCGATAAACCCGACCCGTAAATAGTGGGTTTTGACAAAAAAATAAATAAAAACACAAACCCATTTTGAACCCGTCAAACACAACCCGCTCTTAACCCGACCCGACCTGCTTTCAACCCGACCCGACCCGAAAATCATTAAAAATGTATTAAACTTATGATATTATTGGAAAATGTAAGCAAAAAAACTTCTTACTATTAAAACTTTGAATTTAATATTATTTTTATTGGACCACAACATCAATTATTTGGCATGAATTTGCTATTAATGAAGATATTTCTTATTGTTTGTACTTTTTAGAACGCTTAAGGTACATTTTAGTACATACATTGCATTAAAATATGAAAAATTAAAGGGCCTTATAAAACTTTCCGACCCGCTAGGTCAACCCAAACCCGAAAATTTTAGGTTATAAAAAAGCTAATACTAACCCGAACCCGCTAACACTCAACCCGGTACAACATGAACCCGTAACTATTTAACACCAACCCGACCCGACCTGTTTGACAGGTCTAATAATAACACACCTCACTCCTTCCGTCTTTGCCTCTCTTCATCTTCTCTTTCTCTCTTCTCTGTTATTACTCTCCATCAACAACACCAATTCTCGATCTCTCTCTAAAAAAGTTCAACAAAACAATAAGATAAGTTAATTACCTCAATTAGTTTTAAGTATAATATAAGAGGATCCGTTTTAGATCCAGATCTGCAGGCCTGGATACGAATATGGATCCTCATTCTATGGATCCGTCGGATCCGAAGCGGATTTGGATCTAGGCAGGAAAAACGGATCTGGATCCATCTGGATCCATCAGGATCCGGTCCGCCGTCATCTCTAGACTCCCCACTCCGAACAGACCACACCCCCACTCCAAAGAACCCATTGGTCAGAATCCAGAGGTTAGTTTCTTTTTTTTTTTTAATTCGTTGGTTTATTCAATATAATTTTCGGATTAGGAAAAGAAAAAAGCTGAAGGAGAATCAGAATGGGGATGAAGAAGAAAAATGATGAGGTTGAATCAGATGTTGAGGCAATATTTTTTTTATTAATTCACTTAATTAGGGTTTAGCTTATTTTTTGGATTTTCGTTTCTTGAAAACTTTAAAGTTTGTCCACGAATATATAAAAAAAATTGTATTATTGTGTATTATTGTGTTGATTTAAAGTTTGAATTTGATGTATTTGTATTATTGTGTTTGATTTGTAATTTTATACGAAATTAAAGTATGTATTTTCTATTATTTCTAAATCAATCAATATTTCTAGGTACTTACATATTTGCATGTAGATACTGAATATTCTAGATTTTTTTTTCTGCGTCAAACACCCTTTTATAGCTGTTATTGAAAATAAGTACTCTCATAGCAGTTATTGCTACACCATATAGCTCTACACAAAAGTACAAAAATCTTGTTATTTCACAATCTAAAGAAGAAATAGAGATAAAGAAACTAAAAAAAATTTCTTAAAATAATCTAAACTACATGGGCATGGTTTCTTTAAACTAGGTCCAACAACTCTCCTGTCAGACCATCATAAGAAACTAAAAAAAATCTTTACTATAATCTAAACTACTTGGGCTTGGGTTTTTTTAAACTAGGTCCAGCAAATCTCTTGCTAAACCGTTTGATGGTTTGGCAGGATAAATTTTTGCTTAAAAATTGTAACTTTTGCATATAAACTATAACTTTTAATATAAAGCTTAACTAGTTTTGTAAAAAATTAAAAATTTAGAATATAAAGATACAAGTTTTTAGTTAAAAATTATGTCAGAATGTCACACCATTTTATATGAGAAATGTTAAACTAGGTCAAGTCCCATTGGTCTAAAGCAGGTTACATGTTTTACTAAAAGCCGAATATGGGCCTGGCCTTTCAACAAAGTTGAAAATTTAACTGATCGATCACATTCAAAGTTACGCAAGCTACACATGTAAAAGATATTCAATTCAAAATGCCTCATTGAACTCGTAGTGTAGTGATTATTAGCCTTAGGCCTTAGCCTCAGCCTTCATTCGAATTGTAGTAATTCGTCTTGTTTTGTTTAACCATGCATATGTAAGATTTATAAATCGCCAACTACTACCCTGATTATAAGTTTACCATGTTCAACTTATACAAATTTACCTTAAGGTGGTGTCGTATATACGGAGTACTTCGTTTAAGAAGTTAACCATCTAGATTGCATTACCACCATGAGATTCTTAGAGCAAATACCAAATATGTCAGTCTAGAGTCTCTCTATATGAGATCTGCCTCTGCTTTCCAGTTTGAGAGATATGTTTTATCTAGAATGTTTATCAATTTGAAAATTGATAAATATTGATCAAATTGATAATCCTTCTAGGGAGAACTTTATGATTAATCTTTAACAACGCTAGTAACGGTCTGCCTCGACGTTATTCTGCTGACGTCATTGTATTAAAGATGGATCAATTCTCATATAATACCAAACATTTCCCATGATAATAGAAAATATAAAGGAAAAATGCATAGAATATATGTCTGATTCCAATAAAATCAACATTTTTGGTTTTCTTTTGCCAATGATGGTATTAAAGTTGACCTTAAGAATGCCAATTCCCCCAAAACCTTTTCTCAAAATTTTTTTATGGAAATTTATTCCTAAAATTTCGACAGAAATGTGTTGCTAGAAAATGTCGCCTAAAAATGTGACCGGAAAAAGTCGCAAAAACCATTACCGTAAGTCCGTAATATTATTCATAAAAATTCTCCAAAAATTATTGTCGGAAATTGTTGTCGGAAAATAGGTTTGTCAAAAAAAGTTGACGGCAACCGCTTTTGTAGCCTAATATAATGTAGCAGATGACTTTATGATTTAGGACCACTAAAAAAAAATCTTTTTTCTTTGTTAAAAATTAAAGTTAATTCCTAGGCATAGAATACAACCTCTAACACATATATCGAGCACACGTTGTGTTTACATTTTATTGAGGTGAGGGGTGAAGAATCTAATACTGAGTCATCTCTCTAGAGCCAATGACTTAACTAGAAAGAGCTAGCTACTACCAACACATACATTAAAGGTGTGTTTTTTTTTTTCAATTATTAAACTTGAACATATCTAAATTTTGGAAAATCCAATAAATTAAAAAAAAATACCTACTTACTTTATATGAGTAGGGGACTGTTAGTGTTTATGTAGTGTTTTCCTTACCTAGTTAATTAGGAGGCCATTGACAAGAGGTGGCAAATGAATCATTTGGTCGGGCACGGGCCAGGTGGATCCGAGTTGAGGCGATTTGGTTCAAGAGCTTTTAGTTCGAGTCGAGTTCGGGTTTTGCCAAATAGAATTAGATAGGATAATAATCAAGATTGCGCACATTAATGATTGGGTACGTAGTCTGGGTCAGATCGAGTAGAGTCAAATTCAGGTCGATAATCTATAATCAATAATCTATATCTATAGTATATACTAAAACATAATATGCTTATATCACCAAATGCCACATGTCATACTCTCATGAAAAATTTTCCCTCCAAAAGAAAAGATGATGTCATCATTATTTAATTACTCCTCTCAAGTTTCAAAATCTATCTATAGTATATACTAAAACAGAATATGCTTACATCACCAAATGTCACATGTCATACTCTCATGAAAAATTTTCCTCCAAAAGAAAAGATGATGTCATCATTATTTAATTACTCCTCTCAAGTTTCAAAATCAATAATAAATGTTTACAAATAATTATAATTGCATTTTTTTCCACAAAGATAAATATTAAAAATATTTTTCCATTAATATTTATAGTTAATTTCAAACTAAAAACACTTTTTTTTTGTTGCAATTTATAGTTATTCGAAGTTTTACATTTATACTACAACGCACAGGGTTCATTAAATTTGTTTATTTTATGAATTAATATTGTATTAATAAAAAAACAAATTAGTGAAAATTTAGAATATAACTCATGAATTCTAAAGGTATACAATTCATTTAATATCAACCCAATTTGACGCTTTCTAATATTTTCGTTATTGTTGCATGTCTTAATATTGATAAAATTTTTAAAAATAATTCCTAACAAAAAAATCTTGGCCTCTTGAGGGTATACTCTGTATAATATTTTTGTTATAATTAAAAAGTATAAAATTATAATTTCAATTGTTTATTTAACAAAAAATCATTATATAAAAGAACAAAATAATGAAAAGTTAAAATTGAATTACGTTACATTTAAATAATAATAAAAATTAGCAATATCAAATTTCTTAATTAATTATTTTGTTAAAACCCGGTGCTAACCTAGTATATACCAAAATAGGACATGCTGACATAACCGACTATCATATGTCATACTCTCATAAACAAATTTCACTCCAAAAGAAATGATGATTTCATCATTAATTAATCTCCTCAAGTTTCAAAATCAAATAATAAATGTTTCATAGAAATTATAACTGCATTCTTTTTTCCACAAAAAAAACTTATAGAAAAATATTAAAGGGAATGGTGTCGTAGTTAATTTCAAATTACAAACAATTTTTTTTTGCAGTTTCCAGTTATTTGAAGCTTTACATTAATTAAATTGTAAGCATATGAATTTTTTCAATGCCTGTTTGAAAATTGACTACTTTAATTTGTTGTAAATTACAATAATGTTTCCTTTAAAAAAACTATATATTAAAACACTATATAAATAGTGCAAGGCTGTGCAACGCGCAGGGTTCATTCTATTTGTTTATCTTATGGATTAATACTGCATTAATAGAAAATAAAGTAGTGAAAATTAGAATCTAACTATTGGCTTATCAAAGGTATACAATTCATATAATATCAACTCAATTCGACCCTTCCCAATATTTTCGTTATTATTGTCTCAATATTGATAAAATTTTATTAAAAATATTCTAACACAAAATTGTTGGCCTCTCGGGGGTACAAAGTTTTTTTGTTAGAATTAAAAAATAATTGTTGAAAAAAAAATCATTATATTATATAAAAGATAAAATAATGGAATGTTAACATTGAATTACAATACATTTAAATAATAATAAAAAATTACTATATAAATTAAATTTACTAATTACTTTATTAAATTTACTCCTTATTTGTGAAAGATCGCCCAAAAATTGGCTTAGGGCTCGTTTACATTAGCTGAATAGAGCTGAACTGAACTGCTCATCCGTTGCGATCAGGTTTCAAGTCAAGTAAACAAACCCAATCTTGGCAAGTTTTCCAATAAGTTTTAGGTTTCAAGTCAGGTCACTTGTGACACCTCATCCGTTGCGGACTCAACTGCTCATCAGTCATCAATCGACAATTGAGTTAGAGTTCATTCATAACTGCTGCTGCTACTGAATCGCATGGAAACTGTGGGCAGAGTTATCCCCAATTATACTCAAGCTTGAAGATGACGATTAATAAGCTTAGACTTGCAGGTACTCTTCTCTTCTCCAAACCCTTCTCTTTCTTTCCATTTCTTGCTCGATTTTACTCCACAAGTGTTGAATTTGATGACCCCAAATTGCTCCTTCAATCTATTAGACATGATTGCAAGTTAGGGTTTACTAAGGTTGAACATGGTCTTTCCCTCTTTCATCACTTGAATTCCTTGCGCCCTCTTCCTTCCATTATTGATTTCTGTATGCTGTTTACTGCTTTGTTGAAGATCAAACCCTTTCCCCCTTTTGCTACCGTCCTTTCTCTCTCCAGGCGCCTACACTTGTCAGGGCTTCGTCCTGATAATCATTCCCTTAATATTTTGGCCAACTGTTACTGCCGTTTGGGCCATGTTGATTTGGGATTTTCTGTTGTGGCTCACATCATTAAGCTTGGTTTTCAACCGGATATAGTCACTTTCACCACCCTCATAACTGGTCTCATTCACACTCACCACTTGGACCATGCTGTTCGGTTGTTGGATAAAATTGTCAAGCTCGGATTTCAACCCGACTTAGTCACCTACGGTGCTATGTTTAAAGGCCTCTCCCGTACTGGCGATAATGCCGGCGCTCTTCACCTCCTTCGAAACATGGAGTCTCGTGGCCATTTTATGCCTAATGCTGTCATTTATAACACCATCATTGACGGTCTCTGTAAAGACCAGTTATTACCTCAAGCACTCCGACTTTTTTCTGAGATGAAAACCAAGGGCATCCGACCTGACTTAGTCACCTATACTTCCTTAATGCGAGGTCTGTGCTCATTGGGGCGCTGGAATGAGGCTCAGCATTATTTGACTGAGATGATGGGTATCAACATTACTCCTGATATTGAGATCTACAGCATGTTCATAGACATGTACTGTAAGGACGGCATGATTGATGAAGCTCGAGCTATATTTGAAGAAATGATTAAGCAAGGTCACGTTCCCAACATCATCACTTACAATTCTTTGATAGACGGATATTGTTTACGTGGTGAGATGGATGAGGCAGAGAAGCTAATCCATTTGATGGTCAAAGATGGCTGCAAGCCTGATATAGTTACCTTCAATTGCTTGATCAATGGATATTGCAAGTCTAGAAAGATTGACAAAGGACTTAGCTTGTTCCAGAAGATGCCTCTTAAGGGCTTAACTCCAGATGTTGTTACGTATAACACTCTTATTGATGCCTTGTGCAAGGATAATAGGCTCACACGTGCACGTCAACTTTTTAAGGAGATGCGAGCCGAAGGACTAAAACCGGATGTAATTACATGGAACTCGTTGGTCAATGGCCTGTGTAAGAAGGAAAGAATTGATGAAGCAGTCGAAATAATGAAGGAAATGGAGAATGATGGAGTAGTCCCTGATGTTATAACATATAATATCCTGATTGATGGCTTGTGCGAAGCTGGGCATCTCGATGAGGCTATAGATGTCTTTGACATTCTAGTACACAAGGGGTTACATCCAAATGCGCATTCTTACAATATACTTATCAAAGGGTTTTGTAGAAAAGGGTGGCTCACAGATGCAGAGGAATTATTCAAGAAAATGGAGGACAATGGATGTCCTCCCGACGAGTGCAGCTTCAATACAATCATTAAAGGATTTCTTGATGGCAAGGATATCAAGAGGGCTTTGGAGCTTATAAGCATTATGAGAAGCGAAGGATTTGTGGGTCATAATCACACTATTTCATCGCTGGTGGACTTATTTACTGATCCAACTCTTAATGATGCAGACAAGAATATGCTTAAAAATTATTTTGAGAACTGAGTGAGTGATCTATGGCTTTCTGCTATGTATTCTTTTTCCCATTTATGCTGGTCTTTCTATTCAATATTAATGCTTTTCTTGCTTCTTTTTTGTTTTAATGTGGGAAGCAATACAATTGAAGAAGGGAAATCTGTCAAGTCATCTGAATTTTGAAAAGACTTTAACTTCCAATTCTCCCTGCAATTCTGTCTTTTTGAGCTCATCCCTTCAATGGCATAGCTCAGTAGCATGTCAATAGCATTGTTGTTAGAGACTAAAGACAAGCTTTTTATAATCTTGTATTTTTGCTAAGCAGGCTTCATGATTTTGCTTTATTCTTACTTACTAATATTATCTTTCATTCTTCCCTGGTAAGGAGAAGAAATTCTTCCCTGGTAGAGAGGGGAATAAGACAAGGATGGCCATATAATTCATTATTGAGCTCTCTGTGAAATGCAGTGTATCATTATACTCCTTAATTGTTAATGCAAAAAAATTAAGAAATCACTCTTGCTATATTGCTGAGCAATGGATAATTACATTAGTTGTGTGAAACCTTTTTAAAAGACATGAAGTTGTTTGGCGCAGATTATTGGCTGGACCCGATACCATGCAGCTGGCTGGTCCCGGTCTAAATGACGTTGTGAACATTTAATAATTTTGTTGTGAACATTTGGTAATTTTGTTATTCCGGATGAACTACTACAAGAGGGGGGGTGAATTGTAGTATGGAATATGATAGTCAATTTTTGCAAAATTAAAGAACATGAAAGGAAAATAAAGAGAAACGATGCAAGAGAGATTTAGGGAGGAAACTTTCTAGGGCCCAACTGGAAATAAAACCTCGACCCACTAGGGATTTCTCTAAAACACTTCACTATAGGGCAATAAATTAATTACAACCTATAATATTCTACTGGACCCGTAAGTTCTTATTCCTCTAGGAACTTGCTTCTCTATTCTCTATATTCTAGTGTTCTTTTCCCTTTTCTTTTTCTCTTTCTCTTTCTATTCTCTGTTCTTTTTCTCTTTCTCTTTCCCTTCTCTTCTCTATTCTCGCACTTTTCTTATATTCTCACCCCAATTACAAGAATTCTCTCAAACCCATTATAAATTCCCCATTACAAGAGTTCACTCAAACTCTCTTCTCTCTTCTCAAAATACAGACTCTTAATAGAAATCAAACTCTAATATGTTGAACATAAAACTGACTGGAACTTGGAACATAATCTGGAACATACGATAGGAACTTTGAGTGGAACCGACTCAATATGTGGGTATAAGATGGTACGTTTTAGCTCTCCACATTATTGAAGTTTGGCTCACTTTAGAAATGGTGATTCAAACAATATTTATAAGCAAATAGGTCGTGCTCTCCAAGAAACCACTAAATACACCACTAAACCCACTCAAAGTTCTGTCAGGAACTTGTAACTGCCCACTACATTGCTGCCCATGTTCCCACTAACTACAGCCACGTCCCACTACTCATTGACTCCTTATTTTTAAGATTAATTAACCTCTTTGACTAACTTATTCTTCAGAATTAGGAACATAACTCAACTTCCTAAGATAACCGAATTTGACACAATCAAAGTTATACTAACAAACTCGATTTTTAGCTAGTCAAATAACCAACTTTTAACTTAGTCAACAACTGAATTAATTATAGAAAAATCAGTCATCTAACTCGGTAAAAAGTCATTCAAAATAACAACTCATCACTTCCTAAAATTTAGCTAACCAATTTTACCAAGTTTAGTCAAAACCACATTTTTGTTAAATGAAAATCAGAAATTATATTTTAATAAAAGCTGAATTTTTTCTTCAATAAATTCTGTAAATATAACCCTTAAAAGTTTGAAAATAATCAGCCCAAATAATTAGAATAATAACAACCTCTAACCCTACAGAATAGGTAACTAACTATGACTACTAACAAATTCAAACTAGGTTGTTAAACATTTCTAAAATTAAGGATTCCATTCTCCAGCAATTATATATATATGGTTTACCAAATTAAATCAGTCTAAAATTATGCTATAATCATGTTAGACACGTGGACTACCATAATTGACCAAACAGACACAAGTTCCTCTAGGAACTGGACTCGTGTTCCTGTAGGAACTGGACTCAAGTTCCTTTGACAGACAGACCCAAGTTCCACTTGTAACTTAGCCCGTGTTCCAGTCAGACTCATGACTCAACATATTTACAAAAGTCTTAGAAAATTAAACTCTTAATTTTCTAGTTTCTTCTCACCTTCAAGATGCTCCAATTTTGAAAATCTTGATTCTCATTTCTCTTGATTTGTTTCTTTACAGGAACTTAACTCGTGTTGCATAGGAACTTCAGTTTAGCTTGCTTTCTTGATTGTGCTTCTTCAAGTATTCTCTTTGCAAGGCTTCAACCTGGTACCTCTTTGAGTTGCATTCCCACATCGAAACTTTTCTCTTGTTTGATCTCCCTTGAACACTTGAATACTCCTTCAAGTTCTTCTTGGTTGATCTTCTCTTTGAAGTTCTCGTTTAGGAACACTTCTCCAATTGAATTCCTTCTCTTGAACTTCTTTATTTAGTTGCTTCAACTCAGAAGCTTCTCTTGATTTGTTCCAACTCAGGAACTTGTATTGCATACATCTTCAATCACAATAGGAACTTTCTTCCTTAAGACCTATAAACTTGTTTATGCACATCTTAACACACATGTTAGTTAGATAATCATCATTTGTTCATTATCATCAAAACCATACATAGCTCACAATTTCCCCCTTTTGATGATGACAAACAAATGATGCTTATCACAATTAAATAATAAATCGATGCACATTTATTCCCCCTCAATTAAGCAAGGTAAGAACAATTAAACAAGTCATGCATGTACAACAATAAGAACATACTAGAAGTTCCTTTACCACCAGGAACTCATTATCAATGAACACACTAGGAACTTGTTACCATTAAGAACATTAGATCATTATGACTTAGACTTGACTATTTAAACAATAAGCATCTTGCATATTCTCCCCCCTTTTGTCATAATCTAAAAGGGTATATTTCCATATAGTTTCCTGTAATAAATTATGCATACTTTAAATCTTATATATCACTCTCACCACCATTAAGGTAAAACACTTGTTTATCCTTTAAAGCCTCAAGGTCTCAGATTTTAACTAGAATGCCACTACTCCACAAATTTCCAACTCACAATCCAAAGGGCAACTTCAAAACTAGTGAAGGAACTTGACAAATAAGTAAATAAAAGTCAAGCAAAAAATAGGTTTTAAAGTTAGCTTGAAGATTTGTGAACAAAAATATTAGGCTCAAAAGATATATGAAAGAAATTATTTGAAACATTTGAGTAGAGGGAACTATGATAATAAGGTGGGTATTGTGCTCTTAGTTTAGCCTTTTAATCGAGGTTCTCAACAATCATTAGAGTTTTTCTATCCACGTACACCTCGCAATTTGCAGCCAAACGTAACACATATTCGCCTAGACATGTATCCACCAGGTTCCTTTCACATCAACAACCAACTTTAGTAAAGATCGAACGATTCATCAATGGAACTTGGAACTTGAAAAATCTTCAGATTCATCCTTTTAGGGAAAACTTTATAATTAATCTTTAACAGCGCTAGTAACGGTCTGCCAGGACGTTATTCTGCTGACGCCATTGCATTAAAGATGGATCATTACAACAAATATCAATTCTCATCTAATACAAAATCCTTCCCAATAATAATGGATGGTAATAGAAAATATAAAGGAAAAATGCCTTGAATATATGTCCGATTCCAATAAAATCAGCATTTTTGGTTTTCTTTTGCCAATGTTAGTGTCAAAGTTGACCTTTAGAATGAAAATTCTCCCAAAACCTTTTTCTCAGAAATTTTTTATGGAAATATTATTCCTTAAAAATTAACAGAAATGCGTTCCTAGAAAATGTCGCCTAAAACTGTGACCGGAAAAAGTCGCAAAAATCATTACCATAATATTATTCATAAAAAGACTCCAAAAATTAAAAATAACCCCCAAACCTTTTCACGTTTTTAGCAATTACCCCCTTTAATTTATTTTTTTAATTTAACCCCCAAACTTTCCTCTCCATTATCCAAATCACCCCCAAATCACCAAAATCTGTTATGATCTAACGGTTTGACCCATTTTTTACTACTTAAACCCTCTCCTTTCTCCCTAATCATTCTTTCGTCATCATCTTCATTTCATCATCCCAAACTACTACCACCACCATTTCTCTCTCCTTTGACCACAAAAACCACCACCACTTCATCACCAACCTCTTCCAATTCAACTTCTTTCACCGTCAGAGGAGAGAGAAACAAAATGGAGGTGGCGGTGGTGGTGGCAAGGGGGTGGTCAGAGGAGAGAAAAAGAAAATAGAGGTCATGGTGTTGGTGGTGGCCGGGGGGTGATTAAATGAGATAGAAAGAAAATGAAGGTGGCGATAGTGGTGGCAAGGGGTGGCAAGAGGAGAGAGAAAGAAAATAGAGGTCATGGTGTTGGTGGTGGCCGGGGGGTGATTAAAGGAGAGAGAAAGAAAATGAAGGTGGCGGTAATGGTGGCAAGAGGTGGCAAGAGGAGAGAGAAAGAAGATGGAGATTGTGTTAATTATGTTAGTGTATTAATAAACCATATTACTGTGTTAATTATATTTTGGAGTTAATTAACAAATCAAAGGTAATATTCCGTTAAATTTAACGGAATATTCTAATTTTAGGGGTGATTTGGATAACGGAGGAGAAAGTTTATGGGTTAAATTTTAAAAAACAAAATTAAAGGGGGTAATTGCTAAAAACGTGAAAAGGTTTGGTGGTTGTTTCTAATTTTTCCAAAATTAAAAAAAATACCTACGTTCTGTCAAAAAAAAAAAAGACAACACCTACGTACTTATATGAGTAGGGGACCGTTAGTGTATATGTAGTGTTTTCCATACCTAGTTAATTAGTAGCCATATTTACAAGAGGTGGCAAATGAGTCATTTGGTCGGGCACGGGCCAGGTGGATTCGAGTTGAGTCGATTTGGTTTAAGAGCTTTTAGTTCGAGTCGAGTTTAGGTTTTGCCAAATAGATTTGTATAGGATAATAATCAATTCAAAATTGTACACATTAATGATTGGGTAGTCTGGGTCAGATCGGGTAGAGTCAAATTCAGGTCGATAATCTATAATGTATAATATGTACCAAAACAAGACATGTTGACATAACCTACTGTCACATGTCATACTCTCATACAAAAATTTCACTCCAAAAGAATTGATGATTTCATCATTAAATACTCCCCTCAAATTTCAAAATCAAATAATAGATGTTTCCTAAAAATTATACCTGCATTTTTTTTCCACAAAAAAAATTAGAAAAATATTAAAGGGAATAGTGTCGTAGTTAATTTCAAATGACAAACATTTTTTTGGCAGTTTTTAGTTATTTGAAGCTTTACGTTAATTAATTTGCAAGCATATGATTTTTTTTTTTTCAATGCCTGTTTGAAAATTAGCTACTTTAATTTGTTGTAAATTGCAATAATGTTTCCTTTAAAAAACTACTCCGTATATATTAAAACACTATATAAATAATGCAACGCGCATGGTTCATTCTATTTGTTTGTTTTATGGATTAATAATGTATTAATAGAAAATAAAGCAGTGAAAATTAGAACTCAACTCTTGGCTTCTCAAGGGTATACAATTCATATAATATTACTTCCTCTGTTTCGAAAAAAACGCAACAATTGGGTTGACACAGACTCCTAGGCAATTTTTTGTTGTAAGGATAAAAGGGATAGAGAGAGAAAGTGGGGTATGTGATGATGTGAGAGATAGAAACAAAAAACATAAAAAAAAGGAAGATTAAAATTGTTGCATTTATTTTGAAACATCCAAAAATAAATATTGTTGCGTTTTATTCGAAACGGAGGAAGTAACTCATTTCGGCGCTTCCCAATATTTTTGTTATTATTGTTTCAATATTGGTAAAAAATTTTAAAAAAAAGTGTTCTCACAAAAAATTGTTGGCCTTTTGTGGGTATAAGGTTTTTTTTTTGTTAGAATTAAAAAATGTGAAATTATAATTTCAATTTTTTTACAAAAAAAATCTTTATATAAAATAATAGAATAATGAAAAGTTAACATTAAATTACAATACTCTAATTTATGCCAAAAACCCCAAGAAACTTATTCTCCTTTGTTTCATTTTCTTCTTCCTTTTCCAATCTTTGAAGAATAATACGCCATTGAAGACCATTGAAGAACTTAATTGAAGCTCATAAATCTACGTTCCATTGCTACTTGTATACAAGTTTTAGGTTTTTTTTTATGTCATTTATAATTTTTGTTTTCAGGTAATGTAGTCGAATGTGTGTTGATTTTTTTTTTTTTTTTTTTTGTATATTAACTAAAAAAATTACTCATTCTCCTACCAATGTTTTAGAAAATCCATATATGTTAATAATAAGAAGGGCCTACTTTTAATTTTTAACACAGTGTCTTTATTAAGTTTAAGACGGCCCTGCTACTGACTTATTGTTTAGATGATTACTAGTATAGCACCCGTGCGATGCACGGCTTGGAAAGCTTAATATTAATTTTGTAAATAGTAATATAAGGATTTGTATAATTCATTTCCTGATATAATGACTTTACCATCATATTAAAATTTTAACTTTATATATAGCAACCCATATTAATATTCTCGTAGTTTTTTTAATTAAAAAAACCCATACAAAACAATGAGTATTCTTTATACAAAATCTTGACTAACCTCCATACAGAACATTAAGTAACCATTACACACTCGGTAATTCATATATATAGTACATATATAAAAATTTTTTTTGTAATTTCTTGGTTGATATTCAATTCTATAACTGTTATGCTTAATATAATTTAAAAATCAAGATCAATGCATGAAAAAGAAATAAAAGATTATTAATTTAATTCTTCAAATTATTGTAATTATTGTAATATATGGATAAGAATTAAAAGAAAAATTGTGGCAGAAGTCATTGAAATCAACAACAAAATATTGTATAAGGTGATACATTATATTTAATTTAAAATGGTTAAATTTAATGTAACATGATGTATGAACAAATCTTGGAGTGGATTTAAACAATTTTAGAAAAAAAAATTAACCCACAATTATCGTTATCAAACGTTAGCTAGCTATAAATTTTTAAAGGATATTTTTAATAAAAGAGAACAAAATTACTTTTATATGTTATGAGTATTTTTTTGAAATAAATATCTTATTAAAAGAAAAATTCATGGATTAAAAATCTAAAACATGAAATATTAGATTATAATAGTTTTTTTCTAAATACTTCTATTTTAGTATATTTTTATATATGGATCAATTATGTTATAGAAGTGTTTTAATTAAACATATATCAATAATATAGATTCTCCATAAAAAAAATACATATATATATATATATATATATATTCAATTTCAGAAATTTATTTTCTCGTTTATTTTCTATGAAAATTATAGTCATACATATAAATAAAAGAAATTATAATACACTCAAAATTAAAATGTACAGAATAACTATATTAAGCTAAACTTGTTTTATCAGAACTGTTATGAGAAAATAAAACTAAAATGTACATTTTTTGTTGATTTTCTAATTATAATCCTAAAAAAATTGATAAGTTATTATATAGATTATTCGAATTATATAAAAAAATCATGTTATGCATGTCAAAATAATAAATTAATAATGATACTCATTTCCCCCAAAAAAAAGTAGCAAAATTTTTATCATGAGAATATGTATAAATAAATGAACAATATATCGAAAGTAATTTTTTATCATAAAAATATATAGGAAATTAATATATGATCAAAACTAAATTACTTATGATAAAAGGATTGAGGTACATGTATTATTTATAGGAATTAAATCACATACATAATATTTCTAAAGATATGTTATATTATATATCACTTTTTATTAAGGTAGAAAATATATTAAGATAGAATAAAAAAAGTTGTTTTTTTTTAGATTAAGGGAAAAAGGCGGTAAAATTTTTAATGAGAGTGCGACATGTGGCAAGCTGTGGATTTAGCTGCTTCTCTTATAGTATATATATTGATGATTGATTCTAGAATAACTTGGGTACTATTTTATTATGTTTAGCAAATATTGCGCTAAAAGTAGTTGTTAGATGTACCCCTATAAGGGTATTTGTCAATGATTGGAGTAGTTGTTGATCCAATGAACGCACTCGTTTGAGGCAGTTGTTAAAGTAAATTTGCAATCCCGGTATTTAGCGTAAATTTAGTTGTTGAATTACAATAAATTACGAAATTGACATTTCAAATAAAAAATAAGCTAATTTCTTTTCCATAATATTAAAATAACCACTTTTTGTTTATAAAAGAAAATTAAATAACCTCCTTATAATTCAATTTTGTAAAATTTCACTGACTTGTCAAGTATTTTGCCCAAAAAAATCCATTGTGATTTTGTGAAGCTTAGATTTTACAAACTTTTACTTGTTATAATTGTTTGTATTTGTGAAAAAAAAAACTATTGAGCATAAAAACTTCATAAAATGTGAGTTTTGCAAATAAATTTTGAGTGAAATCATCAACATGGTGGTTCAAAAATGAAACATAAGATGGTTATTTAAACAAAATTTCTGATAAAGTGGTTATCTCAAAATTACAGAAAATATAAGGTGTATTAAAGAAAAATCCTTAAAAATACATATAGTATTTAGCTACAAATACTCCAAAATCTATTTCAATCAAAAGCTAAAATATACCTTCCATCTCTGTTTTGAAAATTTCTATTACTTTACTTTATATAGGGTGTTCAGAATCTGTCAAATCCCTAACAGTTACCCCAAAAGTTGTATCAAACATACCCTTAGTTAAAACTAAAGGTGGCCAACGGGCGGGCTGGGCCGGGCCGGGAATGGGTAACCAGGAACTAGCCCGCGGGTGGGGTTGGGCGGGCCGGGCCGGGCTAGGTCAGACGAGGGTCGACCCACGAATCGGCCCGGCGGGTTGGGGACCGGGTTGGGTTGCGGGTTCGTGGGTTGGGCTCGTGGGTCGGGTTCGTGGGTTGGGTTCGTGGGTTGGGCCCATTGGGTTATGGGTTGGATTCATGGGTTGGGTTTAGGGGATTTGGGGGTTTTGTGGGGGGGTTTTGTTGGGGTTTAAGGGGGTTTGGGGGGGTTTTGAGGGGGTTTGGGTTTTTTTTTTGGGATTTTTAAATTTGTAAATGTAATCACTAGTTGGCAAAAACATGTTAATTATATATTTAACTTGTTGATTTAAATTCGAACAACTAAATAACTAAATATTATGAATTGGAAACGAATGCTGACTGGATAGAATCCCACGTAATAGAGGTGCGACACAATGGTCAACTTAAATACCAAATCTTGCCTAGACAGATTCCGGGCTCCTGTTTGAGCCAACTAACCAATCAGATTGTAACCTTATGATTAAACTGGAAAGTTCATACAAAACAATGAAACATTTTTAAAATCATGTATTAGATATATAATTTTAGTTCTTAACATATATTAAAATCATGTATCACATATATAATTTTAATTCTTATTAAGATATATTAAAATCATTAATCACATATACAATTTTAATTCTTTACATATATTAATATCAATATCACATATATTTTAGTTCTTAACATACATTAAAATCATGTATCACATATATAATTTTATTTCCTAGCATATATTAAAATCATGTATCACATATATAAATATAATATTAATTCTTATTTCTTAACATATATTAAAATCATGTATCACATATATAAATATAATATTAATTCTTATTTCTTAACATATATTAAAATCATGTATCACATATATAAATATAATATTAATTCTTATTTCTTAACATATATTAAAATCATGTATCAAATATATAAGTTTTGTTCCTAGCATATATTAAAATCATGTATCACATATATAAATATAATATTAATTCTTATTTCTTAACATATATTAAAATCATAAATCACATATATAATTTCAATTCTTTTAAAATCATATCACATATATAATTTCAATTCTTAACATAAAATAATAAAAATAATAAAATGCTAGTAATTCGCACGGGCGGGCCGGGCGAGCTGGGTTTCGGGTCGGGCTGGGCCGGGTTACGGGCTGGGCTGGGTTACGGGCTGGGTCTGTAATACCCCGAAATTTAGGGCCAGAAAATTTCGTGGGTATTATTTTAATATTCTAAGTCCAAAAGGCCCGAATATTTGGACTGTTCTAATTCTTATTCCATTATCTTATCCTGAAATTGGGCCTATGACCCAATTTCCTCTATGTTGACCGGCCCTCTTAGGTGATGGCCAAGAATAATTCTTTTCTTTTTATTATTATTAATTAGATATTTATTTAGTTATAATATAATTATTTAAATTGAATTAGTAAACAACCCCTAACCACTTCTATTAAGTCCCCCCTAATTTTACTCCCATTTTCCTACCCTTACTCCCTCCTCACGGTCCCCTATGTAACAACAAGGGCTTTGTTTTTCTTTTAATTTATTATTGATTAATAATATTATTATTTATTTAATTAATAATATTTTAAATTGTATAAACCTAGTCTACCCCCATACTAAGTCTACCTAAAAACATTCCCACTCTCCTATTCTTCCTCTCCCTATTCGGCTCCCCCTTAGCTAATTAGGGTTTTGTTTTGTTTTTCCTTCTTTCTCTATATATATTTAGGTGAAGGCTAGCATTTGTTCTTTAATCAATTGTAAAAGCCTCAAGCACCCTAAAATTCTCTCTTTTCTTTCTTGCTCTTGGCCGTGTATCTCCATCACCGAAGTGGTGATTTTTCTTTGGATTTTTAGCGTTTAGAGGTAACTAGTTTATCCCCTTTAAATTTGGTACAAGTTTCCCACATAGTTAATTAGGATTAAAAGCATGAAAATTGTAAAGTATTAGTATCATGATTAGGTTTAATTTTTCGAACCATATGATATTTTATGAATATGTTATTTTCTTGATATTAGTATGAATCTTTAATTATTTTAATGTATTCTATGCATGAATAATTTATTTTAATTAAGTATATTGTATGAATAAATGCATGATAATTGTTGAATCTTGTTCTTGATTTTCTTCATGATTGTCGAGTGATGTATGATTGTTAGCATGATATTTTCTTGATGTTTTTAATGAAATCTTGTTTAATCTTTATTTGTTCAATGTTTATATTAATCTATTTAAATTGTATGATGGTATAAATTTGTTAAACTCTTGATCTTGGTTCTTGAGTATGCCGTGTAGTTTATAAGTATAAAAGAGTGATTTTTATTTTGTTTTTGCAATTAATCTTGATGTATTGTGTTTTTAGGATAAATTTAATGTTTAATAATAAGTTATTATGAATTGTTGTCAATTATATTTACTTGATTATTTTTGGTAATTTGTTCCCAAAAATGTCGAGTGCCATGAAATTTAAAGAGTAGTATTTTCATCATGTTTTAGGTAATTTATGTGATCAATTGTAATTTTTGTGTAATTTATTAATTAATTATATGATGAATTTATGTAATTTTTATATGTTTATTTACATATGTTGAGTGACCTATTTTATTTTGGGTCAATTTTAGTTTAATTTAGACTTATAATAATATTGGGATAATTTTTGGGAATTAATATTATTATTATAATATTTAATATTTACTAAAGGAACTATCAGGGATAAGTTGTAATATGAAGGGTAATAGTAATATAACCAAAAAAAGGATAAATTGTAACATAATAATAATAATAAAAGGATTTCAGCATAGTTAATATATCTGTCACCCTAATATTTATTATTGTTATTATTATTATTAAGGAAGTCAGTAGGGATAAGTTACAATAAGAAAAGTATAATAAGATATTATTAGGGAAGGAAAGGAAACAGAGTAAAAGGGTAATTGATTTGTTTCGATCTCTGGCTAGGAAAGACTTGGTATTTAAGGTGGCCAATACACGTGCCGCACCTCTCTTTCATGGGACTTCGAACATTTCATTCCCGATTACGGTCACCTAGTACTTCCAAGTATAAGAAAGATAATAAGTTAAGGTCGCCCCTGCGATGACGCAAAGGTCATCAATCGGGTTAATAAGTTAAGGTCGCCCCTGCGATAACGCAAAGGTTATCAATCGGGTTAAGTCGTTGCCACTGCCAGACTGCGGTATCTGTGCAATTCTTGATTCTAGGATATGTAGTCGTCTAGGTAGTTCTCGCAAAGGAGGGCTATTTAGGGGTTATGGCCATAGCTTAGGCTTAGTTCTCGCAAAGGAGGGCTACGGGTGGGACGCAAAGGTTCACCCCGGCATGTTTTAGGAAAGTTGTGGACGCAAAGGTTCACTACGAGCTATAAAGACCGGTCCGCTAAGAAGTTAAGAAATATGATAAGTTAAGATGAATGATAAGTTAAGATGTATGATAAGAAAGATGTATGATAAGTTTTGTTATGAAGATTAAGATAAGATAGGATATAATATGTTATGGAATATGGATGATGATAACTAAGTTATAAGTGTATTTATAATATAAGTTAAGTATGAAATGCAACGTACTACGAATAGTATAAGTCTTCCGCTGTGTATATCTGTATCTGTATAACTTAAGTATGTATGTATAAGTGTATGTATTTGTGTGTTGTCCGTATTTTTGTACGTATTTCTAACCGTATTTCTGCAGGTATTATTATACGTATCGTATACGTACTTTATACGTATTTTGTACGTATCTCTGACCGTATTTTTGCAGGTATTATTATATGTATTGTATACGTATTTTTATACGTATTTTTGTACGTATTTTTATACGTACCCTGTATGTATCTTTGTATGAAATGTTATACGTTTGTGTATGATTTTCATGTACGATTCTATGCTATTATGTGGTTAGCAATCCCTCATTTAAGCGGGACAGCCTAGTTACTCGCCACTGATAGTGGACCCCCCAGTTTCAGGTGAAGACGCAGATACGTAAGTGGGCTTGCGGTGGTTCAGGATGTCTGAGTGATAGAGAACCCTTAGTTTAGTTTATGTTATTTATTTCTTATTTATTAAGTATTTATCCCAGCCTGTTGGGATTAAACAATATATCAATATGTACTTTAGAATTTTGAGACTAGTAGTTAATCCTTTAATTAATAAAAGAGCAATTAGACTTAAAATATGTTAATTATGTTATGTTTATGTTTGGTAATGATCCGATTGTCGATTTCTTTCGTCAATCGACGGTCCTAAAAAGTCGGGTCGTTACAGTGTCTGGGTCGGGCTGGGTTACGGTTTGGGCTGGGTTCCGAACGAGTTGGGCTACGGGCTGGGTTTTTAAACCACAATCCGTAACCAGCCCGTCTGGGGACCGGGCCGGGCCGGTTACGGGTCGGAGCGTGCCAACCCAGGCGGGCCAAAAACCAGGCAGGTTCCGGGCCAGGCCGGGCCAACCCAGCCCATTGGCCAGCTCTAGTTAAAACTAAATCTTAGGTTCCTTCAGTTTTGGCTTATGTTGAAAGCTAAAACACACTTGATAAAGAATAGAGCTGACTCAACTGAGGTTGCTCAAGAAGCATGCTTTTTTTTAGACAGATTGTGCAACAAAGATCCATAAGAATCCTCATCAAAATGAAAGGGTATAAAGGAAACATAAGCACCTAATGGAAAGAGGAACCATGAAAACAACTGGGTTTCATGCTAATCTACCAACAGAATTTTGGGGGAGATTACTCATGTTTGAGAATTATTGGTTGTTTACATTATTATCATGCTGTGAAAGCTTGGAATAAATTGGAACCTAGGGTAAGTTGAGTGTTTCTATGTTGTGCTAAAAAAGGGAACAATCGTACAGATTATATGATTTGGATGATCATAAAGTTGTTTTAAGAAGAAATAGCATCCAACGCTACAAGAGTTAATTAATTCACACAATTAAATTTCTCAACTTATGTTAGGATGAAGAGTTTAACCCCAGACATAAAAAATCAAGGTTAAGACTTAAGATGGAACCACTGCTACTTATTGCCTTCCTATTTTCTTTTCAAACTTTGAATTTACTCAATCCTCACTTTCTATTCCTTTTACTTTATTTTTCTTCTATTATGTCTATCATACAACCCTGTTCTACTTCTTTCAGTCTTGCTCATTCTAATGTTGACATCCCTGGTTCTGTTGATTCTTTTCTTTTCCAATTTATTCAGATCAACATATACCAACTTTTCATCCTATTTCAAACCCTTTTATGGTCTTCTTCAGATCAATCTATTTCTACAGATTAAAACCTAAAGTTTCACAAACTTCACCTATTATGTTCCTATAGAAGGCCTCTTTCTCTCTCTCTCTCTCTCTCCCCCCCCCCCCCCCCTGTCCTTCCGTCCTTTAGTTTCTCCTAGACAAACATCTATACCATATATTCTTCCCAAGAAATATGATGATTAAATTTTAACAAAACACATCAAACCTAATTCTATTCTTGATCCTAATTAACTCTTTTGTTTTTATTTTTCAATGTTCTCCTATACCTTAACTTTTCTTTAGTTAGCTTGATGAAATGCTTTCTATTCATGAACCTTCTAATTATCATCAAACTAAGGGTGATAAGGTGATCCCGAGTGGATTGAGGCTATGCAAAACGAATAAAGTGCTTTGGAATCCAATGAGACTTGTGATTAACGCCATTGCCACCAAGAACCCCATATCTCATTGGTTATAAATGGGTTTGTAAGACAAGTTTAAACCCCATGGTTCTCTTGAAAGGTGCAAGGCAATATTAGTTCGACATGGTGATAAACAAGTTTCAAGGGAAGGATATTGAGCAAACTTTCAATACTGACGCTACGTGCAGTACAGTCACAACTTTCATAGCACTTGCTGCAGTGAAAGGATAGAATTTTCACTAACTAGACATAAATAAATCAATAATGCTGTTCTTCATGGCTTTATTGATGAATATGGATTGCAATTTAAAAAGGTGAGCTTAGGCAGACTTCCAGGCAATCAAATTTGGAGATGAACAAGTTCCTGCTTATTAACAATGGTATTCACCAATATGCCAATGATTCTCCCACGTTTATTAAGTCAAATGATGCTTATTTTCTTGCTATGATGGTTGATGTTGATCGTTTCTTAGTGACAGCAGATAAAATTGAGGACATCACTGAATTGAAATCTTACACTGTCTTTATTATGAAAGTTTTGGGAGAATTGAAATAAATCCTTGGCATTAAGTATCTAATTCTGCATCTGGAACTCCATTTAATCAAAGTACTCTGCCAGTGGGGTTTCCTGTTGCCGATCCTAAGCCCGGATAAAGGAGGAAGGTTGTGGTAGGCCTGTGACAGCCAACGTAAAGATATGTCACATCCAGGCGCATTGTTGGACGAGAATAGTACTAGGATGGGTGACCTCCTGGGAAGTCCTTGTGTTCCCATGCCACCGACCCCACCGATCTCGTGGTTGGCCGAGAATAGTACTAGGATGGGCAACCTCTTAGGAAGTCCTCGTGCCATCACTTTGGGATTAAGGTGCAGCGCAAAAAGAAGAAGAAGAAGCAACAAAGAGGGATTTTTTGTGAGATAAAAAAAGTTTTTTATTGCATCCTTTTGAAAACGGAGGAAGTATATCACTTTGGACATTCTTAGAGATGCTAACATGGAGAATTGAAAGGCTGCTACCTTTACACTTCACTTCTAAAAACTTAAAACTAAGTACTAGCAACGGTTATTTCTACAAGACAGTTGGGAAACTCTTGTAATTAAATCTCACAAGACCTGATATATCCAATTCTGCATAGCAGTTGAGTCAATCTCTACATAATCCTTAAATACCTCAAAGGCACTCTTCAATTTTGCTTCTTTTCCTTTACATCTCACTGAATATATAGTGATGCTGATTAGGAAACTTCATGGAAAACTAAAAGTCACTTATTTGGGTTACTTCATGGAAAACTAAAAGTCAGAAGTTGTCTCTAGGAGTTGAGTTCTGCTGAAGCAATATACTAAAGTGCGAGTCAAACTACAAATGAGAAAGTTGCTAGGTTGGAAGGCGCTCTTCGTGATTTGCACATATATATCCCACAATCCCATTTCCTTATTCTTTTTTTCATCTTTAAATTATAACAGTAAAATTTTTGTTAATAACAATTGTGTCACAGAAAAGAACCAAATATATCAGATATTAAATGCTTGTTATTATAGGGAGAATGTTCAAGAAGAGTTCATCAAGCTTCTCTACAATAAAATTGCCCTGCAGCTAGCGCAAAAGCATCGATTTTTATCTCTAAAGATTGGACTTATAGAACACTACATTTATCTGAAATTCTGAATGTTGGAGAGATAGGATATTTGACATGTAATTAGTAGCTTGTAGGTAGAGCTGGGGTGACAATCTAGTCCAAATCCAACCCTAGTTTGGTCCGATTCGATCCACAATAAAATTTCCGATTCGATTCGAATCAAAACAAAACTGAATTCGGACTCCGCTTAAAATATTGACTCCAAGTCAAAGTCGGATGTAGGATAAAATCCAAAAAAATTATCTGAATCGGACATGCAAAGAAATTTATATTATCTTGCTAGAGTTATTTGATACTAATTATGCATTGTATTTGACTAAGGTATATAATCTAAATTATGTATTACCAATAGAAAATTTAAGTAATTTCAATGTGATATTAGACATGTTTGGTGTCATTAATAGAATAATAATTGACTAAAAGTCAGAATCAAATTTTAAATTCGGATGTCAGAGACGATTCAAGAACGGATCAGAGTCATGTTGGAAGACAAAGTCAGAGTCGGATTTAGATTGGACAGCCAACTACTAGTCATAGTCAAACTATGCATAATCCAATACAATTAAACAGGAACCTCAACACAGGGATGCAAAGTATCATAATGAATTTATTTTAAAAAGTCACAAACTCACAACCAATTATACTGACTTTGTTGCACACTCAAATGTATAGGGGAAAGCCCTTCCAAACTTCTCTATAGTACAGTGTTTGCAAGGCAGCTCAGTTACATAGTAATAGAATCCCTGAGGACCTCGCCTGATCTATTAAGATTTTTCTTAGGCAGATCTGAAATATTCTAGTAAAACAAAACTAACTGAAATTTTCAGATAACTTCTCCGTGATGATTTCTATATTCTGAACTAAAATTAAGGCAAAAAAAAGGAATAAAACCATGGATTGCAAGAATATCAAATTATCAATGCTAATCAATTTATACTTATATCTTACACAATGGGGATCAAAATCTAGGAGGGTTAGATCTTATCTTACAGCAGACTTCCTACTACCCTGAGTGGTAGACGGTCTTTGGCTTGCTTTGGAATCCAATTGCCTAATCCTAGCAGCACGGACATTTGCAGCTTGCTTCTGTCGTTGGCTGCTGTAGCTCTTCCTTTTACTGCAGCATATACAAAATGTATGAACCCACGGAGGATCAACAGATAACAAGTAGCAAAACAATAAAGCTAGCATCAAAGCAGGTTTCCTCCCACTTCCACCAGATTTAATGATGTAAAAAGCATTCAGGAACTATAAAATTAGGACTTTCATGAGACTGCATATTTAAAGCAATCATTCTTTAAAGCCTGTATAATCTTTGCAGTGGTGAAGTGAAATCCAGTTTCAAGCATCAGGCTTTACAACTTGGAATAACCCACTTTCATACTCGTTTCAAACATCTCCAGAAACAATGAGATAAGAGTTTCAGGTATCATGTTCATTTTACAACTAAAAGAAAGTTCAAACAAGCTAAGGGGTTTTAAATGAAAAGTAAAAGGAACACACGAATAATCCCACATTTCGCTTATCTTCTTATATTGGTCCAAGCTTTTGATTAACTCCGTATAATCCGATCTTTCACTCTTATCTTCTCATTTTAGTCCGATTTACCGAAATTTGAGGTCACACGAATTTGGGCATAGTGCAGATGGGTCGTCATGGTTATATACTCCCTTTGTCCACATTTAATTACTCCATTTGCTTTTCCACATCTCCCGAGGCATAGCTTTAAATATTAATATCTCTAATTATACATAAGAAAAAATTATAAAAACTATAAATTTGGAAAGTACGCTCCGAGACGAATCAAACGAAATCCCACATGACTATATTTTTCATTACCTATATCAAAATAAACAAGTTCAAAGTAACAATGTAAATCGTGTCAAAGTCAATTTGGAGCAATTAAATGTGGGTGGAGGGAGTATTTGATTGTGGGTTTGGGTGTTAGTTGGATCATGGTTGTAGGGTTGATTATGGTTTTGGATGTGGTTTGATCATGGTTGTAGGTATGTTGTGGTTCTGATTTTAATTATGATTGTGCTGTATGGGTTTGGTTGTAGGCGGTTCTGGCAGTGGAGTGCTGGACTGTTGGGTCTTGAATTCTGGGTGGTTATGGCAGTGGGGTTGTGCCAGTGAGGGTTGTGGGAGGAGTGAAGGTAATAGGTGTAGGATTGTACGGGTTGTTGGAGGTGGAGATTTGGTTATGGTGGTGGCGTCATGGGGACACTGATTGTTGGAAGGGGGCAACGGCAATGGTGGTTGGAAGAACCTAATGGTGGTTGGAGGGGCAGTGGCTGGGAGAGGCCCGTGGTGGTTGGGGGAGTATTGGTTGGAAGAGGGGGCAGAGGTGTTTGGAGAAGGGGGCTACGAAATTGACAAAAAAATCTATGAACATAAGTAATTAAATTAGAACCAATAAGATTTAGACTAGTGTCTAATTAACATGCTGAACTTGTTACTAAAACACAAAATTCTATCAACAGGTCATGGACCAAAATGAGCAAATAGAGGTGAAAGGTCGGATTATATTGATTTAATCGAAAGATTGGATTAATATGAGAAGACAAGCGAAAGGTCGGATTATTCTTGAGAATTTTTCCAAAGTACAAAGCATAATAGATCTTGAAGAATAGAAACACAAAAAAGTACAAATTTTACAGGTCGGTAATTGCAGCTTTTCAATGTTACAATGCAACATTGTAACTCCACAGAAGATAGCAGAAATAATACAAAATAGGCCATGCAGATTGCATCAGACAAACGATAAATCATAAAACCTAAATGCAGCAGATGTATCTGATTCTTTAGGACAAATAAAAGTGCTTAAAAAAATATAATACTTCCTCCGTTCCAAAAAAAACGCAACAGTCAATATTTCACACATGTCGAGACGAAACTTTGACCATTAATATCTATAATTATATATAATGAAAAAATATAAAAAGTTGATATTAATATAGTATTTAACGAGACGAATCTAACAAGATCCCACTTGACTATGTTTTTTATTATGTGTAAAACTCAAAACTTGGTTAAAGTATACAACGTGAATAGTGCAAAAATTTGACTGTTGCGTTTTTTTTGGAACGGAGGAAGTATAGGTTTCTTCACATCCAAGTGCACAAAAACACAAAAATATGAGAGGTACCATCATGGCATCATGGTGTGTAAAGCCCATAAAACACTATCCATGTTTTGTGATAAACTAGTCATGAGCAACATAAAAAGATAACTGCATATGATGCCGAAAACATGCTGCACATGTAACTGGAAAAAGAAACTTACGACAAGAGCTTTTTTTGTGAGGGGAACTGACAACAAGAGCTTGCTGATACAGTGATACTTTATACGGAGTACTAGTTTTACATATAGCAGGAGATTCGGCTAATTAGAGGCATCATCTCAAAAAATACTATTAGGGTAGAAGACCACAACTCAAATTATCTCAAGCCGACAAGTTATGGTATGTATTCTGGTCAAATTATAGAATTAAACATTACCAGAAAGGTAGAGAGTCAAATGATGCCTTCCGGAAGCAGAAATGTGATTCATAATGTTGACATATAGGAAGGTTCTAGGATACAATAGAAAGCAGGAATGAAGAAAGAAGTACAAAAAAAGCTCACACTCTAAATATAATTCTAATCTAGCCAGAAAATGAATTTGATAGTCATCAGTAAATTCCGACAATCAGACAAAACTACACAGATTTAGACGCTTAGGAAAAAATATTATATTTTCTTTAATAGCAGAAAGCAGCACAGGCTTAGTGAAGAGATAACATTTTCTCTAATAGCTATAAGATACATCTTGAAGTAAACGCAAACTGTCTGGAATTGTAAACAGCAGCATAAAACATGCTAGCATAAGTGCCAGCATTGTCGAATAAAGTTCAGATTTAAATTAGTGAGCTTTAATCCATTAAAATTTTCAGAATTCTATATCATATATTATGGAGCCTAAAAACATAAATGTCAGTAGAAGAAAGAGAAATAAAGGTTAAATTAAGAAAGTCATCAGAAGTTATTTCTTAAAAATGAGATGGAATTCATGGAAATGGACCAACCTCATAAAAAAGAGGCCAGCTGTAAGTACCAAGCCTCCTACTGCCCAAGAAACCCGTTCAGCAAATGGCATTTCTTTCACCCACTGCTGGAAATCTTCTAAAGAACCATATTGCCTATCTTTCTCGAAGATGCTGGTTGGTGACCCCTTCCATGACTCTGCAATTGAATCTAAGCTTTCTTTCCCACCATAGCAAGACGTTTCTTCAGTGCTAAGGCCTGTATCTCTCAATGACTTAACAGCAAAACCTGCTGCATGGCAAAATTCTGTACCATTAGAGATCGATTCCGAAGCCCTGCCACATACAAAGTCTCCTACTCCACAGGGTGCCATAACCTGGGAAACAACGTCTGGTCAGGAAATTTGTAAAGCATATTATACATATCAAAATCATTTTTTTCCAGTCTAAATTATGTAGACACATACGCAGTATGCTTGTCCAAGGAATTGAGAGGAAAAAGTACAGATCTTGTGCAGATAAAAGGAACAATAGTAATTTTTGGCCCAATACAGTCTTAGGCTCTATATAACCTATTGTTTCTCTCTACAGACAACCAATCTAGGAAAAGGAACAAACCTGTTTTATTGCATCCATAGAAAAATATGCATCAGAACAAGCTTGGAACAGTCTTTCACAGAAAGAAGCGCATATCAGAGGAGGACCAGGCTTAACACCAATGTTTGGATCACAAAGAGAGCACTCTAGCACCTCCCATAAGTGCAAGCACTCTTGGTTTGCTTCCCCTGTCGATGCCAACTTCCGTATAGAAAGCAAAGCTGAATGTGTATGTGACACATCACAGCAGGTCTTTTTTCGAAACATCCTGCAAAGGTTCAAATCTCTAATGCTTCTAGGAGACTTTCCTTCTGCTGAGAATGGACGGAAACGGCCTCCAGGAGAAACACAAACTCCATTTGGTTTTACTACATTGACATAGCTAATATCAATTAATATAAGTGCCACCAGAAATATAAATTTAAAAAGTGCAACAAATACTACAGTTCACTATGTATCTAATTCAAAACACTTTGAATATTATAGTCTGGCTTTCAGGATAAGTTATTATTCACATAATTCTATAAGGTAGGGTTGTGAGCCAATGACCTCTTCGGATGAACCAAAATTTATTTCAAGAAATGAGGGAGCAAACAAATTTAAGTTTACAACGAGCGACATCTCAAATTTGATGGCTATAGATCACCGCTTGGATGGAATGTTCCTGAAGTGCATTAAACCTCTAGAAACAAAGCCAATCAAAAAGACAAATGGTCTGGAATTCACAGCATTGAAAGCAGAATTACACTGGACATAAATGCAGTTCGAACCTAGTCAAAGTATTGATCACCAATTCAATCGTTTATCTTTATCAAAGCAGAATTACATGAAGCAATAAGAATTACACTGGATAGCAGTCAAACTAGTGATCACCAATTCTGCAATTCAATTGTTTATCTTTATCATAACATCAAATACATAACTTGAGAAAGTCAATTCACTTGAAGAAGAGGTATTTGACATTCTGATTATAACAACATAGCTCAATCTCCCTAAAGCTCCAACCTCTAAACTTTCAGAGGCTCTAAAGCCCATTTTCTATTGACCCCTAAAATTGAATACAAAATTATATTTCCACAGATATACAATTGCGATGAAAAACCTAATTTTCAATCCAATAACATCACTCCTATAGTCCTATTGTTTTGCCATCTTGCTTACATCACTAATACAGCGGTGTTGAACCAGTGATTACAACGACATTTGGGCAGCGCAATTAATTGAAATTACAGTTCAGCCATCAAATCAATCAACTGCCAGATTCCATATATTTTGATGACGTATAAAAAATTCATCGCTTGTCAACAGTGTGTGTAAATGTAAATAACTAAATACCATAATTTCTGTTATTGAGCGTTCACTAAATCTGTAATCGATCAATTTCATAAGAAAAGTTTAAAGACTTAAAAACTATCCAATCAAATAGAATAAAACAACAAACCGATTGAAATTACTTGAGTATCTGATGGTTTTGATTGAAACAAGAGTTCACTCGACCAAAAATAAACACACAATATAACAAATTTTAAACCAAAAAAAAAACTAGAAACTAAATTATTACTAATACACCAGGTTTCAGCATGGAAAAAGGAGGAAGAATTGAATAAAGAGAGAGTTTGTACCAGAGAGAGATTGGAGAAGAAGATTGAAGAAGAGAAGCAGCAGTAAAACGAAACAGTGTTTCTGCTTCATCCTTGTTTCCACGAAGAAATGAAACAAGTCGTCAAACTTTTTTTAACATAAATTTCTTCCACGGTCGCAAACACCCAAGGGAGAGTTTTTTCTTTGGTGATAAATTGTCATAGTAATTTGTAATTTATTGAAATTTAATTTTCACATTGCATTTTTATGATTTATCAAAAGTTGTTTGGTATGTATAAGGGAAGTTAAAAATCATTGAAATTTTCAATTACCAAGGGGGACTTGGTAAGATAATTCATATGTTTTGTAGGAATTCCAAATTCCTAGAATTTGCATTTCCCCTATTTTATCAAAATTTAAGCAACCAAACAAGTAGAGCAAATTACATTTCATTGAAATTTGATTGCCCATAAAAAATAAGGGAAACCAAACAATACCTTAGTATAATTGAGCTAGCAATAACCGGGGATGAGGGTGTCGATCTATGGTCTCCGAGTAATCTAGGTGACTTCCACCGAACCAAATTCACTCGACGGGAAAGTATTTTAATTGTCAACTCCTAAAACAATGTATGATAATGATAATTTCGCTCTTACTTTACTATTGTAACTTTCCATCTTCGCCACAAATTTAGACTAATTGGACACTCTATTTTATTGGACTTAACCAATGATAACCTTAAGTGAATCGAGATTTTTAGGTATCACATTCTTTTTTACAATGATATTTGTCGTGTTTGTGGTGAATCTGACATTTTCCGATTCACTTAAGATGGTCTTTGATTAAGTTCAATAAAGTTTGAGATTGAGTGTCTAATTAATCCAAATTAGTGAGGTGGATGGAAATTTATGGAACAAAGACAAAATTGTCAAATGTCGGTGATACTAATTAAAACACAGGCTAGATTTAACAATATCTTTATTGTTTCTCCAATATAAGCAAATGTAAAATTCTCATTTTATATAGGTATTATTCATTCACACCTTGTCTTATATAATGCAGACAATTTTTTATTATTAAATTGCAACTCTTTCTTCAATTGGCTTAATTTTGCTCTTTTTTATAAAATCTACACTACTTATCTTTTTGCACTTGACTCGAAAATTGTGAAAATTTTCAATCTATAACTATGTATTCTAAAACAAATCTAACAAAAACTCACATGATTTTGTATTTTTCTTATATATACATATAAAATCGCAAACGATAGTCAAATTAAATTCTATAAATGGCGTCTGATAGGCTATCGTACACTCATTAAAAATACCTATTTAGCCAAACTAATGTATTAGTGGTACTTCTCAAAAAAAAATTGTATTAGTGGTAAGTCGATTTCGAATCCATAAATAGGCTATAAAATTCTTTTATTACTATAAAAAAAAAAAAAAAAATCTAAACTATGCCTCGACAAGGAGATTAACTAATAAAACAAAAAAACTAATATTTTAAACCAATTAAACTCTAGTAAAAAGAAGTGCTCTAAATTTTATGTGTTTTCTCTCTTCCTTTTCTCATAATCCCTAATTTTATTTGTTAGGTGTAGAGGATACTACCGACCAACCTCCTGGACGCCGATGGTGGTGAGCCCCGTTTTTTTTTCTTTTCATCACTAGTTTTTTGTTTATAATTACTCCCTCCGTAACATAAAGATTTCAACAGTTTCCTTATTTGGGTGTAACAAAAAGATTTCAACAATTTACAAACTTTCTATTTTTGGCAAAAAAAACTTATCTAAATTTACAATATTGTCATTACTTAATAACATTTAACAAATCATTAAATTCATCATCTAACATTATCACCTAACCAAATTTATTATCACATTAATTACTCCCACCAAATTTTCAACCACCCATTCAAATTTATTCAACTACCCTACCCATTTATTCATCTACCCAACCCAATCCATACATAAACCCTAATCTAACCTAACTACCCTCCCACTTCTTATGAACCCTAATATGCTCCTTCATCTCCTTCATATGCCTTCATACGCCGTTTCTCTCTCTTCTTCATCTCCCTCCTGACGCCTTTCTCTCTCTCTTCTTCATCTCCATCCTCACGCCTTTCTCTCTCATCTTCATCTCCATCTTCATCTTCATCCTCACTCTTTGCTCGGTTCTCGTATAAAATCCTAATTTTTTCAAATCCACCAATTTTTAAGAAAAATCATGGTGGATTTCACTCTTCTCGAAGAGGCTCATGAAAAAGAAACGAATATCCATGCCAAGGCTGCTATCAAGCAAGCTTGCTCTAGAAATTCTTGGGGTTGGGTACAGTAGCCACTTCATGAATTTGTACCTCAGAGGAGAGCACCATCAAATTATGAGTCCCAATTCTGTTATTGCTTAAGAAAATGTGATGGAGCAATTCATCAAAGAAGAGGAAGCAAAAAAAATTGGTGCTTGGTTTGTGCTCTATCAGCTGTTCCTAGGACCGAGGATAAGTGTAGTGAAAGGGAAAGAGAAGATGGGTGAAGATAAGGGAAAGCAACTTCCATCTATTCCTCTTCGTCGTAGATCTGGTGTTACGAATTATTTGAGAAGGATAAGGGGTAAAGGAGTCAAAATCTGTGATTCAGACGAAGAGAAGGAGAAAGAAATGGCAAAACAGAAGGAAAAGGAGGAGAAAAAGGAGCAGAAAAAGAAAAAAAGATAAGGGAAAAGAGAAAGAGAAAGAGGTACAAGTGAAGGAGGAACCTGTGGAACATTTCATTTCAGATGACGAAGTTGAAGTCATCAATGAAACACTTTTTCATTATTTTGTGATGTTGGCGGAGGAAGAGAAGGAGGAAGACGAGTTTGAAAAGCGTTTTGGGCTCTGATGAATGAACCTAAAAACCCAGCTAAGTATTGATTTTTTAATTTTTAATTTTTGATTTTTTTTGGTTGTGCTTTTCATGAATATTTCTAGTGCTTTCGTTATTTTTAATGATGTTTGGTTATATTTTTAATTTTTTGATACCTCTGTTTTCTTTATTTAAGGATGAATTTTTGTAATAACCCGGAATTTTGGGCCAGAAAATTTCGCGGTTATTAATGTAGTTTAATTAAATTCTAAGTCCAAAAGGCCATATTAATTGGACTGTTTTTATTTTTAGCCCAATCCTTTCTCCTCAAATTGGGCCAAAGGACCCAATTTCCTTCTTTGTTTAGCCTTGGCCGGTTCTTGTTTATGTTTGGGCCAATATTGTTTTTGTTTTGATTAATTAAATATTAATTATTTTATTTTGGATAATTAATTTAATTTAATTAATTTAAATATATTAAAAATTCCCATTCAAACTAGTTGTAACAACTAGCTAGCTTTCTCCCTATTTTGCTCCTTCCCCTCACGGCAGCCCTATTATTCTATTAGGGTTTTGCTTGTTTTTTTTTTATTTTTCTATAAATAGGACCCCTTGCTTTATTTTGGGTCCTAATTGCCAAATTTATCAAGAACCCTAAAATAAACACAATTTCTTCTCTCTTTTTCCTTCCTCTCAAAAACCGTGCATATTCACCCTTTTGGTGAATTTTCCTTGGAAATTTATTAAGCGGATCCAGGTAACTTCGCTATCTCCTTTAATCTATGGGTAGAAAAACACATAGTTAATTAGGAATTGAATATGAAAATTGTAGGGAATTTGATCTTGTTTTAGTTGAAATTGTCGAGCATGATGATATATTATTCTTGATTTATTTTCATGATTTTTCTTGATTTCTATGTATGATTTATGCATGTTTTAATAATTAAATTTGTATAATTTAATTCATAATATTTATGTAAGGTTCGAAATATATTATGAAATTGATGATTTATATTTCTGATTTTTAGACTAAGTTTGTCGAGTGATGGGAAATTGTAAAGAAAGGTTAAAAATCTAATTTTTATGTTAATCTTGATCTCTTTGAGTTAATTATGTAAATCTTTGATTAAATCTTTAATTAGTTCTTTAGATTGTATCATGTTGTATTGTATTCTTGAATTTGCAAATTTTATTTCTTGATTAATATATGAATGCCGTGTATATTATGAAAGAATTATAGCATGTTTTTGATCTTGTTCTTTAATTTAATCTTGTTATTAGATGTTAAGTATGATTTCTATATTAATTGTTTATTTAATCTAATTATTGTTATAGATTAAATTATATGAATAAATTGTTTTATTTTGTTAAATTTATGAAAATGTCGAGTGTGTGAAAAAAAAAGAAGGGAATAGAATTTTTATCCATATTTGGTAATTTTAGTAATTAAATTGATTAATTAAATTAAATTAAGGAATTTAATTAATTATTGTTATATTTTTGATAATGCCGTGTAGTTAGAGGAATTAGTCCAATTTTGGTTAATTTGAATTATTATTAATTTAGGGAATATTTGATAATAAAAGTTACGGGTAAAATAATTATTAGGGACAAGTTGTAAAGTGAAGGGATAGATAATATGACTATTAATATTACTAATAGTATACGGCTATTACAATTATTAATAATAACATCTACAAGTTAGTATATGATATTAAGGTTAGTATCCGAAAGGATAGGTTATAAGTATATGATAAGATATCAAGGACAGTATAAGATAAGATTTAAAGTTGCATAAGATACTACTAGGGATAAGAAAGGAAACAGAGTAATAGCTATACATGTTATGTTTCGGTCTCTGGCTAGGAAAGACTTGGTATTTAAGGTGGCCAATATACGTGCCGCACCTCTCTTTCCTGGGACTCCGAACATTTCATTTCCTATTACGGTCACCTAGTATTTCCCAATATATGATATGATATGATTAAATAAAGATATAAGATATAATATAAAGAATTGAAAGATAATAAGTTAAGATCGCCCCTGCGATGACGCAAAGGTCATCAATCGGGTTAATAAGATAGGACGCCCCTGCGATAACGCAAAGGTTGTCAATTGGGTTTAGTCGATGCCACTGCTCACATGGGACGAACGCAAAGGTTCCCCCGCGCAGTTCTTGGTTCTAGAATATGGAGTCGTCTAGGTAGTTCTCGCAAAGGAGGGCTACTTAGGGGTTATGGCCATAGCTTAGGCTTAGTTCTCGCAAAGGAGGACTACGGGTGGGACGCAAAGGTTCACCCCGACATGTTTTAGGAAAGTTGCGAACGCAAAGGTTCGCTACGAGCTGAAGAAGACAGTCCGCAAAGATGATATGTTAAGTTAAGATGATATAATAAGTACATATGTTAAGATAAAAAGCTATTATGTTCTTATTATAAGATTGATGTTATGATATAAGATAAGATATAATTATATGATAAGATATGTTATATAAATTAAGAAAGATTATGATAAGTAAGATTATGAAGTATTAAGATATAATTTATGATGGGTTAAGTATAAGTTAAGGTAGTAAGATGTAATTTAAGTTGTATAATATAAGTATAAGTATTTGTATATCTAAGTCTTCCGCTGTGTATGAATCTGTATTTATATAAGTATATGTGCGTATGTATGTACATGGATGGTTTGTGTATTTTTGTACGTATTCTAACCGTATTTGCAGGGTTGTTTGTACGTACATTGTACGAAAATTATACGTATTCTAACCGTATCTCTGCAGGTGTATTTATACGTATTTTTATACGTACAAGTATACGTATTCCTATACGTACTTTTATACGTACTTTTATACGTACATTTATACGTATATTTATACGTACCTTTATACGTATTTTTTTTTTTTTATGTTTGTATAAAGGCATGTATTAAGTTCTTACAGTTTTTATGTGTATTTCTATGCTATTATGTGTTTGGTGGTCCCTCGATTAAATGGGACAGCCTAGTTACTCGCCACTGACGGTGGACCCCCCCCCTCAGTTTCAAGTGACGTTGCGGCAGAGTGAGCGGGCTTCGTTGGATGAGCTTGAGTAGACTAGCTTTACTTTGAGTATTTAGTTTTCCTAGAACAGTTTGAAACATTTATTAGTTTATTTAATGTTCCCAGCATGTTGGGACAGTTCTTTAAGACCCTACTTGTGTTAATGACTTTTGGAATGTTTTGGATAGTTGTTAGACTTATTTAATAAAAGTAATTTAATTTAATAATTTAATTTGACTTATTGTTATTTAAGTTATTAATGATCCGATTGTCGATTTCCCCTCGTAAATCGACAAGTGAAAAAGTCGGGTCGTTACAATTTTCATGTTATTTGGCTCTTTAGTCATGATTTTGGCTATGTTTTTTTTACTATGTTTTCATGTTTTCATTATTTTGGCTCTGTTTTGATTATTTGCATGTTTTGATTCTGTTTTGATGTTTATTGGTGTTTGGTTCTGTTTTCATGTTATTTGGTTGTGTTTTGATGATTATTGGCTTTGTTTTGCATTTAATTGGTTCTGTTGTGATGTTATTTGGCTGTGTTTTGATGATTATTGACTCTGTTTTGATGATTATTTGGCTCTATTTTGATGATTTTAGGCTTTGGTTTTGGTTCTGTTTAATGAATTTTGGTTTTTGTAAATTATTGGTTGTCTTTTGTTAAATTTTTGGATCTGTTTTATTAATTTTTGGTTTTTGTTTTAAAATTGGTACCTATTAGAATTTATTCAGTTGATGTTTTTTTGGTTATTTTGGCAGGTTTTGGTTCTGTTTCATGATTATTGGGTTCTTTTTTAATTTCACGAGGCACTTATGAGTCCCATAAGCATGGCTTTGGTGTTTAATATGAGTATCTTTATCATCCCTTTGGTTTTTAATATGAGTTCCCATATGCCTTGTTTTGGTTTTTAATATGAGTTCCCATATGCCTTGTTTTGGTTTTTAATATGAGTTCCCATATGCCTTGTTTTAGTTTTTAATAAGTGTCCTATTTTTGGGGGTAGGCCAATCTGGATGAATGATGTTATCTCTAAAATGATTTTATTAATTACCAACTTCAACATGACATCCCAATGATAAATTTGGAGGGATTGTTTGATTGCCATATGTGTGTCATTTTAATGAGTCCCTACTATTTGTTTCTGTGCTTAAGTCCACATGATGAAGGGACTCAACATCACATGTCAAATGTTGGTGTTTAGTTGCTCTAGTGATGCATTAGTCCTCATTATTGAGTAGCCTCACTAACATTCAACTTCATAGTCCATTTCATCTTCATCCCCCATCTGATTAGTTGCATCAAGGTAAGAATTGAATTGTTCTTCTGCAAAAAAATATGCATCAATGAATGCCTCATCATATCCATTGCCATCAACTTCCATTTAATCAGTTTCTCTTCCACCATCTTGTGCTTCTATCTCATTGAGGTATGTGACAACATCATCAATGACTTGCTGATCAACGAACCTTTATTATCTCAGGCAACTGGCCAATCCTTTCCAGTCTTTTTTTACCAATATGTGGGATCTTGTAATTATTGGAGCCTCTAACTTTCAAAGCCTCAACCCTCACCAATTGTAAAGTTATCCAAGCATATTTTATCAAAGTAGGACTAAAATCATCATATGCCTTGTTAACTTTCTCAATCAAGTCATCCACATTTTTTGGAAAAGATTGATATTGTAGGCTTTGTAATGCCCTGAAAATACCCAAGTCTAACACATTGAAGTCAGGTGATTGTGCTGGTTGGTTAACTAACCTTTGTTAAATCCATCAGAGCTAGCTGCAGCTCTGAATTCAGGGTCACTATCCTTAAGATGTGGCCTTGCATTGTCTTGTTGAATGACAATATCCTTAAACAAAAATGTTGGCCATTTCTCTTTGATTTTTGGAATGACTGTTTTTATTCACCATCATATCTCTTGTAACTTGTTGGTTGACATTGGTGATGCTTTTTGTTTCTAGAGTCCCTGCTGCTCTATTCTTACTGCTTTTCTTTGCCTTTTCTTGAACAACAAATGGGAATATTCCAAACTTCCCATCATGAATACAGTCCCCATCCTCATTGTATATTGACTTTGATGTGACCCCCATAAACATAACCTTGATGCTGTAATTTTTGGATTTGGAAGTTCTATAGGGATCAATCTCCTTAGGCAACAGATAAAACCTTCTTGTTGTTGGGTTGAGATAAAACCACTTCTCATCTATGTGGATTGTGTGTGCCATGTCCAGAAATTTTACCTTTGTCTCTGTTGCTGCTGGTTCAAGGTGTTGTAGCACCCACTTCATTCTGTCAATTCTGTTTTTATCACTTACATTTGGGTGGTTTGGACTTGTATGTGCTCTTAGCAACCCTTTTTTTAACAACCTAAACACATGCATATGGCTACACTTTAAGGTACCTGCATACGCTCTGTATGTGTCCCTTAAGTGCAGTGGTACTGATGTTAACCACTCTTCACTGTTTTGGTAGTGTGCTTTTCTGCCACAATGCCCTTTCTTTTGATTGCTGACATCTATGGCCTCCCCCCTTGCCTTTTGATTTTATGCCCTCTTGAATATTTTGCATATTGTGCTTTTATGATAGCCCAATTCTCTTGCTATTTTTGTTTGAATACCCCATGGTAATTTGCCCCCATCCTTCAAACCCAAAAGTTGAAATACCACTTTAGTTTTTTGAGCATCTGTCAAATCTTTTGCTTCTTCTCTTACTAAATTGTGTGCCCATGTTTCAGCCCTCAGCACAGTAGAAGCAGTCAACCCTTCCTCCATCAACAGTTGGTCAACCTCGTAGAAGCCATCATAGCCATCATCTTCCATTTTGCTTGTTAATGAAGATGCCGAAGCTGTTGTAGCTAACCTACTACTGTAATTAAACTAACCTAGGTGCAGTGTGTGCAGTGATGGGGTTTCTTCTCTCTTTTTTTTGTGCAAGAGAAGAAGTGTGTAAGTATTGTTAGATTGAAATGGGGTTGATTCTGTGTAAATTGTCTGTATTTAAAGACAATGGGGGGTGTTTTTTTTGGGGGGAAACTTAAATTTGGTGCTAAAAGTTTAATGATATAAAATTGGGGGGAAATGAAATTTTGACTTCCCCCCTTATTTTTGGACGTCGTAAAACAATCAGGAAAGGAATGAGGTGGCTGGTGGGTCAATTACCCTTTATATTGTTTTTTATTTTCTCTCTCATGTGGTCCCCAATTTTTCCCTCCATATTTAATTACCTCCCCTTACTTAATTCTCTCTCCTATATACAATTACAACACAATTAATTCACCTAACAAAAAATGCATGGAAGTCCGCGCGTAACCCAAATGTTGAAATCTTTGGGTTACGGAGGAAGTACAATAAAACTCTATTATCTCTCCATTGGAGTGTTTTGCTACCCAGATATTGAGTTATATCTCCCATATATTGGCTTTATATCTCTCTCTTTGTGAGAGTTTTTGGGATTATGTTTTTATTTGATTTATTAATGAAGATTTATGCGATGTTGCAACGAATGTTGATTCCACACATGCAATCAATTATGTTAACTTTTGTTCAAAGTCAGAACTGTAATAGACCGAAAGAAGTCAATGAACCCATCGTAGAATATTGCATAGAAATTATGAAGCGCAATAGCAGTTTTCATAGGGGAAAACATATTCCCTCCGTCAATGCTCCATTTTCCTTTTTTGGCTTCTCCATATTTATTTGCTCCATTTCTTATTTTAGTAACATGTCCCACACTTATATTATGATTTTTACTCTTATCCATCCATAATTTACTTACTACTATTACCATATATTTATATTTTTACCCTCCACCAATAGCTTACTTTTACACTACATGAAAATTTATGAAACCTTCTAAAAAAAATCCAAAAGAAAATTGAGCACTTAAATATGAACAGAAGGAGTACAATTTAATTGATCTTTTTAGTTATCATGGCTGATCCTAACAATTTTGAGGCTCCGGGAAATTTCACAAATAAAGGCCTATATATATTTAGTTAGAAAATTTCATTGATTATTAAAATTGAATTAGCATTATTTTTTTATATAAGATAAGGCTATATTTTTCACTAATTTTTTGTATTTATAAATGTACTCAAATTCATTGAAAAACAATAAATTGCGTAGATATACCAGTAAAATAAAACAATTGTTTTTAAATCAATTGAAGTGTTTATAAAACTTTTTTTTTTATGGAAGTTTATCAAACTAATCTCTGGTATAGATATGAAAGTTTATTTTATCATCAAAAGTTTGTTATGTATGAATTATAATCAAAATATAAAGAAGGAAAATGCTATAAAGATTTCAAATGTTTACTTTTTCCAAAACTTGACACAAGTAAATCATTCAATTATTTGAGAGTGTATAAGGAAAATATTGATAAAAAAAAATATATTAATAAATTAAAAATATAAAATATGATGACACTATATGAAATGAATGTAAAAAATGTTACACACAACCCTAAGGGTTGTACATAAATAGCTAAAAATAGAAGGAAAAAAAAACTAAATCCTCATTGAATATGCCACATTAAGCTTGAATTCACAACTTACTCCTATTTATATTAATATTTAATGCTTATATATAATCCTTACAGTTGTATATAGCAATACAATAATGGTATATATCAATGAGATTTCATAAATAATTTAATGTAGGGGAGAAGTTTGAAAAGAATGGTACTCCCACCATTCTCTTTTGTTTTCTTGTATGGAATCGGAGAGAGAATTAAGAAAAATAAGTCTTTAATTATAAGAAATAATTAATATAATAAGATTCCTATGAAAAAATAGTTTTGGATTTTTTATTTAGTATAATGGGAAAAAAAAAAGTGTGTTGGAAAGTGAATTTTAAGGAGTAATTTAGATCGTGAGTAAATTTTTATTTGAAGGAATGGAAGAATGGTAATACATAGATCATTTTATTAAATCAAAGGATAAAATTGGAGTTAAAAATAGAAAAGATTGCAAACAAGACAAACCAAAAGGAACGAATGGAGTAATAAAAAGAGCTATGAGGTCACTTACCAAAAAAAAAGAGTTATGAGGTAATTTGGTTAGAGAGTATTTCCCTTGGAAATACAAATTCCTATGAATTAATTAAATGTCTTTGTGTTTGGCGAGCAGGAAATAGCACAAGCGTAGGAAATAGAATTTTTAAGAAAAATATAATTTCCCATGAAGTGTAGAAAATTAATCATCTACCTCTCTTCGATAAATGCAAATTATTATGTCAATTATAAATTTCTAACTCAAGAGAACCCACAATGATTGTTGCTAGCACTAGTTTGTAATTTTGTAAAATATCAAGCTACAAGCTCAACCGTTGTAGAAAAATTGAACTTGTAGCTTGCACCAACCATGTAGCTCAACAGAGCTACAAGGTTTTGGGACCCAATTTTTTTTTTTTTTTTTTTTTTTATAAACAATTGTATTAAATACAAGTTATATATGCTATATTAAAAATATATTGAAATATTAAAAATAAAATGTGGGTCAATTTCAAGCTACAAAGCGACAAGGATTATAACTTGCAATTGTGAATGGTTGTAGCTTGAAAAGTATATAGCTAAAAAAAATGACATGGCAAACAAAACTGCAAGGTTTGTAGCCCACAATTGTCGATGTTCTAAGCTCAACCAAAACTCAAATAGTAATCTCCTAAGAAACCAATAAAATAATTTATTTCCCATAAAATTCGACTTCCTATAGAATTTACTTCCTATGCTCAAACAAATGACCTCTTAGAAATTAAATTAAGATTAGATAAATTGAGTAGGAGACTCCCCCGGTTGGTAGTCAATTTTAGATGGTGGTAATAATAATAAATTTATAATTAAATTTAAAATAAAAATCAAAATTCATTATATGGTAGTGCTAGTTTAACTTCAATTTATCTAACTTCTTTTTTCACAAATATCCATTCTCATCCGATACCACCCTCACCAACGGTACTGGACGGTATAGAAAATAAGAAAAAAATTCAAGCTTGTGAATGAAAATATGTTTTTTCACAGGGTTATAAAGTTTCTCCTTAACAAAATTACACTTTAAATCCATTACCATTGACATAAATTATTACAAAAATATCAAACAGGCAGTATATATGAAGATCCCACCTTTTGCAAAGCAAAAACAACACAAGGAGGTACAACAACTAACTCACTATTATTTCCTTTTTTTTTTTTCTTCCTCATACAAAGGGAAAAAAATTACAAAACTAAAGAGTGCAAGATTGCAAAGCAGAGAACATCGTGATTACAGACATTACACCATGAAAATCGATACTCAAAGCTCATACTGCAACCCTATGGAACAAAAAAGAGGACTATATTTTACAAACGACCGATATTTCACATGAAACTCCATATAAGAAGCTCAAAAGAGAACGCCCCGTACACCAAACACCATATGATACATAAATAAACAATGGTTAAGGCAACGGCTTGTATACCTTAGGGAAGCCTCAAAAACGCTGTTAGCGAAACATTGAGGGTGGGAGATTAGTCAAGCTAAGCCTCGTTATTTCGTGCCATCTTGATTAGATATCAGACATGTTAAGGAGGAGGAGAGTTTCGGAAGACTCTGTCCTCACCCTCTGACTTCTCATTCGCGTCTGTGGATGCCCTTCGAAACCTGAATGCTCTTGATCTGCCTCCTAGCAACCAACTTTTTAGTTAGCTAACTGTATCATTAACTAATTCATTGTCAAAAAAGTTTGAAAAGTTCTCAAATACTCAAAAAAACATAGCAGTCTATTCAAGTACAAAAGGGTGTCACATTGCTTGCCCTTTTTATTTTTTTTGAAAATGGTGTCACACTAGGCCTTAAACTAACCCTATTGCATGTCATTCGGCCTAATTTAGCCAAACTTGTCCGAAAGGGAAAGATAGGGAGTTCTCGCAAATACATGCGGTGGAATTTAAACCTAAGACTTCAAATTTGGTGTTTGCAAGACTTAACAAGTAAACTGAAAATCAAGTCATACTGCTTGCCATAGCCACTCATAAAGTCATAATAACTTGTGACTGACTATGACTTCTACCCACCTTAGACATATCTTTTTCAATTTTGATACGTAGTAATTGAACAACTTGATAATGGTAGATGAGAGATCACGATGTTTCTTTTCAGTTAATGGTTAATTGGTATGAAATCCTATAAACAACAAAAAGTCTTAATTCCGTATCAGGTTGGGCCAGTTGGCTACATTTTTAGTTTAAGGGTATGTGGTTGGCTACATGAATCATTCCATACAAACATCTATTTTTCCTTGCAAGACTATGATGTCAGAAGATCATAGTTTTCCTCAATTTCCAGTTGAATATTATTTAAATCATGAAACTTGTGACTCTCACAAGTGTAGGAGACTAGGAGTTGTGCAAATAATGTTTGTATATTAAAACTTGTTATTCACCTCTCTTTTTTTTTTTTGGGATTAGTATTCCAAAGGTTAAGAAGCAACTTCTGGATTTTTAAAAATTATTATGCAAGAAAAGCTGGATAACCTCTTTCAAAATGCAAATCTCACTCATCCTTTTGGAAGATGAGGGAAAGATACCGAGTAAATCAAAGGAAGAAAACCATCAAATCAAGTTCAAATGTTGTGATATTCATGTACTTGCAAGTTGCAACGTAACTCACAATAGCAAACTCAATGTTCATATTAGAATCAACCTCAAAAAACATTAAAACTAAAAAACCGCAAACTAACTTTTTGAATGCACAGTATGAGATGAATGACATTGCTACTAGTTACCTAATGTCAGTATAAAAAAAAAAAAGATTTTTGGGCAGAGATCAAGTAACTATGATCATATGTCTACATCATAGTTAAGGATAACAAATACTCCATCCGTAACATATTAATGGCAACGATTAGACATTTTCCATCTCTACTTTATGTCAAATCGTTGCCATTAATATGTTACGGAGGGAGTATATATTTGGCTATTTGCTCACATGAGAAAACTACTTGTGGTGAGGACGGAAAACAATGATAATCCTTGGATGAGCAAATGAAAGGCATTAAATCAATTTGTTTCCTATTATTTTGCTTAAAATTTATAAGCAATGTATCTATACTCTAAAGTCAATGATACACTCGATAACATACAATCTAACCCCAGTAAGACTGAAAGCTGCATCTCAACTAACTAAATAGCAACTACTTATCCACAATAAACAATTCTTATGAATCCGATAAACTCTGATCTTTTCACCTTTCCAAAATTCTATTTATATATACGATGTACATTTTTTTTAAAATATTATGTAAATAAAGGTGTCGATTATGCGAGTTGAGTTCGAGTAATGAAATGTAATACTCATCAACATCTTAGTCAAACTCAAGTTAAATCGAGCTCAATAGAGTTAGTTTTGAACGGGTTTAGAACACTAAGTTAAGCTTTAACCAAATTTCTCTTCATCAATACCTATCACATGGTGACCTAGTTTATTGACTTTTAAACAATTCTCCTATAAAAATATTTTGTAATAGATTTTTCTGAGAAGAACTTACAAAACAAGTATAGCTAGAGTTAAGTCACCAACATCACAAGAAGAGTTCATCGAGTATTAATCAAGTCAAGCTCGGGCAATATAATTTTCACAAGCCCTCCTAAATATCTAAAAACTAATAATAATCAATCCGTTTCAAAATGCTTGTTACATGTTCTGTTTAGAATCTTTCCCTGTTGCAATACCACTTTCCCTACTTTATGATGCAATTACTATCTTTTATACTCCTTCCGTAACATAAAAATGACAACAACTGTTTTTTCACGCATTTTGAGGAAACGATTTAAGGGTGTAAACGAATGAATTAATCAAAATGGTTTTAACACAAGTAAGAATATGAATATAAGTTACTAATATCAAAATTATTTTAATAAATTTAATCATCTGCACCCTCAAATCACTTTCTTAAAATGCGTGCAACAACAATCGTTGTCATTTTTATGTTACGGAGGGAGTACATAGTAATTAATAATGACTTTTTAAATCCAAAAACAAATAAACATTAATTACATACTTTCCAATGCTTTAACATTTTTCTTAATCGTTATATTCCAAATGTAATGGACTAATGATCGTTTTAAAGTTTTAGAACAAAGAGGTCACTATAGGTTTTTTCTCTCCAACCTATTTGAACTTATATCATCTGATTTGAAAATAAATTGAAGACGAAATGACCAATGACCACCATCTTCATATTATATTCTTTTTTTGATAAGATCTTCATATTAAATTCAAAACAAATGTTTTCTTTCTCCTTTTGATTTATCATTTATTTTATCACTCCCATCAGAGCAGCCACCGATATTATTTGCAAGAAAGCCTACCCCACATGTAAACAAACAAAAAGTACAAAATTAATCAACTAAAAAATAACGTCGTCAAATCATAATCATCCACCCAACTTTGGACTCTTAGAAATTGGACACCACTATCCACTAGTTCCATTAACGAAATGTCAATAATACCCTCGCTAGACTTTTCCAGATCTTACACTGTTCCACACTTCCAAGTTCCAATGCTACACAACCTCCGACTTTTCCGGAAAAAATATTCATGCAAAGGGCATTATCGTAAAAATGAAGGATGAAGTAAAGGAACTAACCGGAAAACGGCGATGACGGCGGCGTAGAATCGGCAGGAGACGCCGGAGCTGATCCAGCACCTTGATAATTGTAGCCAGGTGGCTTTATTATCATTATTTTCCTCGAAATTTTCACTTCCTCTTGATTGCCACTACTTGCTATTCCTTCACCTCCTGCACTAGCCATTTCTGCTCCAACAAAATAGGAATCGAAAAACAAAAGTTCAATGAAATTGATAAACATTGTCCTTCTCATTTCATTCAATTGATTATCGCAATTCTCTTCTTATATTATGGCAATAAGTAGTAAAGTAGTTCCTTCTAAATGAATCACAAAAATCACAAAAAAAAAAAGTACGTTCTCCATTAATAGTTAGTTGATCTATGAAAAAGGTTTGAAATTAGCTTTAAAATTTTCAAATAACTTGAACAAAAAGCTCAAAAAGTAAACAAAACAGAGCTAAAATGTTAGCTGCTGAAACCAAAAACAAACAATCCAGATCCAGCAAGTTAGTTGTTAATTCAATTAAAAAAAAAAAAAACAATGATCGAGAGTATTTGATTCAGCGAGTTCGATTAATTGAGTTCTGAGTAGGTTCAACAATGGAGGAGATAAGAAGTTAAAAATGACGAAAATACCCTTGGAAGGGGTAGACAGGGGATTGAATTTGCGAAGACGTCCAAGGCCGGAATCCGGCTGAGGTCCGGCAACAGTGTCATCCCAAAGCTTCTCCAAAAGGCCCATGGAAACGTTTTTTGCTGTCGGAAAAACGAAACGTTTGTTTTGTTAAGCAACGGCGAAACGTGAGCGTAGTTAAGGCAAAGCGGTGGTTGCTGATCCGTGGACTGGATATTGAAAGTGGAGAAGAATGGGAAGGGAGAAGAAGGGTTATTTATTAAGAGGTTGGGATGATCGTGGCCGTTTATTAGGGGAGAAGTAGGTAGATGTGACGTCAGAGAGGGTTAAGAGCTGATGAATAGATAAGATAGACACAATAGAGAGAAGAGAGATTTTTATTTTTTTTTGGCACAATCGTTAAAAACATTGCTAATTATGGAAATATAGTATGAGCTAGGTAAAAAATTGGCTCTATGTGTTTTTTTTTTTTTTTGGCATATCTTAAAACATAACTTTAAAAAATTAAGCAATCTAAATTTTAAGTAATATTGTATAAAAATAGTCCTAATTGAAGATTATTTTTGGTAAATATGTCATAGATTTGGAAATTGATATTGGCACACCTAAAATTGTTATGGGCACACGTTTTGTGAGAGGAGCATGAAAAGATGTTCTCTCACAATGGATTGCGTCCATATAAATTTAGTAGTGCCTTTATCATTTCCCCATAGATATGAATGTTTTTTTTTTTATAATAAAACACCCTTTAATGATGGAATCCTCAGCACTTAGCAACAAATTTGTGTTGAGTGCACAAAATAACTCCATCTAAAGCGGGTGTGGGGGGGGGGGGGGGGGTAGCACAATCATGTGCAAATAATGCGAAGGACAGCACGGTGTAGTTTAAATTTCACGAAGGGAGATCATTTATGCAACTCACTGCTCCATTTGCATAAGGTCGTGATATCCTCTGCATCCACTTTAAATAATAGTGTTTTGTGCATTCAACCCAAAAATGATACTGATATAACTAATTTTTCCAATAATAAGACATTGAGAATTTGAGACTATTTTCATCCCTTTTTTTCTTTCTTCTAAAATGGGGCGGTCAGAAACTAAGAGAAAGGGATTGGTGAGGTTGTCACGTGAGGTTGGGCCTATTTTTGTTGGTGACTTGGTGTTTGAATGATTAATTTATCCTTGCTTAACACCTAGCACTACTATAGCAGCATAGGAATGTGATTATGTTAAGCGGTGTTAATTTTATGCATAGGTCTGAGGCATTCTCAATTGTTATATAAAAGGGAGCTAGTGAGAAGATAAGAATTGAACTTGCAACCTCTTAATTGTAAGATCATTCAATGCTGGGTGGTATATCACTCCCTATTTCCTTTATTACAGAATTTTTGGATACCGCACTGTCTGCCTTTGTTATTCATAGATAGTGGCGGTACAATAATAGTTGGATACCATGCCTTATGCCTTCATGAGTCATGACTCTTTTCGCAAATTATTTAGGGTGTGTTTGGTTAGGGTTTCGTAAAGAGTGGTTGAGGGGTTATAATGGGGTGGCGAAGGGACTAGGATGGGCGAGCAAGTCTAGGGTGGTTTCGTGGTGGTGGAGGTGGGTGGAGTTTTTTTCGAACTTGGGTGGTTAGGGTTTCGAGGGTGATTGAGGGGGTTGGGGTGTCGATGCTGCTTGAGGGGGTGGTGCAAGGGGGTGCTGGCGAGGTTAGTGGTGGTTTTGGTGGTGGTGGCATGTCGTTTGGGTTAGGGTGGCGGTGTGGTATTGTGGTGGTGTGGAGGAAACATTGCAGAATAATTATTCTGAAAATATGAATGGGACAAGATAAAAAATTTCAATATACCTAAGCTCCTTAAGGATCTACGTTGCTCTGGTTGGTAGGAGCAACATTCTCAAGGATGATGACTCGGGTTGTTTGAGTCCTTGTACCCCTTCCCCTACCTGCTTTCTTGTGATATGTGTTGGAATAAAGAGGTGTTTCCAATGGTTATCAATCTTATCATAGACAATATGATGATGGGAAGAACTAACATCTGTAGAAATAAAAATTGTGTTTAACAAAGATAAATCTAATTTGTCGTGGCATCGTCCAAAATACCACTAATTAAATTAATAATGACATTCAGCGCGATCGAGGTGCAAATCGTATTCACCAAAACATTATAAGTTAACACGACAAACGCGCACACAAGTGCATTTTTATTGAGAGTTTGAAGCTATATGAACTTATGCCCAAGATAAAGAAGTATGAAGAATATATTGTGTATTTTTTGAATGGAATGTGTGAACATCAAAGTTGGAGTAAACCATCTTTCCAAAGATGAGATTATGTATATAAATTAGGCATGAGAGAAAAGTCATAGGTCTAAGCATATGTAACAAAAAAAAGAAATTACAAATGATAAGAAAAAACTTCCAATGGAAGTTGAACGGACATATATACTAGTCAAGTATTTAGTATACTCGGTTGAGTATATCGTAATTGTTCCGGCTTGCCATAGGGGCAAGCCCAAAAATACTTAGAAAATTCTAAAGCCTAATATTATTATTAGGTTTAGGTACACAACAGATAAGTTTGAGCTAATAAAAAGTAACACGTGTCCATGGGCCAAACCCATAAGACTCTGTCAATTACCAATAAAAAGGCTTGTCAAACCTTTATGTCAGATATCTTTTTCACATTATTCTAGTATTTCACATACTTTCTGACTCATTTTCAATTCGACCTCTATTTAAGCATCGAAGGGGCGTTCTCCGGATCCACCCCCGAATTAGTGACATTTCCTTGTTTTGCAGTTTAGAGTTCGAGAAGGAGCACGACAGACTTTATCAAACACATTCAATTATATAGAAAAGTTCCAGATCAGGAACAATAAGAATTCAAAAGTTAGCTCACTAATCGGTCGAGTAAGAACATACTAGACCAAATTTCTATAGACACGGTCAAGCAATCAAGGAACTTGTTCGAGCTTCTAATACAACAAGAAACCTACCCTTTTGACCTTAAAAGTTAATACTAAGTAGAGTATTTGGAGAACTTGGCCTAGTTTTTGCTTGTCAACCCTCGTAGACAATCTAACTTTTTTTTTAAAAAAAAACTTCTTCTTTACTTGTCGGAATACAACATATGGCCTTCTATTAGTTTGTGGTCTATTTTCCAACGCAAATCAAATCACATTAACCTAACTCGTATAACAAAATTATGAGTAAAATAGGGATGTCCACCTTTTTTCATGTAAAGTGTACCAAATGATGTTCCTTGTGGCCTATTCATTTTTAGTCTAATGATATGAGCCTTGAATAAAGATCGTAAACATTACCTTTTTCTGTGCAACAAAATATGTCTTAGCTCCTTGAAAATTTACCCGTAAATTACTTTTGAACCTCAAAGTTACTCGTACTCAAGAACAAACCTTTAAAAAGAAGAAATGATTAATTACTGTACAATCCTCTTTGTCATCCACTTGACAGTTTTTTTATTTTTTATTTTTTTGGCAATGGAGGTCCACTTTGTTTTTTGTTTTTGGGCTGTTCAATAAGGTCCACTTATACTTAGCTCTTTTTTTTTTTAGTTGCTACTAGACTAGATGTTATTGTTGTCCGATTGTCCCATAAGTTCGCTGATCACCCCCTATGAATCCTATGATAAGATAAGCTATCAACCTGTGATATTCAATAATGGAAGATCAAACCTAGTTTCTGCCTGTATCAGAAACGGAGGAAATGATATTTTCACTTTATAAATTGATATTTACAATTCAAATTGTGAATAAACATTGAACATTGTACTCTCACAATAAGGAATGTTAATATACACACTTTATGAATTGATATTTATCCTGAGGCTTCTATATAACATATTTTAGAATTATCCTATTAATATATATAGGTTTGATCAAATTAAAATATATTTTAGTTTGATTGATTCTTGAATCTATATAAACGCCTCAAATTATAGGTTTTTGTATAAATTTGGGCTTCACAACCTTCTAACTAAAGTTTGTAAAGCTATGATTGGATTAATTTCATCAATTTCTTAAGTTTTTGATGTTAATGTATAAAGTTCATGTGCATAAGTACATCTTGTTTATGGTGGATCCTAACCTTGGTGGTTTTCTTTATTTGATTTTTCACGATTAGTTTAGTTGCCTTTTCCCATTATTCTCTCTTTCGAACTAGCTTAATCACATCGCGTCATCTGAATGATTACCACCGGTCCCAGTGGATTCGACCCTTGCTTACCTTATACTTGCATAAGGATTTAGTTAGTTTTTTCTTGATTTTTGGAGTTTTATCTAACGAGTCAAGGTCTTGCTCAACCGAGCCAGACCTTGGCTTGAACAAGCTGTTTGGTTGGCTCGGACAGAAGAAAAAGCTAGAAAAAGGCTGAGTTGGCTCGATCGAGCCAGCATTGACTCGGTTGAGTTGGGTGGTGGATCGGTTGAGTTGGATCCAACTCAGTCGAGCTGACGTCCCTGACTGCGCACTTGATCTTAAAATGCTCATATCTCATTCATTTCTCAGCAAAATTGAGCGTATAATATATCAAATCGAATCTATCAAAACAATGAATCTTTTACAATTTGAATCGCCTGAAAAGGAGTTATATGTAAATAGTTATGAGTTTTTGAATCAAAATATTGTACAAAAGCACTTGTAATGATTTTAATTCTACCCCAATTATTCAAGAAAACAACTAGAACATAACATTATTGAATAGAACAAGAAATAAGATAAATCTATGCTAAAATACCAAAAAGCAATGAAAATAATACTAAAAGGCCTAAAAACAAGCGAAAAGAAGCCGAAAAATAGAACCAAAAATGGACCGATCAACCCCTTTCTTACGGGAAGTGGTATCAGCACCCTAATATTAATAATTGACACTATTCTTTGAGAGAAGAACAAAGGAAAATGTGCTCTCACATTGCAATGCTCATATCAATATTTTGACTTTTGAATGGTTTTTATCATTTCCCCTTTCCTACAAAAGTTAAAAGAGTTGGACAATAAGTTGTCTTTATTAGTAAGAGCTGTTCAAGGACAAAATCTGTGGCATGGGGATAATGGATAAATGTGCTAAAAAGCCCCATAAATGTAAGCTTACCCTCTAATGTGGTGCATTGCATTTGGTGCAAATGTGCAATGATGTTTAGGTCCAGTGGTCCACTAACCTAACATAATGCAGATAAGAACAATCTTCCTAGTTCCTTTACTTGCATAAGAGTATATGACCACTATAATTGTCAAAAATCAATTATTATTGGAAATTATTGTCTTCATAACATTTGCTAAATTTGGAATATAAAATTTATATATATGTTGAATTGGAGAGGTATTGGATGTTATTCCTTCCATTTCTCTTATTATTCCCGATTTGAATGTATATATATTTGCCCAATGTCTATGTACATCTTTAACCAATAACATCTTTAATTGTGTTTTTTTAAAATTAAAAAAAAAATATTAATAAAACATTACAACCACCTACATAACATATAAAATAACTATAGCAAAAAAAAAAAAAAAAATAGAAACAAATTTGACTGCAACGTAATTAATTAATTGCTTAGACGAATTCAAATTAGGTTGAATATGTATCCAATTTCAACCTGACCCGACCCATTAAAGTAAACGAGTTAAGCTAAATGGGTTGAAAAACTCAATCCAACCCAATACTGGATTGTGTTCGGGTTGGATTATTGGATAGAGTAGGTTTTGTCACCATCTTTTAAGAATGGAGGAGACGTATTATTAATTTGGCATGTTAAAGCATTTTGGAATGCATATGAAGTCTTAACTTTTTTTATTCCCAAGTATTTATTCAAAATCCGAAACAAAGAGGGCTTAAATAAGGCTGTTTAATTTAGTTTAATTTGGGTTAGTTTGTTTAGAAATTTTAAGACACATGCGAAAGTGTTGATGAATCCGAATAATATATATTTTTACTGATCATCAAATATTTATTCCATCAAAAAATATCGTAAAATAATATTATTATAAGAGCTCATGCCTCTCAGACTTTCACTCTAATCTTTGTGAAAATTCATGGTTCACTACATACATGGAAGCTATTTACTTCCCACTTCCCATAGGCTAGGCTCATGGTAGAACTCTTGTTTCTACCCCCAATAACAATTGCCCTACTCTGATATAGTGATATCTATACTATTATACATGTCCTTTGTCTTAATTTTCATAATTCTACAATCTCCCATCTATCTTTGGTGCCTTTTGTTAGCTAGATTTTTATCTATTTTAATTAAGTATCTCCAGAAAATTCACTTTATACATCTAATAAGATATCTCATAAGAATTCTCTAAGAGGATGTTTGTTTTCCCAAAAAATTAGTATAGAAAACATAATTACAAAACAATACCATTACCATTTGTTTTTTATGGATTGTGGAAAACGAAAACAAATTTGTAAGGGAAATAGAACCCTTTACCTTGTTACCCTCCTAAATCTAGAGGAAACAATTGTTGTTTCTGAATGGTTGTAACCATACACGTTTCCTTATATATTACCCTTTCCTCCCTTATTTGTTTCCAATCCATTACTTTTACTAATCTCACACCGAACACCGCATAAATTTTACAATATACAAATTTCTAGATTTTTCTAGATTAACTCTTTAACATAATTTAATACAATTCGGCCTATTAAGAATGATGAATTGTACACTGGGCTGATAAAAAAAATTGAGGTTGAGAAATGAGAGGAAGATGGAGAAATAGACAATCGAATAAGTTGAAGGCTTGAAGCAACAAAGTGCAAATGAGAAGCACGGCAAAGAGGACCACCCTTCTTTTGTGGATCATTTACCTGAGCTCAAATTCAATATCTGATATGTGACATATAAACGACCACCACCCCACATATACAAAAATGGCTAGTGACTGATCAATTAACGTACCATGACATGGAGCATATAATATGACCAAGATCAGCTCAACAAAATTTCATACTTGATCATATATGAAACAGGCGAGAAAGATCAAACTCGCCAATGAAATCACAATACATAATAGACCAATGCATAGTCATTTTGCAGTTTTTAATTCTTATCAGGCTAGGATTAGATTCCTAAACTTCATAAATGGAGAAAAGTGAGATATGTTCTTTAGTCAATACATTACGAGCTTTTAGTAACCTAAAACCCGCTGTAAACACAGGGTGGTGTTTCATAGTAGTTTCACACCAGCATCTCTCATAGAATCAACTACAGCTTTGATCTTACCGTGATATTTCTGTTCTCTCTTCAAGAAGATAGACACTGCCGGGATGTTTTTAATCAGCAAGCGCTCCCCGAGAATCTTGCCAATTTTGGAAGCAGCTGCAACATCCCGAGTGATGCTCATGGTTGGTCGCAAAGCCTTTTCTTGTGAGCTTGCAGAAGCAGCTACTGTGGCTGTTGGTGAGTGGATGACTTGAGCATGAACAAATTTGTTTGTGAAGTGCATTTTTAGCACGTATGGCTTCAGAAACTCAGTGATCCTTGGAGCTCTAACAGGGGGTGGGATCACCATCTTGTCCTGCTGCAATGACTTTGCTACTTATTAACGGTTCGAAATCTCTAAATTTAACAAGGATTAGGAATGAAAAGAAGGTAATACATGCAATGAAGGCAAAGGTTTTATCTTTGACTTGATAATTGAACAGTGAGAATAAAGCAAAAATCTCAGACCCTACCTTTTAGACTTAATTTAGTTACAAATTTGAACTGGAATGTACTGAACTAGACTAGGTTGAAGAAAAGTCTAAAAGAATGAACCTCAGGCCTCAATCACTAATCCTCCAACACTAAACATGACCAATTTACCATGCATCACGTAAAACAATAAAATTAAAGCTCCGATTTCATATCAGAAAATATCAGAATTAGGCCCCATTCTTTAGGACTAAATTAATCTCAACCGAACTAAACTAAACTGAAAAATTAGAGCAGGAGCTAAGCTGAACTGAATTTGCTAGGAATTAGGTCCAAAAGAATAAGGCCTTAGTGTACATTGTACAAAATGGGTATCTGATAGGAATCATACAGCAGACTGGGAAACAGAAATGCAGAAACTACAATAATCACTACTTGACTACTTAAATCCATTCCAAAATCTAGCAGACATAATACCAGTTGTAAAAATTGTGTAAGTTGATTTTCACATGTATACCAGGATTGACTGCTCTAAATATGTCATTCATACTTTGAAGTCTTACTCTGTTCAGTCTATGGGGAAAAAACAAGAAGTTTGACCAGAATCGGAAAATTCACACATAACAATTTCCTTAAAATTAAATCACACCTCTAAAATATACTCCGTAGTAAATATACCATGAGTCCAGCCCAATTTTCAAACATCCACAACCCCAAGAATATATATTTCTGATCCAAATTACATAAAAACCATTAAGCCTGTAAATCTTTTTATATCTTTAAGTTTAAGCCTGTAACACAAACCCTAAAAACCATCAGTAAAAACACCTTGTTAATATAAAAAGATCTGAAAACCCAAAAGCCATAAGGCCTACAGCCATGTTAGAAATCCTAATAAGATTGAAATTACCACCAAATTCTTGGTGACTGATAATGATAGGAGAAGACAGCAAGGGCCAAGGGCCCAAATTCCTGAAGTCTGATGAACAAAAGACAAGTGTGAAGGAAAAGAGTGTGCAGAGGTCGATAAACACTGAGGGGATGTTTGGTATGACATTAGTAGATGTAATGGATATGAAACAAATAAGGGAGGCAAAGGGTAATAGTATTACCCATACTAGTTGTTTAATATTACTAAGGAAACGCATATGGTTACCATTGAAAAACAGTAATTGTTCCCACTAGATTTAGGAAGGTAACAATGTAAGGAAATTTGTTTCCCTTACAAATTTGTATCCGTTTCTCACAACACATAGCAAACACATGGTCACGGTATTGTTTTGTCATTACGTTTCTTATGCTAATATTTTGGTACACTAAACAATCCCTGAGAATGAGATAGAGAATATTAAAAGAAGTTTCACAGTGGGTTTTTCCCCTTGGTTCAACCCTCCTGCTGGCTGCCACCTTCACCAAATTAAAAAAATGAAACACCAATTGTTTCATTCAAGGATCATCATTAGTTCATTACTAGCTCGCACAATTAGCAAGGTCCAGTAAGAAAAAGGAACACTAGCCTTAAACTAACAAAAAAATTCAATACTCCATATCTAACTATTTCGCTAATGGCTTTAAAATGATAGGAAAAACAATTGAACACTTCCACTTCACCCTCCCAATTGTTTCATTCCAGGATCATCATTAGTTATTACTAGCTCACTCAATTAACAAGGTTCCCCAAAAATTTCAATACCCCATATCTAACTATTTCATTAATGGCTTTGAAATATTAGAGAAAACAATTGAACACTTCCATTCACCCTTCCAATCCCCTTCTCCCTCAATCCACAAGAGCAATTTCCTACAAATAGCATACCCAAGTAGTTCAGAATTTGTTTTTCTATCAAGGGAGCCCTACATTACAAGTTCAGAATAGAAAAATGAGAGTAATGATCAGCTCATAAGTCTGATTCGGTAATGTCAAGCGAATAAATCAAGTTTTTTCAAAGACAGCTCTGATTTCAACTGAAATTTTTATTGATAAAGCTCCAATGCATGACAGATCATTGACAAACTCTACTTAGTATAACCTACATCTTTGCATCAGCTGAGTTATTACACAATTGCAGCACACAAAACAACACCATACACGATACACCTCAATCACCATCTGTAAAAAAATAGTTCATAAATGGGACACATAAGAATACAAACCACATCTATGACCACACAGCAGATCGAATTCAGGCCCAGGAAGAAAATCTGGGTGTAAATTAAACTAGAAAAGCAGTAAAGAACAAAAACAAGTCTACAGCAACAAGATTCAACTGGAAATTCTACCCTCCTTCCTAAAAATAACCCAAACCCCAGAAGAACCCTAAGTGACAATTAAATCGAAACCTAACTCGATAGTATAATTGATTTTCCATGAAAACAAAACCTTACCTCAGAAGCTCTGATTCTACTTTAATGGAGGAAAGGCAGGCACGCTTCTTCGCCTGAGGGAGAGGGTGACGCTGTGAGGGTGAGAGAAAGAGAGATTGAGCGCTGCAGAACGAACTTCGAAGCCGTAGAAGAGAGACGGGAGTCGGCGACGGCAGTGAGGAGGTGGGCTGTGGAGTCGGTGGTGGAGGAAGATGGTTGTGGCTGAGTGAGGACCCGCAGAAGAGAAAGGAAGAGAAATGCCAAATAGGTTTAAGCTGACCTTATTTTAGTAGTCAGCCCATGTCGGTCTAATTGCAACAAATTGGTTAGCGCAGTTCATTAGGATTTTTTGTTAAATTAGAAAAAATAATGTGTTAAGTGCTTTTGGAGGATTTGTAAAATTTTGGAGGATATAATGTTTGTTTAATTTTTTAAGTTAGAGGTATTTTTATCATTTTATTTATATCTAAAGTTTTACCAAATTTGGAAAAATATGTCAGTAAAAAAAATGGAAAGATATGAATTCTTTTAGTTATAGCCTTATTTATAAATGTTGCAGATAAATTGATACGGAGTGAGTTCTAGTTTATATGCACCGATGCACGTGATTCGTGCAGTCTTACTTATTGTGGGCTTGCGTCGTAGTCAAGAGTGCTTATCGAGCGAGTCAGTCTCAAGTTGAGGTTGCTCGACTCGTGCTCGTTAGGTTTCGAGTCGAGCTCGAGTCGATAACGAGTTACTCGTTTAACGTTTTGGCCTTATTGAATTTCAATTTTTTTAAGAAAATTAATGATTATATTCTTGTTTCTTTTTAGATAAATTATTTATTCTTAAAGTGTATTAATTTATTATATTAAGTGTCAAACAAATCTTTCTTTATTTATTATATTAAATTATTTTCAATGATTTCACATAAACAATTATTGATTAACCTGTAAAATTATCGCGTTTCGAGCTAATTCGAGCAAGCACGAGTCATATCGAGCTAGTCGAGCTTTGAATGAGTCGAGCTCGAGTAGCTCGCGAGCTGCTAAGCTCAATAAGCACCCCTAGTCGTGGTGATGGTAGATTATGTGAAAATTCTTTTACGATCGTTGAAAAAACGATCACCAAAGTCAAAATAATCTAGATCGTTGATTTTCTATGTTAATTAAGTTGATTTTGGTAATTAGATATGACTTTTATTGTAAGTAAAATATACATTTAAATTTTTTTTTTAGTAATATTAATTCATTTTTAATATTTTTGAATTTACCTAAATTAATTTTAGATTTTGATAATTTAAAAATTAAATAAAAAATCCGAATTAATTTAGATAAATCCAAAAAAAAATGAATTAATGTTACATTAAAACAATTTTAAAATATTTATTTTTATTTAAAAAGTCAAATCTAATTACTAACTAAATTTTTTTGACTTTAGCAGTCGTTTTTTCGATGACCATATGCAGAAACCCCAACCTCCTCATCCTCTCTCTCAGAATCCTCAGCTGAGTCTATTTCGTTCTTCTTTCTTAAAAGAGTGGCTAATTCCACTCTTCCCTTAGATTATGTGATAGTGCTAGGTTGCGTGGTGGTGCTGAATTTTATGGGTTTTGGTTTTGTTTTGGATGATCTTTAAGTTGGATTAGCAGTGATAATGAGGTGGTGGTGACATCAATGATGGTCTAGTCGTGGTTTTAAGGATAAATACATGAATAAATTACCATCAAATAATTACATGAATCAATAAATATTTGACTAAAAAATAAAACCATGCTTATATGAACAACTCAAATAAATTTTATTGTATTGCATTTAATTTAAGGTAATACTTCGTGTTGAGGCATTTTTTGGTACACCTAACAATGGGCCGAGAGCAAGTTCTGTTTCCACCCGATCAAGCACCGTTCCTGCACAAAGAACACGTGTGAGCTACCCCCCGGAGGTGTTCCGGGGGAGGCCACTCCGACGCTCAAGTCAGTATAGTGTAAGAGAAGTAATTTGAGAGAGAATGTAAGAGAGAGAAAGTGTTTGTGAAGTGTTTACTTTACTCTTTTGTGTGATGAGCCCCCTTCATTGTTGCATAGAGATGGGTATTTATAATACCTTTGGACTGATTTGGTGCCCCTGGTTGGTTGGGCTGGACCTGGTCTGCTGGGCTGGACCTGGCCAGCTGGGCTGGTCCTGGTCAGCTGGGCTGGACCAGATCTATACTGGAGCGTGGACCTTGTGGGGCCAGGTTATATGTACTGGGCTTATCTCACATGTGGGTCTGGTCCCGGAGTGGGCCTTCCTGTGGTTGTGGTCCTCTTGTTGGGTTTAGGACTTAGTTGGGCTTAAATAACCGTGGGCTAGCCCAATAGTAGTGGGTGTATTTTACCCCATCAATTTGTCCCCCAAGTCCATAAATTATGTGGGCAGTTTTTATGGATTTATGTGATGGGCTAGCCACGTATGAAGCATTTCCGGGCCACGTCTAATCAATTGACTTGTGACTTTGAATTTTGGCGCCTGGTTGCTTATCAATTGAGCAGAAGAGGTATTTTTCTTTTGTGACTTTTAGCTTTCCCATCTTGGTTGAGTATGTAGTCATGGTCAGACCAGGCCTGCCCTGGCAAGTTTTGGCCAGAGGTGGTCTGATTAGGACTACAACTTTATCTTTTTCTTATGCTTGTTTCAACAACTGAAGATGTAGAGGCGATGGACTTTGACAAGTTGGGGTTAATAAGGATGGTGAGCCCCTTCGAAGTGTACCCCCTGAAACTTTAGCAAGGCTGAAGTATACTATTTTGGAGAATGAATGAAGTTCCATTCATTACCACATTACTTCCAACATTGGGGTGTTGCTTTCTAGGGATGCGTCTGACTTGCCCATGGTGTCTGGTGGAGACATTAGGGCCAGCACAAGCAGGGGGCTGCCCCCCAGGTACAGGGCTGACATTGTATGAACCTCCTCTATCGCTGCTAGATTGCTACTAGGACCTGGTCGGAGATCGAGCAGGAGGAGTGTTGGTTTGTCTCTGGAGAATTATGATGAGGATTTTTATAGAAGTATGATACTTCGCCCCGCCTATGATGACGTAAATATGCTTGTGTATGACCAGGGGTCAAATAAGCACATGGACTGCCATGGAGCAGATGATCAGAGTGCTCCTGAGAACTAGGATAGCAGGGGTCCACCCTTGCCTAGGAAGTTTGGTGATCACCTGGTAACCTGGGGAGTGCCTCTTCCTGTTCTAACACATCTGGTCATGCTTTTGGTTGACCTATTCTGGAGCGTGGTGGTGATGTTCTCTTGTGTCTTTTCAGCTCATTTTTGCTTTGCTTTAGATTGTCTTGAACACTTGTAAGAACAATTAGTTTTTTGGCTTCTGCTTGGGCATTTCTGAGCCAGATGGTCGTCGACCCTTGACAAATATTTCACTTTGTAATTCCACTAACACTCATTTTTACCATCCACCAGGGGGTGGATGTGTTTTATCCTGCTTTTAAAGATTTGGCTAACACTTGATTTTTATGAATGTGTGGTTTTTGCATGAATTTTTGTCTCTGCAAATAGTTGTATTTATATGTGCTATATATATATATGTGCTATGTATATAGTTTATACTCTCTGCCCCCCCTGGTTGGGAGGTGACAAAGTTACCTTCTGACCAGGTATGGGTTACTGGACTTTCTAATAGGTGGTCGAGTAAGTTGATTTGCTTTGCAAATTCTTTGTGCTTATTTCTTTGCAAATTCTTTGTACTTACTTCTTTCTCTTTTTCTTTTTTTTCTTTTAAAGGCATGCATTTTTGTATGACCAGGGGTCAAATAAACACATGGACTGGCCAGGGTATATGGGCAGGTGTGTCTTTGGCCTTTCGCACCTGTCCACCTAAAACCAGATCGTTTGATGCACGCACTTTTGTATGACTTTGAGCCAAAGAAGTGCATGGACTGGCCAGGGTATACGAGCAGGTGTGCCTTTGGCCTTTCACACCTGTCCACCCAAAACCAGATCGTTTAGGGCATGTACTTTTGTATGACCTTGAGTCAAATAAGTACATGGACTGGGCTAGGAATGAGACCAGGTGTGTTTGCTGAGCAAATCTTTTTCACCTGCCCCCACCAGACCAGATCGTTTAGGGCATGCACCTTTGTATGACCTTGGGTCAAAGAAGTGCATGGACTGGGCTAGGAATGGGACCAGGTGTGCTTGCTGAGCAAGCCTTTTTCACCTGCCCCCACCAGACCAGAACTTTTGATGCATGCATTCTTGGCCTTAGGCCAACAAATACATGGACTGGGCTAGGAATGGGACCAGGTGTGCTTGCTGAGCAAGCCTTTTTCACCTGCCCTACCAGACCAGGATTTTTTTATGCATGCACTTGTGTATGACCTTAGGCCAAATAAGTGCATGGATTGGGCTAGGAGTGAGGCCAGGTGTGCTTGCTAAGCAAACCTTTTTCACCAGCCCCCACCAGACCATGACTTTTTAGATGAGGGGATGCTATAGTTGTTTCGTATTCAACTTCGTTGTTGGTAGTAAATTGAAACTTGAGGGCATACTTTTTTAGATGCCCCTTTGGGGAAATCAAGACCACGCCTGCCCCAGAATCCTACTTATACAAGTCTGGCCAGTGTGGAAATTGTTGTGAGGTGGTCCTTCGTAAAGTTGTATGTGATCATTTAGGTCCACGGTATTACCGTATTTGATGTCACTTGGTATCTTCACCTTTTGAGAAGCTTTAGTGAGGATGGAAGAATAGAGAGGCGACCTGGTAGGCATCCTGACCCCTGGTCTGGGTGGTCTTCCTGCCCTGTGGCTTGGGGAAGGACCAACTATCCTGGGTAGGAGAGGTACCTGACCAGGCATGTTCTCTTCAGCTTCCCCCCTGACACGTGAGTAAGATGGAGTATGTTGAGGACGTGGTAGTGTGGTTGAACTGACAAGCCATGTAGTGGTAATTGTCTCTTATGACCAGGCGTGCGCTGCTTGGACAATGCGCTTATGAAGTAGACTAGGTGCTTGATGGCATCCAAATGATTCTGGGAATTCACATCAGTATCAAGCTAGACCCACCTTCTAGGAAGGGTTGCCTAGTTGACCCTTCATTTGTGCGCGTATCCTACCACCATCAATATGTGGAAAAGATCGTTGTGCTTTAGTAAACAACTTTATTTGAGGAGCCCTTTGATCGTCGACAGGGTAGTCTCGACTTATAACGATGGTGCTCGTCGACCGTTGTTTTGTGGACCGACCAGGGTGTTGCAGACTAACAAGGATGTGGTCAACGGAACAGGATGATACTGACCGACCAGGGCAGTGCCGGACGACCAGGTTGGTGTTGACTGACCAGAGTGGTTGCTGAATTACCAGGGTGGTTTTGACCGACCAGGTTGCTTTTGACCGACCAGGGTGGTACTGAACTACCAGGGTGGTTTTGATCGACCAGGGTGCTTTTGACCGACCAGGGTGGTACTGAACTACCAGGGTGGTTTTGACCGACCAGGGTGCTTTTGACCGACCAGGGTGGTACTGCACAATCAAGGTGGTTTTGACCGACCAGGGTGTTTTGACCTACCAGGGTGGTACTGCACAATCAAGGTTGTTTTGACCGACCAGGGTGTTATTGACCGACCAGGGTGGTGTTAGGCGACCAAGGTGGTGTTGACCGTCCGAGGTGCTGCGGGCCGACAAGGATGGATTTGATCAGCTGGGCAGGTCTTTCTATAGCTTGAGAGTGAGTCACATTCACCTGAGCATTTTATCAAACACTTAGTGTGCTACCATTATACTTAGCTATCATATGACCATTATAGTTTGGATCTAGCTTTTTGTACATGAGAAGTACAAATTAATGGTAAATCAATAATAAAATTCACCAAATAAACCATTTTATACTCAACTAATTAAGAGAAATTATTGATTTTTACAAATAATTAAGAGGTAGTAAAAGAACTTATCTTTTTGATTTGGAGGTGCAATTTCCTGTCCAATTGTTGGGTGTAGTGCACGGTTAAATCCATCAGAGGGCTTCGACGGTCATTACAATTCATGCCATACTTGAAGCATCTCAACAATGGTGGAATTAACAGTAGAAGTGGTAGAATTATCACCACCAACGAATGAGGACCCTCTTTTATTATTGTTACTAGATTTGGGAGTCACCAGACTCACCACCAGGTAAGAAGAGCGGTGGTGGTTGGAGCTGCGGCGGCTGCTGCTAGGAGTAGGCGATAATGAGGATACCGTTGCTGTTACAGCGTTTAAGTTCATTGACAGTGGTTTTAGAGATCTCATACACGCCGCCATGGTTACTGCCAGATATGGCTTGTTTAGCAGAAGAAAAGCAGCAGTAGCGAGGCTTCCATTTGACTTCAATAATGAAATCAACAATCATTATTCCTGATCTTACTTTCCCCACCATATTCTTTCTTCACACTCATTATTATTATTATTATTATTATTATTATTATTATTATTATTATTATTTAAGTAGAAGTGAATGTCTCTCCTTCTTTTATGGCTAGACCATCAAGTATGTTTGCTTTGACGGTCGCCGGAGTTGTCACGGGGTGACATGATCGACAATACTTGAGGTGGAAGAAAACCGTAGTGGCGCCTCGACCCTCCTTCTAGCGCCAAATTGTTGAGGCATTTTTTGGTACACCTAACAATGGGCCGAGAGCAAGTTCCGTTTCCACCCGATCAAGCACCGTTCCTGCACAAAGAACACGTGTGAGCTACCCCCCGGAGGTGTTCCGGGGGAGGCCACTCCGACGCTCAAGTCAGTATAGTGTAAGAGAAGTAATTTGAGAGAGAATGTAAGAGAGAGAAAGTGTTTGTGAAGTGTTTACTTTACTCTTTTGTGTGATGAGCCCCCTTCATTGTTGCATAGAGATGGGTATTTATAATACCTTTGGACTGATTTGGTGCCCCTGGTTGGTTGGGCTGGACCTGGCCAGCTGGGCTGGTCCTGGTCAGCTGGGCTGGACCAGGTCTATACTGGAGCGTGGACCTTGTGGGGCTAGGTTATATGTACTGGGCTTATCTCACATGTGGGTCTGGTCCCGGAGTGGGCCTTCCTGTGGTTGTGGTCCTCTTGTTGGGTTTAGGACTTAGTTGGGCTTAAATAACCGTGGGCTAGCCCAATAGTAGTGGGTGTATTTTACCCCATCACTTCGTATATATTTTTTTAAAGGAAAAATTGCCTCAAATAAGCCAACATTTTCGTGGTATTTCATAATTAAGCAAACCTTTGTATAATCCATATTTAAGCCAAAATTTTCATTATTAAAGCCAAATTTAGGTTTTTCGACCTGTAACAAACATCATTGGATACGTGTTCAATAATATAATCGGGTCAATAATCCATCCATATTCTTTCACTAATGCTAAAAGCTTGGATACATTATGTGTTGTGGTATTAGCCAATCAGGAAATGATAAATCCATATCAGTTTTTGGATAAAATCTACTAAAATATTTGGACATTGGTCCTTAATAATTATATAAGAACTGATTTGTAATTTATCAAAAATTAAAGGACCAGTTTGCAAAATTATGTCATTAATATTACACAGACAAGATAAGTTAATACACAAACTATATAATATAAAACATAGACAAGATAATCTATTAGCATAGACTGGATTTCAAATGATAATACCTTATATTATACTTTTATAATTTTACAAATTGTTCCTTTAAATTTTGATAAATTACAAATGAGTCCTTATATGAATGACCAATGTGCAAATACTTAAATAAATTTTGTCTCAGATGTGATAAGTGATAATGGTCTATCACTCCTCTTAGCCAATCATCCATCCGTAGTCTTGTCCGGTTGTCCCGAAGCTTTCCATAAGGTCTTCCACGTACTCCAGGCTCTAAGACGCACCCGAAGTATTTAGCCTTTAGGACTCTTGCTAATATTAAGTGATAGTTGTGCAAAATTTTCCAAATATTTTTAGCAAGCATGGCTTTGTTGAATTTTTCAAAATCTCTTAATGCTATGTTTGGATACAAATATTTCATTTGAAATGATAGATTTGGGCCAAATTACATATTTGGCAAGTAAAAAAATTTGAAATTGGATTTGGCCCAATTCCCAATCCAAATGTTTAACAAGCAAATGTTGTGTATTTCAAATACTTAATAAAACTATGTCATTTCAAATTCTAAAAACAATCCAAACAAATAATTGTCATTTGAATTGTAACATTTCAATTTCAGAAATTGAATTCATCAATTTGAAATGAAGTCCACATAATCCAAACACTACCTAAAGTCATTCATCCAACCTCGGGAGCTCCTTTCTCTTACACAAAGACTCCCAATCTACATATATAGTGAATTTTTCTGGACAACTCTTTTTCACCCCACCAAAATTTACGAACTACCCTTTCCATCTCTTCACATAAGGCCAAAACACTCATGGGATCACTTGAGCAATGGTGTTTTTTATCAAAACCACCCTATCCGACCACGAGAGTAATTTATCCATCCAATTATGATTCCTCTTATTAAGACGGTCTTTAAGAAAAAGGAAAGGTTTTTCCCTTGATTTGCCAATATGCTTAGGCAGGCTCAAATAATACGCATACTCAGTATTGCCATGAATTCTCAAAATAGATTTAATTTCTTACCTGTTATTATTATAACTCCTCTTTCAAAAACCACATTCGACTTTTCTCTATTAATTTTTTGCCCCACTACCCTCTCATAATTTGATATCAAGACACAATGTCCAATCTGAAAAATTCAAAAAAGATGAAGAATTCATATAAGAACTGTAAGAAGTTTTATTCTATGAATATGAAAATTCAAAAAATTTTAAAAATTGGGGAGAAAGAGAAAAGGCATGAGGGGACGATGACTCGATGAGGGCAATGGGCACCTCAATGAATTGCTTATGAGATTGATGAAGTGGTGGAAAGTCTGGAAACTGAATTGATAGAGTAGTTTATTTTTTTGTGGGTTGCTAAACGTCGTTCACATATTACTTAAAATCGCCCAATAAAAAAGTAAAAAGATAAAATTGTCCTTAATTTAAAATTACACCACAACAACTTAGATTAAATATACAACGACGTCGGACACCACGCCATGACCTCGACCACCACCGCCACCACCATGGTTGGGGCGTTTGATCTGGACGCCCCTACCCTTATTTTTTGTTTTAAAAATATTTTTAAAAAAAATAGGGGTAGGGGCGTCTGATCTGGACGCCCCTACCATGGTTGGGGCGTCTGATTTGGACGCCCCTACCATGGTTGGGGCGTCTGATTTGGACGCCCCTTCCCTTTTTTTTTAAAAAAATAAACCACTACCATGGTGGTGGTGGTGGTGGCGGTGGTGGTGGTCGAGGTCATGGCGTGGTGTCCGACATCGTTGTATATGTAGTTGTGGTGTAATTTTAAGTTAAAGGCAATATTGTCTTTTTACTTTAAATTGTAGGCGATTTTAAGTAATTCATGGACGACGTTTAACAAGTCCCGTTTTTTTTTTTTTTTGTATAGAATAAGAATTGAGTTGTGAGGGGGGAATTTTCTGCCCTCTTTTGAGACCTTTTGGGCAACAAAATTTGTATACAATTGTGGCTCAAACATAAAAATGCACAACCATTAATGAGATTATTGTCGCCAAATATAATTGTGGTCGTCCAAATAGTACTTTGGGCAACGACATGATGTTAGTTGCCCATTTTAGCCATTTAGTGGAACGAAATTTGACTTGGTCTCACTTAATCTAAAATTTCCTTGCCCAAACTTGTTTTTCTTGTAGTGAACCTTGTTATCATTAACTTAATCAGAAGAACTTAGCAAATTCCCTGCCTCTCTGGTAAATTCATAATCTCATTAAAGACACAATTTTAGATCTCAATGTATACACTACCATTAGTCATATCTATTTATATACTAGACCTGCTAGTTACACTTTTTTATTACAACTTCTCTCTTATCATCCATAGAGATATTGATGACTAACCCTATAAAAGGAGCTAGTCGTACTTTCCTTTCGTATAAAAAATATAAGAAAGTTTATATGAATAAACACACATTTATCACATGTATATCTAATAAATCCACCTTTGAGTAATCCAAAACAAACCTTTAAACTCATTTGTCCATAATAAACCAGATGACTCATAACCTGGTGAGTCGAATAAAGTCCAAAGTTTGATTCAAAATTAGACATGGGGGTTTTAAACTAAAGATTTATTTCACTTTAAACATAATTGAATAAAAACCCACCCAACATAACTCATATGTATCTTTCTCCCTCATTTCTTCTTCCTCCATTTACACATACTTCACTATTCTAAGGGTGTTACTAAATGCAGCCCTCATTTTACTTACTAAAATCCGCATTTGGACAATTTACCCTTGGCTACACGTGCGTGTGTTGGACATAGAAAAAAGAAACACGACATATAACAGGGTGCATGACCTATGCGCCTCGAACTAGGTCCAGGCGCATGGACCATGAGTTTGGACCTAGGCCGGGGCGTATAGGCCATGTGCCTTAGCCATTCTGATTTCACACTTGGTATTCAAATGCATATATCTACTTCGTTTCTCAGTAAAATTTGATGTATAATATATCAAATCGAAGCTCTCAGAACAAGGAATCTAATCCGTGATTTTGGTGTAATAATATGTTTTGATTTATGATTAATCTTGATATAAAATAAAGGGTGGGTGGAGGTGGGATGTAATAGGTGAATTATTATGTTTTTAGGGGTTAAGGATAATTTCGTTTTAGCAAGTAAAAAAAGATCTTTGTTTAGCCATTCACTTATTCTAATATTCTCCTTCTCTCCTCCTTTACGTCACAGTAAATTAAACAAAACAAATTTGTTTTGTTTTAAAATAAAATTATTCTGTAAATGTTTACATGCAATTTACATAAAACAAAACAATTTATGTGATGTCAGTATGTCACAAATCAATTTTTATAGTTTAATTTACTGTGATGTCACAAATTAATTTGTAAGCAAAACAGATTAATATACAGTTCACAGAATTTACTGTAATATCACAAAACACTTCAATGTTTACGGTTTACATAAAACAAAATAAACAGAATTCAAACAAAACATATTTGAATAAAACAAATTTAAATGAAAGAAACAGATAATAAAAAACAGATTTAAACAAATTCAGGAACTTCGAGCAATGATAGCCCAAAATAAATCGGGAACTTCAAATAAATTCGACGCAAAAATGAAATTTAAACCAAAATCAAGAAGCAAAATTTGAACCAATTGACCACAATTCCTAAATTGTCTTTAAACTCTAATTTTCAACAACATTAATCCAATCACCCCAACAATTCATTTAGATAATTATGAAAAATTGACATCGAAACTCAACAAAAACATCAAAAAAAATTACAACAAACACCAGTAGAAAGCATCGATGACAGCGATAGAAAGTGTTGGCCGCCGAACCACGTTCTCACACATACACACAACAATAATGTACGCTTTGGGCCTAAACCCTAACGATTTATTTTTTGGACTTCTTCCAAAAGGTTTTGTTGATTCATATGTGTGAGCTCAACAATATAAAAACAACACAAAAAGATATAGAGGGGAGAGTTTTCAATACAACACTCACAAAATCGCAAACTCAAGACAACCAACCAAATATCCAAACCAATCAACCCAAATTATCTCCAATATAAATCAGCCGAGGAAAATCAAATTATGGAAAACAATATATTGTTGTAGCAAAATAGCAATAATAAGTGGAATTAAAGTGCAAACAACACACACGAATTATACGTGGAAAACCCCATCAACAATAGCAGCAACACAAACCATCGGCGACGTTGTTAAATTTGATTGAATATTAGAAACGTGTCTGGGCAACCCAATAGGGAAGAAGAGAGTTAGGTCACTTACAAGTCATAGTAGGTTCCATCCTAAAATCAATTGGTGATAGGGGGAGTAACTCCTGGACTTATAACTTAGTTTAGTCTCTCCTCATCCTTCGATGTAGAACACTCAGTGTACCATATTAGGTTCAACACTCCCCCTTTCTAGTGAGAGTCTTTAGCATAAAGAGATAACTAGAAAGACAATTAGAAACAATTTATTTCTGACACAAATAGAGCAATATAATTTGCTGTAAAGCTACAATTTGCATATAGATGGTATTAGCAAATATTTACTCTTGCGGAGGGAATAGCAAAATTAAAGCACAAAAAAAGCCAAACAACATAGGTACCAAAGCATAGGAATCAAATCTACATAGGAAGTAGGAACCCACTTTGCCTTGCCTAAAAGAAGCACAAACTTGGTCGACAACAAACAATAATAACTACACCTCCACTTTGATCAAAATCTTAGCTTTGACACGCAACCTCGACCCCCCCCGTCAGAATTGACAACCATGGTTGCAAATTTTCTACTCCTAGATTTTACTTCCATGCATGTCCATACATTAAAGACTATCTCTATTCATTATCTATTTAGTCAAATTTTGTTATTATAACATTTGAAGACTTTGGAAAAGCAATTTCTCACATCTAATCTGTAGAGGGATGATAAATCAATAACTATATATGAACAATTATATTTACATAATACTCCCTCTGTTTCTAAAAGATTGCCACATTTACTTTTTCTCATCTCCCGAGACACATCTTGATTATGTATAATAAAAAATTATAAGCATTACATATTAAAAAAACTACATATTGAGCCGAATCAAACAAGATCCTATTTGACTATATTTTTCCTTACACGTATAAAATTATAGAGAGTCAAAGTTACCAAATGAACAGTAGCAAAAGTCAATATGGGGCAATCTTTAAGGGACGGAGGGAGTACTCCGTAAGATATTTTAGTCATTTTTAGGAGTAATTTACTTTAGTTGAATATAGCTAAACTGAACTGAATTGAACTGAACTTAATAGAGCTGAACTGGACTGAACTGAACTGAATTTAAGCTGAAGTAAATAAACCCTTAATAATAAAACAATTGTATTTGCACTCATATTTTTAGAATAATTATTCTATTTTGCTCACAGTGTATATATGTTAAAATAATTATCATATTATAATTTCCTAGATTTTTTTTTGGGAGAAAAGGTAAACATTTAAAACATCAAGATCTTTTCCTCTCGAAGAGAAATCCTAATTTATCTAAAGTTAAAAAAAAAGAGAACTTAGCATCCAAAAATAGATCGATATCAATGTGCGTGGGAGTCCAATGCCCGAGGGATGCAATATAATCCACATAGTGGTTGGCTTCCCTAACGACTTGAGCATAAGAGTGGGCCACAAAGTCTCGGAGGATGAAGCGAATATAATCCATAAACAATTATTGGTTTTTTTAAGGACAACTAAATTTACCATGCAAAATACGGATAACCATTAGATTATCACTTTTAATATAAATGACGGTCAAATTATATTGCCTAGTTAATAAAAGACCATTACAGAGGACCGTGACCTCAGCAACAGGGGGAGCTGGAGAAGCATTGATGTCCTTATATGACTATGATGTTCAACTCTTCAAGTATCTTACCTTTTGGTAAGTGTATGTATACTAGAACTTCCTCATTTTCTAAAACGTATCCATCCATGTTCAAAATCTTAACGTTAGATAAGAAAGTAAAATGTGTTTTATGGGCAAATTACATGAGGCCATATAAAAAAGGAGGTGAAATTATATTTTTTGTCTTTCTATGTTTGTAATTAAAAAAAGAATATGTTTAATAAGCGGGCCACACTTTCTATAAAAAGAATTGTAGAAAATTTTTGGAAATTCCAAAAAAAATGTAGCAATCCTAGAAAAATGGAGAAATTAATTTTTACTAATGTACAGTTAAAATATTAAAATTTAAAAATTGCATTGACTAATGTGTAAAACGAAAATAGTAAAAACTTTTTTAAAACAATTATTTTCCTTGTAACAAATATATGCCGGCCATAAGGGCTTGTTTCGCTGACATTATATATATCATAGAATAATAATGGCGAAACTCTTATTTACTCAATATTATGCGTGGTTGTTTTGCTGAAAAAATATACTTCTTCCGTAAATGAAAAATCGCAACATTTGCCATATTTGTATGTTTTTAAAAAATTGCAACAAATTTGTCACTTTCTATTTTGGGTAATATTTAACATATTTATCTCTCCTACTTTTATTAATCTACTAACTTTTAATTCTCTTTCCTACTTTTTCTACTCTACTAACTTTTATTTCTCTCTCCTACTTTTACTAATCTACTAACTTAAACACACTTATAAAAATTTTTTGGGAGTCCGTGACCTCCCCCTTTGTTGCAATTTTTCGTTTACGGAGGGAGTAGAAATTTATATTACAATTCTTAGAAAGTTACTCGGTATTATTAATTGTAAGACGATAAGTTCTTTTTTAATCGCGATTCTTACAGATATGATGTTAACATAGCCTAAAATTAAACAACAAAGTTTCGTCGTTAATGAAAATCGATGGGAGGGTACAGACATGTTTACTTCAGCTTAAATTCATTCCAGTTCAATTCTCAGTTTCATTCTCTTATAAAATATTATTTTTAGTTGTATTTAGTTTAATTCAGGATAATTCAGTTCGATCAGTTTTGTTCAGTAGTTCAATTCTCAGTTCGATCAGTTTTTTTTTTAATATGATAATGTGATGGAATACAAGAGTTAAGTAGCCCTTCTAACCAGGGTAGTACCTACTCGATCCTCCTCAACAATATTGAAAAGTTGAGAAGGGGGAGTACAAGAAATTATTACAGTTGACAAAATTAAATGTTCCAATCGGCAGTCCGATTACCTTCACAATACACATGTGAAATATTATAAGACGAAAAATAAGCTAGTAGAGTCTGTATCTCAGTGACAATGAGACTAATCTTCAAGGAGGAACGGTAAAGACGGTTGACACTGTACTCCAGCACTCCAATTAAAAAAATTGATACTGACACAACTAAAATTAATATAGATAGTTGTGCCTTTATCATTTTTCTTCCGTTAAACTCAAACAAAAATTCAATATACACGTACGTAAGCACCAAGGCAAATGTCAAATAGAAGTCAAATCTAGAGACTAGAGGAGAAGAGGGAAAAAGCTAATTTTATCTAGGTAACTAGTTAGCTAGCTAGCTAGGTAAGCAAGACAGACATTCAAATGGACATTTAATTTGATCGAATTGACACTCGATCTATCCATCACTACCACCCCCACTACTACATACTACTAATAGCGTAACACGAATCTTCTTTTGCAATTTGCATTATAAAGTGGATATATGATATGAGTGTTTATCACGCAAATTAAATATATATGCAATAATCATCACTCAAATATCATATCCCATTTAATTTTGCATTCATTATATAATATTTCATCCGTCCTTTAAAGATTGTTTCATATTAACTTTTGCTACTGTTTATTTGGTAATTTTGACTCTCTATAATTTTGTATATATAAGGAAAAATATAGTCAAATGAGATCTCATTTGATTTGGCTCAATGTGTACTTTTTTAATATGTAATGCTTATAATTTTTTATTCTATGTATCTCAAGATATTTTCATTTAAAGATGTGTCTCGAGAGATGAAAAAAAGTACATGATGCAATTTTTTAGGGACGGAGTGAGTAGTGTATATATATATATATATATATATATATATATATATATATATATATATATATATATATGTCAATCTCCATCTAGTCATAAAAATTCAATTTCTTTTACCATATTACGTCTATTTTAATTTAAAGTTTAGTAATTCCAATACTCTACCTATTTTATATTTATTTATTATTTATTTAACCCTATGTTTTTTTTCACCTAGCTTCTTGCCGTATCTCTCTTTAATTTCGGTCTTTTCCTTGTTATTTTGTGCCTATATAAACAAGCGAGGGACTTTGGTATTGACATTTTCACGAACAAGCTAAGTGAGTGAGTGAGGGAATGAGTGATCAGTGAGTGAGTGAGTGGCTGGTGTTGGAGAAGCAGGGCACGTGCAAGGTTATCTTAATGGGTTATTATTAATCAGCTTTGCACGTGCTCCCCTTCTCCACCATAAGTCCCTCACTCTTGAATAATTGTATGCTCTATTCTTCTGCATGCATGCATGGATGCTCGCTGTGAATTAATTACATGGTAATTTTATTATTCTCAGCTTTTTATTTGTTTCTTTTTTATTCATTTACTCCAATTCTCAATGTTTCTTAATTATATAAAAAAAAAACCTTTATTACATACTAAATAAGTATATAATAAGAAATATATATATATATATTCATATTGAACATCAGGTTCGTCTAGATGTAATTTTTTAAATATCAACTTTTATAATTTTTTTTAAGTCATACGGTTAAAATACAAAAGTGTGAAAAAAAAAAACAAATGTAACAAATATTTTAAAACAGCGAGAGTACTGTATTGTATTACTTTGAACATGCTACATTTAAATTTCTGCTAAATATCAAGTTTTTATCAATTAAGCTTTACAATTATTGTTTCTTAGCTTGAATTAGATATGTGTAATTAGCTTTTTGACCCATACTATTACCTATTCAATTAATTAAATGGCTTTTTGACTAATTAATCAATCAATTTTATTTTTTAAACATTCCTAACTAATTAAAGTCTAAACTTTGTTTTTAATGAAGATTTTGCTATTGGAGGGCGGTAAAGTTGTTTTAATATACTCCTATATTTTTTTTAACTGTCCCATCCAAAACCCTACTCCCTCCGTCTTTTATTGTTTGTCCATATTGACTTTTGACATTGTTCATTTGCTAACTTTGACTCTCTATAATTTTTTATATATAAGGAAAAATAAAGTCAAATGGGATCTCGTTGGATTCAGCTCAATGTGTATTTTTTTAATATGCAGTTTGTATAATTTTTTATTATATATATTTAAAGATATTTTCGTTTAAAGTTGTGTCTCAGGAGATGAGAAAAAGTGAATGGGACAAACAAAAAGGAACAGAGGGAATATATATTATTAGAAAATAAGACACCAAGGGCGGTGCCTTGGGGTGAGGTTCGATCCTACCTGGGTTGAAGCCCTGAAAGTCACGATGTTGTATCACTGCATGCACCAACACGTACCTTTTCATCGCTTGAAAACTATTTTAGTCGTAACTTAAATAAACTTCTTATTTAAATTCTCATAACCTTTTTGGTATTATATTGTTACACACTCTCGATCTCAAGTCCCAAATTGATAACAGTAATTTCCTTTCACGAAAAGGGGGAAAAACTAGGTAGTATAGATACTTTATTGAGGTAGACGTTTTTGTATTGGATATTAATGCTTATAGGTAATGTGCTACTTTACTCCATTTTAAAATTATTATTTTTGACATGTTTACTATAGATTTACCCAATTTTATCGTTTCTACATATACTTTTTGAACGATTTTTCTTATCCTATTGTAATAATTAAACTACTGCCTCCGTAACATATTAATGACAACGATTTGACATATTTTTCCTATCTACTTTGTGTCAAATCGTTGTTATTAATATATTACGGAGGGAGTAAATTATTTCAATTGATATTAAAAATTAAATTTTCTTAAATTTTAATGTATTTAATAATATCTGTTATGTTTCTCGTAAACGTATTTTTCAAACTAGCGTTTTTCGTATCCATTTCTGCACCTGTATGAGTGTATGGTGTATCCTTGCAACTTAGAATGAGTCCAGGTTGAAGGTGCATGTTGCATGCAATAATGTATCATGCAAGTGAAAATTTATTTACACCAAAATTACTAAAAACATAAGACAGATAGTAAAGGGGTAAAAAAAAATGAAAAAACATGAAACTAGAAAAATGGATGGGAATGATGAGGGTTGCAGAAAAGTGCAGTACAGGCTGATAACTTCGTGAAGTACGGGGGAAAACCTGAAAAGAAAAGAAAAACACACAGAGCGACATTACTTGAACTCTCTGTTTTAACTGCAAGTTTATTTTCTTACGTAAGATTATTGACGACTAAAGTTTGATTTTTTTTTTTTTTTTAATTTTAGCAGTCAAATAACGACAAGTTTTACGGAGTAATTTATTTGCTACAAATATCTTACTCATACAATTTTCTTATTTGGATGTCTTAAAATGAGATAAGATGTCAGCCAAGTGGTTAAAACTTCATAATTTCAGGCACAATGATATGGGTTCGATTCTTACTGTACGCATTTACGTTGATTACTTATTATCTCCGTTACTGACTTACAGATGCGTGTGTTGGCCTAAAATTAGGCCGAGTGACCTGCAGTACAGACTTTAAAAAAATCCCAAAATATTTGTTAAATTTCTTTTTACAGTAAATATAGCAATTAAAATAAATTTTTTTTTTCTTTGTTGGAGGGGGGAAATAAAAATAAAGTTACTTTGAAAATTGGACTAGATTTTGCCTAAGATAGCGGGGGACTTACTGAGTTGAGTCAGAGACTCTAGATAGTAGATATGGTTTTCTTATCTCGAACTACCTTTTTACCACTTACAACGGATTCTTCCAAATTTATCCGTAAAAGGAAAATTATTAGAGATGTACTACTTGACACTTGTGGCCTGATTCTTACAGTGCTGAGCGCGGTGCGGTTTGGACGTCAAACTGCACCAAACTACAAAATTACGGTTTGTCATTTTTTGAAACCGCACCGCACCGCAATTTTTATCAAACGGCACTGTAATAACCCGAAATTTTGGGCCAGAAAATTTCGCGGTTATTAATTGTATTTAATTAATTCTAAGTCCAAAAGACCCATTTATGTTTGGACTGTTTTATTTTTAGCCCATTCCTTTTTCATCAAATTGGGCCAAAGACCCAATTTGTTCTATTGTTTTTCATTTGGGCCGATTTTAATCTTCTTTTGGGCTAATGGATTTTTTTTTTTAATATAATTGGGTAATTATGCTAATTACCAAGTAAGTAGGCCTTAGTAAATTATCAACCAAGCCCATGCTTGGCCTTGCTTTGGTCCACACGGCTAAGCTCCCACTTCCCCTTATTTTAGGACTTGCAACCCTTCTTTTTGTTCTATAAATAGGGCTCTTGTCCCTTATTTTGCCATTATGCAATTAAGCACATAAAACTCCAATTTTTAAAGATCATCTTCCTCTCCTCTTCCCCTCTCAAAAAAAAAAAAGTCGAACCCTTCATTGTTTTCCTTGGATTATTTAAGCGAATCCAGGTAACTAGCTATTCCGTTTAATTTTGGTACTTACTAATTCACATAGTTAATTAGGTTGTATCATGAAAATTTGTAGAATTTAGGAGATGTTTAATTCTGAAAATTTCGAACCATGTGAAATGCTTTTCATGTCATCCTTGATGTGTTCTTGTGATCTTTATGAATCTTTAAATGTTTTAATTAATTTTTATGCATGGATTGATTTATATTGTATAATTACTTGTATGAATTTATTGGTTAATCAAATCTTGTTATTTCTTGATGAATTTTTCGTGTAGGTTTCTTTACTGTTTTATTATTAATCATGATTTATTTCGTGGCAAAATTCGTCCTTTTATTATTTATAATAATTTAATCTTTCAAACCGGTAAAACTGTCCAGAATCGGTTTACGAATTTATTAATATACTTAATCAATTCGGAATGCTACGAAATTTTATATGGAAGTCAGTAATAATGTTTTACAACTTGTGTTAAATTTTCGTAATTTTTAAAGATCGTTTGATATGACATAAAATTCTGAAACCGAATTCAGCCTAATCTGACTGGTTAGTTATAAAATCACTTAAAAATAGTAAAAGGTGTTATTTTTAAACGAAATTTATGCACGTTAAACCTTTAACCTATATTTAACATCCATTAAAATTTTCAGACTATTCGAGACCTTTAGATGGTTGATCTTAATTTAATCCTTTAAAATCAGATTGCGTTAAATAGTGTAATTTAAATTGTTTATATAAGTTTATATGATTAATAGATGATTATTGTACTTGATTAAATTAAAGCATGAATTTTGGGTAATATATATATATATTTCGAGTAGATTGAATAAATAAAAATAGGATTTTTATCATGTTTTAGTTAATTATTGTTGTTAGTTGTTATTTCAAATAATTATTGAAATTGATTTATTAATTTTTGATGATTGTGTTTAATTAATTTAAAGTATGAACTTTTGCTAAATTATATATATATATATATATATATGTCAAGTATGTCAAATGTATGAAAGCATAGAATTTTTATCTTGTTTTTATGTATTTTACATGATTAATTAATTTAAATAATTAAAGGAATAAAAGATATTAATTCTGGTTTTGTTCCCTAAAATGTCGAGTAGTATTAGATCAAAGTTAGGGTTTTTGACCATGAATTTAGGAGGTAGTTGTAACAAGTTTGAATAAATATTTTATTTTGAATAATTAGTTAGTTAGAGTTTATAATTAATTAATTTTAGATCAACAATACTTAAGTATACATCAAATGTCGAATTGGACAGTTTATTAAAAGGGATTTTAGTATATTTTATGGACTTATAAAATAATTATTAGGGATAAGTTATAAGTATATGATAAGATATCAAGGACAGTATAAGATAAGGTTTAAAGTTGCATAAGATACTACTAGGGATAAGAAAGGAAACAGAGTAATAGCTATACATGTTATGTTTCGGTCTCTGGCTAGGAAAGACTTGGTATTTAAGGTGGCCAATATACGTGCCGCACCTCTCTTTCCTGGGACTCCGAACATTTCATTTCCTATTACGGTCACCTAGTATTTCCCAATATATGATATGATATGATTAAATGAAGATATAAGATACCATAAGGACGCCCACCTGATGACCCGAATAGTCAGACTGGGTTAAGTCGAAGCCTCTGCTCAATGGGACGAACGCACCTGATGACCCGAGTAGTCAGGCTGAGTTCCCCCGAGTAGTTCTGGGTCTTAGGACATGTAGTCGTCTGAGTAGTAGTACACGAGCTACTATTTGGGAGTTATGGCCATAACTTAGGCTTAGTGGTGAAACACGAGATCCGCTACGGGTTGAGTACACGAGCTCACCCCGGCATGTTCTAGGAAAGTTGTGGTGAAACACGAGATCCACAACGAGTTATAGTGACCGGTCCAATGAAGATGATATGATTTGATACAATGAAGATGATATGATTTGATATAATGAAGATGATATGATTTGATATAATGAAGATGATATGAAATGATATGATATAATAAGATATGAAATGATTATAAGATATGTTATGGAAATATAAGATATGACTGATAAAGGATAAGCTATGATATTTCTAAGTTATGATATAACTACGAGAGTATGGAACCATATAGTATAAGCTAAGTATTTAATGTATAAGTCTTCCGCTGTGTATGATTCTAAGTATATGATATGAGCAGGCACATTTTATGTATGCATGTCATCGTATGATGGAATGTATGTATTTGTATGATTATATGTATCTGTAAACGTATGTATTGTGTACGTATATGTCTGAGTTGTTCTCGTATTGTATGCGTATTCCTAACTGTATTTTGCAGGTATTATTATACGTGTGGTATACGTATATCTATACGTATTGTATACGTATTTCTAACTGTATTTTCTGCAGGTGTATGTATACGTATTTTATACGCACTTTATACGTACATGTATGCGTGCTTTCTTACGTATTTTTATACGAGATTCGTATAATTATTGTATTTCGTTCTTCTATTTTTCTATGGATGTTTCGTGCACTTCCTATGATATTATGTGATTGGCGGTCCCTCGATTAAGCGGGACAGCCTAGTTACTCGCCACTGACGGTGGACCCCCCCTCAGTTTCAGGTGACGATGCAGCAGCGTAGAGCGGGCTTCGTTGGATGGGCTTGAGTAGCTTAGTTGTTTTCTTTGAGTTCTAGATTATCCAAAACAGTTTGAGACATTACTTTAGTTTTGATTATAATCCCAGCCTGTTGGGAAGACATTTATTTTATTTATGTAACTTTTTGGGCTAGATGCCTTTGACTTCGGATTTGGGACTACTTTTATATAATAAAAGTTGATTTATTTTAAGTACATAATTTACATTTATAGTTTAAATTGGTTAAGTAATGATCCGAATGTCGATTCCCTTCGTAAATCGACAAGTCGAAAAGTCGGGTCGTTATAGGCACCGCAAAATACGGTTTGGTGCGGTGCGGTTTGCGGTTTAACCCACTTTTTAAATTTTTTATTTTATAATTAGTAATTGATAAGGACAAAAAACCCTAGATTAATTTTTTGTTACAGCCTTAAAGAGTTAGAGAAGCCTTATTTAAGCCATAATTTCAGACAAGTTTAAACAACTAGTAAGGCCTAAGAAAAAACAAAAGACATAATTTCAGTACGGTAGTAAGCCAAATAAAAAGTACGAAATTAAATATTTTAGAATAATTTAAAAAATTGCGGTTTTCGGTTTGGTGCGGTTTGAAAAATTTCGGAAACCGCACCGCACCGCAAAATTACGGTTTGGCAAAATTGCAAACCAAACCTCATTTTTCAAACTGCAAACCAAACCAAACCAAACCGCACAATTGCGGTTTGGTTTGCGGTTGGTGCGGTTCAGACCGTACTCTACTCAGCCCTAGGCCTGATTTAGGGTTTGTGTAGATTGATGTGTAATGTGTTCTCCTCAACATATTAGACTTTAACTTGTCTAAATTTATTTGAACTCATAAAATTTGATTGAAATTTATTGGAATTGATTAGTTAAAAAATAATTGGCTCTCATACAGTCACATCTGAATAGACTTGATTAAATCTTATTAACTTAATTATTATATCTGATTAGACTTTATTTGAATCGACTTTAATTTTTTTAAGGTGAAAAGAATGCACCCTGATTTGGACTCGAGAGGAATATTTCGATATGTACTGGTCTATTAAAAAAAATGGAATATACTTCCAAATACAAAATTTACGATCGGGAACTATTTGGACCAAAATCTCTCTAAATTAATACTTCCACTGTTTCTTTTTAAATGCAACAAATTATTTTGCACGCTTTTTTAGGAATAGATCTAAGGGTGTAAACGAATAAATTAATCAAATTAATTTAATTTTAATTTAGTATAAGCAATTAAGTTTGAGGTTGTAGGTGACTTGTCTTAAAATTATATCGATTAATTTGTTCATTTACACGGTTACGACTTTAAAGTTCTTCCTTAAAATGCACTATATGTAATATAATAAGTAATCTTTAAAAAAAATACAATAAGTAAAATTTAGGTACGTAAGCCCCCACATATAGAGAAAATGTAGCAAATATATTGAGACATACATGAAAAAAATGTAGTAAGAAAAAGTAGCAAGAGAAAATTTAATAAGTTACCATAATAAACCAAACAAGAATTATATCAATATTTTCTATAAAATACACTTCCATGTATTTGAAAATGAACTTGTAAAAAGTGCTTCCTACATTATTGAACCAAAAGAGTAGAACTTAAAATATCAATGCGTAGTACTCCTTCCGTTTTTTAGTTTAGGTTTTCATTAGGAGAAAAAAATGATAATTAAAAATTGTATATAAACATTAGAGAGAGTATATATGTAAATAAAAGAGAGATTTTTTTAAATTAAAGTTAGTCAAAAGTAATAAGAGAGATAATGTGTAAAGAAAAACACACTTTGGAAACAACCAAATTGATCTGATAAATGCAGAAGAATATATAAAATTTTATTATATTTAAATAATGTAGGAAGTGGGTAACTTAAAAAAATCCGAAAAAAGAAAGTAAGTAAATAAAAACAAGGCGATCGAAGAAGTAAATTAAACAATACACTATAATACGGAGTAATAATAATGATTTTCAGTTTTGCATAAAAAAAAACTCCATACTAAAACCTCTGGAGTACATTATTATATTAGTAAATGCATAAAAAAAATAAGAGGATCAAAATCTTGTGCAGTGGCGCTAGATTGTATGTACCTCAGCAATCAAAGTTGTGAGTTTGATTCCCCGTTCCCATCAGCCCTCTTCGATCTCTCACAAGTCACAAATAATGTTAGGTAGGTATTTATGTAATAAAAATGTTACATTTTGGCCCGATTTACTTTATATTGTAAAAAAATCGTACTAATTGAAAAGAGGTTATTTGTGACCACAAATTTTGTCTTAAATCTCTTGTAATAGCTTAGGTCAACTACGACGAAAAAATTTTCATCGTGAAAATGTGAACCTATCCTAGAGAGGGATGTGTAAATGATATTTCCCTTTGTAAATGTTATTTACTTTTGTTAATTTTATGAAAGTTGGATTAGATATCTAAGTAAGTTTGGTTACGTTGGACTTAGGGCTTGTTTACTTCAGCTTAAATTCAATTAAGTTCAGTTCAGTTCAGCTCTCAATTTCCTTCTCTTATAAAATATTACTTTTAGCTGCATCTAGTTCAGTTCAGATCAGTTCAATTCAATTCAGTTCAAGTTCAGCTATATTCAGCTAAAGTAAACGAGCCCTTAGGTGAATTTAAATGAAAGGCCCAAAAAGCGTCGTAAATCATCAAATTTTGAGATAGAATTTAGGCCCATCATTAACGTATAACGTTATTAGAGGACTAATTTTTTTTTTTTATCTTTTGTCAATAATTCACGCTAGGTGTATCGCGTGTGAAAATAACTCACATTAAGTCTAAAAATCCTAAATAACCTACACTAAGTCTTGTTTACTGGAGATTGCAACTCATTTAGTAAGTTAAAATGATTTAGCCGGTTAAGGATGACCCATATGGTAACGGTATAATTTTGTGATTAAGTTTCCTATATGCTAATATTTTGGTATACAAAACAACTACTCCAAAGAAGAAAGAAAAGATAGTAGTAAAGATAGTACTCCCTCTGTCCCAAATTACTTGCTATAATTTACTTATTTGGATATCCTAAAATACTTGCAACATTTTCTTTTATAGTCTATGGGCCCCACATATATTTTACATTTTTACCCTCTTTTTTTCATTTTTATCCTCTATAAGCAAATCAATTTCTTCTACTTTACTTTACCAATGGTGGGCCCACATGAAAATTAGTTTGTACTCCCTCTGTCCCTAAAAGATTGCCCCATTTACTTTTTCTCATCTCCCGAGACACATCTTTAAATGAAAATATCTTGAAATATGTATAATAAAAAATTATAAGCATTACATATTAAAAAACTACATATTGAGCCGAATCAAACGAGATCCCATTTGACTATATTTTTCCTTACATGTATATAATTATAGAGAGTCAAAGTTACCAAATGAACAGTAGCAAAAGTCAATATGGGGCAATCTTTAAGGGACGGAGGGAGTATAAAAATTTGTTTCAAAATAGAATGTAGCAAGTAAAATGGGACGAAGAGAGCAGTAAATTAAAGAAGAAGAATAAGAAACCTTAAAACACAAGCAATGGTGTAAATAAGGACGACAGCAAAAACAGAGTAAAAGGAATTGAAAAAAAGAATAAATATCCAATTAAGGACAAATTAAAGATAAAGGTCGTTGAACAGAACACGCAATGCACAATTATCTATGAAGTACTCTTAGTAAGTTATTACGACATTACAGTACACTACACTACACTACATGAATTGAATTGAATTGAAGGGACTCCAAGTGCAAGAGTGAGTTTAATTTGTAAGTTGTGTAGATTTGTAGGCAAAATGAAGGGAAATAAAGAGTGACTATGACTATGATACTACTAGTCCTCTCTACATTATTGCTTAGCTTTTGCATGCTTATCTCCCTCCTCACTCAAACGTCATCTTCATAAATTCTCTTCTTTTTTTTCGTTTTAGGCTTGTTTGTAAACTGACTTTTTGGCTGATTTCTGTTTTTTGACTTTTTAATATGGTTAAACAGCAAAAAATATGTTTGGTTATTCACTTTTTGATTGACTGAAAAGTTGACTTTTAAGCCAAAATGAAAAAGCTGTCTGGAGCAGCTTTTTTTGGTTAGCTTTTAGCTTGTTGGTCCACAAACCCTCTAATAAACAGCCAACAACAACAATTAATTTACCAGACACTATTCCAAACAGTTCGTTTAACAACTAACTTAAAAAGCCAATACATACAACCAATACTTCCAACCAGTCAAACAATTCAATTAAACCAGCCAACCACCGATTGCCAAATAGGGCCTTAAGCATCCCTAATCCTGGTTTATACGTTACACCCGACAAAGTTGATCTGAGATCCGAAGTGGTGAAATATGATCCGAAAAATTCGATTTGAGATCTTGTTTTGGTTTGAAAAGACAACCCGAAACATCATCCGAAATTTGAACTAATCCAATCCAAATCCGACCCGCTCCTCATTTGGTTCGAAACTCATACGAATCCAAATAGCTAGGTTCGATCCGAACTCATCGGATCCGGAAACACCCCGATCTGAACTTGTCAAATCTTAAAAAAAATTAATTAAAGAATAATTTATTTGACGATAAATTTGGGTCATTATTCAGTTTCCAGTTCCAATGAAGTTATTTACGGAGGAGTAATAAATTAGTTGAGAATTTCAAAGAGTAATTATATATACGTCATGTAATGGTCTGATTAGAACAATCAAATTGCCAGGTCTACCTAATCCTCAATGGGTTTATAACGCACCTGGGTGCGTATAAAGATAGGTGTACCCAAAGGCGTTTCATTGCTCATTTAATACAATTTTGCTTATTTTAAATTGTCAAATAAGAAAAAAACTATAAAATTAGCAAAATTAACATTGAGCGCACCTTACACACGGGTGTATATAAGTATTTCTACCTTAATCCCTATTCAAATTAGACATGTCAAACGAGTTGGGTTAAGTACGTGGAGTGAAGCTTGATAGTTTAGGTTTGAATTATAGTTCGTATCAGCTATATATCTCTTTAATTCATTAGGTTTTGAGTTGATCATGTGGATTGAGATATTCCTTTAATAGTTTAACATAATATATATGCCAAAATGTAATTTAAAAGTTCTAAAAATTACATCTTAAATTATAATTAAAGAAAAACCATTGATAGCCCACCTAAAGTTAATAAATGGCTGTGGTCTAACAATAAAATATTAAATTCGATTTTTTTTTTTGGTTGGTTATGTTTTTGTCTAAAATTATGCATAATGTGATATTTTAATGTAATATTAATGATTTTTAGGTAGGTTAAGCGAAAATCAAGCCGTATCATTTTTAATCTGCGAATTTATGGTGTATCTTTATTTATTGGGTTTAAATCTATTTGTTTATTATAAAAATCCAACATTTTTGTCGAGTTGGCACCGAATTTGAGGTCAGGTAGCTTTTTGACAAGTCTACTATTTATGCTAAAAAAGTCATCCTTCTCTTTCTATCATTTTCTTACTCTTTCAACTCATTTGTATCATGAATCATATTTTGAGAATAGAGATGGCAAAGGCTTGGATTTGGATCAATCCTAGTGGATCTAGATCAACAATTATCTTTCCAGGCCAGATGAATCTATATTTGATGATTTGTTATGGATCTGCAAAACTAGGATCCAAATCCAATGAATCCAAGTCATAATAACAGGCCAGATTCGAAACAAATCCACACTATATTGACTAATTTTTGAGATAATTATAATTTTTGATATTATTATGTAATGTTTATTGGTCAAAAGTTTAATTTCAGTGTGCCTAACGAGAGGATAAAGAAATTAAATGAATTTAAATAATGAAAAAATTAAATACAAAACTATTGAATAACAAAGTAAAGTTTTGTTTTTTGATTTTTTTTTTTTATAAAAAAATCAAACATACTAAAATATTGAATAAAATATATTCTGTGAACTTAAAAAAATACTCATGTAAAATTTGATAGCTAGGGAGTTTCACACAACAGTCTGATTGAAATCGGACCGGGTGATTCTAGTTTGGTCCATAAAAAATGGAAATCTCGATTTATCGATCCTGTTCGGTTCAAAATGAAAATATTTCGATCTAGATCGGTTTGGAGAGGAATCTATAAATATATGAAAAAATTGGTCTCATCACTGCCACTTATAAGTGGGTGTACAAAACAACACCACCTAGAACAAAGCAGGTGCGCAAAGTAACACATCTGAAGTTAGTGTTTTAGAAAAGGTGGTGCTACTCTGCCCACCCTTACCAAAAGGTGGTTAACTATTTTGGGCACAAATTGCAAAATTAAGGGCGAGTTAACAATAGCATTATCGAGTTTTTTTTTTTTAAATTAAACTTAAAGGATATAAACTTATCAATTATTGGAATTATTGATGTAATTAATTACAAAATTACTACCTTATTTTAGGATCTGTTTTTTTTTTTTAATTTTTTTTAATTTTTTAATTGGAAGTTTCCTTCACATTTTTTTAATGAAAATAATTATAGATAATCTAAGCTTAATATTTTGGTTAAGATTATCTTTAATTTAACAAAAAGTAAAGTAACGAGGAACGATGAAAACGTGGCAGATCTCTACCAAAGAAAATTGAAAAAGTATTGCATACATCAGGTTCACTACACTAAATTAATGTATAACGAATAAAAGTTACACTAAAAATACTCCCTCCGTGACATATTAATAACAACGATTTAACATAAAGTAGAGAGAAAAAATGTCATATCGTTACCATTAATATGTTACGGAGGGAGTACTTAAATGTTCGATAACCCTAGCTTAATTAAAATATAACTTTATCAGGGGATCATTTTTTTTTATATATATTTGGGGTAACTTTATCCGATCCTTACCACGCCACACCATTAACATACTCCAAAGTTCAATGATCAATAATTTCAGGAACATCAACGGGATACCTATTTATCCTATCAGTCCATGCATTGGACACATCCTTACTCACTACCTTAGAAATACACTTCCAAACAGCACTATTACACTTAAATCCACTACCAAAACACAATTGGAATACCTTGTCACCCTTTTTAACTCTCCCTTTAGCTTCAAGGTAACATAAAGAGTACCAAGTTGAGGAGGAAGATGTGTTCCCATACCTATACAATGTCATCTTAGATGCCTCAACATCCTTATCACTCAAACTTAACCTATCCTTGATCGCATCTATCACGGCCTTCCCTCCGGCGTGGATGCAAAAATGGTCGAACGCCTTTTTAAAATTCGGGACATAGGGAGCTTGCTTCTTTGTTTTTGGCCCTAACTTCTTCCATACGAAATTTATGGCAAATTGGATTTGTTCTGAATAGGGCAACACTAGTGGCCCTAGGGCCGTCAAGTTGGTTTTCAACGCTTCCCCGGCCACATGCACCACCGTTCTAGAGAGAGACACCCCTATCTTGCCCTCCTCGTCGGCTTTCTGGAATACACACCTACAACCATAACAAACCCAATAAGTCCATTCAAATTAACTAAAACGGAGAAATTGTATATAAACTATATATATAGAACAATGTAGCTAAGGTCAACTAGCGAGCTTCATCTAAAATTTATTGTTAGGTCGTCTTACCTCTTTAGAGTCCTTTTGATAGGATGTAAAACGTGAAAATTATTTTCTCATTTTACATTATTTGATTTGGTGTAAAATATTAAAATGTAGAACTTGGGGTGAAAAATCAAACATCCTAAAATAGTGGCAAATGCAAGGGTCAAATAACAAAACAAGTGCTCTTACACGATGCACCCATACGTGCACACATGTTTATATTTTGCTCATTTAATATGTAGTTTTGCTTATGAAACTATTTTAAATTAAACATTTACACTACTAGAAAAGATGTTATTTATGATGGAAATTTCCGTCGTAAAAATGTGATTCTGTTGTAAAAAGGGGGGGGGTCGCAAATGATTTTTTCCGTCGCAAAAATATGACCCCGTCGCAAAAAAAAAGGGTCGCAAATGAGCCCTTTCTAATAGAGTTTGGATTAGATATTCGGTAAATTTTAGCGACGAGATCAAAAACCGTTGCAAAAGATCTACATTTGCGACGGGATTTAGGCCGTCATTAATGATCATTTTTTCACTACAAGAAAAGTAACATTGGGCGTCGAAAAAAATTTCGTAGCACATAAATAGTTAAGGGTGTCAGAAAAATCTTGTGGCCCAATAATGAATTTGGGCGATAGAAAAGCAGTTTAGCAGCCCAAAATTGGTTATTGGCGACGAAATTAGATTTTGACGCCTGAGTGAAAGTAAAGGCGACGAAACATTAAATTTGTAGCACAGTGACTTAGCTTTGGGCGACACAATTAATTTTTGAGTGGTACAAACTCTTTCCTCTCCCATAAAAAGAATTTGCAGCCACAGTTCCCAATTAAACAAACCCTAAAAACCTAAGTCTTATCTCCATTTCTCACCATACGCTTTGTGCTCGCTGCCGACCCTGCTTTGTGCTCGCCGCCGATCCCTGCTTTTTGCTCGCCGCCGACCCCGCTATACAACTCGACGTTGGTCTATCGCCTACGATGTACGTTACTCGTTAGGTACAGATGTACTCCGTTAGCCTATATCTCCAAATCTCCAATCCATCAAGTTAGGTACTTCAAATCTTTTAATTTTAGATCTTAATCTTTAAACTTATTGATGATTTCATATTTATTTGAATTTTATTACTTTTATTAATTTATTAGATTCATTCATTGGATTGTTTATTACGGGTTTTTTTTTTTTTTTTTTTTTTGTGTGCTGAAATTAGTATTAATTTTGGGGTTTGTAAACTTTTTTGGGAAAATTGGCAATGATAAAAAAGAGAAAAACTTTTCTATGAATGTCTAAATAAGTTGTATAAGTATTGAGAATGTGGTTTTGCGTGTTGGGGTTTATTCTGTTGTCATTCACCTCAGATGGGAGAATCAACTATTGAATCTCAAACCCTTATTTGAAGAAAACAAGAAACAAATAGACTAGAAATCTACTTTGGCTAAAAAAAATACTCAGTAAATGGACGGAGATGTTTGGAGCAACTTTGGGTTTCTTCTCCAATGTTGTCACATTCTGTAGCCTAATGGAAGACTGAAAAAAAGTAATAAAAGAAATTGTAGTGGACAAATAGGATTTGGCTTTGGTTATCACTCAAGGGATTAATTATAGTGATAACTTGATAGCAAACTGTTTATTTGTATGTCTAATTATGTGATATTGTGTTTTTACAGGAAATGTGGCTACTATTCCTAACTAGCTAAATTCAAGCCTGCTGATCAATCGTTAAAAGCTTATAAGGTAGATTTCCTCTAATTTTGGAGTTGACATTATACTTTCATATACGTTATTGAACTATGGATATGCTACTTTTGTACAAAATCAGGGTTAGGTTTCTACAATTTTTTAATAATACCCCAATTTTACCAAGAATTGTAAATAATGTTGCTAATAGAGGTGCATCTTACTAAGAATTGTTATTAATATGAAAAGGTGATTCTTTGCCAAAAAAATATGAAAGGTGATCACATGAATACTACTACGGACGTACATCTTTTGGCTTTGATGCCTTTGACTTGAAATGTTTGGTGTACCTTTATTGTGTGGATTGTTGGTTTCTAATGGGCAACTTTTGATGTATACATGATTACAATGTATATATTAGTCTTGATTAAATTTGTTGCAAAGTTTTCTGGTGAAATGAAATCGATTTGATTTTTGGTGAAGTAATTCATGATATTTCTGTCTCAATACTGCTTATTAAGTTAATCTTACTAGGAACTAATATGATATGTGATCATATGATCAATGCTAGTATAGATTTTGGCTTCAACTTTGATGGTTCTGGCTTAATTTTTTTTTTTGTGTAACTTCAATGTGTGGGTTTTTGAATTGTAATGTGAAACTTTTGATGTATACATAGTATATTAGTCTTGATCAAATTTGTTGCAGATTTTCTTGTGAAGTGGAATCATTTTATGTTTTGGGAAAGGAATTTATGGTGTTTGTCTCTCAATACCACTAAAGTTATAATGTGGCATTTTGATTGTTTATGAATATTGCTGGCTATTATCATCTTATTTACTACATAGTATTTTTGTAATTGCAAGGTTAAACAAAGGAGGCATATGCATGGGATGAAATGATGATTGGTGAAGGCACTTCGTCAAAGAGTCATTTTCGATTAATCACCAGTCACCACATTTTTGTATAGTTACATAACTATTATTATTGTTAGATATTTCTTACATGAATTAGATTATGTACAACTTTTGTGGATGTCAAACATATTCGATATTTTTAATGAATGTGACCTATGGTAAATATAATTACAAATATGTGCTTTAGGTGTTATAGATCATATTGAATATTATATGGGCAATATGAAAAATATGACATTCTCATCATAGGAAATAAGTGGTGGCTACAGCCACATTCAGCAAATTTAGGATAAAATTAATAAGCGACCAAATTAGTATTTTCGTCGCCCAAATGGATGACATGGGCTACAAAATTAGTATTTTCGACGCCCAAAATAGAGTTTATGAGCAACAAAATTAGCATTTTTGAAGCCCAAAACAAAGTATATGGGCGTCCAATATTAGTTATACCCACGCCCATGCATTGGTTATTGGGCGACGAATCTATAAATTTTGACGCCCAAATTATGGGCCACAAAATCATTTTGACGCACAAAACAATTCACCAATGGGCGACAAAATCCAGAAATGCGACGCCCTAAGTAAGGGCGTCGATGATTGGGCGACACTTCTCGTGTCGGTTTTGTTTTTGTAGCCTAATCTTTGTGCGTCGTTTTTGATGTTTTGGGCCACGAATGTTTTTGACGCCCAATGTCACTTTTCTTGTAGTGTTTTATAGTGTTAGTTGTTATATTGTATTAAATGAGCAGAATATAAACACCCAGGTAATAGTACTATATTTGAAAGATCGATAGACATACGAATAAGCATCATCCTTGGCACCAAGATGGGTTCGAACAATGTGTTGAAGCTCATACTTAGCCACATCTCGATCCGATTTCCGATTAGAGAGCAAAATACCAGCACCCCCCATCCGAAACAAGCAATTAGCAAGTAACATAGACTTATGCTTCCCTAGGTACACATTAGAGCATATAGTCTCAGTACTAAGCACCAATGCCAAAGAGTTTTTATGAACTTTAAGCAAGTCCTTAGCCAAGCTAATAGCAAGTATCCCAGCACTACACCCCATTCCTGACAAATGAAAGCTCCTCACATTACTTCTAAACCCGAATTTATTTATAATCAAAGTAGCTAATGACGGCGTTGGGCAATTAATGCTACAATTCGTGACTAAAATATCAATATTTTTCGGGTTAATCTTGTGTTTTGTTAGCAGTGTTTCAGTAACTGTGAATAGTACATGTTGAACTTCAACCAATGCTCTTTTTAAAGAATTATCTGAAGGGATGAAATCCATGCCTTCAGATGAGTATGTCTCATCCCCCATTCCTGATCTTAGGATTACTTTCTTTTCGAATTCGTTTACTTGTGATGTTTTGAACTCTTCTTCTCGGAGTACCGAGTGTTCTATGAATGCACCTACGGATATCCGGTGGAATTCCGGGGCTTGGAAACACGAAAAATCGACTAGGTACACGTGGGCCCGCCTTCCGGTGATTTGGATCAATGTGAGGATCAATACAAGGGAAATGATCAATTTTATCATGTGAGAATATGGGCTCAGTATTTCAATGATGTGGGTGTAGTAGTAATCTTGATCAAATAGCACATAAAGTGCCTCCATCTTTGTTTGTATTTTTATTATGGGTTGTGAATTTTTAATCTAATCTTTGATTTGTTATGATGAATTTTAATTTAATTAAAACTAGTGATTTATACTAGGTAATTACAACTTTAAAGGATTGGAACTTGTGTTATGCATGAATGGCTGTGATTAAGCAGAACTGATGGAGGGTTGTAACAACTCATGCAACTTACATTTTTGTGCAAGAGTTCTTTGCAGATGTGCAACTCATCAAACAGGAAATGTATGTTAGAATGTATGTACAAGTGCATATATCAAAGGTTAAACTGACACGTTCCGAATCGTTTGATCCAAATTACTTTGACATGAACCGATTTTTTACCTGAACCAAGCTTAATGTATCCAATCCCAAAGCCTTGAAAGAAGACACCCCAAAATAAAGGCATGAATTAGATGCCTTCTATTCTACTCGGACTCACAGTCGTGATCTTACCCATTCCCCAAATCATCTGTAAAGATGCCTATGGTTGGCCTTTTGATAGAGGCTATTAGGCTAATCGACTTTTCCTTCCGTATAAAAAAGAATTATATTGTATAATTCTGTAGCCATCAGATCAGCACAAACTCAAACTCCTTTAGCACCAGAAATTCTAGTCAGATTTACACTAAATTTTCCCTTCATCTTCACAACTTACTTTCTGAAGAACAGATGAACCATTGAAGTATTGAACCCTGGAAAAGATTCAGGAACATTTTTGACAGAATCTTGTAAACATAACTTCCTCAAATTAATCAGAATTTGAGAAGATTAATACAATAACAGCATGTACATGAAGTACATTCTTCACCAAAAAAAAAAAATGGAGTTAAATAAGTGTTTCCACATCCAATCAAGCTGTACACTGAAAGAACTATTTCTGACAGGATTTGCTATGTTTTTAGCTGCAGGAGTCTCTGCTGGCAATGCTGTGGCACCAGCAACCGCCAAATTCAAACCATGAGTGATTATTAGGTTGCGGAACAGGAAGTCCTATTTTAGTCCAATATTACAATTACAATATTCGTTTCTTAGTTTGCTTCTATAATTGAGGGTTTTATCAAAATAGTGTCGAGGCCAAAACTATTTACCAAAATACTTCCAATGAAAAAATAATTACGAGAATGCTGTCTACGTAGGAGAGAGAGTGTTTATGTTTTTTTTTTTAAAAAAAATTATTTGTAGCAAAATCGCTATTTGAAATAACAATTTTGTTATGTATGATAAATCGCTATCTCAGATAGCGATTTTTCCTGTAACTTAATAACAACTCAACTTAAGGCATTATTCTCTACAATAAAGGCATTGATTTGAGATAGCGATTTTGTTAAAGAAATCGCTATCTGAAATAGCGATTTATGCTGTGTAAAAAAATTAAAAATAAGGCTGACGTGGACTGTATTTTGGTAAATATTATTGGTTTGGCAATATTTTGATAAATACTTTTGTTCCCAACATTATTTTGGTTAAGTACTCTATGATTTGGCCAAAACCAACCACATTTCAAATTTTTTTTCCCGAATCGTAAGCACTTTGGAAACTATGTACCACTAATTTAAAGTTAATATGTTAGAAGCTAGAGGTCAAACCTTGTTAGAATATCATGAGTACTATATTTTGACCAAAAAGCCCTCATTTTTTTTAGTCAAATGTAAAAAGTGATGACAGGAAGGTTGTAGCTTCCTGGATTAGGTGCAGGAAGAAAACCAGACCCTCTAGCATTGGATGGAATTCATGGAAACAAAGATCTAATTTGAAGAAGAGCATTGTAAAAGATGCTTTAGGGTTTACTGTTTTGCTTGAGAGAGATTTATAAATTATAAGATGATAGATTAGATTTTTATACTCATTAATTTGAGAACTATGTGATTATTGGTGTAAGTTATCTATAACAAAAACAGAAGAAGCAAAAAAACAGAAAACGAAAGTGGATTCATATAAACTGTATAAATAAAGTACAGTTCCAGTTAGTTTACATTACTACTGATAACAGGAACTTACTGATGATTTATCTTCCAAAAAAAAAAAATGATTAGATAAATCTATAATAATGATTAATTACTCGTACTTGTTATTCAATCAATTGTAATTGTATTATGTTTCTCATAATGTAAGCTCCATTTCTGACTAATAATGATATTCATAGAGCTAAATGAACTGATTCTAGAAAGGAGCATGCTGCGGTCAAAAGTGACAATCTTAAAGAGGGGAGGGGCCTTATTGCGCAGACATGCAACTTTAACAGTAAAAATTACTCCCTCGGCCCTCCGTCCCAAAATAAATGCTTCGTACTCCGTCACAATATAAGCTTATCAAATTAGCATCTAAAGCTTTGTTCTTTTGGACTGAATTGAATTGAAATAAATCCAAAAGAACCCGGGCATATTATATAATAAACCGGGCTTTAGCTTGTAGAATACTAGAATCTAATTCTCCAAAAAAGCAAAGGCTCAAAAGCCATGAACCGCTGAGCAGAGATAGAGTACTCATCAAGTGTTTGGGATAAATTTAAACTAGAAAAACATAACCGTAATAACAAACAAAACACATATATACTCAAGAACCTGAAAAAGGGCGAAATTTTTTTAGGCTTTCACCAAAATCAGATTTTATTATCGATGACATGTTTACAAAGCCTGGCTAAAAAATTTCAACACGGTATATACGCTACAAGAGTAAAGCTTAGGGAAAGAAAGGAAGATTATAGCAAATACGTCCTACCAGTACACAAAGGGCAGACAGATTAGCGCCTCCTTTGTAAAGCAATTTTGGTTCATTTTGATTTGTTTAAAGACCATTTTGAAAAGAAAAAAAACAACTCCATCTAATTCTTGTTTGAGCTATCCAAAGGAACAAACTTTGCATAGGGGTCTTCCTTATTTTGGGATGCTTTGTGGTCATAATATTCAACTGCTGCGGCTCCAGCTAAGGCAGCCAGTGTAAGAGCCTGAGCGTGCAACCTGAGCAAACAAATCATGAAGAATTAACATCAAACTCCCACACCAAATAAAAGAGTTGCACGCTAAGTTCAGTACTCCCTCCGTAACTTAAAGATTTCAACATTTGTTTTTTTACGCATTTTGAGGAAGCGATTTAAGGGTCTAAACGATGAAATTAATCAAAATGGTTTTAATACAATCAAGAATGTGATTATAAGTTACTAATACTTCCTCCGTTCCAAAAAAAAAACGCAACAGTCAACATTTCACACATGCCGAGAAGAAACTTTGACCATTAATATCTATAATTATGAATAATGAAAAAATATAAAAAAATTGATATTAATATAGTATTTAACGAGACGAATCTAACAAGATACCACTTGACTATGTTTTTTATTATGTGTAAAGCTCAAAACTTGGTCAAAGTATACAACATGAATAGTGCAAAAATTTGACTGTTGCGTTTTTTTTGGAACGGAGGAAGTATCAAAATTATTTTGATTAATTTGGTCGTTTACACCCTCAAATCGCTTCCTCAAAATGCGTGAAAAAACAAATGTTGAAATCTTTATGTTACGGAGGGAGTAGCATAGATACGGGGATGAAAACGGACACAAGTACAACATTGATTTGAAAAAAAATATAGGATTCAAGTACAACAAACAAATATTATTAAATACTTTTAAATGAGATTTTTTTAATTAAATTTTCAATATCATTCCAAGATAATAAAAACCATTCAAACAAAAAAACATGTAATTCCTCCGTTTCAAAATAAACGCAATTTCTATTTTAGGAAGTTTCAAAATAAATGCAACAATTTTAATCTTTCTATTTTTGCAAGTCTTTTCTTCCTATCTCTCACATCATCACATACCCTACTTTCTCTCTCTATCTCTTTTACTCTCACAACAAAAAATGGACTAGGAGTCCGTGCCATTCAATTTGTTGCGTTTTTTTCAAAACGGAGTAAGTAAACAAATAATAATGTTAAAGTGGAGTCAAGTATTGGGTATCTTAGAAATATCAGTACCGTATCGGTATCCGGTACGGATATGACTACCTAAATGAAGTATCGATGATTCCTAGGATGCATGATCGGGTTTGATGGAGATAACACTATGCAAGATTAGGCCTGTTCGTACAAAGACAAGGATATCCTAGTGCTCCTGTAATGTGACTTCATAGGAACTTCTATTTCCATGAAAAATTAATCCCCAAAAAAAAGTCAAATCCTGTTTTTTCAAATATGGGAATTTCTAATTTTCATCCGCTAACCAGCTAGATAAATCAATTCCTCCAATTTCTCAGAAGTAGAACATACTATGCATTCCCATCTCCTACTTTCTTGCCAACCAAACAAATGACATGAAGTTTCTTCCTATGAAAATCAACTTCCCATAAATTTATACACATCAACTAATTAAGTAATAAATATGGTTTGACATTATTAGTGTCCATGGATCACCAAACAATGCAAACATACATGAGGCATTGAGGCTAGAAGCTTCCTAGTATTAAATGAAGTAACTAAATCCCATAACAAATCTCAATCACCCTAATATGGCACTCTTTCAAGTTAAGATTTTGAAACAAAAATGTAAGTTCTTCCCTGGAAGCAAAAGAAATTCCAAGTAGCACATCCCTGGAAGCAAAAGAAATTCCAAGTAGCACAGCTCATATAAATCAACAAGAATGTCTGAATGGTCATTCAGGCTAACAAACCCTTTTATCAAGTACTTCGGTCATTCAAGTATGAATGCTTCAAATAATGCATAAAAGATCTGTCTGAATGTCAATTCCAAGTTATGAATGTCAAAGGCTCAAAGCAATCAATTGCCCAAGGGTTTTTATGTACAATTTGAGAGTTAATGGCTCCATAGTTAGATCCAGTGACACATGTAATTCCTAAGTTGCTGGAAGCAACAAACCTAAGCATATCCACAAATAACCGCAAAATTCCCATTTGCATTCAAACTTAACACCAAAAAATAACCGCAAACTTTATTAAAAAAATAAAAATCTAAGCATATCCACAAATGGCTTCCTCATCAAATCCTAACATCCCAAAATTCAAGGATATGGACTTCCCAAAATTCAAGGTGCTTATTTTCTTAGATTATGGAAGATTCTCATCTATATTAATAATAGGATTTTAACATGGCACAACATTTCAATTTCACGAGGTACAACACTTTCAAAGAACTCTGCAATTATGGAAGCTAATTCTAAATACACCATCCATAACAAATTAATTTTGACATTACACCTTACACGCTAAAAATTATTTTGATTAATTTGTTCTTTCAAAACACTTAAATCGTTTCCAACAGTACGTGCAAATAGAATGTCTGAAATTAATTTGTTAGGTAGGGAGTACTTTTTACTTCTTAGCCTGTACAACAGATATCCTCCTTGCCAAATAATCAAACTTCAAAGAAAAACACCTCATTTGGATCAAAAAATTGAATTACATTCATGTTAGATCAAATCATCCTAATTCCAAATTGCTAGTTACCGTTAAACCCATGTGACAGAAACCTAATTCATATTCCAAAACAAATAAATTAACAATTAACCTAATTCCGAATTAAACAAGCAAACACTCCCCAAAACCGACAATTTCATGAAGATCAAAATTGTAAAAAAGGAATAAAAACAACAAACCTAGCATGGATGAGCCTAACACTGGTTTTCATTTGAGGACGAGACCAATTGTAAGCAATAGATCCTGTGATTCCGCTCAACCACAAACACCCTGATTGTTGTATTCCATAAAAAAAAGGGGTTCATCAATCAACAAAATAACCAAATTCGTTATTAAAAAAATCGAGATTACAATAATTCATTAATAAAAACAAAAACTGAGAAGAAAAGGAGGAAATTACCAACAGTACGAAGCTTGTGCTGAATGACCCATTCCCTGGCTGATTCCATGGTGGTCTTAGATTCCGCCATTAATGAAGATTAAAGAAACTGAAGATTGAGAAAGAGGATGTAGAAATTGAATGGGAGCAAATTGAGAGGGGAAAACGATGAGATATTTTATGGAGGGGAATTTCGGAAGATTTATAGAGGTGAGACAGATAGAAAGGCGGTGAAGAGGAGAGAGGAAGAAGCATGCAAGTAAAAGCAGGAGAAGTTATACAAGTTCGATAACAATACTACTACCTTGGTTCAAACCAGCGGCGGGACACATTTTTTATTAGTCAACCCACCTTTTGTTGATCGTTCTCTTTTTTTTTTAGTCTACACCGGTTGACTACCCACCACTAATAAATAAAGAATTGTTAATAGCATTGATAATAGAGTCCAACTTCATATAAGTAAAATTCTTATATGCGGTTGGTCGCATGGTTTGTAAACCGTGCGGCCAGCTGCATTGTTCCAAATGGTGCAACCGTTTTTAAGGGTTATAAAGTCTTCAATGGGGTTACAAAGTGTTATTTTGGAGTTACAGTGGGGTTACAAAGTGTTATTTTAGAGTTATTAAGAGTTTTTAGGATTACAAAGTGTTTTAGGGTTACAAAGTATTTTTTGGGGTTATAAAGTTAGGTTACAAAGTGTTTTTGGCGTTACGAAATATTTTTTTGAGTTATAAAGTGTTTTTTGGGGTTACAAGTGTTTAAATGGGGTTACAAAGTTTTTTTTGGGTTACAAGTGTTTTTTGGGGGATTACAAAGTGTTTTTTGATTTACAAAGTGTTTAAGTGATATTATAAGGTGGGGTTACAAAGTATTTTTTAGATTTAGAAAGTATTTAAGTGGGGTTACAAAGTGTTTAATTGAGTTACAAAGTTTTTAAATGGGGTTACAAAGTATTTAAGTGGGGTTACAAAGTCTTTGTAACCCCATACAAAAATTAACTTTGTAACCCCCTATTTACCAGCGCGCTGTACCATTTTGTCATTCACAAAATGGTGTGGCCAGTTGCAACAAAAACGCGTTGTTGCTCTATTAGTAGTGGGTTGTCAATCCGGTGGATTGGTGTAGCAATTTCCCTTGATAAACTATTCTAGTAGTTCTTTATGAAAGAAAAAAATTATGTTAAATTCAATCAATTATTTAATTTACTCAATTTGCAATATACTTATTAGTTAAGAACGAAAGAAAAAAAAACTATGTTAAAATTTTAAAAATCAAACAAAAAATTATTTTAAATTTGTTTATGAAACTTATTAAATTTATTGTCAAACTATGTTGTTAGCGAATTTTTAAATCGTAGGTATTGCGTGCATAAAAAAACTAATTGGTTATGAACAAAGTCATGAGGGTTTGTAGACTTGTAGTATTGGTATTAGGATTCTCTACATTTCTTTCTCCATTTCCAACTTTAGATTGTGACACTTAGGGCTTGCTTACTTCAACTTAAATTTAGGTCAGTTCAATTCATTTCGGTTCAGTTTAGTCCTCAATTTCCTTTTCTTATAAAATATTACTTTCAGTTGTATTCAATTCAATTCAGTTAAGTTAAGTTCAGTTCAGTTGAATTAAGTTCAGTTCAGTTCAGCTGTATTTAGCTAAAGTAAACGAAGCATAATCTAGCACAAATACAAAAATTCAAAAAAATCCCTATTTTTTCCCTTACGTCCCGTTTGGTTATTGGTTATGAACTATGGTAATGGAATGAATTTAAAGGGTTATTTGTTAAAAAAAAACTTCAAAATCCCCATGGAAAACATATTTTTCATTCCCAAACTTGAATTTTGTTCTTATTTTCCATTATCATCCATTACCATGTGGAAGGGTGGTATTAGATGTGAATAACTATTTGTGAAAAAAATTAGATAAATTGGAGTTAAGCTAGCACCACCATGAAAATGAATTTTGATTTTTCTTCTCTTAAAAAAATAGGGAGGATCTTAACTCCGTTTGATTGTTGTTGGACTTAGGGTGCGTTTGATTCGTCCAAAATTTTCTGATCTGATATGATCTTTTTTGATCCGATATGAAATTTTCTGATCTGGTCTGATCTAATCTGAAAATTTCTCATCTAATCTGATCTTTGGTAAAATTTAATTGTACATTATTATAAATGTAAAATATTATTAATATTGTTTAAAATAGAAATAAAAATAGTAATAAAAAAAAATAGAACTGAAAAAAATAATAGAAAAAAAATTAAAAATAAAAAAATAAAAATGAAAAAAAGTAAAGAAAATAAAAAATATAAATAAAGATTAAAAAATATAAATAAAAAAAATGAAAATACATGTAAAAATAATTTTAAAAAATAAAAATAAAAATGAAAATAAATATAAAAATAAAGATAAAAAAATGAAAATACATATAAAAATAAAGTAAAAAAAAAAATAATAATAAAAATAAAAATAAAAACAAAGATAAAAATAAAAATAAAAATTAAATTAAAAGCAAAAAAAAATAATAAAAAATAAAAATAAAAATAAAAATTAAATTAAAAGCAAAAAAAATAATAAAAAATAAAAATAAAAATAAAAATAAAAATAAAAATAAAAATAAAAATAAAAAAAATAAAAATAAAAATAAAAAATAAAAATAAAAATAAAAATAAAAATAAAATAAAAAATGAAAATAAAAATAAAAATAAAGATAAAAAAATTAAAATTAAAAATTAAAAATTAAAAATTAAAAATTAAAATTAGTATTAAAATAAAAAAATAAAAAATAAAAATAAAGATAAAGATAAAAATATAAATAAAAACTAAAAACTAAATTAAAAGCAAAATAAATATACTTAATCATTAGTATGCATAATATTATAATTATATTATTTTATTTTATTATAAAAATAGAAATAATATTAATTGAGTTATAAGGAAAACAAAACAAAATACTGATCTGATCTGATTTGATTTTTTCTAAAAATAAGCAAAAGAGTGCTTATATAAATTGAATCAAACGCACCCTTATTGCTGTAAAGATGACAACTAACCCAAAAACTTAATGAAGGGCTCACGATTAAAGCCTTTAAAGTATCGAACCTGAGTCTTTCACCTTTTGTTTCGTATATATACTTCAACTTCATCCTTCTCTTCTTTTTCTCTCTCGTATGTTCCAGAGACTTCTAAATTCTAAGGTACGTCTTCTTCTTGTTTTCCCTTTTTTTGTTAGTTCCTTCTAATTTCTTGCGCATAATTCAGATTTCAATTTCTGAATTTTGATCATATATATTTCATACACCATCATACTGCGGAGCAGTAGTTAATTTCGGTAATTTCTCCTTTTTTGGCTGCATAAAACTAAGTTTAAATCATAATTGATTAGGAGTTTCTTATGTTGTTGCCTTCTAATTTAATTTCTCTGGCGTTAGGGAAAAAATTATTCCTGTTTGATCTAATAATAAAATTTGATTTTCATGTTTATATAATGATTATATTTGGTAGGAATAAGATGATTTTGTATATTTATTACTTCTGAATCAGAATTTTGTTCTGATACGCCGAGTTCTTAAAAACTAGATGAATAAACCTTTCGACTATGGTTGTTTGATTATGTAAGGGGTGGAACATAGCGTAATTAGCTAAATTAATCAATTATGAAAATCATCTGATGTTAAATTTGATCCTTCTGAATTGAGATTACGTATTGTTTGAATGATAGAGGTTTTGTTTCATACGTTTTGTTGATACTTTCTATTAAGTCACTATAATTTGTTGGTGTAGATTTTGTAAAGGCTTGAACAAATTTTCTGCAAGGGTTGAAGAAAATGACAAAACGCATTTATCGTACTATTTACGTTGGTAACCTCCCTGGTGATATTCGTGAGAGAGAAGTGAAGGATCTCTTTTGCAAGGTTCGTTCTTGTACTGTAATTTTTTATGCCACTTTTTGGTGGAAATATTTTTGTTGGATGAGATAATTCTTAGGGAGAGTTTACTTTGTTATTAAGTTATTAAGGATTCAATATGATCGTTGAAATGCACTTTAAAGTCTGGAAAAAAAATAGAATTAATCACCCTTAGCTTTGTTTTTGTAAAGCTATGAGGTTAGGACTTCTATTGCTATCAATACCACTTTTACTATTAGGGTATGGAGTAATTCTTTTGATCAGTATTCTTAGTTTCAGAGAAATGCCAATATCCTTGAGTTGAAATTTATTAGGATATCAGCTTTTGATTGTAATTAAACTTTGGTGATTCTTCAGTTACAAGGAAATGGAAATTCAACTGCTTGTGTGACTTAAGGTTCATCTTTAATTACTTTGATGAATGTCTCTAGGATTGATCAAAGCTTGAGCCTTAGTTGAGAATGAATGAGGGTGCTAGATTAATCATTCACATAGATAAAAATGCTTTGGTTCTGTTACATCTTTAAGATTTGGTTTAAATTTGCTTGCAAAATGAGTTCTCAATAGTTTTGTGAAATATTGTATTTCCAAATTGAATGAGCAATAGAGTGTGCTTCCTTTTTTATTTAGTGTTTGGGGTGTGCGACGCCTGGATGTGTAACTTTTATTTCACGATTCACCATGCTCAAATTTTCAATTTGGGTAGATGAAGAAAAAGAGTTTTGAAAGACAAAAAAGGGAAGACGGATCAAGGTGTGGTTGAGGGAATTTTGCAGGTTTGGAAGTTGTATGTGGGTTGCATCCTCTGAAGAAGGAAAATTATGAATACTATTGGGAGTACTTGCCTTTTTTTATAAGGAAAAAATGTGGGGGTGATCTTGAATGAGAGAAGTAGAATTTTCCTATTTCTGAAATGACTACATGAACCCCTTGATTTTAGTATGTGTTTATTGTGTGGATGGAATGAAGTTTGAGGATTGGAGTATTGAGATTCTTGAAAGAGAGAAGTAGAGTTTTCCTATTTGTGAAATGATTACATGAAACCCTTCATCTTAGTATGTGTTTCTTGTGTGGATAGAATGATAGTTTGAGGATTTGAGTATTGGGGTTCATAAGCTAACCTTGTTATCATTTAAGCCAAAAATAGGTCAAATGATGATTTAACATGTTAATTTCTATTGTTTTTTATCACTATTTTACAATCATTCAACCTATTTTTTGCTTTAAATTGCTTTAAATGGTAACAGTAACTTAAAACAACAGATAACTAATAGATTAAATAATCATTTAACCTATTTTTGGCTTAAATGATAACAATGTTAGCTTATTTCTGGATTTTTAAAAGGTTGGCTTAATTGTGGAAGATCGGCCAAAGTTTGGCTTATTCTCGGCAATTTTTCCTTAATAATATTAACTGTAACTATGTGCCGGTCTTTCTTTTCAGACTTGATTTTTGGAGGAGTTGTGGAAGTGAGTTTGCATACTGGAGATGTAGTTGAGGGACCTCAGGTACAATTGCTTCTAGACTAGTTGACCTATAAAGGGGCAGAAATATGTGGGCTATTTGTATTTGAACCTGTTTTGATGACAACTTCTTGTTTTACTTAGTTTGTTCTTAAGAGAGACAAAAATTATATGTTGGGTTGTTTGGGTACCCGATGATTACGAACTTGCTTGTTGAATTGTTGAAATCCCAACATGTCCTATTTTCCCTCTTTTTTCTCTTCCCTTTTCTTTCTATTTAACAACATAAAGTAAGGGCTTAGGCCTTTTAAGCAAACCTGTTAGGTCAAAATCATTAAATAGCATTCATGACGTTGCAATTTGGGGGTCATGAACATATGCTTTTTAAAGAACAATTGTAGACTATGTTACTCGGATCCTTTTGGAAGTATCGGATAAGGATATGTGTCCAAGTATCAGACATGACAATTTTATGAAAAATATGAATGTTTTTTGTTCAAAATGAAGTGTTCAAGTGTTATACCAATGTCCAAGAATCGAGTGTCTGACATTGGTACTTGGGGTGAAACAAAGAGTCCGGGTAACATAGATTGTAGATATATATGATTAATATAATTAGATAGTTTCTTAAATCTAAGGGTTAATTTTCTAGCACTCCTTATCCCATCTAAATTGTATACTAGTGTGATAGATAGAAAATATGGCATTAAAATTAACAAAAAATATTTAAAATTAATCATCCATGCTTTTAAAAGAGAGTTAGGTAGATTAGCCAATTTATTTGGGTTTTTGTAGAAGATGAATTGTTGTAGTTAGATTTTTCTTGTATAACATATTAATTGAAGTGAATACTATCATATTTTCTTGATTTTTTAGTTTGAAAGCACACATTTAGAGCTCTATTTAGTTGTAATCATACAAGTATTCCATGATGATTGAGTTGGGCTTGGCCAAGATCCAAGAATTTGGTGTTAAGAAAGGAAGATTTTCAATTAATTTGTAAGCATTGAGGGTTGGGTATGTGAATGCTTTTATATAGACCATAGATGTCAATTTTTGCAACTAAAATAGTGATGTGTTTCAGTTGCTCATGGTTTTTAGCTATCAAAAGTGGATAAGTTGAGGCTACTTGAGAAATTTGACACATTGTTTCTGATCCCCCCCGGCGGGCCCCCTTCAAGGTATTTAGGGATGACATGTATGCTTTTGTATCCATGTCTAATCTAGTTAATAACGTAGCATGACATTGGTTCATGATGATTTTAGTGCACGGAGCTGGGTTGGCTATATCTTACTGATCCTTGTTGGGCAATAAATTACTTTGTGAACTTTTTTTTTTGAAATAATTACTTTGTGAACTTGAAAATCAATTGGTCGGACACTTTTAGCATGTGTTTTTAAATTTTTGATATTTTTATTTTTAGGCGGATGTGTTCTTTGTGTCAATCTAATGTTTCTTACCGTCACAAACCGTTTAATTATTGCTAAATAATTGTCGCAATGGGAATCAATATGAAGTATAATTTAGCAAGGGAAGAAACGTTATAATTCCCGCGGAAACGTATGCTCATTACGACGCTTGAGTATTTTTCTATTACCATCCATTATCATTGGGAAGGGTAGTATTGGATGAGAATTGATATGTGTGAAGAAAATCAGTTGAATTGTAGGTAAGCTAACACTACCATAAGAATGAATATTGTTTTTTCCTTTCAAATTTAAATATAAATTCATTCTCATTACCATAATTTATAATCGGTTACCAAGCAGGGCATTAGGGAAAGCTCAGTGGTGGACCACAACTCGTCGTCTAGTTTAGTGTCAGTGTGTCACATAATTCGGTCATCACCCCTGCGAGTTGTGCTCCCGAATTCGTTCCGCGTTCCGAAAGAATGCCGAATTATTAGTAAATTCCGCTAAACCCTAAACCTATAGGTGAAATCCGCTCCCAAATTTGTTCCGCGTTCCAAAAAGCGAATGTTGAATTATTGTGACACTGGTCCAGTTGAGCTCTTTTTGTTTAGACTTGTGAAACTACCACAGCAGGTCACCTTGGGACGTGCTTTCCAGTTTAGCTCTTTTTGTTGACATGTGAATAAAACTACCTTTATCATATGAATCACTAGCTATTTGTGATTTTGTGCCTTCATGCAGTTTGGCCGAATTATTGACATTGATTTGAAGGTTCCACCAAGGCCTCCAGGTTATGCATTTGTTGAGGTAAGGAAAATTATTTGTGCAGGGTTAGGGATGTTGAAGTATTATTCTTGAGAAACTTGTTTGTTTCTCTTGCTAATTTGCATTTTCTGGGTTATTTTAACCATTACAGTTTGAAGATGAGCGAGATGCTGAAGATGCTGTGGATGATCGTAACGGGTATGAGTTTGATGGGCATCGTTTGAGGGTAGGTATTATTGGTACCAATTTACTGTTGCGTGTCTAATTGCATCAACTACAAATATTCTTATCTTGTGCTGTTTGTCTGATCTGGCATCTGTTGCATCATATTTTCATTATTTTAGGTGGAATTCGCTCATGGTGGTCGGGGATATTCATCATCAGACCGTTATAGCAGCTACAGCAGCAGCAGTTATAGAGGTGGAGCACCCAAGCACACCGATTATAGAGGTTAGTCTTGATTCTCGAACAGCATCATTTTTTAACTGCTTCATGAAATTCATATCTTATATTGTTGTGTATGCAGTTATTGTCACTGGACTGCCGTCTTCTGCTTCTTGGCAAGACCTGAAGGTTAGTACTATTCACCCCCTGAGCCCTGAGTTCCCAACTCCCAAGTTCATTTAGCTTGTGTAGTTTTGTGTCATGTGCAACAGTGCAAATTATTTCTGTTAAATGTGTTCTTTTTTTCATTGAACCTTGTATATTGTTCATCTCAGTTGATGATCCAAATAAATGTGTTGTATAATTTTCAGGATCACATGAGAAGAGCTGGTGATGTTTGTTTCTCCGACGTGTACAAGGATCGTCGCTATGGCGGTAAGTTATGATCATGAGTATTTGATTTTTTTTCCTTGATGTCTCAGTGATTGCTTGTTCAGCTTGTGGTTTGACATTGGGGGGATCTAGGTTGGAATTGCTTTATTGAATGCGGCAATGTGGCAAATGTATAAATGGGTTGGATAGAGTGGTTGGAAAATTGGAGGAATAGGTTGACTGTAAAAATTTGAAAGTATGGTCTTATGGAGATAGCTAATGTTTTGTACTGATCTCTGGTAGTGGAATAAAATTCAAGCAAAACGATGACTAAATAAACATCCAATAGCTGTATTATTCTTCTAAAGCTTTAACAGGTTAACCTTCTCTTTGGCTCGGGTATTTTCATGTTTTTCTTGGAACACAAGTACACTTCGATTAATGTGCATTCTTCATCTTTCTAACTGCAAAAAGGGCAGTGGTCTTGAATCCAAGCTAGTATCTGATTGACAGAAAGCAAATATTACTATTGGAGAAAAAATGTTCAATGTTGGTTCTAATTTTGTGTCATCTATGGATTCTTTTAAGGTCTATTATCCAGGGAAAGTAGGCAATTTATAGTTTATTTTGTCACAATAGGGCTGTTCTTCATATATTATGTCTGCTTGCAGCTGTGTACCCTTTCAATTGATTACATATTCTCTTTCCAGGCATGGTTGGAGTTGTGGACTATGGAAATTATGATGATATGAGACGTGCTGTAAGTTCGTTAAATTCTGCATGTTGTTCGTAAGACCTAATTTTATACTTTATGCATTTTGTGTATTAATCAGTCATTATATACAATGCAGATCAGGAAGCTGGATGATTCTGAATTTCGTAATGCATTCTCTCGGGCTTATATTCGAGTATGTCTCAGAATGTACAGATTCTCAAAATCAGCTTGTTTATTTTCTCCAACTTTCATTTATTTCAATTTCATGCTTGTAGGTCAGAGAGTACTCTAGAAGCCCAAGTCCATACGGCAGGTCCAGAAGCAGAAGCTACAGCCATGGCCGTAGTTACAGCAGAAGTCCAAGTCGAAGTCGTAGCTACAGGTGCTTCTATTTGTCTAAAAATGTTATGAGGTTTTATTGCAATAAAACACACTGAAATGATATCTTCTGTTGCAGCTTATCTCCACGAAGAAATGCACGGCATTCTTATTCTAGCTCTTCAAGATCCCGCTCGAGATCCCTCTCGAGATCCCTCTCTTGCTCTAGGTATGGTAATTTGTGCTAAGTAAAAACCTTGAGATAATGTTTAGGGTTAATATCTGAAGACTCTGAACTCTGAGCTAGTTACGAAGTATATATTACCTGTTTCTTTTTATTTGCGAGCCTGCATGAACTCATATGCAAAATTTGTTTCGGAGTATTAACTGGAAAGAGAGAAATAGAGATGCATGTGATGAGGAGAGAGGTAATTTAAATGACATCTTAAAAAAGGGAAAATAACATTTTATTGTATCTAATTTGAAACTTCATTTTTAGTAAATGTTGCAAATATAAAAGATATGGAGATAGTATTTAGCTTGTGCTATTATAATAGCAGATTCAAGTGACTAGAAATTCACATACTTCTGCATTTCGATTTAGTTACAATGAATTAACTTTTGCACTGTTTACTTTAATTTCTTTAACCAAGATTTATGATTTATAGATTTTATACACAAGGAAAATAATGTCAATTAGGATCTGGTTAGATTTGTCTCCTTAAATATGTTCATAGTATCCACTTTTTATAATTGTGTACACATCATCATAAATTATAGTTTGTAGAAATTGATTGTCAAAATTGTGTATCGGCATGCGTGAAATCTCAATTGTATGCAACTAATTTGGAACAGATGAAGTATTTGGTGACTATTCCTGGTTTATCTTTGAGTGAAGGATACCTAGGCAGTGTGTTTTGGCTTACCCTACAAACTCTTGCACAGAGTTGAAAGCGGTTCAAGCCTGCAGATGTCACAAATATAAATTCAAGATAGAGTTTTGTACCACTGCAAGAGATATCCATGTCACTATTCCACGGGTATTAATATACTACCTCTGTTTCATTTTAAACCTAACGATTTGGCATGTTTCCTCTCTACTTTATGTCAAATCGTTGCGTTTAAAAAGAAACAGAGGTAGTAGTATTGTTTGAAAGTCTTGTCTATCAGATACATATCTTTGCAGTTGCCAGTTGGGTGGCATTTACTGCTTTGAGTTTAGTAGAGAAAGCAAGTCAACACTTGTGCGGTTGTGCCTTTCCCCCCTTTATTGTGTTATTCTCACGGTCCAAATTTCTTCTGGTAATGAATTTGGAAGTATGATAAAAACAAGAGACAGTAAAACCTGTTTAACTTCTGAGTTCTGAGGGGCGAGGTTAAATCTAAATCAGCGTAAATGTCTCTTGGAGGTACTTGAAGTTAGTATGCCCCACATTTTCCATATCAGATGATAAGTCAGCATGATTAAATGGAGTATGTGTTACCTTGATTGGAAGATCATGCATTCATGCTACCCTACTTCAAATCTGGTCACTCAATAGCTTTGCTTTACTATGCTTCTGGTGTTTTTTTCTCCCCTCTTTTTTTCTTTATATAGAGTTGTCCCATGAATAAATATGTGTGCACTTTTTGGGATATATTGTTATAAACACAAGATGGAACGTTTGAAAGTGATCACATTGGAAACTTGTTAAACATAGTTCAGAACTGCCCCTTTATGGTTTTTGAGGCCTAGTCATATTTGAAACAGATGAGATGCTGCCCGATTTTTTTTTTTAACTTGTTTATGAAGCTTGTCTTCTTTGTTTCTTAGATCCAGTTCTTTGCGGCAGTCTGGGGATTGGACATAGGGGCTTGGATTTCTTGGCACATCAAAACCATGCTCATTTCACTTCAAGGTGGATCCATTTAATAAGTACACAATACAAGACCCAGGCTGGCGACAAGTTATTTTTTTTCCCGGATATGTGTGGACAAGTTTGAAAAGTAAATTGGTTGGTGGAGGTGTTTGGGCGTTAGACTGGTTTAATTGGTGATTCAATAAGAAAGATCTGGATTCTGAATTATTAAGTGCTGTAGTGTCATGGAATGGCGTAGCACGTTCTAGCCAAATTGCATATGCATGGTTTTTGGTATGCCTTATGGTAAACGATATTTGGTTAGATACAATTTCTATGCTTTTTAAGTGCGATGCTTGGTTTTGGGCCTTGCTACAGTCGTTGGTCAACATGAGATTCCACCCTGAGCTGATTTTATGGGTAAGGTTGGAATTTGTTGATATGGTCCAAATAGCACTCTCCCGCTCTTACGACTAACTTGCATCTTTCCTTTTCTTTTTCATCAAACCAAATTATTCCTTTCTGTTTTGAAACAAACCAAGGTCCAAAAAAAGCATCCCTGTTGAATGTGGTGAATATTACGAATATTTGGTGAAACAGCTAAATTTTGCAAAGACTGACATTGAATGGCTGCCCATGTTGATTTACAGATCACTATCAAGATCGACATCTCCAATTCGTCGCAACGTGAGCAGGAGTGCCAGTTACTCGCGTTCTCCAGTTGTAAGAAACTTCAATTATTTATGTTGTACCACTCCTCCATATCATTGTTTTCAGAATTAGTTTTGTAAGATTAAAGAAACACGCTTTGTCTTGCAGGCCAGATCTGATAGGAGTCAGTCTGCCAGCTCTGAGGAGCGTTATTGAGTTGCACCCATCTATCATCTGTCGCAGAAGACTGCAGTCTTCAGTCGGATGAGTGTTAAAAGTTGAGGCAAATGCTTGAGATTTGCCAGGTTAAGCTGATATATATAGATAGATAAGTGGATTCTGATATTTTTAGGCTAGTTTTATTCTTGTTTGTATGGATTTCTCGACTGTATTCCTAATTTTTTTTTTTTTTTAAAATAATGGTGGCTCTAATCGAAGCCTTTGACTTTAGGTTAATATAATTACCATACGGGATCTAATTATATTGTTACAGGATTCAAATTTCATATCTAGTTGCTAATTTGGATTCAGCTTTTGTTGATATTGTGCTTGAAGGTGGCTGTTATTATAATTTTGTTTTTGATATTATCCTTTGAGCCAGTGTACATTTTAGCCTTGGTAGCTAGCGCTGAATTTTAGGTAATGCAAGAAATTCAGCTATTAGGACTTGTTTACATCAGTTGAATACAGCTAAACTGAACTAAATACAGCTGAAAGTAATATTTTATAAGAGAAAGGAAATTGAGAGCTGAACTGAATTTAAGTTGAAATAAACAAGCCCTTAATCCTTTCTCTGGTAATGAATTGGAAGTTTTGTAGATTAATAATATTGGGAATTTTCCTCCATTCAACATTATTTTTTCTCAAAAGAAAAATTGTAAAAAATAAGCTAACATTTAGCCAGTCTTCTTGTATAATTTTTGATGAATTCAAAATAAGTCAACCTTTTATACATATCCGCTCAAATTAAATTTTTTGTATAATTTTTCAGTGGAAAAAGTTAACAATCTCAATGGAAAAATCAAAGCGATGCATTAATATATCATTTTTTATATAGTTTTCCATTGAAAATGTTAATTTACTTCACAAGTAAATAGTGAAAAAACTTAATTTGAGAAGATATGTATATTAGGTTGATTTATTTTGAGTTAATAAAAAAGTTGACTTAATTTAAGAAGACCGGCTAAAGGTTCACTTATTTTTTACAATTTTTTTAATCATCATTATTACCCTATACCCAAATGAAGCTATGGCAAACCCAAAATAGAACGTCAACCTGCTCTTGCCTCACCTTGTATACAAACTTTTGTCCGAAGTTGAAATATGGTATACTCCATACTTCATAAAAGAATTGACATTTACGGATTATTGGTTATTACTACTACTCCCTCCGTAACATAAAACTTTGAATAATTGATTTTGCATGCATTTTGAGGAAGCGATTTAAGGGTGTAAACGAAAGAATTAATCAAAATAAAAATTAATATTAGAAACTTATAATTACATTCTTGCTTGTATTAAAACCATTTTGGCTAATTATTTCGTTTACACCCTTAAATCGCTTCCTCAAAATGCGTGCAAAACCAATTGTTGAAAGTTTTATGTTACGGAAGGAGTACTTTTTCCGTTTTTGAATAGTTACAACAAATGAATTTATCTCTCACAAAATACTCACTTATTGCAACTATTTAAAAACAAATGAAGTAATTATTCAGATTTGCTATTATGTCATGTTGATTTCAAATTTAACATGTCATGTCAAATTTGTTAAAGAAAATGAACAAAAAAATGTGTTTGGTAAGAACTAACTTTATGGTAAAAGATGAAAACTATTTATTTCAAATTTAATGCAAAATTGGATAATTGAATAACTAAAATTTTCTTTTCTCATTCTACAAGTAACTTTGATGAAAAAGCTCCTATTAGAAGCTTTTTAGAATTGAGAATTTTTGTACTGAACACTATAGAAAACTCTTACTACCAAACAGTGGTAAAAAAAAGGAAAGATTGTAAAAAATAAGTCAACCTTTCGTCGATTTTCTCAAACTAAGTCAACCTTTTGATTAACTCAAACTAAGTCAACCTAATACACATATCCACTCAAATTAAGTTTTTTGTACAATCTAATGGTGCAGAAAGTCATCAATTTCAATGTAAAATCAAAGCGGTACATTAATACGTTGTTGTTTATGTGGGTTTTCATTGAAGATTTTAATTTAATCAACAAATAATTAGTGAAAAAACTTAATTTGAGAAGACATGTATTCTAGGTTGACCTATTTTTTTTACAATTTTTCCTTAAAAAAATCTAAAAACTATCAAAAAAGCCTTTTGGGGAAATGCCTAATTTCTCACTGTTAGATGTTTATAAACATCTAACAGTGGCATTTTGGTAAATGAGTGGAACTTTTTAATGACATTATTGTAAATAACTCAAACAATATTTACGATAATACCATTAAAAAGTTCCACTTATTTACCAAAATGCCACTGTTAAATGTTTATAAACATCTAACAGTGAGGAATTAGGCAGCCTTTTTCCAAACAACTTCATGTCTTTTCTTATTTTTTTGCAATAACAATTACGGAGTATAATGATACACTGCATATCACAGAGAGTTCAATAATGAATTATATGGCCATCTTTGTCTTATTCCCCTTTCTACCAGGGAAGAATGAAAGATAATATTAGTAAGTAAAAATAAAGAAAAATCATGAAGCCTGCTCAGCAAAAATACAAGATTATAATTTATAAAAATTAAAAAGCTTGCCTTTAGTCTCTAACAACAATGCTATTGACATACTACTGAGCTATGCCATTGCAGGGATGAGCTCAAAAAGACAGAATTGCAGGGAGAATTGGAGGTTCAAGCCTTTTCAAAATTCAGATGACTTGACAGATTTCCCTTCTTCAATTGTATTGCTTCCCAGATTAAAACAAAAAAGAAGCAAGAAAAGCATTAATATTGAATAGAAAGACCAGCATAAATGGGAAAAAGAATACATAGCAGAAAGTCATAGATCACTCACTCAGTTCTCAAAATAATGTGATTATGACCCACAAATCCTTCGCTTCTCATAATGCTTATAAGCTCCAAAGCCCTCTTGATATCCTTGCCATCAAGAAATCCTTTAATAATTGTATTGAAGCTGCACTCGTCAGGAGGACATCCATTGTCCTCCATTTTCTTGAATAATTCCTCTGCATCTGTGAGCCACCCTTTTTTACAAAACCCTTTGATAAGTATATTGTAAGAATGTGCATTTGGATGTAACCCCTTGTGTACTAGAATGTTGAAGACATCTATAGCCTCATCAAGTCGCCCAGCTTCGCACAAGCCATCGATCAAAATATTATATGTGATAACATTAGGGACTACTCCATCATTCTCCATTTCCTTCACTGTTTCAACTGCTTCATCAATTCTTGCATTCTTACACAGGCCATTGATCAACGAGTTCCATGTAATTACATTTGGTTTTAGTCCTCCGTCTCGCATCTCCTTGAAAAGTTGACGTGCACGTGTGAGCCTATTGTCCTTGCACAAGGCATCAATAAGAGTGCTATACGTAACAACATCTGGAGTTAATCCCGTAAGAGGCATCTTCTGGAACAAGCTAAGTGCTTTGTCAATCTTTCTAGACTTGCAATATCCATTGATCAAGCTACTGAAGGTAACTATATCAGGCTTGCAGCCATCTTTGACCATCAAATGGATTAGCTTCTCTGCCTCATCCATCTCACCACGTAAACAATATCCGTCTATCAAAGCACTGTAAGTGATGATGTCAGGAACCTGGCCTTGCTTAATCATGCCTTCAAATATAGCTCGAGCATCATCAACCATGCCGTCCTTACAATACATGTCTATGAACATGCTGTAGGTCTCAATATTAGGAGATATGTCTTTCCTCATCATCTCAGTCAAAAAATGGTGAGCCTCATTCCAGCGCCCCAATGAGCACAGACCTCGCATTAAGGAATTATAGGTGACGACGTCAGGTCGGATGCCCTTGGTTTTCATCTCAGAAAAAAGTCGGAGTGCTTGAGGTAATAACTGGTCTTTACAGAGACCGTCAATGATGGTGTTATAAATGACAGCATTAGGCATACAATGGCCGCAAGACTCCATGTTTCGAAGGAGGTGGAGAGCCCCGGCATTATCGCCAGTACGGGAGAGGCCTTTAAACATAGCACCGTAGGTGACTAAGTCGGGTTGAAATCCGAGCTTGACAATTTTATCCAACAACCGAACAGCATGGTCCAGGTGGTGAGTGTGAATGAGACCATTTATGAGGGTGGTGAAAGTGACTATATTGGGTTGAAAACCAAGCTTAATGATGTGAGCCACAACAGAAAATCCCAAATCAACATGGCCCAAACGGCAGCAACAGTTCGCAAGAATAGCAAGGGAATGATTATCAGGACGAAGGCCTAACAAGTGTAGGCGCCTGGAGAGAGAAAGGACAGTAGCAAAAGGGGGAAAGGGTTTAATCTTAAGCATAGCAGTAAAGAGTTGATTGAAATCAATAATAGAAGGAAGAGGGCGCAAGGAATTCAAGTGATGAAAGAGGGAAAGACCATGTTCAACCTTAGTAAACCCTAACTTGCAATCATGTCTAATAGATTGAAGGAGCAGTTTGGGGTCATCAAATTCAAGACTAGTGGAATAAAATCGAGCAAGAAATGGAAAGAAAGAGAAGGGTTTGGAGAAGAGAAGAGTACCTGCAAGTCTAAGCTTATTAATCGTCATCTTCAAGCTTGAGTATAATTGGGGATAACTCTGCCCACAGTTTCCATGCGATTCAGTAGCAGCAGCAGTTATGAATGAACTCTAACTCAATTGTCGATTGATGACTGATGAGCAGTTGAGTCCGCAACGGATGAGGTGTCACAAGTGACCTGACTTGAAACCTAAAACTTATTCAAACTCAAATGATACTAGTTTAGCACGACTTTAAGTCTTTAATAAAGTAATTAGTAAATTTAATTTATATTAGTAATTTTTATTATTATTTTAATGTGTTGTAATTCAATATTAACATTTCATTATTTTATCTTTTATATAATATAATTAGTAAAAAACTTTGTACCCCCGAGAGGCCAACAATTTTTTTGTTAGAATATTTTTTAATTTTTTTTTATCAATATTGAGGCAATAATAACGAAAATATTGGGAAGGGTCAAATTGAGTTGATATTATATATATGAATTGTATACCCTTGAGAAACCAATAGTTGAATTCTAATTTTCACTACTTTATTTTCTATTAATGCGGTATTAATCCATAAAATAAACAAATAGAATGAACCCTACGCGTTGTACAGTCTTGCACTATTTATATTTTAATATATAGTTATTTTAAAAGGAAACATTATTGTAATTTACAACAAATTAAAGTAGTCAACTTTCAAACAGGCATTAAAACAAATCATATGCTTACAATTTAATTAATGTAAAGCTTCAAATAACTGGAAACTGCAAAAAAAAAAAAAAATTGTTTGTAATTTGAAATTATCTACGACACCATTCCCTTTAATATTTTTCTAAAAGTTTTTTTTTTGTGGAAAAAAGAATGCAGTTATAATTTCTATGAAACATTTTTTATTTAATTTTGAAACTTGAGGGGAATAATTAATGATGAAATCATCATTTCTTTTGGAGTGAAATTTGTTTATGAGAGTATGACATGTAACGACCCGGATTTTTGGGCCGTAAAATTTCGTGGAAAATTAAGCCTTTAAACCCAAACTATCCAATTTGGGCCAAAGACTTAATTTTGTTTAATTAAAGCTAGCCCAAAACCCATGCTCGACCCCTCCTAGTCGGCCCTTTTTTCTTTCTTATTTATTTAATTTGATTTATTTACCTTAATTATCCAATTACATCTATTTTGTTTAAAACCTAAAAACTCTATTTTTATCTCCTAACAACCCTACTAAATTTTAGGAACACCAAACCCACATTAAATCCCATATAGCCGGCCCCCTCCTATTATTTCCCTTTATTCTCTTCCTAAACTAACTCCTATTATTTGGTAACCCATCTACTAAAATCTAGTAAGCCTTACCCTATTTTTATTCTAAAAACCCATCATTTACTCATTATCTATTATATGATAAAAAACAAAGCAAATTCTCTCTTCCTTTCTCTTTGTTCCTTACGGCACCCAACCATAACCACACCAAAAATCTCACCTTTCTCTTTCAATTCAACCCAATCTTCAAAATCCTTTCAAGCTCTAACCTTCCTAAAGATTGCAACAAGGATTCGTGCAAGTATTGCCTTGGCCGTGCATGGTGGCGGGTTAGGCAGTGTATTGGGCATGGTTTTTCGTGAGTCTTGTTTGGTTGCTAGTAAGGTAACTAGCTATTCTACTTAGGACTATGATTAGATTATATGGAATAATGGAATTAGATGGTGTAGTTAATATTTGTTTCTTTACCCATGTTTGTCGAGTGTTTCTTTATGATTAATCTTGAATCTTGAAAGCTTAAAGGTGTCATTTGATGATCTTGATTGCAATCTTGGTCTCCTTTGCTTTCTTGATGACATGCGTGTGGGGGTAATTAAAGACCTAATTTTGCTCTTGTTGTAATCATGCGTGAGTTCATGTATTTATAAGTTAGAGTTTTTATTTGACTTTTTATAATGTAATTAATGGCTAAATCATGAAACTATGAAAAACCTTGTTTGACAATTTTGTCATGGAGCTTGCCGTAAGTTTATGGACAATTGCATTGATTTTAGTAGTTAGCGCCATGCGTGTTGATGGGTTGACCTTAGCTTGCGAATTGATTTCGCATTATATATATTTTTGAAGTTTGAGTTTTGATATGATAATATTAAGAACTTTGCGTGTATTTGGAATTCGTGAGTTTGATTGGTGTCTTTTGAGTCTTGTCGAGTCGTGTCGTGTCGAGCGGTTAAAGACTGAGCGTCGAGCGGTTAAAGACTGAGCGTCGAGCGGTTGAAAACCGTGCGTCTATCGGTTTATCGGTGATAAACTGAGCGGGTCTATCGGTTCATCGGTGATGAACTGAGCGGGGCAAGTCTTGTGTGATTGTTTGATTGGTCAGAGTCGTGTCGTGTCTATCGGTTGAAGACCGAGCGGTTCATGTCTATCAGTTTATCAGTGATAAACTGAGCGGGTCTATCGGTTCATCGGTGATGAACTGAGCGGGGCAAGTCTGTTTGTTTGTTGGTCATGTTATTGGTTGTAGACCGAGCGGAGTCTATCATTTGTGAATTGATCTTGAGTTGTGTTGATTGATTGAGTTATGATATGAACGTTGAACGATTATGATCTTGTTGTTTCCGCTGCGTAAATTTGATGTTGGTTTATGTGTGGTTATGTACGTTGTTGGTAAGTATTGTCCTTGTGTCTTCTAACCTGTTATTTTATGTAATGTGGTCCTACTTCTAAGTAGGACAGTCTAGTTACTCGCCACTGATGGTGGACCCCCAATTCTATTTTGCAGGTTAGCAAGATAGAGGCTAGAGTCGGGATGAGTTAGTCGAGCGTCTAGGCCCTTGTTTTCTTTTCCTGCTTTTGCAGTTAGTTTTATTTCTAGTTTTTAGGACTTGATTTTGGTTTAGTCTAACCTTTTGTATTTGGGATTTCATTGTTAATAATAATAAATATTATTTCCATGAGTTTTAGTTATATTTTTATATTATAAATCGATTGGTAACTGCCTATTTACGACGTTATCAACGTTAACGTCGTTGCTAAAATGCGGGGTGTTACATGACATATGGTAGTAGGTTATGTTAGCATGTCCTGTTTTGGTATATATTATTAATTATCGACCTGAATTTGACTCTACTCGATCTGACCCAGACTACTAAATCATTAATGTGCGCAATCTTGATTATTATCCTATATAATTCTATTTGGCGAAACCCGAACTCGACTCGAACTAAAAGCTCTTGAACCAAATCGACTCAACTCGGATCCACCTGGCCCGTGCCCGACCAAATGATCCATTTGTCACCTCTTGTCAATGGCCTCCTAATTAACTAGGTAAGGAAAACACTACATATACACTAACGGTCCCTACTCATATAAAGTACGTATGTGTTGTTTTTTTTAATTTATTGGATTTTCCAAAATTTAGATATGTTCAAGTTTAATAATTGAAGAAAACGCACCTTTAATGTATGTGTAGGTAGTAGCTAGCTCTTTCGAGTTAAGTCATTGGCCCTAGAGAGATGACTCGGTATTAGATTCTTCACCCTTCACCTCAATAAAATGTAGACACAACGTGAACTCGATATATGTGTTAGAGCTTGTATTCTACGCCTAGTAATTAACTTTAATTTTTAACAAAGAAAAAATATTTTTGTGAGTGGTCCTAAATCATAAAGTGATCTGCTACATTATATTAGGCTACAATAGCGGTTGCTGTCAATTTTTTTTGACAAACCTATTTTCCGACAACAATTTCCGACAATAATTTTTGGTGTCCAATGAATAGTGACAAAAGTCATATTTTTGGGAAAATAAGGGGAGGGAGGGAGTATATAAGACACCACCTTAAGGTAAATTTGTATAAGTTGAACATGGTAAACTTGTAATATCAGGTTAGTAGTTGGTGATTTATAAGTCTACATATGCATGGTTAAACAAAACAAGACGAACTACTACAATTCTTATGAAGGCTAAGGCTAAGGCTAATAATCAATACACTATGAGTTCTATGAGGCATTTTGAATTGAATACCTTTTACATGTGTAGGTTGCGTAACTTTGAATGTGATCGATTAGTTAAATTAATTTTCAACTTTGTTGAAAGGCCAGGCCCATATTCGGCTTTTAGTAAACAATGTAATCTGCTTTAGACCAATGGGATTTGACCTAGTTTAACATTTATCATATAAAATGATGTGACATTCTGACATAATTTTTAACTAAAAACTTGTATCTTTATATTGTAAATTTTTAATTTTTTGCAAAACTAGTTAAGCTTTATATTAAAAGTTATAGTTTTATATGCAAAATTACAATTTTTAAGCGGAAATTTATCTTGCCAAACCATCAAACGGTTTGGCAAGAGATTTGCTGGACCTAGTTTAAAAAAAGCCAAGCCCAAGTAGTTTAGATTATATTAAAGTTTTTTTTTAGTTTGTTTAACTGATGGTCTGACGGGAGAGTTGCTAAACCGAGTTTAAAGAAAACATGCCCATGTAGTTTAGATTATTTTAAGGATTTTTTTAGTTTCTTTATCTCTATTTCTTCTTTAGATTGTGAATTAACAAGATTTTTGTACTTTTGTATAGAGCTATATGGTGTAGCAATAACTGCTATGAGAGTACTTATTTTCAATAACCGCTATAAAAGGGTGTTTGACGCAGAAAAAAAATCTAGAATATTCAGTATCCACATGCAATTACCTAGAAATATTGATTGATTTAGAAATAATAGAAATTACATACTTTAATTTGGTATGAAATTACAAATTAAACACAATAATACAAATTCAACAAATTCAAACTTTAAATCAACACAATAATACATTTTTTTTTTATATATTCGTGGACAAACTTTAAAATTTTCAAGAAACGAAAATCTAAAAAATAAGCTAAACCCTAATTAAAGTGAATTAATAAAAAAATATTGCCTCAACATCTGATTCAACCTCATTATTTTCTTCTCCATCCCCTTTTTGATTCTCCTTCAGCTTTTTTCTTTTCCTTCGAAAATCAAACAAACAAATCCGAAAATTATATTGAATAAACCAAAGAATTTTTAAAAAAAAGAAACTAACCTCTGAATTCTGACCAGTGGGTTGTTCGGAGTGGGAGCGTGGTCTGTTCGGAGTGGGGACTGTGGCCTATTCGGAGTGAGGGCGTGGCCGCAGACCGGTGGGATATTTGTGCTGCTGCGAAGTGAAGGGAGAAGAAATAGAGATGAGAAGAGAATAAAAAAATCAGAAGGAAAAAAAAAACAAAAAAATAAATTTTACCTCAAAATTCAGAGAGATGATAAGAGAAGAAAGAGAGGACTAGAGTAGATAATGGTGAGTAATTGACTTATCTTATTGTTTTTTTGTTGAAGTTAAGATGGAGGAAGGAGTGAGGCGTGTTATTATATATTGGTTAGTGGGTAGGGTTTTTAGGACCACGACACTTTTAATAGCGGTTCTTAAATAACCGCTATAAAAGGCACACATTTAATAGCGGTTCTTAAATAACCATTATAAAAGGCATACTTTTTATAGCGGTTATTTAAGAACCGCGATAAAAGGCACACTTTTTATAGCGGCTCTTAAATAACCGCTAGTATTAGATGGTTTAATCTTTAGTTTTATGTATGATGGGCATTTTTTTTCTCAACTGTGAGATCATGGATGTCATTGTCTACGATTATTTCTCATTAAGTGTAGACTCAATTGTAGTGTGTGAGACTAAATTATGTCTTTAGTAGTTTTTTCTTTTACATTTAGAAGTTATAAAGTAATATATTAGATGTTACTGATTACCTAAGGGAGGTACTAACCTTGTATGCACGCTTTGCATGCGATGATATTTTAAATGTATCTTTTAATTTGTTAAACAAACAAAAAAAACGAATGTGGTGTGTTCGAAAATTAAAATATATTTCGAATTTACATTCATTCACATAATTATAAACAAATTTTTTTCCTTTTATTTGGCTACTCCAAAACAATGAACAAAAAAAAGGTTATTTGCTACATTCTATCAATTATCAAATTTTTACGATAATCAAAAGATCATATTTTTATGATAATCAAAATATCAAATTTTCATGTGACAAACTATATTAACATGGGTTTGTATTTTTAGATAATTCAAAAATATAAATTTTGGTGTTTTTATTTTATTTTTACGAATTTTATATCTTGTAATATTTTCATTTTAAAAAGTTAAAAAAAATTGTAATAACTATCTTTAATGGTGAGGAGTGATGCTAGTTGAATTTTTAGAATTTTTTGGAGGGCAAAGTGGACTTTTCCAGGGGGACACCATGGCTCCCCCTTAGCTTATATAATAGAGATCAATTGATGGAGAAAATATTAGTGTTCCATATTTAAAAACAAAACTTTCAATTATGAGTGTGAACCAATTCAATTAAAAATATTTACTAGTACACTAAAGAATGTTTAGCAATAGTAGATTAATACCTACCATAGTAGTTGTAATGACCCGACTTTTTGAGACATGTCGATTGACAAAGGGAAATCGACAAACGGATCACTACCAACTTAAATAACAATAAATCAGATTGTTTGAATTAATAAATTAACCTTTATTAAATAAACTACCAACTGTCCAAAATAAACCAGTAAATATTATTACATATATGGTCTTAAAATGCTGTCCCAACATCCTGGGATCATGAAATAAACTAAATGAATGTCTTTGATCATAAATCATCTAGGAGGATTAACTATCTAAGGCCCTTAGCAACTCAAGCCCATCCACGGAAGCCCGTTATTCAGCAGCGGCTTCACCTGAAACTGAGGGGGGGGTCCACCGTCAGTGGCGAGTAACTAGGCTGTCCCATTTAATCGAGGGACCACCAAACACATAATAGCATAGAAATTCACATAAAAACTGTACAAAAACTTAATACATGCCTTTATATAAATGTACAAAAATGCGTATAAAAATACGTATAAAAATACGTATAAAAGTATGTATAAAAATACGTATAAAAGTACGTATAAAAATACGTATAAAAATACACCTGCAGAAATACGGTTAGAAATACGTATTGTCTACGTACATTGTACGTACAACCACCCCTGCATTATACGATTAGAATACGTACAAACACACACCCATCAATCATATACTTACATACATACAACAATACGAATTCATACACAGCGGAAGTCTTAGAATACCCAAATACTTATACTTATATTATTATCTCAAGATCTTAACTTATGCCATACCCATCATATATTATACTTTAGTATTTCATATTCATACTTATCATATTCTTTCTATATATATATAAATGATCATATCTTATCTTTCTTATCATATCATATCATATCTTACGAAATCATCATATCACATCATCTCATGATTTCATCATATCAAGTCAGATCTTATGATCTCATCATATCATATCATCTTTGTTGGACCGGTCACTATAACTCGTTGTGGATCTCGTGTTTCACCACAACTTTCCTAGAACATGCCGGGGTGAGCTCGTGCACAACAAGAAAATCCTCTTCGCCCGACCGCACTTACCGACCGTCAATAGATGGTCGTAAATTACCGACCGTCGACGACTGAACACAGTCGGCAAATTTTTCCCCCCAAAACCAATGTTAGTCAGACCATATACCGACCGCTAAACGGTCGGTAAATTCGACTTCTAAATTTACCGACCGTTTAGCGGTCGGTATATGTCTACAGGGTTCTGGGTTTGGTGGAAAATTTATTCCACTTAAATATACCCAACTACTGTAACAAATTACCGACCCCTAAGCGGTCGGTAAATTTACTAATCTGATGTACCGACCGCCTAGCGGTCGGTAAATCTTCTGACCCAAAATCAAAAATTGGGTCGTTGCGATTTTGAATCGCATTCCCGTTTCATTCTCTCTCTCTCTTCACTCTCTCTCTCCCTCGCGAACCCTCGAACCACCACACCCTCACCCCCTCTCTCTCTCTCCCTCCAACCGGCGACCACCGTGACCGGCCTCCAGCACCCCTCCGGCCGCCGTCCTTTCTCTTTCTTTCTCCTTTTCTCTTTCTCCTTCTCTTTCTTTCTCCTTTTCTCCTTTTCCTTCTCTTTCTTTCTCCTTCGCCCCTCCAGCCCTCCGCCCCTCCGCCTCTGCCCCTCCGTTCCTCCGCCGACGCACGGCTGCCGCCCCAGCTCCTCAAATTGTGGTTAGGGTTTTTTTTTTTTTTTTGTTTTTCAATTTATTCAATTGTGTATATATGTATATGTATTTGTATGTATATGTGTATGTATTATGTATGTATATGTGTATGTATTATGTATGTATTTGTATGTATGTGTATTTATGTATGTATTTGTATGTATATGTGTATGTATTATGTATGTATTATGTATGTATGTGTATTTATTATTTATGTATTGTGTATGTATTACATATGTATTTGTGTGTATGAATTGAAAATTTTCGTTCATTCTTTGCTAACTTTAAGATTTTGTTTAATTATATTGTAATCAAACAAATTTTGTTCAAATCAAATTAATTTAGTCCAAAACAACGGCTTTAAAAAAACGACCTTAATCTATGGCTAGGGTGCTCAACACTTGTTCTTAGTAATATCACACTCAACCTATGCCCAAAAAAACACTCAACACATTTTAGGCCGTGTTCTTTTGGGCTAAGAAAACAACAACTGAAATGAACTAAATTGAAATGAAATAAACCGAACTGAAATTAAATGAATTGAACTAAAACGAAACGAAATGAATTGAAAATGTTAATGAAGTGATTGGTTTTTTTTGGTTTTGAATGAAAGATATATATCAAGAAAGAAATGATGAATGTATTTTTGTATTTGAATCAAATGTGTAATAATAGGTGTATGTATATGTATGTATGTGTATTTTTTTTAGCAAAAAATTAAAGTGTATGTATGTATGTATGTATGTAAGTAAGTATATATTTAATTATGTATGTATGTAAGTATGTATGTAAATATGTATTGTATTTTTCGTAAATATGACTTAAATATATATACATGTGCATTACATAAGAAAGCTTTAACAAGAATATTTAAGAACGGCTTAAATAAGATAGGAGTGAAGACATTATATTGAACTATGTTTGAATGCTTTGAACTAAAATTTTAGTAAATGTCTTAGAAATTGTATTAATCGAAATGAAAAGGAAGGAGCGTGAGTGGATGTACAAGAGAAAAGATAAGGAACACAAACTTCGTGATGAGTTCATCAAAGGGGTGAATGAGTTTGTTACCTTCTCTCAGCAGCACCCCGAGCTCAATGACAAGGACAAGATAAGATGTCCTTGTGTTCGGTGTAAGAACTTGAAGTACTTGGATGTGCCCAACGTCAAGGTACATTTGTATAATAGGGTGTTATTCATTATATTTGAAACCAAAAACCAAATTCTTGTAAAAATTGTAATTTATTAACGGTGATTGTTTAGTTATGTTATTCATTATATTTGTGTTTGTGATTGGGGTTTGTTTTCCTAAGTCATTGTATTTCTTTTGATTTACTAACAACTTTATGCAGGAAAATGTCATCAAAACGGCCTGGTGGTGCTAAGAAGAAATCTGGAGCGCAGAGTCAGGGCGAGCAACCCCAGCCCACCATTATTGGTCCTGGTGAACTTCGTCGGCGTCAGTCGTCTATGACACCGCCGTCGATTTCACCTTCCTTATCTCTGGACCACGGGGCTGCGCGTCAGCTCCAGTTTGATGCTCCATCTGCTCAGTTTCCTCCGTTTACGCGGCCTCCTCCAGTTCGGCCGCAGTTTATGCCGACACCGCGTATGCCTCAGTATGAGTCGTCTCCTTCTGGTGCTGCTGCTGAGGCTACTCCGTCTCCTCAGTTGGAGCCATCTCCTTCTGGTGCTGCTGCTGAGGCTACTCCGTCTTCTCAGCCTTCTGGTGACGATGATGGTGGCGACGTTGATCCGGACGTAGCTTCGACGTCCACATTAGACCCTGATGGCCTATGGTGAGTTTTTGTTTTATTTTTTAATGTTTTAATAATTGAAATTAAGTTGTATTCATATGTTGTTTATTTAATCTTACTTTGTTTCGTGTGCAAGGTTTGACACGAGCAGTGTTGTTCGATCCATATCACACGTGATAAAGTCCTACTTCCGTGAGCCTTGGAAGAACTACACCGAGGTGGATCAGGCAACCAAGGCACATTGGTGGAACATGTGGAAGGTGATAAAGACAAACTCTGTAATAAATAGTGTTTTTTTATATATAATTTCTAACAATAACATAATTCATTGGATTTTGTCGAATGCAGAAACAGTATCGTTGGAGGCCTGAGCTCGAGGGCACACTACGAGATGCTTATGAGAGCAAGGCTGGAAGACGCCTGAAAGACATCTTCAACGATGTGGTTCACAAGCGGAAAGATCGACCTAGCTGGCTCGGTGAGTATTGGATAGTCATTTCTAAAATTTGCTAAAATATCAATACTGCCCATCAAGTGTTAAGTTTGATTGTTTTTCATGACAGGTGATGAGATGTACAGCGCAATGAAGGATAGACTTACTGACGAGAAGTCTAAGGAGAGGTCAGCTCGGGCGAAGGTAAACAGGAGAGCTGGCAACGCTAGTGGCGCCGCCCCGGCCTCTCATTGCGCTGGATCTGTGTCGGTGATTCAGCGAGCCAAGAAATTGGCTAAGGAGCAAGGAGGGAAGTTCCCTGACGCTGCGGATGTCTTCCTTGACACTCACTTCAAAAGGCAAGAAGGCATGGAAACGCAACCAATTAGCCAGAAGGCCAAGGAAGTGATGGTAATGTTCTTTTCTTTGTTTACTTTGATGTTTAGAGCGGAATTCCGGCTTATAAGCCGATGAGTACGAATAGGATTGTTTTTTATGATTTGCATTTGATGTTTAGAGCGGAATTCCGGCCTATAAGCCGATGAGTACGAATAGGATTGTTTGTTTATTAGTTGCATTTGATGTTTATTGTTTGTCATGATTAATTACTTACCTAAACTGCAAAAAAATACCCCTTGAAAGTATAATAGTGTGTTATAGGACGTGTATAAGCTTTGAAATCTAGTAATGGAACGTTACTTGACAAGTTAGGTGCGAAAATGCAAAAAAAAGCTCGAAAATGACCTAAAAAGCCAAGTTTTGACCTAAACTGGTGGTGGGGCCCTATAATCAGCATAATCAACCCCTAACAAGTATAATAGGGTGTTATAGGACGTGTATAAGCTTTGAAATCTAGTAATGGAACGTTACTTGACAAGTTAGGTGCGAAAATGCAAAAAAAAGCTCGAAAATGACCTAAAAAGCCAAGTTTTGACCTAAACTGGTGGTGGGGCCCTATAATCAACATAATCAACCCCTAACAAGTATAATAGGGTGTTATAGGACGTGTATAAGCTTTGAAATCTAGTAATGGAACTAACTCCATAATTTGCAGGATCAATATAACCAGAACCTTTCCCAGTCTCAGGCTAGTGGTTCAGAGACGGACGCCAACCAGATCTTCTTTGATACGGTTGGTGGCTTCAGGAAGGGAGAGGTTCTAGGGTTCGGCAGGGAGGGCGCTTCTCTCTATTACGAGAGAACCTCGCGGAGGCGGCACGTCGGATCTTCCTATTCTCCATCGGTTTCCGCTCAATTACAACAGATGTCCCAGCGTTTGGAGGAGTCCGAGCACGCTAGGGTAGAGATGGAGCGCGCTAGGGTAGAGATGGAGCAGAGAGACAAGGAGCGGGAGGAGAGAGAAAAGGAGCGGGAGGAGAGAGAAAAGGAGCGGGAGGAGAGAGAACAGAAGCGGGAGGAGTACCTCGCCCAGTTGAAGGCGCAGATGGACGCCTTCGCGAGGAGATTCGGCGATCCTTCCTTCACTCACCGAGGCCCTCCTGATGATCCGACAGACGGTTCCGGCGCTTCTGGAGCCTTCGTAGCATAGTTGTATTATATTGTTATATTACTATTATTGGATTATTAATATAAAATGCAATTTTGAAATTTTGAATTTGGTCAATTTTAATTTATTTTTATATTTTAATTTTAATTTATTTTTGCCCTATTTTTTTAAGGTATTTAAAAAAAAAAAAAAACCAAATTACCGACCGCTCAACGGTCGGTAAATCAGTGTTCAAAATAAAGAAATGGCGCCAAAAAAGGCGGGAAAAAGTTACTTCCCGACCGCGTAACGGTCGGTAAATAACTTTTTCCCACCAAAAAAAATGGAGGGAAGAGGCGCGTACCGACCGTTAAGGCGGTCGGTATTACCGACCGCCTGTCTACACGGTCGGTAATACCGACCGTTTAGCCGGTCGGTACGCGCCTCTTCCCTCCATTTTTGACCAACTGTGTAAACGGTCGGTAGACGGTCGGTAATTTGTTGCCGACCGTTTCGACGGTCGGTAAAATATTTTACCGACTACTATTTCAGCGACCAATTTTTACCGACTACAAACGGTCGGTAAATCCAATTACCGACCACTAACGGTCGGTAACTGGCGGTCGGTCGAGTCCAATTTTGTTGTTGTGGTGTACTCAACCCGTAGCGGATCTCGTGTTTCACCACTAAGCCTAAGCTATGGCCATAACTCCTAGTAGCGGCTCGTGTACCACTACCAGACGACTACATATCCTAAGACCCAGAACTACTCGGGGAACCCAGCCTGACTACTCGGGTCATCAGGTGTGCTCGTCCCATTGAGCAGTGGCCTCGACTTAACCCAGTCTAACTACTCGAGTCATTAGGTGGGCGTCCATATTGTATCTTATATCTTCATTTAATTAATTCATATCATATATTGGGAAAATACTAGGTGACCGTAATAGGAAATGAAATGTTCGGAGTCCCAGGAAAGGGAGGTGCGGCACGTATATTGGCCACCTTAAATACCAAGCCTTTCCTAGCCAGAGACCGAAACATAACATGTATAGCTATTACTCTGTTTCCTTTCTTATCCCTAGTAATATCTTATGCAATTCAAACCTTATTTTATACTATCCTTAATATCTTATCATATACTTATAACCTATCCTTTCGGATACTAACCTTATTATTACTACTAATATTATTAATACTAATTATAATAGCACCCGAAAATTCTATGTTATTATTACCAATATTATTCGGTCCTCTTAATAATAATAATGGTCATATTATTGTCTACCCTTCACTTTACAACTTATCCCTGATAATTATTTTGTCCGTAACTTTTATTATTAACTATTCCCAAATTAATAATAATTCAAACTAATTAAAATTGACTAATTCTAGTCAACCTACACGGCAATTTAGACTAACAACAATGATTAATTAATTAATTCTTAAACTAATTTAATTAGTCAATATAATCACTAAAATTACCAAAGTGTGACAAAACTCTATTTTTTCCTAATTTTTCTTCCACTCGGCATTTTCAAGAATTCTAACCAAATAATCAATTAATTTATATAAAATCAATCTACAACAATTAATTAAATTAAATAAACAATTATCATAAAAATCATACTTAACATCAAATAACAAGATTAAATCCAAGAATCAAGATTAAATCATGCCTTTAAATCCCATCACACATACACGGCATATATATATAAAAATCAAGAAACAATTTACATATTCAAGAATTCATAAGACATAATATAATTAAAGATTAAATTAAAGATTCACATATTTAATTTAGTATGATCAAGATTAGCATAGAAATATTATATTTTAATCCTTCTTCAAATTTTTATTCACTCGGCAATTTTAAAAACAAACAAGATCAAATTTTTAATGCAAGATCTAAATATACTAATTAATTTAATCATAATTCATGCTTTAAAAATTAAAGAAACATATCAAGATGATATATATACTACTCGAAAAATTCAAGAACATAAATCACAAATTATCATGCCATAACTCGAATCATACATATATATATCATGGATCAATTCACGAAATTTTAAATATCAAAACAAGCAAAATCATACATAGAAATCAAGAAGAATCATGAAAATAAATCAAGAAAATTAAACATGCTACTCGACATTTTACATAAAAACAACATTAAATTTCCTACAATTTTCATGTTACAATTCCTAATTAACTATGTGTTTTTCTACCCTTTAATTAAATGAAATAGCGAAGTTACCTGATTCGCTAAATTAAATCGAAGGAAAAATTCACCAATTTGGTGAATAATGGCACGGTTTTTAGAGAGAAAGAAAAAGGGAGGAGAAAATACTTTATCTTAGGGTTTTTTGATTAATTTGACAATTAGGACCCAAAAGAGATTAGTAGGTCCTATTTATAGAAAACCAAAAAAAAAAAAAAAAAAAAAAACAAGCAAACCCTAATGAAAGAATAGGGCAGCCGTGAGGATTGGGCAAATGGGGGAAGAGTTTGTTAGAGTAAACAACAAACTTTGAATGGGTTTAAAATATTTAAATTAATTAAATTAATTTAATTATCCAAAATATTAATTAATTTAATTAAATAAAAAAAAACAATGTTGGCCCAAATACAATGAAAGAACCGGCCATGGTAAATAAAGGAAGGAAATTGGGTCTTTGGCCCAATTTGAAGAAAAGATTGTACTAAAAGAAATGCAAACAGTCCAATTTAACGGCCTAATCGGACTTAGAATTAATAAATAACACTAATAACCGCGAAATTTCCTGGCCCAAAATTCCGGGTTATTACAGTAGTGATCTAAATTTTTTTTTAAAGACTCTTAATTTTTGTGTGAACGGTGAAATACTGGAATCATAGACACCCACTAGCACTAGCAACAAATAGAAACTTACTATATTTTGCGTCATTCCATGGCTATGCCTCCAATTTTCTTGGTATTAGTAGGGGTTGGGAATCCACTCAAATCAATAGAAGTACTCACTTCATATAAATGAATAAACCAACAAAGTTGTATAAGCAACATTGTAAGTCTTAAAAAAATTGTAAGTCTAAAACTCCCAATACAACAAAATGGCGCGCTTATCTAATCATCAAAATGTAGAAGCAATATTATTAATGATCTACATTATATATCAGTATTATACTCTTATATTTCATGAATACAATATATATATATATATATATATTATATAATGTATATTATTAATGATATATCAGTATTATACTGTTATATTTCATGAATATAATATATATTATATTTTTAATATATTATATTCATGAAATGTAACAATATAATATATAATATATATCATTAGTAATATTATAAGCAATAATATAAACTATATGTACAATCAAGTAGTAGGCCAGCAGGGAGATCATTGCGATGAAATAGATCAACATTATAAACATTAATTTTTTGCAAAAATGTATACCAAATACAATATACACCAAAAAGGCCGGATTGTACACGTGTAAAAATGATACTAACGAAAATACACAAATACATACTTCCTCCATTTTTTTTAGATGCAACAAATCATTTTGCATGCATTTTTGAAAATATATTTACGACCCGTTTGGTAGCTGGTTATAAACGGATGTAATGGGAATAAATTTATAACTAAATTTGGAAGGAAAATCAAAATTCATTCCCATGGTGATGCTAGCTTTACTCCAATTTATCTAATTTTCTTCACAAATATTTATTCCCATCTAATACCACCCTTCCACATGGTAATAGATGATAATGGAAAATAAGAAGAAATTTCAAGTTTGGGAATGACAAATATGTTTTTCATGGGGATTTTGAAGTTTTTCCTTAACAAATTACACTTTAAATCCATTACCATTACCACAATTTATTACCAACAACCAAACGAGTCGTTAAGGGTGTAAATGAGTAAATTGATCGAATTAATTTTAATACAAGCAAATTTTAGGCTATAGGTTACTTGTCTTAAAATTATATCGATACTTTATTTTTTTAAACCCTTAAATTTCTTCCTTAATATGCTTGTAAAATGATTTATTGCATTTAAAAAGCAATAAAGGAAATACAAAAAGAATCCACTACTATAACCATTTCAACAAAAGGGTCGAAAGAATTACACCCGCGTCTCCCAAACCTCATCTAACTTAATTTTATCGTACGGGTCAAGTCTATCAACAAACTCCTTACAAATATTGAAAATAAAATAAAATAAAACAAAAAAAAATTAGAATAAACTAGTAGAAGATATAGCTTGGTTTAATAAACTCTTGTAATGGCTTGTTTTTGGTAGTTGTGGTGTTGTAGGTGATTGTTCCCCTCTCTCTAGTATTCATTATAGAAGGTGCCTAACTGCCTAAGGTGTGGGTTTTGAACTTTTGATGCTTTTACATCACGGAGTGTTGTCTTTGCTTGTTGTTTGTTTAGCCTCTTTGGGTTTTTGTAGGCTTGTAGTTTGGTGTTGTGGTAATTGTTTTTTTTATCACTTTATTTATGGGATAAATGGTCTCTCTTGTGTTTGTGTGTCAATTCTATTTGATGCTTATTTCAAACAGGGGCACTAAGCAACCTCTACTCCATCTTCTACAAAGGGTTAGTAGAGGAAACTAGGGAAACTAAAAATTTACTATAATAGCTTCTAAACAACATTAGATCCCCTATATGAAACAAATTAGGCAGCCCTCGACTGCACACTGCTCTGTTTATTACTCTTTATTATTATTATTATTATTATTAATTTGAGGCATCGTTTTTTCGCTCGACATTTTTCGACGACGGTTTTGGACTGACTTTTTCAGCGTTTATTATTCGGTCCGAATTTTCCGGCGGGGATTTTTTGGACCAAATTTTCCACCGAAAGATTTCAGGCCGATTTTCCGGTGGACTTTTTTCGACTGACTTTTCCGGCTACTTTTTCGGACAAATTTTTACGCCGGTGTTTTTTCAACCGACTTTTCGGAAGGTTTTTTCGAAAGCTGTTCAAGCATCGTTTACAAAAGATTTCGGAAGATTTTTATGCCGGTGCTGCTGCTGGCTAGGGTTTTCACTTTGCTACTCTGGAATGAAAATGAACATGAGATAGATTTTAAGGTTTACTTTAGTAAATATAATCATGTATTACCTTTCTCATAAAAAATAATTATTACAATTGTAATAATGAAAATAATAATTACAATTATAATTATAATAATAAAATTAGTAGTTATTATTAATATTATCATTATTTAAAATAATTCAAATTAGATCAGATCATATCATATCAGTCCTAAAGAACAGGGCCTCCCTCCCTTCTTTCAAACTGCTTCATTTTTTTGACTTTGGACAATATATTTATTTGGTAACTTTTTTTTTTGAGGAAGATAACTTTGACTTTTTTAACTTTATACATGTAAGGAAAAATATAGTCCTAACGGATCTCGTTTGATTTGTCTCGATATGTACTTTTCAAATATGTAATTTTTATAAATTTGTTTATTTATAATTAAAGATAATATTAATTATACAAATTCTTATATACAACCTGATGTATGGTTTGCAACCATACAACCATTTTTTTCATTTAAACAAAAATGTATTTTTGTTTGATTTTTTTATTACAAAAATACATAAATGCAGGACTCTTCATTTATCTCACTTCTATTTTCACTCAACCGTCAATTTTTTTTTCTTTTCTCACTTCAATTTTATTGCGTTTACAAAGTGTTGTATTGTGGTTACAAAGTGTTCAATTGTGTTGATTTTTTTTAAAAGTGTATTGTTGGGGTTACAAAGTATTTTTCTGGGGTTACAAAGTGTTTAAGCGGGTTCTAAGGTGTTTTGTTTATGTTACAAAGTATTTTATTAGGGTTATAAAGTATGTTTATGAGGTTACAAAATGCTTTATTAGGTTTACAAAGTGTCTTATTAGGTTTACAAAGTACTTTTTGTTATAAAGTATTTTGTTTAGGTTACAAAGTAATTTTAGGGGGTTTATAAAGTATTGGCTTAAGTGGGATTACAATGTATTTTATTGTGATTACAATATCTTTAAGTGGGGTTACAAAGCGTTTAAGTGGAATTACAAAGTAGTTTATTGTGGTTTCAAAGTGTTTAAGTAGGGATTACAAAGTATTTTATTGGGGATACAACATGTTTAAGTTGGGTTGCAAAGTTTTTTTAGGGTTACAAAGTGTTTAAATAGGCTTACAAAGTAACGACAATTTTAAAATATTAATGTCAAAAAACTATATCAATATGAGTCTCTATTTATAAAGTATTAAAAAATAAGAATTTTGGTGTTTAGATTTTATTTTTTAGAATTGTACATTTGAGAATAATAATTTTTTTTCTCTCTCCAACTATGATTGGTGGAAAAATATTAAAAGTGCAAGATGTTTGGGAGATGTGTTTTTAATTCAATGCATGTGGTTGCATGGTTTATTAATAATCGTGCGGCTGGTTGTACGGAAAACACGTTGTATTAATTAAAGTTGTGTCTTGAGAGACGTGAAAAGGCAAACGGATCAGTTTTTGGGACAGAGGGAGTATTGCAATTTAATTTATCCCTCCACCATTTACATAATATATTTGGCTACGGATTACTTAATAATGAAGATCAGATTCTAATCCCAAAGTCAAAGATTACATGAGATTATTCTCTTCCTCTTGCTGTAAATATCTTTTTATATTATGGTATAATTATATCTTGCATATATGCAGTTTATTCACTAGGATTAGTTACTCTGTATAGCTTGATATCATAATCATATCATAAGATATGATATGTGCCTAACTTGTATATAAAAACCCAATGTAGCCTTTCTTACATTAAGTGAATAAAATATATCAAACCAAATTTCTTCATGGTAATCAGAGCATAAAAAAAGATCCATTTCCTTCTACACTCAAGCTTATACGCAATTTTTCTCATCTCTTCTACCTTCAACTTCATGGCTTCCACTGATCAATGTCATACCATACCTAATAAAGATGAACCATCTAAACCATTTGTTCTTATTCCTCTAAATAATACCATTAAACTTACCCCCACCAATTATATATCCTGGAAGACCCAAATAGAAGCCATTCTCATTGGCTATGATCTTCACCACTTCATTAATGGTGAATCTCCTGCTCCTCCCATGACCATCACTCAAAATGACCAAACTATTACTAATCCTGCCTTTAATACCTGGCTAAGGCAAGACAAATTAATTTTTGGGGCACTCTCTGGCACCCTATCCTCTCCTATTGGTCCCCTCATTTCTCAATGCAAAACCACATATGAAGCTTGGCAAACTCTCGCCAAAACATATGCTAATCCATCGAAAGGTCATATCAAACAACTCAAAGACCACCTTCGTAATATCACTAAAGGCAATCGGTCCATCTCAGAGTATATGCAAGACACTAAAAATTGTACCGATCAGCTTGCCTCGTTAGGAAAACCATTAGATCCTGATGATATCGTTGAAAAAATCCTTGATCAACTTGATGACTCTGATTATGATAGTGTCATAAATGCAGTCCATAGTCGTGATTCTTCTATCTCTTTTGAAGAATTGCATGAAAAGCTTATTAACAAAGAGTTATCAATCAAACACAAAAATGCATCTTCCTCTCCTACCTTTCCTGCCACCGTCAATTACACTGCCAAAAACTCCAAGCCCCGTCCACATTGGAATCCTTCACCTCCCTCTCAAGCCCCACCCATCCTTCCTACTCCACAAATCACTTCATCCACCACTCGTCCCCAACGTCCATTTCAAGGACGATGCCAATGGTTTCGTGTTCAAGGGCACTTTGTTAGTCAATGTCCCGTTTTTCGTCAACAATTTCCTCATGCTAATCCTCCCACTTACCAAAATCTCCCAAGTCCCAAAGGTCAAACAACTAAATTGAAATTGATTATGTAGGTTGATTATGTTAAGATTTTCTAAATTGAAATTGATTCAATAATAATACTTTTACATTTTTAATGAATTATCAATATTTTCTATGTTGAATAGAAAGACCAACATAAATAGGAAAAAGAATACATAGCAGAAAGCCATAGATCACGTACTCAATTCTCAAAATAATTTTTAAGAATATTCTTGTTTGCATCATTAACAGTTAGATCAGTAAGTATGTCTGCCAATGATAAATAAAATTGTAATATTAGTTATTTCATCTTATTTTTTTCAAAAAACTAAGAAAACATTCGTTGTAAATTGAGATAGCATTTATTGTAATAATAATTATTTTTTTTAGTTTTCATTTTAAAAAGGATGATATCATACTCTGTATTTAATTTTGGAGGGAATTTTTTTATTAAGAATTTGTCATGTGTCCTTGATGATGCAAGCAATGTCTTGTTATAGTATAAGTTATAGATAGATAGATAGAAAGATAACTAATACTAAAACAGGTAATTGCTTACATTATCAAGAGACATGTGTTAAATCCTCAATAAAAATTCTCTCCAAAATTAAACGACATTATCCTTTTTAAAAAATAAAATAAAAAGGGTTTTTTCTTAAAAGTACGCATCAGATTTTGCTTTGGTAATATTTTTTTTTTTTGCTTGTTTTTTTCTTTTGCAGATGCTAATACCAATGCTTAATTAGATTTGTGGAAACATAACACTACTTTTATCTTTATGATTGTAGGTGATAGACGTACAAGCATTTCACACTCAATGATGGGATTAGTAATGTGCATAGCAGTTGATATTTAGGCCGGACGATTTGGTTTATGTTATTTTGGTTAATTATCTAAGTATGTATTTGTTTTGAAATGTTTTTTTTTTTTGTTTGGAATTGAAGATGTATTATATTTTAGGTGTTTTTGTTTTGTAATTGAAATGGTTAGTTATTTATGAATGGAAGTTACACCTTTTATGATATTTGTTTGGTTCATTTACATGTTTGATTATACTTTCATGTGTAAAAATAAAAAATAGGACCAAAATGTGGTAGCAAATACGTTTGGTACCATAACGACAAGGAATTTGGTCGCAATTGACATTTTTTTTATTTTATTAAATAAATAATTGTGACAATATAATTCTCGTCGTAAATATTTACCAATTGCGACAAGAACTAAATCTGTTGTAAAGAATTACGACAAGAAATCTGGTCGCAAAAAGTGATGTAAGTGGTCGTAAAAAAATATTGTCAAAATTTATAAAATTAATTTTTACGACCAGGTTCTCGTCGTAAATGACTACCAATTGCGACGAGAATTGAACCTGGTCGCAAAAACATATTTACGACGAGAAGTTAGATCTCGTCGTATAATTATTTGCGACGGAGCATATTGCGACCGGGGATGACCGTACGGAAATCTCGTCGTAAAAAGCCTTTTACGACAAGATTTGCCCTTTTTACGACGAGAAATCCGGTCGTAGAAGGCGTATTTTGTTGTAGTGTTTTTTCTTTAAAATATCCATCAGGTTTTGCAAATTCTTAGATGTACCCACTTTCTTAAAAACAAAAAAAAAGGAAAAAAAAAAAGAAGAGGGAAAACAAATTCAGTTTCTTCATTTCACTCTAACGATCACTTCACCCTGTTCTTTCGCCCCTAGCATCTTTCAATGAAACCATACTGAAATTGCATGTTACAGTTGTATTGTTTGATGGTTGTTTGTTGAAATATATGGCCAATGGTTTGGTGAATGTTACTATTGTGGTTTTGAGTGAGTTTGATGTGGTTAATCTTACAACTATTGTTGTTTTTGTTGTTGATTGGAACTTGTTGTGGTTTTAAATGGTCAAATTTGTTATTGTTTGTGAAAATTGTTCCTTTTTTTTTCCTGATGTTGGTTGTGGTGGTTGTTGTCTTCTGTTATCTTTGTTGAAAATATTTTTTTGTTACTAATGTTGATGTTATTTTGGTGAAAATCTCATTGACAAAGAGAATTTGGTGAGAATTTGCTGGTAGAACGACTGTTATTTTGTCGCCATGGGAGGAGGTTGTAGTTGAGAAGTGATATTTGGGATGTGAGGTTGAAGATGAGAAAATGAAATTAGGGATTGTGTTTTAAATAGCACGTGATAGGGATGTGTAAAAATAGGAGGATTTTTTTTCCTTTTTCTTATTTTTTTTACGGCTTAAACATAGTCTTAACAAATAGTTAACCACAAGATAAAAGTCAGACTATGAATGAATAAATTATATTAATTGGTGGTTACACATAAGAAACCCAAAAAAAAAGCGGGTACATCCGGAAATTTGCAAAACCTAATGGGTATTTTTATGAAAAACCCAATGAAAAATAAGACTAATTGTTACGGAGTACAAGTCTAAAAAATGTCAAATATTACAATAATGATATTATTTTTATTTACAAAAAAAAGGATCAAAATCTATAATAAATTATAAAAAATAATACATATTTGGAAAGTAAGTATCGAGACGAATCAAATGAGATCCCTTGTGACTATGTTTCTTCTTACATATATAAAATTAAGAGAGTCAAGTTACAAAATTAACAGTGTCCATAGTCAAAATGGATCAGTTTTTATAAGAAGGAAGAAATATTACAATTTTATTTATCTCTCCATCATTTAAATAATCTATTTGGCTCTGAATTACTTAAATGTCAAAAAAAAATTCAACCGTGCATCTTACCTTGATTTTTATGTAGGTCAATTATGTTAAGATTTTCTAAATTAACATTGATTCAATAATAATACTTTTACATTTTTAATTAATTATCAATTTTTTTTTATAAAATGTGCAACACACATATGCTAATTTAGTCATATAATATTATCGACCCGACCGACTAGCTAGGATTATCCAATCATTGATGTATGCAATCTTGATTCTTGATTATTATGTCATTTAAATTTGTTTGAGAAAATCTGAATCTGACTCGACTTGAAACTAAAAGCCATTGAACCCGAATCCACCCGACTTGTACCTGATCGGCTCCTAGGGTGTCGCGGCCCTAGTCGCACAATTTATAATACCTAACTAACTAATATATAATAATGTTAGTGGAGCTAGGGTCGATCCTTAAGGAAGTAGATGGATTGGAGTTGATTTTAGATAATCTAGGAGAGGTGATCATGGGCCGGTCCGGGTTCGGGCCAGGCGGATGCATAAAAATCAAGCCCATAAGCGGGGCAGGCTTAGTTCGGGCCTAAATTTCTTAGCCAAAGCCCAAAGATTTAGTGCCGGCTTGGCGGGCTTTTCAGACTTTTTCGGGCCAGGCCTAAAAAAAGTAACCAAAAAGGCTAATTTTAAATGTCCAAGGCCCGCGCGAAAAAATAAAAAATTGGACCGGGCTCAAGTTCAGGCCTAATTTTCATGTCCAAAGTCCGCAAAAAAGCGGGCCGGACCACTTTTGATCAGCTCTAGAATCTAGCAAATTGAGGTTCTATTGTTGTTATTTTCTTTGAATTGTGGAAATTTTAACAACTAAATGAAAATAAACTAAATCTAGGATAAAGGGAATCAATGCAAAAAGCTCTAAGGAAAAAATTCTTTGAAGTCTACTTTTTTTTGGAGGATTTATGACCATTGAAAACCAATTATGATTTGAGAAATTAAATTGCCAAGTAAATCTTCAAAAAGCTTTAACAAACCCATTCTCAAACCTTCTCTCGAATAGGCATTAGGAAATCTTAGGAGATGCTAAATTAACCTCTCTCGACTAGACAAAGTAGCAAATCCTAAAACCGAATTTGTCAATGCACTTTAATCAATTTACAATTCCAATTACTATATATCTCTAGTAATTTAGAAAATTCTCCACAGAAAATCTTGAAAGCAATCTTGAAAATTAAATCCAAAATCACTAGAATTCAACATGATCACTTCACCAAGCAAGCATGAAAAACAACAAGAAATTTAGGAAAATTAACAATCTAAATATCTAATAAACTCAAGCATTCATAGATTCCGATAATCAACCTCCAAAATTTATAGAATCAACTCATCTAATCCCTAAAAAACCTAACTACTCAAGCATAATTGGGGGAAAACATGGAAAAGAGATTAAAGTGAAATTTTAAGCAAGAAAACATGAATTAAACATAAATCTAACAACAAACAAGCAATTAAAGTAAGAAAATAAGTAAATGCACTAATTAAAAACTATTTTACTTTCAAAATATGAAAGAAAGAAGAGTAAAAGCAAAAGAAATTGATTGAGTACCTTGAGAAGAGTAGATGACATGAAAATCAAAGAGAAATTCAAGAATTTAAGTCTAAATATAGCATAATCTACTATAGTCTAGAGAGAGAAAGTAGAGAGAGAAACTCAATACTACCCTAAGTATGGTTTAAAACACTAGTGGAAAAACTCCTTATTTGTATCGGTTTTTTAGCCCTATTTGTACCGGTTCAAGATGGATACAAATAGAGGCGATACAAATAACACTGCTATTTGTACCGGTTCTAATAACCGGAACAAATAGTAAAGTTATTTGTATTGGTAAAAAACCGATACAAATAGCTCTTTTTTTAATTAAAAAAACTTCTATTTGTACCGGTTTTCTACTAAAACCGATACAAATAGTCTACTATTTGTTCCGGTTTTAGTAGAAAACCGGTACAAATAGAAGTTCTTTTAATTAAAAAAAAGTGCTATTTGTACCGGTTGTTAATTATAACCGGTACAAATAGATTTTTTTTCTAGCAATGTTACTTTTTTTTTTTTTACATTGTTATATAGAAATATTTATAAAAATCCCAACAGACACTCCAAGTACAAAGTACAGCAGCCTGCATCCCAGACCTAGCCCCAACATCAGCCCTGAACCTCATGTAAGCCTCGTCTCGATGTCTCCACCCCCCTTGCCGAATATCATTGTAAAAAACATTAAACAAAAATGCAACGGACATACAAATCTCTATCGATTCAACTTCATCCAGCCACATACAAAAATAGTAAAATTCAAAATATTATTTCCTCCATCATAATGTCAACCTGTAGCTTTTGCACTATTCATTAATTTAGATTTAAATACATAAAAATTGTCACCAAAAGAAAATACAAATTAAAAATTTAATGAACAATGCATTAAACTTATGACAATAAAAAATTTAACCTAAAATACTACGCCCATTGTTCTCGAACTTCATCCAATTCCTTTTGCTATACGGGGAAGATCGTTTGGTAAGTATGTTCTGCACAAAAAAAAAAAAAAGGTAGTACAAGTAAACAACTGTTAAAGTATAAAGACAAAAATAAAAATGAGCCAAAAATAGCTCATCATTTTGGGTTAGTTTTGGGTGTTATTGCTCCCATCTCCGCACCAATCAATCTAATTAATATTTTTAAGGTTTAACCATATCCTATAACATTCATGTAAGAATCATATGACTTATTTGCATAATTTTGGGCAAAGATATGGCGTTTTGGAACGAAAACGAGCCAAATAGTTCATTTTGGGTTAGTTTTGGGTGTTTTTGCTCCCATTTTCGCACCACTCAATCTAATTCATGTTTTTATGGTTTGAACATGTCCTATACCATTTATGTAAGCATCATATGACTTATTTTCATGATTTTGGGCAACGATAGGGCGTTTTGGAACGAAAATGAGTCAAATAGCTCATTTTAGGTTAGTTTTGGGTGTTTTTCCTCCCATCTTCGCACCACTCAATCTAATTCACGTTTTTAAGGTTTGACATGTCCTATAACATACATGTAAGTATTCTATTACTTACTTACATAATTTTGGGCAAATTAGGGCGTTTTGGAATGAAAACGAGCCAAATAACTCATTTTTGGTTAGTTTTGGGTGTTTTTCCTCCCATTTTCCATACCACTCAATCTAATTCATGTTTTTAAGGTTTGAACAAGCCCTATACCATTCAAGTAAGCAACCTATGACTTATTTGCATGATTTTGGGCAACGATAGGGCGTTTTGGAACGAAAACGAGTCAAATAGCTCATTTTGGGTTAGTTTTGGGTGTTTTTCCTCCCATCTTCGCACCACTCAATCTAATTCATGTTCTAAGGTTTGAACATGTCCTATAACATCCATGTAAGCATTTTATGACTTATTTGCATGATTTTGGGCAAATGTAGGGCATTTTGGAACGAAAACGAGCCAAATAACTCATTTTGGGTTAGTTTTTGGTGTTTTTCCTCCCATTTTCGCACCACTCAATCTAATTCATGTTTTTAAGGTTTTTAACATGTGCTATACCATTCATGTAAGCATCCTATGACTTATTTGCATGATTGATATATGCATTCTCAAATATATGTAAAGGTACCCAAATTCAACTTATGCCAAGCAACCACAACACATTCTACATAAACGACAAAACTCCTAACACACTTAACACACATTACCGCAAAACTAACACTAAAATATCATAGAAACAGCTAGTAAGCAGACCCCATTACAGCCCTAAATTTGCAACAAACTACAGCACAAACAACAGCCCAACAACACACAAACTAGAGCAAAAACTGCAACAATCTGCCCATAATTCAACCGAATAATCAGACCTGAAATAGCAACCATAAAAAGCAGCACATTGAAATGAAGCTGCACAAAAACAGTAGAGAAACCATCCTTATAACGACCCCGAAAAGCACCAATAAACCAACATTCTACATATACAGAAAAAGCAAGAAAATGTAGAACAAATGGGCCTAAAATTAAAATCAAGGCAGCCCTAAAGCAATCATAAAACAAAACAAAAAAATATCCCATACAAAAAGTCAAACAACATATAACACTACTAGTTTCTTACTCAATTCCATAGGCAATGGTTCCCCTAAAAAATTCTTACCTATATTTGACACCTTTGGCTTTTGAAGCGACGATCATAGTTCATATAAAAGGATGAGACATGGCACAAGTAAATCCTGAAAATATGCCCAAGTCGCTCTTCATGGCACCACTGCTAGTCCATCAAAAAGAAGAGAAGGTTACATAAAAAATACAAATTTAGAGCATATATGCACTTTATACACTAATAATTTATACATATGAATTAGGCTCATGTGAGAAACTTTCTTGTGGGGAGAAAGATGAGAAGCGTTTTAGACCATTAGATGGAATACATCTGATGGTTCCCATTATACACAGTCACACACATTATTTATGGCTAATTCATAAATTAAGAGAAACGAATATATTAAAAATCAGTAGTGGAAGTCTGCAACTCTCTCTCTATCTTTGTTTCTCCTATCATCTCTACTACTTGTTAATTATTGATCTCTTGCTGCTGTTCATCCTTTGACTTAATCGAAAATTCAAGTGCCTTAAATCACCATTGATATGAGTGAAATTGTGATCCTAATCTTATAATCAAGGTTTTCATGGGGTGATTTTGGATCTACAGTTGTTTTGCTCTTTTATATTACCTTTGTTAGATTGGTCATACTCTCACACAAAATTTCCATCAATCTAATACCATACCGGCATACTCCATCTTTGATTATTGTTATTACAATAACATTTTTTCATTATAAAATTACATATAATAGTTTATGCATTTGTAATGGTTACTTACATATTTGCTATGTTTTATCAATGTAACTATAAGTATAGGTTGGTGTACCTTTACTGATCCTTCAATGTATTTATCTTCTCACATTTCTCACCATAAGCATCTTTCTCATCTGAACCTAACCCATATATATATATACACACACACACACACATACGACATATATATACTATGACTTATTTATATGGTTTGGAACAAAAATAGGGCATTTCAGAACTACAACAAGCCAAATAGGTCATTCTGCGGTACAATAAGCACATTGCGATTGCATTTGTAATGAGCCTTGTGATTGCGCCCCATCTAGGGTCATCACCTCCCTAGACAGCCTACGCAGAGCACGTCAGCATGAACATTGCAATTGAATTTGTGAATAGCTTACTAATCTAAGGATATGAAGAATTTTTAAGCATGCACTAGCAAATTGAAATTATTAGTGAAATCAATATAGGAGTATTATGCTTAGTGTGTGGGATAAGCCACTAATCATGAATCTCGCATAATATAACTGAAAATATCCTAATGGGTGGAATATCCCAGTAAGTATCGGTGAAGAAAAATAGGACATTGACAACAATAAACCAAATTCTATCGCATAGAATAGTAAGGGAAGACCAATATAGATTTATATACTAAAGAATAAAGAAAAACCTTTAGGCGTGGTTGAAAGCATATTATATCGTATGATTGAGTAGGACCTGTAATAGAAAAAAAAATCATAGTCACATAAATTTTAAATAAGAGGTTGGACTCCTTTTTCACAAAAAGCAGCCCCAAAAAAAGATATTGAATGTTAGAATTAGAAGATACATTATCATACCTCCATGAGTTCATTTTAATTGAAGACAATATTAGGGAAAAATATCGAATGGCCTCAAGAATCAAGATAGCAAAACAGGTGTAAACATAGTTATTAAGCAAAAAAACACTACATCAAAGCAATATACAATATTTATTAGGGCTCCATTCACTACAGAAATTAGAACCAGTGCTTGCATAATTAAAAAATGGGAAATGATGGCGTCAAACTGATGGGGTTTATTGTTGAATTGCAAACAGTAAAGTAATTCAAAAATTTATGATACAACAATTCAAGTAAAGATAAGCAAAGATTATTAAAAAAAAAAATCGAAGCTAAATTATGACTCAAAATATACAATTGAAATCAGGAATTTCAAATAAAATACATGATCCCAAATACAACCCAATTAAATTCAAGTATTCGAAATGAAATAAGAGTTCTCAAACATAAATAACCTTAAATAAAAGCACAATATTTGTATGAATCAAGCAAAATTATTGAATTAAAATGTGGAAAATATACTTCAAATAAAGTGAAAAATTCACATACTGCAGGTCGCCAACAATCAAAGTCCTCTCCGACGAAGAAGCACCGCAGAGAGGCTGCAGCCCAGCAGTAGTGTGTGACCTCCGACGCAGCAGCCCAGCAGCAGTGCGCGACCCCCAACGCAGCAGCCCTGCAGCAGTGCGCGACCCCCGACGCAGCAGCCCAGCCCAGCAGCTGCGACCAGCGACACAGACGGCTTCAGCAGCGACGCGAATGAGCAGAGAAGCGGCAGCAGTGTCGCCGGAGGAAGAGGCTAGGTGTCGCGGGACGAGCAGAGCAGAGCAGCGGCAGTGTGGGTTAGAGAGTTAGGGTTTGGTAGAGAGTTATGATTTCAGATCTTGAAATGACATTTGACAAAGGGAAGAGGAATAGAGGAGTTTTTATTTTAATTACAAGCTCATTTGTGTCGGTTAAAGCTACAACCGGTACAAATTAATGTACCTTTTGTTCCGGTTTAAAATAACAGGAATAAATAGTGCATTATTTGTTCCGGTTTTTTAAAGCAGGAACAAATAGGTTGGTATTTGTTCCGGTTTGACAACCGATACAAATAATGATTTATTTGTTCCTGTTTTATTAAAACCGATACAAATAATGCCTTATTTGTTCCTGCTTAATTATAATGGATACAAATAAGGAGTAACAAATATCAATATTTCCACTGGTGAAAGTCCCTCATTCGTAAATGAAAACCCCAAATATGTATTAAGTACACGTCCCAAACAAAGTAAAACACGTGTTGCAGCCTTGCACAACCGTGCAGTTATAAGCTGCGCTGCACGGTCGTGTCACGGATTTTGGACTCTCTGGAAGCTGCACGATCGTGCAGGGTAGTGTTGCACGATCGTGCAGATCTACACACTCGGTCTTAAAATGCTCATATCTCCTTTTTTTAGCGGAATTGAGCATATGATATATCAAACTGAAGCTCTTGGAATAAGAAATCTTCTCAAAGTAGAATCACTTGAAAAAGAGTTATAGAAAAAAAAGATATGATTCTTTGAATCAGACCATTATGCAAAAGCACTTGAAATGCATCCAATTTTAACCCAATTATTCAAGAAAACACAACATTATTGAATGAAACCATGAAATAAGCTAATTCTATACTAAAAGACTAAAAACCAATAAAATAAAGTCTAAAAGGCCCGAAAGACACGTGAAACGAAGACGAAAAATGGGTGGTTGTTTGTTTTTTTTTTCCAGATTTTTTTTAAATTTTTTTATTTTTATTTTTAAAAAAGGGTTAATTAGTATTAAATTATGGGTTAATGATTTAATTATAGTTTAATTACAATTAAAGTTAACGGTGATAGAAATAGGTGGTGGTTTACAATCCTTATGCACTTAATTGGTAGTTAAATTCAATAAAAAAAAAATTGTGGTAGTTGTTGACAACTTTTCCCACTTATTAGGTGGTTAGTGGCAAAATTTTATAACTAGACGTTAAAAGACTACATGTTGAGGCAAATCGAACGACACCCACATGACACTCAGAAAGGACATGAGAGGATCTTGGGGTCAATGATGGAGCCAAAGGTTGATCAGAACCACCCAATCTGGTTTTCTTAGCAAAGAAGCTCAGAGATTGATGCTCCCAACCATGATAATAGAGATCCATGGCAGCAAAAGCATAGTAAGTAAGAATTTTACACACCAGCGATTATTATAATTTGAACCATCAGAAACACTTCCAACACATCAGTTAAAGGAATGATGAATGATGAATTGGTCCATAGTATTCCAAGTAGGGGCATTGATGTGTAGAGGATGAACCAGTTGCATAATCAGCAAAGACCTGTTTATAAAAACAATTTTAATCATTAAAATTTTAAGAATGATCAAATTTTCTTCATATGTTGCAGCCTGCATTGAATTATCAGCATGCAAAAAGGATAAAATAATGAAAGAGATAATTAGGAAGAAGGTAGGAATTACTTCCATTGACGATAAGATGAGGGAAAATCAACTAATATGGTTTGATTATGGAAGACAAAGTAATGCACCGATAAGGAGGCTTGAAGAGTGACAAAGGGATAAGGGCAAGAACAAAGCAAACTTGGATGAGTATAGTTAAAAGTAATATGCCATTGTTGGGACTCAAGGAAAATAAACGACCCATTTCTAGCATTCACATCATTATACACTGCCTTCAGCCCTTTTTTAGGCTCAGTTACTCTGTCTAAGCACTCAGCTGCCTTTATGCAATATAAGCCATCAGTTTTATGCCCAATAGCCAAAACTTTGCTAGTATGGTCCTGAAAGAGACAATCATGAAGTGTATAAACTTCACAGAAATATTAGACTGTTCCAATAATCTCCCAATCATGGTTTTTAAATCAAGGCCGCATCGCGACCGCATTGTAAAGCTTTTTGAGCGAGATATTGGGCCGCGACGGCCGCGAACCTTCCGCATTATGTCTAAAACCTTCAACATAAAGAACATCTTTCAAAACTAATTGAGGCTTAATAACTATCTAACCACTCCAATAAACTAGCTTAAAAGACCCATCAGGAAGCCCAACCTTAATTGGTTTCTTTAATTTTTTCTTATTAGTCAATAAACTATAGTCAAATGTCATATGGTCACTAGCCCCAAATCAACAATCCAGATAAATCTATCATCCTGACCAAGTTTGACACTTCAGAGTTGTTCAGACACCTGCAGTGGATAAGAAATGCTTCTGTTTGCATCTGTACATCTATTCTGAACAGCTCCTTCCTCAAATGGTGCATCCATGAGCCACTGTCCTTGTCCAGCAGTTGTAGCATTAGCTGCTAACTTGTAGGTCTTTTGTTTGCAACTCCAGTAGCAGGCATTACATTCTTCCCTTTCAAGGCTAAATACCATTCAGGATATCCAGTTACCTTGAAACATTGATCAGCTGAATGCCCTCTGCACTTGCAGACTTCACATCTCTTCTCCATTCTTTCCCTCTTCCAATCCTTCCTAGCTTGAAAATTTGGCTGACATTTGTTCTGAGGAAAATTCTGATACCCACCTCGAATCTTGGCAACAGAACTACCCCCAACATTCTTCACAAATTTATGTGCAACCAAGAGCATTGCTCTCTGATACAGTATCTTGCCCATTAGAAATTTCTTTTTGAGTCTCAAAAGTCTGAGTGAGTGCAAATGCCTTGTTTGATGTGTTTTTTTAGGGAGCAATCAAGAATTTGACCCTAAATCACACAAAGGGTTGGATATCTCTATGTTTGGACTCACAAGATTGAATAATTTTTAATAGTTTTATGGACAATTTGGATGAATGGATGAATTTTTAGGTGGAATTAATGGAGATGGGTGGAAAGATTTAATGGGAATATGTGTAATTGATTTGCTTGGATAAATTTTAATAGAGGATGGATTAATGGGATGGAGAGTTTTAATGGAATTTGGGGAAGATGGAGTATGGAAGGAGGATAGAGGAAGAACAACAATGTTCTTTCTTTTCAAACAAAACTTAAAATCTTTATTTTATTACTCAAAGGAAGGGTTTAAATACCCAACTCTCCAACATTACATCCTAAGTTTACTCTAAGGGATTTTTAGAACCCTTGAATCATATCATTGTTTATGTTAGGCAAAGGTTCCATTGACAATATATTTGTCACAGTGTTCTCATAGGCAGGATTTAATCCCATTAAAAACTCCATGCATTTGTCTTCTTGTTCAAACTCAGCAGATTTCTTAACAAAACTACAACAAGTACAAGTAGGCAAAGCCCTAAGACTCTGTAATTCATCCCAAAGATGTTTAACCTTGCCATAAAAACTCAAGATAGTCATATTTTCTTGCTTGAGATTATTTATCTCCTTTTTCAATTGAAACACCATTGGTGCATTTGGCTGTTTAAACCTCTCACAAACATCACACCACATTTCCAAAGCAGACTCACAATATTGAATATCCTCAGAAATATAACTTTAGAACTCAAAATCCAGCAATATACCAAATAGTCTGCCCAATTTATTCTTAGCACCTAATGCCTTCTTAATATTCCTACTCCATCTAATAAAGTTCTTACCATTTAACAAGACTTGTGTTAAAGATGCAGCAATATTATCAGCACTAGCCACAAAATAAGGATCAGTATTACCTGAATCTTGAGCATCACTTCCAGTTTGCGAGTTGGAATTCACTTCAGCCATTATTGCTGGAGTCCAGCAACAAATTCAATCAAAAAAATCCAGAAAAAGAAAAAAAAATAAAAAATAACAGAAATCAGTCGCATAAACCTAATTCCAATGTGGAATAGGCTCTGGAAGATCTAATATTCAAGAAATTAAGAATCAACCTCCATATATTCAAGAAGTGAGATGTCGATGAGAAACAAAAATGAGAAATCGAACTCTAACAAGCCTTTATTGTACAAATCTTATTTATAATAATTAAATCCTTTGCCAAAAAAAATAATAATAATAATTAAATCAACTAACTAGAATGGTCAGTTGCTAACTGACCTTAGTGTTATTCAAGTAGGAACACGGCAAAGGGGGTGAATTGTTGTGTGGAACTTGTAGTGCAAATTTTGCTCAAAACTAAAAACGAAAGGAAAAAATTGAATAGTATAAGAAAGAATTCAACGAAAAAAACTTCCTAGCCCAAGGGGAAAAAACTCCACTTTTATAAATAGGCCTTGTAAATTATTCATTGAATTTGTGGACTCCTTAAGGATTTAAGGACACTGACAGACTCAAGTTCATCCAAGAACTGGACTCAAAGTAACACTGACACAGACACTGAAGTTCCAACTAGATAAAGTGCATTAATATACTTACATAAATCCTAAGACATTACCATAGTAATATCCTTGAACTCTTCTCTTCATCAAGTAATTTGTTTGGAATACTTGATCTTGTTCTCTAATTCTTTGTTGAATTCTCCATAGGAACTTCCCTGTAGAAATTTGACAATGCTTCATTTGACTTGTTGAATCTTCTCTTGAATCATCATCTTGCTTCTTTAAATATTTGAATCTTCATTCTTGAATATCCAATACTTTATTTAATCTTTAAGACCTAAAATTCTCCAAGGCTTTATTAGTGATTAAGTTTGTGATTTATGTCATCATCAAAACTAAATAGAATATGTCAATACTTGGGTAACAAACATAGTTAAAACTAACTAACTTACTAATAACCCCTATAGTCCGATCGTGAGAGGCCATTTGTTGCAATTAAATTGAAACGGAGGAAGTATAAAGCTTATTATAAATCTGCAGCTAGAAATGATTTTTTTTGTCCCTCACAACCGCACTTTGCAAATTAATGATGTCTTAAACATTCAGTCTAAAAAAATTTACATAAACATTGCTGTTTAAACTGAAAATTTTAAGGAAATCAAGAGTCAAAAAAGCTCTTCTGTCATGGTTGTGTAAGGATCGAACTAAGCACATATAGCATGATAACATTAAGAATTTACATTGCTTAATCTCTAGACATATCAGACTGATGATTCTCTGGACAAAAAAAAAAGAATCCAGGTACTGAAGCATTGTACCAAGACATTGATCAGGAATTGCCCGAGGTGCAGAGCTATTGCAAATATAACAATATTCATGAAGAAATGACCATTAATCCATTATAGTCTCAAAGTATATACTTTGAAACAAAACATGTGCAAAGATTTCATCATTAACTTCACACCAGAAAATGCAATTTAAACAAAAATTAAGATCATCATGTAATAGAAAATAATAGTGACAGTAATAATAAAAACATAGATCTGTGATTTATAGCAAAAGTGATTTCGAAACTTTATAGATATCGGGTGTATCAATAGATTTTGTCTTAAATTTTATTGCATACCAAATTAAAATTTCAAAAAAAAAAAAAAAACAAGAAGAAAAGCTAGAATTAGTGACAAAGCACAATTAATTAATATCCTCAAAACATTGATATCGAATAGCAAGACAAACATAAATGCGAAAAAACAAACCATTGATATCGAATAGCAGAAAGCCAAAGAAAACTCACTGATTTCTCTCATGAATGGTCTCATTCATACTCAACAATTGAAGTCAATGTGATTTCTCTCATCAATTTGTTCAGAAAGACGATTGATGAGTAAGAATGAGACCATTGATGAGAGACAACAGACAAAATGGAAGGCTTTATGGCACGATCGTCGACAAGCTCTCAGAGAATGGTACCAACTTCAGATCGTCACTGCGACGGCAATACTCTCTCTCACATTTTAGGGTTTTTAGCTTAGCTAGCTTCACAAATTCTTATCTCTATTATTATAGATTTATAGGGTAGCGTGAAATCGAGGTTCCTTAATAATTGCTAATTAAGGGACAATTTTATCATTTGCATATTAGATAGATATTTGATTTTTGAAATAAATTATTTACTATGTACTTAATTTTCAATATATATAGAAGTCGTTTGGTTGAAACATATTTCCATTGGAAATTAAAAATGCTGAAAAATAGGGTAAATCACCCTATATTTGATTGACATTAAATAGCAAAAGCAAAAGGAATTAAAATTCTAAAGGAAATTGAAATTCCTATGATGTGTAGGAAATTATTAACATATCTTTCCTTTGGTGAATGCAAATTCTTGTGTCAAATACAAATACTCATAATGAACCAAACACAAATAGTTATTTCCTAGAAATAGACAAAAGATATTTATTTCCCATTAAGTAAGATTATCTGTAAAAATTAAATTCCTACAGTGCACCAAACGAGCTCTTACTAGGTATGAATGAAAGGAAAAAACTAGATTAAATTTAAAAAATAAAATAAAAAATTACATTTATGTTGGAACATATTAATTTTATTGTCAAACTATGTTGTTAATGAATTTTAAGATAACACTATTTGCTAGAGGGTTTAAGGGAAAGGAAAGGAAAACAATAGCATAAATCCCCTTTGTTAGTGTTTGTTAAAACAAAACAATCATTCCCTTTTCACCTACGATTTCCCTATTTTCCTCTCCACTCATTCGGTCATTCCCACCCGTGATCCGTGACTAATGAAATTGGATCTAGTGATTTATTGTCTTAAAAAATTTAGTGTTTTTTATATATAGTTTAAAAAAATGTAGTTAGTTGGGGGTGATAATTAGTTATCATTTTTCTTTTATTATCTTTTGTGATTTAAAAAAAAAATGTTCATATTTAAATTTATAATTTAAATTAGAAGGGTTAAATATGATGGCATTAACATTACAAACTAATATTATTGGATCACATAACATTTTTGTCAAAAGGAATTACACCATTTACACATAGTTTAATTTAGCTTGCATTTTTATAATTTAAAATTCAACCATATGTTTAAAAAATTTGGTAAAAGGTAAAAAGTGTTAGAAGGGAAATGGAAAAGATGAATGTAATGAGTTGTTAATTTAATTTAATTTTTTTAAAAGTGAAATTAGGTAGTTTATCTATGTAGATTTATTTATTACAAATTTTTTGGTTGTTTCTATGTGTGTGAGAGAGAAATCGAGAAAGTAGTTATGTTCAGACTTTTTTTTTAAAATAATTAATTTTCTGTAGAATTAATGTGAGGCCTCCATTTGGGGGTTTAGAGGCCTCTCATTACAACATGCTTCTAAATCTATTACTTGTATATAATTTAAGAATAAATTTTAACCTCATGCCTCCAAACCCCCAATGGAGGCACCAAAATTAATCTCATTTTTTTAATTAAAAAAAAACTACCCAATAAATAAATAAAAAAAAAAAACTACATTCACACTATTTTTTTTTAAAAATGCATCCTAATTTAGTTTAACACAATATAAAGTATTCCAAACACATTAAAAATTATCTTATTTAACTATTAATTTTATCTATTTAGCTTAACTTTTAATATTTTAATGGTTACTTTTATTTGTTTTGCATTAATTTAGTTTACACTCAATATACATTATTTTTTAAAAACAAAATTTATTTTACCTTTGTATTTCTTTAATGTCCGACTTTGTATGTACTATTGTACTTCTTTTTAAAAACATGGGCCCGTTGTTGTCACCTTCAAACCACCAAAATAGCTAGAAAAAAAAACTATTTTTTAGAAAAATAATCATCAACCATTTTATATAGGAAAATTTGTCAGAAAAGACCTTATAAAACATTCTTTTTGTAAGATAAGACCTTATAAAAAATTTGTTGTGAACCGGGACCTAAAAAAAAAAAAAAAGTTGCAAGGAGGGACCTTACCTCTATTTCCGACGTTGACTGTAAATTTCCGGCGTTAACTCGCTATTTCCCTCCAATTTTCGACGAATCCTTTCTTCTCTATTTAACCTTTCCTTTTCTTTTCACTATAAATTAATTTTTCCTCCACTCCCCCTCCATTTTCCCTGCAAAAATTCATCTATATAAACCCTACATTAACACTTCCTTCTAACATCTAAAATTCTTTTTTTTTTTTTTTTTCTGAATTTGGGTTTTCTCATCTCTTACCCCCTTAAATACAAAAGGATTCGTGCAAAATTGGAGGGAAATAGTGAGTCAACGCTGAAGATTCATAGTCAACGTCGGAAAATAGAGGTAAGGTCCCTCTTTGCAACTTTTTTTGTTTTAGGTCCCTGCTCACAACAAATTTTTTATAAAGTCTTTTCTCACAAAATGAATGTTTTAAAATGTCTTTTCTGACAAAATTTTCTTTTATATATTATATTACTAAAATAAAAATTAAATCCCTAACCTAAAAAAGAATAATTACCTAACACCATGTAAAACTGTCTTTTCTTTCTTTTACTATGTAGCCTACTAAAATATCAAACCAAAATAAATATAAAATGTTCCCTATCAAATACAGACATAATTTATACTCATGATAAATGATTGTTGATGGCATTAATATTGGATTATTGATCTTATCTACTTCCTCAAAAATATAATGGCATAATGCATGAATACGTATAGTTGAAAAAACATATAAAAATGAATGAGAAGACTTTTTAAAAAAAATTATAGTTCTAATTAAACCCGTATAGTACATAAGCATTCATACTACAAATTTATTAATAATTTTAAATTCACAAAAGAAAATTGTGGTGCATTTAAGTTGCTAGATGATTAATGTAATCATACTATAACCTTACTACTAATTTTAAATTTTAATAACCTGATAATATAGATCATCATCTGTGCATTTGCTGCGGTGATCCCAAAGAAGTATGTATAATAGATAGGTGCTAAAAGGAAAACGGATTAAGATAATGTATTCAGTTGTTAATTTATTTTTTTATTTTTTAACAAAAAATAAATAAATTAGGTAATTGCCTATGTAGGATTATTTTAAAATAAAATTGGTTGGATTTTGTGTGTGTGATGGGTAGTCATGTTAGGATTTTTTAAAAAAATAAATTTAAAAAATAAATTTAATTAATTAATTTCAATTAATGTGATGTCTCTACTGGGAGTTTAGATCTAGTGAAATTTTATAACAACTCTACTAAGTAGAGTTCAATCATAATCATATATTTTAAAATCAATGGCTCAAGATTTATTGAATATATACTAGGGAAAAATAAAGGAATTATTGATAAAAAATATATATAAGCCATTGATTTGTTAATCAATGATTAGGATTGATTGAACTCTAGTTGATACTTGGCAAAATTTATAAAAACTCTACCGGATTCAAACTCGGGGTTCAGAAGCCTCTTCTTCAAATTGACTCCTAAATTATTAAGTACAACTAGTATACCAGTAAAAGATCAAAACCAATGTACCAAACGAAGGAAGAGGGAGATAACATAAATATGCATTTTCCATCCAAATCTCTCCGAATCTGAAGAGGTCCTTATTAACAAGATTTCCTGCGCTCCTAATATAATTGCGACATTAACAATTTGAGCACTATTCTTAATCACTTGTATAATTCGCTTTTATACTTTATACATGTAAACATATATAGTCATGTAAAATCACTTTTGAATTGTCTCAAATCTCAATGTGTACTATATTATGATCTAATTTTTTATATTTTTTTGTAAAAAAAAATCAAAAATATTACGAATTTAAAATATACATTGGTAAGCATGAAAAAGAGAGTGTTGCAAGCCCTCTCATTTCCTTTCTTTTTAACTCCATTTCCTCTTCTAACAAAAAAAAAAAAAAAACATTGGTAGTACTTCAGAATGAAACAAAGTAGATAATTGTTCAAATTTTCTTTGAAAAAATTTCATACAGTACACAAATATATATATATATATGGGGGGATAAAGTTATTGAAGGAACAGAATTCAGTTCCCCACTTGCGCAAACTTTGAACCACTCTAGTAAGACAACTCCAACAACTTTCAAGGAAATACAAACACCTCTCCGCATGAAAGCATAGGCTACCAACGTCATATTTGTTTTCGTCCACTAAGGCAATTCAAAGCTTCTTTTTTTTGTTGAAGAAGCCATTGCCATAAAGGACCATTTAGAACCGAGTCCACATCATATAGGAGTCTCGCTAACACTAGCGATAAACACCGATTAAAATCATTCTGCATCGTTTTCACAAATTACATACTGGAATGGATGGTTTCCGCAGTTGTAATATTTTGGCAATTTGTTTTTTCTCGCTTTTCACCAAAAGATGAATTAAAAGGATAGAAATGGTAGCCTTCATGACCGATTATGTGACGCGGTCCGATCAGATGCATTTAGTTGTCGGTAAGTGCTTCCGCCAGCCGCATGGTGGGGTAGCCAACTCGGTTCTCTATCACCTTGAGTTGCTGGGAAAGACGTCAAACGGTCTATTCTTTCCCTTTGACGTCTTTCCCATTGATTGTATCTGGAAATGGAATTCTCTGCTTCGTGAAAGCTTTGATTGGATGTACCTGATGGAAACATGAAGAAACCGCCAGCTGTCTGGTCAGATGATGACGGGAGTGTGGCCCCTTGGGATAAGCCCAGGTGACCATTGGATCTTCTTGTGAGAGGTATGAGAGGTGGACGCATGGGCGGGGGCGGGGAAGTGCTAGGTTGTTGAAAATATGCCTGAAGTGCTTGCACACGATCACGAGCCCGTGCTGCACTTCCTGGATAAGGTGGAATCAGAGATGAGGTCGCTGAGCTTCCAACTCTACCGCCAGAACTGTGATGATGATAATAATAATGGAATGAAATGACATTATCAAATAATCTTTTACTCCAAAAACAAGAGGGAGAAAAGCGCGTTCAATACATGCAGAAAAGGGGGGGAGAAAGCATGATAAGGAAACTCCATATGTGCGACATAATTATTTACCATCTGGTAGAGGGGAGAGGAGGAGAGAGAGAGGAGGGTGTGTGTGTGGGTGAGGGGGGGGGGGGGTGCGGAAGCAATTGAAAACCAATCATTTAGCTCCTCTAGACTTCTTTGGTTAAATTCAAGCTCAAAGGAACTGCAGACAAAAGTTGGATCACAGATGACCTTTTTGAACTCAAAATAGAATACCAATTTCAAAGTGCAAGGGCAAACTCTGTAAATTTCCAAATATAATGCCAAAACACAGCTCGAGTAATGCAGGTCTAATCTCACATTATATAAGCTGATAAGAATCACAAAGCTACATGGGGCAAAATGAAAGTCATTCCCTTAAAAGAACCTTTGCATTGAAGTTCAATTTTATCAGATAGCTGGTGCTCTGGGTCCTATTTTTGTATCACATCAGTACCTAAGGAAGAAGGCTAGATTCAATAGCCATGGTTAACATGAATATTACATTTTCTACCAGCTGGGATCGACCCCATAATGGCCCTAAAAGTGAAAGGACAGATTTGAAAAAAATACTTCTTAAACAACAAGACGTACGAAACAAAAGCATTGCTATAACTGTAGAGACATACCTGTGACCTACAACAAATGGATGAACATATGACCCTGATCTTTGTAACTCAGAATTGACATGAGAGGGTCTTGGGGTCAATGATGGAGCCGAAGGTTGATCAGAACCACCCAATCGGTTGTTATTAGCAGAGAAGCTCAGAGATTGATGCTCCCAACCATGATAATGGGGGTCCATGGCAGCAAAAGCATAATTAGGTATTTCACTGGGTCCAGATGGACTACCCCAGTGATAATTCGAGCCATCAGGGACACTTCCAACAGAATTCGAGGATGAGGAATGAATTGGTCCATAATATGCCAAGTAGGGGCATTGATGTGTAGAGGATGAAACAGCTGTATGTTCACCAAATACGGCAGGTTGCCCCAAAATATCATGATCTGTAAAAGCAGAAGAAATCAATTTATCCTGATTGCAAACACTGCAAGTTGATATTGTTACCATATGGCCAACAATGACAAAACTTACATGCAGTAGATGGGAACTCCCCCTCTCTGCAAAGTTAGGAGAAGTAACTTATCAGTCTCATAAATCGGCAATGGTTGAAACTTGAAAACAAGCAAGCAAGCCTTCATCAAGAGCGTATGTATCTCAATAGAGATTCAAAAGGAAAAAAAAAAGGTCGATCATGTATACAAAACATATGATCTACTAAATAACACTCTGAAGACAAGGCCTTGAACAATAAAGAAAATATACAAGCTCAATTAAACCAAAACCATCAAGAACCCAACAAACCTTGGACACTTACAAAAAATTTCATGTTTAACGCCTGAAAAATCTTAAAGCAACAAAGGGATATCGAAGTCCACACATAACTAATAATACCAAAAAAAAAAAAAACATTATTTTTAAATTTTTAGGAGGGGGGCTGGGGAGGGGGGGGGGGGTGTGTGTGTACAAGATTGTTTTAAAAAAAGGATCAAATTGTTGAGTCATACTATGAAGCTATGGGAGCAAGTGATTGAATTAAGGTTAAGAAGAAGTGTGCAGATCTCCAAGAGCCAATTTGGATTTATGCCACGAAGGACGACGATGGAGGCAATTTATTTTCTAAGATAACTCATGGACAAATACATCGATAAGAAGAATGATTTGCATATGGTTTTCATTGATTTGGTTTAGGACTTTAGGTGTATGATAACTTGATAAGGTGCCGAGGGATGTACTTTGTTTGCCCTTAAGAAAAAAGGGCATCCCGAAGAAATATGTGGACACATTATTAAAGATATGTATGTAGTGCTAGCAAGAGTTTGAGAACTAGTGTCGTGAAAAAAGAAGAGTTCTCTATCACAAATTCAGAATTGGATCACCCCAAGGTTCCGCCCTTAGCCCTTTCCTTTTTGCAATAGTCATGACGAATTGATAAGGACAACTCAAGACAATGTCCTATTGTATATGATTTTTGCAGATGACATTATGTTAATTGATGAGACAAAAGAAACATTGGAAAGTAAGATGGAATTGAGGAGAAAGACATTATAAACTTGTGACTTGTGTGTTTAAGTTAAGCAGAAGCAAAACGGAGTATTTGGAATGTAAATTCAATTGGATAGGAAGTAGGACAAACTCGATCAAATTGGATGATCTATTATCCAAAAAGAAGGTAGTTGGATGGGGATGTTCACAGGATCAAATCAGGTTGCTTAAAGTAGAAAGGAGCTTCACGTTTTCTTTTTTACCAAGGTATGTCATAAAGACTTGAGAAGAAAATTCTAAAGTAAAGCTATTAGACAAACATTGTTATATGGTGTTGGGACTTTGAAATGCCTCCATATTTAAAAGATGATTGTGATAGAGATGCATATGCTACATTGGATGTGTGGGCATACAAGGAATGATAAAATAAGAAATTATGTTATCAAGAAGAGGATATGGCCATAGGGGTAACGGCTATGGAGGATAATATGAGGGATAACTGAATAAGGTTGTTTAGTCATGTGAGACGGAGAACGATGAATGCACCAATAAGGAGAATTGAGCAGCGGCAAACGAATTAGAAGGTTAGAGGTAGAGGAAGACCAAACCATACCTGCATGAGGGTTATTATTAGGGGTGTGAGGCTTTTAGGGCTGGAGGAGGAGCAAACATTAAATAGGGAAGCATGGAGGGATAAAAGTTGGGCAAATGACTATTGCAATTCCATAGATTAAGTCATGCCTAGCAGACCCCAAATTATTTTTAAAATAGGGCTTTGTTGTTGTTGATTTAAATTTTTAAGAATGAACTATACTTCGTATGATGCACCAGTAAGGAGGTTTAAAGAGTGACAACGGGAGGAGAAAGTAAAGGATACGAGGAAGAACAAAGCAAACTTAGATGAGGATGGTTAAGTAATATGAGGTTGTTGGGACTCGAGAAAAATGAACGACCCTGGCTAGCCAACCCCAAATTTTTGTAAGGTTAAAAAATAGTTGTTGATTAACTATCCTATATCTAAGGGGTTCATATCATTAAACTCACTCTACTATCAATCTAAGGGGTTCATATCATTAAACTCACTCTAATATCAATCTTGGCCACGAATCAAGTTAAACATTTCAATTTGTAGACTCTAAGGCTCCGTTTACTAAAGCGAAAAATATTTTCCCTGAAAATACTTATTCCCATTTTACATTGTTTACTTTGGGTGAAAAATTAAGATGTAAAACTTAGGCTAAAAACTCATTTTACACCCTATTGAAACATTTTTTCCCAAATTTGGGAGTAAAAGTATTTTCCGTTGAAGTAAACATTGGAAATTTTCTATGAAAATGAGTTTTCCATTGTAAAATGTTTTTCATGGAAAATCATTTTACATCGAAAACTTTTTACACCCAAGTAAACGGACCCTTAGGCTCCATTTGTTTTGAAGGAAAACAATTTTCAAGGAAAATCATTTTCTAAGGAAAACAATTTTCAATGGAAAACATTGATTTATTGAAAGTTTTCCTTTGTTTGTTTGATTAGAGGAAAACTTATGAAGGAAAATAAAGATGAAGTAGAAATGAAGGGAGGATAAGAGGAGTGAAGAAGGGAGAAGTAAAGAGTGAGAGGGAACATGTGGCATTCCTTCCCTATAAAAGTAAAATGGTTTTGCTTTTCTAATGTCACATTTTCCACCATAAAGAAAATTGTTTTCCATCCATTTCAAAAACAAACAAAAGGAAAATGAAAAGATGGAGGAAAATCATTTTCCGGGAAAATAATTTCGGTCAAAACAAACGGACCCTTAAGGAGCTAAGAAATGACAAACTTTTTCAAATGGTGCTTTATAGTTCGGGTAAAAATTAAATTTATTACATTATTGGTTGGTGCTTTGAAGAAGAAACAAGGTGGGGGTAGAAGATGACCAAATTAAACATGGAGAAGGGTGGTTGAGAATGACACGAGGTAGTTGGGACTTGATGAAAATTTAGCGGCAGATAGAGAATATTAGAGGACCTATGTAGATGAATTTCGTGATACATATATTAGATTCGTGTCTAGCCAACCCAAATTTTATTGGGAATAAGGCTTTGATATTGTTGTTATTGTTAAAGTATTGGTCAGTGACCGAAACAAACTACTTAGGGAAGGAAACCTGAATAGAACGCGTAGCTCTAACTAGTGAAAAATAATGTAATCAAATTTTATCTATTAGCAAAATTGATTGGGATTCCTGAACAGACCAAAAAAATTCACCATCACATCATTCTCTAAAGATCCAAATGAAATAGGTCATATCCCACAACAAGCGTGAACCAATACAAAGCTGAGAGCTATATTTCAATACATATAAAAGACTTGAGATAATCTTCATGAATATTACCAAAAGTTCGGGGTTATGGCTTTTGTTCGATTATAGAACCCAACCATGTAACTATAAAAGAGAGCAGGACTGTCGACCATGGCAAGGCTCATAAGAAAAACTAGCCGTGCTAGAAACTTCTAGAGCATTCTATTTTGGTTTAAAGCATCACAGAGGCAATCATAACAAATCTTAGCACACACAGGACACTATTGATACAATCATCTTTTGGGGAATATAACTTGAAAATTAATGTCTTTATATGCAAGTTTCAGTGACAACTAACTGTTTCAAAGAAAAGGCTTCAATATAGGAAACCACAACTAGCCCTTTCACAAATAGGTAAGGTCTTTCTTCCAATGTGTTAATATAAAAAAAAAAAATGAAAATTGTGTTCTAGTTCTGCATAATGGAAAGCATGTTTCAAGCTCTATGCAGCAATGCTCTACATAATAGTATCACTGCAAGGAAAATTGGGGAAAAGTGGTTGAATCACAGAGACATACAAAGAAGGCCTATAGGACATAAAGTAATTTAGGAATCGAGGACATATTTTTTATATTAGAGCATGCTTACTCAAAAGCGGGAAGCCGTGAAAACCCCGGTATTGGACACCACTGAACTCCAAGTCCAAACTGCCAAAAAAAAAAGGTAAACAAACCAAAATGAATATTACAAATGATGGTATAACCTAATACTTAGTGTCGTTGCAAATCAAAACAGTAATTGTTTAGCTAGTGTTAAGGACAGATAAAAAATTTAAATTGAATAGTATTATATTATATATATAAACATACAAGTGTGTGTGTCAGTGTAGAGAGAGAAAGAGAGAGAGAGAGAGTTAAGCTCAAGTGAGAGGACTGATTTAGGTGAGAAGGAGTTTGGTACATCAAAATTATAGTAGAGGTACATTGAGTATAAACAAGATCTACTTTAGAATAAAAGTACTCCCTCATTTCTCCAAGCTAGAACATGGTAAAATTCACACACGGAAAGAACAGGGTAAAGAAACGCAAAAAATCAATATCACAAAAACCATTTTTCCCTATTTCTTTATTTATATATGACAATAAAAAATCATACCAAAAAGTAGATTAAAACAATTAAAAAAAAAAAAACATATGCCAAGCTCTTACATCCGACATGTTGACAACTAAAAGGAAATTCCCATCAAGCAGTGTAAGCGTACAGGTCAAACCATATGCCAAGCTCTTACATAGAAATATAGAATCCATACATACAAGCGCAACAACGGATATTCAAAGCATTCACTTGTAAAAGAGTACACGAAAATTATTCCACCAAACCACAGTTACACTCACAGAAGAATGCCACAATCTCAACATTCTTTTTACGCCACCAGATGGTATTCCTTAGCCCAGAACGCATCACAATTCCCTCACCTTCTTACCCATTTGACTTACACACAAGTTGTCCACTTCTCCAGTCCAACAAATTTTCAGAGGCAGTTTAGTTTCATATAAGACAGAATGAGGTTTCAAGCTATGATACTAACCAAAAACATAACAAACTCCAACAAGCTTATCACTTCCGACTAAGTGAAATTAAATGAACTGATTGCAATCAAAAGAATGACGCTGACAATCTTAAAACAACAAACACAGTTCGAAGCAGCTAGCCAATTGCAAACATATCATTTTGATACAAGTATATAAATCCAAGAGAATGACTACTAACCCTCCTTTTCCCTGTCTCCTAAGTCCTAAATTTGTTTAAGAAGAGGGGAAAGCAGTGACCAGAGCTAGGAGATTGACTTATGACCGCAAGAACAGTTTTATGAATTACAATTAACTCAACAAGTATATCTAGGTCACCAAATTAAAATAGGGGCAACAAATCAATTATAAAAAAAATTGTCATAAACAAGAGAAAGGCAAATGATTTTTAAGTATATGGGCGTGATAAGAATTCAGGAAACCTGGGATCTAATATGTCACCCTCTTTAAGAAATTAGCAAAACCAACAAACAGGAAAAAATGAGTAACGACTGGACAATGTTAACAAATCTTTGATCAATCAAAATGAAATATAAATAATTACCATGTCAGAGTAGCTTAAGTCATAAAGATCTTCATCATGGGTCCAGTCATCCACAATATCATTATATGAACGACCAGTGCCATAAAGCCATTGACCTTTCTCAATCTTCCGACAGTTTGGGCATTGCATTACTCCCTTGATATTAAAAGCAGAACCAATACAATCTGCAGATCACCATGCCTTATAAGTACATATCAATAAAGACAAGTATAACAATACATCATGAAACAAACCGCAAACTAAACCTTTTAAAACTAAACAATATATATATATATATATATATATACACTACTAAAAGACAAACCACTAATATTCCCTTCTAATCTTACTCCTTTCCCACTCAAACTGAAAATTTAACTAATCTCTCCGTTCCACAATATTTTGTGCACTTTCTCCATATGGACATACTGTTTACTGCAAAATGCTTTATTCTATACCAGGTAAGTGTTTAAATATATTCTATTATCAAGGGTTGGCCCAACATATGCACTCTCTCTCCTATACTATCATATAACACACTATCTCTTACATTATACTGTGCATACAGTACCCACTTGCATTATTAAATGTTATTCATTGATTCCCCCCCCCCAAAAGAGTGTATGCAGATTTCATTTTTGAACGAAAGGAGTATCAACATTTAATTTAAAAAAATATTTACGTTTTAAAACATTTTTGGAAACCAAAATTTTGTTTATTACCTTAAAAAACCCCTCCACCTAATAATTAATAGCATCAAAAATCTTCCTTTCATCTTCTTTTTTTTCTTATCCACCTCCTATATCATAAATCAAAATATGTATATCGCAGTGGCGTCCCCTACTCAGCAATGTGCTACACTTCATAGACTCAAGTGTAGCAAAAAGTATGCAAGGGTTGCTAGGTCATCACCCCAAAACAGCGCACGCCATCCCGACGCCCGAGGATGGTGTCAAATATGCAAGGGTTCCCGCATCAAGGACAGGTGCAGATACAGAATGCTAGTTCACAGTAATCGTAAGGGCATAAGCATACATTTTGAGAAATCGAACATCAACTATTTATATGGAAGGTCAGCAAACTTGGTAAACGCTATGAGAAGGAGAAAAATCAACATAATATTTCTTCAAGAAACCAAATGGTTTGGACAAATGGCAAGGGAAATAGGTGGATCCGGCTTTAAGCTTTGGTACTCGGGAAAGGATTCACGAAAAAATGGAGTGGTATTCACATGGATCAGGAATTTAACAAATATGTAGTGGACATGTGTAGAAAGAGTAATCAAATTTTGAGCATAACGTTTATTATAAGGGATGAGGCTTGACTATTATAAGCGCTTATGCACCACAAGTTGCATTGAGTGAATCTATTAAGGAAGAGTTTTGGGAGGATTTAGAAAAAAATGTGCAACATGACCCTAGAGTGGAGAAGTGGATAAATGGTGGGGATTTGAATGGACATGTTGGCTCAAAGAGGGATGGCTTTGAAAGTGTGCATGAAGGTTTTGGTGTTGAGGACATAAATGAAACAGAAAAGGCCATCTTAAACTTTGCGCTTGCATATGATGTGTGTGTAATGAACACTTGGTTTGAGAAAAGACTCCCTCACCTAATGACATATAAGACTGCGGTTTAAGCAAGTCAGATCGATTTCTTCCTAGTAAGGAAAATTTGGAGAAAGTGTTATGTTGATTGTAAAGTAAAACCTGTCGAGAGTACGGCAATGCAACATAGATTGGTGGTGCTTGATTATTGACACAAGAGATACACAAGGAAATGTAGAACAAAAAAATTGGAACCTCAAATTAAGAGGTGGAAGCTTCAAGGAGAGGGAAAAAACAAGAATTTGTGGATAAATTGGGTAATATGGAGTGGTATTAAATCAAGGCCGCATCACTGCATCGCGACCGCATTGTAAAGCTTTTTGAGCTTATCGCAACCGAGATATTGGGCCGCAACGGCCACGAACCATCCCATTGCCCGCGAGTGTACCTCCGCAACCGTTACCACGATCGCGACCGAAACCGAGATTTAAAACCATTATGGACATTTGGTCTATGGACATCATTTAGACTTAGTCACTTAACTTGGACAAAAATGAAGCATAGCATAAAGGAGGTGGCGAAGGAGGTCCTTGGAGAGTCAAAGGAAATAAGCATGCCACCATGTAAGGATAAGGATACAGCTTAGTGGAACGAGGATTTGAAACATGCAATAAAGAGCAAATGGTATTGCTACCAAACATTAGAAAAATGACATGACCTTTATGCGAAATCATGACCTTCATGCGAAATTGGACTCAAAAGAGGGGGGAAAGGGTATATATAGAATTTCTCGAAATAGGGACAAAAGGACTCGGGATATGGGATTGTTTAGTGTGTGACGGATGCTAACCAAAAGATTTTGGTTGAAGATAAGTAAATAAAGGAAAGATGGAAAGTATATTTTGATAACTTATTCAATGAAGACCGAGGGCAAATATTGGAGATGTGAGAAATATCAGTTTATCAAAAAATGGTCAATCGGGATTTCATGCGAAAAAATCCAAAGGGAGAAGTTGAAATGGCATTAAAAATGATAGGATCAAAGAAAATAGTCCAACCCGATAAAGTTCCTATTCAGCACGGGAGATTCAATGAGTAATTGAATCAAGGTTAATAGAGCGGGTAAAGATTTTGGAGAATCAAATTGTCTTTATGATAGGGAGGTCAACGGAGGCAATCCACCTCACAAAGCAACTGATAGAAAAAATATAGGGATAAGAAAAAAAATATTATACATAGTTTTCGTTGACATACAAAAGGCTTATGATAAGGTAATACGAAAAGCACTTTGGTGGGCTTTAAAAAGGAAGAGTATTTCAAGGAAATTAATTGACATCATTAGGGAAATTATAAGGATACTAGCACAAGTGTACGCATTAGTGTAGAGAAAATAGAAGAATTCCCTATCACAATCGAAGTACATCAAGGTTCTGCCCACCGCCCTTTAGTTATGAATGAATTGACAAGTCAAATCCAGTGTGACATGCTTTGGTGCGTTTACTGTGTTATGTTTGCCAATGGTATTGTGCTGATTTCTATGTCTATGTGACATATTGCCGGACATCTGTTAGGCCGGCATTGTTTTATAAATTATAATACATAATGTTGAGCTTTGAAATATTGTCATGTTCATAAGATAAATGTGGCAAAAATTTATTTGCTATGATGGATGTGTGGGCATACAAGAAAGGATAGAATAACAAATGGAGTTATTAAGAATAAGTTAGGGATTAATTCCATATAGTACAAAATGAGGGAGAATCGACTAAGATGTTTTGGTCATGTAAAACAAAGAAAGTATAATGAATCGATAAAGAGGCTTGGAAAGTGAAAAGGAGCAGAAAAGGTAAGGGGTAGAGGAAGACCAAACCAAATATGGAGATGGGTGGTCGAGAATGACATGAGATTGTTGGGAGTTAATGAAAATTTAACAGCAGATAGGGAAGGCCTGAGAAGGAAGCATGGTATTATATATGCCCGAGTTGATGCGGATGCGATTTCTACAAAGACGATATTTAACGGTTTGTCACGCTCTTTCCAAACACACCGAGTTTTTGCTCGATTCGACCTCATCAACTTGGTTTCGCCCAAATTTCTGGTGAATGCAAAGAAAAACATAGCTTGAAGGTGAAAGAGAAGATGAGAAGATGGTGAAAAGAGCTCAAACATAGTTTGCTTTTTTTTTTTTACGAGCATGATGAGAAGATGAAGCTTTGCAGAAGATGAGTACGTTATCACAAAAAAAAAAGAGAGAGAGAGAGAGAAAGAGAAAAGCCTTTTTTTACACAAAGAGAAAGGGTGTGGAGTAAAGTACTGACTATTTGTTTGCATCAGAGCTATCCACTTTTATTTTTATATGAATATAAAAGTACTACTGGCCGTTAGCCAAAAAAAAAAAAAGTACTACTGGCCCTTTTTATGCACTATTAAATACTCCCTCTGTCCCAAAATAACTGCTCCACTTTTCCTTTTCATCAGTCGCAAAATAACTGCTCCATTTCTTTTTTTGATTTTGGGCGAATCCAAGTTGACTCGACTGAATCAGCCCATACAATTGCAAATGCAATGTATCTTAAAAAACTGCGACAAATCAACAAATATCGTTTCAGTAAATTGGAAATCTGTTACATCTCAGCCGAGATGATATGATGCGGCCGAGTTTTTGCACCATGGATGAGAGCAAAAATTCTATCTAACTCTTAGGTCATGCAACAGTCCAGCCTGAGGTCAGCCCACAGCCGCCTCCGTCTCTACGACACTCTAAACTTTCTATCTATCAAACAAAGTGCTTTTTTTTCTTAATTTTGTTTTTGAGCTTTCATGTTTCCTCACTGTATGGCGTTTTTTATAAGCAAATGAAGGTATTAATTGCGTATGAGGAAACGGAAACCATATTATCCTATTGGCATTCCATACCCACATTTGACATATCATCTATAATATAATTGAGATACCTAAAAAACTGTATTTATGTATCTTTAAATCTATTTATTATGTGAAAGCTTATGTAAAATCAAAATGTTGAATAGAAGTTTGCCTGTTATCAAAGTATTCAAGCAAATGTAATGAAAAGGTGTGACAAATGAAAAAATTTTGAAAATTTTGTTAGAAAGAAACTTTTAAAATAAAGAATTGATTTTGAAAGTTCACACCAAATCCAAAACACATTATATCACATTGGAAAAAATAATTTCACATCAAATAAAATTATTAAATTTGTAAAAATAAGGAGTATCGACATAGCCTAAATCACAACGGTGTTAGCCCAATATTAGTATTAAATGATTCAAAAAGGTTATGACTTATGAGAGACGCACAACTATTGACAAAGAAAGATTGTAATTAAGTGTCATTAACAAATTAAACACTAATACAAAACTAATAACAATAAAACACTAATACAAAACATAAGAGAGATAAAACACAAAAATTAGACAAAGAAAGTCATATCTATTCAAGACTACTAAATTAGAACACTAATACAAAACTAATAACAGTAAAAAATTAAAAACACTAAGAAAAAAAAAAAACTTATGGCAGTGAAATTTGTTTAAGAAAAATGCAAAATAACACCGTATGTGTAAATGTGTAATAGAATGAATTGATTAATTCAGCTCAAATTCTAGCTTTAAATGCAAAACAACCATCTAATCAAGGAAGAGAGAACCAAGAAAGGAAAAGGCTCTACTAACCCACCCCAACTCTAAAACCTTCCTCGCGTAAAACCCTTCGGAAAACTTCTCACATGATTCACATCTCTTAGCTTGAGCATTAAATTAAACTATCTAAATCACCTATGTCTAGTTTATCGCGTATTACCATGGATATTTACACCAGCCCACGTTAGTCCTTTTATTACTCTTCTACCTTGACAACACAACTTATGGAGAGGTATCATGTCGATGCTGGATAGAAATTTCCCTCAATTTTGGCTGATACTTTCAATTCACAAAAAAAAAAAAAAAAAAAAAAAAAATCAACAAAGAACTTTCCAGCAAGCTATCCCTATTTGATGCAACAAACACAGTCATAGACTCATAGTGGTAACAGAATCTGTTTTAGACAAGAAAAGGGGGAAAAGAACCCCTAGGTTGTACCAAGTCAGAAATGGGATCAAAATTGTGTACAGGAAAGAGAATAAGAAAGGAAAAACACAAAAAATTATAAAGCAAGGGGTACGACATGCTAATAATAAGATTACAAGGGAAAGTGTGGCATAGAATCGTAGGAAAGAAAGCCTTTCAATCTAAGTGAAGGGAAGAAAAGATCGAAGAGGTAATGTAAAGGGGGAAAAGAGACCCTAGGTTCAAGTCAGGGACGGGATCAAAATTGTGTAAGGAAAGAGAATAAGATAGAAAAAACTCAGAAAATTATAAAGCAACGGGTACGACACGATATTCAGTAAAATAATTGCAGGACATTTTCAGTACATAGGACAATTTTCAAGTAAAGTTTCGGTGCAAAATAGAAGCCATCCACCAGTTCTTTGAAATAAGTGCCACAGCAAACTATATGGCAGATCCATCCATCACACACAATCAACCATTCAACCATATGACAGTTCTAAGGGAGAGAGAGAAAACCAATTTTGACTACATTATATATATTTAACGCTAGAGCTAAAACCATCACCACCCATCCATCACACAGCATGAGCAAAATTTAGGACAATTCTAGATGAGAGAGAAAGAGCCAATTTTAATGAATCTCATCAATTCAACCATTACTATACAAATTTCAATGTCCTATTTGTTGATTTATAACATAATCACCCAGTTTTTTTTTATAATGTACCACATCAAAAGACCTTTGAGGGTGAGAGAAACTACAAGAAGCACCAACGCAAGAAACAAAAAACAAAATTCAAATAGTAAGATTAAAAGGGAAAGTGTGGCAAGGTGGCATAGAAGCGTAAGTTAAGAAAGCCTTTCAATCAAAGTGAAGGCAAGAAAATATCGAAGAGGTAATGTAAAGTAAGATTTTGCATCCATGAACACACAAACAAGCACACGCAAACAAGAAGAAGAAAAAAACACCCACATCAAGCTCGGAAGATGAGCTTCGAGCAGAAAACAGAAATGAAAACTAGTGCCCTGTAATAGGACCTTTTGGCATAGCTACATTAACATAGAGTGGGATTAAATTAATTAAACGAAAAGGATACGTAAGCAACACGGGAAAAAGAAAGAAGCCTATCCTACTTGCTTCTGTAAAATAAAAGCCAAAAAAACTAGGAGAACAATCCCAGAACATCAGAATAACAAAGAAACAAAAGTTTGGCAAAAACGAAAGAGAATAACATCAGAATGCTAATGCAATAGCTATATTTTCTGAAACTACCAAACAACAAATTTCTTTGTAGACATGTTCTAACATAACCTAGAAAAGCAAAGTGCAACCGAAAAATTAAACTCTAACACAAGATTCCAAATTCTATCAGCAATATGACAGAATTAATATGCTCATCCAAAAGGTGGGATACCAAAAACAAGCAGTAAAATTTTCATCCAAATCTAACATATAAGGACATGTCTTGAAAAGTCGCAAAGTTTAACATAATTAAAGAAAGTTTATGCTCTAATTCAATCTCTAGTAAGGGTGGAGCACTAGAAGGCATAAAAATTACAATTGCCACCACCTAGCACAAGAAACCAATCAAACAGGTTTGCCAATTACATTAATTCCAACCTCACTGCTAATTTGTGCACAGCAGTAACAACCCGGATCTCTAGCCAAGTCTATCCATGGCTCCATGCACAAATTCCAGCCCAATTTGGATTGTGTGATTAGTGATCATCCAATTCTTTTATTTCTTTACTCTTTCATCATGCATCAAAACCAACCACTAATATTCCTAACACAAGTAATCCATTCTAACAGTTTATCACAAGAGCCAATAATCAACAGAATAGTATCCCACAAACAAAACCACCCATTTTGACATTAAAACATGGGGGATCAAACAAGCAGCAAAAAAAAAAGTGATTAAAGGAAGCCAAGATCTTGAATTACTCCATACAGAACACATACCGAGATGAAATTCGTGACCACATTGAAGCTTAGCCCAGGATCTATTACCATTGTCGGTGACATGTTCAAGACAAATTGAGCAGGAAACATTGCATACGCTCAAGGATTTACCTCCACCGCATCCATCATCAATTATATCAGATTCATCCAATCCCATGACCATAGACTTTTAAGTTCAATTTTCAATTTAATTTAACAAAAGGCCTGATTCAATCTTTTTTTTTCTTTGCATAGTGATTCAAATCATCACGACCCCCAAAATTAAATATAGAGTAAAAATTAATTCAATTCAACTCAAGAAATGTTCTGGTGATGATAACTCTCGTTATGAATTGTTAATAACTTTCAATGTAAAAACAAAACAAAACAAAAAAAAGGATGGATGTTGAGAAGAATGAAATGAAATTAGGGATTAGTGCTTTTTTTAATTAATAAAGCAGATTGTGTGGTTAAACAGTGAGGTGGTGTCCGAAGAAGGGAAGATGGAGGAGAGAGAGGGTATGACATACATGAAGACTAAGGGAGGTATGTAATCTCAATCCATAGTGTGGTGGATATGGGATTGAAGGGAATGAGAATCCATTGGTATGACATTTTATATTCAAATGATCTCATCCAAACAACTTTTACAGCATTAATAGTATCATATTCATACGGTCATACCATTATATTGTAAAAGCTTCAACCAAACACCTCCTATATTCTTTTGCAGTAAAGAATATTCATTCATATATTGTAATGTATTCAATCCATTACAATGTTTATTTCAATACATTACAATGTTTATTTCAATACACTACAATATTCATTTCAATACACTACAATATTCATTCATATATTGTAATTTATTCAATGCATTACGATATTCAATACAATACAATATTCATTTCAATACACTACAATATCCATCCATTATTACCTAAATGAATCAACATATTATGGTACATACTATACTCATCTCAATACACTACAATATTCATTTTCAGTAAACAATATTCATTCATATATTGTAATGTATTTAATACATTACAATATTTATTTCAATACACTACAATATTCATTTCCAACAAACAATATTCATTCATATTAATTCATATATTGTAATTTATTCAATACAATTTCATTTTAATACACTACAATATTTTTTTCAATACAATATTTATTTCTATACACTACAATGTTCATTTCAATATACTACAATGTTCATTTTCAACAAAAAAAAAACAATACTACCAGGATCACAGAGAGGTACGTGGTCCCGGGACTATGTAATAATTTGCGCAGAAAGTGTGGTGAAACATTGAGGTGGTGTCGGAAGGAGGGAAGATGGAGGAGAGAGAGGGGGACATAGATTATGCCAAAACTGGTGTGGACTTTGTGAAAAAAATGGCTTGTATTTATTTATTTTTTTAACGTTATTTTGACAATAAAATTACTACGTAATAAATTTCAACTGTTTATAATTGTAAAATAAATAAATAATTAATAAGGTATTGTTTAGTTAATGTAGGAACTAAATTACACAATTCATTGGAAGTTAAATCCTATTAAATTTCTCATCAATTAAACAAACTTGTTTGGTTTTTATTGAGGCATTTAAAAATTAGAGGAATTTTTATTTTCCCATGTTTTGTGGGAATTGAAAATTTCCATAAATTTGCATTTCCTATATATTTATAAAATTTATATTTATAAAATATGTTTAATTAGATCAAGAGTACAATGTGTTTTATTTCATGATTAATTTTGATATAAAATAAATTAAGGATTTTAGGCTATGATTTAATTAGAAAGAGGATGTGTTTTAGACCAATAGTAGTTTAGAATAATGCGAGCTTTAGTAAGTAATTTGCGGGTTGTGCTTTACAATTCACTTTATTATTTATAATAAAGTATATTGATTAAATTTTCTAATTTTAAAATTTTCAATGAAAGTATATTATTTTTTAATTTCTAATAATGTAATATAAGTTTTAATTTATTTATAGTTTTGTATATAAGTTTATATGTTTATATTTGTAGTTTTTTTACGGATTTATATTTGCAGTTATATCTTAGTAAAAAAACTGAGATTAAACTACTCAAAAACCAAATAAAATTTTATTTGAATTATCTTATATTATAAGTTTCCTTTAATATTACGATGTTACAAATTTACAATCGAGAACAACATATCGATAGTATGAGACTCAAGGACATATTTTATTTAGTTTAAACTCTATGGCTCGGTTACTTTAGCTGAATATAACTGAATTATATTGAACTGAACTAAACTGAATTGTGTTGAACTGAAATAAAAATATTTAACTTTTGGATTAATGATTTTAGATAATGATTAATTTGAAATTTTAATTCTCTCCCCTTAATTTTTGAAATAAATTAAAAATAAATATTTAACTTTTGGATTAATGATTATAAAGAAAAAATAATTATCTCACTTTTGGATTAATCTTTGGATTAATGATTTTCAAGAAAAAATTATTATTATTATTATTTTCTCAAACAATTTTACGATAGTAGATGTATTATTATTATTATTATTATTAATACTATTATAAATATTATTGTTGTTGATGATGTTATTATTATTATTAATACTACTATTATTATTATTAATAATAATAATACTACTATTGATATTATTGTTGTTGATGATGTTATTATTATTATTATTATCATCGTTGTCGTCGTCATCTAAATGATCTAATTGAAATCAATATTATTATCATCATTTTTACTATTATTATTGTGGTCATTAGAGGTGGTAATTTAGTCGGGTCGGGTTCATGTCAATATGTTTACATAATGGGTTGAATCCTTTGACCCTAATGATAAGTTGGTTTATTATGTGTTTTTCCCTTTTATTTTGTATGATTTTATTGTGCTAACCGTGCTCTTAGGAGTCGTTTTACTGCTAATAAGCCAGTTTGGAGTATTTTGTATCTTTTTCATGTTTTTTGACAGCATTTAGATGAAAAGATGCTCTAAATGGAACAAAATACCATCAAAGTACACCAATCTAGGCAAAGAAGAAGCATTAGGATGTCACACTTAGTGTTGTGCACCGGTCCAGAACCGGTTGGACCGGTGGACCGGAATCCACAATTTTTGCGCACCGGGATCGGACCGATTAAATTCGGTTTGGACTAATTTCTATTTTCTTTTCTTTTTTTAAAAAAATTCTCTAACAGGTACGGGTTTGGACCGGGCCGGAATTTAAAATATACTTTTTTTATAAAAAAAATTATATATTAATTTTTGTAGATTCCGATCCGAACCGAAATTTACCGGGTTTGGACCGGACCGGTAGACCGGAATCACTATTTTCATGGACCGGGGACCGGACCGAAATTAAGACCGGATTTCAGTCCAGACCGTTTATGAACACCCCTAGTCACGGTGAGTGTCGGAGAGGTTCTGGTGACAATTAGTGAAGAATTGCCCCGGTAGGTCCTAAGCTCAATTCCGACTTGAAACGAAGGAGTTATGGGCGTTCGAAGTCAGTGCATCAAACCAGACCCCGGTACCGGGGTCTGTGCAAACTTTACCGGGGTTCATGCACCCCGATCGGGGTACATGTACCCCGGTACCGGGGTGGTTGTTTCCCCTTCTCCTCTCCTTTTCTTTGAAGCCAGATTTCCCCCAGCACCAACCTCGGTACCAGGGTCTCTGCACAGCTCTTCACTCGACATTTTCCAAAAGTACGTATTTGACCCCCAACAACAACCCCGGTACCGGGGTGCATGTACCTGACAGGTCCATTATAGGACTGATTTCCTGGACTCTTTTAACTTGTTTTCTGTTGTTTTTAGGCTTAGTTTTATTAGTTTTAGGCCTTTTTAGCTTAGTTTAGGTCTTACTTGCGTTTTCGTTGAATAATGCCTTTTCTTGCCATTTTTGCTAATAATTGAGCACTTTTGCGTTACTAATGCCTTGCGTTCATTCATGTAGGTATTTTGTGTGTTTTCGATCAATTCTTAAAAGCCGATAAGGGTCGTGAGAGGTCCCGAGAAGCTTTGGGAAGTGTTCCGCAATAAAGCTAAGACCACAATCACCACTTTTGGAGCATAGGTCAACTTTGAAAGGCCATAACTTTTTACATACTTATCATTTTAAGGCGATTCAAGTTGGAGGTTAAAGCTCGTTCCGATATCTTCGAAACGCCTGGTCATAAGCTAAATTCTGATAAGAAATGAAGGAGTTATGATGTTTTTAAAACTGACTGTCTTGCTATCCAGCAGCCGCTGAGACGTTTCCAGCGCCCGCTGAAATGGCCAGAACAGTCAGTAGCTCATTTTTTGGCTCCAGCGCCCGCTGACCTTTTCCCAGCGCCCGCTGAGAAGGCCCTGTTCGTATCATTTAATCTGTTTTAGCTTATTTTTCATGCATTTTTTGGGGAACTATAAATAGCCCCCTCCCCTCATTTTAGAAGCCAGCTGAGGTTAGAGGCTCACTTAGGTTTTAGGTTAGATTTTGTTTCTTTCTTCTTCAATTTCCTCTTGTAATTTACATTTGCTCTTCAATTTATGCAAGTTTCTTAGTTTCTCTTCCTCTTGTTCTTCAATCTCTTCAAGGTACTTTTATTGCTTTCTTTATTTGCTTGATTTCTTGTTCTTTGTTGCTAGTTATTGATGTCTAAGTAGTTGATAGTTGTTGTTGTTGTTTATTTAGTTAGTTTATTTGTTATTTTCATGTTTGTTTAGTTGTTTATTTTGATTTCATTGTTGTTCTTGGTAGTTTAGTTTGTAGTTTTCTAGGTTTTAGTTGTTGTTTTTGTTCTTCTTAGTTTTAGGTTTGATTTATGTAATTAGTTTTAGGTCACTAGTAGAAAATTGTCTATTAGTATCGCCCCAATAGTATCGTTTTAACCAAAAACGATAGTAATAGCCTTACTATTACTATCGTTTTTGTTAAAACGGTAGTAATAATGGTCTTTATTAGGACCTTTTTATTAGGGCCTTATTACTTCAGATAGAAAGATCGAGAAAGAGAGAGAAAGAGAGAAGGAGAAGGCTCGTGCTCCTCCTTCTGCTTCTGCTACTGCTTCTGCTCGAGAGAAAGAGAAAGAGAGAAGGCTCGTGCTCTTGCTTTTTCTTAGTTTTAGGTTTGATTTATGTAATTAGTTGTAGTTTTTATCATGCTTTTGTTAATTATGTTTGAGTAGTTTAGTTTCTAGGGTTTGAGTGAAACCCCTCAAATTCCTCCATGATTGTGGTTTAGTTGTTTCTTGGCTTTTGGTTGTGATAATGTCGGTACCTTAGGATTCGGTAATGTTGAGTCTTGTGTCTAGCTAACATAGGATTCATTGAAGAATCCCCACCGAAGGACCGAAAGGTGAACGTGGGTGATGACTTCCTTTGCCCGATTGATGGAAGCACCACAAAAGTTGGGCCTTCGATCAAGGGAAAGTTACCGGTCTTCGTGATTTTGTGCTTAGTACTTGTTAGACGTGTCGCTGCACGAAAGTGAGTTGTATATGTCTTTCCGGTCATCGTACTAGCTCGAAAGAGTGGTACGATCTTAGAACGACCTCCCCTTATCCACGACCTAAGTTTAAGTTTCGATTGATTCATAATTCATGGTGGTATGAGTTGTGGATCTCTTACCCTAGTCCCTTTTGTTTTTGTTTCCTTAGTGTAGTTTTAGTTAGTTCCCTTCGCCTCTCGCGACCATTATTTGACCTAGCTTGTTCGACGCTCACGCCTAGGCTAGTGCGAAGTACCTTCCCCGTGTTCGACACCCCCACTCATACTACGACGGGGTTTTTTTATTTGGTAAGAAATCCCTCCTATCAAATTGGCGCCGTTGCCGGGGAAGGCAATGCCATTAGTTTAGGTTGAGTAGAATGGTTCTAGGTCTTTCTTTTTCTTTATTTTTGTGAATATTTGGGCCTTATGGCCACTCCTTTGATCGATCCCCAATATGAGCATGAATTGTTTTGGTTGTATTATGATAGGATCGGAAGCTCTCTTCCGCTTAATCATAATTTTGGTAAGTGGGATATGTGCAATATGTTGTATGAGGGTTTGAACTACGAGACGAGAAATTGGATAGAATACCTATCTCATGGCGATTTCTTAGCTCTCGACTTGGATAGAGCTTGGCTCTTATTCGAGTGTGTAACGCCCCAGATTTTGGGCTATTTTCGTGTTTGTTTGCTGGTAATTATTTTGTTTCGGTGCATGGTCTAAATTTATTTAGACTATTTTTATGGCTTGAGTGTAACCATTTTATTTAATGGTTTATTATTTCTTAATTTTATTTTATTTAAATTAATTAGAATTTTATTATTTAATTTTCTAATTAATTAATCAGTTTTGGGCCAAGTGCGAAATTATTCATGATTAGTCATGAATTAGTGCAAATGGCCCAAGTGATCAATTTGGCCCTTGTGTAAGCCCATAACCGGCCCCCTTGTGTTGATGGCAAGTTTTGCCACTTGCTTCATGTTCACACCTTAACTAACCTCTATAAATAGAGGAGTTAGTAAGGCCTTAAATTAAGACCATTTTTGTCATTTGCCATCATTTGCTCTTGCCACCAAGTTCAAAAGCCAAACACTCCCTTCATTTGTTCATGATTTCCACGCCATTTTTGGCTCTAAACACCCAACTTTGTTCATCATCTTTTCTAAACCCATACTTAAAGATTCTTCATCCTTTGATCTTTAAGTATCAAAACACAACCTAAACTTTAATTGGTTCGTTCAAGATCACTAGTTGGGTTGGTATTTTGGGTGTTGGTTCGGGGTGCAAGTGTGTGCGTGATAGGGCTCGTGCAAGAAGTCGTGTGGGGTGTCCGTGCAGCGTGGGGCAGCCGTGCAGTGGCAGTGGCGCCGTGTGTGCAGCAGTAGGTAGTCGTGTTGTTGCTGCTGAGGTGCAAGGCTGTGAGGGGCCGTGTTCATGTGCGAGGGTAGCCGTGTATTGATGGCCGTGTAAGACTCGTTCCGGGCAACAAGTTTGCGTACGTTTTTGTGTCTAATCTTCATTGAGGTAACATACTATCTCAATCTAATTGGTATACTATGATTCATAGTATAGATTAAATGACTTGGTTTGGTTTTTATGAAGTTTTAATCATGTTTTTAAGTATGATTTATAATCTGATTTTGAAGTGGTTTTATGATGATTTTAAGGTTTTAAAATGATGATTTCATGATTGAAAGTTTATTATTAAGTTTTATGTTAATCTTGTTCAAGTTTGGTGAATGTTTGAATGATAGTAAGTTGATAATTCATGTGGTGTTTCATGCGTGATGATGATGATGATTATGGGATTAGTTCTTGATTGAAGATCTTGAATCTTGATTGAGTTCTTGATTGAAGATCTTGAATCTTGATGAGTTCTTTATGAATCTTGATGAGTTCTTTATGGTTTCTTGATGAGTTCTTGGTCGAGTCTTGAAAGTTAAAGGAAGTAGTATTAATTAAAGAAAGTTAAAGAAAATGTCAAAGAAAGTTAAAGAATGTATGAAAGAAAGTTGATTAATGTTGGTTAGACTCAAGAGTAAGGCGCAAAGGCAATCTTGAGGATAACTTCGTGATTTAACTGGTTATTTTCAAGAATAAGGCGCAAAGGCAATCTTGAAATTAACTAAGTTATGGTGAAAGTTTAAAAGTGTTAAAAGTTAAAGATTAGCTTGATTTCACTATTAGACGCCTAACTCGTAGAGTAAGATTCTATGTTTTGGGTTAAGACGTTGCCCCTATCCTGTCCGCGGTACTGGGATAGTTGGAGTTCTTACTATGTCGTCACTTGGACATGGATTTCCAGTAAGATTGGTTTCATAGGGTTGGGAGTAAGATTCTCAATCCTGGCATAGTAGAAAGTTCGATCGCGTAAGAAACGTTCGTACGTGCATAGTCCGGTCTGGTATGTGAATGATTGCACCAAAGATTAAGTTTGTTGGTTAATGGTCAAGTTAGTCGAGTCGGCATGATTAGTGGTTGTTATTCATTGTTGGTATTATTGCTTGATTCGCAGGTTGATGTATGTTTCGTATGGTATGATGTGTTGGTTTGTTTGATTTATTCTATGACCTTGTGTATCCGCATTAGGGTGGGACAGTTATGTTACTCGCCACTGACGGTGGACTGTTGTTTATTTTTCAGGTAATTCTGATGATGAGGTCCTTGCTTAGTTTTGGGTTGGGCGAGCGCCGATGTTGTTTTATGGTTTTTGTATTGTTGTCGTTACTTTATTTAGCTTTGGACTATAGATCCAATATTAGTGTATTTTTCTACACTTTGGTATGATTTTGGAGTTGCATTTATCAGTAGTAGTAATATTGATTTTTGGTTTAGTTATGTACAAACTTGTGGGTATTTGTACTTTTGGTTTAGTAATATGATCTTTTGAGGATTTGTTTTTAATTTTAAGTAATTTGATTTGTTAGTTCTGACTATTCGACTCGTCGGTTTCTTCCGCGTCGGTTTAAGCGAGTCGGGTCGTCACAGAGTGTCTCGCTAAGGACACCTATGAGTGGGATATAACTAGCCAAGGAATACATGATTATAGTCTTGAGTTGAGTGCACTTGAGGAATATGTTTTTAATCAACCATCACCTCATGCCACTACCTTTGATTTTTCTCATCATTTTTCACATGAATCGAGTTCGCTTAATCATGTTTTTGATGAGTATTTACAAGGTCTTGACATGAACATAGTTGATTCACCTCGTATTCCCCTAGGTGAGCCCTTCGATGATGACCTTAGTCATGAATTCGATCCCTCACCCCTCATAGTCGAGCACACCATCCCGACTCGCATAGACGATGACATTTATTGGCAATGTTGTGATGAGAATCATGACACTTTCATATCGTCATGTGATGTTGTAGAGGATGAGGCCCTCATAGCAGAGTCGAGTGAAACCGACGAGGTAATTAATGTGGAGGATGTGGTTATACCACCTTCTCTTATTCCCTTTTTAGGAGGATTTAGCCTTGTTTATTCACATCCCACTCCCCTTCCATCCATGCTCATATCACCCCCATTCGAGGGCACCATCTCTTGTCTTGACTCCAATGTTTCTCTTCTAGAAACCAAGGCAAGGGAGGTGTTTGGGGGTGTTCCTTATCTTTTATTTGATTTTTCTTTTAGTAGTTTTTATTTTGATTTACCTCCCTGTGGGCACTCACTCCCACATAAGCATTGGATGACGGTTTTCAAACCGTCCCTTTTTCTTTATTTGATCATTGCTTATGTGGTATTCAGTGAGTTGAGTGCCAGTGCATTTGATAAGCTCTTACGAGCTTTGCGGGGCTATTTACTGAGCCCCGGCGGTTGGTCCCGCTGGATGACTTTGACATTTTTTTTTTCTTCTGTCTTAGTCCCTGTGTCCAGCTCCTTGTCAAGCTTAAGACGTTAAAAAAGCGCTTATGTGGCAACCCGTGTTCTTTTTATTTTATTTTATTTTATTTTCTTCTTTTTTTTATATTTTTTTTGGAGTTTGGTTTCTTTTCTTTCTTTTTGCAGGTTAAATGAATAAGCAACTCTCATGGACATGTATGGTACTAAAGCGCAAAACGGAGGTTGTATGCTTACTTTATAGCCTATTTTGGTGAGATCATTCCAAATTCCCTTTCTTTTATTTTTCTTGTGTGCTTAGTTGTAGGATTAGTTTTAGGAGGAGATGATTGTTCGAGGATGTTTGGCTTTCAATTTTTAGCTTTTAAGCCCTTGAGGACATTTGGATATCGATGGCGTTGGGCCTCGATTTATTTATTTGTTTGATGCTTGGTTGCTTGATTGAGAGTCATTCATGCTTGATTTTATTTTCCTTCCTTTTGTTTAGTTTTTATTTCTATTTTCCCTTTTTCCTCTTCTTTTTCTTTTATTTTCTTTTCAAGGCAAAGTGTGTTTTTGTTTTGTTTGTAGTTTGGACTTGGTTCTTAATTTCTTGGACTTTGAATGCATTCCTTCCTAAGTGTTAGTGGTCCACATGGTTTTAGATGTTTGGGTTGATTTTCAAATACTACATGCTAGGTTTAAGAACTTTGGAGTTCATGAAACCTAATGTCTTGGCTTGTGGTACGATTGGCAAAGCTTTGCTAGCTAGTTGAAGCCCTTGAGGTAGTATTTGCAATTCACTACCCTTCATATGTGAGAAAATTGTCAAATCTTTCTAGCCTTCATCATTTTGTTTGAGTGGCAATAGGATCCTTGTCATAGTATAACTCGATCAAGAACTTGATTCATGACTTTCCGAGACTGTGACCGAGCTAATCTAGGGGAGGACGGAGGCGTTCATTTCTTAGTTATTTTCCATTTTCCTTTTTCATTTTCCTTTTTATTTTAGCATCTTGCTTCTTTTCACTTTTCTAGGTGTTTGCTTTACATTCATCCTTTGAAACCCTTTGAGCTTGGCCCTTCCTTTCTTTTAGCCACGTTACAAGCCTTGATTCCCATTGTTTTGTTTTGTACCCTTTAGGTGTAGTGAAGCAATTGGAGCGTCTTGGTTCGTATGTGTTTTGTATTGAAAATTTGTGAAGTAAGGAGTTCGCCCAAGCGAAAGTGTGTTAATTTGTATGAATTAGAGCAAAAGCCGACCTAAGTTGTAAAAAAGGCAAGGTCATGTAAAAAAAAAAAAAAAACCACAACCAATTATTCCTTCCTTTTTCACAATGAGGGCATTGTGTCATTCAAGCTTGGGGGGAGGAATAGTTTGAAAAAGAAAAAAAAAATTAAATTAATTTGTTGTATAAATTTTATTTTTTTTCATATAGTTTTTTGAATAAGCTTGGGGGTTTTTGTTGTATGTGTGCGAATTTGAGGAGTTCGTTTGCTATTTGATGCTCATTTGTACTTATTGCTTCACTATTTAGGTTTGAGTACCACAAGCCAAATTAATTCCTACCCTATCCCTAGCCTTACATTACAACCCTTAAGCCCTCTCGATCCTAGATAGTTGAGTCCTTTTCGGTTGAGGAAGTCATGTTTCAAGCATATTGAGCGGTTGCTATGATGAGATGTCGGGTAGCCTAAATTGTTTCTCCTTTTTTTTTTTCCGACTCCTTCGTGGAGTTATGAGAAGCTACCTTTATGGGTGGAGACGACACTAGCTTAGCATGTGGATGCTTGGTTGTTGAGCGAAAAGGGAATGTTCCTCTCTAGTTCTCCAATCTAGCATGTTTTATTTGACTATCCACCCTTGACATCTTTGAGCATGTTTTCCGTTAGTGCTTAGAAAGGTTCGCATTCATTGATCCTCGATCCTTTAACAAGTCCAACTAGTTGTTTTTGTTTTGTTTGGTTTTCTTTTTTATTTTCCTTTATTTTTGTTTTTTTTTTTGTTTCTTGTGAACCTTTGCCTTAGTTTGTTTTTGAGAGAGTTATGGGTTAAACTCTTGGGAAACCCTTACGAGAGCACACTCGTCCTCTTTGGCGACATAGAGGTTTACATGGCTTGTTGCTTTTGCTAAAAGCAACCGTGATTCCTATGAAAGTGAGTTAGGATTTTATTTTTAAGTTTTTCATGTTGTATTTGCTTGAGGACAAACAAAAGGCAAGCTTGGGGGAGTTTGATAGGTCCATTATAGGACTGATTTCTTGGACTCTTTTAACTTGTTTTCTGGTTGTTTTTAGGCTTAGTTTTATTAGTTTTAGGCCTTTTTAGCTTAGTTTAGGTCTTACTTGCGTTTTCGTTGAATAATGCCTTTTTTTGCCATATTTCCTAATAATTGAGCACTTTTGCGTTACTAATGCCTTGTGTTCATTCATGTAGGTATTTTGTGTGTTTTCGATCAATTCTTAAAAGCCGACAAGGGTCGTGAGAGGTCCCGAGAAGCTTTGGGAAGTGTTCCGCAATAAAGCTAAGACCACAATCACCACTTTTGAAGCATATGTCAACTTTGAAAGGTCATAACGTTTTACATACTTATCATTTTAAGGCGATTCAAGTTTGAGGTTAAAGCTCGTTCCGATATCTTCGAAACGCCTGGTCATAAGCTAAATTCTGATAAGAAATGAAGGAGTTATGATGTTTTTAAAACTGACTGTCTTGCTGTCCAGCGGCCGCTGAGACGTTTCCAGCGCCCGCTGAGACCTATTCAGCGCCCGCTGAAATGGCCAGAACAGTCAGTAGCTCATTTTTTGGCTCCAGCGCCCGCTGACCTTTTCCCAGCGCCCGCTGAGAAGGCCCTGTTCGTATCATTTAATCTGTTTTAGCTTATTTTTCGTGCATTTTTTGGGGAACTATAAATAGCCCCCTCCCCTCATTTTAGAAGCCAGCTGAGGTTAGAGGCTCACTTAGGGTTTTAGGTTAGATTTTGTTGCTTTCTTCTTCAATTTCCTCTTGTAATTTACATTTGCTCTTCAATTTATACAAGTTTCTTAGTTTCTCTTCCTCTTGTTCTTCAATCTCTTCAAGGTACTTTTATTGCTTTCTTTATTTGCTTGATTTCTTGTTCTTTGTTGCTAGTTATTGATGTCTAAGTAGTTGATAGTTGTTGTTGTTGTTTATTTAGTTAGTTTATTTGTTATTTACATGTTTGTTTAGTTGTTTATTTTGATTTCATTGTTGTTCTTGGTAGTTTAGTTTGTAGTTTTCTAGGTTTTAGTTGTTGTTTTTGTTCTTCTTAGTTTTAGGTTTGATTTATGTAATTAGTTTTAGGTCACTAGTAGAAAATTGTCTATTAGTATCGCCCCAATAGTATCGTTTTAACCAAAAACGATAGTAATAGAACTCTATTACTATCGTTTTTAACAAAAACGATAGTAATAGAGAGCCTATTACTATCGTTTTTAACAAAAACGATAGTAATAGCCTTACTATTACTATCGTTTTTGTTAAAACGGTAGTAATAATGGTCTTTATTAGGACCTTTTTATTAGGGCCTTATTACTTCAGATAGAAAGATCGAGAAAGAGAGAGAAAGAGAGAAGGAGAAGGCTCGTGATCCTCCTTCTGCTTCTGCTACTGCTTCTGCTCGAGAGAAAGAGAAAGAGAGAAGGCTCGTGCTCTTGCTTTTTCTCTGCTTTTGCTCTGCTTCTGCTCTGCTTCTGCTCGTGCTCGTGCTCTTGCTGTTGCTTCTGCTCTGCTTCTGCTCTTCCTCGAAACCCTAGGTTCGAATTCAAGGAAGAAGGGGGTAATGCTTCTGCTCTGAATTTTAATTTGGTTTTTCATTTGATTTATCATTTTAGGGTTTGTGATTTTTTGTAGATCTATGATTTGTGGGATTGATTTACAAAATTAGGGTTCTGCTTCTGCTCGTGCTCGAAACCCTAGGTTCGTAATTTGTTTTGATTTTATTTTTTTTTTTTGTTTTTTCGTGTTATTTTGGCTTTTGTATGTGGGCTCCAAGGGGGTGTGGGTCAGGGAGGGGGTAGTGTAGGGGAGGGGGTGGGCTGGGGGGTGGGGGGCACCAGGGGGTGGGCTGGAGAGGGGTAGTAGGGGGGTGGGTTGGGGAGGGGGGGCAGTGTAGGGGAGGGGTGGGCTGGGGAGGGGGGCAGTGTAGGGGAGGGGTGGGCTGGGTAGGGGGCAGTGCAGGTGCTGGAGGGAGATGTGGGTTCAGGGGGTTTGGGAAGTGGGCTGTGGGGGGGTAGCAGAGGCGCTACGGGAGGGAGGGGACAGCAGGGGATTGGGGCAGTACGTGGGGGAAAGGGGAGTAGCAGGGAGGCTGGGGAGGTGGGGGGAAATGGGGGAAGTTTATTTGCTTGTGCATGATTGGATATAGTAACTTTTTGGGGTTTATTTTGGACTAAGCAAAATGAACCTAGCTACGAATATTCAATAAATATATGCTTGAATGGTTAGGTGTTTGCAGCGGGGATAAGGGGTGGCAGATAGAAGGGTGTGTTTCATGTTATAAGAGTAAAGTCTAGTAATGGGTGTTTCATGTTATAAGGCTGGCTTTAAAGGGTGTTTATTTTTACAGGAACATATATAATTAGCTAGCTAGTAATGGGCCTCGCTCTCTTTTTAATATAATCATTAACCCTTGCTTGTTTGGAACCATGAATTTGGCATCTCTCTTTAAATATATACATGATCTCTTGTAAACTTGAAGTTAACTTTTAAGAGAACTTTATTTCCTTTTTGACAAAGTTAAAAGTAATTCCTAATCTCGTTTTTATATATGGATCATATTCATTTAGATCATTGCATAAATGAGACTTATGTAGTCATTGGAAGTTTTTATATATGGAAGTTTATTAGCTAAGTGGGAGTATAATTCATGTATTATTCTGTTCTATTTCTGTGTGTGTGTTTTTTTTTTGTATAATGTATAACTTAATTGAGTTTTTATTCTTTAAATTATATTTCAATTCAGCTAATTTTTTTGAGTATCTATATTTTAAATGAAGAATGGAGAGGGTAAAACAGTTGAAGATGGTGATGCCTCGGTGAGTTCTTTCCAACTCCCTTTTCATATCTTGGTTGCTTAGTTTTTTAGGATTAGATATAGGATTGAGACGATAGTTTGAGGATGTTTGCTTTGTTAGGGGCAAGAGGTTCCCGACCTGAGGACACTGGATGGTTGATGGCGTTGTGCCACAATCTTATTTGATGATTTTGGGAATTATGTGCCTAATTTGCTTGCCTTGTGGTTCGATTCTCTTGATTTCTTTTGATTTCTTTTGAATTACTCCTTTTTTATTTTGTTTTTGTTTCACTTGCTTTCTTTGCTTTGCTCTTGCATAAATCAATGTAACCAATCACTTGCTTCTAATATTAAACACTCTTTCTTATCGCTTTATACAATCTCACTGTCGCTTGCGTGGGCCGTCTCAAGGATCTAAATCTAACTATGTCGAGCATGAATGGGGGATGGGTGCCCATTGACATGGTAAATGATTAGATTCTTAAACGGGGGCGTAGTTGTGGCATGAGATCGCAATCGCGTCACTCTAATAATTAATAAACATATAACCAATCACTTGCTTCTAATATTAAACACTCTTTCTTATCGCTTTATACAATCTCACTGTCGCTTGCGTGGGCCGTCTCAAGGATCTAAATCTAACTATGTCGAGCATGAATGGGGGATGGGTGCCCATTGACATGGTAAATGATTAGATTCTTAAACGGGGGCGTAGTTGTGGCATGAGATCGCAATCGCGTCACTCTAATAATTAATAAACATATAACCAATCACTTGCTTCTAATATTAAACACTCTTGCTTATCGCTTTACACAATCTCACTGTCGCTTGCGTGGGCCGTCTCAAGGATCTAAATCTAACTATGTCGAGCATGAATGGGGGATGGGTGCCCATTGACATGGCAAATGATTAGATTCTTAAACGGGGGCGGCGCGTCACTCTAATAATTAATAAACATATAACCAATCACATGATTTTAATAAACATATAACCTATGCTGCTAGTTTTTGTTCCAAAACGCCATATTTTCCCCAAAACCCATGCAAATAAGTCATTTATTGCTTACAAGAATAAAACACCTAAAATTTGGATGTGTGTGTTTGTGTGTGTGGGTGTGTGTGTGTTTGTGTGTGTGTGGGTGTGTGGGTGTGGGTGTGTGTGTATTTGTGTGTGTGTGTGTGCCCCATCCCAACCCTGCCAGCCCCTCCCCCCTGCCACCCCCCCTGCCAGCCACCCCCCCTGCCAGCCACCTTCCCTGCCACCCCCCCTGCCAGCCACCTTCCCTGCCAACCCCTCCCCCCTGCCAGCCCCCCCTGCAGCCCCCCCCCCACTGCCCCCCACACCTCCCCCCCCCACAGCACCCCCCCATGCCCCCATCACAGCCCCCCTGCCCCCTCTGCAGCCCATCCCTCTGCCCCCCCATCCCCCCCTCTTCCCCTCACTGCCCCCCTCAGCCCCCTCTACAGCCCACCCCTCTGCCCCTCAGTCCCCCCTCTGCTCACCAATCAAACTACTTTGTCCGAAATCATGCAAATAAATCATATAATGTTTACATGAATGTCATAGGATGTAAATGAAACTTAAAAACATAATCTAGGATGATCAGTGTCAAGTTAAGAACGAAAACAACAAAAACGAGCTAAAGATGGCCTATTTGGTTCATTTTTGTTCCAAAACCCTGTAATCTTGCCCAAAATCATGCAAATGTGTCATACAGAGTAATATTGAATGTAATGGGTTGTGAATGAACCTTAAAAACATGAACTAGGTTGATCGGGGTCAAGATGGGAACTATACCACCAAAAACAAGCCAAAAATGACCTATTTGGCTCGTTTTTTGTTCTAAAACGCTCTAACTTTGTCCGAAACCATGCAAATAAATCATATAAAGTTTACATGAATATTATAGGACTTGAATGACACTAAAAAATATTAAATAGTTTGATTGGTGAGAAGATGGGAACGAAAACAACCAAAACGAGTCAAAATGCCCTATTTGGCTTGTTTTTGGTCCAAAAAGCTATAACTTTGTTAATAAATCATATAATGTTTACATGAATATTATAGAATGTAAATGAAACTTAAAAACATTATTTAGGTTGCTCAGTGCCAAGTTTAGAACGAAAACACCAAAAACGGACCAAAAATGACCTATTTGGTTCATTTTTGTTCCAAAACCCTCTAACCTTTCCCAATAACATGCAAATAATTTATAAATGTTTACATCACATGAAAGCAACTTTAAAACATGAAATGGGCTTGTAGGAGCGAATGTAGGAACGAAAATGGTAGAATTTAGCCAAATATGACCTATTTGGCTATTTTTCGCTCCAAAATGAGCTTCTACTTCGTAGAATCATACAAATAAATACCTAAACCTTTTTTTTAGTTTGCAAATATTTTGGCCTTAAAAGTCTAAGCAAGATGGCGTCTGTAACATTACTTATATGTTTTTTTTTTCAATCTTTGATTTTGAAGGATTACATTCGAAGATCTGCCCCATATACCAAAGGAGAGTTGGATGAGTTTCGCGAGCAATGGGCGAGATTCTTCAGGCTAAATTTCTTGTTGTCCGATCCAAATTAAATAAAATTTGTATTAGTAGCACATTATTTATACATTTTATTTATATTTACTGTAAACATCGATCGTATCAAACGTTCTTGTAAAGTATATATATTTTATATGAATACATCGAATTTGTATTATATATGTATCGTTTACAAATTTTAATTAATTGTAAAAAAATATTACATTATTGTAAATTTAAATAAATATATAGTATATAATAATAAAATGTAAATTTAAATTAAAAAAATAGTTCTATTACTATCGTTTTTTACTAAAAAAGATAGTAATAGATAGGCTATTACTATCGTTTTTAGTAAGAAACGATAGTAATAGATTTACTATTACTATCGTTTTTAGTAAAAAACGATAGTAATAAGCTTACTATTACTATCGTTTTTTACTAAAAACGATACTAATAGAGTTTATTACTATCGTTTTTTACAAACGATAGTAATAACAAACTCTATTACTAACGCCTCTATTAGTATCGTGTGAAAAACGATACTAATAGGGGCAAAAAAAACGATACTAATGGACCTTTTTTCTACTAGTGGGTTTTAGTTGTTGTTTTTGTAACTTTTTTCCTTATGCATTCTTTAGGGTTTTCTTTTGTTTTCTAGGGTTGAAAAATTGAAACTTTCTCTTGTAAACACAATTCAATTCTTATCAATTAAGTAAATTCAAGATTCAATCTTTCTTTTAATTCTGGTATTATTTATTTCTTCCTTATTTATTTATGACTTTATCATGATTATGTTTATTGCTTTGAATCTTTTAATTATGTGTGAGTAGTTCTTTAGATATAGGGTTTGAGAAAATTATGTTTGACTGATTAAATTAATTGAATCCTTTGTTCTTTATTTCACGACTTATTTTAATTTCCTAAAATCTGTTTTGATCATACGAATTTAAGTAATAATCAAGTCGGTAGCCGAAAGGTGAAAACTTCATTAATACTTAAGATTTTAGGCAGATTTATTTATTAAATTACGAGAGCTTATTGGGTAAATCTGTAGATCTAATAAATTGCGAAAGCCTTTTAGATCTTGGTTGGAATTTGTTAATTAATTATGGAACATTGAAATTCAATTAGTTTATGATTTCATTCATAAAACCCTAAACCCTAGAATTTTCTTCATTCAATTAATTCCAATAAAAAATCAATCTTTATTTTATGTCCTTTAATTATTAGTTCTATAGGTTAAATTCAAATCACAAAGACCCTTTACATAATTCATTATTTTTAGTAATAAGAGATTTTATTTGTTTCTCTGTGGATTTCGACCCTACTTATCACTACTACATAGTGTTGATATATACGTTATTTTTGACGGGTTGCGACGCCCTGTCAAGTTTTAGCGTCGTTGCCGGGGAAATAACGTTAATACCTTTAATTCGGGTGTGTTTTTTTTTGTTAATTTAGTGCCTCAAGGAACCCTATTGTTCTTTGGGGCGCAAAATTTTCTTACGTTCATTTTTAGTCTCCGTGTTGTGCAGGTTTTATGCGTTTTTGGTGCGAAACCGAACCAGAGAGGTTTATAAGACAACGACTGAGAGTACAAGCAGAACAAGCTAATAATCGGGCAACTGGTCCGATCGTTCCTGACCTCAATATTTTATTTATAGAAGAAGAAGAACCACAAGAGAGGGTCAGGATGACTACGATGAAGGATTACTATCAACCTTCAGCCACTCAGATACCGAGCGGGATGCCAGTGTCGGAAATCGCTGCTAACAGTTTGGAGGGAGCCCATCTAAAGATCCAAATCTCCACATCTCTAACTTCCTCCAGTATTGTAATACAATCAGCAACAAGAGTCACGCAGGATCATATTCGCAGGATGTTATTTCCATTCTCACTAAGGGACCGAGCAAGATCATGGCTCAATAGCTTGAACTAGGACTGTCTCTTACTTTTGACTAAATTCAATAAAAAATATTTCTTCCGTCCCAAAATAACCTCTCCACTTTCTTTTTTCATCCGTCCCAAAATAAATGTTTTATTTTTTTTTAAGCAAATGACCCACACACAACTTTACATTTATACCTTTACTTACCACTTAGTATCCACTTTTACTTACTTTACACTTTTACATTTACTACTTTTTACAAAAATTGGGTCCAACAAAAATCCCACCTTAAACCGTTATGAAACAGTTTTTTTTTTAATTTTTTACGGAGGGAGAACTATCTTTTTTCTCTTTTCCATACTTTCTCTCTTAGTTTTTATACAAATTTTAATCATTATTTATTTTATTCTCCTACTCCCAATTAAAGATATAATTAGTTAAATACGCCCTTTGTTTTTTTTATAATTTACACACTGGATTTTTCATCAAAATCAATAAATTAATTGTAAATATGAGGAAAAAAATGATGATTAAAAGTTGTATAAAAAGTAAGAGAGGACATGAAAAAGAGAGAAAATAGTGTAAGTTTATTGAATTTAGTCAAAAAGTAAAAGAGATGATATTTAGAAAAACACTTAGAAATCATGCATTAATAAATGTAGTAGCTAGAATAAATATATACAATAAGTGGGTAAATTAAAAAAAAAAAACATAACAAAAGGAAAGTGAGTAATTTTAAAATGTAAACTCTTAATAGAGTCAAATTATTGTATTTCCTACTAGCTAGATTAACACATGTGTGATGCACAATTTTTAAAAAATAATTAGTGAAATTTGTTTTAATAATAAGAATGTATAGTATAAGTAAAAGTTGAAATTAAGTAAAAGAATAATAGTTTTTGTTATATTGAAATATAGATATAATAATAGATGCAAGGTAATAATCACAATTCTAATGTTAAAAGTTTCAGAATCTAATATATATATATATTATTCTATTATTTTATATAATGATTTTTGGGTAAGAATAGAGAAATGAGAATTTGTAACCAAGCACAATGTTGTCATGATTAGTTCTAAAATTATAAAGTAATTGTATTGTAAATTTTCCTATTTTATTTTTTTCTTATTCAACCTATTCAAAAAAACTATTATTCATTCAAATTTAAAAATTAATAAACATGGGTGATTTTGTTGAAAAAAAAAATGAATAAAAAATGCCCATATGTATAAATATTATTGTTGTTACCTGTTTCTACTCTATCTTTGTTATACTACCTTCGTTTTTTTTTGTTAGTTTACACATTGAGCCGAATCAACGAGATTATATGGAAAGTCAAGTTAACAAATAAACAATAATAAAAGTTAATAGGGGCTTTTTTTCAAGGGACAGATCGAGGCAGTATACTATAAAAAATTGAGTAAGAAACCAACATCACCAGTGTTAAAAGTTCTTGCCTAATATAAATTTTCAATCAACTAAGTATTAAATTATACTATTGACTATTATGTAAAAAAAAAACAATACAAAGAAATAATGCATAAATTCAAAATTACAATAATAAAAACTTTTTACATTTATCAGCCAAAAAAGTTAACAACAAAACATACAATTCTCATGTTATAACAAAGATCAAAACTTTGGCATTCTCAAATAAATTTCAAGAGTATGAAAATTCTTTTAATTAATAATGTAATTGTTGTTTCAATAATTGTATTCTATAAATTTTTAAGAACAAATGCATACATTGTTCATGATATTAATTTAAACAAAGAAATATTGTTTTCTTAAGTAACTTTGAGAATAACCACGTAGATCAAATCTTGTGCATTTGACGACTTAAAATATTCATAAAATATTTTAATAAAAAAAAATTATATATCACCACGTGCATCACGTGCATATAAAACTAGTTTTATAGTAAGTTTACAATTTAAAATATACAAACTTGACAAAAATATTGCATTTTTATATTACACTTATATAATTTTAATTTATTGAAATTAGATTATAAACTTGATTTTTTAAAAAAATTAGTGCAATAAAACTATGCTAAAATTTTAGTAAAGATTGAATATTTTAATAGTTAAGCTATGACTAATTAAACAAGTAATTTTATTTAAACACAAATAAATATCAACTTTTTAATAATATATAGAAAAAAATTTGGAATGAAAAATATGCAAAAAATATTGAGAGAAATTTTTTAAAATGGAAAAAGTTTTAAAAAAGTCGCAAAAATTTAGAAGGGATAGTATTTAATAAGAAAGTGATATGTGTCAAATTAAAAAAAATGGTACATAAAAAATGTGTATGAAGATAAAAATATTCCAGAAAAAATAATATGGAGTAAAAGGTAAAATTCCGAAAAAAAAAGATATAAATAAAATACACTAATAAAAGATAAAAACGTTTTTTTTTTCTCTCCAAAAAAAAAAACGCATTTTTTTTATGAGAAAAAAAAAAAACCTCGCAAAAACCCTAGATGTATGTTCTATAAATACAAAAGCGACCTCATATCAATTCTTCTCCACAGCTTTTTTTCCTCTCGTGCTTTCCTTTGCGTAAGAATCTTCAGACTACAACTCGAGAGGAAAAAAAGAAGTCACTTAACAGTTTCTAATCATGTTGCTTTATCAAGATCTTCTTACCGGTAAATTTCTCTCAAATTTTTCTTTTAATTCCATTGGATTTTGTTCTGTGTATCAAAGATTGTTTGATGCAAAGCTTCGATAATTTGAAGTTGTTTTTAATTTTTTGTTCGAAGATTTGAAATCGTTTGCAGTTGATTCTACTTGATTTTGTGCTTGTTTTGTTATTAGATGTACTCGATTCTCTTTCCGAATTTTGTAGGAGTTTTTTTTTTTCTTTTCCGCCAGATGTTTTGGTCGAAAGTTTCGATTTTTTTATTTTAGTTTGATGATGAAGAACCGTTTGTGATTTATTTTATCGGAGTTTGTTTAATCGTTTAGTGTTACTAATTAGATCTGTGAGATTTGATTTGTTATCTGCTGTTGAACTGTTTAGGATCAGGGCTTTATTTGATTTATCGTGACTTTGAAATTTGATGAGACTGATCAGTCGATTTATGATTATGATTTTGGTTAAGTTTCCAGTAAAATTAGATCTGTGCAGAAAAAATTCCAACTTTGTGTTTCCTGTGCAGAATTTTGTGGTTATCGACTATTGTGTGTTTTTTCCCTGCGTATTTGACCACCTTATTTGTTTCATATCCATTTGTATGGCTTTAAAGTATTTTTGTTGGTAAAATAATTGATCGCTATTATATGTATGCTGGAGATGTTGAATTTCAGATTTTTTTAACTAAACTTTTATGATATCTGGGTATTCTCTCATGTAAAGTAGAACTCTGTGTATATTTTACAACTTACTAATTATTTTGCTTTGTTTAAATTTATATTACTGCTGCTTTTAGATAATTAACTGATTAAATTTTTGTGAATTTTTAGGCGACGAGCTTCTTTCTGACTCCTTTCCTTACAAGGAGCTCTTCGATGGCTGCCTCTGGGAGGTAGAGGGAAAGGTAACATTGTTGTGTATAGTCTTCATTACAGGATTTTGAACTTATAATCAATGTTGTTAATATTGTATTATATATTTTAGTGGGTTGTCACTGATTCCGTTAGCGTGGACATTGGTGCCAACCCTTCTGCTGAAGGGGGTGAAGATGATGAAGGTGTTGACGACCAGGCTGCAAAAGTCGTCGACATTATCGACACTTTTAGGTTGCAGGTAATATATGTTTGATTTTATGGTTGTGTGCAAATTGCTGCTAAATATTTTGTGCTGAAGTTGAACTTTTTTTGTGTAACAGGAGCAACCTCCCTATGACAAAAAATTATTTGTCGCATGGGTAAAGAAATATATCAAAAACTTGACTGCAAAGTTGGAGCCTGAAAAGGCAGAAGAATTTAAAAAGACGGTAGAAGCTGCTACAAAATTTCTCATGTCAAAGCTTAAAGACCTCCAATTGTATGTTCTTTATCCATTACTTGATTCAAATCTAATTAGCTATTCAAGGGAGTATGTAATATTTATAATGTTTCATATCGTGATATTTGCAAGTCTTGAAAGTGTTTTGTGTTAGCTTTCTAATTGTCGAATGTAAACTATGAACGAGAACTTGCAATGTCAAGCTGTCTGCTGTCGCAAGTTGTGATATTGGCAAGTCTTGATTGAAGGTGAATAGAAGTGTCAAATTGGAGTATGTATTTATTTTTATCATCTTCTATAGTCTATAGCGGAAGTAAAATCTTTGCGCAACCTTAATAGTTTTTAACCTCATAGATTCATAGAAGGGTGTTAGAATTGATGTTATAGGGTATTATCGGTTCACTTAAAAAAGGTTAATTGATTAATGAAATCCAATTATAAGAGAACTTTGAACCCTTGGGGTTATCCGATCACTTCCCGAAGTGAACGCCAATACTTCATTTGGCTGCTCAAAGTTCCCTTGTTAATCAAGATAATTAATGAATGATGAACACAGTAAATAATCTGAGTAGTTATTTAAGCTAATAATTGTGCATTGGAAATATATTATTAGTGAAATGAAAATACTTGTTCATAAATAATTTTTTGTTATGTTCCTGAATTTCTTATATGGATGTTGTATTCTTTGCAGTTTTGTTGGTGAGAGCATGCAAGATGAATGTGGCCTCGTCTTCGCCTACTATAAGGATGGAGCTACTAACCCAACTTTCCTGTACTTTGCCCATGGATTGAAGGAAGTCAAATGCTAATTGCATGGGTGATTATTAGTTTGTTTTATTAGTTTCATTAGGTGAAGAGGTTACAAATTTCATCTCTTTACACTATTTTTGTGACCGTTGTGTTAAACTTATATGTTTCGAACGTGAGGCGAATTACGACTTTTTTACCGTTTTTGTTTCGTTTTTAATGAGATTTGTTGATATATTTTATTATAATGTTTTTGTGTTTATGTTTATATGTTATGTCTTTCTGTCTTAAAAAGTTGTGATTAACAAGTGGGAAGATGAAAGAATTGAACGAGTAGTAAGTTTGTAGCTTGGTTGGTTCCTTTTGTTGACATGAACCATAAAGATATTTTTTAAAATTTTCATTAGAAAATTATAAGATAAAGGAAAATTTGTTAGAAAAGACCTTATAAAACATTCTTTTTGTAAGAAAAGACCTTATAAAAAATTTGTTGTGAACAGGGACCTAAAATAAAAAAAAAGTTGCAAGGAGGGATCTTACCGCTATTTTTCGACGTTGACTGTAAATTTCCGGCGTTGACTTGCTATTTCCTTCCAATTTTCGACAAATTCTTTTTTCTCTATTTAACCTTTCCTTTTATTTTCACTATAAATTTATTTTTCCTCCACTCCCCCTCCATTTCCCCTCCTAAATTCATCTACATAAACCCTACATTAACACTTTCTTCTGAATTTGAGCTTCTTCATCTCTTACCCCCTTAAATACGAAAGGATTTATGCAAAATTGGAGGAGAATAATGAGTCAACGCCGGAGATTCACAATCAACGTCGGAAAATAGAAATAAGGTCCCTCTTTACAACGTTTTTTTTGTTTTAGGTCCCTGCTCCCAACAAATTTTTTATAAGGTCTTTTCTCACAAAATTTCCTAAAATAAACTTGCAAAATTACCAAAAAAATAATACTTCCTCCGTTTTTGAATTTTTGCAATAAATGGGTATTATTTGTGAGAGATAAAAAATTCATTTGTTGCAAGAATTCAAAAACGGAGGAAGTACATACTTTCTCCGTTGTTGAATTCTTGCAACAAATGGGTATTATTTGTGAGAGATAAAAAAATCATTTGTTGCAAGAATTAAAAAATGGAGGATATTTAGTTTTCTATGTATGAATAATATCACTTAGACTACTTTTGCATAATTTGTCAGTAACTTTATTTTCTTAATTTTTTTAACACCAGAATTAAGTAATGAATAATAATTTTATGTCCATTTGATGAACAAAACAAGATTTTGAATGACAGTTTTTGCCTTAGAGAAACTTAGAAGATTTATTCAAAAGGAAAATTTTAGAAGATAGATTTAAAAGGGGAATGACTGAATGAGGGAGTAGTATTTAGTAACCATCACTATAAAATTCATTCTAAACCTTAGGACAACATTTTACAAAATATCGTTTTTACTGTTAGTAGAAAAAATATGAGTATTTTTTTTACCTAAGTGACTAAAATACTCGTATTTTTAAGCTAACTTTTTAGCTATATATTCTTGGTTCATTGCCCATCATAAGACTTTGTAACCAACTAAGGTGATCGGGTCAACCACACTCATCTTTTTGGATGATTAAAGAAAGGTTAGAATTACAAGGGTTGTACATAATTCAATGCATGTGCCTTTTATTAGAAAGGTAGTTTGCTACTTGGTTGACTTATGTATACATATGGCATAATGATCAAATTTGTCTAAGTCTAAGGGAGTGTCCTAAATTAAGCTATGGATTTTTCAAGGAATTTGCCATATTTTTTCGAATTGCATTAATAACTGCAAGATTGTCTCATTTAATTTGGGTATTCCTGAATCGTGATTCCCAATGAGATTGCATTCTTAACTCCTTTTCTGAGAACAAGAGCCTCCGCAAAAAGGTTGCAGTTTAAGTTGTGAATTTTCTTTTCCTCTCAGCTGGCAATTTTTCCTTATTGATTTCTAGTTATGAAACCTATAAGCCACCAAAGTTTAGTTTAACAAATTTGGAATCAGGAGGGGTCCAAGTTATATTTGAGGAGTTTTTTTTGTTTGGTAACATGTTTCTTATGGGTGAGTCCTAATCGATTATCTCCATCTAAGAAATTGTTCCATTTTTTTGGTGTTGAAGAATTCGGCGAGTAATTTGAAACATGGAGCAAGCCTCATTTATCAAAACTAGAGCATTGCAAGTAAACCACATGAACCATCATGTGATGGGAAAAAGAGAGATGAAGTGCATTCCTATTTTAGTTTTATTTTGACAAAAATCATCGACTGCAGATAACATGGGGTTAAAATTAATAATAGGACAACCATGATTATTAAGAAAAGAGAAAATGAACAATCAAACTTTGTGGGTATCAAAATGGCTAGTATGATATTTACAATCTAATAGGGGCATAAAATTTTGATTTTATTGTGATTCCATTGTTTGTCTACAATTATGAACTTACTAACTTTTTAGTGTGGATGATTTTATTCTATTCGTCTTGAACTCTTGATATACACTTTATTAAATTTTGATTATTATAATTTTCACAATTAATGAACCATCATGTGATTCCATTGTTTGTCTACAATTATGAACTTACTAACCTTTTTTCCCCAAATTAAAGATCACGAAAATAGTTAGCAAAATTTTGAATAATCTAAAATTGTTCAATATTAATTGTATTTTATACTGTACTTTATATACTGAGTAAATATTATAAACCCTTCTTAAAAAGTACTCCGTACTATTTTAAAAACTACTCCCTCCGTAACGAATTAGTAGTAACATTTGGACTAGCACGAAATCCTAGATGAAATAGCTTAGTTGTGGTATTAGGTGTTATAATGATAAAAGTAAGAGAGAGAAAAGTAAGAGAAGAAAAAGTAAATGGGGTATTATGTGGTATGATGATAAAAGTAATAGAGAGATAAGTAAGAAAGAGAAAAGTAAGTGGAGTATTAAATTAAGTTATTTATTTATTTTTTGCCAAAAAAGGAATAAAATAAAATGAAAAAAATTGTTGTAAGTATTTTATTACACCTAAAAATGGAAATGGACCTCATGTCTGAAATTCTGAAGCCCTAACCACTAGGCTATGACTTGATCCTCAATATACACAATACTTGTACGAGCTAGAGTGTTCAACATATATTTATCAGTTTCCTATACAAGTCAATGTTTCTATGAACACCCTTAAAAAAAAAAAAGAAAAAAGTTTCGTATGTGGCGGACGAATCACCGATTTCAAGTAAGCATGCATACAAGTGTATAATATAGGGGTTAAGAAAAGCAAAATTTCCTTTTGTTTTGTTTTGGTTTTTTTTTTTTTAATAAAAAATATTCTATTTGCCTATGTACTCGTATATTTTATGACTTTATGTAATGCGATGTATACTATTAAGTTGACAATATCCTGAAATGTCAATAATGTTATATTGTACATTAACATTAACATCTAAAAATGAGGTAATCAACATTAACATAAAAATATTGTACATGTTTGATGTTTTATTATTTTATTTGTTTAGTCACATAAATTAAAAAAAAGTTGATAATTTATTTAAAGTAATTTTTTCTTACATCAATTGTGCAATACGATTTGCTAAACTTCAAAATCTTCTTAGCACGAGCATTTAATTATAACTAGCCTTATGTGCACGCTATGCGTGCTTTAATGTATGAGTATCTAATATACTGTTTGTATACATTATTTATGAGCTTGTTGAAAATAAGATTATAATTGTATAATAGAATAAAATTTAATTTTTATCTACTACACTCTCTCTGATCAAATTTTCACTGTAATTAATAGATAAAAATTTAATGTGAAAAACTATATAAATATGGGTGTCCATTTTTAAAAAACTTAAAAAATATTAATTTTGCTGCTTTTATTTTTTTTTTCCAAATTATTAATTTTGTGATATTTTCATTTAAAAATATAAAAAATATTTTATGCCTTTATGGGGAATAAATAATTATTTGTTCTTTGAATGATAATTCCTTATTTGTTATTGATTGATTGAATTTAATTTATATTTTAATTATCTTTATTTCATAAGTAAATGAAGATCGGTATTTTAGACTTTTTATATAATAGAGATTTATACTAATTAAAAAGAAAATATTTGTGTGAAAAATTATACCAATATAGGTATCTAATTGTAAAAAATTTAAAAATATGAATTTTGGTGTCTGTGTTTTATTTTTTTTGAATTATATATTTTATAATATTTCCATTTTAAAAATTTCAAAATTTTCCTTTTTAGTTAATGTCATATAGTTTGAGTATTTAAAAAAAATTTGAAAGGTAGTTTGGACTTTTTGAGAGGGACACCATGGCTCCCCTTTGACTTATATAATAGAGATTACATAGGAAAGAAAAGCAAAAGAATTTCAACTAAGCTTGTCAAAAAGTTTGTCAATTTGCCTAAGTACCAATGAACCAAGCTTTGTAGAAGCAAACCAAGCTTCAGATCACATGACTCATAACAATCATAATTACTCCCTCTGTTCTAAAAAATTGCTCCATTAGCATTTGGGGTGAAATTTTTGTTGGGATCCATTTTTTTTTTTTATAAAAAGTAAGGATAAAAGTGTAAGTTGTAAGTAAAAATAGATAAAAAGTAGTGAACAATAAGTGGTAAGTAAGGGTATAAATATAAAGTTGTATGTGAGCTATTTGCCAAAAAAAAAATAAAGCAGTTATTTTATAACGGCTGAAGAAGAAAAATATAGAATAATATTTTGAGACGGAGTAAGTGTACTTTGGCAAATGGTAAGATCACAAGTACAGGTACAAATTCTCAAGTACCAAGGAGATCATAGAGCACCCCTTGGACAGGGTGGCTTACACTCAACACTAGTGGCAGTAAATTCCAGGAAGTATTATTAACTGGAATTTATAAAAGACCAAACAAATTATAATACAGTAAAAAAAATTACTCGTAGAACCCTCATGGACAATGCAAATTTGCAGTATGAAACACTGATACAAAGATGGCTCCTCCAATAATTAACCGTTGGTAGCACAGATATTTGTAGATCATTAAAAAAAAAAAATCAAAACAAACTGCTATTAAAGGGTACAATTGTCTTTTTACAAAACAACTAAAATCTCAAAACACATTAGGAAGAAAGAGATTGGTCCTAAGCGTAATAGTTCAAGCTTGCTTTCTTCTTAGCTTGAACTTGAATGATACCTTCATTGAAGTCTTCATGATTCACCTGAAAAATAACAAATTAATTTTAGCAGGTTTACTCCAAGGACAAGGAGAGGGAGAGATAAAAGAGAAGAGATGAATAAAGAAAGACCTCTGTGGCATCTCGGCGGAGAGCCAACATGCCTGCCTCTACACAGACAGCCTTCAATTGTGCACCGTTGAAATCGTCTGTCGACCTAGCTAGCTCTTCAAAGTTGACGTCTGGGTGTACATTCATCTTTCTTGAATGAATCTGCAACATACATCGACATATATCAATGAATTGTGCAAAGAACTTAGCTATAAAGAGGCAGGATTCTCAGGAACCACACTAAGGGATGGTTTGGTATAAAATTAGGGAGTAAAAATAGAATGGAAACAAAATACGAAATAGAAGAGGAAATGGAAATATTAAGTAATACTACTATTTGTATAATTAATGGTGGTAAAGATACAAATTGAAATGGAAATACAAAATACAAATTCAAAAGGTAAAGATTTTGTTTCCACAAGGTTGAGAAGGATAACAAAATGGTGGTAATGGTTCTCCTTAAGAAAGGGAGTGTGTTACCAAACTCTCGTATCAAACAATAGGTAATGGAACATGTTTTTGATTCCATTTCCAACACAAAAAATAACATACCAAACTTGCTCTAAGGGGGTATTTCGTATAAAAAAAGGAAGAGAAATGGAACGGAAACAAAACAGAGGAGGAAATGATAATATTAAGTAATATTATTATTTGTTTGGTGTAATTAATGAAATGGAATTGAAACAAATTAGAAAGGTAACGATTTTGTTTCCATAAGGTAATAGTTTCCCTTAGGAAAAAGGAGTGTGTTACCAACTTGTCATATCAAACAATAGGTAATGGAAATCGCTTTTTGATTCTATTTCAAACACCAAAAATTAACATAACAAATATGATCTAATTACTATTCCCTCTATTTTTTTTGTTGTTCTTATTTGGAATCTTGACACTATCCACGACTAGAGAGAATGTTCTAAATTCCTCTTCATATATAAGAAAACTCATGTGCGATCTCAGATCTTGTTTGATTCGTCTAAATGAGTACTTTATCAATATTCAATTTTTTTTTTATAATTTTTACTAATACATAATTATTTTTTTAAATAATTTTTACTAATGCGTAATTCTAGATATTAATGAGCAAAAAAAAGGTATTAAGAAGTGTACATAGGCAAAATGGGAACAACAAAATGAAACGGTTGGAGTAATATATTTCTAAAACCTGAAGAATTCGAGCTCTAGCCTCCTCAGTGGGGTGAGGGAATTCAATTTTACGATCCAGTCGACCAGAACGCATGAGAGCAGGGTCCAAAATGTCTGCCCTGTTGGTAGCAGCAATGACCTGAAGTATATAATTGAGAATCAAATTACTACTAATCAAAACACAAGTGGCATAATCAACACACACCCAAAATAAATAAATAAAAATTTAAGCATTTCCTGCGTGTAGGTACCTTAATTCTCTCATCACTACTAAAGCCATCAAGCTGATTTAACAGCTCTAACATAGTTCGTTGCACTTCTCTGTCACCACTCACTTCACTGCAGCACACAAGAAGCACACAAGTTATCAGGAAACATTTTGAATTCTCGATACAGAAACTGCCCTGACACTGACAGGTAGCTTGTGGTTGCTCTTGATTACTTGTATCAGTGTCAGGTAGGCTAACCCAAAAAAGACCACTAGTTCTATGAAAAAGAACATAAAGGCGATATAGACACTCACCTATCAAATCGCTTGGTACCAATGGCATCAATTTCATCAATAAATATAATGCAAGGAGATTTCTCTTTCGCAAGTTGAAAAGCATCACGTACCAGCTTAGCTCCATCTCCAATGAACATCTATTTTTAAAAAAAAATAAGATATACAAACCACATCTAAAGATGTTAACATTCAACTATTCGCTACAGAAATACAGCCACAAAATACAGATTGTAAGCAAGAGACGTTCTTGGTGCGTTCAGTATCAAGATATGAAAACACACTATTTGCTGTTCTCCTCAGTCCACACTAGTCAAATTAGCAGACAACACTGTTAACATCTCAATTTTTCAAGTGGTTAAGTCTTGACAGTACTCCAATCTGAATATAAAATCCATAACTCAATAACTATCATCTTTTAACACACTTTCCAAATAAATGAGCTAATGTCCACATATAAACCAGAGTGCAGAAGGCTATGATGGGAAATCAAAATGTGCACGGTATAAAACATTAGAAAATTCATGGTAAATATGTAGTAGTTTTTCTAGCCCTTGGACATTTAAGAAGCACTGTTTGATTATCAGATAACATTCACACAAGTTTATAGAAACAGAAAGGTGAAGTTCTAGGCAGGCTTGGCAAATTGCAACTGATTCAAATACTGTTCCCGATATGGTTGAGGCCAGGTTTAGGAGACTCCGGCTTGCATGGTACGTGTGAAGTCAATACTAAAGGGTTTATCAGTTGCGAAGGATTGTATTAACCAAAATCCAAGAAAGGTTTGGTACATATCATTGCAAAATCCTTCTCTTTAGTTAGAATTTCTCTGATACATATCAGTCTTTGAAACTTTATTTTAATCCCATCCCTCCACCATCACACAATTTCCATCCTTTTTGCTTCTACATTCTTACACTGTTATCTGAGTACTCACTCCACAAACCACAAGAATCAGCAAGTAGAATTTAAAGCCTTTACAGCAGCAAAAGCATTTTTCCCTTTTCATATCTCTATCTCCCATAAATTAGATTCCCCATTTTGATTTGTTCTGAAAGAATTTCAAAACTTCTTTTTGGGGAGGGTCCACAAACAAAACAAAAAAAGCTCTCTTTTCTCATATTTTAATTCCATCACAGAATTCACACCCCTAGCACCACTTAGTAGTCCCTAGTACCCACTTTCTTTGATAAAACCCACCACTAAATTATTTAATTTCTTTTGATTCGCCACTTATCTCCTACAATTACGTGCCAAAAGCAAATGGTTTATCTAATTCAGGATGTTGAGCCTGTGCAAACATGCTTGGATCCTTTCTACAAGTTCAAAGCCTTGTAGCACTTCATTGACTGAAAGTCCAATATGCCGAACATGCGTAGCGCACATTGCTGTGCACAAAAATCTTGACTTACCTCCTTTGAAGCATTAAACATCCTCATTATACTGAAATCCAGACTTACTGAGATTAAGAGGAAAATTCAAAGAAGCACACTACGTGGCAGATACCGAATACCAAATGCCAATGGATTAAACCCATAAAGCAAACCACGACTCGCAGGATATAACTCCCTAAGAATGAAACCCGTAGTTAAGCAGGTAAAAGTTTGTCTAATGGAGTGATTTGTAGGAACCTTTAGAATTTCATAAGATGGAATAAACATGATTTCAGGTAAGTTGTCTATCCTTATAAGTTATAACCCATTTATATAAGACAAATTGTGGTTCGATTTCTAGCTTCACCCATACGGATATTCTCTAAAATGAAAATAGGTATAAATAATCCTTCCATGCTATTCGGACATGAAGCAGATTTTGATCACCGAGTTTGTGAGATCCAAAAAATTTTCATGGAAAATGAAACATGCTACTCCGTATTATATTTAAATCAGAACATTTTAAAAATCTATTAAAGAATCGTTCTACAGGCAAGTGGATATAGACAGATCAATATTACGGCATGATATTCTAAAAGCAGGTAGAAGGGAGTAAAAACATTTCAGGTGAATAGACAAATATATTTCTCAAATAGCAGTTCCAGTTAATTAAAGGTAAAATTCAGTTGCAAGTGCTACTACAAACTGTCCAGAGCCATGTAATCATATGAAAATGATACATGTTAAGGAACCTGTTCCTTAGAAAGATCCATACAATCATTATCTGATCCAAATCCCAAGATAAAACGCCTTGAAAAAGACCTTATAAACCAGCACATTAGTTATGTTCACACTTTGAGCAGAATGGCCCAAATTGAAAGAAGCATGCCACAAAACAGAACATTAAAAAAAACATATAAACTTAAAATGCATCCATTGCCAGCAACATGAAATGCAAAAGTACGGTAGATGGGTAGACAATAAAAACAAACCTGGACAAGCTGAGGGCCTGCTAACTTAAGAAATGTAGCATTTGTTTGTGCAGCACACGCTCGTGCCATGAGAGTTTTCCCAGTTCCAGGAGGACCATAAAGAAGCACTCCTTTGGGTGGACGAATTCCAATTGTTTGGAATCGCTCTTTGTGAGTCATTGGCAAAACTATAGCCTCAACAAGCTCTTGAATCTGTTCCAAGTCACAACCTTAATTAATAAGTAAAAAAAAAGACATTATTATACTTTTACTCATGGCAAGTAGAACTCAGAAGGAAAAGGGTTGCCTGTTTTTCTAAGCCTCCAATATCACTGTAATCCTCAGTTGGTTTTTCATCAACCTCCATAGCCTTCACTCGGGAATCATATTCTGATGGCAATGTGTCCAAGATCAGATAACTATCTTTGTTGACCCCAACTAAATCACCAGGCTTCAATTTATCAGGGTCAACCAGTCCAACAACAGGCAAAAATATTGTCTGCAAATAGCCATAACACCAATGCAGAGTTTTGTTAAAACAAGCCCAAAAAGCTGATGATGAAACCAGAAAACACAGAATACCAATTTTACACCTCCAAGGCTCCAACATTTCTCCAAATATAAAAAATAACATTGTAAAGAACAACGGGCACATGCATAAGAAATGTTAATAAACAAAGATTTATCAAAAGTTCAGATATTGGCATCACAAATTCTAAATGAGACACAGTAATACAAGTATACAACCAACAATAATGACAAACCTGTCTGGTAGATGTCTTGAGCACAACACACTTCCCTTTTCTTTGCGAGTCAAGATCAATATTAGCACCATCTTCTTCAGCTTCATCTTCTGGATTCATTTCCAATATCTGTGAATAAAAAGAGATGTAAAAAAAATAAATGTATATATCAATGGAGCCAAAACTTTTAATAATCTTAGGTACTGATTCAAACTGATTAATATTTTGCAATGCCTAATAAAGATAATCACAGTTATAAGCACTCTTCATTCTTCACTGCAACATAGAGAATCAATTTGGATATTAGCTATTTGGACAATATTCGTTAGTCTACTTATATTCCGCTAAATACTTGAAAATCTTTCATAAGTCGGTGTTACTGATATTTAAACTTGCACATCACCAACAATCAGTATTCATGTCTGATATAACAGAGAAACCAACATCATAGATACTTTAATGAGATTCCTATAGGCACATTTCCAGCCAAGTACTGATGCCATAGCTTCAATATATGAGCAATACTCCACAACAAGAAGCTAAATTATATCAATTCTTATCCAAAATATGACAAAACACAGAGACATTCGTTAATTACAATTTTATACATACCTGCCACATAATATCAAAGTTCTTAATAGCAAGGCCAGAAATCATCAAACAGCTATGAATTTCTTGTTTAAAACTTTCAAACTCACTACACTAACCATCCAAAATGATATTGTACTTACATATAGATTAAACTTTATACAGCAAAACAATTTTAAAGAAAGCAACATCTCGAATAGCTAAGCTTGCTTCTCAAATTATCCAAATATCTTAATTTTGAATTAAAGATTTCAAACAACATAAAACCAGAAGAAACCAAGAGCATCAAAACTAAATTCTAAAACAATTGTTCTTCTCATTTGCAGCAGGCAAAACCCTAGAGTATTTCATTGAAGTTCAATAACGAAACTAACATCATGAAAGGAAGCTACTTTCAATTAAGATATCAAAATCCTCGCTGAATGCGAAAATGACGATGAATATGCCAAAAAAAAAACTAGTACCTCAACAATATTGCCAACGAGGTAAGGAAGCTGCTTGTTAAGCTTGATTTTCTCTTGATTCTCTTTAATCTTCTCCTTATTAGACTCCAATTCTAGATTCGTCCGCTGCACATCCTCCTATACATTCGACCATACAGAACAATCAATAACTCAATAAGTCCCGAAATCTCCTTTTTCAAAATTTCCTCCCTAGCAAGAAACTTCACACCCTAGATCAAAATTTCCGCTATCTCTCAAGCAAATTACAGTGACAGAAAACAAAAATTATAAAAATAAGAGTAAGAAAAAAACCTTGCGGATGCGAATCTCGTTATCGAGGATACGAGAAGCCCTAACAATGTCTTCAGTGGTCAAATTAGCGAGCTGGTCTTCCTGATAATTTGGATCTTCTGCCATCGCAGACGCCATGGGAGGAATAAAGGTTTACTGCAGGGTAGAGAGCTGGTGTGTGGCGTAATCGGCGAGAAGAGAAGCAGTGTGTTGCTCAAGAAATGAAGCAAAGTAGAGAAAAAACGACGGAGAGTTTAGTATTGAACTGGATTTGGTTCTTTTCCAACCGAAACAAAAAAAAAAAAAAAAAAAAAAAAAAAAAAACTCCCTAAGCTTTTATTTTGGAAAATTTGTTAGAAACCATAATATAAAATAAATTTTTTTGGTCACAAACTATCTTTATTTTATTTTATTTTTTGTAAGAAGATATCTTTAATTGGATTTTTTTTTTTTTTTGCGATGAACCACTTTGGTTGAATTTCGGTTTCAATTTTGGGTTATTTTTTTCGTTGTGGTTCAGGTGAGGAAAAGGGACGGAGACAGTTTGGGTAGGTACGAAGGGGGTTAGTCGAAATGATGGAGGGAGGTTCGATTTAAACACCGAAATTAGGCCAAATGTGGTTTTAAAAAAAAAAAAATTAAAATAAGGTGGCTTCTTACAAAAAAAAAAATCAAAAGGTAATTTTTGACAAAAAAATGTTTTATAAGATGGTTTTTAACAAACTTTCCTTTTATTTATTTGTTACATACAATTACCATAAAACAATACTGCTGCTATTAAAAAAAAACGATATAGTCATTACGGATTTAGTTTAATCTACCTCTCCGTACCACTTTAACTGCAATAAATGTGCTAACACAAACTCCAAAAAAGAATATGTTAATTATGAATTTGGATCGTTGTTAAGATAAAGTAGGAGAGAGAAGAGATCACATTGGTATTAAAGTTAGATACTCGTATAAAATAAGAGAGAAAAAAACACATGAGTCAGGTAATGTTGTTTTATATTTTAAAGTTAGGGTCATTATAGACATTTCAAGTTTAAATTTATACTAAATATGGAAAGTTAAGAAATTGTTGAAGTTAAGAAAAAAAAAAACCTGAAAAGAAAAATGTAACATAAAATAAAAGTAACATTATATGAGACGGTTTGACCTAATATTTTTACAAAAAATTACTCCCTCTGTTTTTTTAGATGTAACACTTCACTTTTCATACTTGCCGAGGCACAACTTGGACTCGTAATATCTCTAAATATATAAGTGTAAAAATTCTAAAAATTATATATTTGGAAAGTGTATTCCGAGGTGAATCCAACAAGATCCCACATGACTATATTTTTCTTTATATATTAATAACAATTAACGGTCAAAGTGAGTCGGGTGAATAGTGCCAAAGTCAAAGTGTTACATCTAAAAAAAACAGAGGGAGTAATAATTTAGGTAAGAAAGAATTTCAATAGTTTTTTTTTGGTAAATAAGAATTTCAATAGTTAAGCCGTGTACAAAAATAATGTATTGTCAGCAGCTTTTGTTTTAGTCTATGTTACCCCTCTAAAGTCTCTAAAAATTCAAATAAGAGCACTCTTAACTATTAAGGAAAGTCATTCCAATGTCTGAACTTCTTAAAATAAAAATATTACATAATATACAATTCATAAAAATGAAATAAAGACACCAAAAATCATATTTTTGAATTCTCTATAAATAAATGTCCATATATATTAATATAGTTTATCACCTAAAATTATAGTAGAAATTTAATAGACGATATAACATAGTAAATAAACCTCTTCTTTTATTCATTGTTGTGAGATGACCGAATAAAAGGGAAAAACTTCGTTTATGATTATGTGGAATGAGTGTGAATTTAACAAATATTTCAAATTTCCGAACAAACAACTTTTTTTTTATTTGTTTGTTTAGACAAATTAAAAGATAGATTTAAAATAACTTTGCTACAAGTAAGGCTGAGTAGAGTGCGGTCTGAACTGCACAAAACCGCAATTGTGCGGTTTGGTTTGGTTTGCGGTTTGAAAAGTGCGGTTTGGTTTGCAATTTTGCCAAACCGTAATTTTGTGATGCGGTGCGGTTTCCGAAAATTTTGAAACCGCACCAGACCACAAACCGCAATTTTTTTAATTGTTCTAAAATATTTAATTTCATACTTTTTATTTGGCTTACTACCCTACTGAAATTATGCCTTTTGTTTTTTCTTGGTCCTTATCTAGTTGTTTAAACCCGCAACGTTCTAAGGCTTCTCTTACTCTTTCAGGTTCTAACAAAAAATAAATCTAGTTTTTTTTTTGTCCTTATCAATTACTAATTATAAAATAAAAATTTAAAAAGTGGGTTAAACCGCACCGCACCAAACCGTATTTTGCGGTGCGATTTGGTGCGGTTTGATATAAATTGCGGTGTGGTGCGGTTTCAAAAAATGGCAAACCGTAATTTTACGGTTTGGTGCGGTTTGACGTCCAAACCGCACCGCGCTCAGCGCTGGCTACAAGGCTAGTAGTTGTAGAAGCTAAGAATATCTATAAGTAGCTAATTGATCAATGACCTTTTTTTGCATCTTGAGTCACATGTGGACTAATCTATAATTCTATAATTTAAATATTTAAAACAAGAACTCTTTTTTTTTGCTATGTGTCATCTTTTAAGACCATTATGTTTTTAACACTTTTCTTTTTCTTTGAACAATATTAATTATAGCCATTCTGATTACATCTTCATCAATTATCATACTCTCTCCGATTTCTAATGTTTTACGCATTAATTTTGAAGTCAAATTGAGAACGAATTCTCATGATGATCATGGGTTAAAGTCAAATTGAGAATTTTCATGATGATCATGGGTTGATTTGGTGTAAGCATTAATTATTTTTGATATTATTGTTTAAAATAATTTGTGCCTTGTACGGGCTCAAAAACTAATTAAGAATTAAAGAGCACGAATAAATCGCAGCTCAAACATCAAAAAAAAAAAAAATTTGCTTTGAAAATTATGATATAAGCACATAAGGTAATGAAAAATTGAACTAAGGTATGATGATTTTGACAAAAGTCATAACTAACCAACAAGGATAAAAATGTTAAAGGATATTCAACCCTATCCATTAGATACACTTTTATGATCTGATCTGATCTAATATGAAAACTTATGAGAATTGGTGAGATGAGAGTTGACCTGATGTAAGTTGAAGAGCACCCAATATCTCCTGAGCTCTTGGAAAAAAACTACTTCCCTCGTTTCTTTTTACTTGCAACAAATGATTTTGCACGTTTTTTAAAGAACCGATTTAAGTGTATAAGCGCACAAATTAATTAACATAATTTAAACACAAGCAAGATGGAGATTAGAGGTTACCAGTGTAAAATGTTAAAATTAATTTTTTCGTTTGCACCCTTAAATTTATTCCAAAAAAAGAGTGCAAATGAGCTTGTTGCAAATAAAAAAACAGAGGTAGTACATTTATTCTCCTGTATATATGAGAAGAATGATAATATACTTCATCCGTTCAAAAAAAAAAAGCAACAAACCATTTTGCACGCATTTTAAAGAAGTGGTTTAAGAGTGTAAATGAGCAAATTAATCAAAATAATTTTAACACAAAAATGATATTATAGGTTACTTGTCTTAAAATTACATACTATATTAATTTGATCGTTTAGACCTTTAAATCTCTTCCTTAAAATGCGTGCAAATAAGTTTGTTGCGTTTTTTGGAACGGAGGAAGTATACACATTGCAAAAAACCTTACTATGCAACAAAACTTGAATGTTGCAATGTAATTACATATGAGCCTTACAACTTACAAGTTTCCAATCAATTCTTTACTGCGAGAAATGAGCTCATTGAAGACGGGAAATCCCGTCGTAAAACCCACTACATATTAAAGATCACCTACGAAGGGATTTCTTGTCTTGAACCCATCCTAAAAAGGGGGTCATAGATGGCTTTTCCTGTCGTGATCCCGTCGTAAACACCATTTACAATGGAAAAAAATCTTGCCGCAAAAGCCTTTAACGACGGGGACAAATCCCATCGCGAAAGTGTTTCATGACAGGGCCAAATCCCGTCACCAGTCACCAAACCATTTCATGTCGGGCCAAATCCCGTAGCGAATAACCATTTGTAACAAGCTAACTATGTCAAATTAATACTTGATATTATCAGTATTTTTTATTCACTGATGCAATTGTATAAATAAACAAATGAATAGAAAATAAGGTCATATAAAGTCAATTCAACCATTGTATTCAAATGTAACCATTTATGATAAGAGATTCAAATGTAACCATTTATGATAAGAGATACAAATGTAATAGTGCTAAGATATGTACACATCTTTAAGGAAAAAAAATAGTTAAGACTCCTATAAAAATGAGTGAAATGACCATTATGGCATCATGGCATACTGACATTCATTAGAGCTTAAACTGAACTCCTAAATTGCCAAGCAAGTGTAAGATACTAAAAGGCTTGATATGGTAATGAAATTATCATCAAGACAAGAAGCACTCAACAAAACAAGTACTTCATCCATCCATATACATACCAAGACCTATCTTCATTGGACCAAACCCTGAATTTATCATCAAATCAGAATTAGAATAGAAAAATAGAAAAGCAGAAAAATATATTTTTAAGCATCAGCCTGTGCAGCCAAGTAAAACAGATACAACGAGTTTTGGAGCCAAAACAACTTATAATTTTCACTTTGCAACATTGATATTATATAGCAAAATTCTCAAGCGCTCAAACATTTTGAACAAAATGCTGAATTCTCAACAATAAGTCACCTTTGATACTAGCAAGACATTCTTATTTATAATTCAATATTAATAAATAAATGTAATTTCTCAACCCAAAAAATACTCTTTAAGGTTTGATTTAGAGTGGAGTTTCTGAAATGTCAGAACAGGGTACAATTCCATACTAAACAAACAGAAAACCTTCTTAAACAATAGTTTCGTTAGTAAAAAAAGAAATGCCAAAGAAGCTAATTATATAGCTCATTTTAAGTTCACAAGATGGATTCATGAACAGAGACTTGAAATAATGGCCTAACTATAAACTCCTTAGTCTAACTATAAACTCCTTAGTCTTCCCTACCTTCCAAAATAGCTCAAAAAAATCTGTAAAATATACTACTGCTACATCTTCACAACTAGTACGCTTTAAATGTTTCTTCCTTCTTTAATTGCAGTTAGTTGCATCAAAAACAACAAAAAACAAAAATCGATGCAAACAACAAAAATACAACCAAGTTTAGTGATCATTGATAACTTACTTGAAAATTACCTACAACTGCCAATGTAACTTAATAAGTGATTATGTCAACTTCTCAGTCCTGTCAATACAACCAAGACGCTCTTTAACAGAAGGTCTAATCCTGTCAACTTCTCAGTCCTTATGGCATCACAACCCTTAAGATAGACAAATGAGAAACAAAAAAAAACAAAACAGTAAGCAAAACCCATCAAGCCAACAAATTTATGCACCAGGAGATGCTGAGATCAATCATAAAAATGCTTACCATGTCATACTTGATTTGTAAAAATTGCTCGCTTCTGCTACAATGTGGTTCCATCTCAGAATTTTGCTGTGCCATGATTTAATAAATAAAAAATAAGAATAAAGAGATCAAAAGTCAATTCAGCAATAGACTGCAGTGAACTTATAATTTAACAATGTAAATTGCAGTGAAATTGCAATTCAATTAATTGAAACCTAGGTTTTTCTATTCTTTCTTGAGCCATAATGAACTACAATTAGTGCAGGAGCTAAATCAGTACAGCAGTAGTTCAAAGGTAATGACTTTACAGAAGCATAAGAAAGACCCTAATTGTCCAGAAAAAATTAGAGATTATAGATGCAGTGTGCCAAATCCTCTAAATGACCACTGTCCCCTGTAAAAATGATTTTGCTTAGGGGACAGATTTCATTGATACTCTTCCTCAGGACCTGGAGTTGTCTTAAGGGCATTAAAACTTCTATAAATCCTCATGAAAAAAAAATCATTTTGCTGAGCATGAAAGATAAAAAGGTACATGAAAAGAAAGCCACAAATCCCATAAAAAATGTTATGCAAAATCTAGAATACAAAAAAATCAGACTAAGAAGAAACAATACTTTTACCTTTAGTTTCTTCGCCTCCATCACCACTGAGAAGATTAAGAACACCAGCTTGAACAGAATCACCAAATACAGGAGAAGTTGATGATGTTAATTACAGGCTGATATGCATACAAGAACAGATAGTGTGTAGCTAAATCCATGGTGCTCTACTTCTTTCTATCTATCTAAGAGTTCTACACCAATATCAGTAACAACCAGAGGAACAACAACTCCATCACAAGCTATGAACCTCAAGCAAATAAAAACCCAAAAATCGCAGACAAACCTTGACACATTGATAGGATCAGAACATGCCAGGAAAAACACTCTTAATAAAAACTGGATCACACAAAGACAGGAAAAACAATTCTAAATGCGGGCACACAAACTCTTTCCAGCCAAGTGCAAAATAACAAATAAAGTAAGAATTATGAAACTTTGGGATGGAAAAATTTATAGGACTCTAAAAGCATTAGTTATCAACAATAGATATTGTGCAATAAGGCCAATATCTTTTATGTCTAAAGGAATATGCAAAGGTATTGACCTTTTTTATTTTTGTTATAGCTAAAGGAAATATGCAAAGGCCAACATCAATTTAATGAAAACTATATTGCAGTTGGTTATATGACAGTTAGAGAAAGAAAAAATATCAATGTAGAAAAAATGTGTAGTTTCATGAAATGCAATATTATTAATTTGTTTAGAATTGGTTTTTTTGATGTTAAGAAGTTCAATTAACGTCAACAACATTGTCTAATTATTAAAAAAAATTACTTTATTCAAGTCCAAGCAACAAGCAATGAGGCAGCAAGACTATTGCATTGGAAATCTGTCTTAACATTTGAAATAATAAAGCTTGAGCACCATCTAACATAATTGAACAACACTTCCTCGATTTCAAAACACCGCATGCTCAATATTTAAGGTATTGGATATCAAGACAACTAGACTACAACACAATCAGCATTGTATAACATTGCCATTTAATAGTAAAAAAGGCTATATATCAAAGTCAATTCTCAAAGAATTTTCTTAGCACATGCTTCTCCTCGTCACTAACATTTGGGTCATCGAGCAAGCCCACCAATGATGCAACAGTGTGATTATGACCCACAAATCCTTCACTTCTCATAATGCTTATAAGCTCCAAAGCCCTCTTGATATCCTTGCCATCAAGAAATCCTCTAATGATTGTATTGAAGCTGCATTCGTTGGGAGGACATCCATTGCCCTCCATTTTGTTGAATAATTCCTCTGCATCTGTCAACCACCCTTTTCTACAAAACCCTTTGATAAGTATATTGTAGGAGAACACATCTGGCTGTAACCCCTTATGGACTAGAAAGTCGAAGACATCGATAGCCTCATCGAGTCGCCCAGCTTCGCACAAGCCATCGATCAAAATATTATATGTGATAACATCAGGGCCTACTCCATCATTCTCCATTTCCTTCACTGTTTCGACTGCTTCATCAATTCTTTCATTCTTACACAGGCCATTGACCAACGAGTTCCATGTAATTACATCCGGTTTTAGTCCTTCGGCTCGCATCTCCTCGAAAAGCTGACGTGCACGTTTGAGCCTATTATCCTTACACAAAGCATCAATCAGTGTGTTATATGTAACAACATCTGGAGTTAAGCCCTTAAGAGGCATCTTTTGGAACAAGCTAAGTCCTTTGTCAATCTTTCTAGACTTGCAATATCCATTGATCAAGCAATTGAAGGTAACTATATCAGGCTTGCAGCCATCTTTGACCATCAAATGGATTAGCTTCTCTGCCTCATCCATCTCACCACGTAAACAATATCCGTCTATCAAAGAATTGTAAGTGATGATGTTGGGAACGTGACCTTGCTTAATCATTTCTTCATATATAGCTCGAGCTTCATCAATCATGCCGTCCTTACAGTACATGTCTATGAACATGCTGTAGGTCTCAATATCAGGAGTAATGTTGACACCCATCATCTCAGTCAAATAATGCTGAGCCTCATTCCAGCGCCCCAATGAGCACAGACCTCGCATTAAGGAAGTATAGTTGACGACGTCAGGTCGGATGCCCTTGGATTTCATCTCAGAAAAAAGTCGGAGTGCTTGAGGTAATAACTGGTCTTTACAAAGACCGTCAATGATGGTGCTATAAATGACAGCATTAGGCATAAAATGGCCACGAGACTCCATGTTTCGAAGGAGGTGGAGAGCCCCGGCATTATCGCCAGTACGGGAGAGGCCTTTAAACATAGCACCGTAGGTGACTAAGTCGGGTTGAAATCCGAGCTTGACAATTTTATCTAACAACCAAACAGCATGGTCCAAGTGGTGAGTGTGAATGAGACCATTTATGAGGTTGGTGAAAGTGACTATATTGGGTCGAAAGCCAAGCTTAATGATGTGAGCAACAACAGAAAATCCCAAATCAACATGGCCCAAACGGCAGTAACAGTTGGCCAGAATATTAAGGGAATAATCATTTGGACGGAGACTTGACAAATGAAGGCGTCTAGAGAGAGAAACGACGGTAGCAAAAGGGGGAAAGGGTTTAATCTTCAACATTGCAGTAAACAATTGAGTGAAGTCAATAATAGAAGGAAGAGGGCGCAAGGAATTCAACCGATGAAAGAGGGAAATACCATGTTCAACCTTAGTAAACCCTAACTTACATTCATGTCTGATAGATTGAAGGAGCAATTTGGGGTCATCAACATCAACATCAACATCAACATCGACAAATGTGGGGAATTGGGAGTAAAAAGCAGGGAGAGGGCGAAAATGAAAAGGAAAAAGATAGAAGAAGGGACGGGAAAACAGAAGAATGCCTGGAGATAAAGGAAGACCAAGAGATTTGGGGAAGAGAAATGCAGATTTTGAGGTTGTCATCTTCAAACTCAAGAGAAATGTAGAAGCTAAGCTAAGGCAACACCCACAAGAAGCTAGAAATGCAGATTTGGCTCTGCATAATCATAACGTTTGTTACCTACTCATTTTTTTAAATAGTGGAGTATCATTTTTTTTAGCTCATTTATTTTAAAATAATTTTCTCTTTGTTTCTACTCAATTTAGTTACTTCCTCCGTAATAGTTGCAATAATTGGTTATTTTTTATGAGAACTAAAAAAATTCATTTGTTGCAATTATTTAAAAACAAAGGAAGTAATTAGGGATGTCAATGAGCCGATACACTCGTGAACAGCTCGCGAACAAGCTCGGTCAAAGCTTGGTCAAAGCTCGTTCGAATATAAATAAATGAGTCCGAGCAAAATTTTCAAGCTCGATTAATAAACGAGCTTTACTCGAACAAGGTAGTGTTCGGCTCGTTAAGGCTCACGGACAACTCGTTCAAGTTCGTTAAAAGCTCGTTCGTAATCGTTTAATACTCGTTAGAAGCTCGTTAAAAACTCGTTTATATAATTCAAATTTTAAAATATATTTATTTATAGTATGCATCATTTATATTTTAGAAATATATGTTTTTCCATTTCTATGAGCTAAATTTTGGACTATAGTTTATCTCTTCTGAAATTATGCTATCCAATATCCATAATAAACTATTACGGAGTAGTTCATTATCCTGCTTTTACTTTCATTTTCTTGAGTCTTAACCAAATTATATTTTGGGCTATAATTTTTGTTACTTGTATTACTTATGTTTGGGAAAAGGTTAAAATTAGAAATTAATAACACAGTATGTATAAAGCTCATTTCAACATATACAAAGCTCGTTTATTAATGAATTATATATCTTAGCTCGAGCTCGAATACGTAAATAAGCAAGCTCGAGCCGAGCTCGAACATGAAAAAATTAAACGAGCCAAGCTCGAACAATGTTTTTGAAAACTCGAGCTTGAGCTCGATAAATATTAATCAAGCCTAGCTCGAACAAGTTACTACTCGGCTTGGCTCGTTGACATCTCTAGAAGTAATTAATTATGATTTCAGTTCAATTCAGTTAGTTAATAGGTAATTCTAGTGTAGTCTTAGATAGGACCGGTAAAAAGCGGCTCAACCTGCCAATCCGATCCGAACTCAGCCCATTAATAATACTATCAGGAACCCGACCCATTTATTTTCAGGTTATTAGATAGGATAAATACTTCAGGTTATATTAAAAAAAATTGGTAAAAAAATAAATGGATCTACCCGAACCCGGCCCATTTATTTTCAGATCGGGTTAGGTTGTAAAAACTCAACCGGTTTATTAAATGGGTTTGGTTCGGGTTGGGGTCCATGACCTGATAACCCAACAACCCGAACCCAAACTCGATCCACCAACCCGATTTTCCAGCCCTAGTCTTAGACTATTAACTACCGTAGTGGATGGTTAGAATCGCACGATTTTTTATTTATTTTTAATTCCTAAATTTAATTTATTTTTTGTAAATACTTTAACTGGATTTCTTATTTTAGGAAAAGAATTTTTTTATTTTTTGAGAATAAAAAGTGATTTTAGAAAAAATTAAAAAATATTTTCCTAAAACGAAAATCTAATTAGAGTAATTTAAAAGAGATTTTTAATTATATTTAGTAATTAAAAATAAATCAAAAAACCTACAATCCTAACCTTCCACTACAATAGTCGGTAGTCATAAGACTACACTAGGATTTTCAATGATTTCATTTCAATAAAGTTTTTGTACAAATATATTTCAGTTCAGTTTTTGTACGAATATAGTTTTTTAAAAGTTTTTTCAATCAATACTAATACTAATACTAATTTTGGTATAGCTTTAATTTTAGTATTAACAATAAATTGTTGTTGTAAGAATGCAAGTAGCGTAAATAATGAATGCATAAAGAATTAAAAAATGTGCTTCGATTTGAGTTTGGTTTATTACTACCGAAAAACTCTAAGCCCCAAATAGCAGCACGCATAGCGTGCACAAAAAGGCTAGTATTATACTACCTCCGTTTTTTTTAGTTTACTCAATTTGACTTTAACACTATTCACAAGTATACTCTAACTATCGTTTGTGATTTATACATAAGAAAAAACATAGTTATATGGGGTATCGTTGGATTTGTTTCAACATGTAGTTTTTTTAATATCTAGTTTTTATAATTTTTACAAACACACAATTAAAGATATTAATCTTCAAAGTTTCTTGTCGACAAGTGTGAAAAGTGAAGTGAGTAAATTAAAAAAAACGGAGGGAGTATAAGCTAAGGGATGAGATGGTGATGATGTACACTTGAATTACCACAATAATCTTGCTCATCCTTTATAATTGGTAATTAAGTAAGGGACAATTTTGTTTTGTGTATTAAAATTAAATTTTCCATAATACACCAGGATGAGTAAGAGTATTATGGAAAATTTTAATACTAGATAAGTCAAGTTGAAATACTAAAGAATTTCTTGCAAACCAGATATACCACCAGGTGGTAGCATTAGCGTTGAAATGGTTAATCCCTATCTTTTGTTTAAGTAAACAAATGTTGTCCACTTATGGCTGGTTAGGATCGTAGCAGAAAGAAGAAAAATGGTGACAATTTTGGACTAAGAAAACATCTTTAGTATGAGAACAATTAAACAAGAGGTGTTTGACTGTCTCACTATGGTGATTGCAAAACTGACAATATTGGGGGAATGCAACATTACTTCTAGCCAACATTCCCCCTTTGTTTGACAATGCCCAAATTACTTCTTTAAGGTAACACTTAGTGATTTGCATTGCAAGACAATTCTAACAATTTGCCCATAAACATTAATAAGAATTGTACAATTTACAAAGGTATATGATCGAAAAATTGATGGACATCCCAAAACTAATGCCTCTAACACAATCATGTAGAAAATACATTATCTCTAACTAATTCGTATGATACTTGTCCTCCCTCTTGACTTCATGACACCTAAAAAAGAAAAACTTCAATCAAAGATCAATCAAATGCCTAGAACTGAATGGGGTGATTTTGGCACGCCCCAATTTGATTTTGGCACGCTCCAATTTGATTTTGGCACTCCTCAATGTTACTATTCATGTGAGAGGGGGAGGAGTGCCAAAATTAAATTGGAAAATGCCAAGATCAAATTGGACTGGGTAAAAGTGGATTTATGTCATTGTAAAATTCATAAGGAAAACATGAGAAGAACCATAACTCCGGGAGTGAGAAACCACAACTTCAAAAGCATGTCGCTGCTAATTTAGATAAGGGAAGTGCACCAATCCACACAGTGAAAAGACATGAAAGGAATGGTGATGAGCATCAAGAACCTCCAAAGAGTCAAAGCGCGGAAATCGAGGCGAATCAAGACGTAGATATATGCGTGCAAAAATTGTCATCTCAAGGTTTTACGAGTCATTTTAACCCTTAAGGTTCAAATATGAGGTCGGAATTTGCAAAAAAAACGAACAGATTAACCCTGATTTGTGGTTAGAATTTGTAATATTGTGGCCATTTATACTGACCTCAGGGGCACCTAATGCAAGTTAAAAAAAAGTAGGGGCATTATGGCTATTAGGCCTAACCTCAAGGTTACCTGGGAAAATATCCCTAAATAAAAAAACAAAAATCTAAAAGCATAACTAATAAGAAAATACAACGAATATTTAAGGATAATCACATAACTATATGAATATTTTACTGAATTGCTAAATACCGCCTAAAATTACTGTATACCGTCTGTATTTATACAAATACTTCTTATACTATCACTCCCCATTTACCTAACCTAACTACACTTACCCCTTCCCATTTAGTCATTTACCCAAGTGGTGGAGCTTGGTGTCGGGTAGGAGTTGTTAGTGGTGGAGCTTGGCGTGGAATAAGAGTTACGTTGCTGGTGGTGGATCTGAGAAAAAATGGAGAGAGAGAAAGAAGATTTTTTTTTTCCTGAAAGATGCGTGAAATGGAGATTGGAGAAGAGAGAGGGGATGAAAGACATTAATTGGGGTAAGGGTAAAATAGAAAATGTTTGTCAAAATACGGGCGGTATACGGTAATTTAAGGGCGGTAAATAGTAATGGCAGGATTGAGTTATATTCTCCTTGATAATTCGGTTTGAAGGACAAGTGCATAACTACATAACCGCTGGCAAAAACTTCTTAAAAAAAATTAAAACATAATTAATAATTATTATACTGCTTAAGTAATGACACATGTCAAAATCCACTTGAAATTTTTCCCTCCATTTTTTTTTCTTAAAACCAATTTGTTAATTTCAATTAAACCTCTAAAATCCGAAAAAAATCTGCATCACTTGAATTTAAATTTATACTGTTAGTTATGTTACATATTTTGTAACATGGTTTGGCTAATCAATGAATCTTATATTAAAAAATACTTTAAAAAAAATAATACGTTTATTTTAAAAATAATATATTTGTGTACTATTCGTAAATTCTTATGATTTTCTACTTCTAAAACCACATGTCTTTATTAGGTTAAAAATAAATAATTTGCTGGTTTGCAAAAATTTAAAACTTTAAGACTTAAATTGTTATATGTGCAATGGCTGACCCAGAATTTTGAACGTGGTGTGGGCACTAAAGATCAACACATTATACATATATATATTAATTTTTAAAATAAAAACTTTAGCAATTTTTGGATAATCATTACTTATGCTTTTTATGCATATTGGACATTGGTTATATTTAGGGTTTATTTAGATTTTTTAGATATTTTTTGAAATAGAACTTTCCAGCTTTGATTCCAATGATGGTGGAGTCGAATCTACTTGTGTCATAGTCCGAGTGGCGTTGTATGTCCATGGTAGTTGAAATTGTTGCGCATAAGTTGAATTATGTTTAGAAAATTTTTTGTATACATCCGTATACAACGGAATAAAAGTTAGTCATAAAGTTACCCTTTGATAAAATTACACAAAAAGAGAAGTACTAATTTTTTTTTTTGCACTAATGAATCATACTATAGTCTAGGGCTGCTCAAAGTGATCCGATCCGTGATCTGATCCGAAAAAATCGGATATTTTTATTTTAAAAAAAATTCGGATATCCGATCCGAACTATCCGAAAAATTTTCGAATCGGATACGGATCACAAAATTTGGATTTTCGGATATCCGATCCGATCCGAAAAATTATGGGCTTTTTTTTTTTTTTGCCTTTTTCCTTTGTCAATTGTGATGTATCGCTTAGTACTTGTACTGATGGGTTTGTGCTTCTAGTAAACATATTAAGCCCAATATAAGTATAAAGCCCATTACAAGTGTGAGATAAAAAAAAAGTATACATACTGTGCTTAGTGCTTACATCTCTCTTTCACTCTCTCATTTGTGATAAAAAAAACCCTAGCCTCTTAACAACAGCAGCTAGCAAACACCCCACGCAACAGCCACACACCTTCGATTCCATCTCCGAATAGCCTTCTTGATTCTCCATTGATGAGCAACAAAGTAAGCAAAGTGAGAAAGATAAGAGATGGGTATGCTCTAACCAGCAAACTAATGAAAATGGGGGCGTTCGAATTAGCGTTTTAAAAAAAATTAGTTTAAATTTTGGGAATGAAATAAAAAAATTGGATGCAAGGTGTTAAAGGCTAAAAAAAATGGCAGCCTACTACTTGAAATTTGCAACTAAAAAGATGAGTGGTTTGTTTGTTGTTGCTATACCATGCTGTCTCTGCTAAACTCCAATGTACTTATGTGCTTTTGCTTAATTCTTTCAATTTATATGCTCTTTATTTATTTATGTATTTATTATTTTTTTACAATGGGCTAATGTAGAGCTTAAACAGAAGCATTCACCAATTTATATGCCATTTCAGTCTTTCGAACTGGGCCTTTTTCGAACAGAGAAAAACAGTTGGAAAATGAATTGCGGATCATCGGATCGATCCGATATCCGATCTGCCAATTTCGGATTTTTCGGATCGGATATCCGAATTCTTCAGGATCGGATTCGGATCATGATTTAGCTGATCCGAATTTTTTCGGATATCCGACATTTCGGATCGATCCGAATGAACAGCCTATACTCTATTGCTAGTTTCCAAACAATCAACTTATTTTTTTTATATTCAATCCCACTTAGTTCACACACACACACAAAAAAAGATCTCCTTAAATTAGCCCACAACATTTAGCTAGCAAAAGATATCCTTTCAGTGAATCGCAAATCAATTTGGAGCCTCCATACACTAGCAACAATTGTTTAAGAAATTTAATGATTAATTTTATTTATGCCTTGATTCTCAACTTTAATGATTTTAATGGCTTCACAACTATCTATCTTCACTCATGATTCCATCTGCCAGTGAGCCACCTAAGAGGATCGAGATATGAAACATATTCAAGCCAGATTGCTTGTCATATTGAAGAAAATTAATCATTAAGCACTGAAAACGACTAAGATAAGATTTGCCCGAATTACTTACCAAAAAAAAGGTTTGCTCGAATTACTTGGATGAATTTGATTAAAGTGAAGTGGAACAATTTTTTTTATTGTGTAATTGGGTTAGTGGTTTGACCAAAACTAAATAGACCAGACCGTTTGACCCAATACTTTTATACTTCATCTGTTAAAAAAAAAACGCAACAGTTTCCATTTTTGGATATTTTAAAATAAATGCAACAATTTTTTTTCCTTATAATAAAATATTTTTAGTTAAAAGACATAAATACACTTATTAATTCTTTATTTGTCCCCATCTTTTCTCTCTCCAATTATTTAATTGTCTCCACTCTCTCTCACAACTCCTTTAATTGTCCCAACTTTTCTCTCTATTTATTTTAATCAACTACCCCTCACTTTTTCTAATTATCCACAACAAAAAAATGTCTAGGAGTCCGTGCCATGACAATTGTTGCGTTTTTTTTGGAACGGATGTAGTATTATAAAAAACGATTACTTGAACAATGACATATCCATGTCCACGGCCAATTGAACAAATTACAAAAAAAAAAAAAAAAAAAACCCCTTACAATACAGCAAAACTTACATGTTGTAATGTAACTACATATTAGCATTACAACTTCCAAGTTTATTTACAACCATTTCTTTTACACAAATCTTGATGGTCTCTGAGTCTTTCGATTATCCTAAATAACAAAAGGGCAAAACTATGCAAAGGTGATGAGAATAAGGTTAGAGCTTCCAGTAAATCTTGAAGCGGTGAAAAATGCCAGCAGCAAAAACCCAAAAGAGAATTTTAGCAAAGATCACATACAGCAAAATGCCAACTCTTTTTGAATGCCAAACTCCTATGAAAACATGCTCTTGAATCCAATTTACCTGTAACATCATCATCCAACAATACTGAATTTGCTACAATGACTTTGTCTTGAGTCTCTTTAATAGTTTAATTGATGTCAAATTGAGGAATAATTGAATACATATGATATGCTTGCACGAAATAGGCATTATTGTTCTTTTGGACGTAATTCCTAACAAATTCAGCTCAGTTCAGTTCAACTTCAATATAGCTCCTACTGAGTCTAGGATTCGGTTTGATTTAGTCCAGATAAATTCGGCCCAAACGAACAGGGCCATAGTCACCTAATTTGCACATAATTTCATGATATACTTGTGGCAGTTATGATGTAGAGAACAAACTTTCATATTTCCCAGTTGCTAAGCATAAAAACTGAGCTAGACAAGGTGCAAAGCCCAATTCACACACACACACCACAAAAAAGATATAATAGTAATAAACATACCAGTGTGTTATGGGTATCTTCATAGTACCATCCATTAACAAATCCTTCAAAAATTCCATCAGCAGCCATTACAAAGACCAGCATAGCATTCATGCCAATCCACTTGAATGGCAGAAACAAGAACTTCACACCTAACATGTCAACCTGTGATGAAAATGTCAGAAGTTGGAGGAGGGGGGGGGGATATGAACGAGCTGATAAGCCATAACTGCTCCTGTGTTACTTAGACATAGATCAAGTGTCTACTCGGATCAATATGTCTAGTGTCACACTCGGATATTTTGAGAACAAGTCATAACTTTTTAGTTAAAAATGAAATAACCAATTGTCTTGTTGTGCCCGACACATAGCACGAGTTGACACATGGTTTTTGAGGTGAATGAAGGTGTCGAAGTAACACAGAGTAGCCCTGATGAAAATATAAAATTGTAAAAACCTTTTCAAAGTTATGTACCAGAAAATAGAAGGCTGAAAACACAATGGCAGCTGCACCGGACGTCACACACACATAGCTGAATGTATATAGCTGCTTGTTCAAAGGGATTGCTGTTTTAGAGTAGAACAGATTAATGAAAATTTGCAGAATGTAAACCATTAATATACCAACTGAAGTTTTCCTTCTGTTCTTTATTTACCATTAGTGAAATGAAGCAATAATCCTAAGATAAGGAGGGTAACACCCATTGGAACCCAGTGCTTCAGTCTGGCAGTGTGATTCTATAACATTGAAGTGGGAAAATCAGTTTGCATCTGAAAGTTGAGTGTCATACACCTTAATTTTGAAATTGTAAATGCACATTGAGGTCAACCTTGACATGAATAAGCACATGGCCAAAATGCACTCCGAAGATTGTTGAAAGTATAGCAGATATTGAGCTGCAATAATCTTACAAATATATTTTAATATCAACTGCTTGGTGTGTTTAACTTTTTGGAGATTACAGATGGGAAAAAAGAGATAGCCGCACAAAAATATTTTTCAATTATTTCGAATATGAATTACGAACCTCAAAATCCCTTCTGGCTCGAATGGTGCATGACACCAGGACGGAGCATTTTCCAGAAGAGGCCCCTCATAAGGAGAGTTTGCTGTGCAAGCCTGCAGTACTTCCAATAAGCACAACAGAAGTATATCTCATTAGAAATCAAGATGCAAATAAATGATAAATTTTGTTACCTTTTTAGCAAATTTATTATGGACAATTTGTTTCTTTTCTTAGCTTACACCAGAGTACCAGTCTACCAGACACATGCATAAAATAATAGAATCAATCATCACTCACCTTAGATCTCCGCCATGCTGGATGCTGATACACATGATTAATCCCTAGCAGATTCCTATCAACTAGTCCAACTGCACTGCAAGGAGGATTTAATGCTCCTCTCACACCACAAGTTACCTGTGATAGAATAGCTGTTATTTTACTTTTTTCAAAAGATAATGTAAGCTAGCTCTGGTGGCAAAGAATAAACTCAGATTTCATGATATTTCCCTCAAGAAGCCTGCATCTACCAATCTAGATTATTCTAAGTGGTTACAATGTGATTAAATGTCAACTCCATGACCAGTAAAATTGGAGAAAATTTTACTTGTATCGAGGAGCTTTTGAGTGAAATTGCTCAGCCCTATGGTTAATACAGTGGTCCTCAAATTTTATCTTTCTCACTAGCCACAAAAACATCAAGCTTAAGTTGCAGTGTAAGCATGAAGAAATGGCTAACATTGAAATGACTCCCATAATCTGGGCTTTCGGCATTTTGAACAGTGAATTGCCAATCTGGGACGTATACTCCATAGAGCACAGACATGTAAATAGCAAGAATACATGCTCCAACCACCCTGCAAATTCAAGATCAATTTCACATCAGATAAATCCGAATCTACGAGACAGATGCTACAATATACAGGTATAGTCCAAATCAAAACAAACAAACATTGCGCACCACTGCCAGCAGTATAACTTGAATACAGAAAATCGTCCTAGTAATTGATTTGTGGTTTGAGAGGTTTTAGTTGCAATCTCCAGCAAAGCTACAACCAGATATGACAGAGCAATTCTCTGAAAAACTAACAAGATTTGGTTTGTCAAAATCCATATTTCGAATTTCAGAATTTCTGCCTTTTTTAAACCAAAAAAAAAAAAAAAATTAAATGTTTATGCGAAACACATCACCTGAAGAATACCACACCACCTTATTCTTTTCATATCAACTCCATATGTTAGTTTGTCATGGTCATGAAAGTAACCACCTTTGAATCAAAGAACTTTATAGTCAGTTGCATACTTTTCTTCTTGTTCAGCTTTTCTAATCTATCAAATATGTAAGTATTTCAACTTTCAAGAGGAAGGGAAATCTAACCTTGCAAGAGGATGCCCCACAGTAGAAGTTTGAGGGTCCTAAAGATTACTTTCCTTGCAGCCATAAGACGATCCGGTATTCTCTAATGAGGAGAACAGCATACAAAGCACAATTAAATACGTGGATATATTCTTTCACCGTCTACACTTGGGACACGAAAGTTGGGCAAAATTAGTGTATTTCATAAGAACCAACCTTGAGAGCTAAAGGGATTGCCATTCCGACAATGAACAAGAAGAAAGGCATGACAAAATCAGCAAGGTTGCAGCCATTCCATGGTGCATGTGCAATCATTGGCCATTCCCCTCCAGCATCATCTACCAAAATCATTAGCTACAATCAACCGTGGTTTTAAGTCAATATGAGCCAAAATAGAAAACTTAAACTTCAACCAAAATTGTTTACACTAATGTAAGTCAATATGCCCAATTGATGCAAGTAAAGAACAATAAAAGGATTTATTAACAGGACATTTTCTATGCTAGTAATTTATTTTTTATTTCAATACATTTTTTAAGCTTTTGAGAAAATCAGTCAAGCATATGCTTATTCTCCTTCTTTTTTCTAAGAAAATATTTGAAGAAAGAAATCTCCATTCACATCCGATAGAAATTTCTTTAAAGCAATTCTAACAATAATACTCCTTATGTTCCTGAAAGTGTTACATTTACTATTCCCCAATGCACATTTTGTATTGTAAATATTTAAAATAACATAATATTAAAATTTATAATGATTCAATATTAATAATTAAAATACTTATTAAGACAAAAAAAAAAAAAAAACAAGACACCATTCGACCATGCTTACTTCTATGCATTGAAAGTATTTAAAAGGTTTCGTTCACTTGTGAGTAGTGGAAAAAAATACAAATGCACAGAACTTTGAGTCTTTGAGGAATGATGGGAGTAGTGTTTTCAATTAGTTACAAAACTTACAATAGCTTATTTTTGGACAATTACTATTACTAAGTATAAAAAAAAAAAAAACCCTAAAAACAGGTTAAATGAGTTCCAAATTGAGACCATTTCAAATTCTACTCTCTTAAAGAGTTAAAGACTCAAATACAATGTAAGTTATGTAACTCACTTCTTCCTTATGATTAAAATAGATTTAGAAAATAAAAAGAAAGGGTTCCTTAAGCATTGAAAGCAAAAACTTGTTCAGAACATGCAAATATAATTCTCAACTCAAAAATGAAAGCAAAAACTTGCTCATCATACAGTTTAATCATCAATTGCTAAAAGCATTCCTTAAGCACATAGCTAGAAAAGATTGAGAAGTTAGCTGAATTCCAATACCCTAAGCCGAGCTAATTAAACTGAAACAGGGTTTTAAAATTAAACTTTGAATTAGTTCATCAGAAAGTAATTGTAACGCAATTACTAAGCTTATCACCACCATTGAAGCCATCTGCAAGTCAGAATTTAAACTAGAATTTGCAAGTAAAGAAGGTAATTAAAATACGATGGCACATGAAAAAAAACATAGGATTGTAAAAATTGAAGAAACAAGTGAAAATTACAACAACAGTGAAGCCTCGGAAGATGTCAAGAGAATCAAGGCGGTTGCGTTGTTGGGAATTGTGAGGAGGAAGTTGTCCATCGTGGTTTTCATGAGCAACTTCTTCTCTTTCAGTTACAGTGAGACGTTGCTCTTTTGGTTGTTCATCTCGCTGGAATAACTCACTCATCATCCTACCAACTTCTAACTGTCTCATCTCTCTATCCTTCTACTTAGGGTACTTATCGAGGATGCTCGCTCCAAATAGCTCGAAACTCGATAAAATTACAGATTAATAATCAATACTTTTCTATATGAAATCATTGAAAATAATTTAATATAATAAAAAAAATGATTGACACTTAATATAATATATTAATACATTTTAAGAATAAATAATTTATCTAAAGAAAAAACAACATAATCTATAATTTTTCTTTAAAAGAATTGAAATTCAATAGGGCCAAAACATTAAACGAGCAACTCGTTATCGACTCGAGCTCAACTCGAAACCTAACGAGCACGAGTCGAGCAACCCCCAACTCGAGATCGACTCGCTCGATAAGCACCCCTACTTCTACTAGTAGTGCAACAATACACTTGCAATAAAATCAATCAATAATACCTGTTTAAGATATTTGGGTCATTCGGGCGCAAATTATTATATGGTCCAAGATTACGTAGGTTTTTGTGGTCCATGGTCAAAACGACATAGTTTAGGAGTTAAAAAAAATTAATAGACTTCCTAGTTTCAAGGATTCTATTATGCAAATAGAGTAAAAAAATAACTGCTTTTAATTACGTATAAAAAAACTAATTAGTAGGTAATAACTATAATTTTCGCTTCCACTTCCCTAAGAATAATCTGCAAATACATTCTATGGTTACCTGCACAAGCTAATCTTTTGCTTTTATTCAGTATTAAAAAAATGAATATTCAGTATTAAAAAAAAATGAATATTCAGTATTAAAAAAAAGAATATTCAGTATTAAAAAAATGAATAATCACTTTAGTTATCGCAAAAGTGAATGTGATTTTAGGTTCTTTATGGTAAAATGAATATTCAGTATTAGAAAATGAATATTAAATTTAGTTGGTGTAAAGTTGATTGTTGATTCAGGTTCTTTGTGATAAAATGAATATTCAACATTAACAAAATGAATACACTTCAATAAAATCAATCAATAAGTGAAGTATCTCGTGTTCGACACGTATTGGACACCGACACTCGTTGGTTACGCCAAAATATGTGTCGGATACACTAACTCGCGTGTCCAATAGTTTTAGTTATATGGACACTTACCAGACACATATTGGACACTACACATTCTGAACTTTTTTTAAAAAAACTTATATATTTTGATTGAATGAGAATTTATATTATAACATGTGAAGTGACACCTCGGCCAAGAGGTTTACGTATGGATGAGCCCGACCCTTCCACTTTTGATCTTGAAGCTCATTTCAATGCGTTGAACACGAGGCTCGACACGATGCATCTAGAGATTAGTGGGGTGCACCAAGACCTCACCACTATGTCATGAACATTGTCGAATATTCATTAAAATTAACATTATAATAACAATCATATTTTAAAAATAATTTTTCTTCTTTATTATATATTTTTCTAATATTTTTTAAAATATAGAAATATATATTTTTAATATTATTTTCACGTGTTTTTGTATCCTTAACTTTTGAGTTAGCGTTTTCCCTTACCCGTATCGTATCAGTACCCGTATCCGTTTTCATGCAACCTATTCAATAATATCGTTTAAGATATTTGGGTCATTCAGGTACATACTCCGTTTCACTTTAAAGATATTGTTGATCAAAGCTGTGCGGAGGAATGCCTAGTTTCTAACTATTTTTAATGAAAGGATCATTCAGGTACGTACTCCGTTTCACATCTTACATATTATATTGTTGTAAATATATATAACTTTTAAGTGGCATTGTTGTAAATATGTTACATCTATTAAAAAACGGAGGAAGTACATATTTTGAAAAACACGAGCTCCTAGGTGTTTTTTTGGTTTGGGCTCCGTTTGTTTCGACTGAAAACTATTTTTAAAGAAAGGATTGAAGTAGAGAACAAAATAAAGAGGAAATAGAAAATAGAAGCAAAAATGAGTGGAAAATGAGAGTAGAGAACAAAGCAAAATTGATAAGTAAGATAGAAAATGTGGCATACCCTTGATTAGGGAAGGAAAATAGTTTTCCTTTTAAAAAAAGAAAATTTTCACCTTTGAGAAAATCATTTTACTCCCCATAACAAATAAAACAAAGGAAAATGAATATAGGGAAAGGAAAATATTTTCCTCCAAAATAAACGGAGCCTTAGTGTCTTTAACTTTTTTAATTAGTTGGTAATTTGCATTAGAAACCAGTTTTAGGCCTAATACCACCCACCTTAATATATATAAAAAAATATTGTAGATATTATATGGCTTTCAATTAACCATATTATTTTCATGAAACATTGACATGGCTAATTCATGGTCAATTTTTTTTGGATGCAAAGCCAAAAGGTATGAAAGCAAGTTAAGCAACTACTGCCTACTGGAGCATATAAGTGTGAAACAGACATGCATTTAATTTAAGATAAAATACAAATGAGCACTGATGAATACTGAATAGTGATGATGTTATTGACCCCATTCTGATGTTATTCTGTTTTATGACCCCATTTTTGGATCATTTGAGAAAAGCTATTGATTAGCAAAAAAATTAGGTGGCTCAAGCCAATCAAACTTTTTCATTTTCATTGCACAGAATCCACAGATATATACATAATCAGTATAACAAACATGAGCCGAGCTCAAAAAATTACAGTTTGTTTCATAGATACATATATGCTTCTGTGGACAACCACCCAGAAATTCAGGATAATCACTTTGGTTCATGTAGCCGACCCCACTTATGGGGATAAGGTTTTGATTGATTGATCAATTGATACACAACTAACACAAGCACTATGTTCTTAAATTCCAAGTATAACAAGAATACAAAATTTTCTATTGATTAAAAAAAAAAAAAAAAGAATACAAATTTTTCTGAAACAATTCTCAGAAGTGTCAAGCTCAACATAGCCCAACATAGCCATACTTCTTTAGAGGCAGTGCTAAAGCCAGCTGAGGTTTGTGCCAATGTACTAGAAAGTACACGAAGACTCAAGGCCACTAATAACAATGACAATAACACAGTTTCAGAAGTAATTAATTCCATTATGAACAAAATAAGTATAATTCCAATATAGAAACTTTGCCAGCATACTTGCTTCAGAAGCTCTGCTTCGGTCGAAAATGGAGACCACTGCAAAAATAATTGAAGTATTTGAATAAAAGTTCTTTTTCCCATCACGAAATAGAGGTTTCCAGGTCGCAGTTGAAATCACATAATCATAATCAATTTCTGTAACCATCAAAATACTAATTACTATATTAATAAAATAAACTAGGCCAATATCCATTCCTATCACTTAAGAAACACAGTGGGACACCCATTTGAAAGAGCTGATACAAAATTCACAATTCTTAGTGCCAGAATATAATTCACTGTGCCGGGACATTAAATATGAAACGACTCCAATTCCAGTCGATGTCAAAAAAAGAATAAAGGCACAATCAAAGTTTCATGAAGTGATGAAACCAATATAACCAAAAGAAATTCTCTCCTTGAGCATTAAACCAAATACAATGTCAAAAAAAGTAAATAAAAAAATAAAATTTCGCAATAAAAAAAAAGGTAGGAACCAAAACAAATACCGCAATCTTAAAGTCAAATCTAAAGGGTAAAATCACATATGATAGCAATAATAATTAATCAAAAATTAAAAAGAGTAACAACATAATTTCTAAATCAGCAAACATTTTAAAAAGTTAACCAAAATATTGCAAATCAATCAACAACAACAAAATGATGCTATGATTCCAAAAAATGGAGTCGGCTGCACAGGCCACAGATACAAAACATGGACTCAAGTGCACAGGCCACAGATCCAATTCAATATGGATAAAAATATTTTTGATAGACTGTACCTGCGCAAATTATTGGCTGGACCCGGGATCATGCAGCTGGCTAGTCAATGCTGAACAAGTGAACAGTGAATTGCCAACCCAGGACTTATACAGTTATACTCCATAGAGTGCAGACAAGTAAGTAGCAAGGATACAAGCTCCAACCACCCTGCAAATTCAAGATCAAATTCACAGCAGAAAACCCGAATTCGCGAGACAAATGATAACAATATAGAGGTATAAGCAAAATCATAACTAATAAACAGTGCACAGCAATATAACATATAAGGGTCTGGTATTCTCTAATCTTATCCAGACATGGCTCCTAGCTAAACATACCTGTATCCGACATGACACAAAATCCTTGTCCGAATCTTCACTTTGCACATGGACAAGGCTATCAAATTTTTCATACAAAAAAAAAGTGTATCATCCCCCATTATTATGCTTTTCAATGTACAACTTAGAAAAAAAAAAAAGAAGCATCCGACTGCATCTAAAAAAAATATGGCCCCAAGTTAGAGTCGGATTGGAGTCAGGTGTTAAGGAAAAATTCAACAAATTAATACGACTCCGACATGAAGTCAAGTTTTCTATTTTTCTAAGTTGTATTTAATTAAATAGATATAATTTTTTTAAAAAGATATTTGGTACTTTGTACTAATTGTATATTTGATTACGGTATAATATCTAAAATTTATATTAGCAATAAAATATAGATTTATAGAATAATTTTAATGTAATATTAGGCATTTGTTACATTTTACTAATGAAAATTAAGCGTTGGAGTTAGATTTGTGGAGTCGAGACAAAGTCAGGTGTTAGAGATCGGAGTCGGGGTCGGATTACCGGTGTCGGATGTCCGACATGCGACCACTATCAGAATCAGATTATACATAATCCGATCCGAATCCAACCGTTGCCATCCCTACACATATGTGTCGGTGTCCGATACTTGTACCCGAGTCCAGGTAACATAAAAAAGCACAATTAAATTATATTGATATATTCTTTTCACAGCCTACTCTTAGCACACGAAAATTGGGCGAAATTGGTGTATTTCATAAGCAACCAACCTTTAGAGCTTAAGGAAAGACCATTCCAACAATGAACAAGAAGAAAGTCATGAAAAAATCAGTAAGGTTGCAGCCATATTCCATGATGCATGTGCAATCATCAGCCATTCTCCTCCAGTATCATCTACCAAAATCAGTAGCTACAATCAACCGTAATTCAAAGTCAATATTGAGCCAGATAGGAAACTTAAACTTCAATAAAAAAAAATTCTAACTCTCATGCCTAATTGATGCAAGAAAACGCTAACTAAACAGAGCATGAAGAGCCAATTACAGAAAAACAAAAGGAATTTGAAAATAAAAACATGAATCTATCTCATCAAACAGTTTAATCATCAATTCTGAAAGCCTTCCTAAGCATTTGTTGGATAAGAGTGAGCAATTAGCTGAATTTCAATGCTTTCAGCTGATTTATTATTTCAGAGATGATTAAGCTGAAAGTGAGTTTTTAAATTGTTAGTCAAAACAAGCAATGCTCAATGAGGTGCAGCAATAAATAATACAAAGTACTAAACTTTAAATGAATTCTAATGCAATTACTAGGCTTATCACCATTCAGGCGTTCAGCAATTCAGAATGTCAGATTTCAAACTAGAAATTCCACATAAAGAAGCTAATACGTAGGAAAAAAAATTAGAATTGAAAATTCAAGCAGGCAGAGTTATGAAGTGAAATTTACAGCAACGGTGAGGCCTCTGAAGATGCCAAGAGAATCAGCATGCTTGTGTTGGTGGGAATTCTCAAGAAGAAGTTGTTCATCCTGGTTTTCATGAACAACTACTTTACAGCAGTGGCTATCTGTCTCAACATTTGAAATATTAAAGCTTGAGAACACATCCAACATTATTGAACAACAAATCCTCTGTTTGAAAACTACACATGCAACATTATTGAACAACACATCCACTTAAAAATGCATATGATCTAACATTTTATTTCCTTAACTCTATACATTTCAACAGATACATCCTCTAACATATTAGAGGTTCAAACATAAGAAAGCTAGATGTAAACAAAGCACACTAAGAAAAATCAACCCATTGATATTGAATATCAAGACAACTAGAAGTGGACTACAGCACAATCAGCATTGTATAACATTGATATTCAATAGCAAAAAGGTTATATATCAACTCAATTCTCAAAGAATTTTCTAAGCACATGCTTGTCCTCGTCACTAACACTTGGGTCATCGAGCAAGCCCACCAATGATGCAATAGTGTGATTATCAGCTACAAACTCTTTGCTTCTCATAATTCTTACAAGCTCCAATGCCCTCAGGATATCCTTACCATCAAGAAATCCTCTAATCATTGTATTGAAAGTGCAATCATCAGGACAACATCCGTTGTCCTCCATTTTCTTTAATAATTCTTCTGCATCGATTAGCATTCCTTTTTTACACAATCCTTTGATAATAACCGTGTAGAATTGCACATCTGGTTGTAAACCCTTACCTAGAAGAAAGGAGAAAAGATCTAAAGCCTCTTCGAGACGCCCAGCTTCGCACAAGCCATCAATCAGGATACTATATGTGATAACATCAGGGACTACTCCATCATTCTCCATTTCCTTCATTAATTCGACTGCTTCATCAATTCTTGCATTCTTACACAGGCCATTGACCAACGAGCTCCATGTAATTACATTCGGTTTTAGTCCTTCGGCTCGCATCTCCTTGAATAGCTGACGTGCACGTGTGAGCCTATTGTCCTTGCACAAGGCATCAATCAGAGTGTTATATGTAGCAACATTAGGGGTTAATCCCGTAAGAGGCATCTTTTGGAACAAGCTAAGTCCTTTGTCAATCTTTCTAGACTTGCAATATCCATTGATCAAGCTATTGAAGGTAACTATATCAGGCTTGCAGCCATCTTTGACCATCAAATGGATTAGCTTCTCTGCCTCATCCATCTCACCACGTAAACAATATCCGTCTATCAAAGCATTGTAAGTGATGATGTTGGGGACGTGACTTTGCTTAATCATTTCTTCAAATATAGCTCGAGCTTCATCAATCATGCCGTCCTTACAGTACATGTCTATGAACATGCTGTAGGTCTCAATACCAGGAGTAATGTTGACACCCATCATCTCAGTCAAATAATGCTGAGCCTCATTCCAGCGCCCCAATGAGCACAGACCTCGCATTAAGGAATTATAGTTGACGACGTCAGGTCGGATGCCCTTGGATTTCATCTCAGAAAAAAGTCGGAGTGCTTGAGGTAATAACTGGTCTTTACAAAGACCGTCAATGATGGTGCTATAAATGACAGCATTAGGCATAAAATGGCCACGAGACTCCATGTTTCGAAGGAGGTGGAGAGCCCCGGCATTATCGCCAGTACGGGAGAGGCCTTTAAACATAGCACCGTAGGTGACTAAGTCGGGTTGAAATCCGAGCTTGACAATTTTATCTAACAATTGAACAGCATGGTCCAATTGATGAGTGTGAATGAGACCATTTATGAGGGTTGTGAAAGTGACTATATCCGGTTGAAAACCAAGCTTAATGATGTGAGCCACAACGGAAAATCCCAAATCAACATGGCCCAAACGGCAGTAACAGTTGGCCAAAATATTAAGGGAATGATTATTTGGACGAAGCCCAGACAAGTGTAGGCGCCTGGAGAGAGAAAGGACAGTAGCAAAAGGGGGAAAGGGTTTAATCTTAAGCATAGCAGTAAAGAGTTGATTGAAATCAATAATAGAAGGAAGAGGGCGCAAGGAATTCAACTGATGAAAAAGGGAAAGACCATGTTCAACCTTAGTAAACCCTAATTTGCAATCATGTCTGATAGATTGAAGGAGCAATTTAGGGTCATCAAATTCAACAGTTCTGGAGTAAAATCGAACAAGAAATGGAAAGAAAGAGGAGGAGGGTTGAGAGAAGAGAAGAGTACCTATAACTGGTGGAAGCTTATTAATCATCATCATCTTCAAACTTTGGGCGGCACTAACAAAGGAGTTCTTTGATCAGAATCAGGGATTCAGGGACGAGGAGTTCCTTCAAGTGAAATGCGTCGCTTCAAGCATGAGAAATGCTGAGTGAGTGAGTGTTACAAATTTACAACAGACGCATTTTATTATGGATTTTTTTGTCAGAAACTATCACGAAGGCTCCGTTTACTCTGTTTCTTGAAAATAGTTTTCTTATTTTATATTGTTTATTTTGGGTGAAAAAATAAAATGTAAAATTTGGAGAGAAAACTCATACTGTAAACATTTTCCTTCAAATTTGGGAGTAAAGCGTATTTTCTGTGCAAGTAAACATTGGAAAATTTCTATGAAAATGAGTTTTCTAATGTAAAATGTTTTTCATGGAAAATTATTTTATATCGAAAACGTTTTACACCCAAGTAAACGGACCCTTAAGTGTGACGACTTTGAAAACAACTCTTATTAACCTTTTTATTTATATTTAAGCTACAAAATGAGTGGCAACCAAAGGTTTTTCAGACTTACGGAGGGTTAAATATAAAAAAAGGTGAATGAGAGTTGTTTTCAAAGTCATCACACTTAGCGAGAGTTTCTGACAAAAAATCATTTTATTATTACTAGGATAATGCCTGTTTGATGCACGGTTGAAACATATATTTTTAAAGAAATTTAATAGAACAAAGATATAGACAAAAATATGATTTTATTATTTATATGCATCAAAATGACATTGAAAATCAACATCCCTATATATATTTGAACTATTTTTTTCTGTCATTTTTATATTGCAACTTTGTCGAACTAATATAATTAATCACAATTTCAAAAAATTAATACTTTCATCAATACAGTGTAATTTGTTTTTTTTTTTCTCAATGAAAGCAACTTTGCCGAATCACAAAAAGTCTTGATGATATAATATATATATATATATATATATATATATATATATTCAAAATAAAAAATTAGGGGAAGAAAGTCTTGATGAGAATAGTCATTTACTCATTCTTCACTTTCCAATAAAAACAAAGCATAAGCGTTTGATGTGAATTTTAACATAGTTAGAAAAATATGATGCAAGTATTTATTTTATTAAAGCACCACATGTCCAATATGATGCCAACTCCATTTTGTTTTAGTATATATTATTCCGTATATATTTTTTTGACGATGAAATAAAATCAATTATCCTCTGAAAGAGAAATAACCACAACAGCCCTTACAGACTTTAAGGGAAAGAATTTGACCATAAAATAGAGTGATTATGGTCTTTGTTACCCAAATAGTCTACCACTGTTGGTTTCTCGAAAAAATGTGCCGCTTGCATTAATATAAAAAAAAATGTTGTAGATTTGTAGCATCCACAATGGAAACAAATCTTGTAGTTTTTGTTTGCTACATCACTTTTTTGAACTGCATCATTTTAAAGCTACAATTATACACAATGGCAAATTATAAAACCTGTAACTTATAATTAATGTCATATTAAAAAAAACTGCAAAAAAGAAAAAAATAAGGCTCAAAACCTTGTAGCTTTGTTGAGCTACAAGATTTGTTCAAGCTACAACATCTTTTTTTCCACATTAGTTAGGCTTGTAGTTTGAAACTTTGCTTATTTGCAAGCTAGTCCTTTTAGCAAACCAGCATTATGAATGCTATCCACAATGACAAACTACAAACCTTGTAGCTTTCTTTGCCACATCACTTTTTTTAGCTACATCATTCTCAAGCTACAACCATACCCAATGGCAAATTACAAACATTGTAGCTTATATTTAATGCTATAGTGCAAAAAAAAGGGGAAAAAAAAAGAAGAAAATAGTAGGGCCCAACACCTTGTAGCTTATCAAAGCTACAAGGTGTATTCAAGCTACAACCCCTTTTCTTCCACAATGGTTAAACTTGTAGCTTAAAACTTCATTTATTTGCAAGTTAGTCCTTTTAGCAAACCATTGTGGATATTCTTATATGGCTTTCAATTAACTATATTAATTTCATGAAACATTTACATGGCTAATTTCATGGTAAATTTTTTTGGAAGCAAGCCAAAAGGTATGAAAGCAACTATTGGAGCATATTATTGTGAAACAGACATGCATTTAATTTAAGATAAAATACAAATGAGCACTAGTGATGATGTTATTGTTAGGTGCCTATTCTGATATCATAATATGATGAACTCATTCTGTTTTATGACCTTATTTTTGGATCATTTGAGAAAAGCTATTAATTAGCTTAAAATAGATGGCTCACGCAAAGCAAAGCAGCGGTGAAAATCATAAACTTTTTTACTGCTTAATTCACAGATTATATACATAATCAGTATAACAAGAATGAGTTGAGCTCAAAAAAATTACAGATTGTTTCACAGATACACAAACACTATCCTTAAATTCAAAGTATAACAAGAATACAATTTTTTCTGAAACATAGCTCAACATAGCTCTTGATCGATGACTGAATGAATAACCCGGCGACTTGCCAGCTTCAGATTTCAGAACTACACCAGGGTGTACCGTATCCCGTGCTACAGCAAGTTTCCTCCTGAGAATAATGTCACCTGACATTTTGAACAAACTAGTTGTCAAAAAAAATAAATTAACTATTTAAATTGGATTAAATATTAGAGATTTAGAAGATATTAGAATAGCATATTTGTTAATAATATACACCACATGAACAACTGAATTGAATGTTCCATTAAAAAAAAAAACTTACAAACATTTAAACCTTTCACGGGCTAAAAGACACTGAATCAAACCATGAGGAATTACAAATGAACGTCATCATCGAATATTCTAGGAATACCATTAGTCACCTGTGATTTATTGGCAAAGCTAGAAGGCACCGAGTTGTTTGAGTAAAAGTGCTCCAATTTTCTCCAAAAAAAAAAAATTAAAACAAATTAAAAAAACCAAATTTACAACACAGTGATTGCATTTATATATATATATATATAAAAAAATCTTGAAAACCATAATGCACAACATGTGCACCGTGTCCAATATTTTCCGTCGCTATAAATATATCGGTAATTTGTTTAAATTATAATATGTATATTAGTTGGCATTATAATAATTAACCCTTAGAGAATTAGACATTCATTGAGTCGAGTAGATATTCTTTGCTTGTAGATCATGATTAGTTAAGCGAGTTGTTGAAGTTTGGTATAAGCGAACGTAAAATTAGTTATATATATTATAAATATTGATCTATGCAAAAGGACTAATTTTAAACAACAAATGTCTAAAGAATTTGGACTTTAATTATAAAGAGTTGATTTTTTTTTTTTAATTCTGAAATTAAACTTTTTGATATATGCAACAAATATTTTTTTACGTATATTAAGACAAAACTTTGAAGGTTAATATCTCTAATTATGTATTTAAAAAAATTATAATCACTAAATAGTAAAAAACTCCAAGTTGAGATGAATCCAACGAGATCTTACATTAGTATATTTTTCTTTATGTATAAATGACAAATTACGATCAAAGTGGAAATTATGAATAATTACAAAAGTATACATGTTGCAAAAATTCATTTATGGAGGAAGTAATTGGTTATTCTAAGGTGTTCTACTATAGATAGCATACATAGGTTACAAGTGAGATAATTAAATCAAGATGGAAAAATGGGTAAGAAAACATATTTCAGTGTAACTTTTATACCAAACACCTCCTAAAAAAGAATCAAAACTGAAACATAATTTCAACGTGGAAAGCACATGGGGCCAAAGATAATCACCAATCCATAACATTTTTTTTGTTAAACAAAGAGAAAAGTATTATTAATAGCAAAACACCAATACTCATAGGTGAGCAAACTATCTAGGATAAGTAGGATGGACTCCTCAACAACAAAGAGCAGGAGGAAAGAAATCCAGAATAGGCCAAAAAAAGCCTAAAATACATTGGATCAAAGTTTGGAACCACTCTCTATCAATCCTAGAGACCTTTTTAGGCATAATTTATTTTACTCTATTTACAATCTGATTTATAATACAATCAATTGTTTGATCCACATCTGGAGTTGTATTCTTCCACATTGTTGCATTAACTGCACACATCTCTTCAGAATTTAGACCTCTGGCTCTTATTTATCCATCTTGCAATCTAGATAGAACTCATCCTTGGGGAGGTCAACTGCAGCCAGTTCATAAGCCTTAACAGATCTTCTTTGTCGTATGGACATTGGAAAAAAATGTGCTCATGTGCCTTCACCTCAGCATTATTACATAGCAAGCAAAGATTGTTAGTGCATACCCCAAATCTACATAAGCCAACCAGGCACACATTATGTGCTTTGGCAAAGCAAGTCTGGACCACACATTTTCACACCAAAAGGTGAAAAGGGTTTATCACCCTGCACACAGTTTCTCGTAAATTGATTGATAACAAGATCATGGTTATATAAAGCACCCCCGAGAGAGTTTCACATCAGCTATAACTTGTAGCCAACTAAATTTTGGTCTGAATAGGAGCAACAACATCATTATCAGAAGGTGAATCATCAGCGGTGACAGCAACAGGCTAAACCTGTTTCTATAGCTAACCATGAAAACCCCAACAAACCCAAAATCCCAATTGAATAACCCAGAGCAGGAAGTCACACACATAAATACAACATCAAATATGAACAAAATTCTTTTCTTCTATAAAAAGAGTAAAAAAAAAAAGGTACAAAATGTAAAGATGAAAAGTCTGAGTGATTAGTTTACAAAATAATCTCACTAAGCTGCTGAATTTTGGTCTGAATAGGAGCAACAACATCATTATCACAAGGTGAACCATCAAGGGTGACAACAGGCTGTCCAACGTTTTGATGCACCTTTAAAATCCTAAACCTTTATTTCTACCATCTAGGAGTAAAACATACTCAAAAGTCTAAACCTTTATTTTCCCCTCCCTACCCTAAAATCTATCATAATATTAAATGCTCTTCATTTTTTAAAAGATGCATACAAATTAACGTCATAGCTTATTAAATGTTTCCCATTTCTTCAACCCTTTTATTTCTAACATCTCTACATTTTCCGATTAATTTGTACAAAACTATTTTCTAATTTTTGTATCCGCCTACTTTCCTCTCCATACTCTCTTATTTTCTTCCATTTACACTATCTCTCCTCAATACTTTGGCTTTTCATGCCAATAATTTGGTCTACAAGCATACCGAAAAATGATTTTAATTTTAAAAGATGTTTTATGGATAAATCAAGGGGTTGCATAGATGGGCTACAATATTAAAGTAGAGATGCACAATGCAATACAAAATAAACATATACACTTAATAATAAATAATTAAGCAGTTACCGTCTTACCAAGATAATGCAATTACCGAGAGGGACTTTTTAGATTTGTTTTCTTCGTTGCCGTTCAAAATCTCCATCTAAATTTTGCCAATTGCACTCATATTATTCACCTGCAGTTTTTGAGAAGCTTTTAGAAGAAAGACTAAAGAGGGGCTTTTCAGATTTTGAATCAAATTAGTAAACGTTTTTTTTATATGAGAAGGTAATTAAATGCTATACACCTATACCAATTTGATCCCACCATCAGAACCCTGATTAATCTTTGCTCCTTGCAACTAAGGTAGTAAGCTACGCAAAGACATTATTTCCAAATTTTTGCAGCAAAAAAGTTACAATTACATAGCAAAAAATAACTATATATAAAAAGTCAAAAATGAACGATAAAGGTCGAACGCACCTTATCAATAATGTATGGTAAAATTATTTGCTTTCTATTATCTTCCTTTGGCCTCCATCTTTGTACCTATAAACCACCAGATTCAATACAAAAGTATTGAGCAATCAATCAAAACAATATAATTAACACATTTTCATATAACATGCACAAAATCATACAATTTCCTTCAGCCTAGACATATTAGCAAGAGTAAAGTCTCACCCTTCCTCTTAAACACATGAAAAAATGCATTTAAGATTTAACAATAGCATAATTTGAGATAGGAATGGAGCATTGCCATTGCCCTTTAATTTTGGTTCTGCAATTAGTAAACCCTTAATATTATTCAACCCTATTTGTCTCATCTATCAAAGTATTGCCTCTATCTACTTTATCACAGTACCATAAGCCATATGAAGGATCCCCTAAATACCAAACTTTATTTTTCTGATCAAATGGAGTACTAATATAATTAGTAACACTTAACAGGGTCTTAGCAAGGAAGAAAAAAAAAAAAAAACATAATAGTTGGAGTACTAATTAGTAACACTTAACAGGGTCTAATAGCAAGGGAAAAAAAATATTTCACCTGTTGCAATGGTTTTCCAAATGCAAGTCTCTTACGTTGCAGCATTGCAAAGCGTCTAAAATGGAAGACAACCCTATCTGCAACTATTAAATTTCCATAAAAGTAAAATTTTACAATGGATTTGATTAATATAATGATACTAAACACTAATCTAGGTCCAATCAATTGTATGTACTCATACGACTTCAATCAAAATGAAAAGAAAAAACTTTCCAGACATTCTTCAATGTCGATGCCAAAATAAGATTCGAAGATAAGAAAAATCAAATTAAAAACCCTAAAATAAAAATCATATTAAAATTCCTTCAATATGCTGAGCTGAAATCAAACCAAAACCCTAAAAATTCTTCAACAACCCAAAGCCAAAATGTAAAATGCGAAAATAACCCTACAAAAACAACCCTAATCCAAACAACGAAAACCGCCCTAAAACAACAATAAAATCAAACAAAATTTAAACTGGAACCCTAACCCAAACAATCCAAAAGGAAATGAAGAAAAGAAATCGAAAGAAGAAAAATTGCAGGGGGGACTTACCTCAGCCTATGCTTCTGTGTAGGACGACAAAACTGGTCCCTAGCGAATCAAAAGACATCGAAGAAGAAAGAAGGGAAGAGGAGTAGAGAGAAGTAGAAAGTGGAACACTGAGGAGAAAAAGATGGAGGGTTTTTTTTTCAGAGAGAAATTGAGGGGGGAGTACAACAAAGCAAATGAGAAATGGTTAGGGTTTTTTAGTTTGAAGTGAAGCGAAAAGGAGGGCGACGTGTCATAATCGAGATGGAGTAGAGGGAACGACGTGGAGCAACCTGTGCCGTCTGATCGTTACTGTTCATCAATGAACAGTAACTTATTTCACCACTTTTATAAGTTTATAGATATAGATAGATTACATGAACAAATAATCACACTGATACTAGAGGCTATCCATTTGAAAAATTACATGAAGGAATGGCATAAATTTTTAAGAATATAATGAAGGAGAAGAAACAAGGACTAGCTTCTCCAGTCTCCACATCTAATCTAATAGACAAATTGATAGCAGACTTACAACTTACAGCTAAGATCTTCTGTTATATTGTCAATTGTGTTATGCTGTGACCTCCAAAAGGCTATAAACTCGAATTTTACTCAGTCACTCTTCACTCCAACTTGAAATTCCCAACCCTAAAAACATACCATTGTCACTTTTTACTTCCTAAGGTGATAGAGAGCATTCAAATGGTTTCACTCATAATTGACAACTAGTTTAGTGAGTCGGCAAATGAAAGTCAACAAACACAAGTGTGACAAGCACATTGTTCCTACGTATAATAATACATCAAGAAAAAGAAACATTATAATAATCCATCCCTATCTCCATCACATAATCTAGGTTTTTTAGACTTGCTTTCCCTAGACTATGACCCTCTACTGAAACAATAATTCTTACATCTCACCTTTGAAACAAAAAGAAGGGTAAAACCCATTGAAACCCAATGCTTCGGTCTGCCAGTGTGATTCTATAACATTCAAGTGGGAAAATCAGTTTGCATCTCAAAGTTTAAAGCATCATCCACCATAATTTTAAACTGTAAATGCATTTAGAGGCCAACATTGATATGAATAAGAACATGACCAAAATTCACTCCAAACTCCAAAGACTGTTGAAAGTATAGCAGATATCGAGCTGCATTTATAATACAAATATGCATTAATATCAACTGCCCAATCACTCCGATGCATTTAATAAGTAGGAGATTGCAGATGGGCATAAGAGGCAAGCCAACAAATAATAATTCAAATTTCCGAAGATGAATGACAAACCTCAAAATCCCTTCTGGCTTGAATAGTGCATGACACCAAGACAAAGCATTTTCCACAAGAAGCCCCTTATAAGAAGAGTTTGCAGTGCAAGCCTGCTGCACTCCAATAAACACAACAGAAGCATATCTTATTTAAAAATGAAAATGCAAATAAATGGTTAAGTTTGTTACCTGTTAGATAATGTATTATGGGATTTGTTTCTTTTTCTAGCACCAAAGAAAAGCCATAAAATCATTACTCACCTAACATTTCCGCCATGCTGGATGTTGATACACATGATTAATCCCTGGCAATTCTCAATCAACAAATCCAACTGCATTGCAAGGTAGATTTAATGCTCCCCTCACACCATTGGCTACATGCGATCAAATGAATAGATGTTATCTTACGTTTCAAAAGATGTGCATTTTCAATGAACATTCTGAAAGTTAAGATTTAATAACAGGAGAAAAAGGCAAAATCTCTGACAAGATTCTCATCATAGTCTTCCAATTTAAATAGTTTATGAAACTGAAAGGTAAACTTCTTACAATGCTAGATCATAAAGTTTATCAAATAACAATCGATTCTATCCAAGCCAATACAAACAAATAAAACTTGGGAAACTATCTCCAATGGTAATAATTACACAAATTGATTTCACAATGTCAAGTGAGCTCTGGTGCGGAAGATTAAAATCAAATTCTATAATGTTTTTGTCAAGAAGCCAGCATCTATCGACCCATATTATTCTAAGAGGTTGCAATGTGATTGCAGGTCATCTCCATCACCAGCGAAATTGGAGACAATTTACTTTCTGAGGAGCTTTTGAGTGAAATAGCTGAGTGTTATGGTCAATAAAGCGGTCCCCAGAATTTCAGTTAAAAAGGAGTTGGAAAATCTAAGGCTAGCAAATATGAAAATTATGTCTATTACGGCAACTTAAGCTAATTTGGGAAGGTTTTTTTAAAAAGGAATTTTGGGATAAGATGAAGACTACTCAAAGTTCTCCGTTTTGAACTTGTGGCTTGAAATTTCTTTAAAAGAGTTGATGAATTTGTGGTTTAGGAAAATTAAATACAATATCTCTTAGGACTTAATGGAGGTTTTAATGCTGCAAATACTAACATGCTTTCTATGTCACCTTTGCCTACTGTTAGTGCTTATTTCATAGCATAACAAATTGAAACTAACAAGGAGTTGAGTGGTTTGGCAAACCAGTTTCTCAGAAGTCTAGTACTGGTGTTGATAAAAGGGATCGGAGAAAGGAGAAGTTGGATAGAAAATGTTATTATTGTAAAGCTATAACTTAATAAAAATTGTTACAAACTCTCCAATAAGGACAAAGTGACAAACATGCATCTTCATACTATGGTATCCAAAATATATATTTTGTTTTTTTGATAAAATGTATCAAAAATATTTAACCAAAGACAAAATAAATCAATGATTTCCAGTAGTAAGTTTTGGACCCTAAATGAACACCTCACAAGTCACAACACTAATCACTCTTTAGGCATGATCTGCTCATCTGCTGAGGTCAAAAAGGGCAGTCTTATCCCTGACAACCCAAATTTAGTATAGAGGCTGTTTCCTCAGCCCCCAATGATAAACATTTTTGAGAATGAAAAAAAATATACGGAGTACTAAGGAAAGGGTTCATAAAGTTAGTAGAATCATATCTTATTTTATCTTTTCCACATGCCCCAAAAAATTGATCAGCACCTGAAGAGAAGTTGTGGCCTGATGTAGGTACATGCTCAATGCCACTTGAGAAGGTCTATATTACAGATGGAACAATAGGTGAACAAATAACTGGCTGGTGTTTTTTTTTGGGGCATTAAAGCTTCTACAAATCCTCATGAAAAAAATTCATTTTGCTGAGCATGATAGATAAAAAGGAACAATTCCATTAAAAAATGTTATGCAAAATCTAAAATACAAAAAAAATCAGACTAAGAAGAAACAATTCTTGTACCTTGAGTTTCATTGCCTCCTTCACCACTGAGAAGAGTGAGAACACCAGTTTGAACAAAAGCACCAAATACAGGATAAATTAACGATTTTTACTACAGGCTGATTTTCATAGAAGAACAGATACTGAGTAGCTAAATCCATGATGCTCTACTTCTTTGTGCATATCTAAGAGTTCTACACCAATATCAGTAACAACCAGAGGAACAGCAAGTCCATCACAAGCAATGAACCTCAAGTAAATAAATGCCCAAAGATTAAAAACAAACCTCGATACTTTTATAGGATCAGAACATGCCAGAAAAAGAAAAAAAAAAACTCTCTTAGGGTCCGTTTACTTTGGTGTAAAACATTTTCGATGTAAAATGATTTTCCATGAAAAACATTTTACGTTGGAAAACTCATTTTCATAGAAGTTTTCCAATGTTTATTTGCAAGGAAAATAAGTATTACTCCAAAATTTGGAGGAAAATGTTTCCAATATGATGTAAAATGAGTTTTCACCCAAAGTTTTACATTTTATTTTTTCACCCAAAGTAAACGATGTAAAATAGGAAAAATGTTTTCTTTTTCGCTCTAGTAGCGGACCCTTAATTAAAACTGGATCACACTACAGGAAAACAATGCCAAATGCGGGTGCACAAATACTTTCCAGCTAAGCCTGATATAACAATTAAAGTAAGCATCATGAAACTTTGTGATGGAAAAATTTATAGGACTCTAAAAGCATTATTCAAGAAAAGATATTTTGCAATAAGGCCAAATGGTTATATGATCAGTATCCAAAACTTGCATGTACACACTCTCCTGAAGCTAATACATGTTAATTTAATAAGAAGCAACCAACATATAATTATGATGTAACAAATAAAGTTGATAATTAGAAATACAAATAGAGATTTTTAACTGACAATTACAAACAAGCAATGCTCAATGAAGTGCAGCGACAAATAATACAAAGTACTAGACTTTAAATGAATTCTTCCATAAAAAAAAAAAATAAAAAAAAATTCAAGCGTTCAGAAAGTCAGAATCTCAGATTTTAAACTAGAATTTCCACATAAAAAAGCTAATACATAGGAAAAATTAGAATGCAAAATTCAAGCAACCAGAGGTAAGAAGTGAAATTTACCGCAACAATGAGGCCTCAGAAGATGCCAAGAGAATCAACGTGCTTGTGTTGGTGGGAATTCTGAAGAGGAAGTTGTTCATCCTGGTTTTCATGAACAACTACTTTTTCGGGGTTCATCTTCTTCATCAATTATAGTCAGACATTGCTCTTTTGATTGTTCTACCTGCTGGAATAACTTATTCTGGCAACTTCCAACTGTCTGATCTCGCTGTCGTTCTAGTTCAATCGAGATGAAAAATGGACTGTTCAAGGAATTCATATCCGGGCCATTCGTGTGAAAATACAGTTGCATAATTACACACACACACACACTAATCACTCACTAGTTCACTATTATGTAGTATTAAATTAATAGTGAACCTGAGGCAGTGAGGCACTAAGCATAGAAAAGAAATGTAAAACTTTGCTTACCAAGGATTCTAAATTTCCTAGGACTCGTATATAAATTACAGGTTGAGGTGCATTGAAGAACAGACAATGGGCAGCAAAATCAACGGTGTTCTTTCTATCAATCTTCGAGTTCATCGCCAAGACCAGTAAAAACCAGAGGAACAGCTAGTCCATAACAAGCTATGAACATAAAGTAAACGCACAGAGATTGCTGACTAACCTTGATAGAATCAGAACATGCCAGAGCGAAACAAAAACTCCCAGTGAAAAATGGATCAGACAATTAGACAGGAAGGAAAAGCAACGACAAACACGGGTACTCAAACTCTTTCCAGCTAAGCACAATGATAAAATTAAAGTAAGCATCATGAAAATTTGTGATGGAAAAATTAAAAGGACTCTAAAAGCAGTACTCAAACAAAAAAAGATAATATGCAATAAGGCCAACATCATCATGTTGTATCAATTTGTAATAACTACTAGAATACCAAAGAAAGAAAAATGAGTAGTTTCTTGGAATGCAATTTTTAACTATCAATTTGTTCTTTTGATGATAAGAAGTTCAGAACTAATGTCGACCACTTCGTTTAATTATCCACAAATAGAATTACTCTGTTCAAGTTTCAGCAACAACCAATGCGACATCAAGAAACCTAATTACACTGCAGTGGCTATCTGTCTAAACATTTGAAATTTTACAGCTTGAGAACACATCCAACATAATTGAACAACACATCCTCTGCTTGAAACTTCACCGTCTACACATGCACGACATCTAAGGTTAAAAACTTAAAAATGCATAGGATATTAGGATCTAACATTTTATTTCCTTACGCGTACATTTCTAGATGTAAACAAAGCACAATATGCAATATCAACCTATTGATATTGAATATCAAGACAACTAGAAGTGGACTATAGCACAATCAGCATAGTATAACATTGATATTCAATAGCAAAAAGGTTATATAAAAAACTCAATTCTCAAAGAATTTTCTAAGCACATGCTTGTCCTCGTCACTAACATTTGGGTCATCGAGCAAGCCCACCAATGATGCAATAGTGTGATTATCAGCCGCAAACCCTTTGCTTCTCATAATGCTTACAAGCTCCAATGCCCTCCGGATATCTTTACCATCAAGAAATCCTCTAATAATTGTGTTGAAAGTGCAATCATTAGGACAACATCCATTGTCCTCCATTTTCTTTAATAATTCTTCTGCATCTATTAGCATTCCTTTTTTACACAATCCTTTGATAACAACCGTGTAGAATTGCACATCTGGTTGTAAACCCTTACCTAGAAGAAAGGAGAAAAGATCTAAAGCCTCATCGAGTCGCCCAGCTTCGCACAAGCCATCAATCAAAATATTATATGTGATAACATCAGGGCCTACTCCATCATTCTCCATTTCCTTCATTAATGCGACTGCTTCATCAATTCTTTCATTCTTACACAGGCCATTGACCAACGAGTTCCATGTAATTACATCCGGTTTTAGTCCTTCGGCTCGCATCTCCTTGAAAAGCTGACGTGCACGTGTGAGCCTATTACCCTTACACAAAGTATCAATCAGAGTGTTATATGTAATAACATTAGGGGTTAACCCTGTAAGAGGCATCTTCTGGAACAAGCTAAGTCCTTTGTCAATCTTTCTAGACTTGCAATATCCATTGATCAAGCTACTGAAGGTAACTATATCAGGCTTGCAGCCATCTTTGACCATCAAATGGATTAGCTTCTCTGCCTCATCCATCTCACCACGTAAACAATATCCGTCTATCAAAGCACTGTAAGTGATGATGTCGGGAACCTGGCCTCGCTTAATCATTTCTTCAAATATAGCTCGAGCTTCATCAATCATGCCGTCCTTACAATACATGTCTATGAACATGTTGTAGGTCTCAATATTAGGAGTAATGTTGACACCCATCATCTCAGTCAAATAATGGTGAGCCTCATTCCAGCGCCCCAATGAGCACAGACCTCGCATTAAGGAAGTATAGGTGACGACAGTAGGTTGGATGCCCTTGGTTTTCATCTCAGAAAAAAGTCGGAGTGCTTGAGGCAATAACCGGTCTTTACAGAGACTGTCAATGATGGTGTTATAAATGACAGCATTAGGCATACAATGGCCGCGAGACTCCATGTTGCGAAGGAGGTGAAGAGCGCCGGCATTATCGCCAGTACGAGAGAGGCCTTTAAACATAGCACCGTAGGTGACTAAGTCGGGTTGAAATCCGAGCTTAACAATTTTATCTAACAATTGAACAGCATGGTCCAATTGATGAGTGTGAATGAGACCATTTATAAGGGTTGTGAAAGTGACTATATTGGGTTGAAAACCAAGCTTAATGATGTGAGCCACAACGGAAAATCCCAAATCAACATGGCCCAAACGGCAGTAACAGTTGGCCAGAATAGCAAGTGAACGATGATCAGGACGAAGATCAGACAAGTGTAGGCGCCTGGAGAGAGAAACGACGGTAGCAAAAGGGGGAAAGGGTTTAATCTTAAGCATAGCAGAAAAGAGTTGACTGAAATCAAAAATAGAAGGAAGAGGGCGCAAGGAATTCAACTGATGAAAGAGGGAAACACCGTGTTCAACATTAGTAAACCCTAATTTGTAATCATGTCTGATAGATTGAAGGAGCAATATAGGGTCATCAAATTCAACAATTCTGGAGTAAAATCGAACAAGAAAGGGAAAGAAAGAGGAGTGGGGTTTGGAGAAGAGAAGAGTACCTATAACTGGTGGAAGCTTATCAATCTTCATCTTCAAACTTTGGTAATACTGCTAATACAGAGGAGTAGGAGTTGTTAGTTCAGAATCAGGGATGACATTACGACTCTACCAGGCTAACAGCCATGCAATCCGCAAATTATTATATGGTCCCACGACCACGTGGTCCCTTGCCAAAACGACGTAGTTTTAGAGTTAAAAAAAAATCTGTTTTAGGTTTTTGCGTAAAAACAGTTTCTAAATTCTTAGAAAAATCAGTTTTTTTGTAAAATCTCTTATAGAATTCCTAATTTCAATGAATTAAAAGCAGTTTCTTACTTCATAAAAAAAAAATCAGTTTTTTTTTTTATACTTAAAAATTAATTTAGATTTATGTTACATTCATTAGTTCTTTATTTAGATTTATGAATATTGTTTTAAATAAAAAGAATATTATATTGGTAGGAAATGAATATTGTGTATTATTTGTTCAAGATATTATGATTTTGCATGGGATGAAGATTTTGATTTCATTGTTATTGAAAAATGATTGTTATGTTTTTGAATATGAAGATTTTCTTATGTTTTTATGAAGTTTGTTTTGTACTTTGTGAATGGTGTTAATTTTGCATATAATATGTTATATTCATTAGTTCTTTATTTAGATTTATGAATATTGTTTAAAAAAAATGAATATTGTATTGGTAGGAAATGAATATTGTGTATTATTTGTTCAACATATTATGATTTTGCATGGGATGAAGATTTTGTTGCAAAATGAATATTCAATTATCGCAAAAGTGAATGTAAATTCAGGTTCTTTGTGGTAAAATGAATATTTAGTATAACAAAATGAATATTCAGTATTAGAAAATTAATATTAAGTTTAGTTGGTGCAAAGTTGATTGTTGGTCCAGGTTCTTTGTGATAAAATGAATATTCAGTATTAAAAAATGAATATTCGATATACAATAATTAATATTTATTTTAGTTTTTCCAACGTGAATGTAAGCTAGGATTTTTTGCGGTAAAATAAATATTCAATATTAAAAAATGTGAATATTTAGTATAAAAAAATGAATATTCAGTATTAAAAAATGAATATTCATTTTAGTTGTTAAAACTGACTCGTTGACGCGCGAGACCACAATTGTTTTATGTGCTCCCGGGAACATTGTGTACTGTAGTATAAAAATTAGTTATAAAAAAAAATGAAGCTTTTAGTTTTTTTTTAAAAAAATTGTAGTTAAAAAAATTGAATATTATAGTGTACAAAAATGAAGATTAAAGATTAAAAAAATGAAGATTCCCAGGACCACAAAAAGCTACTGATCATGGGTGCACCATATAACAATTGATCTCAATTAGCGATTTTGTTTAGGGATAGCGATTTAAGCTGCATTTTTTTTATTAAAAAAAATTTGCTTATGTAGACAGTATTTTCGTAAATACTTTTGCAATGGCATTATTTTGGTAAAAAGTTTTGCTCCAAGCATTATTTTTGTAAAACACTCTTTTTATAATTCCATTTAGAAAATGGTTGCAATAATTTGAAAATGGAAAATGGAGTATACAAATTATATATTTATTTGTCATTTTATTCTCATGTCCAAATTTTTAAATGAAATTATTACTGCCTCCGTTCCAAAATAATTGCACCACTTTCCTTTTTAGTAAGTGACCCCCATACAGCTTTTCATGTATACATTTACTTATCACTTAATACCCACTACATTTTACCTACTTTTACTAACAATTTTACACTTTTACCCTTACTTTTTCACAAAAAAAATGGGTCCTAACTTAAATTCCTTTCTAAACCCCAATGGAGCACTTAATTCAGGATGGAGGGAGTTCAATATTGTCATTAACTTTAAAAATCAATAATAATCCCAATCACTTGGAAAACGACCACGGAAACACACCCACCACCACGAACACTGGTCCAAAAAATTCTGGGTGGGGCATCTAGATTACAATTCTCAACCATGGTCTGGGCGTCTGGTCCAGCCGTCCAGATGCTTAGACCATAGTCAAGGCACCTAATCTAGACGCCCCACACTAAAAAAATTAAACCATCGTGGTCTCCGCCATTCGTGTTTAATTTGTGGTGGTGCTCGTGTTCGGATGACGTGATTGTCTAATGATCAAGATGATTGTAGTATCGTTTTAATTTTAAAGTTTAGGGCAATATTGTCGTTTCATTTAAATATTTGGACGACTTTTAACCCTTCAAGATTCTATTATTCTATCTTCATAATTTTTCTAGATTAATCCTTTTAACAAATTCTTGTATAATAAACTCATAAAACTCCTATCCTAAAACCCAAAAACTTTCAGGATTTTCTTAAAGGAGAAATAATCATCTTTGCTTGGGGAAAACAAAACTCCATAAAAAGCCTATTGAACACTTTTGATATAGATCCACTTCGCAAATTATTAGTAATATTGTACGTTTTTGGGTTATAGTAATAATAATTTTGAGGTTTTGTTTTAATTTTTAGTAAGTTTGTTTGTAGATCGACAATTCGACTCGTCGATTTCTTCCGCGCCGGTTTAAGCGAGTCGGATCGTCACAACTACTTCATGGGTATGGCCTTTTCTTTTCTTAGTAGATGCAATACTTTTTTAGATTTGTGAACTTGTAGCTAATTTTTGGAGAGAAAACATTTTGATAGAAAGAAAATTGGGTCTCATGTGATAGCAAAAAGGTTGAGATAATTTATTCTCTTTACGAGATACCTTTGCATCTAATTAAGACTATTATTACTTGTATAATATAAACTTTTTTATTTCATCTAAAAACAAATGGAGCAATTATTTACATGCTATTTATTTCATCTATAAATCACTAATCATTATGATAATTTTAGTGTCAGATGATTCTAAATACTCAACTGATGACTTTGAAATTATAACTAATGATAGAAACATAACGAATAACCCAAAAAATAGAACTAAAAACTAGAAAATTATAACTAATAACTAGCTAGAAAACCTTGATAATAAATAAAAGGGATATTTCCCAAAGTACCCCTGAGATTAGGCCTAATAGCCAGAATGTCCCCACTTTTTCTAAATTTGCATTAGGTGCCCCTGAGGTTAATATAAATGGCTAGAATGTCATTACTGTAAATTTCGACCTCAAATTATGACTAATCTGTTCGTTTTTTGCAAATTCCGACCTCAAATCCGATCCTTTAAGGTTAAAATGACCCATAAAATCTTAAGAGAACATTTTTTATAAAACACGTAGATCAAAGCGCGGAAATCGAGGCAAATCAAGATGTAGATATATGCGCGCAAAAATTGTCATGTCAAGGTTTCACAAGTCATTTTAACCCTTGTGGGTCAGATTTAAGGTCGGAATTTGCAAAAAACAAACAGATTAGCCCTGATTTGTGGTCGGAATTTGTAATATTGTGGCCATTTATACTGACCTCAGGGGCACCTAATGCAAGTTAAAAAAAGTGGGGGCATTCTGACTATTAGGCCTAACCTCAAGGGTACCTAGGGAAATACCCGGAAATAAAAAAACAAAAATCTAAAAGCATAACTAATAAGCAAATACAATGAATATTTAAGGATAATCACATAACTATATGAATATTTTAGGTAGGATTGAGTTATATTCTCCTTGATAATTCGGTTTGAAGGACAAGTGCATAACTACACAATCGCTGACAAAAATTTCTTAAAAAAAATTTAAACATAATTAATAATTATTATACTGCTTAAGTAATGACACATGTCAAAATTCACTTGAAATTTTTCCCTCCATTTTTTTTCTTAAAACCAATTTGTTAATTTCAATCAAACCTCTAAAATCCTAACAAAATCTGCATCACTTGAATTTAAATTTATAGTGTTAGTTATGTTACAGATTTTGTAACATGGTTTGGCTAATCAATGAATCTTATATTAAAAAATACTTAAAAAATAATACATTTATTTTAAAAATAATATATTTGTGTACTATTCGTAAATTCTTATGATTTTCTACTTCTAAAACCACATGTCTTTAGTAGGTTAAAAATAAATAATTTGGTGGTTTGCAAAAATTAAAACTTTAAGACTTAAATTGTTATATGTGCAGTGGCTGACCTAGAATTTTGAATGTGGTTGGGGCACTAAAGATCAACACATTATACATATATATTAATTTTTAAAATAAAAACTTCAACAACTTTTGGATAATCATTACTTACGCCTTTGATAAAATTACACAAAAAGAGAAGTACTATTTTTTTTTGTGCACTAATGAATCATACTATAGTCTATACTCTATAGCTAGTTTTCAAACAATCAACTTATTCTTTTTATATTCAATCCTACTTAGTTCACACAAAAAAAATATCTCCTTAAATTAGCCCACAACATTTAGCTAGCAAAAGATCTCCTTTCAGTGAATCGCAAATCAATTTGGAGTCTCCATACAATAGCAACAATTGTTTAAGAAATTTAATGATTAATTTTATTTATGCCTTGATTCTCAGCTTTAATGACTTTAATGGCTTCCCAACTATCTATCTCCACTCATGATTCCATCTGCCAGTGAGCCACCTAAGAGGATCGAGATATGAAACATATTCAAGCCAGATTGCTTGTCATATTGAATAAAATTAAGCATTAAGCAATGAAAACGACTAAGATAAGGTTTGCTCGAATTACTTGCCAAAAAAAAAAAGATTTGCTCCAATTACTTTGATGAATTTGATTAACGTGAAGTGAAACAAATTTTTTTATTGTGTAATTGGGTTAGTGGTTTGACCAAAACTAAATAGACCGGACCGTTTGACCCAATGGCCAATACTTTCACATTATAAAAAACGATTACTTGAGCAATTGAACAAATTACCAAAAAAAAAAAAAAAAAAAAAAAACTTACATGTTGTAATGTAACTACATATTAGCATTACAACTTCCAAGTTTATTTACAACCATTTCTTTTACACAAATCTTGATGGTCTCTGAGTCTTTCGATTATCCTAAATAACAAAAGGGCAAAACTATGCAAAGGTGATGAGAATAAGGTTAGAGCTTCCAGTAAATCTTGAAGCGGTGAAAAATGCCAGCAGCAAAAACCCAAAAGAGAATTTTAGCAAAGATCACATACAGCAAAATGCCAACTCTTTTTGAATGCCAAACTCCTATGAAAACATGCTCTTGAATCCAATTTACCTGTAACATCATCATCCAACAATACTGAATTTGCTACAATGACTTTGTCTTGAGTCTCTTTAATAGTTTAATTGATGTCAAATTGAGGAATAATTGAATACATATGATATGCTTGCACGAAATAGGCATTATTGTTCTTTTGGACGTAATTCCTAACAAATTCAGCTCAGTTCAACTTCAATATAGCTCCTGCTGAGTCTAGGATTCGGTTTGATTTAGTCCAGATTCATTCATCACAAACGAACAGGGCCATACTCACCTAATTTCCACATTATTTCAGGATATAATTGTGGCAGTTATGACGTAGGGAACAAACTTTCATATTTCCCAGCTGCTAAGCATAAAAACTGAGCTAGACAAGGTGCAAAGCCCAATTAACACACATACACCACAAAAAGGATATAATACTATAATAGTACTGTAATAAACATACCAGTGTGTTATGGGGGTCCTCATAGTACCATCCATTAATAAATCCTGCAAAAATTCCATCAGCAGCCATTACAAACACCAGCATAGCATTCATGCCAACCCACCTGAATGGCAGAAACGAGAACTTCACACCTAACATGTCAACCTGTGATGAAAATGTCAGAAGTTGGAGGAAGGGGGGGGGGGATATGAACGAGCTGATAAGCCATAACTGCTCCTGTGTTACTTAGACATAGATCAAGTGTCTACTCGGATCAAATTGTCAAGTGTCACACTCGGATATTTTGAAAACAAGTCACAAGTCTTTAGTTAAAAATGAAATAACCAATTATCTTGTTGTGTCCAACACATGGCACGAGTTGACACAGGGTTTTTGAGGTAAATGAAGGTGTCAAAGTAACACAGAGTAGCCCTGATAAAAATATAAAATTGTAAAAACCTTTTCAAAGTTATGTAACAGAAAATAGAAGGCTGAAAACACAAAGGCAGCTGCACCGGATGTCACACACACATAGCTGAATGTATATAGCTGCTTGTTCAAAGGGATTTCTGTTTTAGAGTAGAACAGATTAATGAGAATTTGCAGAATGTAAACCATTAATATACCAACTAAAGTTTTCCTTCTGTTCTTTATTTACCATTAGTGAAATGAAGCAATAATCCTAAGATAAGGAGGGTAACACCCATTGGAACCCAGTGCTTCAGTCTGGCAGTGTGATTCTATAACATTGAAGGGGGAATCAGTTTGCATCTGAAAGTTAAGTGTCATACACCTTAATTTTGAAACTGTAAATGCACATTGAGGCCTACCTTGACATGAATAAGCACATGGCCAAAATGCACTCCGAAGATTGTTGAAAGTATAGCAGATATTGAGCTGCAATAATCTTACAAATATGTTTTAATATCAACTGCCTGGTGTGTTTAACTTCTTGGAGATTACATATGGGAAAAAAGAGATAGCCACCCAAATTTATTTTTCAATTATTTCAAATACAAATTACGAACCTCAAAAAAATTCCTTCTGGCTCGAATGGTGCATGACACCAGGACGGAGCATTTTCCAGAAGAGGCCCCTCATAAGGAGAGTTTGCTGTGCAAGCCTGCAGTACTTCCAATAAGCACAGCAGAAGTATATGTCATTAGAAATCAAGACGCAAATAAATGATAAATTTTGTTACCTTTTAGCGAATTTATTATGGACAATTTGTTTCTTTTCTTACACCAGAGTACCAGACACATGCATAAAATCATAGAATAAATCTCATCACTCACCATAGATCTCCGCCATGCTGGATGCTGATACACATGATTAATCCCTAGCAGATTCCTATCAACTAGTCCAACTGCATTGCAAGGAGTATTTAATGCTCCTCTCAAACCACAAGTTACCTGTGATAGAATATCTGTTATCTTACTTTTCAAAAGATAATGTAAGCGAGCAGTGGAGGCAAAGAATAAACTCGGATTTCATGATGTTTCCTTCAAGAAGCCTGGATCTACCAATCTAGATTATTCTAAGCGGTTGCAATGTGATTACATGTCAACTCCATGACCAGTAAAATTGGAGAGAATTTTACTTGTGTTGAGGAGCTTTTTGAGTGAAATTGCTGCTTAGCCCTATGGTTAATACAGTGGTCCTCAAATTTTATCTTTCTCAATGCCACAAAAACATCAAGCTTAAGTTGCAGTGTAAGCATGAAGAAATGTCTAACTTTGAAATGACTCCCATACTCTGGGTTTTCGGCATTTTGAACAGTGAATTGCCAATCTGGGACGGATACTCCATAGAGCACAGACAAGTAAATAGCAAGAATACATGCTCCAACCACCCTGCAAATTCAAGATCAATTTCACATCAGATCAATCCGAATCTACGAGACAGATGGTACAATATACAGGTATAATCCAAATCAAAACAAATAAAGATTGCACACCTACCGGTAATTGATTTATGGTTTGAGAGGTTTTAGTTGCAATCTCTAGCAAAGCTACAACCAAATATGACAGAGCAATTCTCTGAAACAATAACAAGATTTGGTTCGTCAAAATCCATATTTCGAATTTCAGAATTTCTGCCTTTTCTTAAACATTTTTTTTTATTAATTTTAATTTTTAAATGGTTATGCGAAACACATCACCTGAAGAATACCACACCACACCACTTTTCATATAAACTCCATATGTTAGTTTGTCATCGTCATGAAATTAACCAACTTTGAATCAAAGAACTTTCTGGTCAGTTGCCATGATTTCTTCTTGTTCAGCATTTCTAATCTATCAAATATGAAGTGTTTCAACTTTCAAGAGGAAGGAAAGTATAATCTTGCAAGAGGATGCCCCACAGTAGAAGTTTGAGGGTCCTAAAGATTACTTTCCTTACAGCCATAAGACGATCCGGTATTCTCTAATGAGGAGAACAGCATACAAAGCACAATTAAATATGTAAATATATTCTTTCACCGTCTACACTTGGGACATGAAAGTTGGGAAAATTAGTATATTTCATAAGAAACCAACCTTGAGAGCTAAAGGGATTGCCATTCCGACAATGAACAAGAAGAAAGGCATGACAAAATCAGCAAGGTTGCAGCCATTCCATGGTGCATGTGCAATCATTGGCCATTCCCCTCCAGCATCATCCACCAAAATCATTAGCTACAATCAACCATGGTTTTAAGTCAATATGAGCCGAAATAGAAAAGTTAAACTTCAACCAAAATTGTTTACACTAATGTAAGTCAATATGCCCAATTGATGCAAGTAAAGAACAATAAAAGGATTTATTAACAGGACATTTTCTATGCTAGTAATTTATTTTTTATTTTTTATTTCAATAGGATTTTTTAAGCTTTTGAGAAAATCAGTCAAACATATGCTTATTTTCCTTCTTTTTTCTAAGAAGTTATTTGAAGAAAGAAATAATCATTCAGACCTGATAGAAGTTTCTTTAAAGCAATTCTAACAATAATACTCCTTATGTTCCTGAAAGTGTAATATTTACTATTCCCCAATGCACATTTTGTATTGTAAATATCTAAAATCACATAATATTAAAATTTATAATGATTCAATATTAATAATTAAAATACTTATTAAGACAAAAAAAAACAAGACACCATTCGACCATGCTTACTTCTGAGTAGTGGAAAAAAATACAAATGCACAGAACTTTGAGTCTTTGAGGAATGGTGGGAGTAGTGTTTTCAATTAGTTACAAAACTTACAATAGCTTATTTTGTACAATTACTATTACGCTATGCCACATAAGTAGAAAAACCCTAAAAACAGGTTAAATGAGTGCCAAATTGAGACCATTTCAAAATCTACTCTCTTAAAGACTCAAATACAATGTAAGTTATGTAACTCACTTCTTCCTTATGATTAAAATAGATTTAGAAAATAAAAAGAAAGGGTTCCTTAAGCATTGAAAACAAAAACTTGTTCAGAACATGCATATATAATTCTCAACTCAAAAATGAGAGCAAAAACTTGCTCATCATCCAGTTTAATCATCAATTGCTAAAAGCATTCCTTAAGCACATAGCTAGAAAAGATTGAGAAGTTAGCTGAATTCCAATACCTTCAGCTGAGCTAATTAAACTGAAACAGGGTTTTAAAATTAAACTTTGAATTTGTTCATCAGAAAGTAATTGTAACGCAATTACTAAGCTTATCACCACCATTGAAGCCATCTGCAAGTCAGAATTTAAACTAGAATTTGCAAGTAAAGAAGGTAATTAAAATACGAGGGTACATGAAAAAACATAAGATTGTGAAATGGAAGAAACAAATGAAATTTACAACAACAGTGAAGCCTCCGAAGATGTCAAGAGAATCAAGGCAGTTGCGTTGGTGGGAATTGTGGTACCAAAAAAGTGTATCATCCCTCACTATTATGTTTTTCAATGTACAACTTACAAGAAAAAAAAAAAAAGCATCCGACTACATCTAAAAAAATTTATATTTCGTATAGATTAGTGTGTCAAATCTAACACTTTTGTCAAAAGGTCGTGCAACATATAATTGTTTTTAAGGGAGCCTTAACAATAGAACAATATCCTTAAAAAGAGTGATTATTGAAACAATAATTAGAATTGGTTGAGGTGGTAATTGTGTATGGTTGAGGTGCTTTGCGCACCTTTTAATAGTTGTTATAGATAGATGATAGAAACATAACGAATAACCCAAAAAATAAGAACTAAAAACTAGAAAATTATAACTAATAACTAGCTAGAAAACCTTGATAATAAATAAAAGGGATATTTCCCAAAGTACCCCTGAGATTAGGCCTAATAGCCAGAATGTCCCCACTTTTCTAAACTTGCATTAGCCAGAATGTACCCATTGATATTGAATATCAAGACAACTAGAAGTGGACTATAGCACCATCAGCATTGTATAACATTGATATTCAATAGCAAAAAGGTTATATATCAAACTCAATTCTCAAAGAATTTTCTAAGCACATGCTTGTCCTCGTCACTAACATTTGGGTCATCGAGCAAGCCCACCAATGATGCAATAGTGTGATTATCAGCCGTAAACTCTTTGCTTCTCATAATTCTTACAAGCTCCAATGCCCTCAGGATATCCTTACCATCAAGAAATCCTCTAATCATTGTATTGAAAGTGCAATCATCAGGACAACATCCGTTGTCCTCCATTTTCTTTAATAATTCTTCTGCATCGATTAGCATTCCTTTTTTACACAATCCTTTGATAACAACATTGTAGAATCGCACATCTGGTTGTAAACCCTTACCTAGAAGAAAGGAGAAAAGATCTAAAGCCTCATCGAGTCGCCCAGCTTCGCACAAGCCATCGATCAAAATATTATATGTGATAACATTAGGGACTACTCCATCATTCTCCATTTCCTTCACTGTTTCAACTGCTTCATCAATTCTTGCATTCTTACACAGGCCATTGACCAACGAGCTCCATGTAATTACATTCGGTTTTAGTCCTTCGGCTCGCATCTCCTTGAATAGCTGACGTGCACGTGTGAGCCTATTGTCCTTGCACAAGGCATCAATCAGAGTGTTATATGTAACAACATTAGGGGTTAATCCCGTAAGAGCCATCTTTTGGAACAAGCTAAGTCCTTTGTCAATCTTTCTAGACTTGCAATATCCATTGATCAAGCTACTGAAGGTAACTATATTAGGCTTGCAGCCATCTTTGACCATCAAATGGATTAGCTTCTCTGCCTCATCCATCTCACCACGTAAACAACATCCGTCTATCAAAGCACCGTAAGTGATGATGTTGGGAACCTGGCCTTGCTTAATCATGTCTTCAAATATAGCTCGTGCTTCATCAACCATGCCGTCCTTACAGTACATGTCTATGAACATGTTGTAGGTCTCAATATTAGGAGATATGTCGTTTCCCACCATCTCAGTCAAATACTGCTGAGCCTCATTCTAGCGCCCCAATGAGCACAGACCTCGCATTAAGGAAGTATAGGTGATTAGGTCAGGTCGGATGCCCTTGGTTTTCATCTCAGAAAAAAGTCGGAGTGCTTGAGGTAATAACTGGTCTTTACAGAGACCGTCAATGATGGTGCTATAAATGACAACACCAGGCATAAAATGGCCACGAGACTCCATCTTTCGAAGGAGGTGAAGAGCGCCGGCATTATCGCCAGTACGGGAGAGGCCTTTAAACATAGCACCGTAGGTGACTAAAGTGGGTTGAAATCCGAGCTTGACAATTTTATCCAACAACCGAACAGCATGGTCCAATTGATGAGTGTGAATGAGACCATTTATGAGGGTGGTGAAAGTGACTATATCCGGTTGAAAACCAAGCTTAATGATGTGAGCCACAACCGAAAATCCCAAATCAACATGGCCCAAACGGCAGTAACAGTTGGCAAGAATAGCAAATGAATGATTATCAGGACGAAGCCCTGACAAGTGTAGGCGCCTGGAGAGAGAAACGACGGTAGCAAAAGGGGGAAAGGGTTTAATCTTAAGCATAGCAGTAAAGAGTTGATTGAAATCAATAATAGAAGGAAGAGGGCGCAAGGAATTCAACTGATGAAAGAGGGAAAGACCATGTTCAACCTTAGTAAACCCTAATTTGCAATCATGTCTGATAGATTGAAGGAGCAATATAGGGTCATCAAATTCAACAATTCTGGAGTAAAATCGAACAAGAAATGGAAAGAAAGAGGAGTAGGGTTTAGAGAAGAGAAGAGTACCTGTATTGGTCGTCATCTTCAAACGATTAGATGACAAGAGCTACATGCTCTGCAGTGCACTCTGCAGTGAATATTGCTCCGCTGCCTTTTCTCATCGATATGGTTTGTTTAATTTCCAAATTCCAACGGTGGCATATTTTAAATTTGGGTTTTTCTTACTAGTACCAATGTGTTTTTTGCCTTTTTTCAGGGTGTATCCATTTTTTTCCAACTTTTTCAGAGGTACCATCAATTTAGCATCGATTATGATATATATCCAATTTAATGATGAAACGTTAACTTAAGGTCACGACGTTAACTTTAGTTGGTATTATTATTTATATTATTATTATTTTTTTCATTGTTATTATTAATGTTATTAATTTTTAATCGTCGTTTTTCTCTCCGACTTTTCCGACAACAATTTTTCCGGCCGATTTTTTCGCTGATGGTTTTCGACCAATTTTTTCAAGACGGTTTCCAAGTGACTTTTTCTTGTAGATTTTTCGGCGATGGTTTTGGACCGACTTTTCTGGCCAGAACACTATTATTGCTAACTCAATACTAACGTCATTAGTTATTATTTTCAAATCAGGGCTAACCATGAGAAAGAAATTTTTTGACACATAGATTAATGGCGAAAATCGAGGCGAATTAATTAGGAACGTAAATCTGGGCGAATCTAGACTTTTTTTTTTCAAATTTCGACATCAAATGTACTCGACGTAATGTTTACTAGCTTATACAAATGTACTCGACGTAATGCATAATATATATTAGATTATTATTTGCTGGAATGCACAATATATATATTTATTGTACAAATCATAGGCTTGTTCATCATCAATTTAAACAAAAATATTCACCAGTTAAGAATAAATATTCACAACGTACATTTACATATCACCAATTAAATATTAATATTCACCACATAAAAAATTAAAAACACAAATGTTCATCAAAACTGCAATGTTCACCAATATAAATAACAATATTTATCAATTAACAGTAAATGTTCGCAACACTTACAGATCACCAAATAACTGTAAATATTCACTACATATAGCACAAATGTTCAATAAATTTAAATATAAATATGTTTTTTTAATAATGTTGTCGAGGTGATTGGAATTTTTGTTGTAATATTTTTTAAATGAAAGGCGATTGTTATCATTTTTAAAATTTTGTGCGACACTTAATAACTTTAGGGCGAAAAACAAAATCATTTCCTCTCTAATTTATCTCCATTTTATTTTCTTAATTACACAAATAGTAGTATCATTTAATATTACATTTTCCCTTTCTAATTTGTTTTCATTTCTAAATTTATACAGAGTACTACTTAACACCAACTAACAGGCCGGAGAGGAACGAGCATTCTTCTAAACTTATGTAATGTAACATTGTGACTGGAATCAAGGCCGCCTCAGAAATTTCAGGGGCCCTGTTACAAAAATTGAAATGAGGCCCTTGTATTAATAAAATCAATACAATTTTTTAACAATTTAGGTAACAATATACAATTTTAACAATATAAAATTTTAATAAGCAAATATTTTAACATGTAGATTTTAAAAAAAAAAATAAGAAAGGAATAAGCATTTTGTTTTAGAAACGCCCTTTTCATATTGGGGCCCTGTGCGGTACTGCGATAGGGTTCTTTGCAGTTTGCACACCCCTAGAAACGCCCTTGTCCAGGTTAGTTTTAATCTTGACCAGGTAAGTCTTTTTTGTCCAAGTAACTCACTTATGTGTCCAAGTGAGTCATTTTTTTTTATCCAGGTGAGTGTTAGTTTTTTCCCTAGGCCAATGTTATTTTATCCCGGTGAGTTTTAATCTTGTTCAGGTAAATTGTTTTTTTTTTTTCCAGGTAAGTTACTTATATGTCCAAGTGAGTCACTTTTTTTATGTCCATGTGAGTGTTAGTTTTTTTCCAGGTCAATGTTATTTTGTCCATGTGTGTTTTAATCTTGTCCAGATAAGCCATTGGTTGTCCAGGTAAGTCACTTTTTATGTCCAGGTGATTCACTTTTATGTCAAGGTGAGTACTACTTTTTTCCCATAATAAAACAAGCTTTTTTTTCATGTGACAATTTAGAAAATTTTATATTATTGTTATCAATATACTGAATAATATTATTTTGTATATACCACTTTTGGTTTGTTACCCAATTTTATAATGTATAACCTATGTCCCTATATTTTTGTTGCATATGGACTTTTGTCTCTATTTATTATGTAACTTTAACTCTTTCTAATTTTATACATATAAGAAAAAATATAGTCAAGTGGGATCTCGTTTGATTCGGCTCAATGTGTAATTTTTTAATATATAATTTTTATAATCTTTTATTATATAAATCTAAAGGTATATTCAATTAATGTTACGTTTTGGGAAGTGTAAAAAAAAAATGTAACAAACTTGAAGATAAGAGGAAGTATAAGTTTTTTTTTTGTTATTTAGTTAAAAAAAGTTAAAAGTGTAATTCACTTGGACACCGCCATGGCCTCCTTTCCCTTATATAATAGAGATAAAATAATTATTATAAGGCATCTTGTCAGGAGTGTTGTGTGAATACTATATATCTCTCCAATAAAAAATGATTCGTTGCATCGGATATACTCCATAATTCTTTCACTTCTTATTACTTGTAGAGTTGTAGCATGCCCTTTTTGCGTGCATCGTAGATTCGTAGGAAGATATTCTAGCATATAAATAATGAACAAATTTTGTGGATTAATTTTGACACATGAACTTGATCTAAAAGCAAGCTTAGCTTATAGTTTTCTGGTGCTATTAAAATTATTTTTCTTGTAATTAATTTGCTACTTTACATGCACCAATTTTTTTCCTAAAAAATGCATGTGTGAAAATGTAAGTTAGGAGCATTGTAGAGAGGAAAAAGTGTTAAAATTTCGTGCTAATAGTATGAATTAGAAAATGTAAAAAAGCGACCTGACTTGAAACCCGATGTCAATTCGACCCAAAATAGTGGGATTTGACCACAAAAATTATGATCCGAATCTGTTTTGAATCCGTTAAAGAAAATCTCTTTTTTAACTCAAATTGACACACTTTCAAGTTTCAACTTAACTTGAATCAAAAATCAATAGGCACATATTGAACAATTTGAGCTCTACGCTTCTACCTAGTTCAGCTAGTGTTTATTTAGGTTTATTAGAACTCAAGCCGAGTTCAAAACTTAACGATTCGTATCTTTAAAGAGCTAAGCTTTGACCATGATGTTATCGAGTTGTTCACGAACAAATGTAACATATTATTATCCTTAGTTTATGTGTCTACTTTATTATTTTATTAACGAATATTCTTGATTTTGAGTTTATTTTTTAATATTAAAGATATTAGTTTATTATTGTGTAAAATCAAGAATAAATATATTTTTAGATTCATACATAATATTGTATTTCAATATATAAAAGCATAATCTGGCCTATTGTTAAAAAAATTCGAGTCGAGCTTAGCATAATTCGTTAAGGTCTCGAGCAAAACTTTAACCGAACTTTGACCAAGTCAAGCTCAAACTGTTCACGAATAGGCCAAACTCAAAGTGACCCATTTTATTGTATTAGTTTAGTTAGATATTATTTGCAACATTCAAAATCTTACATTGTTCACGTTTTACACTCAGATCAAAATTAAAACTTTACATATATAATGAAAAGTATAGTCAAGGGGGATTTCATTGAATACATCTCAATATGTAATTTATAAATATCTACTGCAATTGCTATCATCTTTACAAACATAGAACTAAAGATTAAATTCGTCTCAATATATAACAGAGGTAGTAATAAACTTATCATATTAGGAAAAATTGAAGGCAAACACAATCACAATAAGTTTGAATTTAACATCATAAAAAATTGGAACACATAATTATTTGTCTTAAATTGACTATTATTGAAGATACTTCTCATAATTTGAAATTTTAGATCATATAAATTACATTTTGGTACATAAATATGAGAAATCAAAGGATATCATACTATTTCTCAACCCAATGGGTCAAACCCGAACCCAATGACCTAGGGTGATAAATAACAGATAAGAACTCAACCCTGTTGACATCGAAACCCGCAACTATTTTACGCTAACACAACTCATTTGACAAATCTAGTAAGTAAACATATCTGAAAATAACCCAAAAAAGCCTTCTACTACAACTAACAATGTGCATAAAATTGCAAGAAGTAGAAGAGATGGTAACATCACAAAGGTTTAACCAAAAAAAGAACAAAATTACCCCAAAAAAAGTTTCACATATGTGAGATTGGGAGACTAAAATCTCAGTTCATAAATTTTAGTACAGCCTACTGAGTTGGAAGACTCAGAAAGAAAAGTAGGGCACACAAAAACCTCAATGCCAAGAGAAATAGATGGTGTTCATCATGATACACTACAAATTTCCTGAAATTGTTGCCTCACATCTAACCAGAATCCTCCAAACAACCGACTTTTTCTGCAGTTCAACAATGGTAGGGTGCTTTATCCTCTCCACGATATCTACTGCTAAGAAAGAGTGTTGGCCGCTGGCTATATCTCTTGCTCTGCCTCAAAGGTGTAGATGAATTTGTCATTTGTCACTGCCCTTGTCTCCAGCAGTGGAGATAACACATTTGAAAACCAAACCACCTTACCCTGTTGTATTGGTTGAATACAACTGCATATGAGAGAATTACCAATGGAAACTTGGGAACAGCTACTGAATTCATTTACTTTGGTAGATCCTACAGATGTAATTCAGCCTTCAGTCTTGAGTATTTCCCATACTTCTTCAGAACCAAAAACAGGAGATTCAATCATTCAAACTAGTCCAGGCAATTTCTTGTGTAAGAAGATTGTTTTATTTCCAATTTTAATATATATATAAAAAAATGCTCACTGTTTAAAATTCTACACCTAATAAAGAATTCCACACAATTAGACAAATACATAATCTATATATAATACTATATTAAAAGGCGTTGCTTCACTTGCTTGCACCGTATTGCGCTACATAGGTGCCATGTCATTAATCCATGTGGCACTGTCTAAAGCATATGCGTCACGTAAGCATGTCACGTCATTTTAACAAAATAATTATGATTGGAACTAGATTCGAACCTATCACCTCTTATAATTCAAAGTGAAGTATTTACCATCTCAACTAACTTTTATTTGTGCTATAAATATTCACATAACATTACATATTCCTCCCATTTATTAAGTTAACTAGAAGTTAAAGAGGGAGGAAATCGATACATATATATCAACATCTAAGTTAAATAGGTAACCCGAAGCAATGCCCGGGTCGAGAGTCGAAACACTAGTTCTCAATAAAAACAAGCTTTTAAAAGGGAAGGAAAGATTGCATAGTGAATTATGGAATTAAGCATGAATGTGAAACATCTAATGCCCAATGCCTACATACAAAAGATAAACTCTGCCACCAGTTTGGATCATTGACTACCTAAGGATCAGGCAATTAATACCTCTGGTAAAAAAATATATATCCATGGCTTAAATACCTACGAATTCACAAAAACTAGTTTCAAATGCTCAAATGCACCATCAAACAACAAAAAATAGTAGCATTCCAAGGTATTAGTGCTGCTTACATATGTTCTTTCCATAATCTTTTCCAAGGGTGCCAACTTCTGAAAAGCACCATTGGCAAATGTTTGATGAAGCAATATTCAAAGATGTAGAGCTAATGATGTTGCAGCATCTGGAACTTGAGAAATCTGTAAATAAGTCAAGGGAAAAAAGCCAGGGTATTCTTATGAATCACGTCATAAAAAAGTTGCCACCTTCAAATAGAAGTACAGCGAATGAAAAGAAAAAGGAACTAAAACCACTTTTGTAAAAGAAGTGCATGTCCGGGCTGTTGATAGCTCATTCATTACTTGCTAAAACCTACATATTCTTAGAAATCACGAAATAAAAGAAAAGAAAAAGGAACTAAAACCACTTTTGAAAAACAAGGAGCCTGTATGTGCTGTTGATAGATAATTTAATATTAAATAATAAAAACATAACAAGAGCATAAGCATCAAATAACAAAAAGCCTATAGGACATTCATATTACAGTACTATATACAATGAGAAAAGGGCAGCTATCTGGTCAGCATGTGAACCGATCTCTGATTTATCAATCACACAGATACGCTACTACCTGTGACATTTCATCTAAGACCATCAAGTGCACGAAGAAAATCACTTGCGTGACTTAGGATGGCAAGATAAATAACCTCAAAAGGAAACGCCACAAGGAGCACATCTGGTCAGATTTGGCTAAATTGCATCATTCCAGCAAGAGCTCGGAGGAACACATAGCAAATGACATGACTTGGCATATATAATGCCAAGAAGTTAAGGTATTATCCCGAAAACAACATAGACAAGAACTACGTTACTTCGACACCTTTATTTACCTCAAAAAGCGTGTACTCGTATCGTGTCGGACATACTTGAATACTTCATTTTTAACTTAAAAATTATGAATTTTCTCATGTTAGCTGAGTCGAACACTTTTTTTTTGGCAAGGTGAGTCGAACACTTAGATACCCAGATATCTGTCTCAGTAACATAGGACATGAATCTATGAAATCTTAAAATCAATATGTTTATTGTTTTGGATTATGTCAATTTTCTGAAAACCTAACAGATATGAGCTTGAGCTTTCAACCATCTGTTTCCAGGAATCAGACTCAGGACACCAACCAATCAATTCACATCAGCAGAACTGCATAAGAAAGCCACAAAACGTGCAGGTCATGTAACTGTGCAATGGGTTCAATTATTAGTAACCTAATCAAAGATAAGAGGTGCAAGCATTCGTCAAAAATTTTGTTTTTTACAATATAAATATGTAATATACAATCAATATATCAAGAATATTAGAGCAACTATTACCGCATGCTGTTAAAAACTTAAAATTCATAAGTATGTGGAAAAAGATAATGCTACAGTCCAAAGTCTAAAAATAAAAAAAAAATGGCATACAAACCAAAGAAAGATATGCAAGTCACAGAACAAATTGGCCTACAAAAGACAACTATTGTAACAGAGAAACTACAAACACAAGTCTTGCCATGTATGTAGTATATTTTTATAGTTTCAGTTGCTTGGTTAAAACGGTAAGTCTTTTGGGTAACTTTTTTTAAGTAGATCATAACATAAATATCATTGTATCAGAGAGAATGAAAAAGTATACAAATTTGAAATCACCCGTATGAAATATTATGAAGCATGTATAACAAAATGTACAAATATTTACCCAAGCCTTGTCCTTGTAATGAGTACAGGTGCCCCTCATTCATAATAGGTTCCAACATTGTCAACTACAAAAATGCTGTCTAGCAAAAGAATTGGCCTTCAGCATCTGTAATGCAAATGATTTTTACATCACTGTAAGATGATATTTTCACATACAGTCATTTTAAAAATGCCAGCCATTTGCACGCCAGTATCTCCTTGCATTTTCATTAGCACGCGCTTGTTTTACTTTAAGGAAAAGCCTATAAGCAGTCTCTACTTTATCAAAGGCCATTAGCTTTTTCTTTAGTTTGCTATACATAAGCCTGCTTGGACAAAATCCCTTACTCAGGGCCTCTTCCATGACAGATACAGCAATATCAAGCTGTCCATTATTGCACAATCCATTAACAACATACTCGTAAACATCCATATCAGAGGAATATCCGCTCTCTTGCATCTCACCCCACAACTTTAAAACCATTCCACATTTACCAAACCGAGAAAGCCTCATAAGCAACAATTTATAAGCAGTCAGTGATATTAGACACCCCCAATTTCGGGCACTTCTATAAATCATCATTGCAGCATGGGGAGGACCATAACTACACAAAGGCTCAATGAAAGAGGTTACCATCCCAGTTGTAGGAATAACACCTCGGTGTAACATCTTATCAAACAATTCAAGTGCATCAGCCACTTTTCGAGCCTTTAGCAACCCACAAATTATTTTTGCATAACTGTCGATGTCCGCTGGGCAGTTATTTTTTGACATTTCTTCATAATACCTCATGCATTCATCAAAATCACCAACAGAGGCATAGTTAGCAATTAACGCATTATAAACTCCTACATCAGGTAGACACCCTTGACCCTCCATGCTTTTGAAAATCTTAACAGCATCATCAACCTGACCAACTCTACCCAAACCTTCAATAAGACAGCTATACGTCTTGCAATCTGGAGAAAAACCATCTTCTACCATCACTTTCAAACACTTCTCCATTTCAGTAATATTGCCTAACTTTGCCCACCCACCAATCACCACATTGTAAGTCGCGCAATCAAACGCCAATTTCCCCCTCATTGAATTAAGCAGTGAATTTGCGGTGCCTACATGGGATCGCTTACACAAGCACCTCAATAGCACATTAAACTGCTCAGTGTCACACTTCATCCCAAACTCTTCCAAATTCCTGAACACCTCCACTGCTTTAGATATTTTTCGAGCCCTAATAAAACTATCCATCACAATGCCAAGTGTCTCACAAGTAGCATCAATCCCTTCGGAATACATCTCTCTAAACTTGTCTACCATAAAATTAAAGAACTTCCTCCTTCCTAGAGACTTAAGAATCACATGATACACCCTTACATCTTTCTCAAGACTTGGTCGCTTAACAGCCCAATTGAAAAACAAGACCATAGCCTCACCCCCTAAGTTACCCCTATCTAAAACCCTAGAAACAATATCCAAACTTAGTTGTGCATCAGCTAAAGCTATACTCAAGGCATTTTCAATCAAAGCTATACCGTTAAGTTTCTGGAGGAAAATCCCACGTAATTTATCTTCTAGCGGCAAAAACCCATCGGCAGAAACCCTACTTAAGGACTGGTTATTAATTAAGGGTTTTACTGGATTGGGAAGGTAGAGGTTAGTGGGGATTGAAGTTGTTCGATGTAGTGGTAAGAGATTAGAAAGCTCAGCAAGAACCTTAGATTCATCAAGATTACTGGGATTAGGTCGGTGTTGAATATTACTATTGAAAGAGATAAATGAATCATTTTGTAGTTGTTCCGAATTAATTGAATCTTCAGTAGTGGAAAACTGAGAAATGAAAGCGAAAGATGAGTACCTGCTTGGATTCATATAACCCATGAATCTTTGAAGAGAAAACGCCATAGAAGGATTGAGAATGAGGCTCAGATTTCCACCATTCCAGCACCAAAACCATAATACAGGAAAATGCAAGAGAAACACTCCTATGAAGTTTTTTTTTCCAGCAAACTTCAGGCTCGTTCCTGTAAATCTACTGATTGCTGAGAGCCTGAGAGTATGAGATTTATGACCCAATTAAATTTAGCGTTAGGGTTTCAGATGTGTAATTATCTGGTGTAAGTGTATAACCGTATAATAACTATTCATGTTCAATGGGTCGGGGCCCGTTAGAGCCGTATTGAGCCCTTGTAAATAAGGGCTTGACCCGACCCTCTTGTATAACCGTATAATAGTGTAATATTTTATCTCTGTATTTTGTATTGCCTTTATGGTTGTAAGATCAATACAATTTACATAACAATATAATAATTAATAGTTCAAAACAACCATTTTAAAATTAAGCTCTACTACAAAGTTTGTAAAATATTGGCACTTTGCAGCTCCACAATAATCCTTAATAATATTAATAAAATAAAGTAAGAAATATATTTAATATATTTATTATGTATCTAATTAACTTTTAACAATGACTGTGATTGGGCATTGATGAAAAAAAACTCAAAATAATATTCAATCAATGTAAGGAATACGAGAAAATGCAACTCAAACAATTCAAAGGAACTTAAATTCTAAAATTTTACCCTCCATAACTAAATTTGTTGATTGTAGGCTCAAATCAGGTATAATGGAGTGAACACAATGATTTCACAGTACAATTGTTTATGATGGAGATCAATGAAACAAATATAGGTAATTGAAATTTAATGTGGTGAAAATATCTCATGTAAATTGTAATTCCTCTCTTTTAATTATGCAACTTTAGTAAGCACTATCAATAAAGGGAAAGCAAAAGTCAGGAAAACACGCGGCATAATGAGTTTTGTGTTTGAGAGAGAAAAGCAAAGAGAAGAAATTATAAGAATTTAGAGTTTGTTATTCTTTCTAAATTGTGTATACAGTATAGTTGTTGAAAGAACTAACTAACTAAAGGACAAAAATAAAAGAATTAATTACCAAAACAAAAATACATATGTTTATATCCTACTCTCCAATAGGGCACACTATCCAAAATTTAAAAGTAAAAAAGGAGGCATAATGAAATAAAGTGTGTCCTTGAGGATTGAGAAGGGGTGATGTGTGAGGAATGATTAGAGATGTCATGTGTCATGTGTGTGTTTGGGTGGGAGTTTGGATGATGTGTCATTGAGGAGGAAGATGGGGTGATGTGTTAGAGGTGATTAGAGATGTCTTGTGTCATGTGTGTGTTTGGGTAAACCTTTTAATATACTTAGTATAAGTATAGATGTTATATAATGTGCTAGTGTACATGATGTTCTTGTAATTAATGCAGGTTGGGTGCTTTTATTAAGATGGCTGAATAACAATCATTTCTTCTTTTTGTAGTGTCTTCATGACCAATATAGTTTAAGAAGGAGAAATTAGTTTGCCCAACTTAACAAATTAGCAATTTAGGTTACATAAGCGTATATTATAGAAGGAAAAATCGAGGAGGGAAGACATACTGAAACTGTGTGTTCCTTTGCATAGTAGGGGTGATAAATTTATATGATTGGCCTGAAGTCTCACCTTATTTCAGTTACAAAATGGGAGAGACGATTGAATACAATGATAAATTAGGAAAAGAATGACAAATGGGTTGCAATGCCAATAATTTTAATAATCGGAGGCATTAATTGAAGTGGCTTTTTGATGAATTAGGGAGAAGGTGGAGTAATTAAATGGGTCACATGGACGTGTGACGGTTTGTTATACATTAAGTAAAGGGTATTAATAATAATTGAAATCCTTTTTTTGAATACAAGGAGAAAAAATTCAAGAGAAATATTTGGGAGATGGTAGGTGACATGAGCACCAAAAGTTAAAAAAAAATTAGCAAAGAAGAAAGAAAGAAGAAGAAGAGAAAGAATAAAAAGAGTTTGCTAATGACATGGGCATTGGCAATTCAAAGATGCTTGGTGACATGAGCACCAACAACAAAAGAAGAAATTTGGGAGATGTCATGGGAGATGACATAAATAAGAATTGGTAACATGGGTACCAATTAAGAGAAAAATGAGAAAGTTATTGTTACGGGGAGGAAGTTGGTAACAAGGGTAACAAAATTATTGAAGATCGACAAGGTGTAAACAAGATCGACATAGTTGGTGACATGGGCGCCAATAAGAACGAGAATAAACAAGCTTCGGCGTGCGTTCCAAAATTTCCATCATATACTAATTATTAGTGGATCGAATATCTCTTAATTAATTTGTGATTCTAGCTTGTATGTTTTAGGAGATACAATTTATTTATTTATTTTTTAAAAAAAACCCACAATAAAAACAATATAATTGCCAATAAATTACAAATTCTAAACATGTAACACTTAAAAGATTACAAATTCTAATTATAAGATCAAATTAGAATTACAAGAGTATTTTATTAAAGGAAGAAAGTTATTTCAATAAGCAGCCTATAATTATGATTAGCTACTAATCCTCATCCATGGCTTGAAAATAATAATAAAAAAATCAATAGTTATACAAAGCCCAAACCAAACTACTTTCTATGTTGTTTTACATTCCTCTCAATCTCACCCAAAAAAAATTATTATTATAATAATAATAATAAGAGAAGGTATTGTGTCAGACTGGTCTGACAGTAAGCTTACTGTCAGACCAGTCCTACTTACACAAAGCTGGATTATGGACAAACCTGGACAGTAACACAATGTACAAACCTGGACACTATACAAACCTGGACTTAAATTCATGAAACCTGGACATTTGCAAATATTAATAAACTTACAATTATTAATAATAATCAAATCTGCATACCATTTTTAAAGCCTGGACAAATGTCCTAAAGTACAAACCTGGACAGTTACCCAATCTACAAAGCTGGACACTATACAGACCTTGACAATATAAAATTGGACAATTATACAAACCTGGACGCTACAAAACTGGACAAATATACAAAGTTGTACTATGCACAAACTTGGACACATGCCATACTGACCAGTCATACTCAACCTTATGACACATGCCATACTAACCTGGACACATGCCTGGACACATTTGTAAACCTGGACACAAAACTGGACACATTTGTAAACCTGGAATTATATTACTAGACCTGGAATTATATTAAAAAAAACTGGACATACATTACAAAACCTGGACTTATATTCCATTAAACCTGGACATATATTACAAAACCTGGACATATATTACAAAACCTGGACATATATTACAAAATTTGGACATATATTACTAAACCTGGACATATATTACAAAACCTGGACATATATTACTAAACCTGGACATATTGACTTTGATCTGGACACATTCTTTAAACCTGGTCCTCATCATCATACTCATTCTCATCCTCAGAGAAGAGTTGCAGTTTCAAGTATTATCACTGTGAGGTTCGAATTCATTAATGGTGGTTTGAAAATTCATTAATGGTGGTTTGAGAATTCATTAATGGAGGCTCGAATGGAGGTTCGAACTCGCTAGATTCATCAATGGAGGTTTGAACACGCTACATTCGTCAATGGAGGTTCAAACTCGCTAGATTCATCAATGGAGGTTTGAACTCACTAGATACATCAATGGAGATTCGAAATGGTTGTTCGAAATCGCTACATTCCTGTATGTTGATGATGTTGGTTTTGGGAGGAAGAAGGTGATGTTGATTAGTTTTGTGTTAAAAGAATTTGTTGGGTTTTAACCGTCTGACAGTAACATTTGGTCAGACGGTCTGACCCAATACTTTCTCTAATAATAATAATAATTATTATTATTATTATTTTAGTAAATATAATCATGTATTACCTTTCTCATAAAAAAATAATTATTACAATTATAATAATGAAAATAATAATTACAATTATAATTATAATAATAACATTAATAGTTATTTTTAATATTATCATTATTTTAAATAATTCAAATCAGATCAGATAAACTCAAATCAGATCAGATCAGTTCTAAAGAACAGAGCCTTAATGTTTTGATCCAATGAAAAAAAAATTAAATTTCCTTTAACCTGCTTCAACCGGTTACATCAAGTTGCTATTGCAACAAGGTCCAATAGTTGAATACGACAAGCAAATGTGTGATTATTTCAGAATTAAAGAAAGATGGTACTATTAAGTGCATAAGTGTAAAATGTGATTATTAGTTTCCAATTTTTCTTTAAAATACATTTTTTTTTAATATTTATATAAAAGAAGTTTAATTTTTATTTTGATAATTGTGTTACAATCAAGAATATATCCACAAATGTGTCCATATATGTTCTTGCGCAATCCAAGTAGAAACTTATGAGAGAAATGAGAATCGGGTAATTATTATGTATCAAATTGTATTGCTATATCCGTTAGTATTTGCTATATTTTTATTTTAATAGTTTAAATAATTCACAACTTTAACATGAATTATCATGTGGGATATCTTTAGATTACAAATGATGTGTTTTACAAAAAAAAAAAAAAAAAAAAATTCAACTTTTAAAATAGTTTTTAGAACAAAATTACTTAAGATATTAATGGTTTAATAGCAAATTTTCCATCAGACCGTCTAACATTTCGATGGGTTAATTTTTTGCTTAAAAATGTAACTTTTTTTTTACAATATTTAATTTACAACTAAACACTCAACCATAAACTCTCACCCATTTTCTTTAATGCTCATCCTCGTGAGGTTCATCAACAGTCTGTGAGGCTCATCACTCATGGGCCATGGCAATTTATCGGCGTGCCTTGGTCATCTCAGCGGATAGTCTTTTTTTTTTTTAAGCGACTTGGTGAGTCAAAGTGTCAAGATATTTCGTTTGTGGTGGCACCCAGATCGTGCTACCTTTGATCTTTTTCCTCTGGCGGTCGCTAGTTGGTCGTGCATTTGGGAGTTTTCTTTGTTTCCTCTTTTAAAGTCTTTTAGTGGGTCTTTATTGATTTTCCTTTTAGTTTCTATACTTTTTTACATTTGCGGTTGGGTCTAATGATGGAGTCGTCACTGTTTGGTGTTGATGCTCTTGTTCACTCTCCGTCTTGTACTGGGAGAGTCTTACTCGGTTTTCATGGGTATGGTTTTGCTTTCTTCTCAAATCTGGCATTGGGGTCAAAGCTGGGGTTGGGGTTGGGATCGGGTTTTAGTTTGAGTCGAGTTCGAGGTTTGGTTCGTTTTAAGGTCACTTGTGTTCATGGGATTGTCTTTCGTGAGTAAGAGCAGAGAAAGTGAAGTTGAACAAAGTACGTGTGGTAGCAATGTCCCATGTTTGAAGAAGATTATGGACAAAGTGATGATAGTGAGGAACTAAAAAGAAGCACAAAGAATGTGCTTTGTCCCCTATGTAATGGTGACATTGGTTGTCATTAATTTCAAAATTTATATGTTGAAGGAGGCCCCCAACTTATGGTAAAGTTAGAGAAACGAAGTTCATCAATCGAAGAGTTATGCTAAAAAGTAACTCCCTACCTTATACTATAATCCCAATATGCATTCATCCACTCAAAGCCCTATGATTCCACTAAGGATGATCTCTTGATTTCACCCAAGTTGCGAGACAGTTCAAGTATTGTCATAGCTTATCATGTCCTTTATCTTAGTTAGATCCAATAATCTCAGCAGGATTCAATCTGAATTTTGAAGTTTGTGCAACCATACCAAGTTTCACCATCTCTCCAAGTCTGCCCATGTTATCCAATGTTTTCTACCACAAGTCCATAATCCTTCAAACCACCCATAAATAACAAATAACTTTAAAAATAAACCACATTACCACCATTTATTTTATTTTTTTTTTAAATTATAAAATGCTAGTTGCTCATGTTATCCAGATCAAACTCCATACAGTGCTTCATTCCCTAGGAAATCAATGGCAAGGCTAACAAAAATACATTGTCTTCACTTTTCACAGTGCAAGATTTTGGAAAGATGTTTAGTTCACTAGTGGAGACAGAGTGACAGACAAATTTACAAGGAAAAGATTGAAAAATACAAAATTGTATACAAATACAATTTTTTTCTCTTCCATATGCAAGTGGGGTCAAGGGACCTGCAAGATACAATGTGACTGCACAGCTAATCACATGCCCACGTCAATGGTTAAATCACTTACATAGCTCATGAACACACAAATCTTTCTCCAGCCGTTTGCCTTCAGTTTGAATGTTTTTATCAAGCATACGTTCGAACACTCAATCAATAACTATACATTTTTACATCTAAGGGACAAAAATTTGAAAGAAGTAATTGCAGTGCCACCAATCAATCGATGAACCTTAAAATAAAGATTTGGGTAACAGAGCAGAGAGATCTAACTCTAGAAACTCAAACTCATTCACGACCGAGGGATTATGTACTAGGGGCCAGCCTTCAGGTTTCTCATTTCCGAATGGTAAGTTCTTTCGCAATATCTCTAGTTAAGCTAAATTGCATAGTGCTGTGCCAAGGAAACAGAGTACGAGTAACTGGTAGCTTTCTACGAAGATCCTGCCATCACCATTAAAAAGTGAGAAGGGAAACAGAAACTAGTGGTAAATTTTTGGTACATAAGCTACAGGTTCTATATCATATACAAAGTACTATCATATAAAAAGAACGTGACTATAAAAAACTATAACTTTTTGTATACAAGTTGTCAAGTTTAACTAGTCATATAAAAAGTTGCAAGTTTTTGGTACAAAAAGTTGATTTTTTTTTACTTAAAAACCCTGAAATGAGAAATTTTAATATTCTAAACTTTTCACGACTTTTAAATTTTGCACATAAGCTACAGTTTCTATATTATATACAAAGTACTATCGGCTACAGCAATACTAGCATAAGATGATCACATACAGCCATACAAGAACCTTAGGTTCAAAAAAGAAATTGTCTTTTTTCAATATATCTTGATCTTATTTTTTTTCCTCTCAATGTGAATTTTTATTCATAGGGTTCTAAGCTATAATCCTGAGGTATTGCATTTTCTAAGTTGTATAAAACAACATTTTTGCCAATGAAAAAGGTGAAAACGTGAAAATTTTCAACAAGTTTGGAGGACTAGTTATCGGCAAAAAAAATAAAATTGTGGGCTGAAGATCCATTTTGTTCAGAACCTATAAACACCTATGAAGCATATTATTCGGGTAAAGTTCTCATCTTTGCTTGAATGAAATTCAAAATTCTTGTGAAAATATTTGGATTCATTGGTGTTCAACTTAAGTCATGTTAGTATGTAATTTGCAATCCTTTAAGGCTTAAACTTGGCAGTTGGGACTAACAAAATCCCATTGAAAACTTAAATCCATAAAAGAATGAGAGGAAGACATTGTTTTGGGGGACTTTTTTGAACACAGAATGAGAATCTTGGGGATTTTGTTAAAGAACACATAAGAATCCAAATCCATTTACAGTATAATTTCTACTTTTTTGGTGGGGAAATTTCCCTGCCATTAAACATATTCTCTTCCCTTTTTCCCCTGTTCATTTAATGGGAAAATAAAAGGAACATAATTCAGATAACAATTCTATTAATGTTGGATTAACAGAGTGGTTATTGTCCATTAAATTTTGTTATTTGAGGAGAACAACTAGGATATTACCTTATTTAATATCTATTTATAATTTTTAGTAATACGTAGCAAAAGATATTAATTGTTAAAAATGCACGTTAGAAAACAAACCTTGTAGTAATAAAAGAACATAGGTGATTTTTTGATTCATTTTTTAATGACTTATTTCCTGACGTAAAAATTCTGCTTATAGGGGGAAAAACCGCTTGAAGCTATTGAAATGCTTAAAGGATGGAAGGAGTCCAATATAAGCAAAATCAGTTTATAAGAGGCTTAGGTAGGAAGTACCTTAAAAGTAGTGTCTGGTAGCTTTAAGTAGGAATCCTGCACAGGACAAGTAATCAGCAAAAGATACAGATAATGTCAATAATTTAACCAAAAATTTATAACAAGATAATATCAACAAAAACAAAAAGAATCAGTGGCAAGAAAGCAGAGGAACAAAGATAAGAGTGTAATATCATCTGAATGACCAAAAAAAAAAAAAGATAAAAAGCAAGTATTCCGCTCCCAGGATATTTATATCTACTCCCACATTCTAATTTCATTGGCCTGCTCATGCTGTAGATTAAAATTATTTAAACAGTACCTCAAGGGATGCTAAGTACTCTGTTTCCTTCTGCCGAATAATATTGGTTATGGCCAAGGCTGAATCTTCTGGGTTCTGAAACAGTCACATACATAACAATTACCCAGATTAGAAACACTTATGAATAATTTCAGAAGGCATAGTTCAACTAGATAGTAGCATATTGTTCTCCTAAACTCGTTCCTTCATCTTGAGGCACAGCTAAACAAAACTCGTACAAAACCAATCCCACCCAAACAGGCTAGCTGACTGCTAGGACTGGGCAAGAAATTCATTAGACTGCCGATACAGGTCCATGAGGCGTATACAACTTGCAAAATATGTTAGTGATGTGTATAAATCACGTTGCAGCATTCAGCATCACCAACAACATCAGAAACAAAACATTCTGCATACTGCACCAGTGAACCTCATCACAAAGGACTGCCTACTAATATGCATAAGTGCAAACTAAACTCTTTCAGCACACTAGTTTTCTTGCTGTATGACTATGTGGGAAGGTTGCTAACTCTGGACATTGCCAAATAGGCGGAATACGCTATGACTGATGATAAATATTGGTCATTGAAAAGAAGCCAAAACTTTAGAGGTTGTTAGGTTAATTGGATTAGAAAGGAAAGAAAAAGAAAGATTAAGCCTCTGTTTACTAGAGCGTAAAATGTTTTCCTTGAAAATAGTTTTTCCCATTTTACATCGTTTGCTTTGGGTGAAAAAATAAAATGTAAAGTTTGGATTGAAAACTCATTTTACACCATAGTGGAAACATTTTCCTCCAAATTTGGGAGTAAAACATATTTTCCGTGCAAGTAAACACTGGAAAATTTCTATGAAAATGAGTTTTCCAACGTAAAACGTTTTTCATCGAAAATGTTTTACACCATAGTAAACGGACCCTAAGAGCAGGAAAAATGATCATTTTCCCCCTAATTTTATTTTGGATTCGAAGTTGAGCACAAGCAGATGGAAAAAGAAAATAAACAGGAGAGGTTTCATTATATAACTGCTAATTTGATTTCCAACCAAAAAAGTGAAATTGGATGGAAAAGAAGCAATCAGATGCTACATTCTCTTTTTCACATTTCCTAAGACACAACTTAAAACAAAAGTATCTTTAACTACATATGATGCAAAATTATTGAAAAAGCACATGTTGACACGAATAAAACTAAATCTATCATGACTATATTCTTCTCTATGTGCATAAAACCATAAACAATCAAAATTTACAAATAAACAGTAGCATTTTAAGGAATGTAGCAAGTAAAAAGGACTGGGGTGTACTAATTTTGTCCTCACTGGTCCATCAAAAAATTGTTTCCTTTCGATCCCCCCTCATCAGACTAGATAATGAAATCATGATGTATGTATAATTCTTATATTCTCAAATCATCCATGAAACCAAACTGGTATGTAGCCAATGTATAAAAAGGCTCAAGGCACACCAAGGTGATTGAAATTCCTAGAGCCTTAGGTGTGCCTTAGTGCGCCTCATTGAAGTGCGGCGCACCTAAGAAGGCATAGGGAAAAAAGCTGAAGTGCGAATCAGTGGGCCTCACCTGCGCCTTAGTGGGCCTCAAACACCTCGCCTTGTCCAAATTAGGCGCCTACCCCCTATCGCCCAACGCCTAGGCGCGCCTTTTCAAACATTGTATGTAGCATTCAAGCTCCTAAGTGATTGAGAAATTATTTCCATTTTAATTTCCCGATTAAAAACAACTACAAAAGTTGATGAATCCATAAGATTTTTTTTGAATAAAAACAACTTCCCAAATCATGGTTTTTAATCTCAATTTTGGTCACGATCAGAGTAACGGTCGCAGAATCACATTTGTAGGCAATGTGGATGGTTCGCGGCCGTTGCGGTCTAACATCTCGGTTGCGGTAATCTCAAAAGGCTTTACAATGCGGTTGCGATGCGGTGATGCGGCCTTGATTTAATACCATGTCCCGAATGTAAAAGTAACAACAAATTGCCAGCTAACACTTGTTGAACTATTTTCTTGAATGGGATTTAGCTTTATTTAGTTACTACATCTTAAGGACTATTTAACTAAGGATATTAAGGTCCAGTATAGAATAGGACTAATCACCATAAATACATTACAGAGCAGCATATCATATAGCGTACTTCAGTGTCTCAGAGATTGCTCAGCAGGAGATCACCAAGCTTGTAACTTGTAGCCACATTATTTTAACAGCAGTTTTGTTGCAACTAAGACAACCAAACAAGCTATGAATCTTTGAGCAAATGCATCTCTCAAAGAGAAGTTCTAATTAAAAGAATGAATTAAAAAAAAAAAGATTCTCCAATTGACACGCTAGAACACAAGGCTTAGTCCAAAATTACAATGCCCTAGCCAGATATTACATTCTGCAAATATATTTTTTTAGGGAAAAAAGCACCTGCAGTAGAGCTGAATCTCTGCATTCATGCTTTGCATCTAACTGCACATTTCCCTCCTCAAAATAATGAGCCCCTACCTAGACAAGTTAAACAATGTATAAATGAGAGAACTGAAAAAAAGGATCAAACTTAATGAATTTTCATTGTACTTTTTTTAAAAAGATGTACAGAACAGAAAAAAAAAATAAAAATTCTAGTCTCCAAAATCTGCTCAACTGCAACATACCTGCAATCTTCCTTTTATTTCTGCCATTTGGTCCTCATCATTGAAATCAATATTCCATATCGATCTCCAACTTCCATTGCTGTGCAACACAGCAGAAATATTTAAGATCTTAGATCAGCTGGAAGTTTATATATATATATAGTATTAAATAAGATCAGCAGGAAGATTAACTACACAGAAACAAGCTATGACTACATCCCAATTTCAATGAATGACCAATTACAAAATCAAGCAACAATGGCTCCTCTCAAGAATACAAGGTTGATACTTGATAATGAGATTTTTGCTAAATTTTGGCACTTGATTAAGAGATTTCATGTGCAGACCAGGAAATTTCATTGTATTAAGCCATACATGAGGTGATGAGGATATTAGGCTTCAGTTTAGCAGCTATCTTGGTTTTAAAAAGCCGTACATGAGGGGCACCCCAGCGTGTGAGGGTATCGCGCCTCATGCAACTAGGTGGGTCTCTCGTGAGTGAGGCACAACCTTGGCAGCTAACAAGTAGCACATAAAAAAAAAGGCAAAATTACAAAAGGCACATTTCTCATCTGACTAGCCTAGGTACACCTCCGCACATTTTTTGTAGGTAGCTGCACTCAAGACAAGAAGTGTTTTTCTGATCTCTGGGAAGTGCCTTGTGCCTAGATGCATCTCTGACTCAGTTTTAAAAACAAGGCTGATATGAAATAGCAAAAAAATTAATCTGCTTTATCTGCTCTTGAAATTACATGTTCTGGATCAAGAATTCAATTTTGAGAAGGTTTAGAGAAGGACATTGCCCAAAAGATGATCCTGAGGAAAGTAAAAAGTTGTAACTATGAAGATTTTAGAAGGGGTTGACAAAGACTTGGTCAGAAAGAGTCTAGAAGGGTATAAAACATCCAGGTTTAGAGGTGCATCTAGCACTGGGTAGAGGGGAGTGGAGGAAGGGGACTTTGGCTGATAATGCACAAACTATATCAAGTGTTTCATGCAGCCGAACCTATCCATCGACATTAATGCTTTAATTATGCAAGAGATTGAACCGTAAAACAATAGTAAAATCCTTCAGAGGCATTGTCCTTTACATAAATACATAACACGGCTAAACATGTTCATATCACACCATTTACTAGATGATTAGAAAATGGTGTCACTACAATGTCTAACCTAGTTCCACACACAAGGAAAATAGTGACATCCCAGTATCCCACACAAGATTTGCCCACGTAAAATTCATTGAGGTTCATCAAGAGAAATGGGTCACTTTGAGACAACTCTTTAAGATTAATTGAAAAAAGTTGAAGACCTGTTGAAGCATTTTAATTCCAATTCAACAATAATGAAAATAAAATCATCGTCAAGGCTTCTTGAAAAACTAATAATGTTACGCGATGAACTGAATATTAGAGCACCCAAATCTGTAAATTTCACAGCCTAAATGGAGATACGCAAAGATGAATAGTGGCAGCAAGTGTAATATACGAATGTTAATAAAAGAGAAATTGTATTAAAATTTGAATATTGAACGGCAGATTTGATAAATACAAACCAAAATAGCAACTTTAGGTTGCAACCTATGTTACTCAGACTTTAATACCCATGTCCGATGCGGGTACATATCCATTTCCGAAAATTTTGCAAAATTTTGCGAAAATTTTCAGTGACTTTGGCCTAAAATGAAGTATCCTAAGTGTCATATCCATTTCCGAGTGTTGAGGATCTGACAAGGGTCCTGGAAGTAAAACGAAGAGTCCAAGTAACGTAGGTTGCAACTCTCCAAAGTGACTTTAGGTCACAACTCACAACTCTCAAAAGCCAAAGCCTTACAAAATATTTTTCAGGATAACCCTCTTTTCCTTTTCTTACTAAGCTATATTCATAGATAACTTAAACTAAGAAACTCTAGAAACTTCTACTCATTCCTAGATTCCTAGTATCTAGATTATTATAAAATAACTAAAATACCCTGCTCTAAATATTAGTTCATTACATGTTATCAAGCCTGGTGCTATTTGCCGGCAGGATGTTTTTAAATAAAAGAAAGCAGGTGGCCTTAGGATGAAAGATGTTGAACTGTGGAACATAGCAAACATGGGGAGAAATGTAAGCACAACTGCTACAAAACATGATAAGCTATGATAAGATGGATGAGTACAGTTAAAAAATAATCTGGTGGTCTTATAAGCCACTTGTGGACAACAGTTGGTATTGGAATTTGGAAAAGGATATGTGAGGTAAAAGACCACCTGTTCATTAGCAAGAATATTTACAGGGATATAGAAAGAATTCATAAATATTCAGTTCAGGTGTGTACAAAAAAATAAAAAATAATGAGGCTAAGGTGTCTTCTGACTGATAAAATGCAGTGGCTGCACTTTAATTCAAGAAGAAGCATCTATTACGGCATACTGTCATGTATAAATAAGAAGGCAATGCCTAAGTTTCATAAAGGGCTGTGTAATGCAGCTGTCCTTGCAACCATATATTTTATTTGGATGGCAAGAAATGACAGATACTGAAGGCAGACTGTTCAGCGCAGAGTCGCAGACTGTTCAGCAGCAAGAACAGGTAGTTCGTTTGATCAAATATAATACTGTAAATAGGATCAGAGACATTATGCCTAAAAGAGCTTCACGTAGCGATAGGCATTGGTTTGTATAGTCTGTGTTTGTTATAGGCAATTGCCTAGGCTGAGCTTGTTAGTTGTAATGGGTGATGGTTTTTGATATGCAGTAGAAACATATATCTTACTTATCAAAAAAAGGAATTAATAAGGGCCACACATGTTCAATAATCTAATAATTGACAGGAGATGTGACAGTTGATTTATGAGGATGCTAGGGTTTCAGTTTCAGAAACATAAGGCAACTGCGAAATCAAATTCAAGAGCAAAGTAGCAACTTGCTACATATGCATTGGATATGATGAAATTCGCTATTGCGCACGACAAACTAAGTCTTTATATTCTTTAGTAGGCCATAACTGTTTAGAATATCTAAATAAAAATTGCAGAAAGAATGAAACACAGAAAAGTATAGAAAACCCTCTACATCTCCATCAATATAGTTATATACTCCAGCGAGCAAAGCTCTAACTAGAATTCTAAACCTCCCCAATTCCGGAATACAAGGTGCACACATACGAGCACTTCTTAATACAGATAGAAACTAGTAAGCAAGAGAATGAAAGGTGTCATGCAATGCTATCATAGACCTTTCCATTGCATTATGCTACATGAGTGGAAAAAAACACACCAGTAATTTTGGGGACTGAGCCTGGAAGCAGAAATCACCGCAACAAACTCAAAATCAGATCCTGGTTCTTCCACATTATTCCCCTTCACACAATATACTGCACAGACACCTTTTGGATAAGCTTCACTAACATATTTCATGATTTCAGCATCCAAAGCACATCTGCAACATAAGATTAATCAGAGACCAGGATATCAGAGTAATAATGCAGAAAGTTAATCCAAACGCAATCCAGAAACAAGAATAGCAGGAGATGCAGCTCATGTATATTAGACTTGAACTGACATGGAGAAACCAACAGAAAAAACTCGTCATCTACTAAGCTATGTGTAAGGAATCTATCCAGTAGGCTCTCTGTTCTCTTTACTTATGCGAGGAAAAGGCTTGGATAAACAATGGAAAAGGTTCGTTAGTTACTGACAATGACAATATAAAACACAAAAGTGATATTGTCATTATTTAAAAAGTTTTCACCCTTCTTTTGCAGTGTTTATAATGCTAACTGACTAACTGAGCTCTTTGGATTATTTCCTACTAATAATCTTCTCTTCTAGTGTGTTGTGTTTTTGTTATTGTTTTTTTTAACAAGTGTGTTGTGTTGTGATTGGTTACTTTTTTTTTTTTTGTAGGTTTTAGTGCATTCTAACCCTAATAGATGTTTGTAGCCATTGTTATAATAGGCATGCTCGGGGTGTGCATGACTTCATTCATCAAGAAAATATGAAAGAGAGTGCCCAAATCTGACCATTATTCAATATTTTGATCATAACTTGGAGTTATACAAATTGGATAGATGTAAATCCAATAGACGCCCATCCCGGAACCAGGGACAAGTTAACTCCTAAACATGATCAAGGAGCCAGTTTCCCATGCTGTGCTCCTAATCAGGGTGTGTATCCTGGGCTCCTGTGATTAGCGCACAATACTGGGCCACATCGAATTTTTGTGATTTTTGGGTCTTATACTTATAAATACATGCTATATAACTTCTAAACAATGAGCAAAAGACGTTATTTTATTCTAATTAGTTTTAAATCTAGTTTTTATTCTTTCCTTAATTTCTCTCTATAATTCTAGATCTAGTTTTTACTCTTGTTAGGGCTTGGTTTTAAAATCCAATTCTTTTGTTTAAGTTTCAATTGTCCAACTCTTATAGTAATTTAATTAATTCAATCAATCTTTACATATTGTTGTCCAATACGTTATCTTGATATTTTTTTCAGCATTCTATTTAATTATCCATTCAAGGTTATTAATTGCTTTGTTTAAGTCAATCATGCATGAGTGTATAAGGTTCTAGGGTGACTTTTTGATAGAATTATTACAATTATTCTTAACTTGACAATTGATTGATGTTATTCTGATATGACTAGGTTTAATTGTCTTGTCTGGTTAATGCCAAGCTATGCTCTGAGAGGTAGAAACTCCACACTTGACTTAAAGTAATAGGTGGAATGAACTTAGCAAATTGCAAGACCCTACTAGAGGACCTAAGTTTTGTTGTTATTAACCAGATATGAGAGGATTTTGAAACCTAGAATAGTAAGGCCAAAACATTTGTAAACTGTACCCTAGGCTTGTGTTTTCTTAATTCCTTAGCTTTTAGTTTCCACCAAAGGCCCTTTGCACAATCTACTCTTTTTTCATTAGCGACAGAAAGCATTGAGTAGATAGTGCTTGCTTATCTAAAATATTTAGTCTTCTAGGTACTTTTGAAATCAACAATATGTGAATACGGCTTGCATATCTAAAATATTAATAGTCTTCTAGGTACTTTTGACACAATAACAACAGAAAACATTAAGTAGCTACGAATGTAGCAAAGTACACAGTAGAGGAGAGTTTAAAATTGAGGTCGTTGAGGGCCCCCTTTCAAAGTGGCTTAGTTTTAAAGGCACAAGGCAAACTAGGGCGCAAATTATCCTGAAAGCCTAGTTGTTGAGCGCAAAGCAAAGGCGTCGCCACTTCTAGATGAAGTGCATTTTTTTTTCAAATGAGTTTTCTTTGGTTGTATTTAATATTCATGAAATGATCAATAATGATTTTAGTGATGACAAATGTTGAGAAAAGGCAAGTCTCAGTATGAAGAAAATTTGATCATTCTTAAAGCGCAAGCCGCAAAGGTGTGCTTCACTAAAGACAATAGCACTAAGCCCCGCACATATCCCAAAGGGCGAGGTGCGCCTAACTTTTTAAAACTAAGCAAGGTGGGTCTAGTCAGTACAAAGAGTGGGACCACCATAATCCATTTTAATACTATCACATATGGCTACTGCTATTTTCACTATTATGTGCATGTGAATCTAATTTGGTTCCTAGAACACTGTCACATATGTTCAAAAGAAGAACATCAAATTTAAGAAGTCAGTATTTAAAGAAATTTATTTTATACTATGCAAGTGTGAGAAAAGACCGAGTAAAAAAAATGACAGATATTGTAAATAACATGTTCCTGGGCCTTAACTATTAGCTTAAGCTTCTGATTGAGATGGTCATTTGACACAAACCATCACACTTGGTCATCAGAATCTGCTACAGATAAAGTTCAAGGAGGTGGGAAGTGGCATTCATCTAAGAACAAACATATAATGACCAATTTCATTTTCCAAAACATCTCAAGGCAAAGCTACCAAAGCTTTAACACACCTGAATTCCTCAATGTAGGAAGATGGAAGTTCTTCATCACTAGCAGGTCTTGCCTCTGTACAAGCCTGAACCAGTTTAGCATGTCATGAAAATAATCATAGGTTGAAGCAAAAATCATTAAAGAGAAAAATATACGCTTCTACTAGTGATCCTTTACTACTACTAACACCTCAAACTGAATCACAACATGGCCCAATCACATGCCTCTAACTATGAAATAGGGTGACCTATGTTACATGGACTCTGCTGAAAGTATCGGACAAGGATATGTGTCCAAGTGTCGGACACGGCAATTTTATGAAAAATATGAATGTTTTTGGTTCAAAATGAAGTATCCAAGTGTCATACCAATGTCCAAGGATCGAGTTTCCGACACTGGTACTTGGGCTGAAACAAAGAGTCCGGGTAACATAGAGGATGACAGAGAGAGAAAGGAGGTGGGGGCCCTATGCCTAAAACAAGTAAAATTTCCGAAAGGACTGTGTGACACAGATACAACTTCTTAAGAAGAGAATAGGGGAAGTGGGGAACAAATTTGTTATTTATCCGTAGAGTCATTTTTGAGAAAGGGTTTACATCCCAACAAACAAAACATTGAGTCGAAGGTACAGAAGAATTAGATAAAATGGAACTAGCATGCTCTTCTCAGCAACACACATGTTTACAGAAAGCAAAAAGGAAAAAGTGCACTGCAGATACAGTAATGGAATTTCTATGCTCTGGTCAACAATACAGCATTACAAAAACACAGAAATTTGACTTGGGATGACTCAAAACAGCCTAAGGAAAATTCTGCTTAATAAATTGATTTGCTTTCTTGGTCCTTTTTCTTTTATAGGAGTGAAATGTAATAATATGATATCATATACGGAGTAATAAAATGCAACAAACCCCAAACATGGTATTAAATCAACAGCAGGCAGAAAAGGATAGAAGGTGGCAGCAAAGGCTCACTTGTTTGACATGGTCTACAATAGCAACTTGGGCAGTCCTAGGATCAAGATACTCATTCTCAGCAACCTCACTGAATGAGGTAATTATCACCTGAAACAACAGTGGAGGGTGATTCATAGACATGAAAAGGTGTAGCCCATTGCAATGAAATAAAACATACAATATATAGAAAAGTAGAAATCGCCATGAGGAAAGTATATTGCATAGCATTATTTGAATAATTACATATCATTCAGTACCTTACAATAGACAAGTAAACATTAGAAGCACTTGAAAAATAGAAAGACTGAAACAACTATCCTCAAAGGAGATATACTTTAACACATCCAACCCTTTCAGTGACAAAGTTACAAGCAGAACAAAAAGTAGCTCGCTCAGCAATCATAAAGTCAATTTAATCGGCCCAGTCAAAAACAGAACTAGTATCTGTATCTCTGAAAATTCTACTTGTTGCAGTCTCCTCCCTCTCCTCATATCAAAAAAAATGTGAGTGCAATTTTCACAATGCAGACATAAATCTCCGCATTATTAGACATGTAAACCCTAAATACTCAAAAACACTTTTTATCCAAGCAATTATCCAATCAAACAAACCAAAATTAACAAAAAAGAGTCTGGAAGCTCAAGACACTTACATCACCACTTCTATCAGGAAGTTCAAGGCAAATCATATGCGATTTGTTGTACTGAGGAAATGCCTCCAAAGCAGCCAAATTATGGACATTATCATCCTTCAGAATCGTCTTCAAATCTATTCAATTCAACAACAAAATTCAAAAAAAAAAACAATAACAACAACAATATTAATGACGCAAATCTAAAACAGGCAACAACGAAAATCAAGGAAAAACAAAAAACAGAAAAATGAGTGTAAGAATCAAGTAATGAGACCTTTAGAAACATATTGGATTTCGCCAGCAGGGGAGTTCAAGAGGAACCATTTAGCAATTTCAATCTTCTGTTTATCGGTGAGTTGCTCTGGTACAGATGAGTCTTCATCATCTGCCATGACAGTTGCGCGTGCTTTCTGCCTCTCGTCAAATGATTCTCTCTTTCCTTACAGATTTTGGGGGAGCGTTGGTTTGAAGTTTTTCAAGGTGTAAGAGTAAGAGTAACGTGGTTTGAAATGATTTCAGCGCAGAATTAGCAACACTTCTCAAGGTATTTTCAAAAATTATTGCTACTCTTCGATGGGACTTTTGTTTGTCCCTCTCCATTATTGCTTATCCTTATTGTTTGTCTTTTTTTTTTATTAAATTGGAAAAGAAAAATCGATTAGCCTCTTCGAGATCAATCATAGGTATCCTTTTGGACAATAAGGAAAAGATTGTAATCAAACGATAATACCAAAAGGTCTATTATGATAATTATGTCCTGGATTTGGTTAGGTAGTTTGTTGCATAGTTAGTTTTTCTATAAACGTATTGAATTGAATAATAGTCAAATTTATTGAGATCGAGACAAGTGTCTTGGAATAAATTGTGAATATCCCAAGGGATTTGCTAGGTTTTTTAATTGCAAGATTGTCCCTTTTAATTTGGATATTTTTAATACCTAAGGATCGAACGTTTTTACATCCTTATTGTTTGTCTATAAAGAATATTGCAACGGTTTATTTGACCAGCTTAATTTTATTTAATGAAAAAATAGCCAAATACGAAGTAGAATTTTACTTTCTCTATCGCATTAAAACGGATACATTTCTCTTACCCTCATTTTTTGTGGGCCCCACTTATTTATCTTGTATTGAGTTAATAGTCATAATAGTTTTAAGTGGATTAATGTAAATTTAAGTAAAATAAGTGGGGTTGAGATATGTAAGGGGTAAAAGTGTAAAAAAGTGATGGGTCATGATACTAAAAAAAAAAAAAGAACAAGTATTTTGGAACGAAGGGAGTACATAATAGTGTGAATTGGACCAACTTTACGGGGCATAAGAGTCATATTGCAAGGTTAAAATATTAAAGCTGGCAAAATCTGACCAGCTCAATAATATTGGGTTGGGTTGAGTTTTTAACCCGTTTAGCTAAATAGGTTGATCCAACCCAACCCGTTTAGTTTAATGGGTTGGTTCCGGTTGAAATTCCCAACCCGATTTCAACCCACTTAATCCATTAAGAATATACGTTGTTATAATATTAGTTTCAAGTTTAATTGATGTACTAATCTAATGTATCACTTATATTTTTACTTTTTTTATTATATTATAGATTATTTACACGTTATGTAAGTGGTTGTAATCTCTTAAAATCTAATATTTTTATCTTGATTCTTGAACATTAGAACTCAAAAAGTTGTAAGTTATCCATTACTATCGTGTTCTTATGAATACATTATTAACAATATGACTTGTAATATATATAATATATTAATATCGTGGAATATTGTTATGGTTCACATAATATTATAGATATATAGTTGGTATAACTTTATTTTATGCTAATGAAAAAATGAGTAATATTATTAAACAATTTATTTGGTCAACCCATTTATTTATTAGGTTAATTTTATTATTTAGTACTAATTAATTAATCAATTTCATGAAAATTAAATTAGTACTCCGTAGTAAATAAATATAAATAAATTGCTGCTGCTATATAAAATGAAGGGACATTGGTACACCTACCCACCGGATAGACTACCCACTATTAATAGATTATTAAAATATTAATATTTAAGTCAAGTTGGATTCCACTAACTTAATTATGATAACCTTACATATAGAGGTGGATAGTCTACCCGGTGGGTGAACCATTCCGAAATGAAAGGCGTAGTTTGAATTCTCCAAAGCTTCAATTACTCTCTCTAATTCAAAATATTTACTACAACCAAATGCACAACTTTTCAGAAAAAGTCAGATGTGTGATAAGACTCATGTAATTAAGACAAGAGAGTGAAAATAAACAAGTGTTGTAAAGTACTGATTTGTTAACAAGATAGTAGTTGGTAAGATCAGTAAAATACAAGTGTGTCCCATATAATGAAAATATATCAGATAATTTGAGACAACTACTTTAAGGAAATGTAGCAATTAATTTGATACAGAGGAATTAAATAAATAAAATCCGTCCCATTGTCTTTGCAACTGTCTAGAAATAAGGAAAAAAAACAATGATAAGCATACAAAATACACATTCTAAAAAATCTAGGATACCCTAATATTCAGCAAATTACAATCAATTATGTCCATGCACAAAGGTGAACTGAACAGTATAGCTGCCAAAATTTCAGCATCAATCATTCATTATCTTTTATTTCCCTGATTCTTCAGGGGCACTTGGAGCTGTAAACAAAACAATGGCTTTCAAGAGCATAAGCAACTAATCTACAATTATACTACAATCAGATTAAGTTAGTGACTATCCTTTCTCTGTACAGTGTCCAGGCTCCAAATTGGTTTGACCATAGGTGCAATGACTTACTTCACAGAATCACAGGTGAAGTCTCTGGTTCAAGTCCAGGATGGCCCAGCAGCCCAATTCAACACCTTTAAACAAACACTACTAAAACTAGCATAAATTGACTGCCCCACCATAACAATCTTCCAAATACTGTTTCCATGCCCTCAAGGGATTCAATTGCCGAGGTACCTCCGATACACGGTTAAACTGATTCAACAATACTCCTCTTGCGGCAAAACCCATAAACTCCGTGGTATTGATACAACTCTGAATTCTTGACATTACGCTACCATCAGAGAATCGTGTCATACTGTAGTTATCAGAAACAGAGTCCTCTTGATGTGAGAGAATAACTTCTTTGTTTTGCTTTCCTAGTTCTGGTAATTCCAAGTCATCCTGAGATGATATATAATTGTTCATGCCAAAAGATTCCCAATCAAGCTGCTGTAAAATCTCAGCAGCTCTACCAATGCCCTGTAAGGCATATTCTTTCATTTGACGAGGTTTCTCAAGAGCCAATTTGTCCACCTGAAGTTTAAGTTCCTTGAGTCGCTCACCGACCCTCGTGGATACAGCATCATATAAATTTCCTCTTGATGAAAGCTCTGTTCCTTCAGCGTTAAGTAAATCGTCTAACTCCACAGGATCGCCAATAAGTATTGTCACCTACATAATTCCACATACAGTAAGCCATTAGTTCTGAAAAGTTAAAAATTTAAACAGTACAGTGACATAACTCAATAGCTTAAGGAATGAATGAGACTACACTCCTACCACCAATCTGTCAGAGGTAGGGTTGATTAATTGAATATCGAAGCAATGAATTTCAGATATATCATCTTGACCCTTGAAAACATATTGTACTTTGATTTTGTGTGTGTGTGTGTGTATAATGCAAGCAGAAACTGGGAAGAGATTGACTTTGACTTACTATCTTGCCAATTCTTGGAAAACTGGTCCCAATAGGTATAATTTCTTGCATTCCAGTATGCACAAACGGGATTACAACAGGAGTTTTGTCTGCATCCACAACTAACCTATAAAGGAAGGAAAAACACCAAAGAGTGAGAATTTTGTAGGAGGGAACTCAAAAATAGAACATAAACTATAAATTTTACACTTTTCACCATAGAAACTTAAACTATGCTACCATCTCAACCATCAACTATCAAGAAACATGAATTTCACCTTCAGATATGCTTATTCTGCACTTTTCTATTAGAAGATTCCTTCTCCAATATCTGATCTCATAAGCAAAGTCAATTTGGTGTTTGGTACTGGGCAGAAGCATTTCATCAGATGCTATCATTTGAATATGCTTAATTATTTTACTCGGGGATCTACTAGAAGTCTAGGTGCCAACGACAGTACTTCCCCAAACACAAGACAATATCAATAGAACAAACACACAAGAGGTTTGTCCATATGCCACATCATCAGTATACAAATCTCTTTGCAATACCAAATGTTGCCAATAATGCGTGACAGTGGGAGTGTATTTGTTTACAGGTTACTATTTAGTCAGCAACTACTCTCACATTAACTTTTGGCAGCAATAAAGAGGAATAAACCTCAAAATGTACATACAAACTTTTTATTGCTATTATCCTAACACCTAAGATCATTTTTAGAACCAAAAATTTAACTCCAGTTATTGATAGATAAGGACCAAAAGTTTCATTTGTTATTTTGTTAATGTTAAGGTTCTAATAACTAGCTACCATTACATTTTCCTTGGGACTTTGTTTTGAAGGAAAACCTTTTCCTAGAAAATAATTTTATCATTTTCCTTTTTTTTTAAATAAGGAAAGATAGTAATGGTAGATAGTAACTCCAGTTAATGGTACCTTCAAAATCTGAATTCTTGACATTAAGGTTCTAATAACTAGCTACCATTACAATAATCCCATCTTTTGATTATCCAAATTTAATCCTACCTTTATCCATCATTTGCACATTTAGACCCAAGAAAATTATGACCTACAATAACAGGTTACTGGAAGTTGCTAAGCTATTGGCCATTACCAACAAAAAACCAACATTTAACATCACCCATGAAATTGCACCAGACCACCACTACTCAAGCCACACCGCCACTACTTAAGCCGCACCCCACGCTACCTCCCACCCGTCCACCATAGTGAAACCATCATCAGTGCACCACTCGACCAAGATCCACAAACAGCCCACTATATCAACTCACTCCCATAACCCACCACAGAAACCACATTCCACAACCCAGTACTAACTTGGCGCTGGCCAGCCACTAACACAACATGTTAATCCACCATACCACCACCCACAACCTTCAACCCAAAAACTGAAGACCACTACCCTAAATCAAAAACCACCAACCCAAAGCTAGCGAACAACTCTCCATCTTCAACCCACTTAACAACCACCACAAAATAACATAACCTAGCTTAGCCGCACAATCCACTGCACCACAACCACACAATTTCAAATTAAAAGGCCAAAGAAGAGGTGAAAGAAAATTAATTCACTTACCACAAAAAACACAGGCCACAATTAGTCTAGCTATTGACTTTTGGGTATGGGATACGACAATACCCCAACTCCACCACTAAAAGTATAAACCAAAACCAATATCTTAGATTGAAGGTTTTTTATTCTTGAAAATGGTGTAGATTGGCCATTTGTGTCAAAGATAAAGAGATGAGAGATGATGGTGGATTAGAGTTGAGTGTCTAGTGAGGTAGGAAAAAAATTGAAGTGAGATTAAAAGGCAGATGCATTATTACAGAGATGGAGGTGGTGAATAATGACGAATCAAATATCAAGATGATGGCAAAGACATGTAGCCATGCAGGTTATTAGTTTACAGATTTGATGGGTAACAAGTAAACGGGTTCAAAATAGGCAAATGATGGATAAAAGTGGGATTATATTTGGATAATCAATAGATGGGATTATTTTAGGCACATCAGTAAGAAGGGGGTTATTTATATCAATTTTTCCTTAATTTTTTTGTCGGTTAAATCGTATTTTTTTCCTTTTTTTATCTGCAAAATGATATGTGCAGACTTTAGAGACACTGTTATAAAATGAAAGCATTTAGAATTTACAAGCATTAATAAAGCTATACTGCCGTCTGCCTGTGATTTTGTCATAAAGTTCCAAACTAGTTCCATTTTAGAAAATGTATTTAATAATCATAAAGTGCAACATCTATCATAACTGTTTTATTTACTTTAATAGTTTATTAACTTTGAATGAAGTCAGGTCCTTCAAATTATTCCCCCAACATCCAGATTTTTTTGGGATCAAGCTGCCTTATAGTTAGTGTCTAACTGCCAAGCTGGTGCCTTACTGTCTTATCCATTGTACTTCCTCTAGATGGTTAGGGTCTTAGGGATTTGTGAGTACTGAGTAGGGGGGCCAATGACAATGAATAGAAAATTTATTGTAATGTAAATGCTGATAATATAATTGTGCAAAAAAATTCTTACGAAATTAGCCAATTCTATTTATTTATTTATTTTTCTGTTTCTTGATAATTAACAAGTGAATAATACAAAGAACATTGATCGGTCCTAAAGCTTCAGCACTCCAGCTTTTAAGGACACAAAATACAATGTAGAGCTGTAGTCTTGTAGATGGGTTACTCAATGCATAGGAAGAGGTGAAAAAAGACAAAACAGTAAGAAAAATAAAATTAAAAAAAGAGTTCAAAAGGTAATGAGCGGGCACTGTAGAATGGAGTCATGGAATGATATAATTTTTATATTTATTGTCTAAGGGAGCGAACTTACAAATTAATGGCCATAGGCCCACAGGGCTTGACCGGGATGGCTAGGCCTCCCCCAGCAACCCCCTAGGCCCTAAATCCACATCCACGTCTACCCTTCTATGCTCCCATCCAGGATTCTCCTCCCAATATTTCAGTATACCAAAACAGCCCACATATATAAATGCCAGCTTTCAGATAATTTTGGTAAACACAAAGCAATTACCCACTTTGAAGGAACGTTCTAAGAGCTACCAGCTTGGCTAAAGCTTCTAGTAGCCAGAGCTCCAAATATTAGTGAAGCTCCCATAAGAAAGCACATTACAAAACACTTTCAAGCTTTTCAAAAATCTACAACAGTCCATGCTATCAATCTATGGCGCCATTTAGATGGATGATTCTGATCATCTTACATGACTCTAAAATATCTATGATACTTGTCTTGGTTTTGTATCGATCAAGTATATCAAATTCATATAAAATAGCCCATCTGGCTGTCCATAGTTGGAAAAATATTCAAGTAGCTACAGTACTTTTTGGTAGCTCATTTGGAGATATACAAATCAAGTCAAAAACCCCACCACCTAGCAGAAGTCTTATTTGAATCTATTCTAGGATCATGCCCTCTTCTTCACCATGAATCTATCCATTAATCATCAATCATTCATTTTTATGATTTTATAGAACATGACAAGACAATGTAATTGTTAAATAATGAATAGCATAAACATGTTTTCTTAACAAGAACTCTATCCACTAACAATGTAGTTACAACTTCCAGCATGGACAATAATGCTAAAGTAAAATATTTTGATTTATTCAAAAAAACAAAAGATTTTGATTTGTTAACTAGATCATATAACCGTTTCATCATCCCCACTTTAGATATTACAGAAGTGCATCTTTAATGTCCTTCACTTACATTATTTTCATCACTCAGACATCTAAAACTAGAGAGTAAAAAATTGATGATGAATCTTTCCTATAACTGCTTCTGTATACTGAAATTCCCTTCACAATGGTGAAATCTCTGTACCACAATGCAACAGCAGCTGATCCAAAGACTTATCAAGTATCCATTATTTCATTCCCTATACGACCATTATCCAATTCCTGGTGAAATTTTTTCTTAGCTACTAATCAAAAGAAAATTCTCCCCTTAGATAACCCAAATCATTACCATATGTTCAATGAAAAACTCCAGAATGCAAGCTCAATAGAGGTGAGGACCTTAGGTTGGATAGTCAGAAATTAGAACTTTAGAAAATAATGCATTAATCCCCCTCACTCCATGTGTGCTAGGCACAAGGATTTGAGAGTATAGAGTAAGAAAAATGTTAATGGGTTGACGTGGGTCTCCATCATGCGTGAAAAAAGGAGAGCGGAATTTTTTTTTCCATATAGAAGAAATGGAGACAACCTAATATAAAAAGTCAAGCCAAGACATACGGAGGGAGTATTTCTATGCAATAAACTTTTATATTTGTATATTTTCTTTATTGTTCTTCTTTTTATGGATCAGAATATCTAAATCTAAACTTTATAAAAGTGCCATAAAAGACGCACCTCCCAACACCTCTTTTGGCAGTCCCAACAGTTCTTCCACCATCACGTGAACGACTACCTTCAGGGAAGATGTGGACCCAACCGCCACTATTTAGCTTGTTTACAGCCATGTCCAGGCCCTGAAGCAGGCAAGACACCATGAGAAAACAGTCAAAACACGCTGACACATGAATATTCATAAAATATACATTATAATACCAGTTCTGTTTTTCAGAATCTGGCATACCTTCTGATAGATCCCATCACCCCGTGAAACAGGCAAAACCTTTACAGACCGGAAGAATGCAGAAGAGACAGAATTCTTAAAACACCGATCAGTTGCACAGAGGGTCCATCTCAAGTTTTGAGCATCCATGAGAACACTTGGAGGAAGAATTGATGCAATTACAAGTGGATCATCCATAGAAGCAACATGATTGCTAACCTGCAAAGCATAAGCAATGTGAGATCATAAGCATTAATGTTTTGCCCCCCTCCCCCCCACCCCACCCCACCTACAGTTCCACCCCCTATCAAATCTTTGTGGGTATATCTGATAAACAAAGCAAAGTGCATAGTTGATGCAAAATTTCAGCCCATCAATTACAAAGCTGACATTTTCTGATCCACATTGGTTGTCATGATCAACCAATACAACAGCCAACAGGACAGAGCCACTACGGTCACTATTAAACAATAACAATATAATTTGGCATCAACATCAACCTTATGCTCAATAGTGCAATGAAGTAGGCATTGGGAATTTGGGACCAATCATAATTATGAATGGTATAGTAAAAATACCCCACACTCAAAGTGTAATGTTTGACCTATGTAACAAACTACTTTTACAAAAGAAATTCAATTAAAACAGAACATGACAATCAAACGATCCATAACACACAATTATCTCAGTTACGAGTCTTACAACATTGAAAATGCAAGCATTGGCACATGCTCACAAATAAGGAGAGAGATAAAGCAGCAAAGAAAGAATCAACATATAGTACACACCGTAATTAGAGGTTTGCCTTTAGATTTGCACGGCAAAGCATTCAGCAATTTCTCTGCACCGTAAACCTGTTCATTAACAAAGTAAAGACTTTAATTTTTGACAAAACACAAGGAAATATGGTATACAATTATACATACAACAATAGATCCAGGACAGCTGAAACACCTGGACTCGATTCAGTCCATGCATAAATACATGGCAAACATTTCCAAGGACAGGTACTGCCACAGCTTGAAGCATTCGGGTTATTGCTGACTCTTCTTCAGCATAGATATCTCTCTTAACTGCGTACATATAAATTCTCACAAATTAACCTCCATAAAAGATTCCATCCACAACTCCACAAGAAATTATAACTGCAGATATATCTTGGTACTTGACTTCAACTTGTTTCTAGCGAGAGAATGCCGAAGAGGTTTATGATCATAAAAAAGGTACAATAAAGTTAAAAACAGTAATACAGCAATGAAAATAATATACAAGTATAACAATTCCGGTACAAAACTCATCCGATTATAACAATCACCAACTCACCACATAACTAAACAAGAAATTATAACTCCACAAAAAATTCTAGCTGCAGATATAATCTCTCTTAACTGAGTACATATAAATTCTCACAAATTAACCTCCATAAAAGATTCCATCCACAACTCCACAAAAAATTATAACTGCAGATATATCTTGGCACTTGACTTCAACTTGTTTCTAGCGAGAGAATGCCGAAGAGATTTATGATCATAAAAAGGTGCAACAAAGTTAAAAAGAGAAATACAGCAAAGAAATATCCTAAACAAGCTATCAATCGAAACTCATCCGGTTACAATAATCATCAACTCACCACATAACTAAACAAGCTATCAAACGAAATATCCTCATACGAAATCACATGAAATCAAATCATCACTTAACAACACAACATAAAACATTGAAACTATCTTCATAATATATCAAGCATGATGAGACAAAATCGAAAACCAAAAAACTTCACAATGAATCAACAGTTAACAAAACAATATAAAACCTCGTTTGATGCGAGAGAATGCGGGAGAAGAAGAGGCAGAGGAGGAGAGAGAATGGCGGCGGAAATCACGAATACGGTGGAGCCACCGATTGACGACAGCGGTGACACGGCCATCGACAGAGGAAGAGAGAGAATGACGGCGGCGATAGAAATGGCGATCGACTGCAACGCGAAAACGTTGACGGAGCTGAAGCTGTAAGAAGCGAGCATTGGATTTGAGGAGATCAGCTCGATCAATCCAGTGGTGATACTGGTACTGGTTTCCCACCATTTTTTATGGAGGAGGAACGAAAGTGAAGGGGGTGGTTTTTGGCGAGCGAAAGACAAAATGAGAGCAGCAAAGGGGAGTAGAGGGGTTTTTAAGATTTTAGGGTCTGAAGAAACTGGTGTGCTTAACACGCGCTCGGGAGAGGTGGTGGGTATTATTGCGCACACGACATTGGAAACAGTTGGTACGGAGTAAGATATTTTGGTTTGGATAAGGGAAAGTAGTTAGCAAAAGTTAACAATTATTTCCAGTGGTTTATATAGAATTTGCGTATTTCCAGTGTATATTTAAATTTTAAAAAATCATAGTAGTATACGTAAATAAATAATGGAATTTAATAACCACTTTTAAAGGTTATTTAAGGTCATTAAATACCACTAATAGTTAATTTTTTTGGATAACTACAATTGACTAAATAAAAAGAAAAAACCAAATTAGTGGTTGTTAATGTACTAAAACAACTTTTTAAATTGGTTATTGAATTTAGTTGATATTGGAATTTTAGTTAGAATTTAGTTGATATTGGAACTTTCATAGTTCCCTTTCTATGAAGATTATAAGCTGAAATTTAAGGTAAATTACATTACTGTATTTTCTTAGTTACTTTGTTTTTGTAAGAAAAACAAAGTAACTCATGTTCTATTGTACACTTGTACATTTGTATCAAAAATTTGGGTGAAAGTGTCCTATATCTCCTCTTTTGTTGTAGATTTGAATCATAAACTTTTCCAAGAATAGTGTTACATGAAGCAATTCTGTAAGGTGTACTGTTTCCAAGAAACACCAAAGTTTGGGAAATAAAGCAAGAAAGGGAAGGACGACGAAAAAAGACTGAGGTGAGAGCAGGAGAGAAATAGAAAAGCCAGAGGGTATAGAGAGATAGAAAGAGAGATTAAGTGAAGAAGAATTGTATTATTAATAATATCCTTCCCAGTACAAACATATGTATGTATGTATGTGTATATATATATATATATACATACATACATTCTTATTTAACTAACTATAAGCTACTAACTAACTACCATAACATACTTCCCTCCTTCAAAAAGACTTGCCCTCAAGTCTTAGCTAGCAATCACTTGATACTCGTATATCAGCATAGCAGTAGGAACTAAATTCTCCTTGGGTCGAATACCAACACAACATAAACATCCAACCACATAGTCGAACAGCCCGACCATATGAAGTTTGTGATATCATCGGAAGAGTGCAAGGGAGGCCTTATTTGAATTAAAATTTTAGTTTGTACTCGGACAATCCCTTTTCTTGTTTTCTGACAATGTTGTTGTTCTGGTATTGGCTCTTCCATGAAATATGGCACACATGAAGCAACAACTTAGCAGAATCATCAACATCTACTATCCTAAACCTCACTGGATTCAAAAGGGTTTTTTCTAGCAAATGTTGATATAACCAGAACTGATTCCATTAATTGAAAGTCATCCTCAAACATTTCCCTCAACACCACCTCATATTCATTAACTTCAACTATTTCTTCCTTTTCCATAAGAATTTTAGAGCATACATCTACTTTAGAAATTTCATTTGTTCCCTCAGCAAATTTAGACTTAATTTATTGTTCCTTAGTAACTTCATTGCAATTATTACACCTTGCTTCTACAACGATTGCAGAATATTTCTCATCTTCATAACCCATGATATTACTTGGGTTTCTTATGATTTGTTTCCCTAAACCAGCTACAACATGTAGAGTTGAATACCTCTACAAATGACTTCACCTCAATTTGTAAACCACCAAGAAAATGATCAAGAATATAAGCATCAGGCAGAACCTGGTTTTTCCTCAACATAGCCGACCTTAATGTCTGAAATTCATCAATATATGACTCAATGGAACCATGTTGATGCAATTTCTTGAATGACTCTAACACGTCAATACTAATTTCATCCTTAAATCTATCAATCACATCAATCATAAAATCAGTCCAATCAAGATAAACATATTTTCTCCAAAATAAGTAATCATTAACCCAACTTTGAGCCTCATCAAACATATTATGGGAGACTAATTCCACTATTTCATGTTCATTAATACCAAAAGGAGAAAAATATTTGGCACAATCTTTAATCCAGGCCATATCCTTGAATTAAACCTATAAAACTTTGGAAACTTATATTGGTACATACCTAAAATTTATTGTGGAATTTTTTGATGATTCAAAGAATGTGGGAGAGTCACCTTTTATTGGACTTGGACACTTAGACTCCTCCATTGCTATAATTTTTGTAGTTGGTGCTAGTTTCTTGATGGGTATTCAATGAATTTGTAAATTCTTGAAAAAAACTTTGTGGATTTTGTGGTTGAGGACTTTTATCAAGCAGTTGGTGTGCAATAATGGGTTAAAAGAAGAACATGAAGAATGTGTAAAGAAATCACGCACTTGCAGACCAAATCGAGCGCACAAACTGACCTTCATGTAATTTCACAAACTGATCTGACCAGCAGCCTTCTCCTTAAACTCACTCACAGAGTAAACAAACAGATTGATAGAAACTCAAAGAGTCACAGACATGCTTCACGTGTCACAATACTCACCTCAGAATCCCAATCAAAATCATTGTAAGTTTTTACTCAGAAATTCTCACTTCACTAAACATTATCAATCAAACAAATTTTGTACATTTACAAAAAGAGTGCCCAAGAAAGAGGCTCTGGATACCTATGTTACAGGAAGCAATCCTGTAAGGCGTAATGTTTCCAAGAAACACCAAAGTTTAGGAAATAAAGCAAGAAAGGGAGGGGGACGAAAAAAGACTAAGGTGAGAGCAGGAGAGAAATAGAAAAGACAGAGGGTATAGAGAGATAGAAAGAGAGATTAAGTGAAGAAGAATTGTATTATTAATCATATCCTTCAAACATATGTCTATATATATACATACATTCTGTTATTTAACTAACTATAAGCTACTAACTAACTACCATAACATAATGAAGCATTATTAATTTCAATTAGTATTTTTTTTACACTTGATATGAGAATGTACGAAAAAGTTGTTGGCTTTAAGGACGCTTCAATCTATGGTTGTGCTTATAAGATTTGTTCTTATTTATTCTAAATTGTGTTGTGTTTTTTTTTTTTTTGGGTGCAAGCCATCAAATGTTATGCTATGATAAAAAGGTTATTGTAATTTGGAGTTACTCATCCTCTCGTTAGTTTATTCACATAAATTGTGCATTGATCATTTGCTTCTAACCACAACCTTTTTGTTCTTTTGCTACCACGTTGTTGTGTCGCAATTTCAACTTTGGCAATAAGGTGTTTAGTTGTTGTTCCATTATTTACATGGGAGCAACTTTGAATAAACCTAACAAAATACAACAAGAAATCTATCTATAATAATGAAAACCTGCAAATTGCTGGTGAGATTTTCACTATTAAAAATTGAAATAAAAAAAAATAAAAATTATTACATGGAATAAATTGACATACATATTAAAAATTATTAGCCATAATGTAATAACCCGAAATTTAGGGCCAGAAAATTTCACGGTTATTAATATTATTTTATTTATTCCAAGTCCAAAAAGGCCTATTTATTTGGACTGTTTTGATTTTTATCTCGAAATTGGGCCTATGACCCAATTCCTCTCCCTATTGGTCGGCCCTCTCTTTTCTTTTGGCCAATAGTTAATTCTTTTGGTTTAATTTAATTAATTAAGTAATTTTATTAATTAAATTAATTAAATTAAATAATATTTTAAAATCCTTAAACTAAATAACCTAACTAAGTCTACTCTTGCTCCCTATTTTTGCTCACCCCTCACGGCAGCCCCCTTAGTTGTTAGGGTTTATTTTGTTTTTCTTCTTCTTCTATATATATGGCTTAGCATGTTTATTTTGTTCCTAATTGCTAAAGCTCATAAACCCTAAAGAGAAAAACTTTCCTCCTCTCCTTTCTCAAATAGCCGTGCACTATATTCACCAAAGTGGTGAATTTTTCCTTGGAATTTTTAGCGTTTAAAGGTAACTAGACTTATCTTCTTAAATTTGGGTTGGTTTTCTACATAGTAATTTAGAATTAAAATCATGAAAATTGCTAGGATTTAGTATCATGTTCACCTAGGAAAATTCGAATACTAGGATGATGTTTTTATGTAATTTTCTTGATGATAATATGTAATCTTTATGAATCTTTAGTTATTTTTAATGATTTCTATGCATGAAATAACTTATTTAATTATGTGTCTTAATTGAATAATTGCATGATAAAATTTTGTTCCATGTTCATTTTTTTTTCCGAGTGAGAGACGAGTGATGATGATGATGGTCTAACTTATTTTTATGTTGTTTTCTTGAATTTATATGTTGATCTTGAATTTAATCTTTAATTATATCATGATATTTTGAGTTCTTGAATTCAATCTTGATCTTGTTTGAGTCCTATGATTGCCGTGTATTTTATGAATATAAAAGAATGATTTTTATCTTGTTTTTACAATTAATCTTGTTATATTGTGTTTTTAGGATAAATTTAATGTTAATAATAAGTTGTTATGAATTATTGTCAATCATATCTATTTGATTAATTGTGAAATCTCATGGTAATATTACCCAATTTTTTTCGAGTGGTGTAAAATTTGAAGAGTAGAATTTTTATCATGTTTTAGGTAATTTATGTAGATAATCATATTTTTATGTAATTTATTAGATTAATTATATGATGATTTGATGAATTTATTTAATTATTAAATTATTCCTAAAAATGTCGTGTGGTACTCTTTTGTTTTGATCCAATTTTAGTTTAATTATTTTGACTTATAATAATACTGGAATAATTTTAGGAATTATTATTATTATTATTATAACTATTACTTATTAAAGGAACTATTAGGGATAAGTTGTAATATGAAGGGTAATAATAATATGACAAAAGGAATAAGTTGTAGCATAATAATAATAAAAGGATTTCAGGGATAGTTATTATATTAGTCACCATAATATTTATTATTATTATTACTAAAGGAAGTCAGTAGGGATAAGTTACAATAGGAAGGAAAGTATAATAAGATATTAATAGGGAAGGAAAGGAAACAGAGTAAAAGGTTATTGATTTGTTTCGATCTCTGGCTAGGAAAGACTTGGTATTTAAGGTGGCCAATATACGTGTCGCACCTCTCTTTCCTGGGATTTCGAACATTTTATTCCCGATTACGGTCACTTAGTACTTCCAAGTATAAGAAAGATAATAAGTTAAGGACGCCCCTGCGATGACGCAAAGGTCATTAATCGGGTTAATAAGATAGGACACCCCTGCGATGGCGCAAAGGTCATCAATCGGGTTAAGTCGTTGCCACTGCCAGACTGCGGTATCTGCGCAGTTCTTGATTCTTGGATATGTAGTCGTCTAGGTAGTTCTCGCAAAGGAGGGCTATTTAGGGGTTATGGCCATAGCTTAGGCTTAGTTCTCGCAAAGGAGGGCTACGGGTGGGACGCAAAGGTTCACCCCGGCATGTTTTAGGAAAGTTGTGAACGCAAAGGTTCACTACGAGCTATAAAGACCGGTCCGCCAAGAAGTTAAGATGATTTGATAAGAAGTTTAGATAAAATATGATATGTTATGGTATAATGAAAGCTAAGTTATATGTATATTTACACTATAAGATAAGAATGAAATGGAATGTATTAGATGATACGTATAAGTCTTCCGCTGTGTACCTCTGTATAAGTATAAGTACGTCGTATGTACTGTAAATGTATATTGTATGTATAAGATTGAGTATGTAATTGTATGTATTTGTGTATACGTATATGAACCTGTATGTTGTACGTATTTCTAACCGTATTTTGCAGGTATTATTATACGTATTGTATACGTATTTTTATACGTATTTTTGTACATACTTCTAACCGTATTTGTAGGTATTATTATACGTATTGTATACGTATTTTTATACGTATTTTTGTACGTATTTTTATGCGTATTCTATATGTATTTTTGTATGAAATGATATATGTTTGCGTATGGTTTTCATGTACGATTCTATGCTATTATGTGGTTAGCGGTCCCTCATTTAAGCGGGACAGCCTAGTTACTCGCCACTGACAGTGGACCCCCCCAGTTTCAGGTGGTGATGCAGCAGCTTAGCACGGGCTTACGCTGGATTGGGTTTGTGTGGCAGAGATCTGTAGTTTGACCCTAGTTTATCTAGAATTTTCAATAAGACTTTTATGCTAGTATTTATCCCAGCCTGTTGGGAAAACATAATTAATTTATGTAATTTCAGTATTTACTTTTGTAGACCTTTGGATATGTGGTTATTAAGTTAATAAAAGATGCCTTAGTTTTTGAATATTTAATTAATATTAAGTTTAATGTTTAAGTAATGATCCGTATGTCGATTTCCTTCGTCAATCGACATTTTAAAAAGTCGGGTCGTTACACATAATATATAACATCTTTATTAATTTCTTGTGTTGTAAATGAAACAGAGCAACCTGTAGACACCTAATTCTGGCACCTCAGTTAGCTCTCAACGGTCTATGATGAATGTACCCTGTTGCACAGGTCCGGTCTTGAGCTAGTATGTCAAAATGCCACCTCTTTACCCCTCTCATACCACTCTCACACCATTCATAGGCGTTTTAAAGACTCACGACTCGTTTTAGGATTTTTCGGACATTTTTTAGGATTTTTATTAATTTATTTTCATGCATATTTATTACCTAAGGGAATTTTAGTCATTTTAAATTGCATTAAATAATTTTTCTAAGTTAAATACATTTTTCTAGAATTTTTGGTAATTTTTCCACAATTTTCTGAATTTTTATCTATTTTCTATGAATTTTTGAAACATTTTCCATTCTTAGGGCTTGTTTACTTCAGATTATATTCTGTTCAGTTCATCTCTATTTAGTTCAATTAATACACTTCTATTCAGTTCAGTTCATCTCTATTAAGCTAATGTAAACGAGCCCTTAGGGGTATTTTAGTAATTTTACACCTGCATCGTCAACTTTTTCTCCACTTTTCACTCATTTATATTTTTCTAGAATTTTCCCATATTTTTCCATATTTTTTTTTTGGCATTTTTAGCGTATTTTTTTAAAATAGTCCGAAAAACCCGAAAACGGTTCGAGAACAGTGTAGAATGGCCCGGATTATTCCGGAACCTCGCGGAATCTCCCATAATCCCAAATATTACGATAATGTTACGTAATCATCCAATGATTCCTATAATCGTATCATAATCGCATAATATCTCGGAGAATCACGCGCAAAATAAGCAAAAAAATCAACCCGGATCACAGCTGGACCTGCGCCTAGACGCAGGTCACAAATACTGACCTGCGTCTAGACGCAGGTCATGTATACCTGCGCCTAGGCGCTGGTCTGGTGTCCTCCGGGGTCGATTTTTGCCTCTTCTCGCCTATAAATACGACCCTTCATTCGACCTTTGGACAACACGAAACGTTCTAACTTCATACTTTTTGCTCTTCAGCTCTTCTAATATTGTATTTTCCTCTTTATAAGTTAGTTAAGTTAGTATTATTAGGGCCGAGCAAAACCGGGTACCCGATCTTTTTCAATGGAACCGGAACCAGAACCGGAACCGCCGGGTCCAAAATATCTGGAACCGGAACCGGTTCGACCGGGTAATTTTTTTTGGAACCGGAACCGGAACCACCTGATACCGGTTTCAATACCGGGTACCCGGTATTCTTTAGTGGGTTTGTAAATTGTAATGTAACATTGTATGTTGTTTAATTTTACATTGTATGTAACAAGTACAAGTGTACAACTACTCTACTAATATTTAATTTACTTCTAAACATCCACAAAGAAAATCTAAAATAAAACATACAAGTTTACATAAAGTCACACAAGTTTACAATTCTAAAATAAAACATACAACTGATACAAGTTTACATAAAGTCACACAAATTTACACAAATACAAGTTCACTAGTCACACAAATTACATTACTAGTAAAATTCAACAATTTCACAACACTAAACTTGGAGCTTGTCACCTTGAGATTTAATGATCTTCATCCTCAAATAAAGTTTCTTTGAAATTTATGAACAAACCTACAAAAAAAAGGACAAAAAAGAAGATAAGTTAAACAAAAAGCAAAGTAAAGCAGGTAATACTTATTGGTAGAGGAAACTGAAAAGTTAAATTATAGCACCTCAAAGTAAAAAATGAATCTGCAATTCATCATCTTCCAAAGATATTATCAACTTGTTCAACACCATTATCGTCCAACTCTATAAATTATTAAACAAAATAAGTAATATTTTGAAACAATAAAATTTTAATTTGAGTAGATGATTGTAACACCCCGTATTTTTATATTAATTATTTAGTTATTATTACTTTAAATATTTTTACGAAAGTAATTTTATATCTACTTTTATTAAAAATATTAATTTCCCACTTTGACCTTAGAAGTGATCAATAGCTCTTAGATTTCTAACTAGTTCCCCTAACTAAAATTAAAAAAAAAAATTGATTTGTTAAGTAAAACAAAAGATGTATGTTTAGAAAGAAAGAAAAATAAATATAAGAATAAGGTTATTATTGTAAAAAAAAAAAAAAAAAAAAGATGTAAATGACCTAATTAAAAGTAACAGAGAGTTACTTTGCTGAGCCTTCTTCTTCATTCTGCCGCACACCTTCTTCTACCCTTCTTCTTTCTTTTTCCTTTTTTTTTATTTTTTTTATTTTTTTTTTTACTTCTTTTCAATTACCATTTCAATCCTAATTCCTCTTAAAACTTCATCCATTCACTCTATCTTCTCTTAAATTTTGTTAGTAATTGAAGATAACAAGTTAGTAACATTGAGTTTTGAACCCTAGTGTTTGGGTCGAAAATTATCATAAAAGGGGCGATTTTGGGTCTTTTCTTGAGTAATTTTATCTTCATTGATACTAGTAAGTATTTATCTCAAGCTTAACTTCAAATTCATTTCTTTTATATGTTAATTTTAATTGAGAGTTTTGTTAAGTTAGGGTTTGGAGTAATTGAATATATACACACACACACTTTAGTGTTTAATCTGTCATTGGAATTGTATAGTTACTCCATTTCTGATGTTTATTTTCAATAGGACAACATATTTTCATACTCTACATGCAAAATTATACTTTGAAAATTATTCTACAGTGTTGTTATGTTAATTTTTTTTTTTTTTTTTTTTTGTTGATTGATGAGATTAAATTTGTTAGCAAGACACTATTCATAATTGGATACAAACGTTTAGCAGCCTGTAGAATTGACAAATGCTTTAACTAGAGAAGGGTTTGTCCTAATCAATATCTAATACGTACACAGTGGTGCCAATGTACCATTATGTGATTATGCTTTCTTATTTCCTTTTGTTTTATTTTTTTTAGACTTGAATGATGTGATGATGGTTTTAAATGCCAAATTTAATTTTATTGTCTTACCTTGTTGTATGATTGAATTACTTGTAGTTATATTATATATGATTTATACTATTAATATGTTGTAGATCGCGGGTTTGTAGAGGAACCTTTTTGACTTGACATTTGAAGTTGATTTGTATTTTGTTGCTGACAAGGTAAAATTTCTTACTAAACCTGTACAATTATGATTATTATTTATTTGACATTATTTTGAGAACTTGTATTGTGAAATTATTTTATATTGAAACGAGGAAGTTCCTCTATGTTACCAAGCTAAGATTTTGAAAGGAGGAAGTTCCTCACCCTTATGAGGGTTTCTAGTTTTATTGTGGGGTTGCCGGTAAGCGGTATTCCCCGAGTTTGGAAGTAAGTTGAGTTAACAGTGCTCAACCATTTTATATAGTAGTTGGGGGTACGTTGATCAGTACTCTTGCCAATTGTCTTCCTTCTTGGTAGGTTATCAAGTAAGGGGTATGCATACTAGGGACTTTGGTGTGTTTATTCAGTGAGCCTAGCTAGCTCATTGAATTTTTTTATTTAATACTTCCTACTCACAGATTTCGAAAGTATTGTCTTAAAGTTATTCTTAAAAGTAGATTAAAGTTTATTTGAGAAGTTGTTCCTATTGCTATTTAACCCTGTACAGATTGGAAATGAATTTGCAAGATATTCCTATATGTCTTGCCTGCACATTGGTTAGTTTTGTTTATTTATAGTGTGAAATCTTGCTCAGCCTTTGGCTGATATTACAATGTTCAATGTGCAGGGACTTGATGGTGTTTGGCTGGTTGGGTTAAGGAGTGCGATCATTTCTTTTTTTTGATTTTAGACTTTATTAAAGCTTCCGTTGTCATTTAATTATAATTAGAATTTAATTTGGGTTGTAATAACTATTTTGGTTTACTTTGTTGGACTGTAATAGTTAGTTAATTAATCTTTTAATTATTAGTTTACAGGTAGAACCACTAGCCTTGCGGTGACTATAATTAGTTATCGCGGCATAACAACCTTGAGATTTTCTGAGTTTTACTTCAGGTGATATGTATTATTTTCATATCGGAAAATTCAGGGTTGTTACAGTTGGTATCAGAGCCTAGGTTACTAAGACTTAATTAATATGACCTTAAATAAGAATAGGTAAATAAAATTGTTAAAATTTTGAAAGCCGCTGTGAGGTTGAGATATGGGGAATAAGGAACTAGTCATTGTGTATTGATGATGCCATTCTTTCTTTTATTTTCCTCTTATTATTATTTACTTGGTTAATTGGTTGATTTGAGAAACTTATAGTTGTTACTAATCTGTGAATTATCTTTGTTGTTTTATTTTTACTTCTAACTATGGATTGTCAATGACAACTCATTTTGTTTATTTTGTTCTGTTGCAATATTAAGATGTTGCGTAAACAGAAACATGGTAAACGCTCAAGTTCGAGTCAGATGATGCGCCAAATAGCTCAATCCACTCAAGCCTTAACTGAAGCTATGGAGAGACTTGCTGCAGCGCAAGCTAATGCTATCAATACTCCTGCTAATCCTACTCCTGATGATGTTGGCACCAAGACTACAACTATTTCCAAAGCAATTGACCAAAAGAAACCACCTACATTCGATGGTAAAGGAGACCCTATAAAGATGGAGAACTGGATTAGAGAGTTTGATAAAATCTTCACATCTCTCAAGGTCCCTGATCATATGAAGGTCGATTCTGCTTCCTATTACTTGGTTGAGGATGCGGATCTCTGGTGGACTCACAACAAGTTTGACCTGACTACAAAGGTCATTGTGGATGAAGAAGGAGAAGAGCATATGGAAGAAAGAGAGTTTGGTTGGACTGAGTTCAAGAAAGCAGTCCGTGACGAGTTCTTTCCAGCTCACATGAGAAAGAGAAAGAGAACGGAATTTAATAACCTCGTTCAGGGAGACATGTCCGTTCATGATTTCTATGTGAAATTCGAGGAGTTGGCTCGTTTTGCTAAAGGGCTAGTTCCTGATGAGCAAGAGAGAGCTGTAAAATTTGAAGAGAAGCTAGATCCTAAGCTTCATTCTAGAATGGGTGCTGGTGAGTATGCTACAGTGAAAGAGGTGTATACCCGTGCATGTAATGCTGAGAGGATTGAGGAAAAGAGACTAGCTGCAAAGAAGCAAAAATCCACTCCTTCTGGGTCTACCCAAATGGCAGATAAAAGGGAGACATTTGGTTCCAATGGCCACAACAAGGAAAAAGGGGGCTTTAACAGGAATCGAAACTTTGGGAATCGTGATTCTGGTGGCCGCTTTAACAAGGGAGGCTCTAGCCAACAGTATTTGAAGGACAATCAGAATTCCATGAACTCCCAGAGCCAACCCCAAAGCCAAAACCAAAGGACTGAACGGGTATTCTACTGCAAGCATTGTAATGTGAACCACCCGGGTAAAGATTGTAATGGTAACTTTGTAGAGTGTAACCATTGTGGCAAGAAGGGGCATCGTGCTTATGAATGTTTTACCAACCCAAGGTCTAAGAATTTTCGACCTGAGTTGAGTTCAAGAAATGGAGCACAATCCGATAAGAAACCCCATAGTGCCAACAATCCTCCATCTTCTACTCCAGGGAATGCGACTTCTAATCATAGTGGAGGGACCTCCAATGCAACTCAAGCTCATAGAGGTGATGCCAAGAGGAACTCTGGGAATATGCACGTGATGAACCAGACTGAGGCGAACGCCAAGGGCAATGTGGTGACTGGTACTTTCTCTATCCATTCGATACATGCTTATGTTCTATTCGACTCTGGTGCTTCTCATTCTTTTGTGTCTGAGTCCCTTGTGAAAAAGTTGCACTTAGAAAATTCTAGAACTTGTGAGATTGATATTTCTATGCCTTCTGGTGTCAGTGTGTCTTGTCATACCTTGTATTCTGATGTCCCCATCATGTGTGGTAGTACCACCCTAGTAGCTGATTTGATAGTCTTTCCTTTACATGATTTTGATGTAATACTAGGGATGGATTGGCTTAGTAAGTATAAAGCCAAGATTGATTGTGAGAAACAAAAAGTGTCTGTAGTTGGTCCTAGTGGAGTCCATGAGTTTTACAAAGGGTCTTCTTTTAAAATAATTTCTGCTTTGACTCTAAAATCATACTTGAGGAAGGGATGTCCAATGTACCTTTGCCACGTTCATGATACTAGCAAGGAAGAGACACATATTGAAGATGTTCGAGTTGTCAAAGAATTTTTAGATGTCTTTCCTGATGAGATTCCTGAAATGCCTCCGAAACGTGATGTTGAGTTCAGCATTGACTTGATGCCCGGAACTGGACCTATTTCTAAGCCTCCTTATAGGATGGCACCTGCTGAGATGAAAGAGCTTAAGGCTCAGTTGGAAGAATTGCTTGACAAGGGGTGCATTCGACCTAGTGTATCCCCATGGGGTGCCCCTGTTCTATTCGTGAAGAAGAAGGATGGGAGTCTTCGCCTATGTATTGATTACAGGGAGCTCAATAATGTCACAGTGAAAAACAAGTATCCCTTGCCAAGAATAGATGATTTGTTCGATCAGTTAAAGGGAGCTGGAGTGTTCTCTAAAATTGATCTGAGATCTGGATATCACCAACTTCGTATTGCGGAGAATGATATTCCGAAGACAGCCTTTCGAACTCGGTATGGGCACTACGAGTTTACTGTTATGCCCTTCGGATTGACTAATGCTCCAGCTGTTTTCATGGACCTGATGAATAGAGTTTTTCGGCCGTATCTTGATAAGTTTGTGGTTGTGTTCATTGATGATATACTGATTTATTCAAAAAATGCTAGTGAGCACGAAGAGCATCTTCGAACTATTCTTCATGTCCTCAGGGAGAATCAACTGTATGCGAAGTTTTCAAAGTGTGAATTCTGGCTTGAGAAAGTTGCTTTTCTTGGTCATATAATTTCTAAGGAGGGAGTCTCTGTTGATCCAGCAAAAGTTCAAGCTGTTTCTAAGTGGCCTATTCCAAAGAGCGTGACTGAGATTCGCAGTTTCTTAGGCTTAGCTGGTTATTATAGGAGATTTGTGAAGGATTTCTCAAAGATAGCTCGTCCATTGACTGCATTGATGAGAAAGAACACTAAGTATCATTGGGATGATGAATGTGAGAAGGCATTCCAAGTTCTAAAGGAACGTCTTACCACAGCTCCTGTGTTGACCTTACCTGATGAAAACTTAGAATATGAAGTGTTCACAGATGCTTCAAAGAGTGGTCTTGGTTGTGTGCTTATGCAAGATAAAAAGGTCGTTGCTTATGCTTCAAGGCAATTGAAGAACCATGAATTGAATTACCCGACCCACGATCTAGAGTTGGCGGCAGTTGTTTTCGCACTTAAGATCTGGCGACATTATCTTCTTGGCACATCATTCAAGATATATTCGGACCACAAAAGCCTAAAGTACATTTTTACTCAAAGAGAGTTGAACATGAGACAGAGGAGGTGGTTGGAATTGATAAAAGATTATGATATGGAGATTCAATACCACGAGGGCAAAGCCAATGTTGTTGCAGATGCACTTAGTAGGAAGTCCTCTCATTATTTGCAGACCTTGCGTTCGAGAAATCGACTTCGTGAAGAGTTTCAAAATCTTGATGTGGAGATAGTGCGAATTGGAGCCCAACTTAATTCTCTTACGATCCAGTCCACCTTATATGATGAGATCAAAGAAGCACAAGCGCATGATCAATTCTTGAAAGAAAAGCAAGCTAAGGAGCCTGGTAATTTTATAGTTGCTGAGGATGGTAGTGTGAGGTTCCAAGGGAGATGGTGTGTTCCTAATGTTCTAGAATTAAAAGAGAGGATCCTAGAAGAATCTCATACATCCCAATATTCTGTTCATCCTGGGGGCGACAAGATGTACAAGGATCTTAAGCAGACATTTTGGTGGTCTGGTATGAAGAAGGATGTTGCTATGTATGTGTCAAGATGTTTGACTTGTCAAAAGGTTAAGAGTGAGCACAAAAGGCCTCAAGGAATGATTCAACCTTTAGAGGTTCCCGAGTGGAAATGGGATTCGATCTCTATGGATTTCATTTGTGGACTTCCAAGAACTCCAAAGGGGAATAATATGATTTGGGTGATTGTTGATCGTCTCACTAAGTCTGCTCATTTTGTTCCCATGAAAGATACTTGGAAGCATGAAAGATTGGCTACTGCTTACAGGGAGCACGTAATTAGACTTCATGGTGTTCCTAGTGATATTGTTTCAGATAGAGATAGCAGGTTCTTGTCTAACTTTTGGCAAAAGCTCCAAGAAGCATTGGGGACTAAGTTAAAGATGAGTACAGCTTTTCACCCTGCTACAGATGGCCAGACGGAGCGCACTATCCAAACATTGGAAGATATGTTGCGGGCTTGTGCGTTAGAGTTTCAAGGTTCTTGGGAGGATAAGCTGGATTTGATAGAGTTCTCATACAATAACAGCTACCATTCTACCATTCAGATGGCTCCATTTGAAGCCTTGTATGGTCGGCGATGTCGTACTCCCTTGTGTTGGAGCGATATTGGTGAATCTATTGTGATTGGTCCAGAGATGATTCAAGAGACTGTTGAGCAAGTAAAGCTCATCCAGCAGAAGATGAAAGAAGCACAAGATAGACAAAAGAGTTATGGTGATAAGCATCGTCGGCATGAAGAGTTTCAGGTTGGAGAGAAGGTGTTGCTTAGAGTTTCTCCTATGAAGGGAGTGATGAGATTCAGGAAGAAGGGTAAGTTGAGCCCAAAGTTCATTGGCCCATATGAGATTTTAGAGAGGATAGGCGAAGTTGCTTATAGATTGGATCTGCCACCTGGGGTCGATCGTGCACATAATGTATTTCATGTATCTCAACTCCGAAGATACATTAGTGACCCGTCGCATGTGCTACAGCCTGAGTCTCTTCAGCTAGATGATAACATGACATATGAGGAGTTTCCAGTTAAAATTCTAGATCACAAAGTTCGAAAGACTCGGCGAGGTGAGACAAAGATAGTGAAAGTATTGTGGTCGAATCACAACTCAGAGGAGGCTACTTGGGAAGCCGAGGATGCCATGCGTCTTAAGTACCCTTATCTCTTCACCTAGGTAAGTTTGTGTTACGAGGACGTAACTCCCTTTTTAAAGGGGGTAGGATTTATGCTATTAACTTGTATTATTCATGCATTATTGTTTGATTGTGGTTATTGTTATGTGTGATGGTTCATGTGTGGTTTTATTCATTTGTGGTTTGTTTTGTTTAAGGCTCTTATATAAGAAAGTGTAGTACAAGTTGAGGTTGATTACTTCAAGTCTCAGTAGTTGATTAACTTATAAAGTTAATGAGTTGTTTTCAAAACAATAGTCATAGTTTAACCTTTGAGTTTTATCCTAAGTTTCGGGGCGAAACTTCTTTTAAGGGGGGTAGATTGTAACACCCCGTATTTTTATATTAATTATTTAGTTATTATTACTTTAAATATTTTTACGAAAGTAATTTTATATCTACTTTTATTAAAAATATTAATTTCCCACTTTGACCTTAGAAGTGATCAATAGCTCTTAGATTTCTAACTAGTTCCCCTAACTAAAATTAAAAAAAAAATTGATTTGTTAAGTAAAACAAAAGATGTATGTTTAGAAAGAAAGAAAAATAAATATAAGAATAAGGTTATTATTGTAAAAAAAAAAAAAAAAAAAAAGATGTAAATGACCTAATTAAAAGTAACAGAGAGTTACTTTGCTGAGCCTTCTTCTTCATTCTGCCGCACACCTTCTTCTACCCTTCTTCTTTCTTTTTCCTTTTTTTTTATTTTTTTATTTTTTTTTTTTACTTCTTTTCAATTACCATTTCAATCCTAATTCCTCTTAAAACTTCATCCATTCACTCTATCTTCTCTTAAATTTTGTTAGTAATTGAAGATAACAAGTTAGTAACATTGAGTTTTGAACCCTAGTGTTTGGGTCGAAAATTATCATAAAAGGGGCGATTTTGGGTCTTTTCTTGAGTAATTTTATCTTCATTGATACTAGTAAGTATTTATCTCAAGCTTAACTTCAAATTCATTTCTTTTATATGTTAATTTTAATTGAGAGTTTTGTTAAGTTAGGGTTTGGAGTAATTGAATATATACACACACACACTTTAGTGTTTAATCTGTCATTGGAATTGTATAGTTACTCCATTTCTGATGTTTATTTTCAATAGGACAACATATTTTCATACTCTACATGCAAAATTATACTTTGAAAATTATTCTACAGTGTTGTTATGTTAATTTTTTTTTTTTTGTTGATTGATGAGATTAAATTTGTTAGCAAGACACTATTCATAATTGGATACAAACGTTTAGCAGCCTGTAGAATTGACAAATGCTTTAACTAGAGAAGGGTTTGTCCTAATCAATATCTAATACGTACACAGTGGTGCCAATGTACCATTATGTGATTATGCTTTCTTATTTCCTTTTGTTTTATTTTTTTTAGACTTGAATGATGTGATGATGGTTTTAAATGCCAAATTTAATTTTATTGTCTTACCTTGTTGTATGATTGAATTACTTGTAGTTATATTATATATGATTTATACTATTAATATGTTGTAGATCGCGGGTTTGTAGAGGAACCTTTTTGACTTGACATTTGAAGTTGATTTGTATTTTGTTGCTGACAAGGTAAAATTTCTTACTAAACCTGTACAATTATGATTATTATTTATTTGACATTATTTTGAGAACTTGTATTGTGAAATTATTTTATATTGAAACGAGGAAGTTCCTCTATGTTACCAAGCTAAGATTTTGAAAGGAGGAAGTTCCTCACCCTTATGAGGGTTTCTAGTTTTATTGTGGGGTTGCCGGTAAGCGGTATTCCCCGAGTTTGGAAGTAAGTTGAGTTAACAGTGCTCAACCATTTTATATAGTAGTTGGGGGTACGTTGATCAGTACTCTTGCCAATTGTCTTCCTTCTTGGTAGGTTATCAAGTAAGGGGTATGCATACTAGGGACTTTGGTGTGTTTATTCAGTGAGCCTAGCTAGCTCATTGAATTTTTTTATTTAATACTTCCTACTCACAGATTTCGAAAGTATTGTCTTAAAGTTATTCTTAAAAGTAGATTAAAGTTTATTTGAGAAGTTGTTCCTATTGCTATTTAACCCTGTACAGATTGGAAATGAATTTGCAAGATATTCCTATAATTAGAATGTGCAGTTGTTCCTTTGGCTGATATTACAATGTTCAATGTGCAGGGACTTGATGGTGTTTGGCTGGTTGGGTTAAGGAGTGCGATCATTTCTTTTTTTTTATTTTAGACTTTATTAAGGCTTCCGTTGTCATTTAATTATAATTAGAATTTAATTTGGGTTGTAATAACTATTTTGGTTTACTTTGTTGGACTGTAATAGTTAGTTAATTAATCTTTTAATTATTAGTTTACAGGTAGAACCACTAGCCTTGCGGTGACTATAATTAGTTATCGCGGCATAACAACCTTGAGATTTTCTGAGTTTTACTTCAGGTGATATGTATTATTTTCATATCGGAAAATTCAGGGTTGTTACAATGATAAATCAAAAATATTCATCAACAAAAATCGAAAACAAACAACAAATCAAATAAACAACAATAATACCTTGTTGAATGCTGATGGCTTTATGCTGCTTGAGAGTTGAGATAGTGAAATCAAAAGCTGCGTAAGATATCGAAAATCAAGAATCATAGAATTTAAGCAGTGAAAAAATAGCAAATGGCTGCTTCGTAAGACTGTAAGGGACTAAGGGTAGACTAAAGAATCTTAAGGTTTTAATTTTGAATGAGAAAAAAAATGGGCTTACTAATATATATAGTTGGGCACTTGGGCTTAGTACACAGACAGTCACACACAATTACTTTAGAATATAAAACCTAAATTAACCGGGTCTGGTACTGGGTACCCGGTCAAAAATTTATGGAACCGGAACCGGAACCAGTTGGGACCGGGTAGTAAATTTTGGACCCGGAACCGGACCCAGTTGAACCGGGTCCGGGTAATTACCCGTCGGTTCCTAACCGGGTCCGGTTCCGTGGGTGGGTACCCGGAACCGTGCTCGGCCCTAAGTATTATTAGTTAGTTAGGTTTTAGGCCTTTTTTTGCTTAGTCTTTGCTGCTGCTCTCTGTCTATAAATACAGAATAGCCTGCAGTGTTGGTTTTAGTTCTCATGACTCCTCTCTTTGTTAATAATACAAGATTAATTCCTTTCTTCTTCTTGCTTCCTAAATCTATATTTTACTAACTGAATTGAACTGAAATCATAATTAATTGGAAAATTTGTTAAAAACCTCCTTATAAAACATTTTTTTTTGTCAAAAACCACCTTTTAATTTTTTGTTTTCTGGTAAGAAGCCACCTTATTTTAATATTTTTTTGTCAAGAACCACCTTTAGCCTAATTTCGGTGTTTAAATCGAACCTCCCTGCACCATTTCGGCTAACCCCCTTCGTACCTCCCCAAGCCGTCTTCGTCCCTTTTCCTCCCCTGAACCACCACGCCGAAAATAATCCAGAACCGAAACCCGAAATTTAACCAAAGGTGGTTCCTCGCAAAAAAAAATTCAAAAAAGGTGGCTTCTGACAAAAAAAAATATATATAAGGTGGTTTTTGACAAAAAAATTATTTTATAAGGTGGTTTCTAACAAATTTTCCTAATTAATTACTTCCTCCGTTTTTAAATAGTTGCAACAAATGAATTTTTTATCTCTCATAAAAAATAACCACTTATTGCAACTATTTAAAAACGGAAGAAGTAACAAACTGAGTAGAAATAAAAAGAAAATTATTTTAGGGTTTTTCTATGTAGTGCCTCTGTGCTATAGCGTTTTCTACGATGTACCCCTTCAAAATGGGACTTCTACATGGTACCCCGAGGAATTACTGCTCACCACATAGTACCCCTATAAATTATTAATCACGTAATTAACACACTAAAGATGACTATTAGTGCTCTAACCTTCATGATTAATATAAACAATTGCTAATTATTGCTATTTTAAAAAAAATTCGGTAGTTTATTGTTTTTTTAATTGTATTTTTTGGTAATTCTTTGGTAATAATTAGTCATAATTACCAGCAAATATATTAATTATGACGGTTAGTGCACTAATAATCAAGTCTAGATTGTTAATTACGTAATTAATAATTTAGAGGGTACTAAGTGGTGAACAATAGTTTCTTAGGGGTATCATGTAGAAGTCCCAATTTGAAGGGGTACATCATAGAAAACGCTATACAACAGGGGCACTACATAGAAAAACCCATTATTTTAAAATAAATGAGCTAAAAAAAATGATACTCCACTATTTAAAAAAATGAGTAGGTAACAAACGTTATGATTATGCAGAGCCAAATCTGCATTTCTAGCTTCTTGTGGGTGTTGCCTTAGCTTAGCTTCTACATTTCTCTTGAGTTTGAAGATGACAACCTCAAAATCTGCATTTCTCTTCCCCAAATCTCTTGGTCTTCCTTTATCTCCAGGCATTCTTCTGTTTTCCCGTCCCTTCTTCTATCTTTTTCCTTTTCATTTTCGCCCTCTCCCTGCTTTTTACTCCCAATTCCCCACATTTGTCGATGTTGATGTTGATGTTGATGTTGATGACCCCAAATTGCTCCTTCAATCTATCAGACATGAATGTAAGTTAGGGTTTACTAAGGTTGAACATGGTATTTCCCTCTTTCATCGGTTGAATTCCTTGCGCCCTCTTCCTTCTATTATTGACTTCACTCAATTGTTTACTGCAATGTTGAAGATTAAACCCTTTCCCCCTTTTGCTACCGTCGTTTCTCTCTCTAGACGCCTTCATTTGTCAAGTCTCCGTCCAAATGATTATTCCCTTAATATTCTGGCCAACTGTTACTGCCGTTTGGGCCATGTTGATTTGGGATTTTCTGTTGTTGCTCACATCATTAAGCTTGGCTTTCGACCCAATATAGTCACTTTCACCAACCTCATAAATGGTCTCATTCACACTCACCACTTGGACCATGCTGTTTGGTTGTTAGATAAAATTGTCAAGCTCGGATTTCAACCCGACTTAGTCACCTACGGTGCTATGTTTAAAGGCCTCTCCCGTACTGGCGATAATGCCGGGGCTCTCCACCTCCTTCGAAACATGGAGTCTCGTGGCCATTTTATGCCTAATGCTGTCATTTATAGCACCATCATTGACGGTCTTTGTAAAGACCAGTTATTACCTCAAGCACTCCGACTTTTTTCTGAGATGAAATCCAAGGGCATCCGACCTGACGTCGTCAACTATACTTCCTTAATGCGAGGTCTGTGCTCATTGGGGCGCTGGAATGAGGCTCAGCATTATTTGACTGAGATGATGGGTGTCAACATTACTCCTGATATTGAGACCTACAGCATGTTCATAGACATGTACTGTAAGGACGGCATGATTGATGAAGCTCGAGCTATATATGAAGAAATGATTAAGCAAGGTCACGTTCCCAACATCATCACTTACAATTCTTTGATAGACGGATATTGTTTACGTGGTGAGATGGATGAGGCAGAGAAGCTAATCCATTTGATGGTCAAAGATGGCTGCAAGCCTGATATAGTTACCTTCAATTGCTTGATCAATGGATATTGCAAGTCTAGAAAGATTGACAAAGGACTTAGCTTGTTCCAAAAGATGCCTCTTAAGGGCTTAACTCCAGATGTTGTTACATATAACACACTGATTGATGCTTTGTGTAAGGATAATAGGCTCAAACGTGCACGTCAGCTTTTCGAGGAGATGCGAGCCGAAGGACTAAAACCGGATGTAATTACATGGAACTCGTTGGTCAATGGCCTGTGTAAGAATGAAAGAATTGATGAAGCAGTCGAAACAGTGAAGGAAATGGAGAATGATGGAGTAGGCCCTGATGTTATCACATATAATATTTTGATCGATGGCTTGTGTGAAGCTGGGCGACTCGATGAGGCTTTAGATCTTTTCTCCTTTCTTCTAGGTAAGGGTTTACAACCAGATGTGCGATTCTACACTGTTGTTATCAAAGGATTGTGTAAAAAAGGAATGCTAATCGATGCAGAAGAATTATTAAAGAAAATGGAGGACAGCGGATGTTGTCCTAATGATTGCACTTTCAATACAATGATTAGAGGATTTCTTGATTGTAAGGATATCTTGAGGGCATTGGAGCTTGTAAGAATTATGAGAAGCAAAGAGTTTGCGGCTGATAATCACACTATTGCATCATTGGTGGGCTTGCTCGATGACCCAAATGTTAGTGACGAGGACAAGCATGTGCTTAGAAAATTCTTTGAGATTGAGTTTGATATATAACCTTTTTGCTATTGAATATCAATGTTATACTATGCTGATTGTGCTATAGTCCACTTCTAGTTGTCTTGATATTCAATATCAGTAGGTTGATATTGCATATTGTGCTTTGTTTACATCTAGAAATGTACGCGTAAGGAAATAAAATGTCAGATCCTAATATCCTATGCATTTTTAAGTTTTTAACCTTAGACGTCGTGCATGTGTAGACGGTGTAGTTTCAAGCAGAGGATGTGTTGTTCAATTATGTTGGATGTGTTCTCAAGCTGTAAAATTTCAAATGTTTAGACAGATAGCCACTGCAGTGTAATTAGGTTTCTTGATGTCGCATTGCTTGTTGCTGAAACTTGAACAGAGTAATTCTATTTATTGATGATGTTGGCCTTATTGCATATTATCTTTTTTTGTTTGAGTACTGCTTTTAGAGTCCTATAAATTTTTCCATCACAAATTTTCATGATGCTTACTTAAATTCTATCATTGTGCTTAGCTGGAAAGAGTTTGAGTACCCGTGGTTTGTCGTTGCTTTTCCTTCCTTCCTGTCTAATTGTCTGATCCATTTTTCACTGGGAGTTTTTGTTTCTCTCTGGCATGTTCTGATTCTATCAAGGTTAGTTAGCAATCTCTGTGCGTTTACTTTATGTTCATAGCTTGTTATGGACTCGCTGTTCCTCTGGTTGTTACTGGTCTTGGCGATGAACTCGAAGATTGATAGAAAGAACACCGTTGATTTTGCTGCCCATTGTCTGTTCTTCAATGCACCTCAACCTGTAATTTATATACGAGTCCTAGGAAATTTAGAATCCTTGGTAAGCAAAGTTTTACATTTCTTTTCTATGCTTAGTGCCTCACTGCCTCAGGTTCACTATTAATTTAATACTACATAATAGTGAAGTAGTGAGTGATTAGTGTGTGTGTGTGTGTAATTATGCAACTGTATTTTCACACGAATGGCCCTGGAGTGAATAGTAAGCAAAGTTTTACATTTCTTTTCTATGCTTAGTACCTCACTGCCTCAACTGTGTGTGTGGTAAGCAAAGTTTTACATTTTGTTGTATTGGAAGTTTTAGGCTTACAATTTTTTTAAGACTTACAATGTTGCTTATACAACCTTGTTGGTTTATTCATTTATATGAAGTGAGTACTTCCATTGATTTGAGTGGATTATTCTCAACCCCTACTAATACCAAGAAAATTGGAGGCATAGCCACTGAGTGACACAAAATATAGTAAGTTTCTATTTGTTGCTAGTGCTAGTGGGTGTCTATGATTCCAGCATTTCACCGTTCACACAAAAATTAAGAGTTTTTTTTTATAAAAAAAAAAGAAAATTAGATCACTACTATGGTAGGTATTAATTTACTATTGCTAAACATTCTTTCCTAGTGTACTAGTAAATATTTTTAATTGAACTAGTTCACACTCATAATTGAAAGTTTGGTTTTTAAATATGGAACACTAGTATTTTCTCCATCAATTGATCTCTATTATATAAGCCAAGGGGGGACCATGACGTCCCTCCTGGAAAAGTCCACTTTGCCCTCTAAAAAATTTCAAAAATTCAACTAGCATCACTCCTCACCATTAAGGATAGTTATTATATTTTTTTGACTTTTTTAAATGAAAATATTACAAGATATAAAATTCGTAAAAATAAAATAAAAACACCAAAATTTATATTTTTGGATTATCTAAAAATAGACACCCATATTAATATAGTTTGTCACATGAAAATTTGATCTTTTGATTATCGTAAAAATTTGATAATCGATAGAATGTAGTAAATAAACTTTTTTTGTTCATTGTTTTGGGGTGGCCAAATAAAAGGAAAAAAAAATGTTTATAATTATGTGAATGAATGTAAATTCGAAATATATTTCAATTTTTCGACACACCACATTCGTTTTTTTTTTTTTTTTGTTTGTTTAAGAAATTAAAAGATAAATTTAAAATAACATCGCATGCAAAGCGTGCATACAAGGCTAGTACCTCCCTGAGGTAATTAGTAACACCTAATATATTACTTTATAACTTCTAAATGTGTAAGAAAAAACTACTAAAGACATAATTTAGTCTCATACACTACAATTGAGTCTACACTAAATGAGAAATAATCGTAAACAATGACACCCAATTGTTTGTTTGGCAAGATAAATTTTCGCTTAAAAATTGTAACTTTTGCATATAAAACTATAACTTTTAATATAAAGATTAACTAGTTTTGCAAAAAATTAAAAATTAAAAATATAAAGATACAAGTTTTTAGTTAAAAATTATGTTATTTTATATGAGAAATGTTAAACTAGGTCAAATCCCATTGTTCTAAAGCATGTTACATTTTTTTTACTAAAAGTCGAATATGGGCCTGGCCTTTCAACAAAGTTGAAAATTTAACTGATCGATCACATTCAAAGTTACGCAACCTACACATGTAAAAGGTATTCAATTCAAAATGCCTCATTGAACTCATAGTGTAGTGATTATTAGCCTTAGCCTTAGCCTTCATTCGAATTGTAGTAGTTCGTCTTGTTTTGTTTAACCATGCATATGTAAGATTTATAAATCACCAACTACTACCCTAATTACAAGTTTACCATATTCAACTTATAAAAATTTACCTTAAGGTGGTGTCTTATATATTCCCTCCATCCCCTTATTTTCGCAACAATCTGACTTTTGCCACTATTCACTGGACACCAAAAATTATTGTTGAAAATTGTTGTCGGAAAATAAGTTTGTAAAAAGCGTTGATGGCAACCACTTTTGTAGCCTAATATAATGTAGCAGATCACTTTATGATTTAGGACCACTCAAAAAAATGTTTTTTCTTTGTTAAAAATTAAATTAAAGTTAATTACTAGGCGTAGAATACAACCTCTAACACATATATTGAACTCACGTTGTGTTTACATTTTATTGAGGTGAGGGGTGAAGAATCTAATACTGAGTTATCTCTCTAGGGCCAATGACTTAACTAGAAAGAGCTAGCTACTACCTACACATACATTAAAGGTGCGTTTTCTTCAGTTATTAAACTTGAACATATCTAAATTTTGGAAAATCCAATAAATTAAAAAAAAACACCTACGTACTTTATATGAGTAGGGGACTGTTAGTGTATATGTAGTTTTTTCCTTACCTAGTTAATTAGGAGGCCATTGAGAAGAGGTGGCAAATGGACCATTTGGTCGGGCACGTGGATCCAAGTTGAGTCGATTTGGTTCAAGAGCTTTTAGTTCGAGTCGAGTTCGGGTTTTGCCAAATAGAATTATATAGGATAATAATCAAGATTGCGCACATTAATGATTGGGTAGTCTGTGTCAAATCGAGTAGAGTCAAATTCAGGTCGATAATCTATAATTAATAATGTATACCAAAACAGGACACGCTGACATAGCCTACTATCACATGTCATACTCTCATAAACAAATTTCACTCCAAAAGAAATGCTGATTTCATCATTAATACTCCCTTCAAGTTTCAAAATCAAATAATAATTGTTTCATAGAAATTATATATAACTGCATTCTTTTTTCCAAAAAAAAAAAAACATTTAGAAAAATATTAAAGGGTAAGCATATGATTTTTTTCAATGCCTGTTTGAAAATTGACTACTTTAAATTGTTGTAAATTACAATAATGTTTCCTTTAAAAAAACTATATATTAAAACACTATATAAATAATGCAAGGTTGTGCAATGCATAGAGTTCATTTTATTTTATGGATTATTACTCCATTAATAGAAAAATAAAGTAGTGAAAATTAGAATCCAACTATTGACTTCCCAAGGGTATACAATTCATATAATATCAACTCAATTCCACCCTTCCAAATATTTTCGTTATTATTGTCTCAATATTGATAAAAAATTTTAAAAAAATATTCTAACAAAAAATTGTTGACCTCTCGGAGGTACAAAGTTTATTGTTGACAAAAAAAATCATTATATTATATAAAATCATTGTTGACAAAAAAAAATTCAGTTAGAGTTCATTCGTAACTGCTGCTGGCTGCTGCTACTGAATCGCATGGAAACTGCGGGCAAAGTTAGAGCTTGAAGCTTGAAGATGACGATTAATAAGCTTAGACTTGCAGGCAGGGGCGGAAAGAGAGGGGGGCAAGGGGGGCAGCTGCCTCCCCCATGGGCCCAAAAATTTTTTTATGTAGTAGGCCCAAATTAACTTATTAAAATAAAAAATTCAACAAATAGGTTAAAAGAAAAGTAAAAAAATCAGAACCACTATTCCGCATTTGACTACTGCATAAGGCTAGGGTATATACATGAAAAGGAGATTGCTAAAACATTTTCAATGGATTCAATTGTAGATGACTTTTATAGTATGAAAAGTAGGAGAGTTCAACTTAAATAATCAAAGTGAATTGCTTATGTATTCAATAAGTTTTAGAGAAAAAAAAATATATACTCCTATTAGATAGTGGCTTTCAACTTTTTTTTTAGTTTATTTATTTTGTCATCTTCTTATGTTGTTATATAATTATACTAATAATAAGAAGAATTGGATTCTTATAAGTTCGCCCCCCTTAGTAAAAATTTCTGGTTCCGCCACTGCTTGCAGGTACTCTTCTCTTCTCCAAACCCTTCTCTTTCTTTCCATTTCTTGCTCGATTTTACTCCACTAGTCTTGAATTTGATGACCCCAAATTGCTCCTTCAATCTATTAGACATGATTGCAAGTTAGGGTTTACTAAGGTTGAACATGGTCTTTCCCTCTTTCATCACTTGAATTCCTTGCGCCCTCTTCCTTCTATTATTGATTTCAATCAACTCTTTACTGCTATGCTTAAGATTAAACCCTTTCCCCCTTTTGCTACTGTCCTTTCTCTCTCCAGGCGCCTACACTTGTCTGGGCTTCGTCCAAATAATCATTCCCTTGCTATTCTGGCCAACTGTTACTGCCGTTTGGGCCATGTTGATTTGGGATTTTCTGTTGTGGCTCACATCATTAAGCTTGGTTTTCAACCGGATATAGTCACTTTCACCACCCTCATAAATGGTCTCATTCACACTCATCAATTGGACCATGCTGTTCGGTTGTTGGATAAAATTGTCAAGCTCGGATTTCAACCCGACTTAGTCACCTACGGTGCTATGTTTAAAGGCCTCTCTCGTACTGGCGATAATGCCGGCGCTCTGCACCTCCTTCGAAACATGGAGTCTCGCGGCCATTGTATGCCTAATGCTGTCATTTATAACACCATCATTGACGGTCTCTGTAAAGACCAGTTAATGCCTCAAGCACTCCGACTTTTTTCTGAGATGAAAACCAAGGGCATCCGACCTACTGTCGTCACCTATAATTCCTTAATGCGAGGTCTGTGCTCATTGGGGCGCTGGAATGAGGCTCAGCAGTATTTGACTGAGATGGTGGGAAACAACATTACTCCGAATATTGAGACCTACACCATGTTCATAGACATGTATTGTAAGGACGGCATGATTGATGAAGCTCGAGCTATATTTGAAGACATGATTAAGCAAGGTCACGTCCCCAACATCATCACTTACAGTGCTTTGATAGACGGATATTGTTTACGTGGTGAGATGGATGAGGCAGAGAAGCTAATCCATTTGATGGTCAAAGATGGCTGCAAGCCTGATATAGTTACCTTCAGTAGCTTGATCAATGGATATTGCAAGTCTAGAAAGATTGACAAAGCACTTAGCTTGTTGGTCAATGGCCTGTGTAAGAAGGAAAGAATTGATGAAGCAGTCGAAATAATGAAGGAAATGGAGAATGATGGAGTAGTCCCTGATGTTATAACATATAATATCCTGATTGATGGCTTGTGCGAAGCTGGGCATCTCGATGAGGCTATAGATGTCTTTGACATTCTAGTACACAAGGGGTTACATCCAAATGCGCATTATTACAATATACTTATCAAAGGGTTTTGTAGAAAAGGGTGGCTCACAGATGCAGAGGAATTATTCAAGAAAATGGAGGACAATGGATGTCCTCCCGACGAGTGCAGCTTCAATACAATCATTAAAGGATTTCTTGATGGCAAGGATATCAAGAGGGCTTTGGAGCTTATAAGCATTATGAGAAGCGAAGGATTTGTGGGTCATAATCACACAATTTCATCGTTGGTGGACTTATTTACTGATCCAACTGTTAATGATGCAGACAAGAATATGCTTAAAAATTATTTTGAGAATTGAGTGAGTGTGATCTGCTATGGCTTTCTGCTATTCAGTATCAATGTTCTGATGATACTAAATGTGCATTTTGTCCACTACTTTTAGCTTTCCTTTGTTTTATTTTTCATGTGGCAAGCAATACAATTTAAGATAGAATTCAATATTGTTAAATGTCAAATAAGCCATTTGAGCAAATGAGCAATGCAGCATTATATATAGCTCTGTTAGTTCTAGAGCTTTTTTAATCAGTAAATAAAGTTTTGAATTTATGGGACTTGTTTGACTAGACTGTACTACAGTACAATAGAAGGCCAAAAGAACAAAATTGTGGTAGTCAAGACTTAGTAGCGATCAACTTCGTAGTAAACAAAATCTTTAACATGAGGTTGAGATGAAAATCTCTGTACATTAATGTAATACTTGTTGCAGAAGAGTTTTCCATTTAGAGGCTTTTCTGCATAAGCTTTGATTCTTATGGTTCCTGATTGTACTATTCATGTAATACTTGTTGCAGTAGCTCTCTGAACTTCTGATAGTTCCTGATTGTACTATTACATGGTTAAAGATAAGAGCTGGATTTCAGATTTTTTTTTATTGAATTTGCTTTGTTTGTTGTCTTAGACATTGGCCAAATACTTATTTTAGTAATATTTTAGTAATATACTACCTATGTTAAATTTTATATGTAACGATTAGACATATTTTTTCTTTTTTTACTTTATGTGACATCATTGCACATAAAAATTAACGGAGGTAGTATTTGTTTTCTAATCACCTTTTGAGGCATTCGTTATCGGGATTGATGTTGCTTTAAGCCTATAAGGTGTATCAATAATATTACAACATGCGACTATGCTTATTACACTATAATAAAGTAATTTGACGTGTAGAACCATATATCTATCGATGTTCTTGGTTCCATGATATAACATTTGATTTTCAACCAAAATCACTTCGATCAATGTATATTTTTTTGACCTAAAGTACTAAATTAGGATTTCCTGATCTAGTTAGTGGACAACCTAAATTACATAACCCAACCTGTTGAATGCCATCTCTAATTTAAGAAGGATGTAAACCAATAAAAAAAAAAAAAACGGGCAATAATTCATTTAACTATATAATGACCAAAATTACATGTTTAGCCGGCACAATTCAGTGGTTGGGATTATTTTTATAATTGCAAATGGGAACCTACTAAAGAATGCCCTTAGAGAGTTTGATAAACATATAATTATGTTTTCCTAAATCTTAGGTTATATACTTATATTTACTTGGTTAGGTCTAATTTGAAATTTTCTGATCTGATTTAATTTAGATTTTAACCTTATGCATTCACTAACTCGTAAGAAAAAAAAGTAATTAAATAAGGTATTGTAAATATAACCTTATTTGATCAATTCATTTTTACTTCAAATCTTCAACGCACAAGTTATAGTGCAAATCGTGTCTACAACAAGTCGAGAAAATATTCTTAACGAGGCCCAACAAGAAGTTAAGAACCGGCAACGCGAAACAAAAGTCAAGCAGTTCATGGTCTTCATTTTCTAAAATTTGGTACAAGCTCAACACAAAAAGGTTTTTCTTAATAAGGTATGACAAATCAAATTGTATAGGGAGTCATATTTCTTAAAAAATATGGTAGATCTCTTATACAAGTGGAATTTTGTATAGAATTATTTTCTTCATCCATTTAAAATGAATTGACTATTATGGAACCAAATCATGTAAAAGGTGAGTATCCTCTCTTTTTTCATATTTTGAATTGAATAGAAGAAAATACAAAAAAGAATACATCGTGTTGTCTACGTGAATTTATCATGTAGTACAAATGAAGATTGAACAGGAAAAATATCATTCACTAGATTTAAAGCTTAAAAAGAGATGAAAAAATATCTTAATACGGAGTACTTCAGAATAGATGTAAAAGTTAGCTCATCTTGTCACTCTTTTCACCACCTCTACCTATATTTTACAGTTTTCACCACCTCTACCTATATTTTACTGTTTCAGACTATGTTAGTATGTTGCCATGTTTCTCAAACATGAACCTTGGATGCCATCGCACAAATGTGTTAATTTTTTTTCCCGATATGGTAAGAAAGTCTATCAACTCATTACTAGTTGAATTTTGCAAAGAGCCGGGGGCGGGGGAGCTGGTTCACAGATTAAAACCTCAGCAACTGGGTTTGAATTTCAGCTGGGATAATGTAAATCAACCACAATATAGACAAAATATGAAATGTAATCAATATATAACAGGCAAGACTGTCAACAATAGGCCAAAGCCAAATAATATTTACTATAGAAAATTCAATATCTTGTTGAAGTTGCTAGACATACAAGCAATGGTGAAGAAACAAATCATTTGAAAGGGCATCAACTGAGCACCTTCAGTATTAATTACTCCACACAAAAAATTGTATATCTTGCTTTTGGTAAATTGAATTTCATAATGTCATTGACATGGCTGGAAGTGACTTTCGTCACTATAATTATTTCTTTTGAATTCATCACCTTCAACTCCATGTCCTTGAATGAGAAATCAACTTGATGACAATTAACAAAGGAAAATCTGATAATTTGGGGATGTACCTCCTACGTTTAAGTAGTTGACATCAACAGCTGTTTCTCCAAAATCATCTAATTGAACAACGTGAAAAGCATAAGAATTTGAAATTATAGAAAAGAATGATTTGTTTAGTTAACCTTATTTTATTACTCCGTTCAAATCAGATAAAAAAAAACTAAGTTCAATCAGATCAGATAAAAAAAACTAAGTTCAGATCAGAAAAAAAAAAGGTCAGATAAAGCTTGTTAGTTTTAGTTGATTTTTTTATTGTTTTTTTTTATGGAGATTTTTTTAAACTTTAAATATCTTTAATTCTTAAACAAAAAATATTATAAAAATTACGTATTTGAAAAATACTCTTTAATACAAATAAAATAAGATCTCAATTGATATTCTTTTTCCTTATGGATTAGTGTATATACACGGTCAAAATTTAGAAAAGTCGGGCAATAAGTTTAGATAAAATTAGATAAGTTCATATCAGCAAAAATCCGTTAAACCAAACATAGCTTTAGACAACAGAAAAGACTATAAGAGAGCCAAACCTTCATATAGTGTCCGTACTATTTGCACATATTCAGGTATGAGATCTCTGTATATAATTCCGTCTGGCCGAGCATCCAAAACAACCAGGACACCTGATGGGAAGAAAATTGAAATCTAGTTAGCGATCTAGTGGTAAATTATTGATTGTACGTAGTTCACAACCATTCTATTGTTGGTGTTTGTAGGAAATTTCAATAAGCAACAATATTCAATATGTTCAAAGGTAGAATGGTGAGATTGGTCATTGGTGACAGACACTATTTCAATTTCCAGGAAATCTCAACCCTCCTTAAAAAGCCTCAATAGAAACAACAAAATCCTATTATAGAAACAAGGTTTATGGAAGATAAAGACCAAGCAAGAGTAGGCTTATTGAAGATTAGAGAACAAGCAGGAATATGAATGTACCAGGCGCAACCCAATCTCTACTTGAATTGCTCGGCATTGGAGCTAACCACAAAATATTCCTTAAGTTCATTGTACTGTCATAAGCTAAATCAGATCCTGCGAATAACATAGTGATATTAGCAAACAATTATAATAAGAATAAGGCATTGCTCCATTATTATACTTTTTCGTAAAAATTAAAATATTTCATCTCATTATCAAAGGTGCATTGCCTCATTCTAATCATAGCTATGTTCTTATATTACAGCTAAAGCTTTAGTCAATAATGTAAGAATATTTGTATCAAGTATCAAATGCACTAACAAATTCAGATTACATAAGCCTTTGACAATTGGGAAAGGCAAAGACTGTTTTTCATCAGGAATTATACCAATCAATCAACAAATATAAGAACCTAGGGCACGTTTAGCATCATTGTAGTTTATTATTTTTTGGTTTTTTGTATTTCAAAGTCATGTTATATATGTCGCATAAGGGATGAAAAAATTAGTCCAACTTATTAAAATTCGTTACAATTTTGAAAACTAACAACAGAAAAACACAAACCACTTTTTTTCTAGTTTCCTGTTTTTTTTTTTTTTTTAAAAAAAATGAAAAAAAAAAAAAACCCAAAACAAACAAGGGCCTAGTTCTTGCTCATCTGTAACATAATTGCTGAAAAGCTAACAAAAGAATGTTATAGGATCGATCCCATTGCAAATGGGCTCTCCTCATAGGCTAGCTTTTGGAGTGATTCTCCCATTGTCCTATATCAATGGTATCAAAGCCGGCCTTAGAGTGGTGGTCCACTGAGTTGGTAGCCTGAAGGAAGCCAGCTGTGAGCCTATGACCAACAAGGACGTCAGCCCTTGAAGAGAGGCGAATGTTATAGGACTAGTCTCATGGCAAGGTATGAGACTTGAACCCATATCGGTCTTATAAATGGGCTCTCATCCTTATAGGCTAGCTTTTGGGGTGGCTTTCCTATTTTCCTATATCAAAGACAAATAATAATCTTAGAAATGCCTGATGCAAATTCAAATATTTCTCAAGAATCTAACAATAGTTCCGTTCCTCTATCCATTTTCCATACGGTATCTTTCCCAAAAATCAACATATTTTGTTTTATACAATATGTTAGATAACTCTTGGACAAGCTAAGTAGCTAACACAACTGAAAATTGTGATAATCAAACACTAAATCACACATTCCTTTGTCAACTAATAGGTATCCCTATCTTTTTGCATCAGCCATTATTTTCCCTTCATTGCTTTTTCGGGGCCTTTCTTTCTGATTCTAATTTCAGTCTTCTAAAGTTAATCTGTTAACATAGTTGTTTTACGGACACCTATTGCCCTTTTTCTGGACTCTATATTACCTGGATCCAAGAGTATTTATGTTAACTTTCTTGGTGGTTACAGCTTTTAGAGTATCAACACCAAGCTTCTTTGGAGTACAGAGCATTATCTCACAACTCTATCTTTAAAAAACTGAACTAACCAAAAAGAATGCTAGCATAGTTTGATTTACTCCATGGTATTAAATCAAGGCCGCATTGCGACCACACTGTGAAGCTTTTTGAGCTTACCGCGACTGAGATATTAGGTCGAAACGGTCGTGAACCATCCGCATTGCCCGCGAATGTGATTCCGTGACCGTTACTGAGATCGCGACCGAAACCGAGATTTATAACCATATTTTACTCAATACAGTTTTAATCATGGTAATGAACATAAAGTTGCAGACCGTGCAGGCAATAGATTTTTGCTACAGTAACTGACCTGTTTGGCAGTATCCCATGTTATATGGGAAAACTTCTTTATCATAGGCTGGGTATTCCTTAGCATGAAACCTGCCATTATTTTGGCATAAAGAAAGTGAGGTAAGTAAGAAAGAAAAGTAGAAAACACTTTCTGAATTAGGATTTCAGCAGTAAAATTTAAATATGCACACAACACATACTATATCAATGAAAATAACCACCACCCCCCACACACAAAAAAAGAAAAGAAAAGAAAAAAAAATGAAAAAGATACACGGATATCTTTGGCACAGTTGCATACTTGCATTCCCTTCAAACTTTTAAAAAAAGTTTTAGTTCTAAAAAGTTCAAATTAGGTGATATAAGCTCAACAAGGTTTGATCATGTCCAATCGGATGTGATAAGGATCAATTGTTTCTATAATCAAGGCTAATCATGTCCAATAAGTTTAATAAGTTTCAATCAGATTAATAAGATTAGAGAAGTCCTAATAAAATAAGTTCAGGTCTAATAAGTTGAAGAGAACACATTTATTGGAGGTAAAACCAGATAGTATCTGGGGTAAGCTTAACAAATTGCTACCCAGATATGCAATTGAAAATGTGCTTCTACTATGAGATTCTTAGTTCCATAATTTTTTTAAAGCTTTCCATTTTGCTTAGTTCCATGAGATTCTTTGACATTTTACATTATTTTACTTTAGGAAACATTTTAATATTTTTTATTTAACATGGTCCAACATAATAGGTCCAACACGGCAACACTCCTAATAAAAAATCTCCCTTTCAGTATTTAATTCACCCTTTGGGCTCACTTGACATATTTTATTCTTTTTCATTGGTTTTTGTATCTATAGTAATATTAAAAAACTTTATAGAATAGATGGAGTATTTAAATATTTAGAACTTACATAATAATATTAAATTTTAATTGTAAACCTAATCTCTATTATACAAGGTGATAATGTGATTTTATATATGTTTCCCCCTCCCTTTTTCAGTATTTTTACGTGTTAACTAAGCTCTTCTGAGCTGTTTGCTACTAATAAGTTTGTTTGTAATGTGTTTTTCTTTTTTCCCTGTTTTCAACCAGAATTGGGTAATTAGTATGCTAAAGGGCTAGAAATAGATAAAGAGTACCAAGCCGAGGGTCGGAGCGCTTGCGGAGGGCCAAAGTGAAGGAAAAGGCAAAAACGGACAAGATTTGGCCCACCTCGGTGCTGGTGTCCCTAACCCTATGAGCTTATAAAAACTATGGTGGCTGCAAAGATTGCAGCAGCACAGGGTGGATCACACCTGACCTGATCCACCGGGGTGTACGGCCCTAATAAAGGTCAGTCTTCACTCTTAACACACATACACACCCTGGCCCTGCTACTATGTGGACTTTATTTGTCCCACTGGGCCAGGGTCCCACACCAGGGCGAGGTCACTCATGGCAAAAAATACCATCCTTTTAAATAGCCTTGAGGTCTGATATAGTGATATTGCAAGAATTTTTTTGCTCAAGGCTGTTAAATGCCAAAAAATAATAAAAAAAGGTTGTTTTTGGCAACAAAAAACAAATGCTTATAAGAGGTTATTTCCTACAATTTTTCCTTAAAAAGAGCATTGTAAATGTTAAACATTGCCTCACTTTTACTTAACGTTGCCTAAATTTTTGTGTGAAATGACGAATTTACCCTTGGCTTAAAAAAGCATCAACACAACCATCGCAACCACCTTGGCAATGTAAACCAAGACGCCTGATCGTGACCACAACCACAACCAAGGACGGCGATGACTAGGGGGGGGGTTCTAAAATTATTTTTGTGTGAAATGATGAATTTACCCTTGTTAGCGGGGCTTGTTCACGAGGAGCTGCACATGAACTAGAAGAAGCCACAGATAGAACAGAATCGTTAGGGAAAGGATGATAGAAAAGGTTCAATGTTAGCGAATCACCTCTGAGTCTCTGACTACTCTTCCAAGGCCGGTAAAGCTATCGGATTCCCATTCACTTAGTAAACTTTGAAAACCAACGAAGAGTCGTCCCAACCAAATGCCCCTACCATGGTGGGGGCTTATAATCTGAAAGCCCCTTATAAAAAAAAAGTTTTAAGTGGTTGCCACCGTCTGTGGTAGTGGTTGCGATAGGGCATCGTGGTTTACGTGGTCATTATTGAGGTGGTCGAGGTGGTAGTGCTAATGTTTTTTTAGGCAACCTTTGGTAGTGATGGCGATTGACGAGATGATGATGGCGATTGACGAGATGATGATGGCCATTGACGGGGTAGTGATGGTGAAGGTTGTTGTGAAGGGAGTAAGGAGGAGAAGAAGAAGTATGTGGACCACCTCTCGGAATAAGTACTTTGTTTCATGTAGCCGACCCCACTTATGCGAATAAGGCTTTGATTGATTGATTAAAAAGCGGGCGATTTAAAAGGGTTAAAACCGGGGTGATGATTAGCATTTGAGTAAAGAAATAATTAATTACATAGAATAGAAGTAAGACAGGTCAGGTGTTCTTTATACAATGCTCATTTTTTGAGCAGTATAGTTGGTGAAGCACATTAACTTACAATATTCCAAGTCTTCCAGTGTCTCTGGCAAGAAAAAGGTGACCATGGAACAAATCATAGCGATTTAGAGAAACATTCAGCCCCACACTTGGACCACGGGAAGCAATCATTTCAAATAAGAAAACAAGGTAATCATTCAACTCCTGCAAATTGAATAATATCTCACATAATCTGTGAAACAAGCTAAAATATACAAGTAAACACTCATAGTTCAGTTTGCAAAAACCTTGTTAATGAAGTGTCTGCCATAGGGAGTCCTAGTGAGTTCACACTTATCCTCCTCAGATCCTTCAACATCAGGCACCTATTACATGATCATTAGACTCGGAATCAGATGCAAGTTTGTCCAGGAATCTTCTATACTATATACTAAAACAGAATGTTGTTGACATCATTCCCACTTAAAGAAGTACATGTATCGATTTCTCGGTCAAAATTTTTTCCTCCAAAAATGTTTATGATCATCTTTTCTCTTTTTTTCTTTTTCTTTTCTTTTGTTTTCCTCAGTATTTCCATTCTTACATTTTCCATTCCATATGCAATTAATGACCAATATAATGTTTTGATATCCTAATATTTTCTTTATTTTGTCAATTTACAAGTCATAAATAATGTATACTAATTATTTTTTTAATTGATGTAATGATTTTATATTACATAATTTGCAGTTGTTTTCAATTGACTTATAATCTAATAAAATTTCAAATTTATCAAATATTATTTGATAAAACCGTGCATAGCACAAAACTAATCTAGTTCAGTATAAAATAAGATTAAATGTATTCATAAATTGTACAAAAAAAAAAAACCCCTTACAGGTACGATGGTAGGATCTAGGGCACGCTGAACAGAACCAGGATCACCACCGGAATCAACGGAAAGCCGAGCGAGTTCCAAAACAGGCGACGGCGGCCACCAAATCAGCTCATTCTCTTGAATCTCCCTCCTTTGACCAACAAAACTACTAGACATTGACCTCCGATTAAGTGAAATTCCATCAAAAGTAGGATTGAAAGGAACAAGGAATTTGAGGCAAGAACAAAGCTCGCGAGCTTCATGTGAATTAACCTTTGAAGCTTGATATTTGGGGCCTAGTAGAGAGAGAAGGTCAGAAACAGTAGCTTTGGGCGATGGTGAAGGATGAAGAGATAGAGAGGAGAGAGAAAGTGGGAATGATGATTTTGGATTGAAGAAGAAAGATGAAGATGATGATGAAGAAGTTGCAGTGAAGGAGAGTGATAGGAGTAAAGCTACTTTGATTGAAGAGGAGAATGAGAGGAGGAACTTCATTTCATTCTATGTCCTCTTCAATTTATTCCCTTGTATATCTTTTCCAATATTTGTAATAGACTTTAGCCAGTAATTCGACTAAGGATGCTACTAATACTTTGGAGCGAATTTTCCCTGAATTTATCCCTCTCTTCGGTTTGTAACTAACTTAAACTACTTATTTGTTTAATTATTGCATGTTCTATTTCACCAAAAAAAAAATTAGCAGTCTAAATTTATATTAGAAATGAACTATTATTGTAACGACCCAGATTTATTGGTATTTTTGTCGTTGATTTATTTGTTTATTGATGTGATTTTATGTATAGTCCGAATTTATTTGGACTATTTATTATTGATTATTTGCTTGATTTGATTTGTTTTATTTGATGATTTATTGTTTATTATTTATTTTATTATTATTTAATTAATTAGAATTTTATTATTTAAATTTTCTAATTAATTAATTTAGTTTTGGGCCAAGTGCGGATTTAATCATGATTAGTCATGAATTAGCACAAATTGCCCAAGTGATCATTTTGGCCTTTCTCCTTAAGCCCAACCGACCCCCTTGTGATTATGTGGCTTGTTTTGCCACTTGCTTCATGTTCACACCTTAACTAACTTCTATAAATAGAAGAGTTAGTAAGGCCTTGTGATCATTTGTTCATTTTAACCATCACTTGCCATAATCAAATTCAAACACTCCCTCTTTGCCATCAATCCCACACGCCATTTTTGGCTCTAAAACACCCAACCATTGTTTATCATCAATTCAAACCCAAACTTAAAGATTCCAACTCCATTGGTCTTTAAGTGACTAAATTCACAAATAGCCTTCAATACCTTATTCAAGACTTGGGTCTTTGGTCCGGTTTTGGGTTTGGGGTTCGTGTTTGGGACGTGTTCGAGAGTGGTGCCTCGTGTGGTGGTGCTGCGTGGTGGTCGAGAGGTGCACGGTGGTTCGTGGTGCAGCACGGCTGTGCGTTGAAGCCGTGTGGCTGGCACGTGCTCATGATAAAGGTCGTGTGTTGCTGCGTGTTTTCTGGGCCGTGTAAAGTCGTTCCGGGCAACGAGTTTTTGAATATTTTCGTGTTTGTATTTCATAAGGTAACATACTATCCTAATCCTAGTTGGTATACTATGATTCATAGGGTAGATTAGATGACTAGATTAGACCAAAACCGATGTTTTGTACCCATTTCCTGCGTGAATTATGGGGTTGTTTTGGGTGGTTGTTTCATGATGGTTTTTCATTTATTCTATGTATTTTATGTTTGATTATGATTAATTTCATGTTTGATTATGTTTATGTTCAATTCCATGAAGTTTTGATAATCATAAGTTGATGAATTGTTGTTGAACTTTGTTGTTATTATGCGTGATTTTGGTGATGATGAATCTTGATGAGTTCTTTATGAGTTTTTGGTCGAGTCTTGATTAAAGAAATTAAGTTAAGTTTAAAGAAAGTTGAAAGAGGTTCAAGGAAAAGATAAAAGAAAGTATAAAGAATGATTTATAAGGTTCCAAGAATGATGATTTACATGTTAGTCTTGAGTCAAGGCGTAAGATGCAACTTAAGATTAACTAAGAATGTAAATAAAGATTAAAGATTAGCTTGATTTTGCTATTAGACGCCTAACCTTAGAGTAAGATTCTAAGGCTTGGGTTAAGACGTTGCCCCTATCCTAACCGCGGTATTGGGATAATGATTACCACTATGTCGTCTTTGACATGGATTTCCCGTAAGATGGGTTTCATGAGGTTGGGAGTAAGATTCTCAATCCTGGCATAGTAGGAAAGTTCGTTCGCGTAAGAGGCGTTCGTACGAGCGTAGTCCGGTCTAATATGTAAATGATAGTGCCAAAGATTAAGTAAGGATAAGATTAAGTTGATTATTTGAGTCTAAGTCGAGTATTTGGGTTAGTCGAGTAATGTTATGATTGTGGTTCGTTATTGTTGGTATGATATGTTGTTTCGCATGATTGTATGTTGTATGTTTGATTTGGTTGTTTGATTTATGTTATGATCACGTGTATCCCCGTTAGGGTGGGACAGTTATGTTACTCGCCACTGACGGTGGACTGTTGTTCATTTTCAGGTAACTCTGATGATGAGGTTCTTGCTTAGCTTTGGGTTCGGCGAGCGCCGAGATTGTTTTTACTTGTTTAATTTGTTTTACGTTTCTAGTATAGACATTAGTAGTAATTTGTATTTTCCAACTCTGATATTGTTTTGGAGTTAACTATCTAATGTTGATATTTGGGTTTAGAATCGTACAATCTTGTGGGTGTTGTACTTTTGGATTTAGTAAACCAATATTTTGAGGTTTGTTTTAATTTTTAAGTATGTTAGTGTGTTAGAACTGACAATTCGACTTGTTGATTTCTTCCGCGCCGGTTTAAGCGAGTCGGGTCGTCACAATTATAGTGAACTCAATCTATTTCTTCTTGAGAAACTTGATATAAGGAGTAATACTCCCTCCGTTTTTTTAGTTTACTCACTTTCGTTTTTGTATGTTTTTTGATTTACTCAATCCTTACATTTATTAATTTATGATTTCTAAGTGCATTTTACATACTCTCTCCTACTTTTGACTAACTTCAATAAAATTACCCTTTTTTCCTCTCTTTTCTATACTATCTCTCTTACTTTTTATACAACTTTTTAACATCATTTATTCTTTTTTTCCAACTTCCAATAATTTCTTAATTTTGATAAAAAATAAAGTGAGTAAACTAAAAAACAAACGGATGGAGTAATAATCAAGGAAATATTTGGGGATGTCTCCTTGTATGGCTGACTAGATCTCCTTGGGCTGAACCAATGCTATCAGGGTGATTGCTTGATTCTGAGCGGGCTCCTGATTATGGGGGCCTGCAAAATGAACGGGGGTGACTGATCTGGTGGTGTACCCGAAAATTTCTCTCTAATGCTTAAGTCAACAAAGCTATTTGTGGATATAGAGATAAAGATAAGTGTAGAGAGACATTTTTAGGAATAGTAAAAGTTACCTCAAATGTAGTGAATGGGGCTAGATTGACATCTGTTTTGGGGTTGTCAGTCAGGCAACCCCTCCAAAGGATGACATATGTCCCCTAGAACTAGATGGTGACATTTGTCTTATGGGGATGGATGAATTTCTTGAGCATTTAGAGGCATGATGGTAAATACTGATTCATTAGGTCTAAACACTATTCGAAATATAACAGAATCTAAAATTATCTATACAATATCCGAAATTAACTGAATTGAAAATAGACTATCTACACATTTATGGGTGTTTGGTATAATTTTGGAATAGGAAATGGAATGAAAATAAATTAAAAAAAGAATAGGCAATACTAAATAATACAATTATTTGTCGTTTGGTGACATTAACATTTAAGAGAATTGAATTGAAATAAATTAAATAGGAAAGATTGTTTTTATACGGTTGATCGAGAATAGAAACAAAATGATGCTGATGGTTTCTATTAAAAGAGTATATGTTATGAATGTCTAACTAGTTCATGGCCCGAGCATTAACCTGGGTTATTATTTTTCATAATATTGGTTTAGTTGACGAGTCATATCAACATTTTTCATTATACATTCATCTTTTTAGTTCGCACTTAATACATTATTCCTTACCATTTGACTAGTGGTGATCTGAGCAAAATCGGGTACCCGGTCTTTTTCTATGGAACCGGGCCCGGAACCACCAGGTCTGAAATATGTGGAACCATAACCGCTCTAACCGGGTAATATGTTTTTGGAACCGGAACCGGAACCGCCGGGTACCTATTCCAATACCGGGTACCCGGTTTTTTTTAATGGGTGTGTATTTTGTTCAATTTCTTAAATTTAAATAACACATCGGGTTAATGGCCAAAAACTACTCTACTACATATTTAATTATTTACCACTAAACATCCACAAAGACAGTTTCCTTAAACACGAGTTTACAATTTTAAGATAAAACATACAAGTTTACATAAAGTCATAAACACAAGTTCACACAAATTACATACAAGTTTACATAAACATACAAATTTTGAATGAATTTTTTTTTTATGCTTATTATATTTTAGTTTAGTCAGTAGTCACTTCAGTACTTCACTAGGTATCATTGGATAAAAGTATAAGAACCTAATTCAACCGTATCGGGAACGGGTCTGGTACCGGGTACCCGAAATTGGAACTGTTGCAAATTTTTTGGAACCGAAACCGGGACCACTTAGGACCGGGTAGTAACTTTTGGATCCGGAACTGGACCCAGTTGAACCGGGTCTAGGTAATTACCCGCCGGTTCCGTGGGTGGGTAACCGGAACCGTTGCTCGGCACAACCATTTAAATTATCTATTAAGTTATGAATGTCTAGAAATTGAATATTAAAAAACTTTCTAGTATAATTAAATATCAAAAATTTAAGTACATATTGCCAATAGTTTTGGAAAACTAAAGTTTAAAATCAATTAGATTATCCTAAACTAATTACATAGCAATGTGGTTGTGAGTCTTGTGACTGTGATTTTTTAGTTTGGCTTCAAAGCATTTCCCATAGAGTATTTATAGAAATGCATTCCTCATGAAATCTTAAACTTTAAGATGAGGGATATCATTTGAAAGTTCAAAGGTGCCACAAACATTTAACGCTTACAAAAAAAAACCTTATGACTGTTTGACAAGTGATGACTAACTAAACACTTAAACCCTGATCGTGAATTTGATTCTCGACATCTAAATAAACAAGCGTCAAGTAAGGACAACAAGCACGGAAACCTTTTTAGCGGAGAACTTAGTGTAGCCTTCAATGGAGAACTTCATGTATCCTTAAAATGAAAATGTCATTTTTTACTTTTTTATATAAAAAAAATGTGGGTGGAAGGAAAGTAGAGGATAATGGCTGATCGGGGGATTATGGCGTTCGGTTTGTTAACATGTGTGCAATGCGCCTTAAATCGGGCAAGACTTATGCCCATTAGGCAAAGATTCCTAACTCTAATCGGGATAACCTATGATGCATTGTATTTTTAATAATCTTCACCAATTCATAACCCGTATCATACACAGTATTATTATATAAAACTAGTTTTATGTCTCATGATATTCACTACTGAATTTTGGTTTTTTTGTAAAAATTAAGTTTAAGTATAATTCTTTTTCCCTTGAAAATTTGAGTTAATTTTCTATATATAATTGTATAAATTGATTTGCAAAAACATAATTGGTGTTGAATGGTAGAAGGAAAGATGAAATAAATTTTATTTTAAAAAAAATAATTAATCAAAACACAATAACATTAAAAGGGTATAAATTAAAAAAAAACTAATTAATTTAACAAAATAACACAATAATCAAAATATGGACAAGGAACTAAAAAAAAGCATAAAATTGACTATATAAACTAAAAAGAAAAGTTATATTAATACTAAATACTTGTTATGATCATCAAACTAGTTTTTGACCCGTGCATTGCAAGGTTTTTTTGTCTATTAATAATGTAATATTTTGTCTAATTTTTATTGCCGTTATATATAGTGGTAAGATCAACAAAATTTATCATAAGAAATTATTAACATGGGATATAATATCTAAAATTTTAAAAGTAAAAAAAAAAAGACGCATAATGAAAGATGATGTGAGATGGGGTGATGTGTGAGGAGTGATTAGGGATGCCATATGTCATGTTTGGGTGTGAGTTTTAATATAGATATTACAGATAGTATAGAAATCAACCAATAGTAATAAAAATCCTTATTTGATCCATTTCTAGCACTAAATAATAACAATGCTAAACATGTTCTTAAAAGTAATCATACACTTTTTTATATATAAAGAAAAAAATCTACTAAAATACATGATTTACAGTGTCGATATAAATTTTCTAATAAGCTTGAAGTTCCAAAATTCTTAAGGCTATAACATCTCATTAGCATCATTCTTGCCAACTTCAAATCAATAAGCAAATGCACATAGCCACTGTCATTAATTTAAATAAGCAGAATTTGGCTATTACAAGGTGATTTCATTACTTTTCATATGAATAAATCTTGGCTCTTGAGAAATTTCCACCCGATCAAACAGATACTAGCCCATTGCTGTCACAAACCGCCCTACATCATGCTGCTCCGATCCCCAATGGCATTTTGATATCAGCACAAAGCACCTGAAACAAGTAACACAAGTTGTAATCAGCAGCAGTTCACATTATAACTTGAAGATTAAGAGTTAAGGCAACAATTGGGGACTGAACTTTATATTTTTTCACCTTTTGGGGACAACCTTTTTTTTTCACCGTTTAGGGACTCTAGTGAGAAGGGGTTAACCATGGTTAGTTTGTGGGCCCACTAGTTTTTTTTTTACAAATTTATTCGTAAATTACTCGAGTTAGTTTTGTTTTCTGCCTTTTCATTTTCATTCAGTCTATCATCTTTCCCTTTCCTTGCCACTGGTTCTTTTCTCCCAAAATCATAATTGAAGCTTCTATGGTTGGATTTGCAACTGATATTTGATGAATTTTCATTCATCTCTTCACAAGTAAGTTTAGGTCTATCTTAGTTTCAAATTTAGTTCAAAATTATCAGTTACATTAGTTTTTTTATGTTAGGGTTTCTGTATTTTTTTTTGGAAATTTTGCATTCATCTCTTCAAAATTATCAGTTGCATTCATCTCTTCAAAATTGATAGATTGTGAACTTTGTGTGTACATTTGCATCAACAGGGTGAACTTTTTTTTGGGAATTTTGCATTCATCTCTTCAAAATTATCAGTTACATAGTGAAACTTTGAGGTTGAATCCACGAGAGTGTTGGAATTGATTGTCTGGGAATTGCCTCAATCCAACTTTATAATTTTGCAGTGCTGCACAAGTGAATGGAAGGTTTGTTTGCCTTTATCAATCTATGCATATGACTTGCTTGACTACGGTGATTTTGCACTGATGGAGTTTTTGTATGAGTTGGATTGTTGTGTCAAAGATTTATAAGCAATTAATTAGTCAAACTAATGTTAATGTATTGTATCAGTTTAGGTTGTCGACATTATACACACATAAGATGCTAAAGTATTGGTCATTGCTCACATGTCCATTTTGATTCATTTGTGGCCTAATTCTTTTAGTTCCTGGTTTGAGCAAATTATGTTGCTATATATTTTACACTGTTGCTATATATTGCAATCAATGATGGCACCTATAATAAAGTTTTACTTCATCCGTTTTTTAATGTGTGGTAAAGTGTAACTTTTGTAAGAGATAAAAAATTCATTTGTTGCAAGTATTAAAAAAACAAAGGAAGTATATACTAGTATACTACTAAGTTATTCTCAACGTGCAAACTTTCAACTAGTTTGATGCAAATTATATATATACTCCTTAGTCCTTAAAAAGATTTGATGGCAATAAGAATCATATGATTTGTAATTTTGCAAATTCTTGCCTATTATTTCATCAAAATATGATATTTGTTTCAATAATTATTTACGGAATAAAGTATTCCCTGATATAAGCTTTCTCCTTTATGTTATAGATACTTTGTAATTGCTGGAGTTTTTTTTTTTTAACTTCATCAACATGTGTATATATGAAAATTGACATCATACTTATTTGGGAACATATTTCTAACTTCATTAAATTTCTAACATATTTGGTCTCCTTCATAAAAAATTTCTAGCTTCACTAACATATTTGAACATATTGCTTTTGGTTTGTTTGGGATTTATTTATGGTTGTATCTGTCATCAGACAATTGAGAAAGAGAAGTATATTTACTTGAAAACAATTGTTGCTGTGATATTTTTATAATTCAGTTTTTTTTTTTTTAAAAAAAATAAATTCATCAATTAATGCTCAAGTGAGTTAAGTAACTTTTCTGATGGGTTAAATGGCATATTAGTTAACCTAGGTCCCCAAACGGTGAAAAAAAAAAGTTGAGTCCCCAAAAGGTGGAAAAATATATAGTTCAGTCCCCAATTGTTACCTTAACTCTGAAGATTAATGTGAAAATTTCTCTCTTTGGAAAATTTAGAATTTTCAATTTTTTTCTTAAAATTTTGATTAATTGACCCCAATAAAATTTAGGCAAAATTGACACCACCAGACCATACTATTTCCCATCATCCCAACTATTTATTATCCATGAACAATCTAAACTAAATCATGTATTTGAATCAATCAGTCTCACTTGGTAACCTGTTGTAGTAGTCAAAACTTAAAAGCCCATCCACTTGTCAAAAAATTTACCCACAAATTCAAAACAAAATTTGAACATGGAAGAGAGAGAACATTAGGGCTCAAAGGGAATGAAAAAAGGAATGTTTATAAGAAACGAGACTCATTAAAACCCCTTGCTCCTCACGTGTATGGGTTTTACCTGCTGCAGCAGGTTACCGAATGGGTCTGATGGATTTAAATAAATGATTTAATTTGGACTATTCATGGATAATCAATAGTTGGGACTGCTATGAGCAGATGAGAAATAGTTTGGACGGGTGGCCAATTTTGCCTTAAATTTATCAAATGCATTTTGACCCCACTGAACATTTTTTTAATAAGGCACTAATTGTGATCATATTCCACTTATGTTTACAAAAAGTGAGAGCATCTTTAATGCTTCTAAATGTAGGGCTAAGTAAACTATTCCCCCTATCCCAAATTACAAGGGATGTGGCTATGAATTAGCATAGCATAAGCATCTATAAGTTGTAGAGTATTGGAAGAATAAGATGGTTGTCTTACTAAAATGCAAATTTGAGTAAAATCAAATGACAACTTCACTTAAGAGAGGTGGATTCTTTCCCAAGTATGAGCTTTCGAGAGGCTCACTCACTCCCACTTAAGAAACTCAAATACTCTTCAATATTCAACATACTCTTCCTACTAATCAGCTCCCAGCCTCCCATATTCTTCTCAAAGCTACCTACAACAAAATGATTATGTAGTGTACCTAAAAAAACTACCCCTCACCATATTTGCATATTTACTCAAGAAAGCTCACATTTTTTTTTTTGTCAAATGTCCCTCATATTTTAGGACTGTATTTTAAACAGTGGATTGTTGCTTCTAATTTTTCTACCAAGTCATATGACATACGAGTTCTACATTAGCTTGAGCCAGCAGCGGTGCCTAGGGGCCAAGGCTAATCCTAAAAGAAGAAGAAAAAAATGCTAACGCTTCTAAATTACACTCTAAACAAAATTTTGAACTCCCACGTAAAAAAGATCTTCTCGTTTCTTAATCTCTTTCCACCTAATCAATTATACATCCAGCTCAAAAGAAAAGCCTCCAACAAACAGATACAGCGTACCATAATGAACAATACTGTATAATTCTCCATCAGTTATGCGCAAAGAGAAGTTAGGCTGAAAACATGAAATACTTACCAACAGAAGTATAAATAGAATTGATAAATAGGTCAAATTGCATCAACAGCTTTGATTCCAGCCGTCTTGTCCCAGTCCTCAGGTGCAGAAACATCAGACATAATCTTTTCTTGACCCCGCCAAAGAATCTGTGACAAGACAAGCCAATTCATAAATCAACATGTTGCCTTCTTTCTATGCAAATGAGAGAAAAATTAAACTACAGATTGGAAGACACTGACCTTGTCTATGACACCAAATTCCTTGGCCGTGGTTGCATCCATATAAAATGGTCTCCTCATCACACTAGCAACAGTTTCCTCGGACTAACAACAGATAAATGAAACTACATAATTGAATTTATGCCTCAAAAACAACTTGACAAGTAATCACAACAAGAAGAATGGCCATACTTACATTTTCTGTATGCTTAGCCAACAGGTTTACAAGTACGTCCCTATTTATAATCACCTGCAACTCAATGGAAACAAAATCACCACAGCAGTTTCCAAACAATAGATTTCATTCACACAAAGCCCCTTAACAACTCAGGTGAAATAATTCAATGATTAAAACAGCTTCATGAAACCAAATTATTTTATGGAGCATACATTACATTACACCTTGAATTTACAGTCAGACACATATAGCAGTCATCTAATGTTTGTGATAAACTTAGTCCACCTTTGCACCATGAAACTCCAGAATTTGGTTGCTATAGAAACTGCACCCTAACATCCATATATAGAAAAAAAGATACACCACCAGATTCGAGCAGTTACTGGGGATACATTCAACTTAGAAACTCCAACAAATATACCAAATGTTTTTGGATTCTTTAAAAAAGAAAATTTTCAAGGCAAACTTTTGCTCACCAAATCATGATGCTAATGCAATGTCCCAAGCCAATAAAATGAATATATGTTCCATTAGTTATTCGCAATTTGCCAGCAAAAATTCTATATCAGATGCTCATAGCTCACTATATGTGAGGACCGATACACACATATTTATCCCCCAATCCTCAGCTTGAATCAATGTGGGTGATAAGATAGTATCTCAGTATCTCAGCATCTTGCAACTTGTAGGAGTGGTAGGAGTGTAGGACAGGGCCTACATGGCACAATTAGGTGATAGCTATTCACTCCATTTCACTTAGATATATAAAGTTCAATGATTTGATCAGTAATATGTATACTTATACACAGGCTGATTTAAAACCACGAAAGAATGGCATAATCCTCATCTTTACCCACCCAAGACTTGCTTTCAAAATCTGTAGTCTATACATCATGCAGGCCATATAGTCATGACTCATAACAGAATCAGTTATTGAAGCCTAGCTAAATCTTCCACAATAAAATTAGAAATCTAATGTTTGAATTTTCAAGGGATAAGAAACAGTACAAGGAAACATTAGTAACATCTCAGAGTCTCAAACACACTATTTCAAAGTTTTATCCAGGTCTAATGTTACAAATGCGCTCTATGTTCACACAAAAGATACTCACAGATGAGAGGACCAACAAACAGCATAGCAATGAACAATTTTAATAGTAAATTTATACTCCATTCAAATTAAGCTTGGTGCAACAGTAGTAATTATGACCTTTTGAAACTTTATTGCCGAGTATTTATACGCGAAAAATAATGACATATATTTACCTCTTTTGCACGAATCACAACATCACTTGCTGGCAGTAATCCAGATGACGGTACACGAGGTTGTTGAATCATGGCTGAAAAGTATTCAAACAAAAGAATCAAGATCCAAATAAATAAAGAATAATAAACGAACTTAAAAAACCCTCTAAAATGGTGGTTTAGGGATCCAAACCTTTGGCATGCGGCATCATAAATCTCTTTCCCTTGGTTCCAGCAGAAAGAAGCAGGCAAGACTGACCTATAGCAGCCCCTACAGCAACTGTGTGTATCTGAACTTGCAATAATGTCCAAAAAAAAAAATCAGCAAAAATCAAAATTCTCAAATACCACATGATCCAAGACGACGCTAACAAAAACAGGATGCACATGTAAGACTGCTTATTCAAATAGCCATCAAATGCAATCCTTGATCACAAGAACAAGATAAAAGTACAATTTGAGACATTTTCAGTGGCAGACAAGTAAAGACGGATGACCTTGTTGGTAATTGGACTTCTTATAGGTAGGCTCCGGCTTATTCATGTGGCAAAGTGGGCAACCAAAAGAAAAAACTCCCTTTTTTATTTCTTCATCACATTTTGACTTTCACATTATCATATATACCTTTGACTATATTTTTTTATAGTCAGAAAAAGGAAACAAAAGTTATGGAAGGAGTTAAATTGTCTAAATGCAGATTTTCATTACATTTTTTTGGTTTTCTTTCAATCAAAGTGAACTAGATGGTCAAGATTTTGCATGGGAGTTGTACCAATCAAGGTGAGATGAATAATGATTAACATGGGATGGAGGGAGTATGTTCACTATATCTCTTCAATTGTCTTGCGGGACTGATTGAAACTAATGCCAAACATTACAACTTTGATAACTTTCTAGAATTAATTCAATGGCCGGCAACCAACCCATTTGTGAAAGTACAGGATTTACCCATCATGAAATTCTCCACAAACAAGGTGGTCAGGATATATGGCCCTTGACCCTAATGCTATGAATTAGCATAGCATAAGCATCATTATTCATTAAGTGACAAAAAATTGGAAGAACAAGATGGTTGTATGCAAATTAGAGTAAAAGAGAATGATAATTCCCCATTCGAGACGTGGATTCTCTTCCAGGTATGAGCTTTTGAGAGGCTCTGTCTCTCCCACTAAACAAACTAAAATGCTCTTCAATATTCAGCATGAACTTCCTACTGACCAACTCTTTAATAACCTAATAGAATCTTCTCAAAGCTACCTATAACAAACATATTATTTAGTGTACCTAAACTACCCCTCCTAAAATGTCAGTTCATAGCATCTAACCAAATAATCAATATTCTAAAGATTGGGTTTCTTTTTTGACACCAATAGAAGACATCCCCTAATTGCCCACCTACTCCTTTATTTTCTTCATTCTTTGACACTGTTACACATCTAACAAAACACCCTCAATATTCTAAAGACTGGGTTTTCTTTTTTGACACCAATAGAAGCCATCCCCTAATTGTCCACCTAATCCTTTATTTTCTTCATTCTTTGACACTGTTACACATCTAACAAAACATCCTCAAAACTGAAATACTAAATAGGCCATAATTGCCATATTAGTGTAGACTTTTCCCTCCAAATTGGCACTATCTCTCACATTAGATTGGCTTCAAAATCACTTGGAAGCTTTATCATATTACGGAGTTGTAGTCCTTGTTAAGAAGTGGAAGACATGATTAAGTTAAATCAGTCACATTGATATGAACTTACCCTAGTTAACTTCCAAAATTTAGACTTCTAGACTAGAACCATTTATCAATGATCAGCATAAATTTTATAATTACTATTGCTCCTACATATACATTCCTAGATATGCAACTCAAGAATAAGCACAAAGCTCCAAGTACTTCGATTAATTTCTTTTATGGGACAAGTTTACTCAGTAGGCAGTACTCAGTAGCGGATCTAGGAAAATATGTGTACTTGTGTAGGGTGGGCCTGAACTAAATCTAATATTTATCTCTAGTTTATTTTTTTTTAATAAAAAACCACTTATAATTAATTAAATGCTAATAAAACATGTATAAAATTAAGACCCCTATTTTCTTAACTCCACTTTATATCGTGGGAAAATTTTAAATTAATACTCCATTTTCCTTAAAATATGGTATTTTTTTTCATTATTTCTACAATCTAAAATTTTCAAATAGACATTTTTTAGGAAGGGATTTTCAAAAAGACATGATGACATAAGAATACTTTATTTGCTTCTAAAAATCCAGCAAAAGAAGAAACCTACCTCATTTTTAAGCTGCATCATTGCATCGTAGATAGCAAAACCTTCTGTTTCCATTCCAACCTGAAAATCATAATGGATAAACCATAAGGCTTTATTATGCACTACGAAAAACTCATTTATTATTGCCAAGCCCAACACTAGGAGAAAATATGACAAAAAAAAAAGATATAACGAATTTTGAAACTTGACAGAGTTGACACTTGACACACATAAACATCTTTAGTGACTTATATCATTGTACAGAAGAATTTCTACTTAGTGTAAACAATTATAGTAATTATTCTATAATCTATCAAAGAAGTATCCCGTGGTCGGAAAACCAAAACTCTTCATGCAAGGAGAAACATTCAAACATGGTTTGATTATTTTTTCTTTTCAAATAATAAAGAATCAGATATATGTTCACAAAAGAAGTGCAAAGCATGAAAAAAGAACAATAAATAAAGACAAACAATAATTAATTAATTCATATTACATACGCTAGAAGCCTAGAAGAATGTGACAAATAGAGAAGTTTACAAGAGAGACATACATGGGCATGGAATACAACAAAAGAACAATAAGAAATTAGATGACCTGTAATTCTGTAAATCAGAATAGCTATTCCTTTAGGCATTATCAATTATCATTGTAGACAAATACAAGATAAAGACACCAATTATTCTCTTTATTCTTCATTTTCCATAATACTTTTTTTAAGTACATTTTCCATAATACTTAGGGTAGGAAATGGTGCAAGTATATCTTATGATTTTTTTTTTGGATGAGGAAAGAAAAACCGGTTAGCTCCTAGAATAGAGCCAACCTAGCAAGTATATCTTATGATTAAATGTATCGCTAATACGAAGCTGTGTCAACACCCATTCTGATAAAACACCAAATAGACATGTAAACTTGTAAAGGCATTATATTACTCCAAATACACAAAATAAATAAATAAAATAATTAGCTTACCGTTTCACCATCATCCCGTGTGGTACCAGTAGAATTTATATAAATATATACAGGCTCCTTTGGATCCATCCATTGTAAGTACATCAGTTCTGCAACCACAAGCTCCGTGACAGCAGGAACCAACTGGCAATCAAACACATATTACCAATATCTGTATGTATTTTGCATAAAGGAGCAAACTGGAAAGGTTACACAAAAGCACTAACAGAGAGACTAATGGGCACACATAGGCACAATTCAGCATACATACAATATACTGAATACATGCATATTTGATCTTATTCTTTCTCAATCTTTCACAAACACTGAAACAATTGATTTTATGTCCTAGCATGATCATGAGAATTAGATTCCAAATAAGATCCTCAAACATATAAATCCCGATCTAGATCTCACTTACCTTCACTTAGTTCAGCTCTAAATCTAAAAACCTCTCCCGAAGTGACCATCAACCAACAGAAATTCACAATTCATTGTTACTTCAAGGCATCAAGCATTGCTAAATAATCTAACTTTAGCCACAGAAAATTATAGATCCCCCAATATCACCCCGATGACCTTTCATAAATCACAACCGACATTCTCCAGCCATGTGATCACAGAATACTATTACTCTCCAAGATGACATACCATTCTATGCTAAATAATCTGACTTTAGCCACAGAAAATTATAGCTCCCCCAATAGCACCCCAATGACCTTTCATAAATCACAACCAACATTATCCGGCCATGTGATCACAGAATAATATTACTCCAATGTCCAAAAAAATATGGAAAGTACTGCCACCAGTTCACCACTGTTGCCTACATCCACAAATCATCCAATGAATTAGAACCTCAGAATGGCATCCTCAGTTGGCTCTAACTTTCATACTAAGGTGCCAAGCAGCCAACATTTTTCTACTGCTCTGCCCTAATAATTGCTCAAACATCGATATTAACAGTTGGGTAGTTAAGCAGCTCTGACAGCTCGTGATCATAAATTCATAATATTTTGCAGCTGTAGCAATGCAAGTGCAAGGACACTCATTACATCCATCTACTTACTATTATTATAACTTTAGAATTCAGTGCAATTGAATTAAATCTTACAGAACAAATGCATAAAAAAAATTCGCTTTATTATTTTTTATTGATTGACAAGTTCAATCCAAGATGACATACCATGGTGTATGATTTTTGCAAATGACATTGTTCTAGTTGATGGGACAAAGGGAGTGGAGAGTAAGTTGGTGGAGAAGAAAGACATTGGAATTTTGTGGGTTTAAGTTAAGCAGAAGTAAGACGGAGTATTTGGAATGTAAATTCAAGGGACATGAAGTAGGAGGACATGCTTGATCAACTTCGATGGAATGATTGCTCAGGTTTTGACTCATCCTGGTATTTAGGATCTATTATTCAAAACGATGGTGAATTGGATGGGGATGTGGCTCACAGGATCAAATCAAGTTGGCTAAAGTGGAAAGGAGCTTCAGGGTTTCTTTGTGATCGGAGTACGCCATAAAGACTTAAGGGAAAATTCTATATTAGACCAACATTGCTATATGGCACACATTGTTGGACTTTGAAATATTGTCATGTTCAAAAGATGAATGTGACTGAGATGTGCATGCTAAGTTGGATGTGTGGGCATACAATAAGAAATTAGGTTATCAGGGGAAAGATAAGCGTAAAGAATTTGGAGGATAAAATGAGGGGAAATCAGGTAAGGTGGTTTGGTTATGTGAGACGAAAACCGATTAATGAGCCCGTAAGAAGACTTGAAGAATGTAAAATAAATGGTAAGGTAAAAGTTAGAGGAAGACCGAAGCAAACATGGATGAGGATTGTTACTTGAGGGCTATTGGGACTGGAGGAGGAGTTGCTTTGGGATTAAGGCTTTGTTGTTGTTGTTTGTTGAGGGGGGGGGGGGACATAAAATCTTATTCATCGATGAAGGACAAAATAAAGTCTAACGTCTGCAATCACATAAGACTAAGGGTGTTTAAAAAAATAAGTACATGAACACATGTAAGACTGGATAACTTAAAATTACAGAATACCTGCCATCCACATATAAACAGAATATAACATTTATCAATAATGCGCCATTGCCTTCAAATCACACTACTTTATACCTACAAGGTAATCATTACTCTCAATGCATAAAGGAATAACTGCACAAGAAAACTTACAGGCATCCCTATGTAGACTATTCTTCCATGGAGCAGCAATGAAGGCAAATCAGGAGGAGGCCTCCTCGGCCTATGCTCATTGTACGAAACAGACCTTTCCACCTTGTTGAGAATCAAGCAAGCATGATGAGTCAGCAGATATTCATAATGACAAGCAAATACTTTGCATTATACTAATATGGTTGAGAAGATATGACCAAACCACAATCAAGTGTCCAACATAATCATATAGAGCTAATGAAGCAAACAGTTAAAGCATGTATGGAAAAAGTGAAAAACCTGCTTCCAATCCCTTGGTCTCTATTAATAAGCATGAAAACTTTTTGGCCACCACATACCTTAATTTCTCAGTAAAAGTAACAAACAAGAAAAACATTGATAGTAGACACCATGGGTGAAAAAGGTTGTGCATTGGACTTTTTGCTCATCGAACAAGTAGAAGGTATATGATTGTCTACAGTTTACTTCCACGAACACAAACAAGCAACAGAGATCAGCCAAATAATGAGCAATAGCATTATGATTTTCCTAATTATCCACCTTAACATCCATCCTTGACTCCATTGACCAATAGTCCAAATGTCCAATAACCTCATAAATAACCCCCATAACAAAATGGAAATTTTAACATAGTGTACAAAATTTTCTAGAAAAACAGAAGAGGCCTCCAAAAAAACCTAAAACTTATTTCTTTCAAAATTTTGTTAAGCTTCTTACGGTCTTACCAACTCTAGGAGGGATCCCACAAACACTTGACTTGATGTTAACGAGTCAAGTACTCGAGTCAAGGCACAAAATACTATAATTCACATGAGAAGTCTTATTTCATGGGAAATATATTCCCTTATCAATTTCCTAGGAAATTGATATTTGTGTTTGGTACTTTGGTAGACCATAGGAAATTGAAATTAACACATGAATTTTCATTCACGAAGGGGAGGTAGGTGATTAATTTCTTACACTTCATGGGAAATTTTATTTACCTTTGAATTTCAATTTCCTATGCCTGCTTTATTTCATGCCAACCAAACACAAAGGCATTTAGCTATTTCCTAGGAATTTGTATTTACAACGGAAATACAATCCAACCAAACAACCTCTAATAAATGTCATTGTCTATAAAATTGACTTCTATATAAATTCATATCATTTCTTTTGTTGTTGATGTTTATTTTTTCTTTTATTTTTATTTCTTGTCTGTTTTATAAGTGATCAATCAAATAATATCACATTATACCAAGAGCAATCCGAACAAGCTTGTGTAACATATCACACATTGATGTAATAAATTGAAAATCCCTTAAGTATGTCAATAAAATAAATGAAAATTTCATGGGAAATGAAGGTGCATGGAGAAGGACCTTCTCTCAACCATTAGAAAATCTTGCCCTATCTTGTGCTATACTCCGTATATGGACAGGCAATCAAGGACACGTTTGGCTACAGCAACTACATATGGATGGGTATTTTAAATTTGAACAATATAAACATCCGAATTTAAAGCCCTATGAAAAAATCCATCAAACAAATAAATTACATGCTACTACGTACTAATAAAATAAAATAAAATAAAAACAATTTTGATAGCATGTTTAAAAAATGGTTTGAAGACTACAAAAAAATGGTTAGTCAAACGTTGGTATTTTTCTTTAACGTAAGTAATATACTTCTATATTTAAAACAAGAAATTTTAACTGCCATGTGTCTTCCCTTTGCTAATACTTGCTTCAGCCTTGCCATATGTCATTTACTTCTTTTTTTCTTTTCTCAAGACAATTTTAATACTTGCCCCTTCATTTATCATTAGTTCTCTAGAATTCTTTAATTATTTCTTAATTACTCTCTTTAACTTCTATACATTCTAAACCTTATTAAAAAATAAAAATAAAAAAATAAAAAAACTAACACAATTTCTCTCTTAATTTATTTTTTAAAATAACCATGTTCATCGAACATGCAAAAAACTAGTTAAGTTTTATGTAAAAGAAAAAATTAATGCTCATTCCATGATTCCAATAGGCAATGGTAATGCCAATTCATCCAAATTTCTAGTTTTATCGATAAATTTTACATTCTCATCCAATACCACTCACCATTTCACCAAGTGATAATGGTGACTAAAAGTCTAAAAAAGCAATCTTTTTTTCTTTGCCAAAAAAAACACTTCTTTGGTTTTATTGACCTACTAGCTTTTAGCACTCTAACAGTAGTTTCAAAGGCAATTATCATAATCCACACTTAGCTCTTCTTTATAAAAAAAAACCATACCACCTCTACAATGGTATTTTATCATGGCCATAAATCTCAAACAAAAAACACACACGCATCCCAATTCCCAATAAAATAACAAGCAACAAAGCCAACAATCATTTGTTGCCACAACCTACTATTATTAAATTAAGAGCCCAAATTAAAACGACAAAAAAAAAATTAAAAAAACGAATCAAATACAATAATTGAAATCGAAATGTAAGCGAGAAAAAACAATACCTGGGCAGGAGTAGCCATGAGAGTAGGAGAATCAAACAAGTCTAAATAAGGCGGAGAATTAGAATCAAGAGGCCTGTTAAGAAACGTTTCGGGAGAATTAGCAGCAACAGAAGCGAGTTTTTTCAGAAACGGATCATTAGGGTTAACTGGTGGCATGGGAATTTTAGCCGAATTTCTGGGTTTCATTGAACAAGATGTTCTGAAACTTGTTTTGCTTGAATTGGTTGAGGTTGAAGATGATGATATTGAACAAGAAGCCATAGGAAGCTGCAAACAATTTGCCATGGCTTTAATTAGACGTTAAAATTGGAAGTTTTATTAATTTAATGGTATAAAAATGGAGTTTTTGGGGAAGATTTAGAGCTTCTGGTTAATCTGCTGAACAGCGGATTGCAGAAAATGTGTGTTTGGGGATTTCGAGCTTCATTCAGTTCAGTTAAAGAGACACGATAGCGGATAGTCTATTTGGGCATTTGGGCTGAAACTGAAGGCCGTAGTTTTTGGATTTGGTATGGGCAATGAATAAAGGATGATAGCCCAACAAGTTTTGGGCTGTGTTTAATGCATCTAAATGGAATTAGTTTTATGCTATTACTAGATTAGTTCTCATCCTATACATGATATTTACAAAATTTTATAGAGTATAAAATATTTGCTCCCTCCGTCCTAAAAAACTGTTATATTTTGACTATTGGTATTATTCATATTGTAATTTTGAACCTCTTTAATTTTATATAAACAATGAAAAATATAGTCGTGTGGGATCTCATTTCATTCGTCTTGAAATGTACTTTCCAGATATATAATTTTTGTTATATTTAATTAGAGTAAATATTTAAACACAAATATTTACGTTTCAAATTTTACTAATATAGATTTAGGAGAATTAAGAAATGATCATTCTTGTTTGGGAAGCTATAAAAAAAAACTTTTAAAACATTAAAAAAAAAGAGAGAGAAATTAAGTTTTGGAGGCAAAATTTTTATTATGGAATTGAGATGTGTCAAGGTATTAAATTAGTGTATTTTACTTTAGTATATAGTATAGATATAGATATAGTTTGCATTCTTTCTTCTACAATCCCAATTTTTGTAGGCTTCATTTTGTTGTATGTGCTATTGTATATGTGTGTTCTTTTTCAGCCCTTCAATATTATTTTTTGTTCTTTTTTCACTCTACATTTCCTTTTAATTTAATTTTCCTTCCTTTCTTTGAGTGTATTCGGCAAAAATGGTTGTGGAGGTAGCTGTTACATGTGGTTGTAGTTGTTAGATGTGGAGGTAGCTGTTAGATGTGAAGGTAGCTGCTAGCTGTCAACACAGTACCTAATAGTTAAAGTGTTTGGTAACAATAGCTGTTGGATTTAGATTTGGTAAAATATTTTATTAAATTGAATTAACTTAAAGCATACTAAAAAATACAATACAATAATAGTAAATTATACATACTATACTACATTTTTGTATATTATATTATATTTAATACTCCCTTCGTTTTTTAGGTATAGCAATGGACTTTTTTTACACTTTTTTGAGACACTTTGTTGATATCAATACTTTCTATGTAGTCAAAGTGTGTTATATAGGCCAGGTTTTCTCTCTCTAGTTTGAGAGCATCTCTCTCTTCATTGAAGAGCACACGATTCCCAGTATCCTTTGGAGTAACCCCAAGGTATCCTCTTTCCTTCCTCTTTCTGATTTGGTTCATTAATTACTCTAGTGATAGTGGTCTTAATGATTTTTTTGCATGCTTGGTTTTTGTTTTTCTGATTGGTCTAATCCAACTTTTTGTGAGTTCCCTTTGTGCTTTGATCCTTGAAGAAGATCCTTCTACTTCTTCTCCTTGAGGATTGGTGCATTCTGCAGCCCCTTTTTTCCCACCTCCAGACGTTTCCCCTTCCTTTGCCACCTGGCATTCATTGCTACGGGATTTTGGGAGGCATCCCATCCCTCTCTTCCACTTCGTGGCTCTCTCTTCCCTTTTCTTGTTTTATTTTTTTTCGTTTCTTGCATGTTCCCCATACAACCCATCATTCCTCCTTCCTTTTCCCTAGTGTTCATCTCTTCTTATCCCTGTGCTTTCTCTATTTCCTAGTCCTGATTGATCTCTTATTTATTGTAGTACTTGTGTGTTCTTTCTTTAAACCCTCTCCTTTCCTCAGTTTCTCTCTCTCTGACCGATTTTCTCCTCCACTTCTGTATTTTCCTCCATTTTTTCCTTCCTTTCTTTACCTCCATTTTATTCCTTAATTTCCATGGATCTTTCGTGGAGACCGTCAAGACAGGGCCCGGTCTTTGAACTTAGTCATCAAACAGTTAGTAGTAGTCGTCTTTTCTGGGCTAGTTGTGTTCTTGGGGTATTTATCGACTATAGGAGTCTGGGTGCGGCCCGAGTTCAGGAATTCGTGAATTTACGTTGGCGTAAGTGATAGGTCCATTTTAGGACCTATTTCCCGGGCTCTTTTCACTTGTTTTCAGTTGCTTTTAGGCTTAGTTTTATTAGTTTTAGGCCTTTTTAGCTTAGTTTAGGTCTTAGTTGCGTTTTCATTGAATAATGTCTTTTCTTGTCGTTTTTGCTAATAATTGAGCTCTTTTGCGTTACTTATGCGTTGCGTTCATTCATGTAGGTGTTTTGCGTGTTTTCGATCAATTCTTGAAAGCCGACAAGTTTCGTGAGAGGTCCCGAGAAGCTTTGAGAAGTGTGCCGCAATAAAGTCAAAATCACAATCACCACATTTGGAGCATAGGTCAACTTTGAAAGGCCATAACTTTTTACATACTTATCATTTTAAAGCGATTCAAGTTGGACGTTACAGCTCGTCCCGATAGCTTCGAAACGCCTGGTCATAAGCTAAATTCTGATAAGAAATGAAGGAGTTATGACATTTTTAAAATTGACTGTCAAGCTATCCAGTGGCCGCTGAGACATTTTCCAGCGCCCGCTGAGATGTCCAAGAGCCCGCTGAACTGGCCAGAACAGTCAGTAACTCATTTTTTGGCTCCAGCGCCCGCTGAGACCTCTCCAGCGCCCGCTGGAGAGGCACAGCGCTCGCTGACTTATGCCCAGCGCCCGCTGAAAAGGCCCTGTTCGTATCATTTAATCTGTTTTAGGTCATTTTTTGTGAATTTTTTGGGGAGCACTTTATATACCCCCCTCTTCCCATTTCTTCCAGGCTGATGTTAGAAGCCCCAAGTTAGGTTTTAGGTTAGTTTCTAATGCTTTCTTCTTCAATTCTCTTGTAATTTTACATTTTGTTCTTGATTTATGCAAGTAGTATAGTTCTTGTTCTTCTTCTTCTTCTTGCTCTCCTCTTCAAGGTAATTTTATTGCTTTCTTTATTTGTTCTTTGTTTGTTCTTTGTTGTTTGTTGTTAATTTCTAGTAGTTAATAGTTGTTGTTGTTGTTTAATTAGTTAGTTTTATTGTCATTTTCATGTTTGTTTAGTTGTTTATTTTGATCTCTTTGTTGCTCTTAGTAGTTTAGTTTGTAGTTTTCTAGGTTTTAGTTGTTATTTTTGTTGTTCTTAGTTTTAGGTTTAGTTTATGTATTTAATTGTAGTTTTAATTATGTTTTATTCATTTATGTTTGAGTAGTTAATTTCTAGGGTTTGAGTGAAACTTCTCAATTCCTCCATGATTGTGGCTTAGTTGTTTTTAGGCTTGGTTGTGATTTTGTCGGTACCTTAGGATTCGGTTATGTTGAGTCTTGTGTCTAGCTAACATAGGATTCATTGAAGAATTCCCAACGAAGGACCGAAAGGTGAACGTGGGTGATGACTTCCTTTGCCCGATTGATGGAAGCACCACGAAAGTTGGGCCTTCGATCAAGGGAAAGTTACCGGTCTTCGTGATTTTGTGCTTAGGACTTGTTAGATGTGTCGCTGCACGAAAGTGAGTTGTATATGTCTTTCCGGTCATCGTACTAGCTCGAAAGAGTGGTACGATCATAGAACGACCTCCCCTTATCCACGACCTAAGTCTAAGTTTCGATTGATTCATAATTCATGGTGGTATGAGTTGTGGATCTCTTACCCTAGTCCCTTTTGTTTTTGTTTCCGTAGTGTAGTTTTAGTTCCCTTCGCCTCTCGCGACCATTATTTGACCTAGCTTGTTCGACGCTCACGCCTAGGCTAGTGCGAAGTACCTTCCCCGTGTTCGACACCCCCACTCATACTACGACGGGGGTTTTTATTTGGTATGAAAACCCCTCCTACCAGTAAGAGGGGCCATATTCGGGTGATGAAGATGGGGGATTTGTTTATCCTCCACTATGCCAACGATCAAGACCGGTGGGAAATTCTAAATTACTCTAAAGCAGTCTTCGAAGGTGCTCTCATGGTGTTTCGTGCTTGGGAACCCAATATGATTCCCCATATGGTGCGGTTTAAGTCTGCTAAATTTGTGGTCTGTGTTTGCGGTCTCCCTTTCGAGTTTCTGACTTCACAGATGGTCGACTTGGCCGCCCAGCTCTTTGGGGAGCCCTACATTGTCAACTTCGAACCAGAGTGGGTTCCTCTTAATGACTACATGAAGATCACAGTAAGTGTTACTCTAGGGGAGCCCCTAATCCCGGGTTTCTTTCTTCGTCTCGACCAGGAGAGGATGGTGTGGATTCAGTTTAGGTATGAAGACTTGTGCAAATATTGTACAAGGTGTGGTCGAATTGGCCATAAGGCTACGAGGTGCACTAAACATGCACATGAGATCACGGCTGACATCTTCAAACAGATGGAAAGCTACATGCAAAGGGGCGTGGCAGTGATGGAAACGGAGGCAAACTTTACTATGTTTAACTTGGATCTACGTGCAGTCTATCCGACCGAACGTAGCATGACTTCTCATCTTAGGCTATGGGGGGGTGGTAGTCCAGGGTCTCCTCGCATCCTAAGCTCTGATCAGATGGTGGATTTCGACCTTGGCACTACTTATGGTGGGCGTCGGGTCATAGTGCCAGGCCAATCTTTTGCCCAACGTAATCCCCCCTTTCAAGGTTCGATGCTTCATCCTCTCTTCACGGTGGCGGAGGATGATGTAGACCCTCACCTTGTGACGGATAACCAACAACATTCTGAGGCCGGGACGAGCCATGCAAACCCAAATCTGGACCCGGAACCTATTGCGGACCCTCCTCTTCCGGACCTGCCAGAACCTTTCAACCCCACCCACAATGTGGACAGAATTATGGAGTTTTTTTATTGAAGATAGAGTTATCGGTTCAGAGGTTGCGGCTAGGGAAAGGGATGACAACCTCGGGTATGGTCAACTTTTCGCGGGTACGGTCGATTTTCCTAATGTGGCCAGGGCCGTGGAGGTGCCTGCATCTGCGGTTGGGTTAGGGTTGGTGGCGGTCCCAATGGACATTATTGCACCAGAACAACCTTTAGCTCAGGGGTTTGGCATGCATGAAGCAATGCAGGGGGGTATTCTGCCAGGTGATAATGGAGAGTATTCCCCAATTGAATGGGAGGAAGAAGACCCAGAAGAAGAACCGCCGTCCTCGGTGGCTACGGCGCCCATTGTTAGTCGGGGCACTGCTCTAAATATCAGGGACCTACAGGCATCAATTACCTCCTTCCCCCTTCTCGATGAGGTTGGATCTCCTCGGGACACTATGTCAGATAGTGGGGTTGTCTTCTCCGCTCGGGGATGCCGAAACAGGAAGGGTCAGAAACTGCGTAACGGAAGGTTCAGGAAACCTAGAGCCCGTCGTCGACATGTGCCTAACAAGAGTGGGGATAAGCGTAAGGCGGTTTCGGATGTTGGTTTGTGCTCTCTCAGGTTCGACTCGTCCGAGGAAGAAGGGGAGTCGAGTGCCTTTCGTAGGTGGAAGAAGGGTAAGGTAGCCTGGGGGGAAGGAAGCTCCTCCACCGTGGCGGATCAGTTCACTCCAGGACCATCTATGGTTCAAGAGGGGTACGATGTGGTCCACTTTGAAGCTCAGATTGAAGTGTTCTCCAACTCTGATGGGTTTGCGATGATTGACCCGAATCAATCATCTGCACACCCATGAAGGGCCTTAGTTGGAATTGCCGAGGGCTCAATGATCCTAAGAGTCCGGCGATTCCGAATGTTCGTAATATGGTAGCTAGGGAAGTAGTAGACTTTGTTTTTTTAGTGGAAACTAAATATACTGGTAGAAAGGTTTTTAACAAGTTCCGTAGCCTTGGCTTCAATTTTTGGTGTGCCATTGACTCCGTAGGTGCTAGTGGAGGCCTTTGGTTAGGATGGAAGTCTAAGGAGTTGTTTAAGATTTTATTTTCTTGCTCTAACTTTATTGTATGTGAAGTAAATGATCAAATTAATGATAAGTGGATTTTAATTTTGCTTTATGGGGAACCTGTCCATAGTTTAAGGCATTTGGTTTGGGATAGCCTCACAATGTGGATTTTAGACCAACCCTTGCCCCTTGTCATCTTGGGCGATTTTAATCAAGTCGACCTCACAAGTGACAAACTTGGGGGAGCCACACAAATCCCGGGGAGAGCCCTTTTCCAAGATTGGTTAGCTCGTGTTGGCCTTAGGGGGATGAATTATGAAGGCCCTAGATTCACTTGGACCAATGGACGGAGTAACCAGGATATAATTTTTGAACGTCTGGACAAAGGTTATGCTTCAGAGTCGTTCCTCTCACTGTTCCCCCTAGCTAAAGTGAAACATTATCCTATTATGATCTCGGATCATGCTCCTATTATTTTCTCGATGACAGAACGTGACCAGTTGTCAAAGAGGTCCTTTAAAATGGAGAGATAGTGCCTACAACATCCGGTGTGTCTGAGCGCATTAAGAGAGGACTGGTCCATTGTAACCCATGGTTCTCCGATGTTTTGCGTCACCCAGAAAATTCGTCGTGCTAGAAGATGGATGAAGGGGTGGAGTTTAATTAAGAGGGAGGAATGGGGTAAGCGCTGGGATGACCTCATTTCCTCAACTTCAACGGGTCAGGTTTCTCTTGAGTCGGGGGAGGACGACACTATTTTTTACTCCGCGACTCAGGATCTTCTTGAGTTTTCGAAAGCCCAGGCTTTATACTGGCTAAATAAGTCCAAGATGAAGTGGAAGGTTGAGGGTAATACCACTTCTAGGTTCTTCTTTAATTGGGTGAAAGGTCGCTCTTCCCGTAATAAAATTACGGGCCTAGAGTCGGCCACGGGAGAATGGGTTGACTCGGAGGAAGAAATTCAGGTTCTTGTTCATGACCATTTCGTAGGCCTTTATTCCGAGGTGTGTACGGAAGATGAGGGGCCTGCTTGGGAAGAGGCTGCCTCAAGTATTCTTCGGGACTATCATAGGAGTATCCCGAAAGACCTTATTCCTAATTTGATGCGCCCATTTTCGAAGAAAGAGGCCAGAAGAGCCCTTTTCTCAATGGATCCCTGGAAGTCTCCAGGTCCGGATGGTGCCCCGGCTGGTTTCTTCCAAAGAAACTGGGGAGCTGTTGGCCCAGATGTTACTGCTGCAGTTCTAAACAGCTTGAATGAAGGTCGCTTGTTGCGAGAGATTAATTGGACTAATATTGTCATGATCCCCAAAGTTGATTCTAGCGTCAGGTTAGACCAGTTTCGTCCTATCAATCTTTGTAATGTCATCTATAAAATTGTCTCCAAGTGCATCGCCAACAAGCTCAGGGCAGTGATTCCTCATTTGGTGGGTGAATTCCAAAACGCCTTTGTTCCAGGAAGGCAAATGGCTGATAATATTTTGGTGGCGCATGAATTACTTGAGAATATTCGTAATACCAAGAGGAGTCGTTCTCCAAAGTTTGCCATCAAGGCAGATCTTAGCAAAGCATATGACAGGGTCAACTGGAAGTTTCTTGAGAGAGTTCTTTCAAAGGCAGACCTTCTTCCGCACCTCCTCCGTCTGATCATGACTTGCGTGTCGTCTGTCAAATACACTCCTCTTTTAAATGGTGTTCTGGGAAGGCCTATTTCCCCTGTTAGAGGTCTTCGTTAGGGCGACCCTCTGTCTCCTTATCTATTCTTACTTGTGATGGAAACCCTTTCTAGTCACCTTCTCCAGCGTGAAAGGGCAGGTCTCTTTAACGGTATCAAGGTGGCTCGGGGTGTGGAGCCTATTTCACATCTCTTCTTTGCAGATGATGCTTGTTTCTTCTTCCATGCCTCTACTGAATCATGTACTACTTTACGGAATGGTATCAATCTCTTCTGTAAGGCTTCCAGTCAGAAAATTAACTTTCAAAAGTGTGCAATCCTGCCTAGCCCTAATTCTCACGACGAGTTTACTCTAGAAGCCTCGGTTATTTTGGGTATGCCGGTTACCCCAGACCTGGGGGTATATTTGGGGGTGCCTACGGATTTTGGCCAGAGCAAGAAGGAAATCTTTGGGACACTGGTTAGCAAGGTGGAAGATCGTCTTTCCAGTTGGAATAATCTCTTTCTTAGTGCCGCAGGACGTCTGTCCCTTATTAATTCGGTCCTGGGGAGTTTGGCTACTCATATTCTCTCGGTGTTCCGGATTCCCACCTCAATTGTCAACAAATTAAACTGTCTTATCAGGAAGTTTTGGTGGAGGGGCTCGGGAAGTGGGGCTAAAGGTATCCACTGGCGTAGGTGGTCTTGGATTTCCCGCCCTAAGTCGGAGGGGGGATTAGGATTAAGGGACGTGGGCTTGTTGAACAAGGCTCTCCTTGCAAAGAAAGGGTGGCGCATTATTCAGCAACCAGATACTCTTCTCTCCAAGGTTTACGGTTCTAAGTACAATCTCTGCACTTCGACTTTTCATAATGGTACATGGCAACACAGGAAGACTGGTTCCTGGGGATGGAAAGGCATCCGGTGGGGCCTGGAGGTAATCCAGGCAGGTACTTCTTGGCACATTGGGAATGGCAACCTAGCTAGAATTAACCAGATCTGGGTAGACGGAGCCCGCCCTACCCGTAGAATTGACTTGGATCCTTCCATTCCCTTTACGGATAATGATTGTGTGAGTTCCCTTATGAGCAATGATGGAAGTTGGAATCAAGATCTTCTCCTTTAGGTTTTTGAAATCAACACATGTCGCTCGATTATGTGTTTGCAGCCTTCTGTAGGCGCAACCCAGGACACCTTGATTTGGACTTCCTCGGCTTATGGTAGCTACTCAGTGAAGGAGGGTTACAGTCTCCTCCAGAAGCAGATAGGACCCTCTTCTACAATGTGTGAATTGGTGGGTTTTAGGAACTGGAAAGTGATCCCATGGAAGCTCCCCATTAGTAAAGATTGGCAAGTGTTTGTCTGGAATGTCATGAATAGGGCTCTTCCAGTCAAGGAAGAACTTTTTAAACGAGGAATACTAGTGGATCAGCATTGCTCTTATTGTCGTAACTTGGGTTTTGGGGATCACTCGGAGTCCATTCTTCATGTTTTTAGTACTTGCTCCTTTGCTAAAGATATTTGGCTTGAGTCAGGGCTTATTTGGGATCCTTCTATCTTCAATCAAGCTAGCATTTAGAGATGGCGACGGACCGGATCTGGACCGGATCCTTATGGATCCAGATCCAGATCCGTTTTTCAAGTCTAGATCCACATCCGCTCCAGATCCGGCGGATCCTCAGAATAAAGATCCAGATCCTGCGGATCTTGCGGATCCAGATCTAGAACGGATTTAAAGCGGATCCTCTTATGTTATACCTACTAAATGAAATAATTAAAATTTTTAATGCATTAAAATTGTCACTTCATCACATACACAATTAATATGCAAATTAAAACCATTACTAATTAGTAAGTACTAACAAACTAACATTATCAAACATCCTAAAATCTATAATTACATAATCAACTTGGGTAATGGACTATTTGAGCTTTGAAGTATTGAGCATTTGGGTCATATAATTTATAAGGCTATCATTAATTTAGTATATGTTTTATTACAAAAACGGATCCGCGGATCTTGCGGATCTTAATGCGGATCTGTAAACAAGATCCATATCCAGATCCGCATTTTTCCAGAGGATCCGTATCCGATCCGGATCCGTGCGGATCCAAAATATGAAGATCCATATCCTAAAAAACGGATTTGGATCCGCGGATCCGGGGCGGATCCAAGATCCGTTGCCATCTCTACTAGCATTCCTAAATGGGTGCATTTATTGCTCAGCTCGTCCCCAGATAGAGCCTACTCTGTGGCTATTATGAGAGGGATTTGGTCTCAAAGGAACAAAGAAGTCTTCGACGACGCAGTAAGGGACATCCGTGTGACTAATAGAATTGCCCGGGAGGAAGGCGCTTCTATGAACCTGAGTTTTCAGACTTTCAACTCCTCCACAAGCCCAGCTCCGGGCTTTGGAGATTGTGAAGATGATGAGAATGGTCCTGATATAATAAACTTGTTGGGCACTCCATATGGGTCAGCCTATCATATCTCCTTCTCTAAGCAGAAGACAGGATTGTTCTGGTTTAACTTTGACTGGGTTATCCGTAATCATTCGGTGATCCACTCGGGCAATGTTCGTGTTTGGGCACGCGATGACAAACAGGCTTTTATCCGTTTTATGGTTGAAATCACTAAAGTTGCAATTGAGAGACGCATGCTTCACATTCGTCTTCACGTTCCTTCGGTGGAAAATGTTAGATTTATCAGCAATGCGTATAGTTCCCGGGTCAGGGACAGGAACATTGTGCAACAACTCCTTAACCTTTTGTGTAATTTTCATTGTTATAGTATTTGTAACCTAGATGGAGGTAGCCTATCTTCCTCCTAGTTTGGTTCTGTTCTGTTGTCAAAAAAAAAAAAAAAAAAACAAAGTATGTTATATTATGTTATGTTATGACATAAAAAATGAATTTCTTAACCTTGATACCTCAAAGAAGCAATAGTAAGGTCAATTGAAGCACTAATTTAATTTCTAGATTTCTGCAGGATGTTGAAAAAAAAAAAAACAAAAAAAGTATACTACCATGATTTGAGATGATAATAATGGAGGAGCAAATAAATTAGACTACTATAATAATGGAGGAGGAACAAATAAAGGGAGAAAAAGCAACAACAAAAAAACCAAGGAAGTTGAATTATAAAATAAATTGGATAATTTGTTGCATAGCTACTTTTCTCATAAAACGTTAGTAGTATTAACGTTTAAAATTATTGATCTTTTACCACTAACAACTACTCAAATTCTACATTAACACTAAATGTTTTTACCAAATAGTGGTTCGACTAAGTCATACCACTAAAAGCTACGTCGAACACGCCCTTTGTCCAATTTTTTTCCAACTCCCTTTTTTTTGACAGGTTTTCCCAACTCCATTTATAAATTTCAAATATAAATGTTAAATGTATACTTCATAATATAATCATGAATTATTGAATTGTATTGTTAACTCTTGGTTATCCAACAACCTTACGTTATATCTTTCTCATCTTTTTTGTTATAAATTTGAATTTTTGGTTGTAAGGTTGGAGCTTAATACTCCATTTCAAATCATTTTTGAAAATACATTTTTTCAAAAATATTTGCCGAATTCTTGCAAATATGTTCCGCCAAATTAAAATTCCTAGCTTCGCCACTATTAGTATTCATGATTTACATTTGAAACACTTAAATTTATATAGTAAAATCTTTAAATACATAACATAATTGTTCAAAATACAATAAACGAAATATCATTTCAAAGGTAAATGCAATTTAATCACCACACACTCGGGTGCACAAAGAAAATTTTAATGCATAATGTTGCACGTTAATTAGATGTATCAAACCGGTCGGGTCGTGTCGTGTTATGCTAACTTGATACCAGTTTCAGGTTACTCAAAGCGGGTTCTTATCGGATTCGGATTTTAAATATTTTATTCGTGACCCAATCCTCCGAGTTCGGATTGACCCAACAAGTTTAGAGATTTATAACCGTATTGTTATTTTGTGTTCTAAATCTAATATTTATAACCTCGTTTATAAAAAAAAAAATTGTCTAAATTTATTTCCCAAATAACAAGAATTAATAAATAGAATCTTTTATAATCATTTTCAACAAATAAACAATCAAAATTACAATTTAGAAATTTGATAGTAAAGGTTTAATAGTCTAACGTTATAGAAATTATCAACAAATCATAAAAATACTAAAAAGTGTTTGACCCACCGGGGGTTGAAATGGGTCGGGTTGTAAATTAACAGGTTTAAGCGAATTTAAAAAAACGGATTTAAACGGGTCAAAAATCTCAAAAAATTTGTCAAAACCCGCTACGTATGGGCCAGGTTACTCAGGTTTTTCAGGTCGGGTCGAAAATTTACACCTCTAACGTTATTGCATTGATGGAATCTTCAATCGTGTGTAACCATGAGGGGAACCAATGAGGGGTTCTTATGATGCAAGGCAAGCTCACGTTGAATCGCTTCGAGTTTTGGCCGAGTTGAGCAGTAAATGAGTCCAAGTTGAGTTTTGATCAAGTTACCCTTTGAGTTATTGTCTATTGCCTTAGTTTTGCTCAGTTTATGTGCTTTGTCCTACAAGATAGCGCAGTTGAGTCCTTGGCAGAGCTCCACATTAACTGTATTAGCAGTAGTATACCACATCATGCACCTCTCTACTTCAAAGGCCAACAAAGGCTTGAACACACAAGAATTCGGGATAAAAGGGCAACTTTTTACATGTCATTTATCATGAACTAAAAAGTTCTGAAGAATAAAGAAATAAGGTCCCCGAACTTAAACATGAAATCATACAAACAGAGCAAAAACTTATACAGTACATCCTAAACACCAAAACTGCATTACTACTTAACCAAGAGTTTCAAACTATGAACATCCTTTTTTTTACCTTTTTTTTCCATGTTTTGCAAGTTCTACAAGAAAGCAACAAAAGCTCAGTGTGCAGCAGCAGGCATAGCAGCACTGTCTCCATTAGCAGCATCAGGCTGTGTCTCACCATCCCTAAAAACCTTGGCAATCTTCTCAATAGGCACAAGAGGCATATAATTAGCTATTCTGTAACCCTTTACAGTACCTAAGTTCACAGTTTGGTTATACTTTTCAGTGCAAAGGGCTGCTGCAGGAACAGCTACGTCGGCCACTCTTGGGAAAAGGGGAAGACGGTTCAGTGATCGCCATGCTGAAACGGCGTAGTGCTCTGCCACGGGCTCGTACTTGGAATACAGCTCCTTAGCGGTGGGCTCGTATTTGACGTAGACATTCTTTGCGATTCCAGATGCGGTATCCACTACACCGACACGCTTAACTTCTGTAGCTACGCCACGAGCCACCTCAGGGGTCTTTTGGGCAGCAGAGTATGCTTGGAAAGACATCTGCTTCATTAGGGGGGGAACATGATGCTGAAACTTTGTGACTGTGTCATCAAACTGTCAACATAATAAAAGAGAGACATAATTAGGACTACTAACAGGGATATGATTCTTTCATTTTGCTGATGTATTAGATGTAAGAAGATTTACTACCCCGGTTACATATTATTTGCAATACTTTCTCTTTTCATGTTTGCCTAGACAAAACTTTAAGGATTAGAAATCTTTAACAATGCATTTATAAAAAGTATAACAATTAGATATTACGATACTAATTGTTGAGACAAATCGATCTAGACTCCACTTGACCATCGTTTTCATTACGTGTAAAGCTAAGTATATAACGTAAATAGTGCACAAATTTGATTGTTATAAATAATATGTGACAGTGGCCGTAAATGTGATCACTAAGATAAACACAAGAAAATATCTTTAGGTGAGCTTTCCAACAGCAAGTACAAAAGAAACAAGCCATATGTCCATATTGGCTAAAAGAAGCATCAAAGTGATCCACTTATTCTGGTATTACCCAACAGGGGAAAAATTTGGACAAAATTCACAAAACACATAAAATTAGCAAAGTATTATTAAAAAAACTCTAGACAAAATCTTCCATTTCTGTTATTGAATCAAGACTATACAATGATAATACCTTATTTCTTCTTTAAAATTTGCTCACCTCACTTTGCTAAGAATGCCGAGACAAAACTTTAAAAATTAAAATATTTAATTTAATTGTGTTTATAAAACTTATAAATCAACCTATTAAAAAGCTACAAGTTGGAGAAGAATCAACTATGTTTTAGGTATATATATAACAAACCATGGTCAAATTTTCGTAAATTGTGTAAAAAAAACAAACCGAGGTAGTAAGTGAAACAAAATTGCAACAAGAACACATAGTAGTAATACAATGGAAAAAAGGGTCAACAATGAAACAAATAACGGAAGCAAGTGTGACATACCTTTCGATCCACAAAGGTAAGGAGTTCAAGAGGAACGCCATGAAACCGATCATAAACAGGACGAACAACAGTCTTGACTGTACCCTCGACAGTTTCAACACCAGGCTTCAGGGGTCCAGCCTTGTCCTTAGCATAACCATAAAGGTTTGAAAAGCAGACAATAGCTTGAAATGTAGCAGATTGTACAAAATGAAAGTACTTCAAGCTTTGTTCTTCATTGCCACTCTACATTAGCATACAGACAAACAAATTAATCGTCAATATCCTCTTAACAAGTTAACAAGGTTTAGCAATAGTTAGTTAATATTTGAAACAAATAAGGCGGAATCAAAGGTCTTGAAAATGTAATCAGATACTATAATCATTTCGCTCACAGCACGGTTATACAAAAATCATCCAGTCTTCAAATCAAAACAAATTTCGCATTGCTCTGCTTTTCATGCGAATTCAAATCAGAAAAAAACATTTTTAGAAAACAAAGATTCATACTAAATTTCATAACTCCCGTGAAGATCTTCATTTCAGCCGAATACCATTAAGTCACAAACAAGATCATCAAATTCCACAATTCGAAGAAAATTTACATCAAAAGCGGCGAGATAAATAAAATAACAAGCGAACAATTCAGTCGCTATGCACATATCCACTCATAAACAAGAAATTCAACAGGACACTTAATCGGACACTTGAATCAATTCAACAGGACACCATAAGACGCCAAATATCAATCAAATGAACTAAAGCGATTTTCAAAGAAGAAAACTAAATCAAATATCGAAATCTTACCGTTTGTTTATCAACTTTAGAATCAACTTCTGCCATATTAAAATGATCAAGACCTCAGACAAATATCAAAAGTGAACACTTAGGGTTAAGCAAGTACAGGAATCAAGATCGCGAAATAAACTTGATTGGTGATGAATTCGCTGGCCAAATCGAATCAAATTCAACAAAAAACGAGATTCTTTCCAAATCTAGAGAGAAAAAAAAAGAGGAAGTAAGAGAAAACACAGAGAATTTGATGACGAATGAGTATGAAATGATGCCATGATTCATGAGGAGTATATAAATATTTATAGAAAAAATGAGTGAGACCGTGTGATTGCGTGAAGCCGTGTGGCAAAAAATACTGTAATAGACCAATAAAGTTTGCTTAATAAGGTCCTTTAGTTGACTACTTGATCGCTAAGTTAACAAAATACAAGTCTAGAAACATCTATGATTGAGGTTTAGGTGAATCTTAGGTTTAGTTAGCAAAAATTTTGTTCATATTTTATGGAGGGATCTAGTGTGCTTGTCTTTATCAATGATATTATAAATTTTATGAACCTATGGGCGGTGGGACATGGAAAATTGGAAATGTGATAAACCAATATATGATTTTGGATAAGATCTATTAAAATATTTACACATTGGTCCTCCATATAATGATTGATTTGTAATTTATCAAAAATCAAAAGACCAGTTTGTAAAATTATGATTTTAGTATTACACAGACAAGATAAGTTAATACGCAGATCGACTATATATAATGTAAAATATAGACAAGATAATATATTAGCATAGACCGAATTTCAGATGATCTGATAATAACAACTTATATTATACTTTTATAATTTTGCAAACTGATCCTTTAAGTTTTGATAAATTGCAAATCAATCTTTATATGAAGGACCAATGTGCAAATATTTTAGTAGATATTGTCCAAAATTTGATAATGCGCTAACATTCCTCGTGGGACATGGGGTTATTTAAAGGTTGTGTAGTATTATGTGTTTTTTTTAATATATGATAATGTGGAATTGTGGCCTGTTGATGGTATTAGGCATTGAGTTGGACCTTACTACGATCTAATTTAGACAACATACTCATCTGCAAGAGGAAAGATAATGAATTCTCACACATGCGTGCAGTGAGTTTCTAGACTTAGTGGTAGTGGCGGATCCAGGATTTCGGAGATGGTTAGTCACTATAAATGATTGATCATATACCAGAATTAAAAAAATTAGGGTCTAGTTCATAATTCAGTTCAATCAAAATAATATTAAAAAAAAATCATATTACAACCAAATAGTACTTAAAAAAATCCATCTTACAAGCCGAAAGTCGTACGAATCTCCAAATTAAATGTTACAAACAAATAGTACTATAAAACTATCACTACTAGAAAAGACGCAATTTTCAACACGAATTCCCGTCGTGAAAATGTGACACCATCTTAGAAAAGGGAAGTCGTAAATTATTTTTTTGTTGTAAAAATGCTACTCCGTCCTAGAAATGGGAGTCGCAAATGATTTTTCGTGTCACGACCCCATCATAAATGAATCCATTTTAATAGAGTTTGGGTTTGGTATTGGGGATATTTTAAAATTTTAATGATAGCGCGATCCCAAAAAAAGTCATAAAACATCTACTTTTTGGACATAATTTAAGTCTGTCATTAATGTATAACATTGTTCATGGGACAATTTTTAGCGTATTACAATTGTTCATGATGACTTGTTTTAATATCTATTTATAATATCATTCATCTTAACATCGATAAACAAATTACTCTTAGAAAAGTAAATAAGTAATTAAACAATCATTAAACATTTGATCTCCCATGCTCTTACGTAATTCATCTTTCAGGATCGTTATACTAGAAAATACCATATCGACACTAGTCGTAGCAACGGGAAGAACTAACAATAACTTCAAAAGCAAATATACCCTATTATAAAAAATTCCGAAAATTCCTGATGGCCCCTGATAAGTCACTGGACCAACCAGTACCACCATTCCATCCGCCACTGCATAGTGGATGGTACAAAAGGCCGAAGCATCCACCACTACACGACAATACTACTCAGTGAAGTATCATGTGTATGAAATGATAAATAATTGTTGTATCAATGGAAAAGATAGGATGACAAGGGGCAAGTAAGCATGGTGAATTGATATGGGTTGTATTATAAAAAAAGATTATCTTGTGTCACTTTCCAAAATTATATCAAGGGAGACAAAGCAAAAGCCTAAAGGGGTTGTAGGAGATAATGAAAGAAGTAATTAATTATTTGATAATTGACGATTTAGCTGATACCATTATGGCATAATCTTATGCCATGCTTGACATGTCATCAATATGATTATGTTTGCAAAATTCACGATGATAAGATAAAGTTTGTGGAATTGTGGTGTTTTTTTTTTCAACATAAATTGGAAAAAATAGTGTTTAACGGAGTTTACCGGCACTTTTTTTTGTTGTGTGTGCTATATGATAACCTATAATTGGGTTGTATTAAATTATTAACATTAAAAAAAAAAATTATCTTGTGTCACTTTGGAAAATAAAATCAAGGGAAACAAAACCAAAGTTAAAGCCAAAAGGGGGTTCTAGAAAATAGAGGGATGTAATTAATAATTCGATAATGGACAATTTAGCTAATACCATTATGCTATAAGCTCATTCCATGCTTTACATGATCAATATTGGAGTATTATGTATTTATGTTTGTGGCTCTGTATATAACCGCAGCTTTTTTCATTTTAGGCGGTAAATAATACTTGCAATAATTTTTTTTACTATAATTAATATAAAAATTATCCTTTGTGTAGTTTTTTTTTTTTTTAATTTGAAACTTTACTTTTGTTGTGGACCCAATTAGTTATTAATTTTTCATATTATCTCTTTCTTTAAATCCATTTTTTGCCTAAAAATCTGTATCGCATACGTATGTAATGGGTATTGCGATACGGTCATACGGAAGTTGTGTGTGTTGGCGTGAAGTGGTGAATGTAAAAACCATAAGTGTTGGCGTGAAGTACGTGGTGGATATGGGAGAAGGGAAAGTCATGTTCTATAAATGTTACATGACGAGAAATGATAAATCTTTTGTGATGACAAGTCGTAGCATTTATAGTCATGGTGTTGGGCATGAAGTGGTGTATATGGGATAACGAAAAATCATGTTCTATAAATGTTACATGACGAGAAATGATAATTTTCTGTGATGATGACAAGTCGGAGCATTTATAGCCATGATGACTAGCAAGGAAAGCCTAAAAAGACACATGGAGTAGATCGTGGTGCTAACTTATGAGGGGAAATTGAGGAGAGATTCGGATAGCATAAACAACCAAAGGCACGGAGATGATCGTAAGTTGGGATTTTGCGGAACAAAATTTCCATGAGGGTTTTGTTTTGAAGAATAGTAGTGGGGAGAATATTGAGGAGATATACAGCCATGTCAAGGGCATGGGCCGAGAAGGAAGTGCCTAATAAAAATAGGGGAAGTCTATAAATTAGCATGACAATTCTATTAAATGAAGACGAATATGTTTGCCTAAAAGACAAGAGATACAAAAGTTAGCATCACGACTTTTACTACATGAAATAGAATTATCATTCCTAAGAAAATTTAAAACTGAGTCACCAGGGTGCCTAAGAAGATTATGCCAGATGTTTGGAGAAATAGCGGGAGAGAGGCCGGAGGAGTGTGGAGTGAAGAGCTACAGAATGGATAGAGATCCCCCACACTAATGCACATCTTAAGAATTGTCCTCGTAGTGAGATCCTTCACAGAAAAATCAAGAGGGTCAAACTCTATAGACACATTACGGGTAAATTATCGAACGGATATTAAATTAGTAATGATAACGTAGAAAGATTACATTATCTAGGTGAAAAGGAGGATGAGGTGGGGGATAAATTAGTATTGTCATAACCATGAATTGGAAGTTTATTGTGTAATTAGGGCCGTTGAAGGTGCTTGGGGACGGGGCCCAGCCCCGAGAAGACCACTGGTTGAGGGGTAAGGGCAAGGGGTTGTGGCCCACTGGTTCTGGCTGGCCCAAGAGCTGTTGTGAGGCCCAGAAATAAAAGGATGTTGGTTTTGGTGCCTAAAATGTGGAGCCCAATGGGGCTGTCCAGCAGCATTTTTATTTGGATCATTATTATATTATTATTTGAATAAATTAAACTAACTTCACTATTTTTCTTCATCATCATCCCCATCAACATTTTCCTACTTCCTTAACCGTGCTCCACCATTGAAGGTAAGCAAGTCCACCTCATCTTTTTCTTTGATTTTCAAATTTAATATGCAATCCTTCTTGAAATTTCTTTGATGGTCAATGGTCGTCTAAAAAACGGCTACCAAAGTCTAATTAGTCAAGCCAATCACATCGCCGGCACAATAATGAGATGTACATTAAGCTTTTTTATTTTTTTAATATGAAAATAATTTATAAAATCCTATATATTTTATACTAGTTTAGCACATGTGCGATGTCCGATTTTACCAAAGTAATAAATAAAAATTTAATTTATATTGATACTTTTTAATTAATATTTAAATGTATCGTAATTTAATTTTAAATTTTTATTATTCTATTCTTTTATACAATATTTTTTTTTTGTAAAAAAATATGAAATTATGATTTCAAGTTTTTGAATTCTAACAAATAAATCATATACCCTAAGGGGCCAAGCGTTTTTTTGTTACAATATTTTTTACAAATTTTATTAATATTGAGACAATAATAACGAAGACATTATTGGAAAGCGCCTAACTTGGTTGATACTATATGAGTTGTATACTCCTAAGAAGCCGAGAGTTAAATTCTAATTTTCAATACTTTATTTTCTATTAATCGCGTTGTGTGTTGCACGATTATATATATATATATATATATATATATATATATATATATATATATATATATATATATATATATATATATATATATAGTTTTCTAAAGAAACATTGTAATTTTTTAAGGCATTGAAAAAACATTTATATATTCGCAATTTAATTAACGTAAAACTTCAAATGATAGTAAATTGGAAAAAAAATTGTAATTTGAAATTAACTACGGCAATTTTCCCTTTAATATTATTTTTTAAAGTTTTTTTTTTTGTATAGAAAAAAAAGTACAGTTATAATTTCTAGGTAACATTTATTATTTGATTTTGAAATTTTAGTGGAGTAATAAAATAAAAGATGACATAATCATTTCTTTTGGAGAATTTTTTTTTCATCAGAGCATGACATGTGGGCCATGTGGCATTAGTTTTTTTTTTTATTTGGAAGAGATGTGGCATTAGGTGATGTCAGTATGTTATGTTTTAGTATATGTTATATATTTTTTTTAAAAAATCTATAATTTCTTGAAATTTCTTGAAATTTTTATCATTTTAATGTTACTAATTATCAAATTTCTTGTCCCTGTTCTTTACCCCCTTTCAGCCATCTTTTATGGAGGTCTGATCAATGGCATTCAAACTCAAAGATGGTCATGCCTGAAAATTAACGTCCATTCGGTCTTATTGCTACTAGTTATTTTTATTTTTCGAATTCAAATCAGATTTTTTTTTCTTGCTGGTCGGGTCGAGCTAGGGTCAAAAAATTACTTTATATTTTATTATTAATATAAAATTAATATTATATTTTTTATAAAATATAAAATTACTACTAAATATTTTATATAAAACTATATAAATTTTGATTAAAAACAAGTTAGAAAAATAAAAAAATCTAACTTTATGTCGGAGTCAAACTAATTTGTCTGATTTTTTTCTAAAATCTGACTCCGAGTCAAAGTCGAGCTCGTTTGACAAAGTTGGGTGCGGGTTTTTGTTTTTCAAATTCTAATCGAATTTATATTAGCAGATTCGATCGGACTAGGATCGAATTCGACCTGAATTTTCATCCTTATCACTTATCAGTGTGCACCTTCAATTTTGTACAAAACGTCATGCATGTTTGTGTCATTGGGTTATATTGTAGGGTATGTAACCCACAAAGACACAACGGCCCACAAAGCATACGTAATTGGACAAAAGACTTTAAAGTGGTGGGCTCAGACATAGATAGACACCTAGAGTAGGGACCAGAATCTTAATATTCAAAATGGGCTTTCAATTTGGCCCATATTCAAGAATTGTTATTTTATGATTTTGAATATAGTAATTTATATAAATACAACCAAGAATACACTAACAACGTAGAGATGTGAGTAATATCGAATTTCGACAAACCAAAAACAAACCGTAGAATTACGTTTACGCTAGTAGTAATTGTTTGGGGTAGAGAGCTCATTACTAATCTCATGTTGGAATTTGCCAATTTTACTACCATAATATGTTGTGTTTCAAGGTTTTGGTTGGAATTACGCAACTCGATTTCCTAATCATCGTACCTCTCATTCATCCCTTGATATCGTTTGTGTTAGAATAAGGCAACATGCATCAACTTAGAGGTGATCATGGGCCGGGCCGCGTTTGGGACGGGCCAATGCAAAAAATCAAGCCAATAAAGCGTGACGGGTTCGGGCCCAAATTTCTTAGTCAAAGCCTGAAAATTTAGTGCAGGCTTTTGGACCTTTTCAGGTCGGGCCTAAAACAGTAACCAAAAAGTTTAATTTTAAATGTCCAAGGCCCGCGTGATTTTTTTTAAAAAAATCGGTCCAGGTCGGGCCCAATTTCAGGCCTAATTTTATGTCCAAAGCCCGCAAAAAAAGCACGGCGGGTCGGGCCGGGCCACTTTTGATCAGCTCTAGCATTAACATTAATTTGGGTTATGTCATTTGCGTTATATTACTCACAACATAGTGTCTTTTTAACACACATTTTAAATAAGAGATTTGAATATGTAAAGGAGCAAATGAATTCAACGAGTATAAAATACAGGTCCTACAATTAGATGAAATTTTCTCATTTACACTTTCAAATCTATTGGTTAAAATAAGTGCCAAATAAAAGTTATTTGTTATGTTTGCAATTAAAATGGAGCAAAGAAAGTAGTCAAAATTACAGTATAATTTTGGTATGAAATGTTGGGATAACAAAGTGTAAAAACAAATAGAAAACCTTTTTTTCTCACAAATAGCAACTTCATATAAAGCTTCATTCCTATAAAGTATCGGAATAAATATAATTGAACCATTCATCAAAGCTGAGACTGAGAGGATTAAATATAATTGAACCATTCATTAATTATCAAATTGTGTTCACCCCTCTTTTATTGAAACTTGAAAAATACTATCCAGAAATATTTTAATGATATATTAAGGCTTTGTTTGATTCACCTGAAATTTACTGATATGATCTGATCAAATTTGAAATTATTTTTTCTGATCTGACTAAACATTGACCGCTTATATATGCTAATCCATAAGAAAAATATATCAATTGAGATCTTATTTGTATTGATGAGTAGTTTGTTATTCGTTTGAAATTTTTTGATCTGTTCCGACATGATCTTAAACTTTCTGATCTAATCTGATTTTATCTAAACTTTTCTAATCTGATTTGAATTTTATGATAAGATATGATTGTAGTTATTATTATAGTTATAATTTTTCTGATCTGATATGAACTTTTCTAATTTGATCAGAATTTTTCTGAACTGATATGAATTTTTCTAAACTGATCTGATCTGAATTTTTATAAAATACTCCGCAATTGCTTATTTAAGCTGAGTCAAACGCTCCCTAAATCTTTAGATCCATTAATGTGTGTTCTCTTCAATTTAAGAAACCTGAACTGATTTGAACTTACTAAAATTGACTGAAACTTACTGAACCTATTGGACATAATTAGATTTGATTAGCCATGATTATTAAAAAAATGGACCTTATCCGACCTTATTGGACATGATGAAATCTTATTTAACTTAGGGTGCGTTTGATTCATTTGAAATTTTCTGATCTGATCTGGTCTGATCTGATCTGATCTTTTCTGATCTGATCTGATCTGATTTGAAATTTTCTAATCTGTTCTGATCTGATTTTTGGTGAAATTTAATTGTACATTATTATAAATTTAAACTATTATTAATATTGTTTAAAATAGAAATAAAAATAAAAACAAAAAATAAAAATAATCATAAAAATAAAAAATTAATAGAAAAAAAATTATGAAGGAAAAAATAAAAATGAAAAAAAAGATATAAAAAATAAAAATTATAAACAAAGATTAAAAAATATAAATAAACTAAAAATAAAAATACATATAAAAATAAAAATAAAATGAAAATACATATAAAAATAAAAATGAAAAAAAAAAAAAGAAAATACATATAAAAATAAAGATAAAATAATAATAATAATAATAAAAATAAAAATAATAAAAATATAAATATAAATATTAATATAATTAAAAAATAAATTAAAAGCAAAAAATATAATAAAATAAAATAAAAATAAAAACAAAAAATAAAATTAAAAAATATATGTTGCTTCACACGTCTTCCACATATATAATGGTAACTAATTAATATCATCATGGTGTATTATGTATATAATTTTCTTTCAAATAAAAAAATTATGTAAATAATTAATAATTAATATTATCCTTCAAAATTGGTAGTAATTTTTTATTTTATTTATGGCTATAGTATTACTTCCAAAATATAAGCTAAAATATCACAACAATTCAATTTTTTTTGTCATCAATAAATATAATTAATCATTAGTATGCATAATATTATAATTATATTATTTTATTTTATTATAATAACAGAAATAATATTAATTGAGTTATGAGGAACAAATAACAAAATGATGATCTGATCTGGTCTGGTCTGTATTTTTCTGATCTGATCTGATATTTTCTGATCTGATCTGAATTTTTCTGATCTAATCTGAATTTTTCTGATCTGATCTGATCTGATCTGATCTGATCTTATCTGAATTTTCTGAAAATAAGCACAGAAGTGCTTATATAAGTTGAATCAAACGCACCCTTAATACATTGAATTAAAACTTAACAAAACTGTATTTTATTTTTTCATTAAGATGGAATGAACTTTTCACATTTGAACTTATCGAACAAAATCTCTGATGTCAAGGGGGGTGAGGACATTTCAACCTAAAGTCGAAAATGAAACATTAAAGTCGAAATTCTAATCTTTGCAAATGGGCTTTGCACCAAAAAAAGGGAACCCAAAAAAAACAAAGGAAAGTTCCATTCAAGTTAGCAACGACTAATAAAACAGCTCATAATAAAACTATAAAAGGTTTATTATTAGAATCTAGAGGGGTCCACTCTGTTTGCCAAATTACGTACCACAATTAAATACAATACGCATTTTATTAAGTACCCTAAAATAAAAATGTACCCCACAACAAAAAATGAGGGGGCAATGGGTTATAAATCCGTATGTAGGGGTGCTTATCGAGCGAGTCGATCGCGAGCTGGGGGTTGCTTGACTCGTGCTCATTAGGTTTCGAGCCGAGCCTTTTCCAATCACGAGCTGCTCGTTTAATGTTTTAGTCCTCTTGAACCTTAATTTTTTCAAAAAAAAATTATTGATTATATTATATTTTCTTTATTAAAATTATATATTGTTAAAGTTTATTAATTTATTATATTAAATATCAAGGTTAATTTTGTTTTTCAAATATTTAACGTAGAAAATTATTGATTTTTATTAAAATTATCGAGTCACGAGCTGTTTCGAGCGAGCACGAGCCAACTCGAGTCGAGCTTTAACCGAGCTTTAACCGAGTTGAACTCGAGTTGCTCGCGAGCTACCCAGCTCAATAAGCACCCCTATCCGTATGTACGTAAAATTATATATATTTAATGTGTAATTTTGATCATTTTAAATAATTTTGTTCATTTTAAATGATTTTGATCATTATAAATTTTAAAGTGAGCAAAAAATATATATAAAATGAACAAAATTATCCTTAAAAGTACCATTCATCCGGATGTATATAAAAATTTGTAAGGGATACTCATATGATCGACCTTCTTCGATCTAAAACAGCTCATAAATTCTAGAGTCTCAATTCTCAACGACAACCATTTGAAGATGAGAAATCGGAATGCATGAACAACTTGACAACTTCCCTTTTATTTTTTTTGGTAAAGACAACTTCCAATTTAAATTTCATGTAACTCCTAAAAAAATGTAAAATTGGCACTACCGGTCCATACTATGTAGTATTTAGTATTAGTGAAGTGAAACCTTCCAAAAATCTTAACGGCTCGTTTGGTTGTTGGTAATAAATTGTGGTAATGGTAATGAATTTATAGTGTAATTTTGTTAAGGAGAAACCTTATAATCTCCATGAAAAATAATTTTTCATTCCCAAGCTTCAATTTTCTTCGCATTTTTCATTCTCATCCATTACCATTAGGGAGGGTAGCACTACCATGGGAATGGATTTTGATTTCCCTTCCACATTTAGTTATAAATTCACTCCCATTATCATCATTTATAACCGGCTACCAAACAGGCCGTTAATATATTGTAGGAGTAAATTGACTAAATTTATAAAGTCAATGAAGTTAAATTTGTAAAATTACGGTGTCTAAAAAAAACGTAAAGATTAAATGAAAAAAGTAAAATAGAAATGTAAAAAATAAAGTGAAACAGATAGAGTATTATTTTAAAATAAAGATAGCAGATATCCTTGACTAATCTCTTAAATTAAAAAATACATTAATTAGGATATCATGAAATGACTACAAAATCTATTTTAAATGCAAGTGTATTTAGACCCTTGAATATTTATGCATACTTTTTAAAAAAATAAATAAATTGGTGGCTAGGTACACCAAATTTATAAGATTAATGTTCTTTACAGCATTCTCGATTAGGACGAACTAACTAAATTTCATTAAACTTTTAATATTCTATATGCAAGTGACATAGATTATACTCAAGTTTCATTAGCTTTTTTTTTTTTTTTTTTTTTTCATTTGACGTGTTCATTGGACTTTTTTTAAAATTGTAACATTTTATATTTTTGGCCATAGAGAGAGCCCTGGTTTGATAGGTTGACAATTGAAAATTAATAAATATTGATACAAATAATCTCAATTACTAGAGGTCTTCTAATACCAATCTCAGCTATCGTTTATTACAGTACAATCCAAGTTGTGGGTTATTGTTTAATGATATTAATTCATACTAATTTATGACTGGCTCTGAATTGCTTCGTAGAAATGAAGGAAGAAATATTCAGATAAAATAAATAAGGGAAGGGGGAAAGCGAAAGGGGGAAGGTAAAGATTATTTTTTGAATCGGCAACCGATCCATAATTTAACTAAGTCAATGGACTAATATCATAAAATAATCCCAAAATTTAAATTATATTATAGTAACTAATAGTTGGAATTAATATTGGACGACTTTCAATAATTGAGATTTTTCATATGAATCCAGTGTTTTATATTATTTGTAATTTGGCATCTTTTTTCTGAACATCATATTCAAAGCAAGTTTGAGCTCAAACATTAAGGCTCCGTTTGTTTTGATAGAAAACAATTTCCCGAAAAATGATTTTCCTCCCTCTTTCGATTTTCCTTTGTTTGTTTTGGAAAGGGATGGAAAACAATTTTCTTTGAGGTGGAAAATGTCACTTTGAAAAAGAAAAACCATTTTCCTTTTGTGGAGAAGGAATGCCACATTTTCCTTCCTACTCTTTACTTCTCCCTTATTCACTCCTCCCTATTTCCTTCATTTCTATTTCATTTTTCTTTCTTTCACAAGTTTTTTCTCTAATCAAACAAACAAAGGAAAACTTTGTTTACATCTATGTTTTCCATTGAAAATTGTTTTCCATAGAAAAATGATTTTCCATGAAAATTATTTTCCTTCAAAACAAACGGAGCCTGAGGGGAAAAAAGAAAACTTTTAATCATTTCAATTATCAATTGCATCTTGCTTAGAAAATGATTGATTAAATAACAACACTACCAACCCTTAATTAAAGAAAACTTATACATGTAATCATGTATTTATTTTAGAAAGTAACATAATGGCGTTACCAACTATAAGAATTAAAGTATCATTATTATTTGGATTGGAGTGTTGAGAAATTTTTATACTAATGCCTAACATTTGGTATGAAATGTGGAATGATTTTGATGGTCTTATATTTTATTCTATTTTACTTAATATTTATGAAATTACACGGGCCCATAGAGAACCAACCCATCAGAGGAAGCAGGCCAAGATGGGTAACTTGATCTGAAAGGAGCATCCTGGCCCAAATTAAAGCTCAAGACCCAAGAAGTTCATCAAGGCCCAATAGAAGGAAAGGACAATGCAAACTTGGAATATTAATAAGTTAATACTTCATTCGTTTTGTTTATTTGTTACACTTTTGAAATATATATGAAAGATAAAAATAATAAAGTTTAACAACTAAAAAAGCGAAGAAAGTAGGTTATTCCCCCTATCCACTGCTCCATTTGCTTTTTCACATCTTTTTATACATAACTTTAAATAAGAATATCTCTAATTATACATAAGAAAAAATTATAAAAACTATATATTTGAAAAGTACGTTTCCAGATGAATAAAACGAGATCCCACATGACTATATTTTTCATTACCTATATAAAATTAAACAAAGTCAAAATAGCAACCTAAATAGTGCCAAAGTCAAATATAGAGCAAATAATATTGGACAAAGGAAATATTGATTCTCTCTAGTTTATGTTAAACCATTGCAGTAAACAAGTTACGGATAGGAGTATTAATTTAGGCCTTGTTCTTTTGGACTTTAAACTACAATAATCAGATCAGATCAGATCAGATCAGTTCAGCTTTGTTTTAATATTATACTCTCATAAAATAATACCCCACCTAATCAGATCAAATCAGTCCTACAGAAAAGAGTCTTACTATATGCAAACTTGGTCCCAGGGTGGGAGCCAATGCTTTGCTCTGTGGAATACAGTTTGGAACTCTTTTTGATTAGTTTATCGAAAAGATCAAAGATTTTCCCCTGTTCACACTTTATCTTTTTCTCCCTCTATTCTATTCTTTTCTTTACTTGTTCCAGCTTTTTCTCCTTTGAACAAAAGTTGAGAAAAGTACTCTACTACCGCACTACGTACTTGTGCCATGAACAATTCAAAAAACAGCGTTTTTAGCGTTTAAGTAGCTTGTTTGATTGACAGAAAGTATTAACGGCATCACCTATATGTATAAGTTTTGGTCTTTTAAATTGGTTGTATAAACCAACTCTTTAGAAAAAACATTTGGTTAATTATTAGTAGAGAATTTGTGGGCTAATAAGTCAAAAGCCAACCAAAAAACTGCTTTAATCAGCTTTTTCATTTTGGCTAACCAAACATTTTTTTTTACGATTTGACCATATTGAAAAGCCAATATCTTCCCTTTCCAGATGCGTATGTCGATCAAATTGAGCCGAATAACACACAATAAACCAACTCTTTGGAAAAACATTTGGTTAATTATTTGTAGAGAATTTGTGGGCTAAAATAAGTCAAAAGCCAATCAAAAAAACTGCTCTAATTAGCCTTTTCATTTTGGCTAACCAAACATTTTTTTTTACGATTTGACCATATTAAAAGATAAGTTATCTTCCCCTTTCAGATGCGTATGTCGATCAAATTGAGCCAAATAACCCAAATTAAGGCCCAATTCAAGCCCTACTATCTTAAAAAAAAAATTGTACTAGTCTAAAACTAAAATTTAAAGAAAAAAAAAACCAAGAAGCTTTCATAACCCCAGAAGTCAATGTCAAAAATGCTAGTAGCAATAATTCAAGGTAAAAGTTTAATTTTATTCAAACTAATTTGAACTATTCCTATTCTCATCACACGTTACACACTTACACCTACCCCACCAAATCTCTCTCCACAATAACTCCATCCTTTTCACTAGCTCAAGGGTTACAATTTACAAATCAAATTTAACCTAACTTCATTTTTCTTCATTATGTTAGTTTTGAATCTTTTGATATTTTATACTTGTACAACAATTTATTTGCCATTTCACCTATAATAGATATAAATTACTTAAAACTTATCAAAATCATTGCAAACAAATATTATTATTATGAACATAAGAAAAAAAATTTGACAAAATTAAATATACAAAGAACCCAAAGAACAAATAAGTGATAGTAAATTTTTTATACATGAATAGCCAAAAAAAAAAAAAACAAAGGATGGCTAAATTATTAGTGTATAATTCACACATACATACACAATGAAAATTAACCAAAAATAAAAAATAAACATGTATAATGATAATCAATCAATAATACCAAGTAGTAATTAACATGAGAAAGAAGAACAAATCTTCAAATATCTCTTGCCTTTTTTATCCAACCATTTATACCAAACAAACCCCAAATCATATAATTCAAAATAATATAATACCAACAACAACAATAATAATAATTACAACTTTTCCTTTTTTTTTTTTTGATGGGTTGGGAAAATCAAGAAGTGGGTGAATTTTTTTTTAAAAAAAAAGAAAAAAAGTTGAATTATTATTACTATTATTAAAAATGAAAAATAAAGAAAGAAAAAGAAAAATTAGCTTCTAGCACAACGGCTGATTTTGCTGCAACCACGGTTGTAAGAGTTAGCCTCACCACCAGGACGGCAGTTATAGTAAGAGGCCCCACGTCTAGAGCAAGGTACTCTGTTTCTGTTAAGCGCACCATAGCTGATGTAGTTGCTTGTTGCTAATATACGCCGGTTAATTTCAGTATCCATTTCAAACTCACCTCCCAAACACTCCCCAAGAGTTCCTTTACATCCAGATCCAGAACTAAATATCCCCATCATTCCTGTGTCAAATTCAACCCCTGCCTCTACGGTTGAGATCATTGCTACTAGCAATCCGACGGCTATTATTGTGTACAGCTTCCTTGTGTCGGCCATCGATTGTTTGGTTAAAAAAATTTGGGTTGTTTTTCTTTGTTTTTTTGTTTGTTTGTTTGTTCTCTCTCTCTAGAAATGAAATGAAATAAAATGTGGGTTTTTTGAGACAGCTGTTGTGGAGTGGGAACGGCTAGTTTGGGGTGTTGATGGGGGTTATTATTTATAAAGTAGAGTTGCTTCAATTGAATTGGGCCTGGTTTTTTGTTTATTTACGAGTCTTGCCATTTTAGGGTTTTAAAAATTGAGGAATATGAGGTGGCATGTAACAACTAACAAGTTTGATGGTTGATGACTTGATGGTTCATTGGTTACTCTTAACATAACTCTACAACATCTAAAGTCATCATCATCTGGGATAGTTCTGCTTAGCGTTGAGCGCGGTGCGGTTTGGCCGTTAAACCGCATCAAACTGTAAAATTATGATTTGTCATTTTTTGAAACCGCATCGCATCGCAATTTATATTAAATCGTATCCACTTTTTAAATTTTTAATTTTATAATTAGTAATTGATAAGAAAAAATAAACCATAAGTTTCGCGCTTGTTAGTCAAGCTAAAGCTTGCATAGGATATTGGAAGAAAGGCGGGTTTTCCACCCTATATAAGGTGTTGGTCTCGATCTCACTTGGTGGTGCCCTTCTCGATGATTGTTGACTCAACTTCGTCCGGGTTTATTTTTTGTTAGAGCCTTAAAGAGTTAGAGAAGCCTTAGATAGTTGCGGGTTTAAACAACTAGATAGTAGGCCAAATAAAAAGTATGAAATTAAATATTTTATAACAATTTAAAAAATTACGGTTTGCGGTTTGGTGCGGTTTCAAAATTTTTGGAAACCACACCGCACCGCAAAATTACGGTTTGGTAAAATTACAAACCAAATCGCAATTTTCAAACCACAAACCAAACCAAACCGCACAATTGCGGTTTGGTGCGGTTCAGACCACACTCTACTCAACCCTAGTTCTGCTGATGTTTCAACGGCTCTGAAATGACCTATTATAAGCTTTAGCCCTCCGAAATGATCTATTATTAGCTCTTAATTGTTATTCATATTTTGCAAAGAAAAATAGTATGTTCGTGGAAGATCCAAACTCTAATGAAGGATATAAACCAAGTCATTGATCAGTTTGATTCATCCACATCTAGGCACATCTACCACGAGGCGAATCGGGCAGCAGATTACCTCACTTCCTTAGTTTATTATACTTCATCTCATCACGACATTGATCCTTATGTAGATGCAAAATTTGCTTATTTGTAAATCTAGATAAATTAGGGTATAGTCTTGCGAGAAGACAGTCCTAAATCTTGGATAGATGGAAATCCACAAAAAAAAAATAGCATCTAACTACTTTAGTTATTAGTTATTACAATTAAAATTCGTTCGCATTACCAATTTAAATGGGATATGACAAAATCACAAAAGTAACAATAAAGTATGAGTATAAAATTATGAAACTAAATCATATACTTAGTAGGATCTGAACTAAATTGAATTGTACTAAGGGGCCGTTTGGTTGGGGGCTGATAAGTTCATTTTAATTTATTTATGTTTTTCCCCATATTTTAGTACGGTTTATGAATTATTTTGTACTCTTAGGAGCCGTTTTTATTGCTAACCGGTTTGTTTGGAGTATTTTGTTGTTTTTCCTTGTTCTTGACAGGAATTAGTTAAAATTTGCTCTAAGAAGACTGGAAATCATCAAATTAGTTCAGGTCGTATCTAGGAGAGGTCGTATCAAATTTTTTCTTATGAACTTGCTTTATTATCACTTCATTTTTTATATCGTAAAAACTAGAAAATATTCATAGAAAAATAGGAAATCAAAAATAAGAGCTTCCTTTGTTATTATCAGTCTAATTATTACATAACTAATTAACTTTTTTTTTAAGATTCTTTTAATGGTCTTTTTATGTGTATAAATAATTAAATAATGGTGGTGTTCATTTCCTTACTTCCTTTATTTTTTACAAGTTTAATTTTATAATTATTTGTATGATTAAAATAATTTATTATCCGGAGTATGTAGTATATAAAATTGGTTAAAATAATGATAGAGTATATAACATATTTCTGGACTTCAATTATTAGTTTAAGCTTTTTTGGTTGAGGTTTTCTAATTAATACTTGAGACCCATAAATATATTATATACTTTATCAAATAATTTAGGCTTGTGCATCACATGGAAGCTAATATAGTAATTGTATATAATATAATAATCTAGGCTTTTAAAAAAATTCAATTTACTTGAAAATTTAGGTAATTACTCCGTATTAAAGAAAGAAAAACAACAATACGGAGTATTTTTTAGGTGGACGAAGCAAATATACTCGTATAGTCGTATATACGTGTTGAAACTTTGAAAGAGGCGGCGCCAAAGACCAGCTCCAGTAGGGGGCTTTTTTTTTTTGAAATATTCAAGTAGGAAGCTATTAATTAGTCTTGAAATTTTAGAGAATTAAAATTAGAAGAAAAGTGATGTCATGATTAATTTTGGAGGGAAAATTTTTTCATGAAAATCCGACATGTGACATCTGATGACATCAACATATTTTGTTGAAAAAATTATTTTTAAAGATATGAACTATAGTTGTTTTAATTTTAAAGATTTCAACTTTTGATTATTTCTGAAAAACACGAACTATAATCTAAACTTGTAGTGAAAGGTATTAATGAATCGATAACCCGCTGCTAAAGGTCATTTGTATCATTGTATGACGTGTTAGTTTTTTAATAGCGATTAGGTTTATGATTTTTCCTTTTTTTTCTTCTTTAAAAATCACTGAATAACCCATTTCTCTTTCTTCTCAATTTTTCTATCCTAAGTGTGCTTCTTCTCCATTTCTACTTTTTTTTCCGATCGTCCATCGATTGGAGTATAGCAGCTGAAAATGTGCAAACCCTTCATCTACAAAAAACCTAAACCTAACTGTTATAAACAAAAAAAACTGGCATGTCATACAAATGACCTTCACCAGTGGGTTACCGATTCATTAATACCTTTAATTGCAAATTTAGTTCATATATAGTTCGTGATGTTTAAAAATAATCAAAAGTTTATACCTTTAGAATTGGGACGCCATAGTTATACCTTTAAAAGTAATTATTCCTATTTTATTTTAGTATTTAGCTATAGAATTATTTTAATTCATTTTTTTAAGTTTGACACGCTTGTAATTTTATTACATTTTAAAAAGCTTTAGTACACTATAATATATAGTTCCAAAAATAAACAGGTCTGAATTATGTATTACCCCATCTCTCTCATTTTACATGCTACATTCACTTTTGGCATAATTTTGTATGTAAACCAATATTCATGTGGGGCCCATTGTTGGTAAGGATAATTAGAAGAAAGAAAAGACTTAAATAATGGGTAAAAAATGACAAAATATCGAGTAAAAAATCTAAAATGTGTGTGGGGTCCATATACTATAAAAAAATGTAGCAAATATTTTGAAACATCCAAATAAAAAATTTGTAACAAGTAATTTGGGACAAAAGGAGTAATACATTTATATCCACTTTACATCACACAATCTTAACCGGTGTTTCCATTTTTTTTTTTTGCTTTCCATCACTTTTTGGTGGGCTACTCCTTATATTACCATCCAAATGGTTTTATAATGCCATTGAGATTGTATATCTATGGTTAGACTTTCTCTTGGTTGCGGGTATGACTCATACTCGTATTTAATATGGTATTAGAGTTAGGCCGCCCATGATATAGTTGAGGCCCTAAATGGCTTTAAAAGAAGTTCAATTTCTCTAGGGCTATATTGTGTAGGTCCATGTGAAGAGGAGTGAAAAAACACTCTAGCTTGAAAAATCACATGAAACAAAGTTAAAAAGGGACCTTATATGTGAGGGGGGTATTGAATAATAGACCTCATAAGTTCACCACATGTATGTGTCCCATATTGACAAAAAGAAAGAGAATTAAACACTTTATAAGTGTATTTTCATGGATCCGGAATTGGACCCACCAAGTCATGAAATATTGGAATTGGATTTGGCACCGGTCTAACCAGATAACAAAAGCAATTTTCTGGACCTGGAACTGAAACTATCAGGTACCAGACCTACCAGTTCCTATACCGGCCTGGTACCCGGTCTTGTTTAATAGATGTGCATTTTGTTTTAATTAAGTTCTAAAATTAAAATAACAAATCGGCCCAATGGCCAAAAACTACTCTACTGCAAATTTATCACTAAATATTAACATCCATAATTTTATGTAATATATAATACAACTTTATAAAAAAAAATATATAAGTTTACATAAACACAATCGGGTCTTGTAAAGTGGACTTGGCGTGGCCCAGACTCGTTTGATACTTTTCAGTTTTCATGCTTGAATTTTTTTAAAAGGAAATTCTATTTAATTAGATTACACCTTATAGGTAGCTCTTAAAATTTATCCTGATCATAAATTATCAAAGAAATAAAAGAAAAGAGTATAATTTTCAACATGTAAAATAAAGTTTAATTTATTACGTTAAAAGTTACAAAATTATTATAAGTTAAAGGTTTTTAATTTATGTGTAAAGATTAAGGGCTCGTTTACATCATTGAATAGAGATAAACTGAACTGAACTGAACTTCATGGAGATGAACTGAACTGAACTGAATAGAAGTGTATTAATTGAACTAAATAGAGATGAACTGAACTGAATTGAATATAATCTGAAGTAAACAAGCTCTAAGTTGACTGTTTTTTTTTTTCCTTTATACTTTGATGACAATGGGTGGAGAATAAGGAGAATTAATGGGAGTTAATTACATTCACATTAAATTTTCTAACAAAAAATCCCTCATTTTTTTAAAAAAGTCCCCCAAATACTATTAGAAAATGAAAATGATGGCCTTCCTACCGGCAATTAAACCATTAACACTCGCATTATAAAAAGCAAAGTGTACTAAATTTTTTTTATAGTAATTGGAGTTAATTGAAGATTTCAAAACGTGAAGTAATATATTTATGTCATACAACTATACAAGTATGTAGCGCGTGGAGGTATGAGTCTTAGTCCATGTTATATTTATTTTTATATATCTACGTAAATTTATTTATTTTTTGATCTGATGTTGATAAATAACTTTATAATTTTCATTATATTATTTATTTTAGTACAATTTAAAGATATATATGTATAATAATAATAAATAAAATCAAATAAGAAAATTTGATATGATTGTGTTTTAAAAAAAAAATAGAGTGCTTAAATAAATTCGAGAGAACAAAGTCTTACTGATTAAAATTTGCAAACGTCAAATTTGTGATTATATTGGTCCGAATCTCACCAAAGTCACTGCACGCATGCATTTTTGGAGATTCTTTATATTTTCCTTTTACATGTGTTTGTTGCCAAATTAGATCGGGTGAACTGAGATCTATAATAGCACTCGTTTTAAGACTAGGTACCACATACATTTAAAAAAATGTCATGCAATGCGTGAAGCTTTATAAGGCATTTGGCTCTTCACTGAATTGATATTGATATTTATACTTGTATGATGTGTAGAATAAGTACTGCTGCTAAAAAAAAAATTACTTCCTCCGTCCCAAAAAAAAGTAATAAACCATTTTGCACGCATTTTAAGGAAGTGATTTAAGGGTGTAAATGAGCAAATTAATCAAAATAATTTTGACACACGTAAGAATGATATTATAGGTTACTTGTCTTAAAATTACATATATTAATTTGATCATTTAGACCTTTAAATCTCTTCCTTAAAATGCGTGCAAATAAGTTTGTTGCGTTTTTTTTAACGGAGGAATGAAGTATATAGTTATCCACGTTACCACGTTAAGCATAAAAATATTATGTTGTTGACGAAAAAGTAAATACTACATCCGTGAAATTTTTTATTATACATCCGGATGTACATACATCCAGGGATTAAATTGCAAAAATAAAAAATAGAATACACCCAGATGCAATGAAATTTTATTCTTAATTACTCACTCGTTTACTTATTTACTCATTTCCTAATCTCGCTCTCGTCACTTCCTCGCTTTCTCCTCACGTCGTTTCTCACTTTCTCGCTCACACCCTAACTCTCACTCAATCACCTCACTCAATCAATTTCTTTATTTTGCATGTGAAATTTTTTCAGCTCCAACAACAATTGCAAGCATAGTAAGAATAATGTGCACAATTTCAATTGTGTCGTTTCGTTTGATTTTGAATGAGTTATGGTGTAGAATTGAATGATTTCAATCTTGTTTTTAAAGAAATTACTCAATTCGTTTGTTGTTATTTTCTTGAAAAACATCAGAACAACTAGGATTTGTTGGACTCCATGAAATAGAAGTTGAAGAGATTGCTCATTTTATGCATATTGTTCATATTTGAATGTTGCTCAGATTTTTTTGTACCAATGCCTAATGCTAAGACCTCCTGCATTTCTAGGCGTACAGAGCTTCTCCCAAACAACTAGAGCTCTTTTGTTCTAAAACTTGCTCATTTTATTTAAATGTTGTTCATTTTTATACATATTGCTCATATTTGAATGTTACTCAGTTTTTATTCCAATTTGCTCATTTTTTTCTATAATTTGCTCATTATTTAACACATTGCTCGTTTTATTTTAATGTTGCACATGTTATGCATATTGCTCATTTTTTTTTACATATTCTCATTTTATTTGAATGTTCCTTTTTTTCTAACTGGATTGCTCATTTTATTTGAATGTTGCTCATTTTTTCTATATATTGCTCATTTTCTATCTAAATTGTTCATTTTTGTTTCTTTTTATACATTTCATATTAATAATATGCATAATACCAAATTTTTACTCATTTTCTTGTCCAGATTGCTCATTTGAGAGCTAGATTTTTTTTTGAAATGCAATAAATTGACATTCAATAAATTCATAAGATGTTCAAAAACATTTTAAAAATTACCTCCTACTTGAATTGGCTCCATTGCAGATGAAGATTCTATATTTGAAGACAAGATTTGATTTTCCTCTATTACTCCAAGTAAACTAATGTTCGTTTTCTCCATAAAATTTTCATGCTCTTGATATTCAAGAGTTGAATTTTTTTTTGGTTTGATTCATGTTTGCATGTTCTAGAAATGAAATCGTTGGAATTGAATTTGCTGGAATTGAAACTGTGCGTGGAAGAGAAGGGTTGGAGGAGAGAGAATTTGTTTTGTAAGATAGAGAATCTAATTTGCAAGAGAAATTTTACATTTTAATCCTTCAACTTTTTAAATTATACAAAAATACCCCTGGATGTACGTAGCTATACGTACATCCGGATGTATAATATACCCCCTCGTAACAGATTATGTGTAGCAAAAGAGGATTATTTGTACAATATAGAATATTCAGGTGTAACAGATTAGGTTGGAGTTCAAAATTCGTTCTGGTACTAAGCCAAACCATCCAAGAAAGAAAGTAGCATCTTATGAAGGATATGTATAGGGTCTGTTCTCTTCGTCTTATTTTTCGGATCTGACCTGATCTGATATGTTTTGTTAAGATAAGATCTAAAAATATATGAGCATTTGAACTTATATTATGAGATCTGATATGATATAAGTTGAAGAGAACACACTCATAATAAAAGTATAAAAATCTGTTTTGTAAATATTTAGTTGGATAAACTAGCTAATAAAGTAATAAGCCCATCTACTAAGGGTGCGTTTGGTTCAACATAAACCATTTTTTCATGCACGCAATGCGTGCGATCTCAAAATTTCTTAAAAATATAGTTTGACAATAAAATTAATAAGTTTCGTAAAAAGCTTTTATGTGTTTTTTTTTTCTTAAGATTTAATCTAGTTTTTTCCTTTTGCTCTTACATAGTAAGTATATTGCAAATTGAGTAAATAATTTATTTCTCTAAAATATTTATTATCTATGAATAAATTTTGATTAATTTTACAATTAATTGTACTTGCGATTTTTAAAATTGTGATTACTTGTTTTAAATAAGGCTATTAATGATTTCAAAAATCAATTATTAATATGGAATATTTTAGTACACAAATGACAAAAATGTCCATAACTTGACTAACTATTATGAAGGATGAGTAAGAGTAGTGTGATAATCTACTTGGATACCGCCGCGACCTCATCCATTCCCCTATATAATACAGATAAGCTATCATGTGCTTTTCAGAAAATTCAGATCAAATTAGAAAAATTCATACCAGATCAGATCAGTTCAGAAAAACTGTGATCAAATCAGAAAAATTATAACTATAAAAATAACTACAATCAGAAAAATCAGATCAGAAAAATTCAGATTATATCAGAACAGAAAATTTCAAACAAATCAAACCCACCCTATGCCCATATAAATGATGTTGTTGTAAATAGAATTAAGAGAGACATTAGCCTCACTTTATTGATAGCCTTGCATAGTTGCATGCATGCTACAAAAACTCTTCTTTCTTAATTTTGAAGAGTTTATCTTCTTCGTTTCTTCTACTCTCAATTTTCTATTAATAATTCATAGTTACTAATTTTCATATGTTATCAGAGCAAAGCGAGTTCATTGTGATTCTGTTCATATTTTCGCTTCCTTCTTGTTGGTTAGGTTTTTTACTTCTTAAAAGTTTATTTATTATCCCGTCTATCCCTAAATAATAATTGTTATAAAAAACTTCCACTCTTTGGTCAAAGTTTTGCAATTAGCCAATTATATTGAGGGATGGAGGAGGAACCATGGGCCTTACGCAAAACAAACCTTTCTGTCTTTTCACCTTAGAGTACCTATTAGTTGTTTTTCACTGTTTAGGACCTCCTTTCTTTTTTAGGTGAACTCTGACTAATGTAAAGTTAAGACGAGTCATTGAGTTAAATTAAATAAGAAAAATAAATAAATAAAATTGATTAAATTATTATTTAAAAAAATAAAATAAAAATGAGATTAAATGACTAATTTTATTTTATTTCATTCATCTCCAATTTTCGGCACTTCAAACTCGTCACATAAAACATTACATACCCTAAATCCACCCAATTCACCATGTAAAATACCTATCCACTTTGAAAGCCACTCAAATCACCATGTAAATAACTTATACTATCTTGAAAACAAATTGGGTTCATCATATAAAGATTATTTGGGTGAGGAAAGATAATTTAAGTGAGGATATATAAAATGAGGATAAAAGTGTTTGTAAAATTAGTGACGAAGGTGTTTTTGATGTGTGGTTGAATTCAGATGGCATTATTATTTTGTAGTCTCTATTTGTTTAAGAACGACATCATAAATAATAAATTAAATAAGCAAGATATTATATTAACATTTTGATATATTAGTATATTTATATTGGACAAACTACAATTTTATGACTCAATGTACGTTATATTAATCTAAAAGTTGCTTGTAAACTTAAAATTTTAAGAGTGAAGAGAATTAATGGCAAAAGCATAAATGGAAAAGTTGAAAGCATGGCACTCAACTTTCTAATCTCCATGCAAAAAGGATTCCAATGCTATAATTTTTTTTCTCTCATACATAATACTCTTTCCGTATATGTTTATCTGCAACAATGAACACTTTATCTATAACATATATTCTTAATTGTTGCAAATAAATTAAACTGATATGGAAGGAGTACATTATAATAAATTAATAATGTGCATAAGATTTAAAGCATATCCTTCTATTTTACATGTAAATTGTATCAGTTTTATTATATTGTCTTTCCAATCTTCATTCGTGCACAACAAAACAATACAAGTTCATGATAATATTTTTTACAAAAATTCACTATATATGTAATTTTTTTCCCCAGTTGATTGGGCCCTCAATAGACGGCACCTATCAAGACCAGCCCTGCAGAGGAAGCAAGATATCGCAGAGTTACATACACGATCGAACACACCATATACAATGAGAAAATTCATGTATGGTGAAAGATATATGCAACAATATAGATTTTAAATATACAAATGGCACAATTAATTAAGAACAAATTGAAGTGAGTAATCAATTTACAAAAGGGTTTTTTGGAAGCAGTTTTTTTTGTTGGCTATTAGTTTTTCAATATGGTCAAACATTCAAAAAATATGTTTGGTTATTGCCTTTTTTGTTAGCTTAAAAACTAAAATTTTAAGCCAAAATGAAAAAGTTGATTGGAGCAACTTTTTTTGTTGACGTTTGGCTTGTTGACCCATAAACTCTCTAATAAACAGCCAACATCTATAATTAATTTTACCAAATATTTTCCAAACAGCTAGTAGCTTAAACAACCAACTTAAAAGGTCAATACATACAACCAATATTTTCAGTCAATCAAATAAGCCAACAACCAACAAACGATTGCCAAACGTGACCAGAATATATTGATTTATTGATAAATCAATTTAATTTAACACGGTGTAATTCAATAAACAAGGGGCCAATTTAAGGACAAATAATTATAATTGTATAGTCAATAAAGAGTTGTTGATGCGATGAACGACCTTAATACTACAAGTATATAATATGTGCATTATTATTATACCCAAATTAAATTAAATATGGAGAACACTAAGATAATACCTACATAAATTTGGTATTCAACGCGTATAAATTGATAATGTCAAATGTCAATACTAACCTCCAACAACCAATCCATCAACACCTCTCTTTTTTCTATTCATTCAAAGACTAATCTTGTTTTAACTTCTAACCATGATGTGTTTGGAAGTTAAGAGGTTTGAGGGAAAAAGAGAAGTTTCAACAATTCAAAAAGCTATTTTTGTGTGTTTGGTAGTTAGAGGTTTTGAAGAGAGTTTTGGGATTAAAAAAAACTCTTTTTCAAAAAGCTCATTTGAGGAGCTTATTGAAAGAGCTTATAGCTTTTTGGTTCTTTTTACTCTGAAAATTCTAACCGCTATTTACCAAATAATTTTGCACAAACAACTAATATAATCAATTAGTCACATTAACTAGTCAAAACAACTAACTCAATCAATTAACCTCTAACAGCTAACAACTAACTCTCAAATAGGCCCATATCTATTTAACCAAAGTAAAGTCTAATAAAAACATCATATGTTCATTTAACAATGCACATAATTATAGCAATTAGACATAATTATGATTCCATAAACCACAACCACCATGAAAGAAAGTGGTAAAATTAGAAGGCGGAAAATTCGGTAAAAGATTAGATAATGACACCATGACAAAATATACTAGCATTATATAATTAGCAAATAGCAATCAACAAGTTTATTTTTAATACAATAATAATAATAAAAGCCATCAAGAAAAAAAAATTTTAAAAATTGCAACAATAATAATAAGTTGATAAAAACAATACAAAAAGAAAAAAAAACCAGGACTTATTATAATAACTCATTTACTCATTATTTATGCCAAAAATCGCCAAAGTGACAATCTTTGGTTGGGACAACGATAACTAGACTAAAAGGAAGAAATTGAATGGCGTAATTAAAGAACAAAGAAAAGAGAGAAGAGAAACACGAGTATGGTGACGCGGAAAACGACAAACCGCGGGTGGCTATGAGTCCATCAATCCACTATTTGAATATTAATTTGTTGTTTACAATAGAATTGTTTATGAATGTAAAGTAGATCACTCGTAAGGAATTACAATGGTGGGAGGAGAGAAATGTATGAGTTTTCTGTATGCTTTTTCTGATGAATATCTTATATCCTCTAAAAAACCCTAAAACAACTCTTTTATAGGGACGCTCCTCTCCTTGCTCCATCCGTTGTAGCCTCATTGAGAATCAGTCATCAAGCAACGAACTGCTGACGTGGCAACTGGCTTGGTCAAGAGAGCTCAAGTCGTTCCTTGCTTTTCTCAACTGCCTTGGACTATCATTCAGAATCTTTCAGAAGATAACCAACCATCTGCTAGGTGTCCCGCCAAGCTCGTCGAATCGGCCAGGTAAAATCTGGTCATAACACTCATGATGGCTTGAGCCGAAGAAAAAGCAGCCACAAAAAAGCAAATAAGTATTAAAAATATAATAGAATAATAGGCATACGCGGCTGTCAGACCGTTTGATAAGAGACATTATTATCTACTTATAAACAGGTTAACGCCTCCAGCAACGGGAAATACTACTACACCCGCGGCTCCATGGGTTAGCCCATGCACGGGGCCTGCAATTGTAGTATGAAGAGCCACGTCTTGAGCACGGGACTCTATTTCTGTTTAGCAAGGCATAGCTAATGAAACTAAACCTCCACCTTAACATGCGCCGATTCGAGTCAGATTCGTTGTCATCGTCCGTGTTGTCTAACTCGTCGTCTAACTCGTCACCCGCCATGCACTCGGCCATTGACCCACTGCACACAGGCCGTGTCAACACGAGTTGACTTTGTTTTGTTGCAACGAGTTGACCCTGTGATTTATTCTTATTACGCTTGTTTTTGTGCTTATGATGCCCTTTTGGATGCATCAACGGTTAGGATCGTTGCGATGAAGAAACTAAGGGCTAAGATTATAACGAGGGATTTTACTTTTCCCATGATATAAATGAAGAACAAATATTATAAAGTTTTTTTTTTTGTGTGTGAATTTTGTTGAAAATGTATGTAACGTTAAGTGAAAATTAGTAATGATGGTTTAGATGGCACATATATATGTGTCCATAAATAAAAATTATTGTGAAATAAATATGAAAAATATATTTTGTTTAATTATAATCCAATCATATGCCTTCCATGTCTTCAAGTAATGCTTGAGCACTAAGTTGCAGGCCTTATACCTAGGAAAAACATTACTCTTAAAAAAAAAATGTAAAATGTAATGAAATAAATTCACATTATTGGCTATAAAGTTAAGAATGAGCTTAGCTACTCACTCCGTTTCTAAATTTTCGTTACATTTGTTTTTTTTCGGCAATTTCTAAGAACTCACTTGTTAAAATATCTAAATCTTCCACTATATTCTATAAAAAAATTATAAAAATTGATACTTAAAAGTCACGCACGTATCTGAACTAATAATCCAAGAAAAACTGATATGAATATGTTTTTCGTATACATTATATATAATAAAGATTTTTTAAGTTTATTTAGAGTTTAATTCTTTGCATTTAAAGTTTCGAAGGTAACAAATATTCTAATTAACAAATGTTAGTAATATTTTTCTTGATATATATGTATGTATTAGTTGTTACATAGGTGTATTGATGAAATATATAAATCATGCTTCCAAGCACCAATCAAAAGGTAAAAATTGATGGTTTAGTAGTTATCGCTATTTATTTTTGCATAGTCAATTCGACTTAGTGGAATGACATGAAATATTAATTAGGAGTTTACTATTCTGCATTAAACGACAAAAAAATCATTACAAGAACAATTTAATAAAGTGTAGAGTCGAGTTTGTCAAACCATATATTATCACTCAATCATAAATTGATTTAGATAGCTTTTTGGGCTTGTTTACTTCAGATTATATTCAGTTCAGTTCATTTTAGCTCAGTTAATCTCTATTTAGTTCAGTTCATCTCTATTTAGTTCAATCAATACACTTCTATTCAGTTCAGTTAAGTTAAGTTCAGTTCATCTCTATTCATCTAATGTTAACGAGCCCTAGTTGATTTAATGTCTTAGAAAAAACAGGCCGTTTAGTTCACACCTACACGAAAATAGATGAATCCGCTGTTTCGACAAACATTATGAAAGGGAGGGAGTAAGATCTATTGTGTCCTATTCCGAGGCTTCAATCTCAAGGATACCTAGCTTACATTCTTCGAGGGTTAGGAGAGGGTTAAGGGGATGAGATTGCCACTAGAACTAGCAAAAACTATCATGACACAATAACATGACACAAAATTAACAGGTTTGAGTAAAGAAATTTAACATGTTTAAGTAGCAGATGGGTTGATACAACATGACACACTTATCAAAAGGGTCGGATTTGGGTTAAGGCGTTTCAACTCGTATTTTGAAGCAAAACTATAGCAAATAACATATTAATGAAACAAAATAACATATATTATACCAATATGTATTAATCAAAATGCTTCAATAATGTGAAACAAAACTATAGCAAATAACAATTTTCAAAGCTGATACTTGAAAGAAAGTTATACCACCTCTAATTTGAGCATGGCAGCAAATCATGTAGTGCTACTGAAATATAGTATTAGAAAACTCTTCATGGACCTAATCAGATCAAATAATCATTAGACTTCAGCTAAACTTCTGATAGAATAAACCATCAACTTTCACAGAACTGATAAGGACAGCAGATCACCAGTTTACTTGTATTAGTTGTATATCCATCCAAAATCAAAACGATGGGCATATAAGGGATGGAAGGTATCTTTTCTCCTAGAAAGATCATTAATCTCTATCTTATTTGTGTCTCTGTCATCATCATGTATAATTCAATCCTGCTTAGTGCTGCCAACCAAATTAAATCCATTCACCCACATGAACTGGCAATGGATCAACTCTAATACAAATCATTATCACAACAGTCCTCGTTGATTTTGAAACCGAATTGACGAAGAAACCAATGATCAGAAAAGTCATGGAAAAAAAATCATGTATTTAAGTAGTTTGCAATTCACAATTCTGCAAAACTCCTTAATATTTATAACAAAAGGTGGGAACCAAAGTGGATGGAAACAGATAAAGAAAAACAAAGAAATTAAGCTGTGTACTCTATTGTTTAATTGACACTTCGCAGCAACTAGTAAAACAAAACAAGAGCACAAAGCTGCACCAGGTCAAGATGAATTTCTATCCCAACACAGAGTCAAATTTGCATTTATTTCTAAGCTAATAGTTCAGAGAAGTTGTTTTTTTACAACACTGGGTTTTGATACAACAATTGTTGCTGGTCCCAGGAAAATTTTCAACGTTAGGTGAGGGAAAAGTTGTTTCGATTACTTGAATTCTTGAAGTATAAAGTAAGGAGGAGTTTAATACTAGATTGTTTCATAAAAACAAAACACAGAAGTTAGACATGTCTAATTTCAGGCCAAACATGTAAACAAAGCTGCCATTGAAAATTTTCATCAGAGTGCATCAGAATATTCTCTGATTGTTTTCTCATTTTCATTTCTTCTTTTCAATACAAGGTAAGGCCATCAAAAACCAATCATTACATATCGATTATCATGTATAATGATACGATTTTGATAGCTATCTGGCTGGAAGCAAAAGAGATGAGGCATAGTTAAACAAATTTACGCAGAATGATCGATGAGCAAAAACAACGTTGTACTCCAACTTATCTAAGCTCATAGCAGCAACATGAGTATATGCATCTCCTAATGAACTCATTTAATAGCTTGTGGAACTTAATTGGCCCAAAGCACCTACTCCATACTTCAACAAAAACATAGCCAAGAGAACACAGGTAGAAACTAGCAATTAAAGGTAATATAATTAAGAAGCATTTTCATAACTAGAATGGGTAAATCTCATCCAGCACTAGTCACAACTTGAACTCAAGGTTATAAAAATCAAGGAACAAAAGGAAGATTGAAGGAGGCCTTTTCCGACCTCAGAAGGGAGTTATGTGGTTGCCATCTGAATTGTCCTGAAATATAGACAATAGGGGGATACAGTACTCTGAGGGATTTCTACACTAGAGCCTTTGCATTGGCCAGTTGGCCAGAATCTCCCATCACAGGCCAAACTTGCAAGAGCAGGTAGTTTAATGGAAGGTTGAGAAAGCTGATAGTTTAATGACGAGCATATAGGCAAATATAATGTCTTTCACTCCACCAATCTAGCATTTTAGCTCAGCCTTTCACATTAAGCTTATAATCCTTAGAGATAGTTCTTAGTTATTGTGGTGTATTGAATCAGACCAGCTATTAATGTGGTCACTTCTTGTTCAGCTGCAGGATCTGTGGTGCACCTGGTGTAATTTGCAAAATCGAAGCAGTAAATTTCTCTAAAGTTGATTTCAAAGACATTTTACACATGGTGGCCGAGTTTTCACACCTATAAATCTAAATTATTATTTTCGTTAGTAATATTAAATTGGTCTAAACTCATTTTTGCCTTTCTTTTTTTTGAAATTACACGAGACTGGCAATTTGCAATTCAATCAGTGGCAGACCCATAATTTCGAAATTGGGGGACAAAATATAAATGACCAAGAAATCAAATGAAAAATGACATTTCGATACAAAAAAAAAAATAATAGAGCACATTAATTGTTTAATACTTAAATTTTACATTCTAAAATCCAAAATGCGAAAATTCTTGCAATCCACGTGATATTTTTTAAAATAGGAAAAATTGATTTTTTTTATATTGCCACATGTTGGTAGTCTGCCCAAAATATTTCATTCAACTGTATTATTTTCTCAAAATACTCCTACATTTGTATTCCATATGCATAAAATAGTTCAATTTACTTACAACCTATTGATCATGTAAAATTTATGTGTCTTCCTCATAAACCATATCCAATTAGTCACCAACTATCAGGCTGTCAACACTAGTATATACATCTACTTGGGTAAAAAATCATTACTAAGGTAAAAAAAATGAAATGTTAAACCTAGTATTCAAAATACCCTTATTCTTCTATCATTCTAATCAATTAAGAAAAGTATTACAATTACTCAAGTTTAATACATAACCAAAGGAGAAAATTGTTAAAAAAGAAAGGTTAAAAAAAATGCAATTTCAATGCAAAGTACTTCCTTCACGCGGGCCATTTTGAAACAGGGGGAAAAAAGCGAGCATGCGAGGCTTCGAACTCGGATCTCACGCGAGATTAATGGTCATAGCTACCACTAGGCTACTTTGTTCATTCTGACACTTAATACCGCGCGAATTAAATTTAACTCTTTTTTCAATATATTATGTTTTTAATTTTAAAAAGTGGGGTCACAATGTCCTCCCTTGTTCCAATGTGGGTCCGCCATTGAATTCAATGATTAAGGGTCCGTTTACTAGAGCGAAAAATGTTTTCCTTGAAAACAGCTTTCCTATTTTACATCGTTTATTTTGGGTGAAAAAATAAAATGTAAAACTTTGGGTGAAAACTCATTTTACACCTTATTGGAAACATTTTCGTCCAAATTTGGGAGTAAAACTTATTTTCCGTGCAAGTAAACATTGTAAATTTTATATGAAAATGAGTTTTTCAACGCAAAATGTTTTTCATGGAAAATCATTTTACATCGAAAATGTTTTACATCAAAGTAAAAGGACCGTAAGTGCACTTTATCATATTTTAAAGTTTGACATAGATTCCTTCTATTCTATTTTGTATTACTTAAATTTTTTGACAAAATTGTTGGCACCAAAAATGTGAAACTAACATCAATTTAAATTACCGCAAGTATCACAAAGGTCATAATCTAATTCAATATCCTTTTGGTGAGTTACATCGTTTGCTTGAAGTATGAACTGTGGTCATGAATATAGATTTAGTGAATTAAAAGGTAACAGACAATAATCAATTACGCAACGATTATAGGTAAAGCCAATCAATGGAAACAACTGACTTACAAAAAAAAATCCAGCAGACCACCCATTACTTCTCATTGTTCTTCATAGTATGGTGGTGTAGACTGTACACACAATTCACTTTCCTCCCCTTCATCATCATCCTCATCCGCATCTACCCAATTACTAAGATGACGCTGAGAAAAGCCTTCACTCTTTCCTTTCAAACCTGCAAGAAAGATACATATATAAATGTACTTTCATTACAAGAATTCCAAGCTAAATTTTGCAACATTTAAATCTTTCACAAACCTTGATGCACCACCTGCTGATCAGCTTCCTTATGATGTGAGCTAAAAAGCTTAATTAAGAAAGTCAAACTCTTGGCAATAAACTGAAGTAATTTGACATCAATGAAGCATCATATTCATATAATCCTGCCCCGATGTTTTCTTAAGATTCTAAAATTGGAAGAATTTCTATTTGTGGCAAAATATCAGGGAATGGTTCAGAATTTTGGGTTGCTCTAACATACAATTAAATAGTATTGGGAAAAAAACAAAAGAGGGAAAGGGAGCAAAAAGGGATAGATTTATCTTCCCTTGCTAGGATATGAAATGGAGGAAGGAAAGGGTAGGGAATTGGAAGGATTCATTTCCCCTCCCTCTTAGAAAAAGCAAAACTATCTAATTTTGAAAATTTAACGAAGGAAAATGGATGCTCGATCTAACCCTTCCTTTCTTTTCCTCTCTTTTAAGTCTGTAATTCTGTATTGCAATATAAATGCTAATACAGATCTTGTGCAAAATGTTTCCAAAATCTCAATTGATGACAAATTGAGTAAATGCAATTGCAGTAATTTAAGATCAGAGGTTACTAGCTTAAGATGACTGCATCAAAATTTCTGAGTCCATAACCAAAATACGCACCGCTGGTAAATGCGCAGGACATGAATTCAATAAAAATAAAAACAGAGGGTAACATATTCATGGGCCTGGGAACTCAAGGATACATATTTGGACCAGCAGCAACATTTTCTTGTACAAGGGGGCTTCTTGAAATATGCATTGCATCAAACCTTTGAAGTTCCCTCTACTCATTGGTAGTGGTGTTTCCGTCACCTTGAACTTGTCTACCGCCACTGCCATTGCCACTGACAACACCAGATTTCGCTGCAGTTCCAATTTTGTTTTACAAGCAAGTTACAAATATAAAATTAAAAATAATTAGGCTTTTTTAAAAATGAATAATCATTTACCTGAGAGATCAGACCATATTTTTGTGTGATCAGATCCAGGTACAGAGGCTTGCACCTTTGATCTTTCTTGCTGAACATCAGAGCCAGTCTCATTGTTGGCCCGTCTATTCAGGGCACCGTCTGATGGAATAGGACCTGTTGGTTTCTTTCATTTAGCTATGATGTGAGCATTGTTGCAAGTACAAGCTTGGCATCAAAGTTTGAAGTAGATCCATCATCACCTAGACCAAATTTGGGTGTCATGAGAATTGGCCTGTTTCACCAGAAACTTTCAACTCTTTTCAAATAATTCTATACTCCATAGAATTCCTTTTTAAGTAATTAACATGAAATTCGAATCATTTGAGTTGGTGATTTATCAGAGTTTGAACACATTATGAATAAGCATAGCATCTTTTTGACCCAAAAACATTGATCAGCTCAGACAAACACCATCATGGCATCATTAGGAGAACCTAAAGAATATACTAGTACTATTTGTATTGCCCACTATCATTAAAGAAGAGAAATGACTTTGATAGATTGGTAAGCTTACTCGCCAGCCTTTTCAAAAAACAAATGAATATCAACTTCACAGGCCTCACAGAAGAAAAGAAAAGCCTGAAATTACAGAAACACTGAGTTATTCATGCAAGTCAAATGTGACTATCATAGTAACAATGTAACATTCTACAGGTCAATAGAAGTTTGGAATTGACGTACCTTTAACTCCTTGACACCAAATGTAAAATCCACTGGATTACTGCAGGAACTCTTCCACTGGATCAATCCACAGCTGAGTGTGTAACGATGAACCACTATCTGCATTTTGGTGACAAAACAATGAATCACTATTATAGCGATTACAATAAGGTAAGCTTCTAAATTTTGAAACGTTCAAGCTCTACCATTTGATGGGTGGATGTAGCTCCTCAGTTCAACAGCTTTCCCACCAATCTCACTTTCAGCCTCTGAAGGCAAAGAAGATGGTTCTGTAGCAATGACAGTGATCTCATGGAGAGAAGACTGAAAATTTGAAAGCAATCGGTTCAAATCACGGGGCCGAACAGCAAAGTTGCTCCTGAATCTTCCCTTTTCGAGAGACAAATGTTGGATGTCCGGTTCAACATTACAATTTATCCAATATGTTTTCCTCATGCCTACCCAAGCCATCCACCCAAAAAAAAATATTATTTGAAGTAGAAAGATATCCCACATACAATTGACAACAACATCATCCAAGTTCGGAAAAATCAATTACCATTAACACAATCTAATGTCCACTTTACTTTAGCAGCATTAGGATCAAGTAAATGCACCCGCAAATGATCAATGTTTGACAGAGGAGTCCTTAAAACCGCACAAACAGCCTAGCAATATAGAAATTCCAATCAGCAAAATTTGTCAAAAACCACCTTTAAATTTTTTTTTGTAATTATTTTAAATTTTTTTAAGGAACCACCTTTAGCCTAATTAGCCTAATTTCAGTGTTTAAATCAAACCTCCCTCTGCCATTTCGACAAACCCCTTCGTACCTCCCCAAGCCGTCTCCGTCCTTTTTCCTCCCATGAACCACTACGCAAAAAATAACCCAAAATTGAAACCCGAAATTCAACCAAAGGTGGTTCCTCGCAAAAAAAAAATATTCTAAAAAATGCGTCTTCTTAAAAAAAAAATTGAGGTGGTTTTTGACAAAAAATTATTTTATAAGGTGGTTTCTAACAAATTTTCCTTCAAATCATCATTCTAGTAAATTGCAGATTTTGTTGTTTTTCTTTCCTTTTTCAATAGAGATAAGGCATTACCTTCAAGAGAATGCTAAACTGGACTTCCGAATTACTGGGAATAGTATAGGCATCAAAGAAATCGGGTTTAAATGAAATTGATTGGTAGGCGGAACGTGATGCATTGAGAGTATAACAAGCAAGCTGCAACAAATTACTTAGTGAATACTTCGATCAAAATTAAATCAAGCTGAACTTCAACGCTCATAAAAAAGTACCGTTATAATTTATATGGCTAAGAAAGCTACAAAACCCTAAATTGACGGTATTATTCGAAGAATTAGCATGGAAAATTGATAAGTCGGTGTAATTGTAGATGATCTTAACCAATCTATCAGTTTTTTTTATAAAAAAAATGCAGGAATGTCAATTTTAGAAAACCCTAGAAGAATTTAAAACTATTGAAAGAGCAAAAAAAAAAAAACCTGAGCAGAAGAAGCTTGAATAGCAAGTTCGTTGCCAATTTTAGCAAGACAATTGATGGATCGAGCAAAGGTCTTCAGTGCATTCCCGCTCAAAGTCTCAACCATGATCATCAATTTCTGAATGATGTTTCAGTCCCATCACAACATCATTTATCTCCTCCCATTTGGGATGTGACCTGTCTTCTACAATGAATTCATGAACCACACTGTTAACTTCAATTGAACTCCACCCAGGAATTTTCTTCTCATGAATATTCTCCTTAATCTTCTTCCTCAAACCCTCTACTGAACTCCACTTACTTTCAGCTGCAAAGATATTTGATAGAAGCACATAAGCACCTTCATCTTCTGATGTCAGATGCCAAACATGGCTCATTAGATCACCATCAACATCCATGTATCCATGAATCCTGCACGCATTCAAAAAGGCTCCCCATATGACTATATTCGGCTTCATGGGCATGCTTCTGATAAGATCCTTAGCTTCTTTCACAAGCCCCCCTCGGCCAAGAATGTCAACCATACACCCATAATGCTCGATCTTTGGTGCGAGGTTAAATTCTCGCTTCATTCTATTAAATTGCATCTTACCCTCTTCAATGGCACCAACATGACTACAAGCTGATAAAACAGCAACAAAAGTGGCATCATTGGGTATCATACCGGAACACTCCATTTCCCTAAAAAGCTCAAGAGCTGATAAACCATGGCCGTGGTTAGAGAGCCCTGATAATACCGCATTCCAAGTGCATATGTTTTTCAACTCCATATTTTGAAACATTTGCATTGATATATCAATGCTTCCACATTTTGCATACATGTCTACAAGTGAGGTCCCTAAATGAACATCAACTTCGAGTTTATGCCGAATGATGTGAGCATGAATCCATTTCCCCATATCTAAAGCTCCCATTTGAGCACAAGCTGAAAGACCACTTGTAATTGTCATGATATCTGGTTTGATCCCCAATTTATGCATTTCCTTGAAAAGTTGCAAAGCTTTTGCTGTCAATCCACACTGAATGTAACCAGAAATCATCGATGCCCAAGACACCAAATCTCTCTCTTTCATTTCATCAAACAGAGTTCTGGCAACATCAGCTTCACCTAATCTACAATACCCAGCAATCATAGCATTCCATGAGTCAATATTTCTCTCAGGCATTTCATCGAACAGCTTAAGTGCGTTCTCAGAATCCCCGGAACTGAAACAAGCTGATATCAACGTGTTCCAGTTGACGACATTTTTCACAGGCATTTCATCAAACAACTTACGCGCACTACTAATGTCCTGACATTTCGAATACAAATTCAACAATGCGTTGTTGATGAATGCATCAATATCAAAACCCACTTTTAGAACCTTTCCATGAATAATTTTCCCTTCAATATAACACAATTTCATAGCATAAGCTTTAAGCACAAAAAGAAACGTGAATTGATTCTCTTCAACCTCTTTAGATCTCATAAGGAGATAATTTTGAATGGCTTTTTCTGGGTTTTTCGCTTCGCAATACCCTCTGACAATAGTCGTCCATGAATAAGAATTTGGAGAATCGATTTGATTAAAAATTCGATGCGCATAAGTGACGTTTCGCGCAGAAACGGCAAAGGATTCAATCAACTTTGTGGCGAGGAAGGTGTCTTTGATTTGGCCAGTGATGACGAGATGAGCGTGGATTCGTTTCAAATTTTGCGTTGAATTGCATGATTGAAGAATTGAGAGTATGGCGGAATTTGAATATCTGAATTTTGTAGCCGTTAATTGTCGCGTAGACATTCAAAAAAGCCTTCATTAAAAATTTAAAGGGAGTTGATGAAAGGTTATATAACATGACTACATGAGCATGTGCATAATGCGGCAAATTGGACCAAATAGGGTTTTTTTTTTGAGAATATATAAATTAGGAATAATTTTAATTGTGTTAAGACATATTAGAAGAAGAGAATAGAGATTTTCAATTGAGAGTAATCTGTATTTATAGACGAAGTACGGTGTTTCCTATCATCCGTTAATTCATGGCAGTCACTTAATATGTTCAACATACTATTGCATGAATAGTAGTTATCATAAATGCATTTGATCATAACACTTTATATAAATACATGCTACAAGGAATAGTTAGGAACTTTGTCAGGAAAAAAATCTAATGTGATAAAAATCTGATTAAAAAAAATACAATGCATACATTCTACCCCTAAATCCAACATAGGTCACAAAGATGTCTCATTCTAATTTTGTACACAAATTCTTCGAATTTCTTGGATGGAAGTGCTTAATTTAATAAAAAGATCAGCGAGATTGCCACATGATCTGATTTGTTGAATGTTAATCTTTTCTTCCTTTACAGAAAATTATCTCAACTGTATTATACAAATTGTGTAACATTAGACCGGTAAAAAAATGTGTATGGTTATATCTGTGTGGATTTAGTAGCATGAAAGTTTGTAAGAGAAATATAAGATAAAACCTTTACTTTAATCAACGGTATTGCATAAAAAAAATGTAACTGGAAAAGGATATATTACTTAGGGTAGTATTGATCTCGTTGCCTTGGTGATCTATATTTTAGTGAGGAGAAAAAAATAATTATATTATACAAATTCTTATATGCGGCTGGTTGCATCATTTACAAACCATGCGGCCAGCTACATTGCTTCAAATGATGCGGCCTTTTTTAAGGGTTAAAAAGTCTTTAGTGGGGTTACAAAGTGTTTAAGTGGGGTTAAAAATTATTTTTTGGGTTACAAAGTGTTTTAGTGGGGTTACAAAGTATTTTTTGGGGTTACAAAGATTCCTTTGGAGCTACAAAGTTTTTAAGTAGGGTTACAAAATATTTTTGGGGTTACGAAGTATTTTTTGGGTTAGAAAGTGTTTAAGTGGGGTTACAAAGTATTTTTTTGGGTTACAACTTACAAGTGCTTAAGTGGGGTTACAAAGTTTTTTGTAAGATTACAAAGTGTTTTTTGGGGTTACAAATTGTTATTTTTTAAGTTACAAAGTGATTAAGTGGGGTTACAAAATGTGATTACAAAGTGTTTTTTGGGTTTAGAAAGTGTTTAAGTTGGGTTATAAAGTTTTTAAGTGAGGTTACAAAGTGTTTAAGTTGGGTTTGTAAATCCTACAAAAATTAACTTTGTAACCCCTCTATTTGGTTTTACACAAAGTGCCACACCATTTAGTAATGGTGCAAACTGTTGCACCAAAAACGCAAGAAACTACCTGTTTGTTGTTGGGGAATTGTGAGTAAACTCTTGCTGATAACGTGTTAAGAAATATTAGAAGAAAAGGAGAATAGAGAATTTTGTGTGAATGAATTGCATTCGATGTGAATTTCAACTGAGTAACTCAATACTTATAAACGAAGGGCATTGTTTTCTATCCTCCGTTAATTCATGGCATTAACTCAATGTATTCAACATACTATTTTTTTTAGGGGGGAGGGGGGGGGGGGGGGAGGGAGGAGATTAAATTAATAAAGTAAAGTCCTTACACCATGTTGTATAAGAATACAACTTGAAAAGCCAAAGAAAACTAAAACTAACAAAGATGAACAAAGTACAGTAATACGAAAGATGAAATACAATAAGACTGAAAAGGTAACTAGACACAAAAGTCTATTGTTGCATTGCACGAAGACCTTCCTTATCATGATTCAGAGCTGGTTGGATCCACCCAGGAAGAAGTTCCGAGCATCAGCCGTAGACAGCTGACCTTCCTTGGCCAAAGTGTGAGCCACAACATTACCCTCCCCTTTAACATGAATTGAAGTAGCTCCATATGTTGGAAACCACGAATCATACGTGAAACCTCCATAATGACAGCACCAAGATGATGGGTAAAGTATTCCTCAGCATTATCAAGCATGAACTTAACCGCTTTAGCATCCGTCTCCAACTGAAACGTGTTAAGATCTTTGAAGATAGCAACGAATAAACCCTCCCTAAGAGCCACCAGTTCGGCCTCAGCTGGGGAAGACACTTTTCTCTTTATATAGTGGCCATAGATCCAATCTCCGTTATGTTGTCGAAGAACAATACCGGTTGTTGCATGGTTCGCGTCTTTCCAGCTTGCGTCAGTGTTGATCTTCACCATCCCTGGTGGAGGAGGTCTCCATAGTGGGCAATCATATGGTAGTACAATATCCTTGCCCTTTCCCTGGGTATGAGGATAAATTTTTAGCCATGGAGCATTAGCTAAAGTACAATCGAGCCTTTTCCTTATTAACGCAATACCCTCTCTACAATTATTCCAAGTGAAACTCGGCCCTTGAAAGTCCATATCCATTAATGAAGAGTTATTAACCCATTTGGTGAAGGCTTTTCCTTGACTACACGATCCTTCTTCCTCCCATTTTCTCAGATTGGGAAGTTACCTCATTCATATCCCCAATAACAATACTAGGAGTAGATAGAGAGGGTTGATCAAGACCGAACAAATGCCAGAGGGTGTTCTTAGCTGTTTGGTTTGTTGGTGCATGCAAGCCAGAGGGTGTTCAACATACTATTGCATGAATACTAATTATCTTAAATGCATTTGATCATGACAAATTGAAAATTTTCCAACCCTATTTTAGTCAATCTAGATGAAAAAAAATCCAACGGATTGACTTGGCCTAATTTCAGTCAACTAACCACTACTAAGAAGGGATTGAATTGCTTCTATATTTTAGCCCCTAGCCAAGTTGCAATTAAACTAGTTTTAACCCTGTAACTTGCACGGGATTTTGTTTGACTTATAAATTGATTATATAAGGAAAAAATTATAATATTTTACCATATATATATAAAAAACATCTATTTATATATACCAAAATGTATATTAATTAAAAAAATAAAGAAATTGGACATGCATGTAAATAAGAGTTTGTACTCCGTAAATAAGAGTTTAAAAGTATGCATTTACTATTAAATTAAGATATGACAAAAATCTAGGAATTAAAAAAAAAGGCAAAGTAAGGAAGTAGTTAAAGAGATTAGAAAGATGATTAGGTAATTTATCATTAAATTTCTTTTTTTAAAAACTATAAATTCAATATGTTTTGAAAGAATGTCACGTGGATTAACAAATCTTGTTTTGAATATTCGGTGTAGATTATAAATTACAGATAAATATTAAATAATAGTAGTTTAATATAGCGTAGTGTAAAATATGATTGAACAACATAGCTAAGAGAATAAATAATTTGCAATGATACGCTATATAAGATGATAACAAAAAATATTCAAGAGAAATCAAAGTAGTGGCAAGATAAGTTGTAGTAGTGGTAGCAACCTTTAATTACATAATAACCAAATAAATAATAATTAATTGGTGATGGAAGATCAATAGATTAAATATTGCCCGGGCAATGCCCCAGGTCGCTAACTAACAAACCTATACATATATATAATTCTTTGTTAGATATTTCCCCATTATATTTTCATCAATTATAATTTACATATTTTGGTACTTCACAATAAGTAATGACATAAATTAGTAATGATCTGTTATTAATTTCAATAATTGGATTTATAAGTTGAGATGACTTTAACCTCAATAATGCAAGAATAGTTATCTTAATAAAGACCTAAATTTATAAAAAGAATAACAACTTGTAATGATTTTTACTCTATTTTTTAATTAAAGAATGATAATCGGTAAGCACTTGGAGTAAAAAGGTAAAAAAGAAAAATAGAGTTATATGAGTTTAGGTAAGGAAGTAATGTAAATAATCATGAAGGCATTGAGTTGTATTTATATCACCTTAATAATAGTAATAGTACCAAAAGTGACAATTTATGTTGAGAAAGTGGAGTAAAGGCAAATTAAGGAGAAGAGGAAAAATTTATTGTATTAAAAAAAAAGGAAATTAAATAGGTTTCTTCAAGGAATGACACATGGACAATAGAGTTCCTGTTTTAAATATTTAAGTATAGATTACCATTAATTTTGAGTTTATCTCCCAACACAGCCATCAATGATTCAATCATATAGGGGTGTGCAAGAAAATAAAAATAAAATGTAACCGTTAACTGTTTAACCGGTACTTTTTAACGATTATGGTTACAGTTAGCAGTGGTTAACCATTAATTTTTTTTTTAAAAAAACATTAAATATGCTAAGCTCAATTTTTAAATAGCCTAAATGCATTATTTGAAATAAACCCACATATTTTACTAGTCAGTTGCCTCCATATGCGTAATTATGATTTATTCAATATTTCATATTTTCATCATTTCATATTTTTATCTTTTATCATTTGATGATGTCATTTTCTTTTTCTTTTCATTTACTACTCCCTCTTTAACGTATTAATGACAATGATTTGACATAAAGTAGAGAGGAAAAATGTCTAATCGTTGTCATTAATATGTTACGGAGGGAGTACTATAATTTATATTATTACACAAGTTCCAATGTTTGCAAAATCCTTTTTTAAAGTAAATAAGCTTATAAATTCACAAATATATCATCTAAATCATGAGCTCACGGGTCTAACCTAGTGTTTCACTATTTAAGAATAACAACTAGTAAAAATCAAAACTTTATAGTGGGTTAGTAAATATTCTTGAAAATAAGAACTCTATAATATACTACACTGCATATTACTCCTAACAATATAACCGCTATATGCATCAAAGTATTCAAGTACTTGTATGCTATGTATATTGTATACCATTCTACCTTTAAAATTGCATGCAATTATAATTGTATGTATCAACACAACCTAGACGTAATTATGTAATCTTTGACCTTTATTCTAACTTTTAATATAATCTCCACCTTTATTTTTATTTTTTTTTAAACAAGACTTAGGGCTCGTTTACATTAGCTGAATACAGATGAACTGAATTGAACTGAACTTAATAGAGATGAACTGAACTTAATAGAGATGAACTGAATTGAATAGAAGTGTATTAATTGAACTTAATAGAGATGAACTAAACTGAATAGAGATGAAATGAACTGAACTGAATTGAATATAATCTGAAGTAAACAAGCCCTTAGTGATGCAAAGTCTAAATTTGATTTTTTTGTGCATACTTATGTTAACTTCTATGTCTTCTCGAGCTTATGTGTGTGTAATGGGGAGAATCTCATTTACAATTTAAAAACTTATCTTTTTGGGAGACCCCTCAACTTACTAATTAGTAATTAATAGTAAAAAAAAAGTAAAGGTGTATCCTTAAATTTAGAAGTTGTAATATTTCACTTAAATAATTCTTTTCAAGTATTAAGGTTATCCAAATTCCAAAATGCCTAAGGAGGTTATTTACTAAACCTAGAAGTTTTAGATGCATATCTTCATCTTGCCAATTTCCAGTTAAAGTGCTACTTATCTAGTATTTAGTACAAAATACAAGTTAATCAATGATCTCATGTCAAGCTTTGGTAATTGGAAGTAAAACAGAAACTGCATATAATGCTATATGATTTGGTAACTAAAAAAGAATTGTATCCTTGAATGAACTAAGATAAAAGAAAAACATAATGATAAGAGTAAGATAGAATAAGAATGAGAATTAAGACCTCACCCAAGTCCACAAGAGGAGACTAGAACCAGTACTTCAGTAGGGGTGTCAAGCATTTCAGCAGTAAGAGAAGAAGCAGAGAAACTTTGTCCTGCTAAACCATTTAATTTGGGGCTCAATACATGAGGGCCTTCCTGATGTATATTCGGAACCTGCAGCACAAATGGAAATGAAAACTGCCCAATTACGAGATCGAAACAGAAAAAGACTTTAGACCCACAAATACAAGGCACAAATACAATAGGCATGAGAATTTATGGGGATGACAATGAATTCAAGAAAAGAACAAACAAATCATTGTGCTCAATATTACTTATTTCGTCCCGCACTTGTACGCTCTGCTAGTAGACATTATGAACAGAGCAAACTGTATAATGCTAAAAAAGCAAGTACACGCAGGCCTATAAGACATGTCCTATGGACCCTAACCGAGTTATAATGAAAAGGGAAGTATAGCACACTACATACCTTCGTACATTATATCTACGGATTTGTTATTGTTGTTAGAAGTAAGTTAAAGCTGGACATAGTTTGTCTTCGCAATGAAGGCATCCTCATGTTTGAAGGACCTTTCACCTTATTGAAGCTAAGCTTCTTCTCTTACATAATTCTGCTGCTGTAACATGTTCACCTATTTGAACTGCTACTTAAAATTAATGCACATGATGTATTAAAACCTAATCAATTACCTATATTATGAGAAAAAATAAAATATATCAGGGAGTATTGTACTGTAGTTGAGACTTGAACATCATTATCACTTCGCATAGTAGAAAGCTAGAAGTGAAAGCAAAGCACAATTGATATTGAATGTCAATCAAGACTACTAGAAGTAAAAATAGAGCATAATCAATTAGTATTGTTAAACCTTGACATTGAACAACAGAAGGCCATATATCACTCACTCAGTTTTTGAAGAATTTTTTAAGCATATACTTGTCTCCATCGCTAACACTTGGATTAGTGAGCAACTCCACAAATGATGAAACAATGTAATTATCAGTGACAAAGCCTCCACTTCTCATAATGCTTACAAATTCTAAAGCCCTCCTGATATCCTTAACATCAAGAAATCCTCTAATGATTGTATTGAAGGTGCACTCATCAGGGGGACATCCATCGTCCTCCATTTTCTTGAACCATTCTTCTGCAGCGGCTAGCAACCCTTTTTTACAAAACCCTTTGACTATTATTGTGTAGGAATGCACATTTGGTTGTAACCCTTTTTCTAGTAATAAGGAGAAGGTATCTACTGCTTCTTCAAGTCGCCCTGCTTCGCACAAGCCATCACACAGGATATTATACGTAATAATATCAGGGACTACTCCATCTTTCTCCATTTCCTTCACTGTTTTCATCGCTTCATCAATTTTTGCATTCTTACAGAGGCCATCAATCAATGAGTTCCAAGTGAATACATCTGGCTTAAGCCCTCGAGCTTTCATCTCCTTGAAAAATTTATCAGCACATGAGAGCCTGTGGTCCTTGCACAAGGCATCAATAAGAGTGTTATACGTAACAACATCTGGAGTTAAGCCCTTAAGAGGCATCTCTTGGAGCAAGGCAAGTGCTTTGTCAATCTTTTGAGACTTGCAATATCCATTGATCAAGCAATTGAGGGTAACTATATCAGGCTTGCAATATCCATCTTTGACCATCAAATTGATTAGCTTCTCTGCCTCATACATCTCACCACGTAAACAATATCCGTCTATCAAAGCACTGTAAGTGATGATGTCGGGGACATGACCTTGCTTAATCATTTCTTCAAATATAGCTCGAGCTTCATCGATCATGCCGTCCTTACAATACATGTCTATGAACATGTTGTAGGTCTCAATATTCGGAGTAATGTTGTTTCCCACCATCTCAGTCAAATAATGTTGAGCCTCATTCCAGCGCCCCAATGAGCACAGACCTCGCATTAAGGAATTATAGGTGACGACGTCAGGTCGGATGCCCTTGGTTTTCATCTTAGAAAAAAGTCGGAGTGCTTGAGGTAATAACTGGTCTTTACAGAGACTGTCAATGATGGTGTTATAAATGACAGCATCAGGCATAAAATGGCCACGAGACTCCATGTTTCGAAGGAGGTGGAGAGCCCCGGCATTATCGCCAGTACGGGAGAGGCCTTTAAACATAGCACCGTAGGTGACTAAGTCGGGTTGAAATCCGAGCTTGACAATTTTATCTAACAACCAAACAGCATGGTTCAATTGATGAGTGTGAATGAGACCATTTATGAGTGTTGTGAAAGTGATTATATCGGGTCGAAAGCCAAGCTTAATGATGTGAGCCACAACAGAATACCCCAAATCAACATGGCCCAAACGGCAGTAACAGTTCGCAAGAATACTAAGGGAATAATCATTTGGACCGAGACCTGACAAGTGTAGGCGTCTAGAGAGAGAAACGACAGTAGCAAAAGGGGGAAAGGGTTTGAACTTCAACAAAGCAGTAAACAGCATACAGAAATCAATAATGGAAGGAAGAGGGCGCAAGGAATGCAACTGATGAAAGAGGGAAATACCATGTTCAACCTTAGTAAACCCTAACTTGCATTCATGTCTAATAGATTGAAGGATCAATTTGGGGTCATCAAATTCAAGATTTGTGGAGTAAAATCGAAAAGGAAAAGGAAAAGGAAAGAAAGAGAAGGGATTGGAAGAGAGAAGAGTACCTATGGGGGCATGGATGCAACTCCTCGAAGCTCGTTAATGGACATCGTCAAAATGAGGTCAGGACTGGAGTGGAAGAAAAAGAGCAAACTGCTATCTTCCTTCTTCACTGAGGGCTGGAAGCTAATAATAATATACTTCTATGAGTTCTATCGGTAATATATCGGGCGCTGCCCAGTCCCTCAACTTGAGAGAATAAGGAAATATGTCAAAGGGGTTTTTGGTAATTGCAAAACTCTTAAGTTACTCCGTATTTTTTTTTAAGGAGGAAAAGAATTTCGGTTAGCGTATAGAGTAGAGCCAACCTAAGGCATCTTTACCTAGGATTAACGAAAGGAAAGAGGAAAAATGATGATGTCATCTTTTCATAGTTGGATTACTATGTCCCTCATGAGCAATGTAATCAACGGTTTGATTTGATTCTCTATAACAATGGTGTATTTGGATTTGACTAAAGTATTTTAGGTCTAATTTAATAGTTTTATGAAGGGAAAAAAAGATGATTGAACTTAATTGCATTAATTCAATAAATAGAAAGCCTTTATATAGGCAATACAAGCACACAGCTAACACAAAAAAGTAAGAACATGACCCACTAACTAACAAATACTAAGTCCTAATTTGACTCATTACCCACTAACTCAGCTTTGAAGGACTATTTCCAACACACCCCTTCCTTCAAAGTTTGGTATATTGTTGTTAAACATTGCAGACTTGTTCGACTACAATCATATCTAATACCATGAAAAATTTGCTCTACTCTTCAACTTTCTCGAAGCACTTTCTCTTCGATCATTTGTGATGCACATTATCATCACCTACACCTTCTTTGATGCACTTCTCATCAATAAACTCGACTTGTTGGTGCACATTATCACCAAACTTAACCTCGACATTAAATAGAGTACTTATCTCCATCAATATTCTTTGACGTTGTCTTGCGAATTGACTACGTCGTCTTATACCAATTTTTTCACAACGACAACCACGACTACACATAATTTCAACGAGACGACTACTTGACGCTAAACTTTTTTTTTTTGCCCTCTTTTCACAATTTTTGTGGGCTAAAAGGGAACCCATTGACACATTAAATAGACAAAAAGCAGACATTGATTTTCAGGGCGGACCCAGTAAGGAACAACCGGATACAGCTGTATCCCCATTTTCAAAAAAAAATAAAAAGTAAAAAAATTTGAAAAAAAAAAATTTATCGTCCGACAAACGGACAGTAATTGTTTTTTTCTCTATTTTTTTTTCTATTTTTAAAAATGGAATGCTTGTTTAATTGTCCTTCATTGTTTGTTTAATTATTTCAGTTGTTGATTTTTTTTTTATTATTTGCTTTTAGTTATTTCTTTTTTTTTTTGGATTATTCAATTGTCAATGGTATACCCATGTATTAGCACATTCTCAGAGTTATACATGAGTTTTAAAAATTCCAAAAATTTACTTAAATTGCTAATATAGTTCAAGTAACACCTCTAATGGTTATTATCGACCAATTAACCACCATGAATCATTCCTTAGTTAAATGTATGTAGTTAGTGCATTTTGGGAAAAAAAATTAAAAATTAAACATAAGATAAAATACATTAACTTTTTACATTTCAATTAAAACTAACATATTTCCTTATGGTAGGCGTAAAAGTTAACAAATTGTATTTATGTTTAATTTTTAATTTTTTCTATAAATAAACTAACTATAATTAACTAAGGATTTATTAATGGCTGTTAATTGGCCAGAAACAACCATTAGAAATGTTACTTGAATTATTTTAGCAACCTAAGTATATTTCTGGGATTTTTTAAAAAAATCAGGCATACCACTAGGAATATGTTAATACACAGGTATACCATTGAGAATAATTTTTTTTTGTTGTTTAGTTGATCCTGAATTTTCAATTTTGTTATTTCAATTTATTTAGTTTGATTAAAGTTTAATTATAGTCTGATTTTGATCATTTAATTTTTTTGAATGTTTGATATGACTTTGTAACCTTTTGTTTTATTTTGTAACTTCTCTTTGAGTCTTATTATGATTGTTTTTAATTTCTAATTTGTTGCGGTTGTAACTTCTAGCATAATGCTTTAGAAAAAAAATCTGGCAGAAGAGTGTATTATTTTTTAATCTATTATTTTTTTTAGTTTAATTTTTTTAATATTTATATAATTTTTTGTTTAATTTTTTTAGTTTCGATTGATATATTAGCTTGGTTATTTTAGTCAGGTGGATAAAATATATATGCTCTTTTTTTGTGAATTTTTGGTTTGTTTTTATTTTAATGTCCAACATAAGTAATCTGTACCCCCATTTTTCAAATCCTGGGTCCGCCAATGTTGATTTTTTTTTATTAAACATAACAAAACACTCTAAAAAAATATTGAATTAAAGTTACTTTTATCCACTCAAATTTTTTTATTTTATTTAAATAACGTTACTTTTTTTTTCACTCACAAATTTTTTATCACTTCTTCCATCTTTTTTTTTCCCTTCTTTTCTTCATCTCTTTCCCTTCTCTTTGCCCTAGGATCTAATCTGAAGCTCTTGATATCATAATAGTTTTATGAAGGGAAAAAGATGATTTAACTTAAGTGCATTAATTCAATAAATAGGAAGCCTTTATATAGGCAATACAAGCACACAACTAACACAAAGAAGGTGAGAACATGACCCACTAACTAACAAATACTAAGTCCTAACTTGACCCATTACCCACTAACTCAATTTTGTAGGACTATTTCCAACATAATTGTATGTCATAAATTAAAATTTTGATTTCCCAAGAAATTTTCCAAATATCTTTAATAGCATTGATAACAGTATCAATTTAACTCTGTTGGCCATGTTTAAATATGGTACTCCTTTATTTTATTTTAAAATTTGTTTGTTGTTTGTTGGTGTAACGACCCGACTCGCTTAAATCGGCGCGGAAGAAACCGACGAGTCGAGTAGTTAGAAACTACAACTCGAAAACCTAAGGAATAAAACTAATTCCTCGAATTATTATTACCAAACCACAAAAGTACAAATACCCACAAGTTTGTACATAAACTAATCCAAAAGTCAAACTAGAAATACTAAAATACGAGTTAACTCCAACTACATGTCAGAGTCTTAAACTTCACATATAGAAGTCCAAAAGTAAAGTCATAACATCTATACAATACTATCGCTAACTAATGCCAAGAAAAACAGTAAATACAACAGGAAACAAAAGAAAGAAACGTCGCTCGCCCAACCCAAAACTAGGCAAGAACATCATCATCTGAAGTACCTGAAAAATACAACAACAGTCCACCATCAGTGGCGAGTAACATAACTGACTCACCCTAATGGGAACACACATGTACATAGCATAAATCAAACGAACATCATCATTAAACAAAGTACGAGAACAACCCAAAACGTGAACTCGACTCAAACCAACCTAATCAACTATCTTTGGCGCAATCATCCATAGTCTAGACCGGACTGTGCTCGTACGAACGCATCTTACGCGCTCGAACTTTCTACTATGTTCGGATTTGAGAATCTTACTCCCAAACCCCATGAAACCAATCTTACTGGAAATCCATGTCCTGTGAAACCAATCTTACTGGAATTCACGAAGATCACATAGTATGACTCCAACTAACCCAATACCGCGGATGGGTTAGGGGCAACGTCTTAACCCGAAAACTAAGAATCTTACTCTAAGTTTAGGGTGTCTAGAAATGAAATCAAGCTAATCTTAATTAATCAATTATTTAATCATTTTAATTAATTTATCATTATTATTACCCAACATAACTACATTAAGTTCAAGAACTGCCTAAAGCCTCGATTCTCGAATTTAATCTAGCTAAAACATCGAAGTTATTCTCAAGAACTGCCTCTAGCCTTATTCTTGAGTCTAACCAATCATTAATCATTAATCTTTATTCATTCTTTAATCAACTCAATCCTAATCTTTAACTTTCTTTACCAATTAAACCATTTTCTTTAACTTACAAGATTCAATCAAGAACTCATAAAGACTTATCAAGAACTCATAAAGAACTCAAAGAACTCATAAAGAACGCATAAAGAACTCATTCAAGATTCAAGATCCTCAATCAAGAACTCAATCAAGATTCAAGATCTTCAACCAAGAACTCATCCAATCATACATATTACACGCATATCACCATCATCTTTTCGAAAATTTAGCAACTTATACTCATCCAAAACTCATCAAACTTTAACATAATATTCATGATCATAAAATAACATGGAATCAATCATAAAATCATAGAATTCATCATCAAAATATCATGAAAACCACATAGAAATTCAGATTAGAAACAACACATGAAATCATGAATAATCATTACTAATCAACCCAAACATGCATTTAATTCATACTATAAACATAGTATACCAATTAAGTTGAGTTAGTATGTTACCTTATTGAAGATTACACACAAATCAACACAAATATGCAGTCCAAGAACACAACCCACACGAGCACACTACACGGTCAAGTCACGGCACACACACACGGCTTGGCCTTGAGCAACACGAGCACGAACACCACTCAGCACCACCACACGGCTGCAGTACACGGCCACCACCACGAACCACCTTCGATCAACACGGTCCCCACACACGAACCACTCGAACCACACGGCTTCCACACGAGCAAAACCCCAAAACCAAACCCAACAAGTGATCTTGAATGAAATGAATGGAAATTAATGAAGGTTTAATCACCTAAAGATCAATGGGATATGAATCTTTAAGTTTGGAGTTTGAATGGATGATGAACAAATGAGATGAATCTCTTAGCCAAAAATGGCGTGTGAATGAGTGAAATAGAGAGGGATTGTGTTTGATTATGATGGCAAATGCAATTGATGGCAAAATGAGCAAGGGCCTCACTAACTCTCCTATATATAGAGTTGGTTAAGGTGTGAACACAAGGCAAGTGGCAAGCCTTGTCATGCCACTATGAAAACCGGCCAAGTAAGAGGAAAGGGCCAAATTTGGGCTCTCGTGCTCAATTGGGCTAATTTGCGAAAACCGCATAATTAATCATGCAATAATCGATTTGGCCCAAAATATTAAATAATTAATTAGAAAAATTAAATAATAAAAATTCTAATCAATTAAATAATAATTAACATAAATAATAAAAACTAAGAAATAAACATTTCGATTAAATCGAAATTATTCATATAAAATTAAAATAAATAGTTCAAAAATTAATTTGAACTAGCACATAAACAAACATAATTACACATAAATACCGGCAAAAATACCGATAAAATCTGGGTCATTACAGTTGGTGTCTGACACAAAAGGAAGCAACGCACCCCTTTATAGGAGAGAGAACGTAAAAAAAAAAATCTTATTTGAACTGTCAAATATGATCTGAAGTGTAAAATAATTTGAAAATTAATAGCATCCTGATCCATTTTAATCCGAAAATTTAGGCACCCAACCCGATCCACACACACCCATCACCCTTTTGTAAGTATGTAACCCGTAATTAAGACATCATGACTCTAACCACACCCAACCCACATTGACCCAAACTTGAATCACACTTACATTAAAAACAACCAAACTCAACCTCCACCCAACCCTTAAAACGCTCAAACCCAAATACACCCGATTTAAACCCGTTGCAACCCGATCAAATTCTCACCGAACCCGCTTCACACCCAACTCATTTCACACCCGAACCGAATTAAACCTGACCCAACCAACCCACACCCGACTCATTTGACACAAATTAATTTTTTAAAAGAGTAATAAATAATTTTTTAGAGGTAACAATTTAGGGGTGGCTTGAGTAGTTAGGTGGCAAAGATGTCGGTATTAAATCATCCATTATTACCTGAATTTATAAAGTCACTTCTAAAATTCAATTTTGGTTAAATCTCACAAGAAAAATAATTATAATGAACGGCAAAACCTTAAAACTTAATTATAAATGAATGATTGCCTTTCAAAAACATATGCTGACCTTAATTTGTTAGAAATGCAAAGATTCTTGCGTCATCCACTACATGTTTGATTCACAACTAACTCATATCTGATTCTTCGCGCACCACCAATGTAAAAGTAGTCTTGATGATTATATTATTATTGAGAAGCCTCAAACAGTTCTCAGTTCAGTTCAGTTCAATTCATCTCTATTAAGCTAATGTAAACGAGTCCTTAGTTGCAAAAGTTTTGATTTATTCTGTTGCTTTAATTTTTAGCTAATCATTTCTTTGTTTTTAATTTTCAATTTCTATTGGGCTTATTATTTGGTGGGCCGTGTGGTTTTTAGGTTCAGTATCTCGTTCTCTTCAATTTATTTTACCATAATAAGATTTGATCAAGTGTAATAAATTATAATCAAGTAATTAAAAATAAATGAAGGACTTGACCATAATTTAAAATAATCTAATTTAAAATATTTTTTTAAAGGGATATATTAATAGACAATTATAAAAATATAGATTAATTATATAACAATAATCATTAGTCTGATAATGTAGAAATAACATTAAACAATGTTCATGTTATAAAAATATAATCATAGAAGTAGCATAAAAATATAAATTAATTGTACGGTATTACAATAATCATTAGCATGAAACTACAGATTATAAAACTCTAAGCTTGATGATCTTCATGTTCATCTTGCATATCATTTCGTTGACAAACATCGGATCATATTTCGTCGGTAATTTTATCACGAACAATTTTCATCTCATTTTTTCGTTGTTGGTTGATCAAATGTAAATTAACTCTTGCTTCTACGGGCTCAACAACTTGATCGATTAGAATTCCTAAGTCATGGAGACGTATAAAATTATGTAGGGTACATGTTGTTATGATGGTGGCCAACTGGTATGTTTCATCCATCTTCGGCATCATTCGTAGGACCTTCCATCTATATTTTAGTACACTAAAATTTCTTTCCACCGTCCCACGCAATGATGAATGTCAGTAGTTGAAATGCTCTAATTTTCCTTTTGGTGGGGACCATTTTGAAACTCCGCTGTATGAACTCTCAAACCTTGGCCTTGATGTGGGCTCAAATACCCAACACTATTTGGAAATCCGGAATCAACCAAATAATATTTTCATTTTCATGAAGAAATAAAATGAAGTTAGTACAAGTATATCTGGCAAAAATAAAACCTGACCCAATACCGACCAAAAACCGACCTGTTACAAGCAGGTTTTGAACAAAAAAAATGAAACAGAAACCTGTTTATGATCGAACCCAAAAAACCGTTTCCACAGTGGGTTAGGATGGGTTTGAATGGGTCTAACCCGCCTGTTTTGAAGGATACTGGATATTAAATATTTGGGTGGGGAAATATAATTGTTGATAAAAACTAGTTGATTATTATTACTACCTTAATTATTAATTACTAACTATCAATTATTAATAATTAAATATTAAATGTTATTAATCATTATTAACATTTAATATTTAATTATTAATTATTTATTACTTAATACTCCATCCGTTCCATTTTTTTGTATTTTCACTGTTCATACAATTCTTAATGCATATTTTATACGATCGATATATATAATTGCATATTTGTTAAACTTGTAACAATATGATATTAATGTTACACACATTAAGATGAATCAAACATGACCGCGAAAAAAAATAATTTTGTATAAGGAATAAATAATTTAAAAAATGGGTTGGAAACAACAAAAATTATGGTCAAACCCGTAAAAAATGTGCGGGATTTGTGGGGTAATGTAGGCCTTTGTGGACCGGACTCGGACTTTATAATATAAGAACATTTTTCAGAGACATGGTCACTTAAGAAATTTTTTAAAATCAATTAGGGAAAAAATTACAAAAAGAAAAAAAAAACCGACAGACCTATGACAGGAGCAAAGATGTTTTGAACAAGGAAATTTGATATGTGACCGAAAAGTGACCGACTTGTAAACGACCGAAACCTATTTTTGACCGACTGAAACCGACCTGACCGACCGATTTGCCAGGTATAAGTACAAGTATACATTTTATTATAACACAAAATTCTAACCTTACAAAATTTACCTTGAGGTGGGTGAGGGAAAGCCATTTCAGAGTGACTTACACAATGATTTAAAATCTTAGAGAGAGAACCACCGGTTGAGAGTATAAATTTGGATTCTTATTTTGTTGTTTCCATGACTTGACAAATGCAAGATTTACCTCTTATACCAGAGGACAAATGTATATTTGATAGATTTTCGGGATTCGTATGACACGTAGTGGGAGTTTACAGTCGAGGGCGGAAAAATAATTAAAGGTTCCAAAAGAATCGGATTTTCAGCAAATTATACGGATATGGATTTTGAAAAGCATGTACTTATCGAATATCATGCCTTGGTTGATGCATTTTAAAAGTTTGCAAATCCCAGGGAAAGTCGCCGGAGCAACTGAAGAAAGCGGTGATTATTGCTGTGACTTCCGAAAGTTCTCGGATAGTTCTCGTTTGTGACAAAATTGGAGCGACATTAAGGTCTGGATCTTTGATGGTGGATTTAAAAGACAATGATATTAAAGTTTTGATTTTAAATTGGAAGACAACATCTAAGGACATTATTGATTCTGAGTCTAAATCTCAGACCAATTTTGAATCTGAATCTCAGAACAATTCAAAATCTAAATCGCAGATTGAAGTCGTTCAAATTTTCAGTCAGAATGATGAGAAACAGGGGCGAAACAAGAATTTGAATATTAAGGGTGCCAAATATATTTTTTTAAAATTTAAAATATATATAATTTATTTATTAATACGTAATAACAAGTACGAACATTTTTATCTCATGTTTTAATTATTTTTATCTTTAATATTTTGTAGTTTTTTTAATATAAAAAAACTACAAAATAAAATTAAATCCAATTTAAATTATATCTACGTACTTTGAAACTAACAAAAATCATCAATCAAATATGGGAATCGTACTTTTAAACAAATTTACAAAATAAGAGTTTTCTAATCACTAAGGTTAAATAGTAAAGTATATGTCACTTCCATTGCAACTGGTGAGTGTATTAATATCTCTCCAAATTGTATATATTTGTAGACACCTAATTCTAGCACATCAGTTAGTTCCCAACGGTCTATAATGAATGTACCCTGTTGCACAGGTCCGATCTTGAGCTAGTATGCCAAAATCCCACCTCTTTACCTCTCTCATACCACTCTCACACTATTTATAGGCGTTTTAGAGGTTCACGACTTGTTTTAGGATTTTTCGGACATTTTTTAGGATTTTTATTAATTTATTTTTATTATTTTTCATGCATATTTATTACCTAAGGGAATTTTAATCATTTTAAATTGCATCAAATAATTTTCCTAGGTTAATTGCTTTTTTCTAGAAATTTTTGGTAATTTTTCCACAATTTTCTGAGTTTTTATCTATTTTCTATGAATTTTTGAAACATTTTCCATTCTTAGAGATACTTTAGTAATTTTACACCTGCATCGTCAACTTTTTCTCCACTTTTCACTCATTTATAATTTTCTAGAATTTTTCCATTTTTTTGGCATTTTTAGCGTATTTTTCAAAATAATCCGAAAAACCCGAAAACGGTTCGAGAACAGTCTAGAATGGCCTGGATTATTCCAGAACCTCGCGGAATCTCCCAGAATCCCAAATATTACGATAATATTACGTAATCATCCAATGATTCCCGTAATTGTATCATAATCGCATAATATCTCGGAGAATCACGCGCAAAATAAGCAAAAAAAATCGACCGAGATCCCAGTTGGACCTGCGCCTATATGCAAGTCATGTAACTGGACCTGTGCCTAGGCACAGATCTGGTGTCCTCCGGGGGTCGATTTTTCCCTCTGTTTGCCTATAAATACGACCCTATGTCCGGCTTTACAATATAACGTTCTAACGTTCTGACTTCTACTCTCTTTCTCTACTATACATTCTCTCTCTAAAAAAACACTTCAAAATTCTATCAAAATCAATTCAAAACTCTGTCGAAATCAATTCAAAACTCTGTTACTTGGCATTTGGCGTGCTAATCTCAAGGCCGTGATCGACCGCCGCACATTCCGGTATACATTTCTGAGACCCTTTTCTACGCAATGTCAACATGCTTAATTTTATTTTAATTTTCATTTTAATTTACGACTTGCGTTCATCATGATGGCTTGCGTTTTTTGCTTTTTTATTTGTGTTAATCCGTTTTAATTCATGTAACTTTTGTATTTTTATTCCATGACATCCTTTTTCTGCATTTTATTGCATCATTCCATGTAGCTTTTTTTATCTATTTATTTTGATGTTTTAATTGCACGGGATTCGAGGTACGTTCGCACTTTCAATTTCATCTTTTTCATGCTGTCGCTGTGTTGAACCTTTTTTTTAATGTGATTTATGTGATTTGACCCTTGATTTCTCCCAGACTTTTGACTTCATTTTAGTATAATAGTATTGACTAATTCCAAAGTGGTCACAAAACAATTTTAGGCTAATTTGTGCATTAATTTGAACCGACTTAGTAATTCGTAAATTAGGGCTAAAATTGAGCTATTTTTGTTGCTCTGAAATTGAACAATGATCTTACAAAAGAGACCTAGTAGAGACCGCTTGTCGGCGGGCGGGCCTAATGCACGATTGGCTCGTAACCTATCCCCGAACCCGTACTCTGGTGCACGACCATATGGGATCGATTGCTCCAGGCTTTCGGTACTTCTTCGGTGTCCGTGGACCGTATAAACGCACGGTGGCGACTCCTACTAGTCCGTATTCACGTACGGCGTTAACAAGCATTCAAACAAATTAAACTCGTGACGTAGGTGGCCGGGTAAAAACGACCCCTACAATATCCCACTTTCTTTCTTCTACTTCCTTACCCCCTTTCAATTGTGGCGCGGTTGATGGTGATGTGTTGGTGCCTTCAAGAGTGGCTTGTTGTCTAGGAATACACTAATCTAGTATTTATGGTTTTTGCAGTCTCCATGTTACTAATGAAGGGGATTTTGGTCCCTTTCACCGAACAAATAAAACCCCCCGTTGTAGTATGAGTGGGGGTGTCGAACACGGGGAACAAGTCGTGAATCTTGTTGTGCGATTTAGGTCGATTGAAGATCTTGGTTTTGTTGTTAACAAGGAAGCTAAAACTATTGCAGAAAATAAATGCGAAAAATAATAAACTAAATTTTAGGGTTGTTGGATCCGGGTTCAATTGATTTCGGGGGAATTACTTCAAAAAGTCTAAAGAACGAACTAAGGAAGGGGAATTAAACTCTAATAAGGTACCTAAACCTCCTCCCGGAGTGATTTAGGAGTTGACGCATGAATATAACAATAACGACTTCTCCCAAATGGACGTTATCAATACATTCAATGATCACAATGATACCAAGGTTTCACTAGAAGTAAATTCCTAGTTCGACTACTGACTCCCGTTGTAATAGTCTCACTAACAAAGTACCTAAAGTGGATTCCTGGCTCGACCATTGACTCCCGTTGTAATGGTCTCACTAGCAACATTGGGCAATGAAAATCAAAGCTTAATTAACTCGTAGACAAAGCCCTATTATACTTCAAAAATACCAAGAAATTATCTATGGTCTTTAGCTAATCTCTAAGCTCATTAACACCAACATTAACCAACCATGAACACAATTCCACCAAAAACTATATGAAAACCCCCAATTTCAAGTCATGAACCCATCACCTTCAAACCCTAGAAATTAACTACTCAAAAATCATGAACAAGAGCATTACACTAATAAACAAGCATAAAACATGAAATTAAACACTAAATCTACCAACAAGCAAGAAAATAAACCAAGCAAACTTGAAATTGCATAATTTAAACACTATTCTAATTGCAAACATGAAATAAACAAGAATTAAAGCAATGAAAAACTAGAACAACCAAAGTAAATGAGAGATTGACAACTTATTGAATTGGTGAGCAAATTCGTTGGATTGGCCTTGTCACTTGAACAATCCTTCAAAATCATTCATCTTCATCAACAAACTCTCAAAATCAAGAGCTAAAACTAGATCTAAAACTATGGAAACAAGAAACTAAGCAAAAACCCTAAAAACTAAGGAGGAAGAGAGGGTTTCTCTCTCCTCAAACCCTAACCTAAATCTGATTTTTGGGACTAAAATCTAATCTAAAGTGTTGTTCTCATGTTTAGGGACCTAAGAATATATATATATATATACAAGAGGAGGAAGCAATGGGCTAAACATAAAGTGAAGCACGAGCCAAGCACAAAACAACACGAGCATTAGCAGAACAGCACGCGAAAACAGAGCAGCAGCGGGCGGCTCCGGCGCGGACGCGCGGTGGGGGTGGCCCATTGTCAATTAACAAAAGAACTCTTAGCTAGCTTGCTTTTCCTAGCCGGATGTGAATCCGTGGTGCCTGTCCCATTGTCAATTAAGTTTGGCCCTAATAGAGGCTGGCCTCCAATGAACGCCTCTTGTTGACAAAGACTCTCAAGTGGACCTTAAACTGGTCAATATTACGTACAGAGCATGTTTGACAGGTGATAATTGTTCCTAGTTATATTAATTAATTACTAATTAATTGTATTGTTCGGAAGTCTTGGGTGTTATGTCTTTCCTTTCCACTTAGCTATATATATTCCTGTGATTTGCCTATTATATATAGAATTTGACATTTTATTTGCAGGTCAGTCTTATGCATGTTTGACTTAATCATGTCTGTCTTTTTTACTTAGGGTCCGTTTACTTTGGTGTAAAACGTTTTCGATGTAAAATGATTTTCCATGAAAAACATTTTACATTGGAAAACTTATTTTCATAGAAGTTTTCCAATGTTTACTTGCACGGAAAATACGTTTTACTCCCAAATTTGAGGGAAAATGTTTCTACTATGGTGTAAAATGACTTTTCACTCCAAATTTTACATTTTACTTTTTCACCCAAAGTAAACAATGTAAAATAGGAAAACTATTTTCAAGGAAAACATTTTACGCTCTAGTAAACGGAGCCGTAATCAAGCAATAGAAGTGTTGGTTCCAAAGATTTGGCTTGGCTGGCTACATAAACGAAATTGCTATCGATCTCCAGTGGTTAAGCTCACTCAAAAAAGGAGCAGATCAACTAAATACGTACATATCCTGTTATAGCTTGATAATAACGAGAATTTCGACTTTTAGTACTCCCTCTGTAACATATTAATGACAACGATTTGACATAAAGTAGAGAGGAAAAAGGTCTAATGGTTGCCATTAATATGTTACAGAGGGAGTAAATGTTTGAAACTAGCATCCCTTGATAGATCGAGAGGAGTCTTTTGATAAAGATATTGAAGATGCATGTTACCAATGTCCGTGTAGGGCGAGCTATTTATTTGGTTATGTGGAGGCAGGGCCGTTCCTGACGATTTGAGGGCCCAAGGTGAAATAATAATTAGAGGTCCCATAAATTTGTTACGATGTATTGAATGTCTATTTTTAATAAGGAAAAAAAAACATTGATAAAAAAAAATGAGAACTTGATTTATCTTAAAACTATAAATCAAATTTCATGTATAAATAAATAATATATTCCATGATATAATAATAATAATAATAATAATAATAATAATAATAATAATAAAGATTAAATTGAAAGCTAATAATCACGCCTTTCATAAATTAAATAATAATCTCACATTTTCATATCATCTTCATTTGTTAGGCCTTTTTTTACAATACTGATTTAATTTAATTTAATGTTAGGTTTGGAGGTTTGTTGGGCTTAGAAACCCATGCCAACTGCCAAGTCCTTATGTGAGACTCAATTTGATGTGCTAAGTCCAGCATACCTCTAAAATTAAACTTAAATTAGATTAATACTGTAAAAAGTTCCAACAACAACAACTAACAACAAAGTAAACCATTAATCAATCAATTAAAAAAGTGTATTGGAAAACAAAAATTATATAGATATGAGCGTTTTATCTATTGTGTTCTATATATTGTTTAGACAAAAATACAGTAAAAACAAAGAAAATCTAGAAGGCTACATAGAATAGGTTAGCTCAGATAAATATATATATAAATCATACTTCCTATGTCCATTATATTTGTCCAGCAGACCCACTTTTGAGAGTGTTTTTTTTTTTTTTAATGAAATAAGGATAATAAGATAAAGAGAATATATTGAACGACTAAGCTTTGAAGTTAAACAACAATTGGAGGTGATAATTAATTTAAAATAAACTATGTGTATGTAAAAAGAATACAAGTATGATATTAGTAAGATGGATAATCATGAATTAGAAAATAATAAGACTTTTTTTAAAAAGGTGAGACTTAATATAGCGAAAAAATAGAAAAACTAGTAACAAAGAGATTGATCCAATGAAAAGAAGAAAAATGTGAGCAATAAAGTTTTAGAAAGCCGCACTTTTAATGTTTTACACAACCAAAAATGGCATGAATCGAAACTTAGGGTTGTTTTTGTGTGTTTCTTTTTCCTTGAACTGTTATGCTGTTGTTGATGATGATTTTGGGTTTGACAGTCTTTTGAATTCCTTTTTAATAGTTTTTAAGGGTGATTTCTAAATTTAATTGCTTGATTAAAGTTAAATTGGCTTAGAAATTATGAAATAGGGTTAAAAATGATCTAATTGGCTTAAATGCAAGTATAGTCATTTTATAATTTGTGTATTTGAATTAACATTTTTTAAAACTTTTATTAGAAAGTTGACAGCAGCCAAAACCTAACATATTTGAGCATTTCTCATTTTTGTCATTTTTCATATCCCTTGTGATTATAACTCTATTTTGCACATATCAGTGGATGATTTGATTTTAGCTTGAGATAGTTTTTTTGGCAATAGATTTATATAATACCCTAAATTACTACTTGTGAAGCTTTTATTGTGATCCATGTGAAGTGCAATATAATTGTTCTGTAAAAGTTTAGAGTGAATTAAAAATATTTGCTTGTGGGAGTTTCTTCTTGCATCAATTCCTCTTTACAAACTACAAAGCTAATGGTCTGACATGGCCTGGCGATCTTTAATATTGTTGTTTGTTGTATCCTCCAATTATGGTTTGAAGATAATGGAGTGACAGGAATTTTTTGTGCAATAAATATGGAATTAATTGAACAGAGTAACAAGGGTTTTGGTTTAAAATTCTAAAATTGTTCCCATATTTCTGAGGTTTTGATTTTTTTTATAATCTTTTAGGTGAAAATGTTCCCATCATTTTTAGGTGAAATTGTTTCCCTCTATAATCTTTGTTCCTATGGTAGTATGGACTAATATCATAAAATTACCCCCTTAGTTTGGATTATAGTGTAATAACTTATAATTGAGATTAATATTGGAAGACCTCCAATAGTTGAGATTATTCATATGAATTTTTCCAAATTTGAATAGTTAATCTTTCAATTTGAATAGTTAATCTTATATTCAATATTTTGATATTCGATCTCTTAACAATGATGTCCCTGTCAAATAGTTGTAAAATATATATTTGTAACTTTTGTAACATTTGACATAAAGGAGATTCTTTTTTAAGGTTTTTTCACCCTTTTTATTTATTAAATAATTGGTTTAAGGTTTTATAAAGCTTAGATTTTTGTGAATTTGTTGACCTAAACGACTAAACGAGGTTCTTTTTTTCTTTTTTCTTTCTTTTTATTTTTTTTAATGCAATATGGACTATATAGGGTAATAGAGAAGTTACTAAAATATGAATTACAAAATAAATGCTGACTAAACAAGGACCTTCAAAGAAATTAGATTACAAAGTTGAAATAAAAAATTTTGTGATAAGTGATCACTCCACTTCTGTTTAGTACATAATAACTCATTTTTATTTATGTAAAAGTTTGAAATAAAACTTCTAAAATGGATATGATTTCAAGATTCATACAACTATTTAAACTTGAAATTTATTGCATATACTAACTTCCAAAAATCCTACTAAAACAATTTCCCGCCACACTAAAACATTGAAAAATGTGTTGGGGACGATGCGCATCGACATATAATTTATTGTGTATAATAGATTACAAAAATGTTGGTCAAATAACTTTTTGTTGCATCAAAATGTTGGACATACAGTAACGTGTTGGACACAACACACATAAAAGAATAGTCAAACAATTACAACTTAACGCCTATTACATACTCACATCCATAACATACATTAGCTTTGTGAAACCTTTACTTTTTTTAGGTATTGTAAAACCTTTACTTTGCACTATAATTTAATTTGCATAAAAGAATAGTCAAACAACTACGCGATACATCAAAGTGGTACTTTAAAGTGTTTGACAATATAAAGTAATGCGCGCCGTGGACAACTAGTTTAAAAAAATGTCATGCAATGCATGAAGGTTTATAAGGCATTTGGCTCTTCACTGAATTGATATTTATACTTGTATGCATGTGTAGAATAAGTACTACTACTGCGTACTGAGGATGAAGTCATAGCCCAATGAGCTTCAGAATTCCAGACACGAGGTCATAGGTTCGATTCTCACTGCACGCATTTATGAGGATTCCTTATTATCCCCCTTACAGATGCTTGACATATTATATCCACGTTACCACGTTAAGCATAAAAATATTATGTTGTTGACGAAAAAGTAAATACTACATCCGCGAAATTTTTTATTATACATCTGGATGTACATACATTCAGGGATTAAATTGCACAAATAAAAAATAGAATACACCCAGATGCAACGAAATTTTATTCTTAATTAATCACTCATTTAATTATTTACTCATTTCCTTATCTCGCTCTCGTCACTTCCTCTCTCCTCACGTCGTCTCTCACTTTCTCGCTCACACCATGTCTCTCACTCAATCACCTCACTCAATCAATTTCTTTATTTTGCATGTGAAATTTTTTCAGCTCTAACGACAATTGCAAACATAGTATTAATAAAGTACACAATTTCAATTGTGTGTTTCGTTTGATTTTGAATGAGTTATGGTGCAGAATTGATTGATTTCAATCTTGTTTTTGAAGAAATTACTCAATTCGTTTTTTGTTCTTTTCTTGAAAAACATCAGAACAACTAGGATTTGTTGGACTCCATGGGAATAAAAGTTGAAGAGATTGCTCATTTTATGCATATTGTTCATATTTGAATGTTAAGACCTCCTGCATTTCTAGGCGTACAGAGCTTCTCCCAAGCAAATAGAGCTCTTTTGTTCTAGAACTTGCTCATTTTATTTAAATGTTGTTCATTTTTATGCATATTGCTCATATTTGAATGTTACTCAGTTTTTATTCCAATTTGCTCATTTTTTCTTGAGTTTGCTCATTTTTTTCCTATAATTTGCTCATTATTTAACACATTGCTCGTTTTATTTGAATGTTGCACATGTTATGCATATTGCTCATTTTTTTTTACATAGTTCTCATTTTATTTGAATGTTCCTTATTTTCTAACCAGATTGCTCATTTTATTTGAATGTTGCTCATTTTTTTTTTGTATATTGCTCATTTTCTATCTAGATTGCTCATTTTTTGTTTCTTTTTATGCATTTCATATTAATAATATGCATAATACCAAATTTTTACTCATTTTCTTGTCCAGATTGTTCATTTGAGAGTTAGATTTTTTTGAAATGCAATAAATTGATATTCAATAAATTCATAAGATGTTCAAAAACGTTTTAAAGATTACCTCCTACTTGAATTGGCTCCATTGCAGATGAAGATTCTATATTTGAAGACGAGATTTGATTTTCCTCTATTAATCCAAGTAAACTAATGTTCGTTTTCTCCATAAAATTTTCGTGCTCTTGATATTCAAGAGTTGAAATTTTTTGTGGTTTGATTTATGTTTGCATATTCTAGAAATGAAATTGTTGGAATTGAATTTGCTGGAATTGAAACTGTGCGTGGAAAAGAAGGATTGGAGGAGAGAGAATTTGTTTTGTAAGATAGAGAATCTAATTTGTTGGAGAAATTTTACATTTTAATCCTTGAACTTTTTAAATTATACAAAAATACCCCTGGATGTACATAGTTCTACGTACATCTGGATGTATAATACTAGACCCCCTCGTAACGGATTATATGTACAGTATAGGATATTCAGGTGTAACAGATTAGGTTGGAGTTCAAAATTCGTTCTAGTACTAAGCCAAACCTTCTAAGAAAGACAGTAGCATCTTATGAAGGATATGTATAGGTCAGGCCTATAGGGTGTGTTCTCTTCGTCTTATTTTTCGGATCTGACCTGATCTGATATGTTCTGTTAAGATAAGATCTGAAAATATATGAGCATTTGAACTTATATTATGAGATCTGATCTGATATAGGTTGAAGAGAACACACTCATAATAAAAGTATAAAAATCTGTTTTGTAAATATTTAGTCGGATAACCAACGTTGTCTTGGTCTAGTGGTGCCAGGGGCTAGACATGGTAGGGAAAACCACGGTTCGATCCCCCGCAAGCACGTTGGGAGGAGTTTAAAACCTTAACCCCGGGACGCGCTCTGAATCCGGATTAGTCCAAAAGGGTGAACCGGGTGGATACACCAAAAAAAATAAAAATATTTAGTTGGATAAACTAGCTAATAAAGTAATAAGCCCATTTACTAAGGGTGCGTTTGGTTCAACTTAAACCATTTTTTCATGCACGCAATGCTTGCGATCTCAAAATTTCTTAAAAATATAGTTTGACAATAAAATTAATAAGTTTCGTAAAAAGCTTTTAAGTTTTTTTTTTTTATTTCTTAAGATTTAATCTAGTTTATTCCTTTCGCTCTTACATAGTAAGTATATTGCAAATTGAGTAAATAATTTATTTCTCTAAAAGATTTATTATCTATGAATAAATTTTGATTAATTTTACAATTAATTGTACTTGCGATTTTTAAAATTGTGATTACTTGTTTTAATTAAGGCTATTAATGATTTCAAAAATCAATTATTAATATGGAATATTTTAGTACACAAATGACAAAATTGTCCATAACTTGACTAACTATTATGAAGGATGAGTAAGAGTAGTGTAATAATCCACTTGGACACCGCTACGACCTCATCCATTTCCTTATATAATAGAGATAAACTATCATGTGCTTTTCAGAAAATTCAGATCAAATTAGAAAAATTCATACCAGATCAGAAAAACTGTGATCAAATCAGAAAAATTATAACTATTAAAATAACTACAACCAGAAAATTCAAATCATAAGATCATATCAGAACACAAAATTTCAAACAAACCAAACGCACCCTATGCCCATATAAATGATGTTGTTGTAAATAGAATTACGATAGACATTAGCCTCACTTTATTGATAGCCTTGCATGCACGATACAAAAACTCTTTTTTCTTAATTTTGAAGAGTTTATCTTCTTCGTTTCTTCTACTCTCAATTTTCTATTAATAATTCATAGTTACTAATTTTCATATGTTATCAGAGCAAAGCGAGTTCATTGTGATTCTGTTCATTTTTTCGCTTCGTTCTTGTTGGTTAAGAACTTCTTAAAAATTTATTTATTATCCCGTCTATCCCTAAATAAGTGTTATATATAAAGAACTTCCACTCTTTGGTCAAAGTTTTGCAGTTAGCCAATTATATTGAGGGATGGAGGAGGAACCATGGGCCTTACGCAAAATAAAAAACAGAAAGGTCCTAAACTTTCTGTCTTTTCACCTTTGAGTACCTATTAGTTGTTTTTCACTGTTTAGGACCTCCTTTCTTTTTTAGGTGAACTTTGACTAATGTAAAGTTAAGACGAGTCATTGAGGTAAAGTAAATAAATAAAATTGATTAAATTATTATTTAAAAAAAGAAAATAAAAATGAGATTAAATGACTAATTTTATTTTATTTCATTCGTCTCCAATTTTCAACACTTCAAACTCGTCACATAAAACACTATACGTACCCTAAATCCACTCAGTTCACCAAGTACAGTAAACTACCTATCCACTTCGAAAGCCACTCAAATCACCATGTAAATAACTTAAAAGCTACCTAATTTTACTATACCTAGCTAATTTTACTTCCTTTGATTCATTTTCATTTATTTACAACAATTTTACATTATTTGTACAATATTATTATTATGTTTTTGGTGCAAGATTTGTACAATATTAATGGCTCCCTCTCATCTTCTCTCCCAAAAAATCCCTAACCCTATTTTTCGTTTAGGGGCTGCCATTTACAACATTTGGTGATGGTAAGCCCCATTTTTTTTTATTTTTTTTTGTTAATATTCAGTTTTTAATAAAGGCTTATATTATGAGAGTTTCCTCTCGCTTTCATTGTGGAATTTTATCTTCTTTTATAGAAGAGAACTAGTTTTAGAACCCGTTCGATGCACGAGTTTTATCAACAAAATTCATAATGTTAAAAAGTGATATTAAATATTTTTAAAGAAAATAAGTTCATTAGTGTAGGAAATTATTATAAAGTGAATAGTTTAAGATATAATGTGTCTCTTGAAATTTCTCTTAAGTAATGAAAGATAATTGAAAAAAAAAATAATAAGTTTAAATAAAAAAAGTGACATGTGGCACAAATAATCTTATTTTAAAGTATTAGTATAGATATAGATGGGGCACATAATAATCTTCTGTAGTCTTTGTTTGTTTAAGAACGACATCATAAATAATAAATTAAATAAGCAAGATATTATATTAACATTTTTATATATTTGTATATTTATATTGGACAAACTACAATTTTATGACTCAATGTATGTTATATTAATCTAAATGTTGCTTGTAAACTTAAAAAAAATTTAAGAGTGAAGAGAATTAATGGCAAAAGCATAAATGGAAAAGATCAAAGCACCCAACCTTATAATCTCCATGCAAAAAGGATTCCAATGCTTTGATTTTATTTTTCTCATAAATAATACTCTCTCTGTATCAGTTTATCTGCAACATTGAATACTTTATCTCTAACATATACTTTCAATTGCTGCAGTTAAACTCATATAAAGGGAGTACATTATAATTATGTGCATAAGATTTAAAGCATATCCTTCTATTTTACATGTAAATTGTATCAGTTTTATTATATTGTCTTTCCAATCTTCATTCGTGCACAACAAAACAATACAAGTTCATGATAATATTTTTTACAAAAATTCACTATATATGTAATTTTTTTCCCCAGTTGATTGGGCCCTCAATAGACGGCACCTATCAAGACCAGCCCTGCAGAGGAAGCAAGATATCGCAGAGTTACATACATGATCGAACACACCATATACAATGAGAAAATTCATGTATGGTGAAAGATATATGCAACAATATAGATTTTAAATATACAAATGGCACAATTAATTAAGAACAAATTGAAGTGAATAATCAATTTACAAAAGGGTTTTTTGGAAGCAGTTTTTTTTGTTGGCTATTAGTTTTTCAATATGGTCAAATCTATATAATAATTTAGAAATCACTTCTAATGAGAGGCCTCCAAACCCCCAATGGAGGCCTCTCATTAATTCTAATTAAATTTGATTTTTTTTTTTAATAAAAAACTACCTATCACTATCATAACTACTATCAATCACACATACATAAAAAAAATTCATCAAAATATATAATAACTACCAGCCAAAAATTCATTAAAATAAAATCAATAACAAAGAAAACAACTCATTTTTATAAGACAAATTGCACCATTTTTAATACTAAACATATAAATATACCTCAGTACAATGTACATAAACCCCGGTATGGGGCACATGAACCCCGGTTTGTGGTACATGCACCCCGGTTGGACGTATATTAACATGTACACTACTTTGTCATTAAAAAATCATAGCATAGCCGCGTCACATCGCATACATTAAAAAAATTAAAAATCCAACCATTTTTTTAAACGGAGAAGTTTTTCCTTGCAGGTCGGATTAAACTTTGGTCGGGTTGAGCCTTAGTCATCCCTAAATAAAAAATCCAATTAATCCTAATTTTTTTTAAAAATAAAATTATAGCATAACCACGTGACATCACACACATAAAAAAATCCAACCAATATTATTTAAAAATCTACATAAGTGTCTTATTTATCTTTTCTTTATAAAAAAAATGAACAATTCAATTCATTCAGCTGAATTAATTGTCCTTTTAGCGTTTAATAAAATGTACATTTAATTCATAAAATAAATATATTCGGTGCATTTGCACCAGGACACTCTAGTATTTAAAAAATATGTTTGGTTATTGCCTTTTTAGCTTAAAAGCTAATTTTAAAGCCAAAATGAAAAGGCTGACTAGAGCAACTTTCTTTGTTGACATTTGGCTTGTTGACCCACAAACTCTCTAATAAACAACCAACATCTATAATTAATTTTACCAAATATTTTCCAAACAGCTAGCTTAAACAACCAACTTAAAAGGTCAATACATACAACCAATATTTTCAGCCAGTCAAATAAGCCAACAACCAACAAAAGATTGCCAAACATGACCAGAATATATTGATAAATCAATTTGACTCGGTTGGGGTTATAACAATTCAATTCTTTGTCACCTTTAATTTTGATTTATTCTTTAATTCGTCACTATTCAAATCATAATTAGACGCTATAATATATTGATAAATCAATTTAATTTAACACGGTGTAATTCAATAAACAAGGGGCCAATTTAAGGACAAATAATTATAATTGTATAGTCAATAAAGAGTTGTTGATGCGATGAACGACCTTAATACTACAAATATATAATATGTGCATTACTATCAGGGCCGGTGAATAGGGCGTGCAAAGAGACCTAACGCACAGGGCCTCATCATTAAAAGGGCCCCAAAATTTTAAATTTTCATATATATTAACTAAAAAAATTACTCATTCTCCTACCAATATTTTAGAAATTCATATATGTTAATAATATGAAGGGCCTACTTTTGATTTTTAACACATGGCCTTTATTAAGTTTAAGACGGCCTTGATTATTATTATACTCAAATTAAATTAAATATGGAGAACACTAAGATAATACCTACATAAATTTGGTATTCAACGCGTATAAATTGATAATGTCAAATGTCAAAATTAACCTCCAACAACCAATCCATCAACACCTCTCTTTTTTCTATTCATTCAAAGACTAATCTTGTTTTAAGTGATTGGGAGTTAGAGATTTGAGGGAAAAAGAAAGGTTTGATAGCAAATAGAGGTTTGACCAACTCAAAAAGCTATTTTTGGGTGTTTGGTGGTTAGAGGTTTTGAATTGAAGAGGGTTTTGGGATGAAAAAACTCTTTTTCAAAAAGCTCATTTGAGGAGCTTTTTGGTTCATTTTACTCTGAAAACTCTAACAGTTTACCGCTATTTTCCAAACAGTTTTGCACAAGGAGCTAATTTAGCTAGTCAAATCAGCTATCACAATCAGTTAGTCAAACCAGTTAACTCAATCAGTTAACCTCTAACAGCTAATAGCTAACTCCCAGATACGGCCCATATCTATTTAACCAAAGTAAAGTCAAATAACAACATCATATGTTCATTTAACAATGCACATAATTATAGCAATTAGACATAATTATGATTCCATAAACCACAGCCACCATGAAAGAAAGTGGTAAAATTACAAGGCGGAAAACTCGATAAAAGATTAGATAATGACACCATGACAAAATATACTAGCATTATATAATTAGCAATCAACAAGTTTATTTTTAATACAATAATAATAATAACAATAAAAGCCATCAAGAAAAAAAATTAAAAAAATTGCAACAATAATAATAAGTTGGTAAAAACAATGCAAAAAGAAAAAAAACCAGGACTTATTTTAATAACTCATTTACTCATGATGGCTTAAGCCGAAGAAAAAGCAGCCACAAAAAAGCAAATAAGTATTAAAAATATAATAGAATAATAGGCATACGCGTCTGTCAGACCGTCAAATAAGAGGTGTTATTATCTATTTTTAAACTGGTTAACGCCTCCAGCAACGGGAAATACTACTACACCCGCGGCTCCATGGATTAGCCCATGCACGGGGCCTGCAATTGTAGTACGACGAGCCACGTCTTGAGCACGGGACTCTATTTCTGTTTAGCACGGCATAGCTAATGAAACTAAACCTCCACCTTAACATGCGCCGATTCGAGTCAGATTCGTTGTCATCGTCCGTGTTGTCTAACTCGTCGTCTAACTCGTCACCTGCCATGCACTCGGCCATTGACCCACTACACACGGGCCGTGTCAACACGAGTTGACTTTGTTTTGTTGCAACGAGTTGACCCTGTGATTTATTCTTATTATGCTTGTTTTTGTGCTTATGATGCCCTTTTGCATCAACGGTTAGGATCGTTGCTATGAAGAAACTAAGGGCTAAGATTATAAGGAGGGATTTTACTTTTCCCATGATATAAATGAAGAACAAATATGATAATTTTTTTTTTTTTTGTGTGTGAATTTTGTTGAAAATGTATGTATGTAACGTTAAGTGAAAATTAGTAATGATGGTTTAGATGGCATATATATATGTGTCCATAAAAAGAAATTATTGTGAAATAAATATGAAAAATATATTTTGTTTAATTATAATCCAATCATATGCCTTCCATGTCTTCAAGTAATGCTTGAGCACTAAGTTGCAGGCCTTATACCTAGGAAAAACATTACTCTTTAAAAATAAAATGTAAAATGTAATGAAATAAATTCACATTATTGGCTATAAAGTTAAGAATGAGCTTAGCTACTCACTCCGTTTCTAAATTTTCGTTACATTTGTTTTTTTCGGCAGTTTCTAAGAACTCACTTGTTAAAATATCTATATCTTCCACTATATTCTATAAAAAATTATAAAAGTTGATATTTAAAAGTCACGCACGCATCTAAACGAATAATCCAACAAATCTGATATGAATATATTTTTCTTATATATTATATATAATAAAGATTTTTCATGTATATTTAGAGTTTAATTCTTAGTATTTAAAGTTTCAAACGTAACAAATATTCTAATTAACAAATTAAATGTTAGTAATATTTTTCTTGATATGTATGTATTAGTTGTTACATAGGTGTATTGATGAAATATATAAATCATGCTTCTAAGCACCAATCAAAAGGTAAAAATTGATGGTTTAGTAGTTATCTCTATTTATTTTTGCATAGTCAATTCGACTTAGTGGAATGACATGAAATATTAATTAGGAGTTTACTATTCTGCATTAAATGACAAAAAAATCATTACAAGAACAATTTAATAAAGTGTAGATTCGAGTTTGTCAAACCATATATTATCACTCAATCATAAATTGATTTAGATAGCTATTAGTTGATTAATTGTCTTAGAAAAAAGCCATTTAGTTCACACCTACACGAAAATAGACGAATTCGCCATTTCGATAAACATTCTGAAAGGGAGGGAGTAAGATCTATATATTATGTTCTATTCTGAGGCTTCAATCTCAAGGATACCTAGCTAGCTTACATTCTTCGAGGGTTAGGGGAGGGTTAAGGGGATGGGATTGCCTCTAGAACTGGCAAAAACTATCACAACACAATATATATATAACATGACCCAAACATGACACAAAATTAGCAGGTTTGAGTAAAGGAATTTAACATGCTTAAGTAGCAGATGGGTTGATACGATATGACACTTATCAAAAGGGTCGGATTTGGGTTAAGGCGTTTCAAGTCGTATATGTATGCATGTGGACACGACACGACACAATTACCCTTGAAAATTAACTTTATAGTAAAAAAAATAATATGACTCACAAATATGACCCTACTCGATCGAACAAGACAAATAACTAACGGGTTTGGACAATGATTAAATTATTACTAATTTAAGTAAATGAGTTAGCACCACACGACACATTTATTAAGTAAGTAGGGTTTGGATTTGAGGGTTCAATCCGATTGTAGGCGGAACATGACACTACTTGGTTGCTAGCTATAATTGTTGCTGATGAGAAAAGGGTGCAAAACGATTTCAATGCCACAATATGGAAACCGGTCCTCACAATCAACATAACTCATTGTACGTACAAGGAATGATAAACTCTTAGCTGCTAAATGAATTTAGCGATTTTTGAATGAATGTCATCATTATTGTCCCGTGCAACACAATTATTGTCCTATGAAACACAATTATTGTCTCAAGGATATTGTTCATTGTCCACGTGCTGTTTTGACTTCACTTGTACGCGGGACCACATTTATTTCTAACACAAATGGAACAAATTAATTGGTTGAGAAGCTGCTAAATACATATAGCAGCTAAGAGTGAAGACTTACTCCTTTCATTTCTTTTTATTGTTATTGTGTTTTTATAAAGTAAAATCAAACTACATATTATTTAAAATGTGATAATTTTGAATAAAAAATCATTGTTTTGATAAACATGTGAAATCAAACGAATCAAATAAGATTTTATTTATAGATTGAGAATAATTTAGAAAATTGTTTGAATTTAAAATGTTGCAAGATTTGTAACATTGAATAACAAAGAAAAAACAGAGGGAATGCTTCAAAATGAGCTCATGAGTTGAATCATGTTAATGAATGCTCTAGGGCTGTATATAAAAATGTGAATATTTTTTAAAATTACTACTTGTATTAATTTTGAAATACATGTTAAAATTATGTACTGATCAATGTAATTACTACTTCGTATTTATTATTCTAACTTGATATTTTAATATTCACATTCTGCTCTAACACGTACTCTTTGAACGCTCCATCGACAAATTTTGCCTTTCAAATATTCTCAAATTCAACTTATTCCATAAAAGTATAAAACATACTGCATGCTTTGTTGTTTGGAGATAGGTTGGTGTGGTGGGGGAAGGGATGGAGCATCATAGTTAAATTAGACTAAGGATGGCAATTGAGTCTGAATTCGACCCGATTCGTAAGAAAAAATCCGATTCGAAAAATAAAAATACGAATCCGACTTCGTCTAAAAAAATCCGACTCTGAGTCGGAGTCGAGTCAAAGTCGGATGTTGAAAAAAATTCGACAAATTAGTCCGACTCTGAGATTTAGTTAGATTTTTCATTTTTCTAAATTGTTTTTAACTGAATTTTATAGATTTATATAAATTACTTGACATTCATTACTTATTTTATTAAATATATGATCTAATTTTATATTAAGAATAAAATACAAAGTAAATTTGATTTCAACGGTTGATAATTTATTAGTCTGGATCCGACCCTATTCCGACCTGATCCGCTAGAAAAAATTCAATTCAAATCCGAAAATAAAAATCCACATCCGACAACACCTAACAAATCAGACTCCGACTACAGAGTCGGATTATGCATAATCTGATCTGATTCCGACCTGTTGCCATTCCTAAATTAAACTAGTGCATTCTTTATTTTATTTTTTGATAAGGAGAAGAAAACTAATTAGCCTCTTTTATAGAGCACACTAGTGCATTCTTTATAAGTTGTGCATAAAAACATCAAGGCTTTAGGAACAATTCACTGGCTACAAGTCTACAACCCTTTTTGAGCTGTATTCTTCTCTTTTTTGGACTTTAAATTGAATTAAGTTAATGACCTGTTTGAAAATGTGCATTTTATTTAAAATTTTGGATTTTGAGCCAATTATTTTGTTGGATATTCATAGAATTTAATGTTAGATTTGGTCCAATTTCATGCCCTTAGCAAAATAATGGTTACTGCAGATCACCCAGTGTAATTTAGCCAACACTCTGCACACACATCTACGAGGAGGAATATAAAAAATCCCCGGCCACAATATAATTGCGTGCAATGAAGTTCGAAACGTAGTCGATGGTATGAAAGGCAGAAGCCTCCAACATCGAACCAGGCCCTACTACTCTCCATACTCTTGATGCCTCAAGGTGTTTGAGAGTATCATTGAAAATGACGACTTTTTCTAAGCAACTAGGCAACTAGCCAACTACTTGGTCTGTTAAATTACTAGTGTTTTTTTTTCATTCATTTATAAAATTTGATTTTTTTTTTTAATCACATGCTAAATTACTACTCCATAATATTCAATTTTTGAATCTAAATTCACAAATATGATTATGGATTTGAAACCATGGGGTTTAAATCATTAATTGTTCCCAAGAGCACTGGACTCGGAATCAAATTTCAAAAATTTAAATTCTTTATTTTAATTCTGAAATTTCAAATGAAATGAATCTCCCCAAACCCTACCAATTGAACAGAATTTATTTGATGAATAACTAAACTTAATTGAACTAAATGAAAAATAAATTTAAAAGAACACGTCATTAGTCATGATGGACAACTCTTAATATTATTTAATTTGGCCAACCAAATCTACTTGCATATATTGTAAAATTTTGATAGTTTTTCTTTCAATTTATTTTTAAATTATTGTTTTTTTTTAAAGTAAAAAAAAAATATTTAGCCCCCATTCGTGGCTGTTTTAAGGTATGGATGAATAATGAATTAAGAACCTATTGAAAGTGTTATGTTGAATTAGTACTCCTTTAATTTCTTGGAAATTTTATATGACTTAGTAATAAAAAAAACATAAACATTTTAATTGGCCGTACGATAAGATGAATGGAATGTATAAGCATAATGATTTATTTTTGTCTCTAATTTTTGATGGATTGCATCCATAAACCGAGACTAAGGGTGCGCTCTCTTCAACTTATTAGACCTAAATTTATCTGAACTGATCGAACTTATCTGAACTTTTAAAATCTAAAACTTATTTTTTTAAGGTGAAGAAAACGCACCCTAAATTAATAAGAAACCCATTTAGGTTTGTTGAATTCCTTTATTTTATTATGGCCAACGTTGCCAAAATAATAAATAAATAAAATTATGGCAAAAAACAAAGCGGAAAAAAGGATGTGAAACCGCGGGAAAATATTGCTATACCACCTAGTATACTAAATAAATACCTAGTAGGTTACATTTTTTTATTAATGATAGCTAACTTTGGTAGCAAGTATACTTAATTTTATTTCTCAAAAAAAAAAGTATACTTAATTTTTGAGGGCCAAGTATACTTAATTAAACCTTCAAAAAAAAAGTATACTTTATTAAATTAATGTAATGTAATGGGTTGGTTATTCTATCGTTATTTTTTCTAATTTTCTTTTATCAACCTAGAGAATAATACCTCACCAACAACCCCTTTTTGTTGGTTTTTTTAGCACTATTGGACAAAAAATATTTACTTTATGATAAGGTAAAAGAATAATTGATGAAATGTAAGGGGATGCCTGGGCTGATGATGTCCACTTGAGATTACTATAATACACATGCTTATCATTTATTATTCAGGGGCTATTTTAGCAATGGTATTAAAAAAAATCTAAATAATATATACATAAGTTAGGAGCGATTAATTATGACATAAATTAGTCAATCAATCAATAAAAAATTATATTTTAATCATCAATTAATTAAGGCGTAAATTTTTTATAATTGATGTGTCGTAAATCAATCACAATTCATTTTATAATCATAAATGATAAATTTACTATTTAAGATTTTCATCCAAAATAGTTTAAGTTGCTCCTTTAAATATTAAAGGAATAGTGACTTTTTTTATATTGAAATTATTTTGTCTTATTATTGAATTTCAATTTATTATCATTCAGTATCTTTTTTTTTTTAATTCCTGAATCTAATAAAATCTAAAAAATATAATTTTTGAAATCAAAATGAAAATTTGAACTTATAAATTATAATTCAAATTAGATATTACAAATAATGGAATTAATGGAAAAGAATCTAAAATTTCCAAACAAAATAAAGGAATGTTAAAGCCAAATAGTCTAATCTGACATAATGAGTAGTTCATATTAAATAAATTTACAAAATGCTTTTGGTAGTCTATCCATTGCAGGCCATAGTATAATTTTCAACCATTTGGCCAATTGTTCATCATTATTCAGGTAAAAAATCTAAATCGTAAAAAGAAAAAAAGGTATACATTAATACATCTTAAAACATAATATTGCGCACTCCGCACTAATATTAGAAATTTATAAATAGAAACATGATACTACTTTGAAAGTCAATAACATTAAAGGGTAAAAGGAGTATAAAATAAAAAATAAAAAATCTACTACTGCAATAAAACTAGTTTTTAAGCCCGTGCGAGGCACGGATCACAATTCACAAGCTTCAATAATTATTTAAACAAAACGGATGGTGGTATATTCATATCACAAGCATTCAAGCTAAGCAAGGTATGTTGGAACATTTATGACTAAATGGGCTTGATCTTATGAACTAAGGAGAGAGGAGTTAGGCAATCAGAAACTACGAGTCCAACGGGTACCTCGCGACTCGCGAGGACCTGTCGCGACTCGTGGAAAATTTCTGAAAGAAACACAAACCACGAGCCAGCAACAGGAGCAAGTCGCGACTCGCGACCCAGGGTCGCGACTTGTGACTGCTCGTCGCGGCTCGCGATTTGTTTCTGGAAGAATTCGAGCGGTTTGCGATTTCTTGGATACTTTTGCCTAGGATGCTTGTACGTATTAAGCATGTATTAAAGACTTTAAAGCAGTATTAAACCAAGCATAAAGTGGATTAAAATCAGAAGTGTGAAGGTTGCCTTGTGAATGGCATCTTCATAGGTGTTAATGACTCAACATTAATCACCATTAAAATCTGAGTTTATGAGCTTTGATGGGGGTTTTTACTCAGCTTTGAGAGCTGATTCCTCTAGCCATTATGCCTATAAATAGGTAGCTTAGTTCATTGTTGAAAGATAGAAGAAAATTCTGAAATACTATACTCTATACAACTTGCTAGCACTTAGTATTTTTCTTACAATTTATACTAAGTGTGTTCTAAACACAAAACAAACACCAAGTACTTTTAAGGTATACTCTAAAGATCATATAGAGTATACATCTTTCTCCATTGTATCTCACTAAACATTTCGTGGTAACCCGATGATCTAAAGGGGCGAATTAGTTTAGAAGGAAAGTGTAGATTCCACCCCTTGGAGGGTTACATCAACAATTTCCACGACAAAGTGTTCTAACAAGCTTCTAAACTAAATTCTAAAAAGATGTCTACCCTCTAAGATTCGGCATTGGAAAAGAAGGTTCACTTTGAAGATGGGGATGTCCGGTTGCAAGTGGTGTTGTAAGGAATGATCAATATTGTGATGACTTCAAGTATAAAGCTAATTGTTCAAAGGTACTTCATGGATGAAGAAATTTCCAAGTAAGAATTTTTACTTGTTATTTAATAAGTTTTAAAATTCATGTTGAATGATGCATATTGTTTGTTGTTTTTTTTTTCCATAATGGATTTATAATTTGCATGGAATTTGTGAAAGTATATTGCTAAGTGCAAATATGGTTAACTTTCATAGTGGAATAATGGTTATTATATTATTTGGTGGATTAAATTCCTTTGTCCATGCATGTACAAAATTTAATATCAATATTTTTAATAATTTCAATGTCATATAATTGGTATATATCCACTTTTGTTAAAGGGGGTATGTTAAACAAGATAGTATTTTTATGATGATTTATTCATATATAAAGATTATATTGTTTAAGTTCAATTTGGTTGTATAAGTGCATATATGTAACAAATTTTGATGACAATATTTACTTGTTTGTCAAAATTTGTATATATGGTCTTTCAAAATTCTTATACATGGAACCAATTTGGGATTATTTTGAAATTATTGAGGACTTTGTCTTTCATGATATCATGTATATACATGGAGGAGGAATTGTTATTCTTTGGAAATTCATGAGGAATATGATAAAGTTTCATTGATGGTGAAAGTATGCCAATAAAGATGATTAATATAATCATGTAAATTAGCATGGTAATAATGCTAATGGATGAACAATTTTCATTATTCATGAAAATTGGGTGTTGGTTAATTTTGTATGTTATAATTCATTATGGGGAGTCAATAGACAAATGCATGTGGTTGTATATTTAATACAATGTTTATTAATCTTCTAATGCTTACTAGTATACTTTTTATAATAAGTATGGTCATTAGAGGTTTTATGTGGAGTAATAATACTTCATGGAGGAATAAAGATTATTTCCTTGTTAATGGTTAATGGTAAAATGCATGATAAATATGTATATTTATTTTGTTCTCCTTGGTTTAAAGGAGAATGGTGTATCATATATTTTTTTTTAATATATGATGATCAATTTATTGATTGATGGTATTCTATGGTTTAATAGAATTGTGCATTTGCATTGTTAAACATTGTTCATGGGAATATTCCATGTATTAGATGACAATAATCAATGTGTGATTATGTGTACTTATCTTCATAAAGATAGTATGATTATTGTGATATTTATTTTTACAATGTTACATTGAGTTTTGTTCTCATGATAAATCAAAAGTATAAGTGTTTATATTTCTAATTTTTGTAACATATGAGTACATGGAAAATTAGTACATATGGTTTTAAAATCTTATACTTGACATTGATTTATGAAATATATATTTTTCATTTTTTGAAAAATATTGTATTATACATAATATTTGTATAATAGAAGATATAGTTTATTATCTTGAACCGGCTTTATAAATTAATAGTATAAGTGCTCATATTGTCAAATTTGGTAACATATGAGAATATGAAAAAATTGTGTATATGTGAGAGGAAAATTCTTATACTTAATTTATAAAATAATTTTATTTAATTTTATATTGTTTTATACTTGATATGAGTATAATGGAAGATAAATGTTTTATCTTTGACTTGCATTATTTATTAGACGGATATAATTGATAATATTATGTTAGTTTATTATGGAGGAAAATTTGCATTTTAAGATGATTTTTCATTAAGATAATTTATTTTATTTTTTGGAGGTAATGCTCTTGATATCCATAATAAAGTTGCATATTATTTTTAAGTATTAATATTGTCTTGAAATTAAATAGTGAAAGGGATGTAAATTGGTATACGAAGTGTTTTGGACATAAATCCATGTTTTATCACTAATTATTGTGATTTGCTTCAAATTTATATCAATTGGTAATCATGTATATAATGGAGTCATATACATGTATGTGCGATAATTTTTATGTATATGATTTTATATAACATGGGGTCGCAAGGGTTTATGCAATATATTTAAACTCGGATGAATAATTATTTAAATATTATTGAGTTGAAATAGCATAAAAATGAATAAAAATGATGGGTTTTAACCTATTGGACAACGTAAATGAAATAAAACTCAATTTGACGTCTAATACAACGTTAGATCTCAAATTCAACGAGTATAAAATTTCATTTGATAAGTTGTTGAATACTTGGTATGGTTTTAATTCCAAGGTATGTGGTAATTGCTACATGGAATTTATCTTTCATGATTTCCATTATTTAATGTGGGGAAGGAATTTAGTATTCTTGAAAATCATGTTGATTAAGATAAATTGATATTCTTTGTTTTTAAGTATCACATTTGGTAGTGAAAATAGTAAATTTTTCTGATCTACTATGGGATGTGACAAGAAATTTTAAAGAATATGTTTGCAATTATTTATTTATGTATTTATTTTTATTAATTTATCAATTAATGTATTTATGGTTCATAATGTAATTTTATTTATTTATTTTATTTAATTGTGGGGGTTATCTCATTCTATTTACCATGTAAAGGGGTTGAGGTTGAATGCATATGTATTTTATGATAAACTTCATAAATTGTTTCTTAAATATAATATTTAAGTAGTACTCTAAGGTATAATTAGAGTATGTTATGCATTTGTTATTTATACTCAGATTTATATACATGTTTTACACTAATATTGTGTGGATGGAATTTTGCATATGGTTATAATTTGAGTATTGATTATGACAGGTTTGTCGTCATATATAATTTTCTTAATAATAAGAAATTATGTTTGTATATAATACAAAGTGAAATATGATTTTCATTTTTTACAATGAAGTCATGATCGATAAATCATTAGTATAAGTGTATATATATCAGATTTGTAGACATATAATAATGTGTCAAATTTTGTATATATGGAGGAGGAAATCTTATACTTGGATTGATTTATGATGGAATGCTTATTTTCCATGATTATTAATTTTATACTTATTATTGGTATAAAATGGATGGAATATTTATTTTCCATGGTTATTAATTTTATGCTTAGTATTAGTATAAAGTGTTTTAATTTTATTTATTTATTATACTATTTAATAGATTGATGTCATCATAAAACTCTTTGATTCTTTGGTATATAAAAGAATGATTTATGCAAAATGTTTAATGGATTAAGGAGGAATTATTATTTCTATAAAGATGATTTAATTTCTTTATGGAGGATTTTCATAAAGACACATAGTCTTTATGGAGGAGGTTTGTATTTTCATACATAAAGATGATATATTTTTATGGAGGAGGTTTATTCTTCATAAAGATATTATGTCTTTATGATGGAGGTTATTTATTCATAATAATATTATTATATTTATGAATGATGTTTTAATTCCTTGGAATCCAATGAGTTAAACTTGCATGGTATTTTATATATTTTAATATATAAAAGGTTATGTGACATATTATCTTGTAATTAAATAGAGGGTGGAATGATGGTAATAATTTTTGTTAAGATTAATTCCATGGTTTATATCACTAGTTTGTGATATGTTACATTGTAATGGTAAACAATGTAGGATTATATTTATAATGTTAATTCACGACTCACGACATTATATTTATAATGTAGGATTATATTTATATTTATAATGTTAATTCACGACTCATGTAGGTAAAATCATGGGTGTGATTTTATAAATATAATTGAAGTCGTGATTAAGAATTTTGTACGTTATAATTTAACTTGGAAAAATCTTTGGCCAAAGTGTTATCAAGTTAAGGTTGTATAAAATTCTGAAGGGATGGTTAAAGCCTATTGTACAAAGTTAATAAAATGAAACTCAATTTGACGTCTAATAAAATGTTGGATCTCAAATTCAATGAGGACAGATTTTTATTTGAATTTTTGAGCACTTAAAAGTTTACATCCCGAGGTAAGTGCTAAAACTACTGCAATGATAAAGGAGGTTGAATGTTAAAATTCTTAATAAATCTTTGAGATTGGCTCAATTGTAGGAGCATGCGCGTAAAGATCTACCTATATGAGTTAGAAAGTTGGCCGCTTCATCAAGTTTTAGGCTTAACTTGAAACGCTAATGAATAGATACGTACACCATGACAACATAGGTGTAAAGGGTTAAAAGTTTACTTGTTAGTGTTTATGTGTATTGTATCTTCAATAATTCGTAGTGTTTGTATAATTCAAAGCTTAGTCTATTATTACAAATCGAGTTATTGTAAAGTGTACATATACTAAGTAGAAATTCAATCTTTACGACATTTCTACTTATGCATGAACATGTGTTTTGTGTAAAGAGTTTTGCATGTTGTGTTTTTGAGCCTGTCAACATTTATGTCATAAATGGGAGGAGGATTGTTGGAACATTTATGACTAAATGAGCTTGATCTTATGAACTAAGGAGAGAGGAGTTAGGCAATCAGAAACTACGAGTCCAACGGGTACCTCGCGACTCGCGAGGACCTGTCACGACTCGTGGAAAGTTTCTGGAAGAAACACAAACCACGAGCCAGCAACAGGAGCAAGTCGCGACTCGCGAGCCCAGGGTCGCGACTCGCGACTGCTCGTCGCGGCTCGCGATTTGTTTCTAGAAGAATTCGAGCGGTTTGCGATTTCTTGGATACTTTTGCCTAGGATGCTTGTACGTATTGAGCATGTATTAAAGACTTTAAAGCAGTATTAAACCAAGCATAAAGTGGATTAAAATCAGAAGTGTGAAGGTTGCCTTGTGAATGGCATCTTCATAGGTGTTAATGGCTCAACATTAATCACCATTAAAATCTGAGTTTATGAGCTTTGATGAGGGTTTTTACTCAGCTTTGAGAACTGATTCCTCTAGCCATTATGCCTATAAATAGGTAGCTTAGTTCATTGTTGAAAGATAGAAGAAAATTTAGAAATACTATACTCTATACAACTTGCTAGCACTTAGTATTTTTCTTACAATTTATACTAAGTGTGTTCTAAACACAAAACAAACACTAAGTACTTTTAAGGTATACTCTAAAGATCATATAGAGTATACATCTTTCTCCATTGTATCTCACTAAACATTTCGTGGTAACCCGGTGATCTAAAGGGGTGAATTAGTTTAGAAGGAAAGTGTAGATTCCACGCCTTGAAGGGTTACATCAACAATTTCCACGACAAAGTATTCTAACAAGGTATAATTTTAGCGTATACTGATTCATACATTACTCTTCAAAAAAAATATATAATACATTAGAAAGCAATTTGTACTTGGTCTATATAAAAGAAGCACGATAGAAAGTTAGAAACTATATATTTCTTGTAAAAATTTAATAAATTAATCAAAAGATAAATGTTTGGAGAACTCATTTGCTCCGGTTAATTTTCCACCTTTTTTCATTTGAACTCTTTCCCTAAATAATGTTAGCAATAATCTTAATTCTCAAAATGCTGTTACTTTTTCTTCAATTCCCAAATTACCGTCCACGTAGACGGTTGAATGATTTTTTTTTTTTCAATTTCGTGACAAAACCGCTACTCCCAGTAGCGGTTTGTCCTAGTTAAAAAAAATACAAATTTCCTAAGTAACCTATTGGCTTTCAACCTTTGTTAAAAAAATATTGCACATAAACCGCTACTGCCAGTAGTGGTTTCTTCATCTGAGAAAACTGCTACTGGTAGTAGCGGTTTTTAGACAAACCGCTACTGCCAGTAGCGGTTTCTCATTAAAAAAAAAACGATTTTTTTTCCTATGCTGACGTGGACGGTAATTTGGGAATTGATATAAAAATGAATGCATTTTGGGAATTAGGAAACTTTCCTACATTATTCATGGAGAGAGTTCTTTTCATTTGCTACTTCCATTATCTCTTGTTAACTCCCTGTTAAACCATGATGCACAAGACCAAACCAATTAATATATATCAAATCAAATCTATAAATATATATACATTAGTAATAGAGTAATTATAAATCAAGTTTCTCATAAATGGACAAATATGATACTGAAGCATTAATAGAGACAATTTATTAACGGTTGAGTGTCCATAATTCATATAAATACATTTGAAATATGAAGAGGTTGTTGTTGGAGTATTATGACAAATTAAGTATATTATGAAAAGCAATCCTTGTGCATTCAAATATACTTGAAACAATTACACAATGAAAAGAAAATAAACTCAATAAAAATATCATGAATCAGAAAGAAAGATGATCAAACGGCCATGAAGCATCAAGTTTATCTTACAATAAACAGGTCATATTCATCCAAAGCCTCTCCGACAAGAGAAAGACATTCCAAGTACTTAGAGCAACATGCCATCACTTGTGTATGGCAATCAATCATACACAAACTATTGTTTTATAATGACTCACATTTTAACATTTTTAAATTATAAAAAGGGAAACATTCTCAATATTGAGAATTCTAAAGACAAAACTTTGGAAAACAAGATACCTTTTTCATCAATATCTATCAGGGGATTTGAAGCTACTAACATTTTTGTTGTCACCATAGAATGTGAATTCAAATTATCTTCAAAGCTCTACTATACTTGGAACACAATTTAATAATATAAAATTAGAATACAAATCCATTGAATTTATAAATATAGACATACATAATGTAGATAATCGTGAAATATATAGGGTCCGTTTACTTTGGTGTAAAATATTTTCGATGTAAAATCATTTTCCATGAAAAACATTTTACGTTGGAAAACTCCTTTTCATATAAAATTTCCAACGTTTACTTGCATGGAAAATACGTTTTACTCCCAAATTTGAAGGAAAATGTTTCCACTATGGTGTAAAATGAGTTTTCACTCCAAATTTAACATTTTATTTTTTCACTCAAAGTAAAACAATGTAAAATGGGAAAACTGTTTTCAAGAATGAACTTCGCAGCAAATAGTAAAACAAAACAAGAGCACAAAGCTGCACCAGGTCAAGATGAATTTCTATCCCAACACTGGGTTTTGATACAACAATTGTTGCTGGTCCCAGGAAAATTTTCAACGTTAGGTGAGGGAAAAGTTGTTTCGATTACTTGAATTCTTGAAGTATAAAGTAACGAAGAATTTAATACTAGATTGTTTCATAAAAACAAAACACAGAAGTTAGACATGTCTAATTTCAGGCCAAACATGTAAACAAAGCTGCCATTGAAAATTTTCGTCAGAGTGCATCAGAATATTCTCTGATTGTTTTCCCATTTTCATTTCTTCTTTTCAATACAAGGTAAGGCCATCGAAAACCAATCATTACATATCGATTATCAAGTATAATGATACGATTTTGATAGCTATCTGGCTGGAAGCAAAAGAGACGAGGCATAGTGATACAAATTTACACAGAATGATGAGCAAAAACAACGTTGTACTCCAACTTATTTAAGCTCATAGCAGCAACATGAGTATATGCATCTCCTAATAACTCATTTAATAGCTTGTTGAACTTACTTGGCCCCAAGCACCTACTCCATACTTCAACAAAATCATAACCTTCAAGTTGCCAAGAGAACACAGGTAGAAACTAGCATTTTCATAACTAGAATGGGTAAATCTCATCCAGCACTAGTCACAACTTGAACTCAAGGTTATAGAAATCAAGGAACAAAAGGAAGATTGAAGAAGGCCATGGTGTTATGTGGTTGCCATCTGAATTGTCCTGAACTATAGACAATAGGGGATACAGTACTCTGAGGGATTTCTACACTAGAGCCTTTGCATTGGCCAGTTGGCCAGAATCTCCCATCACAGGCCAAACTTGCAAGAGCAGGTAGTTTAATGGAAGGTTGAGAAAGCTGATAGTTTAATAACTCAGCCTTTCACATTAAGCTTATAATCCTTAGAGATAGTTCTTAGTTATTGTGGTGTATTGAATCAGACCAGCTATTAATGTGGTCACTTCTTGTTCAGCTGCAGGATCTGTGGTGCACCTGGTGTAATTTGCAAAATCGAAGCAGTAAATTTCTCTAAAGTTGATTTCAAAGACATTTTACACATGTGGCCGAGTTTTCACACCTATAAATCTAAATTATTATTTTCGTTAGTAATATTACATTGGTCTAGACTCATCTTTGCCTTTCTTTTTTTTTTTTTTTTGAAATTACACGAGACTGGCAATTTGCAATTCAATCAGTGGCGGACCCAGAATTTCGAAATTGGGGGGACAAAATGTAAATGACCAAGAACTCAAATAAAAAATGACACTTCGATACAAAAAAAATAAAATAATAGATTAATTGTTTAATACTTAAATTTTACATTCTAAAATCCAAAATGCGAAAATTCTTGCAATCCACGTGATATTTTTTAAAATAGGAGAAGTTGATTTTTTTTTTATATTGCCACATGTTGGTAGTCTGCCCAAAATATTTCATTCAACTGTATTATTTTCTCAAAATACTCCTACATTTGTATTCCATATGCATAAAATAGGTCAATTTACTTACAACCTATTGATCATGTAAAATTTATGTGCCTTCCTCATAAACCATATCCAATTAGTCACCAACTATCAGGCTGTCAACACCAGTATATACATCTACTTGGGTAAAAAATCATTACTAAGGTAAAAAAAAATGAATTGTTAAGCCTAGTATAATTACTTCGTATTCAAAATGCCCTTATTCTTCTATCATTCTAATCAATTAAGAAAAGTACTACAATTACTCAAGTTTAATACATAACCAAAGGAGAAAATTGTTAAAAAAGGTAAAAAAAAAAAAAAAAAAACAAAAAGCAATTTCAATGCAAAGTACTTCCTTCAGGCGGGCCATTTTAAAACAGGGGGGAAAAGCGAGCATGCGAGGCTTCGAACTCGGATCTCACGCGGGCCATTAATGGTCATAGCTACCACTAGGCTACTTTGTTCATTCTGTCACTTAATACCACGCGAATTAAATTTAACTCTTTTTTCAATATATTATGTTTTTAATTTTAAAAAGTGGGGTCACCATGTCCCCCCTTGTTCCAATGTGGGTCCGCCATTGAATTCAATGATTAAGGGTCCGTTTATTAGAGCGAAAAATGTTTTCCCTGAAAGCAGTTTTCCTATTTTACATCGTTTACTTTGGGTGAAAAAATAAAATGTAAAGCTTTGGGTGAAAACTCATTTTATACCTTATTGGAAACATTTTCCTCCAAATTTGGGAGTAAAACTTATTTTCCGTGCAAGTTAACATTGAAAAATTTATATGAAAATGAGTTTTCCAACGAAAAATGTTTTTCATGGAAAATCATTTTACATCGAAAATGTTTTACACCAAAGTAAACGGACCCTAAGTGCACTTTATCATATTTTAAAGTTTGACAAAATTGTTGGCACAAAACATGTGAAACTAACATCACTTTAAATTACCGCAAGTATCACAAAGGTTATAATCTAAATCAATATCCTTTTGCTGAGTTACATCGTTTGCTTGAAGTATGAACTGTGGTCATGAGTATAGATAAAGTGAATTAAAAGGTAACAGACAATAATCAATAACGCAACGATTATAGGTCAAGCCAATCAATGGAAACAACTGACTTACAAAAGAATCCGGCAGGCCACCCATTACTTCTCATTGTTCTTCATAGTATGGTGGTGTAGACTGTACACACAATTCACTTTCCTCCCCTTCATCATCATCCTCATCCGCATCTACCCAATTACTAAGATGACGCTGAGAAAAGCCTTCACTCTTTCCTTTCAAACCTGCAAGAAAGATACATATATAAATGTACTTTCATTACAAGAATTCCAAGCTAAATTATGCAACATTTAAATCTTTCACAAACCTTGATGCACCACCTGTTGATCAGCTTCCTTATGATGTGAGCTAAAAAGCTTAATTAAGAAAGTCAAACTATTGGCAATAAACTGAAGTAATTTGACATCAATGAAGCATCATATAATCCTGCCCCGATGTTTTCTTAAGATTCTAAAATTGGAAGAAATTCTATTTGTGGCAAAATATCGGGGAATGGTTCAGCATTTTGGGTCGTTCTAACATACAATTGTTAGGATCGGGAAAAAAACAGAAGAGGGAAAGGGAGCAAAAAGGGATAGATTTATTTTCCCTTGCTTGGATATGAAATGGAGGAAGGAAAGGATAGGGAATTGGAACTTGGAAGGATTCATTTCCCCTCCCTCTTAGAAAAAGCAAAACTATCTAGTTTTGAAAATTTAACGAAGGAAAATGGATGCTCAATCTAACCCTTCCTTTCTTTTCCTCTCTTTTAAGTCTGTAATTCTGTATTGCAATATACATGCAAATACAGATCTTGTGCAAAATGTTTCCAAAATCTCAATTGATGACAAATTGAGTAAATGCAATTGCAGTCATTTAAGATCAGAGGTAACTAGCTTAAGATGACTGCATCAAAATTCTGAGTCCATAACCAAAATACGCACCGCTGGTAAATGTGCAGGCAGTGCAGAACATGAATTCAATAATAATAAAAACAGAGGGTAACATATTCATGGGGCTGGGAACTCAAGGATACATATTTGGACCAGCAGCAACATTTTCTTGTACAAGGGGGCTTCTTGAAATATGCATTGCATCAAACCTTTGAAGTTCCCTCTGCTCATTGGTAGTGGTGTTTCCGTCACCTTGAACTTGTCTACCGCCACTGCCATTGCCACTGACAACACCAGATTTCGCTGCAGTTCCAATTTTGTTTTACAAGCAAGTTACAAATATATAATTAAAAATAATTAGGCTTTTTTAAAAATGAATAATCGTTTACCTGAGAGATCAGACCATATTTTTGTGTGATCAGATCCAGGTACAGAGGCTTGCACCTTTGCTCTTTCTTGCTGAACATCGGAGCCAGTCTCATTTTTGGCCCGTCTATTCAGGGCACCGTCTGATGGAATAGGACCTGTTGGATTTCTTTCATGTAGCTGTGATGTGAGCATTGTTGCAAGTACAAGCTTGGCATCAAAGTTTGAAGTAGATCCATCATCATCTAGACCAAATTTGGGTGTCATGAGAATTGGCCTGTTTCACCAGAAACTTTCAAGCCTTTTCAAATCATTCCATACTCCATAGAATTACATGCACCAGTGCCTTTTTAAGTAATTAACATGAAATTCAAATAATTTGAGTTGGTGATTTATCAGAGTTTGAACACATTATGAATAAGCATAGCATCTTTTTGACCCAAAAACATTGATCAGCTCAGACAAGCACCATCATGGCATCATTAGGAGAACCTAAAGAATATACTAGTACTATTTGTATTGCCCACTATCATTAAAGAAGAGTAATGACACTAATAGATTGGTAAGCTTACTCGCCAGCCTTTTCAAAAAACAAATGAATATCAACTTCACAGGCCTCACAGAAGGAAAGAAAAGCCTGAAATTACAGAATCACTGAGTTATTGATGCAAGTCAAATGTGACTATCATAGTAACATTCTACAGGTCAATAGAAGTTTGGAATTGACGTACCTTTAACTCCTTGACACCAAATGTAACATCCACTGGATTTCCAGTGTGAGCATACTGCAGGAACTCTTCCACTGGATCAATCCACAGCTGCGTGTGCAACGATGAACCACTATCTGCATTTTGGCGACAAAACAATGAATCACCATTATAGTGATTACAATAAGGTAAGCTTTGAAATTTTGAAACGTTCAAGCTCTACCATTTGATGGGTCGATGTAGCTCCTCAGTTCAACAGCTTTCCCACCAATCTCACTTTCAGCCTCTGAAGGCAAAGAAGATGGTTCTGTAGCAATGACAGTGATCTCATGGAGAGAAGACTGAAAATTTGAAAGCAATCGGTTCAGATCACGGGGCCTAACAGCAAAGTTGCTCCTGAATCTTCCCTTTTCAAGAGACAAATGTTGGATGTCGGGTTCAACATTACAATTTATCCAATATGTTTTCCTCATGCCTACCAAAGCCATCCAGCAAAAAATAAAAGACAAAAAGAAAAAAGAAAAAGAAAGATTATTTGAAGTAGAAAGATATCCCACATACAATTGACAACAACATCATCCATGTTCGGAAAAATCAATTACCATTAACACAATCTAATGTCCACTTGACTTTAGCAGCATTAGGATCAAGTAAATGCACCCGCAAATGATCAATGTTTGACAGAGGAGTCCTCAAAACCGCACAAACAGCCTAGAAATACAGAAATTTAAATCATCATTCTTATAAATTGCAGAATTTGTTTTTTTTCTTTCCTTTTTCAATAGAGATAAGGCATTACCTTCAAGAGGATGCTAAACTGGACTTCCGAATTACTGGGGATAGTATAGGCATCGAAGAAATCGGGTTTAAATGAAATTGATTGGTAGGCGGAACGTGATGCATTGAGAGTATAACAAGCAAGCTGTAACAAATTATTTAGTGAATACTTCGATCAAAATTAAATCAAGCTGCACTTCAACGCTCATAAAAAAGTACCGTTATACTTTATATGGCTAAGAAAGCTACAAAACCCTAAATTAACGGTATTATTCGAAGAATTAGCATGGAAAATTGATAATTCGGTGTAATTGTAGATGATCTTAACCAATCTATCAGTTTTTTTTATTAAAAAAAATGCAGGAATGTCAATTTTAGAAAACCCTAGAAGAATTTAAAACTATGGAAAGAGCAAAAAAAACCTGAGCAGAAGAAGCTTGAATAGCAAGTTCGTTGCCAATTTTAGCAAGACAATTGATGGAGCGAGCAAAGGTCTTCAATGCATTCCCGCTCACAGTCGCTTCCATTTTTCCGTCTCTCTCACTCTCTCCGAGTTTTTCTGTTCTTGGCGGGAAACACTGTAAATACGTAGTTGTTTTTTCCCTAGGGAGTTGTTTTTTCCCTCTGCCAATTTTAATGACAAATTGTTTATAAAAAAAAATAATAATAAACGAAAAATTATACTCCCTCCATAACATAAAAATGACAACAATTATTTTTTCACGTATTTTTATAAAAAAATTAAGGGTGTAAACAAATGTATTAAGCAAAATGGTTTTAACACAAGTAAGAATATGAATATAAGTTACTAATATCAAAATTATTTTAATTAGTTTAATCGTTGCCATTTTTATGTTACGGAGGGAGTAAAACATAAGTCAACCTATTGCCTATATCTTCTCAAATTAAGGGTTTTTTCATTATTTAGGGTGCGTTATCTTCAACTTATTAGACCTGAACTTATCAGACCTGATTTAACTTATTAGACCTAATTTAACTTATTAAAACTCATTATTAGACCTTGTTGGAACTTATTAAGCCTTATTGGAACTTATTAGTACTTATTAGACCTTATTGAAACTTATTAAACCTGATTGAAACTTATTAGAATGTATTTATATGATTGAATAAAATAAAATAAAATAAAATAATAATAATAGTAGTAGTAGTAATGATGATGATGATAATAATGATAATATTCTATACATTTGAACCTATGTTTTTTTTATTGTTGAATTACGTTCAAAGATGTAGTAATAATTAATATTTTTTTTTCAAACTCATTATTAATAATATTATCAATTCCAATAACAACTTATCTACATATTTAATTTTTCTTAATTCACTTGTAATAAAATTAACAAACTGGAACAGATGGAAGATGGGTAAAGTTTAATTTGGACCAAAATTAGTAATAATAATATGGAGGATGGGTAAAGTTAATTTGGACCAAAATTAAATCAAGCCCGAAATAAATAAATAAATAAGTTTTATTTTATAATATAAAAAATTTAGTTCAATTCAATCTAACTCTGATTGGTTTCTCTAAAAAAATAAAATAAGAATGATAGAACAAAATTGGTTTATGTTGTGTAAGAGTGATTTAAGCTAATTGTTAATTTAATTAATTTCATTTAATCAATAATTAAAAATAATAACTTAGACATGATTGGAACTTATTAGATCTGATTGTAACTTTTTAGACATGATTAGAACTTATTAGACCTGATTGGAACTTATTAGACCTGATTGAAACTTATTAGATCTTATTGAAACTTATTAGACTTGATATAACTTATTGAAACTTATTTGAACTTATTAAACTTGAAACCTTTTTTTAAGGTGAAGACAACGCACCCTTAGTTGTTGATTGGAACTTATTAGGACCTATTAGACCTGATTGAAACTTATTAGATCTTATTAAACCTTATTGGAACTTATTAGACCTGATATAGTTTATTGGAACGTATTTGAACTTATTAAACTTGAAACCTTTTTTTAAGGTGAAGAGAACGCACCCTTAGTTGTTGATTAAGTTAACATTTTCAATGAAAAACCATATAAACAACAACATATTAATACACAAGACTTTTATTTTTCATTGAAATTGTTAACTTTTTTCACCGATAAATTGTACAAAAAACTTAATTTGAGCGGATATATATAATAGGTTGACTTATTTTGAGTTAATCAAAAGGTTGACACATTTTGAGAAAACTAACTAAAGGTTACTTATTTTTTATAATTTTTCCAAAAATAAATAATAATTAAATGTAACTACCAAGTTTTATTGGAGTTACAAAGTATGAAATAAGTGTATACAGTGTCTTTATACATTCTGAAATTGTTTTAGGCGGGTGGTTACAAAGTGTTTTATTGGGGTTACAAATTGTTTATGCTTAGTTTTTGTGGTAGTAGTTTGAATATTTGTTCTTGTATTGTTGTATTTCTATTAATGTTGATGATGTTGTTCCTTTAAATGAAACAGAGGACAAAGATAAAAGAACAACAGTAGATGAATCTGCTGCGGTAACTTTAAATGATAGTGTTGGCAAGGATCAAGATTTCACGGTACAAAAGTCAGGAACGACTTGAACAACAACATTTAGAATCAGGTATCTTTTTGTTTGTTTTTGTTGTCAATTATTTTCAATATTAACTGGTTTGAAAAGTTTTTTTATTAGGGTTACAAAGTGTTTTTACAGTGGGCTACAAAGTATTTTTATAGTGGGTTACAAAGTAATTTTGCAAGGGGTTACAAACTAATTTCTTGGGATTACAAACCCTTTAGTTCAGGTTACAAAATGATTTCTTAGTGCAGATTACAAATTATTTAGTGGGGTTACAAAGTTTAGTGGAGGTTACAAATTATTTATTGAGGTTACAAAGTTTGTATAATAGGTGTTACAAAACATTAAATTGGATTAAAAAGTTTTTTTTTTGTACAAACTTTTTTTTATTAGTTATTACATAGTTTTTTTTATGGGGGGTTAAAAATTGTTTTTAGGATTTTTTAAAAGAACCTCCAGCAACTTGAAGCACTTTTGACAAAACTTCCAGAATCTCAACTAATTAAATAAACCCCTAGCAACTTTAAAACGTGTTTATTAAACCCCAAAATCTTCAGACGTTTATAAAAGAACCCCAAAAGCTAACACCATTAATTTTTTTTGTTAAAACCGTTAGTTAGTGGGGTGGGGTCCAGATTTCGACACACCCTCAAAATCGAAGTTGACCCACCCTCAAAATCCAAATCAACCACCCTCAAAAGCCCACCAAAATCCAAATCGACCCACCCTTAAAACCCTCGAAACGTAAATCAAAACCATCGAAACCCAAATCGAAGAAGAAAGAAAGAAGAGTCCGGAGGTGGTTGGTGGTTTGGTAGGAGAGAGAGGGATTCGGTGTGCTTGGTGGTTTGGGAGGAGAGAGAGGGATTCGGTGGTGGTGGTGGTGTTTTTGGAGAGAGAGGGAATCGGTGGTGGTGTTTTTGGAGGAGAGATTTAGTGGTGGTGGTGCTTTTGGAGGAGAGATTCGGTGGTGGTGGTGTATTTGGTGGTGACTTATGTTGGTTGTGAGGATAATTAATTTTTTAGCGAGAAATGATTAAATAAGGGAAAAAATAAATAACTTGAAAGAAAAAAAATAAAAAATTATTAAAAAAATGTGGGCTCCACCCCACTAACGTCCAATTTAATGGTTTTTAACAATAGATTTTTAACGGGGTTAACTTTTGGGAGTGCTTTTATAGACGTCTGGAGATTTTGGGGTTTAACAAACAAGTTTTAGAGTTTCTGGGGCTTTTATTTAATTAGTTGAAATTCTAGGTGTTTTGTCAAAAGTGCTCCAAGTTGTTGGGGGTTCTTTAAAAAAAATCCTTGTTTTTATACAAGGCTTACAAAAGTTTAATATGGGCTTACAAAATGTTTTTACAGGGAATTATAAAGTGATTAGTGTCATTTACTAACTGATTTGTTTGGGGTTACAAACTCTTTAGTTCTGTTTACAAAATATTTAATAGGGTTACAAAATGATTAATAGGGTTTATGGAACATTAAGTTGGATTTGTTAGGCTCTGTTCTTTAGGACTGATCTGGTCTGATCTAATCTGATCTAATCTAATCTAATCTGATCTGATTTGAGTTTGTTTGATCTGATCTGATCTGAATTATTTTATTTTTTTTATTTTTATTTTTATTTTTATAATTGTAATACTTATTTTTTTATGAGAAATGTAATACATGATTATATTTACTAAAATAATTATTATTATGATAGCCCATTTCATTTCACCTCTTCATTCAATCTCACTCCAAAACTTCAAATAATAATATTAATACTAATAATAATAATACTACTACTAATAATAGTAGTAGTAATAATCACCGCCGAAAATTTTTACCAAACCGTCATCGAAAAAGTCGACCGAATAATCACCGCCAGAAAAGTCATTCCGAAAACCGTCGCCGAAAAACTTGGCCTGAAAATCGTCGCTGGAAAAGTTGGCCGAACGATCACCGTCGAAAAAGTCAGTCCGAAAACCGTCTCCGAAAAACTCGGCCTGAAAATCGTCGACGGAAATTCGGCCGAATAATCACCGCCGGAAAATTCAGTCCGAAAACCGTCGTCGGAAAAGTCATCCCGAAAACCGTCGCCGAAAAACTTGGCCTGAAAATCGTCGCCGGAAAAGTCCACCGAATAATCACCGCCGAAAAAGTCATTCCGAAAACCGTTGTCACAAACCATAAAAACCTTAAAATTATAAGAAGCTTCATTGAAATTTCATAATCAAATCTTACTTCCAATCTAAACCAAATTTATAACTCAATCAGTGAGAATTGATTAATTCCAGTGCATTTAAATCAACCAGAAAAAGAAAAAAAAAATTGACAGTGCATTCAGCCAAAACAATGGATTTTCCCCGGTAAAATTAGCATTCAAATTCATCACAACAATAGCCATAACACAAAAGACAGTGCATTCAATAAAAAAAATTGGGTTTTTTCTTTGCAGCTTACACTATGAAGCAAACAACAAAACATCACTTACCAAAAAAAAAACACAACAACAAAACATCATCAAAGTTAAGCAAACGAAGCAAACCAAATGAAAAAGAAAACCAAACAATGAGCACACCAGCTTACCCAAATCCACCAAACAAATGAAGCATAGCAATGAAGCTTTACCTGAGAGATCAGACCATATTATTGTGTGATCAGATCCAGGTACAGATGCTTGCGCCTTTGATCTTTCTTGTTCAACATCAGAGCCAGTCTCATTGTTGGCCCGTCTATTCAGAGCACCGTCTGATGGAATAGGACCTGTTGGATTTCTTTCATGTAGTTGTGATGTGAGCATTGCTGCAAGTACAAGCTTGGCATCAAAGTTTGAAGTAGATCCATCATCATCTAGACCAAATTTGGGTGTCATGAGAATTGGCCTGTTTCACCAGAAACTTTCAAGCCTTTTCAAATCATTCCATACTCCATAGAATTACATGCACCAATGCCTTTTAAGTAATTAACATGAAATTCGAATCATTTGAGTTGGTGATTTATCAGAGTTTGAACACATTCTGAATAAGCATAGCGTCTTTTTGACCCAAAAACATTGATCAGCTCCGACAAGCACCATCATGGCATCATTAGGAGAACCTAAAGAATATACTAGTATTAAAAACAAATGAATATCAATTTCACAGGCCTCACAAAAGCAAAGAAAAGCCTGAAATTACAGAAACACTGAGTTGTTGATGCAAGTCAAATGTGACTATCATAGTAACATTCTACAGGTCAATAGAAGTTTGGAATTGAAGTACCTTCAACTCCTTGACACCAAATGTAACATCCACCGGATTTCCAGTGTGAGCATACTGCAGGAACTCTTCCACTGGATCAATCCACAGCTGCGTGTGCAACGATGAACCACTATCTGCATTTTGGCGACAAAACAATGAATCACCATTATAGTGATTACAATAAGGTAAGCTTTGAAATTTTGAAACGTTCAAGCTCTACCATGTGATGGGTCGATGTAGCTCCTCAGTTCAACAGCTTTCCCACCAATCTCACTTTCAGCCTCTGAAGGCAAAGAAGATGGTTCTGTAGCAATGACAGTGATCTCATGGAGAGAAGACTGAAAATTTGAAAGCAATCGGTTCAGATCACGGGGACTAACAGCAAAGTTGCTCCTGAATCTTCCCTTTTCAAGAGACAAATGTTGGATGTCCGGTTCAACATTACAATTTATCCAATATGTTTTCCTCATGCCTCATCCACCAAAAAAAGAAAAAAAAAATGGTCCGCTAGAGTTTAGGTAAATAAATAGATGCTAATTATAGTTAACAAATCACTAGTCCGCTAGAGTCTTACACTGTGTGGATAGAAAGATTTAAAAGGAAAATAAAGGAATGGAGAGTGAAGAAACTGTGTTCCATTGTTTGGATAATACATGAAAGGAAGAAAAGGGAGATAATCAATTTTCCTTCCTAAGTTGATTAAATCAATCTATAACTATACACTAAAACAGAATGTGTTGATGTCATCAAAGAGGCCACATGTCAAATTCTCATGAAATTTTTCCCTCAAAAACTAAGGATGACATCACTTTTATTCGCACGGGATAACCTAGTATCTCCAATATTGAAAATATGGCACACTCCCTCCTCCCTCTGATTCCTTCCCTTCCCTTTCTTTTCAGAAATTGCTGAGATTTTCCAGAAATTAGCAGAGTCCAGCACATGGACACCCTCCTCTCATGTCAACAAGAGTACGTGTCTGAGTAAGATAGGTGATCGATCTTTGTTTGAGCTCAACTACTCGCTCAATTTCCGAATCATGTTTCAGGCCCATCAAGTCTCAACCATGATCATCAATTTCTGAATGATGTTTCAGTCCCATCACAATATCATTTATCTCCACCCATTTGGGATGTGACCTGTCTTCTACAATGAATTCATGAACCACACTGTTAACTTCAATTGAACTCCACCCAGGAATTTTCTTCTCATGAATATTCTCCTTAATCTTCTTCCTTAAACGCTCTACTGAACTCCACTTACTTTCAGCTGCAAAGATATTTGATAGAAGCACATAAGCACCTTCATCTTCTGATGTCAGATGCCAAACATGGCTCATTAGATCACCATCAACATCCATGTATCCATGAATCCTGCACGCATTCAAAAAGGCTCCCCATATGACTATATTCGGCTTCATGGGCATGCTTCTGATAAGATCCTTAGCTTCTTTCACAAGCCCCCCTCGGCCAAGAATGTCAACCATACACCCATAATGCTCGATCTTTGGTGCGAGGTTAAATTCTCGCTTCATTCTATTAAATTGCATCTTACCCTCTTCAATGGCACCAACATGACTACAAGCTGATAAAACAGCAACAAAAGTGGCATCATTTGGTATCATACCGGAACACTCCATTTCCCTAAAAAGCTCAAGAGCTGATAAACCATGGCCGTGGTTAGAGAGCCCTGATAATGCAGCATTCCAAGTGCATATGTTTTTCGACTCCATATTTTGAAACAGTTGCATTGATATATCAATGTTTCCACATTTTGCATACATGTCTACAAGTGAGGTCCCTAAATGAACATCAACTTCGAGTTTATGCCGAATGATGTGAGCATGAATCCATTTCCCCATATCTAAAGCTCCCATTTGAGCACAAGCTGAAAGACCACTAGTAATTGTCATGATATCTGGTTTGATCCCCAATTTATGCATTTCCTTGAAAAGTTGCAAAGCTTTTGCTGTCAATCCACACTGAATGTAACCAGAAATCATCGATGCCCAAGACACCAAATCTCTCTCTTTCATTTCATCAAACAGAGTTCTGGCAACATCAGCTTCACCTAATCTACAATACCCAGCAATCATAGCATTCCATGAGTCAATATTTCTCTCAGGCATTTCATCGAACAGCTTAAGTGCGTTCTCAGAATCCCCGGAACTGAAACAAGCTGATATCAACGTGTTTCAGTTGACGACATTTTTCACAGGCATTTCATCAAACAACTTACGCGCACTACTAATGTCCTGACATTTCGAATACAAATTCAACAATGCGTTGTTGATGAATGCATCAATATCAAAACCCACTTTTAGAACCTTTCCATGAATAATTTTCCCTTCAATATAACACAATTTCATAGCATAAGCTTTAAGCACAAAAAGAAACGTGAATTGATTCTCTTCAACCTCTTTAGATCTCATAAGGAGATAATTTTGAATGGCTTTTTCTGGGTTTTTCGCTTCGCAATACCCTCTGACAATAGTCGTCCATGAATAAGAATTTGGAGAATCGATTTGATTAAAAATTCGATGCGCATAAGTGACGTTTCGCGCAGAAACGGCAAAGGATTCAATCAACTTTGTGGCGAGGAAGGTGTCTTTGATTTGGCCAGTGATGACGAGATGAGCGTGGATTCGTTTCAAATTTTGCGTTGAATTGCATGATTGAAGAATTGAGAGTATGGCGGAATCTGAATATTTGAATTTTGTAGCCGTTAATTGTCGCGTAGACATTAAAAAAAGCCTTCATTAAAAATTTAAAGGGAGTTGATGAAAGGTTATATAACATCAATTGTTACATGTACGGATGTGAGTTTGGGTTGGAACCCGTTGGGTTAACTGAACTGACCGTGATATGAACTGAAATAAACTGAACTGAAAGTAACTCATAACCTGAAATTGACCTGAACTGAAGCGACCTAAACTGTTATTGGCCCGTGAATTAATGACCTGAATTGAAATGAACTTGAACTGAAAGTAACCTGAACTGAGGATAACATGTCCCAAACCCGAAGATTTATTAAATTGGACTGAATTGGACTGAACTGAAATCAACCGCGTTACATTATTTGACCTGACCTGAACTGAACTGAAATCTTATTCAACTTAAAAGTAACTTCATATCACAATTAACATATTAATGGAGTAATATTTGGAAGGGTCGAATTGAGTTGATATTATATGAATTGTATACCTTGAAAAATCAATAGTTGGATTCTAATTTTCACTACTTTATTTTTCTATTAATGGAGTAATAATCCATAAAATAAAATGAACTCTATGCGTTGCACAACCTTGCATTATTTATATAGTGTTTTAATATATAGTTTTTTTAAAGGAAACATTATTGTAATTTACAACAATTTAAAGTAGTCAGTTTTCAAACAGGCATTGAAAAAAATCATATGCTTACAATTTAATTAATGTAAAGCTTTTTTTTATATAACTAGAAATTGCAAAAAAAATTGTTTGTAATTTTAAATTAACTACAACACCATACCCTTTAATATTTTTCTAAATGTTTTTTTTTTTTTTGGAAAAAAGAATGCAGTTATATATAATTTCTATGAAACATTTATTATTTGATTTTGAAACTTGAAGTGAGTAATTAATGATGAAATCATTATTTCTTTTGGAGTGAAATTTGTTTATGAGAGTATGACATGTGATAGTAGGTTATGTCAGCATGTCCTGTTTTGGTATATATTATTGATTATAGATTATCGACCTGAATTTGACTCTACTCGATCTGACCCAGACTACCCAATCATTAATGTGCACAATCTTGATTATTATCCTATATAATTTTATTTGGCAAAACCCGAACTCGACTCGAACTAAAAGCTCTTGAACCAAATCGGCTCTACTCGGATCCACCTGGCCCGTGCCCGACCAAATAGTCCATTTTCCATCTCTTGTCAATGGCCTCCTAATTAACTAGGTAAGGAAAAAACTACATATACACTAACTAACAATCCCCTACTCATATAAAGTACGTAGGTGTTGTTTTTTTAATTTATTGGATTTTCCAAAATTTAGATATATTCAAGTTTAATAAGTGAAGAAAACGCACCTTTAATGTATGTGTAGGTAGTAGCTAGCTCTTTCTAGTTAAGTCATTGGCCCTAGAGAGATAACTCAGTATTAGATTCTTCACCCCTCACCTCAATAAAATGTAAACACAACGTGAGTTCGATATATGTGTTAGAGGTTGTATTCTACGCCTAGTAATTAACTTTAATTTTTAACAAAGAAAAAATATTTTTTTGAGTGGTCCTAAATCATAAAGTGATCTGCTACATTATATTAGGCTACAAAAGTGGTTGCCATCAACTCTTTTTTTACAAACTTATTTTCCGACAACAATTTCCGACAATAATTTTTGGTGTCCAGTGAATAGTGGCAAAAGTCATATTGTTGCGAAAATAAGGGGATGGAGGGAATAATATATAAGACACCACCTTAAGGTAAATTTGTATAAGTTGAATATGGTAAACTTGTAATCAGGGTAGTAGTTGGTGATTTATAAATCTTACATATGCATGGTTAAACAAAACAAGACGAACTACTACAATTCGAATGAAGGCTAAGGCTAAGGCTAATAATCACTACACTATGAGTTCAATGAGGCATTTTGAATTGAATACCTTTTACATGTGTAGGTTGCGTAAATTTGAATGTGATCGATCAGTTAAATTTTCAACTTTGTTGAAAGGCCAGGCCCATATTCGGCTTTTAGTAAAAAATGTAACATGCTTTAGACCAATGGGATTTGACCTAGTTTAACATTTCTCATATAAAATGGTGTGACATTCTGACATAATTTTTAACTAAAAACTTGTATCTTTATATTTTTAATTTTTAATTTTTTGCAAAACTAGTTAATCTTTATATTAAAAGTTATAGTTTTATATGCAAAAGTTACAATTTTTAAGCGAAAATTTGTCTTGCCAAACCATCAAACTATTTGGCAAGAGATTTGCTAGACCTAGATTTAAAAAAGCCAAGCCCAAGTAGTTTAGATTATATTAAAGATTTTTTTAGTTTGTTTATCTGATGGTTTGACAGGAGAGTTGCTAGACCTAGTTTAAAGAAAACATGCCCATGTAGTTTAGATTATTTTAAGGATTTTTTTTAGTTTCTTTATCTCTATATCTTCTTTAGATTGTGAAATAACAAGATTTTTGTACTTTTGTGTAGAGCTATATGGTGTAGCAATAACTGCTATGAGAGTACTTATTTTCAATAACCGCTATAAAAGGGTATTTGACGCAGAAAAAAAATCTAGAATATTCAGTATCCACATGCAATTACCCAGAAATATTGATTGATTTAGAAATAATAGAAAATACATACTTTAATTTCGTATAAAATTACAAATTAAACACAATAATACAAATTCAAACTTTAAATCAACACAATAATACAATTTTTTTTTATATATTTGTGGACAAACTTTTAAATTTTCAAGAAACGAAAATCTAAAAAATAAGCTAACCCCTAATTAAAGCGAATTAATAAAAAAAATATTGCCTCAACATCTGATTCAACCTCATCATTTTTCTTCTCCATCCCCATTCTGATTCTCCTTCAACTTTTTTCTTTTCCTTCGAAAATCAAACAAATCTGAAAATTATATTGAATAAACCAACGAATTTAAAAAAAAAAGAAACTAAACTCTAAATTCTGACCAGTGGGTTGTTCGGAGTGGGAGCGTGTTCTGTTTGGAGTGGGGACTGTGGCCTATTCGGAGTGAGGGCGTGGCCGCAAACCGGTGGGATATTTGTGCTGCTGTGAAGTGAAGGGATGGAGAAGAAAGAGAGATGAGAAGAGAATAAAAAATCAAAAGGAAAAAAAAACAAAAACAAAAAATTAAATCTTACCTCAAAATTCAGAGAGATGATAAGAGAAGAAAGAGAGAACTAGAGTAGATAATGGTGAGTAATTAACTTATATTATTGTTTTGTTGAAGTTAAGATGGAGGAAGGAGTGAGGCGTGTTATTATATATTGGTAGTGGGCAGGGGTTATAGGACCACTTTTAATAGCGGTTATTAAAGAATCGCTATAAAAGGTGTCACTTTTAATAGCGATTATTTAAGAACCGCTATAAAATGCACACTTTTTATAGCGGTTCTTAAATAACCGCTAGAATTAGATGGTTTAATCTTTAGTTTTATGTATGATGGGCATTTTTTTTTCTCAACTGTGAGATCATCATGGATGTCATTGTTTACGATTATTTCTCATTTAGTGTAGACTCAATTATAGTGTATGAGACTAAATTATGTCTTTAGTAGTTTTTTCTTGCACATTTAGAAGTTATAAAGTAATATATTAGGTGTTACTAATTACCTCAGGGAGGTACTAGCCTTGTATGCACGCTTTGCATGCGATGTTATTTTAAATGTATCTTTTAATTTGTTAAACAAACAAAAAAAAAACGAATGTGGTGTGTCGAAAAATTGAAATATATTTCGAATTTACATTCATTCACATAATTATAAACATTTTTTTTTCCTTTTATTTGGCCACCCCAAAACAATGAACAAAAAAAAAGTTTATTTACTACATTCTATCGATTATCAAATTTTTACAATAATCTAAAGATCAAATTTTCATGTGACAAACTATATTAATATGGGTGTCTATTTTAGATAATTCAAAAATATAAATTTTGGTGGTTTTATTTTATTTTTACGAATTTTATATCTTGTAATATTTTCATTTTAAACAGTCAAAAAAATTGTAATAACTATCCTTAATGGTGAGGAGTGATGCTAGTTGAATTTTTGGAATTTTTTAGAGGGCAAAGTGGACTTTTCCAGCGGGACACCGTGACTCCCCCCTTGGCTTATATAATAGAGATCAATTGATGGAGAAAATACTAGTGTTCCATATTTAAAAACCAAACTTTCAATTATGATATGAGTGTGAACTAGTTCAATTAAAAATATTTACTAGTACACTAGGAAAGAATGTTTAGCAATAGTAAATTAATACCTACCATAGTAGTGATCTAAATTTTTTTTTTAAAAAAAAACTCTTAATTTTTATGTGAACGGTGAAATGCTGGAATCATAGACACCCACTAGCACTAGCAACAAATAGAAACTTACTATATTTTGTGTCACTCCATGGCTATGCCTCCAATTTTCTTGGTATTAGTAGGGGTTGAGAATAATCCACTCAAATCAATGGAAGTACTCACTTCATATAAATGAATAAACCAACAAGGTTGTATAAGCAACATTGTAAGTCTTAAAAAAATTGCATAAAACTTCCAATACAACAAAATAGCTTATCTAATCATCAAAATGTGGAAGCAATATTATTAATTATATATCAGTATTATACTGTTATATTTTGTGAATATAATATATATATATATATATATATATTATATTTTTTATATATTATATGTAACAATACCATATATAATATATATCATTACACTACAACAAAAACGGTCAATAACAACCAGATTTTTGGTCATTAAAAGCTCAAATCTCGTTGTAAAAAGCCTTTTACGACCAGAAATGCCTGTGGTCGTCACTCGTCGTAAAAGGCTTCGTCGCAAAAGAAAATTTGTCATTTACGACCAGTTTAAGTGGCTTGTCGTAATTGCTCTTTTGCGACAAGATTTACTTCTCCTCGCAATTTGTTATCATCTACGACCAGTTTTCTGGTCGTAAATATTATTTTAAAAAATTAAAAAAAAAAAGAAATTAGCAACTAAACGATATAAACTAAACGTAGTTGCTAATTTCAAGTAATTTACAATTATGTAAATGGTAAATCTAAACATAGTTGCTAGAAAATGATATAAACTAATAAAAATTATAATTGTAAACTATAAATTGTATATCTAAAAGGCATATATAGAAATTACAATGATAAAAATGAATTACACAAATAAAAAAGAAACTAAATAAAAAAAAAAAAACAAGTTTAAATTTTTATTAAAGAATCATCCAATCGAATAAGTGTAAATTCACGATTTTCCATCAAGCATATCTACATACCTTCTTTCATCATCAATTCATCAAACCAATATATCTTAAACAAATTTATTGTCAATCTAACATTAGAAAATTTCAGATCTTATAAGATTACATTAAAATAATCAGATGAAAAGAATGCACCAATAAAGGAGTTTTATTTTTTAATTTTGCAAAATAAGAATATTTAAATTAAAAATTCATTCAGTGAACCGGGACATTGTCCGGGACAAAATCTAGTTACTTCCTCCATAATAAAATAAATGTTACACTTTAATAATATTTCACTTACGTTTATTATCAAAGGCACAAAGTATAACATTTATTTTGTTATGGAAGAAGTTAAAAAATTATAAGATTCAATAACTTATTGATGAAAAATAATGATATCCTCTTTTATTTGTGTATCACAAAACCTTAATAAAATTTATATTTCGTATAGATTGGTGTGTCAAATCTAACACTTTTGTCAAAGGTTGTACAACATATAATTGTTTTTTAGGGGGCCTTAACAATAAAACAATATTCTTAAAAAGAGTGATTATTGAAACAATAATTAGAGTTGGTTGAGGTGGTAATTGTGTATGGATTTGATAGCTAAGTGCTGAGTTCGAATCTTAACGCAATCATATTTTTTTTGCTGTACCCACCTGGTTCACCCTTTGGGCTAATCCGGATTCGGAGCGCGTCCTGGGGTTAAGGTTTTAAACTCCTCCCAACGTGTTTGCGGGGATCGAACCGTGGTTCTCAAAACATTGATATTGAATAGCATTATCAATTTATGATGATACACTGTATTCAACAGAGAATATGAGACACCCATGGCGTTCTTTGTCTTTTCCCCTCCTGTTCCATCAGGGAAGAATGGAATGTATTGTAAAACAAAGCATAATTAATTAATTAATATATATCCTCAAAACATTGATATTGAATAGCAAGACCAACATTCCATGAATGAACAGAACAAGTAACAACAACCAATGCCGTAAAGCAGAACGAATAAAATCCCCAGATCAACATGATATATAATCAGAACATTGATACTGAATAGCAGAAAGCCATAGCAGATCACACTCACTCAATTCTCAAAATAATTTTTAAGCATATTCTTGTCTGCGTCATTAACAGTTGGATTAGTAAGTAGGTCCACCAACGATGAAATAATGTGATTATGACCCGCAAATCCTTTGCTTCTCATAATGCTTATTACCTCCAAAGCCCTCTTGATATCCTTGCCATCGAGAAATCCTTTAATGATTGTATTGAAGCTGCACTCGTTGGGAGGACATCCATTGTCCTCCATTTTCTTGAATAACTCCTCTGCATCTGTCAGCCACCCTTTTTTACAAAACCCTTTGATAAGTATATTGTAAGAATACACATTTGGCTGTAACCCCTTGTGTACTAGAATGTCGAAGACATCTATAGCCTCATCGAGACGCCCAGCTTCACACAAGCCATCGATCAGGATACTATACGTAATAATATCAGGGACTACTCCATCTTTCTCCATTTCCTTCACTGTTTTCATCGCTTCATCAATTTTTGCATTCTTACAGAGGCCATCAATCAATGAGTTCCATGTGAATACATGTGGCTTAAGCCCTCGAGCTTTCATCTCCTTGAAAAATTTATCAGCACATGAGAGTCTCTGGTCCTTGCACAAGGCATCAATAAGAGTGTTATACGTAACAACATCTGGAGTTAAGCCCTTAAGAGGCATCTCTTGGAGCAAGGCAAGTGCTTTGTCAATCTTTCTAGACTTGCAATATCCATTGATCAAGCAATTGAAGGTAACTATATCAGGCTTGCAGCCATCTTTGACCATCAAATTGATTAGCTTCTCTGCCTCATACATCTCACCACGCAAACAATATCCGTCTATCAAAGCACTGTAAGTGATGATGTTGGGAACCTGACCTCTCTTAATCATTTCTTCAAATATAGCTCGAGCTTCATCAATCATGCCGTCCTTACAGTACATGTCTATGAACATGTTGTAGGTCTCAATATCCGGAGTAATGTTGACACCCACCATCTCAGTCAAATAATGGTGAGCCTCATTCCAGCGCCCCAATGAGCACAGACCTCGCATTAAGGAAGTATAGGTGACGACAGTAGGTCGGATGCCCTTGGTTTTCATCTCAGAAAAAAGTCGGAGTGCTTGAGGTAATAACTGGTCTTTACAGAGACCGTCAATGATGGTGCTATAAATGACAACACCAGGCATAAAATGGCCACGAGACTCCATCTTTCGAAGGAGGTGAAGAGCGCCGGCATTATCGCCAGTACGGGAGAGGCCTTTAAACATAGCACCGTAGGTGACTAAAGTGGGTTGAAATCCAAGCTTGACAATTTTATCCAACAACCGAACAGCATGGTCCAATTGATGAGTTGAATGAGACCATTTATGAGGGTGGTGAAAGTGACTATATCCGGTTGAAAACCAAGCTTAATGATGTGAGCCACAACAGAAAATCCCAAATCAACATGGCCCAAACGGCAGTAACAGTTGGCCAAAATATTAAGGGAATAATCATTTGGACCGAGACCTGACAAGTGTAGGCGTCTAGAGAGAGAAACGACAGTAGCAAAAGGGGGAAAGGGTTTGATCTTCAACAAAGCAGTAAACAGCATACAGAAATCAATAATGGAAGGAAGAGGGCGCAAGGAATGCAACTGATGAAAGAGGGAAAGACCATGTTCAACATTCGTAAACCCTAACTTACATTCATGTCTAATAGATTGAAGAAGCAATTTAGGGTCATCAAATTCAAGATTTGTGGAGTAAAATCGAAGAGAAGACGGAAAGAAAGAGAAGGGATTGGAAGAGAGAAGAGTACCTATGGGCATGGATGCAACTCCTCGAAGCTTATTAATGGACATCGTCAAAATGAGGCCAGGACTGGAGTGGGCTCAAGAAAAAGAGCAAACTGCTATCTTCCTTCTTCACTGAGGGCTGGAAGCTAATCTTCTACTCCTTCCCTACCTTAAAGATTGCCTCATTTTGACTTTTAGTACTGTTCATTTGGTAACTTTGACTCTCTATAATTTTATACATGTAAGGAAAAATATAGTCAAATGGGATCTCGTTTGATTCGGCTCAATGTGTACTTTTTTAATATGTAATGATTATAATTTTTTATTATACGTATCTCAAGATATTTTCATTTAAAGATGTGTCCCGGGAGATGAGAAAAAGTAAATGGGGCAATCTTTTAGGGACGGAGGGAGTATTAACTACTAGAGTGAATCGGTGCTAATGCACCGGGTATATTTAAATATACTTCCTTCGTAAACAAAAGATTGCAACAAACATGGTCGGCACGGACTCCAAAAAAAATTTATTAAGTGTGTTTTGAGTTGGTAGATTAGTAAAAGTAGGAGAGAAAAAAATAATAATGTGGTTCCAAATTTTGGTGGGAAGCCCGGCTGGCTACAGTAAAAGGGAAGGGGGGTGGTAAATTTTTTTGTTTTTTACTGTTACTTTTATAACTTGATTTTGGGTTTCAAGTAAAATCAAAATGAACCCAAATTTTTGGAGGGAATGAAAATTTAAGTTTTCCCCTCCAAAATTTTACAACAGTTTCAAGGGATGAATATCCTTATAAATACAACCCTCATAAGTGTATTTGGCAGAAAAATAAAATTACACCACTTCAAAAGCACACACTGCACATTAGAGCTAGGTTAGGGTTTAGTTTACAAAAATTTACAGTTGCACACACAGCACATAGTTCATCCTCACAGCACCAAAAAAAGCCAAAATGGAGGAAGAACTTGATGAATTCTACTGCATAGACACGTTGCTGCGTGAAGAGGGCCTACTTCATCAATCAGGAACTTCTGAAACAATTGCAGACGAGTTGTTAAGACAAGTAGGTAAGGATCTAACTAATGAACAACGTAATTACATTGCATTCAAATTACTTGACATAAAAAATGGCATCAGATTACCACGAGGAACACAGAGTAAGATGGCAAGAGAAATTGGGGTCCATCGAAGCACAATCAGTCGTATTTTTAATGCAGCTGAGAGTCAACAAGAGAAGGGTAGTGAAATTGATGTCAGAAACAAGAAGAAGGGAAGTGTAGGTAGGAAAAGAGCAGAGGTGAATGATGAGTGGCTACAATCTGTATCACTCCATCTGAGAACAAAATACAGGGCATATGCTGGTGCCTTGGGTTGCTCACATACTCATGTGTTCAACTTGCTGAAAAGGGGTCACTTAAGGGTACACACAAGCAACAATCACCCAACAATGACAGACAAGCACAAGATTGCAAGACTGAAATGGGTAATGTCTCATATAATTCCTGGGACTCCTACAAGCAAACCAATATTTGATGACATGAGGAATGTCGTGCATATAGATGGAAAATGGTTTTTTTTAAACCCTGAAACCAAAAGATTTTATTTGCTACCAGCAGAAATAGATCCTTACAGACAATGTCAAAGCAAAAGATTCAGGATAAAAGTAATGTTCATGGGAGTTACATCAAGGCCTATATATGATGAGGAGGGTAATTGCATTCATGATGGGAAATTTGGAATTTTCCCATTCACTTACAAGCACACAGCAAGGAACAAGTAAAAAAACAGACCAGCTGGGACAATTGAAACAAAGGCTGTGCAAAATGTAACTAAGGATGTCATCAGAGATATGCTTATATCAAAGGTAATTCCTGCAATCATGGAGAAGTGGCCTGCTTGTATGTCCAAAAACATCACAATCCAACAAGATAATGCAAGGCCATACATCTCCCCAACTGACCCAGAATTTGTTCATGCAGCAACACAAAATGGATTTAACATTCAATTAGTGTGTCAACCCCCACAGTCACCAGATTTAAATGTTTTAGACCTAGGGCTGTTTAGAGCTTTTCAGAGTTTACAATATCAATCTTTCCCCAATACCATAGATGAGTTGGTTGAGAAGGTGGAGGAGGCATATTGGTTTTTTGATACAAAAAAAATTAAGTTCACATGGTTACAACTCCAATATGTTATGATAGAAATTTTGAAGGTTAAAGGTGGGAACAACTACAAAAACCCACATGTTGGCAAGGAAAGACTTCAAAGAATAGGCCAACTACCAGAAAATGCTGAAGTGGATCAAGAATTAATCAATGAGGTAGTCCAATACTTAAATCAGCAAAGCAATCCAGGTCAAGATGAAATCATGGTAGGTGAGGATGATATGGTGGTTGATGCTGACTAGATGCATACAAAAACATCAGACTGCCTCAGGTAACCCCATCATTTACAAAGGTATCCATCTTTTGCTTTCTTATTGGATTCCTTTGTTACATGTGTGGTTATCTGGTAACTTTTTGGATATGGCAGTCCATATGGTGTATGCAAGTACGTAGTGGAATATGGAACATATTGTAAATGACATAGTAGGAAGTAAACTTTTTGTAAGGCATGGTTTTTTAAAGGCTATTTTCTATGGATAGTCTAATTTTGTAAGTAGTAGCAAGTAGCCACTTATATTTCACTAAATAGATACCTAGTGAAGAATACTTTTGTATGACATGGTTGTATGTGATGAAAGTTTTTGTAATTAATTAATGTAATGATATTTAAACATTTGGGGGCATGACAACACTGAATGTACAATCAAAAACCATTATGTTTGCATTGTTATTAAGATACAGTGGTACAAAAAATCATTTGACATGTAACGCCCCAGATTTTGGGCTAGTTTCGTGTTAGTTTGTTAGTATTTATTGTTGTTGCGGTGCATGGTCTAAAATTTATTTTAGACTATTTTTAATGTTTTAGTGTAACCATTATTTTTAATGGTTTATTATTTCTTAGTTTTATTTTATTTTAATTAATTAGAATTTTATTATTTAATTTTCTAATTAATTAATTAGTTTTGGGCCAAGTACAAAATAATCATGATTAGTCATGAATTAGTGCAAAAGGCCCAAGTGATCAATTTGAGCCCATTTAGTAGCCCATGCCGGTTTCCCTCTTGTTTGATGGCAAGTTTTGCCACTTGCTTCATGTTCACACCTACACTAACCTCTATAAATAGAGGAGTTAGTAAGGCTTTAGAACCTTTGTTCATTTGTTCATTTTATCTCTTGCCATCATCTTTATAAGGCAAAACACCCTCTCCTTGCCCATCTTTTCCCATGCCATTTTTGATGTTATTAAACCCAACTTGTTCATCCATCTTTCTAATCCTAAACTTAAAGATTCAACCTCTATTAATCTTTAAGTATTAATATACAATTTAAACCCCAACAATTTCTTACAAGATCACTAGTTCAGGGTGGTTTGGGTTCTTGTTCGTGGCTGGGCAGTGGCGTCCTGATGGTGCGTGGAGGTGCTGACTGGGCAGCCTTGCGTGGAGTTGCTGACTGGGCAGTGACGTGGCTGGTGGTGCCGTGCAAAGTGCAGCAACGTAGTGGTGGTTCGTGATGGTGCAAGCCTTGTTCGTGTGTCGAATCTGGGCAGCAGGTTTTATGGTCTTATATGTGTTGATTTGTGTGTAATCTTCAATAAGGTAACATACTAACTCAACTTAATCGGTATACTATGTTTATAGTATGAATTAAATGCATGTTTGGGTTGTTTGATGATGTTTATTCATGATTTTGTATATGGTTTGTAATCTGATTTTTAAATGGAATTCATGATGTTTTAATGGTGGTTTTTATGATTTTAAGATTGAAGTTATGTTGTTTTGAAATCATGAAGATTGGGTTAAAGTTTGATGAATTTTGGATTATTGGAAGTAGTATTTTCTTATGGTTTGATGATTGATCATGCGTGTGTTTTGATGAGTTTGGATGAGTTCTTGGTTGAAGATCTTGAATCTTGATTGAGTTCTTGATTGAAGATCTTGAATCTTGAATGAGTTCTTTATGAGTTCTTTATGAGTTCTTGATGAGTCTTTATGAGTTCTTGAGGAGTTCTTTAAGTTCCTTGTATGAGTCTTGAAAGTTAAAGAAAAGGATTAGAAGTTAAAGAAAGTTAAAGATTGGAATTGAGTTGATTACAGAATGAATAAAGATTAATGAATGATGATTGGTTAGACTCAAGAATAAGGCTAGAGGCAGTTCTTGAGAATAACTTCGATATTTTAGCTAGTTAATTTCAAGAATCAAGGCTTTAGGCAATTCTTGGACTTAATTTAGTTATGTTGAGTAATAATGACGATAAGATGATTAAAATGCTTAAAAGATTAATAACGATTAGCTTGATTTCGTTTCTAGACGCCCTAAACCTGGAGTAAGATTCTTTGTTTCGGGTTAAGACGTTGCCCCTATTCCATCCGCGGTATTGGGATAGTTGGAGTCATGCTATGTGATCTTTGTGAGTTCCAGTAAGATTGGTTTCACGGGACATGGATTTCCAGTAAGATTGGTTTCATGGGGTTTGAGAGTAAGATTCTCAAATCCGAGCATAGTAGAAAGTTCGAGCGCGTAAGATGCGTTCGTACGAGCACAGTCCGGTCTAGGAATTGAATGATTGCGCCAAAGATAGAGTTTAGAATGATGTTGTCGAGTTGACTATCGAGTTGGGATTACGAGTTCGAGGATGTCTCGTGTCTTTGGGATTTTCGTGTGATTGTTGTTTGATTTATGCTATGTGCATGTGCGTTCCCATTAGGGTGAGTCAGTTATGTTACTCGCCACTGATGGTGGACCGTTGTTGTATTTTTCAGGTACTTCAGATGATGATGCTCTTGCCTAGTTTTGGGTTGGGCGAGCGCCGTTGTTTCTTGTGTTGTCTGTTGTATTTACTGTTTTCTTAGCCTTAGTTAGTGACAGTAGTTGTTTAGATGTTATTTCATTACTTTTGGACTTTTATATGTTGTTTAAAGACTCTGACATGTAGTTGGAGTTAACTCGTATTTTTAGTATTTTTTTAGTTTGACTTTTGGAATTAGTATGTACAAACTTGTGGGTATTTGTACGTTTGTGGTTTATTAATAATAATCCGAGGAATTAGTTTTATTTCTTAGGTTTCGAGTTGTAGTTTCTAACTATTCGACTCGTCGGTTTCTTCCGCGCCGATTTAAGCGAGTCGGGTCGTTACAGTTGGTATCAGAGCCGAATAGGTTTAAGTGAAGTTTTTAGAATTTGAGTTAAACCCGGGAGTTGAGAGCTTTATTTTCCCGAGTGTATAAAACCAAATTCTAGGATTATGTGAAGGGAGAAGAGTGACGGGTAGAATAATCCGGGATAAGACTCTTTTTCTTACCTTCTTTTATGTGTATTCTTGACTTGAGTGTGATTTTGATTAACATAGTGTGTTTATTTGTGTCCTTATCGTGTTACGTTTCGACGTGTTCACACCTCGCCGGTCGATTTCGGGACGACAGAGATTACGGGCGCTCGAGGAAGCGATTTTTTTTACGCTAGCGCATTTTAGTCGTCAGCTATCGGGATCGCAGTCGACGTTCGATCATATCGCTCGTCTTCGACCACCGACTTACGATAGGGTTGTCGACCCTACGATGTTGAAGAGATGAATCCACGAGATAGGAAGCTCTTCAACGTTATGTTTGGTCCGAGCACGAGAAGGACCAGTTCGTCACCTTCCACTCGCGAGGAGATGTCGATAACTGGTGGAGCATAGCTAGGAACGCGCATTTACCCCGCATTCGATATCGTGGTACGAGTTCGTAGCTAAGGCCCAGAGGAGGTTCTACCCCGACGAGTTGCGGTGGCGGAAACCAGAGGAGTCTCTTACTCTCATCCAGGGTAAGATGATAGTTCAGGCATACCCCGATAGTTCGCCGAGTTATCGAGGTTCGCTACGTTAGTCGTTCCATCTGAGGAGGAGCAGGACAAGCGTTATGTCAAGAGGCTGAATACGAGGATTCGCGTTCGTATGATCAGCAATGGAGCGAAGTCGTTACGGCAAGCTTACGAGGTAGCACTCGACTTTCAGGCGTTTGTTATCGAGGAGGATGCCAGCTAGAAGAAGACCCCGACCCCGAGAATGTTGCTATCCTTTGGGAAGCTCGATTTAGTACTCTTAGCAGTACCCCCCTCCGACCGCTTGATCGCATTAGGATTTCGACGGTTCGAGGTGTAGAAGTTGCGCAAGAACTTCCATCCAGGGAAGCGATGTGACGACACGCCTATGGCATGTTTCATCGGCAGGAGAGGAGCTTTCGACATTGGCTAAGCCTCCAATGAAGAATCGAGTCCGTTGTACGACCAAGGCAGAAGCAGAGGTGCAGTTCGATGGAGTCTCGGTTTTCCGTTAGTTCGTTTATAACTCTTCCTTTGGGAGAGGATCTTGTTTGTCAGCTCGAGTTTCGAGGTTTGCCTATCGTGTTAGCTGGTGAAGCAGGCGACAACCGATTTGAAGAAATTCCCGCTAATGGAGTTCGATGTCATTATTGGCATGGACTGGCTGTCGAGGTCTTGAGCGATCATTCGTTGCCGAGATCAGTCAGTGACATTCCGAGGATCTCAGGGCAACCGCGTTACCTACTCTGGGTTCGTCCTTAAAAAAAAGAGTGAAGGTAATCTCAGCCTTAAAGATGAGGAAGCTTCGCCAGAAGGGCGATATGGAGACATTTCGAAGACCGCTTCTTCGTATGAATACGACCACTACGGGTTTTGAAGTGATATTGTTAGTTTCGTTTACGCTTCACCCGTGTTCATGGATCGGATGAACCGGACTTTTCATCACTTACTCGATAAGTGCGTCGTAGTCTTCTTCGATAATATCTTAGTCTAAGCGAGAGATGAGTCTGAGCTTGCAGATCATCTCCGTATGGTACTAAGGATATTTTGGAGCAGCAGATGATTCGCGAATATCTCCAGGTGGGAGCTTTGTCTTCGCGAATTTGTATTTCTGAGTCGCGTACTCAACAAAGGAAGGTGTTAAGGTAGACCAGACTAGAACTTATAGGGGTGTAATCGTGGTCAGGAAACCGCTTGACCTACCGTATTCAACCAGAATCTGATTGAACCAAATCTATTTGATTATCCTTACAATTGATTTACGATTAACCTTATTTCCGTTGTTGAACTTATTTTTGTGAGTACTCTCATTGTTAACATAAGTAGCACTATCGATTCATTGTTACTTCTAATTGTTAACAATATCGTTATTACCTTGTTCTAGTCGATTCTTTAACGTCCATGATGCCTTCATTGTCATTCAGGACAATTTGTTATATTGTCATTCCTTTATTCGACGTCATAAGTTCTTAACCCTTGATCATGAGCGTCGTAATCCATTATCATCATTCTTGTCATCGACATCGACGATCATAATCGTTATTGTCATTTATGACCACCCATCTTCGATGTTATCATCATTATACCTAATTGAGGCCATCATAAATCATTAACGTTATTCATGTTGGCCGACCTCGTGTTTAACATCATTTCACCTTGTGTTATCCACCGTGTTTTTGGCCATTATTGTGTTAATATCATCCATCGTCACTAGGATTCATCGATGGATAATTTATGCCATTTACCCACCCTCGTATCATTATTTCTATTTGTATCCATATATATGTATATGTATATATATATATATATTTATTATTTTGTAATCATAGCTATCCTACTTATCGTGAATCGATATACTTCATCAAGACATTCTTTAAATTCGATATATAGTATTCGATATTCATATTAGGCATTTATTCACGTCCTTGCTATTCTTGTCATTCAAAGGTGGGTATTGTTTCGATCCCCGCATTCTAATCCAGATAATCTAAACCTGATATGGAATTTTGAAATTAATTGTTTGTTTTGGAATTTTATTCGATCGTCCAAGACAACTGATTGTTTCCTACTTTTACCCTGATCGATCAATTGTATCTGCATTTCAAATAGGATCAATCGATCATAACCCATATACCAGTTTTCGGTCATTTGATCGTTTTTACACCTCTAAGAGTTTAGTCTATAGTCTAGAGGAGTAGCTTGAGTATGTGACCGAAGTCCGTAAGTCTGGGTTCGTCATTGAAGCGAAGGATAGACTTTGCATCTATCTTGACCTTCCAAGCAACGAGGAGGATCCCGAGGTCTATAGTGGTGCGTCGAAGAATGTGGGAGCATGTTCAGGACTTCGACGAACATTTTTCGATCGTGCAGGCAAGTCGAGCTGAGTAGCTAAAGCTTAAAGTCGCGAGGATCGATTGATTGTTGGTGGAAGCCGAAGTTCTGTCAGATTTCGTCTGACTTTTTGTGTGTCGAGCCCGGATTACTGATGGTGAATAATCTCCTTTGCTTGAATTTCGGGACGAAATTCTTTTAAGGAGGGGAGATTGTAACGCCCCAGATTTTGGGCTAGTTTCGTGTTAGTTTGTTAGTATTTATTGTTGTTGCGGTGCATGGTCTGAAATTTATTTTAGACTATTTTTAATGTTTTAGTGTAACCATTATTTTTAATGGTTTATTATTTCTTAGTTTTATTTTATTTTAATTAATTAGAATTTTATTATTTAATTTTCTAATTAATTAATTAGTTTTGGGCCAAGTACAAAATAATCATGATTAGTCATGAATTAGTGCAAAAGGCCCAAGTGATCAATTTGAGCCCATTTAGTAGCCCATGCCGGTTTCCCTCTTGTTTGATGGCAAGTTTTGCCACTTGCTTCATGTTCACACCTACACTAACCTCTATAAATAGAGGAGTTAGTAAGGCTTTAGAACCTTTGTTCATTTGTTCATTTTATCTCTTGCCATCATCTTTATAAGGCAAAACACCCTCTCCTTGCCCATCTTTTCCCATGCCATTTTTGATGTTATTAAACCCAACTTGTTCATCCATCTTTCTAATCCTAAACTTAAAGATTCAACCTCTATTAATCTTTAAGTATTAATATACAATTTAAACCCCAACAATTTCTTACAAGATCACTAGTTCGGGGTGGTTTGGGTTCTTGTTCGTGGCTGGGCAGTGGCGTTCTGATGGTGCGTGGAGGTGCTGACTGGGCAGCCTTGCGTTGAGTTGCTGACTAGGCAGTGACGTGGCTGGTGGTGCCGTGCAAAGTGCAGCAACGTAGTGGTGGTTCGTGATGGTGCAAGCCTTGTTCGTGTGTCGAATCTGGGCAGCAGGTTTTATGGTCTTATATGTGTTGATTTGTGTGTAATCTTCAATAAGGTAACATACTAACTCAACTTAATCGGTATACTATGTTTATAGTATGAATTAAATGCATGTTTGGGTTGTTTGATGATGTTTATTCATGATTTTGTATATGGTTTGTAATCTGATTTTTAAATGGAATTCATGATGTTTTAATGGTGGTTTTTATGATTTTAAGATTGAAGTTATGTTGTTTTGAAATCATGAAGATTGGGTTAAAGTTTGATGAATTTTGGATTATTGGAAGTAGTATTTTCTTATGGTTTGATGATTGATCATGCGTGTGTTTTGATGAGTTTGGATGAGTTCTTGGTTGAAGATCTTGAATCTTGATTGAGTTCTTGATTGAAGATCTTGAATCTTGAATGAGTTCTTTATGAGTTCTTTGAGTTCTTTATGAGTTCTTGATGAGTCTTTATGAGTTCTTGAGGAGTTCTTTAAGTTCCTTGTATGAGTCTTGAAAGTTAAAGAAAAGGATTAGAAGTTAAAGAAAGTTAAAGATTGGAATTGAGTTGATTAAAGAATGAATAAAGATTAATGAATGATGATTGGTTAGACTCAAGAATAAGGCTAGAGGCAGTTCTTGAGAATAACTTCGATATTTTAGCTAGTTAATTTCAAGAATCAAGGCTTTAGGCAATTCTTGGACTTAATTTAGTTATGTTGAGTAATAATGACGATAAGATGATTAAAATGCTTAAAAGATTAATAACGATTAGCTTGATTTCGTTTCTAGACGCCCTAAACCTGGAGTAAGATTCTTTGTTTCGGGTTAAGACGTTGCCCCTATTCCATCCGCGGTATTGGGATAGTTGGAGTCATGCTATGTGATCTTTGTGAGTTCCAGTAAGATTGGTTTCACGGGACATGGATTTCCAGTAAGATTGGTTTCATGGGGTTTGAGAGTAAGATTCTCAAATCCGAGCATAGTAGAAAGTTCGAGCGCGTAAGATGCGTTCGTACGAGCACATTCCGGTCTAGGAATTGAATGATTGCGCCAAAGATAGAGTTTAGAATGATGTTGTCGAGTTGACTATCGAGTTGGGATTACGAGTTTGAGGATGTCTCGTGTCTTTGGGATTTTCGTGTGATTGTTGTTTGATTTATGCTATGTGCATGTGCGTTCCCATTAGGGTGAGTCAGTTATGTTACTCGCCACTGATGGTGGACCGTTGTTGTATTTTTCAGGTACTTCAGATGATGATGCTCTTGCCTAGTTTTGGGTTGGGCGAGCGACGTTGTTTCTTGTGTTGTCTGTTGTATTTACTGTTTTCTTGGCCTTAGTTAGTGACAGTAGTTGTTTAGATGTTATTTCATTACTTTTGGACTTTTATATGTTGTTTAAAGACTCTGACATGTAGTTGGAGTTAACTCGTATTTTTAGTATTTTTTTAGTTTGACTTTTGGAATTAGTATGTACAAACTTGTGGGTATTTGTACGTTTGTGGTTTATTAATAATAATCCGAGGAATTAGTTTTATTTCTTAGGTTTCGAGTTGTAGTTTCTAACTATTCGACTCGTCGGTTTCTTCCGCGCCGATTTAAGCGAGTCGGGTCGTTACATGACATCCCTAGCAGAATCATCCATCAGGGTATCAGTGTATCACACTCAGTTTAAGGAGTTTGTGTTCCCTCAACAATTTGTTTTGCAAATTATGCAAAAAAACAAACTGGAGCCCCACCAAACACCTAAACATGTGTGTTGAGTCCCATCATCATATGGATGGCAAAAAACGAGAATTAATTTTTGGGGACTGTAAATGAGTGGCATCTAATTCATGTTTGTTCCCTCGACTATGGTCATGATAGAACCTTAGGAGCCTCAGACATGAATTCTGATAGCCACTACAAAGCCATCAAACCTCTCAATTAAATCCTTGAGGTTTGATAGTTGGATACAAAAACAGTAAAATAAATCTCATCATCCATCAAATTTATGAACCCTTCTCTTGAATGACTTTGGGACTCAATAACAGAACAACAAATGTAACGCCCCAGATTTCGGGCTAGTTTCGTGTCGATTTGGTAGTGATTATTCTTGTTGCGGTGCATGGTCTAAATTTATTTTAGACTATTTTTAATGCTTGAGTGTAACCATTATTATCTAATGGTTTATTATTCCTTGATTTTATTTTATTTTAATTAATTAGAATTTTATTATTTAATTTTCTAATTAATTAATTAGTTTTGGACCAAGTGCAAAATTAATCATGATTAGTCATGAATTAGTGCAAGTGGCCCAATTGATCTCTTAGCCCATTTTTCAACCCTTGTAGCCGGCCCTCTCCTTGGTTGCATGGTAAGTTTTGCCACTTGCCTTATGTTCACACTTAACTAACTTCTATAAATAGAAGTAGTTAGTAAGGCTTTAAGAACCTTTGTTCATTTGCTCATTTAATCACCTTGCCATCACTTTTTAAAGGCAAAACATCCTCCCCTTTCACCATTGTTCCACACGCCTATATGGCTTGGTAAACATCCAAAATTATTCATCATCCTTTCTAAACCCAAACTCAAAGATTCATCATCTTTTGATCTTTGAGTATCCAAACACAAGTAGCCTTCATTTCCTTGATCATGTCTTGGGTTGGTTTCGGTTTTGGGTTGGGTCATGCGTGGTGATGGTGGCCGTGTGGGCAGCAGCAGGCCGTGTGTGAGCAGCTGTGCACCGTGTGCAGTGGTGCAAGCAGCCGTGCAGGGCAGCAAGCAGTGGGCAGCGGTGGTGATTGTGTCCGTGGTGGTTCGTGGTTGGTGCCGTGATTGAGCCGTGGTTGGCCGTGTGTTCGGGGCTGTGAGAAGACGTTCCGGGCAGCAAGCTCTTGTATGATTTAGTGTTTAATCTTGTTAAGGTAACATGCTTTCTCAACCTATTTGGTATACTATGTTTATAGTATGAATTAAATGCATGTTTGAGTTGTTTGATGTTGAATGTTCATGATTTTATGTATGATTTGTATTCTGATTTTTAAGTGATTTTATGAGGTTTTGATAAAGGTTTTTCATGATTTTATGATTGATTATATGTTGTAATATGATCATGATTAATGTGTTAAAGTTTGGTTAATTTTGGATAATTGAAAGGTTGATTTCGAATGGTTTTTATGTTGATTATGCGTGTGGTTTGAATGAGTTTGGATGAGTTCTTGATTGAGTTCTTGAATCTTGATTGAGTTCTTGATTGAAGATCTTGAATCTTGAATGAGTTCTTTATGAGTTCTTTGAGTTCTTTATGAGTTCTTGATGAGTCTTTATGAGTTCTTGGTTGAATCTTGAAAGTTAAAGAAAATGGTTTAAATGATAAAGAAAGATAAAGAATGTGTCTAAAATGATTAAAGAATGATTATTGAATGATGAATTAAGGTTGGTTAGACTCAAGATCAAGGCATAGAGGCAATCTTGAGTATAACTTCGATATTTTAACTAGTTATTTTCAAGAATCAAGGCGTTGAGGCAATTCTTGAATATAATTTAGTTAGGTTGAGGTAATAAAATGAATAAATGAATAACTTGATTGAATAATTAATTAATTAAGATTAGCTTGATTTCATTTTTAGACGCCTGATACTTTGAGTAAGATTCATTGTATTTGGGTTAAGACGTTGCCCCTATTCCATCCGCGGTATTGGGATAGTTGGAGTCATACTATGTGATCCTTCGTGAATTTCCAGTAAGATTGGTTTCACGGGACATGAATTTCCAGTAAGATTGGTTTCATGGGGTTTGGGAGTAAGATTCTCAAATCCGAGCATAGTAGAAAGTTCGAATGCGTAAGATGCGTTCGTACGAGCACAGTCCGGTCTAGAATATGAATGATTGCGCCAAAGATAGTTGATTAGGTTGGTTTGAGTCGAGTTCACGTTTGGGTTGATCTTGTACTCTAGATTATCGATTTCGATGTTGTCTATTTGATTTATGCTATGTGCATGTGTATTCCCATTAGGGTGAGTCAGTTATGTTACTCGCCACTGATGGTGGACTGTTGTATATTTTTCAGGTATTTCTGATGATGATACTCTTGCTTAGCTTCGGGTTGGGCGAGCGACGTTTATTGTTTCTGTTGCTTGATGTATTTTCAATTTCTATTGTTTATAGATAGTATTGGCGTATTGTATAGACTTTATACGTTATTGTATGGACTTTCATACGTTGATTTAGACTCTGACGTGTGGTTGGAGTTACTTGTATTTTAGTATTTTTAGTTTGGACTAGTTATACGTTGATTTATACGTTGATTTGGACTAGTTATGTACAAACTTGTGGGTATTTGTACTTTGTGGTTTAATAATAATATTTGAGGAATTAGTTTTTATTTCTTAAGCATTTTGAGTTGTAGTTTCTAACTATTCGACTCGTCGGTTTCTTCCGCGCCGATTTAAGCGAGTCGGGTCGTTACAACAAAAACATGACAACATAAAAAACAGAACAACATCAACAACAGAACATTATAAACATGACAACTATAACAACATCAAAAACAGAACAACATCAACATCCACAACATCAGAAACTTAAACAACAGAACAACATCAACACGAAAAACAGAACATTATAAACCTCATAAATAGTAAAACATCAACAACAACAGAACAACACCAACAACAGAACAACACCAACAACATCAATAACATAACAACAGAGTAAACAGAATAACACCCAAATCATAAAAAAAAAAAAATAAATCATAACATCCTAAACATCATAAACATTAAAAAATGTAACTTTCTCTCATAAAAAAATTATCATAACACCATAAACATAATAAACATTAAAAAACCATACACCCAAATCATTAAAAAAAAAATCAAAACAAATCAGGAAAAAAATAAACATGCATGAACTGTAAAAAATAGCAAGGAGAGAATATCTGAGGGACAACGTAGTGTCGTCTGAAGAAGACGAAATGCACAGTGGTTGAATGGACGATCCTTCGCCAAAATCAAAAGTAGTTGCTGGATCTTCCTCCCAAACAAACAAATCACTGCTTGACGAATCATTCACCTCCTCAACCTTTTTTTTTTTTTCTAGAGATGGTGGAGGAGTATCAATCTTCGCACCCCTTTGAACCCTAGATCTGGGCACTTGCCTTCGAACCCTAACCCTAGGTGGTACAAATTTTTCACCTGGTTTGGGAGCAGCCAACCCACAGACGATTATCCTTTTAGATGGATCTAGTGGTGGCCACCGAACGGGCCGGGCCAGATACCGGGCCGGGTCGAAGACCTCCGACCCATGAACCGGCCCGGTGGGTTACCGGGCCGGGCCGAACCGGGCCGGGTTCATGTATAGGAGACCCATGAACCGGCCCACCCGGGTTGGACCGGGTTGGTGGGCCGGGTCGGGGACCGGGTTAACCGGGTTGGACCGAATTTGACCGGGTTACGGGTTATAACACTCCGACCCATGACCCACCCGGTTAGCACCGGGCCGGGTCATGGGCCGAGTCCGGGCTAACCGGGTCTGACCCATCAGGGCCAAAACCGGGCCGGGCCGGGTCGACCCGGCCCAGTGGCCACCACTAGATGGATCCAGGGTTTCAGCATCCTTTTGAACCTTCGAAGTTTCAGGATTCTTTATGGCAAAGTCGTATACCTCCTTCAATGCTGCTATAGATTTAGCACTCAAATAACCTTCGTGTTCTCTATTTTCCCAAAGCCCTTTGATGTCTACTCGACCAGCGTACAACCTGGTAAGTACAAAGTCAAGAAGATCTTTCTCCTCCTTATTTTCTGCTTCGTGGATTGCTTTCAGCAACGGAATGAGATTCAACATCTCTCAATGTTTTAGGGACTCAAATTTTAGGGTTTCTGCAGAAATAAGGAGGAGAGAGAAGATGAGAATGGAGAAATTGAAGAACAGCGAAGAACCCAGAATATGAAGATGAGAGGGACTCAGATCTTTAGGGTTTTTGCAGAAAAAAGAGGAGAGAGAAGATGAGGATGGAGAAAATGAAGAAGAACCCAGAATATGAACATGAGAGGGACTCAATTTTTTTAGAGTTTAAACAAACCGAATCATGAGGATCTAAGGTTAGATGAACAACATTCATTGCAATGTTGGGAGTAGTTGGAAGGGATGAATAAATGATGAACAGTATGAACATTATGAATGGGGTGAATGGGAAAAATGATGAGTGGGAAAAGTTGGTAGTGATGAATGGGATAAGTGATGAATGGGAAAAGTTATTGGGGTTTAAATTAATTTGGTAGTTGGGGTAAAAAATTTGGTGGGAATCATTAATAAGAATTAATGAGAAGGTAATTTTTAATGTGAAATTTGTAATGGTAATTGTTAGTGTTATATAGTTAATTGAGGGTATTTAAGTAAATTTGTATGTTAAAAATTACCAAAAATAGAAAGTTAGAAGTTTGTTGCAAGAATTTAAAAAGGCCAAAAATGGCAAATGTTGCAATCTTTTGTTTACGGAGGAAGTATTTAGTTTTATATTGATCTGTAAATATGAAATATCATTTGTCTAGTTTCTTGTTCTTGAATTTTCTCTTGTGAACTTTATGAATTTTATTTTATATTGTAGACTGTGTATAGTTATTGGTGGATAATGATTACTTCCTCTATAACATATAATGGCGATAATTTGACATTTTTTTCATCCATATAATAAAGTTAAATTCATAGTTCATGAATAGTGGTTATAATAGGTGTATTTTGATTTTTTTTTTTTTGAAGGTATTAAGTTTAAGACATCATTGAATTTTTATTTTTGTTTGTGTTAAATGTATTGTTGATGAATAGTGGTAATATATATAATAATTTGGTTAGTTTGTGGGTGGTTATCATTTTTTATTATTCAAATTTAAAATAGATGGTACTTTAGGAGGGAATGCATGAGAAGCCTCCATTGAGAGTTTGGAGGCCTCTCATCAAAATTGATTTTTAAATTATTATCTATAACTATTATTAAAACAAAAACCACTAACCTCACCATTCGCCACATGTCACTTCCTCATTAAAAATTTTCCCTCCAAACTTTCATTTGATTTTTTTTTCCTTTAAAAACATTACTCACTACTTAACCTCACCATTTGCCACATGTCACTTCCTCATTAAAAAAATTCCCTCCAAACATTCATTTGATTTTTTTTTCTTTTTAAAAATTTACTCACAACTTATTGGTTTTTTTTTTTCCAATATTATCTTTTCTAAAGTTTTTTCTCCATATATTATTGAAAAGTTGATACTTGGGTCTGTTTGATTCGTCGAAATTTTTTATATCTGATCTGAATTTAACTATTTTGATTTTATCTGATCTGAACTTTCCTGATCTGATCTGAACTTTCCTGATCTGATTTGAACTTTTCTAATTTGATCTAATCTTATTTGATTTTTTTTTGAGTTTTTTTAATAGTTATTTAACTATTCCGAACTGATCTGAATTTGTCAGATCTTATCTTATCTGGTCTAAATTTTTTTATCTGATCGGAACTTTTCTAAAATAAGTACTATATGTCTATATTGCTTAATAAGTTGAATTAAAACACCCTTATTTTTTTAGCTACAACTTATTAATAAGAATATTCAATCTTACTAAAATTTTCATAAGTTAAAGTTGTTGTACTAATCTTTTTAAAATTAAGTATATATATATATGATTTCATTACAATTAAATTAAAATTATATAAGTGTAATAAAAATAAACAATTATTTTTTTAAAAGCCGTGCATCCGCACGGGTGCTAACCTAGTAACTATTACTAAAACAAAAACCACTAACCTCACCAATTGTCACATGTCACTTCCTCATTAAAAAATTTCCCTCCAAACTTTCATTTGATTTTTTTTTTTTTTTAAAACTTACTCACTACTTATTGGTTTTTTTTTTTCTTTTCCAATATTATCTTTTCTAAAGTTTTTTCTCCATATATTATTGAAAAGTTGATACTTAGGGTCTGTTTGATTCATCGAAAATTTTTATATCTGATCTAATCTTATTTGATTATTTTTTTGAGTTTTTTTAATAGTTATTTTAACTATTCTGATCTGAATTTTTTAGATCTTATCTTATCTGGTCTAAATTTTTTTATCTGATCGGAACTTTTCTAAAATAAGTACTATATGTCTATATTGCTTAATAAGTTGAATTAAAACACACTTATTTTTGCTTAAATCTAAATATTTTTTTAGTTACAACTTATTAATAAGAATATTCAATCTTACTAAAATTTTCATAAGTTAAAGTTGTTGTACTAATCTTTTTAAAATAAAGTATATATGTATATATAATTTCATTACAATTAAATTAAAATTATATAAGTGTAATAAAAATAAAATATTTTTGTGAAGATTGTACTTATTCAAGTGTAACCTTGCTACAGAATAAAACAAAAACTACTTAATTTCAACTTTTTCTTACAAATTATAGATTATCATTATTAAAATAAATTTTAACAATTATTTTTTTAAAAGCCGTGCATCCGCATGGGTGCTAACCTAGTAATAATATACTTCTATGAGTTCTATCGGTAATATATCGGGCGCTGCCCAGTCCCTCAACTTGAGAGAAAACTCTAAGTTAACTAAGGCTATGTTCTTTAGGCGTAATCTGGTTTGATCTGATCTGATCTGATTTGATTTGAGTTGATCTGATCTGATCTGAGTTTTTCTAATCTGATCTGATTTGAATTATTTTAAATAACACAAATTCTTATATGCGGCTGGCCGCATGGTTTGTAAACCGTGCGGCCAGCTGCATTGTTTCAAATGGTGCAGCCGTTTTTAGGGGTTATAAAGTTTTTAGTGGGGTTATAAAGTGTTTTTTGGGGTTATAAAATGTTTAAGTGAAGTTATAATGTATTTTTTGGGGTTACAAAGTGTTATTTTGGAGTTACAATGGGGTTACAAAGTGTTATTTTGGTGTTACAAAGAGTTTTGGGAGTTACAAAGTGTTTTTGGGGTTACAATGTTTTTTTGGGATTACAAAGTGTTTATGTGGGGTTACAAAGTATTTTTTGGGGCTATAAAGTGAGGTTACAAAGGTTTTTTGGTTTAAGTGGGGTTACAAAGTGTTTTTAGGGTTACGAATTATTTTTTTGAGTTATAAAGTGTTTTTTGGGTTACAAATGTTTAAGTGGGTTACAAAGTTTTTTTTGGGGTTACAAAGTGCTTTTTTTACTTTACAAAGTTTTAAGTGGGGTTACAAAGTTTATTTTTGGGGTTACAAAGTGTTTTTGGGGGTTACAAAGTGTTTAAGTGATGTTACAAAGTAGGGTTACAAAGTGTTTTTTAGATTTAGAAAGTATTTAAGTGAGGTTACAAAGTGTTAAATGAGTTACAAAATATTTAAAAAATGGGGTTACAAAGTTGGGGTTACAAAAGTATATGTATGGGGGTTATAAAGACTTTGTAACCCATACAAAAATCAACTTTGTAATCCCCCTTTCTATCGGCACGCCGCACCATTTTTTCATGGTGTGGCCAGTTGCACCAAAAACGCGTTGTTTAAATAATGATAATATTAATAATAACTACTAATTTTATTATTATTATTATTGTTGTTGTTGTTGTTGTTGTAATTGTAATTATTATTTTCATTATTATAATTGTAACAATTATTTTTTTATGAGAAAGGTAATACATGATTATATTTACTAAAATAATAGCAATTATAATTTTTTATTTTAATTTTAATTTTAATTTTAATTTTTTTCTTTATTTTTATAACCAACTTTTATTTTTATTACCAATTTTCCCGAAAATCATCGCCGGAAAAGTCAGTCCGAAAACCGTAGTCGAAAAAGTCGTCCCGAAAATCATCGCCGAAAAACTTGGCTTGAAAATCGTCACCGGAAAAGTCGGCCAAATAATCACCGCCGGAAAAGTCAGTCCGAAAACCGTCGTCGGAAAATGTCGAGTGGAAAAACAATGCCCAAAATTAATAATAATAATAATGATAATAATAATAATAAAGAGTAATAATGTCTGATCTGATCTGATTTGACTAAGTCTGATCTGATCTGATTACTGTAGCTTTTAAGTCCAAAAGAACATGGCCTAACGGTTGTTTTAACCGTGACGTTGTGTAATAGTATCAATTTAACTCTGTTGGCCATGTTTAAATATCACAAATTATTATATGGTCCAGGACCACGTAGGTTTCTGTGGTCCCTGGCCAATACAGCGTAGTTTAGTAGTAAAATAAAAAATAAAAAAATAACAGACTTCCTATTTTTAAGGATTCTATTTTGCAAATAGGGTGAAAAATAACTACTTTTAATTACGTATCAAAAAAACTAATTAGTAGGTAACAACTAAAATCTTCGCTTCCACTTCCCTAAGAACAATATGCAAATACATTCTATGGTTACCTGCACAAGCTAATTTTTTGCTTGTATTCAATACTAAAAAAAATGAATATTCAGTATTAAAAAATGAATAATCCTTTTAGTTATCGCAAAAGTGAATGTAAATTCAGGTTCTTTGTGGTAAAATGAATATTTTGTATAACAAAATGAATATTCAATATTAGAAAATGAATATTCAGTATAAGGTTGTAAGTGGACTAGAGTCTAAGTTGATCCCTATAAAAGTTGAGTTTCGAGTTACGAGTATTTAGTATGAATGATTGATTTCCGCTGCGTTGACTGATTCATGGTTGATTGATTGATTGGATTATGATGATTGTCGTTATTGTTGGCTTATGTGATTGATATTATTATCTGTTTCTATTTGATTATATGCTTAATTGAGTTCTACTAATAAGTAGAACATTTTAATTACTCCCCACTGACTGTGGACCCCTCATTCCCTTTTACAGGTAATGATGAAGAATTATTTGGAATTATTAGCATGGGTTGAGATTCTCGAGCTTGCGAGTGTGACAGCGTTAGCTACCCGTTTAACTAGTTGTATTCCTAATCCTGTATTTCGATTTCACTAGGCTTTGTAGTAGGATTTAGTAGTTATGTAGAACTTTGTTAATATATTTTTCTTTGTACTTTTGGAGTTAAGTAATAAAAGCCAACATTAATTGTGGTTTTCCCTATTTTCTATGACTTTGACTATAAGTATATTGATTGATAACGATTCGACTTGTTGACTTGTTGATAACGATTCGACGAGTCGCTACAGGTAAAGTCCTCCAATTCTTCTACCAATAGCCAGCAGCTTATCAGACTTAACAAAGGAGAAAAAACATTTGTTCATAGTGAATTTTACTGCAATTCCATGGATCTCAACTAATTTTCCAATTGAAATCAAATTATTTGTGAATTCCTTGATAACCATCTATTCATCCTTCAAGAACCATCAAACCTCCCAGCCATTTGCAAGTTTTTGCTGGTACATATGTACCTCATAGAACTCAAATAATTGAACCTGAGTCCAGTTCATCTGAATCAGCTTCTTTTTCTGTCAATTTTAAACCCAATACCTCTAAACATATCATTGAACCATCTTCCTATAACCAAGCTAAATATGACCCTGCTTGGATTGATGCTATGAACACAGAAATATACATGCATTGGAATCAAATAATACTTGGGTCTTAACTACTCTACCAACAGGCAAAGAAGCAAAGAATTCTGTTATAACAGAAAAGTATATTTGTAAAGTAAAAAAGAGTACCATCCAAACTAATGACAACCAAAACTATTTATAAGCAAAAAAAAAAAAAAAAAAAAAAATCCTAACTAACTAAAACAAACATTTTATTTGTATTAATTCTCATAGATTATTTGATTACAAGTAATATTGTAATTATAATATATTTGTATGAAGCTAGTAATTAGATGATTACACAAATTTATTATATACCTTTTCTTTAAAAAAAAATGGAGCACAAATTATTATTGAGTAACTAACTTGAACTTGTTAGTACTCTTGTTCTTTAAGATACAACCTAGCAATTTCACCATTAGCTCCTTTAGGGTAAAATCCACCAGGAATATGCTCGTTACCCGTTTTGTACAAGACCCGTAATATTTCAGCCGGAGTTCGAGCATATGAAATTGAGTCCCGATTCGATGATAACACATTGGTGCACGTCCGGCCCTCGGGCCCGAGCTCCGGTGGGACTACAATGCCTTCATCTTTGATGCCACACATGCCTAATTTGTTCCTTAGAATTGAAATGTGATTTGTGAATTCTAGTACCGTGAAATTGTATGGGTGCACTATTTTCTCCCGCCTTTCATATAGGTACAACCTAATTATAGCATCTTGGCCTCCTTCTACTCCTAGTAATCCTGCTAAGAGCTGAATTTATTTGACAAAAAAAAAAATATGTAGAGTATTAGAAAATTTAATTGAAAGCTTACTCGATTTAAATACCTTATATACTAGCTATAATTTTATGAAAATAACTGAGATTTGTTTGCTAATCATATGCTAAAGTTGAGAGTGATATATTATATAACATATTCCTGAGCCTCAACTATCAGCTTATTCTTTTGGTTGAGATGATCCTAGCCTTTGACATGGTATCAGAGCCAACGTGACACAAAGTTATGTTAAGCTGAATTGATTACTTGGAAGGGATTATGTTAAGCTGATAGTTGATACCATGTTTATATTATTTTCTATTAGAAATAAAATTGAAGTTTCTTATAGAGGTATTTCAGCAAGCCGAAACTCTAATTTTATACGGAGTAGTTTATAGGCGTAAACTAACTATAATTTGGTATAGTAGTATGAAGAACTTTTATGAGTCTCTAGTTAAGATCGTTAGATGGTGTGACATGATAACTTTTTGATTAAAAATTATAACTTTCGAGCATAAAATCATAATTTTTTTTATATATAAAGCTTAACTTGTTATGTAAAAAGCTAAAAATTTATAGTAAAATGTTACAGTACACTTTCTTGGTCAAAAGTTATGCCAGATGATCTAACCAGAGAAATAGTATATATATATTGGCCAATTTGTTAGAACTAATGCGTAATATACTAATATATAAAATTTAAATTAAATAACCTTTAATAGCAACTAGTTCAAAAATCTATATTTAATACGACATCTACTTTTGTTGAACATATAAACACAACAAATTGAATTATTTCAAAAAAAAAAAAAAAAAAAAAAAACACACAAGAACTTGAATTGAATTTGAGGGTTTTACTTTAACGATCAGTTTGGTTATTCGTAATAAATTATGGTAATGAAAATGCTGGATTTAAATAATGATTCTCATAAGAATATTTTCATTCCAAAGCTTTAATTTTTACTTCTTATTTACTATTATATCATTCATTATCATTGGGGAATATGGTATTAAATAATTTGTGAAGAAATTAGACAAAGTGGGGGTAAGCTAACACCATCATGATAACAAATATGAAGTATTGATTTTCTATCCAAATTTATATATATATATATATATATTTATTTTCAATACCGTCATGCATCTATGATCAATTATCAAACAGGTCGTAAGTGGTAGGTTAGTAGATAATATGGTTTTTAATTATGCTTAATTTAACTTAATCAATAAGTGCTTATGGAGAAAGGTAGATAGATCAGATAAAGTATTTTAATTTACATGTCATAATCCACAATACCGTCATCTATGATCAACTACCAAATCGGCCGTAAGTGGTAGGTTAATTAGTAGATAATATGGTTTTTAATTATGCTTAATTCAACTTAATCAATAAGTACTTATGGAGAAAGGTAGATATAGATCAAGTAGTTTACATGTCATAATCCACAATACAAGTTTTAAACACTTCACTAAAATGACACTTAAATTGGTTGCATAACGCAACGAATAACTGTTGACTACTTTGCTAGCTAAAAGTCAAAAGAGTTTAAACATTATTCCCTAGTCACTACCAAACCATTTGCTTCAAAAAGGAAGATTCAAATCATATTGATGTGTGTTAACTGAACTAAACAGAACTCGAGTGGACTTATGAATTATGATAAATTTGTATGGGCTCAACACATGCTTGCATAAGAGGATCGGAGAGTAAGATCACACAAAAATGGATTAGGGTTCCATCCTAAAACGATACTATAATATAGGTGGAATAACCCATTGACTTATTATTTGTTGGTCACCATCATCTCTTAATTCTCTTTATTTTAATATTTCGATCAACGTGGAACATATATGAGTTATATACACTCAATAAATTAACCGAAATGTATTATTTGAAAAGCTAAATTGGAATGTATTAAAATGATCGAATCAAACTAGAAATAGATCCAAATTAAAAGATAAAAAATCTAACTATTTTAAATTCAAGATATTAATTAAAAGCAAACCCCAAAATCAAAAGTGATAAACTATTAGTCTCTCTGTCCCAAATTATAAGCAACTAACATTAGAATAAAAAATATATTTTACTCAAATGTTGCTTATAATTTGGTACAAAGTGAGCAATATATTCAATCAACATTCAAACTAATTAATTAAATACTCCCTCCGTAACATATTAACTACGACGATTTGATATTTTTCTCTCTACTATTTTATGTCAAATCATTGCAGTTATTTTGTTACAGAAGGAGTATATTATTATTACGTACATACCCTCTTGGAAACATAACCTCTGACTTGTGGGTTAGCACCAACATAACCAGTGAGTCCCATGTAAGGTATGATATAAGAAGCCAACATGTAGCTGAGACTATCTCTGTATGGATCAAATGCTGGCTTAAGATCATACTCAAATGCTTCATTAACAATATTTGCAAAATTTCTTGCACTTAAATCCATCAATGGCCTTGGGATGCCTCCAACTGTCCCCTTCAAGGCTCTGTATAATAATACGAACACAAAAGAAAAAGAACAATTAATTAAAGGAAAATGATATATGCAGTCCTAAGATTGGGCTGCATATAAGAAGCTAAAAAATTTAAATAACAAATACTAATTATTCATTTATTATATTAGACTGATTTACATATGTTTTTGTTCTAATTTCACAAGTTTTTATTTTTTCATTATAGCATTATGCTTTTTTTTTTTCCTTTTACATAATAAAATATGAATACGAAGTTTATTATAATTTGCAAATAACCTCAAGTGTCCAATTTCCTCATAGCCAAATTCTGTAATGATATTCTTGGTGAGGTTGTCAAGGTTAGCCTTTTGGACTCCGATAGGAGGTGGGCCACCAAGGGTTAGGTGTGGGGCAACCTTATCGAGGCCGTACCCTAGGGCACCCCACAAGAAGTAATCAGCTTCCAAATGCTCTATATTTTGAGCAAATTGCAATAGCATGATATCAATTTTGTAGATAGGAAGCACAAATGGTGGAATTGGTGTTTGGCAAGTCGGATTATTCGGGTTATTACTCTCATATAACAAATCAAAAATACCTAAATCATCTCCTGAGGAACTATACGGGTTGAAATCATACACTGTGTTATTAGGGTTAGGGTTTGCGCCCAAATCTGAGTGTGCCGACTTAATTATTCCAAAAAGAATTAGAATAATAGTTAGAATTTTTGAGAAGGGTAATGAAAGATATTTAGATAAAAGATTGGTCATTTTAGAAGGTAGAATAATAAGAGGGGTTTGGTTGGTTTCAAGGGATGCTGAGATCTATTAGCTTATGTAAGATATGCTTTGTGAGATTATATATATATATAGGGTTGGGTTCCGGTGACAAATTTTTTATGATGAGAAATGTGAGAAAAGATAAATACATTCACCATACACTATAAATACATTGAGTAAAAATACATTGACTTTATACCATATATACATTGACTCCAAACTATCAAAGGACTAAGTATGAAAAATCAAATTTAATCTTAGCCCTTCATACCAAAACTACATTTCTCACATGAGCCTACTTATATATATATATATATATATGCCAAATGAAGAGTAATTTAATTACTTCTCAGATTAGATGATAATGATGCTTTTCTTAATTTTCTAACTACAGTATATTTTTCCTTGTAGGATTAATCAACCTTTAATTTATGTCTAGTATGTGAAGTCTCACCTAATATTTCTCTTAAAGTATATATGAAATTATGTTTGTGTCTCATGTTGATATCTACGATTCTTTAGCTAGATGATTTGACCATCACACCACTGAATCATAAAGTATATAATATATTCTTGGGCCTCAACGTACTATTAGCTTAAACTTTTAGTTGAGATGGTCCTCTAACATGGTATCACAGCAAAAACTTAAACTGATAGTTGAGGCCCATGAATATGTTATGTTGAGGTGATTTTTGATACACAACAATGTTTGGGCCGAGAGCTAGTCCAAATCCACGAGAATGGGCACGTCCACTGCACAAAGAACAAACGTGAGCTACCCCCAGAGGTGTTCCGGGGAAAGACTCTCCGATGCTCAAGTCAGTAAAAGAGTAAGAATGTAGAGAGAGAGAGAATGAGGGAGAAGTTTGAGTGTATTTAGTATTTTTTGGATACCTTGACCCTTTGCATGGAGATAAGTATTTATAGTATTATGAGAACGTACGTAGGGATCGGAATAAGTTACCCCTGGTTGGTTAGGCTGGACCTGGTAGATGTCCCCTGGACCTGGTAGATGTTCTCTGGACCAGGTGGGTGCTTGAACGTGGATTTAGTGGGACCAGACCACGTGTATGGACTTTGTCTCATGTATGGGCCTGGTGATGTCTGTGGGCTTTCCTTGTAGCATAATTCCTTGGCTTGCCTTGAGATTGGATTGGGCCTTGTTTTTGGTGTGCCTGGCCCAATGGCTAATGGGTGCATTTTGCCCCATCATGTTATATACCCTATCATTGAAAAGTTTAAGGGAAAAAAAAAAGAGTTAAGAAAACCATTAAAGCTAACAAGCAATATTTTAAAATTATATGTACACATACATTAGCCTAATTGATCAGTGAATTTTTGTTTTTTTTTTTACTGAAAAGGTATACAGGATTCGTACAAAATTCCTATCCATGAAAATTACATTGATTCCTATCTTTGAAAATTACATTGGCTGACGGGGCAAGGTGTGTGTCGATCCTGTGACCTCAGGGATCACATATGTGATTTTTCTCTAATGATTTTTTTATTATTATGATGATAGTGTTTAGTTACTCAATATATAAACTTATTCAGTCCATTGACATTGATTTTAGTACTACGTACTACTTCGAATCGGTAAACTAATTGCGTAATGAAATTCTTTTGTATGAAATTTTAGATTACAACTTAGGCTTTTTTTTGTTTGTTTGTTTTATTAGAGAAAATAGAATGGAATAAATATGATACGTTAATCTGTGATTATACGGAATAATTAAGTTTTGACAAAAATAGGTTATATCATAATTATAAGCATTGCATGTTGTGACTAGTTGTGAGTTGTGACAAATGGCTATATCCTATATGTCACGTTATAGAATTGTAGATAGATTGTGAAAATTACAAAAATTTATATCTTCAATAGCTCCTACTCGTAATAACTAGTGTTTTATTATAATTTTTTGTATTATTATTATTATTATATTTATATCTTTTTTTTTTTTTTTGTCTCGGACATGCATGTACGTGTGTTTTTCAAGTTAGTGTAAAACACTAGTAAGCACAATTTTAGGACTAAATTGATCTGATCTGATCTGAATTGATTAGGTGGAGGTATTATTTTGTGAGAGTATAAAATTTAAAATAGAGCTGAACTGATCTGATCTGATTACTGTTGCTTTTAAATCCAAAAGAACAGGGCCTAAGATTAATATAAATTTCTATAGAAGAATGAGCATGTAGATAGGGAAAAATAGATCAAAAGACTATGGTGGCAATCTCTGACATTTTATTTTGTTCGTTTGTTGTGGGATGAAAGATAATTTTTTTTAAATGATTATATGGATGGGTGAGATTTTTTATAAATAATGAATAATTCTCGATCTATAATCTTCCTAAATATTTTATTGCGGGGAGCGTACGATTCATCATCGATCGACAGGCACAACAAAGAAGCTAAGGTAACTCATCATCAACAGGGTCAAATCTTGCTACATCGATGGAGGTGATTCATCATCAGGAATATGTTGGAAGCTTTAGGAAACTAATTTCGAAAGTCCACGACGAAGAACCAAAACTTTGTGATTTGAAAATTCATAAATTTATTGCGAACATGCTTAAATCATTAAAGACTTATCTAAGTTCCATCAAAATCCTTCGAAGTTTGATTACCATATAAATGTATACTAAAAACCCGAAATTTCATTTAATGAAATTTTTTAATAGGATTAATTAAATAAATAAATGAATAATTAATAAATATTTATTTTTACTTACAAAATTAGATAAATGAATATATTTATATATATACACACATACATTGGAATAAAAATTACTCAATTAATCCATAGTTAAAAATTACAATGATCCAGCATATTCAATCAAGCCCAAAAATAAACATCATCTTAATTCATAAATTTACACATGAATCAAGAATTAATACAAGTATACAACATGAATACATGATAATAACTTAGGGCTAGAGGTGATCATGGGCTGGGTTCGGGCCGGGTTTAATGCATAAAATAAAGCCCATAGAGCGGGCTGGGTTCGGACCGGGCCTAGTTCGGGCTCAAATTTCTTGGCCAAAGCCCGAAAAATTAGTGCGGGCTTGGTGGGCTTTTCGAGCTTTTTCGGGCCGGGCCTAAAAAATTAACTAAAAAGCCTAATTTTTAGTGTTCAAAACCCGCACTAAAAAAAATAAAAAAATCGGGTCGGGCTCGAATTCGGACCTAATTTTCATGCCCAAAGCCCGCAAAAAATTGGGTCGGGTCAGGCCGGGTCCGCGGGTCGGGCTGCTTTTGTTCAGCTCTACTTAGAGCTCGTTTACTTTAGCTGAATACAGCTGAACTGAACTTAACTTAGTTGAATACAACTGAAAGTAGTATTTTATAAGAGAATGAATTCAAACTGAAAGCTGGACTGAGTTGAATTGAATTTAAGATGAAGTAAACAAGCCCTTAATCTTAATTATAAGATCGAGGAACATATTAAGCCCTAATATATAAGCACGTCTATTCGGCCATAAGCATAATTGCATAAAATCATGATCTTGATCCTACAAAATTAATCTAATAACTCTAATTGCAAGTTTGCAACATGATCAAATTGAAAGATTAACAACAAAAAACAAGATTCAATTCAAACACACCCTATAAAACACCACAAGTCAATCCCAAAAACGCTAAGTTATACTTGGGATTGATTATCCAATTATAGAGCAAGAGTAATGGATTTTTCAAGAAAAAATTGAAGCGAAAAGTGGAGACTAATCTCCCTCGCTCCTAATGCAATTTTTTGAAAGAGGAAAAAAAAAGAAAAGAAAAGAAAAGAAACCAACTCCTCCTTTTCCCTTTTATGTTTCACGGCAAAACCAACAAGCTAAGGAAAAGTTTGGGCCTCATTAGCCCAAGGAAGGAAAAACAAAAGAAAGGCCCTACTTCAATTTATTTTATTTATTTAAAGAATTATAAATTCCCAAATGAGATTTTTAAAATACTCATATTGTACATAGGAGGGGATTTAAAATTCTAAATGTTAACAACCAAAAATTTCGTGCTGAGAGGTGGGTGACTTTTTGTTGTTGTAAGGTCAGGTTATGTTACAGTGGTGGAGTGTAGAGGTATGACGGTTTTGTTTAGGGCAATACATTCGGATCAATCCGATTCGGAATCTTGAATATCTGAATAATTCTAATCAGACAAATCCTGACCCGTATCAGATCTGAAAATTCCGGATATCTGAAATTCCAAAATATCTGATTCGATCAGTGTTTTTTCCCTTTTGTGTTTTGATATTTTTTTCGAGATTTCCGATCCGAAATATCCTAAAAATTTGGGTATTGGATCTAAAATACTTTAAAAGCCCATTTACTAATACGAAGTATAAGATAAAAATTCGAATATCCGATCCAAAATATTTGAAAAAGCTTATTTTTTTAATATGAAATATCTAAATATTCGGATAACCGATCTAAAATATTAAAAATTTAGGAAATTCGAAACATTGCCGATCCGTATCCGATTTGAATGGTCTCGGATATCCGGTCTGAAAAAACTTTCGGATCAGGTGATCTGGATCGTGGATCAGATCATTTTGAACAACCTAGTTGTATTCCCTCATTCCGTTTCTTTTTAAAAACAAACAACTAACGAGCGATCTAAATCTAAGGTTTTACCTTTCCATTATCCTTCTATCTCATTCTTAAAGTCATTCTATTTGCCCTTCTCCAACCAAATGACCTCTTATAAGTTAATTCTCCTATTCTGGGCCTATGCCACGCATGTGCCACTATATCAATGCATTCTATATTATGGTACTCCTAGTATAACTACTTAACTTGGCTATGTGCATGTACGTATGTATAAAAAAGGCATTGGAGCATGATGGCCCAAATCACGACATAAAATAAGCACAAGGCAAGATGAGAAATTATTATCCCATAGCTAGCTAATATGTATACATATCAACTATGGACTAATAATTTCTCAGATAAAATAACACAATAATATGTTATTGTGCAGGCGAAGACGAAGAGCGGGCCTAGATTACTATTTTTTGAGGATCGATCTGCAGGTACGACACTTCTCACAACACATTTTTTGTTCATAGGATAATGCATGGATGGGTATTATGATACATTGGCCCGTTGGGATTCCTAATCCAATTTTTTAATTTACTCTTTATGGTGTCAAATTTAATATTATTTATAATTTTTTTTATATAATTTCTTGATAACATCATAAAAAGACTTTTATAATTAAAATTTATTTTCAAAAATAATGTTAAAATAAATAAAAAACTAATTCGGGACTTTGGAAAGAAAAGTAAATTGTGACCTTTTTGCAATATAAATATAAGTTAGGATAGTTCTTACCTCGTTTACGTTACTAGAATCGGATGCATAAGATCGAGTAAAACAATTGATTTATATATATGATAATCAATAATTGATTGCTATACAATTGTTGTAAATATAAAAGTATCATAGCAGGCTTTGTTTGTTACGTTTAAAATTTTTTTTGAAGATAAAAATGATCAAAGCGTAACAAACAAAATAAAATTGTACGTACGTATGGTATAAGAAAGATAACAAGCAAGATGCGATAACTTGTTCTTTTTTCTTTTCTTTATTTCTTCTTCCTTTTCTCTATATCACTTCACAATAGAAGCTGACAAATTGAACCACAAAAAGCCTTTCAGAAGTTGCAAAGGTCTTTCTAGAAAAATCAAATAATCTTCATAAAGAAGATGTGTTCATAATAATAATATATGGTATGCAATTTCTGATGTTGGGGAATCTGGTTCCTCCTTCCAATATGAGCCTCTCTTTTTTTCCGTTGATAACATAATGATTATGATATAATGTATACTACATAGAATTGACACATTAACGACAGGTACACATGAATGACGCGCCTAAATCATGTCGCAAATGTAGATATTTTTGTATGATAGTTTTTGAATCCGTCGTTAAAATTCACCTAATACCTAACCCAAACTCTAATAAAATTGACTCATTTACGAAGGGACTGCGACAGAAAAAATCATTTCGACCCCCCTTTTCTACGACAGGATCAGATCATATTTTTTGCGACAGAAAAAATCATTTACGATGCCCCTTTTTTACGACGGGGTCACACTTTTACGACGAAAATTCCTGTCGTAAATAACATCTTTTCTAGTAGTAGCAATTTTTTTTTAATATTTTGATGGAATAGTAGTAGTAAAGTTTCAATTGCATATGTAAGAAAATATTATTTGTAGCGCTTAGGGCTATGTATGAAGTTTTAAAATAAATGAAAGTTTGAGAAAAAATAAAAATTAATATCACTGATGTACTTATAATTTTTTCATGAACTTTTAAATTTATACCATTTAGAATATGTGTAATCTTTAGGACTATATATAGCAATACCCACACGGCCACACTGATGATTTCAAATTAATTTTGATTCTATTTTCCCTGACGAACCTTCATATTTAAAGTGTAAGTAATAATATTATACTTTGTATTATTATTTTGACCCTAGGTTCTTCAAAAAAAAAAAGGTTTAATGACATGAAAAAAAAGTCAATGACATGAAAGGGTATTACGTACGTATTTAACATTGCTTACCTCGATCTTTTTCATGCATGCATGCTAGCTTAGACGTGAACCATTTTTTTACATACGGATCGGAATACTACTACACAAAGTTGATTGCATTTTCTTATCTAATTATATACAAAGTATATAACTTTAATATCACTCCTAATTTGTGGATTATTTCATGATTTTATCCCGTATAAGCTAGAATGTGACGATATGATGTTCATTAATTGGCTGTTGTTGAAATAATTAATGCTTATTAAAGTGCTAGCCAAATTAGGGTGAACATATCGATCATAGGGCGCGTTTGATTCATCTGAAATTTTCTGATCTGATATGGTATGATCTGAAACTTTCTGATCTGGTCTTATATGATCTAAAATTTTATGATCTGGTCTGATATGATTTAATATGAATTTTTCTGATTGTAATTATTATTAAAGTTATAATTTTTCTGATTTGATCTGAACTATTCTGATCTGATTTGAATTTTTCTGATCTAATCTGAATTTTTTTTTTATTTGATTTGAATTTTTTAAAAATAAGCACAAGAGTGCTTATTTAAATTGAATCAAACACACCCCTAGTCATGCCCAAATATTTGACTAAAATCACATGGATATAGCCTAAAGTTCCATCCAAAATAAGAGCTTGTACCGAATATTTCTAGCCAAAAAATAATAATCGACTTCGATCCATTCCAAATCATTATCACAATTGGTAGTACCTCATACCAAATAGGTTATTCTCATGGCTTTACTACATTAATTAGATGGAGTAATATTTGGCAATAAGATTGTAATCACTTAGGGCTCGTTTACATTAGTTGAATAGAAATGAACTGAACTGAACTGAATATAATCTGAAGTAAACAAGCCCTTATTTTCATCCCACATTTTAGAGGAAAAGGTATATGTATAATAGTATAGGAGCACTACATACTCAAGAATATTGCATATGCGCCTATGCGGTCCATTGCGGCATATATATGTAAATCATTCATCAAAGAGGAAATTAAAATTCCTTTAGAAAAACAAGTCAAAGAATGTCAAAGTGGCCAACAGAATAATTTTAAAAGGATCTTTTTAGTAATTAGACAATGAATTTAAATAAATAAAACTTTTTTTAAAAAAAAAAAAAATTGGAGTTGGTGGGAAAGGGTTGTATCTTGTATATATTGATTAATTATATCTTTTCTTTTTTTCTTCTCCTCATCAAATCATAACCTAATGTAAAGAGAGAGATGTGACAAAGGGTGGGGGAGTTTGGTCATTTCTATCTTCTTTCCTAATGCATGATGTTTAATAACTTCAACATAATTGGTTTCTATTTTTTTTTCCTTGCTCCATTTTTATGAATCCTTTATATACTAGGTTGCACTAAAACAAATACGGGTACGGACACAAAATGGGTACGGGAAAACACCACTGAAAAATTAAGGATATGGGTACGTAAAAGAATACAATAAGAGAATTTATAAATTTCAATATAATTAATACTGAATTAAGTATCAAACTTGGTGATGATAATATGGTTATTCAATATATAAATTATTCAAAGCATATAAGACATGAATAATTAAAGTGAGAAAAATAGCTCAAAAGTTATGGGATGCTTGAATAAGCTTAATCAATTAGTTCAATGTGGGTACGTGTGTCCAACGGTTGTCGGTGTCGTGTCGGTGTCGAACAAGGGGTACGACAGATTGGAGATGTTTCCGTGCATCCCTGTTTATATATATACATCAATTTAGTCTAGAACTTTCCATTCAAAAATCCACCGCATAAAGTATATTTGAAGGAATTCACAAATTCTATTTTTATATGGTGCAACTGAAAAGTCTCTCATTGGACCATCCACGGTATAACAAAATAATTTTTTTCTAATAAAAAAAATTATAATTAAATTATAATTTTTTTGCATACAAGCTTAACTAATCATGTAATGTAAAAGTTATGATTATATACTAAAAATTTATAATTTATAGTTAAATTTGTATCCATTATTAAATCCTATGACGACAGGAGAAATGATATTCTATATTTGATTTATTTTGTTTCATGGTTAAAATGAATAATCTATCTATCTATAACTATTACTAAAACAGAAACTGCTGACATCACCATTTGCCACATGTCACCTTCAAATTAAAAATTTTCCCTCCTAAACTTTATTTGACTTTTCTTTTTCTTTTTTTCCTTTTCAAAATTTCCTCTCTATTTATTGGTTTAATTTTTTTTTTTCTCAATATTAGTGCATTAGTGCATTTGATTCATCTTAAAATTTCTAATATGATTTGAACTTAACTTTACTAAAATTTTCATAACATAAAATTGTTGCACTAATTTTTGTAAAATCATGTTATAATATAAATGTAATAATATAGAAATGTAATATTTTTGTCAAGATTGTACATTTACATGTGCAACCTTGCTACAGAATAAGTAGAAACTGCTAACAACAATAATATCTATTTCTCTATACATATGAAGATTGTTCGCTAATTTTTTTTTTTGTCAAAATTGTCCGTGTTTATTCATTTTTAAACTTGATGGAAGAATAGGTTTTTTAAAATATTTTGAATAATTAAAAATTGAAATAGGATAAATTACATCACAATTTCTCTATAATGTTAGAACTAACCATAATATATAGCATTCACTCAATTACAAATTCACATTTCTTTATATATATATATATATATAATCAGTGTATGAAATAATAAAATAAGAGAAGACAAAAAAATCTTGACACATTTTAACTTTAGAATTGTGATAATAACCTTACATCTGTCATTATTTTTTTTTTCAACTATTATACTTTTGCTTGATTTCAACTTTTACTTACACAATATAGATTATTATTATTGAAACAAATTTCTCCAATTATTTTTTAAAAAAACCGTGCATCGCACGGGTGCTAACCTAGTTGCATATATATTTTGATTACATTCATTGCCCACGTTTTTCCTCCTAAATTTTTTCTTCATTCCCCTCCCAATGCTACCCACAATTATTAATTATAAAAAATAAAAATAAAAATATTTTTTCCTCTTTTTAAAGAAACTTTTCAACTACCGTTTTCACTTGCCAAATTTTTATAACATGATTTTTCACATTTACTTCGGAGAGTTAAATTAAGTTTATTTCGGCAGAATTTTCGTCCCGAAAATGTGAACCTGTCGTAGAAAATGAGGACCGTAAATGATTTATTCCGTCATAAAAATATGATATCGTCATAGAAAGTGTGTCATAAATGATTTTTTCCGTCATAAATGAGTCAATTTTAATAGAGTTTGAATTATATATTCGGTGAATTTTGGAGACGCACTCAAAAAGTTGTCATAAAACATTTGCATTTACAATATAATTTAGTCTTATCGTTAATGTGTATGCATGGCCCAATTTTTTATAGTGTTGGGTTTTATTTTTATTCTTTTGAATGAAAATATGGAAAACATAAACCTTTTGGGTTAGAGTACTTCAAGTCCCTTTTTCTTTTGTCAGTAAGCAGTAACTCGTGTTTGACTCTTTATTAATTGACGCAAGATTCAAAGACAAATATCTACCCTCAGTTACTTTTCAAATATTACGCAGTTATTAAGCTAAACATATAGTGGGGTAAATTATTTTTGAGGTTTTCTAAGCAATGTCCCTGTTGTTTTGCACTTTTTAAGCTGTGCCTATGGATTTTGAAATTTTTAAGATGTGCCCCTGAGGTGTTGGGTTTTGATTAAAATTACCCACTCCGTTAAGCAGACGTTATATGTACCATTAGTTGGTTTTGCAAGTTGTTTGAAGGGAAATTTCCCTCGTAAAAGTTAGGGAAATGGTCATCTTCAGATTCGTAATCACCCTTCTAAATCATATTATGAGGGTCTACCCAATCGAAAAGGCCGTAATTTTCACATCTCGAATAAGCTTTTCTAGGGTTTCTTACTGAATTAGACACAACTTGCAAAACCAACTAACAACACATATAACGTTTGCTTAACAGAGTGGGTAGTTTTAATCAAAAACCAAAACCTCGGGGGAACATCTTAGAAGTTTCAAAATCCATGGGCACAATTTAGGAAGTCCAAAACCACAAGGGCATAACTTAGAAAAATCCATTATTTTTTTAGGGAAAATTGTAAATAACCAACTTTAAAATATAAAAAAAAAAAAAAAAAAAAACCTACCTATTACTTCCTCAGGGCTCAGTCCCAATAAAATGTTCAATTACTAGCAACATTTTCCTTTTTTTTTGTTGTAACAAAATACTAGCAACAATTTTTTCTAATTTCATTTTATTCTTTTTTTGCAAAAAAAAAACAACACAATAGCCCACTTACTTTTCTTACTCTTACTTTTATCATCATACCACATAATACCCCATTTACTTTTCCTTCTCTTACTTTTCCCTCTCTTACTTTTCCTTCTCTTACTTTTATCATTATTGTAATAACCCGGAATTTTGGGCCAGAAAATTTCGTGGTTATTAATGTTATGTATTCAATTTTAGTCCAAAAAGGCCCACTATATTGGACTGTTTATTTTTAGCCCAACTCTTTTCTCTTCCAAAATTGGGCCAAGGACCCAATTTGTTTCCTTGTTGGTCTTGGCCGGCCATATCTTGTTTTTGGGCCAATATTTATTTGATTTAATTAATTAATGATAATTATAATATTTTAAATAATTAAATTAATTAAATTAAATTAAACCCACCTAAACCCATTCAAATGTTTGTTGTTGACCAACAAACTTTCTTCCCCTTATTTCTCCTAATACACGGCTACCCTAGTGTGGCATTAGGGTTGCTTGTTTTTTTTTTTTTTTTATTTTTTTTATTTTCTTTATATAGGACCCCTTCTCTTCATTTGGGTCCTATTTGTTATTTGAGCTATAAACCCTAAAAGAAATACAACACTTCTCCTCTTTTTCCCCTCTCAAAGAACCGTGCATAATTCACCATCTTTGGTGAATTTTCATTGGAATTTTTAAGCGTATTAAGGTAACTAAGCTTTTCTATTTAATTTGTGGGTAGCTTTTCACATAGTTAATTAGGATTATATCATGAAAATTGTAGGATTTATGTTTGCTTATTTATTCGAAAATTTCGAACCATATGAAATATTGATCATGTTATTCTCTTGATGTATTCATGTAATATTTATGAATTATTATGAAATTTCTTTTGATTATTTTATGTAGTTTATTGAAATCTGAAATTGTTGAATAATTACTTGTATGAATTTATTTACCAATCAAATATTGTTATTTCTTGATGAATTTTTCATGGTATCTTGTTTACTGTTTGATTATTAACCATGATTTATTTCGTGGCAAAATTCGTCCTTTTATTATTTATAATATTTTAATCTTTCAAACCGGTAAAACTGTCCAGAATCGGTTTACGAATTTATTAATATACTTAATCAATTCGGAATACTACGAAATTTTATATGGAAGTCAGTGATAATGTTTTACAGCTTGTGTTAAATTTTCGTAATTTTTAAAGATCGTTTGATATGGCATAAAATTTTGAAACCGAATTCAGCCTAATCTGACTGGTTAGTTATAAAATCACTTAAAAATAGTAAAAGATGTTATTTTTAGACGAAATTTACGCACGTAAATACTTGAACCCATATTTAGCTCCCATAAAAATTTCCAGATTTTTAGAGATCTTTAGATGGTCGTTTTTAATTTAATTCTTTAAAAATCAGATTGTATAAAATAGGGCAATTGAATTATTAAAATATGCTATTATTAATTATTGAATTTTCGAGTGGTACAAAATTTAAAGGAGGAAATAAAAATGTTATTTTTTTTATACTAATCTTGAACATGCTAGATTAAATATGTGAATCTTTATTTTAAATCTTTATTATTATCATGAAATCTTTAAATCTTGAGATTGTAATTTTTGTTCTTGAATACATATTTATGAATGCCGTGTATTTTGAGCATTTGGGCATGATTATTTTGATGATGCTTGATTGATTTAATTGTATCACATGTAAACTTTAAAAGCTACTTGTTCTCGGAATTAATCCGAGTGAGCCAAAGATTATAAAGGTATATAAAAATGTTATTTTTATGTGTATGATTATATTATTTTATTTTGTCCTTTATTCCATATTTTCGAGTGGTATAAAATAAAAAGAATAGATTTTTATTGTTAATTTGGTATTTTTAGTAATTAAATTGATTAATTAAGTTAGTTAGGAAATTAATTCAATTTGTTGTAATTTTCGAAAATGCCGTGTGGTAATTTAGGTTTGGTCAAAGTTTGTTAATTTTTTGGTTATTATTATTTGGGAATATTTTAATAAAATAATTATTAGGGATAAGTTGTAAAGTGTAGGAAAAAGGAATAATATTGTTGTTATGATTGGGCCGAATATTATTATTGTATTACTATAAATATATTTATTTTGGGATAATATCCGAATGGATAAAGTATAAGTTTGTGGATAATGTTTGAGGATAGTTTATGATAAGCTTGAAGATACCTAAGATATTACTAGGGATAAGAAAGGAAACAGGGTAATAGATATACATGTTATGTTTCGGTTTCTGGCTAGGAAAGACTTGGTATTTAAGGTGGCCAACATACGTGCCGCACCTCTCTTTCCTGGGACTCCGAACATTTCATTTCCTATTACTGTCACCTAGTATTTCCCAATATATAATATGATATGAATTAATAAAGATATAAGATACAATATAAAGTTCGCCCTTGCGATGACGCAAAGGTCATCAATTGGGTTAATAAGATAAGGACGCCCTTGCGATAACGCATTGGTTATCAATTGGGTTTAGTCGATGCCACTGCTCAATTGGGTCGGACGCATTGGTTCCCCCGAGCAGTTCTGGGTTCTAGAATATGGAGTCGTCTAGGTAGTTCTCGCATTGGAGGACTATTTAGGAGTTATGGCCATAGCTTAGGCTTAGTTCTCGCATTGGAGGGCTACGGGTGGGACGCATTGGTTCACCCCGACATGTTTTAGGAAAGTTGCGAACGCATTGGTTCGCTACGAACTGTAGAAGACAGTCCGCAAAGATTTATGTTATGTTGTGATAATAAGTGCATGTGTAAAGATCAGAAGTTATTATGCCTTATTATAAGATCGATGTGAATTTACGATATGATTATGATGATGTAAGATAAGATGTGATTATGTATAATAAGATATGTTATGGAGAATCATGTTAAGTATGAATTTGATATGATCAGTATATTATCAGATGAGTATAATATAAGCTAAGGGTTAAGCTAAGTAAAGATGTATAATATTGAGTATAAGAATTGTATTTTTATAAGTCTTCCGCTGTGTTTATTTGGTATTTATACGTGTATGTATGCGTATGTTGATACGTGAATGATGTATGTATTTTGTATGTATTCTAACCGTATCTGCAGGGTGGTTGTACGTATTTTTATACGTAGAATATACGTATTTCTAACCGTATTTCTGCAGGTGTATTTATACGTATTTTCGTACGTACTTTATACGTATTGTTATACGTATTTTTATACGTAGATTTATACGTACTTTTTATATGGATTTTGTACGTTTTGTGTGTAAGACTTGCATTATGTTTCTTTACAGTTTTTATGTACTTTTTCTATGCTATTATGTGTTTGGCGGTCCCTTGATTAAATGGGACAGCCTAGTTACTCGCCACTGACGGTGGACCCCCCCATAATTCCAGGTGAAGATGCAGCTGAATAGAGCGGGCTTCGCAGGATGGGCCTGAGAGATTGGTTTTACTTCTTGAGTTTTTAGTTATACCCAGAACAATTTGGTTATAATTTAGTTATTTTAATGATCCCAGCATGTTGGGACCGTACTTTCAGTTTTTCATTGTAATACTTATTATTGGATTTTATGGATTTTTAGTAGCCATTTAATAAAAGATATTTTTCCCATCTATTTTATTTAACTTTAAAGTATAATTTGGTTTAAGTGATGATCCGAATGTCGATTCCCTTCGTAAATCGACAAGCTAAAAAGTCGGGTCGTTACAGTTGGTATCAGAGCCAAGGTTAAATCCTAAGTTACTTCTTCACAAGTAGCTTCGTGAGATGTGTGCTTTATGAACCCGAGCGAACCCTAGCCTAATATGGAAACCTTAGGTGAGAGAAACCATGGGTAGTAGCCTGGGTTAAGACGTTTTATCGTTTCGTTTCCGCGAGTTTGCCGTTTCGTGTGCCGTTTATGTGCTAATTTGTTTTTGATTTCAGGATGTCGACTCCTAGAACTCCGAACTTTCGTCTTCGTCGTCGCAACTTGGAGGATGCAATCCTCACTCTGGCTCAGAACAGTGTCCGGACTCAGAGTAACCATTCGTCCTTTGATCGTTTAGCCCGGCTTCGTCCTCCGACCTATGATGGTGCAGCTGACCCAACCATCCTCGAAAACTGGATTCGAGAGATGCGTAAGATGTTCGACGTTCTAGCATGCCCCGCGTCTGAACGGGTCCCCATAGCTACGTTCTACCTTCAGGGTGAGGCAGACAATTGGTGGAGTACTCTCCGATCAAACCCTGACACAGATCTGAATCTGAGTTGGGAAGACTTCACCAAGAGGCTGCAAGATCGTTTCTACCCCGAGGAGCTTAAGTGGCAGAAACAAGAGGAATTCCTCGCATTCACCCAGGGTAGTCTGTCCGTTCAGGCTTATACGGACAAGTTCACCGAGCTCTCCAGGTTCGCGGCAGCGGTGATTCCTTCTGAAGCCGAGCGGGTTAAGAGGTACATCAAGAAGCTTAACTCCAACATCCGGGTTCATGTGGTGAGCAGTAGGGTGAAGACTTTTCAGGAAGCCTATGAGGTGGCTCTTGAGGTTCAGTCTTCAATTTCTGATGAAGACTTCGGGAAGAAGAGGGTTGCTCCAGCTCCAGCCCCAGCTCCGGTTAAGAAGACCCGGTTCGAGCCTCCTTCGAGGATGCAGCAGAGGTCTCGACCAGCTCCGAGTCAGGGCCCCAGAATGTGTCCAGGTTGCAAGAAGGATGCCCACCCGGGAAAGAGGTGTGATGGGTCTCCGATAGTGTGCTACAGTTGTGGTCAAGAGGGTCACAAGAGTACGGTTTGCCCTAAGAGACAGCCAGCAGCAACAGCAGCCACAGGTAGTCAAGCTCCGGTCAAGAACAGGATCTTCTGCATGACACAGGAAGAGGCAGATGCTCAGCCCGATGTGGTCACGGGTACATTTCTTGTTCATGATTTATCTGCATATGTTCTGTTTGATACTGGTGCCACTGTGTCCTTTGTTGCTAGTACTTTTATTGCTAAAGCTAACCTGATGGGAGAGTCTCCTGTCAAATCTATCATAACTCTTCCTTCGGGAGAGGACTTTTCTTGTCTTCGGGAGTTCAGGGACGTGTCCATTGTTATCTCGGGGGTAAAGTTCGAGGCCAACCTGAAGGAGTTCCCTATGATTGAGTTCGATGTGATCTTAGGGATGGATTGGTTAGCTAAGTATCAGGCGACTTTTCGGTGTCAAGACCAGGCTGTCACTTTGCGAGGACCGAACGCAAAGAGGGTAACTTATGTCGGGAAGCCGATAGGCAAGGGATTGAAGATCGTATCTGCTATGAAGATGCGCAGGCTGCAGCGCAAGGGTGAGACAGTGTTTCTATGTCAAGTCAAGGACTTGACCAAGGAGGAACAACTAGAGGCCATTCCAGTGGTTCGGGAGTATGCGGATGTTTTTCCAGAGGAGTTGCCAGGGATACCACAGGAAAGAGAAGTGGAATTCAACATCGACTTGGTACCCGGGACTGCTCCGATTTCTAAGGCTCCGTATCGTATGGCTCCAGCAGAGTTGAAGGAATTGAAGACCCAGTTGCAGGAGTTGATCGACAAGGGTTTTATCCGGCCTAGTGTATCGCCATGGGGTGCTCCGGTATTGTTTGTGAAGAAGAAGGACGGCAGCATGAGATTATGCATAGACTACCGGGAACTGAACAAGGTGACGATCAAGAACAGGTATCCTCTGCCCAGGATTGAGGATTTGTTTGATCAGTTGAAGGGAGCCAGCGTTTTCTCTAAGATTGATCTCAGGTCCGGTTATCATCAAATTCCAGTGAAACCAGAGGATATACCGAAGACGGCTTTTCGCACGAGATATGGGCATTATGAGTTCGAGGTTATGCCATTTGGTTTGACGAATGCTCCTGCAGTGTTCATGGACCAGATGAATCGGACTTTCCATCATCTTCTAGATGTGTGTGTGGTAGTGTTCATCGACGACATCCTCATTTATTCGAAGAATGAACAAGATCACACTCAGCATCTTCATCTGGTGTTGGGTATTCTGCGGGCTCAGAAGTGGTTCGCGAAGTTGTCTAAGTGCGAGTTCTGGCTCAAGGAAGTTGCTTTCCTAGGGCATGTGATTAATGCGGATGGTGTCAAGGTGGATCCAGCTAAGATTAAGGCAGTGGTGGAATGGCACAGTCCGAAGAATGTGGCCGAGATTCGAAGTTTTCTTGGCCTAGCAGGTATATTAAAGTTTATGTTATAGTTTTGTTATTAACTATGCAGAAATGCTTACCTGTGAAATTTGTTGTATCAGGTTACTACCGGAGATTTGTGAAAGATTTCTCTAAAGTAGCAGCACCTATGACCAAGTTATTGCACAAGGATTGCAAGTTCGTGTGGACCGAGCAGTGTGAGGAGGCCTTTCAAGCACTCAAGCAAAGCCTTGTGTCTGCACCAGTTCTTGCTTTGCCGACGGAGGGTGTAGGTTTTGAGATCTACAGTGATGCGTCGAAGAAGGGTCTAGGTTGTGTTCTGATGCAAGAAGGAAGGGTGATTGCATATGCTTCGAGACAGCTCAAGGTTCATGAGCAGAATTATCCTACTCACGACTTAGAGTTGGCAGCGGTGGTGTTCGCTTTGAAGATTTGGCGACATTATCTCTACGGGGTGTCTTGCAAGTTGTTCACCGATCACAAGAGTCTGAAGTACATCTTCACTCAGAAGGAACTCAACATGAGGCAGCGACGGTGGCTCGAGTTAATCAAGGATTACGACCTCTCGGTTGACTATTGTGAAGGGAAAGCTAATAAGGTAGCCGATGCCCTTAGTCGTAAGGATCGTTATTCATGTAACAGAGTGGCGGTTTTACCTAAGGAAGTCTGTTCCGACCTTCGCAAGTTGGAGATTGAGATGGTTACACCAGGCAGCATTAGAGTGTATTTGAGTGCTGTGAGTGTCGAGCCCAGTTTGTATCAGGAGTTACGGGAGAAGCAGAAAGAAGACCCGCAACTCGAGAAGATTCGTGAAGCTAAACTTCAAGGCAAGGCAGAAGACTTCACGATTGAACCCGATGGTAGTTTGAAGTTCCGTAACAGGTGGTGTGTGCCCCGTGTTTCGAATTTGAGAAATCGGATTATGAAAGAGGCTCACAATACTCCGTATTCGGTACATCCAGGTGGCGGGAAGCTCTATAAGGACCTAAGGGAATGTTTTTGGTGGCCGAGGATGAAGCAAGAGGTCGCAGAGTTTGTAGCACGGTGTCTCACGTGCCAGAAGGTTAAGATCGAGCATCAGCGACCAGGTGGTTTGTTGCAGCCATTGCCGATACCCACGTGGAAGTTTGACTCCATATCCATGGATTTTGTGGTAGGTTTGCCCACGACGTCTACGGGTTTGGATACAGTTTGGGTGATCGTGGATCGTTTGACCAAGGTGGCTCGTTTCATTCCTATGAAGATTACTTGGTCAATGGAGAAGATGGCGGAGGCGTACTCGAGGGAGATCATTCGGTTACATGGTGTGCCGAAGGATATCGTGTCCGACCGAGATCCCCGGTTCTTGTCACGGTTCTGGAAGTCCTTGCAGGAGGCTTTTGGGACTAAGCTTAATTTGAGTACGGCTTTCCATGCAGCTACAGATGGGCAAACAGAGCGGACTATCCAGACATTGGAGGATATGCTACGGGCTTGTGCGTTAGACTTCCAACAGTCTTGGGTTAGATCTCTGAGTTTGGTTGAGTTTTCGTACAACAACAGCTATCACGCCAGTCTTCAGATGGCTCCTTATGAGGCTTTGTATGGGCGTAAGTGTCGTAGTCCTACTTGTTGGAGCGACATTAGTGATGCCTTGGTGATTGGTCCCGATCATATCCGGGATACAGTTGAGCAGGTGAAGCTCATTAGGGCGAGGTTACAGGCAGCTCAGAGTCGGCAGAAGTCTTATGCGGATCGTCGTCGGAAGCCGCTAGAGTTCGAGGTTGGAGACAAGGTTCTGCTTAAGGTGTCTCCTATGAAGGGTGTGGTCCGGTTTGGTCAGAGAGGGAAGCTCAGACCTAAGTATGTTGGACCTTACGAGATTTTAGAGCGAGTTGGTGAGGTCGCTTATCGGTTGGCGATGCCTCCGGATCTATCGAGGGTTCATGACGTATTCCATGTGTCACAGCTACGGAAGTATGTCAATGATCCATCACATGTCATTCCGGTTGAGTCATCAGAGATCGAGCCGAACCTGACATTTGAGGAGAAGCCAGTTCAGATTTTGGATCGTCAGGATCGGATGTTACGTCGCAAGGTGGTGCCTTTGGTTAAGGTTTTGTGGCGTAGCCAGAAGTTCGAGGAAGCTACTTGGGAGACCGAGGCTTCGATGAGGGGGAAGTATCCCGAGTTGTTCGAAGCAGGTACGGGTTTGTTTTTGGTTTTTGTTTTCTTTTTGTTTGTGTTTTTGTTGTGTTGTTTTTGTGTTTTCTGTTTGAGCTCCGTTAAGTAAATTTCGAGGTCGAAATTTATTTAAGGAGGGGTGACTGTAATAACCCGGAATTTTGGGCCAGAAAATTTCGTGGTTATTAATGTTATGTATTCAATTTTAGTCCAAAAAGGCCCACTATATTGGACTGTTTATTTTTAGCCCAACTCTTTTCTCTTCCAAAATTGGGCCAAGGACCCAATTTGTTTCCTTGTTGGTCTTGGCCGGCCATATCTTGTTTTTGGGCCAATATTTATTTGATTTAATTAATTAATGATAATTATAATATTTTAAATAATTAAATTAATTAAATTAAATTAAACCCACCTAAACCCATTCAAATGTTTGTTGTTGACCAACAAACTTTCTTCCCCTTATTTCTCCTAATACACGGCTACCCTAGTGTGGCATTAGGGTTGCTTGTTTTTTTTTTTTTTTATTTTTTTTATTTTCTTTATATAGGACCCCTTCTCTTCATTTGGGTCCTATTTGTTATTTGAGCTATAAACCCTAAAAGAAATACAACACTTCTCCTCTTTTTCCCCTCTCAAAGAACCGTGCATAATTCACCATCTTTGGTGAATTTTCATTGGAATTTTTAAGCGTATTAAGGTAACTAAGCTTTTCTATTTAATTTGTGGGTAGCTTTTCACATAGTTAATTAGGATTATATCATGAAAATTGTAGGATTTATGTTTGCTTATTTATTCGAAAATTTCGAACCATATGAAATATTGATCATGTTATTCTCTTGATGTATTCATGTAATATTTATGAATTATTATGAAATTTCTTTTGATTATTTTATGTAGTTTATTGAAATCTGAAATTGTTGAATAATTACTTGTATGAATTTATTTACCAATCAAATATTGTTATTTCTTGATGAATTTTTCATGGTATCTTGTTTACTGTTTGATTATTAACCATGATTTATTTCGTGGCAAAATTCGTCCTTTTATTATTTATAATATTTTAATCTTTCAAACCGGTAAAACTGTCCAGAATCGGTTTACGAATTTATTAATATACTTAATCAATTCGGAATACTACGAAATTTTATATGGAAGTCAGTGATAATGTTTTACAGCTTGTGTTAAATTTTCGTAATTTTTAAAGATCGTTTGATATGGCATAAAATTTTGAAACCGAATTCAGCCTAATCTGACTGGTTAGTTATAAAATCACTTAAAAATAGTAAAAGATGTTATTTTTAGACGAAATTTACGCACGTAAATACTTGAACCCATATTTAGCTCCCATAAAAATTTCCAGATTTTTAGAGATCTTTAGATGGTCGTTTTTAATTTAATTCTTTAAAAATCAGATTGTATAAAATAGGGCAATTGAATTATTAAAATATGCTATTATTAATTATTGAATTTTCGAGTGGTACAAAATTTAAAGGAGGAAATAAAAATGTTATTTTTTTTATACTAATCTTGAACATGCTAGATTAAATATGTGAATCTTTATTTTAAATCTTTATTATTATCATGAAATCTTTAAATCTTGAGATTGTAATTTTTGTTCTTGAATACATATTTATGAATGCCGTGTATTTTGAGCATTTGGGCATGATTATTTTGATGATGCTTGATTGATTTAATTGTATCACATGTAAACTTTAAAAGCTACTTGTTCTCGGAATTAATCCGAGTGAGCCAAAGATTATAAAGGTATATAAAAATGTTATTTTTATGTGTATGATTATATTATTTTATTTTGTCCTTTATTCCATATTTTCGAGTGGTATAAAATAAAAAGAATAGATTTTTATTGTTAATTTGGTATTTTTAGTAATTAAATTGATTAATTAAGTTAGTTAGGAAATTAATTCAATTTGTTGTAATTTTCGAAAATGCCGTGTGGTAATTTAGGTTTGGTCAAAGTTTGTTAATTTTTTGGTTATTATTATTTGGGAATATTTTAATAAAATAATTATTAGGGATAAGTTGTAAAGTGTAGGAAAAAGGAATAATATTGTTGTTATGATTGGGCCGAATATTATTATTGTATTACTATAAATATATTTATTTTGGGATAATATCCGAATGGATAAAGTATAAGTTTGTGGATAATGTTTGAGGATAGTTTATGATAAGCTTGAAGATACCTAAGATATTACTAGGGATAAGAAAGGAAACAGGGTAATAGATATACATGTTATGTTTCGGTTTCTGGCTAGGAAAGACTTGGTATTTAAGGTGGCCAACATACGTGCCGCACCTCTCTTTCCTGGGACTCCGAACATTTCATTTCCTATTACTGTCACCTAGTATTTCCCAATATATAATATGATATGAATTAATAAAGATATAAGATACAATATAAAGTTCGCCCTTGCGATGACGCAAAGGTCATCAATTGGGTTAATAAGATAAGGACGCCCTTGCGATAACGCATTGGTTATCAATTGGGTTTAGTCGATGCCACTGCTCAATTGGGTCGGACGCATTGGTTCCCCCGAGCAGTTCTGGGTTCTAGAATATGGAGTCGTCTAGGTAGTTCTCGCATTGGAGGACTATTTAGGAGTTATGGCCATAGCTTAGGCTTAGTTCTCGCATTGGAGGGCTACGGGTGGGACGCATTGGTTCACCCCGACATGTTTTAGGAAAGTTGCGAACGCATTGGTTCGCTACGAGCTGTAGAAGACAGTCCGCAAAGATTTATGTTATGTTGTGATAATAAGTGCATGTGTAAAGATCAGAAGTTATTATGCCTTATTATAAGATCGATGTGAATTTACGATATGATTATGATGATGTAAGATAAGATGTGATTATGTATAATAAGATATGTTATGGAGAATCATGTTAAGTATGAATTTGATATGATCAGTATATTATCAGATGAGTATAATATAAGCTAAGGGTTAAGCTAAGTAAAGATGTATAATATTGAGTATAAGAATTGTATTTTTATAAGTCTTCCGCTGTGTTTATTTGGTATTTATACGTGTATGTATGCGTATGTTGATACGTGAATGATGTATGTATTTTGTATGTATTCTAACCGTATCTGCAGGGTGGTTGTACGTATTTTTATACGTAGAATATACGTATTTCTAACCGTATTTCTGCAGGTGTATTTATACGTATTTTCGTACGTACTTTATACGTATTGTTATACGTATTTTTATACGTAGATTTATACGTACTTTTTATATGGATTTTGTACGTTTTGTGTGTAAGACTTGCATTATGTTTCTTTACAGTTTTTATGTACTTTTTCTATGCTATTATGTGTTTGGCGGTCCCTTGATTAAATGGGACAGCCTAGTTACTCGCCACTGACGGTGGACCCCCCCATAATTCCAGGTGAAGATGCAGCTGAATAGAGCGGGCTTCGCAGGATGGGCCTGAGAGATTGGTTTTACTTCTTGAGTTTTTAGTTATACCCAGAACAATTTGGTTATAATTTAGTTATTTTAATGATCCCAGCATGTTGGGACCGTACTTTCAGTTTTTCATTGTAATACTTATTATTGGATTTTATGGATTTTTAGTAGCCATTTAATAAAAGATATTTTTCCCATCTATTTTATTTAACTTTAAAGTATAATTTGGTTTAAGTGATGATCCGAATGTCGATTCCCTTCGTAAATCGACAAGCTAAAAAATCGACAAGACCTCGTGCCTGGAATTCTGAAGCCCTAACCACTGGACTATGACTTCATCTTCTGCAATGTTAGCAATCTGGATACTATTAATAATTACTCTTATAATTCACTTTTGTGCTTTATACATGTAAAAAATATAGTCATGTGATTTTTTTAAAATCGTCTCAATGTATTTTTTATTGTGATATAATTTTATATAAAGCGAATGTAAAATATTTACGAAGATAAATTAAACATTGAAAAGCGTGAAAAATAAAACGTTGCAACTAATATGAAGCAGATGAAGTATGTTACAATCTATTTTTTTTTTAAAAAAAAAGAAAAATAATTGTATACAATACTCTTCAGTTATATACCTTTATTTGATGCTGATTAAAAAATAACAGTCTTATCAAACGAGTTATTGGATCAATCTTTTTTATTATAAAGTTAGGTTGAAAATTTCTACAATGGACCCCAACCCAAATCAACTAATCCCACTTTCTCATATAGTTGGGTTCATATAGTAAAGCTTCCTAGTAAAATTTTAAGGATATTACATCATTTACCATTAATTGGCTAAACGCCAAAGTACACTTTACAAAAACAGAAGGGGGTTGTATCATTGTATGCACTAAACAACTAAGCAAATACTAGCTTACTAATAATAATAACATAATTTTAACACTAATTATAAAATCTAAAAAAAAAAAAAAAACTACAAGGGAAAAATAAAAAAATTAATACACCAACATTGAAGGACCCCCCTTATTTCTCCTCAAATTGGTTCCCTACATAAAAAAAAAATTAAAATTATACACATAGCTAAATTACCAAAATTACCCCCACCTTATACAAGTTGTAATTCTAAACCCGAAATTAGTGTCTCACATAACCGAGCATGCATTTGGATTTTCATCACTAAACATCTCGAATGAATCCGACGGTTGAACTGCACTTGTGTTCCAATCAAACGGCCCAGGCGCCTCCACCTCACCTCCATGATGCACATACGCGTAAGAATACGGCGCAGGCGCAGAATAGTAAGACGCAGTGTAGCTGCTGCTAGGATACGCCGTGTTGTAACTAACACCGTATACTGGTGCAGCCGCATAGTAAGCAGGTGGGTACTCGTACACCCGATTCCTACTTGGGTACTGCGGCTGGCTCATATACTCCGGGCATGAGTCTAGTGCTGGGTTCGGGTCCGGGCCCAGGCCTGGTCCCGGGCCCATATTCGGGTTTTGCGGTGGTGGGTTTTGCGGTGGAGGCGGAGGGTGTGAGTGTGATTCACTGCTTAGCTGCCCACCATTACCCCCGTGCTCCATACTCGCTACTTCACCATTTCCGCCATTTCCATTGTTATTATTATTGCTATTATTACCACCATGCCCTTTCTTCTTTTTCTTCTTCTTCTTAGCACCGCCGCCGCCGCCTCCTCCGCCGGGATTTCCACCGGCATTCGGCGGTGGATTCTGAGATTCTCCGGTAGCCGGAATATTCCCTTCGAATCTCACTTCCTTCCCTTGTGGTGGTGGTTGTTGCCCTGAATTTTCAGCTACTTTTTGAGGTTGTTCTTCAACGCGAAATGCAACTTTTGGCTTCTCAATATTCGGATTCTGGTTTTGATTTTGGTTTTGGTTCGGTTGTTGTTGTTGTTGTTGCTGAGGTTGCTGATCCTGGTGAAACTGCTCATCATTTTTCTTTGAATTTTTTTGGTAGAAATCAGGCCACAACTCTGCATGTTTCCCAGATTTTTCAAGTTTTCTTATGAGGGTGTTTTCATCCACGTTTCCAGTAACAACCACCTTGTGTTGCTTCGTATCCACATCTATGGTGTAAACTCCTGCAAATTACACACAAATCTTAAGAATCTACACCATTTAAACAACCATCTAAACACCATTAACTTGAAAATTTAAACAACAGAAATTAAGAAAATCAAAACTACCCAGAAATTATAATAAACAGAAAATGAGGATGTAATTACCTTCAACACTGTGGAGAATTCGCTTTACTTTACGTTTGCAACCTTCACAATGAATGGATACTTTCAATACCCATGTCTGAAAAGAAAAGGAAAAAAAAAACAGAGGATGTAAGAAAAAACAGAATCATGAAGAAAAAAAAAAGAAGGTAGAATAATTAAATAATTACCTTGTATTTGAGAGGTTCAGAGTTATCTGGTTCAGCTTCAGCCATTGGAGAAGAAGAGAGAGAGAAGGTTGAAGAGAGAGAAAAGGGTAAAGAGGGAAAGAGGTGAGGAAGAAAGCAGAGTAGAAAAGAGGTAAAAATGGAGGACAAAAGAAGAAGGGAATAAATGGAGTCAGTGGAGGAAAGGAGAGTAGGATGAGAGCCTTTTTATGTCAAGAATGAGAGAAGTGGTGCTCAAAAAATCCAACTCTCTCTCTTTCTCTCAATTTTTTTTTATTTTTTTTCTTTTTCTTTTTTTAAATTTTTGGGTCAATAGATTTTCTTTTTCTTGCACAAATTTTTGTACTACTAGGACTAGGGTAGTGACTAGTGACCACTGAAATTACTTTAAATTACTTTATTTTTTTTAAAATTGCCATCTGGCATTTGCTTCATTATTATTATTATTTTGTTTTAAAAAAAAAAAATTGAAAGTAAGATAAATTGGCTTCTAGCTAGACCTGTCAAACGAGTCGGGTTGGTGTAAAATATTTGCGTGTTCATGGTCGGGTGTTAACGGGTTTGGGTCGCCATTAGCTTTTTTATAACTTGAAGTTGTCAAGTTCGGCTTAACCCAGCGGGTTGAGAAATTTTAAAACACTCTTTAGTTTTTCATGTTTTAATGCAATATACTACTGGGTATGTATTAAAATGTACTTTAAAAGTTCTAAAAAGTATAAATTATAAGAAATATCTACATTAATAACTAATTTATGGCAAATAATTAATGTTGTGATCCAATAAAAATAATCTTAAATTCAAAGTTTTAGTGTTAGGAAGTGTATTTTTTTGTCTAAAATTTCTCATAATACCATATATTTAATTACATTACTAATGATTTCCAGGTCGGTTCGGGTTAGGAGCAAGTTGTATTTAACGTGTTTCAAATGGGCTCGATTTGTTAATTTTTTTTTTGTCAAAACCCACTGCTCAGATTTATTGGATTTTTCGGATCGAGTCGGAAATTGACATCTCTAGTTCTAGCTCATATCACACGCTGGGGATGGGCAGGTTTAGGCCTCATCTTACCTAGGCCATGATCACTCAATGCCAAGAAAATTGGATGACTTTCTAAGATAATGTTGAAAGTAAAAGTAATTACCAAACTGTCAAATAGAAAATAATTACATAAATATTGTCCACGTAAGCATTTTTTTCATTTTTAATACACATAAAATTGCTAACCACATTAGCGATTTATATTTAAATTTCGCAACTCCAAAAAACGATGTATGGAAGTCGTTATTATGGATTGCGATTTTAGTTAATAAATTGCTAATCTAATTAGCGATTTTATTCAAGTTAAAAAAAAAGTTCCGCCTTTGACTTGGTTTTAAAAAAAAAAACAGAAGCATGAGGAAGCACGAGATTCAACACTTTATCAGCAATTTTGCCACCGTATCTGATGTAGGATGGGGTGATAAAATTGATTACAAATGCAATAGGCAAAGAAAGCTATTTAAAGACTAAGAAATCTCTAATGAGGCTTCTAATCTAGGCTATTAATCTCTAAGCAATCAAGGGTCAAGATTAGCCAACCACCAAACAAAGCAAGAGAAAGAAAAACAAAAGCGAAAACATGCGTACTGCCCCTTACACGACCGTGCAGAACAACCTTGCACGGTCGTGTAAAAGTCTTTGATGCTTCTGTCTCGTGCACGGTCATGCAAGGTTAGCCTACACGGTCGTCAACCTGGTTGCACAATCGTGCAACCTAGCTTGGACAATTGTGCACTCTACTCTTGAGCTGTTGTTGCTTGCACGATCGTGCTCTGTTTTGCACGGTCATGCAACTCTGTTTGGCTTCTATAAGCTTGCTTTTCAATTAAGCTCTACTCATTTAATTTGCCTTACTAGAGTTTAGGCATGTAATAGCATAAGTAATGGAACTTGGAAAACAAGCTTATATATAGAAGTCAAATTGCACGACAGCACAACCGTGCAAGGTGGCCATGTTTTCTAGGTACTTCATGTTGAAAAAAAATTATTTATTCAAATTGTGAAGTTAATTCTAAAATGTTTTGACTGTTTGTCATGCACGATGTCATCACTTACATTAGCTGAAAAAGTTCATAGAAGCATTATTAACATAATAAACTAATGTATCTCGTACTATGATTATGTGATAAGCATTGAACCACTTAAAATAGAGGGCAATTGAACATTATTTCATTATTTGAACAAGCTAAGGGTTCGTTTACATTAGCTGAATTGAGCTGAACTGAACTGAATTGAGCTGAACTGAACTGAATAGAAGTGTATTAATTGAACTAAATAGAGATGAACTGAACTGAACTAAATAGAAATTAACTGAACTGAACTGAATATAATCTGAAGTAAACAAGCCCTAAGTTACAAAGCATTTTGTAGTGAAGAATTGAAGAGAGCTCATGTATGATGCATATATCCCTAATTAATTAGGTCGCATCCCTTTATTTTCCTTCCATTTTGTCTCTTAGCTTGTCAGCTTGCAATATTTGCCTTGCATGGAAATGCAATTAATATTATGATAACAAAAAAAAAAAGGAAGCTTGATATTAAAACATTTTCAGTTTTCCACTCGCTAAATAAAGGAAAATAATGTCACATCTCATCTCATCTCCTTTTCCTTTTTCTTTTTTTTTTTGTTTTGGAAAATTGAATTTTAATAATTTCAGATCAATTAGTTATGCTTTAACTTAATTCAAGAACAATTCTATCTTAACATCTGTTTTTTTTTTTTTTTTTTTTTTTTTTTTTTTTTTTTTTTCTGGACCCAATTTTAAAAAGTCTTGTTAAAATCAATCGAAATTCATTCTAATTGCGTTCGTCCCTTTATATTATTCCCTCTCTGACTTCTCACATAAAACCATCGCATACTTTGACAATTGTTATATCTCATTATTAAAAATGAATTTTTGTAAAGTGTTCATCAAGAAGAATATAGCTAAGATTTTCCCTATAATTTGAGAAGAATTTAAAATAACAATTCTTACAAATTGTAAATTAATATTGTCAAGATTATTCAGTAAGAACAAGAAATGAGAATGAAAAGAGTAAGGTTTAACTTGTTGTAGCAAGTCAATGCATTAAGTTTTGGACCAAGAATTTTACCAATTTTAGGTCCGCTAGTGAAACTTCTAAATCTGCCAGTGATACAAATACGAAGTATACTAATTAGTTGACGTGCTCATGAGTATAAAGAGTCTATCGACTCAAACATTTACTAATTCTCTGGATAGACATAGACAAGAAAAAAGTTTAGGAAAAAGAAATAAAAGTTAGAAAAAAAAAATTAGCAGATGATACACATATGTATTCACTTTTTTCCCCTAACTTTTCCAACACACCTTACCGTTTGTACAAGATAATTGATATCAAACATTTCATTTTTCTTGTGAGCAATGTTTTATGTAACACATGTTGTAGTTCGTTATCTCTGAGAAAATGGAGATGATCTTATCGCGTGATCTCTTGATTCATAAACATATTTTTTATGAATGTATCATATAATAATTTTGTAGTTTGCACCTCTATTTACAAATTTTTGAACTCGCAACTGTAAAGTTTTTCCAATTTTTTAAATACATGTCACTCGGCTTTATTGTTGCAGTACATACAGTGTACAAGATGACAAAGAAATTATATTTTGTGTGTATAGTTTGTATTTAAACAAGGGCAAAATTAAATCCAAACCAAAGTCTCAACCCAATCCGGCCCGACACGTAAACCGAAATAATATCAATGTCTTGATAAAAAATAAATTTGGCCCAAACTGCTATAATATGAACTATGACTACAACTATAATCGAAATAATTTGAATCCGCCAAATGCTTATACTACACGAAAATCAATTTTTGACAACAAAATTTTTGCAACAACAATTAATTTCGTTACAAAAAATGTTTTTTCGCAACAAAAAGTTATGTTACGTTGTGACAAAAGACTATTGCTATTAATAAAATTTCACTTTCCATCCACAAATTCTGACGGAGCAAAAATCCGTGAAAAAGAGACCTACCTTTGACAACAAAAGTTTTGTGACTGTATAATAACAAAATCAAATTGTTGAATGATTTGAGATTTGAATTATTTGAACATATATAATTACTTTGAAACTTGAATAAACTACTTAAATCAAAGTAAAAAATGATCTAATAATATATACAAGTATAATTGAGGTGAGCTTATCATATATTTAATTTAAGAAAATCTAAAAAAAGATAATATTACAAGGTATGTTTTTATCCTATATACATCAACAACAAAAAAAAATCAAAATAAGTTAATATTAATATATCATGGGGTATAACTTGAGTTTAAACTATAAACCATTACGGAGTATTATACAATATGAAATGAAATGACAGTAGAATATGCAATTAACTATCTGAAATTTGTATAACATAACTTATTCGATTTAATTTGAAATTCAACAATAAAGCAAAACAAATTATATCCAAATCGATCTGATGTTACCCAATAAGTTTTAGTTTGGTGATTCGGCTCATCCAATCTCATGAAACTACAAAATAAATCTTAATCAGTTACGAAAAATCACGTCGCTAAATTGTCCTAATCCGTCTAATCTCTATACCTGAATTAGAGATAGACCTTCTGAAAATTATTTTTTTTTACGTTTCTATAGATGGCATCTCAATTTTTTTGAGACAAACTAAATAAATTTGTCAAATTTGTGACGTACAAGTTAAATTAAGCATTAAGCTAAGATTTGACTCCAATCCTGCTTAAAGACAAAAAATTTCATCTACATCTCAAATTTAAAATAATTTTATGTCTAAATTAAAATCTATCATAAATTTGTAGTGTGTTGTTCCTGACCCAAATCCAATCCAATCCATCTATTGTAACCTGGGAAGTGGTAATGCCTAAGATTGTCCTCTAAACATTACATCAAGGGATTTATTTTATGCCTACACCCTCCAAAAAAATCGGGCACGTACAGACCCAATCTAGTTCGACAACATTATCCAAAGAATTAATATGATGAATTGGTGATAAGACTGATAACCTTAATCCTTAGTTGTAATACATAGTTGCACCCACAATATCTACGTATGATGTGACTAGTATAGTTTTGTTATGAGAAATATTTTTTTTTTATGAATAGTGATGGACAAAATGAATATATTTGAGTCAAATAATATGTTTGGTAAGTAAAAAAAATTGGAATTGGATTTGACTCAATTCATAACTCAAATTCTAAATAGGTAAATTATATGTATTTTAATTACTTAACAAAAGTATAGCATTTCAAATCATAAAAACAAACCGAACATATAATTGAAATTTGAATCGTAAAATTTCAATTTCGGAAAATGAATTATACATATCTAAACGCTACCTAAATAAATTTATACCCATTCATGAAATTAACATAACATTCCTTACCATTTCCTTATACGAGTGGCAAATATACCTTTTCATAATTTACTAGTATTCTAGCCAGCATCTAAAGCTGGGTATGGGCTGGCACGACACGATTTGGGTCCGGCATGGCACGAGCCTGCTATGAGCACGGCACGGCATGGCACGAATGCACGATTAGTAGGCCGTGAGCCATCATGAACAACATTTTAAAAGTTTGGCACGAACTCGACACGAGCACGACGGGCCGGCTTGCATGTTGGCACGCTCATTTTGGTTAAAAATTTATAATATATAAAAATTAGTATAAGGCATGATAGATGGCACGACATGAGTCAGATCGGCACGGTCGTGGGCTGGGCCGTGCATGGGCCTTATATTTTATAACTTGACACGAGCCCAGCACAACACAAACTTTTCTTGGTCCGCTATAGGCACGACACATTGTGGCACGAGGCATGCGAGCTTGGCACGTGGGCCGTCCCAACACAGCCCGTGCCCACCTTTACCTGCATCCATTATAATTCGTATTGTTCTTTAAAAAAATTATGATTGATTTTATTATCTTTTCTACTTTTTTGTCTAATGCGAATTTAATATGACTTTTACATCACGTTGACTCTGATGCCATGTCACATGACCATCTCAATCAAAAGCTTAAGCTGATAATTGAGATCTAAAAATAAGTTATATACTCTATCACAATAGGGTGTAAAAATACCAAAAGCTGATAGTTGGCCGGGCACGAGCGAAGTTGTAATTGTAATGATGAAGATATATTGTTGATGACCATTCAACAAATAATAATACTCCTAATTTAATTTGCTAGTAGAGGCCTACTAATCAATGATGTCCTTGAATGTGGGAATATTTAATTAGAGTAGTACCACCTTCTTATATGGATGGAGCATCATTAATCATGCATGTGGACCAATATATAGACTTATCTTCTCCTTACCGAACTAGGAACAGAAAAAACTTAGTCTACCCATCGGGTTAACTACCCACAACTAATAAAGAGTTGTTGATGACATTAATAATAGAGTCCCACTTAATATAAGTAATATTATTTAATTGCTCTATTAGTAGTGGCACCGGTTGTCAACCCGGTGGGTTGATGTAGCACTGTTCACTAGGAACTATTATAACAACTAAATTCTATATGGAGGATGTCAAGTATTTATTAGAGATTATATTTAATATATGTAATGTGAATATGTGATTTTTAAGTAGTAAATTTTTATTCATTATCAAATTTGTTTTTATTTATCATTGTCAAATTTTACTCAATCGACTTTGTTTATGGAGTTTGATTTTTCTGATTTTTTATACGTACTATAATGTTTATTCATTTTTCTATTTTATTTACTTCAACGATGGTGACAATGGTGTTATTATTATTGTGTAAACTAGTTGTGGTAATTAAGGTGTTCCATAGACATCGAGAATTCGAGGTGTATTGCATAGAGTTGCAACTGCAATGAAATCAATGGAATTTTAAATGAATCGTCTCAATGATGAGTAAGTCATGAATGTTAAAATTTTATACTCCAATATTTACTACTATGGAATAAAAGATATATCAACGATCTATGTATTATATGATTATATAAGTTTATCAAATTAAAGCGTAAATGACAAAAAGAAATATAGGAGTACTACCTAAAACTTGTCTAAGACTAAGTGTTTCTATTTTATTTTATTATTTTTTTTATAAAAAAAACATGGCAAGGATGGTTGACCTTTTATCCGAGGCCATTGTACTAGCAATCGATCATCTTCAAATGTGATCCTGTTGTTTGTTAGCAAGTTGAGAAGTGACGTTCACACTCTTTTATTTATTTACGAACTATCTTTCCTGTCACATGAATACTATAAACATTGTTTATGTGAGAAGAGTAGGAGTGCGAAAATAATTTGGAGTATGCGGAAATGAGATTGCTTATTGCATTTAGAACGTTAAAACAATTGGGGAATTCAAGTGGATGGATGGACAACAAAGTAAAATGAACTTCAGTAGTAAAAGGGTAAAGCCGGATAATATAGATGGATGCAAATGCACATATACTAAGTTAAGAAAATCCCAAGCAATCTTATAAAATTGTTAGTAAAATACGAGAAATGTGATCAACATTACATTAATAATGAGCATTACAAAGTCTATTCATCAACAAAATATAAAAACTATAGGTTAAAAATTAAGCTCAAGCCTTGGAAACTAGTGTGTTGTAATTCCAATCACTCTATAATATACACTCCTAACTCTTAAAAATTCTCACAACTAACAAAAAACAACAAAACCTTAATAATATCACTAAATTCATTACTGATATACAAGTATTACCTTTGGACAGAAGATATGCAAGAACATAATCTTCAATTCCCCTTAACATTAGTATAAATTAAAAGGAAGCAAATTAAATAGAAGGAACAAATCCCAAATTAATAATAAAAGAATATATATTATAAATTATATATATATATAATATATATAAGAATAAGGTACTTATGTATATATATAGATATATACTAGGATTTGTGGGCAAACTATTTATTTTCATTACAAATGCTCTTAAAAATTTTCCTTGTGGAAATCAAACTTGGTAGATGTCTTCCTTGAAAAATCTAGAGACAAATTCCGCAGTTGCTGAGTTAAGCCGGGAGCACCGCAATAGAACACCCCTGCATTATACACACCAAAGTTAAAATTCGTAAATTGAATGAGAAAATTGTAGTATTTACCACTTTTATATGATGATTATGCCACCCTATTCTTGTAAATAGAATTAACTTGAAATGAACTGAATTGGATTGAACTAAATTGAATTAAGGGTTTGTTTGGCAATCAGTTGTTGGCTGATTTAATTAGCTTGTTTGATTGATTGGCTTTGAATCATGGGTTGTACGTATTGGTTGCTTAGGTCAGTTGTTTGGACAAGTGTTTGGTAAAATTAATTTTGGCCATTGGCTATTTATTACAAATTTTGTGAGCCAACAAGCCAAAAGTCAATCCAAAAAGTTGTTCCAAATAGGTTTTTTATTTTAGCTTAAAAGCCAGCTTTTCAACTAACCAAAAGGCCAATAACCAAACATGTTTTGTTTTTCTTTTTTAACAGTTTGACGATATTGAAAAGCCAATAGCTAATAATAAAGCCAATTACCAAACACCCCCTTCTAAAATGGACTGAAAATAAGTGCTTAAGAACAGGGTCTAAATGCTTACCAACTCTTTTATCAGGGTGATTAACAGCAACATGCTTGAAGACAGCCCTCCAATTAGGCCTGGCAAAATGAGTCTTGACTCTAGTCCCAGAAACAATATCCATGCCATTTTTAGCATGGTGTAAGGATTGAAGCATAGCAATCAAGGCCGACCTTGCATCCCCTTCTTCATACACACTAGTGCAGTAGTTATGGAGTTCGATCAAATGGTCTCGGTCATTCTCAGCCACCTCATTCATCACGCTTCTGAACCACTCGAATGATCCTTGCTCTCGAGTCACCCAATAGAAATATGCTTGTTTCACAAGGAACGGTTTCCTCCTAGGGTCATGTCGGTCATCTACTATTCCCTTCTCAACATCTTTTTGTTGCTTGATGTGGTATAGCACATCCTTCACTATACTGATCAATGGCGTTGCTCCTATTCCGAGTCCTACTAGTAAGAGCACGTCGTATTTTTTATAATCCTGGGCTGGTGCCCCATATGGACCGTCAATCTTGAGCTTAGGCATCCTGATAAGCATAACATTTTGCATTAACATCTCATTTGGCCATTACTTTAATAAACATAGACGACAAACTGTCAACAACATAACAAAAAATCTCAGGAGTCATGACGGTCTGACATAACTTTTAATTAAAAAATTTGAAACTTTTTAGCATAAATCTGTAACTTTTTACATAGCTAGTTAAGCTAAGCTTTATATAACTCACCTTGGAACAGGTCCACAATTTATATCAGCTCTGAGAAGGCCACTCTCATCACTGCTTCGAGGAGGTTGACATAACTTAGAGAAGAGCGTTCTCAGCTGAGAGGTCCAGTCACCCAATGTTCGAATGTGAACGCTGATGTAATCGTCTCCAGGAGCCGAAGTCAGAGAGAAGGGATGCCTGAAAATTTTCAAATTTAGATTAGTAAGTATCAATAGTAAGCTTTATGTTTGAAAAACAAAACTAATTTTTTTCAAGAACTTGACTATGTAAAGAATAATAATTATACCATTCAAATGGAGAAACATCAGAACAGTTTACAAATATGTACTGTCCACTGGTGTATCTGAAATTCTGAGGTTTTGTCATTTGTAATGACAATACATTTCCAGGGTAGACTGCAACCTGTAACATATAGGAAAAGAGAAAAACAAATTATTCCTCTGAATTGCGGTTTCAGGATTTTAAATTTATCCAAGTTTGTGCATACAAACCTTTGATATTTGGACTGTCTTGTAACCAGACCTGAGTGCCCTGATCAGCCTCTCAAAGCCGTATAATAAAACTGGCACCGCGATATACATCCATGTCTACATTGAATCCATGATCAGCAATGTTAGAACAAATTAAAACAAAATTTAATTTTTTCCTGTCTAGCATATAGGATCTGTTTGGTAGGACGAAAAATGAATTCCCTGAATAGCAGTTTTGCATTTACACCCTACCAAACGGAGCTATAACGTTAGCAAATCAAAACAAAGGAAGAGTGCTAAGAAAATGGCATACCGATCTCTTATACCACTCCTTGCTGAGGTAGAGGAACCACCCATGAATTCCCAGAAGGATATAGACTATGACAAAGAGATGGTGAGAATACCAAAAGGCATTGAACCCTGTAAGTTTCTTAAGGGCCTTGGGAAGGTTTAGTCTATTTCTTCTGAACCAAGGTTGGGCCAACACGAATGCAATGGTCATTAAGATTAACATGACAAGTCCAGTCCACCCTTCAGTTCCCCTTACGAACCACCAGTAATCTGGGGGCCTTGGCACCCCAAAGTATTTACCAAGAGGCGCATAGGCTTCATCTGTAGCATGTAGTAGCCTCGGGAAGTCACACGTAAGATGGCATATCACGTGGATAGCAACACCAACTGCCACACCAATGGCAACCACTTTGTGGAAGTTAATGTTGTCATCGAATGGTACGGCCATTCCTAGCTTAGTCCTGCTCCTAAGCCAGGTAATAGAGTTCCTACAGACAGGGAATAGGATGAGGGCCATGTTGAATTTGAGGGTTTCGGCTGCACCCTTGGCAGCTGTGACACAATAACCCATGACATGGAAGACGTAACGATTCTTGTATTGAAAGAACTTCCAAACAAAGAGGCCGACACAGATGGCGAGCCACAGGAGCACAACCCATATTCTCTTCCAGTTGTCCTCGACAAAGTAGGTAAAACTGTGGACACCTCGCTTGATGGGGTTGGGCTCCTTGGTTGGGACTAGCTTTTGGCTAAGCATTTGACTTAGCTTACGACTATCCGTGACTGTGTTGGCTGAGTGCGTTGGTGCTTGAAGCAACAGCATTTCCAGGTTATGGATCTGTACATTAGCATATATGATCAAATTGAGTAATGCTAAACATGAGTAACATGGTAATAACATAATGATCATAAGCTAGGAACTTGAAATATTAGGGTTTTGCCTTTTTGGTAGTGAAGTAACAAGTGAAAAAAAAGTGTTGAGCCTATGAATAACCTACATGACAGTGTCCCACATTGATTAAATATGAATTAAGGGGGAGTGTTGGTATGTGTATCCCATATTGAAACATACGAACCGTGTCCATTTTATAATGCTAGGGGGCCTAAACTTTTTATTGTCATATGTTTTAATTTTTAAGGTGGAACGTCCTTGGTCTTGTGAAGAGAACTTGCACAAATTTAGGCCCCTAGCATTATAAAATGGACACGGTTCGTTATACACAAATTTAGGCCCCCTAGCATCATGTCCTCCACAGCGGGCACTGCCCAGGCCCGTTTGACTAAAAGAGAATTTGTTATACACAAATTTGGGCTTTGGTTATGGGCAATTCCTTTTAGTCTCAATTTATAATCCAAAATTGGGCTTATAGTGTGCATTGGGCCTTTTCTATTGAAACAGAAGTTAAAAGGACATGATGGACCAACCTCAATGAAACCAACGCCATTAGGGTCAAGCTCCTCCATGATAAGAGCAGCATATTCTTCAGCATGATCTTGAATTGTGGTCAGTTTACAGGCTGCCGCACTCAGTGAGATAATCTGCAATAATAATTATAATAATAATAATAAGAAGAAGAAGAAGAAGAATTCAATAACAAGAAATTAAATAATGGATTAACTATTATGTAAGGGTGACATTGATTGAAAATAATTAAATAATGGAGTACTTGTATACATGCTTAAGTTTCTTACCTCTCTGACTTCTTCTTCTGTAATCCTGCCATCTGCATCCTTGTCCACCCTGTTTTTTTCAGTCAAACAATAATATGAGCAAATCTTATCCTTGTCCACCCTCTTTAATTTTTTGAATGATTCTATTGATAAATTTTCATCATTGGTTTAATATAGCTATTTTAGTGAGCAATAATATAATTTCAACTTATTTTAACTGAACTTATTAAATCTGATTGAAACTTATTGGACTTGATTAGTCTTGATTATTAATTACCACAAAATCCCAAATATAATTAATTCACTAAATTTATTTTTACCAAAATGAACTTTTTTTTTATAAAAAAATTTACCAAAATGAACTTATTCTTACAAGTTTATTTAATATTATCCAAATAGAGTGAGGTAAAAAAGGACAATGAGCATATCAAGAAAGATTGGTCAAAAGCCTTGACAAGTCAAACTAACATGGTTGAAGAAACAAGGGGTAATGCATAATTCAGAGTGATGACAGCAGCCCAACTTGTAGATATTAAGTTTATACCAAGTCTTGATTATTTCAATATTTCTCCATCACATTATTTTTTCAATCAATTATTGATCGAATTCATTACTTGCATTAGAGGTAACAATCAAGTCGTGTGGGTCGAATTAATGTTCCAATCACGGCTCAAAGAGGCAACAATCAAGTCTTATAGATTGAATTAATGATCCCGATCACGGCTCAACTAGAAAGAGGGAGTGTGTGGTTAATATAAGAACTTATTTGTAATTTTATCAGAATTCAAAGATAAAATTCAAATTTCATAAATTATAATATAGGGTGTCATTTTCAGTATATGTTAATATTTTATTATGTAATAGGTCTATGAAACCACTTATCTGTGTTACATTAATATTTAGGACGTATTGAGAATGTACTAAAGGGAAAGACCAACAATTTATTTATTTATTATAATTAAAAGGTGGGTCTTCTTCACTCTTCACGCATCACATGCATTAAAGCCCAATGTCTAATAAATTAGAAATTTGGACACATCTTTCTCAGTCCTGATTGCTGCATGTGCGTTTAGATATTCAATCTTATATGTTTTCTTACAATATAGGTCAAGTTTGTTAGGTACACCAAATCACCAACCAATCATCATAATTTCAGTGTACAATCTTCATTAAAAATTGCCAATAAAAAAAAAAAAACAAATCATTAAAAAAATTAAGTTATTAGACTAACACTCTGTATTTGTACTTTAGAACACCCTAAAATTTGATTTAATACAACATGTTCAATATTATTATTAAAGACAACACAAGACAATAATTTTCATCTCTATAACTTGCTCAGTTCCATAATTTCACTTAATATTCATTTTTGATTTTTCAATATCGTCATTTATTAATAGACATCAAAATTGGGCTGTTACTGTACATAACATTATAACATTGCAATTTGCATTCATATCAGTAACATTCTTGTCATCTGTTTCTTTCAAAATAGTAGGTTTATACTCCGTATAAGATAAACAGTTTTACTCACTACTTCAAAAAAAAAAAAAGCTTAGTTAATTTGCAAAAAATAGAAAAATGAAGGTTATAAAAATAAATTTATTAATTTACCGATGACTTAGGCTATGTTTGATCAAAACTTGTTTTTTCTAACCTGATATGAGTTTATTTGTCTGATTAAACCTGGACTTATTGTCTGATTTGACTACATTTTGACGTTGCATATACGACAATTCATAAGAAAAAGATATATCGATTCAAATTTTATTTTATTGTATTAATAAATAATTTCAATGTGCAATCTTTAATTATTTTTGTTTACGAAAATACAAATATTTAAAGCTTGCAAAAATCTATAAATAAGCTGTATCTTATTTTTTTTATCTTATCTACGGAGTATTTTTTATCTGAAATGAGTAATAAGTACAATATATGAAATAAGGTGGACCAAGGGCTCGTTTACTTTAGTTGACCTTAACTGAATTGAACTGAATACAACTGAAAGTAATATTTTATAAGAGAAGAAAATTGAGAGTTGATGAACTGAATTTAAGCTGAAGTAAACAGACCCTAAATATAACGTAAGTATGAACAAAAATCCATTTAGTCAACTCTAACATTGTTCACACAGAGAATGAGGCAACACGAGAATCTTTAAAATTAATTAGTGTGCCTTTCAAAAAAAAAAATTAGTGTGAAAATTACGTATATGATATTATTTTAGCACTATGATGTAAAGATAATGAACCGTACACACTTGTATTAAATGTGAATACAAAGGCAGCTTACTACAAAATTTGTCAACTTTTTCTTGATACAACGTTGACCAATCTAGAATCTTTTTATAAAAAGTTGACCAATCTAGAACCATTGTGAAGCATTTTCGGAATAGATGGAAAACACTTCATTTTTAAAAGTCAACAATATTCTTGTAAATTCTTAAGATCAAAATACGTATGGAATTAGAATTCAAACACATCCCAATTTCCTAGCTAAGTTATGAAAATAATAATAATAAGTGCTATATACAGTCTTATGCCCGGTGGGTAGACTACCCATTACTAATAGAAATATTTAAATATTATTAATTATATGAGTTGGATTCTACTCTTAATATTAACCACAATACATTATTAATGTGGGTAGTCTATCTAGTGGGTTGGACAAGTTTTTTCCAAACTTAAGTGTCATTTGGTGTAATAAATGCTTGATTTGAGTTAATATTTCCTCCTTTGACATCTTAAAAACAATCGTTATGGTTATATTTAGCATTTTCCTAATAATATAACTATCAAGTCTTAATTAATTTTGTTTTTTTTTTTTTGGTGTACCCACCCGGTTCACCCTTTCTGGCTAAACTGGATTTGGAGTGCGTCCCGGGGTTAAGATTTTAAACTCCTCCCAACGTGCTTGCGGGGGATCAGACCTTGGTTCTCCTACCAAGTTTAGCCCCTGACACCTCTAGACCAAAACAACGTTGGTTATTAATTTTGATTACTAAATGCCAGCATAGTCAAAACAAAATGTCACATTAATAGTTGTCAATTTTCGTTAGTTGCTTAAATTTTGTGCTAAGTACGTTACGTAACCTGAAAAGAGCATTAATTATAACGAAACAGTAAAGTTAATTAATTAAATTAAACTGATGTGATTAGTGTAGTAATTTAAAAGAAATTAGTGGAGGGTAATAGTGTAGTATAGTAAATAGAGTACTTACATGTCAAAGAAAGTTTGAATACGAGCATCAAAAGTTTGATCAGCAAGCTGTTCCCAAAAATCACGTAACTGGGTTTTATTAATGGTTCCAGTAACAATGCCTCTTCTACGCGCCAATGCGTCAAATAATTCTCCTGCAAATTCCTTTTCATTCATCCCTGTCGTCCACACACACATAACAACATGCATGCTTTTTGTTAATACGTCACCTTCACAATTTGACTTTTTCCCCACTTTAAATACATACTGTATTATAATAATAATAATAAAAAAATTATATATTTAAAAAGTACATATTCACACAAATCAAATTAAATTTATCATGACTATATTTTTTTCATTATGGATATAAAAATTAAAAACAGTCAAAGTTTTAAAATAAATACAGTAGTTGCATATTATGATAAGTAGCAAGTAATGTAATTGTAGACAGAGGAAATACTTGTTTTTTGGCCATCTTATTTTGAAAATTCTTCTATAGTCGTCGAAAAAACGACCACCAAAGTCAAAATAAAAAGATTCGTTGATTTTTTATGTTAATTAAGTTGATTTTGATAATTAGATTAGACTTTTATTGTAAATAGAAATATACATACATTTAATTTATTTTTTTAATATTAATTCATTTTTAATATTTTTGGATTCACCTAAATTAATTTTAGATTTTGCTATTTTAAAAATTAAATTAAAAATCCGAAATTAATTTAGATAAATCCAATAAAATTAAAAATGAATTAATGTTACATTAAAACAATATACAATGTTTATTTTTTTTTAAAGTCAAATCTAATTACTAAATAAATTATTTTTACTTTGGTGGTCGTTTTTTCGACGACTATACAAGAAACATCCATCTTATTTGTGGTAAAGTCTACTTACGACTAAAAGTAAAATTGTCAAAATAAAGTTTTGTTTGACATTTTTCTTGTGTAAAAAAATAAATTAAATGAGTAAATTAAATTTTAGATTCAACAAGAGTTGAACTGAATTTAATTAAATTTGTCTGAAAATAATAAGTCCAAAGATTAGGTCTATCATATGGCCTAAAAATAAGGATACAAAGTTCACACTCGGCCTAACGAGTTACAATAAGTTCAGTTTATTATAAAAATAAGGTTTTTTTTTTGACGTGTATTATAAAAATAAGTTCAAAATAATGGATCGGTCCTAAATCAACATCATCGTTAATCGCACGAAACTCCATTTCGTTTTTTAGTGGCTCCATGAAGAATTTTAAAACTAGTACTTACAATAATGAATAATCATCTAGGATAATTTTGCCAAATGCAGAACCAAATGGGATGAGAAAACAAAAGTTGTTACTACTACTAATTAAAGTAATTAATGCAGTTAAAGTGTGATTGAGGCAAATTGAGAGTTGGTGTATATGTGTTTTCAGGTCAAAGGGGCACCTACCCAATATTACCACACACAAAGTCTTTTTTCCGTAATTCATAAAAATCTATAATAATTACTATAATTAGTGTTTTTTTATTTAACTGTATTTAGTAAGATAGTCCAATGGAGGTGAGTATTCAACCTCTACCACTGAGGGCTCGTTTACATTAGCTGAATAGAGATGAACTGAATAGAAGTGTATTAATTGAACTTAATAGAGATGAACTGAACTGAATATAATCTAAAGTAAACAAGCCCTAAGCTTCCACTTCTGCCTTGTTCTTTTGGACTTATTTTTTGAAAATTCAATTCAGTTTAGCTCATGCCAAATCTAATACGAAGTATTTAGGTTAATTCAGTACAATTTAAATTAATTAAATCCGAAAGAACAGAATCTTAATCTTACGAGATTACTAGCTTATATTAGCATTGATTATTTACAAAGATTAGTTTTTTTTAATCACTTTTTAACAATGAGAAGAAAAAAAATGATTGATAAAAGGGAAAAAGTTACTCCTATCATCAACTTTAGCAAAGTTTCATAAGAAGACAAAAAAAATATGAAGCATATGTTTTATACAACTTGATCATATATTATAAAAAAGACCCATATGCAATTAAACGCTGGCGACCCCAGTTCAATAATGCGCACCATACAAACATAACTACATAGTATTTGCATAATTGCATGATATTATATTATTATTATAATTTTAAAGCAATTTCATTTTCACTCCACCCAAAAACCACTAAAAAGATTTTTGCCATATTTCATTAATTTAATCCCACAAGTTCATCGCATTACTCATCACTCACACTATAAACGAGATAAGCCCACTTAATGAATTGTTAATGTCAACCACAATTTAATGATAATTGACACTCCAGTTTTTTCTTTAGCACATTTAGGAAAAAAGTGAAATGTGAAAGGGAAGAGTCCATGAAAATTGTTAGAAAATCATCTTAATCAAAAGTTTAATCTAATAATTGAGGTCCATGAATATGTTATATATTCTATCACTCCCACTCATATGAAAGACTCTTTGGGGCTTGAAATGTGGATGCAGTACAGACACCTACTTCCACTTGGGAGAGGAAGTACGTAGATATTCGAACCTATAATCTCTGTGTCACAGTGGCTCTGATACCATGTTAGAGGACCATTTCAAGAAAAAATTTAAGCTAATAGTTGAAGCTCAGAAATATGTTATATAGTATATAAAAAGTTAAAAACTATTCATTAAAGTATTATATTCCGTATATTTTAGGAAAATACAAATTATACCGAACTATTTATCATTAATTTCCAAACTTATATTTCCTAGTGACACTTTCTATTTTAGAAATTTTCAAATATTAGATTTTGGCAATAACTTTTCCCATATCACATGGCTCTTCCTTTTTACTTTGTCTCTATTTTTTATTCTAATTTATTGAAACTGAATTTATCTGATCTTATTAAACTTATTAAATTAAACCTAACTGAAACTTAATATTCAATGGGTCTATTATAGATCCGGACGTACGAGTTAACGCTATACACATATAAGGTGTTTTATTGCTCACCATACACAATTTTGCTCATTACCCTTGAATTATACCCATAATTCCATATGTATATACTATTGAACAAACAATTGGACATTACTACTCCTGATTAGATCCGATTAAATAAGATATTTTATCAAAATATCAATCACACTAATAATATTTTATTAAAAAAAAGCTGAACCACATGAGCTTAGGTAAGGAATAAACAGACACATACCAATACACTTTCCGAAGCGAGATCGGAGGAGCAACCCATCAACAGCAAGCTCCTCAAAGCGCTGCTCAACCTGGTCCCACCCATCACCGACACCACTCTTATTCAAAAACTGAAGGCCTTTAAGCGCACGGCCCGCGGTGGTTTTAGTCCTATCGAGCTGCCGGAACCCCCGATTCGACGACGTGACGCGCTTGAGCTCACGCGACACCTGCTTCAGCTTAGCAGAAAACTGAGAAGTCAGTTTTTGAGGTCGTTGTTTCTCAAGATGGCTTGTTAGTAACGCAGCCTCTTGATTCCCTACTGCACCTTTGATGTCCTGTACTGATACACTGTCGTCTCGTACATCTAGTGTTATCTCTACATACTCGTTTTCATCGTCTTTGTTTGTTGATCTACGGCTGCTGTTGCTCCGTTTCTTCGTCGGGGTTAATGGACCGCTGAATGTCACTCGTGATTGTGAGTGTACGCTGCTCCCTCCCGCATCAGATCCTGTCTCGTGCTGGTTATTATTACTGGTGTCTTGGATCTCCAGTGGCTTTCTCATTTTATATTATTAATTAATTCACCAGAAACAGAAAATTAAAAAAAAGGGGGAAAACGCAAATTTACGACAAACACAAAACCCGAAAAGTTAGGAGTAATCTAGAAGCTAAGATTGTGGGATGCAGAGGTGAAATTACGGAATTACCCCTGAATTTTCCCAGAAAATAGCAAGTAAAATTAAGAGAGGAGGAGGAAGAAGAAGAAGAAGAAGGAGTTTGAGGGGTTGAAGAAAAGAATGGAGAAGAAGTGAGGTGATTGAGGAAGATATAAGAGAAGGGGAAAGAGAGACCAAATAGGAGAAGATTAGTAGTGGGTAGTTGAGGGCAAGTGGGAAGAAAAAATTGAAAAAGAGAGACTATAGTTTGTAGAGGATGAATGAATTGAACAAATTAAATAATAAAATAATGATATTTGATAAGTCAAAAAAGGGTGAAGGGGGAGAATCCGAGGGGCGTTACTGGAGGGCGCATATGGATTATGTATTTTTATAATTTTATGTTTTGTTATGTTATGTTATAACTTATAATAACATCTTGGATTAGTTATTAATACTAACTAATGCTAATATGCATTGGGGTTACTAGATGAAGAATAATGTTTTTGGTTTAAGTATGTTGTTAATTATATGGATTGTTGAAATAGTAGGTTGAAAATCAGGGCTCGCGCTTGGGAGGCACATAGTGAGCGATGATTGAATAGGGATATTGAGATGTTAGGGTCTTAAAAACAGCATACTACATCTGTATTACAATATTCGCAACAAAAATTATGATATGGATTTTTAGGAAAAAAATGAGAAAGGGTAATAAACTAAGATGAATGGATACAGGTTCGGGTACGGAATATGTCGATTTGAAAATTATGAGATACGGATACGACAAATAAATAATATTGAATGCTTTAAAAATTAAGACATTTTTATCAGTTGTTTAATATCATTTGGAATGTTTTGATTTAATTAGCATAAAAATATGAGAATTTTTTTTTTAAAAAAAAACATATGAAAACATGAAAAAATGGGTAAAATTATCATTAAACTTGACAAAAAAAATGTTAAAATTGGGTAAAGTATCAGGTATATAGGTATCGTATCGGTGTTCGATGCATGTACGACTATCTCAACGAAGTATCCGTGCTACCTAGGTAATAAATTCATGTAAGTGTATGAATAATAAACTTTTTAAAGAGAGCGGAAGTGGGAAATAAATAAGCACATGAGGCCACAAACTATAGATAAAATGCTCCTTTTACAAAAAAAATAAATTTAAATTGACTAAATTTAATAAAAATAATATTTGTTGCAAATAATGTGTTACAGCCAAAATAACAAAAATTACAAGTATTGCGATAAAAATGTATTACTTATTTTATAGCCATAAATCTTACCTTTTATGATTATTATACTCTTAATTTTTTAATTAATCTTTAATTTTTCAAAAAAAAAAATACAAATAGTTTAAAGGCCCCTTATTTTAATGTATTCACACATAGCCCCTAACATCCTAGTCTCCGACCATGCTGAAGAGTGAAGATGGTATATCTATATTATATAAGCTAATGGGGGAGCCGTGGTGTCCCCCACGAAAAGTCCATGCTACCCCTCAAAACATTTTAAAATCTTAATTTATATCACTCTTAATTATTAAGGAAAGTTATAACCATTTTTTAACTTTTTTAAATGAAAAAAAGTACAAAATATAAAAATCAAAAAAATAAAACAAAAATAACAAAATTCATATTTTAAAGTTCTCTATAAATAGACATCCATATTGATATAGTTCATCGCAGGCAAAGCGTGTATAGAAGGCTAGTACTATATAGGCTATGTATGGGAGTCAAAAATAGTTTTTAAAAAATGTTACCGTAAATTATTAAACTCTAATCAAAGTAAGTAGGGAATGATTTTGTTACTGCATACTGATTAATGTGAGATTTTTTAATTATTAAAAAGAAAAATAAAAAGAGGTTCAGGATTGATAATTTCTGAGTCCCAATTTACCTGCTACCTTCTCTTTTTCACACCTCCCAAGATACAACTTTAAATAAAAATATCTTTAACTATATGTAATAAAAAATTATAAAAATTATATATTTAAAAAGTACATGTTGAGACGAATTAAACTAGAGGGAGTATATTTTTTCACATATGAACAGTGCCCTAAGTCAATTTGGGGCAAGTAAATTGGGACAGAGGGAGTATATAGTGCAGAAAAGTAGGTCATGGAAAATGAAATTAGAAAAGGGAAATGGTATAAATGTATAATTAGCAAAATTATAATGTAGTTTGATGTACTGTAGGTGTTGAATGAAGTGGTTTTATGATGTTGGTCCAAATACAACAATACTTTAACACCTCTAATCCGGAATCAACGTTTTCAGGAATGATTTCCAAGTCAAATGGTGAAATAGTATTTGGATGGATTAGTAATAGTCAAATACGCGGATAAAGCCGTAGAGCTGTTAGAGGTGAAGAAAGTGATTGGTCCTCTTTGTGGTTCCCTTATCTTTTATTGTATTATTTTTTAATATGATAATGTGTGGAATAATATGTCTTGAATCGACCTGACGACCTTTACTGTAGGTCACCCGATTTAATTTAGTCAACACATTCATTTGTAATCGTTTCCAGTATCTCGTGCATGGAATTCTGATGCCTTAGCTATTAGGTTAAGACCTCATCCTAGGTTCCTTTATCTTTTATGCCTATAAAACGAAGTTGGATTTTATAAGATCAGATTTGATTAGTTCAGGATCGATAATATCTGAATCCTAATCATTTTTCTTACTCTAATAAGCCATACTAAGAACTTATTAGATGTGAATTGATAATTATGACCCCGATAAGCCATGATAAGAACTATTAGTTTTGAACTGATTGACTCTGATAAGCTATGATAAATCTTGTAAGTCTTGATTAATCCTGATAAAAACTTATTAAACCTGATATATAAGTTGGTTGACTTTGATAAGTCTTCATAAGCCTTGATAATAACCTTATTAAAACTCATAAGAACTTATAAACCTAGATTGAAACTTATTAGCTTTGACCTTATAAGCCCGAATCACTGATAATACAAGTTTCAATCTTTTAGAGAACACACCTTATTTTATGAGTAATCAGGGTTGAGCAGAGGTCGGTACGCGGTGCTAATAAATTTTTATAAGTTATTGACTATAATTAGTGCTTATTATCTATACTTGAGCAGTTCTGAACATATCAAGTCTTATAAAATCAAGCTTCATATGTCGAAACAAACTCATTTTTATTAGTAGTTGGTAGCCTCGTAACTTGATAATATATTTTATTTTCACTTATAGATAATATTGATGAAAATGAAAATTTGTAAAAAAAAAAAAAAGTTGACAGTTTAGAGGTGAACTATTATCACCATGAAAATAAATATTGATTTTTCATCTAAAACTTACATATGACTTATTCCAATTATCATATTTTATTAGCGGCTACCAAAACAATTATTTATGTTTATTTCATTTTTTAGGGTTTAACTTTTAGGAATTTGACCATAAATTTACCTAGAAATATAGTGAAAATAGTAATCATCATCTATCATGTGAGATTTTTATTTTTTGTCAAATTTTATAAAACATTTAATTTCTAAATGTGTAACTAAAGATATTTTTCATGATGGATATGACTTATAAAAATCATGAAAAAGTAAAATGGGACATACAACTGAAAGAGATTACTGATTATTGGAGGGATTTCCACCTTTCAATGTCAAATGAAAAGTGGATGTATATTTTTAAACTATTGCCTTATTTTCCTCAATTTCATTTTAATCATATTCGATGGCTAAGAGAATGTCTTTAAAAAGGAGAATGACAAAAATAAAAAGAGAAATTATGAAATCATTAAATTATCATTTTAAAAAAAAACATCCTTAGGGCTTGTTTACTTCAGATTATATTCAGTTCATCTTTATTTAGTTCATCTCTATTAAGTTCAATTAATATACTTCTATTCTATTCAGTTCAGTTCATCTCTATTAAGTTCAGTTCAGTTCATTTCATCTCTATTCATTTAATGTAAACGAGTCCTTAGGGACAATAGATACGACACCAAAGAATTGAAAAAACTTTTTGACACAAAGAAATTTACTGAAAAATTGTTTTGATTGATTCGAAGAAGATTTTTAAGGGACTCTAATTATGAATTTTTTTTTGTTGTTGTAGGTATCTTCGCCTTATAAAACATACTCCTACATGGCATTTTATTCATGAAATTTGACAAAAGCTCTGTTAGGAGATTACAAAACATAAAACATGTGATGAGATGACACAAAATTGTCCATTAGTTATTAATTGTCAAAGGGGGTGATGAGGCAAAATAAATTCCGGCTAATGTTAGCTTTTTTATGATTCAAAGTCTTTGATATATCCTGCGAGTTAAGAAATATTATAATTGAAAATATATCTATTAATTTTTTTTTTAATCATACGCCATTTCTCAAAAGAAAAACTAATCGTTCCATCATTCTCTCCAATATTTTCCAGTGGTGTTTGCTACTCCCTCTGTCCCAAATTACTTGCTACATTCTCTTTTTCACATCTCCCAATGCACAACTTTAAATTAAAATATCTTGAACTACACATAATAAAAAATTATAAAAATTATATGTTTAAAAAGTACATATTGAGACGAATCAAACTAGATCCATCATGACTATATTTTTCTTTATGTACATGAAACTATAAACAGTCAAAATTTACAAATGAATAGTGTCATTTTTCATAATGTAGCAACTAATTTGGGACGGAGGGAGTAGTTGCTAACTCGCTACTCGTTGGCCTATCAATATAATTCACAAAACTGCATTTTTCATTACGTGTACAAATGATAAATTATTGTCAATTAACTGAAACAAATAGTGTCAAAGTTCAACTTCTTATATATATACTTGTATCTATTTCACTCCTTCTCTAACATAAAACTTTCAACAATTATGCACGTATTTTGATGAAACGATTTAAGTGTGTAAATTAACGAAATAATCGGTCAAAATAATTTTAATAATAGTAACTTATAATCATCACATTTGTCTTGTATTAAAACTATTTTGACTAATCCTACGTCCCGTGAAACCTCAAGCTTCTACGCCATCAGCAGCAACAATTCACCACCTGACTTAACCATTTTTGCTTGTATTAAAATCACTGCTAATCTTCTTGGAGGGTCGGAGAAAAACAATAATAGGAATGTCCATCCTTGCAAGATGTAATCCTTCTCCTGCTGTATGTCAATGAAAACAACTCATGTCTTTATCGATTTGATGATTTTTTTAATTTTTTTATGGTATTATGGTCTCATAAACATATATGGCAATTTCGTTCATAATAAAAAGGTCATGGGAATTGGAGCGCCATTGCACCACTAGTGGGCTAGTGGTGGGAGTTCAATTCACCCCAATGACGCATCTATCCATTCTCCAAACTACCAAATAATGTCGGTAGTAGTATTCCTATGAGATGAGTCATGAGATGGCCGGGGTTCAATCTATTCTACTATGTAATAGAATAAAAATAAAAATAAATCTTAAAAAAAGCTCAGTTAGGTCATTAATTAGTCATTATTAAAGTTAGGCCTTGATAACTTGCAAAATATGAAATATATTTAATTTAATGATAATTTCATGAAAATCATTTATTGGGAAAAAATACGACAAATAATTTTGTTTGTATACTAGAATGAATTGACACACAAAAAGACACATAATTTTTGCGGCATTTTCAGATTATGACCCAATTTGTATATTTAACTGTAATATAATATTACCCTTAATCTTATTATTTATTAGCAAAATGACTTTGCCACCCTAAACAATAATCATTCAATTTTTACTCTGATTTACGCGTTTTTGTATCATTATTCCACAACTTATTTCAATTGAAGGCGATATATTTAACGATTGACGGGATAGGCTGTTCCTAATTAAGAATTCTAAGAAAGTTTGATAGCATAAAACTATACAACTCGTATACAAACTTAAACAGTTATGCAAAAAGTTATAGTAATAAATTATAAATTTTTACTCAAAAATTATGTCATACGTTCAAACGAATTGACAAGAGAAATCTTATGCGCTTCTTTAATTTTTCTTTTCAATTTTTTTTGACATGATAAATTTTCTTTTAATGAAAGTACATTTTTTAAGTAAAAAAATAAGAATAATTTTAAAAATAGTGGAGCTATCTATATCCCAAAACAATGAGTTAGCCACAACTACAAGGGTACAAGCCCATGACATAGATATGGAGAAGAAGAATATTCAAACAAAATTATTAATGTCATGATTCATGAAACTCTGACACCAATTCACCAAGAACGTTGAACTCTAATTTGTCAATAATGTTTGATTATTTGTATTGCATGATTAACTTCAATCATCATAATTCATAAATTAGAGTTTTAAGATAATTTGGGATATATATGGTGGCTTGCTTGAAGTTGAACGGAACCCCGTGCATCAAGTAATAATATATTTACTATAAAAAAAAAGTAATAATATAATCCAAGCTCAACTACGGTCCAAACATTTTCTGAGGATGAGGTCTTAGCCTAGTGGTTAACAGGTTAAGGCTTCTGAATTCAGGCACGAGGGGTATTGGCCGGGTTCGATGCTCACCGTACGCATTAATGAGGATTCCTGATTATCCTCCTTATAGGTACGTGTGTTGGCTATTATTAAGTTGGGTGACCTGCAGTATGACATGATTTCAAGACCCAGTATCTCATATATTATCATATTAAAAAAAAGGTCCAAACATTTTCTTTAATTTCATATGATTTTTTAAAAATTAATTTCTTTAATTAAATTCTTTAAGTTGGGTGCATATTTTGAAAACAACGTAAATATCATTTTTTATTTTTTTTACTGAGAGGTTAAATCAACGTTATTTGAAATTTAGCTTTATTATTAATTAATATTTCGATGAATTGCGTCATAGGCTAATTGATTTCCTATACATGCTAAATAATTATCCTTCATATTTGACAGAGAATATATATCTAAGAAAAGACACCAAAATGGTAGCAAACAAAACCACGGCCATAATCAAAATGCACTAGATTTGTAGTTCATTTTTTGGATGATTGCAAATTAAAATATAATTTTTGAAATTAAATCAAGTGAATTAAATAAATTTATAAGACTCAATAACGTGTCATCCTTCACTTTTCAAAACATGTTGTCACCTTTTTTTTTTCTAGATGATATATGACGTCCTCTATGGATGCTAGTGAGTTGGGGTTAAGAGGAAGATGGCTCCTACCCGGCCCTGTCTAACCGAGTAGGAGCCGATGGTGTTAGGTGTGACAGGTGTTTGTGCGAGAGTGACAGACTGACAAGTATATCTGGCAATCTGCACTTAATGTATTTATAGGTTACAATGAATGTACGTACTTATAATTGTCGATGTATTTTGGTCTTTCGAACCTTGTCACTATAAAAAAAAAATCATCGGAACCAAGCAACCAACCCTACACACACTACATCCATTACATTCTGATTTTCACGCCTGCCAATACATGGGCATGTAAACCTTTTAATAACTTTAATTGTGTGTTTGTAAAAATTATAACAAGTAGATATTAAGAAAACTACATGTTGAAACGAATCAAACGAAATCCCAATTGACTATAAATGGTGCAAAAATTTTGACTATTGCAAATAATAGGTAATAGAGGTGGTATATGGGAGGGGAGTATGTATATATATAAAATTTACCATTTCTTTTATTATAACAATAACATCTATTATATCTTTTATATATATCATTTTAAAAAATAAATAAAATAAAATAACATCTATTATATATTATTTAAAAAATTCATATTAATTGCAATAATGTATAATACTAAGCTTGACTTTTTTTCATGTCTATCAATTTCTCCCTTTGTCACATGAATTCACACTTCTACTTCTCTAGAAAAGTGTATAAAGACTGGTTACAGCCCCAGAATTTTTATAATAGTGGGTCACAATCAATTGATCAAATTTGGAGCTGAGGTAGAATGGGTGAATCAGGTGAAAATAATTGAGGAGATTTTTAACAATAAAATAATATGATAACTTAAAATCATGTTATCATAATTTTCAAAAAAGAGGTACATGTGAGAATTAAAGGGATACGGTATGCGTGTTTTCTACAAAAATATTTTAATCTTTTTAAACGCAATGATTTGACTTATTGTACAAAGAAAACATGTCAAATTATTGTTTAAAAAGAAATGGATGTAATATAATATAAAAAGAGTATACTTCCCCCGTTCCAAAAAAACGCAACAAACCATTTTGCACGCATTTTAAGGAAGTGATTTAAGGGTGTAAATGAGCAAATTAATCAAAATAATTAGAACACAAGTAAGAATGATATTATAGGTTACTTGTCTTAAAATTACATATATTAATTTGATCGTTTAGACATTTGAATCTCTTCCTTAAAATGCGTGCAAATAAATTTGTTGCATTTTTTTTGGAACGGAGGAAGTACATGTTTTTTAAATGAAAGTTGTGAAGCTCATGTGTTATAACAGACGCAAGAAAGACAGTAAAGATTAACAAGAACAAACACAGATTTAACGTGAGTGGTCCAACAACAGAGGAGAGAATATTTAATTTATTGATGAGGAATTTCTGAATACAGAATTAAGCTACAGATTAGGATGTATAAATAGAAATTTAGAAAATCCTAATTCTAGTAGGCCTAGAAAAGCCCAAAACAAAAACCCAAAGCCTAATTACAATAATCCGATAAATTTCAGTGCCATTACCCCCTAACCCCCACTAGGGCGCATCGCCCTTAGACCTTGACTCAACCACCATTTTTATTAGATTTTGAAAGATGGCATAAAACAGATTCAAAACATATTATTACTACATCATGAATGCCCCTTTAAACCTCGTAGTATCTATTCAATTTGATTTTATTAGTTTATATAATTTTCACATGATCACTATATATATATTAGGAAAATCAACCCATATACTTCCTCCGTTTCAAAATAAATGCAACAATTTTTATTTCAGGAAGTTTCAAAATAAATGCAACAATTTTAATCTTTCCATTTTTGTAAGTATTTTATTTCTATCTCTCACATCCACTTTCTCTCTCTATCCCTTTTACTCTCACAACAAAAAAATGCCTAGGAGTCCGTACAACCTAATTTGTTGCGTTTTTTTGGAACGGAGGAAGTATTAATTTTTTTTTCCATGCATTATTTTGTGGAATTGTTGGTGGGATAGATTATGATGGTGGTGGTGGTTAAAATAACATTATCATTATTTGATTTATAGCTTAGTTTAATATATAGCCCCGGTCAATTTATATGATTATGATGCACCCATTATATTGCTAATCGACTAGGAAATATACACATGTAACATGACATGTTTACATTGTGATTTTTTGAACCTACACAATCAATTAGTTTATTTCCATGTATATATTATTATAATAATATTTATAGAATTCCAATTATCTCGTGTAAATATATGTTAGAATTTGTATTATATACGTAATTCGTCTTTACTCTTTACTTAATAATTAAGTTGGACCATTTGTTTTTTTTTGAAGGAAAAAGGGGAACTTAATTATTCAACAAAAAAGAGTACATATCTGAGGCAGCCCTGTTCAGAACCGACTCTGACCAATCCTCTAACCAAATCCTTTCCCCTAAAACAACCGGGCTAGATTTAGCAATAGAGTGTGCAACCATATTGCCTTTTCTACCCACATGAGACCAAGAACAAAACTCAAAGAACTTTGTCCAATACAAAATATCCGAAATAAAGAAACCAAAAACAGAATTAGGAACAAAGTTACTACTAAGTTTATTAAATAAATCTAAACAATCAGTCTCAGCCACCAATCTCCTGTAACCCATCTCCCAAGCCTTCTGCAAGCCGAACAAAAGAGCCTCCGCCTCATGAATTGGAGCTTCCAACTTTCCTTTCTTGTGACGTACGCCCGCAGCTACCACATCTCCTTCCCCATCCCGAATAACAAACCCGCATCCAATACCGCCCTCCATGTTCAAACCCGCATCTGTGTTTAACTTCCACATCCCACTACTCGGCGGACTCCAACTTACACCACTGCTCTCACCTACAGCGCTACCGAACTCCACGTAATCACGATACCCCTGGACAAAAGCAAAGGCCTGCTCTACCACCAAACCCGGAGGCTTACTACAGTCATAAAAAACCGCCTTATTACGAGCTCCCCACACATCCCACAACATGGTTAAAGTCTCCTAAAAAACTTCCTGCCCATGGGTTTCGACTACCCCCGCCAACCACTCCCGCAGCCACCTATTATGCCCATGCCAAATATCCATGTGCACCGGGCCCTGCTGCCATATACCAACCGCAAACGGACACTCCAACAAGGAGTGCTCCACCGTTTCTTCAGTAGCACCACATAACGCACATCCTGCTTCGACCCACCGTAGCCTCCTTGCCACCTCCTTCCTCGTAGCTAATGCACCCCTTGAAGCTTTCCATGCCAACAATCGAACCCGAGGAGGAACTTTAACCTTCCAGAGATGCTGCCATAGATTTTTAAAGCCAGAATAAGAAGAGCCTCCATTCCCCTCCCTTTGCACTTGCTTCAAGAGATTATACCCTGATCTAACCGAATATTCCCCATTAGTATTGTGGTGCCAACATAAACTATCCCGAGGCCAAGAGAGGCACAACGACAATCCCATAATAATCTCTTGATCAATTGGTAAAAAGATTTCTGAAATTAAGTTCTCTTTCCAACACCCCAACTCCTTATCAATCAACTCCCCCACCATCAAATTTGAATTTTGAAGCCCTTTAGGTGTGACCACTCTGAACGAGTGTGGTCTAGGCAACCACGGATGAGACCAAACCGAAATGTCATTTCCATCCCCCACAACCCACCTAGCCCCCATCTGTAACGACCCGACTCGCTTAAATCGGCGCGGAAGAAACCGACGAGTCGGATAGTTAGAAACTACAACTCAAACACTTAGGAAATAAAACTAAAACCTCAAAAGATTGTCATTAATAACCAAAAGTGTACAAGTACCCACAAGTTTGTACATACTAAATCCAAAAGTCAAACTATAATAACTAAAACACGAGTTAACTCCAACAACATGTCAGAGTCTTTAAACAACATAATAAAAGTCCAAAACCTAAAGAGTAGCATCTAAACAAACTATCACTACTAATACTATGAAACCAGTAAATACAACAGGTAACAAAAGAAAGAACGTCGCTCGCCCAACCCATAACTAGGCAAGAGCATCATCATCTGAAGTACTTGAAAAATATAACAACAGTCCACCATCAGTGGCGAGTAACATAACTGACTCACCCTAATGGGAACACACAAGTACATAGCATAAATCAAACGTCAATTATCACAATCAAATCCCAAAAAGACACGAGAACAACCTCAAACTCGTAATCTCAACTCGACTCAACTCGACATCCAATCTAAATCTATCTTTGGCGCAATCATTCAATTCCTAGACCGGACTGTGCTCGTACGAACGCATCTTACGCGCTCGAACTTTCTACTATGCTCGGATTTGAGAATCTTACTCTCAAACCCCATGAAACCAATCTTACTGGAAATCCATGTCCCGTGAAACCAATCTTATTGGAATTCACAAAGATCACATAGCATGACTCCAACTATCCCAATACCGCGGATGGGATAGGGGCAACGTCTTAACCCGAAAACAAAGAATCTTACTCTAGGTTTAGGGCGTCTAGAAACAGAATCAAGCTAATCGTTATTAATCTTTTAAGCATTCTAATCATCTTATCATCATTATTACCCAACATAACTAAATTAAGTCCAAGAATTGCCTAAAGCCTTGATTCTTGAAAATAACTAGTTAAAACATCGAAGTTATTCTCAAGAACTGCCTCTAGCCTTATTCTTGAGTCCAACCAATCATAATCCATTAAACTTTACTTATTCTTTAATCAACTCAATCCTAATCTTTAACTTTCTTTAACTTCTAATCATTTTCTTTAACTTTCAAAACTCATCCAAGAAACTTAAAGAACTCCTCAAGAACTCATAAAGACTCATAAAGAACTCATTCAAGATTCAAGATCTTCAATCAAGAACTCAATCAAGATTCAAGATCTTCAACCAAGAACTCATCCAACTCATCAAAACACACGCATATCATCATCATTATACATTTGAAAATTCAACTTTAACTTATCTAAAATTCATCGAACTTAAACACAATAATCATGATCATATAACAACATCTAATCAATCTCAAAATCATGAAAACCATCACTAAAACATCATGTAAACACATAAAAATTCGGATTATAAAATCATACATAAAATCATGAACAATCATCAACAAACATCCTAAACATGCATTTAATCTATACTATAAACAAGGTATACCAATTAAGTTGAGTTAGTATGTTACCTTATTGAAGATTACACACTAAACAACACAAAAATGCAGTCCAAGAACACGTCACACACGGCCCCTATGCACGGCACATACACGGACACCACGCCTTCTAGCACGGCACCACAGCACGAGCACCACGAACCACTGCACACACGGCTGCACCACCTTGTTCACACGGACACGACCACCACCGTGCACTACCTCGAACCCACACACGGACAACAATACCCACACGAACACAACCCCAAAACAAAACCGAACTAGAGATCTTGAAAGAAATAAATGTGTTTAGGCTTGTGTTTGAACACCTAAAGATCAATTGAGGTTGAATCTTTAAGTTTTGGGCAATGAAAGATGATGAACAATTGATGGCTTCAATTGCTCCAACTAGGCGTGTGAATGAACAAAAAAAAAGAGAGAGTGTTTAAGTGCTTAAGGTGATGGCAAGGAAATAAGATGGCAAAATGAGCTAATGCCTTACTAACTCCCCTATAAATAGAGTTAGTTAAGGTGTGAACACAAGGCAAGTGGCAAGCCTTGCCATGCCCTTGTATAACCGGCCAAGAGAAGAAATGGGCCTTGTTTGGGCTCAAAATGGGCTCTCGTGATCCATTGGGCTAATTTACTAAATTTACATGACTAATCATGCAATAATCGATTTCGCCCAAAAATAATATTAAATAATTAATTAGAAAATTAAATAATAAAAATTCTAATTAATTAAATAATAATTAACATAAATAATAAAAACTAAGAAGTACATATTTCGATTAAATCGAAATTATTCATATAAAATTAAAATAAATAGTCCAAAAATTAATTTGAACTAGCACATAAACAAACAAAATTACACATAAATACCGGCAAAAATACCGATAAAATCTGGGTCATCACACCATCTCCACGACTTTCCTAGCCTCCACCAACCCACGCCAAAAATAACTAGGTCTAGACCCCAAGGTGGCTTCTAGAAAATTTCCATTTGGAAAATATTTGGCTTTAAGAACTCGTGCCACCAAAGAATTAGGATCTTTCATCACTCTCCAAGCATTTTTTGCTAACATAGCCAAATTAAAACTCTCCAAATCTCGAAACCCCAAACCCCCATCAAGCTTTCTCATACACATAACATCCCAACTAGCATAATGAATTTTACACATGGACCCCTTATACCCCCACCAAAATTTCCAAATTGAACCCTGGATACTATCACAGATGGACTTTGGCAACTTAAAAACACTCATTACATAAGTAGGTATTGCTTGGGCTACAACCTTTATTAACACTTCCCTACCCGCCCACGATAAAAATTTATCCATCCAACCATGAAGCCTCCTATTAATTCGGTCATTCAAGAATAAAAAAGGTTTCTTTTTCGACTTACCAATATGAGTTGGGAGCCCCAAATAAGATGCATGCCTATCCACCTCCTTCACCTGCAGCACTTCCAAAATATTATCACGCTGGTCAGAACTAACCCTCCTTCCAAAGGTCACCTCCGTTTTTTCCTAATTTATTTTTTGACCTGCCGTATTTTCATAGAGTTGCAATATATTTTTTATGCACATAGCTTGTTCCTTCGTAGCTCTACAAAAAATAATCGAATCATCCGCAAATAAAAGGTGTGAAACTTGAGGAGCTGATCTCGCCACCCTGTGACCCACCAACCTACCATCATTGACCGCTCTATGCAGAAGCGAAGAGAGACCCTCTGCACACAATAAAAATAAATAGGGCGATATAGGATCGCCTTGTCGAATACCTCTAGTAGGAGAAATATGACCACTAGGCACACCATTAATAACCACCGAATAGGAAACAGTCGCAACACATTTCATCACCAAATTGACCCAACTAACATCAAACCCCAGCTTAAGCATCATATTCCTCAAAAAATTCCAATCAACCCTATCATAAGCTTTACTCATATCTAGTTTTAAAGACATAAAATTATTATGTCCTAAACTCGAGTACATCGAATGAAAAGTTGGACCATTTGTTGTTCACTTGTAAACTCTAAATCGATAAAGAAGTCTCCCTTTTATAAATTGGATTTCAACCGACCGAACATATCTGCTGATATTTATAATCTAATGATAATATTTATAAATTCTTATTATATATAGGGTTTTTAATGTCAACCTGAAAATACTAAACATTGCCTAATTTTTTTTAGTGAAATAACAAATTTATCCTTGACTTAAATAAATCAGCACACCTGTTCGCAATCACCACCACAACCAGACACTTCCACCATGGTAGGGACATCTGGTTGGGACGCCTATGCCTGGTTAGGGCATCCTATCTAGATTTCCCTGTCAAGTATGGTGGGGGGCTTTTGATCTGGACATCCTTCTTTAAAAATTTATGTGGTTCGTTGATCGCGATCGGATATCATGCTAATTAATGTTGTTTAGCTGTTTAGGTGGTCATTGCCGAGGTGTTCAAAGTGGTTTTGCTATTTTTTAGGTTAGCGTTGGTGGTGATAGATGACGATTGACGAGGTGAAAGGGGGTAAGGATGGGAGGATGAAGGTATGTGTTATAGGGTGATGGGCGTTTTCGTCTTTTCACAAAATGTCCCTATTTAGAGGACCATCTTGTTGCTTGAAATATGGATGCAGCACATGCCCACTATATCTGGTGCTAATTAATTTCACTTAGAAGGGAGAGGGAGGAGAGATTCAAACCTGTGACCTTTGCGTCACGTTGGCTCTTGATACCATGTTAGAGGATCATCTAAACCAAAAGTTTAAGCTAATAGTTAAGACCCAGGAATATGTTATATACTTTATCAAAACACAGCAACCTACTCAACAACGTATGATGCACGATATCATGTTATTATAAATTTTATATAAGCGATAATTGTACCACAATGATTTATCTCCCTATTTTATTGCATATATGTAATATATTATTGAGTTTTATTAGTGTGGTAACCTGAGAATTTTCAACCATTTCCCCTTCTTTTCTTTTTATGAACAATAGTATGTTAGCTAGGGTACAGTATATATATAATTATATATTACTCTAGTTTATATTCCCCAATCTTCATCACTAAAAGACATTTATGTCTATTTCTTCTCAACATTTCTCATCAAATTAGTCAATTGTAACCTGAAAACTTATGTTAAGACAAATATGGGATATATATGAGTCAATTGTTACTTAATTGTAAATTTATGTTAGGACAATTTTGATGTGGCTGAAAATGGTTCGATCTAACTAAATTATAGAAGATAAAAATCAATAATAATCCGAACTTGAAAGTAACTCAATCCAATTTAAACTTGATTAAACTATTAGCTTAATTGATCGAAGATAACTTGTATCCGATCTGACTCAATCCGACGTAACGTATTCTAAAACTCATCCGAATAATAACCTATTTTATAGCTCTGCTTTGATCTTAGCCTTGTATATAAATTCAAACTTGTTACGGCACATTTTCTCTCTTAGCCGTAGTGTCTTAATGTTCCATCCTTACCCTTGATGTCCCCTTTCAAATTGTTTCGAATTGATTGCTTTCTCTATCTTAGAGCTGATAAAAAATGGCCCGGCCTGGCCCGTTTTTTGCGGGCTTTAGAAATGAAAATTAGGTCTGAATTTGGGTCCGACACGGTCCGATTTTTTATTTTTTCGTGCGGGCCTTGAACATTTAAAACTAGACTTTTTGGTTACTTTTTAGGCCCGGCCCAAAAAAACCCGAAAAGCCCACCAAGCCCGCACTAAATTTTCGGGCTTTGGCCATGAAATTTGGGCACGAACCCGGCCCGCTTTATGGGCTTGATTTTTTTTGCATCGGCCCGGCCTGAACCCGGCCCACGATCACCTCTACTCTATCTATATTTATTTGCTATATTTTCAAAAGCGAGACTGTTCATTTGTAATTTTTTTTATTGTTTATAGTAAGATCATGATAGATCTAGTTTGATTCATCTCAACATGTACTTTTCAAATTTTTATAATTTTTTAGTATATTTAAAGATATTTGTATTTAATATTATGTCTTAAAAAGGCGTGAAAAAGATAATATAGTAAGTAATTTGGGACGGATGGAGTATTACCCAACAAGTTGAATTCCAATACCATGAACAAACTCAAACTCTTGTGAACAAGAATCGTCTTATGGTACAGTGGCATAAAAAAATTACTTCCCAATCTTCAGGTATGAGGTTTGATTCTTACCAATGAAATTTTTTCTACTCCAACGTCTAGGCAATGCCAGTGTGATATTCTTGTAAGATGAGCCCTTGGAGTACTCAATCTACCTTCCATGTTGTGTAAAAAAAAAAACTCATGAACTTTTATTTTTCACTCTCAAATGAAAATTGTGATAGAGGATCAAGTTTCAACATATGACGTGAATTAAAGTGCACCTCACAAATAAGAGGATCAATGCGAGTTCAATTCTCATCAACCTCCTTTCCCCTTGCGGTCTGTGATAGGAGCTTTGCGCCAGGGTTGATTTATTTATATTATCTTGTATTTGTTTTTGAAGTAAATATTACCTTGTAAAATATTATAATTGAAGTTGTGATGGTAATTTTGTTTATTTTTTTTCTTCATATTGTACACAAACTACTTTTTGAATACTAATAAATACAAAATTTCTTTTTTTTACATGTCTAGAGTTCATATCTCATGGATACCTTATTAGCATTATCTAATCTGAGAATAAGAGAAGAAGATTTATCGTTATTGTGAATCGAATCTCACACCTTGAATATTCGAGACGACCTTCTATGTCACTACATCGGAGGTTGATTATTCTTACTACTCACACCACAGAGAACTATATTGAAGCAAAGCCTCCAAGACGTATCAACTTCCACCCCAAAAAAAGTATCAACCGACACCTCTCCAAACTTATTGAAGAGTATGTTAATTTTCTTATTTCAAACCTAACAACCGACGCTCCCAACCTAATAATAGTGTCTTAACTTTCTTATCCAAACCTGAAAATATACACATCAACCGTAATTTCAAATCAATATTATTTACCCTTGCTTTCCAAATAATAAAATACTTTTGAGAGGTTATATAACATATTTCTGAACTTCTAACATCTGTTTAAATTTTTGATTAAGGTGATTATCTAACATGGTATTAAAGTCAGCATGACACAGAGGTTACGGGTTCGAATCTCTCCTTTCTCTCCCTTCTAAGTGAACTTAATTCGCATCATGTATGAGGGGTTTTTATTGCGTTCACATTTCGAGCCCAAAGGGCTTTTCATGTGAGGGGTGTATAACATATTTTTGGACATTAACCATCAATTAAAGCTTTTAATTTAGTTGAGGTGATCCTCTAACAACTCTCCTTATTTTTAAAAGTTCTCCCATTTTAGAATCTTAATACTATTCAAAGTAAGAAATATATTGGTGCCAATATATAACAAATAAAATAATTATGAGGGCCGGGGTGACTTTGGATTCATCTCGACATACGACAAACACTGTAAAAATATCAAATTTTTATAGCCGTTGTTAATGTATAGTTAAAGATATTAAAATTTTTAAGTATATTTTCGCAAATGTGTAAAAATTAAATGGGGATAACTTTTAGAAACGGAGAAGATTATATTAAATGTAGACACTCTGAATTTTGAAATCTTAGATCCAACAATGAATCTTATATTCTTATATCCTATTTTTACACTTGAATTTAAACTTAGGTAGTCCAACAAAATATTACAAATTCAGAGAATGAAAACACAAGAATACCAAGAAGAAGGTACTCCCCATATAGGTGTAACTCATAATTAATTAATGTTTGTTGATGATGAATGTTCATTTAATTTGGTCTATTTTTGAAATTTAAATAATGTTCATTAAACTTTATACTAATTTCATCCAAACTGAACTGGTGTACGTACATAGCATGTGTATCATTCTATTGGTACATGTAAACGTGAGATGTGTGTAAGTACCTTCTAATTGTACCTGATTGTGTTTAGGCTATGTTTAATTCAATCAACTTATTTACGCAATCGTTTTCTTGCTGGAAAAAAAAAATCCGACCAGATTAAAAAAAATCCAAATCGAAGAGTATACCTTATTTGCTTCTATCTATCTCCAAACAACTTTAATAATGCAATAAAAAAAATTATGAAGATTACATATCTGAAAACTGAATAGTCATCCGTTCAACATTATGAACCTAATAAATAAAAAATTATATCAATTCGGAACAAATTAGAAAATTTTAGATCAAATCAAATCTAGTAATACAGTATTGCTTTGATCAGAATAAATCGCAAGGTCACAGAAAGAGGGTCTCCCACGCACACAACAGTGTCAAAGGCTTGTACACACACTAGGCCATCAAGCTACTGGCCTATTGCACACTAAGCCACCATCAGCTCTGCATTGCTTGCATCATATCGAATTACAAACTGAACCATCGGCTCTGATACCACTTTTTGGGCCCCACGACACCACCTAGACTCCGACATTAGTATGATATTGTCATCTTTGGGCTTAGCTCGTATGGATTTGTTTTTGGCCACTTTTTCCAAAAGGCCTCATACTAATGGAGTAGTTGAACTCTTATAAGCAAGACTACAACACTTTAATTTGTTATTTTTTTCATGTATAACTTGGATTGCAAACCCAATAGCCCATATCAATGGCTCTCATCGCATACGATGATTTGAAAAACATGTTTTTGTGACTTTCAAAAATCACAGCTGCGAAAATGAAATTGTTTATGATTAGTTGTTTTTTTTTTGGGCCTCAATTGTTACTTGATTATCTTCAACATCTTAGTTAATGTTACATAATTTTGTGTTTAACTTTGTCGTATTTTCATTTTGTAATATAATAGTTGGTTTACTAATTAAGTAAATGTACTCCCTCCGATCCTTAACATAAAAAATTTGAAGAAATTTTTTTCACAAATTTTGTGAAAACGGTTTAAGGATTTAAACAAAAAAAAAATATGATTATAAGTTAATTTGCCAAGAGTTATTACGGCGTCTAGTTTTTGCAAGCAAGTTAAGCAACCTTAGGAATCTCATACAACTAAATTTCCTTGATGAGGCCATCAAATCTATGCAAATGAGTCATGTCGAATATGAAATTCTTTTCAAGTCTTGCTCAATTTGATAAGAAATCAAGTTATTCCTGCTAATAATATTAATAATTATAATCAAGTTTTGAATTTTTTTATTTGAATTTGATTTGAAATTTCTTATAAAAATTATAGGGTTGCGGAAGAAGAATTAACTTTGGATCCGTCAATGTTTAGTTCAATATAGTCTTCTACTAGAGGTCGGGGGTCCAAGAAATGTTTTTAATTTTATTTTTATTTTTGGGTTGTATGACGACATTTCTTATTTTTTAAGATTTAATTTGTATTCTTGAATAAGAATAGGATCTGGTTCAAAGAACTTTAAAAGCTACGGTACTATATTAAATTTACATATCTAAAAAAAGTAATTTTTTTAATATAAATAATGAAAAGCATTTGATATACTTTATCCTTTTTTTTTTATTTACAACAAACTTAAACTTGTATACAGGTTTATTAAGGAATATGTTTAAGGATATAAACGAACAAATTAATCTTTAAAAATAAAATTAATACTAGTAAAAAAAAAAATCAAAGTAATTTCCTGCCACTTATTAAAAAGTGTGCACAACCATGTAACTACAATTAAAAAAGAGCGGAGAATAGATGTGTTTAAATCAACTCTTCTATATTTTTACATGTAACTTTTTAATATTCTAAATGAAACTATGCAAGTATACCACAACTTATCATTGGTTCTCATTCAACACATCACATATTCATAAAAATTTACCCCATTTCTATTTTACACGTTTAATAATACACTTTTTCTAAAATAAAATATTTTCAAAAAATATAAAATTTGATATTATTATAGTGTTTATCGAAACAAATCTAAAGACACCTAGCTTATATAATTATATATATTTTTTATTACATATTGGCACTAATTTTTTTTAAAAAAATCTCGCTTAAGCTCTGTTTGTTTTGGAGGAAAACTTTTTCCTTATCCATCTATTTATTTTCCTTGTGTTTTACTTGGTAAGGAAAGTTAAAGAAAATAATTTTCTCGTTGAAAATTTTCTCTTTTGAAAAGAACCTCATTTTCCTTCTCTAATCAAGATATTTTTTTGCACATTTTTCACCCTACCTAATACTTTTATTTTGTTCTCCCACTACGAGAAAATATATTATTTGCGACGGGAATTTCCGTCGCAAAAATGTGATCCCGTCGTAGAAAATGAGGGTCGCAAATGATTATTCCCGTCGCAAATGAGTCAATTTTAATAGAGTATTTGGTGAATTTTAGCGACGGACTCAAAAATCGTCATAAAAAATCTACATTTTGCGACGGAATTTAGGTCTGTCATTAATGTATTCCCATCATTAATGGACAAATTTTTTGTAGTGTCCACTCCCATTCCACACACTCTTTTTTTTTTCTATTTTGTTTGCTATTCCAATTCTTCAATTGAAAAATAATTTTCCGGCGAAAAAAAAGAGGCAAAATTGACACCACCAGGCCATACTATTTGCCATCTTCCCATATCAGTCCGAACAATTGATTATCCCAGAGTAGGCCCAACTATTACACAAATTTGCCAAAAATAGTCTGGCTTACCTGTTGACCTATTGTAGCCGGCAATCCACAACATGTGACTAGCACATGACTTTTAGTGGGGGTTAATTGCTAATAACCAATTTATTTTTAGAAAATAATTAATCCACAACACGTGACTAGCACATGTATTTTAGTGGGGATTACCGGCTAAAATAGGTCAACAGGTAAGCCGGACTGTTTTTGGCAAGTTTATGTAATAGTTGGGCCTACTCTGAGATAATCAATTGTTGGGACTAGTATGGGAATATGGCAAATAGTATGGACCGATAGTGTCAATTTTGCAGGAAATTTGGAAAATGACCATGAAACCACTAATAACTGACTAACCTACAAGTGATGATGAGTCCTAAAAATTAAAGTTCTTAGCGTTTGGTGTTGAGCCCCATATGCTACACTAGTGAGTGTCCCACATCGGAAGATGAAGAGAGACTAAACTAGCTTATAACTCTAGGAGTTACTCCTCCTATTACCAATTGGTTTTAGGATGGAACCTCCTATGGCTTGTAAGTAACATAACTCTCCTCTTCTATATTGGGTTGCCCAGGCCCTTTTCTAATATTCTAATCAAAATTTAACATTTGGACTTTAGGATACACATGACATGCACACGTAAACATCGAACAAATAATGAAATCCTTTTTGGTTCGTTAGTTGCCCTAAAAAAAATATCAACAACAGTAGCCGCCTTCAGTCATCAACTTTGGTTTTAGATTTTTTTGATGACTGTTTGTTTGTTTGTTTGTTTTTGGATTTAGTTTGATTGCTTCATGTTCTTGCTATAAGCTAATAATAATGGAGTATAAAAAAAACTAAGTCACTACTTTGATCGATCATGCTGAGAAAATCAAATTATGGTTTGTTTGGAAGCTGACAATACCTAAATTTGGATAACATAATTTAGCAAAAACAAAAACAAAAAAAAACCAATATTGTAATCATCCTCGCGGAAATAAAAACCATCCCTAATAATTAAAGGTGGATACGGGCCGTGTCTGGAGGGCTCACGTGCCAAACTTGTGTGCCTTGTACAGTTGTACCACAGTGGGTCATGCCTATAACAAGTGAAAAAAAAGTTTGTGTCGTGCCTGACTCGTGTTAAGGTATAAAATATTTCGTATAAGGCACTTGCACGCCCTGACCCATGTTTCATATCGGGCCGGCTCGTCCCGTGAAGCCGTGCATGCTTTATATAAATTTTGTATATATTATGGAATTTTAAGTAAAATAAGTGTGCCAACTTATATGTCAACTCGTGGTGCTCGTGTCAAACTTAAAAAAATGTTGTCTATGTGTACATGGCACATGAGTACATGACCCCTCATTCGTGTCTTTGTGTCGTGCCATACTCATAACGTGCTCGTGCTAGGACTAGCCCAAATCGTGTCACCCTGGCACAACTCTACTAATAACATAACCTTATTATTGTTAGTGGGTTGCTAAACGTCGCCTACATATTACTTAAAATCGCCCACAACACAAAGTAAAAAGATGAAATTGCCCTTGACTTAAAATTACACCGCAACAACTTTGATTACATAAACAAGACGTCATCGGGCCACCCACACTTTAATTTATTCACGGTTCCTAGAATTTACAAATTCATATATAATAGCTAACGTATTTGGACAATTCCTAAAAAATTCAGATAGAAAGTAATTTTCTCTAAAATAGAAATTCATATCTAATCATATATAAGAAATGGATTCCTAAAGCAACCAAACTAGTCCTAAAATTCATCCCATTTTACTCCACTTAGAAAACACTCAGCTCCATCAATCTCAAAATAAATGTTTCACTTTCCTTTTTTATCCATCCCAAAATAAATGCTCTGTTACTACTTCTAGTCATATGGTCCACAAAATAAAAGTATATTTATACCCTAAAAGTATACTTTCTTAAATAAAAAACACTTTTCAATCACTACAAAACGAAAAAATTTATACTTTCATAAAAATGACCTCGCTCAAAAACATTTGAAACATTTTTTGTGGGACGTAAAGAGTACAACTACGTTAAACTCTTATGTAAGAGCGAATCTAACTCATGATCTAGAGTCCAGTTCATATTTTGTCACATAGGAAGTAAATGAAGGAAGTGATATGGACATTCAGCTGGGGTGTTAAGAAAAACGTGTTAACAGGCTAACAGCTAGGCAAATAAATTTGTTAGATCACTTATACTCCCTCTGCCCCAATTTACTTGCCTCAATTTGACTTTGGACATTGTTCACATATGAACTTTGACTTTTATAATTTAATATATGTAAGAAAAACATAGTCATGATAGATCTAGTTTAATTCGTCTCAACATGTACTTTTCAAATATATAATTTTTATATTTTTTTTATTATTTATAGTTAAAGATATTTTTATTTAAAGTTGTGTCTCGGAAGATGTGAAAAAGAGAATGTAGCAAGTAAATTGTGACGGATGAAGTATATATATGAGGGAAAATTACGAATTTGTCATCATCTCCAGGCCATTGACAATTTTGCACCAAAGTAGAGTCCACTATTATGCTTTCCTATCAATCACTCTCATTAGTCATTAATTACTTATGTATGACGGATCTAAGCTTTGCCACTATTGGCAATCACATTTTGCACATCTTTAGTATAGTATCTATATGATTAATGATTTTTGCACTCTAAGGTTTTGTTCTTTTCACAGAATCGGGATGGATTATTGAATTAGATTGAATAATTTGACTGAATTGAATTTTATTAAATTGGATACATTATTGGATTGGATGATTGAAGTTATTGAAATAGATTCGAATGGATTTGAATGAATTAGAATGAGTTGAAGGGATTTGATTGAATTGAAATGGATTACAATGGATTGAAATGATTACAAATTAGGATCTATTGGATTAGATTCGAATAGAATGGATTGAAGTAAATAGAATGGAATGGATTGGATTGGATTGGATTTATTGAAATTGTAATCCCAAAAAAACAAAGCCTAAATGTGTTTCTATTAACCCTAAATTTTATCAACTAAAACTGAAGAGTTTCATATTATCAACATACACACATTCACAGCAGCAACATAATAGTGTAATAAAGATGCATTTACCTTTGTTTCATTTTTGATATTTTTGTTTTTGGAATATATTTTCTGATTTTCTTATGGGGGCAGCAACACCCTTTACACCCTTTTATAGTCTACCAAAACTCCCTAGAAAACCCCTCATTCTAGTACATTAAAATATGTCACTCATACAACCAAAAACACACAGGACAAAAAGCATAAGGACAATAGTACAAAGTGACAAAAAGTAAATGTACTAATGTAGTGGATGCACTAATATAATGGGCTGCTGAATTCTGCTGAATTAAAAACCCAAAACTCTCACATTTATGGTGTGTTTTATTCGTCTGAAATTTTCTGGTTTGATCTTAACTTTTCGTCTGATATAATAAAATCTGAATTTTTCTGATTGTAGTTATTTTTATAGTTATAATTTTTCTTATCTGGTCTAAACTTTTCTTATCTGATTTGAACTTTTCTAAAATTAGCATTAAAATGCTTAAATAACTAAATAAGTTGCAACAAACGCACTATAAAAGTGCCAAAATTAGTGTATATGGTTAGAGATTGGTAGCACGATTGAGCTATAAATAGTTTTATTCCCCATGACATTGTACATTAACGGAGTTATGTCAGGAAAAATGCAAAGACAACAGAAATTATGAAGGAGAAATTCAGAAGTGATGACATTGAAAATCTAGATCTATTTAGGGTGAATTGTAAATAATACAAGTAAATGATTTATTTATCTTTAATTACTCACCACGCCCTTTTCCTTTTTAAAAAAGCCATTGTATTAGGTTATTTGTGCCCGTTTTGCTTTATTTGTTATACTCTCGCTGTAATGCATTAACTGCAATGATTTGACATTTTTCTCTCTAAGTTATGTCAAATTGTTGCAATTAATATGTTACGGAGGGAGTACAAAATAACAGTTCCTTGATAGATTCTATGGTTATATGTTTTGAAATCTTTATCATAATGGAAACTAAGGGTGTGTTCTTTTCAACTTATTACACCTGGACTTATCAAAAATGATTGAAAATTATTAAATTTATTGGACCTGATTAACCTTGATTATAAGAAAGTAAGAAAAAATTGGATCTTATTACACCTAATTGGACTTGATCAATTGATCACATATTTAACTTATTACATTTGATTAAACCTTATCTAGGCTTATTTGAACTTATCTGAATTTATTAAAATCGAAACATTTTTTAAGGTGATATGAAGAGAATGCACCCTAACTATGAACAGTTGAACACTAGTGGAAAAAAAACCCTTTTGCTGCGGTTTTTTTAGGGGTATTTGTTGCGGTTATGAATCGCAGCAAATCAAGGGTGCAACAAATTACCATATTTTCATTTGTTGCGGTTCTGATGGATAACCACAGCAAATGGTAGTTTTTTGCAACACATTTTTTTTAATTAACCGTAGCAAATGGCACTTTTTTGCAACAGTTTTTTTAAATAACCACAGCAAATGGCACTTAAAAACAAAGCATAATACCAAAATAACCGCAACAAATTGCAGGATATCGTGAGGATTTTTTTTGGGTTTTTTGCAATTAATATATAAATCACATTAAATCATAACAAATTAGAACGTTTTGGAATAAATACTAATAATCGAATACATACAACTTAATTTTACCAATTATAAAAGAATACAATAAACTACTAAATTATTAATAAGACATTAATTAATACTAAATGTTGAATTTTAATCAACTACTAAATTTGAGAAATTGTTTGTAAAAATGTTTTTCACCACATAAAATGATTTTCATGAAAAATAATTTACAATGGAAAACACAATTGCAAAATAAGTTTTCCATTGTTTACTATCATTTAAGAAAAATGATGGAAAATATGAAAAATGTAAGGCCAGGGAAAGTAAGAGGGTAAGCAAGGTAAGGAAAAGGTAGGAAAAAAGGTTTCCACTTTTTCCTTATCCTGAAAGGAAAATAGTTTTCCATCTTGTAAGAAATATTTTACTCATACGATCCGTTTGGTAGCCGGTTATAAATGGTGGTAATGAGAATGAATTTATATGTAAATTTTGAAGGAAATCAAAATTCATTTCTATAGTGGTGTTAGCTTAACTCCAATTCATTCAATTTATTTAAATTTCTTTACAAATATCAATTCTCATCTAATACTACCATCCCCAATGGTAATGGTTGGTTGAAGAAAATAATTCCAAGCTTGGGAATGAAAATATGTATTCCATGGGGATTATAAGGGTTTTCTTTAACAAAATTATATTTTAATCCATTACCATTACCACAATTAATTACCAATAACCAAACAAAACGATAGAGAAAAATATTTCACACTACATTGCAAAGTAAACATTAAACAACATAAAATTGGATAAAAATGAAAATATATAGATTTACAAAAAAATATTTTATTCTCTGCTAAACGGAGCCGAAAGTATTTAACTAGTAGTTCAACGATAACTAGAGCTAATAAAAAAGTAAAGTTACCCAAAAATCAATTGAAATTTAGCTATTATGGCATTGGAAAAAACTATAATTTTGGTGTTTATAATTTTCATGACATACAAACAAAGGTTTTTTTTCATTTGATAAGGTAAGAAATCCTCGAACTCATTAACTGATAAGGAATATTAACCCATATAATATAATATGTTAACCCTTGTAATTGAAGGGAGATAAGGAAAATCTCATGCAAAAGGTGTAGGCAGTTAATTAAGCACCACTTTCTCACCACGGTTTTTTCCTATAATTATTTGTACAATTTTTTTAAAGTTAGTGTTTATTTCTATTAGAATTATATATTTTTTTTCACATAATCATAAATGGTCAAATTTCTCTATACTTAACATTGATCACATTAAGGGCCTGTTCACTTAAACTTATCATAAGTTCAGTTCAGTTCAGTTCAGTTCAGTTCAGTTCAGTTCAGTTCAATTTTGTTTTGTTCAGTTCTGTTCTGTTCAGTTCAGTTCAGTTCAGTTCAGTTCAGTTCTGTTCTGTTCTGACATTTTCCTTCATTATGTTAATTAGTTTGTTAATTTTGTTAATTTTGTTTTCTATTCTTTGCACAAACTAAGCTACAAGTTACAATGTTGACATTGTATTAATATTTAATATTTATTTTGTAACTCTAATATTTATTGTGTTCTAATATTGTGTTATAATATTTAATATTCACATTTTATCATTAAAATTTGCGAGAAAATAATAATTAAGAATAATAAAATTTATTGTAACTATAAGCTACAAGAATAGTAATAATAATAATTTTAATGATAGTAATAATAATTATAATAAAACTAATAATAATAATATTGATATTAATATGATTCTAATAAGATTTACAATAATATTTTTTTTTTGAAACATTAATTAGGTAAAAAGGGTTGAATAGTCAAATCCACAAGTAACAATACAAAATTACCCTACAAAAACAAGTTTAAAAAAAAAAATAACAAAATGAACGTTGACAGTAGTAACTACCATTAATCATTATTATTTTAAGATATATAATAATTAATTCATTACCCATTACTTAATTAACCTACAAATAATACTAATTAATATTACAAATCACTAATCCAAATCTTAAATCACTCTATTTATTCAGTTCAGTTCAGTTCAGTTCAGTTCAGTTTTGTTTTGTTCAGTTTTGTTCAGTTCAATTCAGTTCAGTTCAGTTCAGTTCAGTTCAGTTCAGTTCAGTTCAGTTCAGTCAGATTCAGTTTAAGTGAACAGGCCCTAAATAAAATTTTTCTCCATATTTTGCTTAACATTGCTTACATCAAGGGTCCTTTTACTAGAGCGAAAAACATTTTTCCTGAAAATAATTTTCCTATTTGACATCGTTTACTTTATTGGGTGAAAAAATAAAATGTAAAACTTTGGGTGGAAACTCATTTTACACCTTATTGAAAACATTTTCCTCCAAATTTGGGAGTAAAACTTATTTTCCGTGCAAGTAAACAATGGAAAACTTCTATGAAAATGAGTTTTCCAACGTAAAATGTTTTTCATGGAAAATCATTTTACATCGAAAATGTTTTACACCAAAGTAAACGGACCCCAAATGAAAAAAATAATAATAATGAAAAAAAAAAAGTTTAACCTTAAAGCATTTTTTTTTTGTAATCTTTTGGACGTGGTTGAGTTATCTATTTATTTTGATTTTATTAGCATTATTTTACGTCACTTTATCTCCAGTTCCTGCACACTAAATTAAGCAAAATTCATGAAGGCTCCCATTCGAACTCCAAAAAAAAAATTAATTGACCAACCCTAACTTATATGACTAGTCGTTTTAATTTGCTAGGCCAAATGATAACTGGTAACTAGAGAAGTCAACGGACCGGATCTGGACCGGATCGGTTTTTTTTAAATCTGGGTCCACATCCGATCCGGATCTGTGCAGATCTAAAAAATGATGATTCAGATCCAGATCCTACGGATCCTGCGGATACGGATCCAAAACGGATCTAAAACGGTTCCTCTTGTAAAATCAATATATTATACCAAATTATAATTAGTTATTACGTGAACAATTAATGCGCATATTACTTTTACTCCCTTGGGGCTCACTTTAGCTGATTATAGCTGAACTGGACTGAACTAAATTGAACTAAATACATTTGAAAGTAATATTTTATAAGAGAAGGAAATTGAGAACTGAACTAAACTGAATTGCACTGAACTGAACTTGTATCATAGTTTCCATTTGGGAGGGCATAAAATATTTTCTTTCAATATCTTTGATGTGGTTATGTTTAAAATTTTGAGTACAAGGAAAAAGAAACGTTGATGATGAAAAATCTTTATTATATATAAGAAAAAGCATATACTTCCTCCGTTCATTTTACTTGCAACAAATTGTTTTGCACACATTTTAAAGAAGAGATTTAAGGGTATAAACGTATAAATTAATTAATTAATATAATTTAAACACAAGCAAGAGGGAGATTAGAAGTTATGGGTGTTAAATTTTTAAAAATTAATATGTCCGTTTACACCCTTAAATTTGTTACTCAAAAGCGTGCAAAAGTGTTTGTTGCAAATAAAAAAAATGGAGGAAATATTTATATGTGATTCTGTTAGATTTGTCTTAATGTTTAGTATTTTTATATCAACTTTTATACAATTATACTTCCTCTGTTTTTTTTCTTTTTATGTGCAACAAATTAATGCAATTTCGCGAGCATCTAATAGGCAAAATTTTGAAATTAAATATCCATAATCCGTACATGCAAAAATTATAAAAATTACATATTATAAAAGTATACTACGAAACGAATTTAATGAGACCTCACTTGACATCCTTTTTATTATGTACAAATCACAATTCTTAGTCAAAGTAATAGTTAGAACAGAGGTGGCAAAAGTGACCCATACCCGACCCGAATAACCTGACCCAAAACCTACCAGAATAAACTTGATATTATGACCCGAATTTGAACCGACCCAACCCGTCCCGAATTACTTGAACGTTAAAGTGTGTAATATTTATGTCTTTTAAATGTATTCGGAGAAAATTTGAATCTAACCCGACACAAACCCAACCTGAAACCAAATGTCCTTCAACACGATTGGCCGGACTCGAATGCCACCTCTAAGTGTGAATAGTGAAAAGGGGCACTTATTGCACAAAAAAACGGAGAAAGTAATTTTCTTTAATAAAGTATACCAAAAGATATTGATGTTTAAACACATGCATTACAAAATGTGCAAAAGCTAAGCAAAAGTAACTAACATTATAAAACTGAGCGAGCGAGTATAATGTTATTTTTCTTTCATTTATTGTATTAATTTCATGTAATCATAGGATTTTTTTAACGACAAAGTATATTGGGCCCCAGCACACGACTTCTATCTCAAAATTAACCGAGCTAAAAATGCCCGCACGAGGAATCAACCTCACGACCTCGAAGTCGCAAGGTGGGATGTGTGATTGTATTGTATTCCGCACTGAACCCTCTACTTCTCCTCTAATCATACGGAGTAGCATTCATACCTTTAGGCAGTTAGCCTGGCCTACTATTATCATTTACTAGTACTTCCAACTAGACTTGTCAAGCGGGTTGGGTCGTATCGGGTTGGTGTCAAATAGTTGCAGGTTTGCTTAGTTGTAACAGGTCAGATGTCAACGAGTTCGGATCGGTATTAGTTTGTTATAACCCAAATTCGCCGGGTTCGATTTGACCCAGTGGGTTGAGAATGTACTAATATGTACTTTAAGCGTTTTAAAAAGGACGAATTATAAGAAATATCTCCATTAATAGCCAATTTATGGCAAATAATTTATGTCGTGGTTCGATAAAAATAATGTTAAATTTAAAGTTTTAATGGTAGGAAGTGTTTTTGCCTAAAATTTCCTAATAACATAAGTTTAATACATTACTAATGATTTTCGAGTCGGGTCGGATTGAAAACATGTCGAGTTAAGAGCCAATTGTATTTAACGGGTTTTGAATGAGTCCAATTCGCTTTTTCTCAAACCTCCTATTTTCAGATTGGGTTGCGAGTCGGGTCAATTTTTGACAGCTCCCCTTCCAACACATATTAAGATACATAGTTGAAGATGCAAGTATTGAACACTAGGAACCCAATATATATATTTTTTTATCCATTCATACTTTTAGTTATAAATATAATTTAGCTCAATTCACGGTAAAAAGATTATAGAACAAGATAACGCCCACTAATAAACAAATTCTTTCTAGAAAATTAAAATTAATCCATAGAATAAATAAATAAATAATGTGAAAGAGGACCCTAGCTAGTTGACTAGACATGCATTTTATTAGACACAATCTATTATCACTCTCAAACTTAATAATTATTAACTATTTATAAGCACTTCCCATTTAAATTAAAATGATTACAATATGAAAATGTCATGTGACAAATGTCTTTACAATATTGATTTCATTATTTCATATACTATCATCATTCATCAATTCATCATATTATATATACTCCATTATTACATACAAACATTTTATATATTAGTGTTAGTTCAAACATGGCGCCAAGCACAGCCTGCCGAGATTATGCACCTAGCTACCTAACTTCTACATTGTGTTGTGTAAAAACAATTGGCAAAACCCGGGCCGGTCCATAATCTAAGATACATTGATACGAGTATGAAAACGGGTTCTGATATAAAATAGGTACGAAATATGTAGATCTAAAAATTATAAAATACAGGTACAACAAATAATAAATATTATTGTAAACTTTTAAAATTAAGACATTTTTTTAATCTATTTTTATAATACCATTTGGAATTTTTGTTTAAATTAGTATAAAAATATAAGAAAAATTAAATCTTTAAAAAACATATGAAAATATGAAAAAATAGATAGAATTATCATAAAACATGTCTAAAATATAATATTAAAATTGGATAAAGTATCTAGCAAATATTGCAACTAATGTGTTATTGAGGTAGTATGAGTACGATTTTTTTTCGCCCTATTTTTTCTCCATTAATAAGGCCCTATTCTTTTGGACTTAAAAGCTATAGTAATCAGATTAGATCAGTTCAGATCATATCAGTTCAGCTTTGTTTTAATATTATACTCTCACAAAATAATATCTCCACCTAATCAGATCAGATCAGATCAGTTCAGATCATTCCTAAAGAACAGGGCCTAATTGTATGGTAAATAAATGCATAACGTACTCTTGTAAGTTGTAATAATGGAGATATCTCACAATAATAGTCAAGTCTCACAATCTGATTGTATCTCTATTATATAAGCCAAGGGGGAGCCATGGTGTCCCCCCCTCAAAAAGTCCATAATGCCCCTTAAAAATTTATTAAAAATCAAATAGCATCACTCTTATTTATTAAGAAAAGTTATTACAATTTTTGAATTTTGTAAAATGAAAATATTACAAAATATACAATTCGTAAAAATAAATAAAATACTCGTAATCAAAATTCATATTTTTGAATTCTCTATAAATAGACACCCATTTTAATATAGTTTGTTGCATAAAAATTTTACCTTTTAATTATCATAGAAATTTGATAGCCAATTTTGTTCATTGTTGTGGAATGGCTGGATGAAGGAGAAAGTTTGTTTACGATTATGTGAATGAATGAATTTAAAAAACATTTCAAATTTTCAAACAAAAACCTTCGATTTTTGAAGATACATTAAAAATATCATCGCACGCAAAGCGTGCACACGAGGCTAGTAATCAGACACGAGGCTAGTAATCACATTATGGGAAGAGTTGTTACAATTATTTTTAATAATTGTATGCTTGATTTGCGTCACAAACTATGTGCGTTATTCTTTAAGCTTTGACTTAATTAGCAATGAAATATGCTATACACTGTTTCTTCCCCCTTGGAATTGGACTCTTCACGACACATTCATCAATGTTGTTGTTATGGGCATAATTCTGATCAGATGGTGACATATGCTAAATAACCTCAGGTGCTTGACGCCCTCCAACAATACATGATTTCCTCAATGATCTTTGACACCACATAGTGTCGCTCGACGCCTTACGGTAGTCTTTGATGTCCTCTAGCTCTGGGTGACATGATCCTCGATTCGATCATGGACAACTAACAATATCCTCCGCCGCCGCCAATGACCCTCAAAGTCCTCTATGATCTTTGACATTCAATACTTGCTCTTGACGCCCTAAAAGGATGTGGAACGTGCACTAGTACATCATAGTAAATTGGTGGACTCATAGCCACTTGTGGTTTGTCACCTTATTCAGAGGTTTTCCATGTCACCAAACTCCGTCTCATACTCTCATCTCTTTCCTTTATGTTCTTTGATTTTCTTTCCTAATTTCACCGCTTTTAATCTAGTTATCGATGTTCCAACCTTAAGTGGTCATTTTCCGATTTTTGGCATAAACACTTGTCATTTTGCCGATGGCGTTTCCATTCAAATCATTTTTATTGACCGTCTACGTCACACCTTTGTGCCGCCAAATCACTTTCTTCTCCGTTCGCGTTTCACTCTTATGTATATTATTTTTCTTGTATTTTGTTTTCATTTTCTTTTTATATATGTTTGGCTTGTGATTATTTTCTTGAGATAGGGAAATCACTCGCGGCTCACCGTTTTTGATCCTTTCCCCGTGACAGAGAGATCATTAGCACTCGTTTACCTTTCCTTCAAAATAAAAATATTCTTGTTATCTCTAAAGCTAATCCTTCATCAGTCCCTATTTTTCGTTAATATTTTGAATCTAAAAACATTTTAAATTCGAGGAATCTTCATTATTATTCTTATTCCACAAAAAAAAAAAAAAAAAAAAAAAAACAAGTATAGTATTTTTAAAAAAAAAATTCATCTCAATGAGTGTTTCATAAATATCAAAGTTCTATAATTTTTAGTAATCTTAGTTAAAGATAAATCATGTTTCTTGTTAGACCATGTCACGCGCGGTTTGATGGGTAACTTTTCATTGATACAAAATTTTATTTTTTTGCATATCCCACTATAACTTTTTATATAAAGCTTAACTAATTATATAAAAATTTATAGATTTATGGTAAAAAAAATTTGCAATTTTGTAGTTAAAAGTATTATCACACCATCATATAATCTCACAAGAGATTTTTTTTATAAAAATTATTAGCAGCCAGAAAAATATATTGATTGAATTGGTTTATCACAAGAGATATGATGTAATTTTATTTTTTTGGAACACAAGTGCTTAAATAAGATGAACAGAACCAACTTTATTATCCCAAACAGATAATAACAACAACAACCACAACAACAATAACAATAATAATAATAATAATAATAATAATAATAATAATAATCCTCTAAATAGGATAGGCCCACTGAACCTTACAGTGTTTTTAAAAAAAATAAAATATTGATGATGATTATCACGATGTAGGATCATATTGGAGGATATTATATCTTATGTACAAGTGCACATGTTACAAATGTTCTAACTATGTGTTTCGGCCCATAAATGAAGCCCAAAACTTATAAATTGTAAAGGTCCAAACTCCTAACAAATGACGAATGATTGACCAATGTTTGAGTTTGAGTAATGATAGTTTTGTTTAGCAATTAATATCACGGGCGAGGGAGAAGGGGGCATGAGGACTCGAACCCGAGTCATCACTCCCAATGAACGTTGCTCCTACCACTAGAGCAACATTGATCATCTAGAGTTTCGACTAGTTATGGCATTCGTCATTCGGGTCGTTTGAGTATGATACAGGTCGGTTGATTCGGGTACGGTCAAGTCAATTTGGATAAAAGGACTTTTAGTGTCGGGTTGGAATCGAATTTTTACTAGATAGATTTAAAGGATATAATAATCAGATTACACACATTGATGGGTATGTTTCGATTTGGGTAATTAGGGCTATGGATAATCCATCTCTTGTTTCTCATATCTAATGTTTTCACTGTTAGAACTCGTTTGGTTCACATAGGAAATAACTTCCTATAAAAATTCAAATTTCATGGGAAAAGTATAATCTTCCCTCAATTTCCTAAGAAATAATTGGTTAATCATAAAAATTAAAATTTTCCATGAGAATTTTCAACTAACCAAAGGGACAGTATGTGCATCCAAGGATGTTTCATTGTTCATTTCAAATAGAGCAAAAGCCAATAAAATAAGCACAATTACCCTTTGGATGTACCTTACACACGAGTGTATATAAAAATTTCTACCCGCGGGAGGTGGTGTTTGGTTTCCTTAGCTTGGTAAGTTATTTCCACCATTTTATGGAAAAAAGAATTTCGTCGGAAGTCTAAATTTCTATAATTATGTCAACTAAACAACACAATATCTCCTATAATTAATTTCCATGATATTTAAAAAAAAGTTTAATTAATAATACATGACAAGAATGAAAATTTAAGAATATTGCTAAATGATGCAAATTAACTAAAATACTCCCTCCATAACATATTAATGGCAACGATTTGACATTTTTCCTCTCTACTTTATGTCAAATCGTTGCCATTAATATGTTACGGAGGGAGTATTACAAACAAAAAAAGGTACGTAATTCATTGCATGGATCGACTAATCTTTTGGTCTCATTAAATATTTATATGTTACGAAATGCATACAAGCATTCTCTATAGATGGACGGCCACTCTTAAGTTTCAAGTTTGCAAAAAAAAAAAAAAAAAAAGTTTAATCAAGTGAACTGCTAAACATTGTCAATAAATTATGGGTAAATCTTGGGTTTGGAGACATTGCTTAGGTGATGCCACAATAGGAAACCCTCATCCACCTTCAAGTTGTCACATTGTCTGGAACAACTTTTTTGGTTAGCTTTTGGCTTGTTGACCCACAGATCAACTCTAATAAACAGTCAACAGACACAATTAATTTTTACTAAACAAATTTTCAAACGGTTGGTTTAAACAATTAATTTAAAAAGTCAATACTTCCAGCCAGTCAACTAAGCCGGCCAATTAAACCAGCCAAAAGTCGACAATGGATTGCCAAACAAGGCCAAAGTATTCTTTCAAGATATGTTACTAGCTAGTAGAGTTCTCTATATAAATAGAAAACTATTATTTAGTAGATTCGAAATATACAAACACTATAGTATATTTAGTCCACATCATTATAGATGATTAAGATATCACTTTAAAAAATTTGAAGAAGGTACTCTTACAGAAGTCGTTACCTTTTTTCTTTTGGCTAATGATAAAGTCGTTGCTATAAGTATGTACACATAATTATTAGCAACAAACCTAGTTGTTGCAAAATTCTGAAAATACACGGCAACGACAAGAGTCGCCGTTGCAATAGTTGATGAGAACTATTGCGGTAAAAATAATGGTTGCTAAAATTAAGCCCTAAATTATTAAAAACTCACGTTTAAATTGTGAATTGAAATGAAATTTCAGTTACCAGATCACAAAGACAAATGTTGTTGCTAAAGATCGACATATATATATTATATTAGCAATCAACGACTTGAAATTCATTGCAAAAACTTCGTTGCAATAAATGGATTTTATTGCAGTACATACTAGAACACTATATATAATAATCGATTTATCGTGTCACTCGACATTTTTGGTTGTGTGCAACAATTAAAATAATGAAGTGCACAACAAGCACGGATTATATGTAGCCAATTATGAAGTGCACAACAAGCAACTATTACATACAATTTCACTAGAGGTTGAGCAGATGGAACCAAGAACAGAAGAAAAAAAAATACGAAAATAACTAATTAAAGAAGCTATGAAGAATGTACGTGACCGCACAACTAAAGGGATTTAATTTGGGAGTCAATAAAGTTATGATCAAATTACTCGAGGATACAAGTGATGAAGCAAATTATGAAGAGACCAAAACATGCATATATATATATATATATATATAGAATTAGGTTCATGTGAGAAATGATCTTATGGTGAGAAAGGTGAGAAGTAATTGTGGCCCTTAGATTAAATAATCAACGGTTAAGATTAGATGTATTTTTTTCACTTTATTTTCCTCCTGATCGACTTGAATTTCCACGCACAGATGAACTGGAATTAGATTAGATAGATTATTGATTAGATTAAGATTGAACAATAAAGATCTACTTTACTATTTTCAATAATGATAATGATGTATTGTGAGTCGGACTCCATTATCTGGATGTATGCATCATTATATATATTGCGAATTATAACTGTGTACATCTTAATAATTTCAACAATGATGCATTCCCATTATCGAGATACAACAACAAAGATCTATTTGAAGTATCACTAACCTAGCTTTCTTGCATTGTTTTTTATTTTTTATTTTTATTATTATAAATATGGGTAGAATATTGATGTATCTTGCATGTATGGTTAATGTATCTTGATTATATTCTTGATGTATTTGTAAGTTTTTTTCAATGTATCTCTATTTCTCACACTTCTCACAATAAGTACATTTCTCACCAGATCTCAACCCTCTCTCTATATATATATGGGTTACGGTGAGAAATTTCTTATCGTGAGAAATGTGAGAAGAGATAAATACATTAACTAATACCTAGAGGTACATTGACCACCAACTATAGGTATATTCAACATATACTAAAAATACATTGAGTAAAAATACATTGATTTAGCCGTTCATTTGTTGATCAAAGGGTTGAGATTGCTTCTCACCCTTCTCACCAAAACTACATTTCTCACATGAGCCTACTTCTATATATATATATATATATATATATATATATATATATATAGGATTAGGTTCATGTGAGAAATGTATGTTTTGTTGAGAATGATGCAAAGAAATTTTAACCTTGGATTTAAGCATGAACGGTCAAGATATAAAAAATAGATTCACTCCTCTGTTCTATACTTCCCGCTCTTTCTTCTTCCTCTAGCTACATTCAGGAGTCCAAACTGTTTAAATTCATCAATTACTTTTCATCTGTACAAACTCATCACCAGTTAAATCATCCTTAGTAGCAAATTAAAACAAAATTTCACCTAAATTCTTTTTTTCGTCAATTTTCAGAGTAGATTGGCCATTTTCTTAAAAATAAATCTCCACTTTGAGGGGGTTACCAATTGATTTGATATTTCTTCTGTTATAGTTGATTTGCCATTCAATGGCGTCAAGCTCCTCCAATGGCTTCAAGCTCCTCCAATGGCGTCTTGAGTTCGATGCTTAAAAAAATTACTTTGGTTGTAGATTTTTGAGTGTTTTTAGCACTCTTCCTGAATTATTTGAAGATGAAAAGTTCGTACAAAAAAATTTTGGCACATCAATGGTCAGTGTTCTTAGCTTCATATGGTCTATGAGCAGTTTTTTTTTTTTTGTTAATTGTAGATTAATTTGTTTAAATGCACTGTAATTAAAATTTAGGTTTTTGGTGTATCTAATGTATTTACTAGATGTACTTGTTAGAACTTATTGAAGTATCTGACTATAAAATAAAATAATGGATTTATATCTTTCTCACCTTCTCACAATAAGAGTTTTTCTCATAGGAACCTAACCCTATATATATATATATATAGGAAGGATCGGCTAAAAACCAAAACATGGTTGAAAATCAGACAGAAAATGGTTTAAAAAAATACATTAGCAGTCGCAGGGATACATTAGATGTTTAAAGGGTACAAGTGGTTTTTAGCGAAAGTTACTAATATTTACAAAGATTGTCATTAATAATCACACGTGTACCCCTTTAAGTGTCTAATGTAGGGGTTTTTAGGTTGAAAACGTTTTTAGTTGATCCTCTTCTTAGAGGAAGGATTGGCTAAAAACCAAAAGATTGTTGAAAACCAGACAGAAAATGGTTTAAAATGGTACATTAGCAGTCGCAGGGGTACATTAGATGTTTAAAGGGTACAAATAATTTTTAGCAAAAGTTACTAACATTTACAAAAATTGCCATTAATAATCACACGTATACCCCTTTAAGTGTATAATTTATTACTATGGATTTACAAATTTTTCTCATTACTACTATGGATTTTGTTTCGACAAGTCTCAGCGCCTCTGAAAGTGGTGGCTGCTCTTGGTGTCCTGCGAGGTGGTGAACTACACAATGAACAAACGGTGAGCTGACCCCGGGGTGTTTCCGGGGAAAGACCCTCCGATGCTTAAGTCAGCAATGGGATTCAATAATAGAGAAAGAAAGAGAGTTTTTTAGGTGAAAGATTATGTACCTTTAAATGGTGAGATCATCCCCTATTTATAGGGAATGGCTTAGTACCCTGCCGGCCTGTCTGGGTTTGGCAGGGACACGTGCCCATGGGAATTGGTCACGTAGATCGTGTGCTCAGAGTTAGTTATAACTCTGAGTGGGTCGCCACGTGTAAGTCCCTCATAGGTTGAGTTAGTTAGTGAGGCGTGTGCACTTAAGTGGTGCCCTAAATGGGTGCCACGTGGTGTACTGGGTCCACTGTTAAAAGATTCCCTTTGGTTTCTAATAGCTGCTAGTTATGGGCTGGCAGCTTTGGGCTGGTAGCTTTAAGCTGGCAGCTCCCGGATCCGGCAATGTGTGGGTTCCATCCCTGGCGTGGCTTGCGACCTGGCGGTTGTGGCGCCTGGTGGCCGGCACCGCCAGATGTCAGCGGTTAACATTTTGACTGGGACGTCAGTAGGGTGGTCCTGCCGGTGTACCGGTAGGCCCCCATACAACTAGCCCCCCCAAAAGTATCAGTATCGTTAAGGTGGGGATGCTTTTTAAAGTAAGTCACCACAAGATGTGAAGCAACCCACACATGTCCGCAGAAGGCCAAAAGTCGAGTGGTGGACCCGGTTGTACTATATATGACGTTTCTGAGACGTTTTTTCTCTCATTTCATTTTCGAAATTCCAAAAATTTCCGAACTTCTTCATCTTCCCTCCTAAAGGTGATTTGAACAGTTTCGTGGCATTTGCATCTTCAACCCAACTTTTAAGCAACCGCCGTCACTGTAATTCGACGTTGCTGAAGGATATTTCTGTAATTTGAAACACAAGTATGTGGTTAATTTCGAACTTCTTTTGCTCGAATTTCTGTGCTTCTCTGCCTTGTTGTTGAGTTTGAAGTGTGGGTGAGTTCGCATGTACGATTGTTCGATTTCTTGAGTGAAAATTTTGCATACTTCTTCTGTATCAAAGAAGTGTCTTGCCTCGTGCAAGAATTTTAGGTGAAAAAACCTATTTTTTGAAATAAAAATGTGCATTGTTCTGCTTGTCATTGTGCAAAAAATGCCATTGCCTCGTTTTGCGTGGCATGTATTATTTTTTGAGCTTGCTGTTGGTGAATTAACTTGATGTGTGACAGAGCCAAGAACGATGTCAGACGCCAGCGATAGTCAAAACGACAGTCGCATTTTAGAAAGTGACCCCGACAGTGGCAGTTCGTTGCCAGAGAGCGAGTCAGATGACTCGCTGTTGGCGTCTCCAATCGAAGAAGGGCCGTCAGGTAACACCTGGGGTATCTCGGGATGGCAGCCTGAAGGGGCTGCGGTCCCAAAGGGCATTGGCGGTATTACGTGGAGACTTGCATACTGCCCCCCAAAGCCAGGATATCCTATCCAATTAAGAAAGGATATTCTGGACAAAAAATCGGCGTCACAGAAAAGCGAGGTGAGACCGCCTGCTAAGAGCAGACGTTTGCCTGACTTTTCATTGGCGTCGCGAATTTTGACAGACTGCGAGGGAACACACAATCCGACAGGGTTTAACCATGAGCAGCAAAGGGACGTGAGGGTTCTTCGTGAAGTACTGCGCTGGACCGGCGAGTCCATGGTCGTAGGAGCGTCAGAGCAATATTGGTTCTCATCCATATTGCGCTCTAGTCTCGAATTTGACCAGTATGACACAAACGAAGATCCTTCGCGGCCTAACCCCTTCGCTGCTTTAGGTAAACTTCTTCAATTAATTCTATCTTCCTATTGTCATTTGTCCCTGTTTGTTGTGTGTGCAGAGGAGGAGACCGCTGATGAGGCTCTTATTGAGAACAACATAGCTTGGAAAGAAGCTGGCTGGGAATGGCAGCAAGAAGCGGAGAACCAGCCGGCCATGAACTATGAAGCTATCACCTTTGGTAACGGTCTGTTTCCCAAAGGACACCCAGCCACGTTGAACCCCGATAACGAGTGGTACAAGGAGCTGGAGAAGTGGAATGGGGGTCCAAAGGGATACCTTAAATGGTTTAGGGAGACCTATTGCATCCCAAGCAATTGGGACGTGAGGCTACCTAGGTCGAGCGATGTCATTCTTGAAGCGCCCGACGGTTATTTTGCCATTTGCAAGGACCATTTCAAGTTTGGGTTGCGGTGCCCGTTTGATTGGGCAATAATGTCTATTATGCGGAATTTTTCAATCAGCCTGGCGCAGCTGAGCCCGCTATCATTTCGAATGCTGATATCGGTATTGTGGACCTGCCGGTATCTGAGGATGAAGGTCAACCTTCATGTGATCCGGACCCTGATGTTCGTGAAAAGGAATAGTTCAGCGACAGGCCGGTATACGTTCCAGACTGCCAGCAAGAAGCTCTTGGTGTTTCCCAAAGTAAGTTCGCTGAAGTATTATATGAGTAGATGGGTCTGGGTGAAGGCGCCGGCAGATGCTGTAATAAACATGCCAGTCACATTCACTACTCTGAGGGCGCATATGGAGCACCTGGCAGTCCAAGACCTAACGGTCGAGGAGCAAAGGACCGTCGACTATTTCAGGTCCAAGAATGGTATCCCCTCTAAGTGGCTGTGTAACGACCCTGATTTTCATGATATTTCTGCCATGAGTTATGTGTATTTATGTGATGTTATGTATAGTTCAAATTTAATTTTAAACTATTTATTTTATTTTATTTGAATAATTTTGATTTAATTCGAAATATTTTATTTGCAGTTATTAGTATTTATGTTAATTATTATTTAATTAATTAGAATTTTTATTATTTAATTTTCTAATTAATTATTTAATATTTTGGGCTAAAACGATTTAAGCATGATTAGTCATGCGGTTTTTGTAAATTAGCCCAATTATTCACGAAAGCCCATTTTTGGCCCTTTTCTCTTGCTTGGCCGGTTGGCCCTAGTATTTGGTGGCAAATTTTGCCACTTGCCTCATGTTCACACCTTAACTAACCCTATATATAGAGGAGTTAGTAAGGCCTTTTGCTCATTTTGCCATCCTTGCCATTTTATGCACTTGCCATCAAAAGTTTAAACACAATTCTCTCCATTTGCCTTGCCACTCTACACGCCATTTTTGGCTATTGATCATCACCAATTGTTCATCATTTTATCTAATTCCAAACTTAAAGATTCAACCTCTATTGATCTTTAAGTACCAAAACACAATTTAAACCTCAACAATTTTGTTCAAGATCATTGGTTGGGTTTGGTTTTGGGTTCGTGTGGGAGCCGTGTGGTTCGAGTAGGTTTGTGTGGTGGACCGTGTTGATCAAGGTGGTCCGTAGTGGTGGTCGTGCAGTGGCCGTGCAGCAGTGGCCGTGTGTCGTGGTGGTGGTGCAACCGTGTTGAAGCCGTGGTGCCGTGTTGCTCGTGTGGTGCACTCGTGTTGAGGCCGTGTGTGTGTGTTCGAATTCCGGGAAACTTCTTGTGTTGTTTTTGTGTGTATATCTTCAATAAGGTAACATACTTTCTCAACTTGATTGGCATACTATGTTTCATAGTATAGATTCGATGATTAGAAATGATTTTAATGGAGTTTGATCATGTTTTTGGGTATGAATGTAAATCTGATTTTGTGTGGTTTTAATGGTGATTTTGATGATTGAATATGATTATTTCATGATTGAATATGTTGGATTTATGTTCATGATGATTATGTTTAAGTTGGATGAATTTTGGATAATAGTAAAATTGGTAATGCATGATTAATGTTGATGATATGCGTGTGAATGGGATGTGTTGGATGAGTTCTTGATTGAAGTTTTTGAATCTTGATTGAGTTCTTGATTGAAATTCTTGGATCTTGGATAAGTTCTTTATGAGTCTTGGTTGAGTTCTTTAAGTTCTTGTTGAGTTCTTGATGAGTCTTGATAAGTTCTTGGTTGAGTCTTGGAAGTTAAAGAAAGTAATGTTGGTTTTAAAGAAAGTTAAAGATAATGTTAAAGAAAGTTAAAGAATGGATTAATAAAGTGGTTAAGTGTTGGTTAGACTCAAGATTAAGGCGTAAAGGCAATTCTTGAGAATAACTTCGTGTTTTTAACTGATTATTTTTCGAGAATCAAGGCGCAAAGGCAATTCTTGAAATTAATTAGGTGATGATTAAAGATTTAAAGATTAATTAAAGATTTAGCTTGATTTTGTAGCTAGACGCCTAAAACTTAGAGTAAGATTTTATGTTTTTGGGTTAAGACGTTGCCCCTATTCCATCCGCGGTATTGGGATAGTTGGAATCTTACTATGTTGTCTTCGGATGTGGATTTCCAGTAAGATTGGTTTCACGAGACTTGGGAGTAAGATTCTCATTTCCTAACATAGTAGAAAGTTCGAATGCGTAAGATGTGTTCGTACGTGCGTAGTCCGGTCTACTCTATGAATGATTGCGCCAAAGATAAGTTTGGATAAGATAATCGAGTCAAGTTTGTTGTTGTATGTTGTTCGTTTGATTTGTGCTATGTTCATGTGTATTCCCATTAGGGTGAGTCAGTTATGTTACTCGCCACTGATGGTGGACTGTTGTTTGTTTTTCAGGTAATTCTGATGATGAGGTTCTTGCTTAGCTTTGGGTTGGGCGAGCGCCGATTTTATGATTTTGTTGTACTTTTGTTGTTTGTTGATTTTGGATAGTTTTGAACTATAGTATGGACTTGTATACATTGGTTTTGGACTCTGACATGTGTTTGGAGTTTATCGTATATTAGACTTTGTAGTTTGACTTTTGGTTTAGTATTGTACAAACTTGTGGGTATTTGTACTTTTGGAATTATAATAATAATATTTGAGGTATTAGTTTTTAATTCTTAAGTATTTGAGTTGTTAGTTATGACTATTCGACTCGTCGGTTTCTTCCGCGCCGATTTAAGCGAGTCGGGTCGTCACAGGCTGCCACCTTTTGGGTACATAGTGGGAAACCGTCCGCTCGCCTATTGCGGTCTCTGCGGCGAGATAGGAGCCCCTGACTCTGGTAATGTCAGGCCTCCGGTGTAACACTAGAAGTGTTCTTTTGTGTGATTGATTTAACTAGTGGTTGTTGTTGTGTTCCAATTTGGTCTTGTGTGTTTGCCTGTTCCCCTCTTTGTTATTTGTTTCTTTTTTTTTTTTTTTTTGCGTGTCTAATCACTTCATTCTGTGTGATGCTGACTTGAATATTAAGCGCCTGAAACTACCGAAGATGGCTGGAGAACAGACAGCTCTCGGCTCCACTTCTCAAACTGTCGGTCGTGGAAGCAGGGGTGCTGTCAGTAAACGTGGGGGGCGGGGAACGGCGGTGGCTAACCGCCCCGTCCAGAAGGAAGTTGTGGCGCCTGCCGTTTCCAAGAAGCCAGGTGCATCTGCCAGGGGGGGCAGGACCATAACTATTGCCAAGCAACACAAGAAAAGGGCTAGGTCGTCGTCGCCCCCCTGTCCTAAAAAGTCTGTCAAGCCAACTGCTGGGGTTGCTACTACCAGCGTGGCTGCAGCCTACGAAGGTATGACTGCAACCGCTAGTGCAGTAGCTGTCACCGTCATCAGCGAGCCGCCTGCTGAGGTTGTTACAGCTGTTGTCCCTGAGGTTGAGGTGGCAACAACCATGGACGTGGGCGGTAGTGTGGCTTCAATCCCATCCACTACCGAGGTAGTGCCTAGTGTGGTTGGGGCTGGCGGTGCCCCTACCGAGATTGTAACGGAGCCACCGCCACTTGGCGAGGCCAACTCAGAGTGGCAGGTGGCGTCAGAGGCTACCGCGAGGCCAGTCACTCCTGTCACTCCCATATCTGTAGGGGGGTGGGGTGGAAGAAATTACTTCTGCTGCAGACATAGAGCGGGCACGGCGGCTCGCTCATGAAAAGAACCTAAAAGCGCCAAAGCCAGACAACATGGCGACAACTGACAAGGTTGCAGCTGAAGATGCTGCCAACCCTGTTGCCTGCGAGGTATGTTTTTTAAATTTAAGTTAATATCAGCTGCATTCCTATTTCCTCTTCTTATCTTTTTATTTTTGTTTGATTTGGGACTGACGTTTCTCAGACCAATTCTCCTGTTACCACAAACCGTTGCATCCAGTATGTAGGTTCGATGCTGACTCGGAGTACTGCCGTGCTTCATTTGGGGGAAACCGGTTTGTTTTCTGCCCATCCTGAACAGAGGATTTGGTCCTTTGGCTTCCCTCTGGTGGATGATATCATTGTCCGTCGCGGTTCGTGGGGGTATAGTCATCTGGACATACCTCACACCTTTCGTCCAAGGCCTAAGCCTGCAGGGCCCATGTTCCGTCCAGAACCAGACGTGGGCGTGAACGAATCATTGATGGCAGATTTATCCCAAGCTGGTGGTGACTTGGGATATCGGCTGCTAAGGGCGAACACACTGCCAGCAGACTGCAGTCAAGACCGTTGGGTCAATCCTGCTCAAGCGTTGTGCCACGACGTTGCCTGTGTAAGTATCCTGGCACTTGTCAGATAACTAATGAGTCTGGATGTTATTATTTTTCAGTATTATTATTTTATTTATGACTTTGCCGGCCTTCCGACTGACATGCGGTTGGGATCATGCAGGCTGCCAACTCCGCCGTGGAGCTCGCTGAGGCCTTCTTTACTTTAGGGGCGGACTTGGGCGCAGAACGTGAGACCTCAGAGTCTCTGGGGGCCGTCATCAAGTCCTTAAATGAGGATTTGGAAAGTAAGAAAAAGGAGGTGGAGACTCTGAAGGCCCAACTCCTACTAGCAAATTCGTCCTTGTCTAAGAAGAACGAGGATATAGAGACTCTGAGGAAAAAGGAGGTAAAGAAGGATGAAGAAATAAAGGATCAGCAGAGCAGGTTTGTAATAACCCGGAATTTTGGGCCAGAAAATTTCGCGGTTATTAATGTGATTTCCCTAGAATATTGTCTCATAACCGGCAGCTTGTGAAGTTCAAGACCGGCGGTATGGAACCGGCAGCTTGTGAAGTCCAAGACCGGCGGTATAGAACTGGCAGCTTGCAAGGTCCAAGACCGGCGGTTTATGAAGACCAAACCGGCGGTATAGAACTGGCAGTTTGCAAGGTCCAAGACCGGCGGTTTATGAAGACCAAACCGGCAGCTTGAAGCCTCATCTTTTAAACTGGCAGCTTCATCTTGAAGTCTCAATTGGGCCAAAGACCCAATTTATTTCTTTATTTTTAGTGGTGGCCGGTTTTTCTTAGGCACTTGGGCCAATTTTTGGGTTGGTTTATTTAATTGATTATTAGATAATATTTGAATTAATTAATTTAATTAATTTAAATTATTACTAATTACTTTGTCAAATGTTTGTTGTTGACCAACAAACTTCTTCCCCCTCTTTCTCTATGTTCACGGCAGCCCCCAAGGGCTTGGCTTAGGGTTTGGTTATTGTTGTTGTTTTCTTTATATAGGACCCCTTCTCTTTTTTTTGGGTCCTAATTGCTATTTTGAGTTAAAACCCTAAAAAAAATTACAACTTTCTTCCTTTCCTTTCCTCTCAAAGAACCGTGCTAAATTCATCACCTTTGGTGAATTTCCTTTGGAATTTTTATAGCGAATTAAGGTAATTAGCTGTCTTATTTAATTATTGGGTAGCTAATCACATAGTTAATTAGGGAATAAAATCATGAAAATTGTAGGGTTTTGTTCTTGTTTTATGCGTGTATGGCGAGTGGTTCATTGATGGAATTCCTGATTTGTCTAATGTATTTTCTTGCTTGCTTTATTACGGATTCTCGAATGATCTTGTATAATGTTCAGCACTTTGATCTTGCTCTAAGTTTTATGCATAATTATCTTTGCAAATCATGACGTCATGATCCTACTCTTGATCTTGTGCTTGCGTGTGTTTATTCAATTCAAAGCATGGGTTTTAATTTTGTATTATGCAAGAATCCTAAGACTTGATGAATCATAAATACATGTATATATATATATATATATATATATATATATATATATTTTTTTGTTAAGCCTTGTTGATGATTGTAATTGATTACAGTAGCTTTTAATAGACTTCTTGAATCAAGTGCTTTTGCTGGTAATATGCACGTGAATATGTAAGTGTGACTTTGTATTTGTTTGTATTGATTATTCGTTAATCTTGATGGTTTATGTTAAAAGCATGATCTTGATTATTGTTGTTTAGTGAATTAAGCAAATCTTGTTGATTGTAATTACTTAAGTTAATTGATAAAAGTTGGTGTTTTTTTTTTTTTTTTTTTAGTGGAAAGTCGAATGACTAAAAAGAATAAAAATAGAATTTTATTCATAATTAGGGTATTTTTAGTAATTAAATTGATGATTAAATTAATTTAAGAAAATAGTTAATTATTGATTAAGTCTTGAAATGCCGTGTAAAAAGGGATTGAAAAAGTCTTATTTAATTAATTTTGACTTATTATTATTTCAGGGATAATATAATAATAAAGGTTACGGTCAAAATAATTATTAGGAATAAGTTGTAACGTGTAGGGATTAAAAGGGACAATAATACTACTATAACCCTAATAGGGCCGAATGGTATGAGTATAATAACATAATTATATTGTGGATATTGTTACAATTTTATATATATTAAGGTTAGTATCCGAAGGGATAAGGTTATAAGTATAAGTATATGTATATTTTAAGGATGGTATTTACATAAGGAATTGAGAAGCATAAGATATTATTAGGGATAAGAAAGGAAACAGAGTAATAGCTATACATGTTATGTCTCGGTCTCTGGCTAGGAAAGACTTGGTATTTAAGGTGGCCAATATACGTGCCGCACCTCTCTTTCCTGGGACTCCGAACATTTCATTTCCTATTACGGTCACCTAGTATTATCCTAATATATGATATGATTGAATTAAATGAAGATATAAGATACAATATGGACGCCCACCTGATGATACACGAGTCGTTAGTGGGTTAAGTCAAAGCCACTGCTCAATGGGACGAACACACGAGTTCCCCCGAGTAGTTTTGGATCTTAGGACATGTAGTCGTCTGGTAGTGGTACACGAGCCGCTACTAGGAGTTATGGCCATAGCTTAGGCTTAGTGGTGAAACACGGGATCCGCTACGGGTTGAGTACACGAGCTCCTCCCGGCATGTTCTAGGAAGTTATGGTGAAACACGAGATCCATAACGAGTTATAGTGACTGGTCCAACAAAGATGTTATGTTATGATCATATGAATTGATAAGATGAAATCATAAGAAGAAGTATAAGATGATTTCTAAAGAAAGATATGATATGATCTGATATGATAAGATATGAATTATGATGATAAGATTTTGATAAGATATGAATTATGATGATAAGATTTTGACAAGGTATGATTATGATTTATTAATGATATAAGAAGAGTTAAGTATAAGTTAAGGAATGGGATAATTTAAGAAGTATAAAATAAAGTATAAGACCAGTATATTATAAGTCTTCCGCTGTGTATTTCTGTAACTATATGAGTATGTATGTGTATGTATAAGTATACGGTTGTGGTATGTATTCTAACCGTATTTGCAGGGTTGAATGTACGTATTTTTTATACGTAATTATACGTATTCTAACCGTATTTCTGCAGGGGTATTTGTACGTATTTTTATACGTATCTCTATACGTATTTTTATACGTATTTGTATACGTATTTTATACGTACTTTTATACGTATTATTATACGTACGTTTATACGGAACTTGTGTTTTAATGTGTAAAGCGTGTATTGAATTCTTTACAGTTTTTATGATATTTTCTATGATATTATGTGTTTGGTGGTCCCTCGATTAAATGGGACAGCCTAGTTACTCGCCACTGACGGTGGACCCCCCTCCCTCAGTTTCAGGTGATGTTGCAGCAGATTAGAGCGGGCTTCGCCGGATGGGCTTGAGAGTTTAGGCCTACATTTTTTTTAAAGTTTCTAGTATTGCCAGAACAATTTAAACCTTTATTCAGTTTATTATATGTTCCCAGCATGTTGGGACAGTATTTCAGACATTTGATGTAATGACAATTAGTGGTTTATTCTGGATTTTAGCAGTTATATTAATAAAAGATATTTCTTCCATCTAATTTGTTTAATTTATTGTTAATATGATTAAGTAATGATCCGAATGTCGATTTCCCTTCGTAAATCGACAAGCTAAAAAGTCGGGTCGTTACAAGGTTGGCAGCCATGGCGGAGACAGAGGGCAAGGCCCAGGCTGCCAGGAGAGAGCTGACGGAGACTAAGAGGCTGTTGAACGCCACACTTGCTGGAGCTGTCATCGCCAAGCATGATGCTGAGGCGTCTGTTGGTGCCTCAAGAAATAGGGTCAAGGTGGAGAAGGTTAGAGCCCACCGTGAGGTGGGGGCTGCTAAGGCTGATGCTAATTCCGCTGCCCAAAAGGATGTGGAAGGTTTTGTGGCCTCCTCTCGCCTGCGCCACTTTTGCACCAACCGTTTTGACGGCGGTTGGGTGGCAGTAATGAGGTGTGTTCTGTCTCTCCACCCAGATCTTGACTGGGTGGCAGTGGAGACTGCCTTTGCTGAGGGTGTTGGTAATCAGCCCTTGAATGAGGCTGACACGTTCCCAGAGGAGCATGTTGGGAACTTGTCACCTGAGTGACGGGGGTGCCATCAACTCCCGTGGAGGCAGAGGAGTCTGAAGCTGCCATCATTGAGGAGCAACCAACGGCATCTAGTCAAGCTGGTAAGACTGAATGACGCGTTTGGCAGCCTTCTCCTGTGTCCTCTTGTGGTTGTAATTTTTTATTTAATTCTGTTGTAACTCTGTATATATTTGTTGGTTGGTGTAAATACTTAGGATTTTGCCCTTTTTGTGCTTCTTTTTGTAAAATGGGCTGCCATGCCAGTAGAGCAAAAGTGCTGTTGTAATATGCTGCCAGTCATTACTGGCTTTTGATTTATAAAATATCATTTAAAAGAAAATGTGTGTTGTATTTTATTTATTCTTATTTTTGTAAGCATTATATTTGTTGGTTTTGTACGTAGTTATTTTATTTCTTGGCTGGCCGGATGCATCATAGTTAGCCTTGGCTGCCAGAGTTATATGTCGGGCTTGCTAGCTGCCATATTGTGGTATTTCAGCCAGACTGTTGGATGGCAGTGGCCTTAGGCCTTAGCATTCAGCTAACCATCCTAGCCTGTCGGCTGTGGTCTATGACCTTAGCTGTAAAAGCTATCTGTGGAGTTCACTGGCTGCCACACATTTAAACTCTCAGCCAGGCTGTTTGTAATACCCCGAAATTTAGGGCCAGAAAATTTCGCGGTTATTAATTTTATTTATGCATTCTAAGTCCAAATAGGCCATTTAATTTGGACTGTTTTCTTTTATTGTCCAATCTTTTCTACTCAAATTGGGCCAAAGACCCAATCTTTTTTTTGTTCTTCTTTCTCTTTGGCCGGTTTCCCTTCCTCATTTGGGCCAATGAGTATTTTGTTTTAATTTAATTAATAATTATGTTAATTAATCAATTAAATTCATTAGCCCTAAACTTATTCAACCAAGCCCATTTACCTAGTCTATGCTTTCCCTTATTTTAGCATCCCACACGGCTACCTTAGTTATTTTAGGGCTTTGTTTGTTTTTCTCTCCTTTTCTATAAATAAGACTCACTTCACTCTTTTATTCCTAATTGCAAATTAAACTTAAACCCTAAAAAAAAATAAACTTTCTCCTTCCCCTCTCTTCTCTCTTTGGCCGTGCATTATATCACCAAGGAGGTGATTTTCCTTTGGAAATTTTAGCGTAATCAGGTAACTTCGCTATCTCGTTTAATTTTGGAACAAGTTAATCATATAGTTGAATAGGATTAAAAACATGAAAATTGCTAGGATTTAGTATCATGTTCATCTAAGAAAAGTCGAACACCATGATGATGTTATTATGTAATTATTCTTGATGATAGTATGTAATATTTATGAATTATTATGAAATTTTCTTGATTATTTTATGTAGTTTCTTGAAATCTGAAATTGTTGAATAATTACTTGTATGAATTTATTTCTTAATCAAATCGTATTATTTCTTGATGAAATTTTTATGGAAGTTTCTCTATTGTTTTATTATGAATCATGAATTGTTTCGTGACAAAATTCGTCCGTTTATTGCTTGAAATAATTTAATCTATCAAACCGGTAAAACTGTCCAGAATTGGTTTACAAATTTATTAGGATACTTAATCAATTCGGAATGCTACGAAATTTTATGCGGAAGTCAGTAATAGTGTTTTACAGCTTGTGTAAAATTTTCGTAATTTTTAAAGTTCGTTTGATATGGCAGAAAAATCTGAAACTGAATTCAGCCTAATCTGATTTGTTAGTTATAAAATTTCTTAAAAATAGTAAAAGATGTTATTTTTGGACTAAAATTATGCATGTTGAACCTTGAACCTATATTTAACTTTAATTAAAATTTCGAGAGTAATCGAGACCTTTAAAAGGTCGTTTGTAATTTAATTCTTTAAAAATCAGATTGTGTAAAATATTGTAATTAAATTATTAAAACATGTTATTTTGAATTCTTGAATTCAATCTTGATCTTGTTTGAACCCTATGATAGCCGTGTGGTGTGATGTAAATAAAGGAATGATTTTGATCTTGTTTTAATCCATGTTTTATGATTTAATGTTTAAAGTAAATTAAATTGTTTATTATTAAGTTTATTTGATTAATTGTTGTTAATTGTATCTAATTGATCAAAAGTATAATTTTTGGTATTTTGATGGGAAAATGTCGAGTAGGTCCAATTATGAAAAATAGGATCTTTATCATGTTTTTAGGTAATTATTGTTGTTTGTTGCTATTATAGATGATTATTTAATCTAATTAATTTAATATTTAGTAATTGTATTTATTTAATTTAAAGTATAAATTTTGGGTAATATTTTTATGAATGTCGAATGGCTCATTTATAGGTTGATAATTTTTAGTTTATTTTAGACCTATAATTATATTTGGATAATTATTAAGAGTTTATAGAATAAGATATAACTTTAAGGATAGGTTATAATATAAGATTTGAGGACATAAAATATTAATAGGGAAAGAAAGGAAACAGAGTAAAAGGAATACGAATCGTTTCGATCTCTGGCTAGGAAAGACTTGGTATTTAAGGTGGCCAATATACGTGCCGCACCTCTCTTTCCTGGGACTTCGAACGGTTCATTTCCGAATACGGTCACCTAGTATTTCCCGATATAAGATAAGATATGATAATGAAGATATAAGATAAAATAAGGACGCCTACCTGATGACTCGAGTAGTCAGACTAGGTTAAGTCGAGGCCGCTGCTCAATGGGACGAGTACACGAGCTCCCCCGAGTAGTTCTGGGTCTTAGGATATGTAGTCGTCTAGTAGTAGTACACGAGCTGCTATTAGGAGTTATGGCCATAGCTTAGGCTTAGTGGTGAAACACGAGATCCGCTACGGGTTGAGTACACGAGCTCACCCCGGCATGTTCTAGGAAAGTTGTGGTGAAACACGAGATCCACAACGAGTTATAGTGACCGGTCCAATGAAAGATGATATGATATAAATTATAAGATATGATATGATGAAATGAAAGAATAAGATATGATATGTTAAGATATGATATGAATACGAGAGTATGAAAACCATATAGTATAAGCTAAGGATTAAATGTATAAGTCTTCCGCTGTGTATGATTCGAAGTATATATGTTATGAGCAGGTACATTATATCTATATATGTACTCGTATGATGTGATGATGTATGTATATGTATTCGTATGATTATATGTATCTGTATTCGTATGTATTGTGTACATGTATATTTGTGTTGTATTCGTATTTTGTATGTATTCCTAACCGTATTCTGCAGGTATTATTATACGTATGGTATACGTACCCTTATACATATTTTATACGTATTTCTAACCGTATATCTGCAGGTATTTGTATACGTATTTTATACGTATTCGTATATGTATTTTTACACGTATTTTTATACGTATCTCGTATACTTTTTGTATACATTATATTATGTTCTATGCGTGTTTTCATGTGTATATTCTATGATATTATGTGTTTAGCGGTCCCTCAATTAAGCGGGACAGCCTAGTTACTCGCCACTGACGGTGGACCCCCCCCTCAGTTTCAGGTGACGATGCAGCAGCGTAGAGAGGGCTTCCGTTGGATGGGCTTGAGTAGTTTAGATTTATTTAGTCATTCCATAATATTTAAGACAATAATATAGTTTTTATTTATAATCCCAGTCTGTTGGGAAAACATCTATTTTGATCATGTAACACTTAGGCCCATATGCCTCATTTGACTTTTGGATTCCAGCTTAGTAAATTAATAAAAGTTGATTTATTTTAAATATTTAATTTCATTTGTAATTTAATTTGTTTAAGTAATGATCCGAATGTCGATTCCCTTCGTAAATCGACAAGTCAAAAAGTCGGGTCGTTACACTGTTGGATGGCAGTGGCCTTAGGCCTTAGCATTTAGCTAACCATCCTAGCCTGTCGGCTGTTTGCGAGTGTATTTAGACTGTAAAGTGACTTTTTGGACATTGTTGGGACTGCAGTTGTCTCTATTACGTAGTCTATGGAGTGCTGCATAAATAAATAACGAAAACAAAAACAGGGAACGTGGCTCGTTTGGCCTTTTATTAATGCTTTTGCTAGGCCGTACATCAAAATTAAAATACATATTTAAAAAGACAAAGAGCTTTATACGTAATATTTTTTTAGCACCCTAGCATTCCACATATTTTTTAATTCTTTTCCTTCCACTGTAGTTAGCCTGTAGGCTCTTGGGGCTACCGTCTTTGTGATATGATAGGGCCCTTCCCAATTGGCTGTCAGCTTTCCCTCTCTGTTTTGTTTGCCGGTGGCATCTGTCTTCCGTAGGACCAGATGCCATCTTGCATGGGTCTATGATGAACTTTCTTGTTGTAGGCTCTTGTTATTTGGTCCTTCTATGCTGCCTGACGAAGTTCAGCTATGAGTCTGACTTCTGTTAGCAGATCGAGGTCTTGTCTCAGTAGGTCATCATTCAACTCTGGTTAGTATGCTTGGACCCTGAAGGATGGCAGTCCCACCTCTACTGGCAAGACAGCTTCGTGACCAAAGGTAAGTCTGAACGGCGTTTCTCCTGTGGCTTCTTTCTCTGTCGTTCTGTTTGCCCCCAGGACGTCAGGTATCAAATCTGCCCACTGGCCCTTGAGGTCCTCCAATTTTTTCTTTAGAGCGTTCAGAATTTGCTTGTTGGCAGCTTCTGCCTGTCCATTGCTTTGAGGATGAGCTACTGAGGCATATGCCATCTTGACCTTCAACGGTTCTAGGTACTGCTGGAGGGGCTTACAGTCAAATTTGGGTACCATGATAAAAAAACTATTGCCTGGGGGAGCCCAAACCTTGTAATTATTTGTTCCCAAATAAATTTCTTCACCTGGGCAGCTGTGATGGACATTGTTGGGATGGCCTCGATCCATTTGGTGAAGTAATCTATGGCCACTATCAAAAACTTTCTCCCCCCTTTACCTTTGGTGAATGGTCCAAGGATGTCCATTCCCCACTGAGCAAATGGTATTGGGTTGAGTATTGGCTGTAGGTCATTTGGCGGTGTGTTGATCATGGGGGCAAACTTTTGGCATTTGTCACACCTTTTGACATATTCCTGGGAGTCCCTGAGCATGTGGGGCCAGTAGTAGCCGACACGGATGGCCTTCAAAGCTAAGGCTTTGCCACCAATGTGATTTCCGCAAATACCTTCGTGGATTTCTTCGAGGATTTTTTGAGCTTCGAATTGCGTGGCACATCTTAACAGAGGTAGATGGAAAGATTTTTTGTAAAAGAGTCCTTGGAATACACAATACCACGCTGCCTGCCGTCTTATCTTGGCAGCTACCGTTTTATCTGCCGGTAGAACTCCCATGTTTTTGAACTCTAGGATGGGATGAAACCATTCCCCTGTCGTGTCGCTAATGACAGCCACTGCCAAGCTGTCAATAGCCTTTCCCTGACGTAACTCGATCATGATGTGTCCCCCTAATTCAGATAGTGGTGAGGTTGCCAGTCGAGCTAGAGCATCTGCCTTTTGATTGTCGTCTCGTGGGACCAGTTGCATCTCAAAAGACACTAGTTGTTGAATCAACTGCCTTAAGTGATCTCTATATTTAATAATGGTAGGTTCCCGGGCCTCTGATGTGCCTTCCATTTGTGTTGCCACTAATTGTAAATCCGTGATTAACTTCACTCTCTGCCCCGGCAGTTATACATAGATGGATGCCAGCTATCGCTGCCTCATATTCAGATTCATTGTTGGTGGCTTTGAAACTAAACCACAAAGCGTAACGGTGCTCTGTACCATCAGGGCTGGCTATCTCGACGCCGGCCCCAGATCCTGTGTTGTATGAGGAGCCGTCAATGTGAATTGTCCATACCTCAGAAGGATCAGTGGTTGAGAATTATGTTTCTGCGATGAAATCTGCTAGAGCTTATGCTTTGATGACATTTCTTGGCCGGAAAGAGATGTCGTATTCTGATAGCTCAATTCCCCATTTCATCATTCGCCCAGAGACCGCCAGTTTCTGCAAGGCCTTCTCTAGTGGATGGTTGGTTAATACCACGACTGAGTGGGCATCGAAGTATGGCCGCAAGCGTCTTGCCGCCACCATAACTGCGAACGCCAGCTTTTCTACGGATGTGTATCTAGTTTCAGCCCCCGTTAGCACATGGCTGACAAAGTAAACTGGCAGCTGCACCTTTTCTCTTTCCACCAAGATTACGGCTGCTACACTGCTGTCATTTGCAGATACATACAGTTGGAGTGATTCTCCTTCCTCTGGACGTGTCATGGTTGGCAATGTTTTTAGATGGTCCTTGACCTTTTGGAAGGCGGCTGACTGCTCATCTCCCCATTCGAATTTTTTGTTAGATCTCAACACTTTGAATAAGGGTAGGGCTTGAGATGCAGACTTGGCCATGAATCTGGTAAGGGCTGCCATCCTGCCTATCAACTTCTGCACATCCTTGATTTTATTAGGCTCTGCCATATCTGCTATAGCTTTGATTTTGTCTGGGTTGGCGTCTATCCCTCTTTCAGATACCATAAACCCCAGGAATTTCCCTGCCGTAACACCAAATACACACTTCTTGGGATTTAGCTTCATTTGGAATTGTCTTAGGGTTGAAAAAGTTTCCTGTAGGTCAGCCAGATGATCTCCTGGCGTCTTGCTCTTGACTATGGTGTCATCTACATATACCTCCACATTTCTCCCCTTCTGCGTTGCAAAGACCATGTCAACTAATTTTTGGTAGGTCGCCCCCGCATTTTTCAACCCAAAGGGCATGGCCTTGTAACAGTAGACGCCAGCTTCTGTGATGAAGGCTTCTTTGGTCTGTCAGATTCAAACATGCTGATTTGATGGTAACCTGAAAAGGCATCCATGAAACTAAGTAACGCATGGTTAGCAGTGGAATCTACTAATTGGTCTATCCTTGGCAGTGGATAGCAATCTTTAGGGCAGTGGCGGTTGAGGTCTATAAAATCAACACACATCCGCCATTGCCCATTTGCCTTTTTTACCATTAGTACATTAGCAAGCCACTCAGGGTAGTCACAAGGTTCTATGAACCCTGCTAATAATAGTTTGTTTATTTCATTAGCTACAACATCATTTTTCTCAGTAGAGAAGGATCTCTTCTTCTGCTTTACAGGCCTAACGTTCTCGTCTACATTAAGTCTATGTTGGATTACAGAAGGGTGGATGCCAGACATCTCATCAGCACAAAAAGAAAAAAACATCAGCATTGTCTTGTAGTAGTTGGACAAGATTGATCTTCACATCAACTGGCAGCTTCTTGCTCACCTTGACTGTCTTGGAGGTGTCAGTGGCAGACAGGGGTACTTCCTCGACTTCATCTTCCGGTTCAGCTCAAGGTGTCCTGTCGTCCTCAGGGCGACCATGAATATCTTCCATGGAGACCGGGGAGACCTCTGGTTCCCTCTTCCTCTTCTCAGTCCTGGGTGGCGGGGGTGGCGGCTTCATGGCTGTCACATAGCAGGAGCGAGCAACCTCCTGGCTGCCTCTTATCTTCCCGGATGGCCATCATCAGCTATGTAGAGCATTGTCAGATGGTAAGTTGACGGTATGCCCTTGATATCATTAATCATTGGCCTCCCCATGATGGCATTGTAGGCTGTCGGTATGTTGATGACCAGGAACTCCACCATTGCCCTCTTGACCTGTCTGCCTTCACCCAACTGGACTGGCAGTTTTATGATGTCGTCTGGAGTAACTCTAGCCCCTGTAAACCCGCTGATGGAGTAGTGCACTGGCTGCAAGTACTTTTCTTCTATTCCCAGCTTATCAAAGGCCTCCCTGTAAAGTATATTGGCAGAGGAACCGCCATCGACAAGGATGCGATGGACCTTGTAGTTAGCAATGGAGAAAGTGATTACCAAGGGATCGTCATGAGGATATATGACCCCCTTGGTGTCCTCTGTTGAAAATGTCATTTCCGGCACATCTGCCGGTCCAGGCCAGTGCCTCTGGTTATTGAAGTTCACTTGGTGCCTCACTTCCTTCAGACTTGCTTTGGCGCCGCTAAGTGTACCTCCATGAACCGGCCCTCCAGTGATTGTGAAGATCTCGTCCCTATGTTCCTGCTGTTTATCCTTTCCCTTCCATCCCTTACCGCCAGGCTGGCGGTGGGTGAACTCCTCCTTCCTTTTGTATTGGGCAAATCGCCCCTGACGGACTAGGTCCTCTATGTTTTCTTTCAAGTGGGCACACTCATCAGTTAGGTGCACATAGTCATTGTGAAACTCACACCACCGCTTTGGGTCGCGGTTTAGTGTGGTCATCTTCTTTGGCCTTCTCCACTTTTCGTCTTCCTTGTGGAGAGCGTAGATTCTTGATCGAGGTACTGACAACTCAGTATAGCTGCCATACCTTTCTGTCCTCTGTCTCTTCTCTGTCACTGCGACTTCCTTCCGGTCTGGGCTGCAATTGTAGTACTCTTTTCTTTCGAACGGGACCTCCCGTTTGTATTCTTTCTTGGTTGTCTTTTCTTCAACCACTTTCTTCTCGGTGTTCGAGCTGCCAGCCCCCCGACTGAACTCCTCAGCCCTGGTGTATTCGTTGGCTTTTCCCAGGACGCCGGCCAACGTTGTCAGATTCTTCCTGCCTAAATATTGGCGGTAAGGACCATCGCGTAATCCTGACATCAACGCCAGGACTGCAACCTCTTGTTGCATATCAGGAATAGTGACGGCCTCAGCCGTGAACCTTGCAATGAACTCCCGCAAGCTTTCACCCTGCCTCTGCTGCATCCCCATTAATTCACTTGTCAGCCTTTGTCTCCTTTTGTTGCTGACAAAGTGTGCTAAGAACCTCTGAGCCAGGTCGTCCCATTTCGAGATGGTGTAGGACGGTAGTGATTTGAACCACTTCTGAGCAATTCCAGTCAATGTGGTCTGAAAAACCCGACACCATGCACTGTTGGCAGTCGTGTACAACTGCATGTGTCCCTCATACGCAGAGATGTGGTCCTCTGGGTCCGTGGTACCGTCATATTTGGCGGTCGGCATTTTGATTTTAGGCAGATCTTCATCATTGATGGTAGCTATGAACGGAGTCCCTTAAGGCTGGACCCTGCCGGCAGCTACCGGGTAACTTTTCTTCCCAACTACTTCCAGGGCATTCTCATGCCTTGGTTGAACATTCTCTAACCCAGGGGGTGGTTGTACTTCTTCGCTCCCACGTGGTGTGTGGGGGTTTCCATGGACAGTTGAATTGTCCCATTCCAAGTCCTCGGTCTCTTCCGTATGCAGAGACTGCATCTTAGAGATTGGTGTTGCCACAGTTGGGACCCTCGGTCCTTTCTTCTTCTCCACTGAGCCAGAATTTGGGGTGGTTCCGGTCAGGGCGTTGAGCACGGCCGCGACACTAACCAGTTGCTCAGGTGTGAATTGGGTCAATACTTCGAAGTTGAGCGGGGTGCCCTTCCCATTTCCTTTCAATCCATTGTCAGTCCACGTTTTCTCGCTATGAGGTGTTTGCTCCCCAGTTGCGTCGTTCGCTTGAATTTCATTGTTTCCATTATCTTGTGATGCCATTTTTCAGTTTCTTGATCGTCCAAGATCTTGTCAGAGTGTTTCTTGATTTTGTTTGGTGAATCTTTTACGTAAGCTTTTTGTAAAGTGTCCCCACAGACGGCGCCAATTGTTCCGACAAGTCTCAGCGCCTCTGAAAGTGGTGGATGCTCTTGGTGTCCTGCGAGGTGGTGAACTGCACAATGAACAAACGGTGAGCTGACCCCGGGGTGTTTCCGGGAAAAGACCCTCCGATGCTTAAGTCAGCAATGGGATTCAATAATAGAGAAAGAAAGAGAGAGAGTTTTTTAGGTGAAAGATTATGTACCTTTAAATGGTGCAATAGATCATCCCCTATTTATAGGGAATGACTTAGTACCCTGCCGGCCTGTGTGGGGGCTGGCAGGGACACGTGTCCCATGGGGACTGGTCACGTAGATCGTGTGCTCAGAGTTAGTTATAACTCTGAGTGGGTCGCCACGTGTAAGTCCCTCATGGGTTGAGTTAGTTAGTGAGGCGTGTGCACTTAAGTGGTGCCCTAAATGGGTGCCACGTGGTGTACTGGGTCCACTGTTAAAAGATTCCCTTTGGTTTCTAATAGCTGCTAGTTATGGGCTGGCAGGTTTAGGCTGGCAGCTTTGGGCTGGCAGCTTTAAGCTGGCAGCTCCCGGATCCGGCAATGTGTGGGTTCCATCCCTGGCGTGGCTTGCGACCTGGCGGTTGTGGCGCCTGGTGGCCGGCACCGTCAGATGTCAGCGGTTAACATCTTGACTGGGACGTCAATAGGGTGGTCCTGCCGGTGTACCGGTAGGCCCCCATACAAATTTGAATTTAGTTATTACTATTATTTATTGTTGTTCTTGTTAATTTATTATTATTAGTTGAATTGACTAGTTCAGAATCCGTACTATTCACGGTCTTATTATATAAAATAATTATATTTAATTCTAGTTCAAAAGTTAATTCTAAATAATAATTTTAAGTAGTAATGCGGTTTAAACAATAGACCACAATAAACAATATAATGTGACCTAAAATGTTTGAGAAATATATGCATGTCATATATTGTTGTGGGTTAACAGATTCTATCTAGGTGGGAAAGAACAAGTGGATTAATGTTTACAAAGTTTGAAATTTCATATATCAAATTATAAGATGGAAAGTTCAATGTTTGGTAAGGAGTTAAAACGTTTACTTAGGAACAAATTTATACGTTTACCCTAATTCTTCTTTTTACCCTAATTTGTATATTCAACACCCACAAAATATTAGGGCTCGTTTACATTAGATGAATAGAGATGAACTGAACTGAACTGAACTAACTAGAGATGAACTGAACTGAACTTAACTTAACTGAACTGAATAGAAGTGTATTAATTGAACTAAATAGGGATGAACTGAACTGAATAGAGATTAACGGAACTTAACTTAACTTAACTTAACTGAATAGAGATTAACTGAACTGAACTGAATATAATCTGAAGTAAACAAGCCCTAGTTATTATTATTATTATTATCGTTGTTGTTGTTGTTGTTGTTGTTGTTGTTGTTGTTGTTGTTGAGGGGATCAGAAGTTAGGTTTAAATCATTTACTTTCATTTTTTTTTATCCTTTCAAATAACGAAAGAGATATTTTAAAAAATAAAAATTATTAACTAAAATATTGGTGTACAAGTTTTAAATAGGAGCTGACACTTGGAGTTGATATCATTTTCTATTTGTAATATGGACTAATAACAATATATAATGATCAGTTTCTCGTAAAAAAAATGACCAGTTTGAGCAAAAATGAGTAAAAACAAGGCTTAATAAGTAACAAAAGCATCCTTCAAAAAAAGTTACAAAAGAAAAAATAAGGTCCGATAAGATCTAATAAAGTTTAATATGATACCAGGTAATGCCCGTGCAATGCACGGCTTAATTTTTTTTAAGTTAATATATAGGATAAAAATATCTTGATGAAGATCTAACTAAATTAAATATTTAATATGCATAAATAATGTAATTGATATTTATTTAATATTTAAGACATTATATAAGAATTTCAAATTGCTTTGGTGTGAAGTTATATAACAATTAAGACATTATATTATTGAATAATTAAAAAAATCAATTAAGACATATTTATTAACTATTTAAATATGACAATTAAGATATTCTATAACAATAAGGAGGACATTCACCCCTAAACGAAATAATTTGGTGTCAAATTTAAATAATCATTTTTCTCTTCACTGTACAGCTTAGGATAAAATTCAATTGATTTACATTCAGTAAATTTTCAATAAGACCTAAACTATGATTGGATTATGTCATATATAGTCTAGTCATTAGGTATGTATTTAAACTTTAAAATTTTATGGAGAAAAATACATGTCTAAATCGATATAATGAATAAATAATTAGTATTTGGATTTATATTTTAAAATTTAGATTGTTCTATGACATCATTAATCCTCTAAAATTTAATTTGTTTACCTTCTATAAAAGGTTGGGCGACAATGTACAATTTGAAGACAAAATGTAGGAGAAAGATTGAAAACTGTTTTATGTGCGAAAGGGAAAAAAATTAGGCTTTTCATTTAAAAGGTAATTTTTTTTTTGAGAAATAAAAGTATATTTCAGTATTAGACAGTTGAGTTATACATTTTTATTTTCCAAATTCATGACATTAAATTTTGGTTGTAAACTATTTTTTATAAAAAAAAATAAGGCTATAAACCTTCTTCATTTAATTAATTTTTTTTTTCAATGTATGTTTTTTCCCATATTAGAAAGATAGGAGCTGCATTTTTTTTTTGTTCACTTGAATGTGCATTCAGGAAGAAAAATTTGAAGTTTGAGATGAATTTTTTTTTATTATTGGTAAGAGTTTTAGATGGGTAAGCATTAAATAATAAGGGGAAATAAATATATGTACATAGTTGTTTTAGGGGAAAAAAAACAAAATGCTTCCTTGAAAAAGGGGAGCATTAAATATATTGTAAATAATTAGAAGGGGGAAATTAGGAGTTTAGGAGGGAAATTTTGTTTTTTAGTGGCTTTTACTTTAGTAGATAGTATAGATAGATAGATGATATGATATGTCTAACAAGGTTTAATATATAAGGTCTGATAAGGTTTATTGATAAATTCAAACAAGCTCGATAATAGAACCTAATCTTTTGTTGGATTGCTGAGTTTTTTTTAAAAAAAATTTAACACGAGAAATATTTAGAATTCATATAACATCTACAACTACAATCGAAATCAAAACTACTAAATACCCTTTGCAAAAAAAAAAAGTAAATACAAAACAAATTGAATCAAATAATGTAACATGAGATTTAGTAATATATCTGTTGATAAAATTTAATTAACAAATCGTCCATTGTTTACCACTTGAATTAAGTGGCTAATAATACTACTCTAAGTTAGTTTGCACAAACATTATGATATTATTTATTTTAAAAAAAAAAGATAATGAAAAATAAAATAAATTAAGTAATCATTTTGACCAGAATTTTACTTAATATAAACTCCTTAACTATACAAGTTGAGAAGAAAGGAAATGAATACAATTAATACACTATACACATAGTACTATATATAAGGTGGCCTACATTAGCAATCAATTTAATTAGCACCTCTATTCTCTTCTCAATGTACTTGTAAATTGTAATGACTAATGAGTATGAAAAGGATAATCCAACAACAAAAATAAAAAATATCTACATGTAATCCATACAATAGCTACTTGTAGCCTAGACTTGACAAAGTTGACTGAAATTTAAAATTCGATCCTAAATATAAATTTAGTCCAAAGGGATAATTTTGATTATAACATGTTTGTTGATCTAAAAATAATGATCCATTTTTGTTGATTTAACTAATCCATAAACATTCGCTTCTAAAACATCCAATATACGGCGTATAAGATTAAATTAAATGATACAATTTGATCTAAACGAATTTTGGATGTTTATACAATTTGATCTAAACCTATTTTGAATTGTATCATTAAATTTGGATGTTTATTCAAATTTGAATTAGTATACAGTTTGAATAAACATCCAATTTGAATATACGGTGTATACAATTTGAATTAGATCAAAATGAATCTAAATTAAATGATACAATTTGATCAGAAATAAATAGTTCCAAATAGTCCAATTTGAATTTGAACTACATACACGACCTGAAGGTCATGTCTAATACTTTGTATAACCTTATCGTTTATGAAAAAATTACTTAATAGTTTTGGTAATAATTTTTTACCCTCATGTCCAGAGATATTGTACCAATCTAATAATTAACCATACCATATTTTCTCATGTCATCGAATGTCGATAAGTAAACAAAGTTTGCTCATTTAAATTTACAGATCCTAAAATAAGAAAGAAAAAAAATGAAGTGAGCTAAAAAAAATTTACTTTTTTTTTAAAAAAAAAGGAGAAGAAAATAGCGTCCAGATGGTTGAACTATATCATAAAATATATTTGCACTCATAAGTATCACTACAACTAGGGTTTAAACAACTAAAATTCAATTCGAATAATATGCAAAAGAGTTTAATTAAAGAATATTGCTAACAAGTGTTCCGAATATCTAGATTAGAATTAAATATATTTCTTAAATTGAAAAAAATTAAATAATGCTACGACGCTAGTTAGTTTTTGCCTTAGATAAATACTCCATCCGCAACATATTAACTGCAACGATTTGACATAAAGTAGAGAAAACAAAATATCAAATCGTTGCAGTCAATATGTTACTGAGAAATATAATATAAATAATTTATATATAGAATAGGAAGAGCGATAGTGCATGGCAAGTGAAGGGGAAGCCAAGCCAAATTGCTTTATATACAATGTATGTATGTATGTATGTTTGTTTAGGGTTGTGTAGTTTAATTGTTAGGTGGGAGTAAAAGATAGCACATGGGGAAGGTGGGTTTACTATAAGATATTACCAATTTCTTCTTCCAAGTTGACTGTCTATCCACCTCAAAGTAGTAACAAGTAACAACCTTTAATTTATCTACTCACAATTTCAGGCTACAAATTTGACTCGTAAGTGCATGATATATTATTGATTTGTTGTAGAGGATCATATCCGCTAATATAATCCTCTAACTACATATGAATCTATGTTGCCCGGAGCTCAAATTAAATGCTCACTTGGTTTTAGCCACCAAGATGATAATATGTAGCAGTTTACATTAGATTGGATTGTGATTATAAACTCGTAAAAAAAAAAAATACGCATAAAACTATCTTTGTAATAGGCTAAATGCAACAAATAGGGATTATTTATAAGAAATAAATGTATAACAGTATGAGCTGAGTAATTTTTTTTCTTAATTAAGTCTGTATTATTTTTTTGCACTTGTTATATATACATGATACATCAGCATCACCTAGAGGTGATATCAATGGCCCAAACTCGACACCGAAAAGTGCATACTGTGACACATCCAAATTACGCTTTTTAAGGCCGAAAGTCGGGCACGAATTGGCATGCAGTGATAATCCTGCCTCAATTAATTGAGTTTTGGGCATGGATATAAATGTAAATCCCGACCTGACAGAAGTTTGATCCCCTGTAACATTATCTAAACTAACACAACATATATGGAGCCACTAAATTTAGGCAAACTTAACTTGAGTTAGACGATACATGGTGTAACACTCCTATCATCGGGTGAACAGGAGCCCACTAGCGAATATTATCCTTTTCAAATCCTAACCTGCAAGGATTTGCTTTGGAGTGGGAACGACCCACTCAAAAGGCCTTTTGTAATATCTGTAACACCCCTATTCTTGGGTGAACAGGAGGTCAGGTTCACGCAAGGATAGGGTGTTACACATGATGCATTTTGCACAACATTAGGGATTAATGGTTCAAATTCAAGGCGTGTGCGTGGAGATTCAATTCACACACACTTGTTACACGCGTGCATCTGCTCCACATATATCCATCATCTACTAGGTGAAACGAATGGTCATGTGCTAAACAGGCAAAGTCATTTAGTATGTTTTCTAGTAAAAAATTTATATAATAAAAATGATATAAAGTATTTTATATCAAAAATTTTTTATTAAAAAAAAAAAGAATAAAGTTTACATATAAAGCATTATAAATAAGTAATGGATTTGGGTTAAATAGCTCACAGATCGAGTGAATAATGAAATTTTGTTCACTCGCCACTCTCTTTTTATCCCTTTAAATCGAGTTATTTTTCAGCCATTTAAAAATTCAAGTTACACTTATGATGGATCATCCATTTGACCATTTCCATTCTTACACAACAACGTCTTATTCCCAAAATGGATTGGTTTGTTTATCATATGCTAATCAGGCAATATTAGCTAGGGTTGCATAAATCAATTGTATAATGTATGGTGTAGTCACAATTTTATTCCCTACTATATATATTTGAAGAAAATTAAATAAAAAATAAGAGGGCTATGGTAAATATTATTGCACCTTGATTTAGTATCAAATATTTTCCTTTATTTTTGAAGAAAAGTAGAAACAAAATCAAGTTAAAGAGAACTTTGGTAGATTATTATTAGAAACAAAATACGAAATTTCAAATTGAAAGAAGTCCGATACATGACGCATCTTGAAACCTTGATGGGTACATGAAGGCTGACATGACAAGCACATTGCAACTTCAAATATTGAAGCATCAAGCTAAGCATTATGCTGCATGTGCTTTTACGTTATTTGCACACAAAAAAACTTTTTTTCTTTCTTTTTTTTTTTTTTTTTTTGTGTATAAACACTTGCCTTATGTTCAAGAGGGGGGAAATGAAAATTTAGTAGGAAAATCAATATTCATTACCATGGTGGTGTTAACTTACCTTCAATCTATCTAATTTTCGTCACAGATATACTTTCCTGTCCAATACCATCCTCTCCTATATATTGTAATGAATGATAATAGAAAAAATGAAAAAAAAATTGGGAATGAAAATATGTTTTTCATGAGGATTAAAAGGTTTATTCCTTAAAAAAAAAAAAAAAACTATAAATCCATTCTCATTAATATAATTTATCACCAACCATCAAACGAGCTATTGGGGACATCCTAAAGAGCAAAAATTAGTAAGTAACAAACATTTAGGGACAGGGTTCGTAGAAAATATTAAATATATTTCATGATTCCAAAAGAGGGATGATAAGCCACTAGCTACTGGTGGATCAAATAATCAACTAACACATACTTGTAAATATAAATATGTCCATGGTAAATCTGAATGGCTGACTTAATAAATGCAAATGGCGGCTTAGCAATAACAAAAATTTGCATATAGTGAGGACACTTTTTTTCTTCTTATGAGATAAATTGTCCATTTTACCTTTATTAATGGACTATTTTGATCCACTGATTGCTACTGATTTATCACTTCTCATTCCAAAATGCACATAACTAGTACTACTGTGACCTGTCTTGTCTTCATAAATGGAAATCTCAAAGTACTAATAAATAACCGTAGGATGGCAAAGGTTTTAGAAAATTATATACTCATCTTTGAACAACACATTTGGAAATTGGAATTGTTCGATTCCAAAAATAAATTTGAAATTGATTTCTAAACTGTAATTGTGAGTTGTGACTCCAAATAGATTGAGTCGACGATGTATCATTCAATCAACAATCAACATAGTAATGGGAGTACTTCATCCGTCTTATAATCCTTGATTAATAGTTCATGATTCCACTTTTTATATATGAGAGCTTTTGTAATCAAATGATCCAAAGATTATTAAAGAATATAAATCAGGTTCATTTCAAATTGATGAATTCAATTTTGAAAATTGAAATGTTACAATTCAAATGATAATTATTTGTTTGGGTTGTGTTTAGAATTTGAAATGACATGGTTTTATTAAGTATTTGAAATCCATAACATTTGCTTGTTAAGCATTTGGGTTGGGAATTGAGCCAAATTCAATTCCAAATTCTTTTACTTGTCAAACATGTAATTTGGCCCAAATCAATCAGTTCAAATGATATGCTTATATCCAAACATAGTATAAATTACATTATCAATAATGTTCAACACATGAGTAGAATCAAGGAGTAACATAGTGTATATATACGTGTTGCCATGTTGGCACTATATAGGTTACTAACTTACTATGCAACTAAAACTAAATAGGGAAAGATTGATACAAATTATCTAAAAACGCTCCACAACTTAGGAATTATCTTATAAAAACGGTCTCAACTATGACATATTTTCAATTAAAAGTTCCACTTAGACTTGTTTCTAGTTTCTAGATAATAATCAACAATTCAACCCATTTTTATAAATTCCATTTAATTTTTGGACCGCTAATAAGCAATAATTGAGACTGTTTGTAACAAATTGATAATAATTGAGTCTGTTTTTATCAATTTTTTCAGCTGAATACCAATTAAAAACGTCAATTCAAATTTATTTATTAAGGTGACAAATGACATATCATTCCCATGCCATAATTGAGAGGACGAGCTTAACTACTTTTTTCCCCACTTCCATTTATATCAAGTTGAATGGCTAGACAGAAAGAAATATTTATCATTTGATATCCAATGTTCAATACTTGCTTCTTACTGAATTCTCCGTGCTTTTTAGTTTATATGATATCTACACCCTCGGTCCTTTTTTTACTTGCTATAATTCCTTTAGCATACGTTTTTAGGAGAAATATGTGTAGTAATAGTAGAGACCACAAAAAAATAGAGATATTTATTGAGAATATGATAAAATTAAGGATAAAATAAATTATTAGTGGATAAATGTCAAAAATATTGATAGAATAGGTAGAATTTGTGTGAGTCTCTCATGCCAAAATAAGAAATGTAGCAAGTAAATTGAGACATGCAGATAAAAAAATATATAGCAAGTAAAAGAAAGACAGAGGGGGTACTATTTAATGTGAATCAAATTGCAACACAAAGTTACTGAATATCTAAGGATAATGTTATCGGATGCTAACTTATTATGTGTAGGGTCCAATACACCTTACCATGTAATATAAAAACACAATTCAACTGAAATTCCAAAAGCTCTACCAACATAATTGTGAAATCTCAACTTGATTCTTCAAGTTAACACATAATTGACAGCAAAGTCAACAACATATTGAGAAAAGTAGATTGAACTAAACATATGTTGAGAAATTTGTTTAGCCAACAAGTTGTGTACCCTTGCAAGAAGCTACTCCCTCCGTAACACATTAACTGTAACGATTTGACATTTTTTTCGACTTTATGTCAAATCGTTGCAGTTATTTTATTACGCATGAAGTAGTAACTTGCAGTGTTGTAGATACTAATTTCTTATCAAATCAAAAAAGCCAAAAAAAAAGTAACCTACGGCTACGAGTTATATTAATCCAGCTTGTCAACGCATAAATAGTGATTACTCCCTCTGTCCCTAAAAGATTGCTCCATTTACTTTTTCTCGTCTCCCGAGACATATATTTAAATGAAAATATCTTGACATACGTATAATAAAAAATTATAAGCATTGCATATTAAAAAAGTACACATTGAGCCGAATCAAACGAGATCCCATTTGACTATATTTTTCCTTACATGTTTAAAATTATAGAGATTCAAAGTTACCAAAATATGTGTGGAGCCCATAGACTATAAAAAAAATGTAGCAAGTATTTTCGGACATCCAAATAAGAAAATTGTAGCAAATAATTTGGGACGGATGGAGTAATTAATAGTGTTTGACCATGTGTCCATGTTCTTTTAAACTAAATTAATTTGAACTTTAGTGAATTAAACTAAATCTTAGACTCAACAGAAGTTGAGTTGAGATGAGCTTAGCTAAATTAAAATTTACTCAGAAATTAAGTACTCTCTCTATAACGAATTAGTAGCAACATTTGGACTAAGACGGACTCCTAGATGAAATAGGTTAATTGTGGTATTAGGTGGTATAATGATAAAAGTAAGAGAGAGAAAAGTAAGAGAAGGAAAAATAAATGGGGTATTATGTGGTATGATGATAAAAGTAAGAGAAAGAAAAGTAAGAAAGAGAAAAGTAAGTGGGGTATTGTGTTGTTTTTTTGCCAAAAAATGAATAAAATGAAATTGGAAAAAATTGTTGCAAGTATTTTGTTACACCTAAAAATGAAAATTGTTGCTAGTAATTCGTTACGGAGGGAGTAAAAAAAAGAGTCTAATTGTATGTGAAGTTTCCACCGTATAGAGTTGTCCTACATTTACCACTCTTACAAAGACTGCAGTGCTGAGAAAGGTAGGTCAGCTTCCCTACAAGGCTACAACTACAAGGTAGGCAAAATCAACCAACAATGTGGCCCACTGATACTTAAAATACCCTTCATTGTGTTATGATTCTAACACCTGTTTATGTTTAAGTTTAAGTAAAAGGGGCAATATCTCAACTGTTAAGACGACGACCCATAACATGAAATCCTACAGAAGCCGACACTTACACAAAATGCAGATTAACTGCTTCAACACAACCTTAATATAAAGTTAAACCTTTTTCAAGTTTGATTTAATGATGAAGAAAAAAGACTCATAGACAAAGTTGATTGAAGATTATTAGATTATAAAGTTGCACAGTGTAATTGTCAGAAAGGAATTAATGAAAAGAAGAGAGAGAGAGATAAACATGAAGAGAAAGACAATAAAGATAGAGGCCCAGTACACCTACAACTGCCAAGTTCAGGGGTTTCTTGGAGTAGCAATAAAGACTTTCTCTCTCTTCCCTCTTCCCTTTTCTGCTTCTTCAACTCTAAACTCAACAGCAGCATCAGAACAAGAAACTGAACTGTATAACCTAGAGGGGGGTAAAAATAAAATTAAGAGTATGGTTTTTTAAGAAGAAAAAAGTTGGAGTTCTTTTCTCTTTTTTTAAAGACCAAAAAGATAAAAATGAAATGCACTCAACTAATGTTCTGTATTACAATGATGACAATAGTGGTGTTTGCTATCATCATCACTGATCATAACTTGGGTGTTTTAATGGTTAATGCTTCCTGGAGTAGAGCAGAGAGTTTAAAAGTTCATAGAGAGAAAACAGAAGGTGTAGTGTTGGAAAATTTTAGGGCCTTACTTGGATTGAGAACCAATCAAAACAAAATAAGAGTAAGAGAAAATGGGTCACCTGCACCTTCACCTTCACCAATTTCTATTGAAAGATTCACAGCCGAAGCACCGGGACCCACTTCGGTTCCTGCTACAGTACCCGCCACCCATCATCATCGTCGATCACCCCGGCCTCGGCCAATGCTGCCAATTCACAAGTTTAATGATAATCATCAGCAACAAGAAAACAGGAGAAGGAAGATAATAACAATTGCAACAGTTGTTCCTACTGGGGTGGTTTTGTTGCTTTTTGCTCTTGGGGTATTGTTATGTGTTGGTAAGAGAATGTATCAACATAAGAAGGTAGCTATAAGAACAGCTTCTGTATGCAGTGACCAGGGAGGGAACAAAGAGCGATCAAAGAGTGTAAAAACTCAGGAGTTGGCAAGTAAGGTAACCCATGAACTTGACTCTGATGTTTTCTACATTGAAACTTTAACTACTGTTTTGGAATTGGAACCACAAACATGTACTATAAAAGAAACTTTTGATAGTTTAGACACATCAACAATGGTAAATATGGGTGGTACATCACATGAAAGGAAGAGTTCTGATCATGAAGCTACCCAGGCTGAGCCTACAGAGAGCAGTTTTTTGGCAGAAGAGATTATTTCTGTTCATGAGTATACAGGATCAAGTAGATATGAATCTGATGATCAGAGCTCTGTGTATGGTGATAAGGTGTATGGCATAGATAATGATTCATCCGAGGATGAATCATTTCATTCTTTATGTGATTGGTATTCACCTAGTCATCCAAATCTTCGGCTTTCTAATGTCTCGAATGGTAGCTTTAGTGACTCAATGGAAGTTTTCTCCACAAACCACAGTTTCCCTTCAAGCCCTCAATTTCAATTATTAAACCAGGAACAGTCAACACATGAAACAACAAATGCTCCAAATTGCCTGCATAACAACACAAAACCACCACCATCCTGGTCACCACCTCCAACACCACCAACCCCGCCACCTCCACCTCCACCACCTCCTCCTCCTCCAACCTTGCCACCACCATCTCCATCCCTGCGTGCACATATTTCTCCTTCACTCAAAACTTCCCACACTTCCAAGATGGTACATAATTCATCTTCAGGATCAGAGAAAGCCTTAGCTTCACCACAACAGAACCCTAAAATTCATGATGGGCCACAAAACATTCCACCCCCACCATGTTTGCCACCCTTCCCAAATGGAAAACCTAGCTCATCTAAAGGCCCCCCTCCTCCACCTGAGCAACCTCCTCCTTATACACCACTGGGAAAAGATGGTACACCGTTGCCCAAACTGAAACCACTTCATTGGGACAAAGTACGAGCTGCACCAGATCGATCTATGGTGTGGGACAAACTACGATGTAGCTCGTTTGAGTGAGTATTTTATTTCTTACTATCAAAGATATTGACCTTTTTTAAGCACTAAGATTAAGAATTTAAAGAAGGATTTTCATGCAGGCTGGATGAGGAGATGATAGAATCACTATTTGGATACAACCTCAAGACTGTTTTAACAAATGATGAAGGAAACGGGAAAAACCACTCTTCCAACAAACATGTTCTTGAACCCAAAAGACTTCAGAACATAACAATACTCTCTAAAGCTATAAATACAACAGTTGGCAAGGTCTGCGAAGCACTAGTACAAGGTAAATCTACACTAACGAGATTATTTTTTTGTGGCCAAAAAAAACTTGCAGAGAATTGCTAATTTCTCTATCTACAACAACTAACATCTCAAAATGTTGAGCAGAATGCCCAAGTGATTAGTTCTTTCAATACTACTGCATAATGGTATGATTAACAGAGTCAGTTATTCTAAAAAAGCAGGGGAAGGTTTAAGCTCACAGCAACTTGAGGCACTGGTAAAGATGGCGCCAACAGAAGAAGAAGAAGCAAAGCTATCTAATTATAAGGGAGACATTGATGAACTTGGATCAGCAGAAAGGCTTGTTAAGAAGATGCTGACAATACCCAATGCCTTTCAAAGGGTTGAAGCAATGCTTTATAGAGCCACCTTCGACGACGAGGTTGTTCACCTGAGGAACTCATTCCAAATGCTTGAGGTGAGAAAATTGCAAATTGCAAACCCCTATGGTTTCTACAACATCAAAACTTCTTTAATTATTTTCTATTTTCCTCCACAGGAAGCCTGCAAAGAACTGAGATCAAGCAGACTTTTCTTAAAATTACTAGAAGCTGTGCTCAAAACAGGAAATAGAATGAATGTTGGGACTATCAGAGGAGGTGCAAGAGCATTCAAGCTCGATGCTCTCCTTAAGCTTGCAGATGTCAAAGGCACAAACGGCAAAACGACTTTGCTCCATTTTGTGGTACAAGAGATGATACGCTCAGAGGGAATCCGCATGTCAAACAGCATTATGGGGAAGATAGACCAACACACTAAAAGCAGAACAGTAGAGGAAAAGGAAGATAATTACAGAAGAATGGGTCTCGACCTTGTGTCTGGTCTCAGCACTGAACTTTGCAATGTAAAAAGAACAGCATCAATAGACGTGGATGTTTTAGCAAGATCTGTATCAAATCTATCAGATGGAATGTCTAAGTTGCAGCAGTTATTAAACAAGAATATACGCCATACTGCAACAAATGACAATTTCTTCCACACCATGAAGACCTTCATAAACCATGCAGAGAGTAACTTGAAGGAGTTGCAAGCTGAGGAAAACAAGGTTCTACTCAGTGTACGAGAAATCACAGAATACTATCATGGTGATGTGAGCAAGGATGAGGCTAACCCACTTAGAATTTTTATCATCGTGCGAGATTTCTTGGGAATGTTAGATCAAGTATGTAGAGAGCTAAAAAGCTTTAAAATCCCAAGAACCCCAAATCCTTTGGGTCCATTTCGGTAATTTAATCCGTTTGTTTGCGTCCAAATTTTACAGTTTATCAACATGAGCAGGTTAGTTAGGGGTTTGGAGTGATTAGACTTGATACCTTTCCACCAGTGTGTAATATTTACTATTTTTGCCGTGTGGGTCGCGAGTGTTTATTAATATAGCTAAAAGCCTATAAAGAAAAGGTAGTTTTTAAGTATAACAACAATGTATTCCACCAAGTGGTCTGCAAAGCAGCTTCTAACTGTAAGATTCGGGTCTCATATTATCATCTAGTCTCTGAGAGTCTGAGACTCAGGTCTCATATTATCATCCAGCTCAATACTCTTGTACCCACCTTTCCTAATCAACCAAGAATTGTATTACTACAAGTAAAAATATAACAGAAGAAACACACAAAGAAGAAGATAAGAAACCTTGAAGCTGAATCGAAGAATTCATACATGATACAACTGTCTTTTGACCCTGATATAAGTAATAACGCACACTTCTGCTATCATAATCATTCAATAGGTATCTCACATATCCAATCAAACTTGGTACAGCAGTAATGAGAACATTAAGGAATACAAGAAAATCAGACATCACCATCCTCTAATTCAAGTTTAATACACATTCATTACTCCTGAAAACAATACAAACAGCAGAACAAAAAATTGAACAGTATTTAGAGCACAAATCTCCAAGATCACCACATCATTTTGCACAAGAGAGAATCCACTAAAATAAGAACGAGTTCTGAAACACTAAATCGACATGAGGTCATAAATTCATGGATTTTAATAACACCATTTGTAATAAAAATCAGCATATAAAAGAGAGAAGCATATCAACCCTTCTTAGGAAGACGAAACTGTTGAAGAAGATGAAGAGGAATTGGATGTTGGAAGCTCCTTCACAAGAGCAGCAAGAGCTTCGGGGTTAAAACCCAAATCAGAGAGAGCAATTAAGAGAGCGATTGTGTGACGATCAAGTCCTGTATCTAAGATGTTGGACATCTCAAATGCCAAGTCTAATGATTCCTTTGAATTACGTGCCGCTTCTGAATCCATGTATGATGAATTGATAACTGTTAAGTCGGATTTTGTGATAGAATTTGTAGATTGCTGTTTCTCAATTTGTCAATTTGCAATTTTAGGGTTTTACACTTCAATGAGGTTTGAATATGTGCTCTCAGGCCCCAGCAACCGCAGCATGTAAAATTGTAAATATCTTTGGAGGGAAATCCTTGCCAAAAAAAATACATTCCTCCATTTTTTTAAATAGATGCACCAAGTGTGTATTTTTTTATGATAAAAAAATTTATTTGTTGTGATTATTAAAAAATGGATAAGTACAAGTTATAGAACAAATTTCTTATATCCTTGATAATATTATAGGATTTGTTATATGAAATTCTAAAAGCTTGTATATACGGAGTATATGATAGCATTGTGTGCACGCTTTGCATGAAACAATATTTTTAATGTATCTTTAAAAAAATCGAAGGTTTTTTGTTTGAGAAATTGAAATATTTGTTAAATTCACACTCATTTACTGCAATGGAAAAAATCAGCTATCAAATTTCTACGATAATTAAAAGGTAACATTTTTATGTGACAAACTATATCAAAATGGGTGTCTATTTATACAGAATTTTAAAATATGAATTTTGATGTTTTTATTTTGGAGCAAATAAAAGTGAATGGAGATCGGAGGGAGTAACAAATTAGCCCATTATTGTAAAATTTTCATTGTGAAAGTGACACATAAAGGTATAAAATTAGTATATTTTACTTTAGTATATAGTATTTTAAAAAAACAAAATATTCCATATAAATTAAAACTTATGGCTCGTTTACATTAGCTGAACTGAACTGAACTGGACTGAACTTAATAGAGATGAACTGAACTGAACAGAATTTAATCTGAAGTAAACAAGCCCTTAGTATATAATTGATTATTACTCCAAAACTCGAATTAGTATTTATTTAACACTCAAAGAACCAAAATTAGAACTACAATAATCTTTTTGATTTTTGAAATAAAGAATTTGAAAATTTGTTAGAATTGAGTTATAACTATTACATATCTATAAAATTTTATCTTTCATTTCAATACATTAACTAAAATTTATCTCTCTTACTACTTACTCTTTAAACATAATCACTTAAAAATTGTTTGATTAATCTTTTTACTTATTGTAAATTAACATGTTCATGTTCTTCGTTTTGTTAATTTTACTATATTTTTATTAAAGTTATGAATCGCACGGGGCTAAACTAGTACTTTTAAATTTTGTTCCGATATTATATTATATATAGAGGGAATACTTATTCAAGTTTTTCTTTCTTAAGAATCTAATAATAATAGTAGTAGTAGTAGTAATAGTAGTAATAATAATAACAATAATAATATTATTAATACTAATAATAAATTATTAATAATAATAATAATAAAGAGTAATAATGTCTGATCTGATCTGATTATGTAACTTTTAAGTCCTAAAGAACAGAGCCTTAGTCGGGTATGTCACTCGCAAAATGTAATTTTTCCTTTAATATTCGTAACAAAAGATATTGGCAAATGGATCATGTATGTGGGTTGAGTCTCCTCCCCATATTGATTCAATCACCTATTTAAGAAAAAAAATGCATAGTTATATTATGAAATATATACATGGTATATGAAATTTTATTCAATATATATCATACAAAATAATTTTCTACGGAGTTAAATTAAGATTTTTTTAAAAAATTATTATTTTATGTAATTTTTAAAATATTTCATGCAAAATAAATTGCACTATAATTTTTTAAACCGTGCATAGCAAGGGTGTTATACTAGTCAATCAATCATCAATATATATACTATAAGAGAAGCACCTAGAACCACTTCTTGCCACGTGTTGCTCTCTTATTAAAAAATTTCCCGCCCTTTTTCCCTTAACCTAAAAAAGCAACTTTTTTATTCAATCTTAATATATTTTATACCTTAATAAACATTAATATATAATATAACATATCTTTAGAAATATTGTTTGATTTAATTCCTATAAATAATACTTGTACCTTAATTCTTTTATTATAAGTAATTTAGTTTTGATCATATATGTATTTTCTATATATTCTTATGATCAAATTTTACTTTCTATATATATTTATTACCTATGCATATTCTCATAATAAAAATTTCGCTACTTTTTTTGGTGTGAAATAAGTATCATTATTGATTTATTATTTTGACACGCATAACATAACTTTTTATATAATTTGAAGGATCTCCATATTAACTTATCAATTTTTTTAGGATTCTAATAATTAGAAAATCAACAAACAATGTATATTTTAGTTTTATTTTCCCCTAACAGTTGTAATAAAACAAGTTTTAGCTTAATGTAGTTATTTTGTATATTTCAATTTTGAGTGTATTATAATTTTTTTATTTGTATGTATGACAATAATAATTTTCAGTCTTTCAAAAAAAAAAAAAATTCAGACAAAATAAATTTCTAAAATTGAATCTATATTATTACTATAAATTAAATTAAACAAACTTCTATTGACTTTGTTCATTTAAAATTATTTTGTTCATGTATTTTTAAACAATAATAAGTTAAAATTATATTGTAGTTTATGATAAACACTAAAATTTGATTCAATCATCTATATAAGTTAAAGATATGTGTAACTATTTTATGAAATATATAAAGTGTATATGAAGCTTTAGAAAAAAAATACATTTTAAAAAAATTGTGTGAAAAGAATCAAAAGACCTTTTAAATTTTTTTTTTTGTAGAAATGGACCTAAAAAACCTTTGTGAAAAGGAAATTTGCCATCGTTTTTCGATTTTTGCGAAAAAAGAAATTTTGTGTCGGAAAACAATGGAAAAATTCCTTTTCGCACAGATATTTTTTGTTCAGGTCCCTTTCTGCAAAAAAAAAAAATTAATAATAATAATATTAAAAGATCTTTTCTCATAAAAAAAATTAAAAGGTCTTTTCATTCTAACAAATCTTATTTAATATTATTATTTTGTATTTCATGATAAAATATGAATATAATATATCATTTACATTACTCTAATTTGATATTTCATGTTGCACAAATTTCATGATTCAACTCCTCTTTTAGAACCCGCTATAATTTTCTAAGGAGTTAATTCAAGTTTTTTTTTTAAATATAGTTCACTTTTTTATGTAATATTTTTTATATTTCATGTAAAATAGATTTACTATAATTTTTTAAGTCGTTCATTTTTTATGTTTAGACAGGCTTACTAAAAATTTATTATACGTAGTATATTTATCAATTACCGAGTGTTTAGTGTAACAATTATTTAATGTTTTGTGTGGGGGTTAGTGAAAATTTTGTATAAAGATTATTCATTCTTTTGTATGGGTTATTCATTGTTTTGAATATTGTGTTGTTTTTATTAAAAAACTACTCAGTATATTAATATAGATTGCTATTTATTAAGATAAAATTTTAATATGATGTTAAAGTCACTATATTAGAAAATGAATTATGCAAATATTTACATTGCTATTTACAAAGTTAATATTAAAATTTTTAAGCCGTGCATCGCACGGGTGCTATGCTAGTATATATATACTAAAAGAGAAGCGACTCAAACTAATGCTCACCACGTGTCATCTCCTCATTAAATTTTTCCCTCCTATTTTCTTTAGCCTAAAAAAGTAATTAAATATTTTCTATATTCATAAAATATTAATAAATCTTTAGAAATCTCATTTCATTGCTTCCTATAAATAATAACTTAATTCCTTAAATATTAATCTACTTTAAATCGCATCTTCATTTTCTATGTATTCTCATGACAAAAATTTATTTTCCATCATATACACCTTCATTTCATTCGTATAAATATATTTTCACAATAAAAATTCCACTATTTGTTTAGGGCAACAAGTATCATTATTTTGACATGCATTACACAAAATATATATATATAATTCGATTGGTCTACAAGCTAACTTGTCAATTTTTAGGTATTTAATCTACTAATTCCTTATCATTTATAAACACAAAACGGTTAATAGTAATTCACAACTCTTTTTGGTCTTACATACAACTAAATTAATAGAATAATCTAATAATACAAAACTTTATGAGTAATGCTTACAATTTTTATTGGATATTTTAGTTGACTTTTTTATTTGTTATATTTTTAATCTACCTATCTATACAGTTAATTACAAGTTGCTATTTTGCAACGTATTACGCCACATAAACACCACAACTTAAGATTGAGTCTATGAGTACTTAAATAAAAATAAAAAGGGAAAAAAATCTTGAAGTACGGGTTGACCTTGGAACCTTATAATTTCACGGAACTTGGTCTTTTTATAGCGGTTATTATTTAATTTATATATGGGTCGCTAATTACTTGTATAAGAGTTACTGAACATTTTGTACAAGGATTACACTTTATTTTATTGAGGGGTTACTGTAGACACCTAAATGTGTCTCCCCGACATAGAGGAGACTAATGATGAAACTATGAAAACACCAAGAAGTCCAATTATGTAGAATTGACGATGAAAATGCACAATATACCTCAACCAATTGTCTAAACCGTGTTTAAAGTGCCTTGGAAGCAAATGTTAGGTTTTGCGATGATTACGGGATTTATTCGTAATTTTTCTTCATTTTAGATTTTTTTTTATTTTTTATTTTTGCATGCATTTTTCAATGTTTTATATTCATAAAAATAATAAAAATGTATTTTTGCATCACAAAATATTTAAAAAAATCATAAAAATAATTTTATAATTTATTCATATTTTCTATATTTTTTATCATATTTTTAGAGCTTTTTATGGATTTTTTAGGATTTTTGCATGCTTGGGGGCATTTTCGTCATTTCCGAATGTTGAAATTTGTTCCGCAAAGCATATTATTGTTTTTCATACTTTTCATATTTTTTCATAATTTTTAATAATTTTTTTGTAATTTTTTGGAGCTTCTGGAGGAATCTAGAACATTCCGGAACGTTTTGGGCATTCCGGCATATTTCGGCACATTCTAGAACATTCCGGGACATCCCGGAACATCTCGGGATATCCCAGAATATTCCGGAATATCAAAATATTATAAAATATTTTCGTAATCAAATAAAATCGGATCGTAATCCTGAAAATCACAGCACAAAATCAAGCAAAAAAATCGACCCGGATACAGCCTGGACCTGCGCCTAGACGCAGGTCCATATTCACAAATACTGACCTACATCTAGACGCAGGTCATGTAACTGGACCTGCGCCTAGGCGCAGGTCTAGTGTCATCCGGGGCGACTTTTTGCTCCCTCTGGCCTATAAATACCCGAACTTATACGAGCTTTTGGACTGACATTCTAAGCATATTATTCACTCCTACTACTATACTATACTCTTCAAAATAATATTCTCATTTCAAAATTCAAACATACATAAATAATTGCATTTTCGGTTGCTAAATCTACTAATTGCGTTCTTGAGGTACGAATTCTGAAGTCTCTATCTTCTTTATTTTTAGTTTTTTAATCATAGTGAGATCGATTGAAATGATGATTATTGGTACATATTATTGACAACAAATGATGTAAATAATTAATAAAGACTAAGATCGCGTACATGCGAATTTGGACATTTTAATCAACAATAACATTGATTTTGATATAATTAATAATGATTTACAAATATTATTTTAACTGTCATTCATTTTTTTTAATAATTTAACCGATTTTCATTCCGATCTTGCGATTCATACGCGTGGTGATTATTAATTCATTGACGTAATTTGACAGATCATACATTAATATTGACTCTTATGCTTTTATTTTTTTTAGATCTGCTTTTATATTTTATAGATCTGACAATAAATAATAATAATTATTATAAAATTCATTTTTTTTATGCGATCTATATTACATGATTTTTTTATTAGATCTCGTGTCATAAAAGGTCGCTATATTTTTTTACCTTTTAATATTATCACTTTAAATAGTCGGATCTTGATTTTCTTTTTATGCAGTCATGGTAAAATGAATTTATTAATTAAATTTCATATTACCAAATAACCGCTATATTTTCTCCGTATTTTCGGATCATTAAATAATGTTATATAAAATATGATTTATTATTTTATTCATAAATTCAAGAGTCATACATAAAAGCCCGATCGGGTTAAATATTAATAAATTGCGATTAAAATTATCAATTTAAATATTCCGATTAAAGTGTCCAAATCACATCAGAATTTTGTACCTTAATCATCATTTTAATCGTGTTCTCTTTTAGTATTTATTATATTTAGTGTAGTCGAACAGCACATCAAACCACTTCCCCTGGAACACACTTTGAACCTGCACATATTTATTTGTTATGTATTTATTGCTTTTATTTCCGTTTTTCGTTCATGTTTTATTTGTTTTCAATTTTTAGGATTATTAATACTGACTTAATTTAAAGTGGTCACAAAAGTTAGTTTTGATTTGTATATAAATTAAACTCGCTTAGTAATATGCGTTCTTTAGGGTATAATATTGAGATATTTATGTATTCGGGATTAATAATAATTTGACCACAAAAAGAGACCTAGTAGAGACCGCTTACAGGCGGGCGGGCCCAATGCACGATTGGCCCGTAACCTGTCCCTGAACCCATACTCTGGTGCACGACCATATGGGGCCAATTGCTCCTGGCATTGGTACTTCTTCGGTGTCCGTGGACCGTATAAAACGCACGGTGGCGACTCCTACTAGTCCGTATTTACATACGGCGTTAACGAGTATTCGAATCAACTCGTGACGTAGGCGGCCGGATAAAAACGAACCCTACAGTTACTCAATATTTAGTATAGAAGTTAATCCGTGTTTAGTATAAAGTTTATTTAGTGTTTTGTAAAGATGTTATTAAACACGTACTTTTGAATAGGTTTTACTTAATGTTTTTTACACAATAAAAAATACTTAGTTGTATAGAAGTTACCAATCATTGTTATACGTTACTTAGTTATATAGGGGTTACTTAGTAGTGTATTTTTTTTATAATGGTTAATGTTTTATATAAGGGTCACTAATTACTTTATATGGGTTACTCAATATTTTTTTATAAGGATTACTATATGTTTTGCTTGTATAGTGATTATGTATTTTGTTGAGGGCAGGAGTTATATACTCAACATTATTTAGGATGCGTTCTATTCAACTCATTAGACATTAACTTATTAGAAAATATATGGACTTATTAAATCTGAAAGTTATTTTTTAAGGTGTATTTCCAACTTATTGGACCTGAACTTATTGAAATTTATTTGAACTAATCTTAACTTATTAAACCTTAAACTTATTTTTTAAAGTGTATTTCCAACTTATTAGACCTAAACTTATTGAAATTTATTCGAACTAATCTGAACTTATTAAACCTGAAATTTATTTTTAAGGTGAAGAGAATGCACCCTTAATATAGGTTTTACTAAATTTTTATTATAAATGTTACTCAACGTTTTGTATAGAGTTCTCAATATTTTAAATAAACACCACCCATTATTTTATGTGGGTTATCCAATTGGATTGGCTATAATAGCTCGACCTTTAGGTTGGTTCAAAAAGCAGCGACAGCGTCCAAAATTAGGTTGTAGCATGACCATATAAGAAGAGTGCATGTTTGAATAAATGATGCCGGAGTGTTACATCATGCACCCTTTGCACAAGGCCGTGTTGCCCTATACACCCGCTTTAGGCCGTGTTGTTTTTTGCACCCGACCTAAAGGTAGTGCTGATATGAATTTTTTTTTATCCAACTATATTATCAATAATATTGTGTAATATTTTAAAAAATGTATTTTTAGAAAATTATTTTTCATATACATAGGTTATTATCTAAAAAATTATTATTAAGATTTTTAACCGTGCATCGCACGGGTGCTATGCTACTATGATCTATACCTATTATATTAAAACGCTCCCTTAAACACACATCCGACACATGTCATCTTATAAAACAATTACTCATTCCTACTCAATGTCACGTCATTCCTCCATCTTCTTCTTAAAGATAAATCATCGTCAACTATTCCTCCTAAATTCAACTTTCAATTTTATAAGTTTTTCTTAATTGTCTTCCTTAATTAATCTCTTCAACTCTTCAACTCTTCAACTCATATAGTATTTTAAAGGGAAAATCGAAATCAAAACAATATTATACACCTCTTTAATATCACCTGAGATATAACACATAGAAAAACACAACTATTCATATTTAAAGACACATGACAATTATCCTACGACTTTTTTTTTCTATGGCCCTGTTTGAGAGTTAGATGTTAGCTGTTAGAGGTTAGCTGATTGAATTAGTTGTTTTGACTAGCTGATGTTTGTGATAGTTGATTTGACTAACTGATTATATATATTAGTTGTTTTGTGTAAAAGTGTTCGGTAAATAGCGGTTAGCTGATAGATGTTTTAGAGTAAAAAGAACAAAAAAAAACTATAAGCAATTTCAAAAAGCTCCTCATATGAGTTCATATGAGTTTTTTGAAAAAGAGGTTTTTACCCAAAACTCTTTTCCAAACCTTTAACTACCAAACGCCCAAAAAATAGTTTTTTGAATTGGTCAAACCTCTCTTCCCTCTCAAATCTCTAACTCCCAAACATCCCATAAAGTTTAAGTGTTTAACTTAGAATATCACCTGTGCCTTATACATAGGGATGTCAGTTTAGGTTGAGACCCGTTGAGTTAACTGAACTGTTCATAATCTGAACTGAAATAACCTAAACTAAAAGTGACCCATAGCCTGAAAATGACCTGAACTGAAATGATCTAAACTAAAAATGACCCATATATTAAGAACCTGAGCTGACTGAACCCAAACTGAATATGAACTGAACTGATAATGACTTGCGTCGAACCTGAAAATTCAAGAAACTGAACTGAATTGAACTGAACTATAATCAACCCGTTACATAATTTGACTTGAACTGAACTGAACTAAAACCTGAATTGAACTGAATTATAATCAACCCGTTACATAATTTGACCTGAACTGAACTGTAATCAACTCGTTACATTATTTGACCTGAACTGAACTGCACTAAAACCTGAATTGAACTGAACTGAAACCTGAAACATTTTACTTGCATAATTCTATATGAAACATGCATTTTTATATACGAAAGTGTCCGTTCACCTATATATGGAACACTCTATATATGAAATGGATGGAGTACTAGTTGTAATCAAATTTGAAAGTACTTTTCACCTAGTAATCATTTGACTCAAATTTGAAAAAGGTCCGAAGGAAATATTGGAAATTATAAGATCTGATCTTGTTGATGAATGAATAAAATTACTATTTCCTCGTAGAAAAAATCATTTGACTCAATTTATATGGACGTTGGTTTAAAATGCGGTTTTTTATACATACATACGTTAACTCCAAATATTGTCAAATTCCGATCTATTGACACGCTAATAAAACTCGATACAAACTGGCTTCAACCCGAAACATATCGTTTCTTATTGTTGACCCATATTAATCTGAATCGTTTTGGACTGAACTGATATAGGTCCGATCGTTAATGACTTGAACCTGAACTGAACTGTAACCGAGAAAAAGACAACCTGTTATGACCTACTACCGAAATAGTTTGACCTGAACCGAACTATTGGACATCCCTACTTATACAGTTATACGAGTAGTTTTTTTTTACAAATACCCCACTTACACCGTGAACACGTGACGTGTGTTTTTTTATTTTTATTTTTTTTACCACAATAGTCATCATAATTTATTAATGCCAATAGAAATCAAGAAGTTTCGGGAGCAAACGAATAAACAGAGACGGTGATACAAAACGTAATTCACTTACGTGTCAAATTATCATTGGCCAAAACATGTAATTTATGACGTGCATTAAACTAACTCAGACGAACACTCTAGGCTCTGCTCTAATCTCAATTTAGCAATATAAACTATAAATATAATAAGCTATAAATATAAACTCTTTTCTCATATTTTTTGTAATCAAATCAAACATTTAACACGAAAATTCTCTCATTTCTCCACCAAAAAAAATCACGAAAATTCTCTGTTTTTCTTTCTTCTTCAGTGGTTACTATTTCTTCTGCATTACTCATCAGCAACAATGCGTTCATCATCGTCTAAGAATTTGACATTGTATTTCCTTCTTCTCTTTGTTTCAGGTTAGTTTGATTTCTCTTTTAATGTTAGAGAAATTTCTGCTACTCCTTTAATTATTTCTTTCATTTTTCAATGCAGCTCTTTTTGCCTGCATTTTTTTGTTTCTGTTGTTAAATTTGATTTTTATTCATTTGGATTTTACACTGAATTTTAGGGTTTAGGTTTCACAAATTGGTTCTAGCATTAACGATACGACGAAGTAAATTTTCTTTGAAACTCAAAAGTCAAAACCCACAAATTTCTTTGTATTGCCTAAGATGTGTTTGGTATGGGATTAGACGTAGGGCCGTTCCGGAAAGTTTAAGTTTCATATTCTAAAAATTGAAATTAGGCCTTTATATTAATAAAATTAATACATTATTCATAATTTATATAACAATATAGAATTTTAATATATAAATATTCTAAAATGTTGATTTTTTTTATAAAAAAACTAGTTTGTTGGCTCGGATGTTGCCCCGTGTATTTTTTTTTTTCCCGTTATGTATTGGTGTGATTTTGTCTTATCTTTGTGAATTTTTTATTAAAAAATCCAACCTCTAATTCACTTAAATAAAGAAGAGCAATATATACAAATTAATTAAAGCACTAATAAGGTTGGTTGAAAGGGCAAGTGAGTGATGTTAAATTGTAAAAGGTAATAGGTTCGAATCATATTATGAGCATAATCTATTTTATTAAATAATGTGACAATATTTACATGACACATATGATTTAGAGAGTGCCACGTAAACATCTTACATGGTGCAATACGGTGTGTGATGGTTATTTTTTTATATGCATCTATCTCCCCCCAAAAAAAAAAACAATAATAATAACTTTTAGTTAACTTAATAAATGAAAGGGATATACTCCGTATAATATTATGTGATTATTCAAAGCATAAATAAAAGTTGGTTGAGATGGTTAGCATATCAATTTGTATTGTAAGAGGTAATGGGTTCACATCTAGCTCAAAGGATACTTTATTTTGTTAAAATGAAGTGGTATGCTTACGTGGCATAAATGCTTGAGCACTGCCACGTGGTTTGATGACTTGGCGGCTATGTGGTGTAATACAGTGCGAGGAAGCCTTTTAATAGATTATATATAAATATAAATGTGAAAGTAATAAATATTTATTTAGAAAATATTATAAAAAAAACTAAAATTTTGAGGTCTTTTTCATGTCGGCCCCTGTGCAGTGGGCTCTTAATTTGCACACCCCTAGAAACGGCCTTGGGATTAGTAAGGACAATGTATTGGAAACAAATAAGGGGAAAAGGTAATACATAGCGTTAATGTTGCCCACACTAGTTGATTCGTTAATGTTGCCCTCACTAGTTGATTCGGAAACCGTAATTATTTCGTCTAGATTTAAGACAATAACAAGGTAAAGATATTTATTTTTTACATATTTATTTCCTCTTCCCACATCCCATAACGAGCAAATGATAATGGCATTGTTTTGTGATTTTTAACAATACAAAACAACCCTTTTACTTTAAAGCAGTAGTTTCTTGTAACTTAAATTAGAATTTGGTTTTATAATCAACATTGGTTGTGTGTAGAATTTTTGCTAGGAGTAACACTAGCAGCAGATGATCAAACAATCAAAGGAACAGTGATTGGAATTGATTTGGGAACAACATATTCATGTGTTGGAGTATATAAAGATGGTCATGTAGAAATCATAGCAAATGATCAAGGTAATCGGATCACTCCTTCATGGGTGGCTTTTACTGATACTGAACGGCTGATCGGAGAAGCAGCCAAGAATCAAGCCTCTCTTAACCCCGAACGTACCATTTTCGACGTTAAGCGCCTTATTGGTAGAAAGTAAGTCATAAACAAACAATTGCAAATGTTGATCATTTTTACAAGTTTTGTTAGTTAGACAGTGATTGAATTGAATTGAATTTTGGTGTTGATTATAATATAGGTTTGATGATCCTGAGGTTCAAAGAGATGTTAAAATGTTACCTTATAAGATTGTCAACAAAGAAGGAAAGCCTTATATTCAGGTTAAAATCAAAGAAGGTGAAGTTAAGGTGTTTAGTCCTGAGGAAATCAGTGCTATGATCTTGTTAAAGATGAAGGAGACTGCTGAATCTTTTCTTGGAAAGAGTATTAAACATGCAGTTGTCACTGTTCCAGGTATAATACTACTGATCTTCCTCTATTTCATATTAGCTTTTGTTTGAAATTATTAAATTTTAATGGATACCCAGAACATGCTATTACATTAGTATAAAAAAACAAATCAGCACTACAGGTATATATGCAGTAGCAGATTGGGTAATTTAGATGAACAAATGATGTAGACTTGATGTTTTTTGGTATTAAGGAGTGAACAAATCCGAACAGTAGTTGCATTGTTTGTCTAATGATGGGTTTCTAAAAAGAAAAATATTTTGTGTGCAAGAGACTAAAAGTTACCTTATAAACACTAATTGTCTGTTTGATTGTTGGTAATAACTTATGGCAATGGAAATGAATTTAAAGTATAGTTTAGCAAGGGAAGAAACATTATATTATCTATGAAAATTCATTCCCATAGCCCAAGCTTGAATTTTTTTTCATGATTTTCATTATTATTGTGAAGGGTGGGATTGTGGGAATGGGATATTTTGTGAATAAATTACATATAAATTCATTCTTATTGCCATCATTTAACTGGTGACCAAGTGAGCTCTAATAGTTACCAATATTAGAGAAATTTGCTTTCAAGTTTACATATAAATTCATGCTCATTGTCGTTGTTTATAAACGAGGTGCAATAGTTACTCCTTAATAAATCTCTTATAAAAGTGTAACTTTATCAAGGGTAACTATTAATGTAATTGGGGAAACTTTTAGTCCGTTGTACACTTGATCAGTTATGTCTTCTAAAAAAAATGTGAACCTCTGTATTTGTAGCTTATTTCAACGATGCACAAAGGCAAGCCACAAAGGATGCCGGAACAATTGCCGGGCTGAATGTGGCTAGGATAATCAACGAGCCCACGGCAGCAGCAATTGCTTATGGTTTGGACAAGAAGGGAGGAGAGATGAATATCTTGGTGTATGACCTTGGTGGTGGAACTTTTGATGTTAGCATTTTAACAATTGACAATGGTGTGTTTGAGGTTCTTTCAACTAGTGGAGACACTCATTTAGGAGGTGAAGACTTCGACCATAGAATCATGGATTACTTCATCAAGTTGATCAAGAAGAAGCATAACAAGGACATCAACAAGGACAAAAAGGCATTAGGGAAGTTGAGGAGGGAATGTGAGAGGGCTAAGAGAGCACTCAGTAGCCAACACCAAGTTAGGGTTGAGATTGAGGCACTTGTTGATGGAATTGATTTCTCTGAGCCATTGACAAGAGCAAGGTTTGAGGAGTTGAACATGGACTTGTTTAAGAAGACAATGAGCCCAGTCAAGAAGGCTCTAGATGATGCAGGATTGAAGAAGAAAGATATCAAAGAGATTGTTCTTGTTGGTGGGAGTACTAGAATTCCTAGGATTCAGCAACTTTTGAAGGATTATTTTGATGGCAAGGAGCCTAACAAGGGTGTTAACCCAGATGAGGCTGTTGCATTTGGTGCTTCTGTTCAAGGTGGTGTTCTCAGTGGTGAAGGAGGTGAAGAAACTCAAGGTAATTTTTTTAAAAAATTTTTTTAGGAAAATTTGTCTAAAACCACAAAGTTGTAAAAAACCATTGGTAGCACAATTTTGGATGAAAATTGTGAAATATGGGGGGTAAGTGAACTTCAAAATGAGGATTTGTTTAATTAGAGTTTCCAATTGTGTTATTCTTTCCAATTTTTTTCTATTCAATTGTTCCTAAAAGCTAAATCTTTGGAATAATTTTGTTATATTTCAAAATTATCTTCCAAAAGTTGTGCTAACAAAGGTTTTCTACAACTTTGTGTTGTTAAATTTTAGAAAAAAGGGTGTTTTTTCACAAAACGCTAGAACTTTCAAGGTTTTTTAGACACTTTTTTTATTGTTGTTGATTTCTTGGTCTGATTTTGTTTTATTATAAACAAACTTTAGATAACCTTGTTGAATTGAATTTTTTGCTTTCTTTTGATATAGGTCTGCTTCTTCTGGATGTGGCTCCTCTGAGCTTGGGTATTGAGACTGTTGGTGGAGTGATGACTAAATTGATCCCAAGGAACACAGTCATCCCAACTAAGAAATCTCAAACCTTTTCCACTTATCAAGATCAGCAAAGTACAGTTGATATCAAGGTTTTTGAAGGTGAAAGAACCTTGACTAAGGATTGTCGTGAACTCGGAAGTTTCCAACTCTCTGGCATTCCACCTGCTCCAAGGTAACCATCTCAAACAAACAATCAATCTAATTTACTTTATGACATTACTACATTAGAAGGAACAAAAATAAAAATCTCTAGTAAGCATAATATGATAAGTTGTGCCTCATGTAGTGCATATTTCTGTTTCGAGAAGGGTTGCGTTTAGACGTTCTTGTTTGGTTGCATCTAAATTTTTAGGAAATTCAACACTATATTGTTGTTTGGTTAATTAAAAAAAAAAGTGTAAAATGAAAGAATTTTAAGAAATTTAGAATTGACATATAATGTAGTAAATATTTTCTCAATCCTAAGGTAATAAAAATTCATAGGACATGATTTTCCATATCTCAACCAAACACAATTAGCCAATTCAAGGAACTAGACAACGGAGGTCAATTTTCAATTTCTCATGAAATAAAATTTACCATGGGGAATTAATTCCCATTGCAACCAAACAATACTGAAGTTTTCTAATCTCTAATCTTATTTTATGTTACTATAGAGGAGTGCCTCAAATAGAGGTGACCTTTGAGGTGGATGCCAATGGCATTCTCCACGTGACAGCGGAGGACAAAGCAGCCAAGAACAAGCAAACCATAACCATCACGAATGACAAAGGTCGGCTAAGCCAAGAAGAGATAGACCGAATGGTGAAAGAGGCAGAAGAGTTTGCCGAGGAGGACAAGAAGGTGAAGGAAAAGGTGGACGCGAGGAACAAGCTTGAAACATACATCTACAACATGAGGAGCACAATTGATGACAAAGACAAGTTAGCTGATAAAATTGACTCAGATGACAAAGAAAAGATCGAGACTACCTTGAAGGAGGCTCTCGAGTGGCTAGATGATAACCAGAATGCTGAAAAGGATGACTTTGAAGAGAAAATGAAAGAAGTGGAAGTTGTTTGTAACCCTGTGATCAAACAAGCTTATGAGAAGAGTGGTGCTAAGCCTTCTGCTGATTCTGAGGAGGATGAGTCTCATGCTGAGTTGTAAACTTGTGTTGTAGTGTATATAGGAAAATCACAAGTTTTTTTTTCTATTTTTTTTTTTATTATGTTTTTGGGTATTGCTTTTGTTATTCTTAGGATCATGTTCTAACAATCTTTGTAGTCAGAAATCAGAATTGAATCTTTGGATTTATCTAGCCCTATAAATGTGTTGTTTTTATGAGACTATTTGATTCAAGTAAACACATAAAAGCCTAAAAGGTCTTTCTATGTGATATAAATAAATAAATCCAATTGAGTTATTGAGGTACTAAATCAAACACATAAAAGGTCTCCATCTGTTATTTCAGTTATTGAGGTACTAAATCAAAAGGGGAAAACCAAAGCATTTCCTGTAAGTTAATATGAAAAGGGAACTGTGAATCGACGATTTAGAGGTACGTACACGGTTGAACAACCCAATTGAGTTTGTTCATGATTATTGAAAATGTATGAATTTGTGTTTAATTCATGATGTTTATTGTGGTATGATTACACCTTTCGTTTGCTCCTTTACTGGCCTGGCCTGCTTCTCTACTTATTTGTTTTACACACTAAAAAGTGTGCTTTGCTCTGATCTTATTGTTAGAAGACCAGTAGCTTCTTGCTCAGTAGAATGATCACTAAAGAAATGTGATGTCCATTATTTTTTATTTTATTTTTTGATGAAACAACTTCATTGCTTGGAACAAAGTTTGTGCATAGGGATTGATCTGAAAGGTATATATTGTGTGATGTACTGTATATATTTGTTGCTGTGAAGGTAGTCAAATTTGATCATGTCTCATCTCTTTTTCATGGTTTTTACTGCTGGAATGCATTTGCAATTGATAAGTAGTGGTTTTAGGGTTTTTTTTTTATTATTTTTTTTATTTTATTGTAGCCTTTGATGTTTGTGAGAACTTTATTTTGAATTAATATTAGTCTCCCTCCCCCATTACAAAAAAAAAAAAAATAATAAATAAAAAAAAACACTTTGACTTAGGTCCTACACTCCTTGCTTACACTTTGGACTAAATTAATCTGAATTTTAAATATTGTGTATATGATTTGCTTAGTTACCTTTTTCCAATGAATATAAAGATTACATTCATTATACGACTTATTGGATGAAATTTTCAAATCAATAATTATTACTATAACGGGTCGTTTGGTTGTTGGTAATAAATCATATGATAATGGTAATGAATTTATAGTGTAATTTTGTTAAAGAGAAACCTTATAATCTCCATAGAAAACAAATTTTCATTCTCAAGCTTCAATTTTCTTCTCATTTTTCATTCTCATCTATTACCATTGAAGATGGTGGTATTTGATGGGAATGGATATTTGTGAAGAAAATTAGATAAATTGGAGCTAAGGTAACACCACAATGGGAATGAATTTTGATTTTCCTTTCAAATTTAGTTATAAATTCAATTCCATTACCATGATTTATAACCGGCTACCAAACGAGCCGTAAATGAATTAAAACGTATGTAAAATAAATTCATATCCAAGTCGTAGTTATTAAAATTGATTTTATTGCTAATTATTTGTAAATAAATTATGTCAAATATGTAATAAGCATTCTATGCTAACATAAAATATATTTAATCATTTTTAATAAAATATTATACCATTTTCATAAAACTTAAACTAGAAATACTTGTTACAATGTCCATTACACCGTTATTTGTTTTCCTATAAACATAGAATCGTAGTAATGTAAAGTTGAGAAATTTATATATATATATATATATAGACCATTCCAATTATATAAAATGTTGTGTAAAGTAAAACCATGTGTGTTGCATGTGCATTTTAACTTTCTCTAGTTTTTTCACTCCCTCCCTTCTCCTCAACAATGCCTAATTCATCTTGGACAAATACATCTCTTCACTCAACACATTATTATAATATTATTATTTAACATTATTAATATTAATATTATAATGTGTTGAGTGAGATATGTTGAAAATGTATTAGGAATTGAGCCCGCAAATTATTAGGTGCACCCGGCACCACCTAGTTTTTTGGGGTCTCTGTTTTTATTTTTTTTATATATATATAAAAAAAAAACTTAGTTGATTTTTTTTCTCTATCCTTTGTTGCTGATTTTTTTTTCTCTCCTCCTAACCGAGTGATTTCGTTCATAATATTCAATAATCAATCTCAATCGCAATTTTCATTTGTAATTATTGTGATGGATGATGTTGTTGAGTCTTGCAATTTGGCATATGAGGTTTATAATGATATTTAAGCTATTGAAGATGATAACATTAAGGTTTTATTAATTCAGTTCAAATTACTTTAAAAATAAATGTAAAGTGAATATCAGTATGAAGAAATGAATATTCAATATACAAAAATGAATATTATTCATTTTAGTTGTTGCAAAAGTGAAGGTAATTTCAGGTTTTTTGTGGTAAAATGAATTTTCGTATTAAAAAATGAATATTCCGTATTTAGAAAATGAATAATCATTTTAGTTATCGTAAAAGTGAATGTAAGTTCAAGTTTTTTATGGTAAAATGAATATTTAGTATAACAAAATAAATATTCAGTAATAGAAAATGAATATTAAGTTTAGGTTGATGCAAAGTTGATTATAAGTTCGGGTTCTTTGTGATAAAATAAATATTCAGTTTTAACAAAATGAATATTCAATGTTAAAAATAAATATTTGATATACAATAATGAATATTCATTTTAGCTGTTGTAAGAGTGAATGTAAGTTCAGTTTTTTTTTTTTTTGCGGTAAAATGAATATATATTCAGTATTAAAAAAATACTGAATATTCAGTATTAAAAAATGAATATTTATTTTAGTTGTTAAAGCTAACACGATGACGCGCGAGACCAAAATTGCTCTATGTAGTGTACAAAGATGAATATTGTAATGTACAAAAATGAAGGTTAAAGATAAGAAATAATGAAGATTATAGTGTAAAAAATGAAGATTCCAGGTACTACAAAAAGCTAGATAGTCGTGGGAACACCATATAACACTTGAATTGAGCCCATCCACTTATTAATCCACTAGTTAATCCCCGTGCGATGCACGTCTTAATTTTTTTTATAGCATGCATGTGAGAGAAAATATGTTGATAATTAGTTAATTAAATATTGAGATTGCATAAATGCAACGTATATTAAGTATTTTTTTTTAAAAAAAAATTAAGACATTATATAAGAACCTCACATTATTTTATTATTTTATTACTCGTATATTGACATTTTTAAAAAAGAATATTCACCACAAAATAAATAGTTTTGGTGTGAAATTAAAATAACATTGTCTCTCATCTCATCTGGTCTCTGTATAGCATAGCAAAATTCAATTGTTTTACATTTAGTAAATAACCAAATATTCTAATAATAGTCTGAATTCTAAAACCTTAGATCCTCATATAATTAATAAAATTTTTTAAAAAATAGTATGTATACTATAAGTGGATTATGTCGCTCAAATTAGTTCACAGGTCTGTATTTAAATATTTAATTTTTATGAAAATCACTATTATGAATGAATAGTTAGTGTTTAGATTTTACCCCTTCAAATTAAGCTTGCTTTATACCATCACTAATGCTATAATATCAATTTTACATTCTTAAAAAAAAAAAATACACTCCATTTTATCAACTAAAAAATTAAAATTGTGTTTTACACTTTTATTTTCTATTAGTGGTATTGGTTTTACTTCCTAATGTATGACAATTAAATTTTTTTTTTGTATACCTGTTTTTTTTTTTTTTTTTTATGGTATACCAACTCTTTTTCACTTCATTGAGAATGTAAGGGGTGTATTTATTAATGTCCATTTTTTTTTTGTTAAGAGGAAAAATTGGTAGTTTGAGAGGGAAATGGGATATATTTTAGTGGTAAGAGTTTTAGTAAGTCCAATAACACATGTCACATGATACTGATGATAGCACAAACGTTACTCTTCCATATATAAATAATAATGTAAAATGATATAGCCCTATAGGTGGGCTTGTTTATAATTTTATTTTTTTTGGTACATACCAAAGTACTCCCAAATTCCCAATTTAATTTTTGTTTGGATATGTATAATTCATTTCAAATTTATGAATTCAATTTCTGAAATTGAAATATTGCGATTCAAATTCCAATTACATGTTTGGTTTGTTTTTAGGATTTGAAATGACATGGTTTTGTTAAGTATTTGAAATACTTATAATTTACTCATTAAGGATTTGGGTTAGAAATTGAGTCAAATCCAAATCCAAATTTTTTTACTTGTCAAACATGTTATTTGACTCAATTACATAATTTCAAATGAAATCCTTGTATCCAAACACTAGGTTAGCCCCGTGCAATGCACGGCTTTAATAAAAATTATAATAAAATTAACAAAATGAAGAACATGAACATGTTAATTTACAATTAAAAAAAACGATTAATCAAACAATTCTAATGTGTTTATGTTTAAAGAGTAAGTAGTCTGAAAAATAAATTTTAGTTAAGGTAAAGAAATAAAAGATAAAATTTTATAGTATTAAATTATGGGTTTTTTTTTTTTTGAGGAAGTATTAATTATGGTATTAAATAGAGAAGTAGAAATGTGAGATTATGAGTGAAATAGTGGTATGAGTTTTTTTTAGTTTAAAAAAAATATTTATTTGTTTGTTATGGTATTAATTATTATGTTATTAATTATGGTATTAAATAAAGAGAAGTAGATTAAGGAAGGGGAGAGGAAGGAAGGGGGGATTTTTTAGTGGTAAGAGTTTTAGATAGATACATATAGATATATAGATATATATATACATATATATATATATATATATATATATATATATATATATATATATATATATATATAAGTCAAGGGGGGAGCCATGGTGTCCCCCCTAAAAAAGTCAATAATGCCCCTAAAAAATTTATTAAAAATCAAAGAGCATCACTCTTATTTATTAAGGAAAGTTAATACAATTTTTGAATGTTTTAAAATGAAGATATTACAAAATATACAATTCGTAAAAATAAAATAAAATAATCAAAATTCATATTTTCGAATTTTCTATAAATAGACACCCATTTTAATATAGTTTGTTACATAAAAATTTTACCTTTTGATTATTGTAGAAATTTGATAGCTGATTTTGTTCATTGTTGTGGAATGGTTGGATGAAAGGGGAAAGTTTGTTTACGATTATGTGAATGATTGAATTTAAAAAATATTTCAAATTCTCGAACAAAAACCTACGATTTTTGAAGATACATTAAAAATATCGTCGCACGCAAAGTGTGCACACAAGACTAGTAATAGAGATAAGCCAAGGGTGAAGCCATGGTGTCCCCCTCGAAATGTCCATATCACCCCTCTATACTTTATAAAAACTCAATTTATATGACACCCTAATTATTAAGGAAAGTTATTACAAATTTTGAACTTTTTGAAATAAAAATAGTACAAATATAAAATTCGAAAAAATAAAACAAAATTTTCAAAATTAAAAATTTTAAATTCTCTATAAAAAGACATCCATATTGATATATTTCACAAATAAAAATTTTACGTTATAATTATCGTAGAAATTTGGTAGCCAATAGAATATGATAAATAAAACTTTTCTTTCGTTTATTGTTTTGGGATGACCGAACGAAAGAGAAATTTTTGTTTTTATATATAATAAAATTTGTTTAGTCAGATTAATAAATGTATTTAAAATACCATCGCACACAAAGCGTGCATAGAAGGCTAGTATCTATATATCTATCTATATCTATATCTATATCTATCTATCTATCTATTCTATATATTCTATATCTATCTTCTATTACTATCTACTAAAGTAAAAGACACTAAAGAACAAAATTTCCCTCCTAAACTCCTAATTTTCCCCTTCTAATTATTTACAACGATATTTAATGCTCCCCCTTTTTCAAAGAAGCATTTTGTTTTTTTTTTCCCTAAAACAACTATGTACATATATTTATTTCCCCTTATTATTTAATGCTTACCCATCTAAAACTCTTACCAATAAAAAAAAAATCCATCTCAAACTTGAAAATTTTCTTCCTGAATGCACATTCAATTGAACGGAAAAAAAATAAAAATGCAGCTCCTATCTTTCTAATATGGGAAAAAACATACATTGGAAAAAAAATTAATTAAATGAAGAAGGTTTATAGCCTTATTTTTTTTAAAAAAATAGTTTAAAACCAAGATTTAATGTCATGGATTTGGAAAATAAAAATGTATAACTCAACTGTCTAATACTGAAATATACTTTTATTTCTCAAAAAAAATTACCTTTTAAATGAAAAGCCTTTTTTTTTTTCCCTTTCGCACATAAAACAATTTTCAATCTTTCTCCTACATTTTGTCTTCAGATTGTACATTGTCGCCCAACCTTTTTTAGAAGGTAAACAAATTAAATTTTAGAGGATTAGTGATGGCATAGAACAATCTAAATTTTAAAATATAAATCCAAATACTAATTATTTATTCATTATATCGATTTAGACATGTATTTTTCTCCATAAAATTTTAAAGTTTAAATACATACCTATTGACTAGACTATATATGACATAATCCAATCATAGTTTAGGTCTTATTGAAAATTTATTGAATGTAAATCAATTGAATTTTATCCTAAGTTGTACAGTGAAGAGAAAAAATATTATTTAAATTATTTCACACCAAATTATTTCGTTTAGGGGTGAATGTCATCCTTATTGTTATAGAATATCTTAATTGTCATATTTAAATAGTTAATAAATATGTCTTAATTGAGTTTTTTTTAATTATTCAATAATATAATGTCTTAATTGTTATATAATTTCACGCCAAAGTAATTTGAAATTCTTATATAATGTCTTAAATATTAAATAAATATCAATTACATTATTTATGCAAATTAAATATTTAATTTAGTTAGATCATCATCAACATATTTTTATCCTATATATTAACTTAAAAAAAATTAAGTCGTGCATTGCACGGGCATAATCTAGTACCTTACTAAAACTGTTACCACTAAAATATATCCCTTTCCCTCCCAAACTACCATTTTTCCCTCCTAACAAAAAAAAAACCTATATCTATCTCCTAATACTCTAATCTTCTATATATAACTATTACTAAAACAAAAACCACTAACCTCACCAAATGCCACATGTCACTTCCTCATTAAAAATTTTCCCTCCAAACTTTCATTTGATTTTTTTTCTTTTTACAAACTTACTCACTAGTTATTGGTTTTTTTTTTTCCAATATTATCTTTTCTAAAGTTTTTTTACCATATATTATTGAAAAACTGATACTTAAGGTCTGTTTGATTCGTCGAAAATTTTTATATCTGATCTGAACTTAACTATTTTGATTTTATCTGATCTGAACTTTCCTGATCTGATTTGAACTTTTCTAATTTGATCTAATCTTATTTGATTTTTTTTTTGAGTTTTTTTAATAGTTATTTTAACTATTCTGATCTGATCTGATCTAAAATTTTCAGATCTTATCTTATCTGGTCTAAATTTTTTTATCTGATCGGAACTTTTCTAAAATAAGTACTATATGTCTATATTGCTTAATAAGTTGAATTAAAACACCCTTATTTTTTGCTTAAATCTAAATATTTTTTTAGTTACAACTTATTAATAAGAATATTCAATCTTACTAAAATTTTCATAAGTTAAAGTTGTTGTACTACTTTTTTTAAAATAAAGTATATATATATAATTTCATTATAATTAAATTAAAATTATATAAGTGTAATAAAAATAAAATATTTTTGTGAAGATTGTACTTATTCAAGTGTAACCTTGCTACTGTTTCAAAAAAAAAGTGTAACAGAATAAAACAGAAACTACTAACAATTATAATATTTATCTATACATATGGGCATTGTTGTTCATTTTACTTAATTTCAACTTTTTCTTACAAATTATAGATTATCATTATTAAAATAAATTTTAACAATTATTTTTTTAAAAGCCGTGCATCCGCACGGGTGCTAACCTAGTTACTATCTACTAAAACACAAGCCATTAAAAAAAATCCCTCCTAAAGACCTAAACTCTTATTTCTCCCTCCCAACTTATAATTTACCATAACATTAAATGCTTCTCATTTTCCAAAGAAGCCTTTGTTTTTTTTTTTTTTTTCCTAAATCAATTGTAATTATTTGTACTTTACTTTCCAATAAAAACTATACTACCAATCAATTTTCAAAAAAAAAAAAATCTTCTCTAGTGATTCTATATTATTTAACTAAACTCGATTTTCTCCATCTAATGCATAAGTTAACTTTAAAATTATGTACGTTTCGGATTTACTTATTCTCTATTATCTAATAGAACTAAAATAGAATATTTAGATAAAATATTCATTTACAAAAACATTTACCATTTTTTAAATTAAAAGATTAATTTAGATCTAAATAATAAACTTAGGTAAATAAATCGAACATTTGTTCGGGTATTAATTAGTAAATAAATAAAATACCAAACAAATATCCTCTTAAACTAAAATACTATTATAAAAAAAACTTTGACATAATAATTGACAAACATTTACATAATTTTTTTTACTAATAAAATTACTCACTTGTCTTTATTTAATTTGCGTACTTTCCTTTTTTGGGCTGTTTTCATTTTAATTTGTTGACTTCCTACATTATCTAAATATAGTAAAATTTTATTCTTTTATATTTATTAATACTTCGTATATTTTTCTCACGTTCTTTTATCATCTTCTCTCTCTTACTTTTTTTGCACAACTTTTATCATAATTTATGATTTTTTTTCCTTTTTCTATTACTCTATTAGTTTATTGGTATTGATGAATACACAAATGAGCAAATATTAAAAAAATAGGGGTGTATTTTATTATAATTAAATTTTTTTACATCTCTACTAATCTTTTATACTATCTCCATATTGCAATATTCGCTACATAAGTATGTGATACGGACTCCTAGAAAAAAATAGATTTAAAGAGAAATATAATGAAAAATGAATAATTAATTAGGCCCACTATAAAAGTAAGGTCGATTTAAAAAAATAAAAAAGTTACACATATAGAGATAATTTTTTCACTAAATATAGTAAAAAAATTGTTGTAAACATTATGTTACAACTTAAATTGCAAAAGTTGTGAGTATTACGATATAGAGTTAAGACTAATGTAGGAACAAAAAAAAAACTTTCTAAACCCGTATTATCCATCCCAACATATCAATACTTCTATTCGGTATAGTATATCAATACTTTTATATTAATATAGTAACCACAAAAAAATCTTTCCTAACCATTAATTAAAACCGAACATTTGCTCGGGTATTATCTAGTACGGAGTAAATAGATATAAAATTTAGAGCTGGTCTTGCGCGTGGCCGGCCACACAGAACGTGTGCGTGTGGCCGTTTATTTTTTCTGAGTGTAAAAAGACAAAATGCATGTCCTAATCCCTACATCTTTTTTTTCACTTTTTCAAAAGCTGCAACAACCTCCATTGAAACATTCTCCTCTATTAAAACAACCTCCATCTTTTTTTCACTCGATCGATTTAAATCGACAATTTTATTTTCATCGACATTGAAATCTCGTTTTTTCATTCTCTTTTTTTTTACAATTCGATGAAAACCTCCATTAAAACAACCTTCATTTGAGTATGATTGCATAGAAATTTTCGAATAAAATCACAATTTAATTTTCTTCTCACTTTCTACATCTCTGTTGAACTCCAAAAATCATGGATTTGAACTCTCTTGATTTGGAAGACAAATGGAATTGCCAAATTACTTCAATTTCCCAAGAATCAATGGATGTAGATGAAATTGAAGATTCGTTACAAAATTTGGAGTTGCAAACAAAACTATATGATCAGAATGAAGAAGAAGATATAATCAACTCTTTTTTAATAAACGGTAATTTATTTACAAATTTTTTATTAATTCGTAATGTATCTTTTTAATTGTTAACTTTTAAATATGATTCATAGGAGTTACTGTGATATAACAATACTTGGTAAATGTTAGATGTGATATGGTTTACTAAGTAAATCATATGCATTTTCAGCCTGATTTATATAATTTTGAGTCTGATTTGTACCCCAATAAACTAACATTAAAGTGTTCTTGCAACTTCATTTTATGGTTTGAACTGATTTATATAAATGCTGAAGAATATAAATGGGGTGCTTGATATATACTAGAGGGGTTACTGATAATATAAATGGTGTTACTAACTATGTAACAGGGGTTACTAGAAATTTTAAATGGTGTTACTGAATATATAAACAGAGGTTACTAAGAATTCGAATGGTGTAGTAACTTTATAACAGGCGTTACTAAAGAAAATTTTCTTGGGGTTACTAAGTATATATATGGGGTTACTAAGTATATATATGGGGTTACAAAGTATGTAAGGAGGTTACTAAAGTATTTAAATGGGGTTACTAAAGAATTAAATTGGTATACTTGATAAATAATAGGGGTTGCTAAGAATATATATGGGGTTACTAAGTATGTAAGGGGGTTACTAAAGAATTTAAATGGGGTTACTAAGAATTTAAACGGGGTTATTAAGGATTTGAATGGGGGTACTAAAGAATTTAAATTGGGTTGCTAAAAAATTTAATTGGGGTTACTAAGAATTTAAATGGGGTTACTAAGAATTTAAATGGGGGTACTAAAGAATTTAAATGGGGTTACTAACTATATAAAAGGCTTTACTAAGAATCTAAATGTGGTTACTAACTTTATAAAAGGTTTTAGCAAGAATTTAAATGGGGTTACTAACTATATAAAAGGGTTTGCTAGGAATTTAAATGTGGTTACTAACCATATAACACGGGTTGGTAGAGAATATATATGGGTTACTAAGTTTGTAAGAAGGTGTTACTAAAGAATTTCAATGGGGTTACTAAGAATTTCAATGGGGTTACCAAATAATGGATACTAATTATATCTATTTTATTTTATTTTCAACAGTAATTATACATTGCTCACTTACTGTTTTGTGTATGAATAGTAACAGGAGTATCTTTAGTGGACGATATACATGAAATAGAAGAACAACAAACACATACTATGAATGAAGAAAATGAAGATGCAGAAGACTTTAATTGCAGTTTAATGGGATATAAAGCAGACTCATGGGAAGAGATATATGAGGCGTACAAGAAACATGCTCATGTTCAAGGTTTTGGTGTAAGAAAATCAACAACCAGATGGTCGCAAGGAGGTGAAAGAAGAATAAGGTCAAAAGAATGGGTGTGTGTAAAAGAAGGTTTTCGATGTACTGGAAAAGGCATTACTGCTACACCAGCATTAACAAAAAACATACAAAAGAAGAAAACCCCAAAAAAGAAGCAAGTACCACTAACAAGAACTGGTTGCACTGCTTGTCTAAGGGCAAAATTTAAGAATGGTATTTGGGAAGTTGATTTACCCATCACCAAACACAATCATGAAATGACAAGAAGTGACTTACAACATTTCCAAAGATCAGAAAGGAAGATGACTGCAGAAAAAGCTCATGCCATAGACTTGATGTTGGACAGTGGATTAAGACCAGCACAAACCTTCAATTTGATGGCTCATGAAGCGGGTCACATACAGGCAATAGGACACACAATCAAGGATCACTACAATTACATTTCTAGAAGAAAAATGAAAGAAATTGAAGGTGGAGATGCACAAAATGTGATTAAGGATATGTATCAAAGACAATATCATGACCCAGACTATTTTTTCAGATTTCAACTTGGAGGAGGTGAGAAACAAAACAAATTGACAGCAATTTTTTGGAGGGATTCTCTGATGTTTGAAGATTATAAAATCTTTGGAGATGTAATTGTTTTTGATACTACATTCCGCACAAACAAGTACAATTTGATATGTGCACCAATAGTTGGAATAAACAACCATTGGCAAAATGTTATGTTCGGTTGCGCATTCATTGCAAAGAAACATTTGAGTGGGTATTGGACACATTTAAGAAATCGATGGGAAAGGTGGACCCAACGACAATATTTACTGACCAAGATTTGGCTATGGCAAAGGCAATTGAAAAGGTAATTTCTTATTTTATAACTTTGTTTAATATAATTTACTTAATATGTTCTAACAGGTGTTACTGATTATAATTTATAGGGGTTACTGATGTTATTGAATTGGGGTTACCAGTTATGTTTCAAAATGGTTACTCACTATATTGAATAGGTCTTACTAACAATTTTAAAAAGACTTAGTAATTTAATGATAAATATTCAACAGGTTTTTCCACAAACAAGGCATCGCCTATGTATTTGGCACATAATTAAAAATGCTATGTCAAGATTTGGATCTTTGAAAAAGAATGTGGACTTCAAGAATACTTTCAACAAATGTTTACGTGGCTGTGTTACACCTTTTGAATTCGAGGAATGCTGGGAAAATATGATTTTGAAATACAGTTTGGAAAAAAAAAATTGGTTCAAGAGGTTGTATAACTTAAAAGAAAAGTGGTGCACAACACTAAGTAAAGATTTCTTTTCAGCTGGAGTGCTATCTTCACAAAGAAGTGAAAGCACTAACAATGCTATTGGATTTAAGGCAAAAAAAACAACAAGCTTGACCGATTTTTTCAAAATTTTTGACCAAACAATTGAAAGGTGGAGAAGAAGAGAATACAATGCTGATTTCATATGTGCAAATTCAGAACCATGCTCAAATTTGCCTATGTATGGGCTGATGAAACATGCTTCAGAAGTTTACACTCAAACCATTTTCAAAGAATTTGAAGCTGAGTTTCAATATGCAATAGGATGTTTGTCAACATGTGTTGAAGAAGTTGCACAAAAGTGGTTTATGTATCATGTTTGGATTGAAAACAAGCAAGAAACAACACACTCTGTGACATTTGACAGTGGAAGGAAATTTGTTGATTGTACATGCAAAAATTTTGAAGAAATTGGATGGCTTTGTTACCATTGTATTCGAGTATTGATGTTGCACTCAGTTACTACAATTCCAAATGATTACATCAAGAAACGATGGACAAAACTAGCAAAAGAAGAATTTTGGAAAAAAAAGGAAGAAAGCAAAAAAGATACTGGAAAGGGTGAAGAAAGGTTCAAACCTTGGCGTACTTTAATGGCAAGGAAAAATTACAACTTAGTTTTGAAGAGCCAAGCACATCCTAAAACAAGGACAATATTTGAAGAAAGGTTTAAATCCTTATCTGATGAGATTGATGTCACACTAGAGAAAATAATTGCTGAACAAGAGCAACAAGAAAATGAAAAAGAGGAAAACAATCAAAACAACCAAGACAAGATTCAAGATATTCCAATGGTGTTTGATCCAGAAAGAGCCAACACAAAAGGGAGAAGCAAAAGGGTAAAGAGTCATTTTGAAAAAGGAAAGCAACCAACACAAAAGAAGACAAAAGCAATGACAGCACAGGCACAAGGCAGAGAATTTGGTTCAAAAACTCCAGTCCAAAAGGAAACTTTAATTTAATTACAATGTTTATATTTATTTTAAAAATATATATTTTATACAACATTACAATATATTATAGCATATTTATACTTTTGCATTATTTAGCATGATTTAGTAAATGTTATAAAGGGTTGTTATTAACTGTTTTTCGGAAGACTTACTAAAATGCAGGGATTACAAACATTGAGCAAGGTTTACAAAATGTTTTTAAATAAAAAAGCATTTGAAAAATGCACTATATAAGGGTTACTATATGTCATAAACAATTCTTATAAACTGTTTTTCAAAACACTTACCAAAAATCAGAGGTTACCAAATTTGAACAGGGTTTAATAATGTAATCAGCAATCGGTTAGTATTGTAATCAATCAATAGGCAATATTAATAGGCAGTACTAATGTTACTAATGCTTATGATCTTTGATATATAATTAATTTAATATAGTAAATATGTGTTAATAATATATTGATAACCAGCATTGTTAGTAATTTGAATATATGGGGTTACTAATTACTATAAAAGGGTTTACTAATATTAGTATCCTAAATATTATTTTAGTAAACATTTTTTAGGCTTGCTTAGAGTTTCATTTTGAGGGGTTAGTAATTCACATTGAGGGGGTTACTAATTCATTTTGAGGGGTTAGTAGTTTATTTTGTGGGGTTACTAATTCATTTTGTGGGGTTATAAATTCATGTTGAGGTGTTACTAATTCATGTTGAGGGGGTTACCAGTTCATTTTGAGGGGTTAGTAATTCATTTTGAGGGGTTAGTAATTCATATTGATGGTTACTAATTCATTTTGAGGGGTTAGTAGTTTATTTTGTGGGGTTACTAATTCATTTTGTGGGGTTACTAATTCATTTTGAGGTGGTTACCAGTTCATTTTGAGGGGGTTAGTAATTCATTTTGAGGGGTTACTAATTCGTTTTGAGGGGTTAGTAATTCATTTTGAGGGGTTACTAATTCATTTTGAGGTGTTAGTAGTTTATTTTGAGGGATTACTAATTCATTTTGAGGGATTACTAATTCATGTTGAGGTGGTTACCAGTTCATTTTGAGGGGGTTAGTAATTCATTTTGAGGGGTTACTAATTCATTTTGAGGGGTTACTAATTTATTTTGAGGGGTTACTAATTCATTTTGAGGAGTTAGTAATTCATGTAGAGGGGGTTACTAAATTATATAGAGGGGGTTACTTATTCATTTTGAGGGGGTTACTAATTCATTTTGAGGGGTTACTTATTCATTTCGAGGGGGTTACTAATTCATTTTGAGGGGTTACTTATTCATTTCGAGGGGTTACTAATTCATTTTGAGGGGGTTAATTATTCATTTTGAGAGGGTTACTAATTAACTTTGAGGGGGTTACCAATTCATTTTGAGGGGTTGCTAAAATATGTAGAGGTGGTTACTAATACATTTTGAGGGGTTACTAATTCATTTTGAGGGGTTACTAATTCATGTAGAGGTGGTTACTAATTCATTTTGAGGGGGTTACTAATTCATTTTGAGGGGTTACTAAACATGTTTCATTGTATTTTTGTATTTTTATTTCAATTTTTATCAGGTAATACTAATAATTCAAAACACAAGTTACTAACATAATAATTCAAAACACAAGGTACTAACATAATAATTCAAAACTACAAGTTACTAATTCATATTGAGATTCAAGTTGAGGTGGTTACCAGTTCATCTTGAGGGGTTAGTAGGGGGTTACTAATTCATTTTGAGGGTTACTAATTCATTTTAAGGGGTTACTAATTCATGTAGAGGTGGTTACTAATTCATTTTGAGGGGTTACTAAACATGTTTCATTGTATTTTTGTATTTTTATTTAAAGTTTTATAAGGTAATACTAATAATTCAAAACACAAGTTACTAACATAATAATTCAAAACACAAGGTACTAACATAATAATTCAAAACTACAAGTTACTAATTCATCTTGAGATTCAAGTTGAGGTGGTTACCAGTTCATTTTGAGGGGTTAGTAATTCATTTTGAGGGGTTAGTAATTCATATTGATGGTTACTAATTCATTTTGAGGGGTTACTAGTTTATTTTGAGGGATTACTAATTCATTTTGAGGGGTTACTAATTCATGTTGAGGTGGTTACCAGTTCATTTTGAGGGGGTTAGTAATTCATTTTGAGGGGTTACCAATTCATTTTGAGGGGTTAGTAATTCTGTAACGACCCGGAATTTTTGGGCCAGAAAATTTCGCGGTTATTAACGTTATCATTCAATTCTAAGTCCAATTAGGCCATTTAAATTGGACTGTTTACATCTTTTTGTCCAATCTTTTCTTCAAATTGGGCCAAAGACCCAATTTTCTTTTCTTCTTTTCTTCCTAACCTTGGCCGGCCCTCTTGATTATAATTGGGTCAATGTTGATTTTTGATTTAATTAATTAATGTTAATTATAATATTTAATTAATTAATGTTAATTATAATATTTAATTAATTAGATTAATTAAATTTATTTATTTATTTATTTTTTTTTTTAAACCCATTCAAAGTTTGTTGAATCATCCAACAAACTCTCCCCTTTTTTTCCTTCCCACACAGCACCCTAACAACAAACATTAGGGTTTGTTTTTCTTTGGCTTTCCCATCTTTAAATAGGACCAACATTGCATACTTGATCCTATTTTGCATTTGCTCACCAAAAAAAAACCATAAAAAAAAGATATATTCTTTTCTCTCCTCCTCTTTTCTTTTGGCCGTGTAATCTCATCAAAGAAGGGTGAATTTTGTTTGGAATTTTAAAGCGAATTGAGGTAACTATGCTCTCCTCTTTAATCTATGGGTAGAAAAACACATAGTTAATTAGGAATTGAAGCATGAAAATTGTAGGAAGTTTAATATTGTTTTCATATGAACATGTCGAGTATATGGATGATGATGTTCTTGATTTATTTTTCATGTATTTTCATGATTTGATGTATTTCTTGAAATCTCTAATTGTTGAATAATTACTTGTATGAATTTATCTATTAATCAAATCTTTTTGTTTCTTGATGAATTTTTCGTGGAAGTTTGTTTACTGTTTTATTTTGAATCATAATTTATTTCGTGGCAAAATTCGATCTTTTCTTGCTTGAAATAATTTAATCTTTCAAACTGATAAAACTGTCCAGTTTTAGTTTACGAATTAATTAGTATACTTAATCAAATCTAATGGCTACGAAATTTTAAGTGGAAGTCAGTAATACTGTTTTAAAGCTTTTGTAATTTTTTCGTAATTTTTAAAGATCGTTTTCTATGACAGAAAATTCTGAAACCGAATTCAGCCTAATCTGACTGGTTAGTTATAAAATCACTTAAAAATAGTAAAAGATGTTATTTTTAAACGAAATTTATGCACGTTAAACCTTTAACCTATATTTAGCTCCCATAAAAATTTCCAGATTTTTAGAGATCTTTAGATGGTTGATCTTAATTTAATCCTTTAAAATCAGATTGCGTAAAATAGTGTAACTTAAATTGTTTATATAAGTTTATATGATTAATAGATGATTATTGTACTTGATTAAATTAAAGCATGAATTTTGGGTAATATATATATATATTTCGAGTAGATTGAATAAATAAAAATAGGATTTTTATTATATTTTGGTAATTTTAGCAATTAATTAATTAATTAAGATAAATTTAAGAATTAATTAATTATGGTTTGAAAATTGAGATTTACGTGTGGAATTATTTGATTTAGTCAATTTTGGTTAGTTTTGAATTATTAATATTTTAGGGAACAATTAATAATAAAAGTTACGGATAAAATAATTATTAGGGATGAGTTGTAAAGTGAAAGGATAAAAGGATATTATTAGTAATATAATTAAGAGGACCGAAATACTAATAGTATTATTAATATAATCATATTTGTGATAAAGTTACAAATTGGTATATGACGTAATATTAAGGTTAGTATCCGAAAGGATAGGATTATACGTATACATATATTTTAAGGATAGTATATTATAAGATTTGAAGTTGCATAAGATACTACTAGGGATAAGAAAGGAAACAGAGTAATAGCTATACATGTTATGTTTCGGTCTCTGGCTAGGAAAGACTTGGTATTTAAGGTGGCCAATATACGTGCCGCACCTCTCTTTCCTGGGACTCCGAACATTTCATTTCCTATTACGGTCACCTAGTATTTCCCAATATATGATATGATATGATAAAGGTATAAGATATAATATAAAGAATTGAAAGATAATAAGTTAAGATCGCCCCTGCGATGACGCAAAGGTCATCAATCGGGTTAATAAGTTAAGATCGCCCCTGCGATGACGCAAAGGTCATCAATCGGGTTAATAAGATAGGACGCCCTTGCGATAACGCAAAGGTTATCAATTGGGTTTAGTCGATGCCACTGCTCACATGGGACGAACGCAAAGGTTCCCCCGCGCAGTTCTTGGTTCTAGAATATGGAGTCGTCTAGGTAGTTCTCGCAAGGGAGGACTATTTAGGAGTTATGGCCATAGCTTAGGCTTAGTTCTCGCAAAGGAGGGCTACGGGTGGAACGCAAAGGTTCACCCCGACATGTTTTAGGAAAGTTGCGAACGCAAAGGTTCGCTACGAGCTGAAGAAGACAGTCCGCAAAGATGATAAGATAAGATGATTTAATGTAATAAGTACATATGTTAAGATAAGAAGTTATTATGTTCTTATTATGGAATTTATGTTATGATATAAGGTTAAGATATGATCATATATGATAAGATATGATATATAAATTAAGAAAGAATATGATAAGTATGAATATGGAATGTTAAGATATAATATATGATGGGTATGGCATAAGTTAAGATCTTGAGTTAATTAAGTTGTATAATATAAGTATTTGGGTAATTCTAAGACTTCCGCTGTGTATAAATTAGTATTATATATGTATGCATGTATATGATTAATGGGTGAGTATTTGTACTAACCGTATTTGCAGGATTGATTGCACGTACATTATACGTAGATTATACGTATTCTAACCGTATCTCTGCAGGTGTATTTATACGTATTTTTGTACGTACTTGTATACGTATTTCTATACGTACTTTTATACGTATTTTTGTACGTACTTGTATACGTATTTCTATACGTACTTTTATACGTATTTTTATACGTACTTTTATACGGATTTTTGTATGATTATATAAAAGCATGTATTAAGTTTCTTTACAGTTTTTATGTGAATTTCTATGCTATTATGTGTTTGGTGGTCCCTCGATTAAATGGGACAGCCTAGTTACTCGCCACTGACGGTGGACCCCCCCCTCAGTTTCAGGTGACAATGCAGCAGAGTAGAGCGGGCTTCGTTGGATTGGCTTGAGTAGACTAGTTGTTTACTTTGAGTATTTAGTTTTCCCAGAACAGTTTGAGGCATTTATTAGTTTATTTTATGATCCCAGCATGTTGGGACAATATTTTAGGATAGTATTTGTAATAATGACTCTTGGAATGTTTTGGATAATTGGTAGCTTATTTAATAAAAGTTAATTCATTTAATCATTTAAGTTGATTTATTGTTATTTAAGTTGGTAATGGTCCGATTGTCGATTTCCCTTCGTAAATCGACATGTCTCAAAAAGTCGGGTCGTTACAAATTCATTTTGAGGAGTTACTAATTCATTTTGAGGGGTTACTAATTTATTTTGAGGGGTTACTAATTCATTTTGAGGAGTTAGTAATTCATGTAGAGGGGGTTACTAAATTATGTAGAGGGGGTTACTAAATTATGTATAGGGGGTTACTTATTCATTTTGAGGGGGTTACTAATTCATTTTGAGGGGTTACTTGATGTATCCAGTTTGTACGAGTTATTTAACTTCTTTTTAGTTCCTTTATGTAATTAGTTTAGCATAAGATTGCACATTTTGTTACTTTTGAGTTTAAACGAGAGTTTGGCTTGAAATGTAAAGTTGTAGTGTGATTTACAGTTTTTAATGCTTTTTAGGATAAGTGTAGTTTGTAGTTGCGGTTTGGTTTTATGTGTTCTTGTAGTCTTGAGCTACGAAACATCATTAGGAGCATTTTTGGATTCATTGATCATGCGCCAAGCACACTTACAGAAATCATTAAGCATTAGAGGGAAAGAAAAGCCTTATTGTGAACCTTCAAATGCAGTAAGTCCAACTTCAAATGGAAATATCTCCCAATCTACTCATTGGATTTATGTGATTCTAATTGGAGGTACGTTGTAGCTCTCTTCAATAGCTTTCCAACGGTAGGTCATAAGCCTTATTTCGTTAAGGAACAAGAGAGTTATGGCTATTTTAGTCCGAGCTGCGCAGACAGTCTACAGGGGCGCGCCCCGCGCCTCAGAGGGCGCTGCCAGCGCCCCCATTGCAGTGAGCATCAAGAAGAAAGCGCGCCCCGCGCCTATGGGGCGCTGCCAGCGCCCATGTTACAGTAGTACTTCCAAGGAGGGGCGCGCCCCGCGCCTTTGAGGGCGCTGCCAGCGCCCATCTGCTCTGTTCTACACGCGGCTTCATCCACTTGATTTCTAGGTTATATTTTAGTTTAGTATAAATAGAAAAGTTGATTCTCATTGTATTTCAATATAGTTTTTCATGTTCAAATAGTTCCTTAGATTAAATTCTCCCTATTTTCTCCTTAGATTACTTCAAAAACTCTTTAATCTTTAGTTTGTAATTTTGATCTTTTATTATGGAATCAATGAAGAATCTTTGTTCATCAATGGAAATGGTAGCTTAAACTTGTTCTTGGGATTGGTTTCAATGATTCTAAAAAGCTCCTTGTGAGGATTCTCTAACTCTAAACTATTTCCTTACTTCAATTATTTACTTGCTCTTATATGAATTGTTATTGGTTTTGTTGAATGTTTTAGCTTGATCTTTGTCTTGTTATTATATTTTACAAAATCATTACTAGGGTTTGAACACAATCGATTATTGTGTTCAACCTCGAGTAGTAACTATCTTGTTCATGCTTAAGCGTATTCTTATTGTGAACAATTTAGTAGAGCTTGTTTAAACGTTAATTGTTTATTGCGTATTCTCTAAACAATTGCGTTCTTATTGTGTCTCCGTTCTTAAAGCTTTTGTTCACTGCGTGTTCTTTGAACATTAAGGGTTTTAGGCAATTTACGATTTATCTTGTCTAGCTAATTAAGGGGACTACAAGAGTTTACTCTTGTCAATAATTAATTGAGTATTGAAATGGTTTGGTAATTGAGAGTCTAATTCAATTAGCCGAGTCAGAGTCGTTGTAACCGAATCCTAAGATTCTTTAAAACTAGAATTTTCCCGTAATCAATTAGTTGTTAGTTTCTTTTATCACTAAAATCTCCAATTTCCCCCCCTTGTTACCAATATCACTAAGGAATTAGTGATTCTCCCCTTTAATAATCCAAATATAGATTAACACAATTAAATCAACAAAAATCCGTTCTCTGTGGATACGAACCTTACTTGCCCTTTACACTAGTTGTAATTGGAGAGTAGGAGAAACTTACTTTTGATAAGTCTTTTATTTTTAACGACATAAAAGGCCTACCATTACTTATTCATTTCGAGGGGTTAGTAATTCATTTTGAGGGGGTTAATTATTCATTTTGAGGGGGTTACTAATTAACTTTGAGGGGGTTACCAATTCATTTTGAGGGGGTTACTAATTCATTTTGAGGGGTTGCTAAATTATGTAGAGGTGGTTACTAATTCATTTTGAGGGGTTACTAATTCATTTTGAGGGTTACTAATTCATTTTGAGGGGTTACTAATTCATGTAGAGGTGGTTACTAATTCATTTTGAGGGGGTTACTAATTCATTTTAAGGGGGTTACTAATTTAAAACACAAGTTACTAACATAATAATTCAAAACACAAGTTACTAACATAATAATTCAAAACACAAGTTACTAACATAATAATAAAGTTATATTAGTAAACATTTTTTATAACATAATAAAGGAGTCAGTAATATAGTCATAATCAATAGTGAAAATATATCACACCTAACAAACACAATTATAAATACTTAAATGTAACTGGAGAATAAAACTATTAATTGTTTACAAAAAAAACTTCTCTATTCTAAAAAAATGTTAGATTAGTAAAAGATATATTAATTGCATTTACTTCTTTTGTTATTGCTTCCTAAGTTCTTCAAGTTCTTCTAGCTGATGTTGCATCACTAATTTATGAATAAGTGTCCTATTTGCATTAAATGTTGCAACACATTGCAACACACGTTCACGAATAACATTGCGATCAGACAAAACTAAGGAAGCACAGATTTCAGCACGATAAATGCGACGTTGTAGAGCCTACATTTAAAAAAAAAAATAATTAATTTTAACGATTGAAGAATGTAAAAAATTTGGAATATTAAACTTATATCATAAGATAAAAACAAACCTTATGCAAATTGGCGGATTGAAAGCTCTGTCCTTGGTATAGACAACAGTGGTATAAAAGAAAAACACCACAATCCAAATTACTTTGAGTGCTTTGCCAATCAAATCGAATTTGTCTAATTTCAAACAGAGCTACTTCAGATGCTCGCTTATGCCTTCTTCTCTCCAAGTATTTAGCAAAGTAATTTCTCTGTTTATAAAATAAAAAATTTTCATAACAAGAACTAGTAAGCAGGATATACATATTAAGTTATTAACCAAATTATACTAGCACAATAGAATAGACAGATTATACTAATCAAATGATATACAACTGTCCAGAAATTTGTAGTATCTTCATCAAACCGATAATCATTATATTTTCCATCCTTCACAAAATAAAGCCTATTATCCAAGTAGTCAACACTCTCATTCTTGAAGTTGATTGCAACACATGAAAAGTGATCTTCAAATGCAATAGGTATGAAAATCTAGAGTTGAAAAAAATAAACAAAATATCAAAACACAATCAAACTTCGAAAATCTAAAATATTTTGAATCAAACTTCATAAAACAGAATAAACAAAAGCTCTTTTTTGGAGTTACTAAACAAAATAAGAAGGGGTTAGTGAATAAGAATTACTAATTATTTTTCACAACAATTTGAAAAAATGTATTTACAAAGAGTTACCATGTAATGTATGTAGAATTTTCTAAACATATTGAAAAGTGTTATTTACCATATGTCAGTGTCTTTTTAAGGGGTTACTAATTCAGTTTGAAGGGTTACTAATTCTTTTAGAGGGGTTACTAAATTCAATTTGAGGGGTTACTAATTCATTTGGAGGGGTTACTAAATTCAATTTGAGGGGTTACTAATTCATTTGGAGGGGTTACTAATTCATTTTGAAGGGTTACTAATTCATTTTGAGGGGTTACTAATTCATTTTGAGGGGTTACTAATTCAGTTTGAGGGGTTACTAATTCAGTTTGAAGGGTTACTAATTGAATTTAAGGGGTTAGTAATTCATTGAGACGTTACAGATACATGTTTAAAGGCTTACTTAACATGTTTCATTGTTTTAACTTACCAAATCACAGTCTTCCATTTTGAAATTTGAAAGTTGATGGTTAATCCACAAATCCCAACTGCCATATAATTCTTCCTCATGAGATGATCCATCACCTTCTTCGATAACTGTTAATAGAGAATGCTTTAAACAAAAAAAAAAAAAAAAACGTTTAGAAATATTATAGGTATAAAAAAAAATGTTAAAGATTACATACCATATAAGACAATCCAAAAAAGTAACAACTCCGTTGTGATTCATCTTGAGATTCAATATTGTCGAACTCAAAATTGTTCAACAATAATAGAAAACAGTCTATAACACGGCTTGTAATCATTCTAGATGGAACTAATGTCAACAAATCTTCTCTTGGTAAGAAGTAGAATTCGGTGAATTGGACAAGCATATTTCCCTAACAAAATAAATAAACAAAAGAATAAATACATTATGAAATAGTGGTTAGTAAGTGTTGTACTAAATAACAAAATTATAATGTAATTACCACGTCACATCAATAATGTAAAAAATTTAGCATACTGTAAAGAAAGAATATATGTTTTTTTTTTACTTACGATTGCTTGAAGTCCTTGTCTTCAACAAGACAATAATCGGCAGTTTGGTTCCTTAAAGTTTTCATTTGAGAAAGCAATTTCTTATTCTTTCTAAACGTGTCAGAAATTACTTGTAATTTGTTTCCGCCAGGAACACCGACTGCAATAGAACAGCTCACATATGATCCACAAAAGCAATCGTCCTCATCATAAAAAAGCTGTGAATCATTAGGCTCACCATCAACTTGAGCTCTCTTTTGTACACTTCGCTCCAATCTTCTTAAACTTTTCTTGTGTTCACTATCACCCTTATCTTGCTCTTGTTGAGAATCAGTTTGAGTTTGACTAGCTTGAGTTTGAGCTGTCACTGCATCATCCACTCCTCTTACAGTAGATTGTGGATCATCTCTTTGCACTTTATCAGTTTGTTTTTCAAATTCTGGTGCTCTTATTGGTTGATGAAAATTTACAGTTTCAGTATCAACCTCCATAGTTTTCAAGTCATTTAGCACAGTCTCAATACGAACATTAGCATCAAAATCTGGAAGACCAGATTGACTAACATGTATCATATCGACTTTCTTCAACAAGTCACTTGCCCCAATTGACACTTCTGCAGAATATAAACTCTGAGTGTCAACTACTGGAATTCTTGGAAATGATTCGGCCAGCTCATTTAACTTGATGTATTCTTCTGTGATGCGATCTATATGTTCCCAAAATGATGGCTCATTGAATATAGGATCCAAATCACTTAATTGGGAATCAGCTGCCAAATCTTCTGTCTCTTTTGAATCATTTCCACCAAAATCAGAAGTTGTTCTCACTTTGTCAACATCATTTTGACATTGAATTGAAAACAACTTCATGTTTCTTTTCAATGTCAAAAAGTTCTTTTCAGCATCCTAAAAAAATGTTTAAGGGGGTTATCGAACATATTTCAGGGGTTAATAACTAAAATACAATATTCACGTTAGTAAAAACATAAAAAATGATGAATCACAAAAAAATATTGCACTTAATTAAATTTAGAAACTCCTCATATATGGTTTATCCAAATTTATAAATCACAAATAACAAATTTTTGTAACAATATTAGTTGTATTTTATTTAGTTACTAACTTTTATAGATATAATTAAACAAGGTAAATAGGGTTACTGTTATTAAAAGTATGGCTTAATTATATTTTTATACAGGTTACTCTTAATGAAGGGGTTACTCTTGTGATGAAAATGGGTTACTAAGATAGTTCATTAGAGGTTACTAAGCAAAGTCAGCATGAGTTTTGATTTCAGGAGTTACTTAGTGGGCAGTTTTAATTTTCAGGGGATACTAAATATATAACAAGGGTTACTAAGAATTTAAATTGGGTTACTAAAGAATTTAAATAAGGTTACTAAGTATTTAAATTGGGTTACTAAAGAATTTACATAAGGTTACTAAGTATTTAAATGGGGTTACTAAAGAATTTAATTGGAGTACTTCATATAACAAGAGTTACTAGGAATTTAATTGGGGTTACAAAAGAATTTAATTGGAGTTACTATGCATATAAGACAAGAAATTAAATGGGCTTACTAAAAATTAAAATGGGGTTACTAAAGAATTTAAATGGGGTTACTTCAGAATTTAATTTGTATAACTAACTATATAACAGAATAATATAGATTTATATAACATAAAGTATATACATTTAATTATGATTTGAATGCCAAAGTAAGTGCTTCCATCAATTAATTACAAAAAATATTGTATACCAATATAGCTAACAAAATAATACCCACTAAACTTCTTCTACATGTTATAAGTACTAATGACACATATTCATTTCATGTGTTCACTCTTTTTTTTTTTTTCAATTTCTTCATCTTCATGTTGAAGCACTGATTTTAGAATAGATGACCTTTCGTCATTAAATTTTGCTACAGATTCCAGCACATAATTACGGGTTGTATTCCGGTCAGATAAAACTAATGATGCACATATTTCAGCACGATATATGCGACGTTGTGTGGCCTACATAAGAGGGAAAAAATAAATTAAAATTTTTTGATCATAAAAATGCTAACATATAAAATATGAAAATTGTAATGAAATTGAAAGCAAACCTTGTTCAAACTTGCAGATTGAAAGGTGGTTCCTTGATATATACAACAATGGTATAGAAGAAACACACCACAATCCAAATTAGACTTCATACTCTGCCAAGTAAATCGAAGTGGCTTGATAGGGTATGAAAACAGAGCAGAAGCATGCTGACATTGTTTTGTTGCCAAATACATAGCAAAATATCTCCTCTGAAAACATAAAATTAAAATGTAATCACGAATTTGTGATTAAGATGTATAGGGGTTAGTGACTAAGAATTACAGGGATCTTTAAGTATGATAATTATAGGGGTTTCTTACTAGCAATATTTACACATGTATAGGGGTTACTTACTACGAATTAAATGGGTTACTAAAACACAGAAAAGGGGTTACTAAGAAAAAACATCTTGCTAACTATTCAACAATTAATAATATATAATAAAAAACATGTAGTACTCACCAAAAAGTAAGCAATAGTGTAGAATCTAGTAACATGTGCTTCAAATCGATAATCATTAACCCTTCCTTGCTTGACAAAATATAGGCGATTGTCCAAGTAATCCACTGTTTCTTTTTGAAAATTGAATACAACACATGAAAAATGATTTTCAAAGACAATAGGTATAAAAATCTGCAAAAAAAAAAAAAAAAATCAAGTCAGAAAAACATTGAAGATCAATAACATGATAGTTAATCATTATAACAACTTACCAATCCACAGTTGTCCATTTTTATATCAACAAGTTGATGTTCAACCCACATGTCCGAACAGTCAAATAATTCTTCTTTATGGAATGAATCATCACCTTCCATAATAACTCTTAAAAGTGATTGCTTAAAATGATACAAATTTAAAAAAAAAATATTAGTTTATATAGACATAAAAATAATATGAACAAATAAATATTAATAGAAGAGAATGAAACTAAATACCATATATGACAACCCGAAAAAGAAACGGGTTGAATTTGATTCATCTTGTGATTCAATATTTTGAAACTCAAAATCATTCAATAGTAATAAAAAACAATCTACCACACGACTTGTGATCATCTTTGAAGGCATTAATGTTAACAAGTCTTCTCTAGGTAGAGAGTAGAAATCAGTGTACACCACCAACATTTCGCTGAAAAAAAATAAAAATAAAAATAAAATTGGATGCTAATTATGCAATTTAGTAACTTTTACTTGCAAAAAATTAAGTTCAGTAAAGCTAAACTTTAGCAACTTTGAATAATTACCAAAATAAAATAGAAGCATTTTTTAAACTTACGATTGACTGAAGTCTTGATCTTCAACAAAGCAGTAATCGGCAACTTGGTTTCTCAATGTTTTCATTTCTGAAAACAACTTGTTATTCTTTCGAAATGTTTCTGAAACAACAGGTAAGTTGTTTCCTCGGGGAACACCAACTGCAATGTCACAACTTATGTATGAAGCACAAAATGATTCATCAAAAAAGAGCTAACTCATCGGAACCAACATCAGAAGATATCATTGTTGATGATGTACGAGACTTGTTAGAAAATATAGATTTAAACAATGATCCTTGAGTCCTATAATTTCTAGTATTCTGTGCAGTAAAAGACATTGCTCTCTTCCATTGAATAAAACTTTGAGTACTGTTTTGGTTCTCATTAATGTCAGTTCGACATTGTTCAGATTCATTCTTTTTTTCACTCTTGTTTTCCTTTTCTTCTGACAGAACTCCTTCATCTGCCACTTTTTCAGTTGTGAAAAAATTATCAACATTGAAACTCTCATGATTGTCTTCACTATCCAATAGTTGATTTTCTTCAACACTTTCTTGCACTTCACTATCAGACAGAACAATTCTCTTTTCACTAGAACAGTATTCATTTGTTTCACTATCCATCTCACTTTGAACAACATGACACACTTTGTTTTCTTCATTTTCATCATCTTTTGCAATTGCATTTACAACTTGAGCTGCTACTACACCCTGATGTAAACTTTCAGACTCAATATTTGTATCCATAGATCGTACATCATCTAAAACAACATCATCATCTATGTTTGGAAGTTTAAATTCACTCATAGTTTCCACATGAATATCCTTGAAAATGTCAGGAACAGTTGGTGCTTCTTGAGATGAACTACTATTCTTAGTTTGAAAATTTGGTACAGATTGCAGCAAAGTTTCGAGCTCCAACTGTTTGTTTTTAATCATATCAATGTGATACCAAAAAGATGCATTACTCATATTTATATCATTATCAGTATTCTGCTTCATACTCTCAATATCAGTTTGACATTGAAAAGCAAACAATTTCATATTTCTCTTCAATGTCAAAAGTTTTCTCTCACATTCCTACAAAATTAATAAATAAATAATAATAATAGAATTGGGGTTAGTAACTATATAAGAGGGGTTAGTAATCAATATAACAGGGTTTACTAGCAATAGAATTGGGGTTACTACCAATATAACACTCATTCATAGTAGAGGGGTTACTCATTCATAGTAGAGGGGTTGCTAACAATAGACAGGGTTACTCATTCATACTAGAAGGGTTACTCATTCATATTAGAGGGGTTACTAACAATAGACAGGGTTACTCATTCATATTAGAGGGGTTACTCATTCATATTAGAGGGGTTACTAACAATAGACAGGGTTACTCATACATATTAGAGGGGTTAGTAACTATATAAGAGGGGTTAGTAATCAATATAAGAGGGGTTACTAATTCATATTAGAGGGGTTACTCATTCATAGTAGAGGGGTTACTCATTCATAGAATTGGGGTTACTATCAATAGACAGGGTTACTCATTCATATTAGAGGGGTTACTTATTCATATTAGAGGAGTTACTCATTCATATTAGAGAGGTTACTAACAATAGACAGGGTTACTCATTCATATTAGAGGGGTTACTCATTCATAGTAGAGGGCTTACTCATTCATAGAATTGGGGTTACTATCAATAGGCAGAGTTACTCATTCATATTAGAGGGGTTACTCATTCATATTACATGGGTTACTCATTCATATTAGAGGGGTTACTAACAATAGACAGGGTTACTCATTCATATTAGAGGGGTTACTCATTCATATTAGAGGGGTTACTCATTCATATTAGAGGGATTACTCATTCATAGTAGTTCATATATTTAAGGGGGTTACTTAATACACACAAAGCTTATAAAATTCAGTATTTATACTTACATTTTTTGCAGCAGTTTTGATTTCATCATCAGTCATTATATCGTCTGTTAGAAGAAAAGTGACAGAACGACATTCAACATTAGACTTGGAAGCATCTACACGTCTACATTGTTGCACTTGATTCTCAGTCACATGAATTTCTTCATCTTCAGTCTCATGTGAAGGAAATTGTGTTTTATCACTATCCAAGTTTATTGCCTTACCCTCCAAATCATCCATCTTGGACGTTTCACCCTCTACCTTTTCATTACTGGTTGTCAAATTTTCAGAATTTTGATGAGGTTTAGTAATTGGATAATCCTTATCCAATTCTCCAACTCCATACTGTGCACCTTCATCTTTTATTCTCTTGCGTACTTTCTCATTTGTCCAACTTTTTATCAAAGGTAAACTCCTAGGCATTTTTATACCTCTGAACATTAACCTTTGAAAGTAACAAATTTGAAGCAATAAAACACAGCCACCAACATACCGCTGTGATTTATTGTAATTCTTCAACCTAAAAGACAATGTTTCCATTACAAACTCACACCAATTGAACTTTTTAATTTGTTCAACATTGTCTAAAGCACGCAAAAACTTAAAATCAAATACTCGATTTGGTGTTGCTGCGAGCATACTTATCATCGCAAATGCAACAAACAATCTTTTGAAATCGTCATTGCCCTCAAGCAAAGCAGCATCATTCAAAATATGATATTCTAAAGAATTCACAGAAACATTGTTAGATGCTTGAATACTCCATTTCGATTTCCAAATTCGTTTCAATTCTTTATCTTCGGTAGGACCAGAAATAGGAACTCTCTTAGTTCCCATTGGAATACTAAAAACATCATGGACATCGCTTGCTGTCAACTGAATCTCTTTGCCTCTTCCAATGCTTAAAACCCGGCCTGTGCAGTTGAAGTTACTACATAACCAGCGAAGCATTTGTCGAGGAATCTCTTTCAGCTTTATTTCAAACAAACCCTCAAAACCAATATCCTTTACTGCCGTATTTTGCTTATCATTCAACTTCTCAATCAAATTCACAACACTAGACGGGCTACATCTGATTTTAATGTCTATTGGTTTTGAGCTGAAAAAATTATAATTCCCATAAGAAACCAATTGTAAAAAATAAAAAAAAAAAAAATCAATCAATCACAAACATTACTAGTAAATCCATACCAAACAAGAGTTACTAATTACATTATATTGGGGTTATTAGATAAGTTCCATTAGGGTTACTAGGTATATTAAATAGGGGTTACTATGTTGAGTAATTATTGCTACCTTTAATCACTACTATGTTAATGAAAAGAATACGAAGAAAAATATTGGAAGTATGTAAACAACAAAAACTTACATTTTTGATTTTAAATCAGATGCCTCTTCTGTTTCATCATCATCATGAACTTTAGTATCATTTTTCTCTGCTTCTTTCATATCATTTTCACTTTTCTCATCTATACACTTTGCTTTCTTATTTACAATTTCTCCACTTGTCTCAGTTGTAGACTTTCTTTTGTTGTTGACTTCAAGATTTTTTGCTTGGTTCTCCTTCAAAATGTTCAACATCTTTCCCTTCTTTTCTTTTTTATAATGAGAATGTCTTTTTTTTCTAACATATGTTCTATATTCACGTTCAGACACTAAAAGGACATCTGCAGTACCTAAATTTGAAACATCCTCATCATGATCATTTCCAATATTATCTACAACACAAAAGAGAATAAACAATGCAAATGTTAATAACAAACAAGTATGCATTAATAATTAATAGGCACATACATTAATTAAAAAATAATAAACATGGTAAGTAATCACACTTAAACACATATCTATAACCCAAAAATATGATAAGTACCCCTCAAACATGATACGTAATCCCAGTTTAACACATATGTGTAACTCTTAAAAATGATATGTTAGTCCTGAAATATAATAAGTAATCTCTGAAACATCACAAGTAACCCCTTAAAATATAGTTAGCAACCCCATTTAAATTCTTTAGTACCCCCATTCAAATTCTTTAGTACCCCCATTCAAATTCTTAGTACCCCCCATTTAAATTCTTAGTAACCCCATTTAAATTCTTTAGTAACCCCCATTCAAATTCTTAGTAACCCCATTTAAATTCTTAGTAACCCCATATATATTCTTAGCAACACCTGTTATTTATCAAGTACTCCAATTAAATTCTTTAGCAACCCAATTTAAATTCTTAGTAACCCTTGGTATATAATTAGTACCCCATTGAAATTCTTAATAACCCCAATAAAATTTTCTTTAGTAACCCCTCCTATAAAGTTACCACACCATTCCAATTCTTAGTAACCTCTATTTATGTATGCCAAGTAATATCTTAAATATACTACAGGGGGTTACTAATATAGTAAAGGGAACAAATAACTCAAGACTACGGGGAATACTAAGTAAAGACTTGATGAGTTACTATAACTTAATACGTTAGTAATTAACAACAAAAACATATAGCACAACAAAAACTTCATGTAAAAATAAATAAACTCACCACAATATGTGGTGCTCAACAGGGTTTAGTCTAATGATAAACTATATGAGGATAAGTAACTATGTACTAGAAGGCATCTTAAGTATCAAGAACAGGGCTTACTAACTATCAACATCAGAGGGTATTAAATATCAACATGAGGGGGTACTAAGTATCAACATAATGTAAGGGGTTACTTATGATGTCTGAGGGCTTAATTCATACATAGACATTTAGTATTAGTCAGTCTAAATAGTAGCTACTATATATAAAGAAAGTGGTTACTATAATTAGTCTAAAATCAGCAGTAATTAAAAAGATCAGTAAATATCATATACAAGCATTTGAAAAACAAAATTATTCTAATTTTAAAAACAATAAAAAAATCAATAGAAGTAATTTTTTTCATGAATGTAATTAGTACCAGTATTAGCATCACCAGCATTTTCAGAATCTCCATCATTTGTAGAACAATTTGGATCAACATTATCTACAACAAAAAAATCACTTAGAAAGATAAAATGTCTTGTATAACACATTGATTAACAAAACCATAAAGTGATATAATGCACAACCTACTGTAATCATACTATGATGAAAACCAAAAAATAGAAATCAAAACCTATTTTAAAATTATACATAAATATAACAACTTTACAAAATAGTTGTGAGAGGGTTTACTAAATACCAACAACAAGGGTTACTAAGTACCAATATGAGGGGGTTACTAAGTACTAATGATAGGGGTTACTAAGTATCAACATCAGGGGCTACTAAGTATCAATGATAGGGGTTACTAAGTATTAATGATACGGGTTACTAAATATCAAGAACAAGGGTTACTAAGTATCAACATGAGGAGGTACTAAGTATTAATGATAGGGGTTACTAAGTATCAACATGAGGATTTACTATGTATCAATGACAGGGGTTACTAAGTATTATCATTTGTATGATATTAAATATTATACTTATATAGCTTATATAAGGATGACTAAGTATCAACTACAGATCTTACTAAATATCAACAACAGGGGGGTATTAAGTATCAATGCCAGGGGCTACTAAGAATCAACATGCAAGGGTACTAAATATCAACATGAGGGTGTACTAAGTATCAATATCATGTCAGGGGTTACTAAAGGACAATGTATCCATTACAAATTCACACCAATTGAAGTTTTTAATTTCTTGAACATCATGTAAACCATCTAAAAACTTGAAATCAAATAACCGATTTGGAGTTGCAGCAAGCATGCTTATGATGGAAAATGTTACAAACAATCTCTTGAAGTCATTATTTCCCTCAAGTCAACATTCCCCTCAAACAATTTGAAAAACAAACAAAATTTTTTTAAAAATAAAATAATATCATAATAAATATGTAACCAGAACAAATATAATTAAGTATTAAGAAGATATCAACAACCAAAAATTATAATAAACAAAAATGCAGTACAATTATCAAACTCCTAAAAACAAAAATGAAAAAAAAAAACTACTAACAAAAGTTCAAAAAAAAATATTACAGTTGAAGCACAACTCACCACAACTTTGTGAATTATCATCCTCACTTTCTACCTCATCTGCAACAAAAAAAAAGGAACAAAAATTAAATAACTCATAGACATAGAAACAGAGTATAACAAAAATAAAAAACCAGCACCTAATTCATAAAACAACTATAAAAGAAAAAGAATTAAAAACCTAGATTTACCATAAGAAATCAAACCAAACTCATAAAAAAAAACTTTAAACCAAAAAAGAACAACATAGGATTAATGATACGCAAAAATTCGAAATACAAACAGACTTTTTTTTTTAAAAAAAAATTATAAACATGCAATCACAAACAAATATAATTAAACATGCAATCAAAACAAATATAATTAAAAATTAAGTATACATCAACAATGAAAAATCAAAATTAACACAAAAGCAGTACCAATATCAAAATCCTAAAAAAAAAAATTGAAAAAAAACTACTAACAATAATTCAAAAAAAAAAAAAAAATAACATTACCTTTCGAAATTACACGCGATGATGAACGCTTTCGTGCACACATCTTAAGTCGAACCATTTTTGAAACAAAAATTCAAAAGTAAAATGTTATTTGAATGGAAAAACACCTCTAAAAATATTGATAGAAACTTCAAGAATTTTGTATAACTCAAAATGCTGGAAAAAAAAGAGAGAAAAGCAATTGATAGAAACAAACTAAGATACAGAACAATGGATTAATAGACAAGCAACATAAAAAAAAGAGAGAAACGAAAATTGCAGTAGAGAGAGAAATAATGAAAATGGCGGTTGAAAGATGATGTAAGAAAATGATGTAACAACAGTAGTGGACTGAGCAAGCCACACCACTTAACCCACAAACAAATTCGGTTTTATTAGTAAAGTGAATTCATCACATTGAAATGATGCTAGTAAGCATATTAAAAAAACGGTTACTAAATACAATCATAAGCTCTTACTAAATAGAATTTAAAAATATGAATTTTTGTATTTGTGTTTAACTTTTTGGAATTATATATTTTACAATATTTTAATTTTAAAAAATATTAAACTTTTCTTTTTAGTTAATATTATATAATTTTATTATTCAGAAAATTTTGAATGGTATTTTAGATTTTTTAAGAGGGACAGCATCGCTAAATGTTGAAGTGTCAATCTACAATAAGTCATTAAAAAAATTTGGTAAAAAAGGCTTACTAAACATATTTAAAGGAGATTACTAAATATAAACAGAAGGGGTTACTAACTATTATTAAGAAGACAATAACTTTAGTTAACAAGGTTTAGAAACTATATTGAAAAGGGTTACTAACTGAGTATATAACAAGCGCTCCTAAGAATTGAAATTGGTTTACTAACTATATAACAAGGGTTACTAGGAATTTAAATGGAGTTACTAAGTATATTTATTATTGATAACGAAAGAAATTTAAAAGAACATTCAATCTATATAGTTATTAATACGGTTGAATTTGTGGGTCAAAAACTTCTTTGAACTACAGTTACTGACAAATACCGAACCTTCTTTTGACTGAATTGTTAGTGAACGAATACCGACTTGTTAGTGAACAAATACTGAACGCGAATTAGACTAAAACCGTTTTTCAACCGCTTTTAAGAATACTGAAACCAATCGGTACCAACCCCATTCAAAACCAAACCCGTTTCCGACCTGTTTTTATTATACCGAGACAGACCGTTACTAAACTTGTTTTTAAAACAAACCTGTTTTCAACCTACCAAAAACTGATTTTTGACCAACTGATTTTGACCGAAATCGTACTGTACCGAACCTATTTTGAATCGGCCTTTTGACTGAAGTCGTTTGCATGTTTACAACCAAACACTTTTTTACCGTACTTATTTATTTGATTTCTCTAGGTTCACAAAAATTGATGAAATTTTTTTAAATTCATTAAATTAATACTTAATATAAATAAATAAAACTTAATATATATAAACTGATAATTATAACTTTATATAAATTAAAATTAAACATAATTATTCGTTTCTAAATTATTAGTCAAAAATTTTAGACGAACTAACCCGAAATATCAAAATCTTATCCAAAGTTTTGGATTGACCGATTGTATTGTGATCAATCATTTAAGACTGACAGATTGCGACATACATTTGACCGCGACCAACTAATTATAACTTTCTTACCAATTTTAACCAACTGATTATAACCTGCATACCCATTTTGACCGATCAATTATGACCCGTGTACCGGTTACGACCTGTAAAAAAACCTATGTTGACTGACGAAATGTGACTTGTTACCGAAAAACGGCCGAATCGATAAGTACCGGACCGAAACCAACTGACCGATACTAGAAGGACTCATGCAACCTGCTTTTTACCAACCGTTTTTTATCAAAGCTGTTTTTGACCAACCTGTTTCTGACCGTTTGGCCTGTTTTTACATCGCTAGTTACTAAGTATATTTCATATGGGTTAATAAGTATATATAAGAGTTACTAACTTAACCCTCAAACACAATTGAATTTAATTTTATTAGTAAATTGAATTCATCACATTGAAATCGTGTTATTAACCATATTAAAAAAATGCTTACTAAATATAATCATAAGCTTTTACTAAATATCAATTTTTGTGTTTGTGTTTTATTTTTTGGAATTATATTTTTTATATTATTTTCATTTTAAAAATATATAAAACTTTACTTTTTAGTTAATATTATATAATTTGAGTATTCAAAAAATTTTGAAGGGTATTTTAGACTTTTTAAGGGGGACATCAGGGCTAAATGTTGAAGTCTCAATCTTCAATAAACACTAAAAAAAATTTGGTAAAAAAGGGGTACTAAACATCTTTAAACCAGGTTACTAAATATAAACAAAAGGGGTTACTAATTATTATAAACAAGACTCACCAACTATGACTAAAAAGGCTTAGGAACTATATCGAAAAGGGGTTACTAAATATATTATATTTAGTATATTAAAGAAGGTAATCAAAAGAATATTTACACAGACAAAAAATAATTTGAAATAAATATACAAAAATTGGATAACTAATAGCTACAATTGTGAATGTATAAATGTCTGTACACATCAAAAGCATTAACTGTTTAAAAAAAAAAGTTACTTCATTAACACAAATCTTAAAGCCTTTTATCTAATTTTTGCTTCATAACCAGTGCACCTTCTTCTTGCTTATGTTGTAGCAATAATTTGGCAAATTGATGTCCTATTTTCATTAAAATATGCAACAGTTTCCAGGACTTGATCTAGAAGAAAATTGCAATCATATAAAACTTATGAAGCACAAATTTCACCATGATAAAATGCAACGTTGTTTAACCTACATATTAAAAAGAATAGAATAAAGTTAAAATATTGAGAATGTCAAAAAAAAAGGAAAAAAAAATATTATGCAAATTAATAGACTTAAAACTTTACCCTTGGTATAAGCAACAATGGTAAACAAGAAAAACACCAAAATCCAAATTAGTAAAAACGATAGTGATTACAAAATATAGTTAAAAGGGTTAATACGAATATAAAAATGATGTCCTTTTTTGGGCTTGCTTACAGTTTCATTTTGAGGGGTTAGTAATTCATATTGAGGGGGTTACTAATTTATTTTGAGAGGGTTACTAATTCATTTTGAGGGGTTAGTAGTTTATTTTGATGGGTTACTAATTCATTTTGAGGGGTTACTAATTCATGTTGAGGGGTTACTAATTCATGTTGAGGTGGTTACCAATTCATTTTGAAGGGGTTACTACTTCATTTTCAGGGGTTAGTAATTCATGTAGAGGGGGTTACCAATTTATTTTGAGGGAGTTACTAATTCATTTTGAGGGTTACTAATTCATTTTGAGTATGTAGGTCTAATAAGGTTACTAATTCATTTTGAGGGTTACTAATTCATTTTGAGGGGGTTACTAATTCATTTTAAGGGGGTTACCAATTCATTTTGAGGGGATTACCAATTCATTTTCAGGGGTTACTAAATTATGTAGAGGTGGTTAGTAATTCATTTTGAGGGGTTACCAATTCATTTTGAAGGGGTTACTAATTCATTTTCAGGGGTTAGTAATTCATGTACAGGGGGTTACCAATTTATTTTGAGGAGGTTACTAATTCATGTTGAGGAGGTTACCAATTAATTTTGAGGAATTCATTTTGAGGGGTTACTAATTCATGTAGAGGGGGTTACTAATTCATTTTGAGGGGTTAGTAATTCATTTTGAGGGGGTTACTAATTCATTTTGAGGGGCTTACTAATTCATTTTGAGGGGGTTACTAATTCATTTTGAGGGGGTTACTAATTCATTTTCAGGGGTTAGTAATTCATGTACAGGGGGTTACCAATTTATTTTGAGCAGGTTACTAATTCATGTTGAGGGGGTTACCAATTCATTTTGAAGGGTTACTAATTCATGTTGAGGATTACTAATTCATTTTGAGGGGTTACTAATTCATGTAGAGTGGGTTACTAATTCATTTTGAGGGGTTACTAATTCATTTCAGGGGGTTACTAATTCACTTTGAATGGGTTACTAATTCATTTTGAGGGGGTTACTAATTCATTTCAGGGGGTTACTAATTCATTTTGAGGGGGTTACTAATTCATTTTCAGGGATTACTAATTCATTTTCATTTATTACCAATTCATTTTGAGGGGGTTACTAATTCATTTTGAGGGGTTACTAATTCATTTTGAGGGGTTACCAATTCATTTTGAAGGGGTTACTAATTCATTTTCAGGGGTTAGTAATTCATGTAGAGGGGGTACCAATTTATTTTGAGCGGGTTACTAATTCATTTTGAGGGGGTTACTAATTCATTTCAGGGGATTACTAATTCATTTTGAGGGGTTACTAATTCATTTTGAGGGGGTTACTAATTCATTTTGAGGGGTTACTGAGCAAGCTAAATATAAACTTAGGTTTACAACAACAACAACACAAAACAAACATACACTGTTTGTTTATCGAAGCTCATAAAAGCACAGCAACAAATTTCGCAAAAATCCATTACAATGAAAATACAAAAAAAAAAAAAAAAAAAAAAACCAAACGTAAACAACATTACAATAATCAAATAAAAACAAATAAATGAACTACTAAAATTAAAATTATACAAAAACTACAAAAAAATAATTCAAAACATACCATTAGCAGTAGAATTACTACATAATCTACGCCATCTCCGTGCACTCATCTTCACTCTGGCCATACTTTTCAAACCTCCTCAAACTTATAGTATAAAGTAGAATTGAAAGTTGAAAAAACAGTGAAGAGAAAATCGAAGAACAAAAATCATAATTGTAGAGAGAGAATATGAAATTGCAGCTAAAAGTATGAAAATGGCGATTCCAAAACAAAAAAAAAGGCAAAATTGCAGCAAGAGTTTGAAAATAGCGGTATTAAAACAAAAGCAAAGAAGGAAGAAATGTAACAGAGAACTTCTAAAAAAGAAAGAAATTCCAGCCTTTTGTTTTAAAAAAAAATAATAATAACTAACCTTGGGCCAAACAAAATTGGACCGGCCACACAGCCAACTCAAAAATGGCCGGCCACATATGAGAATTATGCTATCAGATATGCTATAAATTAGCCTTATTTAACAATAACGAACTTGAAATATCAAGTCCATTTATTTGCATGTTGGTAAGTACAAGTGTATAACTGTATAAAGATATTTGCATGATTGGTTTTTTTTTTTGGAAATTCTATCTGGTACCATTGTGGTTTTGCCTTTTCTATATGGGACCCAATTTTAATTTTTTGTCCAGATGGTACCACTGTAATTTATGTTTGGTCTCTGCCGTGACACTTCCGTTAGATTTAACGGTTTAAGCTTTTTTTTGGCTTGATTTATACATATTCTTTTATGTATTTTAGTGTTCATATATCTATTTTTATGCATATTTAATATGAGTACGTATTTTTATACAATATAAACTACGTATAAATATGTTTTTTTAATGACATGTAAATCGAGGCTATTCAGGAACGCATTTCGGGGCTAATTGGGTAGTTTTTTTGCAAATTCCGACCTCGAAACGGACCCCTTAAGGGTGGGGTTTAAATGACCCATAAAACCTGGAACGTGCTATTTCTTCCTGACACGCAGTTCGATGCACGCATATCGAGACTATTAGGCCGGGAATGCAGTTCGGGGCTAATTGGGTCATTTTTTGCAAATTTCAACATCGAAACGGACCCTTTAAGGGTGGGGTTAAAATGACTCATAAAACCTTGAACGAACTATTTTTTACGGGTCATTTTAACCCACCCTTAAGGGGTCGGTTTTATGAGTCATTTTAACCCACCCTTAAGGGATCGGTTTCGAGGTCGAAATTTGCAAAAAGACCCGATTAGCCCCGAAATGCGTTCCCGGATAGTCTCGATTTGTGCGCATCGATATGCGTGTCAGGAAAAAAAGTTTGTTTAAGGTTTTACGGGTCATTTTAACCCCATTCTTATGGGGTCCATTTCAAGGTCGAAATTTGCAAAAAAAATGACCCAATTAGCCCCGAACTGCATTCCCTAATAATCTCGATATGCGTGCATCTATCTGCGTGTCCGAAAAATAGCCCGTTCAAGGTTTTAAGGGTCATTTTAATCTCATCCTTATGGGATCCGTTTTGAGGCAGAATTTGCAAAAAACGACCTGACTAGCCTCGAAATGTGTTCCTGAATAGCTTCGATTTACGTGTCATTAAAAAAAACATATTTATACATAGTTCATTTAAGATGTGTATAAAAATACGTATTCATATTTAATATGCATAAAAATACATATATGAACACTAAAATACGTAAAAGAATATGCATAAATCAAGCAAAAAAAACTTAAACCGTTAAATATAACGGAAGTGTCATGGCAGAGACCAAACACAAATTACAGTGGTACCATGTGGACAAAAAATTAAAATTGGGTACCATATAGAAAAGGCAAAACCACAGTGGTACCAGATAGAATTTCCCTTTTTTTTGAAAGGTATTTGTATGATTGTTTGATTATTTAACATTTTTTGGCAATTATGATTTATATGCATTAATATAGTACCATGTATTAGTATATGCATTACCATATTTTGCACAATTATTCTGCCAGATATTTGCATCTGGTGTAACGACCCGACTTTTTGGACTTGTCGAATTACGAAGGGAATCGACAACGGATCATTACTTAAGCACATAATTAAACACTAGATAAATATAATTAAAAATAGATCATCTTTTATTAACCCAAATATCTGAAAATATACTCCAAAAGTCAAATAAGGCATAAGAATACCTAAAGTGTTACATGAACTAAAGAAAATGTCTTCCCAACAGACTGGGATATAAATAAATGAACTATAATATTGTCTTATAAACTATGGAATAACTAGGATAAGACTAAACTTCTGTCACACTCAAGCCCATCCAACGGAAGCCCGTTCTATGCTGCTGCATCGTCACCTGAAACTGAGGGGGGGTCCACCGTCAGTGGCGAGTAACTAGGCTGTCCCGCTTAATTGAGGGACCGCTAATCACATAATATCATAGAATTTCCACATGAAATCACACTCAAAACATAGTACAATGTATACAAAAATTATGCGAGATACGTATAAAAATACGTACAAAAATACGTATACAAATACGTATAAAAATACCTGCAGGAATACGGTTAGAGTTACGTACATATAAAGTACGTATACAATACAGATACGAATACGTACAACATACGAATACAAATACATACAACATACTTACACAGCGAAAGACTTATACGAATATTGCTTAACTTGTACATATGCTTATTTATCATTATTCTTATTGAAACATATCCCATCTTATATCATACGTAACATCTCGTCATCTTATCATAATCATATCATCTTATCTTAACTTCATATCGTATCATATTTTATCTTCGTATAATAACATAAGCATAACATAAACATCTTATCTTATCTTTGCTTAATCCATGGTCGAGTCAACATGCTAGTAGAGGAACTCGTGTGCACCCCAACTTTCCTAGAATATGCCGGGTCAGACTCATGTGTCTTTCCCAAAGTCTAAGTGGGACCCTCACTCCCGAATTAACGACTCATGTGCCACTAATTCGGACGACAACACAAACTAGGATCAGTAAACCGACCAGAAAGCCTCGGCAGGTCGGTGGCAAAGACTTAACCCCGGTAACGAAGCGTGCATCGTCGGTGGGGTGACCACTTCATAAAACCTTAAAGAAAATATCTTATCTTATATCATATGAATCATCTTAACATCTTATCGTATCATATCATATCATTCATACCATTCATATCATGTCATTATCATCTTTCAATGGACCGGTCACTATAACTCGTTGTGGATCCCGTGTTTCACCACAACTTTCCTAGAACATTCCGGGGTGAGCTCATGTACTCAACCCGTAGTGGATCTCGTGTTTCACCACTAAGCCTAAGCTATGGCCATAACTCCCAAATAGCAGCTCGTGTACTACTACTTAGACGACTACATATCCTAAGACCCAGAACTACTCGGGGGAACTCGTGTGTTCGTCCCATTGAGCAGTGGCTTCGACTTAACCCAGTCTGACTACTCGGGTCATCAGGTGGGTGTCCTTATCTTATCTTATATCTTTCAAATCTTATATCTTATCTTATATCGGGAAATACTAGGTGACCGTATTCGGAAATGAACCGTTCGAAGTCCCAGGAAAGAGAGGTGCGGCACGTATATTGGCCACCTTAAATACCAAGTCTTTCCTAGCCAGAGATCGAAACGATTCGTATTCCTCCTACTCTGTTTCCTTTCTTTCCCTATTAATATCTTATCGTAACTTTTATAACTTAACCCTACTGTTTCCTAATATTAATAATAATACTAATAATAACCGTAATATTGATAACATTATTAATAATATCCGAATACTAATAATGATAATAATAACATTATTATCTACCCTTCTTGTTACAACTTATCCCTGACAGTAAATATTAATAATTAAACTAATAATTATAATTCCTAAAATTATCCCAATAATGTTATAGGTCTAAATTAAGCTAAATTGACCAAAAATAAAATAGGTCACTCGACATTTTCATTAAAATAGCAATAATTAGATAAATTCATTCAATCATCATATAATCAATTTAATAAATTACATAAAAATTACAATTAATTACATAAATTACCTAAAACATGATAAAAAAATACTACTCTTCAAATTTTACACCACTCGAAAATCATGAACAACAATACCAAAAATTACATCTTTAATTAATTAAATTCAATAACCAATAAATCATAGCGAACTTTATAATAAACATTAAAATTATCCTTAAAACACCATATCTTACACAATCTGATTTTTAAAGTATTAAATTAAGAACCAACATTAAAAGGTCTCGAATAATCTGGAAATTTTAATGAAAGTTAAATATAGGTTCAAGTTTAACGTGCACAATTTTCGTCCAAAGATAACATCTTTTACTATTTTTAAGGGATTTTATAACTAACAAACCAGATTAGGCTGAGATCAGTTTCGGATTTTTATGCCATATCAAACGATCTTTAAAAATTACGAAAATTTTACACAAGCTTTAAAAAAGTATTAATGAATTCCACCTAAAATTTCGTAGCCATCCGAATTGATTAAGTATATTAATAAATTCGTAAACTAAAACTGGACAGCTTTATCAGTTTGAAAGATTAAATTATTATAAGCAATAAAAGGACGAATTTTGCCATGAAATAAATCATGATTCATGATAAAACAATAAAGAAACTGCCACGAAAAATGCATCAAGAAATAACAAGATTTTATTAATAAATAAATTCATACAAGTAATTATTCAACAATTAAATATTTCAAGAAACTACATAAAATAATCTAGAAAAATAACATGTACATAAATTTCATGTAGTTCGAAAAACACCCTAACATGATACTAATTCTTTTTATAATTTTCATGCTTCTAATCCTAATTAACTATGTGAATAGGTTGTTCCGGAATTAAACGGGTTAGCAAAGTTACCTCAATACGCTAAATATTCCAAGGCAAAAATTCACCACTTTAATTTGGGTGAATAAAGTGCACGGCTGACTTTGGAAGGAAAGGAGAAAACTTTTCTTGTGAGGGTTTATTAGCTTTAGCAATTAGGAACAAAATATATTGCTAAGCCTAATATATATAGAGGTAAAAGAAAAGAAAAGAAAAGAAAAACAAAAACAAAACAAGCCCTAATAACTAAGGGAAGCCGTGAAACTAGAGGGAGAATAGGGAATAGGAGAGAAAAATGGGTGGACTTAGTTTAGAGGTTAGACTAGGTTTTTAGAATTTAAAAATAATTAATTATTTAATTTAATTAATTTAAATAACAGAATTATCCAATTAATTAAATAAATCAAAAGGAAATAATTGTTGGCCCATACTTAAGGGGGCCGGCCAAGGAAAGATGATTGGGTCATCGGGCCCAATTTCGAGATCAGAAGAGAAATAAAATTAAACAGTCCAAATTTAATGGGCCCTTTTGGACTTAGAATTAAATAAAATAACTAAGAGAAAAAGAAAAAGGATAAAGGGGTCGTGCAACACCGATTCTAAGGAAATAATTGGGCTCGGGTTTTGGCAAGATAAAATGAAAAGGTTAAGGCTAGGCTCAAAATAAATAGATTGCTACACAAAATAATAATTAATTAAATAATAATCAATTAAATAGTTAATTAATTATACATTTAATTAATAAATAAAAATTTTAAAATATCCCAAAATTTCGGGGTATTACATCTGGATTGATTATTATCTCATATTTTGCATTACCATGCATGTATTGGCTAATTATATTCCTAACACCCCCCTCAAGTTGGAGCATTCGGAGTAAAAATGCCCAACTTGGATATCTGATTATCGAATTGCGATTTTCCAAGTGCCTTTGTGAAAACATCAGCCAATTGAGTATGAGTAGGAACATAAGTCGGATCAATAAGGCCTGCAGTTACCGCATCATGAACAAAGTGACAATCAATTTCAATATGTTTTGTCCGTTCATGAAAGACCGGATTCCTGGCAATATGTAAAGCTGATTGACTGTCACAAAATAATTTAATTGCTCTGGGATGTTTTACCCCCAAACTTAAAAGTAGACCTTTCAACCATTTCAATTCACAGGTGATGGCAGCCATGGAACGGTATTCTGCTTCTGCTGAGCTGCGGGAAACCGTGTTTTGCTTCTTGGTTTTCCAAGAAATAGGAGAGTTACCAAGAAAAATAAGCCACCCGGTCAAAGATTTGCGTGCAATGGGACACGCGACCCAATCTGAGTCACACCAACCCTGCAAATTTAAGTCACTATCGGACCTTAATAAGATACCGTGCCCGGGAGTACCGTTTAAGTATCGCACAACCCGTAAAGCCGCCTCCCAATGCTCAGTCCTAGGTTCATGCATAAATTGAGATAAAATATGAACTGAGTAGGCCAAATCAGGCCTAGTAACTGCCAAATAAATCAACCTGCCAACAAGTCTTCGATAGGGCTCGGGATCGGAAAGGAAAGCGCCATTTGCTAAACCAAGTTTATGATTTTGCTCTATTGGAGCACCAACTGGTTTAGAGCCTAATAAACCTGTTTCAGATACAATATCAAGAGTGTACTTCCGTTGACAGAGAAATAAACCGGAAGTACTTCGAGTAACTTCAATGCCCAAAAAATATTTTAAATTACCTAGATCTTTCATATGAAAACAATCACAAAGATAAGCTTTAAAAGTCTGTAAGGCAGCGGAATCATTCCCAGATATGATTAAATCATCGACATAGACAAGAACATTAATTTGAACCGAACCACGAGTATAAGTGAATAAGGAGTAATCAGAATAAGACTGTAGAAACCCATAGTCTTTCAAGGTAGAAACTAACTTGGCAAACCAACATCAAGGAGCTTGCTTTAAACCATATAATGACTTTCGGAGACGACATACCTTATTCGGATGTGATGACTCAAACCCGGGTGGAAGTTTCATGTATACTTCCTCATCTAGATCACCGTGTAAAAATGCGTTATGAACGTCCATTTGATGCAATTCCCAGTTTTTAGAAGCTGCAATGGCAAGAAACGCACGTACCGTTACCATTTTAGCCACGGGAGCAAATGTCTCATTGTAGTCAATTCCCTCCAGTTGATGGTTACCCAAGACAACAAGCCTAGACTTGAGTCGTTCTATACTTCCATTAGAATTGTACTTGATACGATAGACCCATTGACTGCCAAGGGCCTTCTTTCCAGAAGGAAGATCTTCCATGGTCCACGTGCCATTATTTTCAAGAGCCCTGATTTCATCTTGCATTGATCGTCTCCAACCCGCATCTTGCATTGCCTCCTTAAACGAACGTGGTTCTTTGCCCGAAAGAATAGCTGCAATAAAATTTTGATAACGCAAAGAATAACTGTTACAATTTATATAATGTGCTATAGGATAGGGAGTACCTGAGGGATGCCGAGGAGACGAAGTGTTAGGAAGAGACGGACTTTCTGCTGAAATAGTATGAGTGACAAAATCCTTATGTCTTATATTTGGAATTTTTGTGCGAAACCCACGACCCAAATTTTGATTTTGTTGATCAAGAACTTGCTGAGCCGTAGAAGTAGTAGGCACCAAAGTGGACTGGGTAGATGTCCGTACATCCAGACTTGTATTTTCGGTTGGGGTAGGTGGGATTTCTGAGCTTGGATGATTTGTGGTGGCTGCTGAAATATTAGTGATGGACTGATACTCGGTAGTGGGCTCAAGGTCTTGATTGGGTTGGTTTGTGTGGTTAGAATGTTGGGCTGGCATTTCTTTATTGGGGGTAGGTGGCGTGGGGTTGGTTTGTTTATTGGGTGGACTAGACGTGGAAGCAGTAGGTGAGTTGGAGGAAGTATTTGGGATGTTGTTTGGGAGTTTGTGTGGAGTGGAATGCTGAGCTGGCCCACGAGAGTTTGTGGGTTTATGGAATTGGTCTTCTGTTGGGTTTTGTAAGGAGTTGTCAAGGTGAATTTGGTGTTGGACAATAGTGTCTCGGATTGCACAATCATGATTAATACATTCAGCAAAATCACAATCAACATCATCATAAATAGGCACGATATTTTCCGGCGAAATATTTGAATCAATCGAGTCTAGAAAGGGAAACACATCTTCAAAAAATTTAACGTCACGAGACACAAAAAAAACTTTTGAGTCTAAATCAAAGAGTTTCCACCCCTTTTTACCAAATGGATATCCCACAAAAATACATTTTCGACTTTTGCTAGCAAATTTATCCCCCTTTGACTTTTGATTTTGAGCAAAACAGAGGCAACCGAATGTACGAATTGTGTCGTATGAGGGAGATGTGTGAAAAAGAATTTCATAGGGAGTTTTATTTTTAAGTAGTGGAGAAGGGGTTCGATTAATTAAATGGGCGGCAGCTAGAACACGCTCTCCCCAAAAATAAATAGGTAAATTTGCTTGAAATCTTAAAGCTCTTGCAACATTTAAAATATGCTTGTGTTTTCTCTCTACCTGACCATTTTGTTGAGGAGTCCCGACACAAGAGGTTTGAAATAAAATGCCATTGTCATTAAAATAATCAAGCAAACAATTAAATTCTGTCTCATTATCACTTTGAACAATTTTAATAGTCTGGGAGAATTGTCTATCAACCATGGCCAAAAAAGACATAAACATACGAAATACCTCTATTTTGTCAATCATCAAATATAGCCAAACAGCACGGGAAAAATCATCAACAATAGTAAAAAAATATCTAGCATCACAAGAAGAAGGATGTCTATAAGGACCCCATAAATCACAATGTACTTTCTCAAAAATCCTAGAAGCGATGTTTTCACTTACATTAAATTTATCCCTAGGGTGTTTAGCACGAAAACAAACTTCACATGCTTTATTTAAACTACCCTTACAACTAGAGACAGGGGGAAGAAGCTTCACTACTCGTTCGGACGGGTGATCCATTCTTTTGTGCCATAGATCCAATGTTGAAGTAATTGCATTCACCGATATCTGTTGCCTTGAATTTGCACAATCCAAATAGAAAAGTCCATCCCGCCTAACACTTGTTCCAATCAGCTCCCTCGATTGGTCCTGTATAGCACAAGTAGTAGATGTAAATTGTACAGTACAACGTAAATCATCAATTATTTGCGAAACCGAAATTAAATTGCAACATAATTCCGGAACAAAAAGCACATGTTTGAGAATTAATTTTTTAGAAAAATAAACGGAGCCCTCCTTCGTAGCTATAACAAATCTCCCATTAGGAAGACCCACTGGACAAGAAATCTCATGAACATCAAATAGCCATGAATCAACACAAGTCACATGTCGTGAAGCGCCGGTATCGACGATCCACTTAGTGCGATCGAACTCACTGATCAACCTATCATCAGAAACTTTTGTATTACCAATAAAACTAGCACGAATCTTCCATTGCTCCGGCGAGGCTTGAGAATTCGATCCAATTGAGATTACAGAAGTTATATGTGGAGGTGGCGGTGGTGGCGCCTGTTGATCGCCGGCCATGATTTATTTATTTATTTATTTTTATTTTTTTAAAGGAACCTGTGCTCTGATACCATGTAAAGAAGAATTTGAGGCCTTAAAGCTTGCCTTGGTTGTTTGATTTCATTGACTTAAATAATACGTACATCCATCAAATATGGATACAAATCAAGGAGAATTCCAAAAGATATACATGAAAAGATATTATCTAAATATAACAACTTGAATCACTTAATTAAGGCTAAGATCAAGGAAAATATTGTGAGAATTTTAACCAATATTCCTAACATATTTACTTATTTTTTGTGTTGAAAAGATGTACTGTATTATTCCATTTACTCGTACAATAAGGCCTAAATGTAGGTTGGATGAAGTAAATTGGTGGTGAAGCTTTTATCAGGGGTAGTAATTCAGGTAATACACTTACTTTACCTATATAAAAACTCCTTAGTTGGGCAAGACTAACAATGAAGTAACTTGCCCAATATTTGGGGAAGCTGAGAAATTTAGGGAGGTGACCAAAGTAATGGGAGCTGGGAGAGTGGGAGAATGACATGGGGAAGGCAAATAAAATCAACAAAAGATATAGAGTATATGTGGGTATTTTAAAAGTAGGAGAGAAAGTTAACTGGACAAGCCTTGCAATTGCATTGTGGGAGTAAATAAATTTGAAAGGGTAAGAACTAAAATTAGTGAAAAATGAGGTGGAAGAATGAGGATAGGAGAGACATTTTAGGCTAGCCCAACATTGCTGGTGCACTGTTGAGCCCATATTCTACACTAGTGAGTGTCCCACATCGGAAGATGAGGAGAGACTGAACTAGCTTATAAGTCTAGGAGTTACTCCTCCTATTACCAATTGGTTCATAGACCTGTCAAACGGGTCGGGTCGGGTTGGTGTAAAATAGTTACGGGTTCAGGTTGTACTGGGTTGGGTGTTAGCGGGTTCGGGTCAGTATTAGCTTTTCTATAACCCAAATTCTTCGGGTTCGGGTTGACCCAGCAAGTTGGGAAGTTTTATAACACCCTTTAATTTTTCATATTTTAATGCAATATATGTACTAAAATGTACCTTTAGCGCTCTAAAAAATACAAATTATAAGAAATATCTTTATTAATAGCTAATTCATGGCAAATAATTTATGTTGTGGTCCAATAAAAATAATCTTAAATTCAAAGTTTTAATGGTAAGAAGTGTTTTTGCTTACATTTTTCTATAATATCATAAGTTTAATACATTTTTAATGATTTTCGGGTCGGGTCGGGTTAAAAGCAGGTCGGATCGGTTTAAGAGCGTGTTGTGTTTAACCAGTTCAAAATGGGTTTGAATTTTTTTTTTGGCCAAAATCCACTATTTACGAGTTGAGTTTACTGGGTTTATCAGGTCGAGTACAAAATTAAGAGCTAAAAGCTATCACCATCTTTTATTAGCTGTCACAAAAATGAGAAATTGAGAATAGCAAGTTATACAAAAACAATAGTGCTAAAAGTTGAAAGGAATCAGACTGTCAGTGTCCTGTTCCATTGACACATTGAACACACCAAAAGCAACATGGTTAGGGGAGAAATTATTGGTTTTATAGATGACATATATATATATATATCAGGCCACTAGATGAATAAAATTTGTCATTTTACTTTGGAAAAAGACAAAAAAAAATTATTTTGTGGCGTGATATATGTATATCTTAACTATACAACAATAATTTCTCTGCATAATACATTATATAATTGGATAGTTAAGTAATTTCCCGAGCAAGTTGAAAACGTTTGTTCATTTTTTGGGAACAGTTCAGTCTCACGTCATATCTTGCGGATCAAAATCAATTCAGTCCAAAACAGTTCATATTCAAACAAATTATTCACATAACTCAATATTTATCCGGTTTGATTCGAGTTGATTTTGGTTAAGATAGGATTTCTCAATTCAGTCAAATTTTGTAAATGATTGATCAAGATTCAATTCGGTTCAATTCAATGATTTTTTGTGTGTGTGGGGAGGGGGATGGATAGGTAAATTTCCGGACGTTTTCAGTTTGAGTTAAGTTCAATTATGCTCATTCATTAGTCACCCAATAACCCTTTTATGCTATGTTTGGATGCAAGCATTTTATTTGAAATGATGGATTTAAGCCAAATTACATGTTTGGCAAGTAAAAAAATTTGGAATTGGGTTTAGCCCAATTTCCAACCCAAATGCTTCACAAGCAAATGTTGTATATTTCAAATATTTAATAAAACCATATCATTTCAAATTCTGACAGCAAACCAAACAAATAATTGGAATTTGAATCGTAACATTTAAATTTCGGAAATTAAATTCATTAATTTGAAATGAATTAAACTACATATCCAAACACTATTTAAGCTACATGTTGTTTTAGTTTCGACGACATACAGATACAGTACAGTATAATAACATTGTTGTTAACAATTGGTTGCCCTTATTTACGTAAATGCCATAGAGTGCATATATAACACCCATTCAAAAAACACTGGATACTAATTGGGCAATTGCCAAGATAAAGGTTTTTTTTTTTTTTTTTTTTTTGACAACAAGCCAAGATAAAGTTAAACAAAGAAGATGGAAGAAAATGGGAAGAAAGTGTGTGTAACAGGGGCATCTGGCTTCATAGCTTCATGGCTTGTCAAACTCTTACTTCAACGTGCTTACACTGTCCATGCTACTGTTCGAGACCCATGTTAGTTTATTTGTGCTCTTTCTTTTTCTCCTTTTTCTGATCTGTTTAATACTTTCCATACTAATCTCCACTTATAGGCATTTTATCTAGAGCTGGCAAAACAGGTTAACGGGTCGTGTTCGTGTCAGTTCCGGGTCGTCCATTAATTATGTTAAAATTTACACAAATGTATAATACTTACTTTCTAAGACAATCGTATCAAAACGGGTCAGTTTCGTGTCGTGTCGTGTCGGTTTCGGGTTTCTCTCAGTAAATTTGTGTCGGGTTCGAATCGTGTTATTGTGTCGTGTTAGGGATTGTCAGCTCTAATTTTATCCAATTTCAAGTTTCACTTTCACCCACTTGATTTTTTTAACTAATTAAGGAATGACCAAGTTTTTTTTTTAAGATTCACCTTATTTCATATACTCGTTACTTACTTATTTCATATCATATTAGATTAGAAAAAATAAGTTCAGATGATTCTAGTTTTGGTCGGTTCAGTTTGATTTGATGGATGTATGGAATTTATCAGATGATCCAACAAAAACAAAACATTTGATGGCAATGGAGGGAGCAAAGGAAAGGCTTCATGTATTTAAAGCAGAATTAATGGAACAAGGCTCATTTGATGCAGCAATTGCTGGATGTGATGGTGTTTTTCATGTTGCTTCTCCAGTTATTTTCAATCCTAAAGATTCTCAGGTCCATAATTCATCTTTTTTCCTTTACAAACTCACATTTTGCTACTTTCTTTTACTCAATTTCTTGTCCTAATTGACATCATGCATGGTGTATGTAATTGTATATATTCTTTGGCATTAGTGAATAAAATGTTAGACAACGCATAAATGCACAATAACATAATCAGTTCACGAAAATAAAATACTCACTCAATTATTCATTTTGCACACTTTTTAAGAAAATAATTTAAGGTTGTAAATGAATAAATTGATTTACAATATTTTTAAGATTAGTAACTTATGATCTCAATATTAATCAATAATCATATTAAATCATTTTGATTCATTTGTTCGTCTACACTTGTAAATCATTTCCTTAAATTGCGTGCAAAATAAATTATTGTCATTAATGTGTTACGGTTAGAAGTATATATATGACATGAAAATTGTGATACAGATACAAAGTAAGGCTTATGCATTATGGGCAAGTTTTGGTTTCAAAATTGTTCCTAATTTTAGTAATAAAAATGAGGCAAAATTGTCAAAAATAAATTGAAATTTGGAGCTTTTCTATCATTAATCTCAAGTTTTATTTTTTCAAAGTAATATGAAATTTTTATACTTGGAAACACTTTTAGAGCAATATAGAAAGACGCCTCAAACTTGAGATTATTTTAATAATTTTTACTGTAATATTAATGCAAATTTATGATGCATAAAATTCAGGCTGATGTACTTGATCCTGCTGTAAAGGGAACGCACAATGTTCTTACCTCTTGTAAAAAGTTTTCATGTATCAGGCGCGTGATTCTTACTTCTTCAATGGCTACTATGATAAACAATGAGAGATCAACATCTCTAGCTCCCGATGTTGTGGTCGATGAAACTTGGTTTTCTGATCCTAAATTCTGCAAGGTATAATAGTATCAAATTAAATGTGGTATATATATATATATGTCATATGGCATCCTTTATTTTTGGAGAAAAATGTGTTCTTACGGCTCGTTTGGTTGTTGGTAATAAATTGTAGTAATGGTAATGAATTTATAGTGTAATTTTGTTAAGGAGGAACCTTATAATCTCCATGGAAAACAAACTTTCATTCCCAAGTGTCAATTTTCTTCTCATTTTTCATTCCCATCCATTACCATTGAGGAGGGTGGTATTTGATGGAAATGGATATTTGTAAAGAAAATTAGATAAATTGGAGCTAAGGTTGCACCACCATGGGAATGGATTTTAATTTTCCTTCCAAATTTAGTTATAAATCCATTCCCATTACCATAATTTATAACCGGTTACCAAACGGGCCGTTAATGTATTTTTTAAGTTCTTTTCATTTTTTTTTATTTGTTTTGTTAAACTTGCAGATGCCGTATGTGTTATCAAAGGTAATAGCCGAAGAGGCTGCCTTGAAATTTGGCAAAGAGAATAAAATGGACATGGTAATAATGAACCCTGGCCTTGTCATTGGCCCAATGTTGCAGCCGACTCTTAATGAAAGTGTAGCCACAATTTGGAATTTGATTAATGGTATGCCAATAATTAAGCCAATTTTAACACATTTACACATCCATAATTAATTAACCTCTTCTAAAACTCTACCCTCTGCCATCCATATATATCTATATATAACCAACGTTGTCTTGGTCTAGTGGTGCTAGGGGCTAGATTTGGTAGGGAGAACCACGGTTCGATCCCCCAAAAGCACGTTGGGAGGAGTTTAAAATCTTAACCCGGGACGCGCTCCGAATCCGGATTAGCCCAAAAGGGTGAACCGGGTGGGTACACCAAAATATATATCTATATATAGATACCGGTAGTAAGGCCCTGTTCTTTAGGACTGATCTGATCTGAACTGATCTAATTAGATGGGGGTATTATTTTATGAGAGTATAAAATTAAAACAAAGTTGAACTGATCTAATCTGATCTGATTACTGTAGCTTTTAAATCCAAAAAAACAGGGCCTAATAATGTAGTGATTTTCACGAAGAAAATTATTTTTCACTCGATCATTCATCTCCCTAATGCGTGTGTGTATAAGTATAACCATAACTAATTTTATTGGCAAGAGGTTTTAATTAAGAATATGGAAGTTGATAATGATTGGTGACCTATATATCTATAACAGGAGGATCAGAAAGTTGCCCAAATTTACACAGTCCTTGGGTGAATGTTAAAGATGTTGCAGAAGCTCATATACGAGCATTTGAGATCCCTTCAGCTAAGGGAAGGTACATCCTTGCTGATAGGGTTATTCATATTTCCCAAGTTTTGAGTTTGTTGCACAAGCTTTACCCCTCTCTAAAGCTTCCTCATAAGTGAGTCGTCTATCTATCTCTTCCTTACTAATACTTCTTAATTAATTTTAAACAAATTCCTTTTATATATATATTTATTTATTTGAAACGGAATAGTGGGTCCCCTACATTGGTCGTATCTCAAGAAACCAGCACAGGAGGGAACCCAGCATAATGTTAGTCGCTGAGGGTAAGGATTGATCCTGTGACCTCGAACACGGAAAATGGGTGCTTAACCACCAAACCACCCCCAACTACGTACTTAAATTTATTACTTTTATATTATTCTACTAATATAGTAGTATATTGTTTTCAGATATGTGAATACCGGTTCTTTTGTAAAATCATGCTACCAAGTTTCGCAAACTAAAGCAAAAGACTTAGGCATTGAGTACACCCCCTTCGAAGTCACCCTCAAGGAAACTGTGGAAAGCTTGAAGGAGTTGAAGGCCAAGAAGCTCTTCTAGCTACTTTGTTTAATACTCTAAAGCTCATGTGTGGGTGCATGTATATGTTTTAAATACAACATTAATATTATTTAAGTGGTTGTGCTTGTATACCACTCCAATGAATGCCAGATTGAAAACTTGTCATGAATCAACTCCTAATTTCGATGATAGTTAACTGTTTCTAATATTTTGTAGGGTAAATTTAAGTGCTCGTGGAAGATCCAGCTGTTGATGGATGATATTCGTACTATACTTTATGATTTTAGCAATTTCTCTAGTGCTCGTGTCTTTTGTGAAGCTAACCAGTCAGTCTGCTATGTTGCGTCCCTAGGGCACTAGACCCCTGCGCACATCGATATCGACCCCTTTATGGACGCTAAATTTTCATTCTTCCTTATTATGGACAAGTCGGACGTTTTCTTCAAGAGGAGAAGACCCTGATTTCTTGTTTACCTTTCCTTAAAAAAAATCGATGGATCTACGATCTTAATCATGTCAATTTCTTGACACAAGTTGCTACAATGTGCACCATACAACTAATGTCTACTGCATGGCTCTAGACATTCTACAGGGCCCTAGTAATCTTGTATTTTGATTCTTCAACAATTATCTAATTAAGGGGAGTGATATTGCTAAATTAGCATTCCTCTTACGGAAGGGGACACAAAATGCATATATCAATTTTTTGAGTGTATTTATGATTTCCCTCTAATTGAGGTATGTAGGGTATTAATTATATATAGCAAGTGTTGAAAAAGATTGTTCAATGCTAGACTTAGGGTGCGTTTGATTCGTCTGAAATTTTCTGATCTGATCTGGTCAGATCTGGTCTGATCTGATCTTTTCTGATCAGAACTGAAATTTTCTGATCTGGTCTGATCTAATCTGAAAATTTCTGATCTGGTCTGGTCTGATATGATCTTTGGTGAAATTTAATTGTGCATTATTGTAAATCTAAACTATTATTAATATTGTTTAAAATAGAAATAAAAAATAATGATAATAGAAATAAAAATAAAAATGAAAATGAAAATATAATAAAATAAAATATTAAAATAGAATAAAAATATTAAAATAAAATTAAAAAAAATAAATAGAAATAAAATAAAAATAAAGATAAATAAGCACTTTATTGGTATTTTTTGATCTGATCTGATTTTTTCTGATTTGATCTGATATTTTCTGATATGATCTGAATATTTCTGATCTGGTCTGATCTGGTCTGATCTGATCTGATTAGATCTGAATTTTCTGAAAAGGTGTGCTTATATAAGTTGAATCAAACACACCCTTAATTATGTTGGGCTGCATTAATCTAAATTGAACATAATTTGTGTTAATTGTACAACATTGAACTATTGAAACCAAGGTAAAAAAAAGGGTCTTAAACACAATTGTTGTTGGACACAAAATACTAAAATGTCATGTGGTACGTTATTTTACATAGTAATGTAAGCTTAATTTGGTTTAGATATCGTATCGCAAACCAAAGTAAGCTTGCATTATTGTGTAACATAATACAACGAACACTCCAAAAACTACTAACATTTTTGGCACACTCCTATTGGTAATATAATCAGAAATGGAGCGAATAAAATAGGACCGACAAAAAAAAAATGATGAAACAATTATGTATATTTTGTCAGAAAAGACCTTTTAAAACATTCATTTTGCGAGAAAAGACTTTATAAAAAATTTGTTGTGAGCAGGGACCTAAAACAAAAAAAAAGTTGCAAAGAGGGACCTTATCTCTATTTTCCGGCGTTGACTCACTATTTTCCTCCAGTTTTGCACGAACCCTTTCGTATTTAAGGGGGTAAGAGATGAGGAAACCCAAATTTAAAAGAAGAGAATTTTAGATGCTAGAAGGAAGTGTTAATGTAGGGATTATGTAGATGAATTTAGGAGGGAAAATGGAGTGTGAGTGGAGGAAAAATGAATTTATAGTGAAAAGAAAAGGAAAGGTTAAATAGAGAAGAAATTATTCGTCGAAAATTGGAGGGAAATAGCGAGTCAACGCCAGAAATTCACAATCAACTTCGGAAGATAGAGGTAAGGTCCCTCCTTACAACTATTTTTTTGTTTTAGGTCTCTGTTCACAGCAAATTTTTTATAAGGTCTTTTCTTACAAAAATAATGTTTTATATTCTGACAAATTTTCCAACAATTATTTTAGGGAGGAGGGAATATATTAAAAAAAAATATTGTAATGCGGTATATAATTACCTTAATATATCAAATAGAGCTGGTCTTGCGCGTGGCCGGCCACACAGAACGTGTGCGTGTGGCCGTTTATTTTTTCTGAGTGTAAAAAGACAAAAAGCATGTCCTAATCCCTACATCTTTTTTTTCACTTTTTCAAAAGCTGCAACAACCTCCATTGAAACATTCTCCTCTATTAAAACAACCTCCATCTTTTTTTCACTCGATCGATTTAAATCGACAATTTTATTTTCATCGACATTGAAATCTCGTTTTTTCATTCTCTTTTTTTTACAATTCGATGAAAACCTCCATTAAAACAACCTTCATTTGAGTATGATTGCATAGAAATTTTCGAATAAAATCACAATTTAATTTTCTTCTCACTTTCTACATCTCTGTTGAACTCCAAAAATCATGGATTTGAACTCTCTTGATTTGGAAGACAAATGGAATTGCCAAATTACTTCAATTTCCCAAGAATCAATGGATGTAGATGAAATTGAAGATTCGTTACAAAATTTGGAGTTGCAAACAAAACTATATGATCAGAATGAAGAAGAAGATATAATCAACTCTTTTTTAATAAACGGTAATTTATTTACAAATTTTTTATTAATTCGTAATGTATCTTTTTAATTGTTAACTTTTAAATATGATTCATAGGAGTTACTGTGATATAACAATGCTTGGTAAATGTTAGATGTGATATGGTTTACTAAGTAAATCATATGCATTTTCATCCTGATTTATATAATTTTGAGTCTGATTTGTACCCCAATAAACTAACATTAAAGTGTTCTTGCAACTTCATTTTGTGGTTTGAACTGATTTATATAAATGCTGAAGAATATAAATGGGGTGCTTGATATATACTAGAGGGGTTACTGATAATATAAATGGTGTTACTAACTATGTAACAGGGGTTACTAGAAATTTTAAATGGTGTTACTGAATATATAAACAGAGGTTACTAAGAATTCGAATGGTGTAGTAACTTTATAACAGGCGTTACTAAAGAAAATTTTATTGGGGTTACTAAGTATATATATGGGGTTACTAAGTATATATATGGGGTTACAAAGTATGTAAGGAGGTTACTAAAGTATTTAAATGGGGTTACTAAAGAATTAAATTGGTATACTTGATAAATAATAGGGGTTGCTAAGAATATATATGGGGTTACTAAGTATGTAAGGGGGTTACTAAAGAATTTAAATGGGGTTACTAAGAATTTAAACGGGGTTACTAAGGATTTGAATGGGGGTACTAAAGAATTTAAATGGGGTTACTAAGAATTTAAATGGGGTTACTAACTATATAAAAGGCTTTACTAAGAATCTAAATGTGGTTACTAACTTTATAAAAGGTTTTAGCAAGAATTTAAATGGGGTTACTAAGAATTTGAATGGGGTTACTAACTATATAAAAGGGTTTACTAGGAATTTAAATGTGGTTACTAACCATATAACACGGGTTGGTAGAGAATATATATGGGTTACTAAGTTTGTAAGAAGGTGTTACTAAAGAATTTCAATGGGGTTACCAAATAATGGATACTAATTATATTTATTTTATTTTATTTTCAACAGTAATTATACATTGCTCACTTACTGTTTTGTGTATGAATAGTAACAGGAGTGTTTTTAGTGGACGATATACATGAAATAGAAGAACAACAAACACATACTATGAATGAAGAAAATGAAGATGCAGAAGACTTTAATTGCAGTTTAATGGGATATAAAGCAGACTCATGGGAAGAGATATATGAGGCGTACAAGAAACATGCTCATGTTTAAGGTTTTGGTGTAAGAAAATCAACAACCAGATGGTCGCAAGGAGGTGAAAGAAGAATAAGGTCAAAAGAATGGGTGTGTGTAAAAGAAGGTTTTCGATGTACTGGAAAAGGCATTACTGCTACACCAGCATTAACAAAAAACATACAAAAGAAGAAAACCCAAAAAAAGAAGCAAGTACCACTAACAAGAACTGGTTGCACTGCTTGTCTAAGGGCAAAATTTAAGAATGGTATTTGGGAAGTTGATTTACACATCACCAAACACAATCATGAAATGACAAGAAGTGACTTACAACATTTCCAAAGATCAGAAAGGAAGATGACTGCAGAAAAAGCTCATGCCATAGACTTGATGTTGGACAGTGGATTAAGACCAGCACAAACCTTCAATTTGATGGCTCATGAAGCGGGTCACATACAGGCAATAGGACACACAATCAAGGATCATTACAATTACATTTCTAGAAGAAAAATGAAAGAAATTGAAGGTGGAGATGCACAAAATGTGATTGAGGATATGTATCAAAGACAATATCATGACCCAGACTATTTTTTCAGATTTCAACTTGGAGGAGGTGAGAAACAAAACAAATTGACAGCAATTTTTTGGAGGGATTCTCTGATGTTTGAAGATTATAAAATCTTTGGAGATGTAGTTGTTTTTTATACTACATTCCGCACAAACAAGTACAATTTGATATGTGCACCAATAGTTGGAATAAACAACCATTGGCAAAATGTTATGTTCGGTTGCGCATTCATTACGAATGAGACCAAAGAAACATTTGAGTGGGTATTGGAAACATTTAAGAAATCGATGGGAAAGGTGGACCCAACGACAATATTTACTGACCAAGATTTGGCTATGGCAAAGGCAATTGAAAAGGTAATTTCTTATTTTATAACTTTGTTTAATATAATTTACTTAATATGTTCTAACAGGTGTTACTGATTATAATTTACAGGGGTTACTGATATTATTGAATTGGGGTTACTAGTTATGTTTCAAAATGGTTACTCACTATATTGAATAGGTCTTACTAACAATTTTAAAAAGACTTAGTAATTTAATGATAAATATTCAACAGGTTTTTCCACAAACAAGGCATCGCCTATGTATTTGGCACATAATTAAAAATGCTATGTCAAGATTTGGATCTTTGAAAAAGAATGTGGACTTCAAGAATACTTTCAACAAATGTTTACGTGGCTGTGTTACACCTTTTGAATTCGAGGAATGCTGGGAAAATATGATTTTGAAATACAGTTTGGAAAAAAAAATTGGTTCAAGAGGTTGTATAACTTAAAAGAAAAGTGGTGCACAGCACTAAGTAAAGATTTCTTTTCAGCTGGAGTGCTATCTTCACAAAGAAGTGAAAGCACTAACAATGCTATTGGATTTAAGGCAAAAAAAACAACAAGCTTGACCGATTTTTTCAAGATTTTTGACCAAACAATTGAAAGGTGGAGAAGAAGAGAATCCAATGCTGATTTCATATGTGCAAATTCAGAACCATGCTCAAATTTGCCTATGTATGGGCTGATGAAACATGCTTCAGAAGTTTACACTCAAACCATTTTCAAAGAATTTGAAGCTGAGTTTCAATATGCAATAGGATGTTTGTCAACATGTGTTGAAGAAGTTGCACAAAAGTGGTTTATGTATCATGTTTGGATTGAAAACAAGCAAGAAACAACACACTCTGTGACATTTGACAGTGAAAGGAAATTTGTTGATTGTACATGCAAAAAATTTGTAGAAATTGGATGGCTTTGTTACCATTGTATTCGAGTATTGATGTTGCACTCAGTTACTACAATTCCAAATGATTACATCAAGAAACGATGGACAAAACTAGCAAAAGCAGAATTTTGGAAAAAAAGGAAGAAAGCAAAAAAGATACTGGAAAGGGTGAAGAAAGGTTCAAACCTTGGCGTACTTTAATGGCAAGGAAAAATTACAACTTAGTTTTGAAGAGCCAAACACATCCTAAAACAAGGACAATATTTGAAGAAAGGTTTAAATCCTTATCTGATGAGATTGATGTCACACTAGAGAAAATAATTGCTGAACAAGAGCAACAAGAAAATGAAAAAGAGGAAAACAATCAAAACAACCAAGACAAGATTCAAGATATTCCAATGGTGTTTGATCCAGAAAGAGCCAACACAAAAGGGAGAAGCAAAAGGGTAAAGAGTCATTTTGAAAAAGGAAAGCAACCAACACAAAAGAAGACAAAAGCAATGACAGCACAGGCACAAGGCAGAGAATTTGGTTCAAAAACTCCAGTCCAAAAGGAAACTTTAATTTAATTACAATGTTTATATTTATTTTAAAAATATATATTTTATACAACATTACAATATATTACAGCATATTTATACTTTTGCATTATTTAGCATGATTTAGTAAATGTTATAAAGGGTTGTTATTAACTGTTTTTCGGAAGACTTACTAAAATGTAGGGATTACAAACATTGAGCAAGGTTTACAAAATGTTTTTAAATAAAAAAGCATTTGAAAAATGCACTATATAAGGGTTACTATATGTCATAAACAATTCTTATAAACTGTTTTTCAAAACACTTACTAAAAATCAGAGGTTACCAAATTTGAACAGGGTTTAATAATGTAATCAGCAATCGGTTAGTATTGTAATCAATCAATAGGCAATATTAATAGGCAGTACTAATGTTACTAATGCTTATGATCTTTGATATATACTTAATTTAATATAGTAAATATGTGTTAATAATATATTGATAACCAGCATTGTTAGTAATTTGAATATATGGGGTTACTAATTACTATAAAAGGGTTTACTAATATTAGTATCCTAAATATTATTTTAGTAAACATTTTTTAGGCTTGCTTAGAGTTTCATTTTGAGGGGTTAGTAATTCATATTGAGGGGGTTACTAATTCATTTTGAGGGGTTAGTAGTTTATTTTGTGGGGTTACTAATTCATTTTGTGGGGTTATAAATTCATGTTGAGGGGTTACTAATTCATGTTGAGGGGGTTACCAGTTCATTTTGAGGGGTTAGTAATTCATTTTGAGGGGTTAGTAATTCATATTGATGGTTACTAATTCATTTTGAGGGGTTAGTAGTTTATTTTGTGGGGTTACTAATTCATTTTGTGGGGTTACTAATTCTTTTTGAGGTGGTTACCAGTTCATTTTGAGGGGGTTAGTAATTCATTTTGAGGGGTTACTAATTCGTTTTGAGGGGTTAGTAATTCATTTTGAGGGGTTACTAATTCATTTTGAGGTGTTAGTAGTTTATTTTGAGGGATTACTAATTCATTTTGAGGGGTTACTAATTCATGTTGAGGTGGTTACCAGTTCATTTTGAGGGGGTTAGTAATTCATTTTGAGGGGTTACTAATTTATTTTGAGGGGTTACTAATTTATTTTGAGGGGTTACTAATTCATTTTGAGGAGTTAGTAATTCATGTAGAGGGGGTTACTAAATTATGTAGAGGGAGTTACTAAATTATGTAGAGGGGGTTACTTATTCATTTTGAGGGGGTTACTAATTCATTTTGAGGGGTTACTTATTCATTTCGAGGGGTTACTAAATTCAATTTGAGGGGTTACTAATTCATTTGGAGGGGTTACTAAATTCAATTTGAGGGGTTACTAATTCATTTGGAGGGGTTACTAATTCATTTTGAGGGGTTACTAATTCATTTTGAGGGGTTACTAATTCAGTTTGAAGGGTTACTAATTGAATTTAAGGGGTTAGTAATTCATTTTGAGACGTTACAGATACATGTTTAAAGGCTTACTTAACATGTTTCATTGTTTTAACTTACCAAATCACAGTCTTCCATTTTGAAATTTGAAAGTTGATGGTTAATCCACAAATCCCAACTGCCATATAATTCTTCCTCATGAGATGATCCATCACCTTCTTCGATAACTGTTAATAGAGAATGCTTTAAACAAAAAAAAAAAAAAACGTTTAGAAATATTATAGGTATAAAAAAAAATGTAAAAGATTACATACCATATAAGACAATCCAAAAAAGTAACAACTCCGTTGTGATTCATCTTGAGATTCAATATTGTCGAACTCAAAATCGTTCAACAATAATAGAAAACAGTCTATAACACGGCTTGTAATCATTCTAGATGGAACTAATGTCAACAAATCTTCTCTTGGTAAGAAGTAGAATTCGGTGAATTGGACAAGCACTTCCCTAACAAAATAAATAAACAAAAGAATAAATACATTATGAAATAGTGGTTAGTAAGTGTTGTACTAAATAACAAAATTATAATGTAATTACCACGTCACATCAATAATGTAAAAAATTTAGCATACTGTAAAGAAAGAATATATGTTTTTTTTTACTTACGATTGCTTGAAGTCCTTGTCTTCAACAAGACAATAATCGGCAGTTTGGTTCCTTAAAGTTTTCATTTGAGAAAGCAATTTCTTATTCTTTCTAAACGTGTCAGAAATTACTTGTAATTTGTTTCCGCCAGGAACACCGACTGCAATAGAACAGCTCACATATGATCCACAAAAGCAATCGTCCTCATCATAAAAAAGCTGTGAATCATTAGGCTCACCATCAACTTGAGCTCTCTTTTGTACACTTCGCTCCAATCTTCTTAAACTTTTCTTGTGTTCACTATCACCCTTATCTTGCTCTTGTTGAGAATCAGTTTGAGTTTGACTAGCTTGAGTTTGAGCTGTCACTGCATCATCCACTCCTCTTACAGTAGATTGTGGATCATCTCTTTGCACTTTATCAGTTTGTTTTTCAAATTCTGGTGCTCTTATTGGTTGATGAAAATTTACAGTTTCAGTATCAACCTCCATAGTTTTCAAGTCATTTAGCACAGTCTCAATACGAACATTAGCATCAAAATCTGGAAGACCAGATTGACTAACATGTATCATATCGACTTTCTTCAACAAGTCACTTGCCCCAATTGACACTTCTGCAGAATATAAACTCTGAGTGTCAACTACTGGAATTCTTGGAAATGATTCGGCCAGCTCATTTAACTTGATGTATTCTTCTGTGATGCGATCTATATGTTCCCAAAATGATGGCTCATTGAATATAGGATCCAAATCACTTAATTGGGAATCAGCTGCCAAATCTTCTGTCTCTTTTGAATCATTTCCACCAAAATCAGAAGTTGTTCTCACTTTGTCAACATCATTTTGACATTGAATTGAAAACAACTTCATGTTTCTTTTCAATGTCAAAAAGTTCTTTTCAGCATCCTAAAAAAATGTTTAAGGGGGTTATCGAACATATTTCAGGGGTTAATAACTAAAATACAATATTCACGTTAGTAAAAACATAAAAAATGATGAATCACAAAAAAATATTGCACTTAATTAAATTTAGAAACTCCTCATATATGGTTTATCCAAATTTATAAATCACAAATAACAAATTTTTGTAACAATATTAGTTGTATTTTATTTAGTTACTAACTTTTATAGATATAATTAAACAAGGTAAATAGGGTTACTGTTATTAAAAGTATGGCTTAATAATATATTTTTATACAGGTTACTCTTAATGAAGGGGTTACTCTTGTGATGAAAATGGGTTACTAAGATAGTTCATTAGAGGTTACTAAGCAAAGTCAGCATGAGTTTTGATTTCAGGAGTTACTTAGTGGGCAGTTTTAATTTTCAGGGGATACTAAATATATAACAAGGGTTACTAAGAATTTAAATTGGGTTACTAAAGAATTTAAATAAGGTTACTAAGTATTTAAATTGGGTTACTAAAGAATTTACATAAGGTTACTAAGTATTTAAATGGGGTTACTAAAGAATTTAATTGGAGTACTTCATATAACAAGAGTTACTAGGAATTTAATTGGGGTTACAAAAGAATTTAATTGGGGTTACTATGCATTTAAGACAAGAAATTAAATGGGCTTACTAAAAATTAAAATGGGGTTACTAAAGAATTTAAATGGGGTTACTTCAGAATTTAATTTGTATAACTAACTATATAACAGAATAATATAGATTTATATAACATAAAGTATATACATTTAATTATGATTTGAATGCCAAAGTAAGTGCTTCCATCAATTAATTACAAAAAATATTGTATACCAATATAGCTAACAAAATAATACCCACTAAACTTCTTCTACATGTTATAAGTACTAATGACACATATTCATTTCATGTGTTCACTCTTTTTTTTTTTCAATTTCTTCATCTTCATGTTGAAGCACTGATTTTAGAATAGATGGCCTTTCGTCATTAAATTTTGCTACAGATTCCAGCACATAATTACGGGTTGTATTCCGGTCAGATAAAACTAATGATGCACATATTTCAGCACGATATATGCGACGTTGTGTGGCCTACATAAGAGGGAAAAAATAAATTAAAATTTTTTGATCATAAAAATGCTAACATATAAAATATGAAAATTGTAATGAAATTGAAAGCAAACCTTGTTCAAACTTGCAGATTGAAAGGTGGTTCCTTGATATATACAACAATGGTATAGAAGAAACACACCACAATCCAAATTAGACTTCATACTCTGCCAAGTAAATCGAAGTGGCTTGATAGGGTATGAAAACAGAGCAGAAGCATGCTGACATTGTTTTGTTGCCAAATACATAGCAAAATATCTCCTCTGAAAACATAAAATTAAAATGTAATCACGAATTTGTGATTAAGATGTATAGGGGTTAGTGACTAAGAATTACAGGGATCTTTAAGTATGATAATTATAGGGGTTTCTTACTAGCAATATTTACACATGTACAGGGGTTACTTACTACGAATTAAATGGGTTACTAAAACACAGAAAAGGGGTTACTAAGAAAAAACATCTTGCTAACTATTCAACAATTAATAATATATAATAAAAAACATGTAGTACTCACCAAAAAGTAAGCAATAGTGTAGAATAAAAGGGGTTAGTAATTCATTTTGAGGGGTTAGTAATTCATATTGATGGTTACTAATTCATTTTGAGGGGTTAGTAGTTTATTTTGTGGGGTTACTAATTCATTTTGTGGGGTTAGTAATTCATTTTGAGGTGGTTACCAGTTCATTTTGAGGGGTTAGTAATTCATTTTGAGGGGTTACTAATTCATTTTGAGGGATTACTAATTCATTTTGAGGGGTTACTAATTTATTTTGAGGGTTACTAATTCATTTTGAGGAGTTAGTAATTCATGTAGAGGGGGTTACTAAATTATGTAGAGGGGGTTACTTATTCATTTTGAGGGGGTTACTAATTCATTTTGAGGGGTTACTTATTCATTTCGAGGAGGTTACTAATTCATTTTGAGGGGTTACTTATTCATTTCGAGGGGTTACTAATTCATTTTGAGGGGGTTAATTATTCATTTTGAGGGGGTTACTAATTAACTTTGAGGGGGTTACCAATTCATTTTGAGGGGGTTACTAATTGATTTTGAGGGGTAGCTAAAATATGTAGAGGTGGTTACTAATACATTTTGAGGGGTTACTAATTCATTTTGAGGGGTTACTAATTCATGTAGAGGTGGTTACTAATTCATTTTGAGGGGGTTAGTAATTCATTTTGAGGGGTTACTAAACATGTTTCATTGTATTTTTGTATTTTTATTTCAATTTTTATCAGGTAATACTAATAATTCAAAACACAAGTTACTAACATAATAATTCAAAACACAAGGTACTAACATAATAATTCAAAACTACAAGTTACTAATTCATCTTGAGATTCAAGTTGAGGTGGTTACCAGTTCATCTTGAGGGGTTAGTAGGGGGTTACTAATTCATTTTGAGGGTGACTAATTCATTTTGAGGGGTTACTAATTCATGTAGAGGTGGTTACTAATTCATTTTGAGGGGTTACTAAACATGTTTCATTGTATTTTTGTATTTTTATTTCAATTTTTATAAGGTAATACTAATAATTCAAAACACAAGTTACTAACATAATAATTCAAAACACAAGGTACTAACATAATAATTCAAAACTACAAGTTACTAATTCATCTTGAGATTCAAGTTGAGGTGGTTACCAGTTCATTTTGAGGGGTTAGTAATTCATTTTGAGGGGTTAGTAATTCATATTGATGGTTACTAATTTATTTTGAGGGGTTACTAGTTTATTTTGAGGGATTACTAATTCATTTTGAGGGGTTACTAATTCATGTTGAGGTGGTTACCAGTTCATTTTGAGAGGGTTAGTAATTCATTTTGAGGGGTTACTAATTCATTTTGAGGGGTTAGTAATTCATTTTGAGGAGTTACTAATTGGATTGCTAAATACCGCCCGAAATTACCGTATACCGCCCGTATTTTCACCTAAAATTCCTATACTACCCCTCCTATTTACCCTTATTTTCCCATTTACCCCTCCCACTACCCACTCCCATGTGGCCCCCCCCCCCCCCTTACCCCTCCCACGTCCCCCCCTCCCATTATTATTGTTATTGCATTTTTTTTTTCTTTTTTCTTTTTACTTTTTTTTTTAATTTTTACATCTATAATTACATCTTTACTAATTTTTTTTCCTTTATTATTTAAAAAAAAATTTCACCTATTAAATTTTCCTACTTACAATTTATTAAAAAAAAATAATAATAATGCCATGCCTCATGTTTCACATGGATGGTGGACCACTTCCCCCTTCTTCCACTTGTCAAAATGGTGTGGTTGGTTTTAAAAAATTAATAATAAAATTTTAAAAAAATAAACCTCACTCATACATAACACCATTATAAAAACAATCCACTTCAAAATTCATTGTTTCACTATAAGAAAAAATTATACAGAAATTCACCTCAAAATATATAAGAATTGTTAACTTTAATTTATATTTATATTTATATTTAGAACCAAAATGTCGGATGACAACAATGATTACGTGAATGCCGGAGAGGTAAATTTATTAATGTTAATTTTTTTTTACTTGTTAATTATGTTTTTTTAGCTTAGTAAATAATTATATTTATAAGGTTTTATGTTAATCAATTTTTGCCCATGTTTAGTTACTTTGAATTATTCTTTAGGAATTTTTTCTTACATAAACAAAATTTCCATATTTTGCTTGAATTATTCAATGCATTAAGTTAAATTTTTGTTCAAGTAAGAAAAAACAATACTTAGATATATCGTTGTTGCAAAATAGATGTGACGTGTTGTGAAACGTGTCCAGAACACGTTACTACCAATAGGGTAACGTGTTCAGAACACGTTAACACGTTACCCCAATGGAAGTAACGTGTTATGAACACGTTACTACCATTGGCAAGAACGTGTTCTGAACACGTTATCCCATTGGCAGAAACGTGTTCTGAACACGTTACCCCAATGGAAGTAACGTGTTCTGAACACGTTACTACCATTGGCAGGAACGTGTTCTGAACACGTTATCCCATTGGTAGAAACGTGTTCTGAACACGTTACCCCAATGGCACTAACGTGTTTTGGACACGTTATCCCATTGGTAATAACGTGTTCTGGACATGTTACCCCATTGGTAGTACCGTGTTTTGGACACGTTACTGCCAATGGAGTAACGTGTTTTGGACACGTTACTGCCAATGGAGTAACGTGTTTTGGACACGTTACTGCCAATGGAGTAACGTGTTTTGGACACGTTACTGCCAATGGAGTAACGTGTTGTGGACACGTTACTGCCAATGGTAACGTGTTTTGGACACGTTACTGCCAATGGTAACGTGTTTTGGACACGTTACTGCCAATGGAGTAACGTGTTTAGGGTTTGTTATTGTCATGTGGGCAACGCAATAAGGGCACGTTCGTTTGCATGGCTTTTTGCTTTTAAAAATACTAATTAACGTATATAATGAAATTATTTAGGACAATAACGACGGAGATGGCGTGGACTATAGTCACAGTTTTGTCACCGATCAGACGTTTTCCAGTCATCACGAGGCACGTGATTGGGCAAAACCGATAGCTCATGGGATTGGTTTTGAAATTGTCATTTCCAAAATCAATTATACCTCGGTGTCTCGCATGGTAACCTACCTACGCTGTAACAAGGGAGAGCGGTACCGAGGGGAAAATAGAAACATGAGAAACGCCCAAAGGAAAAACACGTCCACAAAAGCTTGTGGATGCCCGTTCCATATCAAAGTGATTGGCAATCCTCAAACCGGATTGTGGTATATTGAGCCCCAACCGGGTGTATTTGGCACACATAACCATCGCTTCATTGAGTACCCTGAGGGACACCGTCAGGTCAGTGGGTTGAGCCCTGCAGCAAAGCAACACGTGCGTGAGCTTAGGGAATCTCAGTGTAAGCCGTCGAAGATTAAATTATCTTTGACACAAAAGTTTCCTGACGAAAAACCTACAATCAGGCATGTGTATAACGAAATCAGCAAGCAAAAGATGAATGATGCAGATGGACGGAATGTTATGGAACAATTTATCCATCTTGCGGAAGAGTTGAACTACGACATTCACACTAATCAAGAGAGAAATCAATGCACTCATGTGTTTATGGCTCATCCGATGTCGATCACCTTATTGCGCACCTATCCATGGGTGATAGGAATGGACTCCACATATAAGACGAACAGGTATGGAATGCCGTTATTCGAGATGATTGGGATGACGCCAACCAATCATAACTTTTTGATTGGGATGGCTTTGATGAGGGATGAGACGACGAGGAGTTATCGATGGGTGTTGCAAATTCTCAATGACATTATTGGGCTACGTGCGCGTCCGGCTGTAATTTTCACAGACCGAGAGATGGGATTGTTACGCCCAATTCAGGAAATATTTCCTGGCACCCATCATCTGTTGTGCACGTGGCACATCAACAGGGATGTGGAGGCGAGAGTTGGGAAGATAACAGGCGACAAAAGCTTGGGAGACCGGTTTAGGCATGGTGCTTGGGCCCGGGTGATATACGCGTCAACAGAGGCAGAATATGACGCACAGCTGGATCGGATGAGAGATGGTTGGGCAAGATTTAGAGGAGTCATTGAATATGTAGAAAACACTTGGCTTCCACATAAAGAGAAATTTGTCGCTGCTTGGGCTAACAACGTCCTTCATTTGGGTAACAAGACAACTTGTCGGGTGGAGAGTGCCCATTCAGTACTGAAAGGTTGGCTTGGCACCTCTACCAACTCAATTGAAAATCTGTTTAGGCGAGCAAATGCAATGGTTGAGCAGCAGCATGATAAAATTAAGTATCATCTGGAAACATCAATGAACAGACAGGGCGCAAGGTTTAGGAATAAGTTGTTGTTCAGCATGCTTGTTAGTCGTGTTAGCTCCCACTGCATGGATCTACTGCTTAAAGAGCATACTCGGATGAGGGAGTTAGCCGACGAGGTCCATGATCGTTGTGGTTGTGTGTTGCGATCCACCTGTGGGATCCCGTGTGCATGTGAGATTGCAGCGTTAGTACAACAACGCACAGGTATACATTTGAGAGAGATCCACGACTTTTGGAAAACACTAACTATTGGTCAAGGCAATGACATCCCGGAGTTTTCCAATGACGACGAGGAAGAAGCCGACCACCTGTCTTCGTTATTCGAAGAAGTTAGACGGAGAGGTTCTGACTATGTGAGGCGTGCAACCCGAGTTATGCATGAAAATATCTTCCAAGATACAGACTCGCTGGAAGAGCCAGAGACCAACACCAATGTTAGGGGCAGGCCTCCGTACCAGGTGATTTTCCTTTTTTTTTTTTGTTGGAAGTAGGTCAATTTAATTAGAGTTGATTTTGTTAACTATATTGAAAAATTAGGTCAATTTAATTAATAATTGAAAAATATTAATTAAGTCGAACGTAATATGTGTTTTTGAAGAGCTCGTCTACTCGACGAGATCGGAGTTTCTTTGAGCATGCTTCGACAAGCCATGGGCGTCGTTCGAGAAACACGGGCTCTTCTGTGGGAGAAAACTCAGGATCCCATGCCGAAGGTAATGATCATATTTTATTTGAATTTAGTTATTAAGTAGTCGATGCAATTATTTGCTAAATATGTTTTATTATTGTAGGTGGTAGCGGTCACATAACAAGGGAACGATTTCCTTACTATGACAGCGTTCCCCATTTGATATTGCCGTTTATGGAGGGGTGGACTGATGTAAGAGCAGACGGAAATTGTGGGTTTCGTTGTGTGGCTGATGCTTTTCACGGTGGACAGGACAACTATCTTATGGCTAGAAGAATCATCGCAAATGAACTTGGGGCAAACATTGCTGATTACGCAGCTATTTATGGAGGGCAGCAGCACGTCATTGAAGCCGTGACACGTATCTCTTGGGAAGGTGGCAGATGCGATGCTAACCATTGGATGGAAGTCGTTTTCGACTTATTTCTGATTGCAAATCTATATCATTGCGCCATCATGTTGTACTCGTATGGGAATGACCGATCGATTGGACAATGTTGTACAGTATTGCCGACGAGAGTCCCGCAACTCATCACGGCTCCTACAAGTGAACTTCATATTGCCTACATGCAAAATTATGCGCACTACATACGATTACATGTCAGTCATGATTCCCCGATTCCGCCCGTTGCAAACTATTGGAACTTTGTGCATACACAAACCGTCGAAGGATGGGATGCATTATACACCAGGAGAGTAGCACAATGGATGAGACTTGCTCAGAATTTGTAACTATTATATGAATATATTTAATGCTGTAACTGTTATATGTTTAATGTTGTAATTATTATATGAATATATTTGTAATTAGGTCAATTTGTTCATGTGTTTAATGTTGTAACTATTATATGAATATATTTAATGCTATTACCTTGGATAAAACTCAATAAAAGGCAAAGACGAGATCTAATCAGAATACAAATACAAAATATGAAGCGTAGGACGTAAATTAAACCCCATTTGTTTACATACAAATATCAAAAAATATACAAACAACAAAAAATATACAAACAACAAAAAATAAAAATTACAAAAAACATATACAAACGCATAATTTACAAATGAACATTAATAAATAAATAATAAAAAATGAAAACTACTGGCGATGATGGCCCCAACTTGGTGGACGCTGTCTCGGTGCACGTCGTTGGATGCCAACGCGTGTCTCGTAGTCATCAAAGTCTTTTCTCAGTCTAATGAGACCCAACCTCAGTCTATCCATGTGTTCTGGAAGCTCATCAATGAAAGGATCCCACAGCACTTCCGAATTTTCTAACATGGAGGACATCCACTGTAAAAAAGGAAAAAAGGAAATTGTTAGCTTACGTATAAATTAAATAGGTGCATAGCCTCAAAAAGTAAATATGGTGTGTCAAATTACTTACATGCTCAGGTACAGTCATGTCCGGTCCTGTGTTCGGGATCAGATCGTTGTCATTCACGATGTATGGGTGTGAATACGTCTCGAACCACGTGTCATACCCGTCCAGCGTCGCGTTTGTGAACTCCGAACATGCTAAGGCACAGGGATGAAGAGTGTTAGCAATGGGGAAAGTGTCCCAACTGTCCTTAACCGATGTAGGCGGCCACTGGACATAGTAGTGTCTCGGATCCTCCGGCCGATACGCCGAGATAGGTGTAGGGATGCGAGGGGGAATACCCTGCATGAAGCCGAGCTGCCGAAGACATCTGTATGGCATGTAGGGCTCAATGATGGACTGGTGCTGGATGAACCCAGTGAACAAAGTCCGAGGACAACGGGTGCTGATGTCATCCCCGAACGGTAACCAACACACCTGTTGAGTGCAAAAAACATTCAGTTTAATAACAACGAGGCAATTAGGAAAAAGTAAAGAAACATTAATTAAAATATTACCTGGTCAGCAGTCATGTTGTCAATCCTGTTACGAATGGCGACGAGGCGGGCGGGGTTGTTCGGCTCCAAACGAACATCCCACTGAGAACAACTAGGATCCCCGATACGACGAGGCAGACGTCCTCGGTTAGGCCTAAAAGCTGGGAAGTACTCATAAATCCACGCCTGTAACAACGTTAAACACCCAGCCAACTGCTTGCATCGCCGTCGACTGCCTTGGCCAAGCTGGCGATACAAGTACGCTAATGTCGCAGATCCCCAAGAGTACCTCCCAACAGAATCCTCATCCATAAGCTCTGTGATAAGGCCGGGACTGAGCCAGCTACCACTCTTATCCACAAAGAGCGTGGATCCAAGAGTGAGCAACATCCACCCTATGGCTCGTGTCGAAGCAACCCGTCCCTCTGCAGCTCGACACAGGTTGAAGATGCACTCCGTATAGACACCTCCATTCTTGAACTGCCCGTCCCTTTTCATTGCTTCTTGTGGCACGCCTAGGATCTCGGCCACGTCATGTATAGGTGCATAGCCCTGGCCGAGGCTATGAAATCGCATGCTCACACCATCGACAAGTCGACCCTCAGCAGGCAGGCCCATAATAAACTCGACATCATGGAGAAAGATAGACATCTCCCCCCACGGCATGTGGAAGCTGTTCGTGTCCGGCTGCCACCTCTCGACGAATGCCGACACTAGCGGACCGTCGATATGTGTGTAACATAGCCTGGGCAAGTCAAGCAACCCACTTGCAGATACAATCCGACCAACATCCACCTGCTCTCTGGTTCGAACCACTTGTTGTCTGGTTGGATCCACCTGCTCACGAAACTCATCCGCCCACTCAATCAACATCGAACATGCCTGATGTCGAGTGCGAACGTCCAACACGCCCCTATCATCACCATCCCATATATGTCGGGCAATGTGAGCTGCGTAGCTCGGGATGACGGAACCATCTGTCGGACCCCCAGGCATAGCCTCCTTAACCACCCAAGAATCGTCTGTCTTCCTCTTCGGTTGTCCGCGAGTAGAAGAAGACGACCCCTTAGACCGAACAAATCGCCCGCCCTTGCCCTTGCGGACATTACGCACCCCGTGTACCTCCTCATCCCCATCACCCTCCTCCTCGGTAGACGAATGATCATCGGGAATGAACTCATCGTCGAAGTGATCTGGCCCTGATTGTAACATGGCCTCAAGCTCATACACCTCTAACTCAGACTCGTCCACATTCGAACCCCCGACCCTATCAGTTGAACGTCCTTCCTGAGTAGACGCATTATGGACCTGACATGGAGACGCTTTGCCCGCCCTCCTCCTAGCAGAGGCCAGGACGCGTCGTGTGTTAGGGTGCTGTGGGGAAGAGTCGTCCTCAGCACGCTAGGTGCAATTGAAAAATACGTTCAACTAATTAATAACAATTACAATCATTTTTAAATCAACTAATTTATAATATATAAAAAATCAAATAATTATCGTAATCGTCAATATTTTCTAATTAACAACAATTACACAAATTTATTATAATTACTAATAATTTTTAATTAAAACTAATTACACTAATATTTTTGTGTATAATTTCGAATATTTATAATTTAAAATTGTAAATAATTACCATTTAACAATAATTAAGCCAATCTATAGCAATTACACCAATTTATATTAATTCGTACATAAATCATTATATAATTTAGAAAATCAATTAATTAACATAAATTCCTAATTAATACTAAATAATAATTGTCAAAATATTCCCCTAAATTCCTAATTAAAAATAAATAATAATTATCAAAATAAATTCAAAATTATAATTAGATCTAAATTTTTTTTCAAAAAAAAGAAAAATCAGAAATTACACCAAAAAAAAACATAAATTCCCCCAAAAAAATCAGAAAAAAAATGAAAATTCCAAAAAAAAAACCTGAATTTTTTACGAATTTTTTTGGAATTAAAAAAATTTCCAAAAAAATCAGATTTTTTGGGAATATTTTTGGAATTAAAAAATGAGAAATACATTCAAAAATTAAAAAAACAAAAATAAATTCAAAATTCCAAAAAAAATCATAAAAATTCAGAAATTCACCCCAAAAAATCACAAAAAATTGGAAAAAAAAATTGAAATTTCCAAAAAAATCAAATTAAACACAACAAAATTGAAAAAATTCCCCTAAATTTAACATTAGTTCATCAAATTCCCAAAAAAAACATGAAAAATCATAAAATAAAAAAAAAACTGAAAAAAATCCAAAAATAAAAAAAAAAATGAAAAAATCAGAAAACAAAAAAAAAATGAAAAAATCAGAAACCCTAAAATGACATCTCCAAAATTTCATCTCCAATTGACATATATCAACACAAAAATGGCTAAATTCACATCTCCAAATTCATCTCCAATTCACAGCAAAAACAAAAAAAAGAAAAATCAGCAAAAAATCCAAAATTCAAAGGAGATCTGAAATTACCTTCGAAGCGCCGGCGACCTCCTTCCCTGGACGTTTTCGAGGAGGCATTGCTCGTGGTTGCTGGTCGTCGCTGCTGCTATCGGTTGTTGGTCGTCGCTGCTGCTAGCGGTTGTTGCTCGTCGGTTGCTGGTCGGTGCTGCTGGTGGTTGCTAGTGCTGGTCGTCGCCTGGTGTTGCTGATTTTCGAAGGGGTGGGGTGCTGCTGCTGGTTGCTGCTGGTGCTGCTTTGCTTTCATGGTGGAAAGGGACGAAGAAGAAAACGGAGGAGAGGGTGAAAGAAACAGAGGTTTTTCAAAATTTTTTTCAGAAAAAAATAAGGATAGGTGGGTTTAATTAGGGTAAGGGTAGTATAGGAAGTTTAGGTGAAAATACGGGCGGTATTGAGTAATTTCGGGCGGTATTTAGTAATACCCGTTACTAATTCATTTTGAGGGGTTACTAATTTATTTTGAGGGGTTACTAATTCATTTTGAGGAGTTAGTAATTCATGTAGAGGGGGTTACTAAATTATATAGAGGGGGTTACTAAATTATGTATAGGGGGTTACTTATTCATTTTGAGGGGGTTACTAATTCATTTTGAGGGGTTACTTATTCATTTCGAGGGGTTAGTAATTCATTTTGATCATTTTCATTGATTACCAATTCATTTTGAGGGGGTTACTAATTCATTTTGAGGGGGTTACTAATTCATTTTGAGGGGTTACCAATTCATTTTGAAGGGGTTACTAATTCATTTTCAGAGGTTAGTAATTCATGTAGAGGGGGTTACCAATTTATTTTGAGCGGGTTACTAATTCATTTTGAGGGGGTTACTAATGCATTTCAGGGGGTTACTAATTCATTTTGAAGGGTTACTAATTCATTTTGAGGGGTTACTGAGCAAGCTAAATATAAACTTAGGTTTACAACAACAACAACACAAAACAAACATACACTGTTTGTTTATCGAAGCTCATAAAAGCATAGCAACAAATTTCGCAAAAATCCATTACAATGAAAATACAAAAAAAAAAAAAAAAAACGTAAACAACATTACAATAATCAAATAAAAACAAATAAATGAACTACTAAAATTAAAATTATACAAAAACTACAAAAAAATAATTCAAAACATACCATTAGCAGTAGAATTACTACATAATCTACGCCATCTCCGTGCAGTCATCTTCACTCTGGCCATACTTTTCAAACCTCCTCAAACTTATAGTATAAAGTAGAATTGAAAGTTGAAAAAACAGTGAAGAGAAAATCGAAGAACAAAAATCGCAATTGTAGAGAGAGAATATGAAATTGCAGCTAAAAGTATGAAAATGGCAATTCCAAAACAAAAAAAAAGGCAAAATCGCAGCAAGAGTTTGAAAATAACGGTATTAAAACAAAAGCAAAGAAAGAAGAAATGTAACAGAGAACTTCTAAAAAAGAAAAAAAATCCAGCTTTTTGTTTTAAAAAAATAATAATAATAACTAACCTTGGGCCAAACAAAATTGGGCCGGCCACACAGCCAACTCAAAATGGCCGGCCACATATGAGAATTATGCTAAAAGTTATCCATAAACTAGGTGAAATTTATCCTCAAATCAATTTAAATTTTATTAGTCACTGAAGATTGCAGGTTTGCTCTGTTTCTTCCACTGCTGGCCGCATTTTGAATATGTCGAAGCTTCGAGGAGCTGCAGCCATGCCCATGGCCATAGGTACTCTTTTCTCTTCCAAACCCTTCTCTTTCTTTCCATTTCGTGTTCGATTTTACTCCACAAATCTTCAATTCGATGACCCTAAATTGCTTCTTCAATCAATTAGACATGAATGTAAGTTAGGGTTTACGAATGTTGACCATGGTCTTTCCCTCTTTCATCAGTTGGATTCCTTGCGCCCTCTTCCTTCCATTATTGATTTCTGTATGCTGTTTACTGCTATGTTGAAGATCAAACCCTTTCCCCCTTTTGCTACTATCGTTTCTCTCTCCAGGCGCCTTCACTCGTCTGGCCTTCGTCCTGATCATCATTCCCTTAATATTTTGGCCAACTGTTACTGCCGTTTGGGCCATGTTGATTTGGGGTATTCTGTTGTGGCTCACATCATTAAGCTTGGCTTTCGACCCCATATAATCACTTTCACAACACTCATAAATGGTCTAATTCACACTCACCAATTGGACCATGCTGTTCGATTGTTAGATAAAATTGTCAAGCTTGGCTTTCAACCCACATTAGTCACCTATGGTGCCATGTTTAAAGGCCTCTGCAGTACTGGCGACAATGCCGGTGCTCTCCACCTCCTTAGAAATATGGAGTCTCGTGGCCATTTTATGCCTGATGTTGTCATTTATAGCACCATCATTGACAGTCTCTGTAAAGACCAGTTGTTGCCTCAAGCTCTCCGACTTTTTTCTGAGATGAAAACCAAGGGCATCCGACCTGACGTAGTCACCTATGCTTCCTTAATGCGAGGCTTGTGCTCTTTAGGGCGCATGAATGAGGCTCAGCATTATTTGACTGAGATGATGAGGAACGACATATCTCCTAATATTGAGACCTACAGCATGTTCATAGACATGTATTGTAAGGACGGCATGGTTGATGAAGCACGAACTATATTTGAAGAAATGATTAAGAGAGGTCAGGTTCCCAACATCATCACTTACAGTGCTTTGATAGACGGATATTGTTTACGTGGTGAGATGGATGATGCAGAGAAGCTAATCAATTTGATGGTCAAACATGGCTGCAAGCCTGATATAGTTACCTTCAGTAGCTTAATTAATGGATATTGCAAGTCTCAAAAGATTGACAAAGCACTTGCCTTGCTCCAAGAGATGCCTCTTAAGGGCTTAACTCCAAATGCTGTTACGTATAGCACTCTTATTGATGCCTTGTGCAAGGACCACAGGCTCTCATGTGCTGATAAATATTTCAAGGAGATGAAAGCTCGAGGGCTTAAGCCAGATGTATTCACTTGGAGCTCATTGATTGATGGCCTGTGTAAGAATGCAAAAATTGATGAAGCGATGAAAACAGTGAAGGAAATGCAGAATCATGGAGTGGTCCCTAATATTATTACGTATAGTATACTATGTGATGGCTTGTGCGAAGCAGGGCGACTTGAAGAAGCAGTAGATACCTTCTCCTTATTACTAGAAAAAGGGTTACAACCAAATGTGCATTCCTACACAATAATAGTCAAAGGGTTTTGTAAAAAAGGGTTGCTAGCCGCTGCAGAAGAATGGTTCAAGAAAATGGAGGACGATGGATGTCCCCCTAATGAGTGCACCTTCAATACAATCATTAGAGGATTTCTTGATGTTAAGGATATCAGGAGGGCTTTAGAATTTGTAAGCATTATGAGAAGCAGGCGCTTTGTTGCTGATAATTACATTGTTTCATCATTTGTGGAGTTGCTCACTAATCCAAGTGTTAGCGATGGAGACAAGTATATGCTTAAAAAATTCTTCGAGAACTGAGTGAGTGATATATGGCCTTCTGTTATTCAATGTCAAGGTTTAACAATGCTAATTGATTATGCTCTATTTTCACTTCTAGCTTTCTACTATGTGACAGCTGACAGGCGATTTGGTATTGTTGTTTTAAGTATGACAGGGATATCTGTTTTGGGGGTGGCTCAGGAAATTTTATTTTAACACCAATCATATCATTCCCTTCCCTTATGAAACCTTTATCTTGCAAAACACGAGCTAGGCGCCGCCACCATAGCTGTCTAGCTGATCACTAGCTAGAAATTGCTGAGCCTGTTCTCTTATCTTTGTGATGAACATTCTGAGATTTGGCATTACTCATCAACAACAATGCGTTCATCATCGTCTAAGAATTTGGCATTGTATTTCCTTCTTCTCTTTGTTTCAGGTTAGTTTGATTTCTCTTTTAATGTTAGAAAAATTTCTGCTACTCCTTAATTATTTCTTTCATTTTTCAATGTAATTTATTTTTTGTTGCCTGAATTTTTGTTTATATTAAATCTTTATTCATTTGAATTTTACACTAAATTTTAGGATTTAGATTTCACAAATTGGTTAGCATTAACAATACGAAGTAAATTTACCTTGAAATTCAAAACCCATAAACTTCCTAGCAAACAAATAGTAATAGTATTGTTTTGCGATTGCATTTTCTATGCTAATTCTTAGTAAACAAAGTTGTAAAAATCTTTGGTAGCACAACTTTTGGATGAAAATTGTGAAATATGGGGGTAAGTGAACTTCAAAATGAAGATTTGGTTAATTAGAGTTTCTAATTGTGTTCTTCTTTCTAATTTTTTTCTATTGAATTGTTCCTAAAGGCTAAATCTTTGGAATAATTGTGTTATATTTCAAATTTTTCATCCAAAAGTTGTGCTACCCAAAGGTTTTCTATAACTTTGTGTTGTTAATTTTAAAAAAAAAAGGTTTCAGGTTGTTTTTTCACAAAACGCTAGAACTTTCAGGGTTTTTTAGACACATTTTCCTTTTCCTTTTTTTTTATTGTTGTTGATTTCTTGGTCTGATTTTGTTTTATTATAAACAAGCTTTGGATAACCTTGTTGAATTGAATTTGTTGCTTTCTTTTGATATAGGTCTGCTTCTTCTGGATGTGGCTCCTCTGAGCTTGGGTATTGAGACTGTTGGTGGAGTGATGACTAAATTGATCCCAAGGAACACAGTCATCCCAACTAAGAAATCTCAAACCTTTTCCACTTATCAAGATCAGCAAAGCACAGTTGATATCAAGGTTTTTGAAGGTGAAAGAACCTTAACTAAGGATTGTCGTGAACTCGGAAGTTTCCAACTCTTTGGCATTCCACCTGCTCCAAGGTAATCATCTCAAACAATCAATCTAATTTACTTTATGACATTAGAAGGAAAAAAATATAAAAATCCCTAGTAAGCATGATATGATAAGTTGTGCCTCATGTAGTGCATATTTCTGTTTCGAGAAGGGTTGTGTTTAGACGTGCTTTTTTGGTTGCATCTAAATTTTTAGTAAATTCAACACTAACTATATTGTTGTCTGGTTAATTAAAGAAAAGTGTAAAATGAAGAATTTTAAGAAATTTAGAATTGACACATAATGTAGTAAATTATTTTCTCAATCCTAAGGTAATTCAAAATTCATAGAAATTTTGATTTTCCACATCTCAATCAAACACAATTAGCCAATTCAAGGAACTAGATAACGGAGGTCAGTTTTCATGAAATAAAATTTACCATGGGAAATTAATTCCCATTGCAACTAAACAATACCGAAATTTCCTAATCTGCAATTCTTATTTGATGTTACTATAGAGGAGTACCTCAAATAGAGGTGACCTTTGAGGTGGATGCCAATGGCATTCTCCACATACAAGTTAGCTGATAAAATTGACTCAGATGACAAGGAAAAGATCGAGGCTGCCTTGAAGGAGGCTCTCGAGTGGCTGGATGATAACCAGAATGCTGAAAACGATGACTTTGAAGTTTGAAGAGAAAATGAAAGAAGTGGAAGTTTGTAACCCTGTGATCAAACAAGCGTATGAGAAGAGTGGTGCTAAGCCTTCTGCTAATTCTGAAGAGGATGAGTCTCATGCTGAGTTGTAAACTTGTGTTGTAGTGTATATAGGAAAATTATAAGTTTTTTTTTTTTTTTTTAAATGTTTTTGGGTATTGCTTTTGTTATTCTTAGGATCATGTTCTACCAATCTTTTTAGTGAGAATTGATTCTTTGGATTTATTGAGCCCTATAAAATTTAAATGTGTTGTTTATATGACACTCTTTGATTTAAGTAAACACATAAAAGGTCTCTCTATGGGACATTCTCATTTTCTCAAAATGGGCGTAGCTCAAAATAAATTAGATGACAATTTTAATTTGTTAAAAATATATTCTCAAAATACTATCTACTTTTTTATGTGGTAGGACATATATGTCTTCAATTTCATTTAAACTTGCGACAAACTTATTTTTATTCGACCATGTCAAAAAAATCATCATTGTCAATTCTCATCCACAACGATTATTTTTGCTTAAGTAAAATATTATTTGATTCAATATGTTTTGTATTTTCAAAATTTGATCTTCATTATAGATATCATATGACTTTTTTATTAGTAAATTGATCTTTTTTTCAAAAAAAAAAAATAAAATTGTGTTCAATAACACTTTGACTTAATATTTGTAATTTAGCTAAATGTAGTCCTTTTGTGGAGGGAGATCGGGTTTGGTTTGGTGGTGGTTCTGATTGTATTGCAGATGTTGTAGCCTTTGATGTTTGTGAGAACTTTATTTTGAATTGATATTAGCCTCCCTCCCCCCGTTTCAAAATAAATAAAAAAAAAAAAATAACACTTTGACTTAGGTCATCGGGTATCCCACAATAATGAACAAAAGAAATGATTTATTTACTATATTCTATTTTCTATCAAATTTATACGATAATTGAAAGGTAAAATTTTCATGTCACGTTTTTTATATAGTTGTTATTGAGTAGTATAACAAACAATAAACAAATATGGTTCGGACATGAGATCTCATTTATTTTGTGATAGTTTAAAAAAGAGAAGAAAAAAAAATCTGAATTAAATTTCTTTCTTACCAAAAAATAAATTGAAGAAAACGTTAACCCACTATATTTTCCCTCCTACCAAATTTCCATTATAATTAAAAGGTAAAATTGTTAAGTAAGAAAAAACTATATCAATATGGGTATCTTTTTGTAGAGAATTTTTTGTTGACGGACTTTTTGTAGAGAATTAAAAAAATATGAATTTACATATTTTTATTTTATTTTTTTTAACAATGTAATTTGTATTATTTTTATTTAAAAGAATAAAAAAATAAAAATCTATTGATACTATACAATTTTTGTTTTTATGTAATTTGTATTATTTGACACTCATCTAAGATGAAAATAAATCTAAAAAACCCTATTTTTTTCGATGGTACATTCTCAACTATTGATTGAGGAAATGGACTCTCTATTTCTTTCCTGCAAAAAATTGATAGGATTTTGACTCGTTTAAATTTGAAGTCAAGGTCATACCCATTTTCTGTAGGAAGTAAATCAATGGTTGAGAATATAGTTTCACAAACGAACACAATAAACAAGGATTTGTACAACCGAGCAAGCTAAGCATGTTCGTCATTTTTGTCTCACATTTTTAAGAACTTAATTAGAAAATCAAACATTAGTAGCATCCTGATTAATGTGGTTATTGGCTATCTACCCCAAGCATTCACTGCCTCAAGTAACTAAAATCAACAAACATTTGATCTAATGAACCACCATTACCAATGTCCATGACAGTGTCCACCTACACCTCTAGCTGTTCCCACCAGTAATGAATTTAAAGTGTAATTTTGTAAAGTAAGAACCTTATAATTTCTATGGAAAACATAATTTCTATTACCATTCATTACCATGGGGAGGGTGGTATTAGTAGGAATGCATATTTGTGAACAAAATTAGATAAATTGAAGTTAAACTAAGACCACCATGGAAATATATTTTGATTTCCCTTCCAAATTTAGTTATAAATTTATTCCCATTACTACTACTACTATTTATGATTGACTATCAAACGGGAAGTAAGGCCCTGTTCTTTTGGACTTAAAAGCTACAGTAATCAGATCAGATCAGAACAGATCAGATCAGACAAACTCAAATCAGATAAGACATTATTACTCTTTATTATTATTATTATTATTATTATTATTATTATTATTATTATTATTATTATTATTATTATTAATAATTTCGAGCATCGTTTTTCCGCTCGACATTTTCCGACGACGGTTTTCGAACGAGTTTTCCGGCAACGGATTTCGGGCCGACTTTTCCGACGACCGTTTTCGGACTGACTTTTCCGGCGGTGATTATACGGCTGACTTTTCCACCGACGATTTTCAAGCCGAGTTTTTCGGCGACGATTTTCGGGATGACTTTTTCGACAACGGTTTTCGGACTGACTTTTCCGGCGACGATTTTTAGGCCAAGTTTTTTCGGCGACGATTTTCGGGATGACTTTTCCGACGGCAATTTTCGGACTGAATTTTCCGGCGGTGATTATTCGGCTGACTTTTCCGGCGACGATTTTCAGGCCGAGTTTTTCGGCGACGGTTTTCGGACTGACTTTTCCGACGATGATCATTCGGCAAACTTTTCCAGCGACTGTTTTCAGGCCGAGTTTTTCGGCGACAGTTTTCGGAATGACTTTTCCGGCGGTGATTATTCGGTCGACTTTTTCGGTGACGGTTTGGTCAAAATTTTCGGCGGTGATTATTACTACTACTACTATTATTATTAGTAGTAGTAGTTGTAGTATTAGTATTAATATTATTATTTGATGTGTTGGAGTGAGATTGAATGAAGAGGTGAAATGAAATGGGCTATCATAATAATAATTATAATATTAATAATTAATATAATAATTATTATTATATTAATTATTAATAATAATAATTATTATTATTATTTTAGTAAATATAATCATGTATTACATTTCTCATAAAAAAATAAGTATTCCAATTATAAAAATTAAAATAAAAATAAAAATAAAAAAAATAAAAAAATGAAAATAAAAATAAAAATAAAAATAATTCAAATCAGATCAGTTCAGATCAGATCAGATCAGACAAACTCAAATCATATCAGATCATATTAGATCAGATCAGATCAGATTAGATCAGATCAGACCAGGTCAGTCCTAAAGAACAGGGCCTAAGTGTTTATAGATAGCACTTAACACGTAGCACAAGGAATGAAGGAATTCTACAGGTTCCATGACAATACGCACTTATATTTTCCAGAAAAAAATATTTTTCTAAGCTATGCCCTTGCGGTTTTCGCCTTTCTAAGTTGTGTCCATGCTTTTTTAAACTTCTAAGTTATGCCCCCAACTTAGGGTTTTTAAATAACAATGCCCACTACGTTATCTCAACGTTAATGGATCCGCTAAAAGGAGTTACAGGAAGTAGCAGCTCTTAGCTGCTATTAGCAAATAGCACACAAATTTTTATTTATTTTTTTAAAAATATTTAAGAAAAAAAATATATAAAATGATTTCAACCAATCAAAGGCTAACAAATATTGTCAGAAACACATGGGTAAAAAAGGAGTGTTCCCATGTATGAGTAAACCCAGAAAATCCAAAAAAAAGAATGTGGACTATAATTGTCATCTGATAAACTATAATTGGTATCTATAGGACAATAATTATGTTACACAAGACTATATTTTGCAAGTCCGTACAAAGTGCTATTTCATGTAGCTGCTAAGAGTATATCATCCCTCAAGGAGTTACATTTCGTGGGAAGGCAATTTCCCCTCTAAAATTCTAGGGTTTCAAGCTGATTTTCACTCTTTATAACTGATGTATTTTCCTAAAATAAATGATGCATTACCTTGTAAATGATGCATTTTCCTAAAATAAATGATGAAAATCAGTTAAAAGTCCTAGAATTTATGAGGGAAAATTTCTCTCATACGAAATACAAGTCCTTTTAACAGAACTATTAATGATGGGATAACGGAGTGGGCACTATTCATTAAAAAACCTAAGTTGATGGGCATAGCTTAGAAGTTTCAAAAAGCATGGGCACAATTTAGAAAAGCGAAAAACTCAGGGGTATAGCTCAGAAAAACAAAAACAAAAAAAATATATGTGCTGCATGTGCATTTTAACATTCTCTAGTTTTTTCAGTGCCTCCCTTCCCCTCGACAATGCATGATTCATCACGAAAATATATTTGAAAAATACATTTCCTCACTCAACACATTTATCTATATAATAATTTAAGAATCAATTTTGATGAGAGAACTCCAAACTCCCAATGGAGGCTTCTCATGCATTCCCTCCTAAATCATCATCTATTTAAAATTTGATAATAAAAAATGATAATGACCCACAAACTAACCAAATTTATTTTATTATAATTACCACTATTCAATGATGTCTTAAATTTAATCCCTTCAAAAAAAAAATCAAAATACACCTATTATAACCACTATTCATCAACTATAAATTTAACTTTATTATATGGATGAAAAAAATTGTCAAATTATTGCCATTATATGTTATAGAGGAAGTAATCATTATCTACCAATAACTATACATAGTCTACAATATAAAATAAAATTCATAAAGTTCACAAAAAAAAAAAATTGTGTTAACCATCTTCACCCTAAGTAACTGCAATTTTTTAAGCTTATATATCATACTAACCAGCGTCGTTAGTGGTGTGCACCAGTCCAGAACCGGACCAGACCGGATCAGAACCGGTTGGACCGGTGGACCGGAATCCACAATTTTTGTGGATCGAGACCGGACCGGTTCAATTTCGGTTCGAACCTGGACCAGACCGGTTCAAATCGGTCCGGACCTGGACCGGACCGGTTTCTATTTTTTTATTTTAAAAATACCTTTTTTCCTCTAACCGGTTCGGGTTCGGACCGGGATTTAAATACATTTTTTTTAACTATACATAGTCTACAATATAAAATAAAGCGTATGGCAACAAGACACTAAATAAAGCGACATTTTATATATAAACTGATCGGGGTAAGACAAAATATATTATTGATTTGTTTTTAAAAAAATTTAAGCATGTTATCATAAAATTCTACATATGCCCGGTGTATTTGTATCAGTTCACTCTAGTTATTATAAATATTAATATCATTATTATAGTGAAATGTATTTGGAATTGAGTAAACCCACTTTATTAATCCATAGTAGATAAAGGAAATAAGGAATCCCACTCTTCACCTTTTCTTTCATTATCACAGTTTGTGTTATCTGATTTAAGTAAAGAAAGTTTGTGGTATTTGATTTCCTAATTTCCTTGGACAATATTGGAGACCAAATTGGAAACCAAATTGAAGGTTTGAATTACATAAACTAGGTGAAATTTATCCTCAAATCAATTGAAACTTTATTAATCCATAATTGATAGTGGCTGGGACAGAATTGCATGGAAACAATTCATTAGTCACTGAAGATGTCAGGTTGCTCTGTTTCTTCCACTGCTGGCCGCATTTTGAAGATGTCGAACCTTCGAGGAGCTGCAGCCATGCCCATCCCCATAGCCATAGGTACTCTTTTCTCTTCCAAACCCTTCTCTTTCTTTCCATTTCGTGTTCGATTTTACTCCACAAATCTTCAATTCGATGACCCTAAATTGCTTCTTCAATCAATTAGACATGAATGTAAGTTAGGGTTTACGAATGTTGACCATGGTCTTTCCCTCTTTCATCAGTTGGATTCCTTGCGCCCTCTTCCTTCCATTATTGATTTCTGTATGCTGTTTACTGCTATGTTGAAGATCAAACCCTTTCCCCCTTTTGCTACTATCGTTTCTCTCTCCAGGCGCCTTCACTCGTCTGGCCTTCGTCCTGATCATCATTCCCTTAATATTTTGGCCAACTGTTACTGCCGTTTGGGCCATGTTGATTTGGGGTATTCTGTTGTGGCTCACATCATTAAGCTTGGCTTTCGACCCGATATAATCACTTTCAATACCCTTATAAATGGTCTCATTCACACTCATCAATTGGACCATGTTGTTCGGTTGTTGGATAAAATTGTCAAGCTTGGCTTTCAACCCGACTTAGTCACCTACGGTGCTATGTTTAAAGGCCTCTCTCGTACTGGGGACAATGCCGGTGCTCTCCATCTCCTTAGAAACATGGAGTCTCGTGGCCATTGTATGTCTAATGTGGTCATTTATAGCACCATCATTGACGGTCTTTGCAAAGACCAGTTATTACCTCAAGCACTCCGACTTTTTTCTGAGATGAAAACCAAGGGCATCCGACCTGACGTCGTCACCTATAATTCCTTAATGCGAGGTCTGTGCTCATTGGGGCGCATGAATGAGGCTCAGCAGTATTTGACTGAGATGATGGGTATCAACATTACCCCTACTATTGAGACCTACAACATGTTCATTGACATGTATTGTAAAGACGGCATGATTGATGAAGCTCGAGCTATATTTGAAGCCATGATTAAGAGAGGTCAGGTTCCCGACATCATCACTTACAATGCTTTGATAGACGGATATTGTTTACGCGGTGAGATGGATGATGCAGAGAAGCTAATCAATCTGATGGTCAAAGATGGCTGCAAGCCTGATGTAGTTACCTTCAGTAGCTTAATTAATGGATATTGCAAGTCTCGAAAAATTGACAAAGCACTTGCCTTGCTCCAAGAGATGCCTCTTAAGGGCTTAACTCCAAATGTTGTTACGTATAGCACTCTTATTGATGCCTTGTGCAAGGACCACAGACTCTCATGTGCTGATAAATTTTTCAAGGAGATGAAAGCTCGAGGGCTTAAGCCAAATGTATTCACTTGGAACTCATTGATTGATTGCCTCTGTAAGAATGCAAAAATTGATGAAGCGATGAAAACAGTGAAGGAAATGGAGAAAGATGGAGTAGCCCCTGATATTATTACGTATAGTATCCTGTGTGATGGCTTGTGCGAAGCAGGGCGACTTGAAGAAGCAGTAGATACCTTCTCCTTATTACAACCAAATGTGCATTCCTACACAATAATAGTCAAAGGGTTTTGTAAAAAAGGGTTGATAGCCACTGCAGAAGAATGGTTCAAGAAAATGGAGGACGATGGATGTCCCCCTAACGAGTGCACCTTCAATACAATCATTAGAGGATTTCTTGATGTTAAGGATATCAGGAGGGCTTTAGAATTTGTAAGCATTATGAGAAGCAAGCGCTTTGTTGCTGATAATTACATTGTTTCATCATTTGTGGAGTTGCTCACTAATCCAAGTGTTAGCGATGGAGACAAGTATATGCTTAAAAAATTCTTCGAGAACTGAGTGAGTGATATATGGCTTTCTGTTATTCAATGTCAAGGTTTAACAATACTAATTGATTATGCTCTATTTTCACTTCTAGTAGTCTTGATTGACATTCAATATCAATTGTGCTCTGCTTTCAATTCTAGCTTTCTACTATGTGAAGTGATAATGATGTTCAAGTCTCAACTACAGTACAGTACTCCCTTATTTTTTTTCTCATAATACAGGGAATTGATTAGGTTTTAATACATCATGTGCATTTTATAGGCCAGGGCATTAATTTTAAGTAGCAGTTCAAATAGGTGAACATGTTACAACAGCAGAATTATGTAAGAGAAGAAGCTTAGCTTCAATAGGGTGAAAGGTCCTTCAAACATGAGGATGCCTTCATTGCGAAGACAAACTATGTCCAGCTTGCAATGGATTTGGTATTGGTTGTTTGAAGTATGACAGAGATATCTGTTTCGGGGTGGATCTAGTACGAATAATAGATACAATGAAATTTCATTTGCTTCTTTGAAACTGAATTGTGATTTTAATTTGACATTGTTAGCATCTTAGTATAGAGTAATAGATTTATTAGAGTTAATTCATTTGCTTGTTTTCTATTCTTTCTCAGTTTCTCCTCCTTTCCAATATTGCAAAACAAGGGCTTGCTTTCTCATATTATATTATTATGGGGCTAATTCATTTTTTAATCTTTATTTTTTTTTGAAGTAATATTATGCTTTCAATTTGCATGAATTTGCTTTCTAAGTTCTGTTTATGAACTTTAGAATCCTATCATTCTGGAATCATATGTTATGTTTGGAATCATATGTTATCTAGCTTTCAAGTGTTGCTGATGAACTTCTCAAATTGTGAATTTGCTACACAACCTTCCTACCACACAGATGGCAGAATCATTGTTAGTGTTTGTGTTGTGAGATTTAAGCTCTTTTTTATGGGATTAAGATGGGTTTTTTTTCAACTTATTAGTCTTAATGTTATTAGAACTCATCTACGTTTATATGAATGTATTCAACCCTGATTAAACTTTATTGAAATTAATTGAACTTATTAGACTTTAACTTAACTCTTAATACTTTTTTATAATTAAAGATAATCTTCTAAATTAAAGTTTGTATTCTAAATTAATTGCATAGTTAAAATAATTAAAATAATAATTATACAACTAAAGATTGAATAATAAGTATTCTTGAACTCTATTGCTAGAGAGAGAAACTTTTGAACAGAGAAATTGAGCCCCAATTAAGAAATTTCCTCTTATGCTAATCTCTATGCCTCTTCCTCTCTTCTGTTGTACCATCATTCCATCAATGGCTTCCTCAATCCACTATACTCAAGGTATTCCCCCTTCTCATTCTGCTTTAATCGATCCAACCTATGTCATTTAATCTCTCTAGGGTTTTCTCATGTTTATATGACCCAAAAGACCCCATTGTTGGGTTTTTTTTTTTTCGCGAATTTAAAAAACCCATTTTTTGGGTTTTTATATGATAATTTCATACGATTTTCTACTTTGTGAATCTATGCTTCTACTTGGTTCCTGTTGATTATTTTGAAATTGATGAGAGTTTTTTCTTTTATTTTTGATTTTGGGTTTGCTTACCCTTTTTTGAGTGTTGTAAATTGCATATTTCTTTTGCCAATTTAAATTTGCGATTTTAATTATGTCCATAAAACTGATTTGTTTTTTCTTGAGTTTTTCCATCTTCTTCTCTATGGTTTGTTGTTGTATTTTGGGTCAGATCTTTGGCAAACTAACTTTTTTATTTCGATTTGTTTTTCCGTTCAATTTCTGCAATTTCTATTGCTAGTATTATTTTCGGTTCATTTTTTTGCAATTCTTCGTTTATTTTCTGCAGTTTTTCTGTGCATTTTTCATCCCTTTTTTCCTTTAAGTTCCTGTGATTTTCTGATTACGATATGGGTGTTTTTTTACTTGTTTTCTTTTTAAGGTTCGTTTTGGAATTTTTTGGAGTTGGTCCTTCAGCTGATGTATTTCTATTATTTTGTAAATGGCCTTATTGGGTTCCAATTTGTTGATTTTGCGTATTATGGTTTACCAACATTTGATTTTAAAGTCATTTTTGGGGTGTTTTGGCTTTTATGCTATTTTTTTTGGGTTCTATGGTGCTATTGATATTTGATTATTGCTAACTCGGTCTCTTACGTTCTCAATTGTTCATCCCTACCCTCCCCCCTCCCGCTTTCATCCTCCTTCAACACCGTGCGTCATGGCCACTTCATCATCCAATTCACAACGTTTCACCACACGTTCTTTCTTAGTGTTGCCATGTTGTGAAAGTTATTTTCGCCTTTCGGTCCATCCCTTACAGATCAGCCTATGCAATTTGTCACTCACTTGTGACGCGAAGTCGCTTTCTCTCGCCATCGCCAAGTGTTCCGATGTTACCCGTGTATTGTTTACATTTAGGTATTTTGTTTTCTTGTTTTTCTTTTCTTTTTGTATTTTTTTTTTCTTTTTCCTTTACATGACTTGTGGTTGGTCTCTGAGATAAGGTTATCACTTGTCTCTTTTGTTCGTTCCGTGTGATAGGGAGATCATTAACAGCCGTGTACTTTCCGTGTAATCACTTGTCGCTTTTAATGTCACATTGATATTCCTACTTCATCAACTATCCTCGTCCTTTGCCAATAAAACCATATCCCTTTTCCTAACTATGCTGCTTCATATGCAATTTTATTTTTTCTTTTTTGTTACTTTATTGACGTTATTCTATGAATTTGCAGACATGCACTGATCGCCAATGTCCAACTGCAGAGGTAGTGCAAATATCTATAATCTAAAAAACGAGAGTTGTGTTACTGTTCACATAAGGTTTTGTAGGTTTTTTTTTTGCCATTCTGAAAATGAAAGAAAAAAAACCCAACTCATTTTTTACTTTAGGGTTTCGACTTGTTTTAAGTTTAAGATTTTAGCATTTTAGTACCTCCGTTTCGAAAAAAACGCAACAAATTGGATGGCACGGACTCCTAGTCCATTTTTTGTTGTGAGAGTAAAAGGGATAGAGAGATAAAGTAGGGTATGTAATGATGAGAGAGATAGGAAGAAAAAATTTACAAAAATGGAATGATTAAAATTGTTGCATTTATTTTGAAACTTCCTAAAATAGAAATTGTTGCGTTTATTTTGAAATGGAGGAAGTATTTGTTTTTAGGTGGGATTTAGTATTTTACATTCTAGGGTTTTCATTTCAAAATGAACTTTAGTATTTTTTTTTCCCCATTTTTTCTGCCTTGCAGATCGGTTCTTCTTTAATGGCCCTTTCTACAGTAAAGGAGAATTAGGTATGACTTTTCTACATTGTTTTAAAGATTTGTTTAGAGTTTATATGTTTGCTTATACACAAATTTGTTTGATTTCGATTATCATTAGTATCATAGAGTTTTCTTGCAATGGATATGAGATTTGGGGTTGAAAATTCGAGTGTTTTATGTATTTGATTTGAGGGAAATAGTAGGGTTACTTGAGGGAAATAGTATGTATGACTTTTCTACGTTGTTTTAAAGATTTTTTTAGAGTTTATATATTTGCTTGTACACAAATTTGTTTGATTTCGATTATCATTAGTATAATAGAGTTTTATTAATTCACCCTTTTACAGATATAATTATCACTTTTATTAATTCACCCCTTTACGATGAATAACGAATATGTATAATTTTGTTATCATTATAACTTTGGTTGATTTGTTTAAAATTGTGGAATAATATATATCGTTGTTTATTAACATGGATTTTCTATTTCGATTTCAATGTTATTGGAATTTTCAGTGACAATTTTTGGCCGAAGTTCCACTGCTTCAACGACTTCCCAGTTCATCCCTCAGAAAAAATGGCTGAGGTTGTTCAAATCAAGCATTTTGGTACCATTTCCCTAAAATTCCCTTCTTTTTATCTTTTATTAGTTGGTGGGATTTTTGAATTGATGTTTGAATTACAATTAGCTTTTCACAATTGTGCAAACTGTAATTGCTTGATTTTCCTACAGTAGTTTGCATAACCCATGACATGTTAGTCTACTACTAACCTCAATCCCTTAAAATTTGCTACATATGGGTTTTTCCACTCTATTAAATAGAGTTGTATTGAATAGGCATGCAGTAGTAAATGGGGTAGGAGAGAAATGTAGACAGAAAATGTTGGGTACCATGAAATACAACCATTTTAAGGGACAACCCATGATGGAATATTTAGCAATTTTTAGGGATAATGGAAGTATGTTTTACATTGATAAATAAGCAGAGTATCAATTTCTCCATTTATTAGCATTGTAGATGTTCTTGTCTTATAATTTGTTGACATTTGACAATTGACATATACTAAATCCTGCTGTTGCAGACAACGTAGAGTATGTAATTCGTAGTGGACATATTAGAGATTGGGTGTATTTTGTTTGGGAAGGCGAGGCAAGTTATTTTTTTTTTCTTCTAATGTTTATTCTGCAATTTACTCATTATTCCTATTTATTTTCAAAAAAATATTGATAAACTAGGGCTTCGTTAATCATGTGTTCTTGTTGCATAAAATAGGCTGAAGTTTCTGGACATTCAGAGGAAGAAATTAGCCCAGAATTCTTGTTAAAAACTTAAAACGCTATGACAATTTTGGCAGTGGTGGGTATTGTCACTCCTATGTTCATCTAATATGTGGGGTTAATTAGTATATAAAAAGCAAATGAATATCAGTATGAAGAAATGAATATTCATTTTAGTTGTTGCAAAAGTGAAGATACGTTCAGTTTTTTTGTGGTAAATTGAATTTTTCGTATTAAAAAAATGAATATTCCGTATTAAAAAATGAATAATCATTTTAGTTATCGCAAAAGTGAATGTAGGTTCAAGTTCTTTATGGTAAAATGAATATTTAGTATAACAAAATGAATACTCAGTAATAGAAAATGAATATTAAGTTTAGATTGGTGCAAAGTTGATTCTAAGTTCAGGTTCTTTGTGATAGAATGAATATTCAGTATTAACAAAATGAATATTCAATGTTAAAAAATGAATATTTGATATACAACAATGAATATTCATTTTAGTCGTTGTAAGAGGGAAAGTAAGTTCAGTTTTTTTGCGGTAAAATGAATATTCAGTATTAAAAAAAATTACTGAATATTCAGTATTAAAAAATGAATATTTATTTTAGTTGTTAAAGCTAACGCGATGACACGCGAGACCAAAATTGCTCTATGTAGTGTAAAAAATGAATACTGTAATGTACAAAAATGAAGGTTAAAGATAAAAAATAATGAAGATTGTAGTGTAAAAAAAAATGAAGATTCCTAGTACTACAAAAGGCTAAATAGTCATGGGAGCACCATATGACACTTCAATTGAGCCCACCAACTTTATTAATCCATAAACCACGTAATTTGTTCAGGTAATCCTATAATGTATTTGCAGATTGTTCTTAGAAAGTGAAAGCAAAAATTTTAGTTGTTATCTACTAATTAGTTTTTTTGATACGTAATTAAAAACATTACTTTTCATTCTATTTGCAGAATAGAATCCCTTAAAGTAGGAAGTCTATTAATTTTATTTTTTATTTTACTCCTAAACAACGTCGTTTTGACCAGGGATCACAGAAACCTACGTGGTGCCGGACCATATAATAACTTGCGAGTACGGAGTATTTGATTTCCTTGGACAGAATGAAGGTTTGAACTTTGAATTATTTAAACTTTGATAGTGGCTGGGACAGAATTGCATGGAAACAATTCATTAGTCACTGAAGATGTCAGGTTGCTCTGTTTCTTCCACTGCTGGCCGCATTTTGAAGATGTCGAACCTTCGAGGAGCTGCAGCCATGCCCATCCCCATAGCCATAGGTACTCTTTTCTCTTCCAAACCCTTCTCTTTCTTTACATTTCGTGTTCGATTTTACTCCACAAATCTTCAATTTGATGACCCTAAATTGCTTCTTCAATCAATTAGACATGAATGTAAGTTAGGGTTTACGAATGTTGACCATGGTCTTTCCCTCTTTCATCAGTTGAATTCCTTGCGTCATCTTCCTTCTATTATTGATTTCAATCAACTCTTTACTGCTCTGTTGAAGATTAAACCATTTCCCCCTTTTGCTACTGTCCTTTCTCTCTCCAGGCGCCTACACTTGTCTGGGCTTCCTCCTGATCATCATTCCCTTAATATTCTTGCCAACTGTTACTGCCGTTTGGGCCATGTTGATTTGGGATTTTCTGTTCTAGCTCACATCATTAAGCTTGGTTTTCAACCGGATATAGTCACTTTCAATACCCTTATAAATGGTCTCATTCACACTCATCAATTGGACCATGCTGTTTGGTTGTTAGATAAAATTGTCAAGCTCGGATTTCAACCCGACTTAGTCACCTACGGTGCTATGTTTAAAGGCCTGTCCCGCACTGGCGATAATGCCGGTGCTATGTTGTCAAATAAGCCATTTGAGCAAATGAGCAATGCAGCATTATATATAGCTCTGTTAGTTCTAGAGCTTTTTTAATCAGTAAATAAAGTTTTGAATTTATGGGACTTGTTTGACTAGACTGTACTACAATACAATAGAAGGCCAAAAGAACAAAAATGTGGTAGTCAAGACTTAGTAGCGAACTTAGTCAAGACTGTACATTTCATGTAATACTTGTTGCTATTGCTAGTAATGTTGAAGTTTCTAATGTTTTGAATTTGCTTTGTTTGTTGTCTTAGAGTTATCTTAGAGTTCCAGTAGCTCTCTGAACTTGCTTTGTTTAATTTAATCCATACTATCTTCATACTACATAAGAGCTGGATTTCATATTTTTATTTAATTTGCTTTGTTTGTTGTCTTAGAAATTGGCCAAACAATTGTTTTTTTTAGGATCACTTTCATGGTCTTGATATGATGGCTGGGAAATAGCTAGCAGTGTTTAATTAGATGCGTCGATCTAATTTGAAAATGTTTTAGTTTTTGGTCTGTTTCATGATGTATTGTTATACTCATCTTTGCTGATATGTTTGTCATGTTGATCTGCAAATTTTATTCGTTCTGGTTTACGGCATTGATGGTTGTTCTGTTCATTCACAGATATTATGGAATGTTGGTCTTGCTATTCAATATCAATGATTTGAGGATATTAATTAATTGTGCTTTGTTTGTGTTCCCTTCTTCTATCTTTAAAATTTGTAGAGACAATCTGAGTTTTAAAAAGACTTTAATAGACTTTTGAGGGTCTGAGCTCATATCTACTATGGCAGACGGCGACGGCATGCGACAGGTGGCGAGTCGGCGACTGTAGTGTCCGGTGGCGCATGGTGGCCGCAGCTTGCTGGAGATTTCGAATTTTTTTTCTTTGTTTTGTCGAGTGAGAGGGAGAGAAAATCTGTTTTTTTTTTTTTCCTTTTTTGTGTGGTTTGGCAACCGACCTTCGTAGGGTTTTTAGAAGAGTCACAACAGTTTGCCTGCAGGCTCGCAACAACTTAATTGTTTAGTACTACCTCTGTCCCCTTATTTTTGCAACAATTTGACTTTTTTTACTGTTCATTGGACAGCTTTGACTCCCTCTAATTTTATACATATAAGAAAAAATATAGTCAAATGAGATCTCGTTTGAATCGGCTCGATGTGTAGTTTTTTAATATATAAATTTTATAATTTTTTATTATATGTATTTACATATATTTTTGTTTAAAGTTGTGTCTTGGGAGATGTGAAAAGGCAAATGTTGCAAACAAAAGGGGATAGAGGGAGTATATCCAAAGACATTGTTATTGCACATAATAATTGTTTTTCCTCTTTCCTCTCCTTAATTCTAGGGAAAGATGCCTTAGATTGGCTCTAAGACATTGTTATTGCACATAATAATTGCTTTTCCTCTTTCCTCTCCTTAATTCTAAGGAAAGATGCCTTAGATGCCAATGTCCAACTGCAGAGGTAGTGCAAATATCTATAAGACTATAATCTAAAAAACGAGAGTTATTCTATCAACTGCAGACATGCACTAATTGCCTTGCAGATCGATTCTTCTTTAATGGCCCTTTCTACAGTAAAGGAGAATTAGGTATGACTTTTCTACATTGTTCTAAAGATTTGTTTAGAGTTTATATGTTTGCTTATACACAAATTTGTTTGATTTCGATTATCATTAGTATCATAGAGTTTTCTTGCAATGGATATGAGATTTGGGGTTGAAAATTTGAGTGTTTTATGTATTTGATTTGAGGGAAATAGTAGGGTTACTTGAGGGAAATAGTATGTATGACTTTTCTACGTTGTTTTAAAGATTTTTTTAGAGTTTATATATTTGCTTATACACAAATTTGTTTGATTTCGATTATCATTAGTATAATAGAGTTTTATTAATTCACCCTTTTACAGATATAATTATCACTTTTATTAATTCACCCCTTTACGCTGAATAGCGAATATGGTAATCAACGTTATGATTTTGTTATCATTATAACTTTGGTTGATTTGTTTAAAATTGTGGAATAATATATATCGTTGTTTATTAACATGGATTTTCTATTTCGATTTCAATGTTGTTGGAATTTTCAGTGACAATTTTTGGCTGAAGTTCCACTGCTTCAACGACTTCCCAGTTCATCCCTCAGAAAAAATGGCTGAGGTTGTTCAAATCAAGCATTTTGGTACCATTTCCCTAAAATTCCCTTCTTTTTATCTTTTATTAGTTGGTGGGATTTTTGAATTGATGTTTGGATTACAATTAGCTTTTCACAATTGTGCAAACTGTAATTGCTTGATTTTCCTACAGTAGTTTGCATAACCCATGACATGTTAGTCTACTACTAACCTCAATCCCTTAAAATTTGCTACATATGGGTTTTTCCACTCTATTAAATAGAGTTGTATTGAATAGGCATGCAGTAGTAAATGGGGTAGGAGAGAAATGTATTGAATATGAACTTCCAGCTAGCTAATTGGTAATTAGCTAGTTGATAAGCCTTGAGCTTTGGTGGGAACTTTGCTTAAGAAATGCATTAATGTGAAGTTTGCAATTCTCCATAGTAGTGATCACTTTAACAGAGTATCATGAACAAGGGAGTAAGTGAATGTTTTAAGAATTGTTTGGATTGATATTGTAAGTTTTTCTTCTTGGATAACAGTGGTAGCAGAGATATAGAATGTCTGGCTTCTGTGTGTTGCTCTGGCCAAAATCATTTTGGAATGCTGATGAAAGCTAAGGCAAGACAAATGTGCACTTGTAGAGAGAGAGCATATTGCTTTTGGAAGTATTTGTCACCTGCAATATAATTACTCCCAAGAATGTTGCAACAATATAATAATTCCTATAAATGTCTCTACAACCGTTCTCTATTTATTGCATATAATTATTCCCAAGAATGTTGCTCAAAGTGCTGAACAATAACATGTTGGACACGGGACTATCATGTTTAATGTATGAGAGTGATAATTCAACAATTACTTTTTTTGTATTACAAAGAAAATCTCAATCAAGAATTGTTTATGTAAAAATATATGTTGTTCTTGTCACATAATTATTATATAGTGTTGGAAACAGCGCGCAACGCGCGCCGTGGACAACTAGTTAGATAAAATACCGCTACAAATTTGCATCCATGTTGCCCACAAAACCTATCCATGTGCATGGGAAGAATTAAAACATACATATTAGCGCTCAATCGCTCATACCAGCAAAGTATATATAGTTGGTAACTCTTTCTTCATCAGACATTTGTACATATAGATATGAGTTGTCTATATTTTTTGTAGCTCTATAATTTTTAAAAATACATCTCTAATAACTCTACCTTGGTGCACCTTAGGTCTTTTTATACAATGGGAATGAAAGGTCCACAATTGTAGTCTTTGTTTTTTTTCTTTGACCCCTTTCTTAGGAGGAAAGAAATGATAAATGCTAAGCTAACTTTACCCTCACTCTCTATTTGAGAGAAACTAAAGATTTAATATATAAATTTGAAATACTTCAACCGCATTTAAGTAATTCATAATTCGAAATTGGTTTTTAAATCAGTTTCAATTACAAGTACTTGGTATTTGAATAATCACAAATGCGTGTGGTGAGAATTGATGCCATGACCTCGTGTCTGAAATTCTGAAGCCTTAACCACTAGGCTAAGACCTCATCCTAACATTACTAAGTAATGAATTACGTATTCATTACAAATAAAAAAAAAGGCATTAACAAGAACATTTTCATAAATCGAATTCGAACATTTTTAATTTTAATTATGAAAAAACAAAGATTACTACCAATCTAATGTCTTCAAATAAATTCGAAGCTTTTTTCCCCTTTTTTAATATTTCAAAATGGATGAGAAATCCTATGCATAACTTGGTTTATGGTTTGTTTTATTATCGAGTAACGATAATGCTAAAAATTATCATCGCATGAATAGCTTGCATAAATAACTTTATATATATATATGTGAAAGTGGAAACCAATTATTATATGAGACAAATTTATTACTTATACTTCCTCTTATTATTATTACTTCCTCCGCTCCATATTAGTTGCAAGTCTTGCAACATTCCCTTTTTCACGCTTGTCAATGTATAATTCATATTTGTAATATCTTTAATTTCGTTTTACCAAAAAATATAAAAATTAGATCACAATAAAGAACACATTAAAACGATTCAAAAGAGATCACACCTGACTATAATTTTTTACATGTATAAAGCACAAAAGTGAATTATAAAAGTGATTACGAATAGTGCCAAATTGCTAACGTTGCAACTAATATGGAGTGGAGGAAGTATTATTATTATTACATTGAGTATGTGCACATTTTATGAAGGAGAAATTAAAAGAGAGTAAAAAAGAGTTCACCAATATGATAAACAGAGATAAAAAGTGGGAATTATCAAATTCAGTAATTTTCAATTAATATAAAATTTTCAAATAAGGGAGATGTTGCAATAATAAAGGAAGGAAAATAACGCATTTTAAATTATTACTTCCATATTTTTTATATCTCAAAATGGATGTCAACTTAAATAAAAATTTTATGGTTTATTTTACTACTCCCTCCGTAACATATTAATGGCAACAAGTCATTTTGCACGCACTTTAATTAAGGTATTGATTTAAGGGTGTAGATGACGAAATTAATCAAAATAGTTTTAATACAAGTAAGATTGAGATCATAAATTACTAATCTTAAAGTTATTTTTGATTAATTTGTTCGTTTGCACCCTTAAATTGCTTTCTTAAAGTGCCTGCAAAATGACTTGTTGCCATTAATATGTTACAGAGGGAGTACTAAGTAACAATTACGTTAGCACCAAAAAAAAAAGTAACAATTACGTTCCTTCAAAAAAAATAAATAACAATTACGTCCAAAATAACACTCACAGTCTCACACACATTATACGTAACGTGCATAAAAAGTTAGTATTATTGAAGGGAAGCTCATCACCATGTACTAATTACGGAACTGGTCAGAGTTATCACAATACTCGCAACCTTTGTTATTTTAGGTTGTAACATAATATTTCCAAGAAATAATTTTTTTTTTATTATATTAAGTTAGATAAATTTACCCATATACGACTTCTTTTTTAAAAAAAACTTTACTTTTATTATGTGCCCAATATTGTGACATACTTACCCTATTTCATTATTTTTACTAGGAGTTCGTATCACATAGTTTTGTAGCGAATATTGTGACATATATATACTCCCTCCGTAACATAAAAAAAAATTACTTTTAATTTTTCACACATTTTAATTAAACGATTTAAAGTTGTAAACGATCAAATTAATCAAAATAATTTAATATTAGTAACTTATAATTATATTCTTGATGGTAATAAAATTAATTTGATTAATGTTTTGGAAATGGGTGAAAAAAAAAATCAAACTCTACAATTTTTTTTATTTTTTTTTTTAAATAACAATCAACTCTACATTGTTCAATGTTAACACGTTTTCCTCAGCTTGAAAACTGTTCTCACTGCATTAGGGTGCTGCGGCAGATTGTTCTTGTCTACCATTGTTAGCCTCAGCTTGAAGATGATGATTCATAAGCTTCGACAAGTTACATTCACAGGTACTCTTCTCTCTTCCAATCCCTTCTCTTTCTTTCCGTCTTCTCTTCGATTTTACTCCACAAATCTTGAATTTGATGACCCTAAATTGCTTCTTCAATCTATTAGACATGAATGTAAGTTAGGGTTTACGAATGTTGAACATGGTCTTTCCCTCTTTCATCAGTTGAATTCCTTGCGCCCTCTTCCTTCCATTATTGATTTCTGTATGCTGTTTACTGCTATGCTTAAGATTAAACCCTTTCCCCCTTTTGCTACTGTCGTTTCTCTCTCTAGACGCCTACACTTGTCAGGTCTCGGTCCTGATCATCATTCCCTTAGTATTCTTGCGAACTGTTACTGCCGTTTGGGCCATGTTGATTTGGGATTTTCTGTTGTGGCTCACATCATTAAGCTTGGTTTTCAACCCAATATAGTCACTTTCACCACCCTCATAAATGGTCTCATTCACACTCATCAATTGGACCATGCTGTTTGGTTGTTAGATAAAATTGTCAAGCTTGGCTTTCAACCCACTTTAGTCACTTACGGTGCTATGTTTAAAGGCCTCTCCCGTACTGGTGATAATGCCGGAGCTCTCCACCTCCTTCGAAACATGGAGTCTCGCGGCCATTTTATGCCTGGCGTTGTCATTTATAACACCATCATTGACGGTCTCTGTAAAGACCAGTTATTACCTCAAGCACTCCGACTTTTTTCTGAGATGAAAACCAAGGGCATCCGACCTGACGTCGTCACCTATAATTCCTTAATGCGAGGCTTGTGCTCTTTAGGGCGCTGGAATGAGGCTCAGCATTATTTGACTGAGATGATGAGGAACGACATATCTCCTAATATTGAGACCTACAGCATGTTCATAGACATGTACTGTAAGGACGGCATGGTTGATGAAGCACGAACTATATTTGAAGAAATGATTAAGAGAGGTCACGTCCCCAACATCATCACTTACAGTGCTTTGATAGACGGATATTGTTTACGTGGTGAGATGTATGAGGCAGAGAAGCTAATCAATTTGATGGTCAAAGATGGCTGCAAGCCTAATATAGTTACCTTCAGTAGCTTAATTAATGGATATTGCAAGTCTCGAAAGATTGACAAAGCACTTGCCTTGCTCCAAGAGATGCCTCTTAAGGGCTTAACTCCAAATGTTGTTACGTATAGCACTCTTATTGATGCCTTGTGCAAGGACCACAGACTCTCATGTGCTGATAAATTTTTCAAGGAGATGAAAGCTCGAGGGCTTAAGCCAAATGTATTCACTTGGAGCTCATTGATTGATGGCCTCTGTAAGAATGCAAAAATTGATGAAGCGATGAAAACAGTGAAGGAAATGCAGAATCATGGAGTGGTCCCTAATATTATTACGTATAATACCCTGTGTGATGGCTTGTGCGAAGCAGGGCGACTTGAAGAAGCAGTAGATGTCTTCTCCTTATTACTAGAAAAAGGGTTACAACCAAATGTGCATTCCTACACAATAATAGTAAAAGGGTTTTGTAAAAAAGGGTTGCTAGCCGCTGCAGAAGAATGGTTCAAGAAAATGGAGGACGATGGATGTCCCCCTGATGAGTGCACCTTCAATACAATCATTAGAGGATTTCTTGATGTTAAGGATATCAGGAGGGCTTTAGAATTTGTAAGCATTATGAGAAGCAGGCGCTTTGTTGCTGATAATTACACTGTTTCATCATTTGTGGAGTTGCTCAGTAATCCAAGTGTCAGCGATGGAGACAAGTATATGCTTAAAAAATTCTTCGAGAACTGAGTGAGTGATATATGGCCTTCTGTTATTCAATGTCAAGGTTTAACAATACTAATTGATTATGCTCTATTTTCACTTCTAGCTTTCTACTATGTGACAGGCGATTTGTTATTGTTGTTTGAAGTATGACAGGGATATCTGTTTCGGGGTGGATCTAGTACGAATAATAGATACAATGTACTATCTTTTGCTTCTTTGAAACTGAATTGTGATGTTAATTTGACATTGTTAGCATCTTAGTATAGAGTAATAGAGCTATTAGAGTTGATTCATTTGACATTGTTAGCAAAACAAGGGCTTGCTTTCTCATATTATATTATTATGAGGCTAATGTGCTTTCAAGTGATGCTTATGAACTTTAGAATCCTATATTCTCGAATCATTTGTTATGTTTGGAATCATATGTTATCTAACTTTCAAATATATGAGTGCCAAGATAGTTGGGCAAATATATGATCCTTTCTCCGTTTATTATTAGATGCAACACTTTTGATTTTATACTCTACTATATAATTTTTGGAGAGGAGATATAGATAGGGGGAAATCTATATAATAGGAGAGTGGTGAAGAGAATTTATCGTCAAAAAGAAAGTGTGCTGCTTAACAACTGAGTCAACTTAGAAAACTACTACTATCTCTTCATCTGCATTCATATAACATTGGATAAACAAAGATGGGTGGCACAGCAAGGAAAACTGATTATTTAGACATGAATCGAACTAGGCACTCTCAACTAATGTGCTGCTTCTCTTTGTTACCACTCATACTTTTCTTTCTCCAATGTCATTCCTCTTCTGCCCATCTCTGCAAGTGTGCAACCATATACAACTGATTGCTTCCAGCCTTATTAACTTTGTCTCTTTTGGTCAATCTTCCTCTTTCTTTTGTCTGATACTTCTATTATTCCAAAGGGCTCACTATCAAGTTCTACGAATCTATGGCCCTAATTCAAAGCTTAGTTTTGAAAAGGACGCCTCAGATGTGCCTAAGATCAAAGCTCTACAAACACTAGGAAATGGGCTTTAAGAGGGTGAACACAGCCCCTACGAGAGGCAAAGTAAGGCTCACACCTTAGAGTGCCTTTAGTGAGTTCAGCTTTAAGCTTTTGGAGCCATAGCTTAGGTTTGAGTTACAAAAGAAACATAATCTTTTTTTTTTCTTCAAATTGAGACCTTCCTTGAATTTACACTTTAATTTCGTACAGAATTTCTAATTTAATTGCATAGTAACTTATCAAAACCCCAATTCTCAATTTAATAGCATGTGCAATTGTGCAGGATTCCATCTTGCCAGTGAGTGACAAAAAATGTTTGTGAGCTATTTAATAGCATGTGCAATTGTGCAGCATTCTCCATGTGACAGCGTAGGACAAAGCAGCCAAGAACAAGCAAACCATAACCATCACGAATGACAAAGGTCGGCTAAGCCAAGAAGAGATAGACCGAATGGTGAACGAGGCAGAAGACTTTGTCGAGGAGGACAAGAAGGTGAAGGAAAAAGTGGACGCGAGGAACAAGCTTGAAACATACATCTACAACATGAGGAGCACAATTGATGACAAAGACAAGTTAGCTGATAAAATTGACTCAGATGACAAGGAAAAGATCGAGACTACCTTGAAGGAGGCTCTCGAGTGGCTAGATGATAAAACTGAGTGAGTGATATATGGCCTTCTGTTATTCAATGTCAAGGTTTAACAATACTAATTGATTATGCTCTATTTTCAATTCTAGCTTTCTACTATGTGACAGGCGATTTGGTATTGTTGTTAGAAGTATGACAGGGATATTTGTTTCGGGGTGGATCTAGTACGAATAATAGATACAATTGTGATGTTAATTTGGCATTGGGATATCTCTCATTTGCTTGTTTTCTATTCTTTAATCTTTAGTTTTTTTTTGAAGTAATATTATGCTTTCAATTTGCATGAAAATGGTTTTAATACAAACTATAATATGATTATAAGTTACTAATATGTTTTAAAAAATGACTAATTCTTTCGTTTACACCCTTAAATCGCTTCTTCAAAATGCGTGCAAAACCAATTGTTGCAAGTATTACGTTACAGAGGAAGTACATAATTTCATTTCACACCAGCTCATAAATAGTGAAGTTTATAGGTTAGAGAGGGGCTAAATTTTCAGTTAACATAGCATGGTTGAACATCTGAACCAACATAGCAAAATTTGCATAACTTGCTTACCTTCATGTATAAGAACAGTACAGTAATAAAGTGAACCATGAAGACTTGATCACAATGTTGACCAAGTGAACTGAAATCGTAATATGAAAAGAAAGAAATACTAAACTAAAAACACTGCTCATTTTTTCCACTTTGAAAGTCTAGCAGTTATTCTTTCTTTAACTGTCATTGAACCCGGCTGCTGCCTAGACTTTCTACTACGATGTTTTCGTGGTTTTCTGTTTGATTTCCTCCTTGCTAACCGCTGTCTACGGATCTCGGGATCTGCCCATCCTTTGCCCCATTCTGCGAAAGAAGAAAAGGGCTTCTGTTCCTGGGAAGCTGATAATATCATATCGGCTTCAGGATAAGCATAGAAATCCTGATCTATGCCAGACTCAAGAAACCTAAGTCCCTGATAAGTTGGCTCAGGGAATTTTATTTGAACACCAATCATATCATTACCTTCCCTTATGAAACCTTTATCTTGCAAAACACGAGCTAGGCCCCGCCACCATAGCTGATCACTAGCAAGAAATTGCTGAGCCTGTTCTCTTATCTTTGTGATGAACATTCTGAGATTTGGCTTCGCACTTGATCTGCTTTGCACCATATCACTACCGAAATAATCATCATATGAATATTCTGCAACACTATTCTGTTTGTGGTGAGCAGCAACTACTTGCATGAAAATATTAGCCTCTGCTTTCAAATTCTGCAGTTCAGGAGGTCCGTTTCTGCAGACATCACATGACATACACCTCTCCTGATGGAACACCTCCCCAAAGTATTCGACCAGTATTTTGGCTCGGCAAATAGAAGTATTCATACCGTATCTGAAGCAATCAGAAAGCATCTTGTACGCTTGTTTCTTTTGTTCTTCACTTCTTTTGTTGGGCAGAAGAGTAGGCACTCTTGACATGTTCACATAGAGAATGCAGTCTGCTAATTTTCCATCCCGTCCTGCACGCCCCGCTTCTTGATAATATGCTTCCAGACTCTGAGGCCAGCCATAATGGATAATCCTTTGTACGTTTAGTTTGTCAATGCCCATTCCAAAAGCAATAGTTGCAACAACAACTTGCACAGAATTTTCATGAAATTCCTTGTGGACCCGTCTAAGATGCGCCTTTGGTAACTGAGGAAAACAAGAATGATAGGTCTTAGGAACCTCTATGCCAAATAGAAGGATAACTCAATTGTACGAGCAATTTACAAATTGAAAATAGAAAAATTACAAAGATGAATGTCAAACAACTAGCAGGGGCAAAATATCACATAATAATCAATTATCATAATAACACATTCTTTCAAGAACGGACATGGCTGAACAGCTGAAGAAAATAACTGCTTGCATGCCGAGGATAAAGCCATACTTGCCAGACACATCAAAAAGGCAAAAATCTTTACATCCCGAACTATAAACCTCAACCAATATACCGGCGTTTAAAGTTTAATATACTGCCTCCATTTCATATTGATTGCAACTTTTGCCAAAAAGTTATACTTTAAATTTTTTGCAACAAATATTTTTTTTTGCTTTTTAAGTTGTTATTTCCCTCTATCTCTCTTCTCATCACATGCACCTCTATTTCTCTTTAAATAAAACTCACAAACAAATTTTGTCTAGGAATCCATGCAAATATTTTTGTTGCAAATAATATGAAACAAAGATAGTATATATTCTTTTCACCTTATCTTTGCTTATATAACAAAAAGTATAGATAAGGCCTAATAAGTTCAAATCAGCAAAAAATAGGTCTAACAAAGTTTGTAAGACACAAAATAAGGTCTGATAAGTTCATATCAACAAGCTTAAGTTAAAAAGAAAAAATTTTCATATAAATATAACATATCATTTAGCTTACAAACCAAAATGAGGATACTAGTTTACCTTCGCATTGTAAGCGGCAGCCTTCACACCCTTTCCACAAAGATACTTTGCTATAGCTAATGTTTCCTTTCTGGTTGGAACATATATGATGGATGGTCCTTGTTCCAATGAGCAATTATTAGGTTGCGGTCTTTCTAATGATTCTGGAGGAGGACCTGGCAATTCAGCAGATCCTCTGAGTTGTACATCATCGATCAATGACTTGCCACAAAACTCACCGCAAGAAACTGCAATGGCAAGAAAAACTTTTAGAGTAACTTCATTATATACATTATAAGACAAAAAAAACCATCCAGGCGTACAAATTATTTAGATGAAATATTATTACTGGATAAAGGCATACCATCAAAGTCGTCTGCAGTTTGAATGTCATCAAAATCATCTTCCAGAAACTCCACTGATAATTGCCTCTCTTTTGAAGCATTATAACCAATTTTTTTTAGATTACTTCTCTTTTCATCCTGACTGTCCACTTCATCCACATCACTGCTATCAGAAGCGGTGCTACTAGAGTGTTCTGATGCATCCTCAGGATCTTCCATGACGCCTGTTTTAAAACAGCTGCTTTCTTTCACTATTCTCTTGCTGGAATATACTTTTACCAATTCTTTGAAATCCTTAACATAAGAAGATGAAGACGAGGTTCTACTATGCACTATCTGTAAAATCGCAAGTGAAAAGAAGGTAACCCACTGTAAGTGTCACTGTGGCAGAGGCATAATAAAAGGAAGAGGAGTGGGGAGAAACAAGCCCAGGCAACTATATTGGAAATAAGCTGTCCAAGAATGTCACCACATAATATCGTCTACTTTAAAGAGAGCCATACTGAGAACTGAAGATTCGGACGGAAGAATGTTGTGAGCACAACTTTTGCTTCCTTTGACAATTTAAGAGACTTAAGAATGTCTTCTCTGACGTGAAAAGTAGCAGTGGCAGTCAATGCCATTATTGGAATGTCGTATTTCAAATTTTCCAAACTGCTGGTGCTGAAACATTCACGCAACACGGACAATCTCCTGCAACAACAGAGATAATCAATTGAAATTTGCTGCTTAACAACTGAGTCAACTTAGAAAACTACTACTATCTCTTCATCTGCATTCATATAACATTGGATAAACAAAGATGGGTGGCACAGCAAGGAAAACTGATTATTCAGACATGAATCGAACTAGGCACTCTCAAGTCTCAACTAATGTGCTGCTTCTCTTTGTTACCACTCATACTTTTCTTTCTCCACTGTCATTCCTCTTCTGCCCATCTCTGCAAGTGTGCAACCATACTTTTCTTTCTCCACTGTCATTCCTCTTCAGAGACTTTGGGCATCACCCCTCTTTCAAAACAATATTTACAAATTCAAAGACCTAACCTATATAAAAAAGCAAAAACAACTTGCTTTTAATATTGTGATTAGGATGTGTATAATTTCCTCCTCCTCGAAGGAAGTGGAGATGGGCAATGATGGAAGAGATAGATAATTAGAAATTAGAGTAAAAAACGAGGAAAAGAGGAAAAAATACTCCGTAATTAAATGGAAGGAGGGCAGAGTGAAGAGTAAGAAGCAATTAGGAGTCAAAAGCAGAACGAAAGAAAGGTATAGTTCATACAGTAGTGGATATAGTAGAATTACAATTATTCACTTTAAAGATTGATGAAATTGGCATCTCAATCTTGTATCTTGAGCACTAAGCATAGAAGCTCCATATAATCTAGACGTGATTTGTTTGTTTCTTTTAATCTAAGATAAGAAGACATTATCTCCATCTCAAAATGATACTTCCTCCGCTCCATATTACCCGCAACATAACCCTTTGGCACGAATTTTAAGAAGATAAGCAAATTTAGTGAAATGATTTTAACAACATAAACTTATAATTTCACTCTCATTTGAGCTACAATTATTTAAATTAATTTGCTCATTTACATACTCAGATGTCTTCCTTAAAATGCATGCCAAAGAGTTACATTGCGAGTAATGTGAACTTGTGAAGTGGAGGAAGCATATCACATTTGACTTTTGTGATAAATTTGTCAACTTTGAGCATTAGTTTCTAGACCTTCAACCACTACTATGTACTATTTCATTGTAAATACGATAATTTTACAAAACAAGTTAATAGCATTAAAAAATTCTAATTATGCATTGAAGCTCAAGCACTTACAGTTTTTTTGACAAATTTATGGTCGTATTCAACCACTGAAGCAAAAAGTGAGATGGATTGTTATATTCAGAAACAAAAAGTACCTTTATCCGGGTTTTGTTTTTGTTCTAATATTTCTACTTTACATATTTGCCAACACAAAACTTATAATTTTAACATTTCAAATTATGCATATAAGATGTGATAATCTTACAATATTTATTGAGAAAAATCAAACAAGATGCTACATAAATATGTTTATCCTTGTATATAAACCACTAAAGAGTCAAAGTATACTTGGATAATAATGTTAAAAAAAAAATTTAAACTAAAAAAAACTGAGGAAGTGCTTATACCTAGGCATCTTCCTTGTAACAATGCATAATCAACATCATTCATGATTACAAAAGCAAGGTTGTATAGCTCCTACAATGAACATGCCAAATATAAAAGAAAATCACAAGCCACCAGTTTTTACATGGGTAGTTTTAGTCCCATCTCAAGATACCTGTTTTTACAATCAATTGACTAGATGCAGTCATGCAGACATGAATATTCAATACCAGCTATGCTAGAATATTCAAAATCAAACTCAGCCTAATCAAACATTACAAACTGTTATTTTTGCAGTTATTAGAAAACGGCAATGCGCCAAAACATGGTTTATGAGAAAAAGAAAGTTGGTAATCTTAGAGCATAAGAAATCTAGGGAAAGAGAGAGTCAGACCTGTAGTCTGGTCTAAAATCATGTCCCCATTTAGAAACACAGTGTACTTCATCAATCGCAAATAAAGCTATTCCACGGACCTCTGCAAGCTTCTGGAGTGGCCTTATGAGTCTGCATCATATATTTCATCAGTCTTTGGCTGAGATGATAAAATCCAAAGTCACAACATGATATACAAATGTAGGTACCTTAACACCGTTTCAGGGCAGACATATATAATAGAATACATGCCATTCATAGCCTTCTTCTCGACACTGTTATCTGGTTGTCCAGATCCAAGGAAGCATGCAGAAATCCCATGCTTTGCTAACTTTAAGCACTGGTCATGCATCAAGCTTATCAATGGAGAAATCACGACCACAACCTTTCCTGTCAAAAGTGCAGGTAGCTGAAAGCACAAAGATTTCCCTGAAAAACATATAAGCTTCAGAAGAAATGGTATATGCGTGCTAAAGTATTCACATTAAAGCAAATAACCAGAAAGTTAATACCAGACCCTGTTGCTGCTAGAACAAGACAATCTTGATGATCTAACCAAGCATTAAGAGCTTCCATTTGAAAACTCTTTAATTTTGAAAACCCAAAATGTTTTTGCAGCAGGCTGTTTGCTTTTTTATCCCAATCTGATCCAAGCTCTACATCCTCTACTATTCCCTGGGCTGAGTGTGGAATGTATAATGGCTCAGATGCTTGAACGGTATGATTTTGTTCAAAGATTTCTTTAGAATGAGTTTTCTCCACTTCAGCCTGTACTTCAGAATGGCTTTGCAACTCTGCTATAGAAGTTGCTCCCTCGGGAAATGTATCAGCATGCCTCTTTTTTGATTTGCTCATGGGCTGAAAAAGCTCCACTATGCTAGACTGTCTCATATGACCAAATGGATCCAGTGAAGAAAGGTTTCGTTTGCGTGAAGGTTTGCCGTTCTTAGACATAATAGTACAGGGGAAACAAAGTTGATTCGCCCCACTCTGCCTGTAGAAGAGTTTTTTAGCAAGTAATCAACATCAATCATCCCTCTTTAGCTTATTCAAGAGCTTTCAAAGCACGTGTTCCTAACCTTGGCAAATAATTGGGTCCAGAGGCGGGCTCAAGAATTTCAAGTAGGTGTAGCACCAACTATTCAAAGGCAAAAATGTACAATATTAAACCAACTCATCAAGAATTCAAAAGTTTATAACCAAAAAATTATATTAAAATCATTACAATTGCTCTCCTCGGGTTTTCATATTTTGAAAACAACTTACAATATCAACTTTTAACATCTAAAAAAAACATCTTTCTCTAAATATGTAACCAAACAATCATTCAACAAATCCATTACTAGTCTCAAATTTCAATTTATCAAATACCATAAAATAAATATTAACAAAAAAATATAAAATAAGTCCTGCCAGTATAATACTACTGATTAAAGGTTAGTATAAAGTACTGAATTAATTTATTTTTTTTTAAAAAAAAGAGTAGTGACATACACAGCACAACAAGTCAACAACAACAACAGCAATTCACAACAACACTACAACAATTCAATTCGCAAATTCAGAGTCCTATTTTCTCAAATTTTAATATCCTAATTTTCTCAAATTTCAATGACCTATTTTCACAATTTCAACAACAACACAAATCTCACGCATAATTGGCAAGTTTCGAGCTTATGGGAAGCATATTTCCCAAATAAATGTCACAGCATACATAATTTATTAATCCCAAATATCTTATTTTTCTCAAATCTCAAGCATAATTCGCAAACCTGAAATCTGAAATGGAGAATAGAGAAGAATAATCGCAATCTGAAATGCAGATAAGAAGGCAGCAAGAGATGCAGATGTGAGGTGTCGGCAGTCGCCGGTCGCTGATATTCGCCGCCTTGTGATGAATCGGAGTTGACGCCTGAGGGATTACAGAAAATCACAATTCGCAAGGGCCCTAGTCTTTCTATTTCTAATTCTATACTACCAAAGGTTGCCACTTTAAAAAAATTAACCAATTTCCCTCCCAATTTCCAAATTTTTCCCTCCTCTTAGCATGATGCATTGCTTTTGGAAATTAAGCCTGCCTTGTTTTTTGAATGAAAAGTTAGGGTTGTTCCACCCTTCCCTCCATTTATCTTGTTGAAAACTTTATTAATGCGTTCTCTTCAACTTATTATACCTGAACTTATCAGATCTGATTTAATAATAAATAGTATCTCTTTTTTCAAACCCATTATTAATTAATATTATCAATTCAAATAACAACTTATCTACGTATTTAATTTTTCTTAATTCACTTGTAGTAAAATTAACAAACTAGAACGGATTGAATAATAATAATATGGAGGATGAGTAAAGTTTAATTTGGACTAAAATTATTAATAATAATATGGAGGATGGGTAAAGTTTAATTTGGACCAAAATTAGTAATAATAATATGGAGGATGGGTAAAGTTTAATTTAGACCAAAATTAAATCAAACCCAAAATAAATAAATAAGTTTTATTTTATAATATAAAAAAATAGTTTAATTCAATCTAACTCTGATTGATTTCTCTTAAAATATTATAAAACAAGGATGATAAAATAAAATTTGTTTATGTTGTGTAAGAGTGCTTTAAGATAATTATTAATTTAATTAATTTTATTTAATCAATAATTAAAAATAATAACCAATATCTGATTGTAACTTATTAGAACTTATTAGACCTGATTGAAACTTATTAGACCTGATTGGAACTTATTGGAACTTATTAGACCTAATATAACTTATTGGAACTTATCTGAACTTATTAAACCTAAAACTTATTTTTTTAAGGTGAAGAGAACGCACACTTAAACTTATTTGAAATTGTTGAAATTTAAACACTTACTCCGTATTTTTTTTTAATTAAAGGTGAAAAGATTATATATTAACTAGGTTAGCACCCGTGCAGATGCACGGTTTTAAAAAAATAATTGTTAAAGTTTATTTTAATAATGATGATCAATAATTTGTAAGAAAAAGTCAAAATTAAGTAAAATGAAAAACAATGTCCATATGTATAGATAAATATTATTATTGTTAGTAGTTTTTTTTTTTATTCTGTAGCAAAGTTACACTTTTTTATGAAATACATAGTAGCAAGTTACACTTGATAATGTACAATATTCACAAAAATATTTCATTTTTATTAGGAATAATGGAACCTAATAATCCCACTTTTAGTCGGCCCGAAAGTAACAAACCTACTTTTTGATTAAAAAATAACAAACACACCTTTAAGGTTTATTATCAATGAGTGAACCCTATGACCAGTTATCGGTAGTTTAGGTCACCAACCAACTTTAGATCTTTAATCCTATTTAATTTAACCTAATATAATATTATTGTATTAATTTTTCTTTAATTACTTATCTAATTAGCTCTAATATATACAAGCTGGTGGTTTGGGTGGCTGTTGGGGGCGGTTTGGGGTGGGAGGAGGGCACGAGGGTGGGGGTGGTTGAGGGGGAAATGGGCGAGGATGGTTGTGACTTGTGAGGAGGGGGTGGCCGAGGTAGGAAGGGGAGTGTTTTGGGGTGGAGGTTTTCGAAGGTGGGGTTTCTCTAATCTTTATTTTTTTTATAAAAAAAAATTAATAGGTTAATTAAATAAAAAAATCAACCAATGAGGGATTGTCACGTCGCAATTTAACCTTTACACCAAGTCACAAATCGTTAGAGTGCACCGAAAATAAATAAACCTTAAAGATGGTTTGTTATTTTTTAATCAAAAAGTAGGTTTGTTACTTTTAGGCCGACTAAAGGTGGGATTATTAGATTTCATTATTCCTTTTTATTACACTTATATAATTTTAATTTAATTGCAATTAACTTATGAAAATTGAATATTCTTATTAATAAGTTGTAACTAAAAACAAATATTTATATTTAAGCACAAATAAGGGTGTTTTGATTCAACTTATTAAGCACATATAGTGCTTAGTTTAGAAAAGAATTCAGACAAGATAAGATAAGATCTGAAAATTTCAGATAAAATTAGAAAAAATCAAATCAGATCAGAAAATTAAAATAACTATAAAAAAAACAACCACAAAAAAAATTCAGATAAGATTATATCAAATTAGAAAAGTTCAAATCAGATCAGAAAAGTTCAGATAAGATCAAATCAAAACAATTAAGTTCAGATCAGATATAATTTTTTTCGACGCAAACATACCCTAATTATCAACTTTGGAAAAGATAATACTGGAAAAAAAAAAAAAGTAGTGAGTAAGTTTAGTTTTTTTTTAGAAAAAAAGGTCAAATGAAAATTTTGAGGGAAATTTTTTAATGAGTAAGTGACATGTGACAAATGATGATGTCAGCGATTTTTATTTTAGTAATAGTTATTATTATTATTATAGATAAAAAGCCAAACAACAATTACAAGTTACAAATCCATAATATCTCTAAAAACATTAGATTTAAAACAGCAATACATATTTTAACTTCGACTTCACTAATTGTTTCGCTTCCTTTCGATTGCAGAATCACCTGTTGATTTTTATTCAACTTCAATATATATTGTTCAACTGCAACCACCTCCTATATAGACCTGAGAAAGAAAATATATATTATTTTTAAAAAATATAGGAAGGAGTGTAGGGTTATCAATAGGGCTGAGTAGAGTGCGGTTTGAACCACACCAAACCGCAAACCAAACTGCAATTGTGTAGTTTGGTTTGGGGTTTGAAAAATGCGGTTCGGTTTGCAATTTTACCAAACCGTAATTTTGCGGTGCGGTTTCCGAAAATTTTGAAACCGCACCAAACCCTAAACCTTAATTTTTTTTAATTATTCTAAAATATTTAATTTCATAATTTTTGTTTGGCCTACTACCTTACTGAAGTTATGCCTTTTATTTGTTGTGTGCATTATCTAGTTTTTTAAGCCCTCAACTCTCTAAGGCTCCAACAAAAAATAAATCTATGATTTTTTTTTCTTATTAATTACTAGGTATAAAATAAAAATTTAAAAAGTGGGTAAAAACCGCACCGTATTTTGCGGTGCAGTTTGATATATATTGCAGTGTGGTGCGATTTCAAAAAATGGCAAATTGTAATTTTGCGGTTTGGTGCGATTTGACATTCAAAATGCACCGCACTTAGCGCTAATTATCAATTTTGAATATAAAGCACAAAAAAACACAATTTATTAAATTAATGTGGCAATAGTTATAAACATAAAGCGCATCTAGTGTAGTGGTATCATAGTACCCTCCCACGGTACTGACCGGGGTTCGATTCCCCGGATGCGCAACTCTCAAGTATATTTTTTGTTTCCCCATAGCCAAAGCATGGAATCATGTTCTTTCCCCAATCAAAAATCATGGTATCTTCATCATACTACTCCAATTTCATTCCATACAACTCAAAATCTTATAATTTGGTTCACTCCTTAATAACAAATCACAATTTATTTTTTTTGTTTTAAAGGGCAAGAAATCACAACATAATCAAATAAATTCATACTAAAAACATTATTATATGGATTTATATGGGAACATAATAATTGCAATAATAGGTATATCTTCATCCCTCATGTTATGGGTACCAAGCATGAAGCAACATCAAGCAAAAAGAATGGCAATGGATAGGTTGAAGATGATAAAGGCGGTGTTAGAGGACGCGGAAGAAAGGGTAATGAAGATCCAAGAAAGGCATGATAAACTCCTTGCTCAAATATGTTCATATTATGTGTGTCATAGAGAGCTTGAAGAAGCCATTGTTGGTGCTAGAAAGACCATGGATGGGGAGATTGAGTTTGCTACTACTCTTAGGAAAATGCAATTGTGTATATTGGCAACTTTTCCTCACCATGCTAATCTTGCTAGTACCTTGTCTTGATGTTTATTTGTTTTATTAGGCAAGTTTCGTTTGGTGAGGTATAAAATACTATACAGTAATTTTATGGTTTTTGTTTATTGAAAACCCAATTTTCTTTTCGTTGGAACTTCTCCAACGAAATCGAGTTTTGGAGGAGGGCCCGAAACCGGTGACCTGAATGGAGGGGGAGGAGGTGAGGAGGAAAAGATGATGTTGAAGAGGGCAGATCACTGGAGATTTGGAGGTGTTACATTATCACGTGTCGGTAATACACCCAAGCCTATTTCTACGGTATTTTATATGTACTATCCAGGTATTTCCATAGAGAGAGATTTGAGGGTGTTACATGGTTCATATATATATATATGTGGTTTTAGAGGAATATTCAAAGAACAAAATATATCATCTTTCAATATTATTTTTCTAGTAAATGTTTTATACAAGTTTTAATAGAAAAGCTAAACCATGCTATAAAATTTTATTGTGAATTTGTGATATGTGTGATTGTTGGTTATTATTTTAGTAATATATGACTATTATTATTTGTTACATCTAGTTTTTCATGTTTTCCAAAACATAACGTTAAATGAATACTCCCTCTTTTTTTTTTATTTACTCACTTTCCTTTTTGTGATGTTTTTAAAAATTTACTCACTTTTTACAATTATTCTTCTACATTTATTAATTTACAATTCCCAAATGCATTTTCCATACCCTATCTCCTACTCTTGACTAATTTCAATAAAATTACCCTCTTTTCCATACTCTATCTCTTACTTTTTATACAACTTTTAATCATCATTTATTCTTTTTCTCCAACTTCCCATGATTTTTTGGTTTTGATAAAAACTCAAGTGAGTAAACTAAAAAAACGGAGGGAGTATATATTATATATACAATAAAAATTTATATAATCACTCTGTAACATAAAAATGGCAACAATGATTTTTTCACGCATTATGAGGAAATGATTTAAGCGTGTAAACGAATGAATTAATAAAAATGGTTCTAACACAAGTAAGAATGTGAATATAAGTTACTAATATCAAAATTATTTTGATTAATTTAATCATTTATACCTCAAATCGCTTCCTTAAAATGCGTGCAAAAACAATTGTTGTCATTTTTATGCTACGGAGGGAGTATTAAAAAAGTACACATTGAACCAAATCAAAATGAGATCTCATTTGACTGTATTTTTTCTTATATGTATAAAACTAGTAAGAGTCAAAGTTACACGATGAATATTAACAAAAGTCCTTATGTAGCAAACAAATTGCAAATTTTGGTGAATGATTATGGAAATAGGAAATAAATTCTCATAGAAAAGAGGAAGAGAGAGTTTTGGTAAATTCTCTTAGGAAATAAATTTTGGTGAATGATTATTGGAGTGAAATAGAGCAAAATGGAAATTGGAAAGCAAGAAAAAACAGAGAATGAACACGTTGAATTTTCTAAGATTTTTAACGGAAAATAAAAAATTAAACTGGTAAGCAGATTTTGGGTAAAAGAGCCAATTTAAGAAGATATGATACAGAGCTGGGAATGTTTTGGAATAAATTATAGGTGATATTATTTTGAACAGATCATCCAAATATCAATAGGTAGTGGATGGACCCGGGACCATACAAGTTTATGTAGTCCTTCCCATGTTAACAACAAAATTATTAAATGTTTACAATAAAATTATCAAATGTTTACAACAAAACTATTAAATGTTCACAACAAAACTATCAACTGTTCACAACAAAAGTACCAAATGTTCACAACAAAAGTACCAAATATTCACAACAAAATTACCAAATGTTCACAACGTCATTTAGATCGGGACCATGCAGCTGCATGGTCCCGTGTCAATACAGTAATTTGCGCCTAAATGTGAGATTATATTTTTTTAATGTTTCCTAAAAATAAAAAAAAATTAGAAGTATTTATAAGCATTTAAAAAAAGCTTGTGAATTACCCAAAATATTACTCTGGGCTCTGTAAAAAACGAAAAACAGGGTAAAATCCTCCACCCCCAACCAAAGCCAATGGATCTACTACACATTTGGAACTTCTTAGAGGTAGGAAAATCCAAAAGTGTTTTATTGCTTATTTTACATAATTTTTGCCCATTTTTAATTTTAAAATGAGCAAGATCTATCTATCTATATTTATATTTATATACCTAATATATTAAAACACACACCGAAAATATAATTTTGACACATAGGATATATCTTCTTTAAAATTATGATATGTGTCATCCTAAAAAAAATGTTTCATTTTCCTTTCCTTTTTTTTTGAAATAAAAAATTGCTTTTATTTTCAAATTACAATTAATATTAATAATTTATTTACATTTAATAAAAAATTTCAATTACTTTAAAACTATGTTGTTTTCTTACATCACTTTATTTTTAAGTTATTCATTTTAAATTTAATTTTATTCCATTTTGAATTCTTTTAAATATGCTCACACTTTATATTTACAAAATTATTTTCCATTATTTTATAATTATGCAAATGAATATTCTTCAAAATATGTACTAGTATATGTTTTTTTTCAAGGAAAATATATGATATAATCTTAAAAATAATAAAAAATTTGATATATTTTTATTTTTTTGATGAATTATTATCAAATCTTAGTTAGTTTCAATCTTATAAAAACTAAAAACATAGAACTATGAACCTAATAGTTACAAAGTTTGTGCATTATGCACGGGCAAAAAACCTAATTACCCTTTATATATCTCCGGGCTGGATGTATATATTTATTTCAGGAAGATTTTAAAAAAAATACGACAATTATAATCTTTCTATTTTTTCGTTAAGTTTTTTCTTTTTATCTCTCACATCATCACATACACCACTCAATTTTTCTACCCATTTTATGCTCGCAACCAAAAAATTATTAGGAGTCCGTAGCTCTCCAATTATTGTTGTTGTTGTTGTTTTTTTTTTTTAACGGAGAAAGACGAAAGTATGTTATTTATGTACTCCGTATTTAACAATTTCTAACCCAAAGCAAACCTAGGGGTGATTATCGAACGAGCCGAGCCCGAACTCTGCTTAGCTCGGTTCGTGTTCATTTAAATTTAGTCAAACTCGAGCCGAGCTTGAACTTTGACGAGCCGAGCCATAGTCGAGCCGAGCTTTGACCAATCGTTGACCGAGCTCTTATCGAACTGTTCACGAACAGTTTCACCCAATATTATTCTTAGTTTATATGTTTTTTCTATTTTTATTTTTTTGAAGATGTTTGGTTTTTGCTAATATTTAACAATAAGACTATTAATTTATTCATATATATAATATAACTAGAATAAATAAATTTATTTATATAACATAATATACTATTTACATATGTAAAAAGTTAATCGAGCCTGTTCACGAGCTTTTCGAGCCGAGCTTGGCACAACTCAAGCTCGACTCGTTAATGTCTCGAGCCGAACTCGAACTCGAACCGAGCTAAAACGAGCCGGACCTTGACCGAGCTTTGACCAAGCCGAGCCATAACTATTCGCGAAGAGGCCGAGCTCATTATCGGTTTATCACCCCTAAGCAAACCAAATATCATCATCCAAAACCACGTATTTAAACCAAACCAATCATGTGACACAACGCCTTCTCACACGGATCGCCAGCGTGTCACATTCTCACAACCGTCAGATCCCCAAATCTTTCTATTTCAATTTCCCTCCATAGATTCAAACACTCTCTTTTCCACCTACCTATAAATACACACCTCTCCCTTTTCCAATTTTTTTCACACAACTATTTCAAGAAAATTAACTTCTCCATCCACATAAAAAAGGTTGAAATCTTTCAACAATGGAGTCAGGAAAAGCTTCAACCAAAGGTGCCGGTGGTCGTGGCAGCGGCAACAAAAAGAAGGCCGTTAGGAAATCCACTAAAGCCGGCCTTCAGTTTCCTGTTAGTAGAATGGCTCGTTTCCTCAAACAAGGTCGTTATGCCAAACGTGTAGGCACTGGTGCTTCTGTTTATCTTGCTGCCGTTCTTGAATACCTTGCCGCTGAGGTTTCTTTTCTCTCTATCTTTTCATTTGTTTTTTCTTTTTACTTGATTTGATTTCTCTTTGGTATGAAATTGATTCCGAAATGTTGTTTGTTGATAAAGTTGAATGAGGATTTATTGTTTTCATCCTTCATATTTATGAGAAATTTGTGGAAATCTCATTTATAACTAAGAAACTAGCTCCAAATCTCATTGATAATCTCTGTTTGTTGCAATATAAGATGTTGTTTATTGTCGTTGAACATTTCGCAAATTGTTAATCTCTGTATGGAGAATGTAATTTTTATATTCTTCTCATCCAAGAGTAATAAGAGTATTGCAATGGAAATTTTATAGATGAATTGAGAAAGCCTTTTCAGTTTGAAATCTGAACTAATGGTTGATATTGGTGGATTGAAGGTATTGGAATTAGCGGGGAACGCAGCACGCGACAACAAGAAGAGCAGGATAATACCGAGGCACGTTTTGTTAGCAGTAAGGAATGATGATGAACTCGGGAAGCTTCTTCAAGGAGTTACAATCGCACATGGTGGTGTTTTGCCGAATATTAATCCAGTTTTATTGCCTAACAAAAAATCTGGTTCTAAGAGTGAATCTTCTCCTGCTTCTCCTTCTAAAGCTGCTAAATCTCCTAAAAAGGCTTAAATTTCTAGGTTTTTATGAAGTTAATTATGTAAATTTTGTTCAATCTGTAGGATTAATTTTAGGTTTAGGTTTATTTAGGCGAAACTTTTTGTGTTTTGTGGTTAATCCTTATCAGCTTGATGCTCTTTTTTGCATTAATGTTCGCTAAATCAAATATGAATGGGAAATTATGGTTCATCCATTTGCATGTTCTCTGTCTCAATTTCAAGTTAATTCTCTTTGATTTTGCTTTGTTCAATGGTTTATTTAAGAAGAATAATTCAATCTTTAAATTTGGGTAATTTATGGTTATTTCATTGATGTATAAAAGACGATGAAAAGGCGCGAAACCAATTTCCAACACAAATTTGAAATTTAAAAACAAAAATATCAAAAGTGTGATGAGTGAAGTGGATCTATATCAAAAGTGTTGAATGGGCTTTTTATGGAGTTTCGTTTTCCTCAAGCAAAGATGATTATTTCTCCTTTAAGAAAATCCTGAAAGTTTTTATCTTTAGGATAAGAGTTTTATGAGTTTAATATACAAGAATTTGTTAAAAGGATTAATCTAGAAAAATTATGAAGATAGAAATCATAGAATAATATAAACTCAAGAATGTACTAGAAATTACTAATATCAACTATAATAATCATGTAATGTTAAAGAAGAACAGTTTAGAAATTTAGAGACATTAGCACTTATAATTAAGAGATTAATCTAGACTAATCTACAAAGAATGAAAAATAATACCCCTTTCGTCTCAAATTAGTTGCTACATTCTGAAAAATGACATTATTCATTTGTAAACTTTGACTGCTTATAGTTTCATGAACATAAAGAAAAATATAGTCATGATGGATCTAGTTTGATTCATCTTAATATGTATTTTTCAAACATATAATTTTTATAATTTTTTTATAATGTGTAGTTCAATATATTTGAATTTAAAGTTGTGTATTGGGAGATGTGAAAAAGAGAATGTAGCAAGTAATTTGGGACAGAGGGAATAATAACTTAAGTCGGTGCAAGTAAATCGACATTGCATACTACAAATAAGGAATTGGAGTATGCTTGTAATTATTCATTCAAGCCATTCAACAAGCAATAAGATTATCTTCAGTTTCATACTTAGTAATGATTAATGGCTATCCTAATAGGCCCCTCCCAGCTAGAAAAGACCTAAGGCAAGGTGACCCCATCTCTCCCTTCTTGTTAGCTCTTGAAATTGAGTATTTGTTTAGATGTCTGAATGATCTTTCTCTAAACAACTCCAACTATTATCCAAGATTTGAGAAGCTCCAGATCATTCATATGATGTTTACTGATGACTTGTTGCTTCTTGCTAGGGCTGATTATGAATCAATCCATCTTATTTTTCAAGCTTTTCACTAAGTTTTCTAAAGCTTATGGCCTCTCTGCTAATTTAGAAAAGAGTGAAGTATATTTTGGAGGGATTTGTGATGATGACCAAGCTAGGATGCAACAAATTCTAGGAGTGGGGATAGGCACTATCCCATTCAAGTATTTGGGGGCTCCCTTGTCCTTAAAAAAGCTCACTATCAAGCAATGCAAGCCTTTGGTTGACAAAGTCATTACTAGAGTTCAATATTGGACAACTAGGCATCTCTCCTATGCTGGAAGGATCCAGATGATCAAGAGTATCCTGTTTGGAATTCAGACCTATTGGGCCCAAATCTTTGTCTTCCCCAAGAAGATTCTGAGAGAAATTGAGACTATTTTTAGGATGTTCCTCTGGACTGGGACAATTGTGAAAAGTAACAAATCCTTAGTAGCACGACATCAAATCTGTCTTCCTAAGGATAGTGGAGGGTGGAATGTTCTTTCTCTTATTGATTGGAATACATATGTAGTCACTATAATCCTTTGGGGTCTTGCTCATAAAATTAATAGCCTATTGGTTAAATAGGTACATACTTACTATTTCAAGAAGATGAACTGGTGGACTGAATTCTTTCCTAAATCTTGCTCCTGGACCTTGAAGAAAATTATGAAAAATAGGGAGATTGTGGACTCCATCTGAGGCTGGTCAAGGTTGGAAAAAAAGGAAAATTTAACATTGCTAGTAAGTATAAGGCCATCATACCCCAAGCCCCAAAAGTGCTTTGGAGAAGGCATAATTTGCAACAATAAAGGCTCCTCAAAGAGTGACTTCATTCTCTGGCTGACAGTACATGGTAAACTTGCCACTAAAAGCAGGTTGATCAGCTGGCAAATGAATTGTAGTCCAATTTGTGTTCTTTGCAACAAGTTTGATGAAACTGCCAACCATCTTTTCTTTTGATTGTGAGTATAGCTCGAAAGTATGGAATGACATCTTAACAACTCTGCATATCCCTGGTACACATCAGAGCTTCAATGACACTATTGAAATGGTTAACAAGTACATCATGAAGAAGTCTAGCAAAGCTCAATTGTTACTAATGTGTTTTGCTGAAGTAGTGCATTACATTTGGATTGAAAGAAATAGTATGTTTTTCAACAACACATGTAAACTAGCAGAAAGTATGGAATGACATCTTAACAACTCTGCATATCCCTGGTACACATCAGAGCTTCAATGACACTATTGAAATGGTTAACAGGTACATCATGAAGAAGTCTAGCAAAGCTCAATTGTTACTAATGTGTTTTGCTGAAGTAATGCATTACATTTGGATTGAAAGAAATAGTATGTTTTTCAACAAGACATGTAAACCAGTAGAAAGTACTCTTTAGACAAGTCATTTTTAAGGTAGCTTGTAGAAGTAGTGATAATTGTAGAGCTTTTATCTACTGTGTATTAATTACAAAATCTCTCAATTAGTTCATTCTCCTTTCATAAAATAATTAATCTAACTTTTTCAACTTATATTCCAATAACCTAAAATGTCAAAACTACACTTAACATTTTCCAATAACCCAAAATCAACTTCAACTTCAACTTATTTCAATAACCCAAAAAAAGAAGATTATCTTCAACTTATTCCAATAAAATAACCTCTCTATTAGTTCATTCCGCAAAATATAATTCCAACAGAATTTACGACGCATTACAGGAATTTAATTCAATTGAAGCTTGCAAGAAATGAGACGTTTACTGGTACATTCTTCATCTTATTCAACTTTATTTATTTAGTGTAAAATATATTCTAGGGAATTATAAATTAGTGTTATGCAAGAGTGATAAAATTAATTCTGTTTTTTTTTTTTTTATATATATATTTTTTAATTTTTTACAGAGGAAATTATCGCGCACAGACAACAATTCATCGCTGGTACGTGCAGCGGTTGTTGCAGCTTTGGGCTCTGGGTTTCTATATTCAGATACTGCTGTTGACTCTAATTCTAGTTGAGTAATTGAATTTCCACTCATTCTTTCCCCCTTTATTTTATATAATAATTACTTTTTTTTTTATAATTTTTTATAATATAGGTAGACATTTGTTTGTTCTTTATGCGGTTTGAAACCCTACATGGATAGAATGATGATATTGAGCTGTACCTTATACAGAGTAGTTTGTAGTTTGTACCTTGAAAACATTTATAATATGGCAAATGGTTTGTTTTGCTGGTTGTAAATGTCATGAAGTTTGTGTGGCTGTTTGGGTGCATTTGATAGTAAGGAGCTGGTTTATTTGTGCATTTTGCAATTAAAACTTTGTGAAGGATATAGAATTGCAAATGCAGTGTTTGGCTCTTCATAGGATTGTGGTTCAATTGTGCCTTTTTTGCAATCATAAATTTGTGGAATTCAATTGTACTATGTCCGGGCTCCTGTAAGCATGTAAAATTCACTGGAACTTAAACTTTCTAGTGCATTGCAATGAAGATGTCTTAGGCCTTGTTCTTTTGGACTTAATACCTCATAAATTCGGTTCAGTTTAGCTCTTGTTGAGCTTAGGATTTAGTTCAATTCACTACAGTTCAAATCAGTTTTAGTCTACCCATTCAAAAAAAAAAAATCAGTTTTAGTCTAAAAGAATAGATACTAAAGCATAATTTTTGAATTGGTGATAGCTGATAATATGCATCAGATACCTGTGTCTCTCGACAAATGATCTATTCATGTGTTGTAGCCAAACATACTCGTAGCTAATTGCTTTGTTAACAACTAACAAGGGCTCTTGGAGTTCAGATTGTGTTTTCTAGGTCTTAGAAAATATGGGCTGTAACTCAAGGAGTAAAGTAAAACAACTATCAAATGTTAAACTATGCATTAGAAGTGAATGGTAATATGGAGTATATTCTAACAATCCTATCATAAACATTCCTTCTGACTTTTTTGACAAATATTAATCCAATGTAATTGCCTAACATGGTGCATATTGTTAATCCACTGGTGTTTTGCACTTTTGCTGAACAATTGAACATCCAAGGAGTTACAAACTTACAATCACACGTGTTGGTGTTAAAAATGCACTCCACATTAGTTTATTACCAATCACTTTTGATTAGGGATGGGAACGGTTCCGACTCAGATTGGATTATGCATAATACCCCGATTCCAATTTTGAACATCTGACTCCGACATTTAATTTAACTATTATTTCATTAATAAAACCAAATAAATGTTTAATATGACATTAAAATTACTATATATTTTATTGATAATAACAAATAGATATCGTACCATAATCAAATAAATAGTTAGTACCAAATATCTTTTGAAAAACTATAAATTTAATAAAATACAACTTAGAAAAAAAGAAAATATGAATCCTTGTTGGAGTTGGATTAATTTGTCTAATTTTCTCAACATCCAACTCCACCCCGAACCCAACTTGGAGTTTGATTTTTTTACACGAAGTCGGATGCAGATTTTTTCGGATTCGAATTGTTTTTTTTTTTTCTTCTTCTGCGGATTGGATTGGACTAGTTTCGGATCTGAACTGAATTGCCATCCCTACTTCTGATGCTTAGTTTAAGATTTGAAAGTTGTTTGGCTCTAGTCCTTGAGTTTTATCCATAATACTTAGTGGATCAATATTTCAGAATATACACTGTTGTTTTTACTTCTTTTGTGATGTGTGCTATAATTTCTTTTGTTTCTTCCTTGCTACTGTCTTCAATTGGATTTAATTCGAAAGCATGGTTTTTTTCGATGGATTACTGTTTGCTTATAAATATGCTATGGCTTACTAAGCACTGTCCATTTCTTTACAACTGTTGTAACTGGCTATGAAACACAGGATTTCACGTATCTTTATCACTCCCAACGAAAGGTGACTTATTAGCATTGCCATGGCGAGTTCCACTATTTTCTACTGGCTCCTTGATGCCTGGTAAAACTGAAGCTCTTGATTTTCAAGATATTCCATATTGTTTCCTAAGTTTAATTCATTTTCTCAATTTTGCATCATTGCAACTTTGTAGCTGTGGGAAACGATCCCTGTCCGCTTCATTTTTCTAGAGTTGCACCTGCACCTGCTGTTGATTCAAACAATCAAACTTCTACTGATGGGACCACACATTGCTCACACTGTTTTACCAGAGATACCATAGCCGATGCTGCTGCAAAGGTTAGCCCGGCTGTTGTCAATCTGTCTGTACCACAGGGTAAATTTATGAATGCTGTATGCTCTACTTAGAGTTCCTTTATGTGGATTGAGCATTAAAAGATACTGAGTTTGTTGCAGGTATTTATGGGTTGGCTATGGGAAAGAGTATTGGTTCTGGAACAATAATTGATCCCAACGGAACCATCTTAACTTGTGCCCATGTAGTCGTTGACTTTCAGGGTATGAGAGCTTCATCAAAAGGGAAGGTGAGCGCCTGAGTGGTTACTTTGCTTTCTTTAACTTTTATCATTTGAAATTTTTGCATAATGAGTCGTTTTTGACTCTAGCTCTTTATTTAAGTGGTTTGATATTGGTTTATGGTTATGATCATATTAAAGTATATGTTCATGTTCATTATCTTCCTGTTGTCAAACTTTATCTGCTTACACTTGATTGTGTATTTCTGCCCTTTGAGCTTAATGTGGAGGTTTTTTGCTCACTAATTTGAGGTTGTATTATCTGTAGTTCTCCCTCACCCTTTGATAGTGTGGGGGTTTCGCTATTACTTGTACGTGGATCATGCCATCATGGCATTGCTCTTCTATATAGGCTATATTTTTATTCTGTTTCTTTTGTTTTGCCTCATAATATAGTGGTACCGTTTTCTGGCTTTAACTTGTCCCATATGATTGTTGGGATCATAATTGCATGTGTACACGCTAGACATGCACACCCTGCAATAAGTTCCAACTCCATAACTCGTATAATCTAAGGTTAACGTTCTTATCTATTGATAACATGGATCTAGGGGGAGGTTGGAGGTATGGACACTAAACTTTCTGTTAACATGGATGGTTTTACCAGTGCTCAATAGATTACTGTAGCAGCCTAGCAGGGAGCTTACTTGGAAATGGAAATATACTCTACAGGGGTGAAAAAAAAACCCAAGTAGTAAAATTGGGTTTTGGTTCTCTCAAAATCTAGAATCCTACTACAGTAATTGCTTTAGTCCTTACTCACCAGGGAAAAAAACTGTTGAAGGCATGAAATAGAAAGAATAATAACTGAAAGTCTGAAACCAATGGTTCAAGACTGAAGTTCAATTGTATGAATTCAATCGCAGCTTAAATGTCATTAAATCATTTAACCTGTGTAATTACATCTTAAAAGAGTCTCTTTATAAAAAGCTTCAAGGAGTTCTTATTCAGCAATTATTGTTCAGATATGAAAGACAGTTAAAAATTTGAGGCAAAACACATTTAAAAGCAAGTCACTACCCATTTTCTGGTTTGCTTCCTGCTAGCAAGGGGCTCTAACTTGCTGAACTTTGTCACTACACAACTGCTTGTTTTCTTCCTACTAGCAAGGGTTTTGACTTTTTGACTTTTTAACTTGCTGAACTTTGCTTTTCTATGAGATGATTGTTTCAGGCTTTCTTATACTGATCATGTTTTGACTGAAGTTAACTGGATTTAGGGCTTGTTGTCATCCTAAAAGAGTAAAAGTGCTGTTTGCTCTGCATTAAGTTCTGCAGAATGATGTCTACATGAATGTAAATTAATATTGTTATTTTAAACCTGTTTTTTTCTTGCTTCGGAGTAGTCCTAATTAGTTGCTAAGTCAATCAATGACAAACAATGATGACCAATGTGCTTTGTCATGCAAGGTTATGTTAATCAATTCCGGGGGCCTTGCCGCCCTTGTGATTTAATTTAACTTAAATCGAAACTTGCTATTGGATTTGATGACTTTGTTTGAATCCTATATCAGTACAAGAAAAAGGCCGAAAAGCGACCGACCTTTGCGACCGCAAAATAGTAAAATGCGGTCGCCAAAGTGGTTTTGCGACCAGTGGAGACCAAATTTGAGTCGGTCGCTAAACCTTGGTCGCAGATTCATTTTTGCGATTGAATTTCTGGTAGTTGCAAAAATTGCGACTACTTAGCGACCACATAAATAGCGACTAACTTTTTGTTTTAGAGACTGATTTAGTAGTTGCAATTTTAGCGACTATCTTATTATTTTAGAGACTAACATGGTAGTTGCAATTTTAGCGACTAACTTATTTATTTTAGAGACCGACAAGTCAGTCGCTGAATATTTTGAAGACCATTTAGAATTGGGAGACTAAAACACAAATAGCGACTAAATTTTCTATTTTAGCAACCAACAAGTCGGTTGCTAAATATTTTGGAGACCAATTAAAATTGAGAATTTAGAAATTAGCGACTAGTTAGTTGCAATTTAGCAACCGACACATTTTTCTCAATTAGAATTGTTGTTGAATGTTTTCGAGACCAATTATGCAAGACCAAATAATTGCTTGAAAGAATTGTATTAAAAAAATAAGAAAAACATATGGAGTTCAGTATTATTTAATTATAGAGTTCATTATAATTAAAAAGGTTGTGATTGAGAGTTTTCATTCACAGGCTTTCCAAAACCAAACCACTATATCAAATATACAAAAATACTACCGAGTATTTCCTATTACATTGTAATGGGATGAATTTACAAAAATAGCAGAACTACATTGAGCAAATATCTTTACATCAATCCATCTCTCCTTGATTTATTTGATGAGCTCAGGAAGGTATTAGTAATTATCTGAGCAGGAAAACACCTTATTTTGTGCTCCTCTAGTCTGTAATTCACGTTCCTTTCAGAACTGACTTGAATCAGCCTGTATGAGCTACACACAGAAAAAACCAGATCAGCCATATGCATTATTTCTAAGAAGCTCAAATTTAAGATCATTGGAAAATAAATTCAAAGATCTTTAATTTAAACTTAAGACTATGTAGTAAAAGTTGAGTAACACAAGGCTTTCAAATTGCAAATAGATGAAACTTTATATCACTAAATACCCTTCAAATATACATAACTATGAAAAAACTTTATAAGAATTTAGTATGCTATAAATATTAAGAGAAAAAAGCATCCCGAGTGGAGCAACTGAGTAGCTAGATCGTGTTAGAATTGGGGTTTTTAGAGAATACCTCCATACAAATTGAAATTTTAAACTAAGTTTAGAGAACTTCTTAAAAAAGCACAGACATGTGACACTTTCCCAAGACACGAAAGCATTATAACCAAGAAAACGCACTATCTTAACCCTCTTTATTTCCTCACTCCACATGACTGAATTTTCAATGAATGCAAGTACAGGAGCCCAACCATGTAACTCAAATACTAACACTTCAATGGGGAACAATGGTAGCTAGTTCTTTTTTTAAAACCAGTCCAAAAAGATTGAACTCAGAAAGGTCCGACCTTAAATAGACCATGATCAAAGTACATCAATTCAAAGGTAAAAGCTAACACTAACAAAGGAAAAGAACACATCCATTCTATTTTCGGTAAGAAGAAACATCCAGACCTTCAAGAATTGAAATTTGAAATGAGAATACCTATACATTAAGTGCATGATTAAACTTTGAATTGAAAATTTGAAAATTGAGAAAAGGGCATAAATGAACGGGCGTACCAACACAAAATTAGGCAAAAACATTAATATAGTTGTGATAATCGATAAGCTATTCTTCAATTCAAACTAATGTGGAAATGCACATTAACAAAGTTTACAAACACCAAATAAATCTGTGAAACAAACCACTAGCAAGACTTGAGGCAAAAACTACCAACAGTAGCCCCAACAGCATACCAAACAAACATCAAAGCCTACAATAGCAAGCTAGCAGACATGTAAGTACTTGTCCAAGTATGATTTTACCTATAATAGTCAAGTCCAAGTAAATGGAGTTTGAAATCTGAAAATCAAGCAACAATTAAGTACAAATATGGAAGTACCTGTAAGAATTATTGTGTAAAACATCATACACAACACAATACGATTTAATCAGCTCTATCAGCAATTACAAGACTCAAGCATTGACTTGTAGGTGTAAAGATAATGATAATTCAAAGACTTCATAAATGTAAAAGCAAGCCAAAGACTCTAAAAGCTTGGAAAATACTCAAAATAGTGGGGAACAAGGCATCAAGGTCAGCAATAAATGCAAATGTCCTCAACCAGCATAATTGCTAAAAAATTAAAAGAGATGTTATACTGAGTTAAAAAATATCACATAAAATTGTGTTCAGGTTCTATAAGTTCTGTGTTATGCCTTTAAAACAACCCAAACAACCTTTCTATGAACAAAGAGCCTATAGCTCACATCTCTAATCAAGGAAATAAGCACAGTGATAGAATTAGAGCCATATGCATGAGCCATTTGTTGGGATTGTAATTAGTGGGAAACCATTAGCTTCATTAAAAATCATTATTTAATCCTTAAATAATTAATGAAATTGAATTGAACAAATCAAAAAAATTTAGAGAACAAGTAGAATAAAACATAAATAAAATAAAATCCAATAATCAAAATTAATTATGTACCTGTCGAAGAAGATATGAAGACGAGAATCGAAGCTCTGATCTACAATCCAAGACCAGTATCCATACAATTCATCCTTGCTAATCTTCTCAACGCATCAAACATTTCCAACACAAATTCCTTTGATTTCCCTAATTTTCAAAAAATTGATAAAAAAAAAATAATAAAAAGAAAACACAAAAATCATCGAAAAAATAGAAAACGAAAATTCAAGAAAAATAAAACAGAAGAACAGATCAACATATCTTACCAAACCCCCCAAATTACAAACCCTAAGTTCGAACTAAAAAAAAAGGAAAAAAAATCAAACAAGAAAACCAAAAAATCAGATATTTAAATGAAAAAATAAAAAATGAAAATGAAAATTCAATAAAAACAAAAAGAACAACAGATTTTACCTGAAAAACACCAAATTACAAACCTTAATTTCGATCCCCAAAAAAATTGGAATAAAAAAATCTCACCATGAAAGGGGCTTCAATGGAGGAGAAGAATCACAAAAGGCACTTCAATGGAGGAGAAAATTCCCATGAACAGTAATAAATCGAGCTGAAATAGCCATCTATCCCAAATACAATTACTCATTGTAGCTAATTGATTTGCCATGTCCAAAAAAAAAAAACGAACAGAAAAAAAAATGCAGGGAGTTAGCCATACTTAATAAGAGAAATTGATCAGCAACATCAACAACAAGTAACTGTAGGAAAATCGGAAAATTGCAGTAAAAATCGGAAAAAAAAACCCAACTCATTGTATAAGGTGCATATACAGTTTACCTATGCAAAAATCAGGCTACACCTCAGTGATTTCATGAATAATCTAACCCTAGCAAAATTCACCACCCAAAACAAGCAAAATTCACGAAACCATAATTCAAACGCATAATTCAGATCTAAGCTAGAGAGGAGTAGATGATGAGATTTATTGTAAAAACCCTAATTAACCAAAAGAAAATGAAATAGAACAAAACTGTACAGAATCTTACCAGAAATGAGGACAAAAGTGAAGGGTGGCCTGAATTCCAACACGTTGCCGCTGGCCAAGTGAAGGGTGGCAATTTGCTATGGCAGCTGTAGCGGCGAAACGTGATCGAGAGCAGTGGCAATTGGTGAGAGAAGCGACAATTGGCGAGAGAAGTTTTTTTAGGGTTGAAGAAAGAAAGTCGTGCAAGTATGAATAAGGTGTAATATTACTAGTGCATATATATGTCATTAAACCTCAGAGAAAAAAGAACATATTTTTTTTGAGACCACTTGTCTGTCTCCAAAGTTTAAAATTGGTCGCAAAAATTTTTTCTTTTTAAAAATAACCTACTTGCTTGGCGACTAAATTTTAGTCGCAATAATTTTATGTAGTCGCAAAATTACAACTACTTAGCAACTGACAAAGTGTCGGTCGCAAATAGAGACTACTAGTCTCCATCAGTCGCTAAAGTAGATTTTAGCGACTAACTTCTTTGTCGGTTGCTAAAATCGGTCGCTAAAAGACATTTTTCTTGTTGTGTATGATTGTGGATTGTGATAAAGATTGTAACTCCAGTATGAGTAAACCATTAGTTACCAACTTGTTGGAATATACTGAACAAGGAATATTGAATGCAGAAAATGTGGTCAGAATCTGATATTAGTGGTGATTAAACATGTGTATGAGTGTATCCAATCAGTTATCAGAAAGACGGACAAGGTGGCTCTGGGAAATAGTGGTGGCCATCGGGCTGGGTCAAGGTGGGTTGACCCATGAATAGACACATATTTGTGGCGGGCTAGGTCGATCCATGAACCGGACCATGCGGGTTGGACTTGGGCCAGACACCGGGCCGGACTGGTTTTGGGTTCATAGGTTGGCTCGTGGGTTTAGGGTATGGGTTAGGGGGTTTAAACATTTAAGTGCTAGGTTGGGTCGTGGGTTGGCGGGTTGGGTGGAGTGGGTTTTTGTGTTTGTTTAACTTGTAAATTTAATAAGAATGATTTTTGTATTTATATTATAAATAATTAAGGTTTAGGATTTGTTCAACTTGTAAATTTAATGAGAATGAATTTTTGTATTTATATTATATATAAATAACTAAATAGTGTGATTTGATATTTGTGTTATAGAATATTATATATGTATATAAGGCAACAGGTTGGGTTGAGTCAATGAATTAGACTGAGTTTAGCGGGTTAGGCTAATGGGCTTAGTTGTGGGTTGGGTTTGAGAACCACAACCCATGACCCGCTCCAACACTAGATGGGTTGGGTCCAGGCTAGGTGGGTCGGCCTGATTGGGCCACCACTGCTGGGAAATGGTTTTCAAACAGGCGAGGCATAATCACCTATGAGAGGCGTGTGCTTCGCACACCTCAAAGTGCCTTGAGTGAGTTGCGTCTTTGTGCTTTTGGGAAAACAACCTAAGTTTGACTTATAAATTAAAGGAACATCAAAATTTGTCACATTGAGATATTGAGATTTACCTTGTCTTTAAAGTAGTAATTATTTGGGTATATTTTAGTTAAAAAAAAATGATAAAAAAGTGCCTTCCGTACAAGGGCCAAGGGGTATGCTTTTTAAAACTAAGTTTGTGAGCTTGCTCTATTCTCTATTATCGCATCTTTACCACTATGGTTTGCATTGTGTTACTTTGATTTAATTCCAGTTTTTATTATGATTTTATTTGATTGTCGAAATGCTACGCCTTTTTGAAATATGTAAAATTTACACTGGAACATAGGGTTTCAGAAATTGGATAATAAATCCGAGTAAGGTCGGCTGTGGGATTGTGTGGGAAATTGCATATTAGACTGATGATACTGACAAAAAGTTTGTTGCTGTACTTATGCTACAAATTTGCAGCGTAAATGTATGCAGTTTTGACATGATTTTATTTCTTGAGACATATTTATTCCGAATACCAAAAAGCGAGTAACTCGTGCAGATTGAAGTGACATTGCAAGATGGTAGAACATTTGAAGGCACATTATTAAATGCTGATTTACATTCTGATATAGCAGTCGTAAAGATCAAAACAAAATCACCGCTACCCACTGCAAAACTTGGCTCATCAAATAAACTTCGTCCTGGAGACTGGGTAGTAGCAATGGGGTGCCCTCTTTCTCTGCAGAATACAGTGACAGCTGGTATCGTAAGGTAAAGGAAATAGTTTAAAGCTGCATCACATCTTTATGACTGTAAGCCTGTAATTATGTACTGCATAGCAAATGGTACTTTACTCTTTTTAAACCTAAATTAAAGTCTATACACTGAATTTAGGGTAGGTTCCCATGATCTTCAACCAAACTTACTTTAAAATTGTTCCGCCTCGATCAAATGCAGAATATTTGGTCTCTATCTGGGCTGATGAAAAAAGGGGATCACTTCTTGTGGGGTTGTTCCCTAGATCAAATGAATTCGTTGATTGAATTTCACTTGATTGTGAAAACAGAGTTTTCTATCCATCAAGATAGAGCATCCATATTTTTTAATTTTTTTTTAGCTTTTGCTTACTAAACGTGATATTTTAATGACTTGATATTGTCAACCAGTTCAAACTGGATATTAGATTGACTTCTTTATATATTAAGCTTGGCTTCGGCCACTTTCTTTCTTATAGTGGTTCTTGATTGTTTTCTTTCTGCATGTGAAATGCAGTTGTGTTGACAGGAAAAGCAGTGATCTGGGACTTGGTGGAATGAGAAGGGAATACTTACAGTCAGATTGTGCCATTAATATGGTAAAATTGGCATTTTCCCCTCCTCCCGGCCAAACTCTTAATATAAAGAAATGTGAACATCCTGTTCCAAAATTGGAACAAAATGAACACTGCCATGTTGATGCATATTTGTTTACTCCTTTCTGTAGTCGCACGCATATTTGTTTCTGAATTGATTTTAGTGATTAATTATTTAATTGTCTTAATAAATACTTAAAATATGTGAGGAAAACGACTTGTGCATGGTAAGTTGCTATAATCGGCATCATTTTGAGGTGATTCAGAAGAATCCTTGTCCTTTTGCTTAATTATTGTGCATGCATTTCACATGATTCACTTTGTTGGGGCGCTGATGCCATATGTTTGTTTCACCCTTTGTTTGATGTGGAAATGATATTTTTTTCCTTTTTAACAGGGAAATTCAGGAGGTCCTCTAGTTAATATGGATGGAGAGGTTGTTGGTGTCAATAACATGAAAGTGCTAGGTTCTGATGGTTTGAGCTTTTCTGTGCCAATAGACTCTGTCTCTAAAATCTTAGATCACTTCAAGAAAAAAGGGTACTGTATAAAATACTTGAGCTTAATTTTGCAAGCACCCCCACATTGAAATTTTTGATGGGTTCCCCCTCTGATTGTCACATTTAACCATTTTCCTTTTGTTATACTTGTGTTATCTTGCACTCTTGTATCATAATATTTTTGGATGTTGTGTCACTAGGATTTACTGATGTTGCAGGAGAGTTGTTCGACCTTGGCTTGGGCTCAAAATGATTGATCTCAATGAGATGATCATATCTCAGCTTAAAGAGAGAGATCCTGCATTTCCCAATGTTGATAAAGGTGTTCTTGTCCCAATGGTAGTTTTGCTGTTCCTTTTTTCTGAAGCTTAATTTTATCTTCATTGAGTTACTTTGGAACCTTAAACATGTTTATACGAGGATTAATTCACCTCGTGCTGAGATATTTCCAAGACATAATTTGATGTTGAGAAAAAAAGTTTTATGTAAAATGCGAACTTAGAATTGATCAGATAAAATACCTTGCAACTTTCAAGTGATATTTGTGCAAAATTGTAGGATATTAATTTGTTGGCATTGTCATTGTCTCAATATTACGAGCTAGGAATAGAGTTCTAGGTATAGGACTCTTCACAAGAGCAACTGGCTCAGGATTAGAGACAGTAGGAACAGGTGTTTGCCTGTTAGTAGTCCAATTTCTTGTAATATGTATTTATAGAATCGTCAGTGTTTTATGCTTCATGTACTTGGAAATAAGAAATGCTCAGAGTTGTTGAGATTGCTGATAGCTATGTAGATGCATGTTGAAAAGAGTCACATCTTACCCGAGGCTAGGAAACCTAAAATGATATGGCTGAGGTATTGACAATATTTATGATTCTCTCAAAATTGTGATTTTTTTTGCAAAAGTTCTCGATGTTAATTTTAATGGGTTAGGAGGAAATCCTGGAATTAGGGTTTTTAATTTCTTTGGGATATCTATGGTTTGGGGAAATTTGTTAGCCTACCAACCATGTTGAAGGTGTATGCCTTAGCTTTTTTCCTAGTTCCATAAATTTCTTATTGCATTGTCATGTTGACTGTTGATACTTGTTTTCTTGTTGCTTTTTATAAACTACTACTCTCCCCAATGTTCTTAATATCTTCTGTAAACCACTAATCTCTTAGTGGAGTGCCATGTTGGTAATGCTTCTACTTGAAATACTTCAAACTCCAATCAGATTTTTTTGTACCTTCAAAATCTGTTTATTATCACGCTTTTGTTATAATAACTAAATCTACTCCCATTTTCAGCAAAATGTTGTTAAACTGTGCCTTTTGTTTTACAGTTTGTGTTTTAGAGTTGAGTTAAACTTTTGATTTATGTCCTTGATGCATATAGTTGGCTCTTCTATGTTCATTTGTAATAAATTGGTTGTGTGATTCGTTCATTATCAGCGCTTGTTAATTCATCTTCTATCATTGAGCCTCCATTTCAAGGGGAAAAGGAGGGGAAATGTGGAGTGGACCTGTGTAAAGACAGGTTTTCAGTATCAAACTTTTAATGTATCTATGAGATTGGTAAGAAATTCAGAATTTTATTTTCATCAGAAGAAAAACAAAATTGACCTGTGTCTATCCAGCGTTCCATTTTAAACCCATTTGCTCAATTCACATCATCCCCGAGTTTGATTATTTGGGTCAAAATTGGAATTAATCTACAACTTTCCAAGATTTAAAGGTGAGGCTTTCGAATATTGTGAGATTTTTCTTTTGTTTTTGGGTATGAATGCTGCTGTCAATAGGGATCGGAATTCATGGGTTGAAATGCTGTATTTTCTCTGAATGACTTTTCTAGCATTACGAGCCTCATATTCATATACACTTTGGACAGGTTACTCCAGGCTCTCCTGGAGATCGTGCTGGATTTCGACCAGGAGATGTTGTTACTGAATTTGGTGGAAAATCTGTAACAAGCATAAAAGAGGTACCACTTTTTGGATGCAATAATGATCCATAGTATATGCTGAGGTTGATAATTTTTGGCTTTCGTAATACTGTGATGCTCTAATGTAGATTATTGACTTGATGGATGATAAAGTGGGGAAGCCGATCAAGGTGGCTGTGAGTAGGTCTAACAACGTCGTGGTAACCTTCACGGTGACCCCCGAGGAAGCAAATCCAGACATGTAACTCTTACATAGCATAGCAGTCATTGGTTTCTCTCTTCTTGGTCCACATTCAAATTAAAAGCAAGAAAGAATTAACTGTTTGAGGGTGGTGCATTTTGTATATACACTTCCCTTGTTGATGTTGTTTCTTGAATTGGGTAACTAACTAGTAACTACCTATTCCATTGATCAAATTTTTAACATTTGAAGGCAAAGTAAGACATCATTTGTCTTTTTCAATGTTGGAATTCCTATATTCACTTCCAAAGTGAGGAGAATATCAATCTATGTAACACATATTTGCTTACCTTATGAAGTTTTAAGTTCTTATCACAGTATTGCTTTTTTTTTTTTAAGTTTGTAACAATTTCTATTTTGGAAAAATTCAAATTAGTCTTTTTTTTTGCTCTCTAGGTAATCTTTTAATGAAAAATTTGATTAATTAGCCTAGCACCTCCTAACTAATACCAATAACCACAACCCACCCCACTCACCAGTACGGCAATACCTATCAATTTCGATCACTTAATACCTAAACCACTTGCCACCACCACCATCAAATTTTGGCTACTTAATATAGATTCTTAGGCATAAAATAAATTTAAAGGGAGATATAGAGTAATTAATTGAGCAACGACAAAAGTAAAGTTAAAATTTTTAAAAAATCTACACATAGGTAAAAGAATTTTTTTTGCAAGTATTGTGTTACAGCCTAAAATGACAAACATTTCGAGTATTGTGATACGGAAGTGGTAGCATCAAGTTTAAACACAATTACTAAATTCTTAATACATGATAGTTAAGAAGTTATGGTTTATCATTCATATGCACCAATTTGAATTCCAATCTTATCTCCCCCCTATTCTTGTGTGGCTTAGCCGATTTACCTCTGTAGTACCTTACACTTGCTCAATAAAAAAAAAAGATATGGAGTAGTTATTTATATTTTCATTCATAATGTTTTTTTCCCAAAATTCTTAGTACATGTACAACCTTCATTTGGTTGGAACCAAAAAAAAAAAAAAAAAAAAGCAAACCACTTCAACCCACTTTAAGCCAAAAATGGGGCACAATGCAGACACCCAGATGCCATCAAATAAACAATGACCCATTTTACTATCATCAAATCAAGCACTTGTTAAATATGTACAGACCAGACGAGCCAATCACAAGTGATAGCAACGCGAGATATGTATTTACATGTTATCCAACACCTCCAGTAAGGACCAGAATATGCCAGAAGAGATTCTGTGAAAGAGACATGGAAACTGTAATTCTATAATATATACAGAACAACTAATGCTTAGCTTCAACTGGCTGTTTCGGTTGCTCTGGCTGCAGGAAATTATGGTATTCTATCTGCGTCATCTCTCCCCCGGATACAGGATCAAATGTGCATCGGTAGAAGCTGCATCCAAAGAGCTTAATCACTTAGAAAACTTTAAGTGAGATGTGTGTACTAGTAATTGCAGGGTCTAAACAAGCAGTCTAATGCTATTATCATAAGTTCATATTAATTTATTGGTGGTGGTTGGCTGCCTTGGCACAAAACCTATGTTATCCGGACTCTTTGTTTCACCCCAAGTACCAGTGTCGGACACTCGATCCTTGGACATTGGTATGACACTTGGATACTTCATTTTGAACCAAAAACATTCATATTTTTCATAAAATTGCCGTGTCCGACACTTGGACACATATCCTTGTCCGATACTTCCAGCAGAGTCCATGTAACATAGCACAAAACTAAACAACTCACTAATTCCATAGGTGACATAATCAATTATGCCAAGATTCATTGAAAGTTCATTGAGATGCCAAGACTAACAGCAATTATTCAATTACTGCATGTACACGCTAAGACTTTAAAAAAGTAGGTAGTTCTCACTTTCCACTTTTTTCAGAGTCTTCTCTTGAGTAGAGATTTAATAATAATCAGAACAACGTTCAACTAACTATTAAAGATTTAAAGTGGAGCAATAACATGACCATAACTATTAAATGCACTAGTGCAGCTACTGAGCAAGTATCTTCAACTAGGAAATCTGCAACTACAAAATCTGTTCATAGACAAGGTCCTGTAGTGTCTAGTTTTGACATGTGTATTTTAATATTAAAAAAAAACAAAATTGAATATTAAAAGGGAAATTCCCATTGGAACTATTGTACTTTTTGGAATTCCCATTGGTACTACTCAATTTTTTCGAATCCCAAAAGTAATACAACTTAATACATAAATTTAAATTCCCAAATATAGCATCATGATGTAAAATTCTGTTAATTAAGGACATATATTGTTAATTAACATATTTATAATTTATTAATAATAATAATGAAAAAAAATTTCCTTTCTTTCTTTTTTCATTATTATTATTAATTATTATAAATATAAATATGTTAATTAACGGAATTTTGCATCATAATGCTAAATTTGGGAATTTATATATTAAGTTGTAGGAAAAATTCATATAAATAATCCCAACTATTGGTCGTCTTCCAATATTAATCCCAACTATTAGTTATTACAGTATAATCCAAACTTTGGGGGTTGTTTTATGATATTAGTCCATTGACTTATTTAACCTATTGTAATCGGTCACCAATTCATAAATTATTCGTTATCTTACCTCTTTTCTTATTTATTGTATTTGACTATACCTTCTTCCCTTTTTACGAAGGAAATCGGAGCCAGTCAAAAGTTAGTATGGACTAATATCATAAAACAACCCCCTTAGTTTGGATTATAGTGTAATAACCTATAGTTGTGATTAATATTGGAAGACCTCCAATAGTTGGGATTATTCATATGAATTTTTCCTAAGTTGTATTACTTTTGGGATTCGAAAAAATTAGGTAGTACCAATGAGAATTCCAAAAAGTACAATAGTACCAATGGGAATTTCCCATATTAAAAAGTGTAAAAATTTCTTTAAAAAAAACACAATGCACATTAGAAACGTAAAATACTCTAATAAATTTATAAAAGCTTTTCATCTTTTACCTTCCATCCATTCCAACTATTATAACTGTGTTCTCTTGCTGGCCAAAGGTGACGATGTACTGAATACCTTCTTGCAAATGAAACTGTGCCATTGACCACTCAGAGCTAAAATATTTGGGCAATACACCTGGAATGGATAAACCCATAATTACAAAGAGGCTAGAGAGCGCAAAATTTCATATTCACACAAGAACAAAAAGAATTTTCTGATCACTATATGCCTCATTCTGCAACTCCAAAATTGACAAATTGTACAATTTCATGACTGTCTAAACTCCAAACATCTGCAATATTTTTCAATTTGATTTTTATTCCTTGCAATCCAGCTAACATTGCTTTTCTTCAAGACAATTGCTATTAGTCATTTAATACTCTTCACATTGTGGTTTAGCACAAGTATGAAGGACAGTCATAAGATGTATAGAGGGACATTGGACTTTACTATTAATGAAATAAATTGAAGTAGAAATAGCAATGTAAAGTTCAATTGGGATACTCCAAAAAAGGAAAATGTGAAGAATCTTAAGGGCTCCTCGTAAACTGTAAACTGAGCGTTTGCTCAACTGTTGTACTTCTTTAGTTATAATTCCCAAATACAAATTTTGCCCAAAACAAGCCAACAGAAAATTAGGAAAGTGAAATATATCATGGAAAATTATTGTACAGGATTTTTTTTTTCAGCACTAGAATTTTAGGCAATGGCAGTTAGAGTTTTGACAAGGTCGGAACTCGGAACATTAGTTAGAGAAAGGGAAAATTTGTTTTTGGCAAAGCAGTTGTAAAGGCATGTGGATATTGTAAACGATAAAATGCTTCATTTTTATACCAGCCTCTTGTCTTCATTTCTCTATCCACCTCCCCCATTTAAAAAAAATAAAAAAATCAGGGGATGTTTATATACTCACCATAAAAGTCTCCCACGTGAAGCCAAAACAAAATCCACATCAAAAGGTCCAAAAACAATAGAAAAATAGAAATGAACTGAGCTCTCTTGGTTATCAAATTCTTCTACTCTGCCATCAACAAAAATTTTGGGGTTTTGAAATATTAAAAAATGACAATGGAGTTAAAAATCTCAACTTTAAAGACTGGTGAGCAATAATGGGATGAGGAAAGAACTAGTTTTACTGAATACTGAGACATTGAGTTAAGCTGGAAACTACAATAGTTAACTATGATCTTTGCAGAACAGGCCCCTTCAAGAATATTGGTCAAGAGTAGATTAAGGCTTTGTTTTGGGTGTAAAATATTCTCCTGGAAAGATGATGCTCAATTGCTCCCCATTTTTTTTTGGTTCGAATTTTGCATTAAGGTGTAAATTAATTTTTCCTAACAGCAAAATACTTTTCCCAATAATGAAAAACTTAATTTTTGGCTAAGGCAGACAAAACATGTCATCATGTTTTCACCTTATTTCTCTTTCAATCTCCTCCCATCCACCCTTCCATTGTCCTTTATTCCATAAATTTTTTCTTACATAAAACCATACAAAAGAAAATTAATATCTACATTGAAAATGTTTTATGCCAACAGCTAAGCATTGTAAAACGTTACTACGTGTTACAAATAGAGAATAAAAGTTGCATTTCAGTTTTCAGCACACTGAAATCATAATCAACTAAGTAGCTCTCACTATATTTTATTTTCTGTTTTACAAAAAATTTTGCATTGTGGAGAAGAATGTACCTTTCATAAACGAGATGGAAGATATAGGTGATCTCGGAGAACTTGGTTGTTCAGGCGAACTCTGCAACCCATTGTTCCCAGGAGATCCTGCATCTAGTTTCATGTTGAAAACATGAATAGTACCCCTGTCACTCGATGCTGCTAGCCATCGCGCATTAGAAGAGAAAGCTAAGCTCTGTATCTCGGCTCTGTCAGTTCCCCTTCTAACCTATATAACAGATTCAAATGTACAAGTTCAGATCTGATGCCACCATAAACACTATTTTGCATAAAAATGCAAAAAGAGCACATCACTACTATAGATACACATGGAATGATATTATTGCTTTGATTCACATACTAATCAATCAAAGATTTCACCAGGGTAAGATTTATAAAATGCAGTAATTAAACAACATTTAATATTGATATACACTGCAAACTAAAAATTGGTTCTTGGAGGTAATCCTATGGCTATTTACATCATTACAACATAATCACAGGTCCAAACAAACATTTAAAATTGAATATAGCAATTTAAAATTGATATAAACTGCAAAACTAAAAATCGGATCTTGGAGGTAATCCTATGGCTATTTACATCATTACAACATAATCACAAGTCCAAACAAACATTTAAAATTGAATATAGCAATTTAAAATTGATATACACTGCAAAACTAAAAATCGGATCTTGGAGGTAATCCTATGGCTATTTACATCTTTACAACATAATCACAAGTCCAAACAAACATTTAAAATTGAATATAGCAATTTAAAATTGATATACACTGCAAAACTAAAAATCGGTTCTTGGAGGTAATCCTATGGTTATTTACAATTTACATCATTACAACATAATCACAAGTCCAAACAAACATTTAAAATTGAATATAGCAATTTACATCAATAGAACAAATCGCAATGCCCACAACTAAAATCTCCATTGTTCCTAAATTCAAAATTGAAACAATGACAAAATTTCAACTTCACCATAAATTAGAGCACCATACAAAAGAATTACCTCTTGCAACAAAGAACCATCCAAAGTATTGAAAACCCTAACCAAAGTACCCCTACTACTAGCAGTAGCAACGAGCCTACCATCAAGAGTCAAAGCCATAGAAGCAACGACAGAATCATGAGCCATAACAAACTTAGTCCTCTTAGAGCCATAATGCTCAACCCTAATTTGACCCTTTTGCACTCCGGGACAAACAAGAACAGCCGAATTAGCCAAAGCAGAAACCTCACACAAACCCTTAGGGTTAGAGACAGTCTCAATCTGATGCAATAGCTTCAAATCAAGGAAATTGTAGACAAAAATCTTGTGCAAAAGAACGACAATGATACGATCATTGCGAAGACGAACAGAGCGAACATCGGAGCGAAAGGAGAGTTCGCAGATGCAGCAGCAACGGTGGTCATCCCATATGACGACTTTGTGAGGTGGGGAATTGGGGTGAGACTCAACAATTGCGAAGATGTTGCAGCGAAAGAGCATGTGAACGATGGAGGGAGATATGGAGAAGGTGCGATTGAAGGCTGGGCAAAAGGGTTGGGTGTTGAAAACCAGAAAACCGGTGTTTGTTGCGGCGGAAAAGCAGGTTGAGTCTTGGTTGAATGAGACTGATTTGAGTTGTTGATGTTGTTGTGGTGGTGGTGGTGGTGGTGGTTGTGGTTGTGAGGAGGGCATTTTTGTAGTGGAATTTTGTTCTCCAAAGTCTAAATTGATTGAAGATTGATGAAGATGAAGCTATCTATGTATGATCGGTGAAGAAGACGATGATAGCTGGATTTGGGGTTTTTTCTTTTGGGTAATTGAAAAAAATATGATGGTGATGAAGAAGATGAAGAAAAGGTGATGGTTTTAAAAGGGGTTTTTGGATTGATTTGAGGGGGATGAATGGAAAGATTGGAAGGTTGGTTGATTAGATATTTACATTGAGAAAAGAAAAGGGATTTGAAACTCGAAAGAGAAAAGAGAGTTGTGAATATGTGATTGAGGTGGTAATATTTGAAAAACTATAAAGTCATGTCCAAAATTGATAGAAGTTACAATGGTATATAATCAATATTGGTCATCTTAATATCACTTTTTGGGATTAAAACCATTGACTACACCCTCCGTCTCATTTTTATTGCTACATTTGGAATTTTTATACTATTTATTGGACAACTTTGACTCTCTCTAATTTCATACATATAAGAAAAAATATAGTCAAATGAGATCTCATTTGATTCGGCTTGATGTGTACTTTATTAATATATAACTTTTTAATACATGTATTTAAAGATATTTTTATTTAAAATTTTGTGTTAGAAGATGTGAAAAAGCAAATGTTGCAAAAAAAAAAGAGACGGAGGGAGTAGTTGTCCTAAAAAAAGATTTAAAGACATCACCTAGGTTATATGAATATGAGTTTGAAAACATGGATACATATAAAAGAGATACGGAATATTTTAATTTGAAAATTATGAGATATGGGCAAGAAGGCACGGGTACTCCCAAAATATGATGATTCACGTGTCGGGTATGGGTGGCGTCAATATGATGATTCATCCGGTCCAATTTTAGCCAACACACGCGTCTGTAAGGGGATAATAAGGAATCCTCGCAAATACGTGCTGTGAGAATCGAAACCATGACCTCGTGCCTGGAATTCTGAAGCCCTAACCACTACGCCATATTTCGCACTAAGACTACTAACACATCAAAAATCCGTGTATGTTCTTTTATAGTTTTATTTATTAGCAGGTGGGAAAATTTAGAGGTGGGAAACGTGTCGTGTCGTGTCATTTTTTTAAACGGGTTCACACCCCTCAACCCTAACCCGACCAGTTTAATAAACAGGTCGTGTCGTGTCAACCCGTTTATATTAAACGTGTCAAAATCATTGACCCAAACCCGTTTATTTCGTGTCGAGTTCGGGTCGTGTTGGCGGGTTATGTAGTTTTTTCACGCTAAAGTTGAAAATCAAGTAAAATCGTGTCGAGTCAGGTTGACCCGTTTAATTAAACGGGTTGAACTCCCTCGATCCTAACCCGATCCGTTTATTAAACGTGTCGTGTCGTGTCAACCCGTTTAATTTAAACGGGTTGACATCGTCGACCCAAACCCGTTAATAACCGGTCGATTTCGTGTCGAGTTAGCGGGTCGTGTCAAGGTTTCCCACCTCTAGGAAAATTTATTCATGAAATGTAATTTTTTTCATTAAAATAGAGCTCATTTGCTTCATTTAGGGGGGAAGAAGTGTTTATTTGTGACAAAGACAAAAATTAGGTAACATATATACTCTATTGAGCTAGTCGTACGTGTACCAAATATCAATATTTTTAGGATATCTGATACTTTACTCAATTTTAACATTTTTGTTTGACTTGTTCTTTGATAATTATACCAATTTTTTCACGTTTTCATGTGGTTTTTAAGGGGTTTTCTTATATTTTAATATACTAATTAAACCAAAACATTCCAAATGATATTAAAACATTAATAAAAATGTCTTAATTTTTAAAGCAGTCAATGAAATCTATTTGTCATTCCCATATGGCCATATGCCCATATCTTATACTCCCTCCGTAACATAAAACTTTCAACAATTGGTTTTGCACGTATTTTGAGGAAACGATTTAAGGGTGTAAACGATGGAATTAGTCAATATAATTTTAATATTAGGAACTTATAATCACATTCTTGCTTGTATTAAAACCATTTTAGCTAATTCTCTCGTTTACACCCTTAAATCGCTTCCTCAAAATGCGTGCAAAACCAAATGTTGAAAGTTTTATGTTACGGAGGAAGTATTTTTTTGTCCTATCTACCGTAGAATCCGACTCAAAGTCTAATACCACACATACACACTTATCAAATTATAAAAAATAAGTACTCCCTCCGTCCTAATTATATAAAAAAGTTGCTCAATTTGTTTTTTCATATTTTTCAAGACATAACTTTAAAAATTAATATCTCTAATTATATATTTCAAAAAATTATATATTTGAAAAATATATTTCGTGAAGAATCAAATGAAATCCCACATTTTTGTTGTCTACTCCCCCTAACTAAATCCTAGCAATAAATGCACTAGCACGAACTCCTAAAAAAATAAGATAATTGTGTTTGTGTTATTAAATGGCATAATAATAAAAGTAAGAGAGATAAAAATAGATTAAAAAAAATGGAAAAAAATGTTGCTAGTATTATATTACAGTCAAAATTAGAAAATATTGCTAGTTTGAGGCCGCTGCACAAAATCTCTTATCCGGTCAACAAAAGATTTTTTTCTTGTTTAAATAAAAATAGTAAATTTGGCGCGCTTGATTCAGTTGGTGTACTGTAGTGTACAGTGTACTATTACAAACTCTTATGGGATTCTATTTCTATGCATGCTGAATTGCTGATACTGTTGTTTGTTTTCACTCCTCTGTCTCTAAAAAAAGGTGTTATTTTCTTCCCCTCAATATCTTCTATTGATAATATTTTCTGCAATTGATGGTTTTTATGTGGGATAATGGACTATTGATTTATAATTTTGTGTTGCCGATTTAATTTTGAAATATCAATCAGTTTTGGGGTTTTTCCTAATTGTTTTTTGGAGGGTTTTGTGGGGTTTAGTGCTTGCAATTTTTTTGATGCGATTTTTCCCCCTTTTCTTTCAATGAAATAAAGTTCAATATACAATAGAGAGTGTTGTGTAAGTTGGAATAGTTCTGTTTTGCAGCTGAGAATTGTGGTTAAAATCATGAAGAGTTCAGCAGGAAGAAGAGGAAGGCCCCCAAAGTATGATCCATCAAATCTGCCAGAGTTTTTAAAATGTTATCTACCAGAACTCAATTCAAAGGAATTGGTAATGTAATCTTATTTTATTTTGGCAAAATTTGGTATTATTATTGGTTTCAACTATTATTGTTGGTGAAAAAAAAAAAGATAATTGTGATGTTGTTGCATGTGATGTTCATTTTAGTAAATAAAAAATTGTTGCTTGTTTAGACCAAACCCAGTTGGAATTTGAGTATACAAAATTTGATAGGGCAACTAAGGAAATTGTACATACATAGCTTAATACAATTTGGTATGAAGTATGAAATCAACTGAGTCTTTTTCATAGCTTAATACAATTTGCTTTGAAGTATGAAATTTGTAACAAATCTTGGTTAACTCATAGAAGTTTAACCTAATTTATCATGGCGGATGGTAACGGAACTTGATGGTTATGATTGATCTACTCTTTTGGTTTTCTTAGTGTTGTATCATGACCTCGAAGGTTCTCACATATGAACTTTGAACCCTAATCTGGTGCATACTATGGGTGCGTTCTCTTCGTCTGAAATTTTCTGATCTGATCTGATATAAGTTTAAGAGAACACACTATAAGTTTCACATGAAAAGTACTACCTACATCTTCTTTTAGATGCAATGTTTTACTTTTCACTCTTACCGAGACACTTTTTTATTCATTTATGACTCTAATTTTGCATATATAAAATTATAAAACTTAGATATTAATAAACTACACATTGAAGTGATCAAATGAGATCCAATACAACTGTGGTTTTCCTCTTACATAGATCAAAAACTAATTTTATTCATTTTTTACTCTAATTTTATTTCCATATGTCAAAATTCAAATTGTTGTTTCAAGTGGAAGAGAAGTCGTTTGTGCATGTTTACAATCGTTGTGTATCTCTATTTTTTTACTTTGGATCCTCTAGAAATGCTAGGGGTCATCCTATTTGTTGCTTTAGTTTGGCTTGTTTGATCAATTGATACTGAAACAAATATTTGTATTGGATGTTTACAATGATATTTTGTAAAATTAGTTGTGCTCTATTCATGGTCCTATTAACTGACTTTGGGCAAAACAACCAGAGGCTTAAAACACAATGACAAATAGCTTATGTAGTCTGCTGTTCCATCTTGTCCGGAAAGCCATCTACTTAAATCGTTTTTGATAAGTTGACCAAATGAAAAAACCAAAAGCTACTAACAATTAATAATGTTGGCATAAAGCATAACTAAACATGTTACCACCTTTCCCCTGATAATGAACCCGATTCCTTGAACGAAAAATGAGGGACTATACTATGAGAATTGGTTTAGATACCTAAATTGGTTAATCCTGCAGGTGATACCTTCTGCTTTTGTAAAGTACATCGGTGAGAAGATCCCGAAGAAGGTCACCTTGAAAAACTTGAAGGAAAAAGTTTGGAATGTAGAGTTGGATTACTTTGAAAACAAGTTTCTGATGAAAAAGGGATGGGAGAGCTTTGTGATTGACAACTCTTTAGAGAGAGGAGAGTTCTTGACATTTTCTTATGAAGGAAAAGCTGTTTTCACTGTAAAAATATTCAGCCTCAGTGGATGCAAGAGGGATGATACTATGGCCACTGATGATAAGCATTGCTCTCATGAAAAGGTGAAGCAGCACTTAAATTTGGATCAAACATTTAGCTCTCATGATAAGCATTGCTGTTTCGAGAAATGATAAATACAATCCAAATATCGATATTGGCACTCCCCTTTGTGAGAGCACAATTCCCTCTTCTCTGAAAGAGGAGTGTCAATGTGAATATTGGAGTGCCAATATCGCTCTCCTTTCCTATTTTTTTGGTCACTCCTTTCTATCCTCATACCCCATATTTTGATTTTTTTTATTATACTCCTTTAATTAAATACTCCTTTATACCAAATCAAATTTAGTTTTATCTAATACTCTTTCTAATTTTATTTTATTTTCCAAAAAATTGCAAATAATAAGTTTACGCTGGCTAAATTTGATTAATTATGCATAAATCAACATCACCCATATTTCAACATCATTAACAGCATTGTAATACGATATAAAGTATAAGTTGGATTTTTTTTTTTTTTTTGTAGCCGAGAAATGAGGTTGAAATCATGGAGAGGCCAGCAAAAAGGAGAAGAGGAAGGCCCCGAAAGTTTGATCAATTTAATCTTCCAAGTTTTTCTAGAGAATATTTACCAGAACACAATTCAAAGCATTTGGTAATATGATTTTGCTTTATTATTGTCAAGATTAGGTCATGCTATCATTTTTTAAAACAATTATGTTAAATATGGTTAGTTTTGGCTTTTTTCAAATTTATGAGTAATCTAATTCAGTTGTATTGCAAAGCAACAGAAATCATCAGTTTTGCCCTATGCATTGAAGAATATTATAATCATGTAAGCTAGAAAGGATCTGACTCATCTGAGTCTGTGATTGCCCTAGATGCTTAGAATTCAAATCGTTGTTTAACCGGAATAGAATTCCTTTGTGCATATTTACATTCTTTGTGTTCTCTCTTTTTCTACTTTGGCTCCTTTGGAAATGCCAAAGGTCATCATCCTCTTTGTTGTTTTAATCGGCTTGTTTGACCAACTGATACTTTGTAAACTGATGTTTTTATTGGATGTTTACAATGATATTTTTTAAATTAGGCGTTGATTGTACTCCATTAATGATCAAATTAGCTAGATTTGTGAAAATAGCTACCATGGTATATCGTTCTCATTTTGTTTGGAAAACCATCTACCAAAAAATGTCTTTTTGATTATTTGACCGGATGAAAAAACCAAAAACTAATGACAATTTATATTGCTGGAAAAATGCAATTCGAGTCGATCTTTGTGATCTCATGTTTATCCTTTCCTTCGGTTATGACTCCAAGTTCTTGAACGAAAAATGAGGGACCATACTATGAGAATTGATTTAGATACCTAAATCGGTTCATCCTGCAGGTGATACCTCCTGATCTTGTAAAGAACTTCAGTGGGAAGATCCCGCAGAAGGTCACCTTGAAAAATTTGGAGGGAAAAGTTTGGAATGTAGAGCTGGATAACTCGGAAAACAGGTTAATCATGAAAAAGGGTTGGAAGAGCTTTGTGATTGATAACTCTTTACAGAAAGGACAGCTCTTGACATTTGTTTATGAAGGAATGTCTGTGTTCACTGTAAAAATATTGAGCATCAGTGGAAGCAAGGAGGATGAAACTAAGGCCACTAATGATGAGCCTTGCCCTGATGCAAAGGTGAAGCTGCACCCAAATTTGGATCATACCTATGATGGCAAGAAGATGCATTTAAAAAGACACGTTGAACCCGAGTCTCAAGGTTAGTTCTTTAAAGAAGCTCATCTTCGATTCTTCTCATACATCTCATTACACGCACTAATCATGATGTATACTTTTGCAGTACATGAAGTTGTTAGAAAGGGTGTCCCGGAAAGAACAATTGAATCGCAAAATATACGTTTTACAAAAGTTTTAGATGGAGGCCTTTATGAAACGGTAATCTTCTTATTATGTGCTAGTAGTATACTGCTTTTCGTTTTAATTCAATATGCATAACACTTCTATATCTGAAACTGTATCCTTCAGAAAAATCATACTTGTGAAAAGGGGTTGATAATTGGATATTAGTTGAAAAGGGGTAACTTAGGTGAAAATAATGAAACCTTTAACTTCCCTCCAATACAACAGTACATTATACTATACGATTTCTCTTGCCTCACGGTTTGACAGAAACTTTTACTACCTTCGTCACACTTTATTTGCAATGATTTGACATAAACTATGTTACCCGGACTCTTTGTTTCACCCCAAGTACCAATGTCGGACACTCGATCATTGGACATTGGCATGACACTTGGACACTTCATTTTGAACCAAAAACATTCATCTTTTTCATAAAATTGCCGTGTTTGACACTTGGACACATATCCTTGTCCAATACTTCCAGCAGAGTCCGATTAACATAGGACATAAATTAGAGAGGAAAATGTCAAATTGTTGCAAATAAATTGTTATAGTGGTAGTATAAGAAATATCAATAGGAGACCTGCAATCATTCATTTGTTTTTACCTTTATCCCGTTATTATCTCTCCTTCTCAGTGTTGCTGATCTTTTATTTAAAATGGATTTTATCCGGAAAAAAAACTCATTTATAAAAACAATTCAAATCTTAGTAGTACTAAAAGTTTAATATGTGAGGTGTTTTATATGCAGAGTATTCCTGCTGCTGTTTTCTGGCAGCATAATGTAAAACCACCCAAGGAAAATACATGCGAAATGGTATTTCTTCGGAATCAAGATGGGGTTTTGCAGGAAGCGAAGTTGGTGCACAGGCAGGACCGTGTGGTAGTCACGTCTGGGTGGAAAGAATTTATGTCGAAGAACGATATGGCTAAGGGAGATATATGTAAATTTGAGATTGTCCTTGGTAAAGGGAGAAAGGTAAAAGAGATTCTTCTGTTGCAAATGATGCACAGAAAGACAGCAATTACTCAGAAAGTTCAAGCTCATTAGGCAAATTCTGAGTTTATTTTCTACATATGATATGTAAGATAATTAGAACTAGTTATTTATGAATGATGGTAGTTATATAGGAGAACATGTTCTAGTTCTAGCAAAACTGGGAATTGGGAATGATGAAGATATGTATTTTTTTTTGTACATGTAAATGAATTAGTAAATTTAAACAATGTACCAACACAAACAGTAGAAGTGAAGTAGGGAGTGGCAATCTTCAATGATGCTGAAAATTTCTTCCTACAAGCGGGTGCATGATTATTACGAAACCTGCACTTAGGAAAAAAAATTGAACTCTCAATCTGAGTCAAAACAAATACTTCCTCCGCTCCATAATTTTTGGAGCGTTTGCAATTTTCCACTATTCATAGTCACCCACATAACTATTTTTTGTGCTTTATATGTGTAAAAAAAATATAGTTACGTGGGATCTCATTGGATTCGACTCAATGTGCACTAAATTAAAATCTAGTTTTTATTATTTTTGGCAAAACGTAGTTAAAGCTAATAAGATTATGAATTATGCATTGGCAAGCGTGAAATTGCAAACGTTGCAAGAATTATGGTGTAGAGGAAGTAATTTTTTTTTTTTTTTTTTTTTGTGATTTTGCTTAGGAGTCAAAAACTATACATTTCCAACATTCAAAATTTTAATTTTCCCTCCCTTTAAAAAATAATATAAAAAAAGAAAGAAAAAAAAGGCCCCTCACCACAAACTTTTTTTTCAATCTCCATATGGAAACTATTACTGTACTAAAATTCCAACATGTCATCACAGGCTATCGTTTCAGCCACATTTTCAACCATGTCCCCTACCAATAATCCTCCTAGCAACCCAGCCCCAATTCCTGCTGCTGCCCCTAGCCCTAATTTACTCTTTTTCGGTTTTTGTACCGGCAATTGTTGTGCATAACCGGTTGTTGATTGACCTGGATACCCGTATCCGCCTGAATAACCAAAACTATACCCCATATAAGGATTCGGGTTTGGTTGCGGCATATTTTGGGATGTATACCCAAACCCGCACCCATATCCAAATCCACATCCATAATTTGGGGGCATATTCATATATCCCGGATTAGGTGACGATAAACGTGCACCTTGACCATACGTTGTCATGACCCCACCTACGTCATGCTGAGTGGGCCCTGGTTTAGCTGTGGTGTCAGGGGTTGTGATGGCTCCCCCAAACGTCACCCCAGAATTGGGACCCGCAGCTGGATATGCAATGACAGGTTCGTCAAGTTTTGGCTCAATGGTTTGGGTGAATTTCTGCCCTAATTTAAAGGAAAACTCCAATTGACCTTTGAATTTAGCAGTCGGAGTTTGAACTTGGTAAACCATTTGTCGCTCCTCGTTAACATCATCCTCATTGGAGCTCTGATCACCACCATCGGAGCTTCGATCACCACCACCACCATTGTAGGCATCAAAAAGCTCCTTAAGAGGCACGTAAACACGACCAATTTCCTTATCGCCAAGAGTGCGATCCGACATAATTTGAAAAATCAAACCAAGACGGTTCATCATGGCAGCAGACTCTTCAAAAGTGAATTTCATGTCATGGTTCCACTTCGGGCTGGTGCCTCCGTCTCTGTCGATCGAGCTTCGTTGTATTGAACGCGGATCACCTGAAACAGAACCGATTACGTACACATCCATTTTGGAAAACACATTCACATTTTTCAAATCTTTTGCACAAATTAATTTCACCTCAATTGTTCGATGCTCCATTTTCGTTTTCTTAACTTTGAGGAAATAAATGGAGATCTATTTGTGAGGAGAAGGTGATTAGATACAATGAGGGGAAATTCAAAAAAGATTGAGGAGAGAGAAAATTGAGAAAGAGAAAAACCTTTATAAAAGAGAAAAAATGGGTCATGTATAGAAATTTATGGTAGTTAAATATGGAAATACACATTAATATGAGAAAGAGAAAAAATGACATTTTTGTAATTTGGTTGAAAATATATTACCAAAATATTCTCTTATAAAATTGGTGTTCGGATCCCTGCCCCTAAAGTTTGTCAAAATTACCTTAAAATGTCATTTGATATGTTTGCTAAAAAAATCAATTTAATTTACCTAATATCACTCGTTAAATATTAAAGGTGGCTGTTGTACTATTGTCCAATATTAATTCTCATTATTAGAAAATTGTGATATCTGCTAAATCTAAAGGGTTTTTTAGGTAAATAATTTAACTCATGACATTTTTAGGTAATTGTTGAGGGATGCCTAGTTTCAAAATGTGCAAGATTATTAAATAATGTACAATGACATTTCAATAAATTTGCATGCTAAATGACAAATGTGTGTTTGACATGTGTTATGATTTTTTTTAATCTAATTAAATGTGAGATTCATATCAATGCATCTAGCATTATAATAACAAGAGAATGAAAATTTAAGGGGTAGAACTGTCATTTTGTAGAATAATAGATGTATTAATGAGAGTTTTTACATTTGCCATTTGCAGTATGAGTTGGCTTAGTGGTAAAGCTTAAGCATCTCAGGTCATGTGATCGATACTTATCCCCAGTATTATGCATTTATACGTGTCACATTTATATAATACTTTGTACTTCTCTTTTTCTTTTATTTAAATTTTTTTCTCCTCTATAAATTTATATGAAACTTTAAGTGTTAATTAGCAAAAGGGAGATTCACTGCTAGTTTTTATGTCCCTAAAAGATTGTTACATACTTCGTATTTCATGATTGGTTGTCTTTTAAAGATTGTTACAATTTTCTTTTTAAAACATGTGGTTCCCATCATTCTCTCTCTACTTTTTTTCCTCTTACACCACTTAATACCTACTTATTCGGTACAACTTTGGATAGCATGGTAAAAAAACTCTCAATATGATTCACTACTAGAGTTAGTATTAAATTATCAGATATCAGAAGGTAGTTGTTCATTGATTTGCTAATTTCAATCATGAAATCATCCATTGAGAAAATATGACCATAAATGTCTTAATTTGCATTCCCCAAATCACTCTAGGTTATTTGATGCCTTATTTAGGTTTACATGTCAATAAAATCAGTCATGTCTAATTTAAGGGTCAATTAAGTTCTCAATAAATGATTTCATGATTGAAATTAATTAACAAATCAAGAAACATCTTGTTTTGTGTGTCAAGAAACTCATTGTTTTCTATTTGCTTGTCATTGAAAGTTGTTCGATTTAGGTTTTAGGGTTAATTTTAGCTCTTATGTGCTTATTATGAAAGTTTAGTGTTGAAATTAGCATAAACAACAACAAAATTGCCTTATTTGCATGTAAAATAACTTTCGGTTTGCATCTAGTGGCGGATTCAACCACTTTAAGTGGGGTCACGTGACCCCACTTGGATCTAGACAAATAATTTTTTTACCTATAAAATTTATTTTTTTTAAAAAAAATTTCTTACTAAAATTTGTTCACTCGACCCCAATAAAATACTAAAAACGCATTTTAACCCCGCTAGATATTATTCCTGAATCCGCTGTTGTTTGCATCATGACTTGGAAAAAGAAATTTAAAAATGATTTTAATTAGCTTAAATAACGTAACACAAGAAAATATTTGGAAAATTTGTAAAAAATAATCAACTTTTATCCGATCTTTTAAAATTTAGTCAACCTTTAAATTAACTCAAAATAAGTCAACATAATATCTATGTCTTCTCAAATTAATTTTTTTTGGCATTATTTACTTGTTGATTAAACCAACATTCTCTATCTATGAAAACACATATAAACAACCACATATTAATGCACCACTTTGATTTTTTTTTTTTTTTATATCAAAATTGTTAACTTTATCCGCCAATAAATTGTAAAAAAAAAACTTTAATTTGAGTGGATATGTGTAATAAGTTGGCTTATTTTGAATTAATCAAAATGTTGACTTATATTAAGATGACCAGCTAGAGATTGCCTTATTTCTTACTCCCTCCGTTTCCATTTATTTGTCTTGTTTGGAATCTTGACACTATTCATAAGATAGGAGAATCTTCTAAATTACTTTCAACATATAAAACATAATATAGTCATGTAGGGCTTTATTTGAATCGTATCAATGAATACATTATTAATATCTAATTATTATAATTTTTACACATATACAAAAAAAAAAAATTAAGGTCAAAGTAATACAGACATATGTGTAAAGTCAAAACAGGACAAACAAATGAAAACAAAGGGAGTGTAATTTTTCCAAATGTTAATATCAAGTTAACAACAATGTCACAACTTATGAAAAACACTCATTTCAAGGGAACAACATAAAAACTTCAAAAGACATGGACGGTTGGGCACAACTTACAAACTCAGATATGTCAAGATTACTCACAACTTAGGAAAAAAAACCCTAATTTTAATTTCACTATTCTTGAATGAAAAGAAAAGCTTCACTTTGAATTTGTTAGTTAACTAGAATAATATCAATTAGGGCTTGGGATGGTTTAGGAGGGACATTCCTAAAGCAAGTTTGATTTCTTAGGAGCCATATGGCCCAAATGAGTGAAAGAAGCAATTGGTCCTATCCATTTTAGCTGTTGGGTTATTGTTGAAGTAGACTACCCAACTCTACTAAGACCAAAATCAAAGCTACATTGAACTTGTTCATCTTTTCATTGCCTTATCCTTTTAAATTTAAAATTCAACCCAACTAAAAGTCTTCAAAAATACTTAAAACTTCAAGATTGCATTTGGTGTTATTTATTCAACATTAGACAGCCCAATTACACATCACAATTTATTTTGTCATTGTAAATTGTTTTGTCATTTTATAGTATCTTTTATTTTGTCATGCCATTTCACAATTTGACAAAACTTTCAACTTTAAAATTATAACCTTTTACCATTAATATATAACTTTTTACAAATTTATTTAAAATTTTTACTAAAAATTATGATGCTTGAAAGTTTCAATTTTCAACTAAAAGTTATTCCAACATAGAGTCAAACTAAAAATTCGATAATAAAACTATGGACTAAGTAGAGGCCGAGAATATCAAAATTGCACGGGCCAAAAAACTAGATTATATCTCAATTAAGAAACTAGGCATTTGAAAATCAAAATTGATTGTATACCTAAAACCTAAAAATCAACATCGGATTACTACGTCATTATACAACTAAATGATTACTGTAATATGGATCAAACGATATGAACATGCAAGTCTAAAATAAAGTGGCCCCAAACAAACCAAAAAACAAAAACTAAAATCAAAAGACCGAAAGCTAAAACATGCAGAGTCATGCGAGAGAAAGAGAGGGGGAGAGGGAAGAGTAACCCACAACCTCAAATCAGATACACCTTGACATTTTTTACTTTCTCGTGTAGCTCTCTACATAAACATTCAACTGCCCTTGACGCAGCCCAACCCGCCCAACCCATTTTCGTACAAAATTTTTGACCCATTTCTACTCATTCTCTCTATACAAATGAGTTTTTAGAGCGGTCCCCTATGCACCCCCCACCCACCGACTTAAGTCCACAGCAAAGCAAAGAAGCCGGGTCTTGAAAATGGGTAGTTCATGTATGTCCGATGGATATAGCAACATATATGCCCGCCATAGTTCTCCCCTCATAGAGGATGGTAAGGTACATAACCTAACCTGCTCTTAACGTTGGTCACCAAATCATGACACCTTGTCAAGAGGCTCATCATCTGCTCAGAGATATCTCTGGTGGGTTGTGGTGGAGCTTGATTATCTGTCAAAGGAGGTAGTGTAGGAGGAACTACTCCAGAATTATCATGCAAATTATTTCTTGGGGATAATTCTATCATGTGATGATATTGGGGGTCCATTGGAGGCCTAATAAACTGGGGAGGGTGGTGGGGAAGGAGAGGGGGTTGCAATGGAAGTGAAGAAACATTGAACCTTTGATTGTTACTAACATCCATGGTAACAGATGATGATGATGATGGACCTTCATAAGATGACACTATTGAATTCCTAGACTCCATCTTTTGGCCTTGAAGACCACCCCTATAATCATCAGTACTAACTTCTTTGACCTCGCCCATGTTGAATCTCACCCGGGGTGTTCTGGCACTGCCTCCACCGTTGCTGGGACCGCCAGTTTCATCACCTCCAGAAGGCTTCTTCAAACATGATTTCAGCTGCTGCGCTTGTTGTTGTGGGGTTGCCGTGGGGACCACAGGCCGTGATTCTCCCGCTGATGAATCTCGATTTGCTGCTGGCTCGCTCTGCAAGTCTTCTGCCTTGCCACTGCTTGGCTGCTGAGATTCGGGTGCTGACACTGGCTTCAAGAAGAACCTTACATTTGAAAAGATAGATTTGCTTCCCATGGCATAGCGATAGGCAACATTTGCGTCTTGTTTATAGAGGAATGCAACACGACAGGTGTTTGTTTTGTAGAAGACCCGACTGAGCGATGTGTCCAGCGGGCCAAATCGGGCAAATCTTGCCTTCAGCTCTACAAGAGAAGGGAGTGAGGAGCCGGATTGATACTTCATGATGAGATATGTGGGCTCCTCAACCTTAGGTGGGTGGACTGCTTTTTTCTCACGTTGCTCCGACTTCATATGTTTCGCTTGTGCACTTTGTCCTGCAGCCACCTTGGCTTTTCCCTCCGGCCGCTGCTGCAATTCTTGGTTTTTAAGTAACGCACGTTTGTCGGCACTTAAGGATTTTACGTTAGTTATTTTCTTGGCCCGTTTAGCAGCATTTTCCTCCTGACGTTCAGAAGGCATTCGTTTCCGCCCTTTTACAGAATCTTCATGCCTGGCGGCTAGCTTCTGCTGTTTCAAAGAAGAAAAAGACTTGCTGCTCTCATTTGCAGGTTTCTCATCAGCTTCAAAAACAGAGGTGGATCTGATGGCCCGAGGTTCACTAAGTTCTGATTCAGAAGTTGAAGCACTAGAGCCCTTCAGGAAAACGATAGACCGAAATTTTAAGAAATACTGCCTTGTAATTTCAGGTCCATTCCTTCCCATACCATGCACAGGGTTCAAAGCAAGACCTCGCAAGTCAGCCAGCATCTGTGATAGTTCAGCCAAAGTGCTTCCTGTGGCTCCTGCTGATGCCAATCCCGAAGAATTAGCTGATTCATTGTCCTTCTTGCACAGGTTAACTTGAGAGTCCTCTCTAGAAGAGGCAGCAATCTCAACAGGCATCCCTGCAGATTTCACTGCTCCTCCAGACACAACTGAATCACATTCCACATGCTTTATTTTGCTTTGACCATCTAATTTCTTTGGTTTCTTCATTTTCTTCTCTGGACGGTCAGATATCTCAGAGTTCATTTCTCCAGCAGGGCGTTTAGCATTTTTTTTCTTTTTCTTCACCATGCCATCTCGGACGCCGAGATGGACAGCATCAGGAGAAGTAAGGGTGCTGATGTGCCGATCTGGAATCTTGTCACGCACGCTGCCTAGATCAGCTGTCACCACAGCACTAGATTTCAATGCTTGTGACCCAGAAAGCACTGTTACACCAGAACCTGCAGAACATTATATTAAATATTAAGTTTTACAAGGCCAATATTCCACCATGTATTTGGCCAATTTTTTTTTAAAAAATAAAGAATATTCTTGCCTGGAGGTGGAGCATCTTTTATTGTCCCAGCATGAACAGACGTTGCCAACTGGTCCTTTGTAGGTATTCCACTAAGCTCATCATTGGAGACAGCTGCTGAATCCCTTTTCTGGAACACATAGGCAGCTGCAGCTGCAGCTGTATCAGATGTTCCTTCCTCGTATGCAGAAGATGAAGAGGAGCTTGGATGACCTTGAGTGGTATTTGATGCCATCAAGTCAGTATCTTCATCTCTGCGCTTAAAAAGGTATTTGTCCTTTTTGGACTGCTCCTTGGTTTTTGTAGCTCTAGTGGAGCTCTTCCGACCACCAAGAGTCTCTGCCATGACTAATGGGCCACTCAAAGGAGCTGGACAGAGCAACAATACAGACCCAAGCATTAACTCCAACTGATTAAAATAATCATAACTTATGTACCAACCACTAAAACATGTGTATGTAAGACTCTTAAGGGCCACAAAAGTACATTTCTAAAACAGCTGTCAAATAGAAGCAGAAAGCCTCTCGAGAATAAAAAAATACATAGGTAACAAAACATTCAACTATGTAAACAGTACACTGTGATGTGGAAGACGTCCTTCAAACAAAAAAATTCCATATAATTCTAATGTCCTTCAAACAAACAAAAAATCCATATAATTCTCATGTCCAAAAAAAACATATAATTCTAATGAATTTTCAGAGTCAGGAACACATGACACATTGGAGATACTTCATTGATACCAGCATGGGAGATGCCAAAACTTGGAACTACAGAATCACAGGCAACCATTTCCATGAAAATCTTGACAGTGACTGCCAAGTGCCAATATTAGAACAATTAAGCAAGAAAAGCTGACTTCTATGAGCTGTAAACATATAAATCTAATACTTCCTCCGTTCCAAAAAAAAAAAAACGCAACAAACCATTTTGCACGCATTTTAAGGAAGTGATTTAAGGGTGTAAATGAGCAAATTAATCAAAATAATTTTAACACAAGTAAGAATGATATTATAGGTTACTTGTCTTAAAATTATATATATTAATTTGATCGTTTAGACCTTTAAATCTCTTCCTTAAAATGCGTGCAAATAAGTTTGTTGCGTTTTTTTTGGAACGGAGGAAGTATCAGGCATCTCCACAATATCCAGTCAAAAGGTACAAGGATATGTTGTTCATTGTGTTTAGATTCCTATTACTCTCTTTTCACCTATTGTTTGTCCCTCTACTTCTATCACGTTAACTGTACCAATAATAATAGCAGACTTCCCTCAGTTAAATCACAAAGAGTAGAAGCATTTGGAAAGCTATCCAGGTAGACATCCACAACCAATAACTCTTCCAAAAAATATATAGTGCTATTTCGTTAAAAAATCATAAGCATGCACAGAGTGACAGAGCAATACCATTTTGAAGTATCAGTACAATCACCAAATATATTAGTATAATGTACAACAGAATTTTGTTGATAAATCAAGAGTATGTTCAATCGGATCATTAACCTCCACAAAACATTTAATTCATACTTCATAAAATTAATTCCATGATAATTCAGTTATCACATTGTTGTGTAAGTTATGATCTCATTTTTTTACAAGGAAAGTAAACCGATTAACCTCTTTCGCATTAAGAACCACAAACATCCTTTTGGATGGTTGTATGTTACGATCTTATTATTAACGATGCTTTCTCGCCACCTTAAAAACAAGTCTAATAAGTTCAATACGTTAAGTCTAATAAGTTACCATTGTTTCTTGTGATCAGGTTTAATAAGTCCAATGACTTCCACTCAAGTTTAATAAGTCAAATAGATTTAAGCAAGTTCAAGGTGAAGAGAGTGCACCCTAAAATAACCAAATATATGGACATCAAGACATCCATCATCATTTCTCCAGGTGTTGATGAAACTTCAACAGTAATAAGTTCATGGAACTGTGTGATATGAAACAACAAAGGTTGTAACAAGCATAGTTAAAACTAAAGCCAAATCATGTTCATTAGCCATGATTATGCAGTACAGTACACTAGCTGCTCACAAACAATCATACTGTAATGAATCAATTAATTAGAAAAATTAGTTTCTAATACTTTTTCAGAATTTTTATTATCTTTAATTGTCCTTGTTTTGTAGTATTTGTCTTGTAGCTTTTGGGGTGATTTTGTACTTGAGTATGGACAAAATATGTAGTGGTAGTATAAATATGTAGGGAGGGGGAAGATAGTGATTATCCAGAAAAAATATTTGAAAGCTTTGGCTTAGGAATTTGGTGACCTAAAGTCACTCATTAGAGATTTGCAACCTAAAGTTGCTAAGTTATCCTTGTATTACAATTTCTGAGTTATTAATCAATATTTCCACATTTTTATCTTTGAATATTTCAGTTCCTTACACTTGGTATCAAAGCTAGGAACTGAAATATTCAAAGATGAAAATGTGGAAATATTGATTAATAACTCAGAATCTGTAATACAAGGATAACTTAGCAACTTTAGGTTGCAAATCTCTAATGAGTGACTTTAGGTCACCAAACTCCTAAGCCAAAGCTTTCAAATAATTTTTCTGGATAATCACTATCTTCCCCCTCCCTACATATTTATACTACCACTACCACTACATATTTTGTCCATACTCAAGTATAAAATCACCCCAAAAGCTACAAGACAAAATACTACAAACAAAGACAATTAAAGATAAATAAAATAAAATAAAATAAAATAAAATAAAAATTCTGAAAATCTAAAAATATTAGAAACTAATTTTTCTAATTAATTGATTCATTACACATACCCATAATGGAACTTTATTTTAAAGGCGCAAGGCGCAGTGAGACACATATGGTCGCTGGAACACAGGGGCAAGATACAAGGTGAAGGCACACGCCTTTTGGATGTGAGGCACACCAAAGAGTAACTTTAGACTCAGTAATCTAGTACTTCTTTTACGAAGAAAAAGGGGTAAAAAAGTAATTAGTGTATTGTTAAAACTTAAAAGCTGCTTGGAATGAGAGAGGGGGGACTAGATAAGGATTACATAAATGTCCAATAAAACAAAAGGGTAAACCAATTTTAAAAAAAGAACAGTAAACCAAAAATTAAACGATGGTTGGAATTTAAAATGACTAGTCATAATAACTCATTTTAAATATAGTTTTTATGGGCTTAATATAAGGATTGTTGGAATTGGGCTAATTACATCATTTCAAATTCTTAAATAACACACCAAATTTCACCCAATTCTATCATTTGAAATGAAATGATTGTATCCAAAAAGGCCATAAAATAATTTTTAAGAATATAATAAAAAATTAGAGTCAAGTATCGGGTATCCATGAAGTATCAGTATCGTATCGGACTATCGGTATCCGACACGGGTACGACTAACTAATTGAAGTATCCATGCATCCTAGACATGCATCACCAAGAAAACAAATAGCTAGAACAGCCATCACGAGTGCGGAGTGCCTTCCATAAAAAAGCTAATTATATATGCCTAATTCACTAATTGTCTATATTCCTATCTCTTCTCACGATGGTATAAAAATTACTTATTACAATCAGCATTCTAAGGGACTCAAAGTTCTTTTTAATTATTACAATAGACTGGTATAAAGCACATCAATATATTCTTTACACTGCTCCCAGAATTGCATCAAAAGCTACACAGCCAAGAAGTCAATGCAAAACAACAAAACTACCATTATCTAGCATCTACTGAGGATTGAAACACAATAATGGTAATTTAAATACACAAACACCACTCTGCATTATCAATATACTCATAAACCAGATGTAATGAAATTGTGTTGTCAAAGACCCATAAAAGCAACTTTAAAAATTCCCTTAACCACCAGTTTTAAATAAATTGCCCGAAATTTGAACAATACTTGCAAAATTATATATATTCCAAAATCATTGTTTTTGAACAATAAATAACAGGCATAGCATCTAATTAATCAAACTTTTGCAACTTCTACATAATTCACGAGGACAAGACTAATGCTTGGCTAATCCTTTCATATCAATTTCCCAGTGATCTACAGGACTTAGTTTTCAAATACACTTCAAATTCATATTATTCTACTGCTTCTTGCATTCCATTCATGTAACACAACTGATTAACATTAATTCTACTTCTACAGTCAGCACAAACTTGTAACATCAAACCTTGAGTTTTGCAAATGATAAATACACACAAAAAAAAAGTTATTTCCATCCATTATTTAGTCAAAGCAAATCACAAGTTGGGAGCCAATACCAAGCCACAAAAGTTTCATCTCTTTAAGGGCATGTTTGGTTGGACTCTTTTTAATAGATTGGAATAGAGTTAGAATCCATTCTATTGTTTGGTTGAAGCATTTTAATATGGAACCTCATACCTAATGGATTCTAAATCCATTCCAACCCCCTAGAATCCCATACTCACCTTACCCCAAAAGATTCAAAACCCATTCCATTAATAATACAACCTAAAAAAGAAATAGTGAATCCATTCCATTAAAAATTTGAACCAGACATTGTTGCTTAGGTATGGGGTTGTGAATCCATACTAACCTAGACTCTATATCCATTCCATACAATTCCCATTCAATGAACCAAACGCACCCTAAATTGAATGACCATAAATCCTCAACTACTTTGATACTATCTTCTCTAAAACCTTCATCGTATCAAGAGAAATCTAGAGTGTGCCATGAGAGAGTGCAGTAACAATATACCAAGGTGCCTATAAAAGATATCATTTCAACTTAAGTAACCCACAAGTCCAAAAACAAGTTCAGCAATATAAAATGGGGGAAAAAACATATTCCAGGATACAAGAAGACAATAATACCTCGAGATGGCTCTTTATCTACTTGCGACAGGGGAGGTCGATGGGGTTGCTGGTTAAAAGCTTGAGCATATGTCTCGTCAAACTCTTCGAATATAGATCTGCGGTAAGCAAGGGTGGCAGCTTTGTTTTTAACAAATTGAAGATTCTTAGTTTCACCACTTGTTGGTGCCACAGCCAATTGCTTTATGTACGAAAGTGTATCAAAAGGTTGGAAATTATCTCTTGCCTTCCGAATTTGGCTCAGCGAATAGATAGCACCAGGATCATAGTCTACAACATCCACTGCCAAATAACCAGGGACAGTTACTGGACGGAAGTTTTTTGGATTCCTACATCGACAACTTAAACCAAGAGCACTCCTCCGGCTTGCCTCATCAATAGAATCCTCCACGGCCCGCATGAAACTCCTCGAATTTGTCTGCTGCGATTTCTCAGCATAGTGAGGGTCATATGGAACAAGTTCAGATGGGTCAAACCACCCGTAACTACTATCACCAAAGAACGCAACCAAGATATAGCCATGCCTCCTTGTTCGCCGAACTGAAGTAGTAGCAAAAACTTCATTAAACAGATGACCTGGCCACCATGGATGAGACTTCACCTTGCCCCAGACCATGTCACCCATTTCAAAACTCGAACCCAAGACCTTGAATGATTCAGCACTCAAATCGTTACCAAAATCATTACCATTACCGTCTTTACTCATTGAAGCATGTACATGGCCACGCGTCTCCAATCTAAAACCACCATCTCCACTATCCATCTGCAAGCCCTCAGCATTATAAACACCTTTTGTCTTCACTCTGCCATCACTCGTAGGACGTAAACCATTTAAACTACTACTAAAACCCGCTTCAGTGCCCAGCACCTCGTCTTGTACATTTGTAACCTCCATTTCTTCAACACCGTCATTTCCTAATGAAGCCCTAATTTCCTCCACCTTCAGTTTTCCACTGTCGCCATTCGCATGATGATAGTCTTTTTCTACACCCGTAACCCTAGCTTCATCCATCTCCTTTCCATTCCCTCCCAAAACCCTAGTTTCATCAACATTGCATTTCCGGGTACCTAAATCTTGCACAGAAGAAACCCTAATTTCATCATCAAAATGTAAATCACTTACCCCTTCATCTGTAACATCGTCATTCGAAACCCTAGACTCTTCAGCTTCAGAAGCCGAAACTGTATTCCGTTCCAAATCGAAATCATTGTTCATTACTGATACCATAGCACAAATTAACTAATACACAATTCAAACAAAACAACAATACAATAAGCCACGAATAGATAAGTTACAAACGCACCTCAACCAATGTATGTAATAACAACATTGAAAGAGAGGAGAAAAAAGATAGCTACAAAAGATTCTAAGTTCCAGAAGGTAATAATCTGTAATCTAAATTTAAGTGAAGGCGGGATTTTTGCTGGTACATTTGAGTGGGATTAAAACTTCGAATTGAAGTGGTGGGAGAATGAAGGGGAAGAGAGGAGAGATAAATTTGGGGGTTTTTCTAGGTTAGAAGAATAGTGCGATTGTATGATTTTTTTTTGGTTAAGTGGTTTGGTCGTTATTTGGGAATTTAATTTTTGTTAAAGCTGTAAGAAATAATCTGATTTTTTGAATGTTATTGTTACCTTCATCTTGAAGAACGTGTGTATACAATAGTTTTGGCGTCAAATACTTCTATGTGTAATATATACTTCATTCGTAACAAAATAACTGCAATGATTTGATATAATGTAAAGAGAAAAAAGTCAAATCGTAGAGTAATGCAAGTTGTATTGTCTCTATCGATCACTGTTGGATATTCTGTAACACCTTTTATCCCATAAGTTTCTTGAATATGACTAATTACTGACCCGAGCCAAACACATTCTCGGATGGCCTCACATAAAGCAATCAACTTTGTATTACTTGATGATGTTGCAATCAAAGTTTTCTTTGTCGACTTCCACGATCTTGATGTTTCTCCATAGGTGAACACATCCATTCGATGAATTTTGCTTTATGAGGATCTAACATATAACTAGGCAAACCAGCATTTGCATCCGATGAGAGTGAGACCTTCTCTTAACTGATAATATGGACCAAGATCTTTTGTTCCTGAAGGTAGTAAAATAAGTGTTTGATTCCATTCCAGTATCTTATCGTTAGTGCATTGATGTACCTGGCTAACAAATTTAATGTAAAAACAATGTCCAGACTGTTGCTAGATACCTTAAACCACCAATAGGAGTTAAGTATAGTACTTATGGACCAAGAAACCTTTCATTGTCTTCTTGTTGTCGAAATGTGTCATCCTTTATATTTAGAGACCGAACTGTCACTGGGCACTTGGGTGTGCTTTGTCCATATATTTTTATTTTTTTGGTAAAAGTGCTTTGTCAGGCGATCACTTTGTAAACCAATATAAAATTTGGTTTTCCAAGGTCTTTCATCTCAAATTCCTTCATCAAGTATGTTGCAGTTATTTTGAGCTCCTTAAGAGTTCTAATAATGTTTAGATCATCAACATAGACTGCAATGATAGGGAATCCTAATTGTGGTCACTTAATGAATATAAAAGGGTTAATTTGATCATTTTTGAATCCATGTTTCCGAAGGTATTCACTAAGACGGATATACCACATCTTTATTGATTATTTTAACCCACAAAGCGATACTTCTCAAATTTAAAGAACACTTTTTTCCTAGGCTCGTGACTTTCTAGTAAGTCCTTTGGGATCTTTCATTTAAATATGTACTCACGACATCCATTAGGCATATTTGTAACCAAGCTTACCAGAAACCTTAACGTACTTGCATCAACTATGGGAGGATATGTTTCATCATGATCGATCCCTGTTATTTTAGAAAAAACCTTGTGCCACAAATCTTGCCTTGTATCTTATTATTACATTTTTCTCATTTCATTTTCGTACAAACACCTATTTATATCGAACTAGTTTTATTATACCTTGTGGTGTACTGGTGTCTGAATAATTTTACCATAACTTCTCGTTTTTCGAGTGAACTTAATTCTATTTCGATTTCCTCTTTCTATTTTAGCCAATCATCTTTGCGACAACACTTACTTAAGTGTCTTTGGCTCAGTATCATTTTCATCATTTGTTGCCATTTTCACTTTTAATTCTTTCGTTCTCAGTTGAGATGATAGTAATGATTCCATTTACTATTTCATGTTGTTTTTTCAATCTTCATGGTTTAGAATCTTTTACTCCGTAGATTTAGGATTGCAAAGAACTAAGACAATATATGATATGAAGCAACTATACACTAAAATCTCAATCACTTCCGACCACATGTCTCATTATCACTTCTAGAATTTAGGATTGTAAAGAATTAAGGCCATATTTTTTTGGACTGAATTAATCTGAACTGAAATAAATTAAATCATAAACTCAGGAGTTGAACTGAATTTGTCAGAACTGAATTGAACCTTAATTTCAAAAATTAAGTCCAACAAAATAGAGTGTAATTTAGTCTTTTTCAAAATTTCGAAGAAAAAAAAAGAAGACTTCATTTGTTTTTTCTTTTCCATAATCCATATTTTATAGTTTGCATATATTATTAACAAACTAATGGGGTGTTTGGTATGAAGATCATAAATGAAAGGGAAAGAATTTTGTTAGGAGGGGAAAAGGTAACAATATATATTACCTCTACTAGTTGTTTGGTTTAAAAGTGTAATAGAAACAATCAGCGGAAGGGGGAAGGGATTTGTTTCCACAAGTTTTACAAGGGAATCAAATTGGGAGATTATATCACCCCTTAGAAATGATAAGGGCTACGACATTCTTCAAACAAGGTAAAACATAAACACTTAAGTTGAATCCAGTTCCAGACTACTAAAAAGTCTAAAAACGTCCCCCTATGCCACAACAAATTTTTATGACATATGCAAATGATAGAAAGAAAAGGATTCCACTGAGGAAACAAAAAGTGTTGGAGTGTTTAAAAAAAACAACAAAAACAAAGATCTATATAACCTTTCAGTTCTGTGCAGTCTTTACACCTGTTTTACATTACATACTACAAAAAAAATAAGCACCAAGGAAAAATAATGCTACAAACATGGTGAATCGGTGAGCCAGAAAAGACTATGGAGTTGTTGGAGTACATAGCTATATTTTATACAGGGTTTTCCAATTTGTATCCCCCCTTCAAGCCTTCAATTTCTTGACTAGTAAAAAAAAAATATTTTGATTATTAATCCTTGGACCATAAAAAAATGAAAATAACTGGTAGAAAGGCAAAACTGAATTTCACTGAGGAACAAAATCAATCAATCGCAAACAAAGCTATCAACATTCGGCACTATGAAAAATATTAGGCATCATCCTCTCTCTGAGAAGGGGTTCCTGCAAGCCAACCCCATACACCACCAGAACCCTGCCTATGCTTTGCACTTAGGGCTGCTTGTTCAGAGGCCGCCTTCTGTCTACGAAGGAGTTCTAGTTCTTTTTCCAGTTGCTCCATCGTTTGTAGCTTTTGCCGTAATTCAGCAACATCAACCTGCCGATCCAAGTTAAGATCAGTAATCAACTATATTATCAATAAACATAAATGTAATTGTGTTCAAGAGCACAAAGATCTAGGTGAAGCTCAGAACTAATATGAGTTGTAGCATTGGACATTGGAACTATGCTTCCTTTTGTGTGGCATTTCAGGGATTGACACAAATCAGGCATTTTAACCCCCCCCCCCCCCTCGATAGGAGTATTGTTTTATGCATTATTTGATCTCATGGATTAGAAAGGAATTTTTATAATTGGAATTTTGTTGGGCAACCTCGGTGGCATCAACTCATTGGATATTTGGATCTTTTTACAAAGCAACCGAGCAGGTAATATTATCATCCCTACATTCAGATTTGATTAGTTTGTATCCTACTTCACCCTTGAAATGTTTGGAACCACATAAACAATAAGAAAAGTTCAGCTATATGATACCATAAAAAAAGGGCACAAAACCAAATCTATGGATTTTTTTTTACTTCCTCTGTTTCTTTTATGTGCAACATTTACTAAAAATAAAAAATGCTATTATGAGCGACAAATGTTTCTTTCCTTTTTTTTCATGTCATTCTCTCTCTCTTTATCACATACCTTTCTTTCTCTCTCCATTTTCCCACTTACAATTAAAATTTGCCTAGGGGTTCGTGCAACTAAGTTTGTTGCACATAATAATAATAATAAAAAAAAAAGAAGTTATGCTTGCTTTCCAATCTCTGGTTAGTTTTCATCTTAAAGTCCTTAGGCACATTTCCCTACTTTCATCTACAGGACATGGATCTATTTAAACAAAGTTTAACAATCCTACATCCAATACAGAGCAATGTTGTTTACTCTGTTGCCAAAGAACAAAGGCTAAAAAATCAACTTATATCTAGACCAACAGAGGTGTCAAAAGCTTTCAAATTAGGTGCAATACAAGTATAGAAATAAAGCAAGCTTGACATAACAATATCACAAACCTCAAGCTTAAAACATCTAGACTGCTCTGCAGCAAGCTGACCACGTACAGACTGGAGCTCCTACAAAACAAATATTCCAACTTCAAATTGTAAAACAGTGTAAAGGTTGGAGTAACAAGCAATGTCTTGTATATAAAATCGCACGCTAACCCTGCCAAACATTGACAACTATATTGAAGATTGAATAGCATGAGGTGTCAATCAAATATGTCAGTACACAATTTCCATTTCCTGAATCTATTAACTCGTACACAGAGCCAGAAACATGAAACTTCTTTCACTAGAATATACATCAAACAAATTCTATATGGTGAAATCTGCCAAGAGTAAAAGTCAGAGCACTCTTTCCAACTAAAAAGAGGATATATACTAGTATGAGAAGACAGATAATGTATATGATAATAGCAAATAGAGAGCAACCTTTACAAGGTCAGCACTACGATTTTCAGCTTCTGCTAACTCTAGCTTCAACCGATGATTCTGCAACTTTTCGCTACTTAGTTCAGATTCCAGCTCTTCTTTTTCATTTTTAAGTTCTGTCATAGACCGGACTGCACCTTCCTTGCTTTTGATTTTCTGCACAAAAGGCATGTTGAAAACAAAGACTTGATATGTGAACAAAATAAGTTGCTAAAAATGCTATGGAGAAGTGCAGAATTCCGTAGCTTTTTTGGGCCATCTATTCCCCTGAAATTAGATCAAAGATCTAGTCATATAAATTACTAAAACAATTAATAAAGTACCTCCCCATCAATATTGTCCATTACAATTTCCCTAATTTTTCCATCTTGCCCTGCATCATGTTCGGATTCCAAATCTCTAGTGGCATTTGTGGCATTATGCACAGCAGAGACACTGTCAGGTGCAGATGTTTCTATCATCTTTGACTGCAAAGTGGATATGTGGCTAGGTTTGAGAACATGGACCTGCCATTAACAAAAAAAAAAAATGATATGAATGTATAGTTAATGAAAATTGAACACTTTAAAAGGGAGACACACTAACCTCGTTGTTGTAACGGCCATTATAACCTCCAAAAGCAACCAAAATATCTTCCCCATTGTATGAGCCTACAACTAAACTAACACCCTGAAATAGAAGCCAAAATAAGACAAAAACACAATACCCAGCTTAAGAAACATTGTAGCAAGAATTTTCCAGAGTCATGAGCCTAAAACTTGAGAGTGGTCACACTAGCACATGTGAACAAAAGAGAGTGAAAATCTGAAGCACTGAAAAGGTATGCTCCTCAAGCTTCAGAGGTCAAACAATGGAAATATATACAGGCAGTCTGCTATTGCAAAACAGCCATGCACCACTTACAACATCGTCCATAATATAATATGTATATTACATGAGATAGACAAAATGTTGGCCTGTGACTGAGTACAAATGTACAAGTAACATAATAAATAAGCAAGTCACTCCAAACTCCAAAGTAACCTCATGTAATCAAAAGCCACTTTGACGACAAGTAAAACTCATCCTTGAATTTTACAAAGACAGTCCCAAGAAACAATATTAATGAATACCCGTCAATTTTATTTTCATTCACAACTAAGCATCAAATCGTCCAGGACGTCCACAGTCAAACTCATTGTACAACTACTCTTCTCCGATGATTTTTTTACCTTTAATCTCCTTTTACAAAAAAAAAGGATCTGATATTCAACACTAAATGAAATTACATATATAAAACACACGCAGATTAGGTTGTGTGCATCCTCAACTACCTTGCCAGAAATTTTAAAAAAAAATTGGCGCGATATATGGTGGCTTTCTATAGTATAGATTGGAAAAGTTGTAGCACAGTGCAAAATGTAATGTGAGTTACAGTATGATTTTCACTCGGAATAAGCAACTTACCTCACTAGCAACAGAAACACGTCCTTGGACTGTAGTGACAACAGACCAGGCAAGTGTTGACATATTCAAAGCAACAGTCTCAGCAGCACCTGTCATAGACAGCAATGAAATCCTTATAAAAAAAATCCTAAGGATTTCAAAGATAATAGTGCTTGAATTAAACAAGAGAGACCAAGGAAATAACTAAATAAGTAGCCAAATGCAAGTTTTATTTCTAATATAGAACCCAAGAAAGAGCTATAAATTTTTATTCGGATAAATGCTTCGAAGTATGACTGATTGACAGCCCAAAATAAATATCAGATTAATAAGACTACATGCATTAACACGCAAGCTTTCATTCCTTCCTAGTTCATAGACTTCCTACATACCCTTATACACAAACAAAAATAGACATACAAAGTAATTGATAATATGATATACTTTTCCAAATTCCAATTATGTAGTTCATTTCTAGAAACTATAACTAGTTCATGGAAGAACCATAAAAAAATAAAACAAAATGGTTTAGACCTCCAACTCACTCACCCCCTCAAAAGGGGGAGGGGGGGGGGGGTGATCGGTCCATTTAGGACCTATTTCGTAGTTTCTTTTAGCTTGTATTTTGGGCGTTCTCGTCTTTATTTTATCGTATTTTAGTGTGTTTTAGCTTAGTTTTGTATTTTCTTAGGTTTTGTGTGTTTTAGTGTTAGTTTTGCTCTTTTTGTTAATAATTCGGCCAAAATATGTTTGTTTGAGTTGTATCGTGTTTTGTGCAGGTAATTTCGGGTTTTGTACGGGTCGTGAGGGGTCTCGAACGGATCCCGAGGAGCCGTAGATAGCACCGAGACGTTTGGAAGCACCTAGGGGTGTCAGTTCAGTTAATCAGCTCAGTTATGGTTGGACCCAAACGGTTCAGTTGACTTCAGTTCAGTTGAATTCAGTTGATCTTTCCCAAAATAACCAATTCGGTTTTAACTGGTTCAGTTTCAGTTCCAATCCATTGCAGTTATTTTTATTTACAGTTCAAATCAGTTCCGTTATGATTGGTCTTCGGTTTTACCCATACGATTTCAGTTGTTATCAGTTCATTGTGAACGGTTGATATAACAGTTCCGATTGTATTCAGTTTACATTATGGTTGATCTTCAGTTTTACCCATACGATTTCAGTTGTTATCAGTTCATTGTGAACGATTGATATAAAAATTCCCATTGTATTTAGTTTACATTATGGTTGTTCTTCGGTTTTACCCGTGCTATTTCAATTGTCGTTAGTTCATTGTGAACGATTGATATAGCGGTTCTAGATGTATTCAATTTATGATATGGAAAAATACGTTTATATACATACGATTTCGGTTATTATCAGTCTATTGTAAATGATTAATTATATTCAGTTACATTATGGTTATTTTCAGTTTTGTAAAGAAATCTGTAACGGTTTTGTTCGAGGTAGATATTGAATATTAATGGGTTTTACCCGAGTTTTCTCACGTTTGTTTCTCCAAATAATATGAGCCGATCGTATTCATTTTAGCCGTTGAATTGTTTTGCGTCACAATGGGTTAATTTAGTTGAGGTGCACGTTAAAGTTATTTATTATTTATAAATTCATATTTTAGTCAAATTATTCTTGTACTAATATTAATTATAAGTGTGTAACCGCGTATTGAGTATCAATATTGGGTGTATATGACGGTCAAGATGATGATGAGTGATACTATATTGGTGATAACAACGATCATAACAATAATGATAACAATTACCAAAACAACAACAATAATAATGAATGGATGATGAAACTGATGAATGATGATAATGATTCGATGATGGTGATTGATATGAATAATATAATAACAATAATAGTAGTAACAATATCGAGAACAATAACAATAACATGATTCTAGTCTATTTTTAATCTAATACTCGTACAAAGTTAACAATAACCATCATGATACTATATATGCTGAATATGCTCAATACATCATACTAATATACTATTCTATAAATAAATCATACTATAAATCAACAAATAATATAATATTGTAGCCATATACTAGAATGCATACTATCTTTAATTTGATAGTATATAACACCATCACCAACTTTATAGACAATACATCACATTGTTATATCATTAAATCATACTGTAAAAACAAGACATCATATAATATTAAGACAAAGTATCATACTAATGATGATAATGACCACAAAAACAATGATAATGATGATTTGGTTGATGATGATAATAATAATTCAACTTTAATTAATTTTAAGCAAAGACAAGCTAAATTTGTTAATCGATGGGATTAATAAATATATCATGGCATTTTTAATAATTATTTTAATGATATGTATACAATTGAGAATAATAGTTTTCAAATTAATTAAAATTCAAAAGATTAATTAATATAATTTATGTAAATAAAACTATTTAAGAAAATAATGGTAATAAAATAAAAAATGTTTTCAATACATTTAATATGTAAAGTAAAATTAAATAATTAATAGTTCTTTCAATAACTTAATAAACAAAACTAGGGTGAAACAAGTAGCAAATTTATAATTCAATCCAATTACAATAAGCTGAATAAATCTAGACCTTTAAATAATTGAAATCAAGGGTTGAGATTTAAGCAAAACTAAGCACATGGATCATCAATATGAGCCATTGGATCATCAAAGGATCGAAAATCAAAGGCTAAGATTAATTTTTTTCATTGCCCTAACCTAATTCCCTAAACCTAAACAATAAACAGCTCTAAGAGCCTTGAGGAGTTGAGGTGCCTTTTTTTCACTTTCTCCATTCTCTTTGTTTCACTCTCTGTCTCTCACTCCTCTAGTCCTCTGCATGTTGTTTTGATTCTTTGAATTGAAGAAGGTATGAATCTCATTTTTTTTTTTCGTTTTTTGTTCTAAATTTGTTCATCTTGTTTTTGTTTGAGTTTTTTTTTTTTGTTCTCTCAAATTATTTATGGATTTTTCTCCATTTTTGTATTTTCATTTTTATTTTCTGGATTTCGTTTTTGTTTTCGTTTTCATTTTCGTTCATCTTGTTTTTTTATTTTCGTTCGTATTTTCGTATTCTCCATTTTTGTATTCTCCATTTTCGCATTTATTTTCGTTTTTATTCTCAGATCTGGGTTTTTTTTTTAAAAAAAAACTTCTCAGATTTGTTTTTATTTTATAGCAATATACTTAATATTGTATTTTAGTATTTTGTTTTATTTTTGTATTTGCCTATATATAGGTGTTTTATTTCCTTTCGTAAAGCACATTCCAATTACTTGATATTAGTGATATACTTTTAGATATCAGTTATTCTCTTCTACCTTCATCAACTCTCCCTATTTTCTCTCTCTGAATTTCCTATTCGAATATATTTTTATTTTTATTTTCTTGTTTTTGTTTTCATATTTTTTTTATTTTCTGGATTTCGTGCGTATTTTTTGGATTTTGTTTTTTATTTTCGTTTTTATTTTGGTATTTTCTCAGATTTTTTTTTTTTTAAAAAAAAAAAATCATTCATCTTGTTTTTATTTTCGTTTGTATTTTCGTATTCTCCATTGTTGTATTTCTTTTCGTTTTTATTTTTGTTTGCATCTTCGTGTTTATTCTAATATCTGGGTTTTTTTTTAAAAAAAAAATTCTCAGATTTGTTTAGTTTTTGTTGAATTTTTATTTTCTTGTTTTTGTTTTCATGTTCTCTTATTTGCGTATTTTCGTTTGTATTTTTATTTTCATTCTTTTCAGTATTTTTTTTATTTTCCAGATTTTTAGAAATGTGTTCTAAATTTCTTGTATTTTTTGTTTTTGTATTTTTGGTGTTCTGAACTTCTTGAATCTCCATTACCAATATGATTTGTTTATTTTTTTAGGTATTTTTGTATTTTCCAGATTTTCCAGATTTTGTATTTCGGTGTTTTTATGCTATTTTGAAGTTTCAAATATAAAAAATTGAGAACTCCATCTCCATCTCTCCCCACTCTGCAGCACACCCCCTACCAAAGTATCAGATAATATTTTACTTTGTTATTTTGAAGTTTCAAATATAAAAAAAATGGAGAACTTCATTTTTTTATTTTGTTTTGGATTTTTATGCTATTTTGAAATTTTCTAATTATGTTTTATATTAAATTCACAGTTGCTGATCAATATACAATAGAGTCTATGGTTACTTGTTGGCGGCGTCATGAATAACAACGAAAACTACTTTTCTTGAGACCATGTGCTCGATGATAGATGGTGGCGTCATGAACTTTGGGTAAGTGTTAGTTGGTATGGCTTTTGGAATAAGGTTCTAAGATAGTTTGTTTTTGTTGTTGTTTTATGGCTTGTCTCCCTTGTTTCCATAGTGGAACTCTCACATGGTTTCCTTAATCATTTTGTTGAATAATTTCGGTAAGTTTGGGCATATTTGGTAAGTATTGGTATATTACGGTCAATTTGGCGTATTTTGGTAAGTTGTGGAATAAATTTTGTTTGGAGATTTTGGAAACCCATGTGATAGAGAGGACCTATGGTTTACTTGTTGGCGGCGTCATGAATAACAACGAATCAGACTTTTCTTGAAACCATGTGCTCGATGATGATAAATATTGTAGCAAATAATGATTGACTTTATAAGCTTGTGATTTTTGCTAACTTATCTGAGAGCCCAACTTCTTAATATTATATATCCTATGAAAATATATAACAAGTATTGGAGTGAATATTGTAGGTTTGTTCTAATAGCTGAAGTTTGAAGAAAAGGAAAGCAGGCTCATGAGCTAAAATGTCTATTGTTGGATGCAGAGCATAACATCAAGTTTATTATGATGGTTAGATGATTATGATGTAAAAAATTCTTGTATGAAATGCTTCAGAGATGATTATTTTTGTTTAGAAGTTGTTTGGGGTGGCTTATAAAGCTGATTATGATGTAAAAAATGGTTGTAATCCACCTTGTTAAGGTGCTTGTTGTTAAGTTGTTAATTAATTGTTATCTTGTATTCTTGTTGACTATAGTTGATTTTGGTAATAAAGTCTATTTTTATTTGCTAGAAAATGCATTGTTTTATATATTTATTTATTTATTTGAAGAAGATATCTAAAACCCGACCAATTCTTTTGAAATGGGTATGGTTGAAAACATCAATTAATTTTAAATTATTAATATGCTAAATTAAATTGATTTGAATAATCAATATATGAAAAGAACAATTTTATTTAATAATATATTATAAAAAATCGTTTAATGAAAAGAACAATTTGATTAAATATAGTTTAATTTGATACAAATAGATTTTGCCTAATTTCAGTTTAGTGTAGAGCGATTTTTAGTTAACCAACGGTTTAAAACAGTTTTTTTGGCTCAGTTTGGTTCAATCAAGCAACAACTTTAAACTATTTATAAGTCATTTTGGTTTAGTTGATCAATAGTTAATTGCAGTTTTGTTAACAAACAAAATCAAACATTTTATAAGTCATTTCGGTTCAGTTGATCAACAGTTAAAAACAGTTCAATTAACTAAAAAAACCATATAGGTTACAGTTAATCTCAGTTCAGTTATGATTCAGTTATGGTCAGTTAAAAACAGTTTTATGTAGTCAACCTTTTCAGTTCAGTTGATTTCAGTTCATGATTCAGTTCAGTTTCAGTTCAGTTAAATGCAGTTCATTTTGTTTCAGTTGGACTTTCAGTTATCAGTCATTTGGTTATTGGTTCATTTCAGTTCAATCCATTTAGTTCAGTTCACGTTAGGTTAACAGTTAAACCAACAGTCCCTAACCAAACTGACAGCCCTAGAAGCACCTAGGAAAGCAAGGGGGCTAAGAATGAAGCCACACAACCGTGCAGGCTGACCGTGCACGGTCGTGCGGACCTCAGAGGTTAAAAAAATGGGTGCACGACCGTGCAGGCAAAGACTGCACGATCGTGCAGCCCCTCCTTCCCAAGCCACGATCGTGCAAAGTATAGTTGCACAATCGTGCAACTCACTCGTGCAGAGGTCAGAGTGACCCTTTTGGAGTGCACGATCGTGCAGGCAAACCTTGCACGATCATGCAGCAAGACCTTCGTTTCGCCACGATCGTGCAAGGTTCAACTGCACGATCGTGCACGATGCAGCTCGTGAAATCTGTTTTGGGCCGTGTACTTTGTGTAATTTTGAGTTTTTAGTTAAGGCTTAGGCTATGTTTTAGACACTAAGTTTTCAGATTTTAGATAGAATTAGATTGTACTCTAGATACTCTCAAGTAGAAAAACACTCTCTCAAGAATTTTTAGTTTTCCAATAATCAAAGTAGATTAGCATTTGTTCTTCAAATTCATTGTTCACCATTGATTTTCAAGACTCCATTGAATTCCAATCTAGGTTTTGTTTTTGTTTTCCATTGATGATTAGATTGTAATTCTTTAATTCTTGTTGTCATTTTAGTTTTAATAGAATTAGTTTTAATTCATAGAATAGATTTAATTGAATTTCTTGAGTTTTGCTTTAATGGCTTCCATTAGTGAGTAGTTCTTTTTCTAGGGAATGGATGGCTTGATGTTATTGATTTTGAGGGTTTATCATTGATTGGTTAGTGTTTGAATAATCTTGAATGCATTTTCTCTAGAATTCTTGAACCTTGCATGAAATCTTGGTGAAGTGCTCATATTGAGTTTGGTAATTATTGATGTCTTTGATAATTGCTTTCAAGGCTTCCATGAGAATTTCTTAATTGCTAGAGATAGTAATTAGGATTGTGAATTGATAAAAGTATTTGATGAACTCGATTTTGGATTTCGCTAATTTGGCTATTCGAGAGAGGTTAATTTAGCGTCTCCTAGAATTTCCTATTGCCTAATCGAGAGAGGGTATTGGGATTGAGTTCGTTAGTGCTTTTGAATATTCACTTTGCAATTGAGATAATCGAACATGAGTTAATTCAATGATTGTTATTCCTCCGATTTAGATAACGTTAGGGAGTCTAATCCTTAGAGTTTTAGTCATTTGGTTATTCAATTCGTTTAGTTTTCGATTCAATTTCACTATTCTTTAACAAGATTAAAAGACCCTTGGATTATTTTTGGTCACGACTAATTCCGCGGTAGTTCCTCGTGGATCGACCCTAACTCCGCTAATAGTACGTGTTAGTTGTTAGGTTTTAATAAATTGTATATTTGATAGGCGTCTAGGGCTGCGACACCCTAGGAGCCGGTCAGGGGGGAAGAAGAACAGGAAGTCAAGAAGAAGGTAGTGTTAATCGATTAAATTGGTAGATATTTGATTGGGTAATCCAAAATTTAAGTCCAGCTAACAGAAGTTGAAATATACATACCACTCTTGTTATCACCTCCACCAACAATGAACCAACTTTCTCCAATAGTCACACCTGCATGTCCAGCACGTGGAGTTGGAATATCACCCTGCTGGATGGGTTTTGACCATTCCATCTACAAATAAAAGTAGGTGAAGATGAAAAAAAGCACACGCACACATTCACACAGCAGAAATACATCACTGAATAGAAGTGAAAGCTTACAGCTTGCAAATCAAGAACATGCAAATCATTGAAGCAAGCAGCATGAGAACCACCACCAAAAATAAGGAGGTAACGTTCTGCATGTACTGCAGCAGCATGATCAGACCTTGGCGAAGGAGGCACACCCCTACAGAAAAATGGCAAAATGTATTAACCCTCTCTAATCTGCACCAAACAAACTAGAATCCAGACGGAGCACCCAATAGGCCAATACAATGATATGATTAATATTTATAAAAAAAAAAAAAGGTTCACAAATCTCCCAAATGTCAATATCTTAATCCGCAACCAATGGATATTTTACAAATGACATTTTCAATTTATACAAGATTACTTGTGATTAATTTCAAAGTCATTATGCAATTTATAATTTTATATCACATGAATTTTTTATATATAAAAAAAAAAACCAGAAACAAAATTGACACTGATACCAAACAAACCCTAGCATAAAAGCTTGCTTTAAATTTTAAAAAACAAGCTACCACTTACGCAGCATCAAATTCATCCCATGTCAAGGTTTCCAAGTCAAGAAGGTGAAGATCATTTAAGAGACTTCTGCTTGCATTTTGACCACCAAAAATAACTAAGCTGGAGCTTACAAGTGTAACAGAATGACCCCCACGTGATACCTGCATCACACATGGGCTTAGAACAAAGGAAAAACTAGCATATATAATAAAAATGACCACGCACTAACAAAAACTAATTCCATCCTGCCATTTAAAAAAAACATTTATATATCTGCAGCTATAGGTTTCTAGCGCCTAAACAATCTTCTATTTTCAACATTCACATTAACAATTTGAAAGAATGATATAGGAAAGTAACAAACTCATCAAGAAATTGGGTTCCCATGAGTGATTTGAATTTCAAATTTAACTCAGCACTTGGAAAGTTTAACCATATAAACAGATCATTGCATTGCCAATCAATAGGCAATCAATAACCGTTGACTTAAATAGTTAAATGGCATGACTGAAATGAAAAACATAGAAAATGGAGCTCAATGGCTCCCCTATAGGAAACCACATGCATGAAAGAAACTATTATCAGTATTCAGAGAGACCCTAAAACCGTGTTAATAGATAAAATTTCATCAGCTACATATCTCACAGTAATAAAAAATAGAATAAGAGGAATGTATGTACCGGTGGCTTTCCATATGTCTTCAAGATTGACCAAGTATATGTTTGTGTATCAAAAACCCTCACTGTTGAGAAAACATAATAAGTCAAATTGTACACAATTCAATATATGTAACGCATCCACTTGGCAAGGCTTATATATATATATATATATCTGACATGAATTTTATAAAACCAAAATTTTAGTTATTTGCTCGTAGACCACTTATCAAGCACAAACTGTCTAACAATGGTTTGTTTTTGTGAAAATTAAAAACTTCATTCTTTTAAAAGATTGCTACAAATTATCTTGGAAGAGAAAGCAAGAGGATAGTATTTTTTTCCATACTTGAAACATGAACCCATCTATCTATACTTGTTCCAACACAAATCACACTTTCCACTGGAAAGTGATATGCAATCTAATTGAGAAATGGAGAAACTTGCTACTTTTCAGCAGTTTTTATCTACATTGTGTAGCAAAAGAATAAAAAAAAAATACTGCAGTTTTAGAATAACAATAAGATCATTCAAAAGAAAATAATTACAATCTACCAGAAAAAAAAGGGGTTGGCCAAGAGAAACTAGTGATATGGTCATATGGAAGAGTGACCCAACCCGTTTAGCTAAATGGGTTGACCCAACCCGTTTAGTTTAATGGGTTGGTTGGGTTGAAATGCCTAACCCGATTTCAATCCGCTTAACCCATTAAGTAAATATGTTGTAATAAAATTAGTTTCAAGTTGAGTTGACATACTAATCTAGTACATAGTATATCACTTTCATATTTTTATGTTTTTTTATTGTGTTATATATGTTTTACAAGTTATGTAGGTGGTTGCAATATCTTTAAATATCATGTTTTTATCTTGAACATTATAACTCAAAAGATTATTAGTTATTAATTATTAACGTGTTATGTGAGTATAAATTATGAACAATATGACTAGTAATATGTATGACTATCGTGGGTTGTTGTTACGGTCAATATAATACAATATTATAGACATGGTGGTATAACTTTATTTGATGCTAATTAAAAAGTGATAATATTATTAAACGGGGTTATTGGGTCAACCCATTTATTATAAGGTTGGGTTGGGTTGGGTTGAGAATCTCAACCCTTTTAACTAAATGGGTTGGGTTTGGGTTGAGTATTTCAACCCATTTATATTAATGGGTCAACCCTAACTCAACCAAGATCGACCCATTGCCAGCTCCAATTTTCAGATCAAGCAATTGCATATTATTCATCAAAGTTTTTTTTAAGGTGAATGAGTAAACATAGTATAGCTTGTACACGATATTGAAACATTTTCTTGTTAGATGCATTGTTTTGGTAGCGATAAGGAATAATCTAAACAAACTTCATTTTGACATTTGTAATAACGGTGATTGGAAACAATAAAAAAAATGTTTCAAAGCAGGGTTCCAAATGGAACACATTGGTCGAAAAGTTTCTTAATTTTGTTTAGACTTACTATTTGAAGATTAACTTCAATACAATCCTTTGGTTGAGGCAAAAAGAAAACAAAACCACAATTTTTAAGTCACTCAAGCCCTTCAAGACTTCAACCACACCACAATTACCCAAATCTCGTTCCATATTAGAATTATAATCTAAAAGTTTCTCTTTCTAATAGCAATATTCCAACTGAAAACCCAGATGGACAGTCATCACAGCCCTTCCTCCAAAAAATTAAATAGTGTGTTTTACCATCTATGATAATATATCAAGTATATATACAGCCAATACAGGCCAAGACGAGTTCAAAGGATAGAACGGGGTTTTTTCTGGTAGAAATAATGAAATATCATGATTTACAACTTTATTGAAAGCCAATTGAACAGACAGATTCAAAAGATTATTTTTAAAAAGCAGAAACTTAATAATGCTATCCCAGAATTAAAAAGTAGTTGGAACCTTGGAGTGCCTCAGAAGGATCCTTTGTATGCCCAGATACTGAGAGAAGCTTATTTCCCCACGGTATCTACATGAAACAACAGATCACATCAAATTGCTTAACATCAAATGTTTAACATGACATCAAATAGAGGAAACAGTTCCACCACTGACCAATGTATGGCCTGCGCAAGGGATAGATTGAATTGAAGAATGTCCTTCTGGTGTCTCAACCCCAGTCTTGACTTCAACTCTGGACCAGGACCAAGCTCGTAAATCTAAAGCCTACAACATTAATCAAGTTAACAAAACACTCCTTTTTTGGAGTTTAGGGGGGAGGGTGAAGCAAAAGGATCTGAACTTATATTGAATGTTGACTTAAAGGAGACACAATCATTTGCAAGACTCTCCAAGCTATTCCACTGCAGGTTTAGAATAGCAATACCTGAAGGTCATTAAGATAACGACCATTGTGAGTTCCCCCATACACATACATCTTCTCCCCAATAACAGCTGCTCCATGCTGCAGATTCAAAACTCAGATTTTAAAACAAGGACAAAGAAATAGAAAAAAGACTACTAACCTTAAGGAAAAGTGTGCATATAAACAATAAAAATAAGCCATGGTAATTATAAAAAAAAATAATAATAATACCTCGTAACGAGGTCTAGGACGTTGGCCAGAAACAGGAGGTGCAACCCATTGATCATAGACACTAATCGAACCCAGACCTTCAGACACAACATCCTTATCCTGAGATTCCTCTGCTCTTCCATTTTCAGTGGAAACAGTCTTTGTCTCGGGAAAAGCATTGCCGTTCTCAACAACTGCCTCACTCGTTGAATTATGCTAAGGAGAAATATCAGCAGTGAAAAAAATGGTTCAGATAGAAAACGTACATCAGTTACATGTATACGATTGATGGGAGAATACTATACACTATACAGGAATGCCACATTTTGCTGTTTCAGCTTACTTTATGCAGCTCAAATGTCACTGAAGTAAAGTATACGAAGTAAAACTCAATATAAAATAGACTGGACAGCCGAGGATCAAATTTTCATGAAACAAAAGGGCAAAATAAAATAAAATGTATCAAGTAATGAGAAAGCAGCAATGATTTAAACCTGAACTTGAGAAGAGACTTTGTTTTCTCAATTAGTGATATATATAGAAAACAGTCTGGTAGTCAACATAAACATGTTAACTTACTCTGATTGAAGCTACATGCCTACAACCTTCAGATGGCACTCTGCTACTCTAGTTTTACTATTAAATCAAAACCTCCATAGTTCAGTGGAACATCCTCATACAAGGACTAATTAGAGCCAACCTCATATTGAAACTGTTCTATATCTATCATGCAAGCATGTAATAGAGAATGAAGGCATGAGCTTCATAAAGTAAATAGCTACACTACATTCTAAATATAAGCATTGACATACATTTGAAATGCACAATTTTACTAATCCTGAATCCTGATTGCCTATTTATCATATAAAGACGTACGTATGCTGTAATTGTAATGTTTCTATTACTTCTCTTAACTTTAGTGCAGTTCTATAAGCCATTAACCTCTAAGACAAAGTTTTAACTTCAAAGGATTACTAGAAGTAGCCAAGACAAATTGGGGACTAGGGCTAGAAGACTAGAAGGTGATACTGATACACTAATGATCCTTTTGTTAGCGCTTTATCATCTTATATGAATTCATGTGTTTTTTTATTTATAAAGTCACATATTGGTCTTATCTCAAAAATTATAATAGCTAAATTTTTGAATTTTAAACAATAAATATTTTTTCTTCAACCTACTACTCCAAATGATTCATTAACAACATTTGCATGTTTAGCATCTACTTTTCTTTTCAATGAACTCATATGTCCAAAGTTCAAATGCAATGATTTCTACTGTTCAAACGGAATACCAAAGTCCTAAAAGTGAAATTATAAGACATGCTTAATAATCACCAATAAACCATACTGGCCTGGAGAACTCACATTCATTTGCACGTCAACAACTGCATCTGATCTTGAATACCACCCAGGGTCTTCTTCCTATTTAGCAAATACAAAAAGAACAACACTGAGTTCTTGCCATGAATTAGAAGCTACAGCTTAGAAATTATAGGCATTTTGAGACCTCTAAAATCTTCACAAACAGGCGCATGGCTTCTGCAGACGCCATGTTTCCTAAGCCACTCCAGCTGGATGCATTAAAAAAAAAAAAAAATTAGCAGGACAAAATGCGATGTCAGCAGCAAAACAAAAGGCCATGTCAGCAGCAAAACAAAACTGAACTTTAGTCAGCAGAAATCAGGGCAGTTGAAAACTTAAGTAAAAAAAAGCACGAATTTGGTTAGACCTATGGCACATTGGAACCTAATCATCTGCAAGGCTTCTTAGGTTTAAGAATTAAAATAGTCAAATTCACAATTAATCAACACCCATAATAAACCCAACTTGGACAAACCTTTTCCATTTGCTTTGCTCAATAGGACTCCAAGAACTTGGTTTTGGAATGTTACATGGTCCGACAGAAGCCTGCAGTTAGAAAATATTTTAAAAAAAATCAAAAAGCAAAATGAACACTCGTTAAAGCCAAGGTAATCAGAGCAGCTACGCTATTAAAATTTTAAAAACATAAAAAACCCAACCAAGATGCATAATTTAACCAACAAACAAATCATACTACACTACGCAACCATACCAAAAATCCACAACCCACTATCTCCTCTTTCGATGTGAGTTAAAGGGTGAAAATATTATACAATAACATATCCTTACAATGTCATAATTGACCTACATTTTATGTATCAGTTTGACAAGGAACAGATCTTTCAAACAATACAGGTCTCCCATGACAGCTAAATTTTCCCAACACATCAAATCAATGCTCATGATCCGTCTTCAAATAAATCTAAACATCAAAAACAGTCCCTATCGACGAGAATCTTAAGCCAGGGATTACAAAAGTACAAAACTAAAACAACCCACTCAAATTCTGCATAGAAAGAAAATGTATCTCTCCTCCCAATCCTCCACCTACATACAAAAGGTATAATTTGGTATGATATGGCATATCATTAAACAACATCATCACCCCAATGCTAACATCCTCCCACCCTTGCACACTTTATGGAGAGGTGGGAGACCTTTTTCTACTCAACTCCAAATCCGATGTGCAACACCGGCAACTTTAACAACCCAATTACAAGAAAGAAAAAAAAGGCAGTCTTACTCTTTCAGTCTAAGGCGAACAATGCAGTCCAATGTGACGCCTAAACTACTTATCAAAATCAGGATCGCGGCAATATTCAATGATCTCAACTCACAAATTCTATAAAATCAGCAATTAAAGAGCGGGAATGCCAGAAATTCAAATCAGATCCAACTATAAGCAAAGCAAATCAAACAAACCCCCATCACAATGCAGAAAACAAATTAAATTACAATTGGATCCACTAAAATCAAAAACAAAAACAAACACAAGCTAAATTCCATTCAACGTCTTTCACAAACTGAATTCCATAAAAGAAAAAAAAAGAAAAAAATGGAATGATAAATTGACCTGTTGATAAAGACCATAGAGCAAAAGGGAAACTTCATTGTTGAACTTCGAAGCAACAGCGGAAGAATCGGGAGATCCGGCGAACCCAACGTAAGAAGCAGCGGCGTAGAAGCGTTCAGGGTAAGCGGGGCCAGTTGTAGCCCTCGCCATTGATGATATTGATTATGAAGATGATGATGAAGATGATGATGATGATGATGATGATGATGAAATTGAGAAATGGTGATGAAGAGTGAAGATGAAGAATGAAAAGGGGCGTGTTTGTTTGGTAATAACAGACGAGCTTTAACTTTAATTTGATCGTTTGGAGTTTGAGAGCGAGATGGGTTGATTTTGATTACAAGTTTGCAACTCTTTCATGAGACTTGTCGGCTAACAAAGAGATCATTCAAGCTAGTGGGACAATTTAACTCAATCTAAACTAATGTGATTAAAACTCAACCATCCTCAATAAACAATTAAACATCGCCTACGTTTTAGGGTTCGTTTATTCTGGTGTAAAACATTTTCGATGTAAAATGATTTTTTATATAAATTTTCCAATGTTTATTTGGACGGAAAATAAGTTTTGCTTCTAAATTTGGAGGAAAATGTTTCCAATAGGGTGTAAAATGAGTTTTCACCCTATTGGAAACGTAAAATAGGAAAAATATTGTCAGGGAAAACATTTTTGTTAGTCACTAACACCTTGTTTGATAGCCATTATTTCAAAATCTTAATACTTATTTTACATTAGATAAGATCAAAATAAATAAATTTAGTTCAATTCGGATTAAAAATATATACATATATAAGTTTAGATTAGATTAGATAAGCAAAAAAAGTACACCTTATTTTAGTACCTTAGTATTATTAAAAATTATAATAATAACAACCTTAATAATAATAGTAATTATAAATTTAATAATAAGAAAAATAATGATAATGACAACAATTAATAAAGATTGGTCAAATTCTTAAAATAGATAATCCGATTATATTTTTATTAATCTCTCCTACTAGGTCAATGAGTATGGAGAAGAAATACAAAGATAAAGTGTTTTGCACTTGATTTTACTTATTGTTTAGATACAAAATACTGATCATGTGTTTCCACTTGATTGTATCTCAAGTTTTTCTTTATTTGAAAGATGAATTCTTTAAAGAAAAATGTACTATAATACGAATTAAAAGTTACCTTAAACTCATAAGAGTTACCGTACCCCTTGATAAAATTACAACTCTTTTGTGTAATTTTATCAAGGTGCAACTTTTATGGGTTTTAGGGTAACTTTTTATTCCGTTGTACAATAACTTTGTACACACCTAGTATCTACAAAACTTTTTCTCTAGCTAAAAATGATATTGTACTTAACTTTTGTTATTATAATAATAACTAGTTTGTCGGCCCGGTGTTGCCCGGGCTGTTACTTTTTTAGCTAGTATTATATGATTATGTTAGTAAATGAGAGGAATATATAATGTTATGTGTAAATTTAAAACACTAATAAAAGTTGATTGAGACGTTAAGTGCGTGACCTTGAATCCTAAGAGGTAATAGATTCAAATCCTTTTAATAATATTTATAGATATCAACATGTACTAAATTATTACTTCGTGATTTTTTAATAAGATGGTAATTGACAAAGAAACAAAAAACTAAGGTAGTAATTGACAAATTTATTTATTTATTAACAAGTTTAACTTTGTTGATTACATTTGGTTTCTTGCATGACTATTGAGGTATATGAATTGTGGAAATAGTATGATTTTTTTTTATCGAAATTGGAAGAAAAAAAAAACAAATTATAAATTATGAAAAGCTATAGTAATAGTAAAAGTAATAATAATAAAAATAATAATAATAGTAATAATGATGATGATGGTGGCGGTAATAATAATTATAATAAAAATAAGGATTATTCTCATTGGATATCTAGGAATTAGCGTATTCCTAGTGTTATACTTAAGTTTTAAAAAATTCCAGTGGTATATCTAAATTACTAATATAATTTAATAACCACTTTTAAAGGTTGTCTCAGGTCATTAACAATAATAATAAGTATGATGATGATGAAAATAACAATAATAATAAGTATGATGATGATGAAAACAATAAAAATAGTCATAATAATAGTAATAACAACAACAATAAGAATAAAAAAGTCCAGATCCGATAAGAAAAAATAAGTTCATATCATACCGATAAGCAAATTTCAGGTGAATCAACAAAGCATAACGCTTTCATTTTTTCAAGGCTACCCTTATTCTAAAATTACTCTCTCTCTCTCTCTCATGAACAACTAGCACCGCTGTAAAATATCGTAGCAGCTATCAAGCAACTATCCACTAGAGATAAGTATAAAATAAAGGATGTTTAGTCTTTTCTATGGTGGGGTACTTAGCTTGAAACAAATGATGTACGCAGATAGTGCATTTTTAAAAAGTCATAACTTTCTCGTTATTTGTTAAAATTTTGTGTAAGCCCTATATCGCTGGAAAGCTTTCTAAGTCTACATTTCAACTGAATTAGAATTGCATAAATCCAACTTGTATATCAAAAGTTAAGATTAAAATAGTGGAACAAGGTCTATATCCATCATCGTTTCGCTCCACGGCCCCTACTACGAGGTGCGATACTGTAAAACCCCACAATTTTGGAAAATTATTTTATAAATAATTAAAAGAGTATTTTCTTTATAATAATATATAATTTCAATTTAATACTTCGTATATATACCAATTTCAATTTTTAAAATATACATTTTAAATATACTACTTTAAATTATAAATTGTAGACACTAAATGTGTCTCCTCAATGTAGAAACTAATGATGAACATATTATGATCCAGTTTTCAAAACCGGGTTGGGTACCAGATTTGTCAAAACCGGGTACCGGGTCGGATCCGGGTCCGAATTTTTTAAAAAGTGTACTCGGTCTCCGGATTTAATTTAAAAAAAAATAGTTTTTTTACTTTAATTTAAAATTAGGTTTTCTATTATTTTAATTTAAAAATACGGATTGAAGGTGTCAATCGAGTCGTGTCGATTTCGGGTCAACTCGCATACATAAATGGGTTGAACCCTCTAACCCCAAACCCGACCCGTTTAATAAACGTGTCGTGTCGTGTCAACCCGTTTGCTTAAATGTGTCAAAGTCCTTGACCTAAACCCATTAATTTCGTGTCGTGTTCGGGTCGTGTTAGCGTGTCAGGTCAATTTTTCACTAGAAAATTTATATTCAAGTGTAATCGTGTCGTGTCATGTCAACCCGTTTACATAAACGAGTTGAACCCCTTGACCCAAACCCGAACATTTAATAAGCGTGTCGTGTCGTGTCATGTCAACCCGTTTACATAAACGGGTTGAACCCCTTGACCCAAACCCGAACATTTAATAACCGTGTCGTGCCGTGTCAACCCGTTTACTTAATCGTGTTAAAGTCTTTGACCCAAATCCGATAATTTCATGTCGTGTTCGGATCGAGTTATCGTTTCGTGTCAGTTTTTACTAGCTTGAGTGTGGAGTGTGGACTTGTCACAGATGCTTCTACTTGTATGATTGTATTTTTTTTTAAGAAAAGGTAAACAGTGTGAAGATAGGTTCAGGGATGTTCATAAACGGTTACTAATTTTTTTGTAACCGAACCGTTAAGAATAATGGAAGATGAATTAAATGATGGAAGATGAAAATATAAAATGATAAATGAATCAGAGTTATGCATGTTGGGGAAATAGGGTTAGGAACATATGTAGGTTTGGTAAAAATAATGCATTTAGGCCATTTGAAAATTGAGCTAAACATACTTTATGCCTCTTAAAAAAATTGACGGTTAACCGTTTATTAAAACCGTAACCGTTAAAAATTAACAGTTCGATAAATTAAACGTTAAAAAGTATCGGTTACACGGTTAACGGTCACCCTCTCCATCATGGTACTTAGTCTGTTCTCTCACTATATAATCATCGTTTTGATCCAGAATGTAATTTTTATGATAATCCTCATTTGTTGCTTAGCTATGTTAGGAATAAATCCAAGTTAGGGTTTGCTAAGGTTGATCATGCCCTTTCTCTTTATCATATCATGATTTCCTTGCGCCCTCTTCCTTGTATTGTTGATTTCAATCTACTCTTTTCTGCTATGTTGAAGATTAAACCTTTTCCCCCTTTTGCTACTGTCATTTCTCTCTCCAGGCGTCTTCATTTGTCCGGTGTTCGCCCAGATGACTATTCCCTTAATATTCTGACTAAATGTTACTGTTGCTTGGGCTGTGTTGATTTGGGGTTTTCCGTTTTAGCCCCTATAATTAAGCTCGGCTTTGCACCCGATATTGTCACCTTCAACACCCTTATTAACGGTCTGGTTCATACTCATCATCATATCGACTGTGCTGTTCAGTTGTTACTTAAAATTGTGAAGCTTGGGTTTCAACCCAACTTAGTCACCTTCAATATTTTGATAGATGGTTACTGTTTACTTGGTGAGATGGACAAGGCTGAAAATCTTGTCACTTTTATGGCTAAACATGGCTGCAAACCCAATGTAGTTACTCTGAATAGTTTAATCAATGGATATTGCAAGTCCCGGAAGATTGACAAAGCACTTGCTTTGCTCAAAGAGGAGATGCCTCTTAAAGGCCTAAATCCAAATGTTGTGACATTCAGCACTCTTATTGATGACTTGTGTAAGCATCAGAGGCTCTCATGTGCTGATCAGCTTTTCAAGGAGATGAAAGCTTGAGGGCTAAAGTCAGATGTAATCATTTGGAACTCATTGATCCATGGCCTTTGTAAAAATGGGCAGATTGATGAAGCACAACAAAAAGTGAAGGAAATGGAAAATAGTAGGGTGTTCCCTGATATTTTCACATACAATTCCCTAATGGATGGTTTTTGCCAAGTCGGGGAAGCCATTAATATCTTCCTTTGTCTACCAAAGAAGTGTCAGCGACCAAATGTGGTTAGTTACAATATAATTGTGAAAGGACTATGCAAAGCTGGTATGCTGAATGATGCAATTGAACTTGTAATGAGAATGCAGGACAATGGATGCTGTCCTCCTAATGAGTGCATCTACAACACAATTATCAAAGGATGTCTGCTTGAAAAAGACGTAAGCAAGGCCTGCGAAGTAGTTCGCACTATGAGAAGCAAAGGGTTTGCGGCGGATGCTCACACAAATTCTCTGTGTTCAAGCTTACTTGCCCATCGTAGTCTTCAGGATTCAGACAAGGCTTTGCTTAGAAGCTTTTTCGAGGTCTGAATTGTTAGGTAATCCAGTGAATGGGTAAATGACTGCTGTACATCTTAACTTGGTCTAAATTAAGCTGTTTGATCTTTACAATGTTGGACATGTGAAAGGATTAAACTAGGATAGAGTTCAGAAAGAGGTTTGTGGGGGGAATACCAGACCCCTGTTTTTTTTTTTCAGATTAGAGTTCAGATTGTGGAGTTTGCCTGATATTGCTGTCTTCAGAATGAGGTATTCTCAACAATGGTGAATATTCTTGAATAATTTTTTGTTAGTACAGTGTTTTCTTGTTGGTAACTTGTCTTCTACAAGTATTCAAATTAAGAGATGATACTTCAATTTTATGTCTAGATCTTGGTGGTTAGTGCTACTTGGTATATGTTATTTGGAGTGGTAGAATATTCAAAAAATGATATATTAGTGTTTCATTTTTAATAATTAATGGTTGAAAAATTCCAAGGCCAAAGCTACCTAGTCCACCATCAGCACTTACTATACGGGGCTCTAGATTAGATCAATGTTACCATTTCCATGTTTTGCATGTTAACTGGTACTGTCTCTAGCAACAAGAGACATCATTTTTTTGTTTGTGTTTCTAGTTTATTGGACACATTTTTATAGTAGATGCTATTTTAGTGTGCAAATTGCAATATTTTTTCCCATCAAAACAAAGTTGTATATTTCTTAGTTAGTGAATTTGACTCTAAACATATTGATTTTCCTTTCATTTTTCTCCTTGTAGTCATTCATCAGCAATTCACCTCACTATATGGATAAATGTATTTCTGAACAGTATGAACGCTTTTTTCCCCTTTTATGTGAACATCATTTCAGGATCTTGCTACTCTGTAGCTTTACGCGAGAAGGCCAAGAACCATTTGTGTATACAAAATTCCATGCATCATCATTGTCTCATATGTTATGAGGTTTGTTGATTTCTTTTTTCTTCCTTCTATAGCTACCGATATGAATAATAATCTACTTGCCTTAGATGCCTAAAATAGTATTTGGTCTAGCATCTCCTTGTCTATACCAGTACCTCTTTGACTCATTGAAGGACACCATTATCTTGACATTCTTGAGATGTGGGCATACTATGCATTATGAATGTTGCAATGAGATGATAAAGCGTGACACGTAACCAAGCGTACATCCTTGAAAGAAGATGTTTATGGAGGCCCTATGTACAGGCCTTGATTTATCTTTGTTGTGTCAAGTCATCATCTGCAAGTACAATTTTACTTTCATGCCATTCACTTAGCTTTTAAGAAAATTTTTCACTTCCTGTTGTTAAAATATTGCTTTTGATAGAGCACTTGCATCGCTACATGAACACCAACAAACCTTGGACAACAGTTTAACTCAGTCAACTATTTGATAGATCATCACTAGACAATAATATCTTTAATGTATAGATCATCCCTAGACATTATTATCTTTAATGCTATTAGGCTGTAAGTGTGCATTAATATGAGCATGCTTATCATTTTTAGTAGCTTTTGACAAAAAAAATTATCATGTTTTTGTTGCTAAGGTTCCACTTGTTTGTCTATTTTCTGCATCTTCTTGGTTGAGCATAAATTTTTGTTATCCCTATTCCCATCCAACACCATTCTGCAAAAAATAAAAAGTTGAAAGAAGTAAAACTGTTCAGTTAATTGGCCCTTCTAATTTTTTGTTATCACTTATATTTGATGAACTGCATTATCAATTCTGTCATATTCGAACATTTTGCTATGATGTGAAGTAAAGAAGGGGTATCAGGATTGACATTTAGAAGGTGACCTTTAAGGAGAAAGGTAAAAGAATCAAAGCTTGAAAGTTGTCTCTCATTTTCTAAGTGGTTTAGAATGGAACTTTTGTTTGCTTAGTGCTGTTGTAACTTGAGTTTGCTTTTATTTCTTTTCTTTTTTCTAAATGTATTTCTTTTTCCTAAAAGTCTATGGATATGCTTGGTATGGTAGCTATTCGAGATGGGTGTCGTTTGACCCCACTGTATAATGTGACAGAAACTTAACTCTCCATTTTGAGAATTTCAATTTTCAAATGTATTGATGAAGTACAGTTAATTCTGTTTTTACCTTAGAGTGTGTAAATTTCATGCCTCTAAATTGCAAAATGCTTTAGAGCTACCCTACACCCCTACCCATCTCTGCAGAGAGAATATTTGAATGTTGGTAGTAATTCATATGATATTCTTGGTTTTCTTGTTGTAATATTATTTGTTTCATTTTTTCTTTTATTGCAATGACCCCGTTGAGCAGGAAAACTCAAGTAATTATATTTGTTTTTTCCCCGAAGTTGTCACTCATCTTTAAGCGAATTTATTCTAGTGTATTCTCCATTATCCAAACTCTTTCATTAATTAGTTGTAAATTACAAAAATCCAGTTAATGCTTGACTATATCCATAGTAGTAATTTAAATTGATTGGCACTAATATTACCATTTTTGTGCTCAAGGCTATATTTGTTTGGCTTACCCCCTTTAGATGTGAAAATTTCTTCCTACACCCAGCCACTGAGTTGTATGGTCATCACTCATCATCATGCACCCGCTGACCTGCCCTTAAATTTAAATTAGAGCTTTAATGCCTAATTTTTAAAACCTTTCTGCCATGCATTTAGAACCTTCATGTTTTACTTATTTTATAAAATTAAATGTTCAATATAGATGCTCCAAATGCATAATATGGATGTTTTGTTTTTGATGTAGGCCAGGTGCACGGTATTCATTATGCACTTGGATGCACCATTCAGAGATTACTTTAGATTAGCCTCATTCTCCCTTGCGAGTGGGTTGTGAAGATAGTGTTTTACACTTTTTATGAAAAAAATGTGCTAGGGTAGTGTTTTATCTGAAAAATGTGCTAGGGTAATGTTTTATATTTTATATGAATAATGTGCATAAACTTTCACTGATGCTTATGGCATTGCATTCTGATGTGTTTAAGCACATTTACTGTCAAGTTGAAATCCTTTATGGCTACCATGATTAAAGAGGACAATTGGGATTCCTTTTTCTACTAGTATAAAGATGCCTAACTTTTACTATTGATTTATGCTGAATTGTAGCAAAGGCTGGGTTTTGTAAAGGGACACTTGCTCTCTTTTTTTCTTTTCCTTTTTCTTGTCTTATATGTAGCATTTAATGGCCTTTTCTTCTAAACTTAATTTCAAAAAAGGATTAAAATGTTAGCTTGACTAAGTCTAGATAAAAATGTTGCCTTGACTAAGGAAATATTTCAGCAATTTAAGCAGAAATTTTCATTCTTGCATGTATGCTAATAACGCATATCTTGTTTCTTTCCAAGCTCTATCTTCTCCATTTCACGATCTTTCTTCTAAGATTTGAGTTTCATCAGTCAAACTTCTTTTTTGCCAGGTTTCATTCAATTTGTTGTGGGATTGATGATGAGAAAAACCAGCAAAAACCATGTTTTGATATTTTTTTAAAGCTTAGTATGTAGTAAATCAGGTTGTTATGTGGTTCTGTTAGGATAATCATTGAGCTAGTAGGCAAGGTCTTAAAATTATAAAATTTACTTCTGTTCTGTTGATTTGGATATTGCTGATTTGATGTATACACTCAGATTTTTGCTCAGTAGTAGTTTACCTGAAGCATCTTTTATTGCAATGACCCCGTTGAGCAGGAAAACTCAAGTAATTATATTTGTTTTTTCCCCGAAGTTGTCACTCATCTTTAAGCGAATTTATTCTAGTGTATTCTCCATTATCCAAACTCTTTCATTAATTAGTTGTAAATTACAAAAATCCAGTTAATGCTTGACTATATCCATAGTAGTAATTTAAATTGATTGGCACTAATATTACCATTTTTGTGCTCAAGGCTATATTTGTTTGGCTTACCCCCTTTAGATGTGAAAATTTCTTCCTACACCCAGCCACTGAGGTGTATGGTCATCACTCATCATCATGCACCCGCTGACCTGCCCTTAAATTTAAATTAGAGCTTTAATGCCTAATTTTTAAAACCTTTCTGCCATGCATTTAGAACCTTCATGTTTTACTTATTTTATAAAATTAAATGTTCAATATAGATGCTCCAAATGCATAATATGGATGTTTTGTTTTTGATGTAGGCCAGGTGCACGGTATTCATTATGCACTTGGATGCACCATTCAGAGATTACTTTAGATTAGCCTCATTCTCCCTTGCGAGTGGGTTGTGAAGATAGTGTTTTACACTTTTTATGAAAAAAATGTGCTAGGGTAGTGTTTTATCTGAAAAATGTGCTAGGGTAATGTTTTATATTTTATATGAATAATGTGCATAAACTTTCACTGATGCTTATGGCATTGCATTCTGATGTGTTTAAGCACATTTACTGTCAAGTTGAAATCCTTTATGGCTACCATGATTAAAGAGGACAATTGGGATTCCTTTTTCTACTAGTATAAAGATGCCTAACTTTTACTATTGATTTATGCTGAATTGTAGCAAAGGCTGGGTTTTGTAAAGGGACACTTGCTCTCTTTTTTTCTTTTCCTTTTTCTTGTCTTATATGTAGCATTTAATGGCCTTTTCTTCTAAACTTAATTTCAAAAAAGGATTAAAATGTTAGCTTGACTAAGTCTAGATAAAAATGTTGCCTTGACTAAGGAAATATTTCAGCAATTTAAGCAGAAATTTTCATTCTTGCATGTATGCTAATAACGCATATCTTGTTTCTTTCCAAGCTCTATCTTCTCCATTTCACGATCTTTCTTCTAAGATTTGAGTTTCATCAGTCAAACTTCTTTTTTGCCAGGTTTCATTCAATTTGTTGTGGGATTGATGATGAGAAAAACCAGCAAAAACCATGTTTTGATATTTTTTTAAAGCTTAGTATGTAGTAAATCAGGTTGTTATGTGGTTCTGTTAGGATAATCATTGAGCTAGTAGGCAAGGTCTTAAAATTATAAAATTTACTTCTGTTCTGTTGATTTGGATATTGCTGATTTGATGTATACACTCAGATTTTTGCTCAGTAGTAGTTTACCTGAAGCATCTTTTATTGCAATGACCCCGTTGAGCAGGAAAACTCAAGTAATTATATTTGTTTTTTCCCCGAAGTTGTCACTCATCTTTAAGCGAATTTATTCTAGTGTATTCTCCATTATCCAAACTCTTTCATTAATTAGTTGTAAATTACAAAAATCCAGTTAATGCTTGACTATATCCATAGTAGTAATTTAAATTGATTGGCACTAATATTACCATTTTTGTGCTCAAGGCTATATTTGTTTGGCTTACCCCCTTTAGATGTGAAAATTTCTTCCTACACCCAGCCACTGAGGTGTATGGTCATCACTCATCATCATGCACCCGCTGACCTGCCCTTAAATTTAAATTAGAGCTTTAATGCCTAATTTTTAAAACCTTTCTGCCATGCATTTAGAACCTTCATGTTTTACTTATTTTATAAAATTAAATGTTCAATATAGATGCTCCAAATGCATAATATGGATGTTTTGTTTTTGATGTAGGCCAGGTGCACGGTATTCATTATGCACTTGGATGCACCATTCAGAGATTACTTTAGATTAGCCTCATTCTCCCTTGCGAGTGGGTTGTGAAGATAGTGTTTTACACTTTTTATGAAAAAAATGTGCTAGGGTAGTGTTTTATCTGAAAAATGTGCTAGGGTAATGTTTTATATTTTATATGAATAATGTGCATAAACTTTCACTGATGCTTATGGCATTGCATTCTGATGTGTTTAAGCACATTTACTGTCAAGTTGAAATCCTTTATGGCTACCATGATTAAAGAGGACAATTGGGATTCCTTTTTCTACTAGTATAAAGATGCCTAACTTTTACTATTGATTTATGCTGAATTGTAGCAAAGGCTGGGTTTTGTAAAGGGACACTTGCTCTCTTTTTTTCTTTTCCTTTTTCTTGTCTTATATGTAGCATTTAATGGCCTTTTCTTCTAAACTTAATTTCAAAAAAGGATTAAAATGTTAGCTTGACTAAGTCTAGATAAAAATGTTGCCTTGACTAAGGAAATATTTCAGCAATTTAAGCAGAAATTTTCATTCTTGCATGTATGCTAATAACGCATATCTTGTTTCTTTCCAAGCTCTATCTTCTCCATTTCACGATCTTTCTTCTAAGATTTGAGTTTCATCAGTCAAACTTCTTTTTTGCCAGGTTTCATTCAATTTGTTGTGGGATTGATGATGAGAAAAACCAGCAAAAACCATGTTTTGATATTTTTTTAAAGCTTAGTATGTAGTAAATCAGGTTGTTATGTGGTTCTGTTAGGATAATCATTGAGCTAGTAGGCAAGGTCTTAAAATTATAAAATTTACTTCTGTTCTGTTGATTTGGATATTGCTGATTTGATGTATACACTCAGATTTTTGCTCAGTAGTAGTTTACCTGAAGCATCTTTTATTGCAATGACCCCGTTGAGCAGGAAAACTCAAGTAATTATATTTGTTTTTTCCCCGAAGTTGTCACTCATCTTTAAGCGAATTTATTCTAGTGTATTCTCCATTATCCAAACTCTTTCATTAATTAGTTGTAAATTACAAAAATCCAGTTAATGCTTGACTATATCCATAGTAGTAATTTAAATTGATTGGCACTAATATTACCATTTTTGTGCTCAAGGCTATATTTGTTTGGCTTACCCCCTTTAGATGTGAAAATTTCTTCCTACACCCAGCCACTGAGGTGTATGGTCATCACTCATCATCATGCACCCGCTGACCTGCCCTTAAATTTAAATTAGAGCTTTAATGCCTAATTTTTAAAACCTTTCTGCCATGCATTTAGAACCTTCATGTTTTACTTATTTTATAAAATTAAATGTTCAATATAGATGCTCCAAATGCATAATATGGATGTTTTGTTTTTGATGTAGGCCAGGTGCACGGTATTCATTATGCACTTGGATGCACCATTCAGAGATTACTTTAGATTAGCCTCATTCTCCCTTGCGAGTGGGTTGTGAAGATAGTGTTTTACACTTTTTATGAAAAAAATGTGCTAGGGTAGTGTTTTATCTGAAAAATGTGCTAGGGTAATGTTTTATATTTTATATGAATAATGTGCATAAACTTTCACTGATGCTTATGGCATTGCATTCTGATGTGTTTAAGCACATTTACTGTCAAGTTGAAATCCTTTATGGCTACCATGATTAAAGAGGACAATTGGGATTCCTTTTTCTACTAGTATAAAGATGCCTAACTTTTACTATTGATTTATGCTGAATTGTAGCAAAGGCTGGGTTTTGTAAAGGGACACTTGCTCTCTTTTTTTCTTTTCCTTTTTCTTGTCTTATATGTAGCATTTAATGGCCTTTTCTTCTAAACTTAATTTCAAAAAAGGATTAAAATGTTAGCTTGACTAAGTCTAGATAAAAATGTTGCCTTGACTAAGGAAATATTTCAGCAATTTAAGCAGAAATTTTCATTCTTGCATGTATGCTAATAACGCATATCTTGTTTCTTTCCAAGCTCTATCTTCTCCATTTCACGATCTTTCTTCTAAGATTTGAGTTTCATCAGTCAAACTTCTTTTTTGCCAGGTTTCATTCAATTTGTTGTGGGATTGATGATGAGAAAAACCAGCAAAAACCATGTTTTGATATTTTTTTAAAGCTTAGTATGTAGTAAATCAGGTTGTTATGTGGTTCTGTTAGGATAATCATTGAGCTAGTAGGCAAGGTCTTAAAATTATAAAATTTACTTCTGTTCTGTTGATTTGGATATTGCTGATTTGATGTATACACTCAGATTTTTGCTCAGTAGTAGTTTACCTGAAGCATCTTTATCCTCTCCCTTTTAATCTCTAACTATGATATGCTAATTCTGTCACATCATATTTTTGCTCCTTGCTGCCCTGCTAATTTACAGTGCTCCCTTAGCCCCCCCCCCCCCTTTTCTTGGGTATGTTTAAGGAAAAATTAGCTGAAATAGAACTAACCATTTGTTGGATAGAAAAATTTGATCGGGTGCAAAGGCAGCATGAACAGCAAATCTTAGATCCTCCAGCGTAAAGCATATTAGTTCATGTTGCTCTTTGCACCCGATCAAATTTGTGTTCTTCTTGTACCTAACTGCCCTAACGCACAATTGGTGCTGATGCAGCTGATTTTTCCTATGTTTAATGTTGAGACATTTTTTCTGCTAGCTGTAACGAATAACGTAGTGCGACTGAAGTATCTAGATATTTGCACTTTAAAATATAGATAAATCAATCAAGAGAATATATGAATGAAGGCATGAAGCACAGCATCCTAGTTATATGTTGGTTGATTTGCTTACTTTATTTCAGTTGATTTTTTTTAAAAAAAAAAAAATATGTGGGGAATCTAACTTTGCCTCAAAGTACTTTTCACTGTTTATCTAAAAGAAGAAAGTTGATGGTCCAGGACTCCAGGTTATGGAATCATGTCATAGTTTAAATATCATTCTCTTCTGGGGGACAGAATAAATCACTTCTGCCAGTACTTTTCCTGGTAAGTGCTTGATTTTGGATGATTGAATTCATGATTGTTAGTTTTTTTTAATATATTTTTTTCCAGTTCTCACTTATTAAACTTTTGAAGGATTTGCTTAGTTTTTAGGAGGTTGTTAGGTTCCGGGCTATGTTGTTAACGTTATTTTGAGTTTATTGAGATACCGCATCCATGATATTAGGCTGTGACAGCAATAGACCATCTGCACTGCATGGAACGCACAGAACATGATCACTATAATGAATAATGATCGGAAGAGTGTGTAATGCTTAATATCCTACAGATCACTGAGCTATATATTCCCTCTCCTTTTGAAAGATTGCAAAATTCATTTTTCATATTCCTCAATTGCACATCATTGGTTAATATTTGATGTTACATGATAATTCAAGTTAACACAATTTTAACAAGATGGAATGCGTTTCTTTTATACTCCCTCTATCCCTTAAAAGATTATAAGTTTATAACACATGAGTTTTGCAACTTTTTAAAATTATCCTTTTGCATGTTATAGGACCATCTTTCTTAAATACGAAACGTAGTAACCTTTTACCAAAAATTCAATCAAGGAAAATCTAGCAATCTTCTAGGAGCAGAGAAAATTGCTGATGGGAAAAGCCAAAGTTTGTAACTTTTGATCTTAAAAAAGTAAAGTTTCTCTCTTTTCAAAATGGAGTGACTACTTATAATGTAAACTCTGTACATTTCACTACTTCTATAGTTATTTATGTACAGAAACATTCATAATTTGGATCTCTAATTAGTTGGTTTTTCTCTATTATTAGTCACTACAGGCATCAGATTCTGGACCAAAATGCCACAGAAACTTCAGAGTTTCATCTTATTTCCAATGTCTATCTGCTGCAATACACAGAATTTTCTACACATACTGCCATACATACTGAAGTGCTGAGCCCTGATAATCTATGATATTACTAATTCCAGCAAGCTTGATCATCACTACTACAGAAGCTGTATACTACATCAAGATTGCATAGCGCATGCTGTCACTTACCATAAGGTGATCAACCTCTGAACTTCTCATCAAATCTCCAGTAACCCACCTCGAATCAGCTATGTTTCCACGGCGTTTACAGAAGCAGGAAAAGATCGAAAACGGGATTCGAACAATGGTGTAAAGTACGAAAAATCTGTTCCGAGAGTGTCTACCTCTGTCAGCCCCATCTGCATATACAGGCATTCCCAACATGGCTTCATCTGCAACCTTTGAGCTCTTTCTTTTGGTTAGAATGTGTTCTCTTAAAGCTGTGAATGTTTGAGGCATTATTATGCAACAATATAATGCTGTAAGTTACCAAAAAACTTGATTATGTAATCAAGATTATGGGTTTTTTTTTTGTTGTTGTTTGTTGTTGATGAAAATGGTGGATAAAAACAAGAAAAGAGAGGAGGAAATGATGTGGGATAGAAAAAAAGTGGGAGGTAAATGGTTCTGTTGCTTCCTTTTTAAATTACAGATATCACAATTGTAAGCTGCTTTTTTTATAATGGTGAGTTAGTGGTGAGTTTTATGCATAGTTTTTTTAGGTGATTATGACTATGAATTATGAAAGATGAATGGTACGATGCTCCATCTTATCAAATGTTTGGTTCCACTTATATATATAATGCTTGCATTGTAGATTTGTAGGTAGTGGAGCCTACATAAAATAATGATGCATACTTGTATCATATAATAAAAGGTTAGGAATACCTTCTCTTTTTCTTTCTTTTTTTTTTTTTTTTTTTTTTTTTTTGGGAAGAGATACTTTCTCTTGTATTCAAGGGTTGCTGATTTGATCTAGACTAGAGTGGGCAATTTGCTTGATTTTTTTAGGTAGCTTTGGAATTTTTTAGGTTTATAAGAGTGTATCTAGAGAGTTCACTAATCTTTATCTACATATATAGTAATCATTTTAAGAGGAGAATTTAGTATCTTATCTTTATTTTTAGTTTAAAAATTATAAGTAAAAAGAATGTAAAGATATGCATCCACTAAATTCACTCTCTAAGTCATCCAGCTCAAAAGTATAGCTCATCCCAAATTCAATGGTCCATGGCTGAAACTAGGATTGGTTCAACCTAATCCTTTTTCTTCCTTTTGTTTTTGGCAAACTTGTATAGTGAGTTTTTAGATCACATTATTAGCTAGATCTGAGTCCATGTAGCTTTATGTGCACCTCTTATAAACATTGAATATTCAATTTTATACGCAGAATGTTCATTTACGTATAGTATAGGATGCACAGATACGACCAAAATTTGAAGAATCGCGTGTTGGGTACGACACACCATTTCAGGTGTCGAAAGGGCAAAAAATAGTGTCGGTTTTTTTTTTTTTGAAAAAATGGGTACAGGAAAATTAGTTACTCTAATTTATAATTTTCCTTTTAAGAATGCTCACTTGTCAGATATGTTTTAATATATATTTTTTTTATATAAATTAGTTAGATTCGTTTTTTTTTTTTTAACCGGAAGACTCTTATACTGTATAAATTAAGCAGAATTACATGGTTCCAAATCAACAAGTACAAGTTCCCTCACACAAGGAGGATATTCCTCAATCCAAACAAAGTTCTTAGCAAGATTTTGACTAAATTTGGCTAAAGAATGAGCCACATTATTTCTAGTTCTTCGGAGTTCGGACAAAAGAAACCGAGAAAGAGGAACAAGCATTTGCCCAAGCTATAATATCATTAACAATGGCTCCAAAGTTTGTAAATTCACCAATATAATGCCTTTCTTAAGTTGGTTGTTCAACTTTAAACAATCAAACTCCATGCCTTTCTTATGTTCATTAACAGTTTTCATAAATGGTTAACCGACGGTTAACCGTTAATTTTTTTTAAGAGGCATTAAGTATGCTTAACTTAATTTTCAAATGGCCTAAATTCATTATTTTTAACAAACCTACATATGTTCCTAACCCTATTGCCCCCATATGCATAATTATGATTCATTTATCATTTTATATTTTCATCTTCCATCATTTAATTCATCTGCTATTATTTTTAACGCTTAACCGTTTCTTGACATTTTGGATACGGTTAAAAAAAAACTAGTAACCGTTTTAACGGTTAACCGAACCGTTAAGCCTTAACGGTTCGGTTAATCGTTTATGAACACCCCTTGCAGTAAGAGCTACAGCCAGGTCCGGGGTGGTCGGTATGGGAACTGGACAGCTAATGGCAGCCATCACCTTAATGCCCTCACCCTCATGGTCTCTAACAACACCATCAAAACCAATCCTGTTTTCATCCAACATCGCAGCATCGGAGTTTAGCTTGAATGTCCCCTGCTCAGGTGGAGTCCAGGAGCGTTGCACGGTCGTGATCGGGTGCTTCACTTCACCAGCTTCATTTGCCTTCTCATACTCTCCAACCAAACTCACCGCCTTGTGAATAACACCTCCATAAGTGGCTATTTCCTCCGAGTAATGATAAACTCTTAGCTGCTATATGTATTTAGCGGTTTTTGAATAAATGTTATAATTATTGTCCTGTGCAACGCAATTATTGTCATGTGTAACACAATTATTGTCCCAAGGGTGTCGTTTATTATTCACGTACAATTTTGGCTTCACTTGTACACGAGACCATTTTTATTTATTTCTGACACAAATGGAACGATTTCATTGACCGAAAAGGTGTTCATGCATATCGCAACTAATACTCAATAGTTATTGCTATTGAAAGTCCAATTATTCCTTTGTAGCCAAATATGTAACACCCTACCCCACACTAGGCTGACTCTTTTTGTCACCAAAGTGCTCTCTGGACTAATAATCTGACCCACAAGCCAATACGAGTTCTTTCGGTGCATTTTGTCATATCAAAGCTCGTATGATTTGTCCCAACATGTACTTTCTAAATATATAATTTTTATAATTTTTTGTTAAATAACTTAAGATATTAGTTGGAGTAGTTAAAATTATGTATTGGATGATATGAAAAAGTAAACAAATATGGAGTAATTATTTTGGAATGAAGGAAGTAATTAACTTTTTAAAACAAATATAGCAATCCTAAAGGACGGATGACTATTATAGGTTTACCAGTTATCGTGTTAATTTTTTTTTATATAACAAAAATTCGGTTTTTATTTGAGCCTTAAAAAATAAATAAAAATCTAACCTAGGGCAAAGTATTCATCTCTCTGTTTATTTGACTCTCTCCTCTTCTCTGTCGAAGTAACTAACTGTGACTAGGTTGGGCGTGGTTTTTGTGGTGCCTTTCCTCCATTAAAGCAAGCAGATTTCCTCCATTAAAGCAAGCAGAGTTTTTGAGGTAAGATTGTTTTTCCCGTAGAATCAATTATACAATTAAGTTCATGCTTTGCTGGGTAATTTATTTTATTGCAAGAAGGAAGATGAATTTCCAATCGAATATTGTTGATAGATTATGTATGTGCTGTGCTGTAGACTACAAAAATGGAGGATTTCTTACTGGGCCCAGGGCGGCCTCCCCTGTTGCCCTGGGTCAGGGACGGGCATGTGGCGGATGATAGTTGATAGGTGATGGTTGAAGTTTATGATTGTATAATCAAGTGAAGTAATTGTTAGAATGGAGGCTCTGCGCACTGGCAGCAGTGATGATCATGTTGGTATTCCTGATGATTTGCGTTGCAAGAGGTCGGATGGTAAACAATGGAGATGTACAGCTATGTCTATGCCTGATAAAACCGTGTGTGAGAAGCACTACATTCAGGCGAAGAAGAGGGCAGCAAACTCTGCCTTACGAGCCAGCGTACGAAAAGCAAAGAGGAAGTCTGATGGTGAAAGTCCAGTTTATTTAGAGAGTAAGAGTGATGACAAGGATATGTCTTATATGGATGTAGAAATGCAAGATTTCCCTGTTTATGGTTTGCCAAATAAGTCCAAGGATCGGGTGGTGAAGAATCATGATATCTGTTCTTCTGGATCTCCATCTCTGAAAAGTTTGTCGATGCGGGATTCGTTGAATGCAGAGGATGAAATGCAGACAGATTTAGATCTTTTAGATGAAAGTCGAAGGTCTTACAGGAAATCGCCTTCGTATGCATTAGAATCCTCAAGGAACATGACACAGAAGGGCATTGAAAATGGTGCTATGCTTACTAGTGAGGTAGAAATTGCTAACTTATGCAGTCCTTTCTTATTTATGTCATGTAGAATAGCAGTGGGGAAAACATCTATGTTTAGTGTTTACTGTAGGCATGTAGCTATCATCTACTATAAAGAGTACCATATTTAAAAGTAACCAAGGCAGTGTAAAATGCAAAATGCCATTACATATGTGAAAGATCCCAACTCCTATTGGTGTGTTTCGTTATTTCGTGTTCCTTCCTATGTCCTACTCTTTCCGAATTTCTCAGATCCTACGTGCAGCTACTAATAGTTAATTCTTTGACTTGGATTTCACCACCTCCTCCATATCCATCTTCTTTTGTTGTAAAGGAGTGGGGACTCCATGACTTCGTATTGATGTTATCAATGTATAAAAAGGCTCAAGGCGCACCAAGGCGATTGGATTTCCTAGAGCCTTAGGCGCGCCTTAGTGCGCCACATTGAAGTGAGGCGCATCTAAGAAGGCATGGGAAGATCTGGGAAAAAATCTGGGAAAAAAGAAAAGGTGCGCCTCAGTGCGCCTAGCTACAAGCGCCTCGCCTTGGCCAAATTAAGCGCTTAGCCCCTATCACCTTGCACCTTAGCGCCTAGGCGCGCCTCAGTCGCGCCTTTTCAAACACTCGACGTTATCCATTAGTTTTTTGATTTGCTGTTGCTGCTGATATAGTGAACAATGTTGCTAAACGCCTAAACGATTTCAGTTTAAACGCGTTACCTATTATTCAAAACTCTCTACAAATTGAAATAAGCGAATTATGATAATTTTTGGGTTGTTTTTGTTCTGTTTTGGGCGAATTGCGAAAGATAGCCACTGCTTTAAGCAAGCATTTAGATTTAGTTGTTTTACAATTTTACTTTTACCACCCTCCCTTGTCCAATTATCCAACAAGATGTTAATTTTCCAAACAGCTCATCTAGTAGATCTAATAATTACAAGAGCATATGATTGCATGCAAATATTTGGGATTTGTCCTTTATGCACTTGATTTCCCTGGACCCTGGCTCATATTGCTGTTTCTACATTGACAAGTTCTATGTTGCATTCTAGGTTCATTCTGACGCTAGTAATGATTCTTCTAGTGACACTGGTGGACTAATATGCCATCAGTGCCGAAGCAGAAACAAAGACTCAGTTATTTGGTGTCTTAAATGTGAAAGAAGAGGGTATTGTAGTAGCTGCATCAATACATGGTGAGATCAATATATTAATTATATATGCTCTCTTAAATGTTTGTAGTCCTTGCTGTGGTGGTATTGGTGCATGACTGACCATTCTTTTGTTAGGTATGCAAACATCTCTGTGGAAGAGATTCAGAGAGTCTGTCCTGCATGTCGTGGTATGTGTAGTTGTAAGGTGTGCTCCAGGGTGGATAACTTGATAAAGGTAAAACTCAGTTATTTACTTATTTACCAAGGCGGATAAATTAACTGCAAGGGTTTCTTACAATTTTTTTTTTTTTGACGGAAAGATCTACCATTTCTTTGCTTTTTTGCAGGCAAAAATAAGGGAGGTACCTGTGCTGGACAAGTTGCAATACCTTTATTGCTTGTTATCTTCAGTTCTCCCTGTGGTCAAGCAAATCCACCAGCAACAGTGTGCTGAAGTGGAACTAGAGAAGAAGCTTCGTGGTAAGAAGTTTGATGTTTCTCATTTCTTGTAGCGTTTTTGGCAAATTGTGATTACTTAGGCCTATGTGCTGTTTTATAATTATGTTATTTATGTATTCTTTCTTCAGGAGTTGAAGTAGATCTTGAAAGGACAAAATTGAATGCAGATGAGCAGATGTGCTGGTACTGATGACAATTCATGTATTCAGTCTAAGTTGTGGAAGTTGATGATCTAACTTTTTCAGAATTGTTATTCAACTTTTTCCAAGTATATACTTCTTTAGTTCTTTTTTAATTGCAAAATTGAGGTTGTGCATACTTTTTTAGGAGAGGGGAGAAATAGAGAGAAGAAAAGAGCGGACCCATGTGATAAAGAGAGAGATAGACAGAAGAAAAGAGTGGACCCATGTGATAAAGAGATAGATAGAGAGAAAGAATATCCAAATTTAGTAATGTTACAATTGATATCATGATATGAAACTTCCAAATGAGGGAAATGTTGCAATAATAAAAGAACGGAAGAAGTATATATATATATTTTTAATAATTAGTTTGTGCTTTATATTGAAATGCTATATCTTAGAAGGCTCTTCATCAGTGATTGTTGCAGAGTTCCAATCGTCGATTATCACCGTCACTGCTCAAAGTGCTCATATGATCTTTGCCTCAGTTGCTGTCATGATCTTCGTAGTGAAACTCTGGCTGAAGCAAAAGATGACATGGTGGATGATCATAAGTCTGAGGTAAATCACTCTAGAGAAATTCCAGAAGAGCAGAAAACTTCACCAAACCATGGGCTATTGATAAGTGTGAAGTTTTCTGGATGGAGAGCAGGAAAGGATGGCAGTGTACCTTGCCTTCCGAAGGAACATGGAGGCTGTGGCTGCCCTTATTTAACTCTTCGGCGAATTTTCAAAATGAATTGGGTTGCTAAACTAGTGAAAAATCTAGAAGAAATGGTTAGTGGTTGCAAGGTTAAAGACATAAATATTACTTCAGACACAAGATTGTTTGACTCAAGGTTCTGTGAATGTGCATCACGTAAAGACAGTGATGATAATTTCTTGTATTGCCCATCAGTTGAAGACATTAAATGTGATGGCGTAGTTTACTTCCGAAAGCATTGGTTGAAGGGTGAACCTGTTCTTGTCAAGCATGTTTGTGATGGTTCATCAAGCACAAGTTGGGACCCCATGGTCATTTGGAGGGAAATTTGTGAATCTACTGATGAGAGGATGCATGATGCTGATAGAATGGTGAAGGCTGTTGATTGTCTTGAGTGGTCTGAGGTATGCTTTTCAAATTTTAACTGGCTTTTGCAAGAATATTTGATTAGCATTATACCAATGGCTTCATTTGAGAAATCTTTTCTTATAGTATCAGGCTATCAGCTAAATGCAATGCAAAATGCTCAGGCTAGACTATTTGTATGCAAAATTCTCAGGCTAAACTATTTGCATGCAAAATGTTCAGGCTAAACTATTAAACCCGAGACACAGAGAGAAGAGAAGAAGGTGGGGTAGAGAAGGGGAGGTAGAGAGAGGGAGGGAGAGAGGGGGGAGAGAGATATATAAGTTGTTAGTGGGATCTTTTCAGTATAGAAAACACACTATAAAGTTGTCGTGTCGTGGATTCTTACTCCTTAGGGCTTGTTTACTGAACTGAACTATGCCGAATTGAACTGAATTGTCCTAAACTGAACTAAACTAAAATAAAAATATTTTTAATTTTGGTTTAATGATTTTAAATAATGATTATATTATGGTTAATTGAAATAATGATTTTAAATAATGATTAACTGAAATAACGACAGTAGATGTATTGTTTGAAAGGCTATTATTATTACTGTTGTTGTTGGTGATGATGATGATGATGTTATTATTATTATTATTGTTATTATCATTATTGTATTATTATCAATATTATTATCATCATCATCAACATATTAATATTATTATCATCAATATTATTATTATCGTTATTATTATTATTATTATTATTATTATTATTATTATTATTATTATCATCGTCGTCATCATCATCATCTAATTGAAATCAATATTATTATCATCATTCTTACAATTATCATTGTTATCATTAGAGGTGGGAATTGGGTTGAGTCGGGTCGGGTTTGTGTCACCCGTTTACATAAATGGGTTGAATCCTTTTACCCTAACTTGACCCGTTTAATAAATGGATCGTGTCGGGTTGACCCGCTTATTTAAACAAGTAAAATCCCTCAACCCAAACCCGTTAATAACGAGTCGATTTCGTGTTGGGTTGTCGGGTCATGTGTTTTTTTGCATATTAAGTTGCCATTTTTGATGTAATCGTATCGTGTCGTGTCAATTTGTTTACTTAAACGGGTTCAAAATCCCAACCCTAAACTGACCCGTTTAATAAACTAGTCAAACCTCTTGACCCAAACTTGTTAATAACGGGTCGATTTCGTGTCGGGTTAGCGGGTCGTGTCAATTTTTCCCACCTCTAGTTATCATTATCATTATTACTTAAATAATATACTCCCTCCATCCCAAAAAAAAACTGTTCCATTAGGGTTTGGGGTGGGATTTTTGTTGGGACCCACTTTTTACGAAAAGTAAGGTTAAAAGTGAATAGTAAGGGTAAAAGTGTAAAGTTGTAAGTAAAAGTATGTAAAAAGTAGTGAGTATTAAGCGGCAGGGGTATAATTGTATAAATGTAAAGTTATATGTGGGCCATTTGCCAAAAAAGAAATAAAGCATTTTTTTTGGGACGGATGAAAAAGTAAAGTGGAGCAGTTATTTTGGGACGAAGGGAGTAATAGAAAGTAATTAGTAAAATTATTGAAAAAACCTGAACTGAATAGAATTGAACTGAACTTGATAGAACTAAACTCATTTTAAGCTGAAGTAAAGCTGGTGGCAATGTATTTTCTTGTTCATCCTAGAACCTTTAAACAGTTCCATTTCAATAGTTCCATGTGCTTGGTTCAACGTTTGGCAATGAAAAGTTTTGAAAAACGGTAGAGACTTGTATGTTTATAGCATAATATTACTCATTAATCCAAGTAATTACTTGTTTGTGATTGGGGAGACGCTTTTTTAGAATCTTCTAATTAGTAGTAGTGCCTGAAATGAATTTATCAAAACTTATGAAGCCTAATTGAAACTTATTGACCCGATTGGAACTTATTAAACTTGGTTGACCCTTATTGGAACTTATAGGACCTAGTTGTATACTTGTATTTTAATGGAACTTCTTAATCCATTGGGGGTTAAATAATTTTTGTGAATTTTTTCATTATTGTCGATATTTATGCAAATTAATAATAATGGACTATTCTTATCTCATTTGAATGCTGATTAATTGTATTTTGTTATCAGTGTCACATAATTCCGCATTCATTTCGGAACGCGGAACGAATTCGGGAGAGAAATTCTCTACTCATAGAGAATTTGGTTAGTAGATATACAATTCTAAGTTCTTAATGAGACCAGGACAACATTCATTGAACTGTATCAATTTTACTCATAAACTAATTTTTGGAAATAGAAACTAATTAGCAATACCATCAAATAAAAAAGAAAGAAGTAAAAAGTATTAGGAAGCAATAATGATACCTAGACTTCACAACCTTTTTTTGAGAGTAGAAAGTAAAGTGAAGTAATAAAAATCCCTTTCTTTACACGTAAAACTGGACAAGGCAAAAGTACTTTACATCAACCTTTTAATTTCTCTTTTGGTTTTTGTTTTTTTTTGTACTTGTGTTGTTCAAGAATATAACTTTCGCCTTTTTTTTCTTTATTGTATTTTCGCAAACATCACGTGACTCACTAACTTTCTTCTCTTTTCTTTATCATCTTTCACTTCCTTCGAGCTTCCAACCTTCCATGCAGATTTCCACCATTGTGAACCTTTCATAAAAGCTTGCATCTGTAAGACTACAATTAATAACATATAAAAAACAACAATTAAATACACCAAAATATATGCATCAACCATACAAACAAAAGCCCTAAGGTTTTAAAGTAGATAATTGATCAGAAGTTGTACAATTACAAATCTAGGGTTTCTAAAACAATGTTCAAGTTTCATTTGGGTTCGATGCTTTCGATGTTCTAGTATGCGAAACATGTCGATTTGGTGTGACATTGATCCTTGACTTGGAACAATCAAAGTATATGACATTGTTCAGTATGAATATAGTATTTGGTGTACTATTTATTTGTTTCTTCCAAAATGTAGGCAAAGGCAAAATGCTTCCTGGGAATAAAATTTGTTCAAGAAAGAAAAAAAGAAAGATAAAGGGGAGTCTAGTTGTGAAATTGAAAATCAGATAGGTAATGTATTATTTAAGGATATTTTGGTAGAATATTGTGACTATTTATCCAATAGTATTTTGTAGAACGTATGACTAATTAGTATAACTAGTTGTTTAAAGATATTTTTGTACAACTTTTACTAATAATGTAACCACAATTATTCAATCAATCATTCAAAGGCTTATTCCCATAAGTGGGGTCGGCTACATGGACTAAAGTGATTATTCTGGGTAGTCATCCACAAAGAGTACTTTTACTAATAAAGTAACGACAATTATTCAAGAGTTTTTTTTTTTAATTGGAACCGCGAAATTACTATTTATATAGTTAAGAATATTTTGTATATTGTGAAAATAACTAATTATAAAAAAATAGACGCTATTGGGCCTGATTGGAACTTATTAGACCCGATTGAACTTATTACACCTGTTCCAACTTATCTGAAATGAAATCATTGTGTTTTTAAAGGTGAAGAGAACGCAACCTTTGGAGTAGTCTCTATCCTCTTTCGTTGTAATCATTTGGTTGGTTTAATGGTGCTTAATCTTGCCTCTCTTGATGATAGGTTGATATAGAACTTGGGCAATTCATGAAAGGATACTCAGAGGGGCGCTTCTATGAAAATGGCTCCCCACAAATGTTGAAATTGAAAGACTGGCCATCACCAAGTGCATCTGAAGAGTTCTTTTTGTATCAAAGGCCTGAATTTATTAGTAAAGTTCCATTTCTTGAATTTATTCATTCAAAGTGGGGGCTTTTGAATGTTGCTGCGAAACTGCCTCACTATTCCCTGCAAAATGATGTTGGACCTAAGATCCTAATCTCCTATGGAATGCCCGAAGAGTTGGGTAGAGGTGACCCAGTGACCAAACTCCATTTGAACATGCGTGATATGGTGGGTTTTTTTAGTCTGCTTATTTTTACTTTTTTAAGGTCCTTTTAACAATAGCTGTACTTTAGCTTGTTTTTGTATTATTGACTGTTGAGTCATCTGATAAAAATTATATACCGGCCTTAAAATTAATCATACTTACACTGACAGAATATACATATATATATATATATACTTCCTCCGTAAATGAATTCTTGCAACAAGTGTACTTTTGACACTATTCACAATTTCCACTTTGATCATAATTTGTCACTTATACATAAAGAAAAATATAATCATGTAGGATCTTGTTGGATTCGTCTCAACTTGTAGTTTTATATTATTTAGTGATTATAATTTTTTAAAATACATAATTATAAATATTAATCTTCAATATTAATAATTTTTTAAAATACATAATTATAGATATTAATTTCTTTGTCTCGGCATACGTGAAAATTCGGAAAAAACGCAACAAATTGGATGGCACGGAATCCTAGTCCATTTTTTGTTGTGAAAGTAAAAGGGATAGAGAGAGAAAGTGGGGTATGTGATGATGTGAGAGATAGGAAGAAAAGACTTACAAAAATGGAAAGATTAAAATTGTTGCATTTATTTTGAAACTTCCTTAAATAGAAATTGTTGCGTTTATTTCGAAATTGTTGCATATATATATATACCATTTTTTTTTTTAAAATTAAAACTGGGAAAAAAAAAGAATGGGCCCTTGATTTTTTGGAGTTTGAGGATGAGGGGTAATGGTGGATTGCTATAGAACCAAATTCAAGAAAAAGAGCGAAGAACTCCAGGGGTTTCTACTTACTACTGTGCTTTGTGGTTCTAACCTATGGTAATATGAACTAGAAAGTAAACAAAACAGATTTGGTGGCAATTAAAATTTTGATTAAACTGATGTGAGTTTTTTGAAAAGTTGAAAATCGATACTTATCTAGATGGACTTCTTGTTGTATAATTGTGAAATTTCACCACCACTCTCTCTCTCTCTCTCTCTCTGCAATTGAATCAGCGAAAACCACATATAGCTTGATTATGACTGCTGTTACTGCACTTGGATACTTTAGAGACAGAGAGAAATCACTGTGTGGGGGGAATGTATTGTGTCTATTGGATATCAGATCTTTCTAAACTTCAATTTTGTATGCTGATAGAAGTGTTTTATTTACTTAAATTTTCTCTTCAAATAGAAGTGTTTAATGAGCACTTAAAATTTCACCTCACATTATGTTAGAGGTAAAGCAATCTGTGATTCAATGAATAATAAGGATCTTAGTTTGTTTTTTTTTTTTTTTTTTACTTTTACAAAGTGTAATCTGATTGCTCTCAGTCTCTCACTACCTTCATCCCTTTAAGATATGAATCTTTTACTATAGGATAAGATGTTAACCTACTGCTGTCTCCAGGACTCACCAACTAACTGTCGTTGTACAGCTTTACCTAACTCATTGGAGCTTCTCACTTAAATCTTAGTTTGGTTTTTTTTTTTTTTTTTTTTTTACTTTTACAAAGTGTAATCTGAATGCTCTCAGTCTCTCACTACCTTCATCCCTTTAAGATATGAATCTTTTACTATAGGATAAGATGTTAACCTACTGCTGCCTCCAGGACTCACCAACTAACTGTCGTTGTACAGCTTTACCTAACTCATTGGAGCTTCTCACTTATATCTTAAACCCTTGATTATCATCTAAAAAGGAACATATTTTATCTGACTTCTGGATTATTTATTTATTTATTTTTGCTGGGAAAGAAAAACTACCCAAACCTTTCTAGATATTGTGGCGTTATAATGAATTTGACTCAGCGGTCCATAAATGATTTTTTATCAAGTTCATGGAAATCAAGAATTTTTTTTTATTTTAAAAAAACTTTCAAAGTTCAAGAACGTTGTTGAAAGTACAACCTTGGGCTATCCTTTCTTCTTGCACCCTGTGACTAGTGTTTGAGATGTTCTCAACATGTTAATGGCTTGTGTTTCTTAATTTTCTGTTAGGTATACCTCTTGGTGCACTCCTGTGAAATGAAAGGTGAAGGTTGGCAGCAGGCAAATGGTGACAAGATACAGAAATCTTGTGGGAAAAATATGGTGCAGGATAATTCTGGGTATCCATATAGGGACTTAGATGAAAAGGTTCAGCTTGAATTTCCCATTAATGGGGATGAAAGAAGAGAAGTTAGTAAGGGTAAGCTAGACATAAATTTAGATGAACCAATAGAGGACATTGAGTGCAAGAAAAATGACCTTGAACATGAGCACATGGAAAGAGGAGTGATTTCTTGTGACACAAATCCAGGGGCCCTTTGGGATATCTTTCGACGGGAGGATGTTCCAAAGTTAAAAGAGTATCTAAGAGTTCAATGGAAGGAATTCGGAAATTTTAACATGGTAAATACTGATCTTTTGAGAAATTACTTACTATAATCTATAGCCCCCTCTCCCCCTCTTTCTAAATAATTTGTTGCTGATCCTAATTATTGGAATCTCAGGTTGCAAGTCCTCTCTATAGTCAAGCAGTATATCTGAATGATCACCACAAACGAAAACTGAAGGAGGAACTTGGTAAGATTACTTGTGCAGTGAGCAATCCCGTGATTGAAGTTTCTTGCTTCTGACTTCTTTTTATGCCTGTAAGGCTGTAACCTAGAAAATAATGGGAAGTAACCATCGATGGGTTTTACTTTAATTTATTTTATATATTTATATTTATTTTTATGTTCCCCTTTGGCCTTTCCCATATAATAGACTGTTAGTTATGCCATTGTGAAACTTCACTGTCTTATGATTTGGCTCTTTCCAACCATGTTTAATATTTAGGAGCTTAAGATCTATGCTTTTGAGAATTGAGATGTGCTCAGGCTGACCAGTGCAGGAAAATAACTGCATATATCGTGGTTGTGGATTGCTAATGTGAATATCGGATCCAGATGGCTCAGGAGTTTTAAGCTATGAACTAGTGTCTTGGCCCGGGTGTTTTATTTCCTTCACTTGATATGTTTTTATATAACGTTAACCCATGAAAGCATTATACTTCCTCTTTTCTTTTTATAATTGCAAAATTGAGTATATGCACACTTTTTAGGGGATGAGAGAGATAGAGAGGGGAAAAAAAAGAGAGGACCCCTGTGATAAGGAGAGAGATAGAGGAAAAGGATATCCAAATTTGGTAATATAGCAATTAATATGAAACTTCCAAATAAGGGAAATGTTGTAAAATAAAAGAATGAATGAAGCATAATGTTATGTGCTCATGTAAAGCACGAATAAAAGTTGGTTGAGATGGTAAATGCTTGACGTTAATTTTAAAGAAGTAATAGGTTTGAATCTAGCTCTTAGCATAATTTGTTTTGTTAAGTGATGTAGCATGCTTATGTAGCACATATACTTTGGAGCATGCCACGTAGACAATCCTACGTGGCACAATTCGGTGTCAAGAGCACCTTTTAATATATTTTATAGATAGAAATTTTCTAGATCTGGTGTCCAGTTCAGATTATTTGTTGGATCAGGGTTTCTTCTTGATTCCAGTCATTTAAGTTTTTCCCCTTTTATTCAGGGGTTGAACCATGGTCGATTGAACAATACCTAGGCCAAGCCGTATTTATACCTGCTGGATGTCCGTTCCAAGTAAGGAATCTTCAGGTGAGTCATTTGAGTACTTTGAATGTTTGTATGATGAGTTGCTGTGGTCTTGCCAATTTCTGGATTTCATTCTCTTCTAGCTGTTCATATTTGGACATGATTAGTTGCTACTACTATCATGCTGGTCTTTGCGCTTTTGCTAATTTTTTCATCCCATGAGAGCTTGTTAACCTAATGCTGCCTTTTCTTCCCATGAATATACAGGAGTTTCTTAACTCAAATTACCAGTTTATAGATCTGAGCCTGGTTTACTGAGCCTGGTTCTCAAATTAGTTCCTAGATGCTTATGGCACAATTTATTGACTTGATTATCATCTTCGCTTGGTGATGTTGCAGTCCACAGTTCAGTTGGGTCTTGATTTCTTGTCTCCTGAGAGCTTAGGGCAGGCGGTGCAACTTGCTGAAGAGATACGTTGTCTTCCAAATGATCATGCTACAAAGCTTCAAATGGTGGAAGTAAGTGAATGGAAAGCTTTATTCTGGTGTTCTTAATTTAGTTAAAATTAATATTATGCTGGTTTGTGGTACGTCAGTAAAGTTTTCTGACTTGCATGAATGCATCTTCTTTGCTCTCAGGTTGGAAAGATTTCACTGTATGCTGCCAGTTCTGCAATTAAAGAGGTGCAGAAGCTGGTTCTTGATGAAAAGTAAGCGGGAATATAGATCTTAATAATTCTAAATTTGTTTAATCTGATGTGTCTGTCACTCTGTCTTGTTGGAAGAAATGATCACTATACTATTGCTAATTCTTCTTTTTGCTTGTTAATCATCCATTTGTAAATTCTGGAAATATGTATCAATGTATGATTGAATATTAATGATAATTTAATTTACTGCAGGCTTGGGGCAGAGCTTGTATTTGAGGATCGTAATCTAACGGAAATGGTCTCAAATAATTTGGAGAAAATGGTCAAGCAAAGACGTGTTGTGTGTACGTAAATCAATGTTTTCATCATCAGGGTAATCACCTCCTTTTCACTCCTTTTTTTGGTTGCTCTTCAACTTTGCACTGTTAATTTAAACTTATAAAGCAAATGATATCATGTAGTCCCTTGCACCATTGGATTCATGCGGACTGTTTTAGAAGAGTGAAAAGTAGAGAAAAAAAATGATAATTGATTGTTGCTGGCTCCACCCTGTGAGAAAAAAATAGTAGAGTACAATATTTTGCTTTATACAGTAATGGAACAAAAAAAGTCGTGATAACCCAAAGAGGAAAATGGTGTAAAGATTAAGGAACATAGTGAACAAGTGTTGGCCTTTTTTTTTCAATGTTAAATATTTACTCCCTCCGTAACATTTTTCCGTTACGGAGGGAGTGCTTGTAGTTTTCCTCTTCATGATAAATTCTAGATCTGTAAATACTATTTGTCCCTTCTATAAGATTCAACTCGGGGAGATAAGTTTATGTACGTATGAAATATATTTTCAGTCTGCATAATGCAGAGTATCCCTTATGATTCTGCTGACTGTTAGGAGCCGGAATGTAAACTATTGTTTTTTTACCATAATTTTTGCATTCATTGCATGGGTACACATAGGAAAGTAACAATTGTAACATGTCGACTAAGGTTTTGCAAGCTATCATGCCTTAGAATTATTTTGTATATTGTGCACCCGGATGCACAATGAACACCATGCACTTGCATTTAAAACAAAACATTCATATTATGCATTTAGAACATTCGTCTTTTATATTTAGACCCCACAATTTTATGGGGTATAAAAAATTGTTTAAAAGTAAAACATGAATGTTCTAAAAATGTAATAAATGTTCAAAGTGAATGTTCTAAATGCATAACATAAATGTTCAAAGTGTATAGTAGAAATGTTCTATTTTAAATGCAGGTGCATGATGATCATATGGTTGGAAAAAAATTTCATCTGGTATATCTCTATTGTATGTACGGTTTCGTAAACAGAAGTGGATACTTGGATGTATGATATCAAAACATGGTTCAGTATTTATGCCTGCTAAATTCTGGTTTAAAAGAGTTAGATGGCTTTTGTAATCAAAAATAATTTAGTAAAAGGGAATGGATCTGAGACATTCAAACACAATGTATCTCTTGTGTTTTCACAAACCTCTGAAAAAGCTAATTAATTATCTACCATCACCCTAGCATTGCTTATAGCCTAGCTATCTTTTCCTTTTGAGAAATGATGTCTTTAAAATAGTCATATCTATTTTAAGATCACAATTCAAAATATTCATCAGAACAGCAGCAGCCTCCTCTAAAGTTGCACACTCACATCCCATCTCCCTTACATCCTCTTTGGTGATGTGTCCAGCATCTCTCCTTTACCATCCACAATTCCTCACATACACCCACGTAGCCAAAAAAGTGATCCTTCTAAAGCTTGTACTCACCTGCAAATCTAGAAAAAACATGTAGCTAAAATCCCATTTTGTTCCTACTAATCCGTAACATGCTTTACTTGCTTTCAATTCATGCATATGTTACGTGAGACTAAAAGAAGCAGCGATGTTGTAGAACTTTTCTTTTATATCTTGCCATGCTGATTCTGGCGCTTGGGCGTTCATTGTGTATAGCTTTCCACCTTTGGCACAGCATATAGTTAAGTTATGGCGCTCAAAAGAGGGGCTTTCAACCCTGAATTCTAGCTCATAATAATTAATACTTTTCAGTGAATCCGTTCTGAGATTTGACCTTAGCAATGTAACCTTCACATCTGGGCGGCGAGTAGGGGCTGTTATAGTTTTAATAACAGCCTCTCCTACCTCTTTTGGTCCTCCAAAGGCTTCTATTCTGCAAACAAGATTGGTCGGTATGATACAGAAACCAAAATGAGTTATATTGATGTGGAAGTGTTCCGAGATTGTACATATTAGAAGTTAAATTCTCGAGACAATTAACTGAGTAACCCCTATAATACTAACGAGTAACCCCTGCCACACCGTTTTTTGGCCAGCCACATATAATAATTTGTGATTATCGATATGTCGCTTGCAGTGAAAAGTTAGAACAGTAGCAGCTTTTGAGTAATGATCAAATTATCATTCGTGTAAGGTTCAAGTAGAATTTGGATATCCAATTCAAAACTAATTTTGAATCGATTGCTCACTATCTCAATTGAAGTTTCATTACTGTAAACGTCAAGATATGAAATTGGCTTATTGGCCTGATTCATAGCAAGTTATGTTTGTTTCAGAAATATTTCAGTCATAACTATTGGCTTCTATATCCTTCCTTAAAACTCAGATGTTTGAATTAATTACCCCACTACCCCAGTGACAGAGTCAAGACTACTATTCATTAGTATGCATCAAACTTGATTACCTGAAATCTGTAGAAACTGGTGAAACAATCACACTGATATTAAGCTCACCAGTCGAGCCAGGTGGACCAAAGGCAATAACTGGTTCATTGACATTTCTTTTACGACGTTTACCAGAATCAAGAGGAAGAGGATCCAGTGACCTCTCTTGTTCTGCTCGTTCAGCTGCTCGATACAGTAATGTTTGGTCTGCCACCCATGTTGCTGGATATATGAACTCTAATTTTGTCAAACATGAAACATGTAATCAATCAGCAGCTGCGATTTTAGGCAGTTCTTTTTGTGGGGTTGCTTTAAAGTTTGAATATATACAATATATATAGATATGGAGTTACTGACCAAATCCTTCATCTGGTTCAATGCAGCGACGGTATCCTCTAATTGGATAGAGCACATCAAGCTTAAGGTTCCTCCCTGCATCAGGCGACAGTCCGAGCAAGAAACTCGTGATTCCTGCGAAATTAGCTCCAATTGCTACTAAAGAGGATGATCCAATGCCTATTAAAAACCGCCTTTGGAATGCTGATGCTAGTGGTTTGAATTGTTCAGCTGGTAGGCTTCCATGTTGAGCTCCATATTTCTTTTTTTCATTCGATGATTGTGTAAGATATATTCGTTGAAGATTGGATGATGGTGTAAGGTAATGGTAGGGGTGTTGCAATGTCATTCTCTTTACACTTTGTATATGCTGGTCACAATGTTATGGCACTGTCTTTTTAATGGAGAGAATGATGTTAATGATGGAGGAATATAATTTTGATACTTTCTTTGAAAGTTTGGGGTCTACTGACGCATGAATTATGAGTAAATTTGTAACACGTAGGTGTGCATTTGGTGATCACTTGCACCTTCTTGCCTTGTGGAGTACCCCCTATGAGATAGGATAATGTTATCTTTTTTTGGTGGCTATCATTTGTTGTGGTAGTTATAAACTTATAATATGCCTGCCTTGATATTTGAGTAAACATTGTTCATTTTTTATTTTTTATTTATTGCCTCGGTGTTTGGGTTGAGGCATATTGGCGGATCTCTCAAGATGGAAAACATAAACAAATTATAGGTAAATTAGGGGTATATATGGTCTGCCACATAAAATAAGTTCGGAATATATTTTTAATAAAATTTAAAATTAACATTCAATATATATTAAAATACATATTGTTTTGAGAAACTCGAAAATTTGTTGTCACAATTAGAGTTGAAATGTCCAAAACAACCTCCGCATGTGGAAATTGTATTCCTTATTTTTTTTGTTCTTTTAGTGAATCTTCAATTTTTCATACTTTGTAGTTTGTACTACATTTGTACACGTGGGATTTTGACAAAACAACCTTGTTTTTTGGGAGACTAGTGATTCATTAGTCGATCTTATCAAATATGAACCTTAAATATCCTTAGTTGATAACTTATCTGACTTTGCACATATGTCAATGTATTTGTTTGATCTTAAATATCTTTTGTTGTATACGTGTAAAAATTATAATGATTGAATATTAATAACGTACTCATTAAAACGAATCAAACAATACCTCACATGACTATATTATGTTTTATATGTTGAGAGTAATTTAAAAGATTTTCTCATCTTATAAATAGTGTCAAGATTTCAAACAGAACAAACAAATGGGAACGGAGAGAGTAATAGTTTTGGTATAGCATTTTGAAAATCTTGCTGATAACAAGGGGGTGACTTTGATATATACTTAAAAAAAAAAACACAAAAGATTGAATCATTCCATCAACTGCAGTAAAAATTAAACATTACAGTAATCTCAAACTTTAAAAAAACAGTGGTGCATACAGTGACAAATCATCATTCAGCAAACCACAGATCCATAGCGGCACACATAAACATAGAAGAAAGCAATTTCGTAACTACGAGTACAAATTGAATTCCTTGATGATCAACAGCAGAAAACATCTGTAATTGATATCCTTTGCTGTATTTAGAAATCAATACATTCTCCCTATAGTTCCTGGACTTTTTTTCTCCTGTATGTATAAGTGGTTTTTTTTTTTTGTTTTTTTTTTTTTTTGAGTGCTACTGAAGGGGTGATAAGAAGACTAGTTACAATTCTTAATGTATCTAGCAGAAAGAATGGGTTTACATCAGAAGATTTGCACAGTAGACATATTAGCAAGTTCGCAACTTGCCCTTGTAATTCAGCACAAGGCTAAGTAACCGAACAAACGTTTCGCATATGATGGGATTGCACAATTCACATCAGCCTACGAGTTCTTCCATCATTCCCTATTGGAAAAACAAGATGTTAAATCGAATACATAATCAAAGAAAGGTTAAGGCTGAAAGATCTATCAAAGTTTCAAATCGGCAAAAGAAAGGTTGTCTTAGTGTCAGATTGTCAATCTACCTGAAAGATGTAATGCTCAGCATCAGATCGTTTGAGGAAGTGGATTGAGTGACGTGCAAGGTTGGTATCTCTGTCTCCCATTGCTGTCACACCGATATCATCAAGGACTCTTACTTTTATGTAGGGATCTTTCGGTGGCACCATATCCTACCACCAAATAACACCCAATTAAGTATCCACACAAGTTAACACTAGTACTTTGGGGCCTAAGGGAATAAATGTTCATATTTTGCAGCACCCATCAAAAAGGGATGCAGGAAAAGAAATAAAATAGAGCATACCACCGTCAAATCAAGTCCATCCAATTCCCTCATATATGATTGTAGAGCTGAAGAGTAGCTCTTAAAGTAGCGTTTTTCTGGATCACTAAGTTTCTGCTCAATTTCTTCAGGAAGCACCCGCCCAAGCTTCCAGCTTAAGCTCTGTATAACTTCAGAGCGTTTATGCCTACATTGCTCAGAAACTGATGGTTGAAAATGATGAATCAAACCACAAAATAGCTGGATAGCAAGGCAGATTACAGGATCAAGAGCTAATAATGTACTTACACATAAGCCATTAAACAGCGCTTGTTGCGTAATAGGGAAAGATGATGAATAAGCATTCCAAAGTGGTCAGCATTTCTAGCTGATTGTACATCTAAACCTTCTTCCTGCATTTTCCTGCCCGAGATCAAGTCCGTATAATAATCACAAGAATGAATCAGCATAGAACAAGAAACTAGCAGTTCGAAGGAAATAAAAAAGATATGATTAATAGACAATTAAATTCATGACACCTCTCCTCTCAAAACTAAACATTTGCAGGTTAAAAAGATGATCAATGATTTGGGAGTGGAGATAAAAAAAATCATGAGTTAAAGATTTAAAAGTTACAACCCACCCCAGAACATAAACATTTGTTTATATCAAATTATTTGGAAGACTAACGGGAATTTCTTACCTAATAAAAAACAAAGTGAGTAGTACTGAACATATCTAGAGAAAACAATCTTACCGAGTTTAATAATGAAAAGTCACCCCACACCCAACCCCGAATATAAACATTTATTTACTTCAAAATTTGTGACGCAACCTTGTGGGTAAAATTTTCGAAATTAACAAATATATGGGTACAGACAGAAAAACATCTTATGAGTTAAAACGTGATTAGTTACAATAAAGGTCCATAAATGGTAAAAACAGAATTTCATAATATTAAATGGCTTATGACTTATGAGTTTACGATTTGTGAGTGGGAGAGAGAAAAGACAGTTCAGAAGTCGTTGCCGAATTTCAGATTTATCAACTTATCATATTCCACTATTTGTATAAATTTAATGAAAAATTCTGAAACAAGGTGAATGACAGAGAACCAATGAAAATTTCTTAAGCCATCTGAATATAGCATTATTTTTGCCAATTATATTCATGGTTGAAATCTGTGACTATTATCATAATTGGTCTCATAGCTATTCAGTTTTGAGGATAGATAAGGCTACAAAAAATAAAGTCCATAACATGGGTACCAACTTCATAAGAAAATGGAGAAGCAAGATAATAATAAAGTAGGGAAACTTATAAAATAACAAGGCAGAGAAAAGGAACTGATGACTATGAACACATATCAGCTAGAAGACTACCTGGTGAGTTCATAAAATTGACTGTAGTGCACGTTACATTCTTTAATAACTTGATTGAACAAATCATCCTGGTTGACAAAAATCAAGTTAATGGAACCCAACTTAAAACCCCAATAGGAGGTTTTAGGGTGAAAAGACAAACCATACAGATACCAAACAGATACAGGAAGGAATGAAATCAGGTATACAACAAGGAGAATACATCAGAGCATATTTCACAAACCCTGTCATAAAGAGAACAAAAACATACAACACAAAGAACAACTAGTAGGCAAGGAGATGCTATGAGGAAGTCGAAAATTATATCATTTGACACCAGAATTTGTCCCAACTTCAATATAGAAGCAAGCTATTAACAATTTGTTTTTCCTTTGACAATATGGCTCCTCATGTGTGGCAAAGCTAACAGCCTAGCATACTACTTCGTAATTTATAATCAGGATAGGCAGCTGAAATTATTATGAGCATTTGAAGAACAAGAGTACTTGTAAGATAGACTACACGCCGAATTGCATTATAAGCCAATGAAGCACGTCATAAACCACCTTGCAAGCTTTAAGTTTTATAGATGAGTTTATGAACCATTAATCCATTATTATGGGTTATCTACCTCATTTTACGAAACTGGAAATCTGGAATTAGTCTTAGAAAAAACACGATAATGTAAATATGCAGACAAATAAAAGTTAGCCCAAGCCTGCAATCAAAATGCTCTAACCTAAAACGCTTAGACAACTCTTAATCCAGAACAAGACAATACTCAATAATAGATTTACATTTGATGTAAAATCAAAATTAATCAAAATACTAACTTAACTTAATATCAACCATTCCTCAAGAAGCTTATTCAAAGACATAAGCCATATCTTTCTAATAGAAGTAAAAATAATACAATACAACGAAACAGTGTACCAATAATACATTAAAACAATACAAGCTATCAACCGCATCAACACACTAAAACCAAAGTAATATTCATAAGCATCATATAACACTAACCCACATAAAGAACACCCTACACCTCTATTAAACATCCCCCATTTTCTATTAGTGTACAAAATAATCGCTCAGTACCACTAAAATTACATGATTGTTCTAATTAAAGCCTCATATTTTTCAGTAAAATTATTATCCACTTCTCTTACGATTAAATCAGTATTTTCTCTCTCCATTGCAACGCTTTCTTAATTACCAAGTGATTTTGCAAATGAAAAGCACAATATAGGGCACAGGAGCCAATTTATTATGAACATAAAGAATGAGGCTTACATTGAAACGAGTAAGTTGCCCTGGTTCAGCGGCAGCAAGCTCTTTCACAAGCTGACAAGCCCTTTTACCGTAAATATCCGTAGTCTCCATTGAAGCGTCACTCTGCCATTAACAGTGACATTAGACACAATTCCACTTTTGAAAACGAATGTAAACAGAATATTTCAACTAAAGCACACAACATTGAGTAATTCCATACCCTAGTACAAACTGCACATTAATACAAATACTCTACATCAACAAATACAATCAGAAATTTCGATTAAAAAAATTGAACAATTAGGCGAAAGGCTGCAGTGACTAATAGTAGAAAATAAAAAAATAAAAAAAATTTAAGTCGACAATCCACGACATAAACAACAACCATTCAATGAACAAATTAATCATTTAGCAAATCATGAAATCTTAATTCATGTATGATCAACTAACTTCAGGAGTAGTTTAAGAATTGAAATATGATGATTGCAATACCTTGACTAAGATTAGGAAGTGAAAAACCTGCTGAATCTCGAGATCCCAATTCAAGCATGAATATATGAAGAGTGGAGAGCGCCTTGCTGAAATTTTGAAAGAAAATTAAGGTTATTTTTGTTTCCACAAAAACTATTTTCATTTGAAAGAGTGTGGCAGAGAACAAAATAAAAAGGATTTATAAAATAGGAGTAAAAAAAAGTGGAAATGGGATACTTTGTCTAGAAATAGCTACTAAATCAAAATGATTTTTTTAGCAAATATATCAAATGACATTTTTGTAATTCTGTTGAAAATATATTATCAAAACACAATTGGTACTTGGATCTCTGCCCTTAAAGTTTGTCAAAATTACCTTAAAATGTCCTACAAAGCTTATACTTCCTCCGTTAAAAAAAAAACGCAACAGTTTCTATTTTTGGATGTTTAAAAATAAATGCAACAAATTTTTATTTTCCTTATGTAGTAAACTATTACTACTTAAAACACATAAATACCCTTACCAATTCTTTATTTGTCCCCACCTTTTCTCTTTCCAATTATTTGATTATCCCCACTCTCTCTCACAACTCCTTTAATTGTCCCCGCTTTTATCTCCATTTATTTTAATCAACTACCCCTCACTTTTTTTAATTACCCACAACAAAAAAATGCCTAGGAATCCGTGTCATGACAATTGTTGCGTTTTTTTTTGAACGGAGGTAATATCTCAAATTGATTTACTGGATGGTCCTCTACTTTGTCCCGTTGCTACATTATTTAGATGTTCCAAAATATTTACAGTCCCTATGCATATTTTATCTTTTTACCTTTTTTTTTGTTATTTTTTTCTCTCTTTTAGCCATCTTTTTCTTCTAATCATCTTTATCAATATGTGTCCCACATGAATAATTGTTTGCATAAAAATTGTGTCAAAATGGGATATAACATCTAAAATGGGATAACCACAGGGAGTAATAGATAGGGTAGAAATGTGACATATCTTTATTAGTGAAGTAAAATAAAATGGTTTTCGTTCTCAAAGGAAAAAAATTTTAACTTTGAGAAAATCATTTTAACTTTGAGAAAATTTTAACTAATAAAATAAAGGAAAATAAATAGAGCAAGAGAAATATTTTCTTCTAAAACAAACGGAGCCTAATGATTTCATGAATTGAACCAAGCCACATCAACTTGTAGGAGAGAGAATGAAGGTCAGCTTCGTTTGGGTTTTGGAAGTGTCAATTGGAATATTGGGCTTTTTTCTTCGTTTGGACTACTACCATTCTTGTCCAACTAGGCAACTATATGTATATGGGCTGCTAATAAGTGTCATCACTTGATCTGCACCCCAAAAAAAAAAAAAAAAATATGGATTTTTAGAGTAATACTCTTTTTGTATCGGTTTAATTGCAACAAATAGATTAGCGCATTTTTCTATGGACTTTTTATCAAAGTAAGGTTAGGAAAATGTTGAAAGGAAAAGTAACAGAGAAAAAAACACATGAATTGTTACCGTTATTGTGTTACAACCTTTATTAGAAATGTTACAGATAAACCGATATAGAGAGAGTATTTAGTTTGTTTTACACTAACCTAGGATAAATTCGATGTACCCTTTTTTTTTCTCTCCAAAAAACCCATTAATATGACCACTTCCTCAGTTCCTCTTTGAGCAATAGATTTTTCAAAAATTTATTGTAAACTACATCTTGTAACACAATTGTGATATACTATAGTTGGGTTTAGGTATGAGTACATCCACTATCGTTTGAATGACCAGTTAATGTAATTTAGGTATTAGTACATACCAGTTAATGGTATGTGTTATTAATGGCTACTTAAATATATATATATATATATATAGAGGAAGAGGATCAACTAAAAACGTTTTCAACCTAAAAACCCATACATTAGACACTTAAAGGGTACACGTGTGATTACTAATGACAATCTTTGTAAATATTAGTAACTTTCGCTAAAAACTATTTGTATCCCTTTAAACATCTAATGTACCCCCTGCGACTGCTAATGTATCCCTTTACCATTTTCTGTCTGATTTTTAACCATTTTTTGGTTTTTAGCCAATCCTTCCTCTATATATATATATATATAGGGCTGCAAATATTAATAATTTGGCCCAAAAAATACAGGCTTCAACGCACCTATGTAGAAAGAAATTCCCCTCAATTTTGCATGCTTTGGAATGAATATTTATCAGTCCATAGTTTTATTCACCTTACACCTTAGTGTTCCATGTATTATTTTCAAATTTTATTATTGCAACTAGAACTAGGGTGTATAAGCTTGACTTTGTCCACAAATTGCTATTGTAATTAACCAAGGTGTAAAAATTGACTTACTCCACAAATATTGTTCTAGAAACTCAGCCATCTATGACTACATTTTTTTTTATTAGGTAAAACAACAGTAAAAATTCATATAAATAATCCCAACTATTTGACATCTTTTAATATTAATCCCAACTATTAATTATTACAGTATAATCCAAACTTTGGGGGTTGTTTTATGATATTAGTCCATTGACTTAGTTAACTTATTGTAATCGATTACCAATTCATAAAATATTCGTTATCTTTCCTCTTTCCCTATTTATTATACTTGACTATATCTTCCTCCCTTTTACGAAGGAAATCAGAGTCGATCAAAAGTTAGTATGGACTAATATTATAATACTACCCCCATAGTTTGGATTATAGTGTAATAACATATAGTTGGGATTAATATTGGAAGACCTCCAATAGTTGGGATTATTCATATGAATTTTTCCAAAACAATATGCTCTTTTTGAACTACATACATGTATTTTTTTGAACTCCATGTATATGAGAAGGAGATGATAGTAATAAGATTTGAACACCGTAGACGACATTTATTTTTGTCACTCCTCTTGACCTTTTTATGATTGCATTTGTTAGCTTTGTATTATCGTGCTCTGTCTACATATTTCACCAATCTACGCTGGTCGGGATCAAAGTTTAAGGATTAATATATCGCTAATAATTAATTAATTTTTTTAAATAATTATGTAATGTTTATATATGAAAATTTTCATATTTAAAAAATGTACAAGTAAATTTGAAATGAATCCAAAAGTATTGCATATAACTATATTTTTCCTTATATATAAAACAAACACACTAGTCAAAATATAGCTTTTGAACGATATGAATAATCATGGGAGTGTAGTAATTAAGTAAAAATAAATAAATAATTAAGTGGAGTAGTTATTTTTGCATTGGACCCTAAATATTGTGGAAAATCCTAATAAGTTGATACTTTTCCATGCATGCACCCCAATTATATATTATAAAGTCAAATAAAATTCTCCAAATTGGATCCAATTCAATAGCCAATAGGGAACCAAGCCATGCATGAAACTTAGTCAAGGTCTATTGAACTTGTGTTCTCTATTGCTTCCTTTTTTATATATATATGTGACTAATTAAATTAAAACTAACTAAACTTGACAGTAAGCATATAATATAATGGACAAACTTGACGATTACGTAAAAGCATGCACAAGTCCATCTGTCAAGCCAGGTCAATGACACCCCAATGCCCCATGTGACTATAGATCCTTCTAATAAATCTAACTTATTACTTTATAATGACTGTTTTTTTTTTTTACATGGTAAGGCAGATTGCAATCTTAGCTTCTGTTTCTTGTTTTAGGAATACTGGCTAGGGTAATGATTAATAAGCATTGTCTGGGGGGAGGGTTGACAAAATCAATCCATGAACGAAGCTTTGTATGATGATGGATGGGGGTAAACCTAGCAAAAATAAACCCGATGAATCGCTGGTCACCCGAAAACCGGCCAGGAGAAAGTGGGCCGTGAACATGAAAAAACCAATCCAAAATCCGTTAAATAATAGCCTAAGATTAGATCTGGAACCCGAAACCCGTTTTTGACCGACCGAAACTGACCGATTTGCCAAATATAGATGGGGGATACTAGGTTGTTGGTAGGCCTCTACTACGATCCTTAAAATCACTTTAATTTGTTATTTAATAAAGACTTGCCTAATTTGAAATTGTGCATTATATATATTTTAGTAATGTACAATACCATTTCTTTAATTTTACATGTCAAAATTACGTGTCATTTGTATCTGCTTCTATTTATAAAATTGTCACTATGCACTGTTTAGAAATTCATCAAAGATTTAGATTAGGCATTAACTAGCCCTTTTAATATGGTACCATCCGTAGAAATGGCACTAGATCAACCTCTTATTTTTTAAAAAAATTTGGTAATAATGTGCATGGGCTTTAAGCTAGAGTCACTGAATTTAATTTAGCTGATCTAAACACCTGAGAGGGGAATAGAGAAACCCCTTAGATGTATGCGGCGAGGTTCAATTCGACCACATGATCTTACATACCCTGGCCTTGATATCGAAATGACTTAGCTTGTATCGACACAACACATAATCCTGAAGCGTGACACTAAATCGGGCGAAGAGCCGAATACCATGGCTTGGACGAGGTCTTGGGAATTAGGCATATCAATATATCATGAGTCATGACACAATGTGAGGAACAACAAGGTGCTTGGCAATGTGATCCAGGCATAACGTACGTACACAACTCGTGATTACTTCATCTAGATCAGATGTCACATTTTACTACCTCCATATCATAATACTTGCAACAAAGGGATATTATTTGTGAGTATTAAAAAATTAGTTTGTTATGAGTATTATGATACGGAGGTAGTACAATTCTATCGTGAGTCCAGCCATTAATTGCTTAATATATTTTTTTGCATTTATATACAACATTAGCCAAGTAATCAAAAAGTATACTGTACAAATATGTTAGATTTTTAATATTTAAATAAGTGCAATATTTTTATGGTTGCTGAATAACTAGTACAAATTTGACTTTGAACAATGCAAAAGGTCGAATGAATATTATGTTTTGTATAAATAGTAGTTGACCAAATTATGTAGAGGTGAGAGTTGAGTTTTTGAGTCTCGTCAGGTTTATATTTATGTCACTCCGATCCGTTTATATAAATGGATTGAATTCCCTTAAACCTAACCCTACCCGTCTATATTAATTAAACAAGTACAGTCTTGTCATGCAAACCGGTCTGTAGATTTATACGGGTCATGATACGTATAGCTCTTGATTGAAACCTTGTTAGATACACCATAATATTTTTTTTGTAATATGAATTTTATAGTTTTTATTAGAGTAATGATACGTACATCTCTTGATATTTATTAGCCCTAGCCCCTAAGGGTTGCATTTATTTTACTTTCTAAATTGATGGTAATTTAGAAATGTATTCCAAAATCATGTACAGTTTAATGTAATTAATGTTTAATTTAAATTGATATTTTCATTTTTGGTACCTTATATGCAGCCGAAAGTGTTATATATATATATATATATTTTTTTTTTTTTATTAAAACAAATTTTAAAATTTTAACTGTCAAATAAACATGCTTTTTACTACTGTGCCAAATTATAATAAATTTTCTTATAATATTATTTAATTATGCTTTTAAGTTGATATTGGGTAAAACGAATATTTGGTCTAAATTTATTATAAGTATGGTCTACTTTGATAAATTAGTCTACTTTGAACTTTGATGTTCCTTTTTTTTTTATTTTTTTTTTTATATGATCGTCGGTAGTATATGATGAGGAAACACGTTATTCTGAAGATAATAAAATAGGCCTGCAATCTTCATCCATTAAAATCCCGGGAAATCCATGCAAAGAGACTAGTTTTTCCCCCCATAATATGCTTCTATCCTATTATTAATTGTCCTTCCATATGTATCAACTAACCTTGTATGCACGCTTTGCGTGCGATAATATATTAAAAGTATCTTTTAATTTGTCTAACAAACAAAAAAAAACCGAATGTTGTTTGTTCGAAATAATTAAAATGTTTTTCAAATTCACACTCATTCACATAATTAAAAAAATCCCTTTTCATCAGCCCATCCCACAACAATGAACAAAAAAGAATGAAAAGTTTTTTTTTTTTTTACTATATTCTATCACCTATTAAATTTCTACGATAATCAAAAGATAAATTTTTTATGTGACAAAGTATATTAATATGCATATTTATTTATAGAGAATTCAAAAATATGAATTTTAAATTTTAATTTGATATTTTATTTTATTTTTACGAATTTTATATTTTGTAATATTTTCATTTTAAAATTTGAAATATTGTAATAACTTTCCATAATAGGTTGGAGTAATGTAAACTAGTCTTATGTGCACGCTATGCGTGCTTTAATGTATGAATATCTTATATAATAGACATTTTTATCAATATGGGTATCTAATTGTAGAGAATTTTAAAATATGAATTTTGGTGTTTGTGTTTTATTTTTTCGAATTATATATTTTGTAATATTTTCATTTTAAAAAATATAAAACTTTCCTTTTTAGTTAATATTATATCGTTTAAGTATATAGGAATTTTTTGAAGGGTAATTTAGACTCAAAAGATATAGACAAAAATTGTGTTTTTAAGAAAAGTCCTATTATGGAAAGTTATTACAATAGTGTTTAGGGTTTTCAAAATTGTTTATATTAATTTGTCCATTTCATCTTTTCACGTTTGACGAGATAAAACTTAGATTAATAACATTAATTTATGTTGTAAAAGTTATAAACAATTAGGTGTTAAAAAACTATATTTTGAGACAAATCCAACAAGATTTCACATGATTGTGTTTTTTCTTATAGTATATATATAAATTACAATATACTCCATATAATCTAAGGTAAAATCTATGGACAACGCCAAAAGTCTGAGCAAATTATTAACACACACACACACAGAAAAAAAGGTAATAAGACACACCAAGAAAGAGACCAGAGTGGGGGATAACTCACGTGATAAAAGTTTCTCTCCCGATTTTAGGATATCGTGTGATCGATTATGATCCTGTCCTTATGGCTCTCTAAATATCAAAAAAAAAAAAAAACAAGAAAGAGACTAAAAGAATATCACCAATCAAAATCTATGGGTATAAAATTTACTTTTATTTATGGACTCTGAAAATTGGTATGTGGCACTAACTCTATGATTCATTTGGTAGCCGACTATAATTGATGATAATGTAAATTAGTTTTTATGTGAAAGTGTGTGTGTGTATATATATATATATATATATATATACAAAAGTAGGCTCATGTGAGAAATATAGTTTTGGTGAGAAGGGTGAGAAACAACCACAACCCTTTGATCAACAAATGAAAGGCTAAGATTAAATTTGATTTTCCCTCTTTATTTCTTCTATAGTTTGGAGTCAATATATCTATGGCATAAAGTCAATGTATTTTACTCAATGTATTTATAATTTAAGTTAAATGTACATATAGTTGATAGTCAATGTATCTATAGGTCATTGTTGATGTATCTATCTCTTTTTCAAATTCTCACAATAAGAAATTTTCCTGTAGTTTGGTGTCCGTGTATCTGTAGCATAAAATCAATGTATTTTTAATCAATTTATTTATAGTCTACTTTGAATGTATCTATAGTTGGTCAATGTACCTATAAGTTATAATTAATATATCTATATTTTTCTCACCTTCTCACAATAAGAAATTTCTCACCGAAACCCAACCATATATATATATATAAAAGAAACACAAGTTTGAGGATAAACTTGCATTTATTGTAAAAAATTACTAAAACACTTCGGAAAAATTATATTAAAAAAAAAATAATTTAAAAACTACATATCAACTTTAGATCGATGATAAACTCCAAATCGAAGTGCACTACAAGTAGCGCTGAAGCTCCATCAGATAGTGATATATGCACTCTATTTTTTTTTCCTCAATGCACTCCACTTTCTCTGTTTAAACTACTTTTTGGTTATAGGAAAAAATAGAGTGCATGAAGAAAAAATGGAGTGCTTATATCAAATTCCAGCTCCATCCTCTACAAACTTTGGATCTTATAAAAAGAGACACAAAACTTGTTCCCTACTATATATTTCCTCCCGCTCCATAATAATTGCAACAGTTTGACCAAAAAACTGTCACATATTTGGTCAAACTGTTGCAATTATTATGGAGCGGACGAAGTAAAAGATATCTCATGACTTAATAAATCAAATTTCAAACTACTGACACCCCAAAAAAAAAAAAACACTACTACCACTGACAAGCATCAAGCAACATTGCTGAATTGATATACCAAATGAATGAACATGACCTATGCACAACTTGATTAATTCAGACATAATGTAATGGGAACTTTGATCAATTAGGTCTAAAACAAAGTCCTCCACCAATACCCTCAAAAGAAAGGAACAGCAAAGTTTGTAACAACAAATGTACTAATACATTTGATAGCTAGCTGTAGGAAACAAAAGAGATAAGTCTGTCAATGAGCAGGTACGAACGAAACACTCTCCGGCCTTTACCTGTTTTACGACACGCTTCTATGAACAATGCCAGCAAAGAGCGGAAAAAAAATATATTTCAGCTTAACTTTCAACTGCCCTTCACTCATCTGCAGTGCTCTAATTTGTAGCACCCAAAAAAAAAAAAGTTTTTCTCACTTTTGTGTGTTGTTGTATATACAGTATTTGCGCGCATTTTTCCAACAGCAGAATTGTAATGTCATAATTGTAATGTCTGAAAAATAGCGGTCGACTATGTGATCATCTCCTTTGATGATGCTCCTTGAGAAAACGAATTTTCGGGATGTGCTAGCATTTCACGAGTCGATAGCCCTGCATTCTGAGATGAAATAGCGATGCTCAGAGTCTCATCTGTGTTGTCATTAGCGGCTGCAGGAAGCCCTAGCAAGTCATGAGGGCCCGGTAGCAATACATTATTGCGTGGCTGTCGAGAACGCTTTGGCTTTTTATCTTGTGTTGCACTCGGAGAACGCTTTCGACCGTGCCTCACCGGGCTTAAGAACCCGACTTCAAGAGCTTCTAGCGCTTTAGTTGTAAGGGGTCGATTCCTAGTACTCTGTCTTCTTGGCTGCAAGTCCATTACATCTCCGCTCTTATCAGTGGACCCCACAGCAGCAGAAACGGGTCCTGCAGGAGCAGAACTCACAAGGGGATTTTCGGGAACAGAACGCTCTTCTTGCTTTTCGCTATCGGGTGGTTGGAAGGATGCATCATATTTTCCTTCTTCTGGCTTTACTTGGCCAGCACTATCATTCTCAGGTTCAGAAGGAACCTGAGGCAAGTTCAAGTCGAAAACCTGCTGCTTTCTTGGAATTTTTTCATTTTCTCGGGAAATATCCGAACTTTCATGGGCGATACAGTTTTCCGAAGGAATCTTCTCATCAGGAGTGCATGAAACTACATGTTCTGAAGATACTGCTTTCGCTTTATCAGATTGACTCACTCTAGAAGGAACAGCACCCTTTTTTTTATGATGAATTCTAGCCGGTAAGCTCAAAACACATGTCACCTCAGCCTCGACACAAGAGGCTAACCTCCGTCTTTTTGGACCTGAAACGGAGCACCCTGTGGGACCCGGTTTTACACGACGGCTGAACTGATGCTTAATGGTTCTTGATTTGTGGTCAGTCAGTAGATAACCATCAGCTGGCTTTTTCAGAGGCTCTAAATAACTTATGCCATGCTTCCCGGGCATTCTATTGATTGCATCACTAACAGCGGATATTCCATTTAGCTGATTCAAAATATCAGTTTTCCTGAATGAACATCTTTTAGCTTCATGCGGTAAACTCCTCAGTTCTCTCACCTTAAACGGGTTATCTTCATTAGCCAGACTGGTGTCAACTACAGTGAACTTGAAAAAATTAGAAACCTCTGAAGAAACACGAGGCTTGAGATAACAATGGCGTTCATGGTCTGAAGAATCTTGATCACCATCGTCTGACTTCACTTCTAAGGACCATCCATTTTCTACCTTGGAGATGCTAGGTCCCGCTTCATCCGTCTCCAAAACAAGAAGTTCTGGTTCACTAGCAACCTTTGCTAAGACATCACTAACACAATCAAAGTAGTGATCTCCTTTGGAAAGTTTCCTACGGGAAAACTTCTTAATTCCGGGTATAAGAAAAACTAAACTATGCCTTGAGCCTACATAACCATCACCTCTAGGCTGCTCAGAATGCCACCCTCTTGCTAGCAAACGGGGCCAAACAGCTTCCCAGAAGAGATCATTTGATCGAGCTTTGCTGAGACGGAAATCTCCAGTTAGGTACTTCACTATCTCAGCATATGTGAGAGAAGAACATGCCTTTCCTGAAGGAATTTCAGGTCGATGAGTGAGCATCGGGTTATTTTTTGATCCATCAAAAATGAGTGTCGTAAGATCCTCCTTTCCCTTTCCAATTCCTACAGCTTCTACTAAAGCTTGGATTCCAACCATGGCTTTGAGTGAGGAAACATATTCATCTAATGATGTCCTTCCCTCAGTAAATGCCTTGGAAACCTGATAATAGTTCGCAAGAACCAGATAAATGAACAAATGCAAATATATTTATTTAATCATAAGTTTTCAAGGTTAAGATACTTTAAGGGCCTGTTTACTTCAGCTGAATACAACTGAACTGAATTATGTTGAACTGAACTGAACAGAACACAGATGAAAGTAATATTTTATAAGAGAAGGAAATTGAGAGCTGAACTAAACTGAATTTAAGCTGAAGTAAGCAAGGCCTAAAGCTGCAATGAATAAACTCAATAACGAGAATATAATGTGATAATGATTAGAGTTTTCTTTCATTAATGAATGTTTTTCAAATTCATCTACCATCAGGCTGAATCACATCATCTTGAAACTTTAAGTGTCTTTCTTCTTCTGTCACTTTCCACTCTAGAGGTGAAGCAAACAAGAATGATGCAGACTCTATGCAACAATATTCCTTACATAGACTTTCAAGTAAATAGTGACAAATAGCAATAAGCAAATGGAGTACCTCCAAGAATTTAGTTCTGGATTCTTCAGAAAGGCGAGGGGCTAATCGAACAAAAAGTTCTTGCTGCCTATATACTGTGAAAAACCTATGTCCGAGTACACATTTCCTGTTTCTCATCTTCCGGCACTCTGACCATCTTTGATATGCATTAGACCGGTAAAAACGACCATAATAATATGCCAATATTTTCCCCAGGCCTTTGCTCTCCATGAACCTCGTCACTTCAAGAAGATTCTTCCCAAATACATACAACCCAAGCAGAAAGCAATCAGCTTCAAAAGCACTCAAGGAATCACTTGATTGACCAGGGACAACGTAGTATGTTTGATTTGGGGCATCAATTTTGTCATTTGGTTCTTCCGTTACTGAAGAAACCTGGCTCGTTCCTGCTTTTTTTTCAGATTCAATAACCCCATTTGTGCAAACTGCATGGGAATTATTAAGAGGTTTTGTACTGTCTTTGATTAGAGCTGCCTGATTACGGACCCACATCACTGGTAAGGGGAGACCCATAAGAAAAGAATGGGAAGAGTCAATAGTGCCTACTGAATCCATTGGATTCATCATTAGCCAAAATAGTTCAGAATTGGTTCTTAAAGACGGGATTTCCACTTGATATTCATCACCAACTCGTGGATGCACAAGCGGTTCTCCAAATATGTCATTTGAATCAGGAGACTCTGGAGAAAGAGAAGAATCGGAAAATATTTCCGGTGAGCTTTTGTCTACTTGATCTAGGTTACTTGAGTCCATCTGCAATAGGGATTTGAAGAATAATCACGTCAGTGTTGCAAAAAGGGACACAATGTGAGTAGTTACAATTTGAAAAGAACTGGTTCATAACTCGGAAAATAAAAACATTGAAACAATTCTCTTGATCAACATGCATGAGCACCAATATCTAAAGAAAAATCCACAAGTATAATATACGTTGAATAAAACATTCATTAAACTCTTGAATTTCTTTAAAAATAAGTTGTTTCAAGTTTCAACTTCAACTAAAATTTACAGTATCAACATATATTTTGATGTATACCTCATATTAAGGGTGTGTTCTCTGCAACTTATTGGACCTGCCCTGCCCTATCCTGACCTGATTTGCCCTTATTTTGTGAGAGGAATTGCCCTTATTAAACCTGACCTGATAAGTTCTGAAATAAGTTGAAGAGAACACACCCTAAGTTCACCAAAAACGTTTAGCAGAAGCACAAACTATGTAGTTTTCTTTACTTTGAAAAAAAGAAAAACTCGGTCTTATATTGGCCTTTATGGAGAACGATTTTGCTCATGGCACTTAATAAGAAGACTGCACAGCATAAATCAAGCTTGCAGCAAGAAAGAGGATGTGGATGCCAATTTGGTAACAGCTATTGATTAACCTAAGGAACCCTCGGGAGCAGCATTACTATTGCAGCAAGGCTTAGCAATGGAAAACCTATCCAATTCTTCAATCTATCATGTATACACCCTATTATTCTAAAAATATATCCCTCAATAGAACCAAGAGCACTTTAAACTGCGAGATGGTAATTGCAGCAAATCACTAAATCACTAATATAGCATTGCATGGTAAACCTAAAATCTAACTCTTAAAGGGGGAGAATGAAAAAATACATCTAAGTTCTGATCGCCAAAGCCACCTCAAAAAAAATTCTATAGACAAACCAGTGTTACCTAAATTACTTTTTAGTTCGCTTCTATAATTCGCAATTCGCCCAAAATAGGTCAAATTTGCCCAAAACCAACCATAATTAGGTAACACTGAGACAAAAATAGAGAACATACGACCAAAAGCGCTTCAAAATTGAAGGAATGCTAATAATTTAAACACCTAAGGTATCTAATGAAATTTCTAATATACGTTGCTCGTACCTCTATATTTCGACCTCCAATACTAGCATTGAATACTACATGAACACGACTATCACACGGACCAGATTCAATCATATAAAATTGAAACTCCCTAATCCTATCATCTGCAATCATAGGATCCGCAATCAATTATATGAAGGTCCTTAATCTCGGGCATTTATGCAAGATAATTTCCTAACTTGAACAGATTCAACACCTAAATGTTGTATATATAGCAACTTCCTTTTCATAACAAAAACCATTGAAAATTCATAACTCTGATCTGATATCTGATCAAGAAACGATTCCTACAGCGTCGAATCAATTAGGATAAAATAAAAAAACAACCCAAAAAACTTCTAAACATTGAATTTACCAAAAAGATTGAAGCAGCAAAAACCTAATTGTAATCACAGAGTTCTCTGCTAAACCAAATCTGATTAAGCCAAAAACTTCAAAATTCAAAACAATGTTTAGAATGGTAAATGCTAAATTACAGGATAACAAGTTCAAAACTTTCTCTCTCCTACTTCAACTTAACAACCACCTCTTCCATCAAACCCCAGAAACAGAGAAATTTCATGTTCTAACAACACAAGCCATAATTTTGACAACAGAAAAACAGTTGCCATGAAAAACCCAGAAACCAAAATCCATCCAAACCCATGAAAAGACTTCGATATCACCAACCAAGAACACACAAACCAGCATTTTTAGATCCCAAAAATTCAAATTAAAAACATAAACAAAACCACGTAAAGAAAAACACAAACAACATCTCAACAATAAAACATGTTCAAAAACCATACAATTCTAAACTTCACAAGCAACACAAACCAAAAACCAGCAACCACAAAACAATACAATACAAATTATACAATACAATACAATACCCAAGATTATAAATGCAAAAAATAACACGTGATCCAAGTCTTGTTCTATGTTAGTATATAGAATCAGTAAAAGCAAAAATAAAAATAAAAAAAAGCCAAGAAAGAACACTTACATTAACATTAAAGCATTATTCACAGCCATAAAAACGAAAAACCAATATAAGAGTACAAAATATGTAAGTGGGGAAACATTTGCATTGACTATAACTAATTATTAAAGACGCTTAAAAACGTCATAAAAAACGTGAAGAACCAAATTTGAACAAATGGGTATTTTAGATTAAGGAACTTTTTTTGATTCTTATGTTTTCTTGTAGGCAAAACCAAACAACACCCCAAAAAACAAATATAAAGAACATAAAATAGAGTAACCAGAAAGCAAAAAAAAAAAAAAAAAACTACATAGAAATAAAGGGTTGGAAAAATAAAAACATTTTACCATAAAAACTTCTTTGAGTTGTAAGCTGTTTTTGCTAAGTACTCGTATATTATTTGTGGGGATTTTTTGTTTTTATTTTTATTTAAAGGGGTGAGTCGAAGAAGAATTAGGAGCCAAAGTCTTCCTCTACTTTGCATAAGAGGAGAGAGAGGAAAAAAAATAGAGATGTATTGTGTTCTGTTTACGAGTTTTTAGAGAGAGGGGTGAGATGAGTTTGTTTTTCATATTTTTTAAGTTTTTGCTAATTTTTGGGGACTGAAATGTCAAAATAACCCATGGAATGTAAGAGAGTCATCCAGTAAATCAATTTGAGATACAAACTTTGTATCTCAAATGGTATTTTTAAGTAATTTTGACAAAATTTAGGGATCTGAGCACCAACCAAATATGGGGTGTTTTAGTAATATATTTTTCAACAAAATTACAAAAATGTCATTTGATATGTTTGTTAAAAAAATCAATTTGACTTACCAGCTATTTCCCTGGAATGTAACTTATTATGCTTGATAATGGCTAATAATATGTTACCCATATGAGTAGAGATGGCATTTGGGTCATTGGGTATGAGTTGGGTTGATTCGGATCAAGTCAATTCGGGATGAAGGGCTTTTGTTTCGGGTTTTTCCAAAATACATTTAAAAGACATAATAATCAATATTATACACTTTTAATGTTCGGATAATTTGGTTCAGGTTTGAGTCGGTCATAAAATCAAATTTATTTGGGTAGGTTTTGGGTTGGATAATTGGGTATGAGTCACTTTTGTCACCTCTACATATGAGGAACATATAAGTCTTAGCCTACTGATTAGGTCTTGGGTTTGAACATTATCATACATATTTGCGAGGATTTTTTTATTTTTTTGTATTAAATGTGTGTGTCAACTTTAATGGGAATGGGTGATCTGTAGTAGGGTCTGATTCAATACAAGTACAATCCACATTATTATAAAAAATAAAATAAAAAAGTTACCCATGTAAGAATGGGTAGCCTGCTGGTTAGGTTTTTGGTGCGTATCTCATCACACGTGTTTGTGAGGATTTATTTTTCTCTATTAGATGTGTGTATTGGCTAAATTTGATTAAATTTTTGTGGAAGGGCCCGATTCAATGTCTAATATCACACACATTATTACCAATAAATAATAAAAAAAATACCCACATAAGGAGTTTTAGGACCTTTCAATTAAAGGTAAGAGATAGAGGTTTAAATACAATGGGCTGGATGACTTTTATTTTGTGAGTGTAACTAGAAATCTTTTTTGTTTTTTGGTCGAATTAGTGAATTACTGATCAAAATTATTTGATGAATAAGAGGGTAAATTATTAAGGGATAAATTGAGGGAAAAGTAACCAAAGATTGAGATCGAAGTTACAAATTGTGTTGTTATAAGTTAATTATCAAACCTTTAATTTAGTCCATGTAAGAGTATGTCAAATATACTAAAATAGATATTTTTTTTTATAGGATAATGTGTGAGATACTAGACCTTGGAATCGAGCCCTACTGCAGGTCACCCGACCCAATTTTAACTAACACACAAATCTGTAAAGGATAATAAGGAATCCTCGCAGATGCGTGCAGTGAGAATCAAACCTAAGACCTCGTGCCTGGAATTCTGAAGCCCTAACCATTGGGTTATGAAATAGATATTACGCTCTCTTTTATATTGAAACATTGTTCATGTAATTAGCTAAACTAGTGCAAAACCAACTAAAGTTAACACAATTTTAATAATCTCAATTACATTGTGAAGTATATACTTATTTAAAATTTCTTGGCATTAACTGGGCCATGACCAAGGTAGGCCTAGGCCTAGATCCATCCATGTATATGAAGGGACCCGTCAAGTGATGTTGACTCGGTTGATAAGCAACATCCCCCGGCCCTGATCTTCAAGGTCACGGGTTCGACACTCTCTCCTCACCCTCAAGTAGGGGTGCTTATTGAGCTGAGCAGCTCGTGAGCTACTCGAGCTCGACTCGGTCAAAACTCGGTCAAAGCTCGACTCGGTATAGCTCGTGCTCGCTCGAATTAGCTCGAAACTCGATAATTATATAGGTTAATCAATAATTTTCTATGTGAAATTAATTTAATATAATAAATAAAAAAAAATTTGTTTGACACTTAATATAATGAATTAATACTCTTTAAGAATAAATAATTTATCTAAAGAAAGAAGAATATAATCATTAATTTTCTTTAAAAATATTGAACTTTAATAGGGCCAAAATATTAAACGAGCAACTCGTTATCGACTCGAGCTCGACTCGAAACCTAACGAGCACGAGTCGAGCAACCCCCAGTTTGAGATCGACTCGCTCGATAAGCACCCCTACCCTCAAGGGCCCTTTCGAGGCTCGTTGTAGTGGGTCCCCTAGAAATTGATATGACCCCCGACTAATATTAATTCGGCAATCAAATCATGTGATAGGAGTCATATGCTTGGACTAATGGACTCAATTGTACCTTATCATGTAAAAAAATTGTAGAAAGGGACTCAACTAGTAAAATTGTAGTTGTATATATATCAACACATGGATTAAAATAATGAGATGATTAATGAAAAAATTGGATAGATGACTTGGTAATTAGAATTTTACCTTACACCTGGACAAGGATTTCATTCTCACATATAATGTTTTAGGTTGAAGTGAGGGCTTGGACAACCTTCATGCCATTTATAAGACCATATTGATAAGTATTAACTTGTTAATAAACCTCAAATTCGTACTCCAAATACATTTTTTTTTTGGGGGATTTGAAGTTCAAAAGTATTTGTGGGGAAAAAAAGTATAAGTGCAATTCTATTTATTCAAAAGAGTTTCATGAGAAAATATATATAGGAAAGTGTATGAAGAATTAGGATGTAGTCTACATTTAAGTAAGCTATAAAATAAATCCAATATCCCCTTTTTTTTACCTGTAATTGATATCTGATTATCATTTATGGAAATACGATCTTTAATTTTAAATGAAATGTACAGGATACTGCGAATTTTGCGGATCGTAAGTTCCTTTTATTACCAAAAAAAATATTAGGGAAAAAACCTGTACAATAACCGTTATGATTCCTTTTCAAAAATAGAGTTCACATTTCACACCTATTGTATATTTTAAAAAAGGGAAAAGATTAAATAAGACCAATAATATAAACTACATTAGTAATTTTTTAAAATAATGACCACCTAATGGTTTCAAACATTTTGACATAAACATCTATTATTGATTACAAGAGGGGTGGGGAAAATCGAATATTCGGATTTTCGGATATCCGGAAACCGAATTTTCAGATCGCTTATTTTTCGAACCGGGTATCCGAATTTTCAGATATCCAAAAATTCGGATTAAAAAACCAGATATCCAGATCCGGTTTTAAATAATTACATGATAAAAAAAAATTACATAATAAAAAAATTAGAAAATCAAACTATAAAAAAAAAAAAAAAAACTTAAAACAGAACCATTAAAATAATAATAAAAAAATTCCTAAAACCTAAACTAAAACAAAAAATCAAAATAAAGATAAACAAAACTTATATAAAAAGTCACTGTATAAATCAATATGATTGGATTTGTGGTTCACAAGTGATAAAAACAAAGTCACAGACTTACTCACAACTCACAGTGCACTATTAACACTAATGCATGCTACAACTTTTTTTAATGTTGTTTTAAAATAAAAATCGGATACTGGATAATCCAGTTTTTAAAAATTGTGATCCGGATTCGATCCGTTATCCGATTTTTAAAACCGGATCGGATATCTACTTTTTCGGATAAAAAAATAACCAGATACCGGATCGGTAAACAAATACGATTTTTTATGCCCATCCCTAAATACAATATTAGAAACACACGCTATGCGTGCATAGTATAAGAATTATTTAAAAGTCCAAATTAATGTTGAATGATAAAGATATAAAATCTGCAAAATTATGAGATGATTCAAAGCAATGAAAATGACCTTAAAAATCCTAATAGCAAAATAAATTCTTTTTTATGGAGAATAGAAAAATATTTCTTTTAATTGAAAATAAAACATTTTCTTTTAAATTTTTAACGAGTAGTTATTACAAATTTATTAATAGATTATAATTAAAATATATTTTTTTGATAGAAATTCAAAACTTATTTATGAGTAAAAATAAGAATTTATAATCTGATAATGATATTTTGGTCAAGTAAAATTTATCAACAAAAAAAATCTATTCTCCTCATAAATAAGGTAAATATGGATGTGGATATTTTTCATTGCTTTAGTTTATCTTCAAAGTGATCCGAGTCATTTGGAAAAGTACGTGTACATTACATTAGGGGCGGAGCCAAGGGGGGCTGGCGGGGCCTTGGCCTCCCCCTTGCTCCAAAATTGCTAGTATATGTTTAAGTTTAAGTGAAAATAAACAATAAAAATCTAGTAGTTCAATTGGCTTGAGTGCTTATTCATACTTCCCTAGATTAGGGTTAGTCTCACAAGCTATATTCTTAACATTTTTTTGCTCTTTACCAATTTATTAATTTCGTGTGATATTAATTTCGGCCCCGTGATAAAAAATTTCTAGCTCCGCCACTGCATTACATTTGTTTTGAGAGCGTATATTCACATATGACATATGTGCATATGAATTAATATGCTTATCTTGATAAAGATATATTTCTATACACAATTTAAAGATAATAAAACATCTTTGAGTTGTAAGCTTTGCTAAGTACTCGTATATTATTTGTGGGGTTTTTTTTTAATTTAAAGGGGTGAGTCGAAGAAGAATAAGGAGCCAAAGTCTTCCTCTACTTTGCATAAGAGGAGAGAGAAAAATTAGAGATGTATTGTCTTCTGTTTTTTTTTAAAAAAATTTAATTTATTTTTCATTATTTTAAGTTTTTGCTAATTTTTGGGGATTGAATTATTGAAATGTCAAAATAACCCATGGAATGTGACTAATTTATTTTTCATATTTTTTTAAGTTTTTGCTTGACAATGGCTAATAATATGTTAGCCATGTGAGTAGAGGTGACATTTGGGTCGTTTGGATCGGGTATGAGTCGGGTTGATTCAGATTAGGTCGATTCGGGTTGAAGGGTTTTTGTTTCGGGTCAGGTTAGATTTGGGTTTTCTCCAAAATACATTTAAAAGACATAATAACACTAATAATTAATATTATATATACACTTTAACGTTCGGGTAATTTGGGTCGGATCGGGTCATAATATCAAATTTATTCGGGTAGGTTTCGGGTTTTGGATCGGGTAATCGAGTATGGGTCACTTTTGCCACCTCTACATATGAGAGACATATAAGTCTTAGCCTAATGATTTGGTCTTGGGTTTGAACCTTGTCATACATATTTGCGAGGATTTTTTATTTTTTTGTATTATATGGGTGATCTGTGTTAGGGCCCGATTCAATATTAAGTACTACCCACATTATTATTAAAAAAAAATAAAATTACCCATATAAGAAGGGATAGCCTGCTGGTTAGATTTTTGTTCGCATCTCATCACATGTGTTTGTGAGGATAAGAAATCCTCGTATTATTTTTTCGAGGTTATTTTAATATTTTTTAAATAATATTCGACATTGGAATTAAGGTATAAGAGAGAAATTAAAGATTACATTTGATTATAAATAATTGGAAAAGAAATTGAAAAACAATCAAGTTTTGGTTATAATAAAAAGGCATCAAGTATACATTTTAGAGCTGATCAAAAGTGGCCCGGCCCACAGGCCCAGCCCGACCCAGCCCGCTTTTTTGCGGGCTTTGGACATGGAAATTAAGCCCGAATTTGGATCCGGCCCGGCCCGATTTTTTATTTTTTCGTGCGGACCTTGGACATTTAAAATTAGACTTTTTGGTTACTTTTTTAAGTCCGGCCCGAAAAGCCTGCCAAGCCCGCACTAAATTTTTGGGCTTTGGCTAAGAAATTTGGGCCCGAACTAAGCCCGACCTGAACCCGGCCCACTTTATGGGCTTGAATATTTTGCAGCGGCCCTTCCCGAACCCGGCCCGGCCCACGATCACCTCTAATACATTTGTTTAAAATCTTATATTTATTTGATGCATTTTTTAAACAATAGGAACTCGTAAATTTCGTAAAATCTGCGAGGTATCCATCAAACAAATTAATTAATTAATTATGGAATTCCACTGATACTTTCGGAAAAACATCACACCGTTAGAACTTTATAAATATCACGATGCATACACACATAATTTGTATACGAGTAGTATCCTGAAGCAAATGTTTTGAGACTTAATTTGACCCCATTTCTATAGAACTTTTTCCTTATATATGAACAGTGGTGTGTTTATGAATTTTGTTAATCATATAATTAGTTAAATTAGTGCAAAACCAATTAAAGCTAACACAATTTTAATAATCTCAATTACATTGTAAAGTATATATTTATTTTAAATTTTTTGGCATAAGGTGGACCATGACCTAGCTAGGTAAGCATAGGCCTAGATCCATCCATGTATATAAAGGGACCTGTCGAGTGATGTTGTCTCGGTTGGTAAGCAACATCCCCTGGCCCTTATCTTCAAGGTCACGAGTTCAATAATCTCTCATCACCCTCAAGGGCCCTTAGGTGGCTTGTTGTAGTGGGTCCCCTAGGAATTTATGACCCCGAATAATGTTAATTCGGCATTCATGTGATAAGAGCATATGTTTGGACTCAATTATTGTACCTTATCATTTAAAAAAAAACTGTAGAAAGGGACTCAACTAGTAAAATTGTAGTTTTATATATATCAACACATGGATTAAAATAATGAGATGATTAATGAAAATAATTGGATAGATGACTTGGTAATTAGAATTTTACCTTACACCTGGACAAGGATTTCATTCACACATATAATGTTTAGGTTGAAGTGAGGGCTTGGACAACCTTCATGCCATAGTGTACCTAATTTATAAGACCAGATTGATAAGTATATATGAACTTGTTAATAAACCTCAAATTCGTACTCCAAATACAAATTTATTTATTTTTTTGAGGATTTGAAGTTCAAAAGTATTTGTGGGAAAAAAATGTTTAAGTGCAATTCTATTTATTCAAAAGAGTTTCATGAGAAAATATATATAGGAAAGTGTATGAAGAATTAGGATGTAGTCTACATTTAAGTAAGCTATTAAATAAATCCAATATCCCCCTTTTTTACCTGTTATAGATATCTGATTATCATTTATGGAAATACGATCTTTAATTTTAAATGAAATGTACAGGATACTGCGAATTTTGCGGATCATGAGTTCCTTTTATTACCAAAAAAACAATATTAGGGAAAAAGCCTGTACAATAACCGTTATGATTCCTTTTCAAAAATAGAGTTCACATTTCACACCTACTGTATATTTTAAAAAAGGGAAAAGATTAAATAAGACCAATAATATAAACTACATTAGTAATTTTTTAAAATATTGACCACCTAATGGTTTCAAACATTTTGACATAACCATCTATTATTGATTACAAGAGTGGTGGGGAAAACCGAATATCCGGATTTTCGGATATCCGGAAACCGAATTTTCAGATCGCTTATTTTCCGAACCGGTTATCCGAATTTTCAGATATCCAAAAATTCGGATTAAAAAACCAGATATCCCAAAAAAAAATTACATAATAAAAAAAATTAGAAAATCAAACTATAAAAAAAAGAAACTTAATACAGAACCATTAAAACAATAATAAAAAATTCCTAAAACCTAAACTAAAACAAAAAAATCAAAATAAAGAAAAACAAAAATTATATAAAAAGTCACTGTATAAATCAATATGATTGGGTTTGTGGTTCACAAGTGATAAAAACAAAGTCACAGACTCACTCACAACTCACAGTGCACTATTAACACTAATACATGCTACAACTTTTTTTTAATGTTGTTTTAAAATAAAAACCGGATAGTGGATAATATAGTTTTTAAAAATTGTGATCTGGATCCGATCCGATATCCGGTTTTTAAAACTGGATCGGAAATTCACTTTTTCGGATAAAAAAATAACCAGATACCGGATGAGTAAACGGATACGGTTTTTTATGCCCATCCCTAAATATAATATTAGAAACACACGCTATGCGTGCACAGTATAAGAATTTTTTTAAAAATCCAAATTAATGTTGAATGATAAAGATATAAAATCTGCAAATGCGTTGCCAAAAAAAAATCTGCAAATGATCATATCTAAAAGAAGTGAGTAAAGATTAGTTAGAGGAAAAAAAATTATGAGATGATTCAAAGCAATGAAAATGACGTTAAAAATCCTAATAGCAAAATAAATTCTTTTTTATGGAGAATAGAAAAATATTTCTTTTAATTGAAAATAAAACATTTTCTTTAAAAAAATAGTTTTTTTACGAGAAGTTATTACAAATTTACTAATAGATTCTAATTAAAATATATTTTTTGATAGAAATTCAAAACTTATTTATGTGTAAAAATAAGAATTTATAATCTGATAATGATATTTTGGTCAAGTAAAATTTATCAACAAAAAAAATCTATTTTCCTCATAAATAAGGTAAATATGGATGTGGATATTTTTCATTGCTTTAATTTATCTTCAAAGTGATCCGAATCATTTGGAAAAGTGTACATTACATTTGTTTTGAGAGCGTATATTCACATATATGCATATGAATTAATATGCTTATCTTGATAAAGATATATCTATATGCACAATTTAAAGATAATAAAACATCTTTGAGTTGTAAGCTGTTTTTGCTAAGTACTCGTATATTATTTGTAGGGATTTTTTTTATTTAAAGGGGTGATTCGAAGAAGAATAAGGAGCCAAAGTCTTCCTCTACTTTGCATAAGAGGAGAGACAGAAAAAAAATTAGAGATGTATTGTCTTCTTTTTTTAAAAAAAAATAATTTATTTTTCATATTTTTTAAGTTTTTGCTAATTTTTGGGGATTGAAATGTCAAAATAACCCATGGAATGTAACTTATTATGCTTGACAATGGCTAATAATATGTTACCCTATGTGAGTAGAGGTGACATTTGGGTCGTTTGGATCGGGTATGAGTCGGGTTGATTCAGATCAGGTCGATTCGGGTTGAAGGGTTTTTGTTTCGGGTCGAGTTAGATTTGGGTTTTCTCCAAAATCATTTAAAAGAAGTAATAACACTAATAATTAATATTATACACTTTAACGTTCAGGTAATTTGGGTCGGGTCGGGTCATAATATCAAATTTATTCAGGTAGGTTTCGGGTTTTGGATCGGGTAATCGAGTATGGGTCACTTTTGTCACCTCTACATATGAGAGACATATAGGTCTTAGCCTACTGACTTGGTCTTGGGTTTGAACCTTGTCATACATACATATTTGCGAGGATTTTTTATTTTTTTTGTATTAGATGCGTGTGTCAACTAAATTGGGATAGGTGATCTGTGGTAAGGCCCGATTCAATACCAAGTACTACCCACATTATTATTAAAAAAAAATACCCATATAAGAATGGGTAGCCTGCTAGTTAGGTTTTTGTTCACAGCTCAACTCCGTTTACTAGAGCGTAAAATGTTTTCCTTGAAAATAGTTTTCCTATTTTACATTGTTTACTTTGGGTGAAAAAATAAAATGTAAAATTTGGAGTGAAAAATCATTTACACCACCATAGTGGAAACATTTTCCCCCAAATTTGGGAGTAAAATGTTTTTTCTGTGCAAGTAAACATTGGAAAACTTCTATGAAAATGAGTTTTCCAATGTAAAATGGTTTTCATGGAAAATCATTTTACATCGAAAACGTTTTACACCAAAGTAAACGGACCCCTCATCACACGTGTTTGTGAGGATAAGAAATCCTCGTATTATTTTTTCGAGGTTATTTTAATATTTTTTAAATAATATTCAACATTGGAATTAAGGTATAAGAGAGAAATTAAAGATTACATTTGATTATAAATAATTGGAAAAGAAATTGAAAAACAATCAAGTTTTGGTTATAATAAAAAGGCATCAAGTATACATTTGTTTAAAATCTTATATGTATTTGATTCATTTTTTAAACAATATGAACTCGTAAATTTCGTAAAATCTGAGAGGTATACATCAAACAAATTAATTAATTAATTATGGAATTCCACTGATGCTTTTGGAAAAACATCACACCGTTAGAACTTTATAAATATCAAGATGCATACACACATAATTTAATTTGTATATGGACAGTAGTATCCAGAAGCAAATGTTTTGAGACTTAATTTGACCCCTTTTCTATAGAACTTTTTCCTTATATATGAAAAGTGGTGTGTTTAGGAATTTTGTTTAGTATGAGTTGTAATCATTAGTTAAATTAGTGCAAAACCAACTAAAGCTAACTTATTTTAAAAAATTTGGCATAAGGTGGGCCATGACCTAGCTAGGTAAGCCTAGCTAGGCCTAAATCCATCCCTATATATAAAGGGACTTGTCAGGTTGTCTAGTGATGTTGTCTCGGTTGGTAAGCAACATCCCCCGGCCTTGATCTTCAAGGTCACGAGTTCAACAATCTCTCCTCATCCTCAAGGGCCCTTAGGTGGCTCGTTGTAGTGGGTCCCCTAGGAATTTATGACCCCGAATAATTCGGCATTCATGTGATAAGAGTCATATGTTTGGACTCAATTATTGTACTACTGTAGTTTTATATATATAAACACATGGATTAAAATAATGAGATGATTAATGAAAATAATTGGATAGATGACTTGGTAATTAGAAATTTACCTTACACCTGGACAAGGATTTCATTCACACATATAATGTTTAGGTTGAAGTGAGGCTTGAACAACCTTCATGCCATAGTGTACCTAATTTATAAGACCAGATTGATAAGTATTAACTTGTTAATAAACCTCAAATTCGTACTCCAATTCAAATACAATTATTAAATTTTTTTTTTTTGAAGATTTGAAGTTCAAAAGTATGTGGAGAAAAAAGTATAAGTGCAATTCTATTTATCCAAAAGAGTTTCATGAGAAAATTGATATAGGAGAGTGTATGAAGAATTAGGATGTAGTCTACACTTAAGTAAGCTATAAAATAAATCCAATATCCCCTTATCTTTATTTGTTATTCAAATCCGATTATCATTTATGGAAATAGGATCTTTAATTTTAAAGAAAACGCAGAGGATACTGCGAATTGTGCGGATCGTGAGTTCCCTTTTTTTTACCAGAAAATAATATTAGGGAAAAAGCCTGTACAATAAATGTTATGATTCCTTTTTAAAAATAGAGTTCACGTTTCACACCTACCGGATATTTTTTAAAAAGGGAAAAGATTAAATAAGAACAATAATATAAACTACATTAGTATTTATTTTTTAAATAATAATCACCTAATGTTTTTTCAAACATTTTGACATAACTATCTATTCCCTCCGTAACGAATTAGTAGCAACATTTGGACTAGCATGAACTCCTAGATGAAATAAGTTAATTGTGGTATTAGGTGGTATAATGATAAAAGTAAGAGAAGGAAAATTAAATAGGGTATTATGTGGTATAATGATAAAAGTAAGAGAGGGAAAAGTAAGAAAGAGAAAAGTAAGTGGGGTATTGTGTTGTTTTTTTTTTTGCCAAAAAAGGAATAAAATGAAATTGGAAAAAATTGTTGCAAGTATTTTGTTACACCTAAAAATGGAAATGGTTGCTAGTAATTCGTTACGAAGGGATCGGAGTATATCTTTATTATATAAGCCAAGGGAGAGCTATGGTGTCCCCCTAGAAATTAAATGTCTATAATACCCCTTCGAATTTTCTAAAAACATAAGCTACATAATTAAGGAAAGTTTTTACAATTTTTTTATTCTTTTAAATAAAAATAATACAAATTATATAGTTCAAAAAAATAAAATAAAAATATGTAAATTCATTTTTTTTTTTTAATTCTCTACAAATAGATACCCATATTTAGGGGTGCTTATCGAGCGAGTCGATCGCGAGCTGGGGTTGCTCGACTCGTGCTCGTTAGGTTTTGAGCCGAGTCGAGCCGATCACGAGCTGCTCGTTTAATGTTTTAGTCCTCTTGAATCTTAATTTTTTCAAAAGAAAATCATTGATTATATTTTCTTTTCTTTATGAAAATTATACATCGTTAAAGTTTATTAATTTATTATATTAAATATCAAGGTTAATTTTATTTTTCAAATATTTAACGTAGAAAATTATTGATTTTTTGTAAAATTATCGAGTCACGAGCTGTTTCGAGCGAGCTCGAGCCAACTCGAGTCGAGCTTTGACCGAGCTTTGACCGAGTCGAACTCGAGCTTCTCGCGAGCTACCCAGCTCAATAAGCGCCCATACCCATATTGATATAATTTTTTACATTAAAATTTTACAATTTGATTATAGTAGAAATTGGTAGGAGGGAAAATAAAATGTATCAATGTTTTTTTCAATTCATTATTTTGGTATGAAAGGAATTCAATTCGAATATTTTTTTTCCTATTTTTAGTCTATCACAAAATAAATGAGATCTCAGGTTCGAACCTTATTTGTTTGTTGTTTGTTTTACTACTCAATAACAACTATATAAAAAATGTGACATAATTTTTTTTTACACTTCAATTATCGTAGAAATATAGCAAATAAATATAGTAAATAAACCTTTTCTTTTGTTCATTATTGTCGGATCACCTGATAAAAAAGTAAAATTTTGTTATGATTATGTGAATCTGAAAATATTTCAATTTTTCTAACAAACAACATTCTTTTTTGTTTGTTTAGACAAATTAAAAGTTACATTTAAAATATCATTGCACGCAAAGCGTGCATATATATATATGAGGCTAGTATTATTGATTAAAAGATTTAGTATAAGATTTTTTTAAAAAATCCAAATTAATATGGAACGATAAAGATATAAAATCTGCAAATGATCATTTTTTAAAAGAATTGAGTAAAGATTAGTTGGAGGAAAAAAATTATGAGATGATTCAATGAAATATAAATGACATTAAAAATCCTAATAGCAAAATAAATTCTTTTTTATGGAGAATAGAAAAATATATCTTTTATTTGAAAATAAAACATTTTCTTTACAATAATAGTTTTTTAACGGATAGTTATTACAAATTTGCTAATGAATTCTAATTAAAATATTTTTATGGAAATTAAAAACTTATTTATGAGTAATATATATATATATATCCTGATCAATGAAAGACACAACTTTTGTCCTCATTTTATAACACGTTATCAGCACTGTTAATGAATTCTAATTAATTTTTTTATGGAAATTAAAAACTTATTTATGAGTAAAAATAAGAATTTTATAATCTAAGAATGATATTTTGGTCAAATAAATTTATCAAGCAAATAAAATCTATTCTCTTCATAAAAAGGTAAATATGGATGTAGATATTTTTCTTTGCTTTAGTTTATCTTCAAAGTGATCTGAGTCATTTGGAAAATAAAGCATACACTGCATTTGTTTTGAGAGCGTATATTCACATACATGCATATGAATTAATATGCTTATCTTGATAAAGATATATCTCTATACAAAATTTAAAGATAATAAAAAAAATTGTAATTTTGGTTTATATTTTTATATTAATTAATGTGGTTATATCTTTATATGTCATAATTTTTTTTTATCTTTATGCACACGCACTCCACATAAATTAATATAAAAATATAAACCAAAATTAAATACAAAATAAACTATAATTTCTACCCAAAACTTTTTGCCCTAAGTGATCCGCCTATTAACATTAATTTTTGGTTTGCGACAGTGACAATTACTTAGTAGTTACTCTTTGATAATTGGTAAGAATGAGGTAATGTGTAATGCCAAAATTATTATTTATCTTTTTTGTAATTTCTGAAAATATATGTAAATAAGGGCATGTGTAGTTTTATGGTTTTAGGAGGGGTATAAAAGAAAATTACTATTTATCACCCAAAAACCTTATATGCTTTATAGATTAAAAAGATTTTGCATTTAACTTCCTAAGGTTTACCTTTTTGTTGAATATAGACACTTTAATTACACACTTTTCGTTTATATCGCGCCCACTCGAAATAGACACCACATGAACAAAAGGATGTTAAAATTAATAAGTGATTTATGACTGTTGTGAATTGTGAGTGGGCCACACAATCGGATTTTTTTATCAAATTATGTTACAAGATACATATATTCCCCGCTGTTACAAGATACCTATATTCTCCGAAAATGTAAGTATTAAGTGTTTTTTTTATAAAGAAATAACATTATGAGTTTATGTCAATACGGAATACAAATTAACTAATAAAAATACCTCCTATCAATAAATTTATGGACTATAATACAATTTCCCCTACATCATTAGAATATTTTGTCACATTGGTTCGAAATTTATACATAAACAAAAATAGGTGCGAAACAAACTTGAGATACGTTAGTTTAAAAAGGGGGGAGGATAAGACTACGACACAAAACAATATACGTATATTTTATTTAATAAAAGGTTGTAATTTTATTAAAATTTTAATGAAATACATATAAATATGTTGATTTAACAACAAGCTAAGTCTTCCGTAAATTTAATAGAAAATAAACAATACTACGTATAAAGAATTTTAGACAAAATCACAGTAATTTATGTTAAAAACATTAAAATTCATCGTATTTGATCCATAAAGTATTAGATTTTTAGATATTCATCTCGGTATCAGCTACACTTTGGGATTTTTTTTTATAACAAAATTATTTCAAACGTAACAAATAAATAATAATACGGAGTACTACGTAACATATAATGAGCTGAGTATTAAAATTTTAAAAAAACAAAAGTTAAATAGCCATCCAAAACCCTTCTCCTCTCCCACGGCACGCACAGCCACCACAGACATGAACACTGCCACTATCGTCACGACCACCATTTCCTGCAACGCCAAAAGCCTCTCATCTCAATTAACTACTTGTCTACCTCCCACAATCTACCCCCAACACTTATACTTGGCAAATCGATCGGTCAGGTTGGTTTCGATCGATCAAAAATAAGTTTTGGTTATAACAGATATCGGGTGACATGTCTAATCTTAAACGATTTAACGGATTTTGAGTTGGTTTTTCTTGTTTATAATCCACTTTTTCCAGGTCAATTTTATGATCAACGGGTCGAATTTATTTTTGCCGTGTCTATCCACACCAGTGTAGGACTTTCCTACACCTACCCGGTGAGTAGACTACCCACTACTAATAGATATATTAAAATATTATTAATTATATGAGTTGAATTTCAATATAAACATTAACCGCAGTACATTATTAATGGTGGGTATTGAGTAGGTAGGACAAGTTTTTTCCACCAGTGTATTATTTGATATGTATGCGTGTGCCATTTTTATTTATTGAATGAGACTGTGATAGTATACAAATGTCATAAAAGGTGGTTGTTAGTTACTCTTTCAAAATAATAATTAAAAAAAATGAATTATAAATATGAGGATTAAATTTTACCTTACTCTCAGTGATTGTCTGTCATGAATGCTGAACTAAGAAGATAAGCCTGTAAAAGAAAAACCCATTTACATCCAAAAAAAAAAACAAGTGATGATGATTAAGCTGCTTAATTAATTAATTAATAACATTCTAAAATCAAATTTGCTGGAATAAATAAATTATAACACTAATTCCAGAAGTACATAACATGTTTGTAAAAATTATTACAACTACTTATAAAAAAACAACATGTTGTGACAAATCTAACGAGACCCCATTTAATTATGTTTTTCATTACGTATTCGCTTAAAGCTCAAATCTTGGTCAAAGTACATAATATGAATTGTGTAAAATGTTGACTGTTGCAAATAATAAGAAACAGATGTAGTATGTAATTTGAAAAATATTAAAAATAAAAACATTTACCAATTTTCTCACAATACCAATGTACCAATTTATTAAAGATTGTTTTTATTTGTAAACATTATCCAATTTGCCATGTGGGCTAGAGGTGTTCATAAACCGGTCCGGTCCAAACCGGTCCGGTCTCGGGTCCATGAAAATTGTGATTTCGGTCCACCGGTCCAGTCCAGACCCGGTAAATTTCGGTCCGGACCGGAATCTAAAAAAAATTAATAAATAATTTTTTTTATAAAAAATGTGTATTTAAATTCCGGTCCGATCCAAACTGGTCCAAATCCAGACCGGTTAGGGAAAAAAAGTTTTTTTAAAAAAAAAAAGTAAGAAACCACCACTAACGTGGGCCCAGTTCAGTTCACGGCGCTTAAGACATGCCCATGTACGATAGTTAAGGCCCAAAGTGGATTATACTCTAAATAATTGAATGGTAGACTTCACAAAGGCCCACCAAAGCAGGCAAGTTATACTCGGGCTATATTCGTTTCAAAGGATATTATCATAATCTTCACTTATTTCTTTTTTATATGGACTCTCATAGTCTCATTTGAACTTAACTACTATCTCCAGTATGGCAGTCTGTGATACGGAATTCTAGGCAAAAAAATAGATTTTAAGAGAGATAGAGTGAAAAAAGAATAATTAATTGGGCCCGTAATAAAAGTAAAGTTAAAAAAAACTTCACATGGGTAATTTTTTCACTAAATATAGTAAAAAAAATATATGTTGCAAGTATTATATTACAACCTAAAATGGCAAAAGTTGCAAGTATTGTGATACAGGAGTAACAATTGTTTGATTTGACTAACTTTTGACCGTGTATATATGTTTATCCATAAAGAAAAAGAATATCAATTGAGATATTATTTTATTTGTATAAATGAGTAATTTTTAAATATGTGATTTTTATAATTTTTTATTACGGAATTAAGGATCTTTACATTTTAAAAAATCAAATTATATTTACATGTCTTCTCTAAAATTATTTTTCCTAATATGATATGAACTTATTCTTCTGATCTAATGTAATTTGAAATAAGTAATCAGGTCCTTAAATAAGATTAATGGAACATAACATGTTCTCTTCATCTAATTTGATCTGAAATTTTATGATTTATTCTGATATGAAGTTTTGACTAAACTTTGACCTCCTTTATACACTAATTTATAAGATAAAAAATTATCAAATGATATATTATTATATTCAATAAGGTATAAAAGACTTCAATAACCCCACAAGATAGAAACATAAATGAAGATATCTGTAGAAAAGTTGGTGTTGCGAATATTGTGAAAAAGCTAAGAGAAAATCGATTGTGTTGGTTTGGACAGTAACACGGAGACCCAGGGACACCGTTACAAATAGTGGAAGAGTGGGATTAAAGAGATTTCAAACGAGATAGGGAGGAAACCGAAAATGGCTTGGAGGGAATGAGTTAGAAATTAAAAGATATGAAGCATATAGATTTACAGGAGACTGAAGCTCTCGATTGTAGGGGGTGGAGGAAGAAAATATTTGTGGACCACAACCCATAATAATCACTTTGGTTCAATTCATGTAGCCGACTCCGGTTATGGGAATAAGATTTTGATTGATATTAATTATTATATTCGTATTGATGAGTAGTTTTAAACTGTATATTTTTCATTATTTATTTTACTACGAAGTTAAAGATATTTTATATTAAATAAAAGCAAATAAGAAGATCTAGTTTAATTTTTTATGATCTAAATTGATTTAATCTAGTTAATTTTTCAATGCGGAAAAGAATGTTTAAATAAGATGATCAGAATATAGCCTTAAGCATTAGAGAGGTTTTTCTTAATACTCTTGAGCATTGTCGAGACGGAGGAATTGATTTTGACACTCTAACTATTAGAGCACAATTTTCAATCCGAAATACTTTAGACGAGAGACAAAAAAAAAAAAGAGACATTGAAAATATCCTAAACCCAAACTGGAAGAAAAAGACTCAACCTTTTAGGCATTTCGACTCTTTTGCTTATTACTTCAACAATAGGCCAACGACTCTATTACACACTTATATTATATTTTAGAGATCTATTGTAAGTCTGTAACACCCCTATCCTTGATGAACAAGCACTCACTAGTTAATATTGTCCTCTCTTAAGTCTTAACCATAGAATGCAAGGATTTGATTTGATGTAGGATCGAAGCTCAAGTCAAAAGGCATCTATTAGGTTGAGGTGTCCAGCACTATATAAAGAATGTTTCATTCACATTGTACAAAATAAATGTAATACTTTTTAAAACATTGACTGTGGAGTTTAACAGATATTTTTAATTATTTATATAAAACCATGTAAAAGGAATAAATCGAATTATGTATTGTTGGTATGTAATTAGGATTTCATGGGAATTAATTTCTCATGTTAACCATTATGTGTAACTGCCTAATATTCTCAATAGAAATAGAACCAAACTTAGAAAAACAAAAATAAAATAAAATTACAGTTCATCAGAAAAGTAGTATTCAAAATAATCCTCCATTGATAACCCTAAATCATCAATTGAGGTGTAATCATTATTCAATTTTGGTAATTTCCCAAGATATTCCACGAATGTCTCCAAATCCTTGTTAATATTATTCTTACCATCACCGGAATTGTCGCCGGAAACCGCAGTATTGGCCTGAAATCCGTCAACAAAAGCGTCGCCCGAGATCGATGTGGGAGTTTGATAAGCGTCGCTAAAATTTGCAGGTGATGAAGAAGAACTCAAACCCAGATCATTATTATTATGAAGATGAAGTTGTTTATTATCAAGTTTTGCAAAAGTAATAATATTGAAAAAGAAAAGACCAATAGCAAGAAACCAAATCATCGTCATCCCAAAAAGAAATACACCGTTACTCTCTTCCTCTTGGAATCTTTTTGTTCTTCTGTAACTCATTATTATGGATTGAATTTTGCTTCAATATGATATAATATATTGATTGGATCAACTTACTAAAAATTAAATTATACGGATTACGGAGTAATATAGCATCAAGATTAATTAGCAACTACTAATTTTGAAATATTAAATAAATATTGCCCCAATTTTGGGTATATATAGCTAGGAGTTTAGTGCTTAGCAGTGGGTTTGATCTAGAGCTGATCATCATTGGCCCGGCCCGCTAGCCTTATTAGATTGGCCCAAAAATTTTGCGGGCTTTGACGCACTTAAAATAACGTTTTTAGTTCAAAAGCCTGCTCTAGCCCAAAAAGCCCGTAAATGGCCCGCCAAGCTCGCCTAAAAAATTCGGGCTTTGGGCACACTTAGTTAAGGCCCGGCCCGAACTTTTGATTACCTATAGTTTGATCCCAAAACATGTCTCTCGTTTCTTTAACACACAATCATTAAGCCAATTTGTTTCTTGTGTTATTATAATAGCAGAATATATATATATATATATATATATAAATTCTGAGAGGGGCGAACTTAAAAAATAATGGCTCACGACAAATGGCCACGGGGGCCGAGCCTCCCCCTCGCCCCCCTCTCCCTTAGCCCCTGATCGTTATTATAGTCTCAATATTGATAAAATTAAAAAAAAATTATTCAAACAAAAAATTCTTAGCCTCTTGTGGGTATATGATTTTTTTTATTAGAACTAAAAAATGTGAAATTATAATTATAATTTTTTTTTAATTTTAACACATAAATCATTACATAATAGAATATGAGAAGTTAACATCAAATTACGATTTATATTAAAAATATTAAAAAAATTACCAATATAAATTGAATTTACTAATTACTTTGTTAAAATCATGCATCGCACAACCTAGTTATTCTACTAGCCATATATGCATGTGTTAATTTATGTTTTTTTATTGTACTTTTTGTGATTCAATAACGAACAAAGATTGATTATTAGTGTCAACGCATCAACATGGTACTAATATGATACGGAGTATAATTCCTATGTATAAATAAATGCAGAAAATTAATATTCTCTTCATTTTTTTTAGTTTACTCACTTGAGTTTTCATCAAAAATAAAGAAGTTATTGAAAGTATGGGAAAAAAATGATGATTAAAAGTTATACTCCGTATAAAAAGTAAGAGAGAGGGTATGGAAAAGAGAGAAATTTTATTGAAGTTAGTTTAAAGTATGAGATAGTATAAAAAAATTTGGGAATCATAAAATCCAAAAAAGGAGAGTGAGTAGATTAAAGAAAACGGAGGGAGTATTTTATACAATACATCTCTAAGGAAATAATACACAAATGTTGTGTTTATTTGTTATAGAAGAAATAATTTTAATTTAAGAGAAGGTATTGTGTCAGACCGGTCTAACAGTAACGTTTCTGTCAGACCAGTCCACTGGACCTGGACACATATTGTTGAATCTGGACACATATGTGTTTAACCTGGACACATGCTGTTAAATCTGGACATGTATTGGTAGACTTGGACACATTTGTAAACCTGGAAACAGAACTGGACACAATTGAAACCTGGACACAATTTGTAAACCTGGACAAATGTGGACAAACCTGGACAAATCTAAATAAACACGGACAAATCTGGACACATCTGGACATGCAAATCTGGACAAATGTGGACAAACCTGGACAAATATAAACAAACCTGGACAAATCTAGACAAACATGGACAAATCTAGACAAACATGGACAAATCTGGATAAATCTGGACACACCTGGACATGCAAACCTGGATAAATATGAACAAACCTGGACAAATCTAGACAAACATGGACAAATCTGGATAAATCTGGAAACACCTGGACATGCAAACCAGGACTAATGTAAACAAACCTGGACAAATGTGGACAAATATAAACAAACCTGAACAAATCTGAACACACCTGGACAAACCTGGATACATATTGTTAACCCTAGATAACTATTTGTGAACCTGGACACATATTGTTTAAACATCGACACATATTGTAAAACATGGACACATTTTGTAACTAACATGGACAAAATACGTTTTTTTTTTGCATTTTGAGGCCTTTAGAGGCCTCGTTTGGCGATTTTCGGTGGCCAAATCCCCTTTGGATATTTGCGGTGCGTTCGTCTCGAAAAATTAATTAATTTCGACATATTATATGCCTCGATCCGACACCCGAGAGCAAAGTTATAGCCTCCCGAAGTTTTTCACTATTATATTTGGTTATATGGGTCAGCCGTCTGACTAGATTGTCTGGTCAAACCGTCTGACCCAATACTTTCACTTAATTTAATTGATTATGAATGAGTCCAAAAAAATAACACTTTTCACTTTATTATCTAATGAATTTAATTAGAAATATTAGTAATTGTTTGCCATGATAAATTTTAAATTAACTCTTTGTTAGGAAACGATAATACCAATATACCATTTGATTGATATACCAATATTCAATTAGAAATGACAATTTCCTTTTTTTTTTTTTATTGACATTACTTATTTTGTTAATCTAATTTTGAGTGAAATATATATTTTGAGTGATATACCATTTTAAATATTGTACAATATGTCAACTAGGAAAAAAAAGTGTTTTCAAAATATTTTAAATTAAATATTAATGGCCCGTTTAGTTGTTGATAATAAATTGTGATAACGAGAATGAATTTAAGTGTAATTTTGTGAAGGAAGAATGTTATAAACTCATAATCCCTATGGAAAATATATTTTCATTCGATCTCAAGCTTGAATTTTTTTTTTTTTATTTTCTATCATCATCCATCACCATGTTAGGGGAGAGTGGTATTAGATGAGAATGAATATTTTTGAAAAAATTTAAATAAATTGAAGTGAAACTAGCACCACAATGTGAATAAATTTTTATTCTCCTTTTAAATTTAGTTATAAATTCATTCTCATTACTACTATTTATGATCGACTACCAAACGAACCGTAAGGGTATTTAAGTCATTTAAGGCAACACCATTGCTCCGCTTCAGTTATATAAATATATAATAGATTAATCCTTTGTCAAAAAAAGTTAATGACATGCAAATTGCCTAATGCCTAATAGTGTACCAAACTTCACATCACTAGTTACATCAGATCTATGTAACAAAATGTGGATGTTTTTCGGTTGAAGAAAGCTCCGAAGTTTCTATATGGAATTGACCTAACACACTTCACACTTCCTCACACGCTCAGCCGATCTTAAAGTCTCCTAAAAAGTCAACTCATCAAACTGGGTAGTACTCATTCTGTTCTGAATTAACTGTTTCATTAAGATTTGGGATGAATTTAAGTTGAGACTCACTTTTTATGAAAAAATAGAGGTAAAAATGTAAAATTGTAATTAAAAATAGTTAAAAAGTAGTGGGTGTTAAGTGATATGAAGATATATAAATGTAACATTGTATGTGGGTCATTTAAAAATATAAGACAATTATTTTAGAATGGATAAAAAGGGAAGTGTAGCAGCTATTTTGGACTTAGTAATAATTTTTATTATTTTTTTAACAAAAGGGAAGGTTAATTCCTTAATTGAAAGTCATACGATATCTACAATAGAAATTAGTAACAACCAAATACATATAAAAATAGATCAAAATAAAATCAACTTTGACAACACCTAGATCGCTATAAGAGATATCTACTAGTACAATCGCTCCTCTTTCATATTGCTGCTTCTTCATACAACTTTTCGTGAGGGGTTCTATTGATCTGTAATAGTTTTAAAATAGATCTTGATTCGATTCTTTTGGATGTAGTAGAAGTACAAAAATCTGTTGTGATCCCGCGCTAATCTCCATCAACAAATTAATTTCCATAGAAAAAATAAGCACATATAGCCGACAAAAATCTCACAAAGAAGAATGATAAATCTGATAAAACAGAATATTAGGTCTCGTACAGAGAATCATAGATCTCAGGAAGAGAATATAATAGGGCCTTATTGTAAACAATAACAACAGAAGAAAGAGAAGAGAAAAGGGGCTTATTATCAACCTTTAGAAAATTGATAGTAGCTCCAAAATAATAGAGGAAAAAGAAGGGTTTTCCTCAAAGAGAGAATAGATAGAAACGACTATGAATTTTTTCCCTTAGCTCCTCTATGGGAAATAGTAATAAGGGAAATTCCCATTGGTACTATCGTGTTTTGGAGAATTCCCAATGGTACTACCGAGTTATTTTTAATCCCAACGATAATACCTCTTTATAATTAAATTCCCAAATGTAGCATCGTGGATGAATATTCCGTTAATTAAATAAAATAATAACTAATAATAATAAAAAATAGCCTATGCAAGGTTTTACGGGTCATTTTAGCCCTTAAAAGGTCCGATTTGAGATTGGAATTTGCAATAAAATGACTCGATTAGCCCCGATTTGCGTTCCCGATTTATCTCAATTTGCGCGCATTGATCTACGTGTAAAGAAAATAGTCTGCTCAATGTTTTACGGGTCATTTTAATTCTTATGGGATCCGATTTGAGGTTGGGATTTGCAAAAAACGACCCGATTAGCTACAATTTACGTTCCCATTCGCCTCGATTTTTGCACATTGATCTACACGTAAAGAAAAATAGTATGCTTAAAGTTTTATGGGTCATTTACTCATTTTAACCCTTTTGGGGTCCGATTTGAGGTTGGAATTTTTAAAAAACGACTTGATTAGCCCTAATTCAGTAATTTAAATTCTCAATTCGCCCCGATTTGCGCACCTTGATCTACGTATAAAAAAAATAGTCTACTCAAAGTTTTCCAATCATATTAACACTTAGGGGGTTTGTTTTGTTAATTATGATTAATTATTTTTTTAATATAGTTTTTTAGTTAATTATAGTTAAGTAATGTATTTCTTTTTGTTAATTTTAACGGTTTTTTTTATTAAGAACATCACATTTGAAAATTTAATCATAAAGAGGTACCCATTGGGAATAAAAATAACTCGATAGTACCAATGAGAATTTCCCTAGTAATAATTAAGTACAAGTATTCGAAATTAGCTGTTGAAATTTTCAATGCTTTCTCTTCTCTTCACGTGGTTTCGTACATTTCCATTTTATTTAGCTTTAAATTGCATGTTTCCTCTCTTCAATTCAGACACTACTAATAATTTTTTATTTTTTATAGGTTAAAGAGCTCATTGTTTGCTAAATGTGTAAGCAATTGCAATTGATTATCTGGGAATAAAATTAAATTTGGGGTTTTGTGGGGTTTAAGCAAAAAATGGGTTTATTTATATTCCACTCAAAGTGCTCATTCTTATCATATTACAATAGTTGGCCATTGCAATTTTATGCTTATAAACATTTATTTTTCTTTTTTTTTTGGAGAGCCTTTTCACCTTTTCAGGGATGCAATTAGAGAAGAGGCTTCAGAATTTTCCTGGCTTTGATTTTGGAGAATATTTAGGGATTGGTAAATGTAATCTTTCTCTTTATATGCTAGTATTGTATTCTTTGTTGTTCAATTATAGTTACAATTTGGTTAGTTTGTTCAGATGATTCAATCTTTTATTTGTTCATTGCATTGGATTTGGGTTATATTCAATCATATATGGGTTCATCAATTTGGATAATTTTGATGATTTCAATTTTGGGTGTCTGAATTTTGAGGTAGTATGATTATTTGTTGAGTTCTTGAAGAGAATTATAACTAGTAGGTTTGATTATATATCAATCATTGGGTGTCATTTGATCTTGGTGTTATCAATCAAACTAGTAAGTTTGGAATTCTCAAATTTAGCTCTAGTAATGAGTAATATAATTTTGATATTTGAAGTTTGAGTAATACCAAAATATATACACAATTTAGTTTGATTTTGATCTTGAAAAGGAAGAAGAAAAAGGGTAGTATAAGTATTATTGGTAGATAAATTGCATACATAAAATTGGGCATGGGAAAGGTTTCGAATCCAAAATGGAGATTATCTCGAATAATGGGTTGGGTTCAGTTGATTTTGGGAGGGCTTGTTATTGTTGTGAGCATATCAAGTCTAGTTAGGTTCTATCATGCTGGGTTTTTCTTTCACAATGAAGAAATCTGTCGACGCTTTTATGGGGAAAAGGATTTTTACGAGGGATTCGATGTCAAGGCGTTGTCTGATCGTATTGAGGAAGTGCTTGAGAAGATGGAGAATTTGCAAACGAAGCTCGAAGAAAAAGTGCAAAAGATGGAGAAAGAGAAAGATCAATTAGGGAAGAGTAATATGACAAGGGTAGAGTTCAAGAGTTACTTGGATGAAGAAGTTGTTGAGCCATTTTATGCTGCTCACATTGCACTTAGGCAGATCCGATTACCAAAATCGGAAGGCATAAGAAACACGACGTTTAAGGAGGAACCCTTGATAAATAGTTTCGTGATTGAGGAGATAAGAAAATACATAACCCCGAAAGAGAACAAGAATGGGAAGGCAAACATATTCAAAACAAATAGGATACACAATACAATAGGTCATTCTTGTGTATTGATGAAGAAAGAATTGGAAGAATATATGGATTATGATGTAGGATCTTATTGTAAAGATGATTGGAACTTAGGTCAAAAGCTAATGCTTAATGGGTGTGATCCATTGCCTCGAAGGAGGTGCTTGACAAGAGCCTCAAAGGTGTACCAAAAGCCCTACCCCATAAATGAATCACTTTGGAAGGTTCCGGATGCAAGAAATGTTCGTTGGAACTTGTACAAGTGCAGAGATTTCGAATGCTTATCGAGCAACAATACTAACCGAGGTTACACCAAGTGTACCGGGTGCTTTGAGATGGGTAAGGAAATGGTCAAATGGGTGAACAACACCGGTCTTGCTCCACCCGAATTTGCCATAACCCATGTCTTAGCTGTCAAACCAGGTGAGATTCGGATTGGCATTGACTACAGTGTAGGTACAGGTAGTTTTGCTGCAAGGATGAAAGAACAAAATGTCACTATAATTTCGACTGCCCTAAACTTGGGGGCCCCGTTCAGTGAAACGATAGCCCTTCGAGGTCTAATTCCATTGTATGTCACACCAAATCAACGGCTGCCATTCTTCGAAAACACCATGGATTTGATCCACACAACCGGGCTCTTAGATGGGTGGATCGACCTCTTACTGTTGGATTTCATATTATTTGATTGGGATAGAGTTCTAAGGCCTGGGGGTCTCTTATGGATTGATAAATTCTTCTGTAATAGAGCTGATTTAGATGATTACATGTACATGTTTCTGCAGTTCAGGTACAAGAAGCATAAGTGGGTTGTTGCTCCTAAGTCTAAACATGAAGTTTATCTCTCTGCTTTGCTTGAGAAGCCTCCTAGATCCTTGTGAATTTAATTATTTACTCTCTACTTTGTTCTGTTTTGTTTTTTACCAGAATGATGGCCTGTGAAAATTACTGAAATGCTCTGTATTGAACAATTATAATCTTTTATTTTAAATATAATTCAGTTCCTAAATCAACTAATTGTTGAAGTTTAATTAATCGTTGTTACATTTCTATTTTCTGTTCCTTTTTGTTAATTTCGTTTGGAATCAACTAACAAAAATAACGGATTGGAGGGAGTATATTTTAATTTGTGTGCCGCAATGATTCTGAGAAGAGGAAAATTTTAAGTTTGATTTTGTAAGAAGGTTGCGGCACTAGCAATAAGAGGTTTGTAAAAATTTTATATACAAATATATACAACAATATAATGAATAATTCCTCTTTTGAAAAACTAAAATAGTCTTTTTAATAATATGTTGTCTTGTGTCATGCAATCTAATAATTCAAACTTTTTTTTTAAAAATGTCACAAATTCATATCACCAAGACACCAATAGTTATAACTTATAACATTGTCAATTTGTCATAGTTCATGTCACTAATATTATTTGTGTACTTTATTGCACCAAGTCACAACTCACAACCACCAAGGTTGTTTTATTTAAAGTTTTAAGGAAATTCTCATGGGTAAGTTTTGTTCCAAAAATTTATCATTAGTGACCCGAGGTCTTGTTTGGTTACCTTAAATTACAATAGATACTCAAAATTCATATTAATTTCATTTGGGGTTCATTGTTTGTTTGATACAAAAAAACTAAAAATAAAGAAAATGAAAGTTTATGGTAATTTTGATTTCCCGCAAAATATGGGAAGTAAACCACCATGAATCTCATTGGTTATTGAAAATTAAAGGAAACTTCACATTCCCACATTGTCAATCAAACAATTAGTATTTATCTTGTATGACAATTTGACATAAATTTTAACTAAAAAATTGTAATTTTTTTGAAATAAAAAAATTGTAACTTTATATCTAAATATTTAACTTTTTACAAAAACTAGTTAAGCTTCGTATTAAACGTTATAGTTTTATGCACAAAAGTTACATTTTGTTAGCGAAAAGGTTATCATGTCAGAATGTCTGGAGACTTGCTATCAAACAATTTATATTAAATTCATAGGAATTACATGAAGAAAATAATTTCCTATGTATTACAAATGTATAATTTCCTATGGGAATATGTTCTAGTAGAGAAAATAAAACTCACAAATCATTAATGATAAGTCCTCATCACCTTGTTGTTTTGGACTTTTAATTTCTAAATTAAGTTCATTTTAGTTCGCTTCACCGTTTAGTTTAGTTTAATTCAATTCAATTCAGATTAATTCACTCGCTCCGACCAAAATTTAGGTAAACTTGTCGTTATCATTTAAGTGATATACCTAAATATTTTCTGTTCTAATTTAATAAACATGAGGTTAAAAAGTTTTTGACTATTTTGCCTATTGAAAGCATGTTTGTTTCGTTTTTAGTAAATGAAACGAAAGGAAGGGAAGAGGAAGGAATCACGAAAAAAAGGAAAGGGGAGAAATGAAAAGAATATTTTGGGAAATATTATGAGGTATTTTTACAATATCTCAGCGATTTTAAAATTTTAGAGGTACTCATAAGTTTATTTATTTATTAAAAAAAATCCAATATATCCAAATTATTGTGGGTACCTTAGAAAAATTGATTTTTTTTTGGACTTTTTTTAATCACAATTTCATTCATCTTACTTTATGTGGGTTTTCTCAACTTTAGCTACTTTGCACGATTGCAATAAAAGAAATTTAGTAAAAAACAAAAATTGATGATTATTAATATTAAACCTGAAAACATTAATTTTAAGCTCTAAAAAACCCCAGGATTTTTTTTTTTTAATTCTTATTTTAGTTACATAGTATAGATATAGATTAGAGTATATCAAGCGACACAAAACTATAGAGTAAGAAAAATGTGTAGAAAGCCGGTAGATGTTATTTTACTTTCTCTAGTAAAGGAGGTAAGGAAAAAAAAAATCAAATCTCAAGTACCAAAACCAAAAGATTATATTGATAATTTTGCTAAAGAGATATCTACCCAAGGTTGCACGAACACTTCATTAAAATAGTCATATAATGATACAATCTATAGATATCGATATAATATCAATATTTCTATAATAGCTATACATATAACCTACCAGGAAATGGCTAGTAAATCAAATTGATTTTTTTTAGCAAACATATCAAATGACACTTTTTGTAATTTTGTTGAAAATAAATTACTAAAACACCCCCATATAAAGTTGGTGCTTGGATCGCCCCCAAAGTTTGTCAAAATTACTTGAAAATGTCATTTGAGATACAAAATTTGTATCTCAAATTGATTTACTGGGCATCCCTCATAACCTACCAATTTTATCTCAAATTGATTTATTGGGCATCCCTCGTAACCTACCAATTTCATATATGATATAACACTCAATTTTTGTACCCCTATCTGTGCAAGTATCTCGAATAATTTCCCAATAGTAAAAAGTTTCAATTTAACCAATTCCTATTTAAAAAAAAAAGGTTCAATTTTAGCAAAAAGTCGAAAACCCTTGTACCCCCGGAGTGAGTTGAGCAATTCTCTAAACCTTGCATATTGAGAGAGCAGGTTAGAGGAGAGAGAAAATGGGAAGGAGAATACTGAACGATGCACTTCGGACGATTGTCAATGCTGAGAAGCGAAACAAAGCCTCTGCTGAGCTTCAGCCTATCTCTACTGTCATTTGCTCCTTTCTTCACATCATGAAAAATCGAGGTCATTATTTCTATTTGCGTTATTGCACATGATTTAATTTCTATTTTATTTTTTCTCAATTGGGTCATTGTGTAAATTGATTTTTGACATTCAAGTTTATACCTTGATTGCATCTTGATTGAATATTGTAGTGGTTTCAGCTTGAAACCCTTGAGATATATGGTGTTTTCTTGTTCTTTTGTGTTTTTTTTTTCCGAATTTTTGAGGATGGAATTCATTATCCTGTTGATTAATGAGTATGTCAGTATAAAGCATTTCCCAATTTTAGAGGTTTTTTTTTTGTTATTGTTTTTGCATAGGTTGAGGATTTTAGTTGATCAGTTTCGAACAACAACAACAATGGCAACCACCCATTAAGCTACCTCTGTTGCAGATATTTTGGAGGGTAAGATCGTAAATGTATTATATATGTGTGTGGTGTTGCTCCTTGGAAAGCAGCTAGAGACTGAGAGTGTCTACTCCAATTAGACTGTTAAGTCTAAAATGAAAAATAGAAAAGTTGAAGTAGTGGTTCTAAAAACTTGTGAGAATAGAATTTATCCTGCTAGCTAGACATTTTGAGAAGGAAGATCAATTTCTTGACATGTGGCAGAGGGGTTTAGGCTTTAGGGGCTTAAGAGAAACTTTCTTAGTAATGGAGTTGAAAGAATTGAACTTTTGTATAGTGTTATTGTTAGCTTAAAACGGCTTTAGGATTCATGAAATAGGCATCAACTCTTTTAAGCTAAAGCTTCTAAGTGGCTATTGTTTGGGCTTGGGTTAAGGCAACCATTTTAGAGTTCATGGTTGTAATTCTTATGAGGTAACCTCCTGGGTGGAGAGAAGGTTTGGGGGGGGGGTCTCATGGTCGAAATAGATAGAGGGTTGTAGCCCGATTCATCTCCAATCTTTTCTAGCTTTCCTAACTTGAAAAGAAAGTGTGAAGAAGTAGTACTATAGTAGGGTGCTGCTCATTTCTTCCATGAAGTATGTTACCACTCTTAGAAAATTAGAAACTACTGCCTTTGACCTTTAATGTTTGATACATTTGGGTATTTTTACTTTTTTAAAAGTTGTATTAGATGGGTAGGTAGTATGTGGGGTAAGAGTAAAAAGTAGAGAATGCGTGTGTGGGACCATTTACTTTAAAAGGAAATGTAGCAAATTTTTAAGACATCCTAAAGAGGAATATGTAGCAAACATTTAGGGATGGGGGAATTATATACTTGGAATTGCCTCTTGTCTATGTTTCTAACAATTTCAATTTTCAAGCCACTTGTCAATGATGAAGAGAGCGTTTATCATCAATCATCTTGCTCTAGTCAATGTGGATAGAACCTAGTACGCAAAGGATTTTATTATGATGAATCATTTCTATAGATTGTGAACTTAGCGCTTTTGACTCGATACTAGCTTTCTTAGTCACGCCATGTAGTAAAGAAAGTCCTAGGATGAAAAACCTTGCTAGATTTTGTAGGCATTACCTTCTCCTAGGGGTTGCAGCGCAAGACAATTAGGAGTGTACACTTTTTAGGTCTAGGCGAGGTGTGTTCAATGAGTCGCACTATGGCGCACCGCGCACCAAAAGGTGCAACTTGTGGCTGCTGCGCCTAGCCACAAACGCCTCGCCTTGGCCAAATTAAGCGCTTAGCCCCTATCGCCTAGGCGCGCCTTTTCAAGCACTGATGACATCATAGATCTAGTTCTTCCCATCCGTCGCTTTGAAATACTAAAGATGAATATATGTATGTTACAGTTTCTGGCACTAAGCTTATTGGTAATTTGGTATCAGTTCATTGGTAATAAACCATTAGCCTTTTTTTTCCCCCAAAATTGTTCAAATCATATCCAGAAGTTTATTTACTGTTGTTATGTAACTAGCTTGCTTCCATTCTAGGCGACTTCAAAACTGTACTGTCTACATCCATGACATGACTCTGATCTGTGAGAGTTAATATCTTGAGATTTGGCTTGTTCTACACTTTTGTTACAAAACTAAGCTTTGAGTCTGTTTTTCTCTCTCACTTGAAGAGATTATGCTCAAGATTATTAAATAAATTCATTTAATACCTTTTCTTTTTGCCGTTTTGGACCAAGAGATAGAATCACTATTTGATTGCCAAAACAACTAACATGTTATTAGTTGCAATTTTTTTTGATATGGTAATAAAGCCACCAATTTTTTTTGCTAGTAACCCTAGGTTAGGGGTTCCTAGGGTTAGAAGTGGAGTCATTGTTCATGCCTCACTTCTCTATCCTATCAGTTGAAATGCACGGTCCAATTAAATTTCATGGATAATGAAGTGTATTTGAAAATTTGCACCTTATTATGACGGCTAAATCACTTATATGCTACTAGTCCTAATCGTGTCCTCAAATGAACATATCTGGTCTTTGTATCCATGCAACATAACATTTTTAGATTTTGAATTTGATATTTGTATGAAATACAAATCTCTCTTTTAATCGTAGCATTTAGATATTTGCACAATTTAAATGCATGACTTTGACCATCTTTGTTGCACAACGAAAAAATTATTGTTATGTAAGGTTGTTTTTGTTTCGTGTCACTGTGTATTTTCTTTTTAAAAAAATTCTAAAATTTTCTTTAATACTCTTTACTGATGCATAAATAACGATGTTAATTGCCAAAGTTGCAACTCCAAAAATGTATGATTCCAAATATTGCAAAAAGAAATTAAAAACGAAAATAAGCATGCAGGCAACTAAACTGTTTTTGCTTTTGGAAGATAGAGCTGATTATTATTTGATTGTAGGTTGTAAAGCATAATTGACGTATAAATTATGATAGGAGTCAATGTTTGAACTAAATTTGGCGAAATAACCCAAAGGCAATTCAAAAGCAAATTATGAAAAAAATAGAGGTAGTACAATTATGTTCCCACAAGACACAAACAAAATGAAGTATGGTAGAATGGTATATGGGGCATACTTGCGTAGCTGATTTTCATCTTAGAATATTAGTCTAGGATGATATGATATGTATAGTCCTGTACTTCCAAACCCATTTATGCGCCATTCTCAAACATACCTATCATCAACAGCCGAGCTTAAGTAAAGAAATAAAGCTAATAAAATCCCAATAAATTTCATGAATGATTTGATGCCAGTCTTTGCTCTGAGCAAGTCTTGTTTGGTATGATTGCTGATCAACGCACATAGTATGATTTTTTCTTGATGCACACTTTGTATGATAGTGTAATACAATGTCTTTGGCCTCTTGGCACATGCTTTCTTCAAGGTTTGTGGATTGATTTAGAACTAGCAGGAAAAGTAGTGATATTATTGGCAGGAAGCTTGCGTGAATAGGCCTCTGATTTTGGAGAGATCATGGTGATATATATGATGAATATGATCTGACTGGCTGAAAATTGACAAATTCTTGCTTGATAGCTCTTACATGTCTAATTAGTAGGATTTAGGTGTTTAAGGTTTTTTCAACAAGTGTATCATCTCAAGATCTCCATATGCTCCAATTTGTTAATTATCTATCTATAGGGAACCTGATCAGTGATCACGGAATTAATTGGTTTGGAACAGAAGTGTTCTTGGGTGTTGATTTATAGGATGTAGATATCTTGTTCAAAAGTTGGTTTCAAAGTTATTGAGTGAGGCCTCAAATATCTGTTATGATGATACTAGTCCTCTGGCACTTCCCCAACTAAATGCTATCTTTTGGCAGTCTATTATTTTCATTTGTCAACACTGTGCTTCTTCAGTTCTTTGACATTACGCATTCATGTTTTGTGGTACTTCTGTCTTCTATTTGATGAAAAAAGCTGGCCATCTGATTTGCAGGGTATATCAAGGACTTTCAAGTTCGTGATCCACATAGAGTTGGTAAGGCAACTGTGGAACTTCTAGGACGGGTGAATGACTGCAAAGCTATCACTTATAGGCAGGACTTGAAAGCTAGGGATGTTGAACAATACAGATTGAAGACTCTCCCAACAGGACAGGTGTGTATCTTAATCCTGAAAATTGCTCTGACTTTTACATGTATGTTTCCGGAATGAAGTGGGAGCTCAGCACTAGTACTCCTGTCTCCCAATCACTAGCTCGGGTTTTTTTATACTTCCTCCGTAAATGAATTCTTGCAACATTTGCTATTTTAGGATGTTTTTGAATTCTTGCAACAAAACACAGCTTTCCTTTATTTGGTAAGTATTTACTTATTTATCTCTGCTACTTTTACTAATCTTACCAACAAAATACCAATAAAACACCAACTTTTCTTTATGGGACCACTTCATTCTATTTCTCTCTCCTACTTTTACCTAATCTACCAACTTAAATAGTAAAATATACTTACAAAATTATTTTTGGAGTCCGTGCCGGAGGGCTTTGTTGCAAGAATTCGTTTACGGAGGAAGTATATTTATTTTAAGTTTTAAAAATGGGTTTTTGTGTGTATGTGTGTGTGTGTCTGGGGGGGGCACCAGATTGGTTGGTGTGAAGATTTGAAATTTGAATCTTACAAGGATTAGAGGAGGAGGTGAAACCAGTCAAACTTATTTACATTATAAAAAACAATTTCAAAAATGGGAGCAAAACTAGGGAATCGGACCAAAACTCAAGGCCTTCAAAAATTGGATTCAGCCTCTATAGGATTCATTATTAGAAACCATAAAGGGGGAATTAGTTTTTTCGGGTTCAAAATCTTAATTCCTTCCTCAATTTTATTAGCTTAAACGTTAGCCTTAAGAGAAGGAATTAATGCAGTCAAATCTTTGAATTTAACAAAGTTAATAGTTGAAGGCGGCAGTATCTATGTTGTAAATGCAGTTAGAAGAACGTGGAAAATTCTATGGGAGATAAATAACATAATTTCAAAAATAGATTTAAATAAGCTTATTTTGATCAAATCCAAATTAGCCTTTGCTATTGAGAAGCAAACTAGGCAACTAACTACCAAGCTATGGTCATAATCGTTCTGAGTTGACTCACCCATTGGTTGTCTTTGTTTACTTCTGCACTTTCTCTTATCTTCAAGAAAGATGAAGTTGGTTGAATGGTTGGCCCTTTGGGAGGGCTTAACCGGCTTCCATTGCCTTGTAAAAAAATCAAAGAGGTGAAACCACTATTCCATACCTCATTCCTTACCACTAGCCTGATTTTGTTTATAGTGCATCTTTTTCATGTTTTTTTTTTCAAAAAATAAAATAATTATACGGATCCTTTTTTTTTTCCTTTGTTTTTTAATTTTTGGCAGTGGGGCTATGTTGTAATCACGACTCCAAATGGTGTATTGGACCATGAAGAGGCTATCAGACAAAATGTGGGCGGTCAAGTTCTTGGTTATTTTCATTGATCACACATTCTGTATGCCTTCTGCTGTCAATTGACTGGTGGACTGAGTGAAGTTAAGCGTGATATTGTATCCTGATGCTAATCAACATGCACGGGGAATTTTTCGGAAAATGCTCAAATCACAGCATTTTCATGGTTGAAGATACAATAAAGTAGGATATGGCTTCAAATATCATGTAATCTTCATTGACATGCATGCTCTATATCTTCAGTAGCACAAAGAAATGTGTATGGAAGTAGTTGATGAGTTAGTTGCAGAAATTTCAGGCCTTTTTTTTTTTTTTAATGCTTTACAGACCAAAACTATCAGATGTGTTTCTGTTCTTAGTGAAGACTTCCTTTGCCTTAGACCTGTGAACTAATCTATCTATATCTATATACTAATATATATATATATATATATATTTTTTTTTTTCCAATTAGAACCAACAAACTTGAACATCTAAAAAATAAAGTGAAAAAATGCAAGACTTATTTCCTATTTTTTAAACAAGGACTTCAACTTGATGTACAAGTATATACTGAATGTGCTTATTTCCAAGCCCATATTTGGTGGAAAAAGCAACGGAAACCTTGCTCTATCATGTAATTGCCCTTTCACCAATAAGAAAATAAGCACTTTTTTTATATTATTATTCGCACTCTCAACTATATTATGAATCCAATTTGTATCAAGATCTCCAATTTTCTCACTTAAAGTACTGGAGATTTGTACTAATGGCAAAAAAAAATAATAATTGTAGAAGCAAAAGTTCCAAACAAAAACATTCTTACCATGTTAAATCAAACAAAGTTCTTGCTAACTCTTTGATTTGGATTGGGACCTCATTTTGTAGAACAACGAGAAAGCTGTAAAATTTCAAATTAATTAACGAAGAAATAAAATTACTTATTTTGAAGGAAATCTAAAAGTATTGAGTGGAAGATACGAATCAATTTGAATGAATGATGTCATTGAGAATGAAGGGAGGTTTGAAGAACATTCAATAAGGTGTTTTTTTCGAGTCTTTGTAAAGAGAGGGGACAAGTGTCGATATATTTTTTTGTTTTTTTTACCCCTATAAAACTAGTCCTGACTCACTTAAACCCATGCCACCCTATTTAATAAAAGGAATGAATCGTATAATTTTTTATTAGGCTGGATCAAGGTTTTAAATAAACCTCGCCTCTTAAACAAGATTAGGAGGAACCTCATCATCATCAACTAAATTAAAAAGCTTTTTCAACCTTTGTCAAAAATTGCAAATTTGATTCTGGAAGTCATTTTAGATATATCTTACAGCAGCTGATTGCATGACAATTGACAAACAATTGATCATCCATATTCTCAAATTTGGATAAGGTTGTTCTCCAAGTTATTCTCAATTTAGGGTTCTCAACTCTTGGTCGTACTTATGCCCATAAAATTGGTGATCGAAGTTAACATGATCCAAAAACTTTCATTCATCATAATAGATATATTATCTATAAACTAAAATATCTTAATATTTAAAAGAGATCTTGAAAACAAACGACAATTCCTCTCAGACCGTCAGATGATCTCAGAAGAAAAATGGTGGAAAACAAACGATACAGCTTATTTGTTCATAATTGGATTCCATCTTGAAACCAGCTAACTGGCGAGAAGCCGAGAACAGTGTACAAAGGCCATAATCATTCAACATATCAGTTAAAAAGTTACAAAGCAAACCCAAAAGGGCCTCCAAATTCAGTACTACAGAAGTTCAGAATACAAAGGACAGGAGCCATTACTATATTGATTTCGATTTTTACATAAATATGGAACATCAATAACATATTTCATAATCCTCTGTCGTGTAACATTCCAGTAGCTGGTGAAATGACTTGATTGCTTGAAACCATTTCCTGCAACAACCACCATTTCACAATTTAATTACTGTGTTAGATAAAAAAAAATTGATATGCAATATGCAGGACTGCAGAGATAATAATCTTGCCCTCAGAAAGCCTGAATCGGATAAACCAAACTAATATTACCAAAAAAAAAAAACAAGATAAATAATAAAATGCAGTATAGTACAATGAATAATGTAATTCTGACTGATGATACCCAAAAATGGTTGCATACATGTTGCACATCAATGAGGACTGATAAACTGATAACCATTATCAGGTATACAACAAGTGGAAAATAAAGCATAAAGAGAAAATAAACCATAAAGCTATCCATTTTATTTTACAAAACGCGAAAATGATCATCACCTCATCCCTTCAAAGCATCATCCAACGATAACCCTCCATCACAACCACCGTGCTCGCCGTGTTACCACTAATCCACTCACCAAATCTATCAATTGGCTAACAAATTGTACTTAATATGATGACATAATTGACAAAATATAAACCTTTTCATAAACCATTACAAGAATCATTAATTTATTCATGACATTGCCATATACTATTACATACAGATCCACATCCCACACAAGCACATTGCCTAATGTCATCTCTCCAACTAATTTCTTTGTGCACCTAGATACACGGGGATGCACCGCAAATAGATCGTTCATGCTATGCATTGAGAACATGTATGTTATGTATTTAGAAGTTAGAACATTATTGTTCAAGAATGATTTTTTTTTCAAATGTTAATTTTTGTGCGTTTCATAAAGGGGGAAAAGATATCTTTATAAATTAACACTCTAACCAACTAGATGGTTAAACTTGACCACCACAACTCCAACTTAAGAGTTTTAGTTGTCAGCTTTGATCACAAGTGCAATTTTCATAAGGTGACGACATAGATGATCATTTTACCAGAATTGTGCTATGAACCTTAGTCTAATTATGTTTATAATGGCATTTTAGATATTTTTGTTGTTATTTTAGTAGTAAGGGTATTTTAGTCATTTTTCTTTATGTTGTAGCAAGTGGGTTGAATAAGATAGTCTATAAATAATGCATTAGTGTGTGTAATGTTTCTTATGTTGGAATTAATAATAAGAAGTACTTCGTAGTATCTTGGAGTGCCTTGACCACTCGAAGTGTCAGATTTGGGAGAGAACTTGGCCTCTCGAAAGCCAAGAAACACCAGCATCGCGGTGGTTCCTAGCAGTTGGTATCAGAGCAGAACGGTCCTCGGTGGTCCTGACACTGTGGGTAGCAGAGAGGCGGTGAGAAGCAGGTTTACTGACAGCATGTCTTCACAGCCATTGTTTGAGGCAAAAATAGAGATCTCAAAGAAACTATGCAAAGACATAGAGGGGATAATTGATAGAGCACTTGCTCCAATTAGAAGAGAGTTCACATTAATAAAAGAGGAGTTAAAAAGAGGAGTTAAATGCAGAGGGAGAAGGTAAAGGAGGCAGTCAGAGGGAAAGTCTCGCGAAAAAGAAGCAAGAAGAATTAGGGTTTCGAATTCAAGAACTTCGAACAAACCAAGAAATCGTCCAAGAAGAAGTTCGGTTCTCCTTGAGCAAGGTCGGTGGTGACCCAAACAGGTTTGCGAGGGGACGGGGTGATGTGTCAGGTGGCGGCTGGCGATTTGAGAGAATCGCAACCCTAGAAGAGAACCAAGAGGAATTTGGGTCAGAAACTAGGGTTCTGAGAGGGGGGTTTCAGCTAGGCCTCGGGTCGCGAGCCAGGTCCTTGGTCGACGGCAGCAGCAGCAGGCCTGGAGACGACGGTGGAAGATGTGGTGGTGGTCGTACGAATGGGGGAATGAGTGAAGAAGCTTGTGAGAAAACCCTAGTAATGGAAGGGTATGGAGGAAGTCTTGCTGATTTCTTTGTTACTTTGGAGAAGAAGAATTCTGTGGAAAAAGATAAAAGCCTCCAAATTGAAGCCTTTGACCTAATTGAGTTGGGGGTAGTAAGGCTAGATTTTGGGCCTAACCATCTTAAGCCCAACATGTTGTTTAAAGAAGGGGGAAATATTTTTGAACCCATTATTTCAAGAATGAATTGGGGGTCACTACAAGTAAATGGAAGGGGTCTCAAACTCAATTTTGGGCCCACAATTTTTAATCCATATTTCTCCTACATTACTAGCCCACCAAAATTTCAACCCAAAATTCCTAACCCCTCATTCAAACCCAAGTCTGACTTCAATATCGTAGCACCCATGACTCCAAATGGATTTCGACATCATGCGTCATGCGTATCGGATCCTCGCCGGCCATTTTTCTTTCTTCCCACCTTGGGGACAAGGTGGAGGTTTGGGAGGGGGGTATTGCTATGAACCTTAGTCTAATTATGTTTATAATGGCACTTTAGATATTTTTGTTGTTATTTTAGTAGTAAGGGTATTTTAGTCCTTTTCCTTTATGTTATAGCAAGTGGATTAAATAAGATAGTCTATAAATAATGCATTAGTGTGTGTAATGTTTCTTATGTTGGAATTAATAATAAGTACTTCGTAGTATCGTGGAGTGCCTTGACCACTCGAATGGTCAGATTTGGGAGAGAACTTGGCCTCTCGAAAGCCAAGAAACACCAGCATCACGGTGGTTCCTAGAAAATTGGTAGTGGAGAAGAGGATAAGCAAGAAAGTGGTTGTAGGATAGTAGATGACTAGATGAGGAGGAACATGAAAGGAAACAGGGGTTACAATTTTCAGCGATAGAAATTGGAAGAGAAGCAAAATCTAGAGGAAACACCAAACACTGTGTGTATGATTTCAAGTGTGGTCGGGCCTGCAACCCTTGCCCTTTTTTTTCCATCTAGCTCACTTATTGGACAATTTCATCAATATTACCTTATTAGTTTATATTTATGCTGATGTTCTCTTCAAATGCTGAGGTGATGAAACCCCAATTGAATAAAAGAATTGAAAAAACTTGGTACAGGGAATAACAAACAATGCAATAAGCACAACTAAGTAACAAAAAACGACAATAAAGACTTAGTCCTAAGATAATTTCGGGTCGGTTAGTAATAAGTGGAATCACAAAAGTCATTAGCCCATATAATCTCCCTCCACGCTTCACTATCTAACACTAACTCTTCCTCAAGCACTAGTAGAGTAGTAGCCTCACGTAGATGGCAGCGCAACCACCTTTGTTTTGTCTTTCTCTAACTCTAACCTTCTCATCTATATGCCACTCCTCAAGCCTCCTTACAGGTGCATTATTCGGTCTTCGACTCACATGACCTAACTACCTTAGATGATTTTCCCTCATATCATCCACAATTTGTGCCACCTCTATCATCCTCCTAATAACCATCAAGTTTCTAACATATGTAACTCAGACACGGATAAGGTATCTCCTTGGATATCGATGTCCAAGTACTGGACTACACCATTCGCTATAAAGAAGTTTTTAGCTAAAAATTAAGTATCCAAGTCGACTAAGTGTTAAGTGTCTGATGTGTCCTGTCAAACATATTACAAGTTGATGTGCAATTTTCAAGGTAAATGAAGGTATCAGAGTGACATACAATGACATGGTGACTTATAGCAACTTGATGCATAGGAAACACCAAAAGAACAAGCTAGAAAAGAATCATCTAAATCTAACAGAACAAAATCTAATTCATGTGGTATGACTAGCAAGAAAAAACTAGGTCTCCTTCTAGACTCCATTAAAGCACTCATCGCACATAACAGAAGCAGGCATATAAGCACAAGGGTAGCTTGGTAATAGTGTAGTAAACAAAGACTTCAAATAATTTGATAATTAATAATATATCAGACTTGAACAAAGCATTAATCACAGTTGAAGCACAAAATACAAATGCAACATCAACATTCAAAATCAGACCTAAAAATCATAAAAGATACTGTAAATTTTAAAAGCTAATACCAATTAATAACAAGACTACTCGTCATCTTTAGAGTCCCGTTTACGGCTTCGCTTGTTTGAGCGCTTTGTGTGCCTTCCAATCCTGGAATCATCTGAATCACTGACATCAGAATCAGAAGGTGATCTAGCCCTCCTGCTCTTTCTCTTGTGCCGCCTAGGAGATTCTTCAGAATCATCTGAATCATCAGCATGTCGATGGCTCCTCCTTCTCCTCTTCTCCTTCCTACTTTTCCTCCTCTGATGTTCATCTTCCTCATCAGATGATTCATCCTTCTTCCTCCTCTTCTCCTTCCTACTTTTCCTCCTCCGAAGTTCATCCTCGTCATCAGATGACTCATCCTTCTTCCTCCTCTTCTCCTTGACCCTCTTCCTATTAACATCAGTTTCATCATCTGAATCGTTCCCCGATCTTTTCCCATTCCTCTTCTTTGATCTGCCCCTTCTCTTCTTCCTCCCAGGATCAGAATCCTCATCATCCGATAAACCCTTCCTCATTTTTGCAGACTTCATATTTCTGCTGGTCTTCTTCTTCCCAAATCGTTCGGCAATAATCCTCTCCATCTCAGAATCCTCGCTGGAATCAGAGCTCTCAGTCTCATCATCCACCTCAGAACTTTCTTCTGCATTCTCAGCAGAAGCTTTATCATTCATTTTCCCAACAGTACCCTTTATTTTCTCCAACCCCGCCATGACATTGGCCTGAATGACATCCGGGTCTTTCTCTTCATCTTTCACACTCAGGAAGTTCCTACACTGGAAAGTGAGATGGCCAACACGGCCACACTTCTTGCAAGCACCGCGAGCCTCATCATTGTTTGAACCAGTGATACGAGCTAAAGCAAGCAAACCCTGGAAATTTGTATAAGCATTCTCAGGGTCCTCTTCAGCCTTGCTCTGAGAAGCAGCCTTGGAATCATCTTTGGAGGGAGCATAGGGATCATAACCAATTGCACTCTGCCAGATTCCATGAGTCTGAAGGGCAGCACTGCTGTGCACCCGATTATTTGCGGGCATACGAACCCGACCTGCTGTAGCCGGCATTTTGAAATCAAAATGTACAGCTCTGAAAAACCAGAAAAACAAATTAGAAATTTGTGCCTAAATGGGCAACTAGGATTTCAAGCACAACAGAAGGATTGAGCATTAGAAATGAAAATTACCAATATATATATATATATATATATATATATATATATATATTAGCAAAAGATGCAAAATAATTCCCAATTAAAATTGAAAATTGCATTAGACTCATAGATTGAAACAATTCAAATAAAAACAATCAAGTATTCAAGTATCTAACTAAAATATAGATAAAGAAATCAGCAATTAATAATAACAAATAACAGCTTATGATCCTGGCAATTAGATGATAAATATGCAAAAATCATAATCAAATTAATCAATAACACAACGACTCCAGTAAATTAACCAAGCAAATGATGAAAAGTTCAAATTATTCAACTCAACCTAATCTAATCATAGATTAATATAATTGTGACACCTATTTTATATTTTGTGAATTTCATAGGTAGACAAAACGAAACAAAGGGAAGAAAGCATGCTTAATTAAACTCATGAAAACATTCTCAAAACTCAAGGATTAATCATGGATTCATGGATTAAAAACCTAAAAACCAGGCCCGTCCCTGATCCAGGGCAACAGGGGCAGCCTCCCTGGGCCCAGTAAGAAATCCTCCATTTTTGTAGTCTACAGCACAGCACAGCACATACATAATCTATCAACAATATTCGATTGGAAATTCATTTTCCTTCTGGCAATAAAATAGAATTACCCAGCAAAGCATGAACTTCATTGTATAATTGATTCTACGGGAAAAAACAATCTTACCTCAAAAACTCTGCTTGCTTTAATGGAGGAAATCTGCTTGCTTTAATGGAGAAAAGGCACCACAAAAACCACGCCCAACGTAATCACAGTTCGTTGCTTCGACAGAGAAGAGGAGAGAGTGAAATAAACAGAGAGATGAATCCGCTGCCCTAGGACTTGATTTTTATTATTTTTTAGGCTCAAATAAAAACCCAATTTTTGTATAACACGATAACATCCCATCTTTTAATAGGCTAAAGGCTAATAGCTTGTTTAGTTAATACGTAAAGTTAATTTTTAGGGGAAGTTTTATTTTATGGTAAATAAATTTTCTTATCAATTTTTTAGGAAATTGTTATTTGTGTTTGGTTAACTTTAGAAAATGAATTGAAATTGGCATAGTGATGTGTTCTCTTCAACTTATTAGACCTGAACTTATCTGAACTGAACTTATCAGACCTGATTTAACTTATTAGACCTTATTTAACTTATTAGATTTTATTGGAACTTATTAGAACTTATTAGGCCTTATTAGACATTATTGGACCTTATTAGGCCTTATTAGACCTTATTGGAACTCATTAAACCTGATTGAAACTTAATAATAATAATAATAATAATAAATTAATAATATTGGACCTTATTGGAACTGAACGTATTTTATATGATTGAATAAAATAAATTAATAATAATAATAATAATAATAATAATAATATTCTATACATTTGAACCTATGTTTTTTTTTTATTGTTGAATTACGTTCAAGAAGATAATAATAATTAGTATATCTTTTTTCAAACCCATTATTAATTAATATTATCAATTCCAATAAAAACTTATCTACATATTTAATTTTTCTTAATTCACTTGTAGTAAAATTAACAAACTAGAACGGATTGAATAATAATAATATGGAGGATGAGTAAAGTTTAATTTGGAACAAAATTAAATCAAACCCAAAATAAAAAATAAGTTTTATTTTATAATATATAAAAAATAGTTTAATTCAATCTAACTCTGATTGGTTTCTCTAAAAAAAATATAAAACAAGAATGATAAAATAAAATTGGTTTATGTATGTTGTGTAAGAGTGCTTTAAGATAATTATTAATTTTATTTAATCAATAATTAAAAATAATAACCTAGACCTGATTTGAACTTATTAGACCTGATTGGAACTTATTAGAACTTATTAGACCTGATTGGAACTTATTAAACTTTATTGGAACTTATTAGACCTTATTGGACCTTATTAGAACTTATTGGACCTTATTGCAACTTATTAGACCTTATTGCAACTTATTAGACCTTATTGGAACTTATTAGACCTGATATAACTTATTGGAACTTATCTGAACTTATTAAACCTGAAACTTATTTTTTTAAGGTGGAGAGAACGCACTCTAAGGGGAGGTAGATGATTAATTTTCTACAGTTCATGTGAAATTCTATTTCCCTTTGAATTTTGATTTCATGTGCATGTGTTAATTATTTCAAGCCAACCAAACATAAAGACATTTGACTATTTCCTCGAAAATACAATACAATCAAACAACCTCTAACATTGCTACATTTTTTCCAAAAAAGTTAACTACTTCCTCTGTCCCCAAAAAAAATGTTCTATGTACTTTTTCATAACTTTAACTATTAATATCTTGAGTTATATTTAACAAAAAATTATGAAAATATATATTTTTAGAAAGTACATGTCGAGACAAATCATATGAGATCCGATATGACTATGTTTTTTCTTATGTGTATAAAATTAAAGAGAGTCAAAATAACCATGTGAATAATGTATCCAATCAAATTGGAGCATTTATTATTGGACAATAGGAGTAAATTATTCTCAAATTCTATAGCTTTCTTCTCAGATTCTAATGCTTTCTTTTCAGAATCTAACTAGTATTGAAGCCCGGGCGTTGCCCGGGCCATACGGTTTTATTATGTCTGTTGGATTCTATCGTTTTTATATATATACATGTGTGTGATTTATAGAAAGCAATATGATGAATTCGTGGTTATAAAGATAGTTATGCATGTTTTGAAACATAAAACAATACAGAAATATCCTAATAGTATTTGTGAAGAAAGTTTTAAAAGTTAATACACTAAGAAATCTAATTTTTTTTAAAAAATAAATTGTAAGTTGGTTAAAAAAACAAGAGTTGTATTTTTAAGTAAATTTCAGTAATTGAACCAACTTTAAAAAATGATTTAATTAAGTTTGACTATGAGATTAAAAAAATTACATTTAATATTTAATTTTGAATACGTGTAATAAGAATTATAAATGAAAAAGATGATTTAACAATAAATCAATATGCATGTTTTAATAAAGATGGATATATAAAACAACAATCAAAGTTAGTTAAGTTTGTAAGTGTATGTTATCTGGTAGGATAAAGTTGGATTCAACATTTCTCTAACTATATTTCTTAATTATTAAATGATTTGACATAGTTGATGAATTTAACATTATAACATAGGTAATCATAACATATTTTAATTTTTTAAAAAAGTGCACACTTTAAAATCTATTCTCTTCTTCTAAAAAGCGCCTCCAGATGCACCACATGTATTCCTATGTTGCATGCTTTAATCGAATAGTGAGTGAATTCTAAAAAGGAGAAAAAAAAAGTTATACAAGGTTCGAACCCATGACCATGAGAAATAACTAAAGCTACACAACCACTACTCTACACTCTCACTTATTATCAATATTATTCATTCCCTCCACTATATACAATCAAATATCAATACTCTTTTTCTAAAACGCGTTGAGCTTTCAATTCTTCGAGACAAGTCATCTTTACATATGTCACCACATGACACCACAAGTCATATTTTTTCATGTGTCACCATTTTTCATAAAAATAATTTTTACAAAAAATAAAATAAAAATGCATTTACTATTTACTAAGATTTGAACTCACTATAATAATTTTTACAAAAAAAATGCGTTTACTAAGTTTGAAGTCACCATCCCTATAATACTGTAACTCTACCATCTCATCTACACCATTTTATTATTCAAATTGACATATCAAAATGTATTATATCATGTATGAAAAAAAACAAGTTTAAATTTCTATTAAAGAATCATCCAATCGAATAAGTGTAAATTCACGATTTTCCATCAATCATATCCACATACCTTCTTTCATCATCAATTCATCAAACCAATATATCTTAAACAAATTTATTGTCAATCTAACATTAGAAAAATTCAGATCTTATAAGACTACATTAAAAAAATCAGATGAAAAGAATGCACCAATAAAGGAGTTTAATTTTTAATTTTGCAAAATAAAAATTTTTAAATTGAAAATTCATTCAGTGACCCGGGACATCGTCCGGTACAAAATCTAGTTACTTCCTCCATAATAAAATAAATGTTACACTTTAATAATATTTCACTTACGTTTATTATCAAAGTATAACATTTATTTTGTTATGGAAGAAGTTAAAAAATTATAAGATTCAATAACTTATTGATGAAGAATAATGATATCCTCTTTTATTTGTGTATCACAAAACCTTAATAAAATTTATATTTCGTATAGATTAGTGTGTCAAATCTAACACTTTTGTCAAAGGTCGTGCAACATATAATTGTTTTTAAGGGAGCCTTAACAATAGAACAATATTCTTAAAAAGAGTGATTATTAAAACAATAATTAGAGTTGGTTGAGGTGGTAATTGTGCATTGATTTGATAGCTAAGTGCTGAGTTCGAATCTTAACGCAATCATATTTTTTAAATAATAATGTTTGTGCATGGATTTAAATAATGTTTGTGCGCACCTTTTAATAGTTGTTATAGATGCTTTCTTCTCATATTATAATTGTTTGTCTTCGTCATCTTAATATTAAAGAAAATATTGTGAAAATGAATGAAAAAATCCTTAATTTTGGGATATAAATAGTCAGGAGAAGAAAAAAAAGGGTTTTTTTTCAAATTTTAATTTCATAAAATACAAAAAGAAAAAACAAAAAATATTGGGCAAACTAACGTTAAGTTAACACCGTTAACAAACAACATAGGTGAAGGTTGCGATTAATTAAACACTTATAATTGAGGGGCACAAGTGAGAAAGAAAAAAAACCGGGCACAGTTGAGAGACCTCAAAAGTTCAGGGGTATAAATGAAAAAAACCCAATTAAAAAACTACTCCCTCGCATATTAAAAGGATTTATTAGTACAAATAAAAAAACTAGTACATATTTTTATTAAAAGAAGGTTATACGTTGCCCTGTGCCCAAAATGTCAAAAACAGCCATGTAAACAACAATGTTCATGCTGCTCATAGAAACAACATAAATCAACTTACTTACCAAAAAAAAAACAATATAAATCAACTTCTATAGAACAAAGAGAGCAGGATTTAGGGAGGAAAAGATATGAGAAATAAACTTGTATTCAGAATTAATTGTTCGAACTCCCCAGAAATCACAGAAGCAAGAGTATTGATAACTTGGTTTAGTATATGTTTTTCCTCCTTATTTTTTATGGTTTTATTGTGCTAACCGTGCTCTTAGGAGCCGTTTTGCCGCTAATAAGTCGGTTTGGAGTGTTTTGTGTCTTTTCCATGTTTTTGACAGGTTTTTGATAGAAGATGCTCTAAATGGGACAAAAACCATCAAAGTACACCAATCTAGGCAAAGGAGAAGCACTAGGATGTCACGGTGAGTGTTGGAGAGGTTCTGGTGGCAATTAGTGAAGAATTGGCTTGAAATTGTTCGATTCGGTTCGAATGATTTTGACCACCTCTCACTCTTTTGGACATAACTAGAGCTATGAATATCGGATTTAAGAGATTCCAGTGGAATTGGAAACTAGATTCAAAGAGCTTTCCAACGGTAGGTCATAAGCTCAATTCTGACTTGAAACGAAGGAGTTATGGGCGTTCGAAGTCAGGGTATCAGATCAGACCCCCAGCATGTACCCCGGTACCAGGGTTTGTGCAACCCTTACCGGGGTTCATGCACCCCGACCGGGGTACATGTATCCCGGTACCGGGGTGGTTGCTGCCCCTGTTTCTCTCCTTTGCTTTGAAGCCAGAGTTCCCCCAGCATCGGCCCCGGTACGGGGTACATGTACCCCGGACCGGGGTCTCTGCACAGCTCTTCACTCGACATTTTCCAGAAGTACGTACCTGACTCCAGCGACAACCCCGGTACCGGGATGCATGTACCCCGTACCGGGGCCGGCGTTACGGGCTCCGTTTAAGCCCAATTTTGCCTATAAATACCTGTTTTATTCCCTTGTAAAAATCTTATGCTTTTCTTTAGGGTTTTTTTCTGCTTCCTAGGGTTTAAAAATTAAAACTTTCTCCTATCTAATCCTATTATCCTATGCAACCTAATCCTAAAAAGAATACAAACAATATCAACACTATCTAATCCTATTATCCTATGCAACCTAATCCTATTCCTAAGTAGAATAGCTAGTTACCTATAGGACGATCAACACCAAAAACTACGCCTAACACCTTGCTCCACTCGTTACTGACGCACGAACCACACCCCGTAGCACTCGCATTTCTTGGTTTCGAATTTGATGAAGATTTGATTGCTTTTGTTGGGGTTGTTTGGGTTGATGAGGTGAAAGGCTAAATTTGGTTGAGGGTTGCCGTGAAGTAGGAAGGAGAAGAAAAGGGGATTTGCTTTGGAATTTTGTTCCTATAATGAATAAGGAAAAAAAGGGTTTTTTTTAGGAATATTAGTAGAGTATGCGTAAAAATAATATGATAGGTTTAAGGCAAAGCAAATTAAAGGAGAGGGCCGGTTATAAAGGTTTGGGAAACGTTTGGGCTAAATCAATTAGATAATAAATAAAAAAAAAATGAAGTCTTTGGGTCCAAATCAGATGATTCAGACTTAAAGGCTTAATTTTACACGAAATTTTACGGCCCAAAAATCTGGGTCGTTACATTCTTGGCAAGGTGGACATCAGACAAATTGTCACAAACAAACTAATAGGCTTAGAAACAAGAATATAAATGTTTTCAAGAACCCCTTGTATACAAGAAATTTCACTAGCTGTGTTGGACAAACTTATATATTCTGCCACAGTGCTAGACTTACTGACTGTTCTTTGCTTTTTAGTTTTCCAGGAAATGAGATTAGAGCCAAGAAAGACAGAAAATGAGCTGAGAGATCTACTGGAGAAGACACAACTACTCTAGTCTGAGTCAGAGAAAGCAAAGAGAGTTAGATCAGGACTGGAGGAGTAGAACAGACCATAGTCCAAGGTCCCCTTGATGTATTTCAATATATGAATGCCAACTCTAAAATGAGGACTTTGTGATGTTTGTATAAATTGAGAGAGGTGCTTCACAACATAGCTCAAATCAGGTCTGGTGAAGCTCAAATATTCCCACAATCCTCCTGTAAGAAGTTGGATCTGCTATCAGTTCTTCTCCTTCTGTTGAAAGTTTCAGACCTCTAGACAAAGGATCTACTAAAAAACACATAAATTAGAAAACAAAAGGCTACCAAAAAGAAGCAAAAACATTTCACAAATTATGCCATACAAGCAAAGTCTGTAATAGTTAGCAACCAACTTTTAAGTCGTCAAATTAGACTCAAAAACTCACTTAAAATCACCCGTTTCAATTTTCCCTAGATCATAGCTACAATAATTATAACTAATAGTTCAATAATCCACTTCAGAAGAACTCTTATTGATTATCCTAAAAATTAAATTCACCATTGCAAAAATCATATTTAATTGACCAAAAGAAATTTCTTACCTCAGAAACTGCTGCAAGGGAGATAGGAAAGATAGCCTATTCAATGGAGAACCTAAATTATGTTTACATGGAGTAGAGAAAATAAAAGAGGGGTGCAGACCCAATTAATTGATCATTCTTCGTTCTAATGACCAAAAGGTTCCAATAAGTAACGAAATTCTAAAGCTGAAAAAAATACCTATGAATAAATTAACATGAGTTGAGATTTAATACTTACAAAATCTAATTCCTTGGAAAATTAGGAAGTGAAAAACAAGATTATTAGGAAGTGAAACGCCGATTAAAAGGTCGAGAACTTGCCGACAATGGAGTCTATAAAGTTTTTTACATCATTTGATGCGGTTATTTGGGATACCCCTTAAAACTGCAGTACATGTGGGCCAACAAAATCCACTTTTTGTACTAGTGCCAGCAAGCTACTAATCTTATTTTTTCAAGGATGACTACTCTCAAAGATCTCACCATGAATATTAAAAAATTGGCGAAGTTTGAAGGCGTTGAGTTCCCACGGTGGCAAAAGAAGGTTCAATTCACTTTCTTTTGACCACCTTGAACATGGTATACATACTCACCACACCAATGCCACCTTATCCCAAAGATGGCGAAGACGAAAAAATAAGATTAGTGGCAACAAGCTACTAATCTTATTTTTCTTTTTGTTGTGAGGGTAAAAGGGATAGAGAGAGAAAGTATGGTATGTGATGATTTGAGAGATAAAAAGAAAAAAACTTACATAAATGGAAAAATAAAATTGTTGCATTTATTTTAATACATCCAAAAATATAAATTGTGCATTTTTTACGAAACTGAGGAAATAATAATAACAACAACCACAACAATGGTCAAAATTCTACCATAAACATGGTAGGGGTTGGTGTGTCCAATGAGACAAGGAAATCCAACAATACTTCTAAGTCCAAGAATGCTACAAACAAGAAGCGGAATGCGGTAACTTGTAGGATATGTAGCAGTCCTCACTAGAGATGACGGCGGACTGGATCTAGACTGGATCCTGATGGATCCAAATCCAGATCCGCTCCGGATCCGGCGGATCCTCAGAATAAGGATCCAGATGCGGATCCGGATCTAAAACGGATCCTCTTATATTAGACTTACTAAATGAAACAATTAAAAATTTTAATGCATTAAAATTGTCATTTCATCACATACACAATTAATATGCAAATTAAAACCCATTTTTAAGTAGTAATTATGAAATTACTAACAAACTAACATCATCAACATCTTAAAAACCATAAATTACATAATCAACTTGGGTAATGGATTATTTGAGCTTTGGAGTATTGAGCATTTGAGTCATATAATTTATAAGGCTATCATTAATTTAGTATATGTTATATTACAAAAACGGATCCGCAGATCTTGCGGATCTTAATGCGGATCTGTAAACAAGATCCATATCCAGATCCGCATTTTCCCAGAGGATCCGTACCCGACCCGGATCCGCGCGGATCCAAAATATAAAGATCCAGATCTTTAAAAACGGATCTGGATCCGCGGATCCGGGGCGGATCCATGATCCGTTGCCATCTCTAGTGCTCACTACAAGAGGGATTGCCTTTCAAAGAACAAGAAGGGGAGGAAGGATCAACCCAAAGTTGATTTTAATCAAGATATGGTTGCACTTGTAGCTTTAAATAAGCCTATGAATTTTGTTGTTATGATCTCTGTAAATCAATGTTGTGCAGGTTGATGACTCTTGGTGGTTGGATTCAGGTGGCTCTAGACACATGTGCAAAGACCGACATTTGTTCGATCAAGACTTATCAAGAATTGAATGATGGGCCAACTATGTACATGGGGAATGATTCTACGTTAAAGGCTAAAGGTTTAGGCCAAGTAGAATTGTATTTAACTTTGGGAAAACTCTTACTCTTAGAGATGTTGTTTTTTACCCGTAGTTAGAAAAATTCTAGTGTCGGGAGGTATCTTGAATAAATTTGGATTTAGAGTTGTATTTGAGTATGATAAATTTGTTCTTTCTAAAGGTGGTGTTTATGTTGGACAATGTTATATTGTAATGGAATGTTCAAATTTCATATTAATAATAAAAGTGATGATTCTATTTACGTGTTTGATGTTGCTTCTCTTTGGCACGGTACAATCGGTTATGTCATACAAGTACTAATTATCGTCGTTTATATGACATGTCTAAATTGGGATTAATTCCATCATTGGATTTAAATTTAGAGAAGTGTAAGACATATATGTTAAATAAAAAGAGGGCGGAAAAAACATTATATTTATCCTCAAGAGAGAGAGGTCATTTAATACGTGTGTGCCTTATTTGACCTTGAAATAAAGAGAGAGAGAGGAAAAAAGAGGAGAGTTAAGGGACCTCATTTGGCCTAAAAACAAAGCTCACTCAAAAGTGGTTCCATAGGATACACATAATACGAAGTAGGATATAGAGAGTATAACCCAAAAAAAACATCATTTTTTATGAAGTGTTTTTTTTTAAATATTAAAAACAATAAATTATATTACATACTTCTAAACCAATTTATAGGGCCCTTACTTATTACTTCGCCCTGGGATCTCGATTGTCAGAAATGATCCTATGTATGGTCAAACTCCTATCTGGCCTAGCCCCACGAATAGGCCCAGTGAAGTTTATTTGTAAATGCATTAAAAAAAAATCTGAAAAGTTCCCTCCAGAGAAATTAATTCCATAATTCAAGATGTTAAAATAGATCTTCAAAGATTCAATTCTTACCAACTAAATCATCGTGTTAGACATTGTAGTTGCGTACTACAACTGTTTAATAGTATTTGTTACGTTTAGAATTTTGGGTATGAGAACAGAGAAGTTTCAATCCATATGAGATCTTGCTAGATATATACACATATTTTAGAATTTGGATCAGATTATATTCCTTCTTTTTTTATTTTATTCAATCATATGACATAGTATATATATTTTTCCTTTATCTTTGGAGGGCGGTGTGTTAAGATCGAATAAACAATCCATTATGGGGTTATACCTATACTTGATTTGGGATCATAGTATATTTTGTACTTTCTTTATTTCTTAAAATTTGTTACGTTTGAAAATTTGAGTATGAGGGGAAATAAATTTTAATTATAATTTTTTTTTACTTTGCATATAATAAACCAAATTCAAATACGATATAGTTAAAAAATTTACATAAATTTGCACTAGCGTACAACATTCGGCGCGTTTATGGAGCAACCTCTCACTTTTACCTGAATAAAAATATATATGAATTCAATGAAATAAATCATAAGTTTAATCTAATTTATGAAATAATTTGTAGTTTTTTAAAACTACAAATTAAATTTATTTAATAAAGGTTTTACATTGTTCTGGTCCCAAAATGTCATAAACGGCCACTAAAAACCTAGTTCAATATTAACATAAATTATACAAAACATACTTAAGAAAACAGAGAGAAACATGCCAAAATCGACAGCCATAAACAATAACAAATACATAATTAAAAAAATACATAACCACTAGAGTTTAAACCCTTAATAACAAGCATGCAGGAATAAATTAAATCAAATTAAGGCATGTAAATCATGAAACTGAACCCTAAAACAGCCCTAAAAACTCATGAAAATCTAGCAGCAACATAGAACCACAAATTTTCTAGCACAAACTCTAGAAAAGCCTTGGATTTCCTCCCCTTAATTAGCCCCTAAAACTGGTAATTTCTAATCTAAGGAGGGCTAGTTAACTTGATTGAAGATCAACGAAATATAATTAGAAAAGCAGAAGAAACCTAAGAAATTCTTGTCAGCCCTTGTTCCAAAACCTAATCAGGGGAAAAACCTAGACCCAATTAATTGATCATTCTTCGTTCTAATAACCAAAATGTTCCAATAAATAACGAAATTCTAAAGCTGAAAAAAATACCTATAAATAAATTAACATGGGTTGAGATTTGATACTTACAAAACACAATTCCTTGGAATATTAGGAAGTGAAAACCACGATTATTAGGAAGTGAAACGCCGATTAAACGGTCGGGAACTTGCCGACAATGGAGTCTAGAAAGTTTTTTACATCATTTGTTGCGGTTATTTAGGATACCCCTTATAACCGTTGTAAATGTGGGCCAACAAAATCTACTTTTTGTACTAGTTCCAACAAGCTACAAATCTTATTTTTTCAAGGATGACTACTCTCAAAGATCTCACCATGAATATTAAAAAATTGGCGAAGTTTGAAGGCGTCGAGTTCCAGCGGTGGCAAAAGAAGGTTTACTTTCTTTTGACCACCATGAACGTGGTATACGTACTCACCACACCAATGTCACTTTATCCCAAAGATGGCGAAGACGAACCAGCCGAAACTAAACGAAAGAGAACAAAGTGAGAAAATGATGAGTATATATGTCGTGGGCATATATTGAATACACTTTCCGACCTGCTCTTTGATCTCTGTCAAAACATGGAGAGCACGAAGGACCTATGGGTGCTTTGGAGGCGAAATACATCGCCGAGGATGCATCAAGTAATTAAGAAATTTATTGTTAGTAATTTTAATTCATTTAAAATAACTTGTTGGGAAAAAATAAGTGCATCCCAAGTCCCACATCGAAAGAATAGCAAGAGAAGAAGCTATTTATATAGTAGTGCTCAATATATAGTAGTACAAGGCCTTTTGGGAAGGTGCCCAAAAACAAAACCATGCGGGTTAACGCCCAAAGCGGACAATATTGTACTAGTATGTGTATGAGCTTGTTCGGCGGCCCTAACATAACTCATGATCGTCCATTTGTAGAAAAATTCCACGAAATTCATCACATATTAAATAAAATTTGGTCACACGGGATGGTGATGGATGAGGCCATAGCGATTGCATCCGTCATCGATAAATTACCACCTTTATGGAAATAATTTTTTGTTGTGAGGATAAAAGGGATAGAGAGAGAAAGTGGGGTATGTGATGATACATGTGAGAGATAGAAAGAAAAAACTTACAAAAATGGAAAATTAAAATTGTTGCATTTATTTTGAAACATCCAAAAATATAAATTGTTGCGTTTTTTCCGAAATGGAGAAAGTAATAATAATAACAACAACAACAACAACAACAACAATGGTCAAAATTCTACCATAAACATGGTAGGGGTTGGTGTATCCAATGGGACAAGGAAATCCAACAATAACTCTAAATTCAAGAATGCTACAATCAAGAAGCAGAATGCGGTAACTTGTTGGATATGTAGCGGTCCTCACTACAAGAGGGATTGACCTTCAAAGAACAAGAAGGGGAGGAAGGATCAACCCAAAGTTGATTTTAGTCAAGGTATGGTTGTACATCTAGCTTTAAATAAGCCTATGAATTTTGTTGTTATGATCTCTGAAATCAATGTTGTGCAGGTTGATGACTCTTGGTGGTTGGATTCAGGAGCCTCTAAACACGTGTGCAAAGACCGGCTTTTGTTCGATCAAGACTTATCAAGAATTGAATGATGGGCCAACTATGTACATGGGGAATGATTCTACGTTAAAGGTTAAAGGTTTAGGCCAAGTAGAATTGTATTTAACTTCGGGAAAACTCTTACTATTAGAGATGTTGTTTTTTACCTGTAGTTAGGAAAAATCTAGTGCCGGGTGGTATCTTGAATAAATTTGGGTTTAGAGTTGTATTTGAGTATGATAAATTTGTCATTTCTAAAGGTGGTGTTTATGTTGGACAATGTTATATTGTAATGGAATGTTCAAATTTCATATTAATAATAAAAGTGATGATTCTATTTATATGCTTGATGTTGCTTCTCTTTGGCACAATCGGTTATGTCATACAAGTACTAATTATCGCCGTTTATATGACATGTCTAAATTGGGGTTAATTCAACCATTCGATTTAAATTTAGAGAAGTGTAAGACATGATATGTTAAATAAAAAGAGAGTGAAAAAACATTATATTTATCCTCAAGAGAGAGAGAGGCCATTTAAGATACGTGTGCCTCATTTGACTTTAAAATAAAGAGAGAGGGGAAAAAAGAGGAGAGTTAAGGAGACCTCATTTGGCCTAAAAAAAAGCTCACTCAAAAGTGGTTCCATAGGATAAATATAATGGGATATAGGGAGTATAACCTAAAAAAATCCTCATTTTTTATAAAGTGTTTTTTTTAATATTAAAAACAATAAATATTACATACTTCTAAACCAATTTATAGGCCCATACTTATTATTTCGTCCTGGGCCCTCGATTGCCAGAAACGACCCTAAGTATGGTCAAACTCTCATCTGGTCTAGGTCCACAGATAGGCCCAGTGAAGTTTATCTGTAAATGCAATAAAAATAATCTAAAAAGTTACCTCCAAAGAAATTAATTCCATAATTCAAGATGTTAAAATAGATCTTCAAAGATTCAATTCTTACCAACTAAACCATCGTGTTAGACATTTTAGTTGTATACTCCAACCGTTTAATAATATTTGTTACGTTTGGAATTTTGGGTATGAGAACAGAGAAGTTTTAATTCATATGAGATCTTGCTAGATTCGTCTCGATGTGAATTTTTTAAATATCAACTTTTATATTTTATTTTATATATACACAATAAGATTTTCTCCTTTTAGCGCCCGCTCAAAATGGACGTTAAAAAAAAGGGATAGCGGACGACGCTAAAGTATTTAGCGTCCGCCAACGGACGGTAACGCATTGTCGGCAATAATTTCATCGGTAAATGCAATTTTACCGTCCGCATGGCGGATGGTAAACATTTCACGTTGTCTTATAGAAATTATCGTCCGCCTAATGACAGACGCAAATTAGCGTCAGTCTTGAATCTACTCTAATTAACGTCTGCCTAATAACAGACGCAAATTAGCGTTAGTCTTAAACGTATGCTAATTAACGTCACATGGCTGATGGTAAGATAGCATAAGCGGACGGTAATTGTTGTGCTGAGCAAAATTTTTTGTGTTCCTGACCCTGACACAGGTTCCTGACATACTACTTACAATTGTAATATTATTATTTATTTATAACAAATCAAATATTGTAATAGAAATCAAATTGAAAAAATAAGCTGAAAATTAAATAAAAAGGAACTTTTTATTAATAATAGAATATAATGAATATAAATACAGGCACATTTACATATTACATCTCAATATTAATCTAAAACTAAATTGATGTGAAAAGCTAAATTGCCTATCATCTCAACAACTAATATCTTCAAAAAATTATTGAAGTAATTTGGAACGAAACTCTTCAAAAAATTAATGAGAAAAATCTGAAACGAAACCAAAATCTAATTGTGAAACGGATGGATCAGAAACTATGAAAAAAGTAAACTTAACAAACATTTTGAATCAGATGGAGTATAAAATCTAATTGTGTATATATCTATCTCTGTTATATAATGGAAGGGGGAACAATGGTGTACATACAATACTTCAACAACATAATTAATCCCCTCTTTTCGTCAATTGTCGCCTCCATATATATGTCAATAAAGGATGCGTTCTCTTCAACTTATTAAACCTAAACTTATCTGAACTTATTACATCTGGACTGAACTTATTTGAACTTATTAAATCTGAAACTTATTTTTAAAGGTACCTTTTCAACTTATTAGACCTGAAATTATCTGAAAAATATATTGAAACTTATAAATTACACCTGAACTAAACTTATTTGAACTTATTAAAGTTTGAAAATTTTTAAAGGGAAGAGAACGCACCTCAATTATTACAACTAACAATTTATAGAAAAAAAATCTCATAAATACATAAATTCACTTACTTGATGTGTACAAATAGTTAAATATTCACGTTGTCTTCTTCTATATCGATCAATTACAAGTATTAAAGCATCCACAATGGCAAACTATAAATCTTGTAGTTTTGTTTACATCACTTTTTATGAGCTACATCATTCTTAAGCTACAACTATCCACAATGGTAAAGTAGAAATTTTGTAGATTATAGTTAATGTTATATTACTAAAAAAAGGCAAAAAAAAAAAGTAGGCCCAAAACCTTGTAGCTTTGTTGAGCTACAAGCATTGTTCAAGTTACAACCTCTTTTCTTTCACAATGATTAAACTTGTAGCTTAAAACTTTGTTTATTTGCAAACTAATCCTTTTAGCAAACTATGGATGCTCTTACGTACATTGTGTTTGTAACAATAAAAATTCTTTTTGTGTTTTTTTTTCTTCTAATTCTAATATTGTGTTTGCAATTACTCTTTATTTTATATTTTTTTCACTTTTTGAACATATTGTTTTTTTTTTTTAATAAATTTTACAACTTACATATGCATTATTGTTTGTTAAAAATTCCACTTTAGTTTATTACCATTTATGGCTTTACGCTCTTTGTAAATTTGCATTTTTTTAGTTTGTTTTCAATTTTATCATTGTCAATTATGTCATTGTGTTAATTAATTGATATTGTTTACATTCCTTTAAAAAAAAAATTTATATTAAAATTCATCAATCTAGATTTATGTTTTTATCCATTAAAATTTATTACTCCCTCCGTTTTTTTTTAGTTTACACACTTGAGTTTTCATTTTTTTATCAAAATCAAGGAACTAATTAGGAGTAGGAGAAAAAAAAGATGATTAAAAGTTATATACAAAAGTAAGAGAGGGAGAGAGTGTGGAAAAGAAAGAAAAAATAGTACTCGTACTTCGTAATTTAATTAAAGTTAGTCAATATAATAGGATTATAGGAGAGAAATAATGTGGAAAAAACACTTGGGAATTGAAAAATAAATTAATAAATGTAGAAGAATAAAAACTTTACATATTATATTTAGGTAATGTAGAAAGTTAATAAATTATTTTTAAAAAAATCCCAAAAAAAAAAGTGAGTAAATTTTAAAAAAAACCCGGAGGGATTATTAAATTAAGGAATTCATTGCACACCTCACATTGCGTAAATAAATTAAGCTAGTATACATGTATATCAATATATATATCAATATTCATTCATATTTGATGTAGATACCGTATGTCTATTTATGAATGAATTTAACCTTTCCAGCACAAACTAACAATGGGTGTTTAGTTTGGATGGCATGAGAGAACTACGAAAGTGCACACTTAGACACGTGTCTAATTTGGATTGGTTGCACATAGGTTAATTATAATTAGCACTGTGTTCATTTTGTAATTAGTACTAATAGTGGAATTAATTAGAAGATCAAGGGACCCATAAACTAACTTTAATGCAACTTTATACTTCAAAAAAGGAAATGCTTTAATTTGCCCCCAAATGAAGTGACAATAATCACTGTTAAAACCGGTTAATTAACACTTATATTAAGGTAATCACACACTAGGGTTTCCCACTTAAGTGGCTTTTTAGGTATGGTTTCTAGTGTCGTCTAATTAACTTGAACAAATGTCTACCGCTCATTAGTGTACTTTCTCTATTATATAATAATAATATATGCTCTATTTTCTTGCTAATTTAATGGACCCAAATTTTCATGCAATATCTTTATTTGAAGGCTGTTTCTTTTTCTTTTTTTTTTTTTAAATTATATATATATATATATCTATATATATATATATATATATATATATATATATTTGCATTGTAGATAATAAACATTTGATTGGGCAGTACGAATATCCGAAATGGCTTTTGTATCAGCCAATGTTTTTATAGAGGATATAACATATTCATGGGATTCAACCATCAACTTAGAAAAAGGAGCGGGAGCAGAGATTCAAACATGTGGCATCTGCGACATGTTGGCTCTGATACCATGTTAAAGGAGTAAAAGGACCATTTTAACCAAAAGCTTAAATTAATGATTGGTTGAAGCCCATGAATATGTTATATACTCTTTCAGTTTTTTTTTTTTAAAATGAATTTGGTGTTATTTAAATTATTTTATTTTATCAATGTTTTGAGTGAAATAAAGTTTGTATTAGCCAAGTAAGTGAAAGGAAACCCTAAAGTATTGAACATATTTATTATCTTAAGCGAAGTCCAAAATTCGTGTGTAATGCCTAAGGTAATTATTTCTACCTTTAGCTTAATGTTTACATGCAAACCGTTTTAATTGGCATGTTATAATGCTTTTTATAAACAAATAATTAATGGTTTTGAAACTTATTGATGATTATGTACAAATCTATTAGGAATGTATATTTTGGCATAAAGTGTTTATGAGGACTATCCAAATTGCAAGTCCCTCTTTTGCACGCCGTTTTAGTTATTGTCGAATCGATGTTTTTATCAAGGAATTTGAAAGCTGCCCAGCCCTAAAGTGTTGTTATTAATTTTATCTAGTCAGGATCCATTTTGAATAGTTTATTATCCACTGGTATGACGTAAGTAAACATTCTATATTCTGTATGTTTCTCTCTGTATTTTCATATATATATCGATACAGGTGTACACATTAGCGTACAACTTACACAGTTATACAGTTGCAAACATACGAATGAACCAATCTTTCATAACATTACAAAAAATGTGTTCAAGAAGGACAATTAAAATTGTCCTATTTGATACAAAATTTGTCTTCTTAGGTTAGAGAATGATAGAGATTAGTTGATTAGAGAATGATAGAGATTAGAGAATAACCACAGTGTTTTATTGTATTATTATAAGTGAAAATCTTGTTTAATTAGTTGATTCAACACCAGGGGCAGATCTAGGGAATTGAAAAAATAAAACACTGTGGGATACAGCTGTACCCCCATTTTTTAAATTTATTTTTCAAATCTGTTTAATTGTTTTTTTCATTGTTTAATTTCCAATCAGTGTTGTTGATTTATTATTATTATTTGTTTATAGTTATTTCTGATTTTTGTTTGTTTAATTGATTCTAAATTTATAATTTTGTCATTTTAATTTATTTAGTTTGATTTTGATTTTAGTCTAATTTTGATTTAAGTTTCTGATTTTTTTTTAATCTAAGTTTGTAATTTCTGGTTTTATTTTTAACTTGTCTTTGAGTCTAATTTTCATTATTTTTAGTTTTTGATTTTTTGAGTTTGTAACTTCTTGTTTAGTCTAATTTTTTTAGTCTAGTTTTTTTTTTTAGTTTGATTTTTCAATATTGGTATCATTTTCTGATTATTTTGTTTTTTTTTTTTTTAGTTTGGATTGGTGGATTAGCTTGGTTGTTTTAGAGCTCGTTTACATTAGCTGAATAGAAGTGTATTAATTGAACTAAATAGAGATGAACTGAACTGAATAGAGATTAACTGAACTGAACTGAACTGAATAGAGATTAACTGAACTGAACTGAATATAATCTGAAGTAAACAAGCCCTTAGTTTGATGGATAAAATATATGCTATTTTTTTGTTTGATACGTGAATTTTTTGTTTGATTTTATCCTAATGTCTGATGTATTAAGTAATCCGTATCCCTATTTTACAAATCTTGGATCCGTCATTGTTCAACACTGCACAAAATAAAATCCTTCTGATCATTGAATTCATTATTTTGTTTTGTTTTTTTTATTTAAATGGTTAGAAGGGCTCTCAATTTCAATTGTTGATGTAGGAGATGAACCTATAATATAATGGATCAAGGGTAGAGATGGAGATGAAGTCATTGCTTTTCTTATATTTGCCGCTAGCCATTTTGAAAATGATGGTATCACCTATAAAAAAAAGCTTTATTTTCTTCATAATATGAGTACTAACGACTAAATGGGTGCTTAATTTGTCACGTTTAATATGCATATCTTGAAATATATTGCATAGTAATTAATGGGATGTTTGTTATAAACGAGGAAGTAATAACGACATGGAATCGAAAGGGGAAATGGTAATATTAAGTGATATAATATAATTATCGAAAGTTTTAGATCACGTGGCTAGAGGTTTTATAAAATTCATGAACTACCTGTATATTTTTAAAAATTCATCATGTATCTTTCAAATTTGTTTAAAATGAACCAAACAATACCCTTAATAAATAGATAAAATGATGCTAATTATGCCCGTTGAAATGACTCAAAATCAGTTGACCTACAATGTAATTCTTCCAAAATTGTATAATAAGACATAAAAAGTCTTGTAAAAACTAACAAAATTGTTTTAAAAGCAATTTTGACCACTATAAAATCAGTTAACCCTACCTTTTTAACGATCTATGGATAAACAGGTAAATCAAGATATAAATTAACAAAACTCTATTATATATATAATTAGTCAGGGGGAGGTGGGGAGCTATGATATATTGATGTCTCCCCTGAAAAAGTCCAAAATATCTCTCACGTTATTTAGCAATTAAATATTTTTGTAAATTCAAATAAAGCACATAAATAATGATAAGTCACATATATATAATGTTTTTAGGCATATTTAGGTGCATTTTAGAGCATATTTAGGTCCATGCATATAGTTGCATATTAGGCAATAATTGCATGAATTATTCATTTTTGTGCTCTATTACGCTTCGTTTGTGATTTCTTATATTTTCAGGTAGTTTTATAGCTATTTGAAAGCTTTCGGAGCAAAGTTATATGACTTGGATAATTGTAGGAGGAGAGTTGAAGAACATGGGCGTTTCATTTGAGGATTATATCATCGTATGAAGCTTATTAAGTGTCCATGAGGGTCCAGGCATAGATTCTTGGGGTAAACTTGAGATAAAACCGAAGAAACATTCATGCTTGCAAAAGTTCAGTTTGACCACCTCAAGCTACACTCATCGGATTTATGCGATTCAAGTTGCGATGGAATCTAGATTCAAAGATCGAGTTTCACAACGCTAGGTCAAACGCTTCATTTCGATCCCTAGAACTCAAGTTTAGTTTGACTACCATGAGGTGTTGTTATGTTAACATGTATTGTAAATGGAGCAGTGGTTACAAACTTTTCTCAAATTCTTGAGGTTTGAGGTTGATTCTTCATACCACCAATGAGGTGGTAGATTTCCTTATGTTATAAAAAGATGTTGCCGCAAATTAAACACAATCTAAGCTAAAAAATTTGAATTTAGATTTACAAATTTGCCTATCGTAAATTAGTTTTTTTCACTCCCTCCTTTTCTTTTTGTTATTATCACTTGTAATCTTGGCATTATATATATAGAAAATTTATAAATTCCTCTTTATATATAAGAAAAATATATCATGTGAATTCTCATTTGATTCGTCTACATGATTACTTATTAATACTCCCTCCGTAACATAAAGATTTCAACATTTGTTTTTTCACGCATTTTGAGGAAGCGATTTAAGGGTCTAAACGACGAAATTAATCAAAATGGTTTTAATACAAGCAAGAATGTGATTATAAGTTACTAATAACAAAATTATTTTGATTAATTTGGTCATTTACATCCTCAAATTGCTTCCTCAAAATGGGTGAAAAAATAATTGTTGAAATCTTTATGTTACGGAGGGAGTACTTTTTTTTGAAGAGCAAGTACCATTAAAATTAAAAAATAACAGACTTAATACAACATTTATTTTTATAATTAGAGTACGCATTTATATATATATATATATATATATATATATATATAATTATTACTGATGCATAATAAAAAAAAAAAATCATTGACAAGCTAGGTATGTAAAATCAAAATGTGAACAATATCAATTTAGATTTTCCTATACATGGTACATGTGAATAACTGGGAAAATAATTTCAAGCTCTGGACAAGATCGTACCATATGATTCTTTAATGGAGTTCATATAACATAATTAAGGATACTCCTGTGAACTAGTTATATTTCATTAACAAAGAAAAAAAATTGTATATTTCAACTAAATTATTTTATTAATTGATTAAGGTCCTTATTCCTTAATATGTGAGTGAAAGATCTTATATTTTTCCTCATTTATTAATTGTTGCTTAAATGTTCTAAAACTTCTACTTTTTCATATTTTTTTGGGTAATGTTACATTATTATTTTATTTGTATATGTATATAAGGTTTAAATATTCCTTTAAATCATTCATAACATTTTAATCTCCAATCTAAATATAAATTGGTCATCATACCACACTTAGTACTTTATAATATTCTTTAGTTACTCCCCATATAGTAACATGTAACTTTTTTTTAAGAACGGATAGATGGATATAATGCTTTTTTTGAAAAAAAAAAAGGTCTTATAAAACCTAAAATAATAGACAACACAACCACTTAAGGGTTATTTGGTTCATTAAGATTAGATGGAATGGATGATTCTAGTATAGTGTTATGACTAGTTGACTACTGACTATCGTAGTGAATGGCTAGTATCACATGATTTTTGTTTTATTTTTAATTTTTAAATCTATTTTAAAATCCTTTTTTAAATACTTTAATAATCAGATTTCTTATTTTAGGAAAAGATTTTCTGATTTTTCGAGAATAAAAATTGAGTTTAGGAAAAATCATAAATTATTATCCTAAAATAATTAAAAAATCTAATTAAAGTATTTTAAGCAAGATTTTTAATTAGATTTAGGGATTAAAAATAAATCAAAAATCGTGCAATCCTAGCAATCTACTATGGTAGTCGGTAGTCACAAGACTACACTAGAATTTTCATGGAATGGAATGGATACCCATACTAGGGTGGTATGAATAGAAATATGGATTCAATAACCACTTTTAAAGGTTATTGAATTCCATTAGTAATTTAGGTATACCACTGAGATTTTTTTAAAACTTAGGTATACCACTGGAATATACTAATTCTTATGTATAGCAATGAGATTTTTTTAAAACATTGTTGAAATTTGGTTTGAATCAGGGCTTGGTTGTAATCCTCCAATTTTTGGGCAACTTTTTAAGATTATTATCTTATGAAATGGTCTTGTGAGTTATGATCCAAGCTATTTTTCTAGTCAATAATATTTTATCATTATAGTACATTATATATAGCAAATTATAGTCTATAATAATATTCTATCTAGTAATTTATTAAGTTATAGTAAATTACAGAAGTACATTAATTGATAGTAAGTTATATAAAAAGTTAGATTATGATAGTAAATTACACTTAGTTTTTTAGTTAAAAATTATGTCAAACCGTTTAATGGTCTTATAAGAAAACTATTGATTTATTTTCTACTTCAAACTAAAAAGTAAAAATCTCCCATCATTCATCATTGCCACACCCACAGCTGAATATTCTGTTGCTTAATATTTTTATACTCCAAATAAGTTTAGAATAAAAATTATTTTTTATTTTCTTATTTATATTTTTATATGATGAAGACTTAAGACTTAACTAATGACTTATGACCATTAACCGATTAACGTTTGTCCAATATTGATTACCATGCTTAACTTATGACCTATGTCATGTTCTTTTGGATTGAATTAATTAATTTGAATTGAATTGAATTAAACTGAACTGAATTTGTCTGAACTGTACTGAAATTTTTCTTAAATCAAATCCAAAAGAACATGACTTTAGTTATTTACCGTAATACTCCTTATATTTTACCGTTTAATTAATTGTACTTGATTTGCCATTTGGCTAATGTCTATTTGGCTTTGCCCTTTTCTCTGAATTAAAGATAAATACTGTAATTATATTCCTTTTCATGAAGAAATGAAAATTTTGAGCTCTTCTCCCTTTTTATGATAAAGCACGCCTGAAAGTACAAAGAAAACAAAAGCATATTTCTGCATATGTCATGCATGACCTAGCAGCAAGAAAAGTACCCCTCCATAACATAACACTTGCAAAATTGGTTTTGCACGATGATGAAAACGATTTAAGGGTGTAAATGAAGGAATTAGTCAAAATAATTTTATTCCCTCCGTCCAAAAAAAAACCCTGCTCCATTAGGATTAGAGGTGACATTTTTGTTGGGACCTACTTTTTGTAAAAAGTAAGGTTAAAAGTGTAACGTTGTAAGTAAAAGTAGATAAAAAGTAGTGGGTATTAAGTGGTAAAGTAAGGGTATAAATGTAAAACTGTTTGTGGGCCATTTGCCAAAAAAAGAAATGGAACATTTAATTTATTTTGGGACAGATGAAAAAGGAAAGTGGAGCAGTTATTTTGCTGGGACGGAGGGATATTAGTAACTTATAATCACATTCTTGTTTGTCTTAAAACCATTTTGACTAATTCCTTCATGTATACCCTTAAATCGCTTCCTTAAAATACGTTATTGCATGCTTATAATCACATTCTTGTTTGTATTAATAGTTAATGCATACCATACTCTTGCATACTTGCATGCATGATTACATAACTTTTTACTTATGTAGAATGTTATACTTAGGTCTGACCAGACCTGACTTCTCTTATGCTATTCAGCATTTGAGTCAGTTCATGAGTAGATGAACCTAGAGTTCCTCATCTTCAAGCTGATATGCATGTTATAAAGTACCTTAAAGGGTCTTTGGAGGATGGTTTATATTACTCAGCTTAGCTTCTTCATTTTATGCATGTTAAGGCCTATAATGATGTTGACTGGAGTTCATGTAAGTTCAATGTGTCTTCCTTGATTTTGAAGACTAAAAATCAAAACACTATTAAGTTAGTGTAAATCTTCTTCAGAGGTAGAGTATAGAAACATGTTTTTTTTTTTTTTTGTTTTTTTTTTTTTTGTTTGCTGCTAGTGAATTAACTCGGGTTTAATTTTTTTTAGAGGATTTAAAGATCAAAGTTAAGTTGCCTGTGTCTCTTTACCATGATGACAAATTAGCAGAATCAATGGCATATAATCCCGTTTTTTCATGAGAAAACCAAACATTTCAAGAGAGATTGTCATTATGTGCGTGATTAGATACAAGCAGCGTGTTTATTAACTTCTCATGTACGTAGCTAGTAAGCAACAATTAGCTGACTTACTTACTAAACCACTAATTGCTTCTCAACATCAATTCATGTGTTCAAAGCTTGGTTTAATTAGTACTACTTCAAGCTTGTAGGGGATATAGGAGTTAATAAAATTCTCCCTCCGTAAAAGAAATATTTCTACTTTAGTAGTTTCAAAGATTCCTAGGGAAATTTTCCTAAAACAATGCATGTTTAAGAAATTAATGAGACACTAATTAAACACCACTACACTAATATATTTTAAAATAAAACATCCACTCAAACCCATCCACTCCCCAAACACCACCACCATCACTGATCATTCACCGCTGACCAGCAACGCACCACCACCAGAAACGCTCCACTCCACCAACTCCAATCGAATTCTAATCAAACCAACAACAATCAAACCACCAGATTAGAAGAAATTCGCTATTCAGGTTCGCGGTGTTCATGAGTTCTGGGTCAATGGGTTCTGGGTTCATGGGTTCGATTAGGCTTAGGATTCGACTGGTGGGTTCGATGTCATGGATTTGATTAACTTTAGGGTTCGATTAGTGGGTTCGACGGTTCATATTGCGGGGGGTTGGGTGATGGGGTGAGGTGGGCTCGTGGTTGGGGTTCAGGTGTGGTGGTGTTGTTGGTGATTGATGTGATTGATGTGTTAATGTTTAATAAGAAATTATAGTTGATAAGTAATGACAATATTGTAAATCAGTAGATTGGACTTTTTTTGCCAACTAAAAATTACTATGTTACAGAGGGAGTATATGTAATGAATTAATGATAGGTTTGTTATATGGACAACCGGCACTTGTTACTTTTTATTATTATTTTTTTTTTTGGCAAAGAAAAAATAAATAAATAACAAGTGCCACTTGTTACATAACTAACTCTATACTCCTAACACCAGCTAATTTAGCCGGTTCTTTTGCTGCTCGATCATTTCATCATCTACCTAATTTCACAGCATCAAAATCAAATTATAATTATATAAGTTTTTTTTTTTTTTCTTTTCAATTTTGCGATTCTAAATATTTTCATGTCAAAAACAAAAACTAACGAATAATTAATTCAGCACACTAGATCATAACTCAAAATACAGCATCTCACCTCTTCTCATTGTTGAAGTGATTTTGAACTAAACACTTTTCTATTGGTCAAGGAATAGTTAAAATAATACAAAATCTAGACCTAGCTACATATATTGATATATATATATTATGATTTATGAGTAGCACGCAATGGGTGATGCAAAAGTTATTCAAAGTTGATAATCCCATGTATATAATATGTGGTATGTGAGAGAATGAAATTGCACACTTAGCCATGCGTCTAATTGCCATTGGTTGCACAAATAATAGTATTGAGTTTAGTACTAACTACGTTAATCCTGTTCTTTGCACGGTTTAGATAATATTTTTTTGTAATTTTTCAAAAGAGTAATCATTATTTTATATGTACAAAGTATAAAGTTATAAGTTTTTTAATTTTAATGAAGGATTTTGTTAATATTGAAACTTGTGCAAAGATATAAATTAGCAAAAAAAAATTTAAAAAATGACATTACCAGTTATTTTTGAGGGAAAATTTTAAATGCCAAAATAACATGTGTACAATGAATCAATGTTAACTTAAGCAATACTTTGTTTTAGTATATATAGTATAGATTAGAGCTAGAGCTCGACCCGACCCAATAAACCCAGTAAACCCAACCCACAAATAGTGGGTTTTGACAAAAAAAAAAAACTCAAACCCTTTTTGAACCCGTTAAACACAATCCGCTCTTAACCCGACCCGACCTGCTTTCAACCCGAACCGAAAATCATTAAAAATATATTAAGCTTATTATATTATTGGAAAATGTAAGCAAAAACACTTCATACCATTAAAATTTTGAATTTAAGAACGGTTAATTAGGGGACCCAGAAATAAACTAACTTTAAACTTCAAAAAAAAGGAAATGCTTTGTTCCCAAATGAAGTGACAATAATCACTGTTCAAATTGGGTTAATTAACAATAATTGTAAGATAATCAGACACTAGGGTTTCCCACTTAAGTAGCTTTTTAGGTATGGTTTGGGTTAATTACTAAACATGCTAACTTGTACAAATGTCGACCGTTCATTAGTGTACTTTTCTCTAATATTATATGCTCCAAATTTTCATGCAATATGAGAACTATGATTTGAAGGGCATGGGGGGACCATCTTTATTTTTATTTTTATGTTTTTAAAATTAATTTTTTATTTTTAAAAAATTAATTTTTAATATTTTCAATTTATTTATTTAATTGCAATGGTGGATAAGCATTTCGGCAGTACAATTGTCGGAATTCACTTTTGTATCAGCCAATAGTTTTTATTTTAAAAAAATATAATATTTTTATCAATGTTTAAATTAAAGTGAATAATTCATATATTGGCCATTGGAGTTGATATGGAGAGGAAACCCTAACAATTGGAGTTGAAAGAAAGTTCGTGCGTGAAATGCCCTAATTAAGGTAATTAATTCATTCTTTCTCTTAATTTTTATGTACCGTTTTAATTGTCATATTCAAATTCTTTATACTATACAAGGAATAATAATGGTTTTAGCAACTCATCCCATGTATTCATAAATTCCATTTGATGATAAATGATCCTTGTGTTTGAGTTGTACAAATCTATGTATGTTCATTATTTGGGCAAGTGTTGTTGAGTGCTTATTTGCAAGTTTTCCCCTCTTTTTCAAGCCGTTTTACTTATTGTCCCGTTACTTTTACCAAGAAATTTATACGCTCAAAAGTATTGTTATTTAATTTATAATCTAGTCAGGGTCCATCTTGAATAGTTTATTTTCCACTGGTATGACGTAAGTAAACATTCTATATTCCTAATATCTCTATATATACATGTATATCGATACGGATGTACGTGTTAGCGTACAACTTACACAACTATACAACTATAAGCAGACGAATTAACGTCTAATCTTTCATAAAGATCGATTGAGATCGATCTACCTCAAAATTACTAGTCAAAGTTAAAATCAATAAGATGGTAGATCACCAGGATTCTGATAGGCTGCTTCCGATAGCCAATGTGGGAAGAATCATGAAGCAAATACTACCTCCATCAGCAAAGATCTCCAAAGGGGCAAAAGAGACAATGCAAGAGTGTGTGACCGAGTTCATAGGGTTTGTGACCGGAGAGGCGTCCGAAAAGTGTCACAAGGAGAATCGAAAGACGGTGAATGGAGATGATATATGTTGGGCTCTAACCACACTAGGGTTTGACAACTATGGAGAGGCAATAACTCAATACTTGCATAAATTTAGAGAGTTGGAGAGGGAGAAAGCTTGCCAAGGAAAAAATGAAGATTTAGGTGGTGATTTATTGCTTGGAAATAATTGTATTAACAATGAAGAATTAAGAAATGATGAAGCAATCAAGTTTGGAAATGAAGAAGGAAAAGATGATCAATTACTTCTTCCTAGGTTGGAGTTTAGGATCATGGATTCTAATAGAACCCCTTTCAGAAATAACCCTTGATTGATTGCAAACTTTATTAGTAAGGTACAATTAATAACATATTTACTATCTATTATCATCTTAATTAATTACTACTTACTCTTTTTAGTGTTCTAATTCTCTTTAATTAGTTTGTTGTTTCAGTCATTAAAAACTAAGTTTTTTTTTTTTTTTTTGGTGTGAATGAGCTATAAAGAGCGGGATGAGAAACGATCCCAGGATCACCTGAAATTGAGGAAAATGATTTTGGCACTCCCTAAATTGATTTTGGCACTCCTCCCCCTCTCACATGAATAGTAAGGGAAATGAGTGTCAAAATCAATTTTAGGAGTGTCAAAATCATCACCGAAATTGGGAGGAGAACTCTAACAACCTGAGCTATGCCTCACTCTCGTCATTATGTTTGTATGACCAAGAATGATTTTGTTGAAATGTTTGATATATAATATATGATTTGATCTTTGGTATCAATTTACTATTGTATTGTTGAAGTTTGGTTTATTTTACTAGTAGGTAATTATTTAATGAGGATATATAAGTGTTTTTTATTTTTTCTATTAATACATACCGTTGGCAAATGGCAATAAATTCAAAATTCAATTTGAAAAATTAAAATGCAAGGTTTCCTCTGGCTAGAAAAATTGAATCTGGTTTCACATATTTAGGTTTTTTGTTTTTTTTCCCCCTCAAAAGAAGGGCTTGTTATTTGCAAGGGTTGTAAAACATTTTTTCCAAAACTTTTTTTTTTGAAGAGACGTTTTTTTTCCAAAACTTAATTTTACTTATTCTACTAATTTTAAAATTTCATTGTTTTCCTGTTTGGTTTGGCAAGAACTGTAGAATAATATTAAAAAATAATTAAAATAGCTCTTTTACGTTTTTATTTTGGAATATTTCAAAAAATAAGTATTAATTCTGGAAAATCAATTTCCTTTTCTATAAAAGGGAAAACATTTTCCATTTTCCATAATGTTCCAATTCTTAGTTGGAAGTTCAGCCATTTTAAAGTAACCCAAACTATGTTATAATAATAAAAAAAAAAAATCTTTTTTCCAAGTTTTTTATTTTTATTTTTTATGGAACTAAGTTATAATAAATATTTAATTTTAAAATAATATTTTTCAGTGTAAATTATTTCCATAAAAAAGTCATTTTTCATTGAAAATATTTGGCGCCAAACCAAAAAATGGCTAAGTGCTTATCTAGTTACTAGATAATACGTTAATACGAGTAGTACTCAGGTGTTAACGGCTAATGTCAATTTGTATATAGGTATATGGATGTGATATGAAAAATCTAAAAGAATTAAACAAAATATTTTGGGATTATTAATTATACAAAAAACAAAGATTTAAGAGTGGATAAATTTAGATATATATTTTATTTGATTGATTTTCCGAAGTAAATATTTTTTTTTGATGTATCGAAGTAAACTTGATTTCAGTCTCCGAACTAAAGTGAGTGAAAAATCATTTCATAAACTTTAGTGAATACGACAATTTTCCATAAAAAAAAAGAGGATTTTTTTTAATAATAAATAATTTTGGGTAGTATTTGGGAGGGAAATAAAGAGTAAATTTAGGAGAAAAATTTTGGGCTGTATTTATTGTTTTTGTTAACCTCAAGTTTTAGGGTGTGTTCTATCCAACTTATTTAATCTGACCTAACCTGATTATAACTTATTAGACCTGACCTGATTATAATTTATTGGACATGACCTGACACTACATCTGTATCATAATACTTGCAACAAACTAATATTTTAATACTCAAAAATAATACCTCTCTGTTACGAGTATTATGATATGAAGGTAGTAATAAGATTCTCACTTGAAAAAAAAAGTAATAAGATGTGAAATGAAGTATTATTTTAGGGGAGAGATTTATTTTATAGTCCGTATAATATATTGGGAAAATGTAATAAATGTGCAGTGTGTTGGAAAGTGAATTTTGGAGGGTAATTATTTAGGCTTTGATTGATATCCCTTATTTTCATTCCTTATTATTTATTTAAAGTCATATCAGATTAGAAAAACTAAGTTCAAATCAGATAATTTAATTTCATGTTTTTAAACGTTAAATTTCTTTAATTCCATACATTAATACATTTTGATCAATTCATAAATAAACATCTTTAAATTAAATAATTTATCATTATACTCTGTACCACTTTAAACCACATGATTTTAACAATTATTCTGACTTATTCTGTTTTTCATCACTTTCCATCCTTAAAATCTCAGTGAAATATTTATTTAAATGAAATATTATATTTTGATTCCACATTTTACTTGATTCTTTGAAATTCACCTAGGATAGATGTTAAATGTATCAAACAAAAAAAACGGATGGTGTTGTAATAGTTTTCTGTTGATCTATAATTTTATGAAAAAATTGCCCAAATAAGTTAAACCTTTTGGCTGATTCCACAATTAAGTTTGACTGGTCTATAATTTTACATAATGGTGCTAAGGGTATGTTTCATTCATTTAAATTTTTCTGACCTGATCCGAACTGATTTGATCTGAATTTTACTTGGCTGATCTACAATTAATCTGATCTGAACTTTTCTAAAATATATTTGGAAAAATTATAAAAAAATAAGTCAACCTTTTGATTAACTCAAAATAAGTCAATATTTTGATTAACTCAAAATTAGTCAATATTTTGATTAACTCAAAATAAGTCAACCTATTACACAAATCCGTTCAAATTAAATTTTTTGTACAATTTAATGGTGGAGAAAGTTAACAATTTCATTGAAAAATCAAAGCAGTACATTAATATGTTGTTATTTATATAGTTTTCCATTCAAAATGTTAATTTAATTAACAAATATTTATGAAAAAACATAAGTTGAGAAGGCATGTATACTAGGTTGACTTATTTTGAGTTAATCAAATATTGACTTAATTTAAGAAGACCGGCTAAAGATTGACTTATTTTTTACAATTTTCTCAATTTATTATTGCAAACTATTATTAATATTATTTTAATAAAACTGAAAAAAATATTAAAAAAATCTATGAATTAAAATAAAAAATGGAAATTAAATAAAAAATAAAATAAAATAAGGATTAAAATTGATTAGAATGTTGTTATGGTTAGTTCAAATATTATAAAGTAATTGTGTTGTAATCTATCCTATTTTAATTTTTTAACTTATTCAACGTATTCCGAAAAGCTATTATTTCTTCATATTTAAAAATATATAAATATGGGTGATTTTGAAGAAAAATGAATAAACAATGCCCAAATGTATAAATATTATTATTGTTAGCATTTTTTATTTTATTATATGGGAAGATTACACTTGACGTCATAAAAAAGTTACACTTGAAAATGTACAATCTTGAAAACAATATTGCATTTTCATATTACACTTATGTAATTTTAATTTTATTGTAATTAGATTATAAACATGATTTAAAAAAATTAGTACAACAAAATTAAGTTATGAAATTTAGTAAAGATTGCTAGCTATATTTAGACTATAATCTTATAATAAGTAATTAAATAAATATTTATATTTAAACATAAATAAGTATCAAAATTTCAATAATATAGAGTGAAAAATTTGGAAAGGAAAATATTAAAAGAAAAGGAAACCAATAAATAGGAAGAACGTTTTGAAAAAGAAAATAAAAGTAAAATATAGGTTTAGGAGGGGGGAAATTTAATGAGAGTGTGACACGTGTCCATTATTAATGATGTCAACAGTTTTTGTTTTAGTAATAATATTATTATAGAATATAGATAATTTATGAGAAAAAAACGTTTTAAATTACTTGTATATTTTTTGGCAAAGGGAGACCTTAAACAAATAATAATAAAATTGGTCACTTACATCCACTTTGTTCTTCTTTAACATTGATGGGATGATATTTTAAGAGTGATTTTATGGAATGCTAAAGATAATAACTGATGTTCTGAGACTAGTATTAATGAATAATGATCACGACTCAGAGTATGTCACGTTGATGGGTAACGCCAAAATCATGTTAGTATAAATATTGGAAAATGAACAAAGATTGTAAGTGACAACAAAAAAGTTTAGGGGCTGACCTTGTCACAAAAAAAGTACTCCCTCCGTAACATAATTCTGGCAACAAGTTTTTTTTCACGCATTTCAAGGAAGGGATTTAAGGGTGTAAACGAATAAATTGATCAAAAAAAATTTTAAGATTAGTAATTTATGATCTCAATCTTACTTCTATTAAAATCATTTTGATTAATTTGTTCGTTTACACCCTTAAATTACTTCCTTAAAATGCGTGAAAAATAATTTGTTGCCTTTCAATTTTTGTTTACGTGATTGTAATCGTGTTGCTCATAAGCTTGCGAGGTGGGCCGTCCTTTCTTCCCGTCATATGGATTGGATAGACGAGATCCCCTTTTGGCTTAATGGTGTGCTCATTGTAGATTCTATTCTTATTAATTCTTAAGTCCCCTTTTTTTTAGTGTTTTACTAAAATTAGTATTTACCAAAATACTGTCATTGAAAAAATAATTACAAGAATACTGTCCACGTAGGAGAGAGAGTGCTTTTATGTTTTTTTTTAAAATTTATTTATGGCTAAATCGCTGTCTCAGATAGCGATTTACCATATAGAACAAAATCTCTATTTCAGATAGCGATTTCCTATGTAACTTAAGAACAACCCAACTTTGGTCATTGGTCTCTACAATAAATGGATTGTTTGGGTTTTTTAACGTCAACAACATCGCTATTTGAGATAGCGATTTTGTTAAAGAAATCGCTATCTGAAATAGCGATTTATGCTATGTAAAAAAAAATAAAAACAAGGCTGATGTGGACAGTATTTTGGTAAATATTGTTGGTTTGATAGTATTTTGGTAAATACTTTTGCTCCCAACATTATTTTTGTTAAACACTTTTTTTTTTTGGGTTACTCCCACTGGTACACCTGAAAATTTAACAAATCCCTCAGATACACCTGAGTTTTTTAAATTCCCAATAATAAACCTGAGTTTTTGACAATTCCCAAATGTGACATTTATTAACCAAAACCGTTAACTACTTGTCTCGATTTATGTGCAATCGAGTTGTGTGACAAACAAATTACACAATCAAAGGTTTTTGGGGTCATTTTAGCCTTTAATGATCAAATTTGAGGTCAAAATTTGCAAAAAACGACAATATTCATCTTCAAATGCATGCTAAAAACTAAGATGAATAGTAATTTAACGGAATATTATGTTTTTAAACGGAATATTCCTTAAATGAATAGTAATTTAACGGAATATTATGTTTTTAAACGGAATATTCCTTTTAAATGTCACATTTGGAAATTGTCAAAAACTCAGGTTTATTATTGGTAATTTAAAAAACGTAGGTGTACCAATGGGATTTGTTAAATTTTCAGGTGTACCAGTGGGTTTATTGGATTTCTTCAAAAAAAAAAAATAATTTGTTGTCAGAATTATATTACAGAAGGAGTAAAATAAATAAAAGTATATTTTTGACAAAAGTTGACCATAAAAGGTCTTTTTTACAAATTTTCCTCATTTATAATTTTATATGAGTTTTTCTTTAGTTTCGATCCTCCTTATTCAAGCGTTTGTAGGTTCAAATTTGTAAAATTTGTGTGCACTGTCAATTAATCACCTTTTATTTTTTCTAGGATTTTTTAAAAATAACCCCCCAATAACTTATGATATTTTTGTCAAAACTCCAACAACTCCAATAATTAAAAACAACTCCCAACATCTTCAAAAGTCTTTTATTAAACCCTAAAATCTCCAAATGTTAAAAAAAATCACCCCCAACCGTTAACACTGTTAAATTTTTTTGTTAACACCGTTAAATAAACATTGGGTCCACTATATAAAAAAATCGGAAATTTTTTTTAATTAAATTTAAAAAAAATCACTCTTCCTCCCCACACTCTCTCTCTCCTCCTTCCTCCCCTCTCTCTCTCCTTCTCCCCAATGTTTGTCCCCCAACCACCACCACCAAAACCCTTCTCACTCCTCCAAAAACACCACCATCACCGAATCCCTCTCTCTCCTCCCAAACCACCATCACCACCGAATCCCTCTCTCTCCTCCCAAAAGCACGAAATTGCTTGAAAAGTTCGAAGTTTGGAAGCAATTTGTTCGACTCAAGTGGCGCGGGTGGTTGGGGGTTTCGAGTGGGTGGTTGGGGGTTTAGATTGGGTTGTTTGAGGGTTTCGAGTTGGTGGTTTGAGGGTTGGATTGGGTGGTTTGGGGTTCAATTGGTTGTTGTTAGAGGTTCGATTTGGTTCGATTTGGGGTTGGAATGGGTGGTTTGGGGGCGGGGGTGGGGGTTTCGAGGGGTGTAGGAGGCGGGGCTGGTAGTTTTAGGGGGTGGGGGAGGGGGTTGGTGGTTTTGGGGGTGGGGGTGGGGGAGGGGGGAGCTGGGGATTTTGGGAGGGGGCTGGGGGTTCGAATGGGTAGGGTGTAACGACCCGACTTTTTAGCTTGTCGATTTACGAAGGGTAATCAACATTCGGATCATTACTTAATCTAATTAGACCATAATTCAATATTACAAAGGAAAGGATTAACCTTTATTAACTATAGCTGCTAGAATCCATAATAAACCTCTAATTAATATTACATCAAAGTCTGAAAAATACTGTCCCAACATGCTGGGATCTTAGTAACAAACTAAATAAAGGTTTAAATAGTTCTGACTAAACTAGAATACTTAAATAGGGGCCCAAACTCTCAAGCCCATCCGGCAAAGCCCGCTTTAATCTGCTGCAACGTCACCTGAAACTGAGGGGGGGGTCCACCATCAGTGGCGAGTAACTAGGCTGTCCCATTTAATCGAGGGACCACCAAACACATAATAGCATAGAAATTGTCATAAAAACTGTAAAGAACTTAATACATGTTTTACACATAAATATACAAATTACGTATAAATGTACGTACAAAAATACATATAAAAGAACGTATAGACGTACGTATAAATGTACGTACAGAAATACGTATACAAGTACGTATAAAGATACGTATAAAGATACGTATAAATACACCTGCAGAGATACGGTTAGAATACGTATAATCTTCGTATAGAATACGTACAAACAACCCTGCAGATACGGTTAGAATACATACAAAATACATTCAACATTCGCATACATACACACGCTAACATACTCGAATAATTACAGAAATATACACAGCGGAAGACTTATAATATACTGAACTTGTACTTTATATTATACAACTTAGAATTATACTTCACCACCTTCTTACATGATATCATCAGTAAATCCTAATCATATCTTTTCATAATCTTATCATCGAATTTCATATCATAATCTTATCATATCATACGTTATATCTTATCATAATCTTTCTTAATCGTAATTCATATCTTATAATTACATCTCATCTCATATCATAACATCAATCTTATAATAAGGGCATAATAGCTTCTTATCTTAACATATGCACTTATCATATCATTACATCAATCTTATAATAAGGACATAATATCTTCTTAACTTTACATATGTACTTATTATATCAACTTAACTTAACATATCATCTTTGCGGACTGTCTTCTTCAGCTCGTAGCGAACCAATGCGTTCGCAACTTTCCTAAAACATGTCGGGGTGAACCAATGCGTCCCACCCGTAGCCCTCCAATGCGAGAACTAAGCCTAAGCTATGGCCATAACTCCTGGTAGCGGCTCGCAGATACGGTTACCAGACGGCTACATGTTCTAAGACCAAGAACTGCGCGGGGGAACCAATGCGTCCGACCCAATTGAGCAGTGGCATCGACTAAACCCAATTGATAACCAATGCGTTATCGCAAGGGCGTCCTTATCTTATTAACCCAATTGATGACCTTTGCGTCATCGCAAGGGCGAACTTTATATTGTATCTTATATCTTTATTAATTCATATCATATTATATATTGGGAAATACTAGGTGACAGTAATAGGAAATGAAATGTTCGGAGTCCCAGGAAAGAGAGGTGCGGCACGTATGTTGGCCACCTTAAATACCAAGTCTTTCCTAGCCAGAAACCGAAACATAACATGTATATCTATTACCCTGTTTCCTTTCTTATCCCTAGTAATATCTTAGGTATCTTCAAGCTTATCATAAACTATCCTCAAACATTATCCACAAACTTATACTTTATCCATTCGGATATTATCCCAAAATAAATATATTTATAGTAATACAATAATAATATTCGGCCCAATCATAACAACAATATTATTCCTTTTTATCCTACACTTTACAACTTATCCCTAATAATTATTTTATTAAAATATTCCCAAATAATAATAACCAAAAAAATTAACAAACTTTGACCAAACCTAAATTACCACACGGCATTTTCGAAAATTACAACAAATTGAATTAATTTCCTAACTAACTTAATTAATCAATTTAATTACTAAAAATACCAAATTAACAATAAAAATCTATTCTTTTTATTTTATTACCACTCGAAAATATGGAATAAAGGACAAAATAAAATAATATAATCATACACATAAAAATAACATTTTTATATACCTTAATAATCTTTGGCTCACTCGGATTAATTCCGAGAACAAGTAGCTTTTAAAGTTTACATGTGATACAATTAAATCAATCAAGCATCATCAAAATAATCATGCCCAAATGCTCAAAATACACGGCATTCATAAATATGTATTCAAGAACAAAAATTACAATCTCAAGATTTAAAGATTTCATGATAATAATAAAGATTTAAAATAAAGATTCACATATTTAATCTAGCATGTTCAAGATTAGTACAAAAATAACATTTTTATTTCCTCCTTTAAATTTTGTACCACTCGAAAATTCAATAATTAATAATAGCACATTTTAATAATTCAATTGCCCTATTTTATACAATCTGATTTTTAAAGAATTAAATTAAAAACGACCATCTAAAGATCTCTAAAAATCTGGAAATTTTTATGGGAGTTAAATATGGGTTCAAATATTTACGTGCATAAATTTCGTCTAAAAATAGCATCTTTTACTATTTTTAAGTGATTTTATAACTAACCAGTCAGATTAGGCTGAATTCGGTTTCCGAATTTTCTGCCATAGCAAACAATCTTTAAAAATTACGAAAATTTAACACGAGCTGTAAAACATTATCACTGACTTCCATATAAAATTTTGTAGCATTCCGAATTGATTAAGTACACTAATAAATTCGTAAACCTATTCTGGACAGTTTTACCGGTTTGAAAGATTAAATTATTATAAATAATAAAAGGACGAATTTTGCCACGAAATAAATCATGGTTAATAATCAAACAGTAAACAAGATACCATGAAAAATTCATCAAGAAATAACAATATTTGATTGGTAAATAAATTCATACAAGTAATTATTCAACAATTTCAGATTTCAATAAACTACATAATATAATCAAAAGAAATTTCATAATAATTCATAAATATTACATGAATACATCAAGAGAATAACATGATCAATATTTCATATGGTTCGAAATTTTCGAATAAATAAGCAAACATAAATCCTACAATTTTCATGATATAATCCTAATTAATTATGTGAAAAGCTACCCACAAATTAAATAGAAAAGCTTAGTTACCTGAGATCGCTAAATTAATCCAAGGTATAAGGGTGGTTCGACTTTTTGAAGGTAAGGGAGGAAGGAAGAGATTTCTTTAGGGTTTATGGAGCAATTAACAAATAGGACCCAAAATAAAACAAGGGGTCCTATATATAAAGAAAATAAAATAAAAAAAAAAAACAAAAAAACAATCAAGCCCTACAATCTACAAGTTGCCGTGTACACATGAGAAAAAGGGGGAAAAAAGTGGTTGTGGTCAAATAACAACTTGGAATGGGTAAATAGATAATTCAAATTAATTAAATTAATTAATTATCCAAAATAATAATTAATATTTAATTAATTAAAACAAAATAATATTGGCCCAAATAAAAAGGAAGGAACCGGCCCAATAGAAAAAGAAAGAAAAATTGGGTCTTTGGCCCAATTTGGAAGAGAAAGGTTGGGCTAAAAGTGAAACAGTCCAAATTTAATGGGCCTTTTGGACTTAAAATTGAATAAATAGCATTAACAACCGCGAAATTTTCTGGCCCAAAATTCCGGGTCGTTACAATCACCCCTCCTTAAATAAATTTCGTCCTCGAAATTTACTTAAAGAAGCTCACGTAAACAAACAATAGATCAACCCAAACATCAAGAACATGAAGCGATCTGATCGAGGCGGAGACCTGTGGGTTATGGATCACCACACTTCTGCTGCGCCACTCTGATATACAACGCCGGTCACAACCACTAAGTGATGGTTCCGGACTTGCCTTCCTTCGAGCAATGTACACGTACGGCACACGGAAACGAAAACGAAAAGACGTCTTAACCCTGGCTTCTACCCATGGTTTCTCTCATCTAAGGTTTCCATATTAGGCTAGGGTTCGCTCGGGTTCATTAAGCGCACATCTCACGAAGTTACTTGTGAAGAAGTAACTTAGGGTCTAACCTCAGCTCTGATACCAACTGTAACGACCCGACTTTTTAGCTTGTCGATTTACGAAGGGTAATCAACATTCGGATCATTACTTAATCTAATTAGACCATAATTCAATATTACAAAGGAAAGGATTAACCTTTATTAACTATAGCTGCTAGAATCCATAATAAACCTCTAATTAATATTACATCAAAGTCTGAAAAATACTGTCCCAACATGCTGGGATCTTAGTAACAAACTAAATAAAGGTTTAAATAGTTCTGACTAAACTAGAATACTTAAATAGGGGCCCAAACTCTCAAGCCCATCCGGCAAAGCCCGCTCTAATCTGCTGCAACGTCACCTGAAACTGAGGGGGGGGTCCACCATCAGTGGCGAGTAACTAGGCTGTCCCATTTAATCGAGGGACCACCAAACACATAATAGCATAGAAATTGTCATAAAAACTGTAAAGAACTTAATACATGTTTTACACATAAATATACAAATTACGTATAAATGTACGTACAAAAATACATATAAAAGAACGTATAGACGTACGTATAAATGTACGTACAGAAATACGTATACAAGTACGTATAAAGATACGTATAAAGATACGTATAAATACACCTGCAGAGATACGGTTAGAATACGTATAATCTTCGTATAGAATACGTACAAACAACCCTGCAGATACGGTTAGAATACATACAAAATACATTCAACATTCGCATACATACACACGCTAACATACTCGAATAATTACAGAAATATACACAGCGGAAGACTTATAATATACTGAACTTGTACTTTATATTATACAACTTAGAATTATACTTCACCACCTTCTTACATGATATCATCAGTAAATCCTAATCATATCTTTTCATAATCTTATCATCGAATTTCATATCATAATCTTATCATATCATACGTTATATCTTATCATAATCTTTCTTAATCGTAATTCATATCTTATAATTACATCTCATCTCATATCATAACATCAATCTTATAATAAGGGCATAATAGCTTCTTATCTTAACATATGCACTTATCATATCATTACATCAATCTTATAATAAGGACATAATATCTTCTTAACTTTACATATGTACTTATTATATCAACTTAACTTAACATATCATCTTTGCGGACTGTCTTCTTCAGCTCGTAGCGAACCAATGCGTTCGCAACTTTCCTAAAACATGTCGGGGTGAACCAATGCGTCCCACCCGTAGCCCTCCAATGCGAGAACTAAGCCTAAGCTATGGCCATAACTCCTGGTAGCGGCTCGCAGATACGGTTACCAGACGGCTACATGTTCTAAGACCAAGAACTGCGCGGGGGAACCAATGCGTCCGACCCAATTGAGCAGTGGCATCGACTAAACCCAATTGATAACCAATGCGTTATCGCAAGGGCGTCCTTATCTTATTAACCCAATTGATGACCTTTGCGTCATCGCAAGGGCGAACTTTATATTGTATCTTATATCTTTATTAATTCATATCATATTATATATTGGGAAATACTAGGTGACAGTAATAGGAAATGAAATGTTCGGAGTCCCAGGAAAGAGAGGTGCGGCACGTATGTTGGCCACCTTAAATACCAAGTCTTTCCTAGCCAGAAACCGAAACATAACATGTATATCTATTACCCTGTTTCCTTTCTTATCCCTAGTAATATCTTAGGTATCTTCAAGCTTATCATAAACTATCCTCAAACATTATCCACAAACTTATACTTTATCCATTCGGATATTATCCCAAAATAAATATATTTATAGTAATACAATAATAATATTCGGCCCAATCATAACAACAATATTATTCCTTTTTATCCTACACTTTACAACTTATCCCTAATAATTATTTTATTAAAATATTCCCAAATAATAATAACCAAAAAAATTAACAAACTTTGACCAAACCTAAATTACCACACGGCATTTTCGAAAATTACAACAAATTGAATTAATTTCCTAACTAACTTAATTAATCAATTTAATTACTAAAAATACCAAATTAACAATAAAAATCTATTCTTTTTATTTTATTACCACTCGAAAATATGGAATAAAGGACAAAATAAAATAATATAATCATACACATAAAAATAACATTTTTATATACCTTAATAATCTTTGGCTCACTCGGATTAATTCCGAGAACAAGTAGCTTTTAAAGTTTACATGTGATACAATTAAATCAATCAAGCATCATCAAAATAATCATGCCCAAATGCTCAAAATACACGGCATTCATAAATATGTATTCAAGAACAAAAATTACAATCTCAAGATTTAAAGATTTCATGATAATAATAAAGATTTAAAATAAAGATTCACATATTTAATCTAGCATGTTCAAGATTAGTACAAAAATAACATTTTTATTTCCTCCTTTAAATTTTGTACCACTCGAAAATTCAATAATTAATAATAGCACATTTTAATAATTCAATTGCCCTATTTTATACAATCTGATTTTTAAAGAATTAAATTAAAAACGACCATCTAAAGATCTCTAAAAATCTGGAAATTTTTATGGGAGTTAAATATGGGTTCAAATATTTACGTGCATAAATTTCGTCTAAAAATAGCATCTTTTACTATTTTTAAGTGATTTTATAACTAACCAGTCAGATTAGGCTGAATTCGGTTTCCGAATTTTCTGCCATAGCAAACAATCTTTAAAAATTACGAAAATTTAACACGAGCTGTAAAACATTATCACTGACTTCCATATAAAATTTTGTAGCATTCCGAATTGATTAAGTACACTAATAAATTCGTAAACCTATTCTGGACAGTTTTACCGGTTTGAAAGATTAAATTATTATAAATAATAAAAGGACGAATTTTGCCACGAAATAAATCATGGTTAATAATCAAACAGTAAACAAGATACCATGAAAAATTCATCAAGAAATAACAATATTTGATTGGTAAATAAATTCATACAAGTAATTATTCAACAATTTCAGATTTCAATAAACTACATAATATAATCAAAAGAAATTTCATAATAATTCATAAATATTACATGAATACATCAAGAGAATAACATGATCAATATTTCATATGGTTCGAAATTTTCGAATAAATAAGCAAACATAAATCCTACAATTTTCATGATATAATCCTAATTAATTATGTGAAAAGCTACCCACAAATTAAATAGAAAAGCTTAGTTACCTGAGATCGCTAAATTAATCCAAGGTATAAGGGTGGTTCGACTTTTTGAAGGTAAGGGAGGAAGGAAGAGATTTCTTTAGGGTTTATGGAGCAATTAACAAATAGGACCCAAAATAAAACAAGGGGTCCTATATATAAAGAAAATAAAATAAAAAAAAAAAACAAAAAAACAATCAAGCCCTACAATCTACAAGTTGCCGTGTACACATGAGAAAAAGGGGGAAAAAAGTGGTTGTGGTCAAATAACAACTTGGAATGGGTAAATAGATAATTCAAATTAATTAAATTAATTAATTATCCAAAATAATAATTAATATTTAATTAATTAAAACAAAATAATATTGGCCCAAATAAAAAGGAAGGAACCGGCCCAATAGAAAAAGAAAGAAAAATTGGGTCTTTGGCCCAATTTGGAAGAGAAAGGTTGGGCTAAAAGTGAAACAGTCCAAATTTAATGGGCCTTTTGGACTTAAAATTGAATAAATAGCATTAACAACCGCGAAATTTTCTGGCCCAAAATTCCGGGTCGTTACATAGGGGGTTTGAGGGAAGGGGGTTGGTTGGGTGGCTAGGGGGTAGGGTTCGTTGGGGTGGCAACGGGGTGGGGTTCGTTGGGGTGGCAATGGGGTGGGGTTCGTTGGGGTGGCTAGGGGGTATGGTTGGTTGGTCGGTGGTGGCTTATGGGTGGCGGTTGGGACTTGGGAGGGTGGTGGATAGTCATAATTAGTAATTTTTAGGGTTTTTCTCAGTTATACTCATGAGGTATTGGGATTTCCTACCTGTAGCCATGAATTTTGAAAATTCTCTGCTATACCTATGAGGTTTGTAAAAAAATTTAACTGTAGCCAAAAAATAATTATATGTTACAAACATTAGCACGGTTTACTTTGCAAAAAAAAGGTGGAGGTGTAGTGAACTTTTGTTAGGTTAATTTGATAGTTGTGGGGGTAAAAATTAATGTTAGTTTGTTGTTAATGACTTAACCATGTTAGCTATTATTATGTTTGTTGGCTACCGTTAAGAATTTTTAAAAACGACATGGGTATAACTGAAAATTTTCAAAATTCATGGCTACAGCCGGAAAATCCCAATACCTCATGAGTATAACTAAGAAAAACCCTAATTTTTATTATTTATTTATTATTATTATTATTTATTATTTTTATTATTAGTAATTAATAACAATTTAATTTGGTGGGCCCCACCCATTAACGGTTAAAGTTAACGGTGGTAACAAAAAATTTTAACAGTGTTAACGGTTGGGGATGATTTTGTTAACATTTGGAGATTTTGGGGTTTAATAAAAGATCTTCAAAGATGTTGGGAGTTGTTTTTAATTATTGGAGTTGTTGGGGGTTTTGACAAAAGTATCATAAGTTGTTGGGGGTTATTGTTAAAAAATCCTTTTTTCTATCCTTTCTTTATTACTCCCTCTGTCTTAATTTACTTGCCCCATTTTGACTTTGGGCACTGTTCACATGTGAACTTTGACTATATTTAATTTAATATACGTCAGAAAAAACATAGTCAGATCTAGTTTAACTCGTCTAAACATGTACTTTTCAAATATATAATTTTTATAATTTTTTAATTATATATAGTTAAAGATATTTTTATGTAAAATTGTGTCTCGATAGGTGTGGAAAAGAGGATGTAGCAAGTAAATTGGGACGGAGGGAGTATATGAGTAGTGGTGTGCACCGGTCCAGAACCGGACCGGACCGGGACCGGTTGGACCGGCGGACCGGAATCCACAATTTTTGTGGACCGGGACCGGACTGGTTCAATTCCGGTCCGGACCTGGACCGGACCGGTTTGGACCGGTTACTTACCTTTTTTTTATAAAAAAAACTTTTTTCTCTAGCCGGTCCGGGTTTGGACTGGTTTGGACCGGACCGGAATTTAAATACACTTTTTATTAAAAAAAAAATATTTATTTAATTTTTTTAGATTCCGGTCCAAACCGGTCCGGACCGGACCGGTGGACCGGAATCGCAATTTTTATGGACTGGGGACCGGACCGGTTTGGGCCGGTCCGGACCGATCCGGTTCCGGTCTAAATTCCGGTCCGGACCGGTTTATGAACACCCCTAATTGAGAGGGCTATGTAACAAATACATTAATATTAATATTTTTATTTGACCTTAATACTTCCTTCGTTTTTTTTTATTTACTCACTTCACTTTTCACACTTATCGAGACAAAAATTTGAAGATTAATATCTTTAATTATGTGTTTGTAAAAATTATAAAAACACTAGATATTAAAAAATTACATGTTAAAACGAATCCAATAAAACCCCACATGACTATGTTTTATCTTATGCATATAAATCACAAACAATAGTCAAAGTATACTTGTGAATAATAACAAAGTCAAATTGAGTAAACTAAAAAAATGAAGGTACTCATAGTATATTTTTTTTATTGTTATTTTGTTTTGGTAAGGAAATTAGCGCACATGCTAACCGAGGTTATGAGTACAACCTGCAACCTGCAGCCCTACAAGGTTACAATTCACAAATTAACTATGAGTAGCTAGTGAAAATTCTATAATTATTATGAAATATTATGGATGTTCATGAAATAATAGTATCACTTGATACACGACTGTACTAAAAGAATTTATCGTTTACAATGTGTAAGGGGATTTTAAAATATTGTTGGACTATTTCCATAACCCCATATGCATGAATTAGGGGGAGATAAAGTTTCAATAATGTGATATATTGATGGTCAGTTTTGGTATATATGTAGATTAGCTTAAATGTCAATGATTTATTTAATAGTAGTGGCCACATGATAATATCTAGTTGTTGACTATACACTAGTTGTAAATGCTCCAACTAAATTTGATGTCCTAGAAGGACAACATCAATGTCTAATGATTTTAAAGCATCTTTAAAGCTTGGTAAATTGATGGATTCTAAAAATCAGAATGTCTGGAAAAGATAGGAGAAATTACTAACAATGGTAAATTCGAAAAAATTGATATATTTAAATGAATCTCCTAAGGAGGATTATGTTCAGCAAAATTTATATGTACTATGGTGATATGAAACACTCTAGAAGAGTATATGGTATCCAACAATATTAGCATGTATCAAGATTAAATTTAATACTCCAGCATAGTATAAGTTATTATTGAGTAAAATATTAATTATTGTCTTGCCAAATGCTAATTGCATAAAGAAAAACACATTTTAGTGTTCTTATATCACATCATATTCATCGCCATGAATAATAAAATACATCTAATAAAGTGATCACTAGTAGAATTGAAACACTGACCATGTATAATTTAAATTTAAAAATGTGATTGGATGTGATAATAATATTAGGCCATCCGGGTTTAATGATTACCCGTTGTAGAAACCCGAAGTTTCATTTAATGTGTTGACGCTCTCATGTTAGATATATGAAGTGAACGGAATGGCAAGACATAACATTGAGATTGAGCTATATTTGAATTATAATTTTAATATTTTGTTTTGAGAAATTTCAAGAGATTATAAAATAGTTTCTAACAACTTTGTATGGGCACATGTAATAGGTGGCCGGAAGCTCACCTTGATAACTTATAAGTTGTTCAGTATGGGGTGACTAAAAGCTCACCATATTAGGTGGCTGGGAGCTCACCAAACCTACTTGTATGTAGAAATTTTTGTGTAACTAGTATCTCATTATTAAAATCTTTGTTGATCCGGAAGATCATCGTCTAGCGGAATTACATACAAGTTACTTATATTTATACAACAATCTCTTGATTATTGGGGCTATTATCAGTCAACACAAAAGATAAAGAAAAGAAGAGAGACAACTACACAATACATGTCTCCCCATTGATATTATCTTCAGAAGAGAATGAATTCTGAAAGAGTTCATAATAAATAGTGAATAAAATTGTTTTTCTTTTAAGTTATTCTCCATGAGAGATAAATAACTAATACTTAATATAATTCTTCTGAGAGATAAAATATGTTGATTATATTTTGCCTATGTGATGAGACGAAATGTATAAGTTTGTATGAAATATTTATATTCCAATGGGGTTATAGCTCTCACGAAGCTATACATATAACATTGATCTGATAGTATTTATGGATCTTGAAAGAAGAGTTCCTTAAAATTATACACAATGTATTTTAATATTTGATTCTACAAGTTATATACTTGTAGTTTAGCAATGTTAGTTAATATTACTATTGAAATCCTAAATACTCTATGCGACTTAATTTTTGACATCTCAACCTGAAGCTTGAGCATGTGATAGATAACCAGTTTTATACCCATTGGAGAATTCTCGCATATATGAAATGTCTAAAGAATATAAATAACAATCTCTCAAAGAATAGTTGTTATGGTTTGTTATGGTCTAGACCATAAGGAATGTATGATTAGACCATAATATGTGAATATATAAAGTGTTGCCATGATATTGGGATTGGAGAATGTATGATCAATCATTGATCATGAATTTTTACTTTATGACCTCCAAAACAAGGCATCAATTCAATAATTAAGGCAACTTGATAATAGACTCATGCAGTGTCTTCATAAGTATTGATAATTGAAGATGTCTCACTATGTCCAAGAGAAGATTTGAAGATTCAAGACCATTCTAAGAAGATCTGTCACCGAGGAATGTTATTATGCAACAAATGTGAAGTTACTCAGCGGCATTGGATTTATTACATTTGAAGATCTCAAGTTATGTATTCATCAGGGGGAGTAAATATGCGTTGCACTCTTTTTCCCTTAACCAAGGTTTTGTCCTGCATTGGGTTTTCCTGGTAAGGTTTTTAATGAGGCAGCATTTCAAGGCGTATTACGAAAGTGTTGTACTCTTTTTCCTTCACTAGGTTTTTATCCCATAGGGTTTTTCCAAGTAAGGTTTTAACGAGGCACACTCTTCAATCGCTACATTCATGAATCTGGTTTACTAAATTGGATTATATTGTGTCAAAGGATAAAGATTGATGATATCATGAGGGGGAGTTAATGTGCGTTGTATTGTTTTAGATAATGGACATCCAAGGGGAGTGTTATGAAATATTATGGATGTCCCTGAAATAATAGTATCACTTGGAATCATTATGTCCTTTGGAATCATTGTACCTTTTGGACATGTATATATATGTAACTTACATATGGAATAAGAGATAGACATATATGGTTTTCCCTCTTTACATTCTCTCCTTATTGTATTATCTTATTTATAATAATAATATAATTAACTATTACTAAACAAAAACCACTAACATCATCAGTTGCTACATGTCAACTCCTCATTAAAAAATTTCCCTCCAAACTTTTATTTGACTTTTTTTTTCTTTTGAAAAACTTTCTCTCTATTTAGGCTCGTTTACTTTACCTGAATATAGCTTAAATGAACTGAACTGAATACATCTGAATGTAATATTTTATAAGAGAAGGAAATTGAGAGCTGAACCGAACTGAACTGAACTGAATTTAAGCTGAAGTAAACAAGCCCTTATTGGTTTTTTTTTCCTTCAATATTTTCCTTTTTAATTTTTTTATCTAATTTGATCTGAACTTAACATTTCTAGCTAATCTAATCGGATCGTATTTGAACTCTCCTGATCTGTTCTGAACTTTTCTAATTTGAATAATTATCTGAATTTTTTCTGATCTGATCTATTTTTTATTGTAGTTATTTTTTATTATAACACTGATCTGATCTAAATTTTTTTATCTGGTATGTTCTTATCCGAATTTTTCAAAACTTAAATAATGGTCTGAATCTTTTTTTATCTGATCTGAAAATTTTTTATAAAAAAAAAGTATTATAATGCTTAATAAGTTGAATCAAACGCACCTTTATATGTTTAAATATAAATATTTGTTTTTAGTTACAACTTATAATAGTACAAAAAATACATTTTGTTGCGCCTTATTGCCGCGAATATTATGGGTTATCCTAATAACCGTAGCAAATAATTGGTTAAGGTCTTTAATTTGATGCGCCTTAATTGTTAATATTCAATCTTACTAAAAGTTTAATAACATAAAGTTGTTACAATAATTTTTTTTTCAAAATCATGTAAATAATTTAATCACAATAAAATTTAAACTATATAAATGTAATATAAAAATGAAATGTTTTTGTCAAGATTGTACATTTTCAAGTGTTACCCTGTTACAGAATAAAACTGAAACAGCTAACAATAATATCTGTTACACATATGGGCATTATTGTTCATTTTGTCGTCAAAATTGTCTATGTTTATTCATTTTTTAAATTTGAAAGAATAATAGCTTCTTTAAAGGAAAAATAATAGCTTTTATAAATATGTTGAATGAGTAAGTAAAAATGGATATATGATAAATTACAACACAACTACTTTATAAATTAGAACTAAGCATAACAATATTGCGCTTATTTACAAATTTGCATTTCTTTATTTTTATCAAAAAAAAATGAAATAATATAATAAGAAAAAAAACTACTATTTTTTTCCTTGATTTCGAATTTTACTTACAAAATATAGATTACCATTATTGAAACAAAAGTTTATCAATTAATTTTTTTAAAGCCGTGCATCCGCACGGGTGCTAACCTAGTTGGTAAAAAAAAAAAAAAACAAACTCGTACAAATTTTAAAGAATTTGGGATAAGGATTTTTTAAAAAATAACAAAAAAATTTTGTCAATAAAAGCCTTTTAAAATCTTAAATTCGCAGGAAAAAAACTTTATAAATTTGCGAAATGAAACCTCGTGGCACTTATTCGACTGTGACTTCGATTTAATGACATTGACTTTGTTAGTTATAGTAAAACAATTAAATAAATTAACCTAACCTTAAATATTTAGAATTAACAATCTCTTATTAATCATGGGGGTGGACTGGTGGAGGGCGGCTGCGATTTTTTTGGGGTAGATAATCACGCTTCAATAATTTAAAAATATTTAATTAGGATTGATAATCATGGTTAGAGCTTTTAAATTTACAATTAAAGTCAAATTATTGCCACGAGGTTTTATTTCGCAAGAAAAAAAGTTATTTAAGGTTTTATCTCGCAAAAAATAAATTATAAGGTTTTTTCTCGCAAATTCAAGATTTTAAAAGGGTTTTTTAAGCAAATTTTCCAAATAACAAACTAGTTGGTAAAAAGTACGAAGTACTTGTTTGAATAGAGATCATTTGTCAATTGTCAACAAATTTATAAACCTTGTTCAATCTAACTAAATGGTTTTTTTTACTCTCCTTGTTTGAATCACAAAAATAAGTATAATAACAATAACCCCTTGATTGGTAAAAATATTCAAGCTATCACCTATTCACCTTCCTCAAAAGTCATGTTAAGAGAGGAGGTAATGTTATCAACGTTGTCATGGGCTAGTGGTGCCATAGGCTAGAGTTGGTAGGGAGAACCACGGTTCGATCCCCCGCAAGCATGTTGGGAGGATTTAAAACCTTAACCTCGGGACGCGCTCCGAATCTCAATTAGCCCAAAAAGGTGAACCGGGTGGCTACACCAAAAAAAAGAGAGGAGGTAATGTTGTGGCTCATCTATTATCCAAACTCAATCCTGTTGAGTTGAGCAATAGGATATGGACTGGGCAAGCGCTTGAATCTGTCTCAGGCGTACGTTGTCGCTGATATTTGTGAACTTTTTATGAATTAATCTACCCCTTTTGTCCTAAAAAAAATCACAACAATATATTCGGCAAACAAGATATGCATGATTGAAGGGATGTTTGCCTAAGAGATTAACAATATAATCCTCAAAAAAAAAAAAAGTCACTCAAGGCTTGTTTACTTCAGATTATATTCAGTTCAGTTCAGTTCAATTCAGTTCAGTTAATCTCTATTCAGTTCAGTTCAGTTCATCTCTATTTAGTTCAATTAATACACTTCTATTCAGTTCAGTTCAGTTCAATTCAGCTAATGTAAACGAGCCCTCAATGACTTCACAACATCTATCTTCAATAGAAATGAATTTTAACAACACTCTTGAAGATTACTACTCAAAATTAAGTTTTTTTTAGAATCATTTATATAATAGAGTTAGGCCTTTAAAAGGCATTTCCTCTTGGAGCAACGCAAATGCTTTGTCAATCTTTTGCCATTTGCAATATCCATTCATTAAGCTACTGAATGTAACTACATTGGGTTTGAAGCCATGTTTGGCCATAAAAATGACAAGCTTTACAGCCTTATCCATCTCATCACGTAAACAATAACCATCTATCAAAGTAGTGAAAGTGAGTAATGTGGGTTGAAACCCAAGCTTAAGAATTTTAAGTAACAACTGAACAACACAATCGATAGGATGATGAGTATGAACCAGACCGTTAATGAGGGTGTTGAAGGTGACAATCAATTCCATTTTTCATGTTTAGCAAACTTGAGAATTTCAAATTTGGAATTAAGTAGTTGATCAAATCTTTACAATATAAAATTCAACAAAAACACAATATACGTACCAACATTTAGCTAGTACATTTAGTTCAGAATCACCTAAATAAAAGTTCTAATTACTAATGCATAATAAAATCACGTCTAACTTTTGCTCCGCGGGTAGATTTTTGAACATATCGAACTAATCCGCCATCTCATTCATGAACCACTTCATGGCTTTTAAAACTTGATCTCATGAAATTCCAAGAACTCCAGAGACTACGTTGTAGATCTCTTGAAAACTCTGCTTCGGAGGGCCTTGTGCTCTGCTCACATGTTCCTTAAAATACTCCACTAAACTACTACTCCCTCCGTCTCAAATTAGTTGATACATTCTAAAAAATAGCACTATTCATTTATAAACTTTGACTGATTATAGTTTTATGTACATAAAGAAAAATATAGTCACAATGGATCTAGTTTGATTCGTCTCAATAGATACTTTTTAAACATATAATTTTTATAATTTTTTATTATGTGCAGTTTAAGATATTTTAATTTAGGATTATTCCCATTAGTATATCCGGGAATTTGCGTATTCCCAGTGGTATACCTACATAATTAATGGAATTCAATAACCACTTTTAAAGGTTGTTTTAGGACATTAACAACCATAAAATCGGATATTTCTTTTTATTTAGTCCACGGTGGTTACCCAAAAAAATAACTATAGTTAACCTAAATATGTTTATGATCGAATTTGTGGTATTTAATGGCCTGAAACAGCCTTTAAATGTGGTTATTGAATTTCATTATTTATTTAGGTATACCACTGAGATTTTTTAAAACTTAGCTATACCACTAGGAATACGCAAATTCTCAGGTATACTAATGGGAATAATCCTTTAATTTAAAGTGGTGTATTGGGTGATGTGAAAAAGAAAATGTAACAAGTAATCTGGGACAGAGGGAGTAATTATTTCTGCCAGTCGATTAAGCCTCTTGTTTGAACCCCAGGAAGAAGTATTAGATCTACTAGCCCCCTTGTAACGACCCGTAATTTAGCAGCGTTGTTTTCGGAGAAAACAACAATCACAAATCATTAACTTCTAAAACTTCAAAGTTAGGTTCATAAACTACAGCGGAAGCTCTAAAACTTAATCATATTATTCATTAAAAACTGTTAGATAATCCCAAAATAAATATCAAACCAATATCCTTTACTATTACAAAATAAAGAATAGACTACTAAATCAAATAAACATAATCTAAACTAGTCATCGGGTCACTTCTAAGCTGGCTAGCTCACAATCCCAGCCCATACGTAGCCTAAACTCAATCACCACCTGTACCTGAAATAGAATGGGGGGTCCACAGTCAGTGGTGAGTAATTAGATTGTTCTACTTAATCAGTAGAACACAATTAGAAACATAATAATCAGAACAGATCATCTGAACTGTCGAACAAGTCATCATGCAAAGAAGTCAACAAGCAATCACATCAAGTACGCAGCGGAAAACAATCATACAAGTCATCCTTAACAAGACCTTCAGCTCAGCTCAACCAATTCTAGACTTCTAATCCTCATCAACGACTCTTCTTTTCAGTTCTTTTCCAATCAGGTGCTAATCCGTGACCAGTCATATGCTCGTAAGAGGTCAACCACGAAGATCTACTCCCCCCAACTTTCCTTGCTCATGCCGGGTCAACCACAAGGATCTACTCCCCAAGCACTGGGATCAAGAACTGTCCCCAATCCGAAGATAGGACAGTGGCTTCGACTATACCTATGTTCATGGCACATGAGCCACTAGATAGGTGGTCACTTCATAGTTAATCATCTTTTCAATTCAATTCAATTCTGTTCTGTTCTATTCCAATCCTCAATTCAATTCTTTATCGTCATAGCTTAACTTCTAGTCCAATCTTGTTCATCTTGACTTGACTCAAACTCCAAACTAAACTTATACCACTCGAAAATGACCAACATCATGCGGAAAAATAATGCAGAAATACTTGAAAATACGTACAAAAATACATACGGAATGCGTACGAAAATACGTACAAAAATACATACGGAATACGTACAAAAATACGTACAAAAATACATACGGAATACGTACAGAATACGTACAAAGTACGTATAACAATACATATACAATACGTATAAAATACCTGCAAAATACGGTTAGAAATACATACAATATACGTATACCATATAGTCACAAATACACGAAATTCATACTATACACATATACAAAGGAAACCTTCCCCTGAAATACTTATCTTGTCATATTTTACCCATAACCTTTCCTTTATTCATGTTATTACTTTCCTTCATATTGCGACTTATCCCTATTAATTCCTTTTAATGGTAATAATTATGTTGTTACTTTCCTTCGTATTGCAACTTATCCCTATTAATTCCTTTAATTATAATAATTATAATGCTTCCTAAAATTACCTTTTAATAATATTGTAAGTCAAAAGTTAAACTAAAATGGATCAAATAAAATATGAGACCACACAACATTTTAATCTAAAAAAATAATAATAATAAAATAAATTCATCATATCATCATATAAACATTTCAATAAATCATATAAAATGACAATTAGCTACATAAGTTACCTAAAACATGATAAAAATCCTATTTTCCATATTTCACATCACTCGACATTTTGGAGAAATAATACCAAAATTAACACTTTAAATTAATTAAATACCTTTATCAATAATTAAATAAATTAACCTAATAAATAAATAAATTATGCAACAACATCAAGACATCAAGATTAATCAAGAACAAGATCAAAAGTTAATCCTTTAACTGTATAACATCACACGGCAATTATAGGGCCAAGATATATCAAGAACATTTCAAGAATTAATAATAACATGTTTTAATAATTCAATCACCCTATTTTACACAATCTGATTTTTAAAGATTTAAATTAAGAACAACCGTCTAAGGGTCTCGAATAATCTGGAAATTTTGATGGAAGCTAAATATAGGTTCAAGGTTTAACTTGCATAAATTTCGTCCAAAGATAACGTCATTTACTATTTTTAAGGGATTTTATAACTAACAAATCAGATTAGGCTGAAATCAGTTTCATATTTTTCTGCCATAGCAAACGAACTTTAAAAATTACGAAAATTTAACACAAGCTGTAAAACACTATTACTGACTTCCACCTAAAATTTCGTAGCCATCCGAATTGATTAAATATCTTAATAAATTCGTAAACCAAATCTGGACAGTTTTACCGGTTTAAAAGATTAAATTATTATAAGCAATAAAATGACGAATTTTGCCACGAAATAAATCATGATTCATAATGAAACAGTAAAGAAACTCCCTAAAATTATTCTAAGTGACTCGACAATTTAGAACAACAAGAACAAAAATATTCTTTTTAATTTAAGACTTTAATTAATAATTTAAATAATCAAGATTCATCAAATTTACATAAAGAAATCAAGAAAATAACATCATAATATTCATCATATCATTCGAAAAATTTCAATCCTAAACATGATACTAATTCTAAGCAATCCTACATTGTTCTAAACAATTCCAAACCATATTCTAAAAACTATGAAACTAATCTATCCTAAAGATTAAGTAAAAGCAATCCAATTACCTTTGAAGGAGAGATATGATTCGAAAATATTAAGGCCACACGGTTTCTTGAAGTTTCTTTAAGCTTTTGTTGCAATCTTTGAGTTCTTGAAATCAATAGAAAATGTTTAGGAGTTTTTAGGGAATTTTTGTGATCGATTCTTGGAAGGGAAAATAATTAAAACAATTGTTGAACCCCCAAAAATGAAGGTTGGCCATGTGACATGGGAGGTAATAGGGTTTAGGGTTCCTAAAGTTTAGTAGTGAAATCAGGTGTCACAGATTACTATTTGCGAGAAATAGAAAGTATGTGAATACTAGCCATCTAAACAAAGAAGGATACATAGTATTGTAAATTACAACTTCCTTTGCACAGAGTATGAAAATGGACATTGTTATCTGTAATTTTTAGACATGATATGAGTAGTAGTTTATCTTAATAAATGCCCACATTCATAAGGATGCATAATAGTTCAATCATTAGTAAGCTTCCACCAAAAAAGGAAAAAAACAAAAAGCTTCTACATCAAACAGTCAGTTACTTGACAACTTTCACCCTCTACTGAAGAAATTGTATTGGTAAATTCAAACCATACAACTTTGTTTGATGGAAAAAGTATTGCAATTTGCACAATAAAATAGCATCTACTTCCTCCGCTCAATAGTAATTGCAACACTTTGACCAAAAAGCTCTCACATATTTGGTCAAAGTGTTGCAACTATTATGGAGCGGAGAAAGAACTATAAAACTGCGTCCAATAATCTAGAAACACAAAAAAAAAAATGATATATCTTGTTGCTAGAGACAGTACCAGTTAACATGTAAAACATGGAAATGGTTACATTGATCTAATTATAGAGCCCCCTAAGTGCTCATGTTGGACTAGGTAGCTTTGGCCTTGGAATTTTTTAACTAGTAATTAGTAAAAATGAAAGACCAATATATCATTTTTTTATATATTCTGCTACTCCACCTCTGCACCAAAAATTGTGAAAATTCCCTCAACCTACCAAAAAACATATACCTAGTAGCAGTGTAGCACCAACCACCAAGATCTAAACATAAAATTGAAGTATCATCTCTTAATTGAATACTTGTAGAAACCAAGTTACCAACAAGAAAACATTGTAATAACAAAAAATTATTCAAGAATATTCACCATTGTTGAGAATACCTTTTTCCGAAGACAGCAAATATCAGGCAGGCTCCACAATCTGAACTCTAATCTGGAAAAAAAAAAAAAAAAAAACAGGGGTCTGGTATTCCCCCCACAAACCTCTTTCTGAACTCTATCCTAGTTTAATGCTTTCACATGTCCAACGTTGTACAGATCAAACAGCTTAATTTAGACCAAGCTAAGATATACAGCAGCCACTTACCCATTCACTGGATTACCTAACAATTCAGACCTCGAAAAAGCTTCTAAGCAAAGCCTTGTCTGAATCCTGAAGACTACGATGGGAAAGAAAGCTGGAACATAGAGAATTTGTGTGAGCATCCACCGCAAACCCTTTGCTTCTCATAGTGCAAACTACTTCGCAGGCCTTGCGTACATCTTTTTCAAGCAGACATCTTTTGATAATTGTGTTGTAGGTGCACTCATTAGGAGGACAGCATCCATTGTCCTGCATTCTCATTACAAGTTCAATTGCATCATTCAGCATACCAGCTTTGCATAGTCCTTTCACAATTATATTGTAACTAACCACATTTGGCCGCTGACACTTCTTTGGTAGACAAAGGAAGATATTAATGGCTTCCCCGACTTGCCCGACTTGGCAAAAACCATCCATTAGGGAATTGTATGTGAAAATATCAGGGAACACCCTACTATTTTCCATTTCCTTCACTTTTTGTTGTGCTTCATCAATCTGCCCATTTTTACAAAGGCCATGGATCAATGAGTTCCAAATGATTACATCTGACTTTAGCCCTCGAGCTTTCATTTCCTTGAAAAGCTGATCAGCACATGAGAGCCTCTGATGCTTACACAAGTCATCAATAAGAGTGGTGAATGTCACAACATTTGGATTTAGGCCTTTAAGAGGCATTTCCTCTTGGAGCAACGCAAATGCTTTGTCAATCTTCCGGGACTTGCAATATCCATTGATTAAGCTATTCAGAGTAACCACATTGGGTTTGCGGCCATGTTTAGCCATAAAAGTGACAAGATTTTCAGCCTTGTCCATCTCACCAAGTAAACAGTAACCATCTATCAAAATATTGAAGGTGACTAAGTTGGGTTGAAACCCAAGCTTCACAATTTTAAGTAACAACTGAACAGCACAGTCAATATGATGATGAGTATGAACCAGACCGTTAATAAGGGTGTTGAAGGTGAAAATATCGGGTGCAAAGCCGAGCTTAATGTTAGGGGCTAAAACGGAAAACCCCAAATCAACATAGCCCAAGCAACAGTAACATTTAGTCAGAATATTAAGGGAATAGTCATCTGGGCGAACACCGGACAAATGAAGACGCCTGGAGAGAGAAATGACAGTAGCAAAAGGGGGAAAAGGTTTAATCTTCAATATAGCAGAAAAGAGTAGATTGAAATCAACAATACAAGGAAGAGGGCGCAAGGAAATCATGATATGATAAAGAGAAAGGGCATGATCAACCTTAGCAAACCCTAACTTGGATTTATTCCTAACATAGCTAAGCAACAAATGAGGGTTATCATAAAAATTACATTCTGGATCAGAACGATGATTATATAGTGAGAGAACAGAGTAAGTACGAGGATGGAGAGGGTGAAAAAGAAGATTACCAGAAAAGAAACGGAGAGGATGAAGATGCTTGAAGAAGAGAGCTGGTTTGATGGTCGCCATCTTCAATTCTTCAAAAGAAGAGGAAGAATCAGCTGGAGTAGCCAGGTCCGTCCATGACCCAGGCCAAAAGGGGCGGCCGCCCTAGGCCCAGAAAGAAAACCTCCATTTTTGTATTCTACAACACAGCACAGCACATACACACACTATCAACAGTATTCGATTGGAAATTCACTCTCCTTCTGGCGATAAACCCAGACTAGACTAGAAGAACCCAAAGCCTTTGTATAAATGATTCTACGAGAATGAAAAAACAATCTTACCTCAAAAGCTCTGATTGCTTTAATGGAGGACAGGCAACACAAAAACCACGCCAAACCCAGTCACAGTTAGTTGGTTCGACCGGAGAAGGGGAGAGTCGAGGGTTAAAGAAATCGAGAGATGGATGGATTCCGCTACGCTAGGGGTTTTTTTTTTTCCAATTGAAATTGAAACAGAAAAAATTGGGCAAAACATATTCTATATATTAGTCAATTCTATATATTCTATATATTAGAAAAAATTGGTTAACATTAACACCTAAGTATAATTTGGTAAATAAAATTACATATACGAAGTACTATAAATTGTTAAAAAATATTTAGCTTTGGATGATAAATTGGTAAAAAAAATGTTTTCAGGCAACAAGTTAGCAAAAAAATAAATACTTTTTGCAACAGATTGTTAAAAAAAAAAAAAAATTCGACAACGTTTAAGCTAAAAAATTAATGATTATTTTTTCAAGGCTTTTTTTTTCATTTTTATATCTACTGATTATTTTTTCAAGACTTCTCTTTTTTTTTAATTAATTTTAACTTATTTTGGGTGTTTTCGATCTATTTATTAAAGAAAAATAAATTTTCATTTTTCTCTCATTTAAAAAAGCAAATATATTAAATATGTATTTTTATGTACTCCGTATTTTATATCATTAATAAATTTTATGGATAAATTTAAGGCAAACACAATTTTCTGATGAAAATATATCAACTTTAGGAACAACACAATAGAATATAAATTATTAAGTATAGACAATACATATTGAATACATTTGCTCTATAAATAAAATTAGCCAAATGTTCTTCTTTTCATATTTGATGCAAGGATTTAGGTTTGCTCCAAAGGATAGTCTAGTAGGTTCATTGAAGTCTACTACTACGAGGAACAAGCTACACCTTATGCTCTTAGCTGAATCAGGTTATGCAATTTGCGCTCAAAGGAATTTAAAACTCTATAATGACGACAGTGTACCTGCTGATAGGCTCTTTAGGGGTATTGTCTTTAGGGTTGCTTATAATTGTCCAAGTGGAGATAAAACATTGCTCTTTTTAAATATGCAACAATTTTAGTTTTGTCATTTCCCCACCCATTTGAATGCATTTGGTAAAGCTGGTCTTGTTGATAAGATGTTAGGTGTTAGTCTTAGCTAGTTTGGCTTTTTTTATTGGTTGCTGTTTTTTTAGCATTGTTGGGAGCTTGGTGGCTGTTGTAGGTTTTGCTTTGGGTAATTTGCAGTTTTGAGCTGGTTGTTTGGGGTATGTCGTATTTTGGACAGGCTACTAGGGGCTGGTGTGGTGTCTATGGATTGTGGGGGCTGTTATGGTTGGTTGCGTTGTTTAGGCAGTTTGTTGCTGGTATGTGTCTGTGCAGGTTGCTACTGAGGCTTGTTGTTGTTGTTTAGGCTATTGTGGCGGTGCAACCTCGCTTTGGGGTGTTTGAGTTTCTTTTGGTTTGTTATTGGATTATTTCTTGTAGCTGCAAATAATGTACGATGGAGTTGGACCCTTCCGAGAAGGTGACTTCTTCATTGTTGTGATATCTTTGCAACTAGCTTTTGGCCCTTGTTAGCTTTTGTTGTAACTTTTTCCAATTTGGTCATAAAATCTATATTTACCAAAACAAAGTTTAATTAAAAATAATCATTCATTACACCAATTTGCATATGATTTGTTATAAATGAACTTTAGGGGTTGTTTGGTTGGGGGAATGAGGAATGGGAAAGGAAAAGGGAACTTAGGCCTCTAATTCTCTTCCGGATGTTTGTTTCATTTTTACTTTTCCTTTCCACTATTTAATTTTTAGAATTCCTCATTTTTAACTTTAATTATTCTCACTTCCTACCTTGGGACTTGTTTTCCCCATTATTCCTCTTTGCTCTCTCCCTAATGACCCTTCTTGATCATTGTAAAAACACCATACATGTCATCCTAACCAGCCACCTCCAACCAGTAGACCACCACTTCTACCACCCAACCACCTTAGACGACCACCACCCTACTATAGTTGAGCGTCAATTTTTGATCATCGAGAATCCCCACAATCAATTGAAAAACACAACAATAACATTTTTAATTGAAGACCTCCATTAAAAGTTGAAAACGAAGTCAACCTTTTCATTCCTTTCAACTCCGTTGTTAATTTCATTTCTTTCCCTAGTGTTAAACCAAAACAACCCTTTACATCTAAGAAGCGAATGTCATTTCAATGACTCTACGCGTAAGTATCATTTTTCTTTATATCACTACCTTTTATTCATTAAATGATTTTATAAGTCTTTTTTCTGTCACACAAGTGTATATAAATTTAGCATAATTTGTCAAAAACTATCTAATGTGTCAAGTTTTTTTTTTTTCAAAAAAAATTACTTCTCGTAATTTTTTTTTTTACTAAGATTACTAACTCTACTATATAAGGAATACTTAATAATAATTCTATTAACTAAATTTGAAATTCGATTATTTTCTGGTATAATAACCTTATATCATTTTCTTTAAAACCACCTAATATCAATTTTTATTTTTTTAATAAAAAAATGGTAGCACCAGAACTTGTTAATAGTGCTCTAACAATTAAATATGTTATATTAATTATTTTTTTAAGAAAAAATGTTAAATTGCTCTTTTCAAAACTCGACATTTATTGACTACAGTTTTGGACAAATTTTTCATGATCTTATTTCAAATTTTTAGTATTTTCTAATTATATCCATGAGATTTTGATATATATAAACTACAACTCATAATTTCAAAATTTTCGACTTATATTCAATTAGTTTGCCCCATAAACTTTTGAGTTCATCATGCTTGGGTCATAATATTTAGGTCAAAATTCACCAACTTCAATCACGTTTGAAACAAATTTTGAGTTAGAGTGCGGTTAATTCGTCTGAAATATTCTAATCCGATCTGATCTAAATTTTTGTGAATTGATATGAATTTTTTAAAATAAACATTAGAATGCTTAAATAAGTTGAATCTTGAATCAAAGGCACCCTTAGGTCAATTTATAATAGGTTTACCTCTAAATTCTGTCGATTAATAATGTTGGATTTGATTGACTAGTTGCACCCCAAAAAAAGGGAGGAAGTGCTATCTTTCTAGACATGTTCTTACTTCTATATAAAGCAACAGTACACAATTTTCCTCACTGTAATAAATCAAGCAATCAAATTGTTGAAAGCTAAAGAGGCCAAGAACACAATGGAAAAAAAAAAGTTTTGGATTATAATCGAAAATCAAAGTCATTCACCAATAATGGCTTCTACAAAACCCCAACCATCCTCCGGATCGGGTCCAACCCAATAGCCACATAATGTTCGAGGATAGTAACTTACATCAATGTAGGACATTAATACAAATACAACCCCAGATGGAACTCTAATCGGGTCAACAGAGCTTAGGCTTGATGGTGAGGCGTATGTTCGAGTGCAGGCGGATGAGATGAAACTGAATGCTGCAAGCATATGAAGTCAGAATGAAAATTTGGAAATCTTATAACATATGTTTGAGATCCTCGTTTGTAATATTACATAAGAGGAAAAAGAACTAAAAAAATATTAGAGAAGCCAAAGCAAAAGTAAGAAAACAAGGGACTGTTGTAATTGTTTTATAGTCCAAACTCTATACAAAACAGATTAAAATGCAAGTATAACATCACAAATCTGTTATCGGATGCATAAGATAGTGCATTATTTCCAAGTTTCGTAATAGATCTACTCCAAAAACACAGATACTTTAGTGAAAGTAATTACATGATTCTCGGCATATTTCGAACAAATATAACAAATATAACAAATCAGAGAAGCCGAGAAATTCAGTCAGAAACTTGGAACTTTACATGAATTCAATTTTTACCCCCTCACTAAGGGAAGTCAAACTAATAGTAGTAAATCACTATGAGCTACAACAAGATTAGTAGCTTTCTCGTTTCAGGCGGGAAAAGATTGATAGGTTTTCTTGACCACAAATGCTAATAGTCAGCTTGGATAAGCCATATGGATAGTGTTTTTTTTTTTTTTTTGGCAATAAAAAAAGTCATCAACACATTTTTGTTTTACTTCCCTCAGAGAACAGTAATAGTAATAAGGAAACATGCTAAAACCACTCGTTCCATAGGAAGCAAATCCATTAAGAAGATGATAAAAGAATAGAAATTTGAATGACCTTGAAGCAAAGCTTGATGAAGGAGATCATCGAGATAAGGGAAAATATTAGCCTCCAATAGCACAAAATGAAGACTTACATGCCCTTCTAGACCATAGATGTGGAAATGCACGGTTAGCACTCGTTTTTGGATGTAGCTCCTGAAGCAAGATAATTGAGGTTGAGTGCATCAGTAAAGCCAACAGGGAAATACCAACAAGAAAAGAATAATGATAATGTAAAGTTGCTGATACAGTTTGCTGAGTCTACAAATGAAAGATCCCTCCTTGCTCTAAATACATATAACATCCCGTTGAGTCTACAATGGCAATGTTTAATGAGCAAAACCCAGTTCCTGAAAATCATGTAGAATTTTCCATACAAGCAAACACCGCCAATGAAGAATTGGTTCCAACAAATCAACTCTCTCTTTTTGTTGGTTGCATCCGCTAATAATAACCTTCTTAGGACTTAGGGCATGTTTGTTTGCAAGTTTTTATAATGGAATGGAATGGATGTGATATTATTAATGAACAATATAGTTTTTGGTTGGAGTATTTGGGTATGGAACCTCATACCCAATGGTTTCTCAACCCCATGAATCCCATACTCACCTCCCCCATAAGTTTCTCATCCCCACACAATTCCATACCTAGAAGATTATCATTCCCATACCATTCCATTTGACCTTTTGTCCTTAGAGTTATTGAGTCTTCAACATCAACAAGACAACTTCAATGCACAAACTCAGCATGTGTAATAGACTAATAGGGAGGAATAAGACATGGACTAGCATCTTAAAATCTCACAAGTCTATTGTAAACAGACTTAGAATCATAACTACAATCCTTAACATTGCATCATAGGGTCCACCAGGCTATAACCTTCTTCTGTTACCCGGGAACAGCTTATAGCTTGGACAATGGGAGTACCCATATGACACAAAGGCATGTACAGCTGTGCTCGAGTTCATGTACAATACATCCATACATAAACTCTGAAGATCTGATCTAAGCCACTGAACTCTTGAATTCCAATTGTACAATGTCACTTGTTATCCCTACGGCCCTACCTATTTTACAACAATACCCAGCTCTTGATTCAAAGCTTTTCTTATTCTTTGACACACTATATTTCCAAGTAAAAATTATCTGCCTTTTTTAAAAAATTGGTTTATGATCGGATTTCACAAGATAACTCTATTCAAAACCAAACAATTAAGAATCTTTTAGTAAGTTCATTCCATACCCTCAAAATTAAGATATTGAGATTTTTTTATAAAAATCCACTATTTCAGAACCTACCAAGGGAGCTCAATATAATTTCCCTACAATAGATAATGTCAAGACCTTAACGGTTTGTTTGATAGCAGTCATAAATGGTAGTAATCCGAATGGATTTATATGTAAATTTGGAAGAAAAATCAATATTCATTCCCATGGTGGTGCGAGTTTGACTCCAATTCATCTAATTTTTGTCCCAAAGATCCGTTCTCATCCAATACCACACTCTCCGATCGTAAAGGATGCTAATAGAAAATATGAAGAAAATTCAAGAATAGGAATGAAAATATGTTTTCTTACTTAACAAAATTACACTTTAAATACATTATCATCACCAAAAGTTATTACCAACCAAACAAGCTATAAATGTTATGCATTTTGTAAAGTATGAAAATTAAAGAAATTATAAACGCATAGATTAAATTAAACCCATAAATGGAATAACAATAAGGGTATACATTTAAGTATTTAACAATTGAACAAACCATTACTAGCAATTGACCTCCCAATTTATTTTCTTAAAAAAAATAGAGTAAAAGTTGAAACAATATCATACGAAGGAAATATGAAGGATTGAAGGATATAAGCTCAATTACTAACATTTAACTCAAATTAAGGATTAACTAGGTTTTCAAAAAACTAACAACAAAACGATAATGAAAAATTGATGAAATCGTGCAAAGTTCATAAATAGAAAACAAAGGCAGCTATTATACAGAGAAATAGAGAGAGAGAGAAAGTGTAAAATCTTACTCCAATGTAAGAAGTAAAGATTGGAAATGAGAAGTTAACTGCTGCTAAACATGCCATTTGCTCTTCTCTACTGTTGGAAATTTTGGGTTGCTTTTTCCACAGTGACGATGATGAATTACACTGCAAATTGCTGCAGTGTCGTTTGATGCTGCTGCTTCTTCAACAACATTCCAACTTGAACCGGAAAAAACCCGATCCAGAAAAAAAAAGTGGGTTGTGACAAAAAAAAAAAAAATATTTATTCCTTCTGTTTCTTTTTAAATGCTACATAGAAAAATTGAGTGATTTTTGAGATTGTAGTTGTCTAGTTGGTATGAGTGGAGTATAATATCAAAAATATTAGGTGTAAATTTATAGGTGAGCCACAGTATTAAAAGTAGTAAAACTATAATTAATTAATTGTATTAAGGGTATAAGTGTAATTCTATAGGTGGACTATGACATCATGTAGCATTTAATTTGGGACATGTAAAAAAAGGAAAATGGAGCATTAATTTTCGAATGGAGAGAGTACTACTCTTAAGTCATATCCTATTTTGAACCAATTAAAAATAATCTTTTTTAATCAATCTGACCAACTTTTAACACGACTCGATCAGAAATTTATCTATCTATTTTCTATAATGCTAAGTAAGGCTCTGTTCTTTAGGACTGATCTGGTCTTTTCTGATCTGATCTGATCTGATCTAATCTGATCTGATCTAATCTGATCTGATTTGAGTTTGTCTGATCTGATCTGATCTGATCTGATTTGAATTATTTTTATTTTTATTTTATAATTGTAATACTTATTTTTTTATGAGAAATGTAATACATGATTATATTTACTAAAATAATAATAATTATTATTATTATTATAATTATTAATATTATAATTATTATTATGATAGCCCATTTCATTTCACCTCTTCATTCAATCTCACTCCAAAACTTCAAAACTTCAAATAATAATATTAATACTAATAATAATACTACTACTAATAATAATAATAGTAGTAGTAGTAATAATCACCGCCGAAAATTTTGACCAAATCGTCACCGAAAAAGTCGACCGAATAATCACCGCCGGAAAAGTTATTCCGAAAACCGTCGCCGAAAAACTCGGCCTGAAAACTGTCGCTGGAAAAGTTGGCCGAATGATCATCGTCGGAAAAGTCAGTCCGAAAACCGTCGCCGAAAAACTCGGCCTGAAAATCGTCGCCGGAAAAGTCGGCCGAATAATCACCGCCGGAAAATTCAGTCTGAAAACCGTCGTTGGAAAAGTCATCCCGAAAACCGTCGCCAAAAAACTTGGCCTGAAAATCGACGCTGAAAAGTCGGCCGAATAATCACCGTCGGAAAAGTCAGTCCGAAAACCGTTGTTGAAAAAGTCGTCCCGAAAATCGTCGCCGAAAAATTCGGCTTGAAAATCGTCGGCGGAAAAGTCAGCCGAATAATCACCGCCGGAAAAGTCAGTCGGAAAAGTCGGCCCGAAAACCGTCGCCGGAAAACTCGTTCGAAAACCGTCGTGGGAAAATGTCGAGCGGAAAAACGATGCTCGAAATTAATAATAGTAATAATAATAATAATAATAATAATAATAATAATAATAATAATAATTTAGAGTAATAATGTCTGATCTGATCTGATCTGATCTGATCTGTTCTGATCTGATCTGTTCTGTTCTGATCTAATTACTGTAGCTTTTAAGTCCAAAAGAACAGGGCCTAACACAACACCTACTTACAAACACCAAAAATTCAACATTTTGCACATAATATTCATTTATAAAAAGATAATGTCCATTTATGTATGAAAAGTGTACATTGTCAATTTCAAATATTTTTGTTGTTTTAAAACAATATACACTTGCTCATTTATGGACAAAATCTCAAGGAAATTAACTTCTTTAAAACAACACTAAAATGTGAGAAACCCTTTTATTTAACTCCCAAAACGTTTTCATCTATTGAATAACATCTCCATTTGCTAACACCGTTAAGTTGAGCGTTAAATGTGGCCCACTTAGCTTTATGCATCAACACTATGATATCATCTTCTTCACCATGTATATTCATGGAAGCTTCATCTAGAAAGTCTCATTTTCCTAAGTAACTTCATCTTCCTCTTTCCACTTTTAACTCATCCTCCCAAACACCATCAACCCTCTTCTGCACCACATCTCCCACCTCACAAATCAACCAATCTAAGTTGAAGTTCAACCCATTTCCCATCCAAATTCCTAGTTAAACAGTGCCCGATTTCTCATGATTTCAATCAAAAACACATCAATTTCATACACAATTCTTTAGTTTAATTTTCCATCAAAACCCCAAATCAATTTTTTCAACAAAAACTCAATTCATTATTTCACACTTTCTCTTTCCTACTACTATCTCCTTTGCCTCCACTATGCTTCCACCCATGGCCACCGACCTAAATTGTAACCACTACCCCTGCTGTCGGCCTCATCTACATCCACAACCATTGTCGGCGCCATCTCTTTCCTCCATTTCCTTCCTCAGATGTTCATGTTGTTGTTCATGGTAGATAGAAGACACAAACAGATGAGAGAGAGAGAGAGAGAGGAGATAAGCAAGAGAGAATTGTAAAAGTGTGAACCTGTAAAAGTTAACGCTTAACTTAATGGTGTTAGAAAATGGATGTGTTGACTACCATTGTGTTCTTTTTTTACCAGTTGGGGATCCCTTTGTTCTTTGTTTCTTCATCGTGATTTATTTGTTCCAGGGTGTTTGAAGGAAAATTTTTTGGGGATCATGTTGTGTTTGGGGGTATTAAATATTGGCATAATGTAGTTCGAGATATATCCTGGTTGATGTATGTGTGTTAACTTGACAGGATCATCATTGTTGACACACCTAGGGTTGTCTGATTTTATTCTTGGTCAGGTTGTGACTGAAGCAACTCGTCGTAAGCGGCCAAAGTATGAAGCCAATTGTAGTTTTATTAGGTATGAGTTTAGTCCATTTGCTTTCTCTACATTTGGGGAGCTTGAGCCAGTTTCTGGTTCAGTACTAAAGAGAATCCAGAAGTTTTCAAGCATTCAAGATATTGGGCCTGTACAGCTACGTATATCTTCACTAGGATTGGATTCGCAATAAGTAAAAGTGTGGAGGCTCAGATTGTATCTTGGCTCCCTACCAATTTTTTGTAAATAAAATGAACGTTATAATAATAATAATAATAATAATAAGGAAAAATTCATATAAATAATCTCAACTATTACCGTCTTTACAATATTAATCCCAATTATCATATATTATAGTATAATCCCAACTATGATATCAGTTTTATGCTATTTGTCCCTCTACCTTTTTTTTTAACTTGATATAAGCGGTTACCACTGGTCATCTTCCTTTCCGTATTGAAGACTGCTGCCCCTTCTTCCTCTATTTCCTCCAATCTCTCTTCTACATACTCTCGGGTTGCCGATTGATTTAGCTTGGGGCTTCATTTAGTGACCATGACCGCCACCGCCACCGCTAGAGGCGGTGTATTTCATCAGAACTGTGCACATCGGTGGTTGCATGTGTGTCGGTGGAGGAGGAATTGCTGGAGTGGGAAGAGTGGTACTGGTGAAGATATGTCTTAGACTTATCAACGTACCCGTGGAAGCTCTTTTCTTTGAGTTTGTCGTGGTGTTTAGCGGTGCCGAAAAGATCGCCCGCAGTTCCGACGACTTTGACTTTGTCAATTTTGTCTTTGTCGTGAGATAGTGTTGAATTAGCTTGAGCTTAGGTTAGATTTGTTGGAGCTTCCTCAATTAAGATTGTAGTGAGACATTTAAATACTCTTTTCTATTTTTCCTAACCACTGTATCACTCATTAAGATGATGAGTATGGAATTAATACTTCTCTTCATTTTCTTCTCTGCAATTATCAATGAAATAAACACATTTTTCATATTCGCTGATTTTCTATATGTATTCTTCTTCCATTGAAATAGAGAATTTTAGGTGAATCAATTTTTGTTGGACAAAGAGATTGATTGAAATTGAATTGGTTGATTTTGGAGTTTGTTTGAACTTTGAAGGATACAATGATATATTTGTGGAGGAGGCAATCTCATATTGTTGATTAATTTAGCTTGGGGCTTCATTGAAGTCAAAGAGAGGAGAGGGAATTGGGTGGAATGGGGTAGGTTAGGGATGATTAATGCACTAAATGACTTCCTCAACCGGTACCAAGTAAAAGGGACTAATAATGTGAAACTAACCACATGGTTGGGATTAATATCGTAAGGGCGGTAATAGTTGGGATTATTTATATGAAATTTTCCTAATAATAATAATAAAGTAAACGAGGCGTTAGTCACATAGCTATTATGATAGTGATTCATCACATTCAAACAATGTGGACAACAAATACAATACAATCTTTTGTTTTGTTTCACATGATTAATGAATGTTACAATTAGTTTAATTTTGCATGTTACGAAGTATTATACAATTATATATTAAATTTAAGAAATAAAAATTTCAAACAGTTTTTTTGGTGTTCAGAGAGCCACAAGGGCGGAATAATAATCGATTCATAATCTCCTGAAACCGGGAGAAAGTTCTTCTTACCACCTTACTTATCATGGACTATCAACATGATTTGCACATGCTAGAAAACTAGTTGACTTTGCGCAAATAAATAAGAATACAATACTCATTCATTCAACAACGTGAATAGGCTAGCACTAGCAGTGAAGGAACCAGGGAACCTCAAAGACATTCAATAGACCATTGCCCAAACCGTAATCTGTAAAAATGGCGGATTTTCTTACTTCAACTCACAGAGATAAGTGGATTTTCACACTACAACAACTTGTACTTCCTCCTCCTTTTCATATTTCAATCAAATTTCACTATACCTAATTTTTTATACTGTATTTCTAATTTTTTTGTTTGTCGAATTTGATTTTGATTTTTAAATATTAGGCCGAGAAATACAAAGCTGCTAATCAGCGAGCCATACAATCCCTAGAAAAGGTATTCACACAATCTCTTACTGTATATTTTTTTGGTGTAATTTAATTTATTTGCGTTCCTGCTGCTTTCTTACTTAGGACTGAGAATTGACATGTTCGATTTTGCAATACATTTACATTTTGTTTTTTTTTTTTTTTTGGTCTTAATTTTTTTGATGCTTTAGTTGTAATGAGATCACTTAAAACTTTGTCATTCAGTGATGAGATTTTTTGAAATTCAATTTATTTTCGAAGCTGTGGAAATTGCTGTATTTATTGTTTTTGAACTGCCTGTTCTGAGTCACAATGAAGGTGTTGTTGATTGTTGTATGAAATTGCTGTGGCGCGAAGTTTATTGGATTGCAGACAATTCTAACAGTATTTTTTTTTTTTTTTCCAAATATATGGGGCCAACTATGTCTAAGGAATAAATGAATAATTAAGAAGTTCTATGATGCTGCACTTCTTGTTGATGGTTGTTTCACTTGCTTGTATCAAGGACTTCAATGCATATTCCTTTACTTGACAATGTGATAGAAAAGGATTACTTGGTTGATGTTAAGAGCATTGATTTTGAGACTCCCTTTAGTCATTTCGGAATTAGGTTGTGTATAGGTAGAGATGTCAACGAGCCGAGCCGAGTAGTAAGCTGTTCGAGCTAGGCTTGACTAATATTAATCGAGCTCGTGTATAACCGAGCTTTCAAAAACCTTGTTCGAGCTTGGCTCGTTTAAATTTTTCATGTTCGAGCTTGGCTCGAGCTGCTCGTTTACACATTCGAGCTTGAGCTGGGTTATAAACGAGCATATATTTAAATGAGCTTTGTATCAATTGTTTTATTAAAATATAAAAATTTAAAAGTAAAATACAAAGTATGATATTATTCCAAATTTATAACCAAGACAAAGTATGGTATCTAAATGATACGTAATATAAATACATTTATTATGAAATTCAAAGTATATAAATGAGTTTTTAACGAGTATTAAATGATTACAAACAAGCTTATTAATAAACTTAAACGAGTTGTTCGTGAACCTTAACGAGTCAAGTACTACCTTGTTCGAGTAAAGCTTGTTTATTAATCGAGCTTGAAAATTTTGCTTGGACTCTTTTATTTATATACGAACGAGCTTTGACCGGGTTTTTTTGCGAGCTGTTCACGAGTGTATTGGCTCATTGACGTCCCTATGTACAAGAATTTTTTAGTGTGAGTTTGGAGCTGTTTGAGAAGGGGAGAACAAAAATTACTTTCTAACAATGTGATAGAAAAGGATTGCTTGGTTGATGTTAAGAGCATTGCTTTTGAGACCCCCTTTAGCCATTTCATAATGATGCACATGAATTTTTTAGTGTGGGTTCGAAGCTGTTTTAGGGGGGGGGGGACAAAAGTATTGATTAAAAAAATTCCATATCCCAAATTGTAATTGTTTTAGAGAGACGATATAGTCATATAGATGGCCTTTTGTCATACCATATGGTTTCCGACGAGAGACGACAACTTGTTCTTTACCCAAAATTCATAACTTTTATTTGTGAAAGCATAACTTTTTTCATAATAAACATAATATTTCATGTTTAAAATTATGATCTTATCTTATAGTAAAAAAGTTAAACAGTTTTAGGTAGAAGTTCATGTCAGATGCTCTGACAGGAGAAATGTTAACAAGATAATACATCTCATTACATTAAAAAACTTACAAGAGCATTACAAATAAGGATATTGCTAACAAGCGCCCTTGAGGGCTAGATAAGCATTTATAAATTTCCTAAATTAGTAATAATTTTGGTATGCATGTCAAAATCACGCGTCGATCGATGTAATTGTAATGGACTCAACACTATTAAGTATAAGTAAATAAACAACAGAAATTAATTAATAGAAATGATAGGAACTGATTGAGTTTCTTTGATTAATGGAGAAGAAGTGACTACAAAAGGGCAACTTCAGGTTGCTACTCTCTATGTGACTCGAGGTCACTAATCTCTAGAGTGTTTACAGATTTCTGCCTACCTTCTACTTCTCTCTCTCTTCTTATATATACAAGCATTCTCTCACCCTCAATCTTCTAAGTTCTAACAGAGTGCCTGAATTACTCAGACTCAGGTACTGCGGGTAGTGGTAGTGGGTTGTTGTGTTGGTTTGTCTTCATTGTTCACAGCCATTTGTCTCTTTCTTCTTTGGTATGTCTTGACAATATTGGGCTTGTATGACTCCATTACATCTCCCCCCCCCCCCCCCGCTTTCAAGATTCACCTTGTCCTCAAGATGGAAGTGCGGAAATCTGTCTCGGATCTTCTAAGCTTCTTCCCAAGTGGCTTCAAACGGTTGTAGCCCTTCCCATACAATGAGCACCTCTGGAATGACCTTGCTGCCATGTTGCTTATGCCGCAGCCCCCTAACCTCCGCAGGCTCCACTGCTAATTCTAACTCCGAGGTAGCTGAGTTGGTATATTGGCGGATACAGATTTGCTCCCCACAACTCTTTTAAGTTGTGACACATGGAACACGGGGTATATGTTGCATTGCTCCAGTAACAGTAGCTTTTAGGCCACCTTTCCAATGCGATTAGTGATGGAGAAGGGTCCATAATATCGTGCAGCCAGCTTCTCAAAAGGCCTCTTGGCTAGTGAGCGTTGCCTATAAGGCTTATTCTTGAGATAAACCTAATCACCCACTTCAAATTCCACCTTCCTTCTTCTCTTGTCAGCTTGTTCCTTCAATTCCTGTTGTGCTTTGAGGAGGTTGATCTTGAGCTCGTGTAACATCATATCCCTCTCTTGCAGCCACTCATTGAGTCTCTCCACCACAGTGTGTCCAGCTCCCACCTTAGTGATTTTAGGTGCCTCCCTTCCATAAACTATCTTGAAAGGCGACATTCCCGTTGATGAATGTGGTGAAGTATTGTATGAGAATTCTGCCCAAGACAGCCAGTCAGCCCAACTCTTGGGTTTTTCACTAGAAAAACACCTCAAATACCCTTCTAAGGCTTTGTTCATGATTTCGGTTTGCCCATCCGTTTGGGGGTGATAGGCCGTGCTCCTTTTTAGCTCCGTTCCTTGCAATCGAAATAACTCCTTCCAAAAGAGGCTTTCGAATATCCGATCTCGATCTGACACAATGGTGGAAGGTATTCATGCAACCTCACAATCTCTTTCACAAACGCTTCGGCCACAATCCTTGCATTGTAGGGGTGCTTTAGCCCAATAAAGTGAGTGTACTTAGAGAGTCAATCAACCACAATGAGTATGCTGTCCACTCCCCTAGATTTAGGCAGACCCTCTATAAAATCAAGTGAAATGTCTTCCCAAATGGCAGTCGACATCGGCAGGGGCTATAGTAGTCCCGCGAGTCTTAGTTGAGAGTGCTTATGCCTCTGACAAACTTCACATTCCCTTACATTTTGTCCTACATCCTTTCCCATCCCTTGCCAAAACCATTCTTTCATCAATCGGAGATATGTCTTTACTTCTCCCGCATGCTCTCTCGTGGGTGTGTTTTGGTATTCCCGTAGTAGGGAGGGAATGATACTGGCCGTTTTGGGCACTACCACCCTGCCTTTGTACAGAAGCCTCCCGTTTTCTATTGTGAATCCCTTGGATGCTCGCCCACTGACCTTTAGCTCTCCCTTGATCTGATTTACAGATTTAGCCATTCATCTTCCTTGTCTAAGTCATCCCATTGCACCCCATTATTCACCCAGAGTTCCCCAAATTCTACTATTTCTCCGGCCTTCCTTGAAAGTGCATTGGCCACTCTCTTTGAAGCTCCGGGCGTGTTTTGGTCGGTGCGAATAGTGAACTTCCTTCCCAAGAGATAGTGCTTCCATCATTCCACAGCTAGAGACATAGTCATCAACTCTTTCTCATAAATTGATTTGTCTCGAGCTCTAACCCCCAATACCTTATTGTAGAAGGCTATGGGCCTCCCTTCTTGCATCAAAACGGCACCCAACCCATATCCTGACGCAATAGTTTCCACCACAAAGTTGCGGCCGAAATCCGGCATGGCTAACACCGGGGCTGTGACCATAGGCTTCTTAAGGGCTTCAAAGGCTGCCGTGGCCTCTTTTCCCCACCCGAAGGCATCCTTCCGTAGCTGGTTCGTGAGAGTTGTTCTATTTGGGCATATTGCCATATGAACTTCATGTAATACCCGATCAATCCCAAAAATCCCCGCAATTCTTTGAGGTTTTTGGGCCATTCCAACATTGCCTTTACCTTCTCCATGTCCACCATCACCCCTTTTTCAGAAATGCTATGGCCCAAATAAGCCACTTCCGGCTTCCCAAATTCACACTTCTTTCTATTTGCAAACAAGGAGTGCTCAGCTAGTTTTCCTAATACTAATCCCAAATGTTCCACATTTGTTTCTCTATCTTTGCTATAAACCAAGATATCATCAAAAAACAGTAACAAAAATTTGCGTAAAAAAGAACGAAATACCTCATTCATAAGGGATTGGAAAGTTGTCGGGGTGTTGGTCAACCCAAATGGCATCACCAAGAACTCGTAGTGGCCTTCGTGGGTACGGAAGGCAGTTTTGTGGGTGTCCTCGGGTCTAACTCGGATCTAGTGGTACCCCGCCTTTAAGTCCAGCTTAGAGAATACAGTAGCTCCGTGTAGTTCATCTAACAATTCGTCAATGACGGGTATTGGGTATTTATCGGGTACCGTCTCCTTATTGAGGGCACGATAATCGACACAGAACCTCCATGAGCCATCTTTTTTCTTTACCAACAACACCGGACTAGAGAAGGGACTCACTGATAGCTTGATGATTCCGGCTTCCAAATTTCCCGAATCAATTTCTCGATCTCATCCTTCTGAATTTGGGGGTATTGGTAAGGCCTCACGCTCACCGGGTTGCTTCCATCCTTGAGAACAATGGCGTGCTCATGATCACATACCGGAGGCAGCCCCTCAGGTTGCTTGAACACCCCTTCGTGAGCCTCCAGAATTGCAGACAAGTAGTTAGGCTCAGCCTCTCCCCCTTGGTCCCCACCGTCTTCCCCTTCCATGCGATTCAGTTCCACCAAAACTCCCCATTGTTCTTTGTTAAGAGTTCTCAAAATGGCCTTTAATGAAATTGGGGTGCTTTCCAAGGACGGGTCTCCCCTTAACACGACCCATGCTCTGGCCACCTGAAATTTCATCTTGTGTTGCCTCCAATTCATCACCACCGCCCCTAGTTTCTCCAACCATTGCATTCCCAAAATCACGTCGGCATTTCCCAGTTGAAGGGGAAAGAATTCCTCAGTGACTTCGACACTCTCCCCCAATTTGAGTTTAACTCCCCTACACACTCCTCGACCTCGTATCACCTCCCCATTTCCCAATGAAACCTCGAACTCCCCTGAATTGCTAACCTGGATAGCACCTTTTTCAATCTCTGCAGTAGAGAGGAAATTATGTGTCGCCCCTAGATCCACCATTACCACCACGTGGGTTCCTCCAATCCACCCTCGAAGTTTCATAGTTTTGGGATTGGAAATTCCTACCACCGAGCATAAGGACAACTCGACCGGAACGTCCTCCTCCTCCGGTAGCTCCTCGCCTTCAACGGGTAAGATCTCACCTTCGTCATCCTCCCCCACCAACATCACACTCAACTGTTTCTTTTTGCACATGTGTCCTTCACCCCATCATTCATCGCATCGAAAACAAAGGCCCTTCGCCCTCTGCTCTTGAAATTCTCGGTCACTGAGCCGTCGTGGCCCTGGTGTGGAGTGAGTGGTTTGGGTGGTGGAAGTCCATCCCTGCTTGAAGTTGTTTACAGAGGATTGTGAGTTTTCCCCCACGTGCCTGCTCACCTTCCTTTCATTTAAAACATTAATCCCACTAGTGGTTGGGCCCTTGGAATTAATTGAGGCTGCTCCTTTTTCACTATACTGGGCTGGCCCAATTCTAGGGTTGCTGAACACAAGTCTTCTTGAATTCTCAACCCTTGACCTAGCTTCTAACAGTGCCAAATTCATGGCCTGTGCCCAATCATATGGATCCAATACCCTCACATCAGCTTGTATCTCCTCCTTAAGCCCATTAATGAATTAGCCCAACATAAGACTCTCTGGTATGTCATCAAGAGGACCAGCCATCTCTATAAATCATTGCTGATAGTCTTCCACGGTGGTTGTCTGCACAGTCGCCAACCATTGTTGATGCTAGGTTCCCTGAGTTCGTGACCTGAACTGTAGCAAGAGAAATTAATTAATGGAGAAGAAGTATAAGTAAATAAGCAACATAAATTAATTAATAGAAATGATAGGAACTGATTGAGTTTCTTTGATTAATGGAGAAGAAGTGACTACAAAAGGGCAACTTCAGGTTGCTACTCCCTATGTGACTTGAGGTCACTAATCTCTAGAGTGTTTACAGATTTCTGCCTACCTTCTACTTCTCTCTCTCTTCTTATATATACAAGCATTCTCTCACCCTCAATCTTCTAAGTTCTAACAGAGTGCCTGAATTACTCAAACTCAGGTACTGCTACTGCAGTGTCAGTAGTGGTAGTGGGTATGCTCTTGGTAGTGGTTGTTGTGCTGGTTTGTCTTCAGTGTTCACAGCCATTTGTCTCTTTCTTCTTTGGTATGTATTGACAGTATTGGGCTTGTATGACTCCATTACAGTAATTAATGTTTATTACGGAGTATAATTTATTATTTTCACTTTTAGCTTCCTTATCTAGTGTCCTTAGGAGCTTGTTAGCTTTTGCCTACAAATAAATGGGTTTTTGTATACATTATAATTATAAGTAGCCTAAAGTTTTTTTTTTCCTTTTCTAATTTTTTAAATAGAAGTATTAAAAGTCCGCAAATTCGAAACCACGACCTCTTTTGGGACGGCCATTGCTAGCAAGACTAAAACCACTAAGCTTACGCTGCACTATGTTTACTCTACCACGCCTTTTGTATTTAATTTTTTTTAAATTTTTTTTTTTTAAAAAATTAAGTATTGCTAGGCTCAATGAACCCACTTGCACCCATAATGTATCCGCCCCTGGTTGTGTTTATTATTTATAATTTTATACAGAATTTAAATTCTTTTCTGTTGCATGCCAATGCACAAAAATTGTACCCTTGCAGTAATCTTTATGTGGAGTCTATCTAAGCGGGTTTTGTATGTGCTCATCTTATATCGCACTAAAGGAGTTAAATACTAATGCTATGTTTTATGAAGTATGGTGGAACGTGTGCGGGAATTGAAGCTGACGGTTCTTTCTCATATCCTAAAAGCCAAAAAGATCCAGATGGTAATGCTTTTTTTCCCCATCTGTGCTTGATTTGTGAATTGCCATTTTTGTTATAACCTGGTGTCTATCTTAATATAGGTGTTAAGCAGTCTCGTCTGAAGCCACTCAAGGTGGAAGAAGAAAAGGTGTTGCATGTGTATTATGAAAATAAAATTCAAGAAGTATGCGGAGCCTTCAAGTTCCCACACAAAATCCAGGTGCATGGTTGTTATGTGTGTGAGAATTAAGTTGTACTTGCAAGCAACAAGAAGCGGAATTCTTCATTGCTATTACCTATTCTTTTCAGGGTACTGCCCTAACGTACTATAAGAGGTTTTATCTCTGCTGGTCAGTCATGGAGCACCATCCTAAATCCGTTATGTATGTTACATTTGTCAAACCTTTTAGTTTCTACTGCCCAACTGTGTAGCAAGTTCACGGGATGTCATCTTTCTCTACTTTTCTTTTCCTTGTTCTTCTTTTTTCTTATTTTGTTATTGCTAAAAGTTGTGTTTGGAGAATGGATATTATGGGAAACTAGTCTTAAATACATGGATGGGTAACAATTGTTGCATTTTTCTTCTGATTAAAAGATTGTTTTCTGCCATTTTGTGTCTTGAGTGACATTTAAGAGTCTTCTGAATTTGGTTTGTAAATTTGCAGGTTAACCTGCATATATCTAGCTTGTAAGATAGAGGAGAATCATGTTTCGGCTGAGGAACTAGGAAAGGGTATCCAACAAGATCATCGAATGATTCTTGATAATGAGATGCTAGTCCTTCAGGTACAAATACCAACCTCTCCCCCCCTCCCCCCTGCCTCCACACACCACCACCACCACCACCAACAACAACAACAAAATAAAGAAAAGGGAAAAAACCTTTTGGCTTTCTGTTCCTTCTGGAACTTAAACATTGTATATGATGGAAATGTGCTGTACACCGCCCCCCGACCACCACGGACTGGAGTTTCTTGGCTTTCGAGAGGCCAAGTTCTCTCCTAATTTGCCTTTCGAGTGGACAAATACACTCCTGAAAAGTTACTAAAACTTTATTAATTCCAATCTATGAATTATTACACACACTAATCTCTTATTTATAGACTAATGACAATACTAAAACTAATAAAACTACTAACAAACAATTACTGTATTAAAAGACTAACTACCCTTATTACTAAAAAACATCAAAATAACGAAAACGCCATTATTGACATAATTAGGTGATGTATAGCAATACCACCCTCCCAAAATTCCACCTTGTCCCCAAGGTGGAAAGAAAGAAAAATGGCCGGTAAGGGTCCGATACGTATGACGCATGAGTTGGCGAAATCCATTTGGAGTCTTGCGTGCTATAATATTGAAGTTAGACTTGGGTTTGAATGAATTGTTAGGGAAATTGGGTTTACATTTTAGTGGGCTAGTAATATTGGAGGAAAAAGAATTAAAAATTGTGGGCCCAAAATCAAGATTGAAACCCCTTGCATATGTCCACCCATTCATTCTTGAAATAATGGGTTCCTTAAAAATAATTTTGGGCTGAAGATTGAGAGGCCCAAGATCTTGCACAACTCCCCCCAACACAATTAGGTCATCTTGGAGTTTAAAATCTTTTTTCAGAATTTCCTTGACTTCATTCCACTCCAAAACTAGGGTTTTCACCCAAGCTCTTCTCCTACCCTGCCCTACCGAGCTGCCACCACCAGGTCCGCCGCCCGATCAACTTCCTTCAGTGACGTTGCCGCCACATCCCCCTTCACCGGTGGTCGAACGTTCCCTCAAAGATCGCCCCACCTTCGCCCGCTGCGATATTTCTTGGGGCTGCACCTTCGAAGCTTCCCCTACGCTCCCCTCGCCGCTGCCGTCGACGGAGGGCTGGCCTCGCCACTTGTCTGGGTCACCACCGACTGGCCCGACCCTGCTCAAGGAGGACCGAACTTCTTCCCTCTTTTGGTTTGTTCGAATTTCTTGAATTCGAAACCCTAACCCTAATTCTTCTTGAGCATCCTTTAGGGTTTCGAACTGCTCCGGTCGCCCCCTTGCACTCGACGCGCCGCCTCTCCCTGTGCTGCCGCCGACGTCCCAGGCTTGGACACGACCCACCATGGTCGCCTGAGAATCATTCTCCCACCTGCGAAATTTGTCCACTGCAGCATATTTTAGGGTTTCTCTATCTTTATTTTTTGGACAGATTTGTTTGAATTGAACGAAAATCTCATCCCTAAAACGTTCTTGTTCTTTCAAGATTTTCTCCTTGAATTGTTGTAGAGAAGTCTGTACTGTTGCAAAGTGGTTGGCCAAGGCCACCTTCAACGTAGCAATCTCCGACTCCACCGCGTCCAAACGTCGTGACTGTGTTGAGCCACCCATCGGGCCACTATAACCGACCGCTCTGATACCAAGTTTGCTGTACACCGCCCCCGGACCACCGCGGACTGGAGTTTCTTGGCTTTCGAGAGGCCAAGTTCTCTCCTAATTTGCCTTTCGAGTGGACAAATACACTCCTGAAAAGTTACTAAAACTTTATTAATTCCAATCTATGAATTATTACACACACTAATCTCTTATTTATAGACTAATGACAATACTAAAACTAATAAAACTACTAACAAACAATTACTGTATTAAAAGACTAACTACCCTTATTACTAAAAAACATCAAAATAACGAAAACGCCATTATTGACATAATTTGGTGATGTATAGCAAAATGTCCTTGATGAAATTTTTCCCACATCTCAACCTTTTCTCACTAGTTTTCTGTAGTCTTAAGGGATGTCAATAAGTTTTTTGTTTGAAAAAAAAGTATCATCTATCAGTCTAGCTAAAGAGTCTAAAATCTACATTATCATTGGATGCGTGTCACTTTCTCATGAAAAAAATTTATGCCTAAACTACTTATGACATCATTTTGTTTTCTCTGTTTCTGGCCCTTCCAAGCTCCAAGACCAATTTAATATTTCTTTAAAAATTAATGACATTATGTACCATTTCACTTAGAATTTTATTTAAATCGTGCAACGCATGAGAGTATGAGACTAATATTTATAATCAGTAATATGGCAATAAATTGAAATACATTTATGCACAAGGCAACAAGGTTGCATTTGTCAAACTTCTAAATTCTCTAACTTGACCAAAACTGTATGCATCTGGACTGCAATTTCTCAAATTCTCGATCAGCAAGCAGATTTGAGATCCCTGAACTAGTAATCCTAAAAAATATCCTCAAACTCATCAGCACAATTTCCAAGAACATACTCACTTTAGCTGTTTTGTAAGCTTCCATCACTTTGTTCTGGAACCAACTTGACACATGCTACTCCTTTCCTGTTTTCTGGGTTTGTTGTGGTGAAACTTGGAAATTCTAATCTAATAGATTTGGCTTGTATTGTTTGAAAAGGTAATCTGGGCTTTGAGCTAACAAAATGGCCATCTCTACAGTTTTATTTCACCATTTATTAGCCAGGATGGTTAGCTTTGTCATTGGAAATTTCATGAGAGTGTGTGTAGAAGCTAGCCATGGATGTCTTTTGGGATGCAGAGGGGGTTAGCAGATGTGCTGGAGAATGGGAAAGCAACTAGGTGAACACTGTATTAAATATATCTGTTGTCAAAATAATTCTTAAGGTTATCAAAATCAGCACCATCTCATCTCTTAATTAAAGAGGGTGATACATAGACCATTAAGCTAAGTGATGACGTTTGTCCAGGTAAGAGTTACGCGTATGCATAATCTTTTCTGGAAAACACCATAGACCATATAGTAGAAGGGAAAATTCTTTATGTTTGTACCCCAATGTAATTACATTTATAAATTGTAATGATGTATCTTTGCAGAGTTTGGGATTTGATCTTATTGTTTATACACCATATCGCTCAATGGAAGGGTTTATTTCTGATATGGAGGTATTACAAATTGGTATATTTTATTCTTGACTTTCAAATCCTGTTTCTTGCATTTTCATTGAGCACTCTTAGTGAACTTCTGATACTTTGATTCTGGTATGCTAGGATTTTTGTTATGCGACAAACGGCCAAGCTAACATGTTGCAGGTATTTTTTCCAAGCATCATTATTACCGGATTTTTTAAAGCAAGCATCATTATTACTTTGAAAAGTAATTTAGTTCTTCTAGTTGCTTTTTTATTTTAGAAAATAAATTTATATTTCAGTTCATATATTTCTCATGGTAGAAATTGACAAGAGTCTTACTGTTGCTGTTGATTTATTGCATTAATAAACTTAAGAGTTAAGAATGCATCATAATGTTGGAATGTGGTGCTCTGCTTGTGGCTGAGTCTCATTTATATCAGCGTGAGTTGCGGACTATATCCATTTTCTAAGCATGGACCATAATGTTTGAATATGGTCTCTTGTACTCGCATGGTTGAACCAAGGAAAAAAAACCTGGCTGCGGTCGCGGTAACGGTCGTGTTTTTGCGGGAACGGCTTGTAACTACGTTATAGAACGTTTCGCGGCCATCGCAGTGTGAATTTTTTCAAAAGATTCACTTAAATAGTTATTTGAGTTCGTTTTTCCTTTTATTATTTTACACTATGTTATGTAACTACTATTTATTTTAATTAAATTAATGGCATTTGTAGTTTTGAAATAAGTCCAAGAGGTCATTTACACATGCACTTGTTTAATAAGGGTAAAAATGGATAAATATTCAAAGGAGTACCGGAACTTTTTAGCAATTAAAAGTACATTAAAGCCAAGGTAAGATTTATATTTGAACTATAATCTGGAAAAACCCCACGTTACAATCATGTAACGGTGATGGAACGCCTTTACGCCGTTATATAACGGCGTCGTGCCGAGTTTGATGTGAATTTAATCGCACGGTTCGATAACGGGGTTTCTCGGAATGGTGAGTCTGAAATTCATTATAGTACGGAGCAAGTTTTTCTTCCATGGGTTGAACCCGACTATATTGGTATTATCTTATATGTTAACTTGTTACATCAACTTTGCATGAGTGAATTATGTCATTAATAGTTTAAAAGGTTGATGTGGATAGAAACTCACAAGTTACAACTGAGTGATATTAGCATGTGAAGAGGGTGTTTTGTGTAGAGCTTGAGTATCAAATTTCTCTTTTCATTTGCTTTCACGATTTTCTTTTCAAGATTATCTTCTGTTTGACTCTTTTCTTGCAAGTTATTAGGGCCCTAAATTACGTTATCTTGTTCTTTAATGTTGTATGATCATCTAGTCCCCCTCTGTTTCAATGATGTTTATAGGATGGACTTGAGTATTAAATTACCATTTTTTTTTGGTAAGCCATTTTTACTATTTTCTGTTGCAGTTTTCTTATTAAGAATCATGTTCTGTTTGATACTTCTTATCAATGCTGTATGTTGATCTAGTGCAGCTGGCTCTGTGATGTTTATATGATCCCATTGTAGAGTTGTACAACTTGCAGCAACATCATTTATTGTCATTGAACCGCAAACCCCCCTTAATTATGCCTTATGCTCTATAATTATTGAGTTCTACCATTATTTTAGGTGATGATCCTAAGATTGCAGAACTTGTGGATATGTGTGTATATATATGCCAACATTTTTCAGAAGTGTCTGGGCAGGGTCGCGCCAATCATTATGGAGGCCCTGTGCAATTTGTACATCATCGATCGATAAATAGGCCTCTAAATTTATAGTGAAATTTTTCACAATTGTTGTATCAATTAACGTGCAATTTTAGTATCCATTCCAAAACTAATGTCATTTTCGAAGTTCATTGATTGTCTAACAATGTTTTTAAGTAAGATTTATACATAAATATATATACTCCCACTGTTTTTTATGTTCTCTCCAATTCGATTCTGAGAGAATTTTACAGAGGTGGGTATTAAAGTGGAATATTGATTGAATCTTGAATAAACATACTATATATATATATATTTTTTTTTTTTTTTTTGTGAGAAAAAAATGGTAATATAAGTCTCAACGGGAAGGAGATGCAAAATTTTTAGAAGAGATATTTAAATAAAGTATGATACATACATGGGGATTAAGGTATAAGATGAGAGTTAAATTATAGACAATAAATGAACATTTAATAAAAATATTCAAAATGTGATGTTTTTCTGAATGTTTTAATTTTTTAAAATCAAAATTTGGAAGAACTTTTAAAACATGTGAATATGATACAAATAAAAAAAAGGCATGTGTAGCTATCATTGTCATTTATTGCTAATAGGGAAAATGGAAATAAATAAAAAAAGGCCACTTTGTAATCAGTGGGATTCGAACCCGCGTCACTCAATAAAATGCTACAATTGTGCTCCATGCTCAACCACTCCATCAAACTCTTTTTCATTTATTCTCATGTACATCATTAGTATATATAATAAAATAGAACTAGGATTAAGAGGTCCATTCAAATGGGGCCATGTGCAATAGGTCTGTTTGCATAGGCTTAGGAGCGGGCCTGTGTCTGGGCTCTTATTTGTGTCACTTTTGGTGCTTCATTTGTACTATCTAAAGGTAGTTATTATCTGATTTACATACTTATTACTTGTTTGCAGGATTTACATGAAAGAGCAATCTTTGAAGCTGATAAAGCAATGCTTACAGATGCACCACTTTTATTCCCGCCAGGCCAGGTATCATTCATAAGAAAAAAAAACTTTTGTAGGAGAGCACTGATATCTATATCTATCTATACTATATACTAAAACAAAAGCCAATGTTTTTCTGTTTTCCCTCCTAAATTCACTCCCCCTCCCCCCCCGCCCCCCACCACCACCACAAAGGTATTTATTTAACTCTTGATATATTTTTTTTGGCAATGAACTCTTGGTATTATTAGTGATTGGAAATAGACAAAGAGTCATTCTCATTTAATGTTAACATTGGAAATTTAAGCATGATTAATTAATTAATGAGCATTAATAATAATAAAAAATGTGTCAAAAATTAGCATTTGTCAATGATAATCTGAAAAATACATTCGAAACAAAAATTCGATAAGTTTGGTTTTTGGTCTATATTAGTTTAAAATCCGAGCATCTCTCGGGCATTAACTAGTGAAGTACTATTTGGTGATCTTTTAAAATGCCTCTTTTGTGAAAGTTGCTAATAAGTCTCAATAGAGAAAAAAGTGATAGGAATAAAATCGACTTCAGGCTCAATATAACTTGTAGTAGTAAAGAATTTTAGAACAGTATATTTTCATTTGTAGATCTCCGAGTTTCTGAGAAAGCAGCTAATAGTGTTTTTGCCTTGTGGATGTTATTTTTAATTAGAATTTAGAAACCTTGGCCTCAGTCGTCCCAATGCAACAGCAGTATTAGGCAGTTTGCTACACAGTCTGACCTCTTCTTAATATCCCTTGTTACTTTGTTTCACCTTGACTCAACTTAAAGGTGATTTTGGATGAAGAGTATAGAATAGCATTTCGAAAACGTCATAATTATTTCCTTGTCTGTTGTCTCTCTTTTTTAAGATAGGAATGGTGTTAGTTATTCCATCATTTATAAGAACATGTATGAAATCCTAGATTTTAAAGTTTAGTAGTTTAGTCAAAGATAGTGTTGGTAAGGTGAAAGTTGCTATCCAGAATCTCTCGTAGTTTATCGAGTAAAAACATCTGGTTTAAACTAGGACACCTACTACAGGAGACATTACAAGAACTTAGATAAAAGGGGTGTCTCTGTTTTAGGGTACCATTATACTCTAAAAGTTGTTGGATATTTTGACTTTATTGGTTTTGCGTAAACATGAAAGACTAGTGTAAGAGAAACGGATCACTGAGTTCTGAATTTTATGATTCAAATACACATAAAATAAGCTCGGATATGACATTATATCATTGGAAAACCCTTGGGCCAGTTTTTATTTTTGCTAATTTGTTTGCTCATTTGAAAATCTTTAAATAAGTAAATGCATTAGTGTTTATTGACATTCTTAAGAAAGAATGTATCAAAAGGCCTTACTCTAACTTATCATCAATTAAACGTACCTTCTTCCCTAGTCAATTTTAGTTGTTCATTCTTTTTCTTGTCAAAACATTTCTACCAAATTGTACTTAAAATAAAAATTTATTAAACATGACATTGGTCCAGCAGATGGATGGGGGAGAGAATGATACTGGGGTGGATGCAGTCAACTATAGGCTTGGTCCAACTTGTTTTATTTGGACTTCTTACTATTGGTCACTTTAATACTTCAATCGTTCTCAGCTTCCATCCTGATCTTGGTTAACCCAATAACTCCTTAGTTGAAAGAGCAAAAGAAAGTTTTGAGAGGGTTATTAAAGGAAATTGTTTATAGTACCATGAGAAGTTCATGTCACAGTTTTGAAGTTGTCACACTATGATTGAGCATGTTGGCTGTTGGGAGAATTGTGCAGTCCTACTGTTTACAGTCATTCTATGTTATTTCTCAAGTGTTTTGTCAGCTTTCTGATCCTTCTTACAATATTTTTCTGCAGTTGGCATTAGCTGTTCTCCGTAGGGCCAATGAGGAGCTCGTAGTTCTTGATTTCGAGAGGTACCAGTCCTCTTTGGCTGCTAAAACATATTATATCCTTTGGTTTATTTGCATTTTACTTATGATAATGGGGTGAGAAATATACACTTTCATGCAGATATCTTCAGAGCATTCTCTCACGCCAACAGTTTGCACACACTATTTCAGAGCTGAATCAGGGCCTCGATGCTATAGATTTTCTGGTATAAAGAAAAATTAAATTACCTGAGAAATAATTTTGAAACTCTTTCCATTTTTCCAAAGTCTTTGCCTTAATTTTTTGTTTACATCAGCTTATGCAGTAGGGTTCTTATATAAGGATGGTTTTACATTAAATACAAATGCTACTTATGATTGCGGTAAAGTATGAATTTAAAACAGTGGGGGCATGAGAAGTGAGTAGAAGAAAGAAGTTGGTTGAATACAATGTAGCCATTCAAATGAGGCAAATATATTATTAACTTATAGTTGTGTGTCCAACTTCAAAATGTCAGGCATGTGTTTGGTATTCTTTTTACTTGTGAATTTGCCTAGCGGTTGTTGTATGTGCAATCAAGGTGAAAGACTGCTTGAACCCGATACTGGGGTAAATGTCTTGCATGGTGTAACATGTTTGACCCCCCTTTTCTACTTAAGAAACAAATGCTTTCATGAAGATGTTTAGGGAGCCTTAACATGTTGCATTTTTAGTCTGTCAATTAACTGCAAATTATTTAGTCCTCATCTCTGTAACACGTCAAGGATATCCATTTCTATTCTTGGGGTGTGGAGTAAAAAAGATCAATCATAGTCATTTAATTTTCTGATGCACCTGTTTGTCCATTTCGTTGCATGTACTTTCATGATGTGAAATATGATTGCTTTTCATATTCTGATTTATTGTTCTTTGCAGTATAACATGTGTTGATAACTGGCATTACCCTTTTGTTTTTCCCTTCATAAATCTATGCAGATAAAAAGAATTAAAATCAATGATGATGAAGAGATGAAACGTGTTGCTAAGAAGTTGAAATCTTGTCAAGATGCTGGATCTCGTGACGAGTATATTCTGCTCACTTCTATTGTCAATATATCTGTACTTAAGATTTCTTCATCTATTTTCTACTGACCAAGTGATTGTTTTCAGTAGTAAGAAGAGGGACAAGAAATCAAAGCACAAGTCTAAAAGAAACTCACAAGCATCGCAAACGACACAATCCGCTGCTGCAGAGTAAGGTGCCTATCTGCGATGTTTAGGGTTTCAGCATTTCCTTGATGCCTTAAAAGATGATTTGTATTGTTCGTTAATATTTGTAAAATTCAAAGTTAATCATAAAGGCGATAGGCAAGAAAGTGTTTTTTGTTTTGGTTGCATAATGGGAATCATGGGATACCTCAAATACTTCCTATGTTTTTTTTCACTTGCAACAAACTTATTTGCACGCATTTTAAGGAAGAGATTTAAGGATACAAACATACAAATTAATTAACATAATTTAAACACAAGCAAGAGGGAGATAAGAGGTTACCGGTGTTAAATTTTTAAAAATTAATTCACCTGTTTACACCTTTAAATTTATTCTTCAAAAAACGTGCAAATGAGTTTGTTGCCAAAAAAAAACAAAAAACAAAAACGGAGGTAGTATGATTTAACAGCTCCTCCAAATTTCTCGACTGTGATGGATTTGGTGTAGTTTCTTGTAATTTATATGCATTCTTTAAATAAGAAAGGAAATCTCATTCTATTATTTTCCAATAAAAGGTTTATCAATCTTGACATGTAATTGGGTGCACAAGTGCATACTATGAATGCTCTTATGCTAATGTACTGACTGTGGTCTCAGGTGATTTTTGTACAAGAACTTTGATCCTTGATACAACTGCTGGGGTGATATGGACACACAAACCTCTGAAATTCACTGCTCCATTTCATGTAACCATCCGAAATTCAAAAGGCATGCGGTACATCTGTTTAGTTGTCGAGTTTTGCCTGTCCAAGATATCTCTTTCTGTTTGTGGGAATTAGCAATATCCTAGAAGGTTATTGAACTGGATTATAATGAGGGAATCCTTCAGCATGTTGCATATCCTTAGATTCTTTGTCTACATTGTATTGTTACACTGCTATGTACCATTTCTGTCTAGACTTGAAGTAGTATGAAGAGATCCATTGAGAACCCATTTGCTGCTTTCCCTAGATCAAACAAACATTGAGAAAATGTACTTCCAATCATGTATTCATCCATTCTTACAATTTGATTGTTTATCAATTAGCAATAATGAACGAATATTTGAAGCAAAATTTTGAAATATCTTCAATTTTTAGTTTTAAATGTGAATCTAGATAAACTATATGGCTACAAGTACAACAATCCCATGGAAAAGTTGTCTTTTTTTAGTTGTTACATTTGGGGTCCGTTTTGTAGGATGTAAAACGTTTTTCGTGAAAATTATTTTTCCATTTTACATTGTTTGGTTTTGCGTAGAATATTAAAATGTAAAAAACTTGGGGTGAAAAACATTTTCCACCTTATTGAAAACATTTTCCTCCCAAATTGGAAGGAAAATATTTTACATCACAATTGGTAATTGGAAGGAAAATATTTTTCGTCACAATTGAAGTAATTGTTTTTTAGTTCAACCAAACAATGAAAAATGATATGGAAAAACATTTTACATGTAATCAAACAACAGAAATCTTTGTGAAAATGAATTTTCCAATGTAAAAGATTTCCAATGGCAAATCATTTTCATTTAAAAACGTTTTACAAAGGGAGCGGGAATTATTATGTCCTCCATGAAAGTACAATAAATGAATTTGCTATTTTATTTGTAGATGTAACATAATATTGCCAAAAAATGTCAGAGAGTATATGTCCTCTATGAAAGTACAATGAATGAATTGCTATTTCATTTGTAGATGTAACAAGTATGAAATTTCTATGAATTGAATTGCTATTATAATAATAATAATAATAATAATAATAACGATAATAATAATAATAATAATAGTAATAATCCAAAAGTGAGAAATCATTATTTTTACTATAATAATAATAATAATAATAACAACAACGTTAATTATAATATTGATGATAATAATATTAATGTTTTGATGATAATGTTAATAATAATATTGATAATCAATCATCAAAATATATACTAAAAGAGATGCAACTCGAACTACACCTCGCCACGTGTCGCTCTCTTATTAAATTTTTTCCTGCCATTTTACTTGAGCCTAAAAAAGCAGTTAAATCTTTTCTAATTTCATAATATATTGATATGCTATAATAAATCTTTTGAAATATCATTTCACTTACTTCCTATAAATAATAACTTAATTCCTTATATATTAATTTAATTTTCACCATACATTCATTTTCTATATATTCTCATAATTTTATTTTTTTTATTTTTCAGGCCATGATATACATCCATTTCCTATAAATATATTTCTGCAATAAAAATTCTCCTATTTTTAGATCAACTAAAGAATACATATGTACACCAAGTATAAAATATTACTAACATCATAAGATTACTTTTCTCTTAGCTTATTGAGATAAATGGATGAGATTATACTCTTATACATCTCGGTATTTGTTTAAAGACGTATTTTAAATTTGATTCTCGTAATAAGATTACAAAAGTAAAACATGGAAATATATTTTTATTAACATGTTTGAGTACTTATAAATTAAGAATATTTGTCCATCCCCTAACTTTTATAAATTAAGATTGGACTATTGAAAAATTTGGAGATCCATAAAAAGGATATGGAATTGAATATAAGTTGTAAATTATGTTGAAAGATTAGAGATAAGTATTAACTATTCGTAAAATTCTTACTCATCCCCATAATCATAAACTAACCTTTTCTCTTTCATCCCAACAATGAACAAAAGAAAAAAAAAATCTATTCACTATAATTTATTGGCTATCAAATTTTTATTATAATCAAAAGACAAAAATTTTATGTGGCAAACTTTATCAGTATGAATGTCTATTCATAAATAACAAGGAATTAAAAAAAATTGAATTTAGATGTTTTTATTTTATTTATAAAAATATGTGAAAGTATTGGGTCAGACGGTCTGACCAGACAATCTGGTCAGACGGCTGACCAGACAATCTGGTCAGACGGCTGACCAATACAACCTACTTAGATTAGTGTAAAATTTCGAGATGCTATAACTTTGCGCTCGGGTGTCGGAACGGGGCATATAATATATCGAAATTGATCGATTTTTCAAGACGAACGCAGCTGCAATTCCCGAAGGGAATTTGGCCACCGGAAATCTCCAAACGAGGCCTCTAAAGGCCTCAAAATGCAAAAATACGTATCCAGGTTATATTTTGTCCATGTTCGTTACAAAATGTATCTAGGTTTTACAATATTTGTCCACATTAAACAATATGTGTCCATGTTTACAAATGTTTCCAGGTTAACAATATGTATCCAGGTTTGTCCAAGTGTGTCCATATTTGTTCAGATTTGTCCATGTTTGTCTAGACTTTTCCAGGTTTGTGTACATATGTCCAGGTTTGTCCACATTTGTCCAGGTTTGTCAACATTAGTCCAGGTTTATCCAGGTATGTCCAGATTTATCCAGATTTGTCCATGTTTGTCAACATTAGTCCAGGTTTGTCCATATTTGTCCAGGTTTGTCTACATTTGTCCAGATTTGTCCACATTAGTCCAGGTTTGTCCAAGTTTGTCTGGTTTTGTTCAGGTTTGTCCATGTTAAACAATATGTGTCCAGGTTCAACAATATGTGTCCAGGTTTAACAATATGTGTCCAGGTTCAACAATATGTATCCAGGTCCAACATTATGTTATCAGGTTTAACATTATGTCCAAGTTTAACATTCTGAGTCCAGGTTCAATAATATGTGTTCAGGTTCAACCATATGTGTCCAGGTTCAATAATATGCCCAGGTTGACAAATATGTTTCCAGGGTTACAAATTTGTGTCCAGGTTTACAAATATGTGACCAGGTCTACCAATACATGTCCAGGTTTAACAACATGTGTCCAGGTTAAACACATATGAGTCCAGATTCAACCATATGTGTCCAGGTCTAGGTGAGTGGTCTGACAGAAACGTTACTGTCAGACCAGTCTGACACAATACCTTCTCTAAAAATATATATTATGTTTTAATTTTTTTTAAAAACTTTGATTAATAATTATGAATAACATTTGTTGAATTTTTAAAAATGGTTGGGGTTAACAAAGACTTTTTAGGGAGACACCATATATAGAATTTTTCAGAATTGTACTTTTAAAAATGTACACTCGAAAAAAATTAAAAAAAAATGTGTTCTTTTTCTCTCACCTGTTGTGTGTATTAGAAAAGGATGACGTTGGAAATTATGTAGTTTGAAAAAAAAAATATGCTTAGTAAATTATGTAAATATATATCACTGCAAAATTAATATTGAGATTTCTAAACCGTGCATCGCACGAGTGCTATGCTAGTTACTTAATAACTTGATATTTGTGCCTTGTGTCGTAACTCCTAACAACTATATTTACAACAAGAAAATTTATTAAACAACAACAGAGAAATGGAAGAGACAACGGTAGCACTAGCATTCAAACTCGGATGGGAAGATTGGGGAGCAAAAACAGATTTGGATCCGCGGATTCGCAGCGGATCCAAGATTCGTTGACATCTCTAGTGTTAATACTAAATATCATTTATATACTAATGGTAGCTTTTTAAGTACATTTTAAACTTTCTTTTATATGTAAATTTTAAATAGTAGGGAAATTGATTGAGGGAAATTTGAATTGGTAACTTTACAGTTACTAAAGGGTAATTATGTTTTTACATGGGAGAACACCAAAGCTTACTTTGGCTTATATAAAGTATACTAAAGATATAAACAAAAGGCACGTTTTATTTTGCTATTTGTAAATTAATTTTGCAAATGTATGTCTAAATGTCTAAGAGCATCTCCAAGAAATTGAGGAAAGAACCAACTTACAATTTTTTAGTTTTTGGAGCTACATGGTTCATTGCTGGAGAATTTTGAAGCATGTAGTTTATTGGAGGTACAAGCTTATCAAAGCTAGCATTGGTCCACTTCAAGATTGAAGCTGAAAAAAATTTAAGGGTGTATACGAATAAATTGATCAAAAAAATTTTAAGATTAGTAATTTATGATCTCAATATTACTTGTATTAAAACCATTTTGATTAATTTGTTTGTTTACACCCTTAAATTGCTTCCTTGAAATGCGTGAAAAATAACTTGTTGTTAGAATTATGTTACGGAGGGAGTACATACCTTCCAGAGTTACCGTGATCATAGTAACATAAATTCCGGGGTATGTACTGCTCACCCCAGAACCCTTGGTCATCTTTTGTTCTGGTGAGCAGTATTCATTGTCCATCCATGAACCTCGCATTTCTGAAAGACAATTAAAGCGCTAACAGCAGATAACATTTCAGTTTCAAATCATATTTTCAGAAATTTTCTTCCATAGTTCATCTTGAAGCACATGCACTCTAATTAGCTTGATATAACAACAGACAATTCATCAGATATATTAAAAAAGGAGGAGGTAAAAAAGAAAAGATGATGGATAATGTGATTATCATCCCAGGTAACAAGTCTTCTCATTTAAGTGTTTGTCTCATATTAGGTTTTATTTACATGTACTTTCAAGCCTTGCCCAATCAACAGTAGTAAACTGAGCTTTTACATAAATTAAGAGGTCATACAAATAGAATATTGAGCACAATCAAGCTGAATATAATTGACAATCAAATTTGTTATTGAACACATGAATCTTTCAATTACATGAAGAATAAACTAATGGCAAACAAAAGAAAGCCAATTCGTGGGATACAATCAACAACTCCATATATGTTTATCACAGTATTACGACTACAACGAACAGATATATCTCAACAAGAATTCGAGAACTATACTTTAGACTTAGATGTACTTTATACTTTAGACTTAGAAGCCAGAATTTTCAATGTTAAGGGTGCCAAATATATTTTTAAAAAATTAAAACATATATAATTTATTTATTAATACGTAATAATAAGGACGAACATTTTATCTCATGCTTTAATTATTTTTATCCTTAATATTTTGTAGATTTTTTTATATAAAAAAAAAACTACAAAATAAAAAAGCCATAAAGGCAAAAAAGTAACAAATCCGTCAGAGCTCAAACAAACTACAATCATCTGATATGTTGTCGCAACAACAAATCCTAGAGCTTCAATCAATCTCTAAATGGTGTTATTCATCAGCAATCGGTTCAAAGTAATCCATTTTTTCATGTTGTTTTTCATAATTGGAAATACCAACAAGTAATTCAATGAATGCTGATTCATTTCATGTCGTAGTAGATCTGTTCTGACTCGTGTCCATTTTTCTTTAGAACCAAACACAAAATGTGAAATTGACCTAAATCCACAATGTCCAACTACTGTAACATTGTAAGACTGTCGAATGCATGTCTCGTAATACATGTTAGCAACACAACATCATTATATTATATTTGGATAATGAGTTAACAACAACATTGTTACTTGTCTCTGCCGAGTCAAATTTATGAAAATAAAGTTTGCTAACTTTTTGAGGGGGTGTTGCACATTCGAGTTAGAGATGGTAGGAGATGAAAGGTTGAGAAATTTAAGCTTTTCAGGCAGTAGTATATTAGCAACATACCAACTATTTTCTAACCGATGAATAAATAAAATACTCTAAGTCTGCTTTCTTCCCATGCAATGCAACCGAAAGAATTCTAAAGTTTCTTGTAATTTATATATCTTCTTAATCTGGATGATTCTAGTGTAATCATATGACTATCGACTATCGTAGTGGATGGCTAGGATTGCACAATTTTTTATTTATTTTTAATTTTTAAATCTAATTTAAACCCTTCTAAAAATACTTTAATTAGATTTCTTATTTTAGAAAACAAAAATCTGATTTTTCAAGAATAAAAACTTATTTTAGGAAAAATCAAAAATTATTTTACTAAAATAAAATATTTAATTAAAGTATTTAAAAAAATATTTTCAATTAGATTTAAAAATTAAAAATAAATAAAAAATCGTGCAATCTTAGCCATCCACTACAGTAGTCGATAGTCATAAGACTACACTAGAATTTTCATCATAACCTACCCACACTTGGTCCGAAAAATCTGTAATAAACAATACATCTTATTAACTCCCTGGATTGAGTGACCAAATTACGGTTCATAAAAGAATAACCTATCGAACCATATTTCAAGGTTCGAAATATTTCAAGTCCATGCGGATTTAGATTAACCAACACAAATATTACTCCGTAATTCTTAGTCTCAATTGTTGTTCAACCAACCTCATAAATTGACGACATTCGTACAAGTTGATTGTACTAAACTCTTTAAGTTGGTGAATCATACCTTGAGGAGCAACATCATAAGCTTCAGACACTAATTGATCTACCTTACCTATCTTCACAGGTCCTTTTTTGCAGGAATGCGCCGCTTGGCATTTTTACGCCTAACCAAGGCTACTATAGTACGGAGCAATTTCAGAAATGTTAATGAAGAGAGACAATTTTAAGAGATTTTGAGACAATAATGGAGGAAGAGAGAAACCTTGAGTGATGTGGGTTTAATAGGGACTTGTTAAATGTCGTCCACGATTTACTTAAAATTGCCCATCTAATATTTTGAAATTACCTTCTTGCCCCTAACACCCACCACTTATCTCTCCATCCAACCCAACTCACCCCTTATCTCCATTTATACTACCACCACCAACTCACTACCACCACTACAAAATCGACATGAGTCAAAGACCTGGTAAGAAAGTGGCGGGAAGTATACCAAAGAAGAGGTCGAAGAAGACCACCGCCACAACCGCCGCCCCCTCTCCTCCTCCGATAAGTTTTTTTTGCTACTCGAAAATAGGATCTAGACGACCACGCCATGGATGAGACGTCCCAGCCATGGCGTGGGCGTCTGATCTAGACGCCCATACCATGGTTGGGACGTTTGGCTGGGACGTCCCAGCCATGGTGTGGGCGTCTAGATCAGACGCCCATACCATGGCTGCGACGTCTAGCTGGGACGTTCCAGCCATGGTATAGGCGTCTGAATTAGACGTCTTAATTTATTTATTTTTTTGAATTTTGGGTATGGCATATTTGAATTTTGTCCCAGCAAGACGCCTCCACCATGGTGGGGACGTCTCATCTGGACTGATTAGTTCAGGTTAGGTTAAAATGAATTTTGATCTGACCTGACTTATTTTCAACTTATAACTAATAAGTTCAGTTAAAATAAGCTCAGGTCTTATTTTCAATTTATAATTACACCAACTCAATCCCCTTCTTTCGCTCTATCATTCTTATTTTATAATATAAAAAAAATTAGTTTAATTCAATCAAATTCTGATCGGTTTCTCTAAAAAATATCATAAAACAAGAATGATAGAATAAAATTGGTTTATGTTGTATAAGAGTGATTTAAGGTAATTATAAATTCAATTAATTAGTTTAATTGCAACTTATTATAACTAATTGGAACTAATTAGAGCTTATTAAATTTGATATAACACATTAAAACTTATCTAAACTTATTAAACCCGAAACTTTTTTTTTCTGGAAAGAAAACCCCACGGCCCCACCAGGCCACCACCTCACACAATAATAATAAACTACGGAGTACTCAACTATAACTGAATAACCGTATTCTGGCTCGCTAAAGTTTTAAACAGTGAAGTTCCTCTGCTTCATTCACTTGCATTGCCACTTTCTCTCTCAGTCTCTCTCTCTCTCCCTCTACTTCTCTCTCTACTTTTTCTCTCTGCAATTTGGCAGCTGTAACTCCATATTCTGACGAACTGTATTTCAAAATCCTACAATTGCAAACTCTACATTCCATTGAGCTTTTCATCACAAAATTAAAGTTGTGCTCGCAAACATGAAGCGAAAAAGTACTACTGATAGCTCTGTAGCAGCAGCTGAATTCTCGAAGAAAAATGTGCGTTCGAAGATTCCTCGCAAAAAACGAGCTCACATTTCTCCTATTCTCCTCAATTTGAGCGCTTCAACTGCGCCTAATTTGCTCAAACGCAATCTCTCCTTCAATTCAACTTGCGATGAGGTATCTTGCAATACAACACTCGAATCAGCTGCAGTTCCTTCAAACGCAGCGTTTCGTGGAGAAAATGAGTCGGTTTCAAAACCGCTTAAGAAAGTAGTTTCTCAAGTCTCTGTGTCAGAAAACTCATGCGTTGAGTCGTGCTCTGTTGTTGCTGCTGAAGCAGAGTCAAGGCGAAACGACATTGTTCAAGTGGAATTTTCGAATGTTCTAGACTCTCCAGCGATTACGACTGCAACTGTTGAGCAGCAAAATAAGATTCACTCCTGCGATTCTGGTAAATTGATCATCGGATATATCGCCGCTGATTTAGCATGCACTGAGAATCTGTCGTATGATGATTATGAAGTTTCATCAGCAACGAATTTATCGGAGATTGATTCTGAAAATGAAGAAGGAACATCAGAATTTGAGGATTTCACTGATGAGTTTACTCCTTCCATGTGGTTGGATTCAGGCAGCCAATTCTCCGAAAAATCTTGCGATGATTCTACTCCTTGTTTCTCTCTTTTCAAGAAGTTTTCTCAGCAGTTCTTAAAAATAAGCTCTGATACTTTTAATGATGAAGTTTGCTCTTCATTTGATGATCACTATTCTGATGAATTGGCTGTGAGTATTAATTTATACATTTTAATTAATAAATCAATGCTACGTTTTATTTAATAACTGATTTTATGATGCTCGATTTTTTTAATTTGTTCATAGTATCGAAGATTTGACGTTGAGGAAAATGAAGAGAGCTATAGATTGCTGAGAAACAGAGAGAGAAATCAAGCAGTGAAAGCCATAGATTACGTTGAAGAGTATGGTTTTGCGACTGAATTTGGAGCTTTAATCTTTGAGCAACGAATGCTTATGGTCAATTGGATTATCGAGGTGAGTTTTAACATTCCTTTTTTTTTTGAATTTTGGAAACTGTAATGTTAGACTGAAAATTCAAAGTTTAGCACGACTACTGTATTAAAATTTTAAAATAATCGAATCCGGCCAATGATACCTTGCGATTTATGGTGAAAGATTTAATACCCTTGATTAAGGAGTTAGCTTCAGAGTTAAGTTAGCAATTCGATAAGAGACTACCAGTTGTCGAATATACTGCTGAGTGTTGAGTGCTGACAGCACGAGTTCTATGCATAAGTAATTTTGTACTGTTAATCCTGCAAATGTATAATTTATGTTTTTCTTACTATTTTGATCATCATCCACATGAAAGATGATTTAATACTTTATGGTATCGTTACAATGGCTCCACATTTAAAACCTGGATGCAAATCTGGAATGTATCTACCTGAGTTTCCAAGAAGACATTCAATTATTAGATTAGGTATCATCCTAGTCTGGTGAATTTTAGCTCTTTCTTAAGGGCAACTTTTTACCATTAGTATTATGGTTCTTCACTCATAAGCCTGAAACCCTAAATTTAGTCATAAGTAGTACTCCCTCCGTAACGAATTACTAGCAACATTTTCCTTTTTTGGTTGTAACAAAATATTAGCAACAATTTTTTCTAATTTCATTTTATTTTTTTTTAAAAAACAACACAATACCACACTTATTTTTCTCACTCTTGCTTTTCTCTCTCTTACTTTTTATCATCATACCACATAATACCTCATTTATTTTTCTTTCTCTTACTTTTCTCTCTTTTAATTTTATCATTATACCACCTAATACCACAATTAACCTATTTCATCTAGGAGTCCGTGCTAGTTCAATTATTGCTAGTAATTCGTTACGGAGGGAGTACCTTCTTATTGTGTGATTCATCTATGGCTTGCATGATTTATGTTAACGAATTAACTGACTGCAACTTATTCTTTAAAAGAACAGTTATCGAGAAAGAAGAATCTCCAGAATGAAACCATGTTTCTTGGTGTGCGCCTATTTGATAGGTTCCTGAGCAAAGGATATTTTAAAAGTAGGATGAACCTGCAAATACTTGGCATAGCATGCTTCACCTTGGCCATCAGACTTGAAGAAAATCAGCCTTACAACAGGTAGTGTTTGGCAGATTTATCATATATTCCCAATTCTTTTTTCACATTTGTATGGTTGCTTGATGTGTGCAACTTGAGCTTTTTTCAATTCATGACAAGTTCTTCAGTCTAGTTTCACGATTGGATATGGATTTTGGAAACTGTAATGTTAGACTGAAAATTCAAAGTTTAGCACGATTACAACATTAATACTGTAATCCTAGCCCTCTAGTTCATAGTTCTCATGCAAATAATGAGACGAGGACTGATTGGATATGGAAACAATATGGCTTATAACCTTCATTTTTGTACTCTGTTATTTTCTGAACTAATAGTCTTTGATTTTCTAATAATGATCTATAAGAGACGGGCATTGTCCCAAATTTTCAGGTTTGGACTAACATAACTTCTGCTTGATTTTCAGTGTTCAGCAAAAGTCTTTTGATGTTGGAAGCAACATCTACAGCAGATGCGAAGTAGTGGCCATGGAATGGGTAGTGCAGGAGGTCCTTAAGTTTCACTGCTTCTCACCAACAATCTACAACTTCTTGTGGTACATATAACAGTCCATCAACCCATAATCATCCCTTAGATGCATTGTTTAGATTCAACACTTCAAAAAAAAAAAAAAAAAAAAAAAAATGAACAATGTCATGAAAATTTGAAGAAATTGAAAAATCCTTGGTAGATAATTTACTAACAACCTTCTCAAAAATCATCAGGTTCTATCTAATTGCAGCAGCAGCTGATGAAGAGATGCAAAGAAAGGCCAAGTATTTGGCATCTTTATCATTGTTTGACCATAGGCATCTGAGCCATTGGCCCTCAACTGTGGCAGCAGCCCTGGTCATCCTCGTATCCATGGCAGCAAATCGAGAGGAATCCAGCCTTCGGGTCATGGAGGTATTTAATTCTTTTCTTATTAGTTACATAATCTTGTGCAATGCTATCTAGCTTGTATAATATAATTCTTGTTTCTCCATTGACCACAAGGGATATACAGTCTTAGTCTCCCTTTACCCTTTCCATAAGATACACTTGCCTTTGTCGCCTTTCTTTTAGCAAGGATGGTGTTGAAGTTTGAATTCGGTAGCGTAATTAGAAAACCACTTCAATGCTTGAAAAACCCAAAAACAAAAAAAAGGAAGAAAGAAGGTTGTATTTACCATTCAATTTCATGCCTGACAAAGACTGAATTTTAATACTTGTCCACCTTCATCATCTTAAGACATGATACTTAATTTTTTAATTATCTGATTCATTGTCAATTTTCCGCAGGCTCATGTCAGAACAAAAGTTGATGATCTACCTGAATGCCTTAAGGTATTAGAAAATAATTCCATAACCCAAATTTTTCATCAAAGGGAAGATTGGATTGGAATAATCTGAATTAAGTTCATTGTTTCATGCTTTCTTATATTTTTGTCTCATTTTAACAAGCAAATAATGTTTTTTCTGATTTTGTTATGTTAGAACTTGGAGTGGTTGGTTACGCATGCTTGCTAAAGGAGAATTTCATTCTTCATCGGATGATCATGTTTCGAATCAAGACTCAAACCATGAAGCTACAAACACACATAACATACTATTCAAGTATATATATATAAACAAAATCTTTTCATATAATTCGGTATAGGGCCCTTATTTTTTTTGTAAAGTTTTACTATAAGACCTCAGAAATACTTGCAAAATTACAACATCAACTTTCAATAACGGTTCAGCTAGTGTCAAGACTATCAAACATTTGTGTTCATAGAAGATCTCCTAAAAGATTCTTTTTGTTCATATTTCTTGCTCATGTGTAAAGACTATAGTGATATTACATCATTGTAAGAGATAGTCATACAATAGCACATTTTTTTTGGGATAGTGCCCAATGATATCAATATTAATGATTGATAGTGCTTTTTGCCAAAGGCATCAAGCTTTTTAACTTATTATTAGTGTCCCAAACATTTGTTTCTTGTGGAGTCAATTTATTGAGCAGTTCAATTTTTGGCACTTGAACCAATAAATTGAGAAGGTGCTCATCAAACTTCAATTATCCATCAATGGCTGATAGAAGTGTAGAACTTGATATCAGAATTTCAAAGGGTTGAAGATGCGAGGATAATTTGCAGATTACATCATTAGGGCAGTAGTAATAAAGAGGTTTGTGATTTTTTTTTTTTAAGAACATGAGTAATAAAAGAAGTCTGTCCCTCTCTTTCTCTCTTCCTCTCTTCTCTGTCCTAACTCTCTGTCTCTTCTCAGTCTTTTCTTCTTCTTCTTCTTCTCTGTTGAGTTCCTTTGACTCCTAACACTTGCAGGAAGCTCCTGCAACACCCTGGCGTTTGAGTGGGGTTCTTCCGAGAAGATTCGTATTCTCCCTCTCGCTAGGAGCTTTTGGTTGTACATGGAGTTTTAGTGATCAATATATATCCTTACTTGCTGATAAAAAAAATAAATAAATAAGAAAATAAGTAATCTGAAAAAAAAAATATATTTGAGAAACAACTTGAAAAAAAATGAACAATCATTTACTTACCATAAAGTATTACACGGAATTGACACATGTCGCAATTTGATTGTTTTTTCCTCTTTAAAATGTTTTTTTATATATTTTTTTCCTTTTAATTAAAATTAATTTATTTTGAAACAAACTTTAAAACCCTAACAAAATCTCCTTCATTTGAATTTGAATTTATATAAATATTTATTTAACCTAAGGAATAAAAAGCTACTATTTGGGGAGCACTTTGGAGTGGTGAAGCAAATGACGCAAGACTCATGCTCTAGATGCCACCTGCTATATATGGGGTCAAGGAAGGTCAACGTGGACGTGACGAACAACAGAGGTGGGGAAATCTAGTGTGGCATGCTCACCCACGATGGAGAAGGGGGAGGTGTGACCGTGTGATAGGGGGAGATTGGCTCTGTACCTAATGTAGGGTCCTTTTTTATTCTTTATTTTATGTTATTTGCAACTTAGTCCTTTTATAAATACGACTTTAATAAAACGAGATTATATTAATATAATACTATAATAATATAATTAATGCTAAACAATAATATAATAATTAATATAGGAATTAATATAAAAGATAATTTAAGATTAAATAACTAATTATGATTAATAATTTAATTAAATGCTTGATTAATATTTTAATGACTTTAATGGTACTAGTTATCACTGTTCTACTACTTATATCATGAATAAATTAATTACTATGCTTAATAGCCCACCATGCTTCGCATTAATAATTATAGATAGAGAGTTTTGATCGATACCTGAACTTAGTCGGCACTGGAACCTCCAGCGTTCCTAAGCTTCCGGCTTTACTGTGGTAGCTAACCACAACCTTGCTTCCCTTAGATCAGGCACATCACAGATCTAATACGTTTCCTACCTTAGACCATAGTCTCACTCTATAATATTTTATGTTAGATGATGAGAGTTCTAAGTTAGAAAATTAATCATCTAAGATATAAGGTTCGAAAGGATAACGTTCCTTTCTAAAAAACTTTTATTAATTTAATGAAATATTACAACTCTAAACACTCAGAATGATTTCTAGAGATGTTTTGCTCTTAAGAGAGATGGAATCTCATTCTTTCTCTTAAGGCTGTCTTTCTCTAGATGACTTGAGTTTCTCTCTTCTCAATTTCTCTAGCTCAAGTCTGCCCTCTACATGCTTCCTAAGCTCTCTATTTATAAAGGGAGTATCCACGCATTGGATCCCTTTTGAATGGTTACAATTTCTCAGCTAATACAAACCACACTCTAAAAGCAAAAGAAAAAGTAAAAGTGACAATACAAAATAAAGTAGGCTGGTATTTTACACATGCTTATTTCTAGTCCTACTCCATTGTGATGTTGTACATCCCTTCATCTCCAACATTGGATTCCCAATTTTCATGATCATCAGCATCTTCTTCCATGAAAATATCTCCAAAATATCTAGCTGCATAAGTCTCATCCCAAGTTAGAAAAGTGTCTAGCAAATAACCTTTTCCTTCTTCTGATAAGAATTTTCCAGCTTCAACTTCTTCTAAATAGTCATGGACGGATTCTGTATGAACTAACCCTTCTCTAAAATATGGTTGCATTTCTCCTGGTGCTATTACTGTGGTGTTTCCAACATGGAATATTATAGGAGCTTCAATGGGATGTTCTGGACTCTTTTGCCTTTCCAAAGCTCGATTGATATATTGAGCAATATAGAAGAACCCAAATGCTCTTGCCTTTACTGGATTATCTACTCTTCATTTCCTTCTACTTATTGGCTCTTGTACATATCGAGCTTTTTGGTTTAGCATTATGAGATAATGGGGAGGATCAATCTTTCCTTCTCTGACCTCTATATTTGCACATTGTATTTCCATAGCTGTCCGGAGATCTTCTTTTCTGTAATCCTCAACCCTTTTAAATATATATTTCTGGAACTTGGTGAGATGCTCAAATAGGTAACTTCCTGGGTATGGTATAGAATGGCATCCATGTATCATGCCATACTTTCAGGCCTGAAGATTTGCTCTAGCATATCCACAATCATGATAAATAGGATTCACATCTATTACCATGGTTCCTACACCAGAATTTTTAACATAGCGTATGTGGCTTCCCCACATATCGAATATATCGTAGAACTTATAACTTCTTGTTATGACCTCAAAGTACCATGCTTTGAAATCATTAACTTTCATTTTATCAAGAATTATATTTTGTAGATCATTGTTAAGTTTTTGTAAGTTTTCTTGTATCTCTAACACAAGAAACCTTCGGACAGCTCTGTGGCATCCTTTGACTAATCCATCTCTGCATCTATTCTTTGCTGATGCTATTAAGGCCTGCATCAAAGCCTTTGTGGTGGGTGACACCCTCACTAATTCTTCTTGTGTTTCTTTAATTAGAGTTTCCCGTTCTACAGCCAAGAGTCCCCTTGTCTCTGTAGAAGGTTATTGTTTCATCTTCTTGTAAATTGGCTTCAGGTTGGATGATGATGCCATTGGCTAATTCTCTAGTTAAACTGTTAGCTAGAGAATTCTTTGATCCCTGTATATGTTCAACAGTAAAAGAAAATTGATTAAGCCATAATTGCCAACGCAGGAGTCTCCCTTGCGCTTGCATGTTAGATAAATTCTTTTTGACAAAACCTAAGATTCCTTTACAATCTGTCCTTACTAGGAATTGTTTAGGTGCCAAGAATATTAGGAACTTCTCTATTCCTCTTATTACTGCTAGGATTTCTTTCTGCATAGTTGGATAATTGTATTCAGCCTTGTTAAAGCTTCCACTGCTATATCTGCAGAGTTTTTCTCCTTCCTTTATTTTTAAGATAGCACTCCAATGCTCATTACTTGCATCTGTTTCTAATATTAGCTCATCGTCATTAGTTGGTAATGTTAGAACAGGCAGATTTTTACATAATTTTTTCAGATTTTTAACATTGCTCATATCTTTCTTCAGTTTTTGTTGTAATGGTTTTCTTAGTAAAGCAAGATTTTTAATGAAATCAGAAGCATAAGTTAAGCATCCTAAAAATCTTTCTAGTTGCTTCCTATCTTCTATATTATCAGGGAATTTTTCTATTTTCTCTAATATATGTTTTTGCAATATGATTTGTCCAGCTTTTATTTCTAATCCTAGAAACTCTATCTCTTGTTTAGCAAAAACACATTTATCCTTTCCAAGTATTATTCCATGATCAATGCATTTCTGGGTTACTGCTTTTAAATCATTTTTATGTTGCTCAAGATTTTTCGAAAATATTAGTATATCATCTATGTATACTAGGCAACAATGATTTAGTTCTTTGAAGATATTATCCATTCTTCTTTGGAATATTTGAGGTGCATTCTTTAGTCCAAATGGCATTACTAACCATTCGTAATGTCCCTGTGGGGCACTAAACGTTGTTAGTGGAATGCTTTCCTCTTCCATTTTAATTTGCCAATATCCACTTTTGCAATCCATTTTTGAAAACCACGTAGCTCCTTGGATTTTATTAAACAAAACAATTTTGTTAGGAATATAATATCCATCAAATATAGTGTTATCATTTAGCCTTTTGTAATTGATTACCATCCGGGCTTTTCCTCTCTTTTCTTCCGAATGATTTCTTACCATAAACGCAGGGCTATTATGAGGACTATTACTATTCCTAATAAGTTTCTTTTTTAACAATTCCTTAATCTGTTCATCGAATTCTTTTATATCTTGATACGTATATACCATCTGTTTTACCCTTATAATTTTATTAGGATCTGATAGTGTTATTTTGGCATAGGCTTTATCCCTATCCCAATGTTGTAGTGGATTAGTAGAATATAGTTTTTCGCATAATTTTTCTTGTTGCTTTATTATTTCTTCTTTTATGGTAGACTCATCTTCAGATATTCTTAATGCTACTTCTCTTTGTGTTGGGGTGACTTCATACTCATCACCACGCTGGCTGCGTTTGAATTCCATAGTTTGATGTGTATAAGCTTTTGATAATTTTGCAACCGGGACTGAATGACCATTTATTGTAAACACTATGTGTTCTATAGTTTGAGTGCATGGCGAATATAATCTTTGGAAATTATTTTCAATAATCATGTCATGAGAAGGCTGAGTAGTTGCCCATAATACTGGGATTATACATTGAATTCCACCAATTTTTATTGGTAAATTTTCAATTATGTCTGAATGCATCATAACGCTATTATCTGCAATTTTTACTCTCATGGGAGTTTTAGCCTTCTTCCACAAATATTCAGGAAATAACGTTCTTTTCCCAAAGCAAACTGAGCATCCACTATCAACATAAGCATATAATTCATACTCTTTTTGCTCTTCTAAACATATTTTTATAGGAACGTAAATGCTATTAGGATTTGTTTCTGTAATTTCATAGCTCATTTCCATTCTCATATTCATTTCGTCTTCGTAAACCGGCTCACTTACTGTTTTAGTGATGTATCCTCTTATTTTCCGTTTTCCTATGCTTTGATCACTACTAGAGCTTGAACAAGACCCTAGATCTATACTTTGTCTAGGAGTTTCTTGTAAACTCTTTTTCTTCATGTTTATCTTTTCTATTAATCGTCTTAGTTCTTCCTCATCGTCTTCAATGCTATTTGGGTCATATTTTTCAGTTTGGATAGGTTCTCTTATATTCCTAGATGAATTGAATCTACCCATGCTATTACTTCGAATACTTAAATTTCTTTGCATTCTTGAAAGTGGGTTTACTCCGCTATGGAGGTTTCCAAGTTCGTCTATTACTAATTTACTTGATTTATTGGCCACGGTAGGGTTCATAAAGAATTCTTCCCATGTTTTTTCTATGACTATGTCATTAGGATTTACTTTAATGGGATTTATTTTCTTTTTCGGTCCTCCACCTTACTCATATTTTTCAGCATTCACTACCCTTTTTCTTTCGAAGGTATCTATGGTGTTTACCAACTTATATATTATCTTCCAATGAAGCCTTATAGGTCGAGTTCCTTTAAACATATCTTCTCCTATTGTTAATAATTTAATGGCTAAGAATCTGTCTTTATATGAGTCTTCTAAGCTAACGTAATATTTAGGCTCACAAATATAGCTTACCTTACCTTGGCTTAGATTGCATGTGATGCCACTAATTATTTGATCATAGAATTTTCTATGTCTAATATCACAAACGAAGCTTAAACATTTGATATCTTTACCAAAATCATGTAAAGGTTCTATGTAAACTTGTACAGCTCCAACAAAAATATAACCATAATTTCCTTTTTCACTATGTTCTTTAATTCGCTTCCAGTTTATGATGTTAATTTCAACGGCTCTTTTTTCGCAATCTCCAATAACTATACTTCCTTCCATTTCTTCACAAACATATTTTGATCTTGTTTTAAAGAAAGATGTTTTAAATATTTTATCTTTTGTTATCTCAGGGAAATTCCATCCCTTTTCTTTCATTTGTTCCATTTCTTTGTCATCCATGGCATACTCAGCTTGCCTTAATTGACCTATAGTCATTTTCTGTTCAATTTCATCTTCTTCATCTTCAAAACCTTCCTCGCTTTCCATCATATTATTAATTTCTTCTAATTCATTTTCTTCTTCATAAGAACTTTCAATTTTTTCAATGTCATTATCTTCTTCGATAATTTCTATTATGCCTTTATTATTGCTTAACGCTAAGTCTAAAGCTTCATCTTCTGAGATTTCTATGTAATCCCAGCTTCCTAAAGCTTCCATTAATTTAAGGTTTTCTTTCTTACACTCGTTAGCATAATGTCCTATCTCTCCGCAAGACCAACATTTGCAATTTCGTTTCTTTTCTGGACAATGTGTTGCTTTTCTAAAAAACCGTCTTGGCTTTTTATATTTATGCTTGTAATACTTCTTCTTATATTGTTCTCCTCTATTTTTATTAAATTTATTTCTCTTGTAGTATTTTCTTTTATTATCAGATTTTCTATTACTATTACAACCATATTCATTAGGCATTTCCCAACATGTAAGGAATTGCTTTTTAAGTTGTTGTGTTCCAGCTACTTCTTTACATTTCTTTTCAATCCATGGCCTTAGAAATGTTATTCTTTTTCCCAAGCTATCTCCTGTACCATATTTTTCTTTCCATTCTTGATATTTTTCCATTATTTCTTCATTAATAGGGCTTGGTAATTTATGGAAGAACATTTCTAGATTAGTATCATTTTCTCCAATTTTGTAATAGTATGTTTCAAATTCAGCAATGTAACTCTCGACAAATTTTAAGTTACAAATCATTAAGTTACTTAGCTTTCTCTGATATTCTAGTATTTTTTCACTTGGATCTGCTTTATAACCTACAAATTCTAATTCTATGAAATGACATAGTTGTCTAAACATAGTAGTAGGTAATTCCAATTGTCTTAATTGCATTTTGGTATCTTCGTTTATTGCCTCATACCAGTCAGCAACGCATCCATAGAAACTATGTTCTATGTAGTTTAAGAAATTTTCCGAAGTCCATTCAGTATTTAAATTAAGTACACTACTCATGCTTTTCTTCCATTGATCTAGGACTTGAACTCTATTTTTTACACCATCTAGATTTAATTTGTATCCAAATTGACTAATAGGTTCTAACGTTACTTCTTCTTGTTTTGGGGTTTTATTTGGCATAAATTTGCAACTAAACCGAGTAGTCCTCCCTGGGACATATTTTGGTTTACTTGTTTCCCCTTGGAATTTCATTACTTGATTTGTCATAAAATTATTTTCTTCTTCACCTATTTCATTATTGTCTACTATTTTGCCCATTTTATTTTCCATTTTTTGTTGGATTATTTCTAATGGTATGTTTTCTAAATCATCCAGTTTTATTAATCCCATTTGTTGATATATATCTTTTTCTATTGATACGTAGTTTGTCTCTTTAATCTCTTCTTCTGGGACTATTTGCATTTCTGCTATTTTAGTCATTATTTCATTTAATTTTATAGGATCTTCTTCTTGGTCGAACATTTTTTGTAATTTTTCTAGATTATTATTGTTGTGAAGATTCTGGCTCATCCTTTTTAACTTGTTTATTTTTCTCAAGGTCAATTACTGTAAACTTCTTATTTTTATTTATGTTTTGAAATGGATAACTATATTTATATGGAGTAGCTTTAGTAGGAGTTTTATCTCGTTGAGCACGTTGATGTCTAATTTCGTGAATCAAGGCTAATTTTATTTGTTTAACTTCGTCTTTAAGTTCCTTGATTTCCTTTTTAAATTCTTTTGTAAAAGCAGAAAATTTTCTATCAAGATTAGTGCAAGTACAAGAAGTACCTTCTACTTCTACCTTTAGATCACTAATTTGATCTACAATATAATTTAGTATAGCTCCTGTAGCAGTGCTACCTTCAGGTATATGAGATAAATGTGGACAAGTGGGTTCCTTACAATCTGGGAGAGGGGGAGCCCTTGAACGAAATGACATTAATTAATTGATAATACTTAATTAAGTATTAATTAATCTACTAATTATAACACTAATTATAATTAATTTTATAACGTGGTTCTGATACCAAGCTAATACGGATCGTTAATTTTACTAATTGTGCGGAAATTAAATTTATTTTTATCTAGGCTTAACTATATTTTTTAGTAATAAAACTAAGTAAACAAAGAATAAGGACTTAAATGCAAATATTCAAAACTTGAAGGTTAATAATATAAATTATATTTTTTCTAATGCCCTTATCTTGTTACAATTAGGTGCAGAATGACTCTGCCCTTATACTTCCTCGGAGAAGGGGAGTGGTGGCTATGGTTTGAAGAATAGAATAGGTTGGGGAGGGGCTGAGGTGAAAGAAGCTAGAGCAATCTATTTTGGGTTGAAGGTGGCTTGGGAGTGTGGTTATAGAAGGGTAATCTTGGAGAGTGGTTGTGTGTCACTTGTGTTGGGACTTTGGGTGATCCAAAAAGGGAAATGTCAAAGCTCTCAACTTGAGATGTAACTTTATTGTCTAAAATGGTACCATTTTAAATATCATTAACTTTTTGTAATATAATATTGCAATATAATACACAGTAGTAACCTTAAGTTGATGAAGTTTAGAGCCATGAAGTGATCCGTAGCAAAAGTTGGTTAGGTTTGGTGCCATTTTGTATACTTTAGTCATTGTCAAAGAAAAAGTTGATGAGTAGACTGAAGCTATTTTGCTTTCCCTATTTTTGCTTTAGTGGGTTGTCTTTAGTGTTTTGTCTGAAGAATCGTGTCCCTCTCCTTTAAATTTCTAGCTAGAGGAGGTCATAAAGTAACATTGGAGTTACTGTAAATAAACAAAACATATAAAATTTATGTTTTTTTTCTTCTAAAGTTCCACCAACTAACAACAAACAAAGTGAAATAACGGTCATCTTGGATTGAATGCAAACTTAAAGCTCGAAATGATCAGAATGCCCAACTAAAGCATGAAATCACTAATATGCCATTTTAGAGGTTTCATAAATCCCTCAAATTGAGGGACTCGCAGCCCTCATCCAAAAATTGCACAAGATGAAAGAAGAAAATTCAATTGTGGGTTTCCTTATTAAAGAAATTAGTTTTCTTGCACGGGTTATTTTATTATTAATTTTAGAAAATGATATTAAATTCTATTATTATATTTTATTTTTTATCACTTACACCAAATCAACCAATGATTATTATGAGAATTTTCAAATTGACTTCAAAATTAATGCGCAGAACATTAGAAATCGGAGAGAGTATAATAGTTGATGAAGAAAAAGAAAAGTGTTAAGACAAATAATTCTCTAAAAAAGATGACACTTGGTAAAAAAAAAAAAAACTCTTGTTGTTAAATATTTAATTATAGATTATAGATAGGAAAGTTTACATATTGTTTTGATTTGTGTTCTTTTAATTATTTTAGTAGGAAAATAAATGTTTTGGCCCATAGGATTGCAAAAAATGATGCTTTATGTGAGGATGGACATGTTTGGTTGGAGGAGTTTCATGAGTTCGCTATCAATTTAGCAAGCGAGGAAATGATGTATTATTTGTAAACTGAATAAATTTTCTTATTTATTTGGCCATTAAAAAGGAAAATTAATCCAATGAATCTTATGTAATAAAAAAAATATAATAATATAATAATATTGAAAAATTATATTTTTTGTGATATTTATAAATTATTAAGATTTTCTACTTTCTTTTAAATATCTTTAATAGGTTAAAATAAATTTTGTGGTATGTAATTTTTTAACTAATTAAGACCTTAAATTGTTGCCCTAAAAAACTTAAATTGTTATATGTAAATTTTTGTTAGATGACATATAAAGTTTTAAACTAATTTTTTTTAAATGTAAACTTTAATATAACTCGAATATTACTCGAGCAAAAAACTAATAATTGAGTTGAGTAATTTAAAAAAAAGAAGAAAACGAACAATCTTAAAAAAAATTACGGAGTATTAATTGTAAATAAGTTTTTTTTTTTCAACTTTTCAAAAAAAAGTGTTTTTTTAACGAATATTTACAATGGGTCTAGTGGTCTACTATATATCTAGATGCACGTAGACTTGTAGAGCTGTCAATTTTTCAACCCTACCAGAAAACACAATAAACCCAACCCGTTTGACAAAAAATAACAATCGATTATTTTTAAACCCGTTAAATATAACCCGTTCTTAACTCGATCCGACCTGAAAATCAGTAGTAATGTACGTATCACACTTATGATATTATGAGAAATTTTAGGCATAAACACTTCCGACCATTAAAATTTTGGATTAACATTGTTTTTGTTGGACTAGCATAACATTAATTATTTGCCATAAATTAGCTATTAATGAAGATATTTCTTATAATTCGTAGTTTTTAAAACGTTTAAAGTGCATTTTAGTACATATATTACATTAAAACATGAAAAATTAAGAGCTCGTTTGGTTCAACCTTAATTATTTCCCATGGAAATTTAAATTCCTGGGAAATAACTAAATGTCTTTGTGTTTGGTTAACATGAAATATCAAAAGTATGGGAAATACAAGTTCCAAGGGAAATGAAAATTCCCGTGAATTGTTAGAAATTATTGATCAACCTCCCCCTTGGTGATTACAAATTCCTGTGTCTATTACGAATTCCTACAATCAACCAAACACTTTTAACAATTTCCTAGGAAATAGACAAAGTAAATTATTTCCCATAAAATTAGACTTCCCATGGAAACTAACTTTCCAAAGTGAACCAAACAAGCTTTAAAGAGAGTTATAAAACTTCTCAACCCCCTGAGTCAACTCGAACCCGACGACTTTGGGTTGTAAAAAAATCAATACCGTCCGGATCCCGTTGACACCCAACCCATCACAACCCGAACAAACAACTATTTTACACCAACCCGACCCGACACGACACACGTTTGACAAGTAGGTATGTGCAACCAATATATTACATCGTTCATTTTAAATAGTTTTCCTCATTTAAAAAATTAAATATATTTTCAAAAAACCACGGAGTATTAGTTTGTTAACAACAAAGCGTGATATGAGGAGAATATCATTCGGAACGTAAACAAACTTCTGAAACCAAGGAGTATAAATAAATTATACCACACCACATTTCCTCACTCACTCTCTCTCACAGTATTCAGCGAAACAACTTTCAACTTTTTCAGGTAATTCTGCAATCTTTGATTTTTGATGATGAAACTACAATCTTTGATTTTTGTTTTTCCTTTTTTAATCATAATCCTCTTTGTTATATTTAACGTGTTGTTTTCGCTTTTTCTGAAGAAATTGAGCGTTCTTTGATTTTGTGTTTCTGAATTCTGATACATTTACTTCCTATTTTTGGTAATTCCAGTTATTTCACATTTTCTAGGGTTTTCTTGTTTCTTTCTTATCGTTATCCATCAAAAATTTGTTATGATTTTTTCTTTAAAATTGAAAGAGTAAAAATATACTTCCTCCGATTTTTTAAATTCTTGCTATAATGGTAATATTTTTTAAGCTATTCACAATTTTCATTCGTGAGAAGCATTCTTTGCTTTGATTGTGGCTTTGCTTGTTTTTAACTTTTTGGTCAGAGGTCGTTTGCTTTGATTGTGAAGAGAATTTAATTAATTACGTTGAAAACGATATGAATGTAGTAATTAAAAAAAAAATTGCAGCACTGTTAGTTTACGATTTAATTTTGGTTGTAATTTTTTTTAAGGTGATTTTGTTTTTGAATTTTGATGTGGGCTTAAATGAATTTAAGTTGAATTCAGTGACTTGAAAAAAGAAAAAAAAAATGGTTGTGGAATTGAGAGTAGTATCTTAAGGTGAATGCAGTAAAAATCTTAAATTTCACCGATGTGATGATGAATTTTTAGTTTGTTTGTTTATCATCCATGATTTTCCTTTGTATTGGCATAAGTTTTAATTGAGCTAAATGTCAACAAAAATTAAATGGAGATAATGAGTGTCTTTGTCTTTTCAGATTGTTCTGCTTTGTGGATGTTAAGATGTCAAAATTAGATTACAACATAAGTTTGGAAGATGGATTGAAGGTATTGGATGAGGCTTTTTCTAGAACAAGGATGATCATGGAAGGATACCCTTGTGCCAAATTCAGTGAAGTGGAATTCCAAAGATTTTACCAGTATCCAACTTGTCCCTTGTATTAACTGGCATCAATTGCTTTTAATTTTGTTGATTTTGTGATAATATTCTTCTTTACTATTGTAGATGTGTTTACTTGCTGTGCGTTCAGAAAAGAGACGAAGTATCTTATTGTAATTCCAGTGTGCTTTACCAGCGATACAAGTTTGGTTTAGAAGAGTGCATCAACTTATCGGTAAGAGCTAATTGCTAACCATTTGATATTATATTCTGCCCATGTGAACAATTTTTCAGCTTTTTATTAAGCATAGAGCTAATTGAAATTTGCTGAATTCTGTGGATTACTATGTATAAAAGAGATTTTTTTTATGGGAAATTTTTGCTCATTGTCATGTAATTTACTATGCATGAAAGAGAAATCTCTTTGTTTGTGCACAATAAAGAACATATTGTTTTGTGTATTCTTGAAATGTTTAAATGATGAACAGCAGAACAAATTTTAAAGTGCACTATAGTTTTGGTGCACTCCGCTCTTATAATTAAGTCCACTTCCCTTCTCTTTAAATTTTTCAAAGCAAAAGGGAAATAAATTAAAGGATTCTATGTTCAGTGTTCACCTGTGTATGTTTATGTAAGCTAATAATGAAATTTTCTATATCATTTTGTTATAAAATCCTCATGCCAATATTCATGATAATCATTCCCCTGCTTGCAAAGTATATCGTCTTCATAGTTAATGTCATTAACATTTTCAAGGATGATATCAAGTACTTATAAAAATTTATGAAGCAATGTTCAAAAATAAATTTGCATTGCCATGGTCATTGGCATGTGACTTTACTAGTACATTCATTATTATTAACATAATTTTTTTTTATCAATTTATTAACATAATTGATACCCTTGCAGCTGTAATTGCAAGTCTGCAACCTGTGTGAGAAAGCCTAGGCCCTTGAATGTGATAATCTTTGTTATATGATTTTTTTCATATTGAATATGAGAGTTTTTATGAAGTGATTCTTCATGTTGAATATGATAGCCTTTGTTATATGAATTTTTTTATTGCAAAAGATTGTCTACAGAGCAAAGAAAAGGTTTGTTGATTTGATAAAGTGTTGTTTTATAATGATAATCAGCCATTACTCACCAGTATCAATAAACACTCCACTTTGCTTTCTAATATACTTGTTCAATTTCAAAATTCTATTTGTGTTCTATCATTGTATTTTTCTTTGCTATAGCCACCCTTTTTTCATGTTTTCAGGTCCTTCCATCATTGGAGAACAAAAGCGATGCAAGTCTCTTGACTGAGTTTGTGGTAAAGTGGACTAGCTATCAATTGATGGCCGGGAGGATGTCAAGACTTTTTAGTTACCTTGATCGTTACTATATCCCCCGTTCTGGATTGTTAGGCCTTTTGGATCTAGCCACTAAATGCTTTCATAATCTGGTAAGTTATTGCTCTATGCTTAAGTGTTGTTGCCATCAGTATGTATCAGCCATCAGGTTTCCATTTTCTCTTTTCTTTTCTAGATTAATATCTTGTATTTACCTTAGCTTGTTATTTATATGCAGGTGGATGCAAAGTGTAAGACTAAACTAATTACTGCTGCAATGTCATTGGTAGGATAACTCTTTTGTTGTTTCAATTGATGGCATGTAACTCCAACGAATTTTGGTATATATTTTTAAAGCTCCTACCATGTCAATTTTAGATTAATCAGGATCGCAATGGGGGGAAGATTGATAGGAACTTACTCAAGAATGTTGTGGAATACTTTTGCAATCTGAATTCACCATCAAGAAATTTCAACATGTTTGTATCTTATGCTGCTTATGATGATTTTGAAAAGGCCTTGCTTGAATCTTCTGCTGCCTACTATTCTCAATTTGCTTCGCATGGGCTTCTGCATGATTCATATGCTGAGTACATTCGTAAGGTGTTTACCAAAAAAAAATTCAGAAAATTAAGTAAAATATATGATACAGAGTATATCATAAATTTCATCCAACTTACGTCAGTCAATTGTGGGCCTTTGTTGGTGAATTTCAGGTGCAATTTTGCCTGAATCAGGAGAATGAAAGAGCTAAACATTTTTTCAATTTGCCTCTAAGAAAGAGGCTTTTGCAGGTGCATATGCATACACTTCTGTTTTACTAATTGCAATATTCTCATTTGGAATGTATCTGAAATATATTCATTTATGGTAAGTTATAACTTGTGTTCACATCATAAATTCCTAAAATAACTTTTTATTCCCTCGTATCTAATTCTATTTACACTCTCCTCATTCCTTAATTGTTTGTTTCGGTAGCAAGGTAGAATGGAAAGAGGGGGAAGGGGAGGGGGAAATGGATATCCATTTATGTCTTTCCAATGTTGGTGGGGGGTATGGTTTAGAGGAAAAATGGATCCCTCCTGCAATGGATCCCTCCTGCTTCCTCTTCCTCTGTCTGACTTCCTTTTTTTCACCTGAATCTTTATCTCCTAATAAGGAATATTGCTACCTTTCCAATCCTTCTCTTTTTTTCTCTCTATTTCCTTTCATCTTAAGAAGATCTAAATAACATGCAATCCCTATATGCTACGATTTTTAGCAAAACAGAAACCATACTTGAACACAACTTAATATTGTCTTAATTTAGATTCATCACCTTGCCTTTTTTTGGGTGTGGATATATCTAGCCTATCGGTTTACTTTAAAACTATACTTGACCTTTAACTTGTTTGAGATATCATCACCTGCTTATTTTTACCAACATTTTTTCTTAATTCTTAATTTCCTTGTGGTTGTTTCTTGATGAAGGTGGTGCAATCTTGCTTAGTGGATCAGGTTTTGACAAAACTAGCTGAGAAACAAGCAGCTGAAAACAATGCCAACTCAACAGATTATCAGGTATGCAGGAAAAAAAAAAAAAAATCAAAATCACATTTATGTTACTCTTCGCATCCAACATCAAAGTTCAAGCTCCATCAAAGCTCGTTATCTTTGGTGCATCCAAGCCAAAGATGGTGCTGTTGAGACCAATTTTTCCACACAATATCTATTAGAAAGTTTGAATCTACAGAGTTTTAGCTTTGGAACATAACTTAGATGTTTTTGGAAAAAACTTGCCCTCGCTTTCACATTCTCTAAAACAGATCGCTACTCTAACCATAGTAACCTTTGAAAGTGTGAATGGCCTGCGGCAATATGCTAGATTGACAAATATTTTATGGTAACTGAGAAGAAGATATGTTGTCTTGTTGTTTCAATGATGCAAATGATTCAATTCAGAAACAAAATTTTTTTAAAATAAAGGGCAATGTTCACAAAGTTATGATATAATCTGTACCCAAAGTTATCATCTGAGGATTTTGGGCTGTAACTATGATGTAATCTGTTCCCAAATCTGTCATTTTAAACAATATCCTAGATTTCTAGGTTGAATGTCATAGTATACTTCTCATATACCATTCCTTGAATGATTATATCTTCTAATTTTGATGTCTGATTTCGTAGGATCTGCTGTCTAAATGTGCTGAACTGAATCTCCAGGATCCTAGATCAGGCCGGAACTTGAATATGTTGCAGTAGCCTTGATTTTTGAAGGAATGAAGTCAGAAGATGGTCAAGTTTTCCCCATGCAGTGAAGTCATTTTTTTATTTTTTTATTTTTTGAGAATTGCTGACATGCTCTGCCCTTCTTAGCAAACTACAAATTTGGAGTAATATTCACAAATCAGATTATAGGATTATGTTTTAGATGCTAGATTGTGCTTTCTTGTAGGAATCTTATAAACATCCTGTTAGCTGATATATATATATATATATGCATTGACTTTTCTAGCTTTTTGATATATCTAATATCTACCATTCTACCAAAATAAGGTTGGGACTTGTGTGATAGCAAGTGTTAGTCATAGTGTCATACTCCCTTCGTAACAAAATAACTGCAACGATTAAAAAAAGTCAAATCGTTGCAGTTAATATGTTACGGAGGGTGGGCGGGGGTCACGGTAACAAAATGCCAAAATAGTGCAACTTAATGTTCTGTTTGACATTTTAGAGGTTTGTTTCAAAATCTCATTATTGTTGGGAAAAGTTGCGTACCAAAAGCTTACAAATTACTCCTGGGTTGGTACTTCGAAACAAAGGGACTTAAAAAAAATTACTTATAAAGGTATGAGCTTTTAATTATTTCTTAACGGTATAAACTATGAACTAACTCTGCAATGAAAGGTATGCGTTACTGTCGAGTCGGCGACCTGCTGAATAAGTACTTAATTAAAATTAAAAAAAACAGCTTCCTTCTTCTTCCCTCATTAAAAAAAATCTAACCTTAAAAGAGGAAAAAAGGAAACAATTACTTGTATTTGAACACATAATAATTAAAAACAACAATACGAGTAAGGCCATGTATTATTATACTAGCATCATTTTTTTGGGTTTAAAAAGCATTAATCCAAAAAAAAAGATTAAAAATTCAATAAATTACAGAAAAAAGGAGGAGAAAAAGTTACTGGATATTTTGGGGAGAGGGAGGTGGTTGAACAGTAAAAGAAGGAAGAAGGGGAATGGTGGAAGTAGGTGGTGTAGGGATTTGGGGTAGTGGAATGGTGACAGTGGTGGTGGTGGTAGTGGCGATGGTGAAATGCCTTTTAAATGTTATTATATAAGACATAAGATAGTGTGTGTGTTTGTTTATAAAAGAAAGTTTGAATTGAAAGTCTAACAATTGGACCTTTAAAAAAAGAAGCACGGTCACTAATGTCAGTGTTTAAAGTGAAATAATGGGAGCTTAAAAGAAAGAGGAAACCCAAAAAAAAAAAAAATCCTCCATTTCGAAAAAAATAAACAATTGGGGTGGTACGGACTTCTAGACAAATTTTTGTTGTGAGAATAAAAGAGAAAGAGATAGAAAGTGGGGTATGTGATGATGTGAGAGATAGAAAGAAAAAAAACTTACAAAAATGAAAGATTAAAATTGTTACATTTATTTTGAAACATCCAAAAATAGAAATTCTTGGGTTTTTTTCAAAGGGAAGAAGTATATATATACAAAGTATAAAGCAAAAATTTACAGAGTCGAACCCCAGGTCATGAAAAGAATAAGCTAAAATGATAACCAGTGGGCTATTTTGCATTTTGTTTTCTTTATGGCATGGATATTGAGATGGGCCAAAGGCAGTCGGCCTGTTCGCCCTGGGCTATATATTTCCAGTTTGAGCTTTACGTTATTTTTTACACGGTTTTTAATGTATATGTTTAAACGTTAATACCTTATAACAATTTATAAAAAAAAATTATTAAAAAAATACACGTTAAAAAACAAACCAGACGAATGTAACAAGGTGAATATGTTTTGCCTTCTATATAATGAAACGTAAAAAAATTAAAAATAATAATGAAGACCTAAAAAGATGAGAATCACCGCCAAAATAAAAGGTTGATTGTAAAAAAAATCTTTGACCGTTTTTCTCTATTCTCTCTCTAAAGAAAAATCCTTCTTCTTCTCCATTGTTTTGGGGCTACTATCATTGTTCTAAAGGTTGATGCTAAGCTCCTTTTTTTCTCTCCTCTTTCTTCTGTTATTATTGTTTACAATAAAACCCTATTTTATTCTCTTCATGAGATCTATTATTTTCTTTATAAGATCTTTTATTCCGTTATATCAGATTTATCATTCTCCTTTGTGAGATATTCTTCAACTCGGCCATGTGTGCTTATTTTTCTCTGGGAATTAATTTGTTAATAGAGATTAGTGCGGGATCACAACAGATTTTTGTACTACCACTAAATTCAAAAGAATCAAATTAAGATCTACTTCAAAACTATTGCAGTTCAATAGAACCCTCGCGAAAAGTTGTATGAAGAAGCAGTGGTAGTTTCGGCGCAGCGGAAGCGGGACAAGTATTCGACGTGTTATTCGGCCATTGGCTACAGTTTCCTTCCGTTTTCCTCTTCTTTTTTTTGGGAGAATTAGATAAGGGGGGCGTTTCTCTTCTCAAGCGGATCCAGGCGTTCTCCAGGGCTCAGGATATATTGTACATGTACGTACAATTGCTCATATTTTCTCCAAGATATGGTTCACTGTAGCTAGAGGATTGGGGCCCAGATTGTTTCTCGATTCCCCTCTAATTTCATGTAGTTCTTTTAATTTTGTATTCTGTAATGTTTTGGTTTATTATTATTATTAGTAGTAGTAGTAGTATCAATCAATACAATATTTTAAAAGGCGCTGCTCGCACCATATTACGCTACGTAGGCACAAGTCATTAGTCTATGTGGCACTGTCTAAAGCATATGTGCCACATAAGCATGCCACATCCTTTTAAAAAAAATAATTATGCTTAGATTTAGATTCGAACCTAGCTATGACCACTTATAATTCAAAGTGACGTACTTACCATATGTCAATCTCAACCAACTTTTATTTGTGCTTTAAAAATCTACATAACATTATGTATTTATTTCATTTATTAAGTTAACTAGAATTATATTTTTTTACCTTTTCACAAGATCGAGGATGAAAATAGATACAAATTAAGTTAAAAAAAATAACCCGGAGCAATGCTTAGGCCGATATACTAGTTATTATTATTATAACCATGTATCCCCTTTTAATGTATGTTATTATATTTTGATTAATTAATTTGTTTTTATTTCATCTTTACTTCTATCAACATCAAGTACGATTTTACATATCAATCTATGCCAATAACATAAATAATCAAGCAACAATTATACATAGAGAAACAACACAAAATTTAAAGTTCCAACATAGAACAAGTAAAAAGAAACATGTTAAAAAAGCTTAATTCATGCCAAATCCCAAAAAATCAGCCCGTGAATATCACTGGCCATAAAACTAGTTTATTTAAAAATCATAAAAACAAGAAAGAGCAAGAGCTATATACATTGACACACACTGATAATTTTCGTTGTCAAAATACCACAAGCAAGTCTATAAATGTTTTTGTTTTAGAATTGTTTGAAATTGAATACATGAAATTTTAAATTTTAAATTTTAAGCTAAGGTTTATTTGAATATCACTGTAATACCTCGTTTTTTAATAGTTGGAATAAAGGTGAAATTTCTTTTATCCGATTTGTCTCCCTAATTGATTTTGAAATTGATAATGAATTCCCTATTTTTATGAGTAATTAATTCATTGTGATTTTTTTTAGGATGTTAAATTAATAAAAAATTATTTCTTTAGATAATATTACCATAAAGTACTTCTTTCTATTATATAAAGGAGAGGGTGAGGTCACGGGCCCACGGCGGTGTACAGGTAGATTACCACACTACACTTATCCACCTTTGATAATTGTTAGACAAGTTGGTGACATTTTTTTCATTTGTATGCTAAAATCTTCTATAATAATATTTGATTTTTGAAATCATTAATATCGTTATTTAAAATAAGTAATAACAATTTTAAAAATCACAAGTACAATTAATTGTAAAAATTAATCAAAATCTATCATAAATAATAAATCTTTTCCAGAAATAAATGATTTAGGGGGTGTTTGGGAGTTAGAGGTTTGAGGGGAAAAGAGAGGTTTGAGGGGAAAGAGAGGTTTGACCAACTCAAAAAGCTATTTATGGTGTTTGGGAGTTAGCAGTTTGGAAGAGGGTTTTGAGATAAAAAAACTCTTTTTCAAAAAGCTCATATGAGGAGCTTTTTGGAAGAGCTTATAACTTTTTAATTGATTCTTTTTACTCTGAAACATCTAACAGTTAACTGCTATATCTACTAGGGCCGGGCAAAACCGGATATCCGGATTTTCGGATCACTTTTTCCTGATCTGGATCCGGTCCGAATAATTCGGGATATCCAAAAAACTGGATTCGGAAATCGGATATCCGAATCCGGTTTTAAATTGAAAAAAAAATAAATTTGACAATAAAAAAAAAGTAAAACAGAAAAATAAATTACATAAAAAATAATCAAAACATCAAAAAAATACATAAAAAAGAAAAACCTAAACTTTTTTCAAAAAAAAACCCTAAACTAAAAGCCTAAAACCGAAAAAAATAGAAAATCTATTTTTTTTAAAAAAAAAAAACGAAATTACAAAGAAAAAAAGGACATAAATCAAAGCAAATTATATGATAAGAACATAAACTAAATTTTCAAATAGTGGAAAGCCAATTTATTTATTTTTTTAAAAAAAAAACGGATACCGGATAATCCGGTTTTTAAAAAATGTGATCCGTATCCGGCCCGGTTTTCATTTTTTTAAAACCGGATATCCTGTCCGGTTTTTAAAAACCGGATCGGATATCCGGTTTTCAAAAACCGGATCGGATATCCGGTTTTCGGATAAAATAAATCGGAAAGTGGATACGGATTTTTTTTGTTCGGCCCTAATATCTACCAAACACTTTTACACAAAACAACTAATATAATCAATTAGTCAAATCAGCTATCATAATCAGCTAGTCAAAATAGCTAACCCAATCAGCTAACTCCCAAACAGGGCCTTACTCAATTTGAAATATACTTACTAGATAAGAGCGAAACGAAAAAACATTGATTTAATTTTTAAAAATCAAAAAAAAAATATTTTAAATTTTTTTACAATTATGTGGGAACTTATTAATTTTATTACCAAACTATGTAATTAACGAAATTTAAGATCGCACGGATTTCATGCATAAAAAAACTAATTAACTATTATTCCTTTTCCATCAAATGAGTACTAGTTCGATATGTACTTTTTAATTTTTATCATTTTTTATTACACTTGTTTAAATATATTTTTGTTTAAATTGCATTTTGAGAGATGTTAAAAAGTGAATGTAACAAACTTAGAGGGCAGAGAGAATTATTATAGATTTTAGTGCCAAAATGGCATTCCCCTAGGTTTCTAGAAGGCTAGAATTAAGGGGTATCGCCGTTGATGGTTGTGGATAGACTCAAAATTAATGCTGATTTAATTACGAGTTGGCTAAGTAGGGAGTTAGAAACCATTTTTACCCCTTATTGGCAACCTGATTAGTGAAGCACTTCAGTCTAAGTTTGGACCAAATAATATGCTATGTTTGGATACTAGTATTTCATTTGAAATGATGGATTTGGGCCAAATTACATGTTTGGCAAGTAAAAAAATTTGGAATTGCATTTGGCCCAATTCCTAACCCAAATACTTAACAAGCAAATGTTGTGTATTTCATATACTTAACAAAAGCATGTCATTTCAAATTCTAAAAACAACTCGAACAAGTAATTATTATTTGAATTGTAACATTTCAATTTCAAAAATTGAATTCATCAATTTGAAATGAATTCCACATATCCAAACACTACCTTATTTAATTTGGGTCGGACTTGACTATTCTTTATCTGTAATTCAGTCTAGTTTCTAAAATGGATTAACATTTTATCCATCTTTTATTTCCAAGCTAGTGACATGGTGATTAGTAGTGGGCTTTTGTAATCTTTTAATTGTAATTGCATGTGTTAACTATTATTAATGGGTCATGTCTCTTTTTAAATTCTATATATTTAGTCTTATTATTTTAGTTGCAAAAAATAAAACCTTTGTCCACTAAATATTACAAATTACATCAAAGCACAAAGTGTTGCACCTTTTCTTCTCGTTTCCAAAACTCATGAGATCATTCTTTTTCCATTAAAAAGATATATATAGAGAGAGAGATTAATCTCTTAGCCTAAATTATCATTTTCTTTCTCATTGCAGTTAAATCTTGAGAGGTTCGTAGCGGTTCTTGCCTGGTGGTGTTATACGAATTTGCTTGGTGTTCAAGGTAACTTGTAGGTTTCTTTCAAACCTCGAATTTTTTCACCGGTAGTAGACTAGAATTGAACTAAAACAATAAGCAAAGCTATTAAAAGATTGTTGAATTCTATTCTTGTATTTTTTTAGGAATGGCAAATGATGTGAATTAATACCTTAAAAACTAGAATTTTATTAAAGACTTAAATTCTTGAAAAAATTTCTAGTAGCCGAATTTAGTAAAGACTAATGGATTAAGATTAATTAATGCCCTATTGCCCTAATGCTAACTGTTTTTTGAGTTTTTTGTTTGTATGTCATGTAATTTTGATCTAATATTGTTATTGTTAATTAATATTTGCAGAAATTTGTTATTAAAATTACTTTTTTTTAGCTTTCAATTTTTAGAAAAGATTTTATTTGATTTTTTATATATGACTTTTAGACTCTTTGATAAATACTGAAATTGGATCATTTTGATATCAAATATATACTAGTGGTTTGATCCATCTCAAAATCTGAAAATAATTATCTTCTTTCTTCTCTTTGAAATATCACCACATTCTCTTCTCTTTAATTTTTTTTTTTTCTCTCTAAATTACACTATTAATCTAAATCCCTAAAATAGTGATTCAACTAATTTTATTGGTGGATTTTTCGTGACATAGCCGTGTGACACATCTTAATTTGGAGCTTCAATAAGATACCTAGCCTATTTCACAATTAATTAATGACATTTAAATCTAGATAATTGTTAGATTAATTAAATTTTGAAAATTAACGTGATAAAATTAGATCATAAGTTCGATTTATTGTGTATGTATACCAAGTTGTTTATGTTAATTTATTTATGGTAAAAATATGAATTTTTATGCAAGATCTAAAATGTATATGTTTAATTTGTTGAATAGTTTATGTGCTCTTCTTATGTTTACGTAATATATATGAAATAATTTGATACTAAGGGCTCGTTTACTTTAGTTGAATATAGCTGAACTGAATTGAATTGAACTGAACTGAATACAGCTGAAAGTAATATTTTACAAGAGAAGGAAATTGAGAGCAGAACTAAATTGAACTGAACTTAATAGAGCTGAGCTGAACTAAACTAAACTGAATTTAAGATGAAATAAACAAGCCCTAAGATGAAAATTTAATTTTGTGATGCTTTATACTATATTTTATGCAAGACAAGAAGCGATTAGGTAACTAGCTAGTTGGTCAGATCAATGGTCAGTTCTAAACATACATACAATATAATTTCACCACTATTACATTAGAAGATTTAAAACGACTTGGACCGATTATTTGTTAGTTTCTTTTTATTTTTGTTAGGTATTATTCAACTGTGGGTTCGTTTACTTGGATGTAAAACATTTTTGATGTAAAATAAATTTCCACGAAAACCCTGAAAAACTCATTTTCATATAAATTTTGCAATGTTTACTTGTACGGAAAATAGTTTTACTTCCAAATTTGAGGCAAAATGTTTCCAATAGGGTGTAAAATGAGTTTTCATCCCAAGTTTTATATTTTATTTTTTCTCCCAAAATAAACGATGTAAAATAAGAAAACTGTTTTTAAGGAAAACATTTTTCATTCTGGTAAACAGAGCGTCTGTAATTCTGTGAGTGCCAAATTGACTTGAATTGTCTGTTTATGTTGGTCTTGTTGAGTCAAAATTTCATGTTCATAATTTTGGAATTTTCGAATTACAATAAGAGTAGACATTTTGTTAATGTAGCAATTTGGCAATTAGGTGCATGGTGAAAACAACTTATTAGACCTGAACTTATTTGAATTTAACTTAATTATTAAACTTGAAATTTATTTTTAGACGATGTATTTTGAATTCATTAGACATGAATTTATCTAACCATATTAAACTTGAAACTTATATTTTTAAGGTGAAAAGAACGCACCCTAACGACCCGTTTGGTAGCTGGTCATAAATGAAAGTAATGGAAATGAATTTATAACTAAATTTGGAAGGGAAAACAAAATTCATTCTTATGGTGGTGCTATTTTAATTTCAATGTATCCAATTTTTTTCATAAAAAATTATTCTCATCTAATATCACCCTCCTTCATGTTAATGGATGATAATAGAAAATAAAAAGAAAATTCAAGCTTGGGAATGAAATTTTATTTTTCATGAGAATTATAAGGTTAGGTTCTTCATTTCTTAATAAAATTACACTTTAAATCAATTATCATTGTCAAAATTTTAATGAATTTATTACTAACAATCAAACAGGCCATAAATGTTTAATTATCTTTGGTGGCATTTAATATTCTAAAATCAGTTCTTGTATTCTTGTAGTGGGTTCCTTGACTTCCTTCTTTTAACAAATTATTTAGATTATTATTGTTATTGTAAATGTTGCCTAATTTTGTTCTTGTAGTGGTTTTTGAGTTTCTGGTTTTGCTATGTCGTGTTTAGGTCTACTATTGTTATTGTTAATTGTTACTAGTAATATATTGATATTTGGATCATTATATGATTGATATAATATTTATTTGATTATAATGTTTAATTTTATGATAATATTTTATCTATATAATGTATTAAATTATCGGTGTTATATAAATATATTAATCTATATAAACACGGGTATAAATTAAACAAACTTCTATTGATTGTGTTCATTTAAAAAAAAAATGTTCATTCATTTTTAAACAATAATAAGTTAAAATTATATTGTAGTGTTTATGATAAATAGTTAAATACTAAAATATGATTCAATCACCTATTTTAAGTAAAAGATATGTGGAACTATTTTATGAAATATATAAAAGTATATGGAGTTTTAGAAAATACTCTTTTTTGCAAAAATTTTGTGAAAAGAATCAAAAGACCTTTTAAATTATTATTAATATTTATTTTTTTTGCAAAAAGGAAACTTTGTGTCGGAAACACAATGGAAAAGGTCTTTCTCGCAAAGGTACTTTTTTTGTTCAGGTCCCTTTCTAAAAAAAATACTATTAAAAGTTATTTTCTTTCTGACAATTTTTTTTAATATTATAATATTTTATATTTCGTGGTAAAGTATGAATATAATATATCATTTATATTACTCTAATTTACTATTTCATGTTGCACAAATTCCATGATTCAACTCCTCTTCTTCAACCTGCTATAATTTTCTAAGGAGTTAATTTAAGTTTTTTTTTTAAAAAATAAAGTTCACTAGTTTATGTAATATTTCTAATATTTCATGCAAAATAAATGTCACTATAATTTTTTAAGTTGTGCATTTTTCATGTTTAAATAGGGGTTACTGAAAGTACGTAGTATATATATATATAAATTAGCGGGTGTTAAGTGTAACTATTACTTAATGTTCTGTGTGGGGATTAATGAAGATAATGTATAAAGATTACTTATTGTTTTGTATGGGTTATTCAATGTTTTGACCTCTTCTTGGTAACCGGATTAGTGGAGCACTTTTGTCTGAGTTTGGAACAAATAATATTATTTGGGCTGGATTTGACTATTCTTTATCTTTAGTTCAGTCTAATTTCTAAAATTATAATTAGGTCCAAGTTAGTGACACGGTGATAATTAGTAGTGGGCTTTTGTAATCTTTTAATTGTAATTGTGTTAACTTTAACTATTATTAATAGGTCTGGTCTGCTTTTAAAAATTATATCTTTAATCTTTTATTTTAGTTGCAAAAAAAAAAAAAAAAAAAACCATTTGCCGACTAACTATTGCAAATTAGATCAAAGCACAAAGTGTTGCACCGTTTCTTTCTCATTAAAAAGAGTCCGAGAGAGAGAGATTAATCTCTTGGCATAAATTATCATTTTCTTTCTCATTGCAGTTAAATCTTGAGGGGTTCGTAGCAGTTCTTGCCTGGTGGTGTTATACGATTTTTCCTGGTTACGAATTTTCTTGGTGTTCAAGGTAACTTGTAGGTTTCTTTCAAACCTCGAATTTTTCACCAGTAGTAGACGACTAGAATTGCACTAAAACAATTAGAAAAATCATTAATTAAAAGATTGTTGAATTCTATTTTTGTATTTCTTGAGGAATGGCAAATGATGTGAAGTAATGCCTTAAAAACTAGATTTTTATTAAAGAATTAAATTCTTGAAAAATAATTCTAGTAGCCGAATTAGTAAAGAGTAATAATGGATTATTAAGAATATGGGATTTCTCTTGCTAAAATAGAGCCGAATACAAGATTAAAAAGGTTAATTAAGGCCCTATTGCCCTAATGCTATTTTATTTAATTTACTGGAAATTTGACAAGTTATTAAGATTATTAATTAAGACTTTAGATTCTTTAATGCTAGTCTTGATGTCTAATTAACTAAGTTGACCGAAGTGGAATGATATGATTGGCATTTGAGTATTTAATAACTTTGCAATTTTAAATAAGACTTCGTTTTATTAGGGTTTGGTTTAGTGTTGAATTAGTTTTGCATGCATTAATGTCTTTTCTGTTGTAAACATGATTTAGTTTTCTTGAAGGTTACTTTATTTGTGTTTGTTGTATTAGGGTTAGGGTTAGGGTTAGGGTTAGGGTTAGGGTTTAGGGTGTTGAATTGTTTTTCTTGATTTTCATATGTTTAATTTGGATTAGGTATTAGGGTTTAGGGTGTTCAGGTTTTGCATTGTGTTTCTTGAATTGATTCTTGATAGTTTCATGTTAATCCGTGTACAAGATTCTTGATTCATGATGACTGGTTTTTGAATTTTTGGTTAGTTATATCATGTTTTGATCTAATATTGTTATTGTTAATTAATATTTGGAGAATTTTGGCATTAAAATTACTTTTTTTCTGATAAATATTGAAAATGAAAATGAATATTGAAAATGAATAATTCTGATATCAAATACTAGTGGTTTGATCCATCTCAAAATCTGAAAATTATCTTCTTTCTTCTCTTTGAAATATCACGACATTCTCTTCTGTTTAATTTTTTTTTTTTTTTTCCTCTCTTTCTAAACTATATTATTAATCTAAATCCCTAAAATAGTGATTCAACTAATAATTTTAATTTATTGGTGGATTTTTCATGACATAGCCTTGTGAGACATCTTAATTTATGAGCTACAACAAGGTAAGTAGCCTATTTCTAATTACATTTAAATCTAGGTAATTGTTAAATTAATGTAGTTTAATTAAATTTAGAAATATAACTTGATAAAGTTAGATCATAAGTTCAAAATAATGTATATGTATATTGATGTGTTTATGATAATTAATTTATTTATGGTAAAAATATGAATTTTTATGCAAGATCTATAATGTATATGTTTAGGGCATGTTTACGTTTACTGAATTGAGCTGAACTGAACTGAATTGCATAGAACTGAATCGAGCCAAATATAATTGTTTATGAGAGAAGGAAATTGAGAACTGAACTGAATTAAAATGAGAATAAGTTGTATTAAACAGAATGGTGGTCAGTTCTAGCTAAAGATACATACAATTTCACCACTATTAGATTAAAACGACTTGGTCCGATTATTTGTTAGGTTTTTTTTTTATTTTTTATTTGTGAACGCCGAATTGACTTGAATTGTTTCTTATGTTGGTCTTGTTGAGTCAAAATTATCATCTTCATAATTTTGGAATTTTCGAATGACAATAGGAGTAGACATTTTGTTAATTTTGGAATTGATTTAATATATTTGAATTTATTTGAATTAAACTTATTAAACCTGAAACTTATTTTAGCCTTTTAGGTCAGGTTTATTTCGAATTTTTTGACCTAAACTTGTCTAAACTTATTAAACTTAAAACTTTTTTTTAGGTGAAAAGAACGTGCCCTAAGTGTTGATTATCTTATTGATTTGCCTCAATTTCTAGTCGAACTATTTTTATTTATTGGTTGCATTTAATATTATAAAATCGGTTCTGGTAGTGGGTTCCTTCTTTAGTAAATTAATTAGATTAGATTATTGTTAATGTTGCCTAATTTAATAATTTTGTTGTTTTCGGTTTTGTTATGTCTGTGTTTAGACTTTAGATCTACTATTGTTATTGTTAATTGTTACTAGAATACTAGTAATTGATATTTGGATCATTAATTATAGGAAAATTTGATGAGAATAATCCCAACTTTCACACGTCTACTCAATTTGGTCTCTACTTTTGATTAATTCAGTATAATCCAAAGTTAGGACCAAATTGAAAAGATATTGTGCAACTTTGGATTATACTGAGTTAATAAAAAATATGGACCAAAATGAGCGGACGTGTGAAAGTTGGGATTATTCTTATAAAATTTTCCTTAATTACATGATTGATATAATATTTATTTGATTGTAGTGTTTAATTTTATGATAATATTTTATCTATATAATGTATTTCTTTTATGTAATATGCTATAAGTTATATATATATATATGATAGCAATCATAGCATGATATTTATCTTTTTGTTTATTTATTTAAGTATAATATTCATGATTATTAATTATTTGTTTTAGTAATGAATACATAACTGAAATTTGATAATTGAAAATAAATTGTTATTTTGTACTCCTTTATTTTCTCCACTTTTTATGGCGGGATATATAAGAATTTGTTGAATAATTATTATTTGGTAGTTTATCTTATGGAATTTTGATAACTAATTTTCGGATTTCTCTCTTAATTTTAGATTTTATGATCTTATAAATTAATACGTAGTATATATTTTATGTGTTTGAAAGTATGATTATACGAAAACATTATGATAAGGTATGATTTTTAATTAATCGTAAAGGATGATTAAATACATATAAGAATCATAAGATGTGATAATGATTTTATGATATACTCCCTCCGTTCCCATTTGTTTGTCCTATTTGACTTTGCACATATGCCAATGCACTTATTTGACCGTAAATATCTTTTGTTGTATATGTGTAAAAATTGTAATTATTGGATATTAATGACGTACTCATTGAGACGAATCAAACAAGACCATACATGACTATATTATGTTTTATATGTTGAGAGTAATTTAGAAGATTCTCACATCTTATGAATAGTGTAAGATTCCAAACAAGACAAACAATTGGGAACGGAGGGAGAAATTTTTAAGATAGGAAAAATTCATATAAATAATCCCTTCTATTGGACGTTTTCCAATATTAATCCCAACTATTAGTTATTACAGTATAATCCAAACTTTGGAGGTTGTTTTATGATATTAGTCCATTGACTTATTTGACCTATTGTAATCGGTCACTAATTCTTAAAGTATTCGTTATCTTTTCCCTTTTTTTATTTATTGTACTTGACTATACCTTCCTCCCTTTCTACGAAGGAAATCAGAGCCGGTCAAAAGTTAGTATGGTTTGACAATAACCTATAATTGAGATTAATATTGGAAGACCTCCAATAGTTGGAATTATTCATATAAATTTTTGCTTTTAAGATATGGTTTTTATGGTTGCATACTTGCATGTTATCTATTTAGTAGTAAGATTCCTAATTAAATGGATTTGCCTATCTTAGAGTGAGATTTTGGGTGCTAGGTTAAGTCGTGCCCTACTCGACCAGGTGTCTCGTAATGTAGACCTAAGTGTCAAAGTGTGTTGTCATATATATTAATTAGTAACCCAAAGGTTATTAAATGAGAAGTTTGACAATATATTCTTAGACATGATTTTCTCACAGAGGAGGGGGCTATATATACTATGGGATATATAGGGTGCAAGAGGCATGACCTGGCATATATAGGAAAGTTGGGTATGCAAAGGTGTCTCTACGATCTTGACCGGACTGAAGTGCTAATCAATTACTTCATATGCTCTTCTATAATTGCAACGGTTGTAATTTGGACATTATTCATAATCACTCATATAATTAGTTTTCATGCTTTATACATAGAAAGAAACGTAGTCATGTGGGATTCTTTGGAATCGTCTTAATATGTGTACTTTATTGTAATCTAATATTTATAATTTTTGGTAGAATGTATCAAAAATATTACAAATATAAATTATACATTGGCAAGTGTGAAAATAAAAACGGTGCGATTAATAAGGAGCGAAAGAAGTATACTTGACAAAAATAAACTTACCCAATATCGGTTGGAAAACCAACCTAGAAAATGGGGGTATGAAAAAACCTAAAAGGCAATTTTAACCGGACCCGAAACCAATTTTTAAATTGTGATCGACTTGTTAATTATCTAACCGACCGATTTTTCAAGTGTAGTCCTATGCACATGCATGCAAATAAAATGAATGGAGTATTTCGATGAAAAATTTCGACTTAGTTTAGTTACGTTCTACATTTTAAGCTCCTAAATAGTTAGCCTATCTATCTTTTGTGAAACATCGAAAAAAAACATTTTAAAAAGCTTGATTGATCGTCGATCGACCGATCTATTTACGAAAACTTTGGGTCATGACTGGCTGGAAATGATCGAAACCTAGTATTGACCGACTAATACCGACTTGACTTGTCGATTTTTTAGGTGAGAGAAAGTATGATTTTATTAACTATGAATTATTCAAGGAAATATTTTATGAAATGACCAAGATTTTAAATAAGAAGTTGGATATTTTATAAAGGTATGATTTTTAAGGAAAAGAAATAGAATAAAGGGATACTTTTACAGCCCGTTTAGTAGCTGATCATAAATGGTAATGCGAATGAATTTATAACTAAATTTGGAAGGGAAATCAAAATTTATTCCCATTGTGGTGCTAATTTAACTCCAATTTATGTATTTTTTTTCACAAATATCCATTACCATCTAATACCATCCTCCTCCATGGACATGGTAATAGAAAATGAAAAGAAAATTCAAGCTTGGAAATGAAAATATGTTTTCAATGGGATTATAATAAGGTTATTTCTTAACAAAATACACTTTAAATCCATTACCATTATCACAATTTATTACTAAAAATCAAACGGGCTGTTTAGGTATTGGTCTTTACCTTTTTGGTTAAGAAAATACTTGGTATTTAAGACGACCGATGTACATGCCACATCTCCCTTTATTAAGACTCCGATCATTATATTATTTCAATTATGGTCACCTAGGGCTTGTTTACTTCAGATTATATTCAGTTCAGTTCAGTTCAATTAATACACTTCTATTCAGTTCAGTTCAGTTCAGTTCAGCTCTATTCAGCTAATGTAAACGAGCCCCTAGTACTCTCTTTATTATATTATATATTTTTTTTGTGAAAAATATTTATTTTATGATACGTTATGGTCATACTATTAAGATTTTGATATTAATTATTGAATATTTTATTGAACAAATTATATTTATATGATATGTTATGTATGATATTGTTTATATGGTATATTTTTTGTTTAATTTAATTGGTTTAAGTTGATTTGTATTTACTTCGATCTACATTTAGTTGGGAACAATCTAGTTACTCTTCAATAATTGTGAATATTAGGGTCTATTTTTGTAGATGGGCTTGTGGAATAGTTAGACTTCAACTATTAGCCTTGTGCATGTGACTATGTGAGCATTGTGAGGCAATTAGGGTGGGTTTGAACATTAGACTTGAACATAATTTATGATTGTAGTTATATGAGCTAAATCATATTGAGCTAAGGGTGGGTTTGATTCGTCAAGAATTTTCTGATCTGATATGATATGAACTTTTCTGGCCTGGTCTGAATTTTTCTTATTTGATCTAATTTTTTATGATTGTAATTATTATTATAGCTATACCCTTTCTTATCTAATCTAATATGAATTTTCTTGAAATAAACAAAAGAATATTTATTAAAATTGAAGCAAACACACTCTAAATTGAACTAAACCGAACTAAATTTGTCACGTACTCGTACATTATTTAAGGATGAATGAGAGGATGAGATCAACATACATCAAAGGACAATCAATGTGGCACACACCAATTAATTTTCATATCTCAAACATAATGAGGACATTAATGTAACTTTACTATTAGGAAAACAACACCCTAACAAAAGAGCAAACTCGGTTGATGGCCAAGTAGGTCCACGAACTCTGACTTGAAATTACCAAAATGCCATTTTCTATCACCATCTCTTCTAAGCTGGTGATTTCCGCACCCCAAGAATTGATTTCCGCACCCCACATTTACAGTATTAACCCGCGTTAATACTGAAAACCTGGAGTGTGAAAATGGAGTGCTGAAATTAGTTTCCTCTCTTCTAGTGTAAGATTTATATCCTCGCACCATTGTCTCTTTTTTCTTCTGGGGTTACGTCAGTTTCTCGAATGTTATTTTAATCCCCCCAAAAAAAAAAAAATTTCTTTTTTTAATTTTTAATTTTTTCTCTTCTGTAGTTCTGTTGAAACACCACTCAGAAAAGCCAATACATAGAAAGGGAAGAGAGGGTGGGGGGAAGAGAGAGAAAGAGGGTAAAAAAAAAAAATTAATAAAGAAAAAAAAAAAGCCCAAACAAAGCGCATTTGTTGTTTGTTAAGGCACTTAATATAATTACATGATTTGGGCTCAATAAATTCTAGGTTTATTGAGCAAGAAGTGTATGATTGATTTGTCTGACGTTTCTGGAAACTTGTTACTTTTGATATTGTCATTGATTTATTGCCCGTTTTGGGTTACATTTTTAGGGTGGTGGGATTTTGGTTTTATTGTGGAAACAAAAGAAATTGTGGCTTATAATGGTAGTTTTGAGGGATTTGCTTCATGGGTTTTTCTGGGTTTTGGATTTCCGAAGCGGGTTTCTAAAATCTCATTGGATTATTAGCTATTATTCTAATTAGGAATAAAGCGAGTCCATTTTTTGTTTGAGAATTTTAATTCTAGGGTTTTCCCCTCTCTTTGATTTTTTTTTTTTTTTTTAGAAGTTTTGAAACAATTTAGGAGTGTTTACTGTTTTTATTTTTTTAGATTGATGATAATTTAGCTTCTATTAGGTTGAGTTGGGCGTTCAATTTTTCTGGTTTGTTGTGGTGGTGAAGATGACAGACATTGAACTTGAAGAGGGTGAAGCTTATTTTTTTCAAGATGATGATGAAAACATTGATCCTGATAGAGACTTCTCTTACATTGTAAGCACTAATTGCAAAACTTTCTGTTTTCTTTAATTTATGCTCTTTTGTTTTTGTTTCCAAATCGAAATTCTACTGTTTAGGTTTTATTCCTGTAGACCTTTCTAGTACTAAGATAGAACTGTGGCATTTTATGTGTGATCGTATTAGACTATTAGGCTTGTCATACAATAATCTGAAGCATGACATTCATCTGATATTTGATGAATAATTGTTTTTTTTGTCTTCTTCCTCTGTTCTGCAATTGATTACAAGTTGGAAGGGTATGCTAATATTGAGATTGGAGATATAGTCAAGTACATGACATTATGTATGGTAACTAACATTAGTTCTCAATCACCTCAGTGGTGAAACTTGATTGCATTTGAATTCAAAGGTGATGGTATTAGTTGGGATATTACTGAGGAGGGAGGACTTATCCAAGTGCATTGTTATGGTTGTATCTTCACTGTTAAATACTTGGAAATTGGATGGCTAGAGACCAAAATAAACTACTGTATCAGTTTTGTCTATTTATCCAAATGAACTTATTGATATCACTTCCATCTTGGGCAGGCTAATTATCTCCTTGATACCGGAGAGAAATGTGATGGTCATGCTTCTATATGAAATGTAGTTGCTTCAATCCTTTTCCAAGTCGTAAACTTCCAATTTGGCTTAGTCATACTTTATACGTGTGTTGTAACCGTTTTCCACATTTATAATCGATAGTGAGAGTAATCTTCATTTGACACCCTAGTATTGCAAGTAGTATAGCCTGCAATTTGAAGCTTTAGGTATTGAAAGCGATGCAAATTACAATAATGTTTATGAATTTTTTTATTTCAAAAAAATAAACTTAGAAGGGCCGGTGTACTTCGTGTCATATTGATTATTCGCTTTTATAGTATTTCTTGTCCTCTCTTAAAGAATGAAATAAGGTTGATAGATGGTGCCAACATGGCACAAACGAGATACGTAGGCGTTTGAAGTACCCATAGAGAGTTTAATTTGACTTTGGAACATCGATGGTGTATGACTTTTTTAAATAGCATTTCCAATCATTCTATAGGATGGCCTATGAACTTTCCTTCCCCCTTCAAAAAATTAAACAAAAAAAGGACAGATCTCATGATCAGGAGACACATTTTTAGTCGAGTGCTAGATTTGGTTTTTGAATCTTTTAAGCGCGTTGAAAATCTCCATGTGTTTGGTAATAGTGTTGCAACCATTTTTGAGGAATTCAACTGTAGACATGAAGCCATGGAGGTTGCTCTAATGATTGATTTTCGTGCAAATCTTTCTGTAACACCTAATTTTGTAACTTTTCTTGTTCGATGAAATTGTTTACTACATATGCTATTAAGCTTGCAAGGCTCTCTTGTAAAACCATATGATATGATGCCATAATCACTAAGATTTCTGGGGTGAGCATTGAACTACCGATTTTGAACAGGATACATACATTGAATATGTTGACAAATAATCAACGCTTCTCCTGATCTTGTGTGGGGGGGGGGGGGGTGTGGGGGGATGCTTTTTAGGTCCTTTGATTTGATGCTCAAGATTCTCTAAACAAATTTCAGGGAACGTAGACCCCGTTTTTTTTTCCTTTTTTATTCTTGTTTTAGTCAATTTCACTTCACTTCATTTCAGCTTTTCAACAAAATTCAATGTAATTAATTTTCTACTAAATTCAATATAATTTTAATCAGTTCAGCTCGGATTTATTCAGTTTAAAAAATCCGACCCTTGTTGTACCTGCAGTTTTTCATAGTAGCATATAGTATAAGAGTTTATGAGATTCATATCATAGCTGTAAAGATAGCATGAGGCTTAGTTAACTGTATTTATTTTGTCATTTTCATGAAGTTTGGAAAGAACTAAAGGTATCAGCTACGGAAGTGTGGAGGATATTATAGTTCTAAAAGTTGTTTTTGGTTCTTAAAACATGTAAGTCAAAACTAGAGTGTTTTAGTGACAGTATTGTCAAAAAAATGTGTTGCCCTATATTAGGAGTGGCACTGATGTTTTAACTCTTCTGTAAAACTTATGTGCTAGCAATTCCTTGATTGGACAGCTGGACTTGGTATTTGAAACATTAGGTTTTCATGGTGGGTCTCTAGTTCTCTCAGTTAGGAATTTGTTTGCAAGGTTGTGTGATATTTTCTTTCCTTAACATTTTTGTTACCAAAATTTTTATGTGGCCAACAATCTCTGTGAAAGCTGTTTTGACATTATGATCTTGGATTTCTGTAGGACAAAAAGATTGAATATTTCTTAGGACAGTACCAGAAAGATTTTATGGGTGGACTTTCATCAGAGAGCCTGGGTAAGATTTTGCATCATTGGGCTATTAGCATTGTACTAATCCACACTTGGAAGCAATTTTCTTAGCAATTGTGTAACATTGACAGGTGCAAGATTTGGGGGCTATGGGTCATTCTTACCAATGCAACAACGCTCTCCTCCAATCTTATCTGATCAGAGAAACCAGTGTCATGTTAGTTCGAAGTCTGCCCAAGATTTGCCATCAGAGGTGTATTTCTACACAACATTCTGCTATAATTTGCTGCTATCCTAATTGTTACTTATGCTGTCCAATTTTTATTTGTCGCTAATTGTTTTTTTTTATAATCCTTGGTTGCAGCGTTTCCATCAGAAACCTGCTTCTGCTAATAATACAGTGCCAGCAAGATCTGTACCTGCCTCAGGTGACCAAAATGTGGAAGCATTGTCTGAATCAGGGATTTCCTCATTGAAGAACCAATCAAAAATTCAAAGTTCGGGGGAACTTGCTTCTAATCACCAAAAGAAGCAAGTGATGATGCATCCTGAAAAGAGTGCACTGAAATTTCGAGTCAAAATGGCATCTGAGAACATTTCACGTCTGGATAAATCTGCAATCTACACTGGCCTTGGTCTTGATATGTCCCCTACGTCATCTCCTGAGGCTAGCCCCTCTGAAAACAATGACACTTCAATTGGCTTGCAAAACCCAAATTTCGAGTCTCCTTCGTTCATTTTAAAGGTGAGCCTGAATGCCCTTTTATGCTATTTTGTGTAATTGGGTAAATGTTTCTTGGTTCATGTTAAAGCATTGTTGTTCATCTGGCAGACTATGACAACCATGCCTCTTTCAAGCAATGACCTGCTTTCACCTCTTCATGATAGATTGGTTTATCTAAGGGGTATGGAGAACGATTTGTTGACTGGTTTACCAGAGATTGGTGAAGCATGTACTGATAATACTGTTCCTGCAAGTATGTGCACAAAGGTAAAGAAGGAAGGAAAGAAAGAAAAGAAATCAAGGGTGAGGGATGCAATTAAGGTCAAGAAATCAAAGCATAAGGAAGCAAGTGAGGAGAGACTATCAAATCAAAAACCTCAAGCTCTGAAGTATGTGGAACTGGCCAAGGAGAATCACGAGAATCCTGCAAATGTTGTTGCCTTGAGTGCTACTAGAAGGAAAGAGGATGGATTATTAGCCACCAAGGAGGTCTCGAATGCTTCTATCAATGCGGTTGCATATTCTGAAGAAAAGGAACGTGCTTCATTGATGAGCAGGAACATGGGATCTAATCCTTGTACTGTGTCTGATAAGAGAAATGAAGCTGGGTGTTCCAATGAGGATACTGAAAACCCGATGAAACAGGTACAATTAACTAGGCATAAGTCAAAAGTGGAACCTGGCTTGGCAAAAAAGAATGATGTTGTGGAGAATGACATGCATGCCACTACCCTTAGGGGGAAGTTTAAGGAAACAAGTTTTGATTCCATCCCGAGAAGTGAATCCTCTATAGAAAAGAGGGATGAATTTGGATTGATAGAGAGTGAGGTAAACATGACTTCCAAACGACGTAGCATTTTAAAGGACAAAGTGAAAGAGGAAATTCTTGAATCAGCACATCACAAGGATATAAACACAACTTTGGCTCCAAAGCGTGAATCCATTACAGAGAAGAGGAATGAGGGTGTGAGAGGGAATGAGCCAAACAAGTATCTTAAACAACAGAGATTGGCGAAGGACAAAGTAAAAGAGGAAGTTCTCGATTCACCATGTCCTAATGTTGATGCTGTGTACAAGGAAAATGGAATTGTAGAGAAGAATCTAAAAGATGATGAAGTATGTTTTATTTCCCAGAAAAATGTGGAGAATGATAATTATAACAATGTTTTGCAGGATGTGAAATTCGACAGTGCAGAGGCACTTGTGCCGTTCAAGAAGAAGTTACATTCCAGGAAAATGACTCTTCCTCTAACTGAGCAGTCGTTGCATAACAAGGAGAAATCGTCCTCTGTAGTCAAGAAAAAATTTGAGGGTAGTCATATTGGTGGAGGCCTTGCTGTAGAGCCCCCAAAAGGAACTTTGATTAATAGCTCCTCAGCTCCACAAAATGAGGGGGTCATATTTCAAAACAACATTGCTTCTGAAAGTAGAAAGGGGGACACCGATTTACACAGGAAAACAAGAAAGAATGTTGAGGTAGCTGGTAAGGGAAATTCTAGAAAGAAAGGAAAAGCAGTGAGTTCAAAGGATTTTGTGATAGGAGGAGTTTCAGAACCAGAGGCACCAGCATCCACAATGAAGCAGGAGGACAAGTTTAATAGTAATAAGCTTGGTTTAACTTCGAACATTGGATCTAATATGGAAGGAGATCTTGCTGGCCCTAATTGCTTGACAGAAAAGGATGGTGATGTACCACCAGTAGAGAATGATTCAGTAGTGACATATGAGGAATGGGTCGAATGTGTGAAGTGTCATAAGTGGCGGCTTCTTCCTTTGGGCATGAGCTCAGAGTCCCTTAAGGGAAAAAATTGGACGTGTAGATCGATTACTTGGCTGTAAGTTTTCTTCTCTAAGTCAATCTGCTGACTTTTGACATTTTTGTTATATTGAAAAACGTTGGAACTGTCGACAACCCCCCCCCCCTCTTTTGTTTCCCTATCCTTGGTCTAAGATTTTTGTGGTTTATCACTGTTTCATAGGCCTGGAATGAACAAGTGTAATTTCAGTGAAGACGAGACAACTATTGCGCTGCGTGCATTATATGTACCCCTGGATCCTGCTCTGGTTCAAAATAATCAGTCCGCTTATCTAGATGCAAATGCATCTACAAATGTTTCAGCTGATGCCCTAAATGTTGTTCCCCCCAACCATGATACTGGTTTTGATCCGTTGCCTGGTAGAGGCAAAAGGCAAAGGGACAATTTGGTTAAGACAAAAATAGGTTCTCGACAAAGTGGCTTTCAAGACTTGCATCTTCCAGTTAAGAAGGATCAGCAGCACTTTAGTGAAATGAAAAACACGAAGAATTTGAAAAAACCTACTCGGGAGTTGAGCTCTGGTCAGAAGAGTGGTAAGTAACCAATCAATGATGATGAAACACATTTGTTAGTTGTAACTTTTGAAAGCAGGAAAAGCTTCTTTGCCCTATTGGTATTCCACCTGTACCCTTCTTTGATACCAATCTATATAATAATTTTAAAACCTAAATTGATGAAAGGCCTCCAAACCCCTAATGATGGCCTCACATCACTCCTAATTTAATTTTTTTTTTAAAAAAAAAACTACAACTATCTATCATAACTACCATCACACATACATACAAAAAAATTCATCAAAATAATAACAACCAACAAAAAATTCATCAAAATAATAACTACCATAAATAAACTAATTAACGTTTTTTTTCTAAAAATCATTAAATATTATCAAACTATTCTCCAAACTAAAATAAAATAAAATCAATAACAAAGAAAACAATTTATTTTTTTAAGAGAAATCGTATATTTGACATATATAATATAACATTCTTAATCTCTAATAATAACTATGCACGTTTTCCACAAAATAAATCTATATAATAATTTAAAAACCTAAATTGATGAGAGACCTCCAAACCCCCTATGGAGGCCTCACATTAATCCTAATTTTATTTATTTTTTTCTTTTTTTTATATAAAAAAAAACTACCTATCATAACTACCATCACACATACATACAAAAAAATTCATCAAAATAGTAATAACCAACAAAAAATTCATCAAAATAATAACTACTATAAATAAACTAATTGACTTTTTTAAAAAAACCATTAAATATTATTAAACTATTAGAGCCATTTTTTTACAAAACATAATCAACCCTCAAAACTAAAATAAAATAAAATCAATAACAAAGAAAACAATTCATTTTTAAATAGAAATTATACATTTGACATATATAATATAACATTCTTAATCTCTAATGATAACTATGCACATTTTCCACAAAGTAAAATTCACATAATTCACAAAATAATTTTTTTTAAGAAAATGATAATTCAACTTTCTTGACCATATACAAAAAAAATTAAAAATATCTATATTATAATTTAAGAGACTATTTGATTGTGAGGCCTCCAAACCCCCCAATTGAGGCCTCGTATTAATCTACTTTTTTTATTAAAAAAAAAATTTCAATTATAACTACCTAACCTACAAAGACACACAAAAAAAACAAAGGAATAAACATAACTTTGTTAACCTATAATCAATCAATCAATCAAGCCTTATTCACATAAGTGGGGTCAGTTACATGAACCAAAGTGATTATTCCGGGAGGTTGTCCACATAGATGTTCGTAAAATTAAAGAAATATAAAAGAAAATTAAACAAATATGATAATTATATATCACCACAACTAATTGGACTTTTTATCCATATATATTAAGAAAACAATTGTTAAAAGTATGACAATAAAACACTAGACAAATGAAATTTCATATTTGTTGATCGATGTAAGACTAAATATATTTAAATATACCCGGTGCATTAGCACCTGTTTGCTCTAGTTAATTGTTTATTGGAAATGCCCCCATTTGTAAAATTCTTTATAAGTGCTAATTTCTCTATAACTGATGGTGTTCTTACAATATATGGTTCCATGATTTTGGGCTGGAGGGAACTTCATTGCTTTGCGCGTTCTCTCTTACTTAAGAAAAAATAAGATCTGATCTGACGTGCTTAGAACTAATAAGCCCTGACTGTTGAAATAAAACTTATTGGAACTTAGTAGCCCTTATAATCACTGATAAAATAAGTTGAAGAGAACACACCCTTAAAGAATTGTAGGTTCTCTGCTTTTAATGGCTATGTTAGCTTCAATTGGTATGTGCAAATTTCAATAGCCTCCTTTTATTATTATTTTTGGATTGTACTCTTTGTGCTGATTCCTAGTTTCCTACCATGAAATTTTCAATTAATGAAGAAGGGTGTCCTGTTTCTGCGTTGCTGAACATACTGCCTGTCGGCTGACATTTAGTAGAACAGTGCATGATGAGCAGTGTGGGACTTGTCAGATGGTGTATTATCTGCTATTACTGTGCAACACTGAATGTATCGTCATTTGTCAAATATTAACAAGCCACGGTTTCTGCTGATTGCTTCTGTGCCTTCTGGCCTAATAGTTTAACAACCTGTCAAAATACCGGGTCAAATATTTAAAAAAAAAAAATTGTTGAAAATTATAAAAAATCTGTGGCTTACATTTATCTCATTTCCCTGTTTTTAATGTATTATTGGAAAGATGTGTTGTTATGGGTGCGTGGGCTGCCTTTAGTTCACTTGCTATGCAAACAGGCTTGGTGTAGTCTACAATATCCTTTTATTGTCCTTTTATAAGCCCCTTCGTTCCTTTTCCTGTAGTCCGATCTACTGGTACAAATTCCTCGGATTTTTGGTTCTGCTCTTGCAGATGAAAGTCAGCTGAACTAATTGTTGTATGCACATACGCAGGTGATGGCAAGTCATCGAAGATTGAAAGAAAAAGGGTAGCAGATGCTGAGGCTCATGTAGTTCCTAAAAAACTGAAGGCTGGGCACCAACAACCTGAGGCAGATTATACTCCTGAACCTTTGCGAGTCTCCCAAGATCTTGCAAGAGTAACTTCAAAATATCCTCTTGTGAAAGCTAAAGAAAAGACTCAGAGTTTTATGACTTCTATGGATGAGGAGATATATGATGTTTCTGGGAAGAAGAGAAAATTGAAGGACAAACTGCATCATGCAGCTTTACCCTCAGGCAAAGGACGACACTTCGTGAAAAACTGTGATGTGCAGAATATTGAAACTGAGCAGAGGAAAGCGAAGAAGTCAAAATCATCAAACTTTCGGGAGAGTAGTGCAGATAAGCGACGTCAAAGAACCCAGAGTAATGATCTTATGTCTAATCTTGGTGATGCTCGTGATAGCAATCTACACAGAGGAGATAGGTCAGATGACATGCATTTGGATCATGGGGATAGAGTATCTCGAAAGACTCCTGGTTTCAGGACATCTGAAATGGCTCTTGATTTGGGTTTATCAGACAATGCAGCTACCTCTAGCTCTTCAAAGATTTCTTTGAAAGTCAAAGCTAAGGCGCAAGGATTGAAGTCCTCCTCAAGGGCATCAATTTCATCTTCTCCTATAAAGGCACTCAAGTCTGATCCTGATAAAAGGACACATAAGAAAATTGCATCACATAGTGAACATCGGCCGAACTCTGGAGCTGAAAGTGCTGAAAATGAGTTTGCACCACATAATGAAGATTTTAGGGATAGGAAATCTAACCTTTCTAGAAATCCTGTTGTCTCTGACACAGCTGATGAGGATCATTTTGGTAAGAAAGTACCTTTTGGAAGACATTCAGGTGCTCAAGCAATAGATACTCAATCAAAATTTGATGATTATAACGGTACAGGTGGTAAACCAGACCCCACATATGAGGGGGCATTGACTTCACAACAGAATTTGGTAACTGAAATTCAGGTGACAAAGTCCCCAATTAAGTTGCCTTTTGATGAAACCAATTCTGATAAAGGAAAATCACACTTTTCGAAGATTGGTAATGATAATGACAAGGTCGTGTCATCTAATTCGCATGGTGCTCCTGAGTTTGAAGGAGGTAGTGGTGGATCTATTAGTGGGAGAGTCGATAATGTTAATGGAATGCCATCCAGGCAGCTTGCAGCTGGGCAAGTTAGTTTGAGACAATGGCACAATGCTGGGCATGCTAACAATGACATTGAGGCTTCAAGTTCTAGGAAGAATAACATCCATGGGGATGCTAAAACTGCTTTGAGAGAGGCAAAGGATCTTAAGCATTCTGCTAACCGGTTGAAGGTATGTTACTGATTTCTCTTATGTATGCTATTTTTGTATTCTGTCTGTTTAGTAAATTTTCTCACTGTCTGGTTTGCATTAAGGTTGCTGGGTCAGGTTTAGAAAGTACTGGCATTTTCTTCCAGGCAGCATTAAAGTTTCTTCATGGAGCATCTTTGTTAGAACCTAACAACAATGAAATTAGAAGTGGGGAGATATCACCAAATGAAGTGTATTCCAGTACAGCAAGATTATGCGAGTATGTTTACAATGTTGTGTGCTTTTTCCCTAAAGCCTTTTCTTCTAATTATAGTTTGCAAATTGTGTGATTTAAGAACAACATGCTGCTCCTACTTTCTTCCAAATCATTTTTTAATTAGTCCTGGAATATTTTTATTTTTTTGTCTCTGAAACTCCAACTTAGCATTATTAATCCCAACTATAGTCTGATTCACCAACACGTGTGCGCAAACAATGTGCACCATGTTGCCATATTCTGGATTGACCTATTGTGATTTGCAGATATTGTGCTCTTGAATATGAAAGATGCAATGATATGGCATCTGCTGCTTTGGCCTACAAATGTATGGAGGTAGCGTATATGAGGGTAGTTTATTGCAATGATCTTGCTGCGAGCCAAGACCGCCAGGAATTGCAAATGGCCGTAAGAGCTGTTCCTCAAGGTAATGAGATTAGTAGACACTCTTCTTTGTGGACGACTACTTGGAACAATCACTTTGGTTCATGTAGCCGACCCCAGTTCATGATCATATACATGTAGTATATTTATTCTTGTTTTTTCATTTTATATTTCTTCCACCTTTTCTGTTTATTACAATTCTGCCATATAACTTACTATTATTATGGGTTTTCCCCTGACTGGTAACTTTTTTTCTGCTGCTATGGAAGTCTTAAAGTTACAAGTACGCTGATGTTCTTAGGCTGCTAAGTGCTAACTACTGATGTTTAAAAATGTTTTAGTCAACTATTTTTCCCAAGCTTCCAGCGTTGTTGGACGAAAGACTAGCTTATCAATTTTGAAATGTTATTTGTGGCCATGCAATTTTTTTTTGCTGATATAAAGTATGCTCAATTTATTTACAGTGGATTCTCCATCATCATCTGCCTCTGACATCGACAACTTAAATCAAGCCACTATAGATACAGTCAAGGATGGACACTCCGTATTGGATCATCGAAGTCAAATCGTTTCTGCTGGAAACAGGCCCAACTTTATGCGCCTGCTGGACTTTGTATGTGTTATATAGAATAGTTGAACAGAATAATTAATGTTTAAAAAATTGAAATGATGTTTATATAGAATATTTGAACAGAATAATTATTGTTCAAAAAAATTCAAATAATGTTTCTTCAGATTGCCCAAGTTATTCTTGAGGCTAATAGCTTTGTGTTCTATTTCAGACACATGATATCAATCTTGCAATGGAAGCATCCAGAAAGTCTCAAGGTGCATTTGCAGCTGCAATGCCGGTCTTTACAGAGGCAGGAAATGAGGAGGGCATATCTTCCGTTAAAAATGTCCTCGATTTTAGCTTTCATGATGTTGATGGTCTTTTACATCTGGTTCGCCTTGCAATGGAATCAATTAAGTCATAACGTGTAGCTTTAAAGTTGTGATGTCGATCGTCGCAGCAGCGAAGTTGATTTTTTAGACAGATATGTTTGATATTTCTGCGGTGCAAACATACAATTAAGCCCAAACTACCCCATTCTGTTTACGGTATGTCCTCTATCCTTTCATTTTCAATGGATCTTTTTTTGCATGAATGGATTTTTAAGTAGGTCCTATGAATTATATCCTCCTCAGGTATATGGTATTGAGTTCACTCAGTTGGCTTCAGAGCATATATAACCAAATACTTGTACAGAAGATATAATGGGAGATTGTGGAAGTAATTTTAAAGTTAGACTACTCAATTATCTCCTGAGATCACTAAGGTACATGCATTTTTCTAAGAGGGTTTGATTTTTCTGCTGTTTTTTTTCCCCCCGTTTTATTGTAACTGTTTTCTCATTTCTCCATCCGTTCAACACATGCAGTGAAGGACATCGTATATTCTTCGCTTGTAAATATACAGTTAAGAAATTTTAGTAGAGGAAGCAGTTAACATTTTTTGTTCGGGAGAATTCATGCTGCCTTGCTACCAGCACTTGGTTGTGAGAACCAGCAGGTAAACCGTTGCCTTTTGGATTGTATTTTTACTTACTCTGTTTCTTAAAACATTTTACACTTTCTATTTTGCGATGTTTCAAAGTAAAACTTGTTACACTATCTTTTTCCTCTTACAGTAAACTTTTGAAATTAAAATATTACGGAGTACTTCCTTTGTTCCTATTAGTTGGTTACATTTTGTCTTTCATAATTTCAAATGCACATATTCAAACCTATATATCTACCGCTATACTTTATTAAAAATTCTTAAAATCTGATATAAAAACTTTACATCGAAACGATTCTAACAAGATCTCATATGATTATATTTTTTGCTATATATCAAAAAAATTCCAGTCTTAAATTTTCTGTCTCTTGTACCCAAGATTCAGAACATATCCAACTCATATGGACGGTGGGTGTATTTTAAATACACATGGTTACACACAAGAGATTGAGGCTCTCGACCTTGCGGGGTGGAGGAGGAAAATCTATGTGGACGACCTCTCGGAATAATCACTTTGGTTCATGTAGCCGACCCCACTTATGGGAATAAGGCTTTGATTGATTGATTGATGGTTACACACAAACAATTAAAAAACATTTTCTCTCCTATTATTTTAATTTCTACAGGGCCCCACATAAACAATAAAAAATTCCTATCAAACCGCTTAATAATGCACCAAACCAAAAAAATGCCTAGGAGCCCGTGATTTAACTGTGACAAGTTTTCAGAAACATATTGCCTAATAGTTTCAAAGTTTACAAGTTGTAATGCCTTCATCACCCTAAACCCAAATGAAACTACAGTTTGTTCATCAAGGAATTCCAGCATTTTCACATTATTACCCCTGATAGTTACCTAATTAGTATAACCCTGCTGATCTATGTTCCTGTTTCAGGTTTTATCAATGGGTGCTGAAGCAAGTTCATAGATGGCAGCAATTTTGGATCAGTATATGAAATCCCCCTTTTGACCTTTTTATTAGCCAGTTTTTCCCTCTATATATACATATATTGTTACAACTATAACAAGTACATAAAAGGGATTTCCTTGAGTTTATTGATAGAGTTGGATTCAGTAATGCACATAATTAGTTTACTAGTGGTAAGTTTGAATAACTTTACATAAAACTCTCTATGTTATTGAGTGGCACTTAACAAAACAGAATTATGATAGTAGAAGAGGGTTTTCTATCTTATATTTCCCTGTTCGCCTCTAGCGTAAATAGGTTAGTACTGATGGAATAAGAAGCAGTACTTCAATTCTTGATCACAAGTTTTTGGAATAGAATTTTTTTTTATCAATTCTGTTCCCAAAACATTATTATTTTTTTTTTGTGTACAGTTTAATTTTAATATTAATCCGTGTTTTGAGTTGGCATTAGATTTGAGCCTAATAATTTTGTAAAAGAAAAATATGTGTATAATTATTGTATTCACTTTTTCTCACTTTTGCTATCATCTCTCTCTTTTTTTTTTCTTGCTAATGGTCAGTCTCCATTGATCACAACTTGACCTGTGAGCTTGTGGTATGTGGTATATTGGCCTTGGGTGGTGGATAATGCATATGGGTAGTTATATAATCTTTTAGTAACATAAAACTTTCTAACAATTGGTTTTGCTCGCATTTTAAGAAAGCGATTTAAAGGTGTAAACAAATGAATTAGTCAAAATAATTTCAATATTAGTACTTATAAAGTTATAACAACATTCGTGCAAAATTAATTGTTAAAAGTTTTATATTACGGAGGGAGTACTTCACTTGTTTATTTGTGTTCCCCTCAAGTTGGAATTCGGGGAACTTTTAAGTGGGTATAAAAGTATAATTTTTGCCGAATCTTGAATTTAACAAAAAGTAATGACATATTTAGCATTTAATATAGTCCCTTTGTAATATATTAATGTCAACAATTTGACGTAAAGTAGAGAGAAAAATGTCAAATTGTTGCTATTAATATGTTACGAAGAGTTTTTAATTTGGTAACAATTTGGAAATGCAATTTTAATTTCACGTGTTATTCGGTATAATAATCGCTTAAACTGTGTTAATATTTTCTCTTTTGGCACCTTAAAGACAACCTCTAAAGTTATAATTAGCATTTTTTTAATAAAATACGAGTAATATTTTTTATCGGATATTGTGAAAAGAGTGTTAAGTCATATGCACGTAATCAAAAATTTTAGGAGAGAAAAAAAAAAAAAAGGTATGATACATGTAGGAGTTAAAGTATAAGATGAGTAGATTAGGGTGGAATTCTAAAAATAAACAAGCATCTATAGAAAGATTTAAAATGTGGATATCTTGTTGGATTGTGTCAAAAAAAAATAGAGGATAATTTTTAGAGAAAGAGTATACTTCATCCGTATCATATTAACTGCAACGATTTGATATAAAGTAGAGAAAAAAAAGTCAAATCGTTGCAGTTAATTAATATGTTATAGAGGAAGTGTAATTTTTAGAAAAAATAGCTTATAATGGTTGACTTGTAATTGTGCTTGAATATGGTTCATGAGTCACGTTCACGAGTTAAGCTATGAAGGGCTAATTTGGACTAATGGGAATTTAATTAACATAGGAGGGTTATTGGGTAATTTCAAATCTTTTGTGGGATCATACTCTTGCCTACTTACGTAATTAGAACACAATTTATTTATACTAACATTTTTTTAGAAGTATTATATTTATATTATTATTAGTACCAAAATTTAATATGCAATAATTAATAATAATTAAGCAACTTATTAACACTTTGTAACTTTTATGGTATTGGTTTATCATAGTTCTAATACTTATGTTTGGGTCAAATCCCACGTAACTAGATTTTCCAGGTTCGCCAGGTTCCCTCCACGTCCAGATACATTCTTGCAGTTTGGAATATTCTAGAAGCTCACCCTCAGGGGTATGTTGAGGAATATTCTCTTCATAATGGTTGTTCAAAGTAAAAGAACCAGTTATCGTGCACGTGCCTACTATTTAGGAGTTAGTTGAGTGCTGAGTCCAGCTAACGACCCCTATTTTGGAGGAAGTGGAACAACTCCCTTGAGGCCTTGAGGGCTAACGACAGCTGGGACGGTTATGAGACTTATTATAAATAGGAGGATCAGTTTAAAGAAAAGGCATTCGGAAAAAAGCTATAAGCAATCAATACATTCAGATATTAGTAGTTTACATTCAAGTGCTAGCAATTTACTTTTACGTATTGTCAATTTGCCTTTAACTGTTAAGAACATATAGATCTGGCTCAGGGCTAGAATAATCTTGTAATCAATTGATCAGTTTTCATAGTGGATTGGTGGACTCAAAGCCACCCGCAGTTTTTCTACCCTTATTCACAGGGTTTTCTGCGTCATCATTTTCTTGTCTTAGTGTTCTTCTTTCTCTTTCTTTTAGTATTTCACCTAGTTGTGGCTATAAGCACCAGGTACAACCTGGTACTGCGAATCCTTACCTAAACAACTTATATCAAAAATAATCTATTATCATTACTTAATAGCAAACCCAATAATAAGATAGATAAAGAGTTTTGACTAATATTTAAATTTAATTGGCACTGGAACCTTTGGTGTTCATAAGATTCCGGCTTTACACAAAGTAGCTATACTAACCTTTATCCGTTTTTACTTAGATCAAACACAATATAGATCTAATTCGTTTCCTACCTTAGATCGTACTCTCTTTCTATAATATATATATATTAGTGTTTTATGTTAGATTTTAAACAATAGAGTGTAACATTTAAAATATAAAGTTTGAAAGGATAATGTGCCCTTCTTAAAAATCATTTTAATTTAATGTAGAAAGATTATAACACTCAAGCACTCAAAATGATTTCTAAAGTTACTTTGCTCTTAAAAGAGGCAAAAATCAATTCTTTCTCTTAAGGCTGATTTCCCTTTAGATGACTTGATATTTCCCTATTTTCCTTAGCTAAGTCTACATACCTTTCTAACGTCTCCTAAGAGGCCAAGACCCTTATCTATAGAAAAGGCATACCAAGCATTGGATGATCTTTTCTGAGTGTGACTAATACAATGAATCACATGATTTAAAAAATAATACAAACCTCACACTAAAAAGTAAAAGTAAAAGCACATTGTTATAACGCAAAAAAAAAAAAAGTTGCATATTTTACACATGTATGAATAGTGATATGGGTCCTACATTGTTATGTTTTGCATGCCTTCATCCCCAACATTGGGTTCTCGATTTTTATGGTTGGTATTGTTCTTCATTTATTGGTCTCTAATTCCGTAAAAAAAAAAAAAACTCGTTATGCCGGATGAGTCCTATGTTAAGAATGTTTTAAGTAAATGATCTCTTCTTCTTTTGATCTGATACGATTTTTTTAGCTTTAATTTCTTCCAAATAATCTTAAATGGACTCAGTGCGGACTAACCCTTCTACGAAACAGTTTTGAATATGCACTTTACCGTAGTATTTCCAACATAAAATATTATTGAGCAATGTAGAAGAACCTTTGTAATCTTACTTAAACTTGATTTTCTATTTTATTGTCTTCTACATATTGGTTCTGCATTTATTTGCAATTGGTTACAATCCCATTGTTTATTTCCCCCATTTAATTGGATCAATCAATTAATTTTCCTGAGCCTTTGTAATTTTTATTTAAGCATGTTTACTACACTCAGTAAATATTCCAATCACTTCTTTATAATGTATCATACTTTGATACTTAACTTAATTTTAACTAATCTCAGTCCAAAGACTTTTTATGCAGTTTGCAGCATCTTTTTTATAAGTTATTTATTATGCAACACCTATAATTTGCACAATTTGTTTAGCATCTTAACTATGCTTATTGATAGCTCCAATTCTGTCAGCTTTACTTTTACTTCAACTAGATAATCCACTAGTATATATGCTCGATTTTTAAATAAAATTAGTTTTTGAGTCTGTGCAAGGCACGAGTTATATATATATATATATATATATATATATATGTTAGTCTTCGATAACACCCCTTTTTCGTCTGTTGCTATCTTCTCTAGTGCTTTCTCATACTTTCAGGAATGGAAGGCTCGACTGTCTGTCGATTCCCTTGCTTCTATTCATTGGTCTTCTCCTACTTCGGTCCCCTCCCAGTCGCCTCGCTGGGTCCGCTGGTTCCCTCCTTCTTCCGGAACCATTAAGTTAAATTTTGATGGCTCGTCTCGTGGAGACTCAGCTGCAGCTGGTGTTGTTTTGCGTGACCACCTTGGGTCCTGTCTAGCTTCCCGATCTTTCTTTTTAGGCAATACCTCCCCTTTGGTTGCTGAAGCCTTAGCACTTCGAAATGGTCTTCTTTTAGCTCGCGATCTCGGGTTTTCCCCTATTTTTATTGAAGGTGATTATCACTGTTATTAATGTTTTGCAGGGTAAATTCAGCTGCCCCTGGAAGATCCAGTTGCTTATGTCAGATATTCAGACTATCCTCCGCGATTTTACCTGTTTCGCCTCAACTCATATCTACCGTGAAGCTAATAGGTCTGCGGACTATGTCGCATCTCTGGGGCATTGGACCCCTTCGCACATCGATATTGATCCATTTATGGACGCAAAGTTCTCTTTTTTCCTTGCTGCTGACAAGTCGGGTTGTTTCTTCGAGAGGAAGACAACCTAGCTTACGGTTTACCTTTCCTTTCAAAAAAAAAAAATAATATATATATATATATATATATATATCAAAAATAAAAATTAATTTTAGAAAATGATATAGAATGCTATTATTGTTTTTATTTTTTTTATGCTTACACTAAATCAACCAATAATCACCATGAGATCGAATTCTCAAGTTGAATTCAAAATTAATGCACAAATCATTAGAAATCAGAGGGGGTATGATAATTGATGAAGAAGTATTCAAAAGGGGTATAATTAATATTGTAAGGAAGAGAAAAAGGTTAAAAAATAATTGTCTTAAAAAGATGACACTTGGTAAAATAAGTCCTTGTGTTGATTTTAAAAAACAAATTGAGAGAGAATATTATTAATTTGATTCAAATTGTTTTATTATTTTTTTAAAAAATAAGGTTTAAAATGTATAGAAGTTAAAAGAGATTAATTAAGAAATAATGAAAGAATTCTAGATATCGAATGATAAAATTGTCTTGAGAAAAAAGGGAAAAAAAGAAGTCATTAAGCTTAAAAATAACACATGGCAGAGCTTAAGCAAGGATTAGCAAATGGATGACATGTGGTACTTAAAACTTCCTGTTTTAAATAGATAAAATTATAGATTATAGATTATAGATATAAAATACTCTCAATTAATCAAATTTTGATCTTTTTAATTGTAATTATTTAAAGGGTTATTCTCACTGGTACACCTGAAAATTTAACAAATCCTACTGGTACACCTAAGTTTTTAAAATTCCCAATAATAAACCTGAGTTTTTGACAATTCTCAAATGTGACATTTATTAACCAAAACCGTTAACTACTTGCCTCGATTTATGTGCAATCGGTTTATGTGACGAATAAATTACACAATCAAAGGTTTTTGGGGTCATTTTAGCCCTTAATGGATCAAATTTGAGGTCAAAATTTGCAAAAAACAACAATATTCATCTTGAAATGCGTGCTAAAAACTAAAATGAATAGTAATTTAACGGAATATTAAGTTTTTAAACGGAATATTCCTTAAATGAATAGTAATTTAACGGAATATTATGTTTTTAAACGGAATATTCCTTCTAAATGTCACGTTTGGGAATTGTCAAAAACTCAGGTTTATTATTGGGAATTTAAAAAACTTAGGTGTACCAGTGGGATTTGTTAAATTTTCAAGTGTACCAATGGGAATAACCCTTATTTAAATAAGGTTTTATTTATGATAAAAAAATGTTTATAGTCACATATAGGAGTATTAATTAATAAATATTTCCTTTCAAAAAATAAAATTATAATTTCGAAACTTTTAAACGAAACGCTTTTGTTAACATTCATTAAATATTTTCTTACATTTTTTTATGTACTAATTAATAGGGTTGTTCAAAGTGATCCGATCCGAGTGATCCGATCCGAGATCCGAGTGATCCGATCCGATAAAATCGGATATTTTTTATAAAAAATAATTTCGGATATCCGATCCGAGCTATCCGAAAAATTTTCGGATCGGATACGGATCACGAAATTTGGATTTTCGGATATCCGATCCGAAAAATTTTTTGCTTTTTTTTTGGCTTTTCCCTTTGGGATTTTCGGATATATATATGCTGAATTGCAAGTTTCGATTATATATAATTATATATATGCTTTTTTGATTTTTTATTTTGATATATATTTGCTGATTTTGATTTTTTTTATTTATATATATGCTGATTTCAATTTATTTTGATATATATATATATATGTATGTATATGTTGAAAGTTGGAATAAGGTAGGAAAACACATTTTAAATTTTGAATATTTAATAATAAATAATGAAAAAAAGTATTAAAAAAAACAATTGCGGATCGTCGGATCGATCCGATATCCGATCCGAAAATTTCGGATCTTTCGGATCGGATATCCAATTATTTTCAGATCGGATTCGGATCATGATTTGGCCGATCCGAAATTTTCTGATATCCGAACTTTCGGATCGGATCGATCCGAATGAGCAGCCCTACTAATTAATAAAGTGGGGTTGGGAGGAAAAAATAGGCCGGAAAGGGTGGTTATTCCTTTAGTAGTATTTATTATATATAGATAGGTTTGGGTAATAACTGATGCGAGGATATCTAATAAAAAATCGTATCTTATTTATAATAACTTATATGATTCTGTTTTGACTGAAGCATTTGTTTAACTTTTAAAAAGAACCACATCACTTGTGTTGTAGTAAAAACACTTTTATCCACTAAGCTTTTTTAAATTATAACACCTACTTGTGGTTAAGGTTCTAAAACCCGCAGCCACTAACTTACAGCTGCATTTTTACACCTCGCATATATTATGTTAAAAGGGATGCAGTAGGTTTATTTTTGCATTTAGGAGAGATGCAATAGGCTAACTTTATCGTGCCACATGTTCTCTTCTAAGTGTCACAATTACTTTATGCGTTGTATATTATCTTAGAGGTCACATGATAGAGTATTTCAAAAGCTTTGAATAGCCTATCGCGTCCCATATTATTAAATGAAGGGATGCAACAACTTTAAGCGTCTCATATTTTATACATAGGACACGATAAGGGGCCGGTCACTTTAGGTGTATTTTGTACTAATAAATACTTTAGGTTTATGTAGGTTAGTTTGAGTGAATGTTTTTATTATTTTCAAAGTACATTTTTATGTTTATTAAGTACGTGGGTTTGAGTGAATTATTATTTTGGCTCAAACCCGCGTAAATTATTTTGGTGTCCCACTCCTTTTTTGTGTGTGATACAACATTTATTATTAGGAAGTGTTGCAAATAAATGTTGTCTAATTCATATCAAATGGCAGCACTTATTATAAAATGTTGCTTAACCAATTTAAAATGTTGCGTAAATATTAATATGTAACGTTTCAATTAGAAGTGTTGCAACATTCTATTTTTAGTTAAAATATGCAACACATGCATTTTAAAAGTGTTGCCTTAAGCTAGTTTTCTAGTAGTGTAATACGAATTGATATACATTATAGTCATGATGTGATAATTAATAATAATAATTTTGAATTTTTTTGAAAGGATTTTGAATTAAAAGAAAACAACATTAGTAGAATTGAAACAAAGGATATGTAACAATAATATTTTGTTGTTAACTTAATAGAAGTATTTAAAATATACATGTTTTTTTAGTTACATTATTTTCATTTTTATACATTTTTTTCTCTAATACGAATTGATATACAGGATAGTAATGATGAGAAAATTAATAATAATTTTGAAATTTTTCTAAAGGATTTTGAATTAAAAGAAAACAGCATTAATATAATTGAGAGTTGAGACAGAAGGATATGTAACAGTAATATTTTGTGGTTAACTTAATAGAAGTGGTTGAAATGTAAATGTTTTTTTTTTAGTTACATTAATTTAAAGGCTTTATCATATTTTACTTTTACATACTCGTATTAAACAAATAAATTAAAGTGATTTGATGGTTAAGAGCTTATATTTCATGACAATTGTCATGGGTTCAATTCTCATCCAAGACCAGCCTTAAAATTTAATTGAGATTCAAACATAGATTTCCCTACATGGATTCATATGTGGTATCATATGATGTCAATAACACGTACATGTGGGTAATCCTACATCCTATTTGGAACATAATCTATAACATATACTAAAACAGAACATGCTGACATCACCTAATGCCACATGTCATGCTTTCATGAAATTTTTTCCTTCCAACAGACATGATGATGTCATCTTTTATTTAATTAATTACTCCACTCTAATTTCAAAATCAAATAAAAAATATTTCATATGAATTATAACCGCACTTTTTTCAATAAAAAAACTTTTTTTAAAACGATATCTAAGGGAAAAGTGTCGTAGTTAATTTCATATTAAAAATAATTTTTTCAATTTACTATTATTTGAAGTTTTACATTAATTAAATTGCGAATATATGAATGTTTTTAATCCCTTAAAAATTGTAAATTTTCTTTTAAAAAAACTACATATAAAAACTATATAAATAATCGTGCAACACACAGAGCTCATTCTATTTGTTTATTTTATAGATTAATAGAAAATAAAGTATTAAATTAGAATCCAACTCTATACTTCTTAGGGATATACAACTCATATAGTATCAACCCAATTAGGCGCTTTTCAATATTTTCGTTATTATTTTCTCAATATTGATAAAATTAAAAAATATATTCTAGCAAAAATCTCTTGGCCCCGTGGGGTATATGATTTTATTTTTTTTTTGTTAGAATTCAAAAACTTTAAATCATAATTTCAATTTTTTTATTTTAACAAAAAAATATCATATAAAAGAATAGAATAATAAGGATTTAACATTAAATTAAGATACATTTAAATATTAATAAAAAATTACCAATACAAATTATATTTTTACTTATTACTCTGTTAAAACCGTGCATCGCACGGGTGCTAACCTAGTATTGCACTATAATTGTAAGTTTTACTTTAAGCCTCACTTTAATCACCGTTTCTTCATTAAATTTTTAGAATTCATTAGCCTTTTCATTTATAATACCGATTTCATCATCATAAAGTGGTTCGATCAATAGGTACCACATGAGATTTTCTTTATTAACTTTTTCTTGAATTATTCTAGTGTGAGAACTAGTGAACTAGTTTAGCAGCGGAATTATATAGAATAGTAAAACAGTAATAGTAAAGCAAATAAAGAACACACAGATTTAACGAGGTTCGACAACTATGCATATGTCCTCCTATCCTACCTACCAAATTTTATTAATCAACTATGAAGAACAAAAGATTGTACACTTTGCTGTTGTAAACTCATACAACAGACTTCCTCACTCTCAATCCAATAGTGTTGTTTCGCACTTGAACTCACTAGCACTCGCAAATGAACTCTCAAATGCTCACAATCACTAACCCCTTTGTTAGTGACGATTTACAGAAAGTTTTCTCTCAAAGATGCTTCTCAAAAGCTTACAAGAGGCAAAGTTTAAGTTCTGGGTTTGAATGTTCTCGTAACTTGCAAGTTGTTCTGTTTGATCTTTTTGAACTCTCGAAATATTGCTCTTTAAAGTATTGGAGAGTCTCAAGAGTTTCTAATATTAAGTGCCTCTATATATAGACTATTAGGAACCCTACTTATTCTAGTGAAGAGGGTTTCTTTACGGTAATCATTGTTCCCATTAATTAAGAGATCAAATATTCAAAAATCCAAGATCTCGAATATTTGTTAGAATATCCCTTAAAGATACGGAGGTTTGTTAGCACTTAATATTGATTACCAAACTGACTCGTTCACATGCAAGATCTTTAAAGAATCCAAGAATAAATTCTTTCACAAAATTAAATATTTTACGAGTCAGTTTGTTAACCTGCTGGTCTGCTGAACTGTTCTAGGAACTATTCTTCAGATCAGCTGTGTTACAACCACTAGACACTGGTCTGGTGTTTGCAACATACCAAGATCAAACATCACAAATCTGCTATCTTACTCAAGCATTCTTTACAACAAAAAGACTATAATTAAAACCCTTAAAGTTAATCTTCAGTCTTCATGTTCTTCCATACTTAAACACTTGGATTTTCCATTGTTGGCTCACTTCAGTTTTGATGAAGTAGTTCTACATGTCTCAAATACTGGGATACCAGTATGTCAAACATGCATAAAATGAAGCTGCGATGATATTTTAAATAGATCTTTTAGTTTATGTATGTAAACAAACAAAAAAATGAAGGTTGTTTGTTCGAAAATTTAAAATATTTTTTAAAATTCACACGCATTCACAAAATCATAAACAAACCCTTTTCCTTTCATCCGGACATGCCACAACAATGAAAAAAAGAAAACATTTATTTACTATATTTTTCGGCTATCAAATTTCTACAATAATCAATTGATAATTTTTTTTTATGTGACAAACTATATCAATATGAGTGTCAATTTATAGAGAATTCAAACATATGTCATTTACACACCATAAGTCCATAACTCGCTTTGACTTATATAATAGAAATATATTTTTATCATTTACACACCTTATTAGGAGTTTTAGCTCAAAGTTAAGGGTTTCATATGAAAATTACAAAGAATATGTCATTGTGTGAACAAAAATAAGAAAATAAAAAAAGGGTGAGAGAGAGAGAGAGATAGATAAGGGACTAAAAAAACCACAAATCACACGAATGGGAGAATTTGGAGAAGTTTGAGAAAGAGTGAAATTTTTCTCTCACAATTAACAATATTCAAAAAAAATAAAATTATAAAAAGAAAAAGAAGGAAAAAAAAAAAAAAATTCAAGTCGTGGGGTTTTTTTCTTCATCTCCTTCTTCTGTTAGTTTGTTTGTTGGTTCTTTCGCCGTCGCCGCAATTTAATTTAATTTTAATTTAATTTAATTTTTTGGTTCCTTCTTCCTTTATTTTATTTTTATTTATATATTATATACAAAAAAAATTCAACTCCTAAAAAAAAGGTTCCCTTTTTACAACCACCGTAATATCTTCCTTCTTCAGCCGTCGATCTGGTGGTTGTGTCGCATTTTTCCTCTCTTCTATCATCAATCTTCAATTAGAGATTCGCGATTCGTTTGATGTGAATTTTTTTTTGTAATCGGTGAGGATTTTGTGTTTGTTTCGTGTAAGATTTCTGCATTAACTACTTCAAATTAGGGTTCTTTACAGCTTGATCCTGTGATTTCTTCAGGTTTTTTGATGTTTGATGCGAGAAACGTAGCTCAATTTGGTGGCGAAAAGAAGGATTGGCATGGGTCGATGTTTGGTGAATCGACCAATGAATGAGTTGAAGATAAAGACATTGTATTTGGTGATTAGGTTTAGTTGAAAGTTTGCAATTTTCAGGATTCTGCAGCATCATTATCGGCTTCTACTACAATTGCTGTTGTTCTTCTTGCTTGCTGTACTGAGATTGTTATCTGCTTTGGTTTTTGGGTGCAATTTTAAGTTAGTTAATTAATAATTTATTATTGGTTGAGGGCGATGTTTGGATCCAATCAGGATTCTGGTACACATAGTAACAGTGGACTTCCTGGAAACATTTTAATTCCATTTCGTTTTGTATGGCCTTATGGAGGTAGGAGGGTGTTCCTCAGTGGTTCGTTTACCCGGTAAGGGTGATTTTTATGACCTAGTTTTGGCACTATATTATGTATTTGATCATGTTTTTTAAATGTCATATCAAATGTTGTATATGGGTGATTTGCTATTGAGTGGTTTTGACAATGTTATATTGTGTCTAATTGTTGCAGGTGGTCGGAAAGCTTACTTATGTCCCCTATAGAGGGATGCCCTACTGCATTTCAAGTTATTTGTAACTTAACCCCGGGATATCATCAGGTCTTGTTTATGCTTTACTTTCTTTCTAATAGTCATTTAAATTGTCACTTTATAATGTGAATATCATGTTGAAGCTCTTTCAACTGTGCCAAACTGCCAAATGGGCCAAGTTAAAGTTTTTTCTTGGAATAATGTAAATTATGACTTTCTGCGTAGAGAAGAGTTTTTCGTTTCAGGACAGGTTTAGTTTTGAGAGGAATGTGTTTGATGGTGTTCCATCTTACACGTGCAGTAGATGAACTAAGTACGATTACATAATGCCAGTAACTTATAGCATGATGGACATGGTTATATCTGATTGTTTTTGCTTAACAATTGTTATTTCAATTTGCACAAATTTGTGCCCAATGTTTTCAAATTAGAAATTTTCAGATTCAATTTTTTAAACTAGGAGTCTCAGAATCTCTATCTTGCTATTTGGTTCCAAGCTCTTCATTCCGGTGAGGATTGTGCCTGCCTATTCTTTCTCCTAAGAGCTACTTATTACCCCTTTGGGAGCCTAGTAGGATACTTGTTGGACACATTTTTTCAAGAAGTTTTTTCTATTATCTGTTTTAAGATTTTTTTTCCCTCTTTTGTTGATGCTTTAATTTGGAAAATTCTTTTAGGTTTGAAGTGCACAATGCCACAATAGTGATTTTTGAGATATTTCATTGTCTTCCTCGCATATAAGTATCTTTGTTATTATCAAAGAGTTGTATTTTAAGAAAATGCATCATGGCAAATTTTGTTGATGCTTTAGTACATGTAAATGTTGTCTTTTTTTTTTTTTTTGGGTTGCTTGTTATGGGATTTGTACATTTGAGAAGTTAGAAACATCCTGTTAATTGCCACTGCCCCATTTTTTGATTTTACATTGTCAATATGGAGTGCAATATGTGATGCTTGATAAAAAAATATTTGGAATTGAAATGTTTTCAGACTTTAGCTCATGAAAGTACTCTTTTATTATATTTTTGAGATAAGGCTGACAGGCTGTAGTGTTGTAGAGAAGAGGGAAAAATCTAGAATTCATGGTACTACTGCGAAGTTGATGATTGCTATGAATTTATGAGCATTTTGTAAATATTCCTCCAATTTTTTATAAGTGTAAAGTTTTGACCGTTGCGCAATTGCATAACCACTTTGATCAATTTTCTTATTAATTCTTCACTTGCTCCTTATTAATTTTAACATACCATCTTGACACACATTTTAAGGAATAGATTTGAAGGTGTAAATGATAAAATTAATAATCAAAACAATAAAATATGGTTTCTATCTTGCTTTTGTTTCAATTATTTTGATTGATTAACTTATTTACACCTTAAAATCTTTTCCTTAAAATGCATGTCAAAGTCATATGTTTCAATTAACATGGAGCGGAGGAAGTATGTAAAACACACATTGGACTTGGGGTGTTAATCGAGTTGAGCAGGTCGGGCAAAACTGAACTTGTATTCGGCTCAAGATCTTAAAAACTCAAGTTGAGCAAGTCCTAACTTGACTAGATATGCTCGAGCTCGATAACAATCCTTTTTTATTTATGAATATATCATAACTTATTAGCATTCGGTGAACTTATGAAACTGTTGAATGTCAATATATAAAAACAATAGTTTGCCTTTTTTGTGCTTTCATAAATTTGCCCATCCTTCTAAGTTGCGTAGGAAAAGTTCAAAAGTTTTACTTCTGGAAATTTTATAGAGCCACCTGCAGTTTTCTAAAATTATTTGTTTACCTGCAGTACAAGTTTAATGTTGATGGAGAATGGCGTTATGATGAGAATCAGCAGTTTGCCAGTGGAGCTTATGGAGTTGTCAACACAATGGTTTTACCGAGGGAGTCTGACATGGCTCCTGTGATATATAGTGCTGATACCCCTGGTAGTAGGTCCAATAGTATGGAGGTGGATGATAACACGTTTGTTCGATCAGTAAGTATTGTGTTTATTGCTCCACAAAAATATTTGCGTGCTTTGTGTTATACGTTGATGGTATTTTGTAGATGTAAGCAGCAGGTTCATGTTCCTTAGGATAGTTCTATTACCCCACATACTCGCCCACACACACACCTTTTTTGTTTGTTTGTTTTTTGTTTTTGGGGAGGGGGTGGGTGTTCCTATTCTTATCACTGGGTTATGTTTGTTTGAGCTACGGCTTGTGTCATTTATTCATCTAATTGTCACTCTGGTATATTAACAAGGCAGTGTGATGTGCTTATATAGTCAAGGAAAATCATCTTATGGAGTAATTGAGTTTTGTCTCTACCTCCTTTTTCCCATATATGGCAGCAGATTGCATCACCTGATGGAGTGTTGAGGGAGCACATTTCAGAAGCTAATGTACAGGTTTCTCGTCACCGTATATCTGTGTTTTTGTCACAACACACAGCATATGAGTTGCTGCCAGAGTCAGGCAAGGTTTGGATATATTCCCTTCTACGTTGGCTTCTATTTCCACCCTAAATGCTTGTATAATTCTGTTATGAGGTCTGTCTTTGAAACTTTTTTGTGTTGCAAATGTAGGTTGTTGCTTTGGATGTTACTTTACCAGTGAAACAAGCTTTTCATGTTCTATATGAACAGGTTTGCAATATTTTTTTTGGTGTGCTAGCTAAGCTTTTTAAAAATCGTGCCCCAATAGTGTTTTTCCCAAACTGTCAAAGAATGAAATGTAGATAATGTGAGTTCTGTTTCTTTGTGCCTTCTTACAATTTGATCTTTCATAAGATGTGATCTTGGATTATACCCCCTGGTAAAGGCTGTAAATTACAATCATCAGTATGGTTGAGCTGGTTCATCTTTAGCAATTTTCTAGCCATTCTTGCATAGCTGAATAAAATAATAGCTAGCCTTTAATGGCACATTGAAAGTGGTTACTAAACATGAGGAAAGGAAGCTGAGTTATCCCTCCTCAAGCTCCTATGTGAGGTGTCTGGTGAGAGGTGATTGCTTAGATTTACTGTCATCTTCTACTTATAAATTTCCCACTATTTTCAGTCCTGTAAATGAATTTGTCCATAGATGGATATCTAATGAGGCTTCTTCAACCCAACTTGTTGAGGATTCTTCCATAAAATAATTAATGCCTTGATATCCTGAATCCTGATAGGCTGTTAGTGATGCTTCAATTTCAGATTCTGGTAAGGGGGCAATCTGTCTATTTAAGGGTTTGTAATTCTGTATCATTGATGTTTTGATGTTTTAATTTTCCATCCATGATAGGCCTTTACCCCTCTACATATCCTAATAATGTTGTTGAACACTATTGTTCCTTAGTCTTGTCTGTCAAGATTATGGCTTTAAACACTTCATAAAGTTCTTTTTGGTACTTTGTGAGTGAGTTTAATGAAATGATTTTTTTTTTTTTTTTTTTGCTAAATACTTCATTTTCAAAGTACCCCACTTATGGAAATAAGGCTTTGATTGATTGACTTCATTTTCAAAGTGGGATGGTCTAGTCATCAGCTATCACGGATAGCAGTAATTTTCTGAGTTTGTTAAGTGCAGATAAAGGATTCTTATTTGACTCCTAAATACATGATACAATTTTGTCACTTCGTTTTTGGTTATAGGGAACTTCAATTTTTTAAACATGAAAAATACAAGAAGGCTATTCTCTGAAGACTTTGTAGATACAACTCATACAAGAACCGCACTCAGTCTTCTTTGTCAATCTTTAGATGTGAGCAAAAGAATTATTTTAAATATCATAAAACACTGGAAAGAATGATAAGTATGGTTGCTTATAGTATAAAAATGTAAAGCTCCCTCACCAGTAGCAGAATTTGAAAGATAAACAAATAGTGCGCCTTATTGTAACTCTGCACCTGCTGCCTGACCGACTTTCTCCAATGAACTTACTCGGGAAAGGTTTATATTTGCTGTTAGCAGTCATCCAAAGAAATAAGGAGATTGGAAAATGGGAATAGGGGTTGATTTTGATTAGTTTATTGGTGTCTGTTAAAAGAGGTTTTTGGGAGAATACTAAGCCAGTAATCCAAAGTTCAAACTTGACTATTTGGGGAATTGATTAAAGAACTTGTTTGAAGATGGAACTTGATTGCTTGTTATCGTAAGGAGAAAGAAATGACTGAACACCCTAAAAGCTGTATCTTAAGACTATCTAATCTTTCAATTATACCAATTCCTATGTGTTGGTGACGTAGTTGTTGCCCGTGTTGATGAATGGAAACAGTCAAATTTAGATCTATGAATCATCTGACTCCGACCTTAATAGATTTCAGATTCTCAACTTGTGTCAAACTTATATCATGTGCCTTAGACTTGTATTATTTGGTATTTGGGCCGTCTCTGGCTTAAAATCCAATTCATTTTCTCACATCTTTTTCTTATGTTCAGGTCTTAAGTATCTTTATGACTTCTTTTATTTCAAATTATATGTTGGGTTTTGACTTTTATGCTATTTAAATACCCCCTTTGACTCCTTTTTTTATGAAAATATTGTTGGATTAGTCTCCATGTAAAGTTTACCAAACATAAAATATGCAAATTTTTATTGATACCAAATTTAATTGGTACATGGTTAGAGTTAAGGTGCATTTTCTTCAACTTATTAGACCTAAACTTATCTAAACTGAACCTACATGTACTTATTGGAACTTATTACACCTGAACTGGACTAATCTGAACTTGAAACTTTTTTTTAAGGTGTCGCTCCAACTTATTAGTTATTAGGCCTAAGCTTATATGAACTGGACTTATCAAACTTATTGGAACTTATTACACTTGAAACTTATGTGTACTTATTAAACCCGAAACTAATTTTATTAAGGTAAAGAGAGCGCACCCTTACATTATGTCACTAATAAGCTTGGGAGTCAAACCGAAGCATCTGTTATGAAACAAATGATGTGTGTAACAATTATATATATTGTTCACTTCAAATACAGTAATTCAACAAATAAAATCATTATTTTTTTTTTTAAAATTCATCCTTAATGAGCAACAATAGACTTACTAGGTAATCATAAGGTTGGAGTCGGGGTCAAGATCAGTTAGAGGAGTTGGATAGCGTCTCACTTTGACTGTCCGGTTTTTTTTTTTTTTGGCTACAGGATCATTGGGATTGAAATTGAATGGTTCTTTGGTGTTGGCTCTCTATCTTAGCTATTAGAATATCGTGCTTGATTGGGGTGGTTCCACTAAAAAAGGATTGGAGTTGTTATTTTATACACAACATTGTGGTTCATTTTCAGATGAAATATTTTGGTGTAAGAGTTATTGTAGAGATTCTTCTTTTGCTATCGTATATTTTTGATATCTCTATGGTTTGTGAAAAATAATTGGATTTAAGTACTGTAATGTGTTACCTGGACTCTTCTTAGAGTGTTGGACTTGAGTAAAATAGGAGGAGCTGGTTTTTGAGTCTCAATATTTTGGGTTATCTCACTTATCTGTGGTCACTCATTTTTTTCTAGACTTTGGTACAACTTGTCTAAGTGTCCTGAATTACTAGAATCAAAGTGCTTTAGGATTTACCATGTATTTCTAAGCGTTGACATCATTCATGATGTTATAGTTTCATATTGGTTTCCTGAAGTGAAACATAACTAGCAGCACTTCACCTTTTGGGGTACTTTTCAAATGATGCAAGTCTTTGGAGGTAGAAAATGAAGTAATTTAATTTATACCTGTGAATGTTAGAAGAATTTGTTATGGCCTTAGCTTTAAAACGCTCACCTCTAGTGTGCCTATGTGTGGAGCACACAACAGGCAGTAGGCGAGTAGAAGCACTGTATAAAGAATTGAGAAAGAAACAATTGCAGATTTTTAAGCTCCTTTAATATTGACATTTTCTTTGCTGCTTCCTGTTCTTCTTCATCTAAGTCTGCATAGGAAGGTTAGACAAATTCCTACATCTGGTTCAAAGACCTCATTTCTTTTCTCCTAGAAAGATTAGAAAACATGTGAGATAACAGATAAGTAAATCCTTATTCAGCAAGCTTCATTCAAAGTCTTGCAATTGAAGACTAACACATGCAATCTTAGATCTCAGAAACGCGCCTGAGGCACGTAGAAATAGCACTTCAGCAAGGCAAGGGGCAACCATCTATTAGAGGCATTAGGAGGCGCAACCTTTGGTGGCTTTTGTCGAGGCACAAAACAAAAAAGGCATGGGCTTTTTGTTGGGAGGTGCTGATGCTAGTTATTTAAAGCAAACTCTAGCATAGATTTGAAAGGAAATGTATAGAAAAGATCGAAATACTTAAAACTAAAATTTACCTAGATTTTATGAATCAAGTTTGAGCAAAGGTCCTAATCTAATTGCCTTAAAATTTGTCAATGTGATGCACACATTAAAAGCCCTAGTCTTAAATAAAAGTCTGAACTTCAAATTATTGGGAACCAATGGTTGGCAACCCTGTGCTGGTGTTGACAGAGATGGCTGCCAGCTATTTGAAGTAATCTCTCTCTCATCTTTGGAAGTCGTTTATTATTTCTCTTCTAGCTGAAGAGTGGCTCTTCAAAGTACTGTTATGCTGTACAATAATTCTTTTTTCATGCTTTTTTTTTGTTTCTCCTTTTATTAGGTCCAGTTTGAGACTGTTCTGGATTCTTCTGTCTCCTCTGTCAATCTCATCCTCCAATGTACCAAATTTGTATGTATTTAGGGCGGAAATGATTCTCGGTGCCTGATGGGTTGTGTCAACCTTAGTGTTTTGTTGAAACTGATAGGGCTCAACCATTTAAGTTAATAGTTAAAGTAATTATTATGAGAACAAGTTGAATATTATTTGGGATTGAGTTGCGCCTGCAGCTCTTCTAGGGATGTATGCAGCTGGTATTTCCAGGCTGTTGATTTTTTTTGGTGAGATCTGTTGTGTGAGTTGTGTAATTATGTTGCCTTCTATAGTAAAATACGTATTCACGTATTTAGAGTTTGAAGTCATCACAGCTATTAGATTATTAGTGTTGGCTTGAAATTCTTTAGCAACTTTACTATTTAAATGGAGCCCAAGTCATTTATAACTTGCTACCAAAGCTAGTTTCTTTGTGGTTGCCTACTCGCCTTTTCATGCAAAGTCTTGTTCAGTTGCAGAGAGATTGGTTTCACTGTAGTTTTGTCCCCCCTTCTTTTGAATAGGAATTTGGGGAATGTCAATTTTCCTCTTTCCTCGGCTAATTTCAACTCTCTGGTAAAGACTATAATTTAGTCCTAAATAATGACTATTCTTGTAATTTCACCACTTAATCAATTTTATGGAAATCAAAATATTGTGAATGACATATCCTTAATACTGTTAAGTAGATATGTCAGTAAATCTTTCTTATATTTGTGGTTGGCAAGGAAGATCTACTGTACATTTTTGGGCAGGAAAATCAATGCATCTTATTAACCTTTATAAATATAGAAATATATGTTACCTTATTTTCTATCCCTTATTTAGTATATTTCTATATTTCCATCCCAAATCTTTCCATCATTTTGCTCACTCTTGTATCTTTATCTTTTCGTACTTTAATTAGCTCAATATTAGTAGAAAAGGTGCTATTTTTGTTCAGTACTTCCTTTCGTCCATATTGGTTGCAATATTCTTATTTGGGATGCATTTTAAGAAAATGATTAGAGGGTACAAATATAAACAAATAAAATAGAATAATTTAAGGACCAACAAGAATGAAACTATATGTTACCGGTGTTAAATTAATTTAGTTTATTTGTTCATTTAAATTATGTAATATCTTTCTTAAACCGTGTGCTTATCTGTTAGTCTCCTTTGTTCATTTTTGTGGTGTCAATATTAGTTTGGTGCATTCTCCAGGATTACTTTTTTTTAAAATTTATTTTTTATGTTGACCTTGTGTTTATTTGTGCTGTCTTATTCCACTTTCAGGGGGTTCCTGTTGCTCCTTTGTGGGATTTTGCCAAGGGCCATTTTGTTGGAGTTCTTAGTGCAATTGATTTCATCTTAATATTGAGAGAGGTATGTTATACTTGCATTGCAGCTGTGTCGCTGTTCTCTTTTTCCACACCTCATCTTTCGTAGGTGTTCCATGAGAACATTATTTGGCTGAAAATTCTCTTGTATTTTTGTAAGTTTTTTTTTTGCAGTTCTGGCAGCTGATTTTTATTTTAATTTTTCTTTTCTTTTAAATGTTGATGATATTTTTTTTTTTTTGGGGGGGGGGGGGAATGCCTTTTAAAATTTAACATATTGTGAACTTTTACTCATTTTTGTGGGTAAATATAATCAAACTTTTGATCAAAATATCAATATTTTCGATCGTTAACTTTGTTTCCGTCGTATTTTTGTTTGTGTCGTTCCTTGGCATTTCCGGCCAAAATTGCAATCTTTGTTATTGTCATTCCATATTTTACATTTTGTAGTCTCTATATATTGCACCTTGATTCTCCATTCCTTTCCCCTCCTATCTATACAGTTCTCTAAAAGTCTAAAACCAAAACCACTTCTTTTTTTCCACCGAAACTCACTTCTTTTCCTCCCAAACCTACAATTGACATACTTCATACCACTAATTATAATTAGGCCGGATAAAGGAGGAAGGTTGTTGTAGGCGTGGGGCAGCCAGTGTAAAAATATATCACATCCAGACGCACGGTTGGACGAGAATAGTATTGGGATGGTGACCTCGTGGTTGGCTGAGAATGGTTCTAGGATTAAGGTGCCATCACTTTGGGATTAAGGTGTCATCATTTTGGGTGACCTCTTAGGAAGTCCTCGTGCCATCACTTTGAGATTAAGGTTTAGTGCAAGAAGAAGAAGATATTATTGAACCCTTGATATTTATTTGTGATTGTCAACATTGAAAGAGCCATTCTCATTTAATATCAACATTGGAAATTTATACATAATTAACTCATGGTTCATGAGCATTAATAATTAAAAAAATTGTGTCAAAAATTAGCATGTCTATGATAATTTGAAAGTAATATTTGAAATAAAAATTCAAAAAAATATTGTCTAGATTTTGGTCGATAGTAGTTAAAAAAAACCAAGCATCGCTCGGGAATTAACTCTTAAACTTCTACTTAATGTGAAACAATGGCGGATCCACCTTATAACAAGTGGGGTCCCTTGACTCCACTCGAGCCTAAATGTGTAAATTTTTCTCTTGTAAAATTTAGAAAATTTTAAAATTTCCCCTATAATTTGGAATTGTTGACCCCTATTAAATTTATCAAATGCATTTTGACCTCACTAAACATTTTTTTAGATCTGCCATTGATGTGAAAGGAAGAAGTGCAATATTAGAACCCATGCAAACTTTTTGTATACCAAATTGGACTACTACATATTATTTCTAAAATATATGTATTTGCACGGGTTCTAAAGTTTTTGTATAGCAAATGTAATAGCTCTTGACTTAGCCTCTTATTTCCTACACAAGGGAATGCGCATGGCCTAATTAATCATAAACTCTACTTTTTGTTGCTGTTGACATTCTTTTGCAATTGTGTGACTTTTCTGATTCTTGTCTTGATCCCAATGATGTTGGTGGGTATTATTTGAGGTTTCAGTTGAAACCTTACCATTTCTATCCCACTTGTTAAGTTATGGATTCAAAATTTGAATCAAATTTTTAAAAGATTGTTAATTCATAGATGATGAGGAAGTTGTGAGGAACAATATCAATCTTTCTTGTAATTGAAGGAATGTGGCTAATGATTTGGAAAGAAGATGAAGATTAAAGAACAGAGAAAAAGGGGAGGGAGGAGAAAGAGGGGGTGGGGGGGTGGAGGTGGGAGGAGTATAGTGTGAAACACAAACAGATGGAAAACAAAATCAATTCATCGTAATGTTGATCTTTTGACTGAAAAACAGGGGTTGTATTGCTTTCTGAAGTATTGGTTATATATGGTCTTTACAAAAGATACATCTCACAATATGTTTTAGAAGGTACTTTGTGAAAATTCATTATGTTGATGAATCATAAACAAACTCAGTGCTAGCTTCTTATGATAATTTCCTTGATGATCCATTCAACTGTGGGAGGGTCTTGATATGGTATTATGGCGTGATCTTGTTCATCTTGATAGATAAAGCAAACCTTTTGAATCCCAATGAGTCTCAGGCAGTATTTGTTTTTTGTTAGTTCAAAATGGCTGTTTAAATCATGTAAGAGATGAAAAGAAATGACCAATTGGTATCTGATGGTGGGGAAGAAGATTTTTTTCTTTGGTAGTATGTGATGCAAATTTGTATTCTAAAATATTGAGAAGTAGAACTTGATTTCGTTGTGTTTTCTTTTAGTTTTCAATATTATTTATTGCTTCTTTTTTTTAGTATCTTGCATATTTTTTTACTTGCAGTAAAAAACTACAGTTGTCCAGAATAAATAAAATATGATTTTACGATACTTCATGTTTATTTTTTTTTAATGTTCTAAATATGAGTCATGCTGATCTTCTGGCTGCTTGCTACCACATTTTTCAATAAACATTTCTGTTGGTTACGCTATCATGTACATCTATAAATATTATTAAAAGGCGCTCCTCGCGCCGTTTGCGCCATGTATGCGCCCAGTCATCATGCTCCGTCATTTTATTGTGCTATGTAAGATGCCCACGTGGCTTTTCTAAAGCATATTCGCCACGTAAGCATCACCACATCATTTTAACAAAACAAATAAAACATGCTTAGAATAGGATTTGAACCTATTACCTCTTAGGATTCAAGATCACGCACTTACCGTCTCAACCAACTATTATTACTGTTTTAAATTTACACATAACATTATATATTCCTCTCCTTTATTACTAACTAAATCAGAGGTTGGATTTTTTGAAATGAATTTCACAAGGGTAAGACATAATCACATAATATTAGCTAAAAAAAGTAACACCTCGGGCAACGCCGGGCTGATAAACTAGTTATGTTTTAAATATTAGGTTTGATGATGTCCTAACTGCATGCTTTGATGAATTCTGTTAAACCTTTATTGAAACTGTTGTGATCTTATTTCTTGAAAAGCTGGTCGTCACTCTTCAGTTGGGTTTTGTTACTGTTGTTTTCAGCTCTTAATTGTTTTATTTATTTATTTTATTTTTACGAATAGTGCTTTTTTTGATAATTATTACTATTTTTTTTTTTTGTAAGCTTGGAACACATGGTTCAAATTTAACGGAAGAAGAGCTGGAGACTCATACTATATTAGCATGGAAAGATGGAAAGATTCGTCACAACAGACAAATCGAGGGTAGTGGCAGGCCATACACGAGACAATTTGCATATGTAAAGTGCTTCAGCCTTTATTTTATGACAGTGTCTCTATTTAAATGCTCACTATTTAAATCTGCCTTTAGATGAAGCATTTAATTAACTGAGTCTTGCAGTAGTGTTTTCAAATTCCGTTCTAGTAATTAATTTGATTTTGTGTTTCCCATAAATCAGTCCAAGATTTATGATGTGTTTTGTGTTTACATCTTATTGTCTTTAACCTCTTAGTCTTGATCTGATCCCTGCCAGATTAAGCATATAATTGAGTTATTGCTAGAATAAGTATTATAAAATTTATAATTGAGTTCTTCATGACTGCTGGATAGTGACAATGAGAATCTTGTATCACTAAAGGGTGGCATCTGGGGGTGATTATAGTATTGAAATTTGACGCAGTATGCTGGGGTTATTATCAAGTGTTAATGTAGATGCCACAATTGCTTTGGTGTGCAGTATTCCAATCTCTGTGCAACCTGAGTCAGTGGTTTTTCCCTTTAATTTTTGCTCAAACTTCAAAGTGGTTATCATATTATAATAAAGTAATTTCTGCTTTTTGTAACTAGTGCAGTACTATACATGCACTTGGTATTTTTCATTGTGCCATAACTTTGTCATATATATGTACATAAGATTTCTGGTTATTTGATTGTTTTATGCTTCTCTATCGCGTTCTAGTGATTCTGAAAAGATTGAATATTGATTTTAATTTTATATAAATTGTGATCCTGTTTCAGGTTTTTGTATTCTAATATTTTTCTTACTGTTGTTCTTTTTTTTTTTTGAAAAATCAAACTTCTTGGTTAGTGTGGTTTAGTTTATTCAATGTGGCTACCTAGATTGACATTTGTACATTTTTGATGCACAGGCTGGGCCGTATGATTCATTGAAAGATTTGGCTTTGAAAATTTTGCAAAACAAAGTATCTACTGTTCCGATTATACATTCCTCATCACCAGATGGCTCTTTTCCTCAGCTGTTACATCTTGCCTCTTTGTCTGGAATTTTAAAATGTAAGTTTCCAACTCTCTAGTCGGCATCTCAGCTCCTTGCTGCTTCTTGATGTTATTAACTGTTGCCCACTGTCCCGATTTCCAGGCATTTGCAGACATTTTAAATATTCGAGCAGTTCATTGCCTATTCTTCAGCAACCAATATGTTCAATTCCTTTGGGTACTTGGGTTCCCAAGATCGGGGAATCAAGTCGATCATTTGCTATGTTGAAACCAAATGCCTCTCTTGGGGCTGCCTTGACTTTGCTTGTTGAAGGTGATTGCTACCTTGTGATGCTTCTTGAATCAAATGAACAAGATCTTCTAATTTATATTCATGTGAAAACAGCAGGATTTCATTAGAACTCTCATTTAGCTTCATGATAAGCTTAGTTAGGATTTGACTTGTTAATCCTTAATATGGATCAGAAGTGAACTAAGTTGAATTAAGCTGAATCCTAAACTGAGCAGGATCAGAACTGAAATAAACTTGTCTGAAATTAAGTCCAAAAGAACAAGGCCTAATACTCTACCTTTTCCCCCTTAAGAAAGCTGATTGCTAGGTTTCTTGGAAACTCCCTATTTTCAAAATTTGTTTTAATTTATCTTACACTAGTTTCGTGCTCATTTTGCAGCGGATGTGAGTTCAGTGCCTATAGTTGATGAAAATGACTCATTATTGGATTTATATTCTCGGAGGTATTGTGGTGTTTCTTTAGTACTTTTTTTGAAGGAAGTTTATTCTCCCATCTAATTCCATTTCCTCGGAAATGTATGACCTTGTTTGGCTGATTATTTCCTTTGGGAAGTTCTACTAATCTACTTACCTACCAATTCATTTTCTAAGTTTTTCCCATTCAAACATCCCACATTTTCATTTTCAATTTTTTTTTTTTTTTTGGCTTCAATTCATAGGAGTATCTAATTCCTATGTTTTTGGATGTCTACCAAATAAGCACCTTCTTTATAGAAACTTTATCTTGTGGTGAATGCCTATAACTGTCTAAGTTTATTTTGTCTGATATAACCTTTCATCTCTTTGCTAGTGATATCACTTCTTTAGCAAAAGACAGGGCGTATGCACAAATTCATCTTGATGAAATGAGTATCCATCAGGTAAATTTTAAAACAAAATGTATAAATGCATATTTGAGACTGCTTGATTTCACTTCTCTCATAAATGTCCTATCTGTCATCACTTTAAAGGCACTTCAACTAGGACAGGATGCTACTTCTCCTTGTGGTGTATTTAATGGTCAACGATGTCAAATGTGCTTGTCCTCAGACTCCTTGCAAAAGGTCATGGAGCGGCTATCAAATCCAGGTATATGCCATGCTCTAATACATTATGCTCAATTGCTAATTCGTGTTTTCACATACCTTTGCGAATTGTTTGGATAGAAAAAAAAGTGGAAAGAAAGGAGAACAAATATCTTGTTACTTGTTAGGAAATAGGTTAGGGGAAGGAAGCGGAGGGAGAGGGAGGGGTAGGTTGGGGAAGGAAGTGGAGGGAAAGGGAGGGATCCATTTCCCCCCTTAATATTCCGTCGGTTTTTTAGTACTTCTTCCCCTTTCTTTTTTTGGGGTGTTTTTAAATAGATGTTCCATTTCCTTTTTTGGCACAATTTGAGTATTTAAATTATCAATATAACCTTTTTGATAATTACATTGGTTCTTTTTCTTACTTTTTAAGGGGAGCACATGAGTTTTATTGGAAAATAAAACAAAGAAGTTATTTTCTTACTTTTTCTTACATTTCGGTATGGAACGACTGATAAAAAACGGAGAGGATAATTTTCTCTTCTTCTCCATGTCACTATCCAAACATAGTGCTAATTTCTATTTGGCTATCTGGGGTCGGATATGAATTCATTTTGCTGACAAATGTCGTCTTCAGGTGTCAGGAGACTTGTGATTGTGGAAGCCGGTAGCAAGCGTGTTGAAGGCATCATTACATTGAGTGATGTATTCAGATTCTTGCTTGGATAGTGGTCAGTTGAAATGTTCTTGGCATAGATACTATTGGAGCAATTCATCCATAATGTAAACACCCCCTGTTACTCTGCTGTGCCTGTCACATGTGACGGACGGCTTCATTAGTTGCATTAGTCCCCCTCTTGATTGTTCTTGTGGGCGTTGATCTCTCAAGCCCCATTGTTTTTTTTAGGATACAGGGTAAGGAAAAAAAAATGAAAAAAAAAATTGAATATGTAAATCGAAGAGATTGAAAATTTTCCTGTTTTTCATCCCCTTTTTTATAACCAGAAAAATCATTGTTAAGTCCTGCATAGTATTGCATGTCAAGCTTTTTACTAACAGGAAGGTGACTACGGTCGAAGTGTCTGCCCTCAAAGGTGTCCCCTTTTAGAAACCCATTCTTATCCGAAATTATATATTTAGTAGTTTTGAATTGGCAGATTTAATCTTCAACAAGGTTATTTAGTTTTTCCATGTTTGGATTTTATTCCTAATGATGCTATCATTGTTGTATTCAAATCATAATGAGACCCAAATTTATAGGGAGATGCTACCATTATGAGGCTAATACCCGAAAGGAATTTTTTAGTTTGGCAAATCATTTTTTTTAAGTTTAGTTGAGATTTGGCTTCTTTTTGTTAAAAAAAAAATAATGTCAAATAGACGAAGTATATGGTAACTACCTGTATTAAATTTTTAAATTTTTTTTAAAAAAGCTTGGTTTAAAACCAAATGGAAGCTGTTGCATTGAGTATTTTATTATTTTGTTGGCTTTTAGTTTGTTGGTCCATAGATTATCTAATTTGATCACACAATTTGTGTATTGGGTTTCTCTAAATTTCTTTATATCCATTTTTTTTTATAAAGATTATGACATAATTTATGATTAATAAAATAAAAATTAAAAAAGCCTACTACTTTCCCCCAATACGTCATCAATTGACCTGTGAAATGGGGTGGAACAGGCAGGATTAACCACTTTTGGGTTTGGGTTGAACAAATCGGGTAATAAGTATCAGGTTCGGGTCCTAAAATATTCCTTTCATATTGATTTATCTGTAACATTTTAAAACAAGGTGTAATAGAATAATTGTAACAATGATTATGAATTCAAATTATAAAATGAATAGTTTAAATTCAAATTATGAATTTGAACTTCAATAATAGAATATGAAATATTATCAATTTCAAGTACTCCCTTCCATATTTTTTCACATTTTTCAAAACATAATTTTAAAAATTAATATCTCTAATTATATTTATATAATATAAAAAAAATATTTGGAAAGTATATTTCAAGACGAATTAAATGACATCACACATAACTATGTTACCTACATAAAATTAAAGAGGGTCGAAATTACGATGTGAATAGTGCTTCTGGTCAAAATGGAGTATTTTTTCTTGGGATAGAGAGAGTATCTATAGAATCTATCTTGGTGCCGATGGCACTTGAGGTATCCTTTACACATTTTTTGAGATTCATTGTTGCCATGTCTTTCAAGACAACATTCAGATATGAGCATAAAACATTGCCTCCCTCAGAGGTAGAAACATGCTTCCCCAAAGTGATGATCCAGGTTCGATCCTTACCAAAGACACTATGCCCCCACCCCAACTGTCAAGGTTATTTCTTGCGATAGGAACCCTTGTGCGGGTTCTATATACCTTTCCCAAAAAAAACATTTGGATACAGAATGAATTGATTGTAAGTGATATTAACATGATTCACATTGGTGAATTTGTTTATTTTTCAAAATAAAAATAAAAAAGTTGCCCAACTTGACGTGCTTTTTGCCTAAAACTGAAAGTATTGAATTGAAACTGAAAATAATAGTTGAGAAACACAACTATAAATTGTTAGGCCGTTTAATTAATTTAGTATAATCAAATAAGGGGTGTATAGATTCATCATTGGCAATTTGGCATGGTATTTTTTCAGTCATATTGGTTCTTGTCTTGTTGAAAGGAAGTGGCACTTTAATATCTGATCATGTGATACTCTGCTTCTGATAGTTAATTGACATTCATCATTGTATAAATTTTCCATTTTCAATTTGTGAAATGCTCTTACAATTAAGACTTAGCCTTCCATTTGGCATCCTCCCAAAAAAAAAAAAAAACCTTCCATTTGGCATAGAGGTTCCTAAGACCTATCATTCTTGTTTTCCTCATATGCCAAAGTCACAAGGAATATCATGAAAAGTATATGCAAGTAGCTGCTGCTCATTACAAACAGAAAGGATTTTGCAGAGCAAAATATTCATATATGATGATAATTTAGGTAGTGAAATGGTGCAAGTAATTCCTAATTTGCTAGCTAGAGATCAGTTATGTTGGCTAAGGAGGGAAGTGATGTGATTGGTGTTCAAATAAAGTTTTCCCTGAGCCAAATTATCAGGGACACCATATCAAAAATTCAGAATACCAGCATCATATGTGAAATTCAGAATACCACTATTTGGTTCTTTTTACTTTCAATTATAGTAAGGTCTCATCAAACAAGTCCCAATATCCAAAAACTTGAATGTTGATTGATTACAAAGAAACAGAGCTACAATGCTGCATAACACTAATGGCTTATTTAACATTTAACAATGTTAATGCAACCCTTTCAATCTATTGAATTTAGAAGTCAGAAATGGGAAAAAATGAAGAAAGAAATACAAGAGGAAGCAGTAACACTGATTATGTAGAACCCTTTCCGAGAATAAGAAGCATATGAGTACCAAAACCTTTCTGCAACCATGAAAAAAGACCATACAACATAGCAAATATCTTCAAAAATTTTCTTACTTGTCTTACTAAGTTCATGACACTTCCAAACTGTAGGTATGACTGTAAGACAATGGATAATTACAAGAAGTGCAGTAAAATGGGTCATAAAGAAAGACAAAAACACTTGAGCAATCTTAGAGGCATGATTCAAATAACATACAACTGAAACTAGCTTGAAAGCCATGACATTCATTTACTGTAATCAGATGATTAAGAATCCAAACAGAAAAGTAGATATTAGATTATTTATGAGGATATGAACATTGATTCATTATAGTCTCAAAGTATTTCACTTAGAACAAAAATATGTGCAAAGATATTATCATTAACTTCACACCGGAAAATGCAAGTTAAACAAAAGGTAAGATCGTCAATTAATTGAGTATGCATTCTGCAAGCAACAAATTAGAAGTACCTAAATATTTAGATTTTAGACATTGAAAAAATTTCGAAGTAAAGACTTGTCCGAATCACAAAGAGTGTGATCAGAGAGTAAGTTGAAGAATAAAGAAGTTGTATGTGCATCAGCTGAGAAACCCTTGCTTCTCATGTTGCGGACTAGTTCTAAAGCCTTGCTAACATCTTTTCCATACAAAAATCCTCTAATAATGGTATTGTAGATGCACTCGTCAGGAGGACATCTTTTTTCCTCCATAATCATTATAAATTTAATGGCATCCGTCAGCAGACCAGCTTTACAAAGTCCTTTGATAATTATACCATAGGTGATCACATTTGGTTGTACACACTTCTTCGGTAGAGAAAGAAAAATATCAATCGCTTCTCGAAGTTGCCCTGCTTTGCAAAAACCATTCATTAGAACATTATAGGTCCAAACATTAGGGATTACTCCATCCTTCTCCATTTCCTTCAATAATTCAATTGCTTCATCCAATTTTGCATTTTTACAAAGGCCATCGAGTATTGAATTCCATGTGACTACATCTGGCTTTAGTCCTTGAGCTTTCATCTCCTTGAAAAGCTGATGTGCACATGTGAGCCTGTTGTCTTTGCACAAGGCATCAATAAGAGTGGTATATGTAACAATATCAGTGACTAAGCCTTTAAAAGGCATCTCTTGGAGCAAGGCGAGCCCTTTTTCAATCTTTTTAGACTTGCAATATCCATTGATTAAGGTGTTGAAAGTAACTACATCAGGTTTGCAGCCATCCTTGACCATTAAAGTGACAAGCTTTTCCGCCTCATCCATCTCACCACGTAAACAATATCCGTCTATCAAAGTATTGTAAGTGATGATGTCGGGAACCTGGCCTTGCTTAATCATGTCTACAAATATAGCTCGAGCTTCATCAACCATGCCGTCCTTACAATACATGTCTATGAGCATGCTGTAGGTCTCAATATCAGGAGATATGTTGTCCCTCATCATCTCAGTCAAATACTGCTGAGCCTCATTCCAGCGCCCCGATGAGCACAAACCTCGCATTAAGGAATTATAGGTGACGACATTAGGTTGAATGCCCTTTGTTTTCATCTCAGAAAAAAGTCGGAGAGCTTGAGGCAACAACTGGTCTTTACAGAGACTGTCAATGATGGTGCTATAAATGACAACACCAGGCATAAAATGGCCATGAGACTCCATATTTCTAAGGAGGTGGAGAGCACCGGCATTGTCGCCAGTACTGCAGAGGCCTTTAAACATGGCACCGTAGGTGACTAATGTGGGTTGAAAGCCAAGCTTGACAATTTTATCTAACAATCGAACAGCATGGTCCAATTGGTGAGCGTGAATTAGACCATTTATGAGTGTGGTGAATGTGACAATGTTGGGTGGAAAGCCAAGCTTAATGATGTGAGCTAGAACAGAAAATCCAAAATCAACATGGCCCAAACGGCAGTAACAGTTGGCAAGAATAGCAAGGGAATAATCATTTGGACGGAGACTTGACAAATGAAGGCGTCTAGAGAGAGAAACGACAGTAGCAGAAGGGGGAAAGGGTTTAATCTTCAACATTGCAGTAAACAATTGAGCGAAGTCAATAATAGGATGATCAACAGGATACAGAGAAACAGGATGATCAACATTGGAAAACCCTAACTTGCATTCATGTCTAATAGATTGAAGGATCAATTTGGGGTCATCAAATTCATAAAAGGAGGCTATATAATTCATAAAGATTAAACCGTTAAATTAAATTATAAAATCCATATATATTTAATGACAAAATTGAAAATTAAACCGTTAAATTGGACAATAAATTCCATCATCTCTTCCCAAAGACCCAATTACATTCCAAATTTTTATTTTTTTTTATAAAAGGAGTGTATGTATGATGTTGGATGATTAAAGGAATTAATTAAAAATAAGAGAAAGAAGATTTTCAGAGGAAGAGTAAAGGGTTTTGGTGGTTGAGAAGATTGATGGCTATGATAAAGTTATTAAAGAGGAAATGGGAAACGTACTATACGAGTACGGCAGAAATAGGATTAGAGGAAAAAAAGTGATTGCACTTGAAATTGATCTTGCAACCTTGGAGTAGACGAGGCCCAACTATCAAAAACAATTATCACTAATCCATATATTTTTATTAGTTATAATATTGCAACAACAAATATAAGTAGAGAACTTTTTGGGCCCCTGCCGAACCGGGGCCCTGCGCCGTCGATCACCCCGTGCTGGGCCTTAGTAGATCAAGTGGGCACATGCTGATGAGCTTCCCTTCGATAGTAACTAGCCTTCTATGCACGCTTTGCGTGCGGTTAGAGGAAGTATAAGTAATAAATTTGGTTCATATAATCATGGTTTCCACTTTCACTTTTATATATATATATATATATATATATATATATATATATATAAAGTGCAATGATAATTTTTAGCATAATCGTTACTCAGTAATAAAACAAACCATAAACTAAGTTTGCATCGGATTTCTCATCCATTTTGAAAAATTAAAAAAAGGGGAAAAAACTACGAATTTATTTGAAAACATTAGATTTGAAGTAATCTTTGTTTTTTCATAATTAAAATTAAAAATGTTCAAATTCGATGTATGAAAATGTTCTTGTTATCACCCTTTTTTTTACTTGTAAGGAATACATTAATTCATTACTTAGTAAGGTTAGGATGTATTAGCCTAGTGCAAATGCTTCAGAATTCCAGGCACGAGGTCATGGGTTTTATTCTCAGTGCATGTATTTGTGATGATTCAAATACCAAGTACTTGTATTACCTCCCCTTATACAAGTAAATTATAGTGTAGATTTCTCATTTCTTTCCACCTAAGAAAGGAGACAAAAAAAAGGAATAAACAAAGACTACAATTGTGGACCTCTCATTTCCATTGTATAAAAAGACTTATGGCACACCCAGGGGATTGAATTTCCTAGAGCATTAGGCGCGCCTCAATGAAGTGAGGCGCACATATGAAGGCATGAGAAAAATCCGAAGAAAAAAAAATGGGAAAAAAAAAAGCAAAGGTGCTCCTTGATACGCCTTAGTGTGCCTCTCCTTCGCCTAGCCACAAACACCTCCAATGGCCAAATTAAGCGCTTACCCCTTATCGTCTAGCAGCTAGGCACGCCTTTTCAAACACTTTCTCATTCCAAAAAACAACTATTTTTGGCACCAATATCCCTCACCTGAATATGTTCAAAGTTCCCAAGCTTACAAATAGACAATAAAAATGAATCTCTTCTTACTTCCCAGGGCAAACTGAAGATACAAAGGCATTGAAAATAAAGCATCAACCATTTAATATGATTAAGGAAGCCTGACATACATAATTTTAAATTACAATCACTCCTAATGGTAGAGTTTATTAGAGATATATTTTTAAAAATTACCGAACTACAAAAATTATAGACAACTCATATCTATATCTACACAGGCCTGTACTTAAGAAAGAGTTACCACCTATATATACTCTGTTGGTACTAGCGCTAAGTGTGTTTTAATTCTTCCCAGGCACATTTGAACCTCCCTGTAAATGGAGAGGTTTTGTGGGCAACATGGATGCAAATTTGTAGCGGCATTATCTAATATTTGCGCTACCTTTGCAGTTGGACATTGGCGATCAGTGCATGTCTGCAAATTGATAGAATAACGTCAGTAAAAGTACCAAAAAAGAAAAATTAATAAAAAAATATACCTAACTGGCAATCTGTGAAAATACATATGAAGTAGCATAGTTAGGACAAGGGATATGGTTTTATTGGCAAAGGACGAGGATAGCTGATGAAGCAGTGTGACATTAAAAAAAAACAAGAAGATAGTTGATGAAACAACGAAGTGCATGACTTTCGGTGGTGGGCTAATCCCTTAGCAGAAGGTAATAATTACTAGAGAGCTGAGGCAAGGTAACTCTGATGAATTTAGTTATGCATCTGTGTTTATCAAAAAATTGAACACAAAAAAAGGGGAGAACTCTGCATGAGTCACACGGTAATTGTAACAAGTCCAATCAAAACGTGGAAAAAGTTAATGAATAGAATCAAGCACAATTTTAGGTCTTGTAATTCTCTTAACAGGAAAAAAGACTAATAAAAGTAACTCACGAAGGCAACTAGGCAATCCATTTTGAGCACTTGTATAATAACAGAAACAATGAGGATGTTAAATTCATACATGTATCATAAATAAAGTAGCAACACACGATGTAATAAGGTCATAAGTGAGTCGAAGATCATTTAATGAAGCATCGCTAGCTGACCGCACACTAAACCCATTATATCTGCAGCAAATCAGAAGACAAAGGAACTTTAAATGCTCCAATCAAACACACATACCACATTGATCCATACAAGCATTGCACCGGAACTTTCCCTTTCTCTTAGCCTTATTAAGCCCCCCTAAACAGGTATAAAGACAAACAATAAGCTTTAAATGTTACCAAGATTCCTCATTTCTCCATACAATGCAAGGAGTCAAATAATCTCATCCATAAGACTTACTAACACCTTTGCCAACAAAAAAAAAAAAGAAAACCCACAGCCACACAAGCAAATATCCAGTAAAACAACCAGACCCGCCCTTTGCTTTTGGAGCATGTCATTAGTGTAAATCTCCCTAAAGCCCAATTTCAGACAAACCCCTTCACAACAGCTTAAAAAACATATACAAGAAGAAATCCCCAATATATCCATTATCACACCCTAGAATCCTCCATGACTACATAATTGAAAATCCAAACAACACTCAAAGCAAATTTTATGAACAACGCCAAAAGTCAAACCGAGTAAAATACAAGAGTAATTTTGTAATTGATTTCACCAGAAAATGATAATGGGTATCCAAAGTTGTGTTAATGGGTCGTATTTGTTCCGGGCCCACCTGAGTGGTCAAGCCCGGGTCGGTAGGCCCAAATCTTGGGCCCAGTTCAAATAGGGCTTGGTCTACACCAGATATTCAACTAAGAGTGAGATCATGCCACGTGTCGTCTGACCTGGTACAGCTTTGACCAGGTTATCATTTATGTGTCGTGGGCCAAGCCCATACACAGGCCCTGCCAGTTCAGCAAAACCCTAGCCAGGGATCTAATGCCTATATAAGGATCAGTCCTATCATTCTACAGGTACGAAATTCACGATACACAAACTCACAAAATACTCTGACTCCTTATTTTCGATATCTGACTTAAGCATCGGAGGGGCGTTCCCGGGTTCCACCCCCCGGGTTAGCAATCTCTATCTGTTTTGCAGGTCACCGCTTCATTGAGAATCATCCAGAGTACACGTCATACACCCAAAAGATCGTTGATTATTTAAGAGAAGTTCCACTACAGGAACAGATTGGTGCCGTCTGTGGGGAAAAGGACAAAAGTCATGGCTAACACTAGAGCGAGGGCATCTCGATCAAATCAGCCAGAGGAAAACCCCCGAGAATCGCCTAACGGGCGAGAAGCACATATCACGGACGACAATTCGTCCAATAGGGCAAGTGATCGCCGTCGTCGCGAGGAACAACTGGTCTCGCGTAAAGACTTCCAGGACATCGTAACAGCGATGAATGACAATTTCCAACAGAGTTTGCAAGAACTGAGGGACAGCATACCCGCCATGATTGGGCAACTGAGGCCTCCGTCCCCTGTTGCAGGCCCATCCAGGGGTCCCAATCCTAGCCGGGCAGCAGGGACACGATCATAGAGAGACTCCCAACCTGGCGACGCACGCGGAATCATTAATTCTAGGCGTGAGGACGCCCGAACTATCATCGAGTCACGCCGGGCACGAACGGCCTCGAATGTCAGGGGCGTCACAAATCAAAGAATACATGAGAGTCGAGGTCGGCCTCGAAGATCACCTGAAAGATCTCATCATACTACCGCAAGGAATCAGAGGTCGGCTGCCGTCTCCGCTCGCAATGAAGACGTACGTCGCTCCCCAGTCCCTAACCGGGACAATAGTGCAAGACGCTCCTCAATCATCGAGCCTGAGCGACCAACGGGAGAAGTCATTTTCCAGACACCATTCAACCAAAGGCTGTTATACACCACTGACACAAGGAAAGTGAAAGCCCCCACCATCGAACCTTTCTCTAGGGTGACAGATCCCGCTGAACATATGGCAGCCTACAAAGCCCAAATGGCGGTACAGACAAGTTGTGAAGCAAGCTGGTGTAGGTATTTCCCTACAACTCTTAAGGGCCTGACCCTCACATGGTTTACAGATCTCCCATCTGGGTCGGTGGTAAGTTTTGCAACGCTGGAGGCAATGTTCCTTAGCCATTTCGTGGCTGGGAAGAAACAACGTAAGACAAGCATTCATCTCATGGCTTGTCAACAAGGGGAGCATGAGCTCTTAGGAGATTATCTCAAGCGTTTTAACGCTGAACTACTGCAAATACCCAATGTAGAAGACTCAGTAGCTTATGCTGCATTCATGTCAGGGCTGAAGAGGGGAAAATTCAAGTTTTCCTTGCTAGAAAACGAAGTGTCTTCATATACTGACGCAATGGACAGAGCACGAAAATACGTCCAAGCGTCCGATATCAATAACCCCGTGGAGAAGTCTGACAAGAAGAAGGATAACAAAAGGAAGAGTCTTAGAGGGGTGGACCTAGCAGGGCGCCTACTTCTAAAAAGGATACCCGGGGGGATGACCCCAGGTTCAATGTCAACAGGAGAGAGATATTCTTGGATATCAAAGGCCAAGAAATCCTCCCTAAACCAACCCCCGTACGCACATCAATGAGCAGGAGGAATCCAAAACTCTGGTGTGAGTACCACCACGAGTGTGGGCATACTACAAAGGAATGTAGAGAGTTGAAAAAGGCGCTTGACAAGCTAGCAGATCAGGGTAAACTCAACCCTTATCTAACAAAGGAGAATGGGGTTAAGAAGAAAAAACGTGCTGACAGCAACGAAACAGACAATTTGATTAATGTCATCGCTGGCGGGTACTCAGCGGAAGCCCCATCAAATAAAGCACTAAAGAGAGATCTCAGGAACTCAACTTTCCAGATTGCTGAGGGGGCTGTCGAGCAACCTCCATCTGGTCCGACCATGGTGTTAATGCATCCCCTCTTCGACCTACCTGCTTTCCTCACAACGACCCCCTAGTGGTCGAGGTAAAAGTAGCAAACTCTAGGGTCAAGAGGGTACTGGTGGACAGTGGGAGTTCAGCTGATGTGATGACACTGGAGTGTCTACGACAACTGAAGTATGGTGAAGCCGATTTAACCCCCCTGGAGAAACCTTTGTTCGGTTTTGGAGGACGACCCGTTTTCCCCCTGGGGATCATTAAACTTCCGGTACGAATTGGAGAAAAGGGGGAAGGACGTAATTTGCCAATCTCATTTACTGTCGTGGACGTTAAACTCCCCTACAACATCATTCTCGGAAGACCGCTATTGAACAAGATAAAGGTTGCCATCTCTACATACCAGCTTTTGTTGCAATATGAGACAGATAAAGGGGAGGTTGGACAGTTGTACGGTGATCAAAGAACAGCCAAATAGTGCTATATCAATAGCATTAAGACAGCATCACCGTCGGTCGAGGTAGGGGACAAGAGAAAGGAGCCGGTCGAGTCTTCTGAAGCTGTGTTTCTAGCTGAAGATAGCAAACATTACGCTCGACCTAGGCCTGTCGAGGGTCACGAAGAAGTCCTCATCGATGACAATCCTGAGCACACGGTTAAAATTGGCATTGACATGGATCCCACCCTCAAGGAGTCAATTACTCGGCTACTCAGAGAATTCCGAGATGTCTTTGCTTTTGATGTCTCAGAGATGCCAGGCATTGACCCTTCAGTTATGTGGCACGAGTTAAACATTCGTGAAGGGTTCAAGGGAATAAAGCGAGGACTACACGAGATGTCTCAGAAATTGCGAAGGCAAAGCGAGGAAAGAAATAAAGCAGCCGCGGCTGAGGTGAAAAAGTTACTGGAGCATGGGTTCATCAAGGAGTGCCAATACTCTGATTGGTTGGCCAACGTCATTTTAGTCAAAAAGCCAAACGGAACTTGGAGAATGTGTGTAGATTTTACTGATCTTAATAAGGCCTGCCCTAAGGATGACTATCCTCTCCCAAAGATAGATAGCTTGGTTGATTCTACTGCCGGACATGCAATGTTTAGCTTCATGGACGCCAATGCTGGATATCACCAGATTCCAATGGCTGAAAAGGATCAGGCGCATACTGCTTTCATCACTAACCAAGGGGTTTACTGCTATCGAGTGATGCCTTTTGGTCTTAAGAATGCTGGGGCTACCTATCAAAAGCTGGTGAACACAATCTTCGCCGAGCAGATTGGCCGCAATATTGAGGTTTATGTTGATGACATGATAATCAAGAGCAAACAAGCAGGTGATCATCCTAAGGATACAAGGGAGACCTTGTCGACTTTGAGGAAGTTTGGTATGAAGTGTGTTTTTGGGGTGAAGGGGGGCAAATACCTTGGTTTTCTGGTCGACGAAAGGGGCATAGAAGCGAATCCTGATAAAATTCTAAGCCGTCATCAACATGCAATCTCCAAGGACAGTTAAGGAGGTCCAACGATTAACAGGGTGCATGGCTGCATTGGGCCGTTTTTTATCACGATCCGCTGATAAAAGCCTCGCCTTTTTTCAGGTGTTAAAACGAGCCACATTCAGGTGGGACGAGGAAGCTGAAAAGGCATTCCTACAATTGAAGCAGTACCTTGCCGGTATTCCAAAGCTTGTTTCACCCTTGCCGGGGGAGACATTGTACATCTACTTGGCCATATCTGAATACGCCCTAAGTGCGGTGCTAACAGCTGAGAGGGATAAACAGCAACACCTGGTTTACTTCATCAGTCATGCGTTTAGAGGGGCAGAGTCCAGATATACAGAGACTGAGAAGATGATCTTTGCCTTGGTCATGGCTAGTCGAAAGTTGAGGCCATATTTTCAAGCACACCCAATTAAAGTCCTAACCGGACAACCAATAAGGAAGATCATCGAGGGAAAGAATCATTCAAACCGCATAACTGAGTGGGCAAACCAACTGTCTGACTTTGGGTTAGAGTATGAACCCCGTTGAGCTATCAAAGCTCAAGCATTGGCGGATTTCATTGTGGAATGCACTAACAGGCCAAACTCTTCTAATCCAGATAGTTCTAAGGTCTGGGAGTTATCTACTGATGGATCTTGCACTCAAAATGGAGGAGGAGCAGGAATATTAATCAAAACTGACAATGGGGATCGACTGGAATATGCCATCAAATTTAGCTTCGTAGCATCAAACAACGAGGCAGAGTACGAGGCTCTGATCTTAGGAATTCAAATGTGCCTCACTGCTGGGGCAAGACACGTTAAAGCTCAGGCTGACTCACAGTTGGTCGTGGGACAATTTAAAGGTGAATTTGAGGCAAAGGAGGATAGCATGAAGATGTACCTCCAGAAGCTGAGGACCCTCGCTAGGAAGTTAGAGTCTTTTGACATTCAACATGTCCCTCGATCTGGAAATCAACAGGCCGATGCTCTATCGAGGTTGGAATCTTCGGCAAAAGGAGAAGAGCCACGAGTCATTCAGTGACAGGACTTGAAAGAACCAAGCATCAACGAGTCTTAAGTCAACACTCTGGCCCGAGGTGAAACATGGAAAGATGCTATAGTCCACTATCTGAAACATGGAGCTCTACCCATGGATGACAAGGAAGCTGAAGAAGTCAAAAGAAAATCCAAATGGTTCATATTGCATGAGGGAGAACTTTACAAGCTGTCTTACACACATCCCCTCTTGAAATGTGTAACCCCAGAGGAAGGAGACTATATTCTAAGGGAAATTCATGAAGGATGTTGTAGCAATCACCAAGGGGCAAGAACGATCGCGGGCAAGGCCTTCGAGCTGGATATTATTGGCCTACTCTCAAGGAAGATGCCATCGAGCTTGTAAAGAAGTGTGTGCAATGCCAAACTCACGCTGCCATCCCTAGACAACCTTCGAGTGCTTTAACAACAGTTCAGGCAGTCTTACCTTTTGATAGATGGGGAATGGACCTACTTGGTCCTTTTCCCACGGCTGTGGGGCAAAAGAAATTTCTTATTGTAGGAGTTGACTATTTCACCAAGTGGGTCGAGGCTGAACCCCTATCGAGGATCTCTGATAAACAGATACAAGAGTTCATCTGGAAAAACATCATCACCAGATTTGGAATTCCGAGAATGTTGATTTCAGATAACGGCAGGCAGTTTGAGAGTGGCCCAACCAAGGCCTATTGTGCTCAGTTTGACATACAAACAAGGTTCACGTCTATGGCAAGGCCTCAATCAAATGGACAAGCTGAAGCAGCCAACAAGGTCATACTTCAGGGCATCAAGAAAAAGATAGAAGCAGTCAAGGGATCTTGGGTAGATGAGCTTCTAGGAATCTTATGGTCGACTAGAACCACAGTCAAAGAGGCAACTGGGCACACTCCATTCTCACTTGTTTATGGAAGTGAAGCCGTATTACCTGTCGAGGTGGGAATACCCTCACCAAGGATCACCTTTTACGACTACAACCAGAATGAAGAAGAAAAGGCCATCAACCTAGACCTATTGCCAGAAACAAGGGGAAATGCTCTATTAAAGTCTATTGCCTACAAGCAGAAAATGACAAGGTGCTTCAATTACAAAGTGTGACCTCGAGCAATATCAGTTGATGATTGGGTACTGAGGAAGGTCGAAGCTACTGGGAAGACTGCTCTTCGAGGTAAATTGGGTCCCAACTGGGAAGGACCCTATCGAGTCAAAGGAATGGTAAGACCAGGGACATTCAGACTTGTCAACCAAGAAGGAAAACCTTTGCCCAGGCCATGGCACGCTGATCACCTGAAGAAGTCTTACGCTTAAATTTCCACTCATTAGGTTAGCTAGGTTTTTAATAAAGTCCCTAGCAGGGAGTTGTTCTAGGATGAATGTTTGTTTGGATTTTTAGTTTCAATATGAGACAAATAATAGTCAGATCCATTCATTAATAAAGCCCTAACAGGGTCAACTGCTATTAAATTGTTCTTAATTCTTTTGCTTAATAAAACCCTAACAGGGACAAGTTTCAATTTATAAAGCCTCTACAAGATTAAGTTTTATTCTTTGCATAATATTAAACCCTCACCGGGTCAAATTTTATGGGGGGCATCATTAAGCAATAAGGATAATGAAAGCAATAAACAAAAGCAATAGAAAGCAATAAAAAGGCAGACACTTAGTCAAAAAGTTGTTTTTCATTAATATTCACTCTGTTACAAGCTAGGATAAAAATATACAGAAACCTAGTCTATACAGATGTTAAGCTCATCTAAGAGCTGATCCCCCTGTTGTTGCTGTTGCTGTTGTTATTGCTGCTGTTGTTGTTGGTTGCCCTGCCCACCACTCCTGCCCACCACTCCCTCAATATTACCTCCCTCACTCAAGCTTGAAGAGAGGAGGCTGGTCTCTTGTTCACCCTGGAGAGGGGTAGCCTTTTCCGTGGGCTCAAGAACTTCCTCTTCCTCCTGTTCCAGTTCCTTGTACCTGCGTTCAAAGGAAGCCCAAAACCCTGGGCATAACTCCTCCATAACCTTCCTGGCCCTACCAAGGGTGTCAGCAATGAGAATGCCAGCACCCTCAGCAGCTCCATTCAGGCGAAGGTCTGACTTATACCTCTCTCCAGCCTCGGAATTCAGCCACCTGTTGACAGTGGCTTCCTCCTCGTTCTTCATCGCGTTGAGGGCTTGGTCTCGAGCCTTCTGAGCTCTTCTCAAGCTCTTCTTGGCCTTCGACAAGTCCTCAAGCGCTTTGTCTTTTGCGAGGTTGGCGGCATCACATTGGGAGTTGGCAGTTTTAAGCTTCGTCTCCAAGTCAGTGACAGAAGCATTGGCGGTGGCAAGGGCAGTCTTGGCACTCTCTAGCTGCTCCCCCAAAGAGTTCTTGGTGGCAGTATGGTCTGTTCTTTCCTTGGCCAAGTCAGCTTGGAGTTTTTCAGCATCAGCAGGGGATAGCCCTTTGCCCTTGAAGTTCAACATGTACTTGGATGCAGCATGCATCCTAATGGACATCTGTAAAAATTGAATGTCAGAGAGACGCAACAGGTGGTAAAAATAAAAATCAAAATGAGAAAAGGATGATCAAAGTCTAGATTCTTACGTCGAGCCAAGAATTGTGGAGCTCATTAAAGACCTGCTCAGTATCGCCCTCCATGATGTAGTCCTCGTCTGAATAAGAGTACATCGCCTTGAACGCCGCATTGAGCCGACGGTTGCATTCTTTTTGGGTCAGGGCTTTAAAGTGCCTATCACTACCAGCTGGCACCTCCTTCGAGGAAGGTCTAATGACCTTCCCAGAAGCCACAAGAGCAGCCTCAGTCGCTGCGTCTTGTTGAAAAATACCCTCAGGTGGGGACAACGGAGGAATCTCCTCCGCCTTCTCCTTTTTCTTCTTTTCTTTGGGCTCTTCAACGAAGTGATTGGTTTCCCTAACCCTCTTCATACGAGGAGCCCCACTCGATGAGGGTTTCTTCTTATGCTTGGGATCCTGTCACATTAACATGTTAGTCATCATCGAGTCAAAACAAGGGGGCAACATAAGACGCTATATAAGGTTAATATTTACCTCAGGAGGATGGGGGATTGGTTCTTCCTTTGACTCGATCTTGCCTTTTACTGATCGAGCTTTTATAGCAGCAACAGTCATAAGAGAGGCCATTGTTGGATCTAATTTGTCTCGTGCTAGCCCTGCAGTAAGAAGGACAAATAAGAATAATCATAAGGAATAAAAGTTAAGAAATTAATGCTTAATGATTAGGCGCCCCTACCCTCGGGATATGCTGGGTTTAGCCCCACAGCAGACAAAAAGAAGTCCTGCTTCAAGTCGTCCGTGCTGGGAAGCCAGTTAAAGGGGACCATCACTATCTTCCCTTTCTCCTCCCTTGCATCAAGCTCATAGTAGATGGCCACCACTGCTTCCTTAGCAGACATCTTTGGCACTTGACGGTTTAGGTGGAAGCTTGGCTCATCTTCCACCACCTTAGGGATTTTCCACCCCTCGCTATTGAAAACAAAGAAGAACTCGTGCCTGAATCCTTCTTGGTTGGTGGGCACATTATTTACAAACCTATACCCCTTTCTAGCTTGAAAACTATACCAACCCTTCCCATGATCAACACTACGACTTTCTACTAACTTAGCCAAATTCCGCCGTAAGCGAAGGGTTGGGGCAATTCTGAGCATAGTACATATGCCAATGAATGAATTGATTCGAGGCTAGGGATAAATTATATTCACAGAGGAGCTGTACAATGAAAGGATGCAACGGAAATCTAAGCCCCCTGACGATGGCAAGTTTATATACAGCCACACATCCGTCAGGGTGAGAACGGATGGTCTGAAGGTTAATGGGTCTAACTACTACATAGGGCTTTATAAATTGAAATTGGGCATCAAAGGAATGAAGGTCTCGTTTGAGACGATGATTGAAGGTTGGGGCTATAAAGAAGTAGTTGGGACCCCTCTCAGGGGGAATTTTTGGGTAGACAATGTTTTCAACTTCCTCTTGACCTGAGGTGGATGGACCATCGAGGTTCATGTTTAATATACCTAAGCTACACGTTTTTCATATGTGGAATGATAAATATTAGGATGTGCTACAGATGGCTCCCAGGGGTAGGGGGTTTCTACCTCTTCTCCCCCAGACACTGACCCATCCGAGTCAGAAAGTAGAGGGATGGCCTCAGGGAAGGTTTGGGATTCAATCCCTTCATCGCCCTCGACCCGAAGGACCCCAGTGCACTCCAGGGGAAGAAGGGGTGGAGTACTTGACATTTCTAATACCTAAAGTTATTGAAAACAAACTAAGGAAAAGAAAGGTACTAGACAGGACAAGGACTCACTTATTCAAATAAATACAAAGAAAGGGAAGACTGTTACCTTGACAAAGAGACTACTCCGAGGTTGCCTAGACACAAGCTGAGAGAAGACCTTCGAGGAGATTAAAGAACTCTAGAGAGAGAAAATTTGAGAAGTGAGAGAATGATTTTGAGAAAATGATTAAGGAATTGAGAATATATAGGAAGTAAAGAATGTGAAACGGTTTTTTATCTCATCACGGTTAAAAAACAGATAGAAACGACATCAAATTATGAGTTTAGAAGGTGAACAGTGTTCACCAATCCGTTGACTTTTGGTCAAACCCTTAACGTCATCAATTGATAAAAAGCCCTATTCAACATAGGCATCCATTGAGAGGAATGGAATGGCTGGACAGGCATTCAAAGTTACTGGGGCCTCATTAGCCCCTTGGCTTTAGAAAGAGCTCCTTAGGCCAACAATTAAGCCCTGCTCAAGGTAGGCACCCATCAAAAGAGATGGGAGGCTGGACATGTATCATCCACATCTTGGGGCTCATTAGCCCCTAGGGGTCGGTTGATCACCTTAGGCCAAAGTCCCACTCATAGTGGGCATCCATCGAGGCTGATAGGTAGCTAAACTTTCCCTAACATTCGAGGCACATGAGGACCCTCGAGGTCATCAGGGCCTTTTGACTTTCTGCCTCTGTCACAGTCGAGGAAATGGACACCCTCGAGGTCATTAGGAAAGGTGGTCTGACACTTAGTCCCTGGGGCTCATTAGCCCCTTGGCTTTGAGGAAAACTCCAAAAGCTATCAACAAGCCCTGCTCAAGATAGGCACCATCAAAGAAGATGGGAGGCTGGATAGGTGTCAACCATGCCTTGGGGCTCATTAGCCCCTAAAGGATGGTTGGCCACCTTAGGCCAAAGCTCCACTCAATGTGGGCACAACCGAGGTATACTAATAAACAAAGCATCTTTTGGATTGCCCTATCACTCTCAAGGTGGTAGGAGGACCCTCGAGGTTATCAGGGCCAACCTCTCCTTACCATCCCCAACCATCGAGGTGGGAGAGACCCTCGAGGTAAATGGGGCAGTCTGTGGGGGCTCATTGGCCCCTAAGTTCAGGTTGCTCATCTTATTTCCCAAGTCTTGTTGTTGCCTCTCGAAAACGCTCCCCTTACAATCGAGGTAAAGAGTATCATCGAGGTAAAAAGAGGGTCTGGGCAAGATTAACACTTAGCCAAATTTTTATGAAGTTCAAATAGAGGAAGTCCTTGACCTGAAGTATATCACTCCCATCGAGGTAAAAGAAGACCCTCGCGGTGAAAGAGAGGCCTAGAAATCGTCAACACTAGAAAAATTCTAAGGGTTTCAAAGAGTGAAGTCCAAAGGAAGAGGTCCTTCACAGTCGCGGAAAGGCAAACCCTAAATTGCCTCGATGATCATTTCAAGGGGTTCTGAGTATGCCTATCGCGGTCAGGGAAGGAGAGACCCTCGCGTCTTCTGGCAAAAGTCACCAAGTTTTGCTTCAACCGCGACCAAGGAAACAACGGTCGCAGTAAATAGAAATGGTGTCAACACTTAGGAAAATTCAACAAAATTCCTAAATAGGACATCAGGATTGAAGGTCCTTCACGGTCGCGGAAAACACCATCGCGGGTGGGGGACCATCGAGTTTTATCAGGGGTCTTCTTCTCAATGTCTCTACCGTGACCAAGGATAACTACGGTCGCGGAGAGTAAGATGGGTGCCAGCACTTGGATAGAAATCTTGGTCAAGAGATAATGTGGAGGCAACACTCGTGAAGGGGGTTCCCACAATCGAAGTGTTTGGCCCATGGTCAAGGCAAGCACCATCGCGTCGAGATAAAAGCCCCTCGATCGAGGTAAACGTCACTCAATCGAGGTAATCATCCCAAGCAGCAAGAGGCTCGATCGAGGCCACCTTCATAGAGACCCCATCGAGGCTTTTCTTAGACCTCCATGGGGCTCAAATGATCGAGGCATCCTCTTTATTGGGAACTTCATCAAGGCCCTCTGCAGACCTCACTTAGTGCCACCTCGATCGAGGCCCTCTCTTAGGAAACCCCATCGAGGCTTTTCTTGGGCCTCCATGGGGCCTCTGCTATCGAGGTTGATAAAAAGCCTCTACAAGCATCACGATCGAGGTTGCCTCGATCGAGGTTCCCCTTGGAGACCCCATCGAGGCATTTTTGGGTCTCCATGGGGCTTAGGCGATCGAGGTTGATAAAAACCTCTGTAAGTGTCACGATCGAGGTTGCCTCGATCGGGGTTCCCTTCCACATGATCGAGGTTGCCTCGATCAAGGGAACCACCTTATTGGGGGCCCCATCGAGGTTTTCTCCATACCTCCTTGGGGCTTGACGATCGACGCTTAAGGGAAAGGCCTTACGAGCCTCGCGGTCGAGGTAGCCTCGATCGAGGGTCTCCCTCTCACGATCGAGGTACCATCTTTGGAGCATCCTCATTATCTTAAGAGGTCTGAAGATTTGTTTTTTCTAGAATATTCCGCTCGGCATCCAACGTCTAGGGATTCCCGTTCCACGCCGAGCGTGGGGCTAATTGTTCCGGGCCCACCTGAGTGGTCAAGCCCGGGTCGGTAGGCCCAAATCTTGGGCCCAATTCAAATAAGGCTTGGTCTACACCAGATAATCAACTACAAGTGAGATCATGCCACGTGTCGTCTGAACTGGTACAGCTTTGACCAGGTTATCATTTATGTGTCGTGGGCCAGGCCCATACATAGGCCCTGCCAGTTTAGCAAAATCCTAACCAGGGATCTAATGCCTATATAAGGATCAGTCCTATCATTCTACAGGTACAAAATTTACGATACACAAACTCACAAAACACTCTGACTCCTTATTTCCGATATCTGACTTAAGCATTGGAGGGGCGTTCCCGGGTTCCACCCCCCGGGTTAGCAATCTTTATCTGTTTTGCAGGTCACCACTTCATTGAGGATCGTCCAGAGTACACGTCATACACCCAAAAGATCGTTGACTATTCAAGAGAAGTTCCAGTACAGGAACAATATTAATTACCAATTTCTTTTATCAGGTAGTTTTTTTTTAATAGATAGGGCTACATACATTTTTTGTTTTTTTTTTTGAAATGAGATAGGGTTGCATACATTATTACCCATGAGATAATAAAAGCCAAAAATAACTCATGTTCCATTTACAAAGAACAGGTGAGGGAATGACAACTGAAGAAAAGGGGGGGGGGGGGAGTCTTATCAGGAAGAACAGAGTCTACTGGCAAGCAAGCACTCAACCCAATAAATTTCCAGCACCAAAAGTGCAGGAAAACAATAACCCAGAATAGAGATAATAAATCCATCATAATCAATTCCGTGTCAATAATGCTGAAACTCAACTACATTACACAATGATAATGAGACAACAAGAGAAGTGCAGAAAAACAATAATAAAAAAAAGCTGGAATATAATCGACTTAATAAGTGCAGGTAAGATAGGCAAATTAATCATGCAGAAACTCAATTGACTTACACAATCAAACTGAACCACTTAAAAGAGAAAATGTCTTCCAATATTACAGGAGTATCAAAGGATCATACCAAAAAAAAAAATGTAACTAATTTACTATGAAAACACAAGTTGTTTTAAATTTCAGTAACCCTAATAGAGCAGTTATTGTTTACCTCCCTGTCACCTACCATTTTGGAATAAGCAATTATTGTTTCTGCTGTCCACATCTGCAATTCATCCAGTTTAGTCAAACAATAAAGCAAATTAACCAAACGGAGAAAAAGTGTGAATTGGTATAAGTGTTTCTTCTTCAACTCCCCACTGACCTTGCTATTCCTTAATGCACCATCAAAACAACCACCCATGGTATCCAAATCAGTGAAGGAATCCCCACCATCCTCAACTGAAAATTATGAAAAATGTATAATCTGCTTACAATTAAGCCCAAACAGCTTTTACACGAAGATTCTACAAATAAAATTGACAAGTTTGTCAAAAGAAAACAGCCATGCTCTGTCTTGCCTATAACTTCTACCATAAGGCACTCGACTATGACTGCAGCAACATCCATAAAGCCATCAATGTGACATTGACATCTCAAAGACATCACAGATTTACATGGGCGTTCGCCTTTTTCACAAATCTCGCCAATTGGTTGATTTACAAGTGGCGTGTCAAGTATTGACCAATTAGAAAACCTCAATTAATTTATAAAAAAGTATTTCTGTAAAGAATGTGAAAGCTATGCTCGATATCACAAAATAATAATGCAAATTAGGTTGTAAACCTTTAACAAGGCCAAAAAAAAAAAAAATAAATAAAAAATCTGCAACAATAAAAGCTCTTATGTTTGATAGCCTATACTTGAATTCATGCTCTTAACAAGGGTTACAAGTCCTTATACCAATACAGGAAATCACAGAAGAAAACTGCACAATAATAACCTGTGTATAACAACATAAACTATGCTACATAGGCCAGTAGGGAACGATCAGTACAGAGCTTCACAAACAATTAAAAGAAAGGTATTTAAAAACATTGAACAGATATATGAGACATAGATATAGGGCAGCATTATGGCTGCTCTAATTGGAGATTAGAAACAGAAAGCCTAAGATAAAGGGAAGCTGAAGTACCAAATCCCGATACAACACTGCAGGAAATTTAAAACCTAGAACAGTCTAAAGTATTGAGGAGATGGAAGTAAAAGGTGAGGTAAGGGAGAGGGCTCGATCAAAATGATAAAAGACACTATGTGCCTTTAGACCCAAAAATCGCCCCATAGGCCCATACTATTCAGGGAATGGTGTAAGAACGTAAAAATGGAAATATGATTACTTGAAATTCATCATGAGCTTCGAAGACGAAAATGCAAGTTAAACAAAAGGTAAGATCATCAATTAATTGAGTATGCATTCTGTAACCAACCAACAAATTAGAAGTATTTAAATATTTAGACATTGAAAAAATTTCGAAGTAAAGACTTGTCCGAATCACAGAGAGTGTGATCAGAGAGTAAGTTGAAAAATAAAGAAGTTGTATGTGCATCAGCTGAGAAACCCTTGCTTCTCATGGTGCGGACTAGTTCTAAAGCCTTGCTAACATCTTTTCCATACAAAAATCCTCTAATAATGGTATTGTAGATGCACTCGTCAGGAGGACATCTTTTTTCCTCCATAATCCTTATAAATTTAATGGCATCCGTCAGCAGACCAGCTTTACAAAGTCCTTTGATAATTATACCGTAGGTGATCACATTTGGTTGTACACACTTCTTCGGTAGAGAAAGAAAAATATCAATTGCTTCTCCAAGTTGCCCTGGTTTGCAAAAACCATTCATTAGAACATTATAGGTCCAAACATTAGGGATCACTCCATCCTTCTCCATTTCCTTCAATATTTCAATTGCTTCATCCAATTTTGCATTTTTACAAAGGCCATCGAGTATTGAACTCCAAGTGACTACATCTGGCTTTAGTCCTTGAGCTTTCATCTCCTTGAAAAGCTGATGTGCACATGTGAGCCTGTTGTCTTTGCACAAGGCATCAATAAGAGTGTTATATGTAACAACATCAGCGACTAAGCCTTTAAAAGGCATCTCTTGGAGCAAGGTGAGCCCTTTTTCAATCTTTTTAGACTTGCAATATCCATTGATTAAGGTGTGAAAGTAACTACATCTGGTTTGCAGCCATCATTGACCATTAAAGTGACAAGCTTTTCCGCCTCATCTATCTCACCGCGTAAACAATATCCGTTTATCAAAGCATTGTAGGTGATGATGTTGGGAGCCTGACCTCTCTTAATCATTTCTTCAAATATAGTTCGTGCTTCATCAACCCCGCCGCCCTTACAGTACATGTCTATGAACATGTTGTAGGTCTCAATATTAGGAGATATGTCGTTCCTCATCATCTCAGTCAAATACTGGTGAGCCTAATTCATGCGGCCCAAAGAGCATAAGCCTCGCATTAAGGAAGCATAGGTGACGACATCAGGTCGGATGCCCTTTGTTTTCATCTCAGAAAAAAGTCGGAGTGCTTGAGGTAATAACTGGTCTTTACAGAGACTGTCAATGATGGTGTTATAAATGACAACACCAGGCATAAAATGGCCAAGAGACTCGGTGTTAAGGAGGTGGAGAGCACCGGCATTGTTGCCAGTACTGCAGAGGCCTTTAAACATGGCACCATAGGTGACTAATGTGGGTTGAAAGCCAAGCTTGACAATTTTATCTAACAATCGAACAGCATGGCCCAATTGGTGAGTATGAATAAGACCATTTATGAGTGTTGTGAATGTGACTATATTGGGTCGAAAGCCAAGCTTAATGATGTGAGCCACAACAGAAAATCCCAAATCAACATAGCCCAAGCGGCAGTAACAGTTGGCAAGAATATTAAGGGAATAATTATTTGGACGGAGACCTGACAAGTGTAGGCGCTTCGAGAGAGAAACGACAGTAGTAAAAGGGGGAAAGGGTTTAATCTTCAACATTGCAGTAAACAATTGAGTGAAGTCAATAATAGAAGGAACAGGTTGCAAAGAAACTAACTGATGATACAGAGAAACAGGATGATCAACCTTAGTAAACCCTAACTTGCATTCATGTCTAATAGATTGAAGGATCAATTTGGGGTCATTAAATTTAAGATTTCTGGAGTAAAATCGAAGATGAGATGGAAAGAAAGACAAGGGGTTGGAAAAGAGAAGAGTACCTGTAACTGTAACTTGTCGAAACTTATGAATCATCATCATCATCATCTTCAAATTGAGGCCAGCAGCAATGGTAGACAAGTACATTACAGCTCCGTTACAGCACCCCAAATGGCCACTGTTTCTTTGTGATTCACCTAGTATTAGTAGTATTAGTAGTAGTAGCAGCTAAAAATCTCAAACCTATGATTCTATGAATGGTGTGTAGTGTTAATTGTGCAAGATTACATTTTACATGTGGTTGCAAGTTTTTAATACTACCCAGTTTCTTATTATTTGCCATAGTTAACTTTTTACATTATTTAGGTCAAAACTAATTGGATAATTTTTTAATTAAATTAAAACTATACTGAATTAACTGAACGTGAGTGAAACGGCAAATTGAAACTGAACTGAAAATTTAAATTGAAAACTGAAACAAATTGAAGGTAAACAAATGAAATTGAACTGATAATTAACTGAATTGGAAATAATTGAAAAATCAACAAGTGTAACTGAATTGAACTGAAAAAGGCCGAAAGTCATTTGAACTGAACTGAATTAAAATTGAAAGTAATCTAACCAAAATCGATTTTTACAAAAATTGAATTAAACTGAAACTGATTGAATATAACTGATTTTAAACCAAAACTCAGTTGCTATGGAAAATTATAACAAAAATCTAAGTGAACATAATAGAAACTGCTTAGACTTGACTATTTTAACCAATATTAACTAAATTGAAAATAAATTAATGTTAACCCCAAATTAATTTATAACAAAATGAATTGCTATTGATTGAATGGTTTTCATGTCTTAAATCTAACCTAAATGAAAATATTGGTTTTCCCTCCTTTACCTCCTAAATCCAAATGAAAATATGAATTTTCTCTCTTAAATTCTATTTGAAGTATTAGTTTCCCACCTAAATCCAAATAAATATATGAATTTTTCCTCCTAAATTTCAATGTAAATACTGGCTTTTATTAAGCATGTGGGTAGGAGTAAAAATTCAATATTTCCTGAATCCCATGTTTTCTACATTAGGGATGTGAATAGAAGTAAAAGTAGAGAGTGTGTGTGAGACTATTTACTCTAGAAGAAAATGTAATAAACTTTTGGGGGCATTAAAAAAGAAAAGAATATGTAGCAAACATTTAGGGACGAGAGAAATATTAATTTTTTTCTCAAAATTTAATATAATAATAACTTTCACACTAAAATCAGAACACGTTTCGTCCCAAATTTCAATGAAAATGTTAACTGCTTATTGGTCATAATCCGAATTTAATTGGAATTGGATTGATTGAACCAAAAATATAAGCTAACTAAAGAAACTGAACATAAACTAAAAACTAATTGTTGCAGTACACAATTCTTTTGGGGTTCAACCATTAACCTTTTAACTGATTGGGTATAAACCTAGGATGCACAAGTACGCCCAGAATTTGAAGAATCGCATGTCGGGTACGGGTACGACACGCGATTCTAGGTGTTGACACGACAAAAAGGCGTGTCTGATTTTTTTATATAAAAAAATAAATAAATTTGGGTACAGGTGGGTACCGCTCGGGTACGGATGGGTATGGGAAGTGTCCTTTGTATTTAGACGTGTCCTATTATTTTTGGGCTAAAAAAAGAAGTTCTTGTTATCAGACTTGTTAGTTATTATTACTACTTACTCTAATTTACTACGTATTATTTATCTTCTAAGAATGCTCACTTGCCAGATATGTTTTTAATTTTTTTATTTATAAATTAATTAGATTAGTTTTATTCCATTACTTTTATCAATTTTATGAACCCTAAGTTAGTATATTAAATTAGTTTTATTCAATCATTTTTATATTTTGTATTTTAATTTTTATTTCGTATGAATTTCTTAATTAGATTCATATCAGAATTGCATTAATTTGCATGCCAGAAAAATAATCAGAATTGGAATGTTACATTCATATAAAAAATTTAATATCCGAATAGTTAGATTAATTCATATCATAATGTTTAATTTTAATTTCAAAATGTTATCTATTTTAGACTTATGGAGTTAAGGACCTATAGTCTATGGACATTATGGTATGGTTAATGTACCAAATCTTGTTTTATTATTGAATATAAATGGTCATTTGGATAGAAATATTTCGTATTCTCATACTATATTTAGGAAATTTCCTTTTTTAAAAATATATTATAATTAAAAAATGGGTATCCGTATCCTATATTTTTGTCTTGCCATATCCCGTACCCGTTCACGTACCCGTATCCATCCCCGTACTCATTTTAGTGCTTCATAGGTATAAACTGGAAATAAACTGGAAACTGAACTGAATTGAACTGTTGATATAAGTCAACTGAAACTAACCGAACTGAAATCAAAATAAACTGAACCGATAAAAACTGAACTGTTTGGGTATAAACACAACTGAACTATTGATCTGAATTGACAACACTAATATTATGTACTTTAACTAAGATTTGAGTTTTACCCGTAATAAAAAATATAATCAGATGGAGATACGTTGGATTCGTTGCAACATGTAGTTTTTTTAAAAAAATTTTTATATGTAGTTGTAATAATTTTTACAAACACATAATAAAATATATTAATTTTTACAAACCGGTAAAAAGTGGAGTGTTGACAACATACGATCAAGGAGAGCAACACCAAAAGAACAATGACCGGAAACCTCTGAAGATGGTACCCACGGTTTATAAAATAAATAATAATAATAATAATAATAATTATTATTATTATTATTATTTATATTTATAAAACTACCTCCGTTTTTTTTAATTTACTTACTTCACTTTTCATACTTACCGAGGTAAAACTTTGAAGATTAATATCTTTAATTGTGTATTTGTAAAATTATAAAAACTAGATATTAAAAAACTAAATTTTGAAACGAATCCAATGAGATCTCAAAAGACTATTTATGTATAAATTACAAACGATAGTCAAATTATAATTTGTAAATAATGACAAAGTCAAACTAAGTAAACTAAAAAAAACAAAGGAGGAGTACATGTTCTATCTTTTTAGGAAAAAACTTATTTAATTAGTGGTTTTGAATTATGAATTACTTGAATCCAATTGAAGTTGTTCCAATTTAATTTTGTTTTTATAGAAGTTACAATTTCTTAAATATTTAAAATAGATTTTAATTAAGAGTACCCAATCGTATTCATCTTTGTGATCATTCCTATTCATAGCCACTTTTCGAAATGAGGGTGTGAAAAACGCTTTATCCTTAGGTATTAAAAATATCCAAATTGAAGCGAACACTCTTGCAATTATAAATTCTGTTAGACAAATCTGGCAAATCCTATGGGAAATTCACAATTTGGACCAAGACACTTGTCTGGATCTCAATAAATTTGACTATTATTCAATTCAACACGTTTATATAGAAGCTAACTATGCAGCAGATTACCTAGCCAATCTAGTACATAATTATCGAAATATGACCTTTTGGCATTACCCATTTGATTACAATCTTTCTCTTATTGTCCGAAAGGACGCTTGTGGTTGGTCTTCCGAAAGAGGCTGATCAGTTTTTCTTTCCTTATGAAAAAAAAGCCACGTTTCGAAATTAAATGACTCTAACTAGCGTAATCTAAGCTTAAATATTTAAAATAGAAAATTTTAGCTGTCACATGTCCATCACTCCTCCTTTATCATCTATGTTTTTAAAAACCTTTTTTTTGCTTAATACCATATAAAATCAATTTACTCAACCATTCATGACTTTTTTTTAAAAAAATTTCAAATAGTGACAATTTGTTTCTTCCGTTCCCCTATGCAGTTGATCGGTTTGGTACACCATTACCTTCTTTAATTTTCATAATTGTAATCTATGGCAATATATATAGTAGAAAACTACTCATAATCATTTTTTTAAAAAAAAAAAATCAACCATCTCAAAATCAAATTATGATTATTTTTTTATTTTTGATATTTTTTTAAAAAATAACTCGTGTCTTGCACGGGCTCAAAAACTAGTTTTTATTTAGATAAACATGATATTCATTAAGAATTAACGGAAACTTAAAATACATGTCAATAACTGATCAATTGTGATATGGGACTAAAAATCAAACTAGTTCATATATTGAATTGCTATACACTGAATTGATATAAATTGAAGTGTTCAATTGAATTATCAGTTCTCTCCTTATACTCCCTCCGTCCCCTTATTTTTGCAACATAGTACAAAACCTACTTTTATAAGAGAGAATAGAAAAATGGGGGGTGATTAATTTTTTTTGTCATTTTGTGACACTAATTAACAACATTTAATAACAATATGAATCAGCTTATAAAGTCATACTGTACATAATTACCAAAACACAAACCATAATTAGAGGAAAAAATGCATTATTACACGCCTATTGCCAAAATTAGAGGAAAGATGACCATAATTAAAGCAAAAAATAACCATTAAATCGAAGATTTTTTTTTTTTTTTAAAAAAAGAGCAAAAATCAACCAATCTAAAAAACAGAGTACATCCAAATATCAGCAAACCAAAAGAAAAACCAAAAAAATTAAAAAATTCCCAAAAACAACATAAAAATCGACCAATTGAACCCAAATATATTAGATCTAATTATCTTTCCCACAAATTAAGTTAGATATACAACAAATCTACGAATTGAGATCTATACAAAATTTATAAAAAAAAAATCCGCGGTAGATCTTTACGACTTTGGGGGCAGAAATTGAATCTTGCACCTTTAATGAAGAAGAGGACTCAAAATTCAACCTTCGTTTACACCGACGTTGTCCATAAAGTGATAGATCTACACCTTCTTTTTCCGGTGTGTCAAGGAGACAAGGACCACCATAGTAGAGTAATCAACACCCTTATTTTGTGGTGTTGGAGAAGAATTTTCGAGAAGAAGAGATGCAAAAGAGATGAAGAGATGAAGATCTGCAAAAATAAGGGTTTGCAGAGAAAAGAGGAAGAGAGAGAGAGAGGGAGAATTAGGGTTTGAGGGGAAATGAGGAGAAATGAAATGAACCAAGAAAAAAAAAATCGGGTAAGATGATAAAAAAAGGATGGGAGGGAGTAACTAGGTGGGTAGGTGTAATTAATTGGATGGGTAGTTACATTTAATTAATGGTTGAATTGTAATTAAATGAGTATTAAAAGTGGTTCCCACTTACTTTGAAAGGAAATGTAGCAAACAATTTGGGACGGATGAAAAAGAAAATTATTACAAAAAAAAAGGGGACGGAGGGAGTACAAGGAAATAATAGTTTAGAATTCTCATTTCTTTCCTCCTAAGGAAAGGGGACAAAAAGATATTGAATAAAGCGGATCTCTAATTCTACACAACAATTATTTTTGGCACTGACATCACCATATCAGAATATGTTCAAAGATCCCAACTCCCAAGCATACAAATAAAAAATAAAAATAAATCTCTGCTAACTGCCCAAGGCAAACTGAAGATACAAGGCCATTAAAATTAGGGCATCGACAATTTATTATGATGAAGCTGCCATACATCATTTTACATTACAATCACTCTTAATGATAAGAGTTTATCAAAAGATAGATCTAAAAAATTATCGAGCTACAAAAATTATAGACAACTCATATCTATATGTACAAAGGCCTGCTTAAGAAAGATTTACCACCTATATAAAATTATAAACTCTATGTTGGTACAAGCGCTAATATCTGTGTTTTAATTCTTCCCATGCACAATTGAATCTCCCTGTAAATGGAGAGGTTTTGAGGGCAGCATGGATGCAAACTTGTAGCGGCATTATCTAATATTTGCGCTACCTCTGCAGGTGGACATTGGCGATCAGTGCATGTCTGCAAGTTGTTAGAATAACGTCAGCAAAATTCCAAAAAAGAAATTTAAAAAAAAATATATCAAACTTGCAATTTGTGAAAATGCATATGAAGCGGCGTAGTTAAGACAAGGGATATGGTTCTATTGACAAATGACAAGGATAGTTGACGAAACAGGAATATCAATTTGACATTAAAGAAACAGGAAGATAGTTGATGACGCAACAAAATGAGCAATCAGAAAGTACATGACTTTCAGTCCTAGATCAAGCCCTTAGCAGCAGTAATAATTACTATAATAGTTGAAGCAATACAATACAATCTAAAAAATCTAATTCCAACAAGTAAAGAGGAAGACCGGGCAACTCAGACAAATTAATTGCATGTCTGTGTTTTTCAAAATTTTGAACACAAGTCCAACCAAAACATGGAAAAATTTAAGAAACAGAATTAAGCACAATTTTAGGTCTTGTAATTCTCCTAACACGAAAATTTGATGGGAATAATCCCAACTTTCACGCGTCTTCTCATTTTGGTCCCTACTTTGGATTAACTGAGTTAATCCAAAGTTGCACAACATCTTCTCAATTTGGTCCCAACTTTCACACGTCTGTTCATTTTGGTCCTTAGTTTACCTTAAGTTACCTGATACAGCAGGTCAACAATAACATTCGAACCAAATTGAGAAAATGTTGTGCAACTTTGGATTATACTGAGTTAATCAAAAGTAGGTACTAAAATGAGCAGACGTGTAAACCTTGGGATTATTCCCATCAAGTATTCCCCTCCTAACAGGAAAAAAGGCTGATAAAAGTAACTCACATAGGCAATTCATTTTGAACACTTGCATAGTAACAAAAACGATGGGTAGGTTCATTTCATACCTGTATCATAAATAAAGTGGCAACACACGATGTAATAAGGTCAGAAGGAAGTCGAACATCATTTAATGACGCATCGCTAGCTGACTGCACACTAAAACCATTATATGCCAGTTCGGGTCCTTGAGGATCTGAATTACAGGAAGTAACTGGGTTCTGACGAGGCAAACTATCCCGTACATTGTTTGAAGGCATTAATATGGACTTCCTGCAATTAATTGCACATTCTGCTTTGCCATTGGCATTTAATGCATCACGAATCTTTCCAAATGCATCCTCACCTTCTTTCACAATAGACACCGCCTGGAATAGTAAACAATAGTATTTAAACACTTGCCAGTCATAATAACAATCGTATTTAAACACTTGCCAGTCATAATAACAATCGTATTTAAACACTTGCCAGTCATAATAACAGTATTTAAACACTTGACAGTTTTAAATAATCCCACCTTTTTGTTGTCTTCCCAAATTAGTCCAACCTTTTGATTAATTCAATATAATCCCACTTTTTACATACATCTTCTCAAAATGATCAAACTAACCGAAACCTACTTTTTAAAAAATAAATATTGATTTACTTTTCCTTTTTGAATTAAAGATGATATCAAACATCTTATTCCTCCCAACTTGTATATCTTCCTTATTTCTCTTCCATATTCTTTGATTTTAGCCATATGTGTATTTCCTAGGTATTGATGGTTAAGTGATGGTTGTGGTGGCTAGTGGTAGGAAGAAAGATTGAACCTAGGGATTGCGGGTGGGTGGGTTCAGTGGACAGAATAGTTATTGGGCTGGCCGGAGTGGTCTGTGGATGGTGTAGTGCAATGTATGAAAAGGTGTAAGGCGCACCAAGACAATCAGATTTCCTAGAGCCTTAGGCGCGCCTCATTGAAGTGAGGCGCACCTAAGAAGGGGAAAAAACCTGAAAAAAAATCTAGGGAAAAAACAGAACTACGCCTTAGTGTGCCTTATGGTGCGCCTCAGAGCGCCTAGCCACAAGCGCCTTGCCTTGAACAATTTAAGCGCTTACCCTTTGCACCTTTAGCCTTCGCGCCTAGGTGCACCTCAGGCGCACCTTTTCAAACACTGGTGTAGTGGTGGTGGCTAGTGGTTCGTAGAGTGATTAACTGATTATGGGTACAATGGGGATGGTGTAGAGGGTTGTGGACTAGTGGATGGGTTTTTTTTTTGTTTATTTATTCTATTAATACCTATACATTAGTTAAAAATCTTAAATAGTTAGTGTAGAACCAATCAGAATAGAGCAAATATAAAATTAACTTATTCAGCAAGTTATCATTAGATCATTTTGAGAAGATATACACAAAAGCCTAAAAGATGGGGTTATATTGAGTTAATTGAAATGTCGGATAATTTTGGGGAGAGCGAAAAGGTGGGATTATTGACATGGATTTTTCCTAAATTAGATACCAAAAAGATACCAAAACAAGCTGGCGTCAGATTGCTTCTTTATCACCAATAGAGCACGGTTATGGCCAAATCCTACACATTAATAGTAAAGAATTGAACGAAAACCGAGTAATGAACATGTTAAAAGGCTTGAAGATCCTGGAATCGATTCTCATCCCTGCCCTTGTGGCTCTCTAAAAACCAAAAAAAAAGGCTTGAAGATTCGCAAAGAGAGGGGAAGATGAGGATTTAGGGGTAGAGGAAGATCAAGATAAACTTGGATGAAGTGTTGAAATGGAAATGAGGCTAGTGGGACTTGGGGAAAATTTAACATTAAAAAACAGGGAAAAATGGAGGGAGAGGATAAATGCTGAAGACTTCCAAGATTCATCACAGCATATTCATGTCTAGTCAACTCCAAATTGTTTAAGACCAAGGCTTTTGTTGTCATGATAAAAACAAACTATCATGGATCTAGGAAAAAAAAATTAATTTAATAAGACAAAACAATAGCATTACAAAGTACTCTTTAAAGATGCCCATGCCTCTATAACTCTATAAGGATTCATTTTGATTTCATTGACATCTAAATACTAAAAAATGACTATTCAATATGGTGCACGGTAACGAAAACAGAAGAAAGATATATTGGATAGAACAGCAGGTCTCCCAAGTCCCGACAAAATAATTTGAGGATTAGTCTCACGCATAGAAAGTCGTTATCATTTACCAAGAGGTCCAAGCCTCCATATGTATCACTTTGTCACTAATAACCACAAAAACCAAATGCTCATCTACTTTTTCTTCCTTCTTTGAACAACTCAATGAATAAATTCACTTTCAGAGAAAAACCTTCCCTATTTTGTCAATTTAGAAGGAATAAGGTTGCAAAAAAAATTAACCTCCCACAACCCCAACCTCTTTTAACTTGTACAAAATGAAAAATCAATGTTATAAAGAAAAGGATTGCTATCAATGTAAATTGCACAAAAGGACGTTGAAGGACAGAAACAGATCATTTGTAATTTTCAATACAACGAAACCAGTTACTCAATACTCTGGATGCAGCATCTTGACCTCAATTGTAGTTCCAGCACATGAGAAATATATGATTTTAAGCTCATTTTGTTTAGTTTTAATTTAATGCGCTAATCGTGCTCTTAGGAGCAGTTTTACCACTGATACGTTTGTTTGGAGTGTGTTTGTGTCTTTTCTTTGTTTGTGACTGGAATTGATCAAAAGATACTCTAAATGAGCCGAACATTTTCAGAATAGGACGAGTCAGCCATCGGAGGAGTAGCGGGCTTAGTTTATAAAGGCGCCCCTGAGCCGCGTGCTCATGTGTAGGGAGAGGCTGGGCGAGCTGTTGATCGCATCGGAGAGATTGGGCGCGACGAGCTCCAGAAGGCGTGCGTCTCACACGCCTCCAGATACTTGCCTCATACGCTTTATGGATACAGGACGTCACTGGGTTGTCTGACTTTAAGGTGTTTTTTAAAAAAAATAATAAAAAAACTTCTTCTCTTTCACGTGCATTAATTTGGAATAAACTTTCCCCCAATTGAAGAAAAAGAAGGGCTCTGCGAATTTGAAGAAGAAAAAAACCCTAGATTTTCACATACCTCTCAAACTCGCCAGAAGCTGCTGGGACCTCACCAGAAGCGGCTACAAACTCACTGAAATTAACTAAGGTACGTCATGGCATCTTCTCTTCTTCTTTCTCTTTCCTTTTGCTCGACATGGTCGAGTACTGTGCTTTGCTTTGAGGCTGTCTTCTTCTTCTTTCTTTCTCTTGAGGCTTTCTTTCCCCTTTTCACTTTTTCTGCTCTTCTTTCTCTCTCTCTCTCTCTTTTTCTGCTTCGAGGCTTTCTTCTTTCTTTCTCTTTTTTCTGCTGGAGGCTCATTTCCCTGCTATTCTGTTTTTTATTTTATTTTATTTTCTTTCTATTGTCTGTTGTTTCCTTCTCTTTTTCTGTTTTTCTCAATTCATATTAACCCCCTGTTATGTCCTTCGGCTTTCTTTCTTTTCATTACCCCATTTATTTCTTTGTTTGGTCGAAAAAAGTGTTTTAAAAAAGAGTTATACATGGTTTTATATTGATTAAATGTTATATAATATAATAGCAGTTTAATTATGGATAAATCACAATCCCCAATGGGTCAACTGAGGGTTTGGATCTGGCAAGAAAATATGGGAAACCCGAGCCTAATAATAAGAATAATTGGCATTGTAGTTTTTGTGGTAAGGTAATAGAGGTTGGAGCATCTCGTTTGAAGCAACATTTAGTTGGAGGCTTAGAAATGTGGTAATGGTAATGATAATGATAATGATAATGGATTTAAAGTGTAATTTTGTGAAGGAAGAACCTTATAATCCCTATGGAAAACATATTTTCATTCCCAAGCTTGAAATTTCTTCTTATTTTCTATTACCATCCATTACCATGAGGGAGGGTGGTATTAGATGGGAATGAATATTTGTGAAGAAAATTAGATAAATTGGAGTTAAACTAGCACCGCCATGGGAATGGATTTTGATTTTTTTTTTTTTCAAATTTAGTTATAAATTCATTCCTATTACCACTTTTTATAACAGGCTACCAAACGGGTCATTAATGTTCCGAGCATATCAAAGAAGGCCCAAACAAAGTCTATTAGTAATATGACTCCTCTTGTTAATCTCAAAAGTAGTGAATACGATAACGAAGAAGAGATGTAATGTGATACCTTGCCAAAAAAAACCACGAGTCAAGTGGTAGTAGTATTAAAAATACCATGAGTGAAAGGTCCAGTAGATATGTTTATAAAATCTGCCACCCCCCCCCCCCCTCCCCGGATGTCTTGAAAGGTAGGAAGGAAATGAAAGGTATATTTGGAGGTTGTGATAAGCAATTGAGAGAAAAAACTTGTAGGGATATATGGAGATGGTTTTATGATGCTGGGATTCCATTTAATGTGATTAATGATGATAGTTTTGGAGCGATGATTGAATCAATTGGACAATATCATGTGGGATTGAAGCCACCAAGTATGCATGAGGTGAGAGTTCATTACCTTAAAAAAGAGGTGGATGACACTCAAGCTAATGGCTGATCACAAAAAATAAAGGCCAACAAAGGGTTGTTCAATACTATATGATGGATGGCGGTTGTCCAAAAGGATATAGCGAACATACTTGTCAATTCTCCAAAAGGTTCCATGTTCATAAAATCCATGGACGTGTCCGAAACTTTCAAAGATGCAACTTTGTTGTTTCAAATGCTTGATGATATGGTTGGAGAGGTTGGAGAGGGAAACGTAGTTCAAGTGGTAACGAACAATGCCGCAAACTATGTGAAGGCGGGTAAGGAAAAACATAACTTTCAATTACTTTTATTTATGTGATTAATTTCTGTATATAGTATTCTAATATAAATGTACCCTTATGTTTTCCAAGGTAAATTGTTAAATGCTAAAAGACTAAATCTTTATTGGTCTCCTTGTGTGGTACATTGTGTTGATCTAATGCTAGAAGACATTGGTAAAATTCCCAAAAGTTAAGAGTGCATTAGGGAAGTGCAATTTCATGAATGGCTATATATATAGTCATGTCTTTCTTGCGAAGATGATAAGGAGGTTCACTAATCAAAGAAATTTACATAGGCCGGCCATTACTCAATTTGCAACTTCTTTCATCACCCTTGCTCAATTTCACAAGCAAAAAAACAACTTAAGAAAGATGTTCACTCCTCAAGAATGGAATAATTCCAAGTAGCCAAAAGAATCAGGAGGAAAGAAAATAGCTACATTTGTTTTACAAGAGAACTTTTGGAAGCATGTTCTTTATGCTCTTAAGTTAACTGGTCCACTTGTTAAGGTACTGAGGATCGTGGATGGTGAGAGAAAGCCGACAATGGGGTATATTTATAACGCCATGGATAGAGCTAAGGAGGCTATTTCTAAGAGTTTGGGAGATAAGAAAGAGCAATATGAAAGGGCCTTTGAATACATTGATTCAAGGTAGAATTATCAACTTCATCGACCTTACAATTGGACATTTTCTTAATCCTGAAATCTTATATGACAATCCCATAGAAGTAGGTTGTGAAGAAGTCTTAAAGAGTTTGTATGCTATGTAGCATGGGTACTTCATATGGGTAGCCGTCCCCGTCCCCGATTCGTCCCCGTATTGGGGAAGATTCGGATTCTTCATGTTATAATTGGCCGTACCCATTAACATTACTTTTTAGATTTGCAGTTTTCAGTCCCCGTATCCGTATTCGTTTCCGACCCAGTGCAACCTAGTTTGTATGATTGCATTGAAAAATGAGTTGGGACGGTGGAAAATCAAGACAAAGTGCTCTTGGAGTTGGATACATCTCAAAATGCAACTTGTCTTTTTTGCCACAACATGGCAATAAGGCAAAGGAAAGCAAAATGACCATGTTACATGATTTTACTAGGAAATACTATACTCATATTTGTGTTTGACTTTAAACAAAAACTTACTTTCAATTTATTGTGTTAGCCGAGTGGTGGAAGTCCTATGGTTCTTTAGCTCCCACCCTCCAAACATTTGCAAGTTGCTTAGCCTTACTTGTAGTGCCACCGGATGTGAGAGAAATTGGGGTGTTTTTCAACTTGTAAGTAGCTTTAACTCAGTTTAATAATGTACTTTATAAATTTTATTCATTTTACATGGAGCTCGTGACTTTTTAATTTTTATGATTAACAGTTTCATACTAAAAACTAAAAAGAGAAGTCAATTGGTTCAAAGTCAATTAAATGATATGGTCTTTGTGAGATATAATCGAGCTTTGTAACGCTGATACAAAAGGAAAGACACCACCGATCCTATTCTTTTAAATGAGATTGATAGAGTAATGAATGACTACCTGGGAGGATGGAAGAGGTTTCTTCTAGTGATGAAGATGATGAATTTGTTTTTGAGAAATGAGAATCAGGACTTAACATGGAGGATGGTTGATAAAGCTAGTGGAGCTAATGATCCTAGCTACTACACAAGGCGAAGGACAAGAGATGGTTCCAATATTGAAGAGGAAAGGCCTTGCTACTAACTCAACTCAAAGATCATCTCTCAAATCCTACGTGATTGATGATGAGGATGGTGATGAGATCATGAGATGGAAGAGGATCGAGGTGGCTCCTGGAAGTGGATCATGGATGCGTCAAAGGAAGGACAATCTTCGTAAGTTCCAGTCTATACCTTGGTCCGGGGTAATGGGGCCAGGTATCAGACTAACTAAGCGGCTTGGCCTTTCTAAAAGTTTGTACCTTGCACTCGTCAACTCCAGTCAAGACACTAGTACCGGGGTTGAGGTTAACAACCTGGGGTAGATATGCTCCTTGGATTTTACTAGTCAAAGCTTGAAGTTATTTCCCCATACTCGACCCAAGGTCGGGTTCATTAAGTAGTTCGTTCTCTTTCTCTGTAAATACCCTAGCTTATCCCTTGTATTTTTTTAGATTTTCGTTTAGCATTAAGGTTAAGAGTTCTATTTTCTCTCTTTTATCTATCTTTAGTGTGTAATCAAATTCTATTATTTTCAATTCAAGATTCAGCCTTTAGTTATTCATTTCCAGTAATTTCTCTTTCTGTTTTATTTTGATTAATGTTTATGCTTAATATCATGTCTCTTGTTTTGGTTTTTGGAATCAAGTTTGAGTAGTCGCTTTTCTCTAGGGTTTGAGGAATCTATGATTAAATTAATGTTTTAATTGAATTCTTTGTTCTTTAATTCATACCATGTGTTTAATTTAATAAAACCTGTTCTGTATAATATAAATCTGAGTAATATCAAGTTGTGCCCCACGAGGTAAGAACTCCATATTTATTAAGGTTTTAGGCAGAACACATGTAGTAATTCCGAGAGTCTGCTATACGATCTAAGTTATGTGGATCTAGTGAATTATGAGAGCCTAATAGATTCCGAGTTAAAACTTATTTATGATCTATTGAGCATTGACATCATTGGCGGACCTACGGTTGAGCAAGGTGTAGCACGTGGTCCAAACAAATTAATCTATATATATAACTAGCATAGCACCCGTGCGATGCACGGCTTGAAAATCTTAATATTAACTTTGTAAATAGTAATGTAAAGATTTGCATAATTCATTTTCTGATATAGTGACTTTAACATCATATTAAAATTTTATCTTATAAATAGCAACCTATATTAATATATTTTTTTAAAAAATAAAAATAGCAAACTATTCAAAACGTTGAATAACTCACACAAAGTAATGAGTAATCTTTATACAAAATCTTCACTAACCTCCACACAAAACATTAAGTAACCATATTACACTGAACACTCGCTAATTCAAATATATACTACATATATAATAAATTTTCAGTAACCCCTGTCTAAACATGAAAAATGCACGGCTTAAAAAATTATAGTGAAATTTTGCATGAAATATTAAAAATATTACATATAATAGTGAACTTTATTTTAAAAAAAAAAAAACTTAAATTAGCTCCTTAGAAAATTATAGCGGGTTCTAGAAGTGGAGCTGAATCATGAAATTTGTGCAAAATAAAATAACAAATTATAGTAATATAAATGATATATTATATTCATATTTTACCATGAAATACAAAATAGTATACTATTAAATAAAATGTGTCAGAAAGAAAATACCTTTTAATTTTGTTTTTTTTGGTGAGAAAAGGCCTTTTAATATATTTTTTAGAAAGGGACTCGAACAAAAAAGTATATTTGCGAGTAGGAACTTTTCCATTGTTTTCCGACACAAAATTTCTTTTTCACAAAAATCGAAAAACGATGAAAATGTTCCTTTTCACAATATTTTTTTAGGTCTCTTTTTGCAACAAAAAAAATATTAAAAGGTATTTTGATTCTTTTCACACAATTTTAAAAAAAAATGTATTTTCTAAAACTTCATATACACTTTATATATTTCATAAAATAGTTACACATCTCTTTTACTTAACTAGGTGATTGAATCATATTTTAGTGTTTATCATAAACACTAAAATATAATTTTAACCTATTATCATTTAAAAATGCATGAAAAAAATATATTTTTTTTAAATGAACAAAGTCAATAATATACGTTTGTGTAATTTATACCTATGTTTATATAGATTAATTTTTTTAAATAACACTGACAATGACATATTTTTGTAAAAAGTGGAAATTTAAAAATTCTTATCTACTACCTACCCTATTCTTATTTCTTTAATAGTTTTCCACCATTTACCAATCCTTCATTAAAAACATAGCTTGCCCCCATTTTTATGAGTAGGTAGTTCATAACTTGCTAACTCTCATTTTCATTCACATATAAACTTCTTAGAATATTGGTACGATATTCATGCATGGTTATGATCGATCTAATATAAGTGCTTGTACAATGAAACAGTATACTATTTCTTATACAACGATGATTGTAACAAAATTTAAAAGATTAATGATATTTTTTTAGTAATATTTTGATTGATATTCAATTCAATAATTGTTATAATCAATATAATTTAAAAATCAAGCTCAATTCATAAAAGAAATAAAATATAATTAATTTATTTCTTCAAATTGTTGTAACATATGGATAGGAATAAAAAAATTGTAGGAGAAGTCAACGAAATCTTACAACAAAAAATATTGTATAAGGTGATATATTATATTTAATATAAAATGGTTAAATTTAAGGTAACACAAACAAATTTTGGAGGAAATTTAAATAATTTTAGAACCAACTTTAACCCGCAATAATCGTTATTAAACTTTAGCTAGTTATTGATTTTTAAAAGATAGTTTTGATAAAAGAATAACATTACTTTTATACATTATGAGTGTTTTTTTTTAAATATATCTCTTATTAAAAGAAAATTTTACGCCTTAAAAATTCTAAAACACGAAATTTTAGACTTTTATAAATTTTCTTCTAATTGTTTCTCTTTTAGTATATTTTTATATATAGGTCAATTTTATCATACAATTGTTCTAAATAAACATATAATAATAATTTCAATTTTAGAAATTTATTTTCTCGTTTATTTTCTCTGAAAATCGTATTTAGTCATACATATCATAAAAAAATTAAAATACACTCAAAATTGAAATATATAAAATAACTACGTACATTAAGCTAAATTTTTTTTATCACAACTGTTAGGGGAAATAAAACTAAAATGTACATTGTTTGTTGATTTTCTAATTATTAGAATCGTAAAAAAATTGATAAGTTAATATGGAGATCATTCGAATTATATAAAAATTCATGTTACGCATGTCAAAATAATAATTCAAATAAATTTACTTATTTCCCCCAAAAAAAGTAGCGGATATTTTATTATGAGAATATGTATTGGCAATAAATGTATAATGGAGTAAATTTTGATCATAATACATAGGAAATTAATATATGATCAAAACTAAATTACTTATAATAAAAGAATTAAGGTACAAGTATTATTTATAAGAATTAAATCAAATAATATTTCTAAAAATATGTTATATTATATATAATGTTTATTAAGGTAGAAAATATATTAAGATAGAATAAAAAATTTACTTATTTCTCCCAAAAAAAGTAGCGGATATTTTATTATGAGAATATGTATTGGCAATAAATGTATAATGGAGTAAATTTTGATCATAATACATAGGAAATTAATATATGATCAAAACTAAATTACTTATAATAAAAGAATTAAGGTACAAGTATTATTTATAAGAATTAAATCAAATAATATTTCTAAAGATATGTTATATTATATATAATGTTTATTAAGGTAGAAAATATATTAAGATAGAATAAAAAATTTGCTTTTTTTAAGTTAAGGGAAAAGGGCAGGAAATTTTTTAATGAGAGCGCGACACGTGGCATAATGTAGTTCTAGCTGCTTCTCTTATAGTATATATATTGATTGATTGATTTTCTGCATTAATATAACAAAAAGCAACAATTACTTTAGTGGTGAAGGCATTATACTACCATGCATGGCACTTGGGTTCAAGTCCTAATGAAAACATTTTTTTTACTTTCTTTGTGTGTTGCAACTTGCAATTTCTTAAATTCTTTAATCAATTTTATGTAATTCTTTTGTCGTTTTTTCCAATGAATTAAATCCCATAAACTTAGAAATTATCATTCTACATTTTTCAATTACAAAACTTGCTCAACACTGCATCATTTCCGATTAGATAATTTTTAATAATAATAAAAACTTTGAACTAAAATTATGAGATTATTTAAGTAAAAAAAATTGTTGAACTAATGTAGAAATGTTATAATTTTTTCTTAAATATAGGCAAGTGAGTTTTTATGCAAAATTTGGAAAAGTTTTATTACACCCTTTGTTCCTCAAAGATATGCGTAATGAGTGTGTGGTAAAAAAAAAAAAAGATCAGAGATAGAATGTTTACAAAAGAAAAAGGGAAAATAATAGGACTACCTTATTAAAAAAAAGTAAAAGTATGTTTCAAAATGAAATAAAAGCACAATGCACAAAAATTTGAGCAAGGTCCATTTGGGAATTGTCCAAATCTTCGAGGAAGGGGGAGAGTATTAATTGGGAATAGTGATTTTGGAAATATTATTGTAATTTTTGGAATATTATTGTGTTTTGCACTAATATAATTAAAAACTCAAAAAATAATTTTTCTAAACCCAAAAATCACGTAATATAACGATTATTTTGTAGGCCATAAATCACTAATTGTTATATATTGTCTTAATAGAAAATTGGTGCTACACCTACTCCAAAATCATGGGTCCGCCACTGATTGACATTTAATTATTTCATGCTAAATCATAGTGAACCTAAACCTAGAATTGTCTCCATATAAGTTTACAACAATAAAATTCAATTTTTTTAGTTTAATTAGTCCTAGATTCAATCTATGTTACATGGACACGTATACGGTATACCCTTGTCCAACATGGGTATGTGTCCAAGTGTCCGACTCGGCTAATTTGTGAAAATTTACCAAGATTTTAGCCCAAAATGAAGTGTCCAAGTGTCGTACCCATGTCCAAGTGTCAAAGATCCGACACGGGTACTTGAGGTAAAATGAAGAGTCCATGTAACATAGGATTCAATTAATTGTTTGCTTAGACTTGATTCTTAGTTTTTATTTCCATAGTTTAATTAGTTAAAATTCTCACAAACGCCGTTTATAAACTTCGGACTTTTTAGTAATATAAGAAATTAATAGCCTCACTGCTCATTCAACCCTAGCTTACCGCTACTACATTAGTTTGGACAACTAGGTATTTTTGGTGGGTGCGCGACGGCCTATCAGAAATCAAGAAGAAATAAGCAAACAATCATTCATACAATAGACTTCTACAGTTCCTTAATAATAAAATTAAACCACGTAGAAAACAATACTGAAGATTGGAATCAGGCCATGAAGAAAGTAGCAAGCTAGCCATAAGGAAAACAAGCTCATATTGGAGAAACAGCGATAAAGGTCCTTTCCATACCTTCATAGCTGTGTCTACCATTTTTTGTGCTTTATCTTTCGATCGTTCAACAATTTCAGCCACGTTGGATGCAGATTCTTCACAGCCGTATGTGGAGTTATTTGAAGAATGCACGTCTCCATTTACACCAATTGAGTCTGTTACAGGCACAGGCCCACGAGGGATTTCAGGAAAAGCATAGTTCTGATCAAACTGTAAAAGAAAATAACAGGCCAGATTAATTTGAGTCCAATAAGCAAGAATTGTCAAAGCATGCAGTAACCGAAACAAAAAGGCAAAAACGACATGCATATAAAACAAGGAAATCACCAAAATTTACAAAGGTCATCAACACTTTCATAAGCAATTTTAAGATTAAGAATTATCTAATTTATTGTTTTTACATATGGAGCAGCATCAGCTGGTTCCCTAGAGGAATTCATTTAAGAAACATTACACCAGAAACTACAAGAAAAAGAAAAAAAATATATACAAAAGAAACCCCCCAACACGACAATAACTCAAGTGGTCAAGTCCCATAGTTCAAGGTAGGACCTAAGTGCTCAAGATTCCAAAGACATTAGTGGTATTCAAAATAAAATCTGTTACTATATGAATCTGAGTAAAATTGTGTTTTAATGGTTCATGCGCATATGCCCTACAAAGGAAACAGCTATCATGATAAATAAATAAATAAAAGGCCTGGACCTTCTCTAGTATTATCCACAAATGTTATTAATACAGCAGATATCATACCTTTCCATCTTTACCCTCAGTCAGCCCTGGAATTGGTCTCATATTATTCATATGAGCTTCTAGTAAGTGCATCTGAGCTGTGTTATGAGACTGAATTGGGGATGCCGGTTCTGCCTTGATACTTCCATTGCCTACTACCTTAGCATGTGAACTTAGACATGATGGCCTAGCCTGCAAAATTCAATATTTTACTACAGAATTTTTAAAAAAATGCCTTTAGACCAGATCAATGTCCCTCTAACTTTCAACATCTTACCTTTTCACCTACGAAGTTCTCATTCACTATATCAACACCACCATGTTTTAGAGAACACTAGAAATTCTTTTTATATTTATATAAATCATATACCAATTTTAGTAACAGCTCACAAAACATGAAGTGATAATATAAGGATCTACTCTCCATGTGTGAAGAAGATAAGTAGAGTGAAAATATATGCCACATAAGAAGATGGACCAAAAAATTTAAGGACAACACACAAAGGAAGAAGGGAGCACAACAAAGTGATTAAAACCACCTGTAAGGAAAAGCTTTTCTTGGAATGCAAGTAGAGAACTCCCAACAAAAAGGCAACACAGTGAAATCCTACATTTGTCTCCATATGCTTCAAAGTACAAACCCAAAAATTTAAAGTCCCTTTCATCCTATTCTCTCAGTGGCAGATGCATGAAGGGACATGGGATACAACAGTACCCCCAGTATAACAAGTGTACACTAATTTAGTATAATACAGATATCGATTTAACCAAAACACACACACACACACACACAAAAAAAAAACCTTATCGAAAAATTAACCTTTTTTAAAAAATTAAGGCTAACTTTTAATATCTTTATGGTAGCTTTTATTTGTTGTGCATTAACTTAGTGAAAACCCAATATATACACAAGACTTCTGATTTAAAACTACATACCGTAGAAGCATAACTACATACTGTAGAATCATAACTACATACCTTAGAAGCATAACTCAGAGCATAACTATAGTGGGTAATTAGGAAAAGTGAGGGGTAGTTGACTAAAATAAATGGAGAGAAAGTGAGGACAATTAAAAAATTGGCAAAAAGAAAGTGAGGATAATTAAAGAATTAGTAAGGGCATTTATGGCTTTGTTTGATTCAACTTATTTTTACTTATTTCACATCAGATCAGAAAAATAAGTTCAGAACCGATCAGATAATTTAGTTTGATGTTTTTAAACTTTAAATCATTAATTCCGTAATAAAAAATATTATTAAAATTACATATCAAAAAAATACTCATTTGATATATTTTTTCCTTATGGATTAGCATATATACGCAGTCAAAGTTTACTCAAATTAGACAATAAGTTCGAACAAATCAGATCAGAAAAAATAGTTCATATCAGACCAGATAAGCAAATTTCAGGTGAATCAAACAAGACCTATGTCTTTTCAGTAACAAAATTTTAACATATAAGGGGAAAAAATTGTTGCATTTATTGTGAAACATCAAAAAATGTAAACTGTTGCGTTTTTTTGTAACATAGGAATTATTAGAATAATACTCTTTCTGCACAGAGATAAACTTCCCATTTTCCACTGTGCTAAATAACCAATTCATTAAAAAAAATTACTATTTCTCCTCATATTATAAAAAATTCTCTCTTTAAAATAAAACCTCTCTTCCTTACTTCATAACAACCCCACTAGTTCATTATATAAATTTTAGAAAATAAAAATAAAGAATTTAAGACCTGAAACAGCAACAATTTTCCGTCACGAGCTTTCAAGCCCGCTTTTACGACATGATTTTTCAATAATGATTTTTCAGCAACAATATTCACACTCGATATTGTGGAAATATTTTTCGACCCAAGTTCTTGGCAACACTTTTCCAAACCCATTTCCCAATGATTATTTTGTCAATGGGTTTCTATCCTTTTTTTAAAAAAAAGAATATAAAACTAAGATATAAAAAATAACAAAAAAATAATATTACAAAATAAAAATACAATATAAACTATAATCAATCAATCAATCAAAGCTTTATTCCCATATGAAATAAAAAATAAAATAAAATATAAACTATAATAACAAATAAAAAATGAATAGAAAATTTAAATATAAAATAAAATATGATATTGCTAACGAACACCCTAGGCACTAGATAAGCATTTAATACATTAGTGGTAATAATTTTTGGTGTAGCGAATGATTACTTTAATTTACTATTTTCACTTTTAATTATCTTATCTAGCGCCCAGGGGGTGCTCATTAACTTTTGCCAATAAAATAAAATTTAAATTTAAAAGAAATATAATAAATTTTAAAAATAAATGTTTCTATGCTTCAAAATACTTATTACACTTTCTAATTTGGTAAGCATTAAAATGCATGTTAATTTTTTTCATTTTATAGCAAACTTTGGAGTGATAAAATAAACCTAAGCTCCCACAAATAATTAAATTCTCTCTCATCAATTTATTTTTTGCATTATCCCACAACTACATTTAAAAATAAACACAAAATCCGTTTCACCAGAAATATAAAAAAATGACTAGGAATCTGTATTTTAAGAAGGGTCACATGTATTCTCAAACAAAGCAAGTACACTAACTCCAGTTCAATTCAGGGCCTTGGTCCAGTTAAGTTCGGATTCATTCAGCACAATAGAACAAGGCTTTATTCATTGTCTAACATAGAAATGAACAACCAATTGTTTATACATACAAAAAAGAGCCTCAGTGATATTATATCAAAAGCTAAGCAGATTTTTGGAAATCTACCTTCATATGATTTGGAATTGCTGTGCAAAATGAACGAAAATCCAAGTACTGATCAGAATTCTTTATATTGTCTTCTGAAGCTGATACAACTGCTTCATTGACTATTGGAACATGCAAATACTGGTAATCTAAAAGCATCTTCTGCCTTCTCAAAGCTTCTGGCATATTCTCCACCGGGTTTAAAGGCATGCAGTCAATATCCTGCCACGGTAAATACAAATCAATGATCGTACAGAGAGGACATTGTATTATTAATTCTATAATTCTATGTATATCAGCCATATCCTTTTATTCACATATAAAATTCACTCTATCATGTCGTGCATGTTCATATTTATATTACCCAGAAGAAATTCAATTTCAGAAAATAATTTGTCATTTGGCAAGAGAAATCATTTTATATAAGAAAAGGATTACTTTCACAGCAAAATAAAAGTAGAAACAAGACAAGACCACTTCCACATAAAAAAATAGTACAATAAAATAAAAACAAATTTACCCAGTTTCTATGAAATTCCCTAAACAAGTAGCTCTTGAAACCCAAAGGTATCCCATAGCAAAACTAAAGAAGTGACTTTGTGATAGAAACTGAGTAATCAAAGCAAAATTAAAGGACACACACTTATCTCTCGAGATGATAAGGTCTCTCCCAAGAAAAGATTTCTCAATTTCTGGATGCCTTTTACATGTGCCAACCTTCTAACAAGAAAATAAAACAGCAACAAACTCCTAACAACCTTCTAAAATCTAGATGCTCTCCACTTAGGTATTTTATTTAATTAAGGCAATTAAAAAAGAAAAGTATAAAAAACTATAGTGACACCAGTGACAATTCTCTGTAACTTCCCTTGCTGATTTGGCAGTGGCCTTGCATCCCCCTTTTTACTGTACTGGTATCCTCCTGTAGGGCTATATGTCATTATGATAGGTGGCCTAGGCTGATATGTATCACTTTGTTACACAGCAAATCAGAAGACAAAGAAACTTAAAATGTTCCAATCAAACACACACACCACATTATTCAATAAAAGCATTGTGTCAAGACTTTTCCTTCCTCGTAGGCTTATTAAACCCCCTTAACAGGTATAAAGACAAACAGTAAGCTTTAAAAGTTCCCAGATTCCTCATGCAATGCAGGGAATCAAACAATCTCATCCAAAGGTGACTGTCTATTTCGCAATGTGAAAAAAATATGTGAATTACACTTATTAACACAGCCACACAAGCAAATAAACAGTAAGACAACCAGAACAAGCCTTTTCTTTTCGAGCATGTGATTAGAGTAAATCCCTCTAAAGCCAGGTCTCACACAAACCCCACTCACCTTTAGATGAACTCTCCCCTTCCAAACAAAGTTTGCAAGAAAAGCCAGGAGTTGAGTGTGTCAAATACACAAACCAACCAGCTTACGAAACATATACAAGAAGAAATCCCCAATATATATCCATCATCACACCCTAGAATCCTCCATGATACATAATTGAAAATCCAGAACTTCCAGTAGAGAAGAGATTTACCATGTGGGGGGACCTCAACAAATGTGAAAACCAAGAATTATCACAATGTCCAGACATGTGATTTGCAGAATAAAAACAAGGAATTAGCTAAGGAAACAACCACAAAAAGGATGCTTTCCTGTTTAATATCTTCCCAAAATTGATAAGACATCACCCTCACCCTTGAATCTCAATAAAAGACAGAACAAATTGAACACCTATGAAATAAACTACCCTGGACAGCCATGCAAACTGAAATTATTGGTCATTTTGATTGTAACAGAGTTAAGAGAGGGGGTAATTCACATATAGATCACCGCTACATGCATTAAGTTATTTTGACATGTGCAATGTATAGAAATAGTAACATACTAACATGATCAAGGAGCCAGAAGATTTGACAAAGTTAGCCTTTTATCAAATTTTTAGGGCATATATTTGAGGAATTGGGGAACAAACTTCGAAGTTCAAAACCCAGTAATGGCTGAACCAGGCAGTACACATCAAGTCCTAATTCATTTTGCACAAAGAAGAAACAGCAGTGAAATTTCATGATTCAATGAATAACGACAACAATAATAAAAAAACACTTGATCAAGAGACTTCAAAACATCAGCATGCAAGAAAGAGTGTCATAGAAATGAGTCAATACCATAACTAGTTCAACCCCTAGATCAGGATGATGAAACTGGACCAGGTAGTTGTCACGATCAACTCTCAAGATGCTACCATCCTGACATTCTCTTGTTTTTGGATGAATAGCAACTACTTTTTGTCCAACTTTTAACGGGCATGCTAAGTCTGTTGGAAGTCCTTCCCCATGGCAAGCCCGGACATAATGGGCCCTAACAGATTCACGATATTGCTCGAGTTTCCCCCTTTCTTCCTGAAGAAAACGTTCAGAAAACCTCCGAGGTTTACCAAGGGAACTACATTAAAAAAAATTGAGTCACATTTCACAACCAACTCCTTTAAGCTTAACTATAAAATAAATATAAAAGAGGCTTCATACCCTCTGATGAAACCCAATTCAACACGCGTAAGTTTTGGAATATGTCCCAATCCAACATGATTCAGGTAGTCAACAAATTCCCGCTTTGCAAACCAAGGATAATCAATGGCACTGTAAAACCACTCATACACACACCAACGGCGTACTTCATGCCAGGAGAGACAATGCAGAAGGTTTCCCTGAAATTTAAGTTATTCAAATTCAAGTTAGGTAGATAGTAGAGAGAGACAGAAAGAGAGAGGAAGGGTCTTTACAATAGAGACACAACCATATTAAGTCATTTACTGTCAGGAACAAGTACACTGACCTTTGGATCCTGCATTCTATCTAGGGTTGCAGACAAACCATCACTGGAACAATCAGTTGGAGCATAATTTCTTTGAAGCAATGCTCTCTCTTTCTTGCGCTTACTTTTCCATTTCGTAGGATTAACAACTTGACTAGCTGGGTTAACTTGTGAACTAGATATAGAAACTTCCATCTCCCCTGTACACCGGACATTGCTAGAAGAAACGTCTGGAGACCTAGGCAAAGATTTACACCTTTTAGACACATCTGATATCTGTCTGCTACTATCTGCAGACTTGGCCTCTTCATCAGCAACACACTATAAAACAATAAATGAACAATAACAAGAATTTAAGGTCAATAGACTGATCTTAGAATAAATCTGCACAAAGAAAATTCACATATTAGGCCCTATTCTCTTCAACTAGAATAATTCTCCCTCTCCTTTTTTTAAGAAACTAATAGTGAAAAGAAGAAAATCATAAATGACAATAAAATATTGTCCACACAAGCAGGAGGGAGAGTATGGAAAAGAGTGGAAAAAAAGTAATTTTACTAAGTTTTCTCAATTGTAAAATAGAGAGTAGGGAAAAGGGACTTGGAAACCATGAATTAATAAATGTAGAAGAATAAAACTTTACTAAATGTAGGTAATGCAGGAAGTGTGCAAATTATTAAAATAAATAAACAAACCAAAAGGAAAAGTGAGCAAATTAAATAAAAATGAAATGAGTAATAATTACTCTGTTCTTATCTATAGCAAAATTTTTTAAGCAGGTAGGGATAGATAGAGAAGTTTATAAAACAAAATAAAAAGAAAGGAGGGACCCATGTGATAGGAGAGAAAGAGAGATAACATGTGACACTTTCCAAAACATGAGCTTCGAAGCAAGTTTTCATTTGGGGTGGGAAGTAGCTTATGGAGTTATGGGTATTTTTAATTGTTTGTGTGGAACCATAAAAAAACCCATCAAAAAACCGATTTTTTCAAGGGGTATCCCTAAGATTTCTAGAAATTCACGAGGTACACCTATTTTTCAAGAATGCACTAAATACCACTAAGGTTTTAAAGAAATGTATCGGATGCCTTTTTATGACTAAAAAGGTTAATTTTTTTATGTTATTGTAATGTTTTCAAATAACACTAGGCATCGAAATGGAGGTATAAGAGAGAAAGGGTACAACTTGATTATAAATAATTGAAAAAACATTATTAAAAATTAATGTTTTTTATTTTTTTGAAAGGAACATTATTTAGTTATAAAAGGGCAAGTTGTACAATTTCTTAAATCCTAAGGAGTACATTGTAAATTTCTTAAACAATAGGGGTACCTCGTGAATTTCATGAAACCTCAAAGGTACCCTGCGACAAAAACGGACCAAAAAAAATTTTCAGAACATAAGGAGAGAAAAGTAATTTTAATTATTTGTGGGACCATGGGTTCACATTTGCATCCTAAAATTTATCATGAATTCATGAAAGGAAAAAAATATAATGCAGCGTGCCTTTTGAAACATCACAATTAAAAACTTTAACAAGTGTTCTGAAACGAATGAAGTATTTCGAATTAATAGATATTCAAAGTTGTGTTATTGGGTAATATTAATTAACAATTTCTTTTTATCAGGTAGTATTTTATGAAGTCTTCAACTTTCTAGGCAACACGTCCTCCGTTTCTTTTTGTTGTTCCGATTTTGAATCTTGACACTATTTACAACTCAATAAAATCTTCTAAATTCCTCTTCATAGATAAGAAATAATATACTCATACTGGATCTTGTTTCATTCGTCAATGTGAGTACTTTATTAATATTCAATTTTTTTAGAATTTTTACTAATGTTTAATTGAATATATTAATATTAATGGTAAAGAAAAGTGCATTTGTAAGTGTGCAAAGTCAAAACGGGAAAGACGTAATGAAACCGAGGGAGTAACTAGTAAATGACAAACTTTGCAAGATATATATGAAGGGCTACATACATTATTACCCATGAGACAATAAAGCTAAAAATAATTCATGTTCCATTTAAAAAGAACAGGTGAGGGAATAGCAACTGAAGGAAAAAAAATAAATAAAAGGGGAGCAAGTCTTATCAGGAAGAGCGGAGTCAACCAGCAAGCTACCGCTTTCAGACAACAACCCAAAGACATTTCCAGCACCAGAAGTGCAGGAAAACAATAACAAAACAGGAATTAGAGACAATGATTTCATCATAATCAACTCCGAATTAATCATGCTGAAACTCAACCACATTACACAATCAAACTAAACTAATTAGGCAGCAAGAGAAGCGCAGAAAAACAATAACAAACCTGGAACATAATCAAATTTATTAGTGCAGGTAAGATGGGCAAAATAACCATGCTGAAACTCGATTACATTACACAATCAAACTACACCAATTAAGAGAACATATTTTCCAATATCACAGGAGTGTCAAAGGATCATACAAAAAAATGTAAATGTTTTATGTGAAAACACAAGTAGTTTTATATTTCATTAAGTTATTAATTACCTCATTTTCCCCTACCTTGTTGGAATAACCCATTGAAGTTTCCGCTGTCCGCATCTGCAACTCATCTAGTTTAGTCAAACAATAAAGCTAATCAACCAAACGGGGAAAGAAAATGTGAAGGGATCATTACCTTTAAAGATTGGGATATGTGTTTCTTCTTCAACTCCCCACTAGCCTTCTTATTCCTTAATGCACCATCAAAATTACCAAACGTTTTGCCCATGGTATCCTGACAAGTGATGGGATCTCCACCATCCTCAACTGCAAATTAAGAAAAATGTATAACCTGCTAACAATTAAGCCCAAACAGCTTTTACAGGCATATTCTAAAAATAAAATTGACAAGTTTGTCAAAAGAAAACACCTATGCTGTCTTGCCTATAACTTCTATCATAAAGAACTCAACTAAAAATGGCTGGACAAAGACGCACAGCCGTACAGCCATCACCATGACTGCAGCAATATCCACAAAGTCATGAAAGTGACATCTCAAAGACAATCACAGATTCACGTGTGGCATGAAAAGTATTGACCAATTAGAAAACCTCAATTCATAATCAAAGTATTTCTGTAACCAGTGTAACACATTTAAAAAGAATATATATGTAGCTAATGTGAAAGCTATGCTCAATGTTACAAAATAATAATGCATATTTGGTTATTCTATGACAGCATATTAGGTTGTAAACCTTTAACAAGACCAAGAAATTAGTCAAAACATTTTCCGCGTCTATAAAAGCTCTTATATTTGATAGCCTATGCTTGAATTCATGCTCTTAACAAGGATTATAACAAACAGAAAACCTCAGAAATATTGCAGAATAATAAAATATGTATAACAACATAAACTCTGCTGCACAGGTCACTAGGGTAGGATCAGTATAGAGTTTCACAGAATTAAAAGAAAGGTATTTAAAAACAATGAACAGATGTATGAGACTTAGATAAAGGGCAGCATTATGCCTGCTCTAATTTGGGATTAGAAACAGAAATTCTAAGATAAAAACCAGCATAAGTACCAAACCCCAATACAAAACTGCGGGAAATTCAAATCCTACAACAGCCTACAAAAGGTGAGGCAAGGTAGAAGACTCAATCAAAATGAGGAAACTAATCATGGAATGGTATAAACACGTAAAAATGAAAAGATGCTAGATGAAAAAGAAGCAAGAAGATGTGAGCTACATATAACTAACAGTTACAATAAAGGAATCAATAAAAACAGGAAAGTTGGCTCTACCCGGTTCTGCATCTACATCTGGCATCATTGAGGAAATTTCAGCCAAAGTCTTTAGTGCATCACAAGCAACAAGTTCATCTGCTGAACAAAAACAGAAACAGAATGAAGCAAACATAAACACAAAATATAGCTGCCACCGCAACCCTATAACGACGGTTTTCACATAAACAACACTTGTACCTCATGATATCATTCACACAAGAACATAGTTTCCAAAATTTTGAAACATAGAATTAGGTTTTCAATATGTTCTGTCAGTTTTATCCAAAGATTAGCAGTTTCAGATTTTTCCATCAAAAATTGATTCTCAAATAATATGAAAAAAAGCATATTAAAAGCAAAAGCTAGAGTAAATATACCACGATCACAACAACAAATTAGGTTGCAAATTGGAGACCAAGTATAGTACCATGGCCCCTACCATTAGTTTGGCATTTCTTCCTACCATGTTGACACATCAACAGAACCCATACCTGGGTCGAAATATAGGGTACAGTGATGGTCAGCATATTTTGGCTACCGTACACGCAATAAATGACACGACATTTCAAAATCATGTCTAATGCGATTTTTTTTCTAAAACAGTAGGCTTTTGCGTCTCTTGAGGCTCATGCTTGATTTTCAACGACTTTCCTTGGATTACCTGTTTATCTTTGTATAAAGGATGTAGTTGATTTTGCTTTCTAATTTAGCAGAAAACTAATGACCCCTGTCTCTCTCTCATTTTTCTCTTCACTAACAAATTTACATCTATCCTCGAGTATATGAAAAAATGGATTTTCTCTATCCTAAACCGAGGAGGAGAAAAAGGAAGAGATATAAACCAATATTTACAAGAGCAAATCTACCTTCAAATGTGAGTTTCTTCCTTTTCTTCCTTTGGCCATCAGAAGTTGATCTTGTGATTTTAGTACCTTTACCATCATAGCCAAGACTTCTAGATCCATTCTCAGCATAACTATATGCTTCCCGATTATCATCAAACAATATAGCTTCAGAGTGCTGAACTTTCTCTTTCTTTCCTTTCTTCCCTTTCTTATACTCAGCTGAAGCAGATTTACCTGAATCAACTGAATCCCACCTCAAATTTCCATTTTTAGTCTCATTAAATGCTAAACTGCGTTCTTTAGATTCTTCACCTACTGCAAATCCACCATTCTTCACCTTTCGTACTGGAGATTGTGAAATCTAAAACATGAACAAAAAAAACCAAGTATCATAAAAAAAAACTCCAATAAACTGGAACATAACTACAAAACACATAAAGCACAGGAGAAACTAGAAGCCATGAACTTACCGCATCCATCCTAACTGCGGGATGTGAAGTTCTTGAATCTCCAATTTTTTTGTAATTAGTTTGTGACCCACATGGTGAATCGGGGTTCAACCATGCTTCTTTAGAAATTGAATCCCTGTGTAGAATCCTATCATCATCTGCATTAATCATTGATACTCGAGACTTCTTATGTGGATGAGTATCTGAAACAGGTACCCGAGGTGTCCTTTTTTTCACAGGAAAACGCAGCTGGATACCTAAAATTTTGTGTAAGATCATCATTGATGCTCAATCCTACTTGGCTACAAGCCTACATTTCTACAACAAGGCCATTAACTATAATACGCAATATTGCACATAAACCATAATTTCATGAAGCAATTCTATTGGCAAGATGGCAAATTACCATCACTCTGATTCTTCAATAGGGATAGATATCCATCAGTTGAGCCAACAGACTGATGCCTAGAATCATCTCTGGAAGAGTCGAGCAAACCTTTTGCTTTAACATTTTTCTGAATTTTTCGAGCCATTAACTCAGACCCTTCACTGTCCTTTTCACAGCCATTTCCTTCCTGCAAACATCAAATTAATCGACAGCTGATCACAAGAAAGAACGTGTATCACAATGACAGGAAATCAGACTCACTTCACGAGTACAAATACACTGGCTGGATGGACAACACACTAAAGCAGACATGATCCACACTAAGAAAATTCTGGAATTGTCAAGTCTTAAAAATACATAATGGTAACAATTCACTGATAAACAGGGAACAAAAGATACAGACATCCATTAATTCTTCCACTAAAAAATGTACATATATTGTCAGTCAATAATTTCACTATTTTTAAGATAAAACTTGTGTGCTGGCAAGCACTTCCCTGGGTGTTACCTTTTTCCCTTCCCCCTTGATATGTATTTTTTCCATTCTTGTGAAAAATATTTTTAAGAAAATCAAACATTTAACTTACTTCATGTTTGAAATGTATATACAATATTATGTGGATATTGCACTTAAAAAAAGTCGGTTGAGATACTACGTGCAAACTTCTTTTTGCAAGAGGTGACACAGTCAAATCTAGTTGGAAGCAATGCTTATTTTGTAGGGTGGCGTAGCAATATACATGGCGCATATATGGTGAATATATAATATAAATACCTTGAAAGGAGTCATCAAAACAGAATCAAACAAATTAATAAATCATCAAAAAAGATACACCTGAAGCCTTCCCTAAAAAAGAAAAGAAAAGAAAAAAAAAAAAAAAACACCTAAAGCCAGTTATAATAATCTTACCAAGACATTATAATGATCAGTCATCATTGCTATGAGCCCAACAACAGAAGCTGTCCCCTCTGGCAGAGACAAATATGCCTAGAAAACAAGAGAATGTAAACTTATTTATTTAGTCCTTTAACATTCAAGATATATCCCCAAAATGATTTTTTCATATCAGAGAACAAAATTAATACATAAATCACTGGGGACCCAAGAGTATCAATGCCAAAAAATTTCATCTAACACCAATTTCCTACTTTTAGATCCGCTGTTTGCAAGTCTTTTCATTCACTGATGAAATAGCGTAAAAAGGAAAACAATAATGTACTCCATATTGATGCCTCATACATAATCTTCCACAAATGAATGCTCATCAAGTATCAAGTACTAAGCTTTAAAACCCATATGTCTAGGCAGCGATCTTGAATGGGCTCTCTATTTCATGTCAAACATAAGAATTGTGCGAATCAACGGTTCCTCTCGTACTAGGTTGAATTACCATCGCGACACTGTCATCAGTAGGGTAAAACTAACCTGTCTCACGACGGTCTAAACCCAGTTCACGTTCCCTATTGGTGGGTGAACAATCCAACACTTGGTGAATTCTGCTTCACAATGATAGGAAGAGCCATGCACCACTTATTCATAAGAAATGCACCACTTAATTACGTTAACGAACGAGACAATTTGATTCACAATGGACATGGACATGAATAATTATGCTTCAGGTAAGACCAAAGGTATCCAAATTTAACGAAAATAGCAAGCTCTAAGGGAGGAGGGGTGGGGAAAAAACATGTATCCTTATTACAATCATATTTCAATCTTCAAATTGCACGTCAACAACTTATTCATATGCAAAAAACTCACTTTACAATGATCACTAAATAAAATAAGCAATCAAATAAATCTCTAAACAGAGTACTTGGATAAAGAGCTTTAGTTTACAATAACATGTACACTAACACGTATCATCCCAAATCAGTCCCAAATTCTCTGCAATGTGAAGGTTTTCAGAATGTCAACCCACTCCTAACTTTTGCATGCATGTCATAGCTTTTCTGCTGATGCTTTGACTCAGTTCCAATTCGATTTGATCTAAGGAATAGAAATGGATAAATCCAAAATTTGTAGCATTCTACCACTATGAAAATAGGCAATGCCTGCGTTATCAACAATTTGGGCCAAACAAAAGGACAGCATCATTTCCTCCCTTAACTTATCCAAAGTGATATGAAATGCAATAATTGCGGTAACCATTAATTTTTGTTTCCTTTTTCAAAAATGAACAATGACATTCCACAATATCACTATCCCACTCACAAATTCCAAATCTTCTATTTGGATCAACTAGGAGATACCAAAGTTTGAAAATTTTGGCCATGCACGCTAATCAATAAACACGAAATAATAGTCATGTGAGATTTTGATCAATTTGTCTCAACTCTCGACATAGGGATAAAAAAATATATACTACCTCCGGTTCTTGTTAGTTGCAACACTTTCTAAAAAAAGGAGGGTTCACATTATTTGCAACGTTTGTATTTTTTCCACTTTTGGTAAAAAAAGAATACATATATTTGCCTTTTTACTGTCAATTAACTAACATTACACAACTTAAAACATTTAAAACTTGCTTGTAGTCCCATCTTTTTTCTCTCTTAAACATAATCACATGCTTTTCCATTCCCCCTACTTTTAACCACCCACTAACAAAATTTTGACTTGGGAAATGTGCAACACTATTTGTTGTTGCTAACTAGAACCAGAGGTAGTATATACTTTTAAAAGTGCGCAATGAAAAATATTAATAGTCAAAGCAGCACATTGAAGACAATACAAAGACAAGTGTCATTCATTCTGGAAGAGAGGAAGTTCAAGATGATACAGACAGTCCAACCTCATGGCTTCAAATTGACCAGCCACTCCATTTCTCGGCAAAATACCAAAGCTGAGTGGACAGCATAATATATCAGACTGATCATCAATGATAACTTTCTCTTTTGGGCGGTTGGGCCTTTGGGTGAATGTGTATAGATTCAATACACACTTTAAGGGTCAAAAACACTCATATTAAATAACAAAACATCTAATTCCTCACCAACAACAGGCTCGTTGCTCAAAAATTGAAGAACCGTACTTACTCGATTCATACTGTAAAGGGCTTCAACCATTTTTATGGATCTAGAACGCACAAAACCAGCAACCTGAAATGTACCAGAAGCAAACGGAAAAAATTAAAAAAATGACAAACAGCCTGACTGAAAAAAAAAAAAAAAAAAAACAGATAAAGGAAGAAAAAAGGCAGATATGACATTCCCTTCAATCTTTGTCAAGAAGGTAAAAGAGAGGGCTGCAAGGGGGAATACATCATCAAACACCATAACTCTTACAGATGGAAACAAATACTCCCTTTGTCCACATTTAAATGCTCTAAATTAACTTTGACACTATTTACATTGTTACTTTGACCTTGTTTAATTTGATATAGGTAATGATAAATATAGTCATTTGGGATATTGTTTGATTCGTCTCGGAGCGTACTTTCCAAATAATAATTTCTTCTTATGAATAATTAGAAATATTAGTATTTAAAGTTATGTCTCAGGAGATGTGGAAAAGCAAATGGAGTAATTAAATGTGGACGGAAGGAGTAGCAAATAATAATCTAGTTTTTTTGGTGATGGGGGAATGCATGCTCGGCATTATTATAAAAAATGGCTACACAACTACAAAGTCTAGAAGACAGCCCACAATGCTAATTTAATGTAATATAATTCTTATACAACATGTAAATCAGTAATCACACATACCTTCTTCCAATCTTGTCCATGCTTTCTATAAGCTTCATAAAACCTTTCAATCTCATGTTTGCTCCATTGAGGTCCAAGCATGTCAGACAACTTCCGTTTCTGAACAACAAAAAATAAAATCACCATGTCAATCTTCCATAAAATTCTTTGTTAGATACAGACTTGTCGAAAGAGTTGGGCAGATGGAAAAAAATAGCGGTCGCGGTCACGTTCGTGGAAACGGTCGCGTTGTCGCGGGAATCGCTTGTAACGGCAAAAAAGAACCTTTCACGGTTGTCGCGGCGTGAATTTTATCAACAAATTCACATAAGCTCAATATTAAGCTTTATCAATCTTCATTCATTCTTATTTGTTTTTGTATCACATTATCTCAAAAAAATATTATTAGTTATTATTATTAAAATTTATTAATAATCCAACTTATTTATTAAATATTTAACTATTGCAAAGCACAAGTATGGCTTCTCTTAGCCTTTTCTTCTTTAATATTTATTTTATTTTATAAAAAACGGGCATTTCTTGCAAAAACGCGTTATGGAACGGGCATTTTACCGTTACGGAACGCCATCGCGGCGATTTTTGTGTGAATTCCAACTCACAGTGTTATAACGGCATTTCACGTATCGGCAACTCAAAAACAGGCTACAGAACGGCTGTTACGTAACGGAACGGCGGAGTTTTAATTCCATTGGGCTAGCATCAAAAAGGTTTGGAAACGGGTTATTTCATGTTGAGTCATCTTCAGCTTTGGGAAGCGTGTTCATTACCATGGGTCTTTAGGTTGACCCAAAGGGTTAAAAGATATTATAACGCGATTTAAAATTTATTTCTCAATGCAATATACACAATAACTCCGCCAGTGGGGTTTCACGCGGCCGGTCCTAAGCCTAGATAAGGGAGGAAGGTTGTGGTAGGCATGTGACAACCAGCGTAAAAATATGTCACATCCAGGCGCATTGTTGGACGAGAAGAGTACTAGGATGAGTGACTTCCTAGGAAGTCCCTGTGTTGCCATACCGCCGACCCCGTGGTTGGCCGAGAATAGCACTAGGATGGGTGACCTCTTAGGAAGTCCCCGTGCCATCGCTTTGGGATTAAGGTACAGTGCAATGCAATATACACAATAAAATGTATGCAAAATATGTCAACATTTACAAACTATAAGAAATACTCATACACTCATATCCAATTTAAAGCAAACAAATGACACAACTACAACACAAGTTTATATCATGTTGAACTCAAAGTTATGCAACGAACCCACCAGCTCAACCCAAGATCACTAAGACATATGTACACAAGGGCAAGAAGCACAACAAAGGCTAACATGGTTGTTGCATTAATTATTATTTACATTAAAGCTGCTGGTTTTATTTTCTGTTGTTTTATTTCTATTTGAGGAACCGTGTCCTTTTGTTTTGTACCTTTTTATTTTGTATCAGCTTTTATAGGGGGAAGAAGGCAAAGGTAGTATGAGGATATAAATAAGAGTAAGGACAAGGGAATAGGTATCCAAAAAATTACTTGTGAGAACCCTGTAATGAATCAAATATTAAGATAAGGGCAATTTAGGTATTTTATAATAATCTAAATATTAGGAGCTTCTAGCGGTTAGAGGAGTTAGCTAGGTTTTCTATATATACAGACCTAAGGAGAATGAAAGGGGGATTATCCATAAAAAAGTGTCTTTTATTTTAGTAAAATTTGTCAGAAAAGACCTTTTAAAAAATTCATTTTGTGAAAAAAGACCTTATAAAAAGTTTGTTGTGAACAGGGACCTAAAACAAAAAAAAGTTGCAAAGAGGGACCTTACCTCTATTTTCCGACGTTGATTGTGAATCTCCAACGTTGACTCACTATTTCCCTCCAATTTCGCATGAATCCTTTCATATTTAAGGGGATAAGAAATGAGGAAACCCTAATTCAGAAGAAAAGAATTTTACATGAAGGAAGTGTTAATGTAGCGTTTATGTAGATGAATTTAGGAGCGAAAATGGAGGGGAAGTAGAAGAAAAATGAAATTACAATGAAAAGAAAGAGGAAAGGTTAAATAGAGAAGAAAGGATTCATCGAAAATTGGAGGGAAATAGCATGTCAACACTGAAAATTCACAGTCAACGTCGGAAAATGGAGGTAAGGTTCCTCTTTGCAACTTTTTTTTTGTTTTAGGTCCCTGTACACAACAAATTTTTTATAAGGTCTTTTTTTTACAAAAAGTATGTTTTAAAAGGTCTTTTCTGACAAATTTTCCTTTATTTTATTATCTTTTTTAATCATCTTCAAGGAGTTAGTGTGGCAACTCAAAAGCTACATCAGTTTCTAATATCAATATCCAACATTATCTACTGCTCATTTCTTTCTGTTTACTCATTAACAATATTTCTACTGTCATTATTGCTGTGCATTGTTGCTGGTCTGGAGGTTGAAGAAGTGCAGGTGGTTAGGGGGAAGTGGTCTATAACAACTTGGTATTAGAGCCGGTACGTTCCGAGGCTGTTCAAGAGTCACCGGAAGTTAACCGGTGGTGGCTGGTTAAAAAAAATGGTGGGTGCTGGAGAAAGTGGTGTGCTTATGAAAAGATGGATTCAAGAGGAATATGCAGGCATTATGCATAAAAGGCATCGCGGACTACTGGATGAAGTTCGGCAAATCCGAAATGACCTTCAAATCCCCAGGTTCAGTGAAGAAAATATGGAAAACTGGGTTTATCAGTTGGAAGATTTATTCCATTTTTTCCACCTTCAAGAACCAGAGAAGTTGAAGACTGTCATGATAGCACTTGATGGCGAGGCGTTACGATGGTTTGAATGGGAACACGGGCAAAGGCCGTTTTGTGGGTGGGAGGAGCTTAAGGCCCTGATGATGCGACGTTTCAATTCTTCATCAATGGGTTCACTTTGCTATTCTGGTAAGAAGTTCAGCAGCAAAGTAGAGCATAATTTTTTACCCACTACCATGTCTAAGAAAAAGTCGTCAACCACTGTTGAAGGTAATTTCGGAACGGGTAATGTTGACAAAAGTCATGGTGGTTTGTTTGGTGGAGATTCGAGATGTAGGCTAAATAGAAGACATGGTGATTATGGGGTTGGGTACTCAGGTGGAGATAGTGTCCTTGGATGTGGAAGAATCGATGGTCGAACCACCACTTATAGTGGCTGGAATGGCGTAGGTGGTGGTCTCTTTGACGGTGGATCTAACACAAGTGGGTCTGGTGGTGGACCGGGAGCATGGTTCGAAAATGCGGTTTCGGTCGCGATGGCGGAAACGGTCGCGTTAATGCGGTAACGGATATGATGCGTTGGTCGCGGATCGGATCGCAGTTGTTGCGCATGAATTTTATTTTAAAGTATTTATGCCTTTTTATTGCAAGTTTTTTTTTTTAGAGTATAAGTAAAATAAAGTTATTAGTAAATAGTATAAGTGAAATAAAGTATTTTTAAAAAATTATGTACTTAAAAATATGTTATTAAAAATATTAATTGGACTCCATGTTAAAAAAAAATAGTTGCAACTTGCAAGGGTGGTTAAAGTTAAAAAAGAAAAAAAGGGAGAAGTTGGGTTCACGTGGGGGGATGGGGAGTGGGGACCAAGGGGTAGAAGAGTAATTTAAAAAGAAAGACAAAAGGAGAAGGGGCTAGAAACATACGGAGTATTGTATAAGATAAGGAAGTCAAAGAAGCTTTTGAATAAAGGTTAAAAAAAAAAAAAAGGAGAGCATTAGAAGGTAGAATAGAGCATATCGGAGAAAGGGGAAAATGAAGAGATCGACGAATCAAACTGACCTGAGACAACCATCTGAGCTCCGATAATATCCATATCAACAACTTCTTGTAGCAATTCGTGGTTCTTTTCTTTTATAATTTAAGTTTTTTCCTATTTAAAATGTCAGATCTGAGTTTCTTCCTCTTCCTCTTCTTCTGTTTCTGTTTTAACCGGAAAAATTTGATCGTACCGGCCGATATTCTCTGGAATGCGGTGTATTCTGACGCAACGCATCAAATCGCTAAATCTCGGTTCGGTAAACACAAAAACTGTTACAACTCAGCCGTGACGTGACGATGCAGCCGAGTTTTAATACCCTGACCGGGAGGTGCGGTCAGAGACAGTGGTAACAAAAGAAAGGTAGAAACTTTTGGCTGTAGTGGGGTGGATGTCGGCCTTGAGGGTGAGGCAACGAGCTCAGTGGCTACCAGCAAAAATGGAGATGAAGGAAAGAACATAGGGGAAGGCGGGAGGTTGAAGGAAGGTTTGACTGAGCCTTTAGTTAGCTTGCAAAGGAAGCCAAGAAGTCTAGAAACCTCTACTCACTTGGAGAAGAAAATGAAAATTCTGGAATATGGTAGTAAGGGTGAAAAAGTAAATTACCTAACAAATGAGTCAGCATATTACAAATCAAAAGGAAACTTGCAATTGGGACCACATGCATTTATTGGCAAAGGAGATTTTCAAAGAAGCTCAAATACTAAAGTGATTGAAAAAACCTCAATAATTGGGCCTACTGAATTTGAACCCATTTATTCATGTGATGATAAATATTTATGTGTGTCTTTTCAAACTAAGACAAATTCTTCTTACCAGCTCTCATGTCAGCCAAACCCAAGCCCAATCATTCCCACTCACCCATTCAAACATAATCCACCTGATTTAAAAGACCACCCAAATTCCATGGTTCAAAGCCCAAGCATGTCCTTCATATTTTCAAGTCCACTCCCAACTCATACCACGCAGAATCAAAACTCCTATTTTTGCAAATTCTTGCCCCCAACTAATTAAATGATAATACCCGAATACATTATCCCCACGTTCACACTTAAATCCTCTGACATCTCTTTAAACATGCACCTCCAACACAACCCAAACACTACCCTCACCATCCAAATTTCAAAATTCTGCCATGAACAATTGCTGCCTTCATCATACCCAATGGTCAAGCCAAGTGAACACATACTGCCAACTACCTATGAGTCCCTTCAATGCATATGGAATCAGACTTTTGAAGATGCTCCTCGCCATAACTGCAGTAGCCTCAAACTTAGCAATGATTATCACCCACCTTGAGGACAAGGTGGTACTTTAGGGGGGCGGTAATGTAACGAATCAAATATTAAGATAAGGGCAATTTAGGTATTTTATAATAATCTAAATATTAGGAGCTTCTAGAGGTTAGTGGAGTTAGCTAGGTTTTCTATATATATAGTAATGTGTAATCATCTTTTGTAATCATCTTCAATGAATTAGTGTGGCAACTCAAAAGCTACATCAGTTTCTAATATCAATATCCAACATTATCTACTGCTCATTTCTTTCTATTTACTCATTAACAATATTTCTACTGTCATTATTGCTGTGCATTGCTGCTGGTCTGGAGGTTGAAGAAGTGCAGGTGGTTAGGGGGAAGTGGTCTATAACAAACCCCTTGGAGAGTAGTGGCCTAAAGCCATCTTTTTGTACGAATCCCTGTTGAGCATTAATCTGAAATTATTTCTTCTTCTTCAATATTCATCTATAATTCTGTGAGCAGTAGTGGTGTATTGCAAGTTACTAATGGATGGAGATAATTTTGCCCATATTTTCTCATAATTCCCAATTTTACTTTAATGATAATGGATTTTAAACCGGATCGGGTTAACATGGGTCAGGGTGCTTTTGCTCAGAAATTTTCGGGTTGTTAATGTTCAACTCACAGTATTGACAAAACCACTCTCTTCGGGTTGGGATCGGGTTTTTATATACACCGATTTTTTCACTCCCCACTCCACCTTCACACACACATACCACACACTTTCTTCGGGTTGGGATCGGGTTTTGGATCGGGTTTAACATGGGTCAAGCTTCCGCTCATGGTATAAAAAAGGGAAGAAAACCAGCTTTCTCAAACAAGAAACTGAAGTCATAAGAGAGGAAATACTTCCTCATTCTTTGCATGCTCAAAAGCCAATATAAAATCAAAAAAAAAAAAAAAAAAAAAAAAGCAGTAAAGAAACACATATACACTTCAGCAGATGGACTGATAGGACCAGCATGTAAAGGAGGCTAACTATTGATACCTCAATTCCCATGTTTGTAATTGGACACAAACACTTTTCCAGGCAGTGAATTGCCAAACACAAAGCTTTGAACAAGTAAACAAACCATTTGATATCTATAGCAATAACATTTAAGTTTATTCTGGAATAAAATCTCATGTCAATGCCTAAAGCAATGCAAGACTACCTTAATGTATGAGCTTTATTTCATAAACCGCGCAAAAATCTTTCCTGCTACCTATAAGATCTATGAAGATGTCCCATTGAAAACAAATGAAGTACAATCAAATTGAAATTTCATTCATGCATTTGCCACCAACAAATTTATGGTTCAGGAACCTTAAACCGGGTGCTGATCCAATTAATTTAAATACATTTTTCATCACATAGCTAGTCAACTACGGAGTAAAAAAAATACTCCGTACAACATAAGCAGCACAAAGAGGCAAATTAACAACAACAAACTTGCACTAAAACAACTCAAACTGGTACAAGACTTAGCAAAAACAACTTAAAGAGGATAAAATTTAGAAATCTAATTCACACCCAGATAAAATTTCAGAGTTATAGTAGCAAACAATAATACAATCATTGTCAATTCTAGGTCATAATAGATTTTATATGACTATAAATTTATTAAAAAAAAATAATAATTCACCTTCTGCTTGAATTTCTCATCTTTGCTAGGAAATGATTCACTTTCAGGAACAAATCCTCTATTTACACTTTTCAACTTTTTCGTTGGCGCCATCTTCTATGGAAACCACAAAAATATGCAAACAAAATTTAGTAAAAATATAATCAACACCATTTATAAATAATAAAAAAAAATTATCAAGTACTGATTTAAAAAATACTAAATTGTAGCTGCAGGGGTTTTAAAATATGAAGATCGAATATTTGGATCAAATTTCACTCATTTGCACTAAAAATCAACCACTTCAAGCAAACAAAAAAACAAAATCACCTTAAATTATCAGACTTATGATGTTAAAAATAAATTATAAAAAAGGAGGGAAATTGGGATTTGGGGAGGAAAACAAAAGGCAGAGACGAAACACTCCATCATTCCTCAGGGAGGATAAATTTCAACAATTTAAAACCTTCAATTGAGAAAAGTAAAATGATTTTTTGTAAAATTAAAAATAAAAAAAAAAAAAAAACCTTCAATTGAGAAAAGTAAAATGATTTTTTGTAAAATTAAAAAAAAAAAAAAAAAAACAGTTAACAAAAAAAGCAATACTAAAATAAAATAAAATTGAAACTCTTGAAACTTGTCAAAGAACGAAAAGAGATCGGACACCTCAAAATTACAAAAGAAAATTTTTTTAAAAAAAAAAAAAAAGATGCATATACTCGTTTATAAAGAAACCAGTGTTAAAAACTGCAAAGAAAGAGAGGAGTATAACAACGTAAAACCCTAAAAAAAAGAGAGAGATCAAATTGAAAAGGAAGAAAAACAAAGTAACATCGAATTACAGAAGAAGTTACATTACCAGAGCATTGGGAAATGAAATGCGAAAATTGGAAATTCGAAGGAAGCGTAAAATTGGAGGAGGAGAGAGAAGACGGCGGATGTAGTCTACGACGAAAAACAAGAGAGATTGAGAGAGTGAATGAAGAAGGAAGGTTGTTGCCGCGCGAAAATTTTGTTTTTTTGAGCATCGAAAGAAATCTTCAATGCATATATATATATAATGTACGAAAATTTATGATTATGGAAAATTTATGATTATGGAAGATTTATTTATACAAATGATAAAATTGTTCACAACTTTATGAATAATGATGTAGGATGAGTACGGTAATGTGGTAATCTACTTGAGATAATGAATCAAATTTGAGAATGAGAGGTCAGTTATTTGTTGTTGTATTGTTTTCTTGGTTTTTGTTTATAAAAAAAAAAAAAACAAAAACAAAAAAAAAACTAGCGTTAACTTATTTATACAATCAACACTTAAAATTCGAAAATGAGATGTTTTGGTTCATTGGTTGCATTTGGAGTACAAAGATTGAATTATTATGAAATAATCCAAAAATTGTATTATTGGCTGTTAAACTCGATCTAAAGGTTGGATTATTTGAGACAAATAATTCTATTAATCTATACATCTAATTAAAAACGTTCATTTGAGGGGGAAACTGCCATGTGGCACTAGAAGTAATTATATATTTTATTGAAAGACATTTGATGGAACAATAGAAATTACAAACTAGCAAGTATTTAAATTTGAAACTCTATCTTGTTGATACTATAACACTACTACTATTAAATGTTTAGAATTCTGTTACATTTTGAATATAAAGATAATTGTGTATCGGATCATATCTTTGCTTAAGTGTAGGTAAGGTGTGGACACAATTAATGATTTTAACTAGTTCATCCGTTCTCATTTGTTTGTCCTATTTTGACTTTGCACATATGTCAATGCACTTGTTTGACCGTAAATATCTTTTGTTGTATAGGTGTAAAAATTATAATAATGGGATATTAATAATGTACTCATTGAGATGAATCAAATAAGTCCCTACATGATTATATTTTGTTTTATATGTTGAGAGTAATTTATAAGATTTTGGAAAAATTGTAAAAAATAAGTCAACCTTTAGCCGATCTTTTCAAATTAAGTCAACCTTTTGATTAACTCAAAATAAGTCAACCTTGTAATGACCCGTAATTTAGCAGCGTTGTTTTCGGATAAAACAACATTACAGATCATTAACTTCTAAAAACCTTTAAGATCAAATCCATAAACTGCAGCGGAAGCTCTAAACTTAATCATATTATTCATTAAAACTATTAAAAAATCCAAAATAAATAATAATCCCAAAATCTAATAACAATACAAAATAAGGAAAGTCCACTAAAAACGTAAAACATAAGCTAGAACTAAACATCAGGGTCAACTACTAAGCTGGCTAGCTCACAATCCCAGCCCTTGCGTAACCCAATTCAATCACCACCTGTACCTGGAAAAGAATGTTGGGGGTCCACAGTCAGTGAGTAATTAGATTGTTCTACTTAATCAGTAGAACACAATTAGAAACATAATCATTGGAATAAGTCAATCAAACAGACAAACCAAACATCAAGAAATCATATATAAACATAATCATCAAGTACGCAGCGGAAAACAATCATAACAATCCTCATAACCACAACCTTCTATACTAACTTACTCTGTTCTAGACTTCTTGACACCACTATTGACTCTTCTATTATATTCAGTTCAGGTGCTAATCCGTGACCAGTCATATGCTCGTAGGGGAAACCTTAATTCTTCCCCAACTTTCCTTGCTCATGCCGGGTCAACCACGAAGATCTACTCCCCAGCACTGGGATCAAGAACTGTCCCAAATCCGAAGATGGGACAGTGGCTTTGACTATACCTATGTTCATGGCAACTTAAGCCACTAGATAGGCGGTCACTTCATAATTAATCATCTTTTCAATTCAATTCTGTTCTTTTCTTGATTTTCTTTTCACAATTCAATTCCTTATTGACTCAACTTCACTTCTATTCAATTCTAGCTCTTCTTAACTTGACCCAAAACTCTAAACCCAAAATAGTACCACACGACATTCTTCCTTAATAAACCAATAATCATCAACAGAAATTGCTTAAATCAAAATAAAAATCATATTTTTATCATTCAACATCACACGGCATTCTTTTCCATAAATACCAAAACTTACACTTCAATTGCTCAAATACAATTAACAATAATTAATCACATAAACATAATAATAAATCATAACATAACACTTTAATCAATAAATCATCAAACTTGTACCAAAACAAGACAAAATCAATGCTTTTAAAACCTTAAAATACACGACCTCTATGGTCTAACACAACATCAAGATCTTATTCAAGAAACCATCATAGAATGCCTAAATCAAATATTCAATTCAAGATTTGCATAAAAGATTAATTAAAGATCAAGAAAATAACATAAAAATCATATTTTTCCTCAAAGAAACATTCAAATATCATCATGCCACACTCGGCATTCTTCATAACACAACCATAAATAATTCTAAATAATTCAACATCAATTCCATATGATTCTAAACCTATTCTAAACATGATCAATCCTATTTTAATAATCATATTGCTAATCTATCCTATTGATTAAGTAAAGCAGATCTAATTACCTTTGATTTTTGGATGGGGTTCGAACTACACAAAGGTTCACGGTTTCTTTGGGTTTCTTTAAGGTTCTTGATCAATCTTTAAGGGTTGGAACAATATGAAAGGTTTAGGAACAATTTAATGAATTGATCGTGGAAGGAAAATAACAAAACAATTCTTGGTTGTTGTTTGGTTTGGCCGTATAAAAAGAGTAATAATAGGGGAGGGTTTTGACTTCCTAAAATCTAGTAACAAGAATATGAAGGGTTGGAATTAAAATAGGGTTTTTAGGAAAGGGTCAAACAGATAGATTAACTAATAAAAATTGATTAAACAAATTAAATGAATTAAATAAAAAGGAAAGAGCCAAGGGGCCGTGAGTCTCTATGAATAAAAGGGGTTTTTTTATTTTGTAGTTTGGAAAAAATAAAATAAAAACAAAGGGGTGATGATTCCTAAAATCTAGTAGGGAGAATAGGTAAGCAAGGATTAGAGTTTTAGGCTTAGTTACAAAATAGATAAAGGTTTAATAATATTGATTAAAAGAAATGAAAGAAATTAATTAAAGAAAAGGATGAAGGAGTGGGCCGTGAGATACAAAGAACAAAGGAAATAATTGGGCTCAGGTTTTGGCAAGATGAAATTAAAGTTCGAGCCATGATCAAAATAATTAGACTGCTACAATAAAATTAATAATTAATTAAATAATAATCAATTAAATAGTCAATTAATTATATATTTAATTAATTATGAAAAATTTAAAATATCCCGAAATTTCGAGGTATTACAAACCTAATATACATGTTTTCTCAAATTAAGTTTTTTCACTAATTATTTGTTGATTAAATTAACATTTTCAATGGAGAACCATATAAATAACAACATGTCAATGCACCGCTTTAATTTTGCGTTGAAATGTTTAACTTTCTCCATCAATAAATTAGTGAAAAAACTTAATTTGAGCGGATATGTGTGATAGGTTGACTTATTTTGAGTTAATCTAAAGGTTGACTTAATTTGAGAAGACCGGATAAAGGTTGACTTATTTTTTACAATTTTTCCTAAGATTTTCCCATCTTATGAATAATGTCAAGATTTCAGGTACGAAGGAAGTACAATTTAATATCATTACTTATAGTAAAATACAGAAATAACTTACAAATGATGAAAATATAGTGGAGAAATATGCACCAAAATACTAACAAAGAATTATATATGTATAGGTTGTTGTTAGTGTCCAGGGGCATTGCCTAGGCAGATACACTTTTAATTTAGTAAATGTAACTCTGACAATGCAGTGAAACTCAACTGAATTTGTTTATTAGACTAACGGTGCATTTTGATTCAACTTAAATAAACACTCATGTGCTTATCTTCAGAAAATTCAGATCATATCAGACTAAATCAGATCTATCAGACCATATCAGATCAGATTAGAAAAATTAAAACTATAATAATAACTACAATAAGAAAATCCAGATAAGATCAGAAAATTTTAGATTAATCAATCGCACCCTAATTGAAAATTAAGTTAAATAAATAAATAAAATTATGAACAAATACAAAAATTATTAGCAATTATGTTGAATATTATTACAAAGGTATTAGTAAATATTATTTAATTTTATTAATACATGACATAAATAAAAAAAAGTCTATTACTAAAGTTCAATTAGATAACACATACCAATTTGACGTAAATATCATGATTGGTATGTGTTAGTGATCAAATAATCAAATCTTAGATCGTTACATTTTAATGATAATGTCTTAATGTAGCGTTAAATTTCAAGTTGAAAACACATGTCTGTTTAGTTATATCATGTTCTTTTGGACTTATTTTCACTTTAATCCAGTACAGTTTAATTTATTTTAGTCCAAAAAAATCAAATTAGCACTATGATTATGAATGAATTCGATTACTTGTAACAGTGCTGGAAATAAGACATTTCAAATTGGATTACTTGTAACAACCATATTTTCTATTATTTAATTATGCATGCATTAATTACTTATGTAAAGCTTATGATGAATTCCTAGTAAAGGAACACCTTTTAATTATATTTTTATAGATTAAAAGATAGCAAAAAAAAAAACTTTTTGAGATGTTTTTTTTTCTGTGAAGCTAGACTTATATTAACTCCGGCTTAAAGTTCCTCAACATATTTGGAAAGAATTAAGAAGACAATAGGATCCTTCATGACATTTTTGCATGGTATGCACTCATACAACTAATATAGACTTGAATTTCCGAAACATATTTTGAAATGATTGTTTTTCTTAGCTTTAGACCTTGCCACAGGAATTTTGAGGCTGAGATCTTTAGAGCATTGTTAACAATGAAACTAAAAAGGTTTGGATGGGAATAATTCTATAAATTACACTCCTTAATAGCAAACTTGTCGTGTTTGTAAACAAACCAGTTCGTTTGTCCGAGTACAATTGCGAACTTTGGAGCAAGGAGAAAACAAAGAAAATTTCTGCATTAAAAGCATCAGCAGCAGGGCAACATTGGTTTGCCACTCTCCCCAACTCTCTTTTCACTCTTGTATTGGGCAAGACTAATGTTGCTCATAGTTGTCCAATTGTTGGGGCTCCTGCGAAAACAGGGGGCTTCCCAAATGAAAATGCATTTGTTTTCTTATTTTGTATGTTTTGCACGTGAACTTTGTGCTTTGTTTATATTTTTAGAAAGTGGGTGTATATAAAAATATGAGAGAGAAATTGTTAAACAATCATATCATTGTGGAGAGTTGTAAAACAATTGGGTAAGGTATGAAAAAAAGATTGAAAATGAGGGTGAAGAGAGAGAGAGAGATCAATGAGGAGGGTGAACATTTGCACAACATTAGTATTGCTAATGCTCTCATGTGCACATAGAGTATAAAAGAGAGAGGAGAGAAATTTTGTTAAAGTTGTTTCTAATTTTAAATTAAATCAACTAAAAATTAAATTAAAAAAAATTAAATTCAAACACCAAATTATTTTCAATTTTTTTTTTTTCTATAAATAGACACCATATAAATATAGTTTTGTCATAATATATAATTTTTGCAATGATTTTATTTGCAACAACTATAATAAATAGACACTAATTGTTTTATATTTTTTGCATCAAACATAAATTTCGGCATTGCTCATCAATTTTTATTATTCTTCTCCTACAAAATGCTTCCCTATATTAACAAAAAAATGTTTTTGTAATACTATGCATCCATATCAACAAAATTATTTAGCATCTATACCAAAAAATACAAGAACAAACGAAATTCTTCGAACATGAAACTATGTAATTTAACTTGTTAATTACTACCTCTAATTTTTTTTAGTTTGCCCAGTTTGAATTTGCAATGTTCACAAAATATACTTTGACTATCGTTTGAGATTTATACATAAGAAAAAATATGGTCATGTAGGGTCTCGTTGGATTCGTTTCAACATGTAGTTTTTTAAAATCTAGTTTTTATAATTTTTACAAATACACAATTAAAGATATTAATATTTAAAGTTTTGCTTCCACAAGTGTGAAAAAGTGAAGTGAGTAAATTTAAAAAAACGGAAGGAGTATAATAAAACATAAAAACGATTCAAAAGCTACTTAAACATGTTAATTAAAAAGTGCTAATAGTTATATTAAAGGGTAATGATATATGCAGCTCTTAGGGCTGCAAATAAGCATTTAATATATTATCTAAATTAGTATAAATTTAGTATTTAATGGCGAAAATACACATTAACCAAGATAATAAATGCTTGTTTTTCAAAAACTATCCATTTTTAGTCTCTTATATGCAGTCCTTGGGGTTGCATTTAGCCTTTACCTATATTAAACTAGTCTTCTATGCACGATTTGCGTGCTATGATATTTTAAATACGTTTATTTATCCGTCTAAACAAAATTTATATAATAAAAAAAATTCCCTTTCGTTCAGCCATCCCATAACAATGAATGAAAGAAAAATTTTATTTACCATATTCTATTGGCTATCAGATTTTTACAATAATCATAATGTAAAATTTTTATTTGTGAAATATATTAATATGGATGTCTTTTTTATAGAGAATTTAAAAATATTAATTTTGAAATTTTTGTTTTATTTTTTCGAATTTTATATTTTGTACTATTTTCATTTGAAATAGTTCAAAAAACTATAATAACTTTTCTTAATAATTAGGGGTGATATAAATTGATATTTTAAACAATTTTGAGGGGTAAGATGGACATTTCGATGGAGGACACCATAGCTCCCCTTGGCTTATATAATAGAGATTATGATGGAAAATAATGGAGAGAGAATCTATAGTAGGATAAGAAAAATAATAGAGAGAAAATGATGATTTTTTTAAAGGTTTGTTGTTAATGATGACCTAAGTGTTAACTCCACCATATTTTGTTATCGGACTTCCGAATTTCACGAGAAGTGGACATGAAGGTACACTCTTAGTTTTCTTCCGTGATCACTTGTATGTAATTATGGAAGGCATATGTCAAATTGCCAATATATATCAATTTGATGTGGTACAATTAAATCAAAATCTATTAATCATTCAAAATTGACTTGAAATTCCTGTTCTTTTTTCACAAATCTTCAGCTCCCCAATTTTACTGGGGTTGTAAGAGGGTTGCACAAGTATATGGTACACTCTTTGTATTACAATTCGTCTGCTGTAAACAGGCTAGTGATTTGAACAACTCAACGCCACGAGATCATAGTTCTTACAGATTCATTCAATAAACCTATGAAAGCATCAGTTTTTCCATAACACCGAACCTCAGGCGATCTGATTCATCAAGAAACAATGGACTCAGGTTCAGATTTCATCTCATTAATCACCATTCACCGCTGCCTGAGTGGCCTATCATGATCTGACCAAGAATTATCGGATTCATTAGACCTCCGTCCACCATGACCCACTCGTGGTTGTCTGGACCCACTGAAGTTTTGCATACCTCTTTGTTTCCCACTCATGCCCTCTCGCCCACATTCATTGTCATATTTACCCCTCTGCCTACCACGAGAGTCCCCGCTCATGCTCTGCCACTCACGTGCACTGTCAAATTTACCCCTTTGACTGCCACGAGACTCTCCATTGCCATTTTTACTCCTCTGACTACCACCATAGTCACCATTCATGCTCTGCCACTCACGCGCATCGTCAAATTTGCCTCTCTGACTACCACGAGAGCCTCCACCCATGTTCTGTCGCCCACGTGCATTATCAAATTTGCCCCTCTGGCTACCCCGAGAGCCTCCACCCATTTTCTGCCGTCCAAGTGTGCTGTCAAATGCACCCCTCTGGCTACCACGAGAACCTCGGGAAGAACTACCAAAGTCATTATCAAAATCATTGCCCTTCAGACCATTAAACCTATTTTGTTTTCTGTTTTGGTTCGACTTTTCACCCTGTCTAAGATCTCTATCATCAGAATCATAATAACTTTCCTTACGCCTCCTAGAGTTGAAATCCTCTTTAATATCATCATCACTCCCAAAAACAAGCCTATCATCGTCATCAGAGTCTAAATTCATTCTTCTGGAAGGGCCATGTGAAACTTTATTTCTGCGACCAGAATCAGCAACATGACTCGATTTCCACTTCGGATGAACTGGAAGGTCTTCATCTGAATCAAAATCATCATCACCTGAATCAGATATAGACCTTTTTTGATGTAAAGACTTGGATGACTTCGGGTAGGAACTAGATTTTGCCCCACTGAACACCTGAATATCGCCATCTCCTTCACCATCAGAATAGCCTTCATTCTCCACATCAGAAAAGCTAAGTGAAGAAGCTCCCTCTTTTCGGTTACTATTTTGATTATCTAATTCGTAGCTGTCAACATCATCGTCTTCATCATCAAAATCATCAAAGCCCATGTATTTTGCTTGCACAGGACTTGGAGATTCTCTCTCCTGAAACCTAGAAGTTCTGCTAACTCCATTTCGGTTGTCTTGAGGCCTATTGAAGGTACCATCTTCTGGCGGACTATCAAGACGATTGTCTTCATTCATTGAACGAGCGTCTGCATATTCAAATGCTGCAACATCTGCCCCATCTGATTCATCATCATCAAAATCGAAATTCCATGCATTTGAAAGTTGTTCCCTGTTAGGAGCCCTATCTACTCTTGTAACTGGTCTCTGCTGCTTGCCTTGCATCTGATTCTCTACATATTCGTCAGGAGGCCGCTTATGTTCGCAGTTGAAGCAAGTCATATTTCTTCTGTAGTTTAGAAAATTGCATCTGCAACAGATAGTTGTAGTTTGAACAACAGTGACAGAAAACTGGAAAATTATGCAAAGAGATCTAGGGAAAAAAGTAAACATATAGGATTCTGAATAGAGAAATTGATATTTCCCTCTGATAATCATAATATACCAATGCACAAATGTACAGGGGCAAAATGGTAGGCTTTCATGGGAATCTTGTGGGTTCTGAAGTTAATGTCTCTGAGAAATTTATTTATATGATGTAATTGTTTCGCAAGAACATCTATTTCTGAATGTATCTGCCTGTTTTATGGGATTAGTTTCCCCTTTCAAATTCATAGAAACAGGACTTATTCTAATAATAACATCAATTTTTTCCTCATAAACTCTTAAGAAAGACTTGATTTCTCACAAGACTTTTTACTTTGGATATTTCAAAAAATAAATTACATAAGGTAACCGAACTTACTGAGGGCATTCCCATTCTCCTGGAAGCAGCTGTCTCTTGGGACGTTTTGCATCACATTGCAGGCAAACAGAATTCTTTGCAAAATTCATGAAATTACACCTGCAGTCAGCACCTTATCAGAATCAGCACCAAATAAATAAATAAAATTTCAGTTTCATCTTAACTAAACAATGGGAACTTGGTGAATTCTAATGTATTCATTCATCCTTCCACTTTTATACATTCCATCCATCCCAGCACCTTCACTAATTGCACCAAACATGTTTAGTAGTGGACACATTAAGGAGGTGACACCGTGGCAGGAATAAGGAGTGGGGAGTAGATATAAAATCCCAGTTTACAAGAGTGGACATTCAATTATGAGCTTTAGCTAAAGCAATCTGGAAGAGATGACGGCTGCAAAAATCATTACGTAATGCAACTAAACTGTCAATTACATAACTAGCTGATAGACTTGTATACAACTATTCATCAAATCATTAACTTTAAAATTATCCACCCATTATTATCCCAGCCTTTCAGTCCTCACAACCATCTGAGATTCTGAGCTCCAATATTTGAATGTTCTGTTAAAACCAATCAACAAGCAAATCATTTTGGATGTTTCAAAAAATGAGCAAGTACAATTGTCTAAAAATATAATTGACACAAAAGAATGCCACAACAGTGAAAATAATTTTTTATACGAGCTGGGATCTAATCTTTGAAATCTACTTTTCTAGAACAAGCTGTAGTCCAGGCCACTGCATCCCCATGGATAACACAGTAGCTGATGTAGAACAATAGAAGAATGACAAGCATCAGTTATAATGTTGAAAAAAAACTTGTCATCCCTCTCTTCTACCCCTTTCTCACTCCTCCACCTCTTTTATCTACTACCCATGACAATTCATGTCATGAACACTCCAACAATGCCAAAAATAAACATCTCATCCTTCTCTCTAGTCTCTACTATACATGCCAAAAATAAACTTGAAATTCATCACTTTGTGCCAAGTTTCATGATGGAATTCATCATGTCTATTTCCATCATGCTATTACAACTACATGACGGAAATAAACTTGGCAAGTCAAGTTTTTTTGTTTTTATTATAACAGATGCTCTAAGAGTTCAGGACACAAGCATTGATCTATTCAAAGACTACACAATGATACAAAAAAATCAATATGATGGAGGTAAAGTAACACCTTTAGTAAGCAGAACAACAGACACAACAAGCAAATGCAGAGTGAACTATAAGAGAAAACACCAACATACTTTGGACATAACCAGTCACCCTTTTTCATCTCAATGTCATCACGTCCAACTCTTCTCTTGGGTGGAGGTGGTGGCTGCTTCACCTTTGGTGGACGCTTCTTGATCACTGGAGGAGGGAGATTGGGATCTATTGGTACTGCACTTAACCTGACAACCTCATGAAGCAATTTTCGAACTACTTGCTTCACAGATTTGCTCTTCAATAAAGATTTGTTTTCAACTGATCCATTTATGGGATCAAAGCCATAAGTCAATAAGACACGCATTACATCAATTGTCCGTGCCTCGTCCTCCTTGTTTGTAACCAAATACGCTCTTTCACAGTTGGTTCTCAAGCTGCAGGAGCTGCAAACCTGGGAGCACAAAAGACCATTGTTATGCACAAAATTGCAGACTAGAATAAAAGTCGAAAACAATTAATAAGCTCCAGAAATGTGGCAAAGCTCCCAAATCATGACCCGCTCAAAATCTTATCAGTTATGGGATCAAGGAACAACTAAACCCTATTAGGCTTCACAGTGGTAGGGTTTGACAAGGGTAAAATGCAGTCTCCTTGATTCTACACTTGTACTCAATCACAAGTTTTCTCAAGGAAAAAACCCATCAATTCCCATACCAACTTCGACATCAAAAACCCAAAGTATGAATAAGAGGTCTAACTATGAACATCCCAATGTAGATCGTGAAGTATTGGGAGAACAATGATTTAGTTAGTAAGTGAAGCAGACACTTACATCTCCTTCATCAAGATGAGCATGTTTCCTCAACAGTTTTGCAGAAAAAACCACCTTTTTGTCTGCACTAGGACATCCATACCCAACAAGTGTTTGAATATCTTGTCTTGACAATGACCTGAAATTTATTTCCATTTTATATAAATATCATGAATCTGAATAATGTTCGTAATATAGCAGATAAGAAAGACCAGTAAACCACCGAGAAGGACGTACTAGCCAGTCGGCCCTTCCTAAAGGCAATACAAGAAATCTAATGGTCTTTCTGCTCTGCCTACAACCAAAACGACTTGATTCACCTCCCGAGAGGGTAAACTGGTAAAGATCCATACTTCCATGTAAAAAATGATGCCGCCACCTAGAGGTACTCTCACTACTATCAATATATGGAAAACTGATTCTATATCTTATTATTTACTGTCACAGACAAAAAAAAAAACCTCATTCTAGTTTCCTTTGAACACAGCTACAACAAGGATAAAATCTCCTTTGCAACAGCTGAATTAGCTTGTAGAATTATGGTTTTTCTTCTTTACTTTCTAAATCACTAAGGGGTTGTTTGGTTGGAGAAGCAGAAAAAAGAAAGACTTTAGGAATGAAGGAGATTGGAAAGGAAAAATCATAGATTTAAGTAGTTTTTTGTTTTGAAAAAGAAAAGGAATGAGGCCACTGCAAAACTAGGGTTGTTCAAAATGATCTGATCCGAGCGATCCGATCCAAACAATTGGATAATTTTTATGTAAATTTTCTTAGATATTTCGGACCGGATATCCGAGAACTTTCGGATCGGACATGGATCGGGGAAATTGATGTTTGGGATATCCGAAATTTTTTATATTTCGGATATTGTGGATTGAAAAACCATCATATTTGGATATTTCGGATTGGATATCCGGATTTTTATAGGGTACTTCAAACTTCAAATCAATAATTGGGCTTTTCAAGTATTTTGGATCGGAAATCCGGAAAAATATATGAGAAACACACACAAAAATAATTTGAGAAAATACTCGGACCGGATCGGATATTTCGGGTATTTGGAATTTTCGGATCGGATTCAGGTCGGGATGCCTCCACACTCCACCACCATAACCTAACCCGGCCCCACAACCAAAAAAGTCACCCACCTAACAAAAAATTAAAGGGAATAAGGTTGGTTGATTTCCTTTTCCTTTGATGAAACCCCTAACCAAATGGCCGCAAAATGTACTCCTTGAATTCTTCATTCTTTAAAAAACCAGTGGTAGCGTAAAATTTAGATTTCACTTAGTCTACCAAATATACAATTAAACAGATGTCCAGTAGCTAATTCAGTGGTAAGAACACCTTTACTTTAGAATTTGGAAAGGAAAGAACCCAAAAAAACACCTAGAAAGCTGCATATCTACTTCCCCACCTGATCACCAAATGTTGGATGGAAGGAAAGCAAACAAAATCAATTCCTAGCAGCTCCTTTCTAGCAATCAGCTAACCGCACAAAAAATGGCATTGCATTCCTACTCATTCAATCAAATGACGAAACATTCCCTTCTTGTTCTTTCCATCATTCCAAACGAGTATAACATTCCCTCCCATTTATGAACATGGGAATGTTGTGAACATATCAAACTTGAAATGCAATAAATAAAACAAACTTGTAATGCAATGAACAAATCAATAACTCAATAAGGTCAAACTTGTAATGCAATGAACATGTATCACCTGAAAATATCAAACCGATCTTTTGCAAAATTGACAACAGCAGTCTGAACAGTCTTCCAATCCCTAGTGAAATCAAATCCTTCTTCTTCAGCAAAACCAGCAACATCAACTGAACTCAAATTTTCAATCATTTGATCCTCATCTTTTCTTCGATGATCAAAATAATTCTGCTGCACCAATCTCTCCATTAACGCAACCCATTCCGGCCACGGATGTGCCAATTCAATTTCTCTCTTCATCAACCCTACCTTCCTGACCTCTTCACTTCCTTCCACTACCCCAACATTGCCACCTATATTCTTCGTTTCTTCAGCACTAAACCCTGACCCTACAGTGCCATTTTCAACATTATTCACACTACTGCTACTACTATTACTACTACTACTACTACTATCATCATCGGATTGCTTGGGCTTCTTCTTGGACTCCCGCCATGCTCGAATTCTCTGAAGAGCATCATCTTTCTCAGCACGGTCGCTTTCGATTTCATCGATTTTGTCGAAAACGAAGCTCAAACGAGCAGAGAGAGATGGAGATTTTGGGGAATCAGAAGAAGTGGAAGAGGATGGTTGAGGAGAAGAAAGAGAGAAGTGTTTAATGAGAGGAGAAAGAAAATGACGAGAATGGTGACAATGGGGTTTTGGGGATTGAGATAAATAGCGAAATAGGAGAGAAAAAGAAGAAGGTGCCATTGAAGAGGAGAAACAATAACCAAACGAGATAGTCACAGCTTAAAACCCTCCATAAACCCTCAAGGCTCAAGCTTCTAACTTTTTTTTTTTTTAATGATACAATAATTATGTTAAGATTGTTATGAAAAGTATAGAATTATATGAGATTAAGGAGGAAATTATATTAGTAGAGTTTTCTTATGTAAATTCAACTGAGGGATTTACTCAGTATTTATAGGCAAATATTATCACTTTTACAGTCTTATTCATAATAGTCAATAATACTATACTTTGGGTTTAGGCTAGGAGGTGAAAAAAATTAGATGAGCATTTAATGCTTAGCTAATACATTCATCTTATCATAACAAAGATAACATTTTCACGAACGTTTTCATTATATTCCTCAAGTCTCAAGCTTCTAATTTTGGAATTTGGTCTGGTTGGTAAGGTGTAAAACGTTTTCAGATAATAGTTTACATTAGAGCTAGCCAATGGGCTGGGTTGGCCCGGCCCGGCCCGGAACCCGCCCGGTTTTTGGCCCACCCCGACCCGTAACCAGCCCGGCCCGGCCCGGTCCACAGACGGGCTGGTTACGGGTTGTGGTTTAAAAACCCAGCCTGTAACCCAACCCGCCCGTAACCCAGCCCAACCCGTAACCCAGCCCGAACCCAGCCCAGCCCGTGACCCAGCCCGACCCAGACCCAGCCCGTAACCCAGCCCAGCCCGTAAGCCCGGCCCGCCCGTACCCAGCCCGTCCCAAAACCCGGCCCGCCCGGCCGGGTTACTAGCCGTTACCTCACAACGGCTAGTAAATCAGAATTGCTGTTTTTTTTTAAAAAAAAAAAAATTTCACCCTTCCCCTATAAATACCCTTAATTTACACCCAAAATCCTCACAACTCTTATTCTCTCAACTCTCATTCTCTCAACTCTCATTCTCTCATTCTCTCAATTCTCAATCTCTCATTCTCTTCTTAATTCTAAATTTATAACTTTCATAATTTCATATTTTCATTTATCTTGTTTAGTTTTTGTATAATTTTAAATTAAAAAAAAAACTTCTAGTTTATATTAATATATTCTAAGAAAAAAATGGCTTCAAGAGGGTTTGGTAGGCAAAGTTGTGGCCGTAATGGTGGAGCTAGTGGTAGTGGTGGTCGTAATGATGGTGGAAATGATGATCAAAATATTGGTTCATTCGAAATAAATACGGAATCATTTGTTCGGGACTTGGAAAACGACGCAGATTTTGTGGATCCTTCGTCACAACAATCGAGGCAATCGTCTTCCACAATACCACCTCCTCCTCCCCGTCATTCAACCCGAGGTAATGTTATGCATTTTATTATTTTTATTATTTTATGTTAAGAATTGAATATGTGATATGATTTTAATATATGTTAAGAAATAAGAATTAATATTATATTTATATATGTGATACATGAATTAAATATATGCTAGGAAATAAAATTATATATGTGATACATGAATTAAATATATGCTAAGAATTAAAATTATATATGTGATACATGATTTTAATATATGTTAAGAACTAAAATTAAATATGTAATACATGATTTTAAAATTGTTTCATTGTTTTGTATGAACTTTCCAGTTTAATCATAAGGTGGGTTACAATCTGATTGGTTAGTTGGCTTAAACAGAAGCCCGGGATCTGTCTAGGCAAGATTTGGTAATTAAGTTGACCATTGTGTCGCACCTCTCTTACCTGGGATTCTATCCAGTCAGCATTCGTTTCCAATTATGATTTACACTTGGAAATTAGTACGCATAAAAAAATAATAGGATTATAGATTAAGGTGATTATAAATATGAAATATAATAATATAAAGATGTATATTAATTATGATTTATAAGAAATAAATAATGTGATATTGATAACTTTAAATTTTAAATTAAGGTGAAGATGATTCCGGGACATCGACCCAGGGCAACACTGGTCGTAAAGGGTCATGGGTCTGGCCATACTACGATAAAACAGAAACCAATGAGCCTAATAAATTTATAGCTATTTGTAAAGTTTGTCGGGATGTCAATAAGACAAAAAACCCCAAACAATACAAATGGCAAAAAAGCGATGGAACCGGAACATTAGCACGGCACCTTTCACGAGATCATAAATTGGGGCCGGAAGGCGCGGAGTCAAGCGATGGAACCACCCAAACTCAGCTACACGGGTATGCTTCTAACATGCCCGGCGCAGGTATGCCTTTTATTTTTACTACAGATAATTTGTGTAGGTACTTAGGTGATTATGTTATTAATACGGAAAAACCTTTTAATTTTGCGGAAGACCCCGAATACGAATTATTAAATAGAATGGCTTTGCAACCTGCATATAAAAGAGTCCCTAGGAATTCACTTAAGCGTAAGACTCAACAGTTATACTTTGAAAAAAGAGCTTATATGATTGAATCGTTTCAAACATATGACGGTCGTTTTAGTCTGACTAGTGATACATGGAGTTCTACAATTGGAGAACCATTTATATGTATCACTGCTCATTGGATTGATGAGGACTGGTATTTACAAAAACGTATTATTGCTTTTCAATCAATGGAGGAGAGTCATAGTGGGTATAACATCAAATGTCGTATTACAAATGTTTTAAGAACTTGGCACATTACTAACAAAATTTTTTCTTTATCATTAGACAACGCAAGTGCTAACAAAAGGGCCGTAGATTTCATAAAATCTGATCCTGAGTTACCCTTATTGCTTAACGGCGAGTTATTGCATGTCCGATGTTGTGCACATATTCTTAATTTATGTGTTCAAGAAGGCATGAAAGAATTACAACCTTTGTTAGAACCCATTAGGAATGTAACTAAGTGGCTTAGAGTTACCCATAGAGTTAAACGTAGGTATAAGCAGTTGTGCAACGAAAAAGGTCTAAGAAAAAAAGTTTGGAGTTGGGATTCTCCTACCCGTTGGAATTCAACATATAAAATGTTGACAGACGCGCTTAGGTATAAAGATGTGCTAACAACATTATATAATGAAACTTGTACAAATGAAAATGAATTGATTACGAACGATCACTGGAGCGTTGCCAGTGTTATTTGTGAAGTTCTTAGCACTTTTAACAGTGCTACAAAAGTTTTTTCACTTATTTATGAACCTAATATTCACCAGGTTGTTTTAGAATGCATTAAAATTGTAAACTCTATAAAAAATGCCGGCGACATTGAAAACATTTCCGACATCTTGTCGCGAATGATGGTCAAATGGTATACCTATTTTGGTGAATTTCCTCACATATATGGTGTTGCAGCCATATTGGACCCAGGTGTCAAACTTGATGGTTTGACAAATTTATTAAATTTTTATTATGAATGTTTAGAAATTAATTTTGATGTTCATGCTTATGTATTACAGTGTAAAAATATTTTAGAACAACTTTATGATCACTACGCATCTATTTACCAACCACAATCGGTTGGAGTTCCTAAACAATCCAAAAGCAGGTGGGACCCTTTCGTTTCTTCAATCTTGAAGAAACAACGAACAGAATCATCATCATCCGCAGGTGCTTCGGGTGGTAATGTTAATGATTATTTATCGTTCCAATTTGAAACTAACAGTGATTTCCACATACTTAAATGGTGGAAAAATCATTTTAATGAATTTCCTATCTTAGCTAGAATTGCAAAGGATGTCCTTTCAATTCCAGCTTCAACTATTGCTTCCGAGTCTGCTTTTAGTGCAGGTAGGAGAGTGTTAGACGAAAAAAGATCCAGCCTTTCTCCCAATAGCATAGAAATGTGCGTTTTCAAGAAGGATTGGGCCCAGGCGGAGAAAAGAACACAAGGAATGAAGGATGATGAAGACGATGAAGAAGATGATCCGTGGATGGTGCTAGATACTTCAGATGAATCGCCCCCCAAAAACTAAAGTCTAACGATTCACGAACCACGCCATTGAGGTACGTTTAAGAACTACGTGGGCTTTGATTCCTTAATATAATTAAGGATACGTAGGCATCTTATTTTGCAAAATTAAAATATATGTTTTTATATGTATTTTAATTTCCAAAGTAAGTCCAAGCCCCCCCCCCAACCCCCTTCCCCCATTAAATTATTTAATTATTAAGAATATTTTATCATCTTAATTATCAATTAATTTACTTATTAGTTTTTACTTTTATAATAAATCATAATATTTAGTTATTTAGTTGTTCGATTTTAAATTAACAAGTTAAATATATAATTAATATGTTTTTGCCAACTAATGATTACATTTACAAATTAAAATATCCAAAAAAAAAACCCAAACCCCTTAAATGGTTAAACCCCCTCAAACCCCCTCAAACCCCCCTAAACCCCAACAAAACCCCCACAAAACCCCCAAATCCCCTAAAACCCATAAATGAACCCAGCCCATGACCCAATGGGCCCAACCCACGAACCCAACCCATGAACCCAACCCACGAGCCCAACCCACAAACCCAACCCACGAACCCAACCCACGAGCCCAACCCACGAACCCAACCCACGAACCCGGAACCCAGCCCAGCCCAGCCCGGCCCCCAGCCCGGTCCCCAACCCGCCGGGCCGGTTCATGGGTCGACCCCCGTCTGACCCAGCCCGGCCCGGCCCGCCCAACCCCACCCACGGGCCGGTTCCGGGTTGCCCACTCCCGGCCCGGCCCGGTCCCCAACCCGGCCCGGCCCGGCCCAGCCCGGCCCAACCCACCCGTTGGCCACCTCTAGTTTACATTGGAAAATTCATTTCCACGAACATTTTCCGTTGTTTGGTTGCATGTAAAATGATGCTTCATTTTAAGCATTTTTCATTGTTTGGTTGAATTGAAAATCAATTGCTTCAATTGTGATTTACAAATTTTTCCTTCCATTTTTGGGCGAAAATGTTTTCAAGAAGGTGGAATATGGTTTTCCACCTCAAGTTTTACATTTTTATAAATTACTCCAAACCAAACAATGTAAAATGGAAAAATAGTTTTTAGGGAAAACGTTTTACATCCTACCAAACAGACCCTTTATGTATATAATTCTTTAATATTTTTTTTATTTATCAAAAAATTGTGAAATGATTTTATCGAAGGTTGAGATGATAGAGAATATTGAATAGAATTCCTTTAGTGGTAGAGAATAATTCTATTTTTGTAGTATAAGGTAATGAATTTTGTAAAAAATAAGAATAGCTCATGTCCAAAAAAAGAAAAAGAATAACTTAGTGTGAACATTCAAGGAAAATGAATTACTATAAAATTAGCTGAAGAAGGATATAACAAAATGATGTGTGAGGTAGAAACTAAAATAAAGATCATGTGATTTATTTTTCCCGAACTTACTGTAAGTCGCATTAAATGCGTAATTCAATTTTATAAAAGTCTATATATCGATTACGTATTAAGATTGTGCTCATGGATTAAGGCTTCTTTTGGACTCATTTTTAATTCAGCTCACTTTACTCCACATTATTTAAGTTTATTTCATTTATTATTATTTTTATTGTTGTTGTTGTTATGTATTTGGTCACTTTTCTGTCAACGGGTTTCACAACCTTTTCATCAATTTTTTTTAATGGTTTTTTACTGATAGTTTTAGGGATTGATTTTCCAGTGAATTTTCATTCAACATGCCAACACCGATTTTGCAATGAATTTCGAGGGAACATTTTTACAACCTCTTCCCACGACCATTTTTCGGCGACAATTTTTTGACAACATTCATTTGAAATCTAAAATAAAATTAAAATATAAAGTAATATATAAATGAAAAATAAAAAAACTAATTATAAATATATGACTAATATAAAAAAACTAATTATAAAAAAACTAATAACAACAATAAACTTAAAAGCAAAAGGTTCAATTCATTTTCAGCACTTAAAAAAAGTTATATTGAGGACAAACTTTTATCTGGAGTCCAGTTTATTGAGTAACACTATTATACACACAATTATACAAGTGAACTAATTTTCCCTTAAAAAAACCTATTTGTAGAAGATGACAAAAGAATAACTTTACAAACAAAAAGCTCATCCTGGGAGCAAGTAACTTGAAACAAAGAGCAAAAGCAGTAATCTTCTATGTTTAGTACTTCAATCATAATCTTTTGAGGTTTACCACCTCCTGAAAAAGGCCCCTAAGATAATGTGCAAAACATAGCGATAGCATATTACTATTGCGTTTTGTTTTTAGTCACACATTAACAAAAAACAATAATTTCAATAATCTTTTTTATTACATGTGTAATCTTTTATTGTAAATGTAAATGACTTTATAATATGGCTAGACGTAATTATAATTAAAAAAACAGGTTCGACCTAATGTTCCATTCCCTATACACTATATAAGGGGCGTGCAAACACTCTATAGTATTTGTTACATTATACGAGCCATTGGAAGGGCCAATGACATTACACCGTATTATACATAATGTCACATTGTCACATATTCACATTTGGGATAGAAAGGCAGCAGAAAGCACCCCTAATTCTTGAACCCAGACATATCAAGCATCTCCGTCTCGCAAATTTCAAATTGGGAGAAAAAAAAGAGCAGATTTAGAACCACTCAACCATGCACCTAGGATAAAATCCTGCTTCAGTAGCAACAGTAGCTAAAGCTCGCAATTCTTTCTGAACTTTTCGCCTCTCATAATATACAGAGCATGCTAGGGATGTACACTTGACCCCACTTTCCACCATCCAATCACCACCTCCACAATGCCGACAAATCTGTAAGATGCAATGAACAAGCTCAGTCTATCAGGTGAGGGATGAGCCATCCCATGGCATCAGATTTTCTAAGATTGCAATGATAACACGAAAAAAAGATAGTCCAATCAATGATAACATGCAAAGAATGTTATTCCTTAAACAAAGAATTGCCCCTTAAAAAGTTGAAATGTCATCACAGCCTCACAATGCATTTATTGTGAAACAGCATCGTAAAAGATTAAAGACTTTGCCTCATAGCAGCATATCCAAACAAGGTTGAAAAAGATGAGTGCTGTATGACTCGAACATAAGCATAAACACCAAAGATATGAGATTGCAATTGTGAGGAAGGATAAAATACTTACAGCAACAAGGTGTTGGATATCTCTCTCCAATTTTGAGGTTCGTCCTGTCATAGCTACAGCAGTAACCAGACTGTTCTTGGAACATTTATTACAAAGATAGTTAGCTGCTTGGACAAGTCCTCCACAGAGGACACAATGTTTTGAGGAATAGTATTGATCAATTCTAGCTCGGAGGGAATTTGCAGCAATAAAATGTTTCTTTGTAGGAGCATCCCTCACAGGCCGAGGCATTTCTTGAAACCACTTCTGTAAATCAGCACCTAAGAGCCCAAATACCCGCTGCAAAGCTGGTATAATCTGTTTTGTGATGTAATATAAATCATTCAGTCTGTATGGAGAGTCTATGGACAAAATTTCCTGTGGGTCAACAACCATGTCAACCAAACGGGCACCAGGCTCTCCATGGACCACAACATAAGAGACACGCTCAGCATAACGAGGTTCTGCCCTTGGATCCATTCTCATTGCTTTAGAAGCAACTATTGCTGCTGGAGGCAGTGATGAAGTCCTTGTGCTATAGGTGCCCAACCTGACCTCTTTTGCAAAAACAAAATCTTGAATAGACACCCTTCCTGAGAGAATTCTAGACCATTGGCGTTGTAGATATGCTTTAATCTGTTGTAAAACAGGGATAGAACGTTACAAAATACAGAGGCATTATGTTATAACAGCTAGACTCAATAAAAGCAGCGATAATATCATGTCATAGGTTAGCACAATCATTCATTAAAGTCCGCAGTATAATTATCCATGAAAGATATGCAGATTTCATCCAAACCAAAACAAAGTTTCCCTTCCAAACCAAAACAAAAAGAGCAAAGTTATGGGTATTAATTCTTTCCATTTCTTGTCTTCATCTCTGGGTTGAAAGTTTCAAAGTTGCAGGCATGAGATATTTAGCAATCTTTTCAAGGGAGGATAGTAAGAGAAGCCCCAAAGATGCCAAACACTGCCAAATATCCTGAATCAAAATTACTAACATAATCACACATTGATACATATAAGAGCAAAGTTATAGAAGAGTTTATGCTTTTTTCTCAGAATGACCATGTCAATGATCTGAACCAAACCTGTCATATAAGAAAAATGACTAGATTAACCAGCACTTTACCTTGGAAATTTTCTGGTGCTCAAAAAAAATTCTTAATGACTTCTCCAAAGTCTTTGCAACAGCAGGACACGTGTCTCTGCGAACTGTCTCAATGCCTTTAGCATCAAATATAGGTTCTAGTTGATTGAGGCTCTCATAACTATATCCTACATATCTCTTTTTAGTAAGTAGAAAACAGGATTGATAGACCTTTTCCATCTTCAGTTTGACTGGATTTGGATTCATTGCTGTAATCACGGAAGCTATCTCATTTCCGATCTGAAAAGCCTCTTTCATGGTCCGCCCTTTAAGGAGCACAAACAAGCTGCAAAACGTGAAATATTAATTTAGGATATATAACCAAAATTGGAAAGAGAGAAAGCAGCAAATAGCAATATAGCACTCAACAAAGAAACAACAGTGGGAAACACAACAAAACTTGAACAATTGCAACTGAAACACCAAGAAAAGAGCCAATTTGATTTTTTTAGTAAAAGTTCTCGTATATGGAGGATTTTTCCAAGCCATAAATAGTAAAAAGTTCTCGTATACGGAGGATTTTTCCCAGCAATAAAGGGGTCAACAATGAAATATAAAGAAAATATCCATCAAAATATGATACTTTGATTTGGTCATTATGATCCAAATATATGCAGGAGAAGTCAAATCATCATATGGAGTAACTGGAATTTAGATACAGTTCATTCAGAGATAACAGGTCTTAGACATTGAAATTAAGATCAATATGGTATACGCCGAGTTTCAAGCAATGATTAACTTAAAAAACACTGTTCACTATATTAATAATGCTGATGGATAAAGCCAAGTGCCTTAGGGTTTCACTATGACAAGAAGCATCCTATTGCTAGCAAATAGGTGGTCACCAGCTCTACATTGCATAGAACAATGCATACTGACTATTGAGCATGTCCCTTTCCACTACATGATTCATTCCTTTAAGCACTATATTAATGCTGGATGGAGAAAGCCAGGTGCCTTCGGATTTCAGTATGACAAGAAGAATCTTATTTCTACCAAAGCTATTCTTACCAGCTCCTCATTGCGTAGAAGTATGTATACTGAGCACTGGTGTATGATATAGACTTCCAAATACTTGTACAGAAAGATAGGGTCCTTTATAGCGAATAATACATTCCTTTTAAGCAATAAGCACCACAACTACTTTACCCACAATGAGATGTTCTTAGAGACCAAATAACCAGACTTCTCCTTTCTCGAGACTTGCAAAATTACTCCAAAGTGATGGCCCTCTCTTCATCTGCCTCACATAATAATGTTCTCATAATCCACTTTACCTAAAGCTTAACAAAATCTATAATAAAAAAAGCTTAACCAATCTCAATCTTAAGATCGAAAGGTAGGATACATAGTAGATTTGACTGGAGTTTGTCAAATGAGGAATGGATTAATACTTATCCCCATGTTGAAGCTAGCTATCTCAATCCTTCTCTTTCAGATCACTGGCCTATCAAGGTCTATGTGGGCAATGTAGCAGAGGGGAAAGGTCAGCCATTCAGGTTCTTGAACATCATAGCAGACCATGTTGATTTCATTCTCACAGTGAAGCAGCATTGGCAGCAGACCTGTACAGGTTCCAAAATGGAGCAAGTTTGGGCTAAACTGAAGTTGGTAAAAAATGGGATTAAACAACTCAACTCCTTGCATTTTGCCAACATTCAATTTATAGTTCAAAAGGCTCAGGATGAGTTAACTAGAATCCAAGATCAGATTACCCACAAGGCCACAATTACAATAACCAAGTTACATGAGCCAGAAGCTGCAGCAATCAAGCAAGTTAACCACTGGCTGGGTATTCATGAAAACATCCTCAAGCAAAATTAAGGGAAGATTGGGTCAAGCTAGGAAATTCTAACAGCAAATATTTCTTCTCTATGATGAAGCAAAGGCAAAACAAAAACATAATTGACTCAATCCAAGATGAGCAAGGTAGAATGACTCATGATCCAAGTAAAATTGAAGATGAAATTGTTAAATTCTGTAAGATTTTGCTAGGCTCAAGGGAAACTTGGTTACCAAGGGTAGATCTCTGCACAATGAGAAGAGGCACCCAACTTTCTCACAGTGTTCAACAAATGTTGGCTGCTAAAGTAACAAAACAAGAAATTGATGATGCACTGCACAATATTAACAGCTCTAAATCCTCTGGCATAGATGGTTTTAATGGTCACTTCTTCAAAAAAGCTTGGAGTGAGGTTAAAAATGATATTTATGAAGCTGTGGAAGAATTCTAAGATCCTTAATAAAAGGATGGTGACAGTCATTGGAGAGGTAGTGAATGAAGCTCAGGCTGGCTTCATCCCTGGTAAGCATATTGGTGACAACATTCTCCTACCCACTAAACTCATGAAAGGCTACAACCACAAGTTCATCTCTCCTAGGTATGCTCAAAATTGATCTTAAAAACAGCTTATGATTTTGTTATAGGATGTTTGCCTGCGTAGGTCTTGTTCACTTAGCTTTATTTGTTTTTTGTGGTCCTTGTGGTTGCTCTTAATCAGTATCAGCTAGGTTGTTAGCCAGTCTGATTGTTGTCAACCAAAGGTTTTTTGGTTAGCGTAGGCTGTATAGTTTTCCCTTTCTTTGGTATAAAATACTAACTTACCAAAAAAAAAGTCTGAATAAGCATCATATACTTTCTTCCAGAGATGGAAGAAAGCTTCTCTTCTACTCATTTTAGGAACCACCTCAATGCCCAGGAAATTGAAAACATTAAAACATCTTTGAAAAAATAGTGAGAAAAGAGATAGACCCAAACAATGGTCAAACAAAAACGTGAATCAATAAATTAAGATAGTGCACCTCTATGATCCCTCTACCCTCTACCCTGGGCATAATCGCTTTTTCATCAATGGCCTATCCTATTAGTTCACCTTCTCTACACTTAAAGCACTTAAAAAATGTCTAACTATTACTTTCTTTCCAGTAATTTCCACATCTCATCCTCTAACAAAAGGTTTCAAGCCCAATCGTGTGCGCCTCCATCATCTCTACCTTGGGCACATTTCTTTTTCTTATATTTGCCTTTTCTATCATTTCACCACCCCTACTTTTTAGAGCACTTGAAACATATCTGGCATTCTGAAATCTGAATATTTTTTCACTTCTTAACAATTTTCCATACCTTATCTTTCTTCCAAAAGGTTTCAAGTCTCTCTGTTAGTTTGTAACCTTTGGAATCTTATCCACATTGAATGAATGTCAAGAAATTTATTGGAGCAAAAATAAAAGTACAGAAATGGCTCTGTTTTTTTCTTTTTGAACAACAGAAATGGTTCTTAAGAGACTAACAATCCTGAATTTATTGAAAGCACCTCAATTAAAAATAAATTTTATGAGAAACAAGTTGAACAAACTTTGACATCTTATGGGACAAAAATTTGTCTGCAAACAGCTCAATGATTCGCGTGTTTGACAGCCAGCTCATTCTACCATTGAGCTCTTGTTGAAACAGAAGCTGAAACATAGTAAAATCAAATTACATTGATATCATATGACATACCTATCAGTGTCACCATATATAACTCTAGCTTTCCATTGATCATGTGTGTCGACAAATGAGATAGCATGTTCAAGTGTTCTACGACCACACTGAACAATGCTGTCGGCCAACTCTGCACAAGGCATACGACCACTAAATCCAGCAGCTGTGTATCCATAAGTTACATTTGCTATCAGCTTTAGAGCAAGCTGTCTTGCATTATATATCTGTTATAAAGGTTGAAAAGAATCAATATTAATATTTTTCCTAACGAAACATGTATGACATTGATTCTGAGCAGGAAAAGAAAATCACAAGCACAAAAACAACTACAATATCAACCTCTTTTCCCCTCTCTCAAAAAAAAAAAAAAAAAAAAAGGAAGCAATGCTGGAAAGATTTGTAGCTCAGCTGCCTATAGGTGAATTTTGAACATAACAATGAGCATTCCTACAATACAATGTGAGCAGCTAAACTTGGCGATTCACTTCCCATGCTAGAAAGTAGAATTGCGAAGTTTTGGTCCCAGAACGAAGGGTCTGGCATGTGACCAAATTTTCACTTCAAGAGAGGGAGGTGAAGGATCTAATGTAGGTAGAGTTAATTAGATAACATTAATATTGCTCAAACTTTCATTCATTATATATTACTCATGGACGAAAAATAAATTTTTTATACTAGAAAATTTAATGCAAAAGAACAGCAAAGTTATTGAAATTATACCCTTTGAAGAATTTGTTGTGAAGGCTCCAATGTCTTCATTGCTTGCTTCACCATAACTCTAGTTGACAAAATTTCTTCCAATAGTCGAGGTAGAACACCTCTACACACCTATTCAAAGTTGTACAATGGGTTATAAAAACACATGTGGAAAAAAAAAAGGACAAAAGGTTAGCATAAATGCTCAGATCTGCAACAGTGTACCAACTCTTTATCACAGTTCCAAATTGTACCCTTGTATTTTATGTTTATAATCTATGATGCCCTTGTCCTTAACTTGGTGCTAGTAATTCAGCTATTTTTGGGGAGTTGTTAACTTGTTATTCACCGCCCCATTATTACTAATTATCGCCCCAAATTTTAAATGAACGGATAATATTGCCCTTAACTTAAAAGAAGACCACAACAATCCCGATTACTTGGACAACGGCCCCGGAAACTACGCCACCTGAACACCACCAACACCACAAACGTTGTAGATGAAGGTGGCAAAAATATTTGTGTGTGTGTGTGACATATGGGTTAGACGCCTGGTCGAGGCGTCTAGACAAGATGTCGCTATCATCTCCAACGTTCATGGTGGTGGTGGTGGTCGTGTTCGAGTGGCATTGTTTCTGGGGCCATTGTACAAGTAATTGGGATTATTGTGGTCTTTTTTTTTTTAATTAAGAGCAATATCATCATTTCATTTAAATTGTAGGGCGATATAATTAGTGGTCGTTTGGTTGGGGGTAGTATTTTAAGGGAAAGGTAATGAGCTGAGCTCATTCCCTTTAATGTCGTTTGTTTGCTTGTTTTGATTCATTCTCTTTACCAACTCGATCATTTTACCATTCTCTACGTCCCCCCTATCTTTTCCATTCCCATACTCTCTTTCCTCACAAAACGTAAACCTTCCACCATTTACCTCTCTTAGGTTGTCGTTTTCCAGTTGTTGGCTACTTTTCGGCGTGCCGTTCTCCCGCCACAGTGAAGCCCTTCCATCACCTCACCTAAAGGTATGTCTCCTCTCTCCTATGTTCTCTTCTTCGAAGCCCCTATTCAAACTCCTTTTTTTGTCTTTGAAAGCCATAATTCCCCGCGGCCACCCTTATTGGCTTCTATTTACCCTTAGCCCACCAACCAAGCTGAGGTGACCCCATTCGAACTCCTCCTAGTTCGCCCCCAACCTTCGTAGCCCAGTTTTTTGCTATTCTTTGTTCGCCACAACGTCCACCCTCTTAAACGGCCTTATTGAGCCACATGGCCACATGCTCACCCCCCGACGCCATCCCTCTGCCTTGTTAGCCTCCACCCCACCCTCTTAAATGCCCTTATTTGGCCCCCCTCCCACCGCCACTGTTTATCTGCTTTTTTTTTCAAAAATCACAAAGGGAACCAAGGAATAATTCATTTCGTTTCCACTACACCACCAAACAGACAGGGAATATCAGGGTCATTCATTTCCTTTCTCCTTGATTCTCTTTCTAGATTCCATTCTGCTTTCCCTACGTGAACCAAACAACCCCTTAGTAATATTGGGGTGACGATTGGTGTTTGAGAATTTTTTTTTTCTTAGATCAAGTAATTTTCTACAATATACTCTTATTGTTCTTTACGATCTAAGATGCGTCATTTTTTAAGTCGCAACCGATAAGTTATCATAGCAGTATTTATATTGAGATACACAATGCATATTTATGATTTATTTCAGTCTTAAATTATAGAGTCATTTCTAAAAATTTCAAATGAGCTGTAAAAAATCTTAGCATCAAAAATTAAATGCTTTGAACAATGAACATATGAATAAGTGAATTAGTTAGTGATAAAAATGATTTGAATATATAATTATTTCATCTTGTTTTAATAATGATTTGAACATTTAGGGAAAGAAACCTCAAATTATATTATAACAAGGAAAATTTGTTAAAAACCATCTTAGCTAAGCCCAACTTTTGCAAAAAAAACACCTTTTCTAGAATATTTTGTAAAAAAAATCATCTTTTCTCACTAGTTTAGTTGACCACCACCTTGCTGCCGGATTCCTGTGTTGACATGTGACTCATTAAGACAACTATTTTTTCAAATTTTATCCTTTTTCCCTCCAATTAATCTCATTTCACCCAATTTTCCCTTCCTTTTTGACCTAAAACAATCAGGGTGTGTTTGGTTGGGGGTATTGATCAAAGCGAATGAGGATCAACTGTCTCCATTCCCTTTGATGGTGTTTATTATTTGTCATTCCCTTTCCCCTCCCCATTCCCCTATTCTAACACTTTCACAAACACTCCCTCCCCCTATTTTTTCCATTCCCTTTCCCTACCTTCCACCCAACCACCACACAACCACCCCATTCTCTCACCCCCCACCCCACGCCACACCCCCACCCACCCTGACACAGCCCCACCTCACCCCACACGACTGATGTGGTACAAGAATGACCCTTGTTACACTCAAATAATAGGATAGAAAATAGACAGAAAATAGACAGAGAAAAGACAGAGAGAAGAAGAGAAGAAGAGAATAAGGAGATTTTTATTTAATTGAATTCATAACCATCAATAAGGAAGAATACAAGTATTTATAGAACATTGATCAATTAACTAATTGCAACTAACAATTAAAACTAAATTCTAACTAACTTTCAAAAAAGGCGGGAAAATTAGCTAAACACAATTAAATGAGAAATGAGCTAAAAATTGAGGAATTAAAATGGAATTAAGCTAATTTAATACTAAATAGCTTAATACCATAACATACTCCCCCCCTTAGAAAAGACTTGTCCCAAGTCTTTAATTTACACTAAAAGAGGGATATTGTTGCTCAAAATCTTCAGCATTCACCCATGTAGTTTCATGATTATCATAACCTTTCCATTGGACTAAATATTGAGTGGTTGCTTTATTTTGTTGCTTCACAAATTGCCTTTGCAAAATTTTTTCTGGAACTAGGAATTGCATATCTTTCTGTTGGAACCAAGGAGGTATATGGGCTGCAATTGGTAAAGTGCCATGGAACTTTTTGAGTAGTGAGACATGAAAAACATCATGAATCTGGGATCCCTCTGGCAGTTTAAGCTTGTAAGCAACTGCTCCAATCTTCCTTTCTACCTGAAAAGGTCCATAAAACTTGTATGACAGCTTATGGTTAAGCCTTGCTTCCACAGACTGTTGCCTATAGGGCTACAGCTTAAGCCATACCCAATCCATTGCTAGAAAAACTCTTTCACTTCTGTGCTTATTGGCCTGAAATTTCATTTTGTCCTGTGCCCTCAACAGATGGAATTTTAGTGTTTGAATCATAGCTTCCTTTCTCCTCATAGACCTATCAACCTCATCATTATTACTTTCTCCTGGTAAGTATGGCAAATGAAGTGGTGGTGGCTGATTGTAAACCACTTCATATGGTGTGAGTTGGGTTGCAGTGTGGAAGTGAGTGTTATACCACCACTCTGCTAAGGGAAGCCACTTGCTCCAATCATTAGGGGAATCCCCTGTCATACATCTCAAATAACTCTCCAAGCACCTATTTACTATTTCTGTCTGCACATCAGTTTGGGGGTAATAAGCACTGGACATATGTAATTCAGTCCCATGTAAAGAAAACAAAGCCTTCCAAAAATTACTTAGGAAAATAGCATCCCTGTCACTCACAATACTCTTAGGCCACCCATGCAACTTAAAGATGTTGTCTAGATATGCTTGTGCCACATCTACTGCTGTGAATGGATGTTTGAGGGCTACAAAATGAGCATACTTGCTCAATCTGTCCACAACTACAAAAATCACTTCATTCCCTGCTGATTTTGGGAGGCCAGTGATAAAATCCATAGAAATGTCAACCCAAACTTCCTGGGGAATTGGAAGTGGCTGTAGTAAGCCTGGTGATGCTAGGTGATCATATTTGGATGCTTGGCAGACCTTACAAGTCCTAACATAACCACTAATATCCCTTGTCATCCCTCTGCATAGGAATAATTGTTTGATCCTTCTGGTGGTCAATTCCCTCCCTGAATGGCCACTCTCAGGGGAAGCATGCATCCAATGTAAGATTTCCAACTTAAGAGGTTGATCTGGTCCTATCACCAGTCTTCCCTTTTTCCTCAAAAGCCCTCCTAGTAGCTTGTATCCCTAAAATGTAGCCAGATCCTGCAGTTCTTCAATGATACTGATCAGATTGTAGTCCAAAACGTAAGCTTGCTTTGATTTTAGACACTAGATCTGTTGAAATGACTGACATGGCCATGTACAAGACCTCTGCTTCCTTAACCCTGGGCAAGGCATCAGCCACCTTGTTCTCTATTCCACTCCTGTATTGTATTTCATAGGTGAACCCCAACAGTTTTGATAGCCAAAATTGTTGGAATGGTGTTGATATTTTCTGATCTAAGAGCCACTTCAAACTCTTTTGGTCTGTCTTAATGATGAATTTTCCAGCTGACAAGTATTGTTCCCATTTTTGAACTGCAAAAACTACTGCTAAGAGCTCTTTCTCATAGACTGAAAGCTTCTGCCATTTCAGCCCCAATGTCCTGCTTATGAAGGCTAGTGGATGTCCCCTTTGCATAAGTACAGCCCCAATGCCAGTAGATGAAGCATCTGTCTCAACAATAAAAGGCTGAGTGAAGTCAGGTACAGCCAAAACAGGAGAGGTCACAAGGGCTTCCTTGAGTGAATCAAAAGCTGCTTGGGCAGTAGGGTTCCAAGTGAAGGCTCCTTTCTTCAAAAGATCATGGAGTGGCTTGCAGATTAAAGCATAGTCCCTTACAAACTTCCTATAATATCCAGTTAGACCAAGGAAACTTCTAAGCTCTTTGATAGTATTGGGAATTGGCCAATTGGTAACAGCTGCTACTTTTCTAGGATCAGTTTCAACTCCTTTTCCAGAAATTAAGTGGCCTAAATATTCCACCCTCTGCATAATGAATGAACACTTACTCTCTTTTACAAACATCTTATGCTCTTTCATGAGTTCAAACACTGCTCCTAGATGACACCAATGATCAGCTAAGGTTCTACTATAAACCAAAACATCATCAAAAAATACCAAAACACACTTCCTCAATAAGGGTTTAAAAACCAAATTCATCCAAGCCTGGAAAGAGGCTGGGGCATTAGTTAGGCCAAAAGGCATAACTAAGAACTCATAGTGCCCACAGTGGGTCTTGAATGCAGTTTTAAAAACATCATCTGGGTGAACTCTTAGTTGATGGTAACCAGCTCTAAGATCCAATTTGGTGAAGATTGTTGCCCCTGCTAACTCATCAATCAATTCTTCTATAGTAGGTATAGGAAACTTGTCCTTGATAGTTCTTTTATTTAATTCCCTATAGTCTATGCAGAGTCTCCAAGTGCCATCTTTCTTTCCAACTAGAACAACTGGGGAAGCATAAGGACTGGAACTATTTTGTATGATCCCTCTTTGAAGCATTTCATCAACAAGCTGCTCAATGACATCCCTCTGCCTTAATGGATACCTGTAGGGTCTAATATTGATAGGCCCTGCATTTGGATCTAATGGGATCCTATGATCATGTACTCCCCTCAAGGGGGGTAACTCAACTGGGTCTGCAAAGATCATATGGTACTTGTTTTTGAGTTGTTGTAGCTCTGCTGCAGAAGACTCAGGACAAGAGAGACCAAATAAAGATACATGTGATGTTGCTGGAACAACTTGTATTGAGCACAATTGGGCTGCCTGCTGGATCATTTTAATGCTTGGTTCCCCTTTTAAGACTTGTAATTTTCTTGGAGAAACCCCTTTTAACAATATTGATTGGCCTTGAACTTCAAACTCCATTAATAATTTTTGAAAATCCCAAAATATTTTCCCCAATGTACTTAACCATTGCACACCCAAGACCATATCACAGCCCCCTAGAGCTATGAGCATCACATCATCCTCGAAGTATTTCTGATTCATCCTCCATTGAAAATTGGGACATGTGTGATGGCATGATATACTATTGCCATCAGCTACTATTACAGCCTGAGGTTTCATTGATTCAATTGAGCATTTCAGTTTCTTGGCTAGTGTTAGATCCAAAAAATTATGGGTGCTACCTGAGTCTATCAAGATATGTATAGGTGTATTGGCCACCCATCCTACAACTCTCATGGTAGAAAAATTTTGGTTTCCTGACAGGGCATTCATAGAAATTTGGGGCTCATGGCTAGGCTTAATTTCTTCTATAAGATCCTCACTAAGTTCTGTAGGAGATATACTACTTTCAGAAAAAGAGTCATTTGAAGGAATTTCCACCATAAACAATCTTGGTTCCCTAAAAGGACATTTGTGATTTCTTTCCCATTTTTGGTCACAGTAGTAACACAATCCTTGGGCAATCTTTTGGGCTTTAATGTCAGCAGGAAAAAAGGGCAATTGTTTGGGATTGTATTTAGCTATGGTTGACTGGGACAGTTTTTGTGGTGGTGTTGGGAGAAGGGGTGGTTTATTAGAGTTTGGGGGGGACAGATTGTAATGGTTTAGGGTTATAAGTAATTTGATCATTGGGTTTATAAGTTTTTGTTGGGACATTGAAAGATTGGTGTTGTTCTTGGAACCTAGCATGTTCAATAGCATCAGTAATGCTTGTGGGTTTAAAGGCTTTGACCATGGATTTAATACTAGGTTTTAACCCCCCAAGGAAACTATCAAGCAAATATGGCTCAGTCAAACTATGGCCATTTTGCAACAGGATGGACTTTAAATGCTCAAAAGTATCAATGTAATCCTCTAATGAAGCATGTTGGGTCAATTTATTAAACTGCTCTACAGCTGTGCTAGCATTTTCAGCCTTAAATCTGATTGACAAATCCCAAATGAACTCATCCCACTTGACATTACTCCTAACAGACAGATAACTAGAGACCCAATGTTCAGCTTTATCAATCATATGAAGAGATGCAAGGTCTACTTTGTTTTCATCAGGGATTTTGCATAATTCGAAATACCTACTACATTTCTTGGTCCATAATCTTGGATTAGTTCCATCAAATTTAGGGAAATCCAATTTGGGGTTCATACCTTGCCTCCTAAAAGGGTGGGCATGACTTGGTGACACTTCCATCTCAGGTCGAGGGGCTGCCTCCCTCATTTCTTGCAGCAGCTTTATCATATCATCCAGCCTAGTGTTCTGCTCTTGCATCAGCTTGGCCTGCTCATCCACCTTTTTCTCAAGAACTCGAACTTGTTCTTCCATATTTGCAGATCTTCTGGTCTGAGGAGCCAGAATAGTGCTTCAATTTCAGTCAGTTTCCTCTCTTGGAGGTAGACTGATATCAAACACTTGGTGTGCACTATGGATGAAGGGTAGGTGATCAAGAATTGGGGTGTTTGAAGCGTTTTGATGGTTGAAAAATCGAACCAGCTCTGATACCAATGATGTGGCACAAGAATGACCCTTGTTACACACAAATAATAGGATAGAAAATAGACAGAAAATAGACAGAGAAAAGACTGAGAAAAGAAGAAGAGAAGAAGAGAATAAGGAGATTTTTATTTAATTGAATTCATAACCATCAATAAGGAAGAATACAAGTATTTATAGAACATTGATCAATTAACTAATTGCAACTAACAATTAAAACTAAATTCTAACTAACTTTCAAAAAAGGCGGGAAAATTAGCTAAACACAATTAAATGAGAAATGAGCTAAAAATTGAGGAATTAAAATGGAATTAAGCTAATTTAATACTAAATAGCTTAATACCATAACAACGACACCCCACCCACCGAAACCCTAAAACAAAAAAAAAACTAAATCCAACTCCACCACCACCAAAACCACCCACCTCCCCTCCCCCCACCCAATTTTCGAAGCCGCCGCCCCACCCTGCCCAGCTGCCCCACCCCACCCCAAGAAACTCTAAATGCGAAAAACAAAAAAAAAAAACTAAATTCACCTCCATCACCTAAATCACCCCTCCACCACCTTTCCTCCACTCGCGTCTGGGCGGCAAAGGGTGAAGAGTAGAGGAAGGGTGGTTTCGTGGGTGGTGGAGGTTGTTTTAGGGTTTCACGGTGAGGGTGGGCTGGGTAGGGCTGGGGTGAGGGTGGGTTGGCAGTGGCGGCGCCGGAAGTGGGGATGGGAGGGGAGGTGGGTGGTTTCGGTGGTGGTGGGCATGGGTTGGGGTCGTGGTGGTGGTGTGGTATGGAGGTGGTATGTTCATACTTTTTTAATAATTAATTAAATCTAACACTTTTCCTTTCCATCCTCCCTCATTTCCATTCCTAAAGTGATTCTCTTTCCCCTTTGACAACCAAACGGCCCCTCAAATTCTATTCTAAATCAAACTCAAGTAAAAAAAGGAAGCGAAAATTGGGGGGAAATGGGATTAATTGGAGGGAAAAGGGAAAAAATCTGAAAAAATTGTTGTTTAAATGAGTCACGTGCTAGTCAACGCCGGAATCCAGCAACAAGGTGGTGGTCAACAACTAAAGTAGTGAGAAAAGATGGCTTTTTACCAAAGTTGGGCTAGATAAGATGGTTTCCAACAATTTTTCCTTTTAACAACTATGCTTTGAGCCAATGTTTGAAAAATAAAAATAATCCAAAAACAATGCAAAATTTGCAAAATAAATGAACACAAAGCGAAATAATGATTGCAATAATTAACCTACCTTATTCATTTATATTGGGGGCTCGACGCGAGACATAGTCCGCCCAGCTATTCTTTTCTATCACTAAAAATTATTTTCAACAACATTAAATAACTCCGATTATGATTTAGAATCCTCTTTATTTCCTTTTTCTATAATTTTTTATGGCTATTTTAAGATTAAGATTAAAAGTTGGGAGCTCAATTAACAATCAACTGGACATCAGATAGGTTATTATCAAAAAATTAAAGACGAGATACACCTTAAAAAGAAAAGAACCACGACGTTATAACATAGAAAAAAACTTAGAATTAGAAAAAGTTGACGAAATTGCTCACGCTAGGTTAACGGCAATGACATCATATATTGTAGATATCAATTAAAGTTGTATAATGTAGACTTTTCAAAAAGAGGTGGAACAATATAGAAAACTGAAAACACAAAGGTACAACGTAGAACAGTCCTTTTGTGTTATTATAGTGGTTTGTGCTGTATTAGTATTAAAGATAGAAAAAATTACTTGCAATGATCCAAACTTTGGTGATTCTACCAATAGGTAATGGATGGACCCGGGAGCACCCAACTTTCTGTGGTTCCTCAAATGTTCACAACAAAATTATCAAATGTTCACAACATCACACTATCAAATGTTCACAACAGAATTATCAAATGTTCACAACATCACACTATCAAATGTTCACAACATCACACTATCAAATATTCTTCAACATCAAACTATCAAATGTTCATTAACATCAAATTATCAAATTTTTACAACAAAATTATCACTTGTTCATCAACATCAAACTATAAAATATTCATAAAAAAAATATCAAATGTTCACCAACATAAAACTATCAAATGTTGACAACAAAATTATTAAATGTTCACAAGCATTTAATTATCAAATGTTCACAAAAAAAGTATCAAATGTTCACAACAAAAGTACCAAATGTTCACAACAAAAGTACCAAATGTTTACAACGTATTAAATGTTCACCAACATTAAACTATCAAATGTTGACAACAAAATTATCAAATGTTCACCAGCATTAAACTATCAAATGTTCACAACAAAATTATTAAATGTTCACAATAAAGTTATCAAATGTTCACAACAAAAGTACCAAATATTCACAACAAAAGTACCAAATGTTCACAACGTATCAAATGTTCACCAACATTAAACTATCAAATGTTGACAACAAAATTATCAAATGTTCACAACAAAATTATCAAATGTTCACAACAAAAGTACCAAATGTTCACAATAAAATTATCAAATGTTCACAACAAAAGTACCAAATGTTCACAACGTCATTTAAACCAGGACCACCCAGCTGCATGGTCCCGGGTGCACCCAATAATTTGCGGTGATTCTACAAAAAAATGACACTAACAATATCAACACGATCTTGGCAGCCTAAAAATAAAATTATCATAAACTCTGCAAAAATGACAAAATAATACCATATTCTTTATATTAGAATGTTACTTATACTATAGTTGCATTGTTTATGTCATTTTTTAAATGAAGTTGCCAAGTTGGTGTCAATTTCATTAAGGTACCAAGTTTGTCATTTTTTTTACAGAACCATGAAAGTTTAAGGGTGCGTTTGATTCAACAAATTTAAGCACTCTAATGCTTATTTCAGGAATGTTCAGATTAGATCAGAAAAATTGAGATCAAATCATATCAGTTCAGAAAAATCAAGATCAAATCAAAAAATTTGAGATCAGATTGACAAAGGATTTCTCTATAACAACGGTATTGCATCAAGGGCCGGCGTTAAGCCCTTTCCTTTTTGTATTGGTTATGGATGAAATAACAAGGCCAATCCAAGATGAGATATTGTGGTGTATGTTGTTTGCAGATGATATTGTATTGGTCGATGAAACTAAAACTGGGGATAAAGCCAAATTGGAGCAACAGAGACAACGGCTGTAATATAGAGGATTTAAGTTAAGTCGGACTAACAGTGCGTGTCTGGAATGTCATTTTTGGGTCACAAAGAGGGGAAAATGATGTTGTGGGGAGGTTAGACGGAAAAGATCTAGCCATGAGCGAGTTCTTTAAATATCTTGGGTCAATCATCCTAAAAAAGGAAATATTGACCAAGATATGGCTAACAGGATTAAGTCGGGGTGGCTTAAATGGAGAGCGGCCAGAAGAGTGTTGTGCAATCCAAGAATCCCCTTAAAGTTGAAGGGAAAATTCTACAGGACTGCTATAAGACTAGTGTTGCTCTATGGTACAGAATGTTGGGCTTCTAAGAAGCAAATTCAAAAGGTAGGGGTTACAGTGATGCAGGTGTTGAGATGGATGTGCGGCAACATTCTACGAGATACAATCAGAAATGAAGATATCCGTAGGAAAGTTGGTGTTGCGGATATTGCGAGCAAGCTAAGAGAAAATCGCTTATGTTGGTTTGGACACGTAACACGAAGATCCAATGGAGCATTGGTACGAAGAGTGGAAGAGTGGGATCAGGGAGATTTCAAACGAGGTAGGGGAGAGTGACAATGACTTGGCGGGAAGGAGTTAGAAAAGATATGATGCAGATGGATTTATAAGAGATTGAGGCTCTCGATTGTAGGGGGTGGAGGAGGAAAATCTTGGTGGACAACCACCCGAAATAATCACTTTGGTTCATGTAGCCGGCCCCACTTATGGGAATAAGGCTTTGATTGATTGATTAAGAAAAATTCCGATGAAATCAGATAAATTCAAATCAGATCAGAAAGATTAAGATAAGATCAGATCTTCTTCTAGCGCTGCACCTTACTCCCAAAGTGATGGCACGAGGACTTCCTAAGTGGTCACCCATCCTAGTACTATTCTCGGCCAACCATGGGGTCGGTGGGGTTGGCGGCATGGCAACACAAGGACTTCCTAGGAGGTCACCCATCCTAGTACTATTCTTGTCCAACCATGCGCCAGGAGGTGACATATTTTTACGTTGGCTGTCACATGCCTACCACAAACTTTCTCCTTTAATCGGGCTTAGGATCGGCAACTAAAAACGTCACTGGCAAAGTTAAGATAAGATAAGATCAGCACAAAAAAATTAAGATTAGACCAGATCAGAAACTTTTAGACGAATCAAACGCACCCTAAGTCATTGCAAGTAATTTTTCCTTAAAGATATTACTGTACTTGAGATCTTGGTACAATTTCTTATTTCGCAAAAAACCTCACATATAAACAAATCAATGGTCTTTTAGTGATATAATAAAAAGAATTCTTTTTGAAAGGTCATATTTTCATGATATATTTCTTGTATTGTGCAAGGAATTCCAATTTCATAATAAAAATATTCAAGTGTTAGTGAGGACAAATGACAATTGAAAGCAAATTGGTAGTCTATATTGTGCACGGAATTCCATTTGAGAGTCAGTTGCAGGTTGCAATTAATATGCAACCTCAATAAATGAGAGATATTATAATTAATTTTTAAAAAGCATTAATTAGTAAGAGATAGTATCAATTGAATTCTAGGGCTCAATGTGATACAATGATAATTGATGAGTGCGAGGAATATTTAAAAAAGACGTTCAAGAACGAAGGTAGATAAGTTAGGATTCATTCATAATGAAATGTGGAAACTTCCGCAGAAACATAGGTAGTAGTGAAATAGAGAAAAAGAATGTGAGACCATGTGGATGAAAAAGTATGAAGACAGGAAATCATTCATATAATCATATGCTATGCACGGCAGCAGTACGGAAAACCTCTGAAAATTACATCCTATTATGCAACTACAAATCAGTAACTGCAATTAACATTTAAGCATAAGGTGGAAATTACCTTTGAAGGCATATACATTACGCCATTAAGAGCAACTAATATCTGTTGATTTAGATCCTTCAAAATATGCGACTCCGGTGTGTAAGAGCTAACTCCAAGGATATTTGTTTTTGAAGGGACAACATTGCCAAGGCAGGTAGAAAAGCAAAGATTGTATGCAATAATCATGGATGGATAGAGCGACTGGAAATCCAATACAACAACTGGGTCTGAATAAAAACCAGATTCTGGCTCCATTACGAGAGGTAAGCACTCCATTGCAGGTTGACAAGCAACCTAAAAAGACGAAGATGAATTGTTATCTGATGAATGCAACTACAAACCAACACAGGCAAACAACGAAATGTGCAACAGGAAGATATATAAAGCCTCCAAGTCCTTCCAATAAAATGCAGGTCATTTGACAACTTGACGAAAAGCGCATTGAACAGATCTCACAAGCTGACATTTACAAACCTAATGTTAATGAGAAGAGGAAGAGCTGCTTCATCAAGGAACTTAAGGTTGCGGGTGTGGTTTTATACGAAGTATTTCTTCTTTTTTAAGAAAATTACAAAAATAAAATAAATAAAGCAATTATTCTCTCAAGGATAGTTTTTATAGGTGAAGTCCTTTCCAAAGAGGAAGTTATCTATAGTACTCTATGCTTAATGGTTGAGGCTAGGCTGCTACTATTGATAAATTACGTGGAGAGACCTTTAAATTTTAAGGAGGATCAGAAGGCTGCTTCCTGCATGGAGATGAACAAGGTCTGGAACTCTGGATGGCTTTGCGACAGCTTTTTCAGGTTACAAAATACTTATTTAAAAAGGGGTTCCCGAACACCACTTTCATAACAATAGTCCAGAGAAGGATGTGTGATGAATCGTTTCCCCAAATAAAGGAACAGCAATGATAAGTAGAGAATGTAGGGAAATAAATTAGGTCGATGGAGTTTTAACACATTAGGCATAATTTTACTATGCACAAATTACTGCAAAGAGAGTGGTTTTGTGATGAGTCGGAAGATTCTTGAAGCTATTTTTGCAGGAAAATAAGATATTTGGTAACTTTAAGGAAGGCAATTAGCAGTTTAGAACAAAACATCTCCTTTAATAAAATTTCCTTTCAGTGTTTTCATTAGTCATCATACACTCTACCGAAAGTAGCATCACAATTAAAAGTTAGGGGAGATAAAGAATGCATTATTTAAATAAAGACATTCATAGCAAAATGACCTGGATAAACAAACAGGAAAAGAAAGAGAGCAAAACCTGTTGATATCCTGGAGAAATAAGGACATAGTTCTGTGAATGTGCTAATCTTACAAGCATGGATTCAACACGATACTGAGAGCCACGAGACAAAACAGAGAAAAACTCGATTCCAAAAACACGAGCTAGCTCTGAAGTTCGGTTTATCTGCACAAGAAACAAGTCTCAAATTGAAAGAAGAGAACAAAGATGGTACTAATTGGGAGGAAAAGGTAAATGAAGTTCTCAGCCATGTGAAAAATATATTTAACAATGATTTTTATTTCAAATACAAAAGTTATTAAGTTCTTTACTGAAATATACAGTGTCTCTAAATATGGGGTTTGGAAACCAAAAACAATGATACGATAAAAGAAAATCCTAGATAGTGTAAAGAGTAATAGAGCTGAAACCAAAGAGAATCCAGAAAAGGTTGACATTTCAAGCCACTCAAATCAAATTAACATCAGAAAGATGATGGAGAGAACCATTTATCAGATGATGCATAGAAATGAAAAAGATCTTCAATAAATAACAATATAAAATCAGCACTTGCCACATCAAGTTGGTTCACAATATCAAAGTTCAGTTTTGTCCTCTCCATCAGATATTCAACGCATCTGAATCTTGCTTGCCCTGGACCACTTGCAAACCATTTGTTCAACATCTTCCAATGAACCAGCGGAACTTTGCGCCTCAAAACAGCTTCAGCCACAGCCTCAAGGGAATAAATATTTAACTTAACTTCACTACGCACAAGCCTCCAAACATTTAGTACAATTCTTCCAGTTACGTGGAGACCACTTGCATGGGTTCTACCCCATTCGTCCTCAATTACTACATTATCACCAGGAACAGTATCAGAAATCAAAGAGCCATAAGATACAGCATCAGCATTTCCCTTGTCAGAAGTATCCAGGTCTCTCTCAACTGCCTTTGTTTCTGCTGGAATCCTAGAGATCTTATTGATTAAGCTAAGGCCTAAATGAGAAGCCCTTTCAGCTAAAAATCCAAGTGAGCTGCCTTGGACATCCCATCCCATTATGATATCTGGATCAATTGAGCATGTTATACTTATAAACGTGTATAGCAAGTCCCTTTCTTCAGGATAAACAAGCATCCTACATTGTGATATTCCGTCAAAGTTTCTGCAAATCATATGAGTAGCACTTGTTCAAATATCTTCTGACAGCTATGATGAAAACTATGCAAAAGGGTAAATGGTAATCACTTAACATTTAGAAACTGTTTTCATGCAGGTGTCAATGAATTGCAAGAACATGATAAGGCTTCATCAACAATTTCTTTAGGTTCTGCCAAGACTGCTTTTCCTATGAACAAAACAGTGCCACTAGATCCCTCAAGTACAGTTTGATGGGAAATACCATTGCCACCGACAAAAAAAAAAAAAAGTTGTAGTATCATGAACAATAAACAGCTGCATTCGATGAGAAAATAAATGGAGTCTTGGATTTAGATACCCAAAGATGCTGAGTAGCAAGATTTTCTTCAATTTTCACAACAGTGACACTAGTTCACCGATCACCAAGTTGGATAGGACAATAAAGCAGTGTAGAAATCAGGACTTGAAGATACGGCTCCAGACCTAAATAACAATGCAGTAAAACTAATTGGCTACTTAACTTCTGGAACCAGTTAAGTAGTTAACATAAATCTGACATCACACAGTACCATGTTCCAGTTTGGAGGGAGTAAGGATGAGAGTCATTCATTTCCAGAATTATATAACACAGAAGACTAACAAAAACAATTAAACAATGAAAATCAATTAATTTATTATAGAGCTCATATCAGCTGAAAGAGAGCAAGAGAGCAACACAAAAGAAACTTATCAAGATTTCTAGCACTGGTACCTTCCATTGTCCTTAGATGCACCACGCAGAAGCACATGAATATCAACAGAAGAACTACCATCATTCTGAATTGCTACGACAATGATATTTATGGCATCACGCTGTGGATCAGGTCTAAGATCTCCTCTAGATTCTGCTAGCACCTGTAATTCATATCTAAGTTCATTAGCAAAACAACTGCAACAGTACAACAATAAATAAACAATACAAATTTATCTGCTCAAACAGCTCTACATGCCAGACTAAAGAAAAAAAATGCAAATTTATAGCATTATTTAAATTAAGACAATAATGAAAGGCTAGAGGAATGAGGAAGATGGCAATCATGATTCATGATACTAGACTGCTGATAAACCTCATGATAGCATTATCATATCTAACATATTAAGGCATCTGCAAGTAATGCTATTATTACATCTGAAGCTTTTTTTTTGGAAAGATTATTACATCTGAAGCTGATAGCACATACACAGCACAGAGTATTAATTTTACAAGAAAACAATCACAGATTATCTTATTTAAATTACATGAAGTAAACTTCTATCAAACAGCAAACCTCATCTACAACATTATAGCACTACCCTAGTAGATGAAATTAAATATCACCTAAACAATAGTCCTTATATTTTTCCATACTGATGTAGAGAATTTAAGTGAAAAAGGACAGATCAGATTTATAGAAACTTAACTGAAAGTAGTCAAAGTACCTTACCTCTATACTCAAAAGTGTTAGCTGCTGTCCAGCACCAACACTGGCAGGGTCTTTAAAGCCCATTTGACTAAGAGGAGTAGGCTTTGCCTGCCCACTGGGTCCTGAAATCTGAGAGATGTCTTGTGACAACTTTGCAATTTCTTTTATTCCTGTAGGATTCCCTTGATCAAGACATGGTGCTATCCGACTATTCATTTGGACTCCTTCAATGTTTGCATCACAGCGATTATCTCCAGCAACTTGATTATTCACAGACTCTAAAGAAAACAAGTATGAGGAATCAGCTGAGTGCTTTGCATGTATGCATTCTAGAACAGATTTTAACATTGAAAGTCAAAGCATGTAATGCTAGAAACAGAAACAGTATTATACATAAATAATAGCTGCTTGAAAGATCCACCTCCCTCCAAAAGGCATATCTTGCCATTTTGAATCATAGAGAAATCGTGTATAAAAATTTACACCATGTATATGAAAAAAAAGACATATTTCTAGCTGTACCTTTTTCTTCAAGTGTTAGCCATTTGAGAACAGAATCTATAGATGGGGGCGAAACTGCTGGTGTCAACAAATAGGCATAAGAGCCATCATTTTTATAATGAGTTGGAACTCCCATGAGGGCATCGTGACATAATTTATCATTTCCTTGTGCATGCTCAGAAAAACCTTTAAGTGAGTCTGTAAAGAATGGGCAAATATCTTCTGGACCCCTATCCTGCACTGCAAGAGGAAGAAAAAAGCATGCAAAACATGAATCAAGATTGAATTATATGATTATGCACTTGCAAAATTTTCATACTATTTCTGTTATACAATCTTCACAAGAATATCTTGAATTAAACCCTCAACCCTTTATAATTTGGGAAAGGTTAGAATTTTTCAAACATGCTAAAATAGCATATATGACTACTTTCAGATAGAACAAATAATTGATTTAGGCCCTATTCTTTTGGACTGAATTACTGATATTAACAGAACTAAATTGAACTAATCCTAGACTCAGTAGGAGCTAAGCTGAACTTGTTTGGAATTAAGTCCAAAAGAACATGGCCTTGATCATATAAAAGGAAAAAAATAAACCTGATATTTCTTCATCATCACCGTCATATTCAGCAGAGTACAAATGATTTTGAGCAGGTAATGATGTTGACTTATTAGGTGTCCCATCTTTCCAACTAGCCAATGGAGGTTTCTTGTGGAAGGTCATGCTGATATATTCTTTAGACCCTTTCTCTTCCCTGCAACCAAATGCAAATTCAGGTGCCACAGAGCTAGATGCAAACTGTTCTCCAGAGCCAACTTTGTTGAACTGTGGATCAGCTGGACAATCAATCTCCTTTACATGTTCAGATACTTTATCACTTACTGAATGAGCACACATATCAAGATTTTTTCCTAATTTACCAGCACCTTCTTCTTCCAGGCATATCTTTCCCTCACTTTCACACTTGCCTAAGCGGCTTGAGGAACCTGGGATAGTTTGCCTCAACGTTTCTTCAACAATCATGCTATCATCATCACTCAACTCCAACAATGTCTTAGTAGCAACCTCATCTAATCTATTTATGCAGCATGTTGAACTTTTCAATGAAGACTTGCCAAAATCAGGCTCTGCGTCGTTATAAGTCACAGAAGAACTCACAAGACCTTGTTTCTCTTTTCTATCAGGACAATAAGAAGAGGCAGACCGTATTCCTGTTTGGTCATCCATCTGTGCATGATTTGGAGTAGAGAACTCAACAAGCTGCAATTTTTGCTCCTCTAATGGCTCCATATGAAATTCCAATTTCATTGGATAAAAATCATTCTTGTCCTTTACCGAAGTTTTTTCCACCTCAAATTTTCGTGACTCAGAAGATTCAACCTGAAAGCTTCGCTTTTTCCTCATCAAATCTCTTACAGAGCAACTGGATAGTGCTGTTGCATAGCAGTTACTGTCATCTGCACACTGAATTGAAGGATCAGAATGAATATCACCAGTACTTTGTTTTTTTTCAGAAAAAGGTAAAGAACCCCACTGCAATTTCTGCCTCTTCTGCTTGTTATCAAAGCTTGAGCTATGTTGGGGAGTAATTTGGCATCTAGAAGACACCAACTCTGAGCCCGTTTTTTCCGAAGAACCAGCAACAGGAGTTGAATGCTGATCATCTCCAGAACCATCCGGTTGTGGAATATTTGGGTGACATAAATCTTGATCAGTAGAAGTCTTCCCTTTTGTATCATCAGACTTTAATACATCTATGATTGAATCAAGTATATCCTGACACTCTTGCTGAGACTCATTCTCATAATCCGTATTGGCTTTCTCTAACACTTTGTCAATGGTTGCATCTGGCAGCAAAGGATTTAAAATGGTATCACGGTGAAGTTCGTCATCTGAGTCCATATCCTCTGCAGCTTGTGACGAAGCAAGCCAGTTCAACAATGCCAAATCCTCTGGAACTGAGCTCTGAACAACACGTTAAACAAATTTGATATAAAAGATAATCTAGCAAGGAAATAGGAAACAAGTCAAAAAAAAAAAAAAGAAGAAAAGAGCAAGGTGCAGAAATAAAAGCAGAGGATTTCAGCAGTATGATCTATAAAGAAGAAAACATCAGTACCTTTGTATTCACTTCTTCCATAACCTGAAGAATATCTAATTTATCCACTCCTGTTTCACCCAACAATTGACCAACAGCATTAGTGGATTCAGGATGTTGGGTTACCTGAGAATGCACTGTGTTTGTGTCTTTTGAAGACCTGAGTACTAGCTCATTTGAATTCATGGTAACTGTTCCTACCAAACTACCCTCTTTCCTTGGAGATTGTGTCGACAACATAGGTTTCGCTTCTTCAGATGTAGCTAAATAAGTACATTCTGCATTGCCATATAAACCCTTTAGTTTGTCCACATAATCAACACCATTTGACAAGGTTCTCAAAACATCTTGAGGAGACGGCCTTCCAGGAGCAGCCATCATGTCTGCCTCATGTAATCCATTTCTTTCCAACTCTTCCTGCAAAGAACACAGTAAATAACAACGCAGTACATAATATGCATCATGCTCACTGAACAACTCATTGCTGGACTAAGATCAAACCTCCCAGATAGGAATAAGCGACTGAACCATTCTCACATCTGAACGAGTTTGTGAGAAGGATGTATACAATTTCAATTGCTGATTCAAAATGTCTGTAAAAACAAATGATGATAGTGAGCGATAAACTGAAACAGGGGAGAATAACCAGGATAGCATAAGACACATATAAAAGTGTACCTTCTATTGTTGTATCCCCTTCAAGTTCACAAATGCTTTGACGCTTCATATTGACACTCTCAACATGACTTGTTGAAGCATTGTCTAATGAAGGATACATCCATTCATCAGGAATTGTTGAAGACCTCCAAATCAAAGGAGATGATTGTAAATTAGCAATCGCACCTGCCTAATGAAAAATGACCTTCATGTTAATTCTTTAGAACAAGGAAACAAACATATCCAGATTATGCAATAATCATAGACCAATAAGGCAATAAAATGACCTGAGAATTAGAAGATCTGCAAACAAAAGCACCTGAAATCAAGCAATCATTCTCAGCTAAAAGATCATCAGGCACTGGAAGGCGAAACTTCATCTTCACAAGATGCATATGGCCCATGCCATATAAATTGTAGTCAACCTGATAAGTTTTATAGTACCCAAAAAAAGAAATCAAAATAACAAACAGAGAAGAGGGCAAAAACATAAGGATTAACACTTGAACTACTAAATGTGATGAAACTCTTACACGAGGGGTTGGAGTGTTGGACAAGCATGATGTGGGTAAAAACGATTAATTAAGAACAAAGAAAGTGAGAATTTGAGAAATCTCATCATTAAATACCCATCAGAAAGTTGCTTCATAAGTATATACGACAAATAGATGCATCCTAAATAGCTATTCACAAGGAACACCCCATTTTGGTTTAATTCAAACCTAAAGGATATTCAAGTCATTGATTCTACGTCAGACTCTAGCTTCCATCGGCTAATGAGTTTTGAAGTGAGCATCCTGAATAACTTAGCTGCAGCGCATGTTTTAGCTTTAGCCGAACAAAATATTTAGAAGGAAAAATGAGAATAGCTGCAGAATCAAGAATGTCAAATTACTTTCATTTATGGATGACATATCAAATTATCAATTCATTATCCTAACTAGCACAGCTAAAAATGAACAAGTACTGCTTGGTCTTGCTAAGAGAAAGAAACTTTCTTAAATTTCGATGAGACTAATTACACCCCCACCCACTTTGAGCTTCCCAATTCTAGTGAAAAAGAACATTGGTCCAAGTCTTAAAGAAAATGAAATATTTGTTTCAGCTGTTAGTTATTACCAGAAATTGTAACAGGAAGGGAATATGCGATTCGTACGGCTGTAAACACTTATCAAAGACCGCACCACTCTGCAAACCAAAAAGGATGTTACAATACAAATGTGCAACAGTATTTTTAAAGCAAACATCCACAATACTCATCTGCCTAGAAAAAGATGGTGTATCACATATTTAAAATCTACTCCTAATTTTGGTATGTTAACAGGGAACCTCAAAGTTAATATCTTGAACATATAAAGGAATGTCAAAGAACTTTATGATGTCTAAATGTATATAAATAGCACAAATGAAACAAATAGATTGCGGTATTTGCTCCACAGAAAATAGTGAAATACTGGAGTCAAAATCTAAAAGCAAACTCAGCCTCTTTAGAGAGAAAAAATTATTATAACTGCTATGCAACAAAACTTTCTTCCCTAGCATTCAAAACTTTTGTTACATGAACATACTTCCTCATCAAATTATTTGCAAAATAGGCCATTGCAAGGACTCCTATGCTTAAATGTTGTAGCAAGTGTTAAGAGAGGCACATGATTAAGAGAGAGAGAGAGAGTGACATGTGATGAAGCTAGAGATAGAGAAAAATGACATTCCAATAAAAAAGGAAAAATTTGTTGCAATTAATTTGAAATTTCCTATAATGGCAAAGGCAAATAATTTGACATGGAGGAAGTATGAGGAGTTCCCTAAAATAAGTAACCAAAGTAAGATAGCACCAATTCTTTGCTAATGCATCAAGCTAAAGAAGAGGTCCAAAGAAAACCGAAAATTACAGCAAGACTGCTCAATAAATTAACAATTTGAAGAGATAGTTGCAAATAATATAGAGACCATATACCAATAGGAGATTAGCCGCACGAGAGACATCATGAGGATAATACCTTTAACCCATCAAGGAAAACAAAGGAAGAAAAAACGAGGGTAAAGAATCGCAAGAGCATAACTTTCAGCAAGCTCCTGTACACAACTATTGAGAACAAGAAAATAGAGTAGGTGCATAACACAATCAATTCAATAAGATTTTTGCCATTTTCTTCTCAGAATTTAACAGTGAAGGTAACTAGCTAAGGAAATGATGACAGTAAGTACTAAGTAGAGGCACACATTTTCAGTCAGCATAAGATTAAACCACACCACGGCATCCCCATTAACTCGCTGATCATACAAAGTGCAATGGTTGAATGCAAAAAACTTGTATCTAAGATACATAAAACTTTCGAGGAAAAGAAGACAATAAGATAATATAATGAAAGAGATATAATCACATGCTTGGAGTTTTGTGTCATGCATGTACCAGAACTTCAAAAGATGTTCAAGCACAAAGTGAAAGCTAAAAGGATACAGATATATCTTAACAAATAGCTCGTCCAATGAATGGTAACCATAGAATTTTCTTGCACGGACTATAGTGCAACTATGCACATGCTGTCTTTTTGAACCAACATTGCCCTTGAGCTTAAAAAAAAAAAAAAAAAAAACATAAGGATTCAAAACTTATCACAGCTGGTAGAAAAAACTGGTAAGAAATGTCATTAAAATCTAACAAAATGCCGAAAGCTAAACATACCTTCAAGGCCTTCTCAACAGCAAGGGATAGTGTATTTTCATAATTAATACCTATATTCACCAACAATCCAATCATAAAATTAACATATACATATCTAGAAAGAAAATTTTCTAAGAGAGATTTCCTGAAGAATATAAAATCAACAAACTTAAGCACTCGGCCAAATTCTTAACTCTAAGAATTTTTTTTGGAGCAAAACAAACAAAATAAAGGCGTTGATATTGTTGTTATTGTTGTAAAACAAACAAAATGAAGGTAATTTAATTCAAAACATGCACAGACAACAGAGATACACTCAAGGTCAGCTTGGGTAATTTTGCCTAACATGCTCGAATGATTTGTTTCTCATTAAGTTATCCAATCACCAAAAAATTTAAATAAAATTATTCATTTAGAGAATCTCTCTTAGTTAGAAAAACAACTTGAGCTTTAAGGATAAATTAGTCACATTAGAAATAGGAACCTACAATGGTAAAAAAGTTGCTATGAATCACCATAGCAAGTAAATTTTAAGAGATAAAATGAAGAGTAGGATAAAAAAAATTTTAAAAACAAAAAAAAAAACTAATTGGAAGAAGATTAATGAAAGAAGAAGAAAATGATGATAATGATTGTGCATTGGTTAGAAGATAGTTGGAAAAACAATACGATAGATATCAAGCTTCCGAAAGGCTTAACTCTCTCCCAAAACAAAACTAAACTCAATATTCAACCTATCCTCTATCCCTCAAGTTTGCTCCTAATTATAGATAATCATCTTTGACTAATTTCCTAGCTTCTTCAAGTTACAACAAACAAAATAATAATGCAATACCTAAAATGAACTTCTGCTAAATATTATTTCCTGACAAACCATTCCTTATTAATATATATTTTCTTATCTTAGACATTCATATCAGTTAAATCCTTAAGATACCTAAATGAAAAAATCCAAACATCAAGATACACAAGAAAAATTCCCTAACACTATGTTTGGATCGGAGGATTTGAAGGAAGTAGAATGAGGGATTCTCGCTTATTTAGATAACGCATGAAGGGAAGGAAAACAACTGGAATGATCAATTTTCATCCGCCTTGAAAAAAACCAAATTACAGCAATGTAGATAATTTTGAAAGGAAAACGAATGCTCACCCACTCCTTGTTTCCTCTTCTAACCTAAATCGTATATTGTGCACACGGCTGCACAATGATCACGCTTTCATCTAAAACAGAACATTCATATTATGCATTAAGAACATTTATATTGAGCATCTAGACTATTCGTCTTTTATATTTAGACCACTCGATTTTATAAAAACGTGTTCTAAAGTAAAAAATAGTCTAAATGGATAGCATAATTGTTCTATTTTAAATGCAAGTGCATGATGATCATCATACACCCGGGTGCATGATGATCATCATACACCCGGGTGCATGATGATCATCATAAACTCGGGCGCTGAGAAAAAAATTCCTTGTATCCTCCCCTCCCTTTCTCTTCATAATTGTTAATCTTATCCAAACATAGTGTTAAAATAAAATACCATGCTAGTGTCGAATACAAACGAACAAAAGAAAGGAAGAGTGGAAGACAACTCCTCAACATTTAAGTCATCAATCATCCTAACAGCACCAACATGTTTGCCATTGGTAGTGTAAGCAAATCTTAGCTCACTTCCTTAATCACCACCCTCAAATTCCAATCCATCATCAGCATTGACCACATGTACCCCATATAACTATACTTTCTCCTTTTGTAAGCATCATTACTGAGCAAATGTGACTATTTAGAGGTTAAATTCAAACATTGTTCTACAAACTCTAGGAACTTGAGAACCAAATATAAGCTCCAACGGATCGCACTTTTACATGAATGATAAATATTGAAAACATAAATATTTCAACCTGTTTGCAGCACAAATGTGATGAGGGAGCAACCAATTCCATTTTGGTTGATATCAAGGGTGGGAACTTGGCTGCAAAATAGTTGTTCTTCACTTATTTAGCTGAGGAATGGCTGGCTTAGACAGTTTGACCTAACATAAGGATGTGTTCAATAGGTTTAAGATAGCATTTGGTGACTATGAAAATGATTAGAAGTGACTGTCATGCATTGGTTATAAAGTACAAAAGCTTGAAAATATTTGAAGATGATAGTATCATACAAGAGCTTTCCAACAATAGGTTACAAAGTACAAAAGCTTTCCAACAATAGGCCTCAAACGGTTGAGATACAACACTTATTAACTTCTAAGTTGTTGGGGGCATGGTTAGATGATACATCATGCATAGGCTAAGAAAATCATGCATAACATCAGCGATTTTCTAGTTCAAGAACACCAAACCTACATAAGGTTTGGTTATATCTTTACTTCATTTATTCTTCCCTTGAAACCCTCAAATTTTCATCCATGCACTTGAAGATCCATACCCAAAAATCGGTCCCAACACTAAATCCATCCAAGGATATCCATTTCAGTTTCCCATATTTGTCATATCTGTGATCACCATTTGCCAGCATGATAGACAATAGATGTTGTATTATGTATAAAGGGGTTCAATCAACTATTCGCCATCTTGAAGTGCTTTTGACAGGAAGAAAGAGTAGGGACGCCCTAAATTAAATGGTGCAATTGTCTTAGAAGAAACAGTCACAAGCCTGCATGGAAGCACTAGTACAAGATTCACAACCACTGTGGTTATGGCTAGAATAGCGATGACAGTCAATTGCATAGTGGGAGGGGCGGCAGGGTGGAGGCAGTTAATTGGTCAGGTGGTCTTCAAATATATGCACAAAAAGAATCATTTCCTCTCTTCTCTTTCCCTTACTAAACAGCCCCTACATGTAGTCTTTCCTATATATGGGAATTGGGGATAAGACACCTGCATTATTTTTTTTATCCTCAATATATAATTGGACCCATTTCTTGCATGGGAAAAAAAAGTAACCTCCCAGAAATAGTATGCTGTCAAAACGTCAACTAGCACTGGAGGTTCAGAACAATATTTGGGTTTGTATTATTTTAGTTCACCATTCTTTGAACTGATCTCCTTTTTCAACATGTCCTCAACAGTCAACATTGACAGACATTATCCAAACAAAATATGCATTGCATGTTTGAAACAGATAACATAATAATCCAATAATGTCCAATGGTGAATGAGTCATTCAGAACAAATCCAAAAAACATTGACCAATGAGTCATGAGAGATGGAACCAACAAAAATCATATCTGGATAATCTACTTGCCCCAAATCTATTTTCCCCAACTAAATGAATCATGATTTAAGTATTTGGTGACATAGTTTAAATAAAAGTAAACAGAGAACAAAACTTACAAAAACATGGGATTACTTGTTAGCTAGTGCAGCAAAAACACACACAATAAAAAAAATATAATATACCTTCCGCATTTAGTTGAAGTGGTATATCTGAGCAGGGGATGTATAAATAAGGTAAGGCCTACAAGATATATGAAGGACCAACACGCCACAATTAGAGGGAAAACTCTCATGGTTAACAAATCTCTTTCTAAGCACGATTATTAAATGAGCCAGCATTGAGTAAATAATTATCAGAATCTAACAAATTATATCCACGTTATAAAAGAGGCTATAATGTTTAACAGTTTAACACCATTGAAATTTAGTGAAGGAAAAAATGCATATGCAGTGCTTTTTGAAATTGAATTGGCTTAAACCTAGGCATGACTTGAACATAAATTGATCACTATTTCAGCAACTCACCGCAGCCGCCGGAAATGATGAGCACCAGTATGCTCTAGTTGGTCATGCAGTCAGTAATTAAAGGTCAAATTAGAATCTTTAGTTTGAAGATTGTAATTTTCAAGAAAAAGTGATATAAATTTAGTTACTAATTTCATATAATAGTATAAATAATTACGAAAATTATAAAGGACAGCATGTTTCAAAAACTGTTGAAATGAAATCACAAAATTACAAAAAAAATCACCATCCACAATATCTTCGATTCATATAATTACATACAAACGAAATACAAAATTCACAAAGCCATACTCGATGAACGTGCACACAAGCCTTTTGACCAGCAGGAGTAGCGCCATAGATTCTTATAACAGGCACTTCTTTCACAATTCTACCTGCAAAAAAAAAAAAAAAAAAAAAAAAGAAGCTAAATTTTCCTAGCAGAAACCCTAGAAATCATCAATTTAGGGCTTTCTTTTCAAAACCATAAATATTCGATAATGATAAATTGTAAATTGCAGGAAACCTTGGAAACTGCTGTAAGAAACGTCGAAATCAGGTATAGGAGGAGTCATGTAGTAGTCGATTGAAACAATTCGAACACTAAAAACCTTTGAATTGTCCTGAGAAACTTCTTCCATGGCGTTTCTTCTATTGATTTTCTCTCCCTACTTTCTACTGGTGAGTCGGCGAGCAGTAGTCGTCATTTTTAGGGTGCGAGAAAAAAAGAAAGAAATTTGAAAGCATGGAAAATAAGGCGATGTGGGTTATTTGGCGCGAAAGTTAGGTCACTTCTGTTGTACCAAGTACATTTTCAAGCTCATATTTGTTGATCAGATTGATCTGATCTGATCTGATCTTATTTTATTTGTATTAATTAATAGTTTTTAATATGTAATTTTTATAATTTTTTGTTACGGAATTAAATATGTTTAAAGTTTTAAAACATCAAATTATACCATTTGATCTTAAATTTATGAGAGTTTTTGGAGAGAGTTTAGAGTTTTGACCAATCAAAACTCTAATTTGGGTGTTTGGTAAAATAGAGTTTAAAAGAGAGTTTTGTACCAAAAACTCTAATTAAAACTCTCTTTAGAAAAAGCTGGGTAGAGCAGCTTTTTCGTCAGAGTTTTGGAGAGAGAAATATTAATTGACTAATTTGTCCACATATTTAAACCTATTAAAACCTATCAAGTTATTTTTAAATGTCCATAAATGTCATTTTACACAATAAAACTCTAAGCAATCAGCTATGTATTACCAAACACCTTTAAACAATCAACTACCTAAATCAGCAGTCAAATCCTCTGAATAAAAAGTAATCATCTAACCACAAACTCTAAACTCTAACCTCTAAATTCTAAACTCTAATCACCAAACAAGGCCAATATGATCTGAAATAAGTAATAATGTGTTGAAAAAAGGTTAATCAAACAAGGCCTTACAGGGAAAGACGTCTAGTTTGGTAAAATTTGAGTAACAAACCAAATACTTCTTTGACATTATTCACGATTTCTACTTTGATCGTAATTTGTCATTTATACATAAAAAAATATATATAGTCATGTGGATCGTCTCAACTTGTAGTTTTTATTATTTAGTAATTAATAATTTTTTTTAAACATAATTAGAGATATTAATCTTAGTTTTGTCTCGACATACTTGAAAAGTCTTTTGTTGCAATGATTCATTTACGGAGGAAATAATATAATTTGGTCAATTTTTCAAACCAAACCAAATCATATATATTAGGAATCAAATTGGACTAAATCAAACCTTAATGAGTTAATGATATGATTTAGTGCGGTTTATAATTAGTATTATTTATAAAGATTGACAATTGTCACTTCATTAACTTACATTAATGGACATGATCTGAAATATTTAAATTAAGTTGTGAGCCCTAAATCTGATTGTATGCTATATTTTTATTTTTTGCTTTTTTATTTTTTATTACATATTAAAAGTCTTTTAAAAAAAATTGATCTTCCCACAAATGTTAGAAGCTTCCATAAAACAAGTTTTAAAGTGGAGGTAAATAAAAATGGGAGGTTTGAGGTTCCATGTTTCAAACAGCCCACATGATGAGTTATAAAATTTTTCTAAGGCAAAATTGACGAAACCAGTCCATACCATTTTCCATCTGCCATATAAGTCTCAACTATTAAGTATCCATCAACAATCCAAACAATATCATGCAATTGAATCCATCAAGCTCATTTACTTGGTAACCTGCTGCAGTAGGTAAATCTAAACACCTGAAGAGCATGTGAGTTTTAATGGGTATGGTTTTTTTCCTTCTATCTCCTTCCATTCCATCTTCTATATTTCTTCATTCTTTCTCCATTCCTCAGTCATCCACGCTTGAACTACAGAGAAGAGCAAAATCTGGAAGCATGAAGATTCAGAGCTTTTCGTTTGATAAAAGTGGTGAATTCGTGCTGTCGTAATTCTTAAAAATCGTGTTGTTGTAATTTTTAAAAATGTTTAAATTTGTGTTTAATTTACTTGGTATGTATTTTGTATTATCTGGGTTATTTTTTATTTAGATTCGTGGGTTTCATGTTTTTTCATGGGTTTTTCTAATTGAATTTTGATGGTAGCCATTTTTGTTGTTGTGAAAGGGTGTTTTTTTTGTTCTTGTTAAATTTGTGTATTTGTGGATAATTTTGATGTTGTTGTTAAAATTATTTTTATGGCATAATCAGGATATTATGGATGTTGTAACACTCAAATTTTATCATGGGGTTATTCAAGAAACTAGTAAAGGGTTGATGTATATGGGTGAGGAAGCCATGGCTTTTGAAGTAGATCTTGATGAATTATGTTGGTGGTATCTCATATCTGAAATACTCACTCCGTAACATATTAATGGCAACGATTTGACATTTTTCCTCTCTACTTTATGTCAAATCGTAGCCATTAATATGTTACGGAGGGAGTAGTTAATTCTTGATGAGATATACTATCATGTGCCCAACTGTGCATGGAAGTAGGTTTGAAAAGGGTATATGATGTTGACAAAGAGGTCTTGGAAATGGCTGAGATAGTGAGTCAGTTTAGGGGAATTGATTTATTCGTATAGCATGAAGTTGATACACCATACATTATCCCCATCATAATAGGTGCAATGGGTCAATAATGCAGTATGAAGAAATTAACACCTAAAAAAGGGCAAAGAAAGATTCCCCTAAAAAGAAAGTGGTACCAAAAAAATTATGTACTTCAGTAAGGTCCAGCTCTATTTTTACTTCCCAATTAACCACAAAGCCCAATTCCTACACCTGTTAGCCCAATTGCTACACCACGCAACCCAATTCCTACACCTAAAAGCCCAATTCCTTCAACACACAGCCCACCACTTTTTAATCCTAAAACCATGGATGAGGATGAGTATTACACATATGTTTATCCACGTACCAAAAAGCCCAATACCTTTCAAAGACCTTTTTGGTGACTACACTAGCTGTGAATTAGCAATTGATCTAGGTTATGAGCCAGAAGATGATGCCTAATCAGATATTTCATTGGAGTTGGAGGAAATTAATGTTGAAACGCTTGAGGTACTTGAGGATGTTGATGGTGAAACCTTTTGGAGCTGACTTTGAGTTTCTAATGGGTGATAGATGGAGGGGATAATTCTAATGAAGAACTAAAGGAAGCTAGGGAGAAAACAGGAAAATAAATGCTGAGTTGATTGTTTTAGTAGTAAAGGTTGAAAGAGAAGATTATGAGATTGATGGAGGAATTAAGAAAGATCTAGACCTATGATTGTTGGTGAGAACATAGATTGGGAAACTTTCAAGTGGAGGTTTGGTCAAAAATTCCCAAATAGGTTGGTATTCCATAAGGCAGTTGTTCAGTTTGCTATCTTTAAAGGGAGAAACATCGGCATTGTTACAAGCAATAAAAATAGAGGTCAAAGGCTTGAGGTGAAATGCTTACCAGGCTGCAAGTTTAATTAGGGTTTATGCTTCCTGGGATAACAATAGAACATGTTTTATGGTTACATCAGTGAACTCTGGGTTTTATTGTACAAGGAATATGAAAACAAAAAAACAACTTTAAGTCCACGTGGTTAGCAAAACATTTTTTAGAAATCTTCAAGTTTAAATCACACTGACCAGTCAAGGAGATAATTGAGTGTGTCAAGCCATCATTTAGAATGGTTCAACTTCATGGAACCAAAAAAAAAATGAAAAATGAAAAAAAAAATCGGTATGCATAAAGTATATCAATATTGGGCTCATTTTACAGTAATAAAAAAATAATTATGTTGGTATTTTTTTTAATAATTTGTTAAGTGTATAAAATTGAAGATATTCTAATATAAGTTCCAAATAATAATAATGATAATAACAACAACAACAACAACAACAACAACAACAACAACAACAACAACAACAACAACAACAACAACAACAACAACAACAACAACAACAACAACAACAACAACAAAGCTCTGATTTTCACCTGAAAATGGTAAAAAAAAAAAGAAAGCAAAAGCAAAAAGTGGGCCAGCATTACATGTGAAATGGCTATTATACCAAAAAAAAATACTTCATCTGTCTTTTTTACTTGTTACATTTTGATTTTCACATCTTCCAAAAACATAACTTAAAATAAAAATATTTTAACTATACGTAATAAAAAATTATAATAATTATATATTTAAAAATTACATGTTGAGACGAATCAAACTAGATCTATCATGACTATATTTTTCATTATATACATAAAATATAAACAGTCAAAATTCCAAAGTGAACAATGCAGATTTATGGTATGTAGTAAGTAAGAGGGAGTAATAAAAACAAAAGGTGACCTAGCAAATTACTTTTGTTAATTGAGACTCTTTTTATTTTCAGAGGAGCCCTAATTTTGGTCAACTTACCCCAGTGTTGTTGGGAAAACAATCGAAGAGGGTAATTATACCCACTACTGATGCTAAGAGTATCAACAGTGGAGAGGTTGCCCAAATTTTCTCTCTTCATTTTCTTTTTACACCTCATTTTCTCTCTTCCATTTCATTTCACATTTAACAACAATCCATTTAAAAAATTCATAACTTATATAACTCCAAATAAATCATTCATCAATTTCTCTCTCCATCCCTCTCTCCTCCACCTCATTACAACAACCCTTATATAAATCACTTCTTAACAACAATTCATTTAAGAAAATTCGTAATTTTCTCTTTCATACTTTATTCCTACACCACCATGGCACCATATATCATATACCATTACATTTCACCATACGCATGACGCGTGAAAAGATAAACCCAAAAAAAAACTACATGTCCAATAATGGCACACTTACCAAATCAAACGAAAATTCACATTTGTTGTTGCAGGTTCAACCACATCCACGAAAAATTGATCAGTAAAATCATGATAATTGGCCAAATTAATATGATTCATGTAAACCATTCATGACTAACCCATTTAATTCTATCATTGTTATACATGCTCTTAGTTGGCCCATCAATGCCCTTATTCCCAACAAAAATAATGACAATCCATTTTCTTTTTTAAATTTTTTTAATTAAAAAAAGTCATTTTTTTCAGTGAGATAAGAAATCTGTACAACCAAGTGTCAATTTCTAATTGGATGTATAGATTTCTCTAACTCAATGTGATGCACAAATTTGAATGGCAAGCAACATTGTGTAATGGAATGTACATATGTCAAGGTGGATTTTGGCACAAGAACCAATCCCAAAAACATTGGATCTATCAACCCATATTACAAATGTTCATCCACAAACCATTAATTCTGTCATCACAATGGGCTCCATAAATCATCTTCTCTCTTTATTTTTTTCATCAATATGAGTGCCCAGATGGGCAAACTAAAGCATTCAACAAAACCTACCATCACAACTTTTTTCCCTATCATTATCAATTTATCACTTACATTTGCACTTGTTTTTCAGCTACAGTACTTCAATACAATTCCACATTAACCAAAAAAAAGTAAAACATAACAGCTATTTTTCCCTCTATCATTTCCTCCATAACATCAGAATTCACATCAAAATGATTCCCAAACATCATTAGTGAATGTAGTATTTTACAGACTATTACAATAATATACTCCAACTTTGCATTTATCTACAAGCTGAAATTATATGGTGATGTTTTCCCTAATCACACCCCAAAGACTACTCCAACCACCTTATTTCAAACAAAGTTGTACTCTAACCGCTCCATATTAATTTTAACGTATGATAACGTATTTTGAGAAAAAATAAAACGATTAAAACACAAACACGATGAAAATAAACCATGTTTTACAGGTCTCAAAACTACTTTGACTAATTTCATCATTTACACCTTAAAATCTCTCAGCCTCACTCAATATTCGTTAAAATCACAAAGAAACGCTGTTCGGAATTCCCCTGCCAGTGATCCCAACACCACTCGAACGACATAGTAATGTAAAGTGCAACTTTGCAGGACCAACTCGATTCTTCAACTCGGGATTTTTATTCCTTTGATGAATATTGGCCTCAATCTCATCTAGTTTTGCATTGAACTCTTCAAGTGCTTGAATTGGTGGTTCATCACAAGTCCACCCTACCTCTCTTTGTCCAAGATAAACCTCATCTTCAGAATGCCTTGATATAAGCTCTATAACAGAAATACAGACCATGGTTCGGAGTTGGCTAGTAACTGTGTCCAAGAAAACTCGTTCAGCATTCTTCTCAAGCTCATGATACTCATGATCTTGATCTGGCATGAACTTCCGGCTTATAGTAGGGCGGTTAGGCATGTAACCGCCATAAGGGTATTGCCCGAAATTGAGTACAGCATGAAGAGCAGAAGCTACCCATATAATGGTAGTGCAAGTTTCAATAAGATCATTTAATGTCATCATTTCTGGCCACCATTTCTCATATTTCTTGTCTCCATGGCCTACTTCTCGGATCTCTTTCCACCAGGATTGTAATTCCGGGTCATTAGCAACCATGTAATCTGATTTGTAGTAATATGAGCAGTACTTTTTGACCCATGTCTCGATTGCAGACCAAATTTCTAGCCCATCAACAGCAAATGGGTAGTCTTCAATCAGTAGCTTGTACCCATGTGGGCTCTTTGGGTCCTTCACTGCCATTCCCCTGCAATGACAGCAATGAGATACTGAATGATCAGAACTCTAATCATATAGAGCAGAGTTTTGATTGATATTTTAGATTGAATAAAAAAAAGTCTAGTATTTCTGATACATTATCCTGAGGTAATTTATCAATCTCCTGTCAAACCATACCATGAGACAGTCTGACGGGATAACTGTTTACTAAAAAATTGTAACTTTTTATATACAGTGTAATAACTAGTTATGCAAAAAGTTATAGATTTATGTAAAAAACATGAGACAGTCTGACGGGATAACTAGATGATCAGAACCCTAATTATAGAGCAAAGTTTTGATTGATGTTATAGATAGATTTTTCTTTAGATGGAGTGAAGAAGTCTTGTATTTCTGATACATTTTTTTTCCCTACATTATCTTGAACATTATTTAGCAATCTCCTGTCAAACCATGAGATGGTCTGACAGGATTACTGTTTACTAAAAAATTGTAACTTTTTAGCATGATAACATGATTTTTTTATATACAGTGTAACTACTTATGTAAAAAGTTATAGATTTATGGTAAAAAGATACAATTTTGTAGTTAAAAGTCATATCAAGACTGTAGATCTACAAGAAATTTGGTAAACATAATTAAAACTAGTTAAAAGTGGCTGCAAGATTAGATAATCATGGTTACTGAGTTGTAGTCATATGGAACCGATCATGTGGCCTATATAGTTATATGTAACTTTGTTGATTTGTTCCTTTTAACTGCCTAGAATGCTGGTTTTTCATCTATTAGGATAGTTAATTGCATAGTCATAGATGATGGGGAATACCTCTTCATTAGGTCTCTTGGAAGAGCTTGATCAGTGAATGCCCAATCCTTGTACAATAAGGATGTCCACTCTGCAACATGCTGTCGAGGATAGACAGCTTGCTCAAACAACCCTTTAGCATTAAGAGCAATCTGTCGCGCAATTGTATTAACAGGCATTGTGTCACGAAAGTGAGGATGCAGAAGCTTGTGAATCGGATGAAGTTTACTCAACTGTCTATTTGATGCAATTATGAATGGTTCTATAATTGCATGAGTGTGTAACCTGTCAAAATACAATAAACAAAAAACACCATCCATAAAAATCAGATATCAAGTATTCAAGATGCCGTTAAGGGTCTGTTTGGAAGGACAAAAAAAGCATTCCCTGAAAAACAATTTTCCCATTTTACATTGTTTGGTTTGAGCCGGAAAATAAGTGGAAAACTTAGGCTGCAAAACTGTTTTAAACCTCGTTGAAAACATCTTCCTCCAAAATTTGGAGCCAAACATTTTCATTTTTCCACATTCCATGTGCACGTGCCTTCTTAAGGGTATATTTAAAACCTTTTTTTTTGTCATAGTTGATAAGGGTAATTGATTTTCAGTTCAACCAAGCAATGAAAATGCTATAAATGGGGAAATCATTTCCCTTCCAACCAAAAAGTGGAAAAGTTCAATGGAAATGAGTTTTCCATTGTAAAATGTTTATCAGGGAAAATCATTTTCGATTGAAAATGTTTTACACCGTACCAAACAGAGCCTAACTCCGAATAAAGATTTCATTTGTATGAATTAGTACCAGTGGCTAATAAGTTGATGGTAAGCAGAATCATTAATAGTAACATAGGTTTTAGCCAACCACCAAAGTGAGGCTTCAACCCCTTCATTGGCTGGTGTATATACTTTGCTAATAGCACCATATTGATCCCCTTCAGGGTGAGGTAAACTTAGCTCAATTGCCAATGGTTTCAAAGTATCATCATCTCTTTTGAACAGGAGAGTCCTGGTGGCATAGACTCTCGAAGGAGTCTCCGAGTTGATTTTCCTCAAGGATGGCATTACAGTGTCATGGTGATCCAATATGTATATCTTGTTACTCATAATTGCCTAATCAAAGTCATAATATTAGAAATAAGAAAGCCATGAAAAAGTCACATGATATGATAAAGAGTAGAGACTGTTCTAGGCAGTAGTATTACCTCTTCTACACTTAATCCCTCTAAGTTTCCTTCTATGCACTCCTTGGTAATTGAGCTGTTCTGGTTTCCATATACTTCAGAGTTTAGCTTACTAACTGGAGGAAACTCCTGCAGAAGAGGGACTAATCTTGTTAAAGAGAGTGTATTTTGGTCCATCATTGAAACTTCAACTAAAAATTTGCATTTTAAATTAAAAAGATGGTAAAAAGTTGCATTTTTTCTGAAAATTTCTTGGTGCATGATGCACCTGCACTTACAATTGAACAGTCATATTATGCACTTAGAACATTCATTTTTTTTTTCGTTTAGTACTCCCACTATATAAAATTAACCGTTCTAATAAGTGTCCATTTGGTAGGGCGTAAAACATTTTTAATGGAGAATGGTTTTCAATGAAAATCAATTTACAACGGAAAACTCATTTTCAACAGAGTTTTCCAATGTTTGGTTGAATGGAAAATGATTTTCCAATTTAAGCGTTCATGAGGACAGAGAAAGTTACTGAGTTAGGTTGTTGTTGAGGAGAGAGAAAGTATGAAGATGAGGAAAGAGAGTGTGTTGTGAGGTCATGAGAATAGAGAATGGAAAACAGTTTTCCTTTGATTTTTGGGAGGAAAACGTTTTCAACTATGTTGGAAAACCATTTTACACTCTAACTTTTCCATTTCAATTTTCAGTCCAACTAAACAGTGTAAAATGAGGAAAATAGTTTTCAGTGAAAACATTTTACGCCTTACCAAACAAACCCTAAATGTAAAACATAAATGTTTTAAGTGCATAATACGAATGTTCTAAGTGCATAACATAAATGTTTAGTTTCAACTCTTGGTTCATCAGAGTACTGCTCATTGTGCACTCAGATGCACAATTCACGGATCCGAGCGAGTTAAGTTAATAAATTCTTGGCGGGTTACCTCTAAACGACGAATGATAAGAGGATGTATACCAGCTAGCATCTGCCTTGTAAACTCTTCATCAGTCCTCCATGCTAAACTATCCTCTGTAACAACAGATAGTTCAACACTCATAATAGGTTAATAAAAAATAACACCAACTCTAAGTTTTTTATGACAAAAATAAGTGTCACATACCCTTAACTATATCAGGCATAGGATAGTTCATAAGTGCTGCACCATCGCTTCTGAAAAGGGCTTTGAGGAATTTGGATGGGACTTTTTTCCTAAGCTTATTAAGGGATGGACTATCAGGAAGTTTGATTGCTCCCCGATGCATGTCCATCACTTCTTTTAGACTATCAAACTGTTTTGGTGTCAAGTCAAATACAGCATCTAGCATACCAAAAATTCCCTGAGTTAAAGATTTGAATGTATCCCCAAAGAAGTCAGACAGCTTCAGGTGCCCGAATTTTTCGTCTCTTGGAATGTAGATGTCTCTGCCTTCGTGCAGCGACAGCCGAGTTTCAGTCTCAGGATCTGCAAACAGGAGACGATTTTTAAAGTGCTTGATGGTGCAAACAAGATTGAAGCTAGCCAAACAAACTAGCCAAGTGAAAATTTCTCCCCTACAATTAGCCAGGTGCATCATGATCACCGATCACCATGCACCTGGTCGTAAAAATAGAATGTTTATGCTATGCATTTGGAACATAGATTGTACAAAAACGAATACGAGTACGAGTATGGACATAAAACGGGTGCGGAAAAACGTCACTTAAAAATCGAGGATACAGGTACATGATAGGGAACAATAAGAAAATATATAAAATTCTACATAATTTCAATCGAACACTAAGGTAAATATCAAATCTGGTGATGATAATACGATTATTCACTATATAAATTATTCAAAGCCTAAAAGGCATTAACACTTGAAGCGATAAATAACTCAAAAATTATAAGGTACTTTAATAAGCTTAATCAATTGTTTCAATATGGGTATAACATGATTCAATGTCGTGTCTATGCTTCATAGGGAACATTCATGTTTTACTTTCACCTCCCATTTCATAAAACGAAGTGATCTATATATAAAGCATCAATGTACTAACTTCTAAATGTTCAATTGACAACCTAAAAACATAACATGAAAGTTCAGTTTTTAAATGTAGCTGCATGGTACTCATTGTGCACCTAGACTGGGTGCATATAATATGCAAACCTGTTTTCGTTGGTGGTCGGCTTGTTCTTCCTCGACGAGGATAAGGATATTCAGTAGATCCTCCAAGAATAGGACGGACATATTCCGAACCTTTGTCTGGGTCTCCTAGATCATTGTAATATGCATAATCATAAACACGATCCGATTTCATGAGCATTTCGTTTTCTCTTCCTTTTCCTCTCAATACTTCCAACTCTTCCTCACGATATTTCCGCAATGGTCCAGGGGTTTGATGGGGGAGGTATGTCTACACAAAAACAAGCTTCATAATAAGCTTTAATTATCTTTGCTTTCTTCTTTGCATATGTTTCTGCAAACAATATACTCCCTCCGTAACAAAATAACTGCAACGATTTGACATAAAGTATTTAATATGTTTCATAGCAATATACTCCAGAGAAAAAATGTTAAATCGTTGCAGTTAATATGTTACGTAGGGAGTAGTTCCTAGACAGTTATATATAGAGAAGATAATTAACCTGATTAGTGAAAAACAAACGATCTTTCTGGTAGTAACGAGCAGAATAAACCCAAGAGTTGCAAACAAAGTGGATTTTTCCATGATCTGGGACATTTTCCAAGGTGATTGTTTTCAGATAAAATTCAGTGTCATGATCATTTCGTACTATTATTGCCCCAGGAAGAGCAACATTTTCATCCCAATAAAATCTCACACTGTATGCATATTCATCATCAGCTAAATCAGTGGAATCTTCAATCCATTCTTCTAAATATGATGGGTTTCCAACTTTTCCTTTTGAAGTTTCTGAAAAACAGAACAATTCCCCTGTTAGTATATTGCAGTGTTACATTATTTCGTCTCTATAATTCGCGGTTTGTTCAAAATGGGGTCAATTCCCCTGTTAGTATATTGCAGTGTTACACCATTTGGATACAATTTCTTGGAAAGTCTTAGAACACTTTCATGTAAGCGTGAGATTGCTTGTAACTTTGAAATTGTTTATGCAAACTATAGATTATACTCTAAATGGGGAAGAAATGTTGGAATTTATATGATTTAGAGTATAATGTGAATGTTTATGAACATTTATAATACCAGACGTAGTATTATGGGTTGTAAGTTCATGTTTTTATAGCGTGTTTTAATGATTTCAAGTGGTTAAAATGTTGAGAACGCAAAGCAGAAACAGAAGCTAATCGCAACCCGTGCATACTATATATACTCTACTCGCGAACGCAGGCCTGCAGGAACCAAAACGAGGCAGAGAGAGATCACGAGCCGCGAAAATTAGTCATGACCTGCGAAAATCAGTCGGGACCCGCGACCACGGGAGGTCGCGACCCGCGAGCGGTGGTTGTTGCGGTTTTTCGTTCGGATTTTTTCCGTTGCTTTGTACCTGTTCGTAGTAACTGCTGGGTGTTTCTCCTATGCTTATAAATATGTTTTATTTCTGATGAAAGAGGGGATATTCATTCTATCTCTTGCTCTCAAAGTTAACTTGCATAAATCTTCTCTAAGTTTTCTTCCTTGTTACACTACAAACATACCAATCTTGTTCTCATTAGTGTTAATTGAAACTAGGCTTGATTAACACTGAATTTGTTATATCTCGAAGACGAATTCCTTGTAACCCGACACTAGGATTGGGTAGGAATATTGTTTTTGAGAAAGTGTTCATCGTACACGCCTCAAATTGTTCATTGTTGTTTGATCATACTTATACCCAAATCAGAAAATTTACTAATAGTGTTTTGAATAAATTTTAGGTTTTTAGACACTAATAAAAATTATCTTTTTTAATTTAGAAAATCAAGCGCCCCAATTACAATCCCATTAAATATCTCAATCTAAAAAAAAAATGCACCAACAGCCCATCCAGTTAGGGCCTTAGATTAGCTATAAGAGCCATGTGCTGCTTATAGGGTTGAACATAGTTTGGAATTGACTATTTGTTGAAGTTTACCAAAAATAGACGTGTGATTTTAATTGGCAAGGAGTCTATTATTCACTAATTGATAAATGATTGAGATATGCTAGCATCATTCTTACTTTTCCTTACTCTCAATTTCTATTTTATATGTGGCATGAAAAATCTAAAATCTAAGGGCCCGTTCGGTATCGCTGTGGTTTTTTGTTTTTCATTTTTGAATCAAAAATTGGTTAATCTTATTAAAATCATAATTTATTTTAAAAACTGACAACAGAAAAGTGGAAACACCTTTTTTCTGTTTTTGGTTTTTAGTTTAAAAAAAAACCAGAAAACTAAAAAAATAAAAATTGAAGCCAAACAAGCCCTAATTTTTATTTTTATTTTTAAATATAACTCATATGCCACATGTCAACCCTGAACAGGTCGCCACCCAATGTTCTTATCTCTGGATAATAATACCTCACAAGGAGGGGTCGATGAGGTTTGATCACGCAACCTCTTGGTTCTGAGTGATTGGAAGCAAGACCATCCGTCTATTTCATCAAACTCGTCGATCTGTGATCTTGTTGATGTAAGAGGTTTGAAGTTTATATATGAGTTGATCACATTTGTTTGAATTACCTACTTCATATTATTTTAACAGATTGTTGATTAGTGCAAGTAACTAATAAAATTAATGGAGAAAGGTTCAATTATTATTGAAGAAAAACAATGAATTTATTTACTACTAGATATTAATAATGTACAACCCCCAAAAAAAAGTTATTAATAATGTACGCATTAAGAATAATCAAATAAGACCAGAAATGGATCTAGAATAATATCTAGTGTGGTCAAAATGTGTTTTACGGAGATTTCAATACTCTTTCGGTCTCAAAATTAAATAATTACTCTATTTTTTTTGTCTATCACGATTTATTTGCTCTATTATTAATTCAACTAGATGATCTTCGACCATTAAATAAAGATGAAATTATCCGTATTTGCTCTATTATCCAATAATATTTGGAAAAAAAAAAACTCACAACATTACTTCATGACCAAAAAAGAAACTCAAGTAGAGACCACCTTAAATATGAGGTAAAAAGTAAATCTAGCATTTATTTTGAGACAAATAAAGTATTAACTTGATTGGTAGATAGATGTTTACAAGTCATGGTACTAGAAAGTCGAAATGAACATGTGTGTAAATTTTATGATGATTTTTTTTAGTTTAATAAGAAAACAATTTGTTTATTGGCTGGCATGAGGATTTGAAATTTGGGTATTAGAGTTGAAGGCGAAGTCATTGCTAATAAGTACACTCCTCTTCTGACCAAAATCAATGTCCATTATTCCCTTATATATTACTCCATCCGTATTTTTTATGTGCAATAAAAATGAGTTTGCATTAGCAATTTGAAGGTGTAAACGGATATATTAATTTTTTCTTATTTTAAAAAAATATATACCCATTTTCTTTTTTGAATGTTTTTTTTTACCCACTTTTTGTATTTATTTTCTTACCAAGTGTTTTTACATACACTCTCCTTCACCTTTGACTAACAGCAATAAAATTACCTTTTTTTCTCTCTTTTCCATATTATTTTATATTTTGGTGATTAGAGGTTAGAGGTTAGAAGGTTAGAGTTTGTGGTTAGATGATTATTTTTTCTTCAGAGATTTAACTGCTGATTTAGATAGTTGATTGTTTAAAGGTGTTTGGTAATACATAGCTGGTTGCTTAGAGTTTTGTTATGTAAAATGACATTTATGGACATTTAAAAATAACTTGTAGATTTTAATAGATTTAAATATGTGGACAAATTAGTCAATTAATATTTCTCTCTCCAAAACTTTGAAGAAAAAGCTGCTCAACCCAGCTTTTTCTAAAGAGAGTTTTAATCAGAATTTTTGGTACAAAACTCTCTTTTAAACTCTATTTTACCAAACACCCAAATTAGAGTTTTAATTGGTCAAAACTCTAACCTCTCATCAAAACTCTCCTAACCAAACAAGGCCATTACTTTTTATACAACGGGTGTGTAAACTAAAAAAACCGAGGGAGTAATAATATGGAGAGTTATTTTGAATTTTTTTAATAAAAAAAAATGAAATAACAGAGCATAATAATAAACTAATAATAAAGAGATCGAGTTATTGTTATTTATAATACCAGGATCAAGATGAAGAGCACTAACAAGCTGAAGAGAAACTTGTTTTCCAACCAAAGCATCATCACGATTAAAAACGAAGCGTTTAATCTTGCCTATGAACCCAGAAATCGTTCTCTTCTTCAATACCACTTTCCCTTCAATTAATCTACCATTATTATTTGAAGTTTTTGTATTTTCCTTCTCTTGAACAGAAAGACTTTTATTGTCTGAGCATTTCACAACATTTAAGTTTGGACTTTTTGTCTTTAAAGTGGGGGCTTTTGAGTGATTATGATTAGGAAAAAAACTGCGTTTTTTGAGGAATAAAGAGATTGAAGGAGCTTTTTTGGGACAAATTGAAGATGGGTAATGATGTTTATTACCACCACTACCCATGTCATTTTTCAGAAGCTTCATCATGGTTAATTAGTTAGTTGATTTAATCACTAACTAAATCGATCTGAAGTGGAGTATTTTGGAGTGCAACAACTAATAACCAATGTCTAATATGAATATATGATGCATTTCATGGCCTTTTTATTATATTGGACTACTTGACTCTGCCAGTTCAGTCAAATACGTGATCCCATGTGTTCCCACTAGACCTTCGTGTTCACGATGAAGTCATAGCCCAGTGGTTAGGGCTTCAGAATTTCAGGCATGAGGTTTAGTTTCGATTTTCACTGCACGTATTTGTGAGGATTTCTTATCTTCCCCCTTACGTATGCGTGTGTGTTGGCTAAATTGGGTCGGGTGATCTGGAGTATGGGCCAGTTCAAGGCCTAGTATCCCACACATTATTATATTTTTTAAAAAAAAAAACTAGACCTTCACATTATGGTTGTAAATAAGTACTCCTACTCCTTTTACACGCATTTTAAGAAAACGATTTAAAGGTGTAAACGAATAAATTAATCAAAATGCGTGAAAAAACGTTTGTTGAAAATTTTATGTTACATAGGGAGTATTTAATACTCCCCCGCGTGTATATATTTTAATTGTGTAATAGTTTAGTTCAATCAGACCAAATTACGATTCGTTCGGTGTAATAAATGCTTGGTTTGAGTTAATATTTTATTTTTTATGGCATATGTATAGAATTTTTCTGTTTTTAACTCACTTTTCGTGTTTAAAAAAAATTAATGGTTGCATGTAATAATGAAGGGTAATGATATACGGAGTTTAAGGCTGTGAGGATCGATTTCTGGTGTAGAGGTGCATAAGGTTGTCTCACTCGCGTTCTCGAGGTGTGAGGTGTGAGTCCACCAATGATAAATCTCCTCAGCCAACCCCTGAATAGTAGTGTAATAGTACCAACGCGGTATTTCTATATATATGCATGAAGTGCCACCGACTATGGCCCAATATGTTTTCAAATTTTTGTAACGAATGCATTTTCAAATATGTTGAGACAAAATATTGAATTTTAATATATCTAATAATAAAAAACTACAATTTAAAACGAATCAAACGAGACTTCACATGACTATAATTTTCTTTTTGTGTAATTGATAAATTGCAGTCAAAATGAATATTGTGAATAGTGTCAGAAATACAATTGTTGCAAGAATTTGAAAACGAATGAAATATCATACCTTCTAAATTATTGGTACAATAGATATAGTTTAGGAATGCATACCAAAAATTATATCTAGTTGTAAAAATATTTATATATTATTTACAGTCAAATTCAAAGTTTGCCTCAAAAAAAAATATATATATAGTGCAATCTTATAAGTGAAAAGGAATATTGGCACAACCAATATTTATATTGAGTATTGACACATCATTTTAAGAGAGAAACATAGAAAAATGCACACTCACAAATAGGTGTATGTGTTACTATTAATTTTGGGTACGTTTTTATCATTTTTCCTTATAAGTATAGTGGGAGTGTCATCTTTAGCTCCTTAAATATAGACCTTATAAGGCAGCGGTGAAACCCAAAAAAAAAATACTTCCTCTGTTTTTGAATTCTTGCAACAAATGGGTATTATTTGTGAGAGATAAAAAATTCATTTGTTGCAAGAATTCAAAAACAGAGGAAGTAAAAAAAAATAGAGGGAGGCGGAATAATAGACATTTTGTAATCTCTCCGTAACATATTAAATGCAATGAGTTGACATTTTTTCTCTTAACTTTATGTTAAATCGTTACAATTAATATGTTATGAAGGGAGTTTTTTTTTTTTTTTTAAGGGAGTCGAATATATAAATCAAATAAATTGGCCTATTTTTTCTCTATTTTTTTTTTTTACTAAAAATATAGCAGGGTCGCGATCCTAAGCCGCCACCTATGTTCCGCCCCTGTCTAAGGATTATTATGCATATAATTTTTCTTAATTTAATAAGCAATTTGTATGATCATTATTCATTCTTATCTGATATTAGCATATGTATCAATAATAACCTAAAATTATCCAAAATGATTAAACAACAGTATGTAAAAATAATGACTATAATTTAAATAAAAACATTATTGCATGTTCAATAATGCTGCAGTTAATCATCTTTCTGTCAAAAAAAAAGCACCTAATTAATAAATGAATCATTTCACATAATTTATTTATTTTTAAATGAATTTAGTTAACTAATACCATGATTTACATTTGCGACATGATTTAATTTAGATCCATCATTAATGATTTAATGTGCACCTGTCGTTTGTAGTGTTATTCTTTTCGATCTAGATATTAGCATTCAATAATACATTTTTGAAACAGTAGTGTATTAATTTTGAAACACATGTTAAAATTACAGAGTAATGATAACCACTTAGCTGCTATATGCATTTACGGTTTTGAATGAATGTCTTAATTATTGTCTCGTGCAACACAATTATTGTCCTGTGTAACACAATTATTGTCCTAATTAAGGGTTGTCGCGTATTGTCCACGAACTGTTTTAGCTCCATTTATACGCGGGACCACTTTCATTTATTTCTGACACAAATGGAGCAATATGATTGGTCTCCCAGCTGCTATTTACATTTAGAAGCTATGAGCAAATACTTATTCAAAATTACATGTGAATAGTTTATGTAATTAATTAAAATGATCAATACTTTATTTAATTCTCTAATTGGTTGGAGAATGGGTGTTGCTTAGGTTTTTCATGGGCGAATCAAACAAATACTCCGTACCAACTCCTATTTTCATATTATGGTTCAATGTGACAAGTGATAATAAAAGACAAAAATAATGTAGTAAATGGAAAATAAGTTGACTTCTAAATTAAAGTAAACAATTTTAAGTTTCTACCAACCTCATTTAATTAATGAGTCTTTGTCAGTATTAGTCATCCAGCAAGAAAAAGATAATATTCTAATTTGCAATCCATAATTTATAGAGCAATTTTTACATCAATGGTAACTTGAATTGGTAGGGGTTACCAAGTGAAAAAAATAAAAATGCTTCATTTTGATCAGTTATATCTAGAGCTGGGCATGGGCTGGCACGAGGGCTAACTCGATACGACACAATTTGGGCCCGGCACGGCATGAGTCCGCTATGAGCACGACACGGCACGAAGGCACGACCGGTGGGCCGTGGGCCACCCATGAACAACATTTTATACGTTTAGCACGAACCCAGCACGACACGAAGGCACGACTGCTTCTCTGTAAATGTGTCTAATTGAATACTGAGAAAATTTAATTTGCTTAAATCTAGAAAAGTATCTTGGATTAAATTGTAAATTTCTCAAGGTATCTGCCAAATGTTCCTAATAGCATTGATTACTGAAATTTTATCTCCTTCAATTTGGAGATGATAAATTCCCAAGGCTAAGATATTTTTAACACCCTCTCTCAGAGCTTGGGCTTCAGATCCAAAAATTGAATAAGAATTATGAATTTTCATAGCCCCTGAATTAATAATTTCCGATCAATTTTTTTTTCATCAGTGTAATGCAATTTCCGATCCTACATTCCCCAAATTGCATGCTAATCAATTTTAGCCTATTTCCCCCTTAATTTATAGAACCCTTCATTTTCCTAGAATAATGCTAAGAAAACATCCAATTTCCACTTTGCATCCATTTTTTTTATTCCAAGATTATCGTCCATATGGACAGTTAAAGATTTTTATTTTTTTATTTTCAATCATCTGGAAAAATTACAACTAACAATAGTGGTTTTAGTATGAAAACTGCTACTGGTACGCTGAAATAATTCGATCAATTTTAGCCTATTTCCCCCTCCTTTAGAGAACCATGTTTTTCCTAGATCGAATAATGCCAAGAAAACATCCAATTCCCACTTTGCATCCATTTTTTTTATTCCAAGATTACCGTCTATATAGATAGTTTAAATTTTATTTTTTTAGTTTTCCTGGAAAATTGCAACTAATGATAGTGGTTTTAGTATGAAAACTACTACCAGTAGTTGTTGGAATCAATACTGTAAAATCATATTACAATAGCGAAATTTAAAGGAAAGATTAAATGATGTAAAATGATTGAAATCATTATATTGTCTTAGAAGCAAATTTCGGAAATTGATATTGGCACAACTAAAATTAATATGGGCAAAACTTTTGTGAGAGGAGCATAGGAAGATGTCTCTCACAATGGGTTGTGTCCATATCAATTTCAATTGTGCCTTTATCATTTCCTGCAAATTTCGTACCGACATAAATTCAGTCAAAGTTGACATTCTCCTTCCCCCCAATATTTGACACAACACCCCCTAAAGCGTGTAATCTCGGATCAATAAAGAGGAGAGGGAAGGTTGTTTCGTTTGTGATTATAAAAAAAAACGAATCTAGCTAGCTAGACGAAGCCTTTTCTAAGGCATGAGTAAATTAAAGCTAAGGAGTCTGTCCTAAATGAGTCAAGATCCTCTTCATTTTTCTTAGAAAATAGATGGTCCATTTCCTAATCAATGGTTGAGAATGTATGAAAGAGGAGATAAAAGGAATTTTTGTAAATTTTATTTTAATGTTAAATTAGGTGTCAAAATCTTAAGATAGGAAATGGAGAAAAGGAAATGGAGAGGATCCTAATTCGTCCTAAATTGGAATGACTTTTATATTCCACCATTACACATACTTGTTAAAATTATTGTTTTATAATAATCAAGGTTTTATGAATTGTTTAAGTTACACAAGTTTCCATTTAAAAATTTAGATTTCCCTTATCTTTTATGTGAAAAAATTATTTCATTTTGATTTTTCCAATGAATAGAAGGAAACAAATTTATTTTTTTTTAAAGCAAATGCTACTTTAGATAATTGATCTTTAATTAGTTTGAAAACAACATTCTAATCATCTTTTTTGCAATGAAAAATCATTATTAATACCGCATTCTTAACTATAGTTTTAAACTTAAGGCTACTATTGAGATTTTCAATTAATAAGATGGACTATCACTCTACCAAGAAAAAAACTCAAAAACTTATGCAATCATTGAGAATTTTAAAAAAAACACACACACATACATTTAATGTTAATAATAATAGCCTTCATTTACATAAAATAAGGCCTTCTTACTTATTTAAGTCAGGTCAAATCAGAGTAGATCAGGAAAAAAGTTCAGTTTAGATCAGATCAGATAATTTTATTTGATTTTTAAGACTTTAAATATTTTTAGTTAAAATTATATATTAAAAAATACTCATTAGTACAAATAAAATAAGATTTCAATTGATATATATTTCCTTATGGATTAACACATATACGCGGTCAAAGTTTAGACAAATCAAACAGTAAATTCAGATCATATCATATTAAGAAAAAAAAGTTCAAATTAAATAAAAAAAATAAGATTAGATCAACACAAATGCCTACATTTGTAGCTATGACGTACTTCCTCTGTCCCTTAAAGTTTGCTACATTTGCTTTTTGACGCATCACAAAACACAACTTTAAATAAATATATCTTTAGATGTATATAATAAAAAAATATAAAAATTACATATTAAAAAACTACACATTGAGCCGAATCAAACGAGATCCCACTTGACTATATTTTTTCTTATACGTATAAAATTAGAGAGAGTCAAAGTTAAACAATGAATAGTGCTAAAAGTTAAAAAGTCCTTATATAGCAAACAAATTGGAATGAATGAAGTATTTCATTGTGCATTTTTGCATGCACGTATTTATTTTTTACTTTCCAAGGTTTAGGTGCCTTATCACGGTTTTGCCACATTTTTTTGGGCCTTTATACAGTTACCCCACCTCTTCCCTCTTTCTTTTTGCCCACAAGATTATGGTCTTTTTTATTTTTTATTTTTTAAGGATAATGTGTGGGATACTAGGCCTTGGAACCGGATCCTACTGCAGGTCATCCGGTCCAACTTTAGCCAACACACGCATCTGTAAGGGAGATAATAATGAATCCTCGCAAATGCGTGCTGTGAGAATCAAACCCAGGACCCCGTGCCTGAAATTCTGAAGACCTAACCACTGGGCTATGACTTCATTTTCAGATGATGGTCTTTCTACATTATTAGTACATTATCTAAACGTACTAAGATCTTATACTTTTCCAACATCAAAAGTTTTTTAGAGCACCTAAAAATGCTTGCTTGGTTATCTTAATTTTCTTTGCTTTTCTCAATTTGTGAGAGATGCTTTAATTTGTTCTTTGCTTGACATTGACTCGTATCTTATCTAATCCCAAGAAAAAAAAGGTGACATTTGCAGGCCAAAGGCCATTTAAGGACCGCACAACATTATTTTGTATTCAATCAATTTTAAATGAATTTGTCGATCTAAACTGAATTGAACTAAAGTTTTAAACTAAGTCTAAAAGAACAAGTCCTTACAAAAAAGAACAATTTGCCTCACAAAAATATTGAGTTGATATTGCCCTTACATTTATTGAGAGGTTATGAGATCGAATTGAACTTGCAACCCCGTAGTAGCACTTGAGCTTGATTCTCATGTAACTACATGCCTGTTGGTGTGGCGTGTGGATTAGAACTGAGGAAAATCGACCCAATCCAAAACTCAATGCCAACCTGACCCGAAAATATTAGGATTTGCCAAAAAAAAATTACAATCCAAACTCATTAATGACAACCCAACTTTAACCCAATTGGCCCACTTTCAAACCGGACTCAAAATTCATTACTATTGCATTAAACCTATCATCATATATATTATGAAAAATTTCAGACAAAAACAGTTTCAACCATTATAAATTTTTAATTATTTTATTGAAGGACCATTATAAGTTTTAGTTTAACATCATTTTGATTTTATTGGATCACAACCTTGTTGATCCTGAACATGAAGGGCCACTATAACTTATAAGCTTGTTGAGTAAACTATAACCGAAGAAATTTGTAAATGTTAAGGAATAGGTCTAAAGATGGGCATAGGTCGTACCGGGGCGACCCACATGCCAAGCTAGCGTGCTCCATGTCACAATGTTTCGTGCCTATAACGAGCCAAAAAAGTTTGTCCGTGCCAATTTTATAAAAAAAGGCTTATACACGGTCCGACCCACGTTTTATTCCGGGCCGTCGTGCCTTATACAAATTTTGTATACATTATGAAATTTTAAACAAAATAAGCCTGTCAATTTGCACGTTGGCCCGTTGTATTGGTGCCGGTTTAAAATTTTGTACCTACTTGACCCATGTTCTATCATACGAATACCTAAGTGTAATTGCTCGTGAGGAGGGGTGGGGTGAGATCTGAACTTGCAACAACCTCTCAATTGTGATGTGATTCCACTATCACTGCACAAGAGCCCGATTATCTACATAAATTAATTAACAGTGCGATTGTGGTGAAATGATAAGAACGATAATCCTAACCTTATCAAGGGTGGGGTTCGATACAAAACCTCCTAACACCAGAAAAGTGGTTTTAACCAATAAGCATTCCCCTACGCATCTATTATTTGTCTTTTTCCTTGATACTTATTGTAGTGACATTTTTTTATCTTATTATCAGCAAATGATTTACTAGATTTTTCGACCAAATAAGCAAACCCTATGTAAAACACAAGTTTTTAAATTATAAGAGGAAACACATACACACTGAGAATTGATCGAGTTCCAGCACAACGACATTAGAGCAAACCTTACAATCGATAGATAGCGAGTTCAATTTTCACCCGTCCCGTCCCTCCAAATAAATATAAGAGCAATCTAAATTCGATAATCCTGTAAGAGGAGTCGTGCACTGATAGCCATTCATGAGCCATGACAATCCAAATTGACAATATGACATGTTACATATATATTATGATGTGTCACCATGTATATATTCAATCTTGTCTATACCTCATTGTTCTTCATATATATGTTAATTAGCAGGTGCTTTTCATAATTTATGCTCAATATATTATCCTTTAGTAGTTTTGTTTTGCTTGGACTCACTCACACAGTCACGTATGATTGATGTGAAGTACGTAGCCACGTAGGTAAGGTAACATCCTCGTCCCTCTCAGTTCTAAGTGGCCTTCTTGTCCATAAATACCGTGACGACAAAATATTCCAATTGATGATATACTATTATTGGACTATACAAAAAAAAACACGTTTTCAAAATTCAGTGCCACTAAAAAATAATTTGTGTTCTCAATCTTACTTACTCCGTTTAAAAAAAAAACGCAACAGTAAATATTTCACACATGCCGAGACGAAACTTTGACCATTAATATCTATAATTATGAATAATGAAAAAATATAAAAAGTTGATAGTAATATAGTATTTAATGAGACGAATCTAACAAGATCCCACTTGACTATGTTTTTTTATCATGTGTAAAACTCAAAACTTGGTCAAAATATACAACGTGAATAGTGCAAAAATTTGACTGTTGCGTTTTTTTTTGAACGGAGGAAGTATAATGTTGAAAGAAATTGACAACTTTCTTGATAATTCTTTTGTCCTATACCTGATATATATGTATATATATCAGTTTTGGGCTAATAATATCTCTCTTGGAAATAGTACTCCGTATGTAACTATGTATGTTAGTTGCCCCCATTTTCTTTAATATGTATATTAGAATGTATCTTTATGAGTTACGGGCAATGTTAGATGGATATTTATGTGATAGAAGACTTAGTTTATTTAGAATAATTTGGATTATCTTAATTACCATATCAAAAAAAACCGCATAATGATTTAAAAAATCTTGAAAACCCAAAAAAATGGAAAATTTTGTAAGGATAACACAAACAAAGGCCTATATATACGCACTATTCTAGCACAAACTAATTGGGATAATGTGCAAAATTGCATGAACTATATATATTGGCTCGAGTGATCAAAATAAACCCTTGTTCTTTTCAACTTATAAAGTTCCATTCAGTTTATTGCATTCATTGTAATTTTTCGCTACAATTTAGTCTAAAATGACAAATTAAGTTGTCAAAGCACGAGCCTCATGTCTATATTTGCTTAATAATATAACCTTTATATTATTCTATTGTATAGTATCACAAACCTAATTATAAATTTATAATTCAATAGTTTAACGGATAAATATGAATAATATATTTATACACATTGACATACATACATAGGAGAAGATACATTGCATTAACTGAGACTAATTTTTTTTATTCTTTCCAAATTTACATATACAAATTACTCAAGCCCCTACTAGACTTAGGGCTCGTTTACATTAGTTGAATAGAGCTGAACTGAACTGAATAGAAGTGTATTAATTGAACTAAATAGAGATAAACTGAACTGAACTGAACTGAATATAATCTGAAGTAAACAAGCCCTTAGACTAGTACTTGATACAAAAAGAGGGGGAAAATAGCAAGATCATAAGTCTTAACAACATCAACATTATTATTGCTTCAAAAGTTCTAGGAAAAAAAAAAGCACAAAATAAAACAAGTTTAATTCAAAGAGAAACACTATTAGGAATACCTCTACCAGTAATTCCTACTCCACTAGAAGGGCACAATAATGTAAATGGCAACATAGCAAGACCAACTCTATTCTTTAGTTTAGTATCATCATTCCTTTGAAGGATCTTCTTTTCAATCTCCCCTAAATTCTTACTAAATCTTTCAAATGCTTCTAATGGTACATTGTCACAAGTCCACCCTTTCTCTCTTTCTCCAAGATAAACCTCGTCTTCAGAATGCCGAGATATAAGCTCTATTACTGATATAGCCACCATTGTTCGAGCTTGACTTAAGACCGTCTTAAAGAAAACTCCTTCCGGATTATTCTTTAGTTCTTCATACTCGGGTGTGTTTGGCTCTGGCATGAACTTTCGGGTTATAGTAGGCCGGTTAGGCATGTATCCGCCATAAGGGTATTGCCCGAAATTAACAACGGCATGAACAGCAGAAGCCACCCATATAATGGTTGTGCAACTTTCAGTTAACTCATCTAAGGTCTTCATTTTAGGCCACCACTTCTCATCCTTCTTATCTCCGTGGCCTATTTCACGGATTTCTTTCCACCAAGATTGGATTTCGGGATCATTAGCAACCATGTCATCGGATTTATAGTAAAATGAGCAATACTCCTTCACCCATGTCTCGATTGCAGACCAAATTTCTAGTCCATCAACAGCGTATGGGTAGTCTTGTATGAGTAGCTTGTATCCATGAGGGCTTTTCGAATCCTCGACTGCCATACCTCTATAATTCCATACAAAGAAAAATTATAACAAATATATATTTGGAAAGTATATTTCGAGACGAATCAAATGAGATCTCACATGACTATGTTTCTCTATACGCATATAAAACTAGAAGCAGTCAAAGAACACATGTGAACAGTGTTACAAGTCAAAATGTAGCAAGTAACTCGGTATGCAGGGAGTATCAATTAATATACAGTAATAGTTCCAGCATATTCTTGGAGTTGGACAACCACTCAGAAATTTCAGCTTCTAAGAGACTAGGAGGATAGATTCTTGATAGATTCGTCTCGTTAAATACTTTCATAATATATCAGCTTCTTATAATTTGTACTTGTATATAATTGTAGATATTAATGGTCAAAGTAATGTCTCGGAGATAGCGGGATCCTAATTTTCAGGAAAATTTTACATTGCAGAACTTCATAATGGTCATAAATCAAGTAGCATACCTCTTGATAAGATCTCTAGGAAGGGCTTGCTCAGTGAAGACCCAATCTTTGTATATTGCTGATGTCCATTGGCCAACATAATTTCGAGGAAATACGGCTGCCTCAAACAGACCATCAGCATTAAGAGCAATCTGGCGCGCTATAGTATTGACAGGCATTGTATCACGAAAATGAGGATGCAAAATTTTGTGAATTGGGTGAAGCTTGCTCAACTGTCTATTTGTGGCAATTATAAAGGGTTCTATAACTGCATGAGTGTTTAACCTGTACAAAATAATCGAAAGAAAGCAAAACTCACTTCTGAAATCAGATTTAGGCTCCGTTTGATAGGGTGTAAAACATAATTTGGAAATAGTTTTTCACTATTTGAATTTAAATTTCTTGGTTTGCTAAGTAGTGTAAATTTGTAAAACCATTTTCCTAGGAGTAAAATATCTCTTACAATTTCCTTATTTATTACTTGCCTCCGTTTTACACTCCTCCAGTCCTCCCAGTACCTACTTACTTTTTCCTTTCATTTTTCTTACATGGTTCCAACTTGGAAAAATTATTTTGCAATTGTTTTTTCTAATTTCTACTGTAAATTGTTTTACACCCAACCAAACAGAGCCTCATAAAAACTATTGTAAGCTGAAAAAATCTTTTTATTATAACATAGTACCAGTGGCTGACGAGTTGATGGTGAGCCGAGTCATTAACAGCTACATAGGTTTTAGCCAGCCACCAAAGTGAGGCTTCAACCCCTTCATTGGCTGGTGTATACACTTTGCTAATAGCACCAAGTTGATTCCCTTCTGAATGTGGTAGGCTTAACTCAATTACCAAAGGCTTCAAAGTTCCATCATCTTTGAGCAGTAATATTGTCCTAGTGGCATAGACTTTTGAAGGAGTATCTGTGTTAATTTGCCTTAATAATGGCATTACTGTGTCATGGTGATCCAATATGTATAGCTTATTACTCGCGATTGCCTGATTGAGTAACAAAAAATAGATTAGGAAAAAAAAAGGAAAAGATCACATGAAGTCATATAATAAGCCTAAGTACCTCTTCCACAGTTAACCCATCAAGGTTTTTTTCTACGCAATCTTTCGTAATTGAGCTGTTCTGGTTTCCATATACTTTAGCATCTAGTTTACTAACTGGAGGGAACTCCTGCATTTGATGAGAAATTTGAGCAATTAGTATATGGTGCATTAGTAGTGCAACTTTGCTTTGCACTAGTTTGTAAATCAAACTCCTCTCACAATTAAAAAGGATTCTCATCAACTAGATTGAATTGTGAACAAAATTTAATTGAAAAACTATGGACCGTGAAGCTGTTCAAGAAAATGTCAATGGGATGCCATTATGCAAGTTAGCAGAAATTGGACAAAACATTTGTTCTCTTCAACTTACTTTATCCGTGATCAGGGCTTATTAGGGCTGATCAAATCAAGTCAGGTCAAGGCTAATAAGTTCCAATAAATTCTTATTTTAACCCTCGTCAACGCTTATCATTTTGGAGCAATTCTGAATAGATCGGGTCAAGCCTTATAAAATCTTGTTTCATAAGTTGAAGAGAACGCACCCTCAGTTTGATATTCCTTTAAACTACTAACACTAAAATAAAATAAAATCGACTTGTTGAGCAAGTGGCATTCCTAAAGGAAACAACAGACTTGCTCTCAGGACTATAAACTTGTATCATCTTTTGTAATTTTGATGTTCTATAAATAAGTGAATAAGTAGGCTAAATACCTCTAAACGACGAATTACTAGAGGATTTATACCAGCTAGCATCTGCCTTGCAAATTCTTCATCAGTCCTCCAAGCTGACCTATCCACTGTACCAGAGACATTTGAAAGCATAAAACTTGGTACCATTCCAATCTTGCATGATTAAAAAAATTCCCATGAAGAATATTAATGTTTACCTTTTATTATATCAGGCATTGGGTATTTCAGAACTTGTGCACCATCACTTCGAAGAAGTGATTTTAAAAACTCAGTTGGAATATTTTCCCTAACTTTTCCAAGTAGTAAATTATCTGGCAGCTTGATTCCTCCTTCATACATTTTCATCACATCTTCAAAACTGTCAAACTCTTTCGGTGTTTTATCAAACACAGAATCCAGTAAACCAGAGATGCCTTGAGACAAAGACTTGACTGTATCACCCAAGAAATCGGACAACTTGATGTGCCCGAATTTTTCATCTCTTGGGACATAGATAAATTTTCCCTTCACTATTGTCACATTTGTCAGCCTAGTCTCAGTTTTAGGATCTGCAAAGAGGCATATACAGCAGTAAGAAAAAAAATTAGGAAAATAAAAGGCACTCAATAAAAAAAACTCCATAAGTCCTTGTTTGGCAATCAATTGTTAACTGTTAGCTGTTTCACTTGGTTTAGGGCCTCTTACTTCAGTTTAAATTCAGTTCATTTCTCAATTTTCTTCTCTTATAAAATATTACTTTCAACTGTATTCAGTTCAGTTCAAGATTGTTCAGTTCAATTCCGTTGAAGTAAACAGGCCCTTGGTGGTTGCTTTGTTTGGCTCATATAGATATTTGGTAAACTCTTTGTATGCATAATAAAGTTAGCTACCAAACAAGACCCATGATAAGAAGTAATAAACATACTTCTTTTGTTTCAGAAAAGTTGTGACATTTGACCGAAAAAGCTAACAAGTATGAAATCAACCAAACGAGGGAAACTAACAAAAAGTAATCTAAAAATAACCTGTCTTTGTTGGTGGGCGGCTTGTTCTTCCTCTACGAGGATAAGGATATTCAGCAGAGCCTCCAAGTATAGGGCGGACATAATCCGACCCTTTATCTGGTTCTCCTAGATCATTGTAATACGCATAGTCATAAACACGATCCCAATCCTCCAACATTTCATTTTCTTTTCCTTTTCCTCTCAAAACCTCTAGCTCTTCTTCTCGGTATTTGACTAATGGTGCGGGAGTTTGTTGAGGGAGGTATGTCTGCCCATAATAAACAATCAGAAGTTTATGGTAAACCAATTTCCAAACACAAAAGCACATCATACAAATGAAAAACACATATAGGCCCAGTTCTTTTGGACTTAATTCCAGACAAATTCAGTTCAGCTTCTTTTGAGTTTAGGATTTAGTATAGTTCTGTTTAGTTCAGGTCCAGTCCAGTCCAAACGAACAGGGCCATAATACTTCGTTTTGATGGGGTATCGGACATAACCTTATTGGTGAAAAAAAAGCGATCTCTTTGGTAGAAACGGGCAGGATAAACCCATGAGTTGCAAAGAAAGTGGAGTTTTTCATGACCAGGGATGCCTTCCAAAGTAACAGTTCTTAGATAAAATTCATGATTGTGATGTTCATTTCTTACTATTAATGCCCCAGGAATATCAACTTCTTCATCCCAATCAAATTTCACCCTGAAAGCAGATTCATCTTCAGCTAAACCACTGCTTTCAGTGATTTCTTTTTTTAAATATACTCTTCTTCCAATCTTCCCTTTCAAGTTCTCTGGAAAATAAACAGAACAATTTTCCTGTTACTATAGATTCTTCTACCCTAGTACAAATTCTCCTTTACCCCCCCCCCCCCCCCACAAAAAAAAAAAAACCCCTTCATTTATGACTAAAATTTCAATATTAAATGTGTTGCAGAAAGTCAGAAACTACAGCTCAGGCTAATTTAAAGCATGAATAAGATGGTTGCTAATTTATTTGGCTGATATATGCTCAAATTCAATCAAAGTTGCTTCTGGGTTATAGACTTATAGCTCACAATATCATGACAAAACTAAATTTTTTAAAATATGATGAAAAAATCACCCCATAATTCCCATTAAAGCCCTAAAAACAGTCATTTTCTGTATGATTGATGCAGTACATAATAGAATTCTAACTAAAAAAAACAAGGGAAAAAAAAAAGATAATCAAATATATAACTTCCAATTACACTGAAATGAACAGAAATATTGAGAATATGAACAAAATTAAAGAAAAAAAGATTAGAGTAAATGAGTAAAGAAAGTACCAGAGTAACTGTGAACAGAACTAATGAGTTGAATGGAAATCTTTGGAGAAAGAGAACAAGGTAAGAAGCAACCAGGGGGAAGAGCTATGTTCTTGAGTATCACTGTACCTTGTATAACTACCTTGCTACTATCTGCAGATGTTCCATTCTGGTTATCAGAATTAACATTGTTTATGCATAAATTATTCACTATGGTCTGTGATAATTTCATTTTTTAAAATAAGCCAGAGAAGTTTTGGCCTTTTGGGTTGATTATTATTATTATTATTAGTACTTAGTAGCAAGATCACAAAGAAAATTGTTGTTGCTTGGCTTGTGGGAGTAAGGCTAGTGAAGTGGGTTTTTATAGGGAATAATATGTGAATGAGTATGTGAGAGTGTGAAATTGTGACACCAACACATAATCACTGACACAACACAAGGGTATTAGATTAATAATAAAGTTTTACCTCTTGACTTTGACTTTTGGTTGACCAAAATTTAGAAGGATATTGAAAATTTATGGGGATTGAGTGACTAGAGGGTTGGTTGTATGAGAAAATGTAAAATTGTAAATATATAGAACAACCATTTCTTAGGGTTCTAAATGGGAATTTCATTGGCTTTGGAAATTTGATGTTAACTTTAAACTTTAAATGATTGCTTGACAATTCTTACATAGCGGTCTCTAAGTAACCTTGCGTTTCGGGGGCGGATCTTAACCCTCTCCCCTCTTTCTCCTCTATGTCTCTTGACTAAGGAAACACAAGACCATTATTTCTCTTTTGTCCCATGGTTCTTCCCGTTTGGACTCACGTTCAGCTTATTCATTGGATTTTACCTTTTCCTTGTCCGCCCTACCTTTCCTCTTTTCTCTTCTGACTTCATTGGAAGTGGTTAGTTTTTCGTAATTCTCCTTTTTCTCTATAGTTATCTTCACTCGGGGCTTGTCCTATTTTCATGAATGGAAATTCCGTCTCTCTGTAGATGCCCTCCATTCTATGTATACTTCCACCACCCCTACTCAACCCCCAAGGCCCTTCTTTGGTCAATTGGCACTGTCCTCCCCCTGGTACGTTTAAACTAAATTTAATTTTGATGGTTCATCTACTACTAATTCTGCATCTGTAAATAAATGATGTTTGCATTGTAGATTGTGCCTTCTTTTTGGGCAATGTTTCTCCCTCGTTGTTGAGGCCACAACACTCCGGAATGGTCGTCTTTTATAGCAACATAATTTGACTTCCGTTTTATTGAAGACAATAACCTAGCTATTGTCCGTGTTTTGCAGGGTAAATTCAGCTGTCCTTGAACAATCTAGCTGCTTATGGATAACATTCGTTCCATCCTCCGAGACTTTGCAGCCTCCTCTTAAATTCAACTAATCACACTACGTATTATATTACGTCCCTCAAGCATTGGACCTCTTCGCACGTCAATATCAACACCTTCTTGGATGTTAAATTCTCTCATTTCTTAGCACTAGATAAATCAGAATATCTTTTCAAATGGAAATTTTCTTGATTTTTTTTCAAAGAGTTTACCTTTTTCTCAAAAAAAAAAAAAAAAAAAAAACAGTCCAATTGGGCGGCAATGAAGTCTCGCATTTAAGTCCTGTTTTTAACGATTTACCAGTTACAACCACCACCAATATTCCTAAATACTTCGTACTTTTCCCTTTTCTTTTGAAAAAAAAAAAATGCTTCGCCATTCAACACTTGACCAGAGCCCAGAGGTTTCGATTTGCTTGTTTGTATGAAAAGTAAATTCCTAGGGAAAAAAACTGAGTCTACCCACCGGGTTGACTACTCATCATTAATAAAGAGCATTGAGAATAGAGTCTCACTTAGGGCTCATTTATATTAGTTGAATAGAGATAAACTGAACTGAACTGAATAGAGATGAACTTAACTGAACTAAATAGAGTGTATTAATTGAACTTAGGGCTCGTTTACATTAGATGATAGAGATGAACTGAACTGAACTGAATAGAAGTGTATTAATTGAACTAAATAGAGATGAACTGAACTGAACTGAACTGAGTAGAGATTAAATGAACTCAACTTAACTGAACTTAATATAATCTGAAGTAAACAATCCCTTAATAGAGATGAACTGAACTGAACTTAATAAAGATGAACTTAACTGAATTGAATTTAATCTGAAGTAAACAAGCCCTTAATATAAGTAACATTATTTTATTGCTCTATTAGTAATGGATTGTCAACCCGGTGGATAGCTGTAGCAATGTCCAAATTCCTATCATAGCTGAACACACAATAGGTCGATACTCTATAGCATTGTCCAACATATTTATTTTGAAAGGGGCCCGGAATCGATCCCATGCACAAGGGTAAAGGATGGGAGAGCATAGAAAATTGTTTCTTTCTTATGAAATTTAAAATGACTTAATTTTTTGGTTGACAATCCATGATTCAAACAATCCATCATTGTGCTGGACTAACCACTCATATACTCGTAGAAAATTCTTATATGCATTCAGATGCATGTATGGTACATTCAAATGTAATTCTGCTCATTTTATAATTTTTTTACTCTTTTTAAAATTTAAAATGAACAATACAACACTTTTGATGCACAAAACTCTATGTGCATCCGAAAATATATAATAGATACATTGTACTCAAGGTGTAAGGTTTGATTTTCACTAACAAATAATTTATCCCTCGACCCTTTGGTAATATTAGTATGAAATTTCTATGGGAATATGGGATGAGGTACAAACGGGAAAACTAGTCTATCTTACAATTTATGTAAAAGAAAAAAAAAAACAATCTAGCAATATTAAGTGCGTATGTTGAAGGGAAAAAAAGACCATTTGGAAGGAGAAATTAATAAAGTATTGTTATTTCTCTGTTTTCTCTAGGAATTCAGATCAAATATCGAATATTTGAAAAAAAAAAAATTATTTTGAAAAAAGTAAACAAATTGTGAATTTTGGATGTTCGAAAGAAATCCTGGCAAATGCATGCAGTGTGAATCGAACCTAAATCTCGTGCCTAAAATTTTGAAGCCTTAGCCTATAGGCTAAGAGTGTAAGACCTCATCATCACTAAGGTATTTCTTTTGTGGAGTCAAGTCTATAAAAACGTGTTTAAGACTTGACTAGAAGTGAGATTGTCTTTTTTCTCACCTACATTTGGTTAAAAATTCTTTATTTGTAATCAATGGATCGGACCAGGACAATGGTTTAGTTTCATACTTACATTACATTATTTACAATTTTAGATATTAACATTATATCAACGTTGCAACATTTCTGGTGTTTTCAGGCACTTGGTGTGGGAAACTTGGTTTAGTAATAAAAAGATTAATATAACATGCTAGCACATGGATTCGAGCCGCTGAACTTACAAAAATATATTATTCCGTTTACCAATTCAATGAGCCAAGAGAGTTTTAACTACCAAACTTAATGCGTTTTATTATTACTATATATTCTATATTATTGTACCCTTGTAGGGGCCTAATTTTCTTTAAAAAAAAAGGTCGCAACATTGGGCTACAGGGGTCGGGCCTCTACCAGCCCCCCGTGTAATTCTGCCCTACTTACTTCATCTTTAACTTTTCTTTGCCAATTATTATCCCTACAACCTGACTTGATTCATAAATTAACCACTTATATATTATCTCGTTCGTGCATTCTACATTATAAAAAATAATATGCATAAAATTCCCATCAAATCCACCCTACCATGAACTAATCCATCCTTTATCATGTATCTCTTTTTCTATCAAATTCTCATCCAATATCTTATTTAACTAATCCATCCTATCATGAACTAATCTATCCAATATCAAATTCTCATCAAAACACATATATTGTAAAGATCCATTCACAAAGCCTTTACATTAAAACTTTAAAACCTTTCTTCCTCCACTGCATCACTCCTTATCTATGCATTATTTCCAACAAAAAATTCCTAACATCTGATCGCATATGCTCATCTATTCACTTTAATATCATATCGCGATGCATCCACTTCATATCCTACAACATTTTATATCAAGTATTTAATTTCTATTCAATTACGTACTTAATTAGTCTTAAACATAATTCACGAATCTTTCATGATTCATTGACACAGTCATATCAATTCTCAACATCATAACTCAGTCACTTACATACTGATCAGTGATCATTTAACTCATTTTTATCTCATCTTTATTATATAAGTCAAGGGTGGTGTGTTCCCCCTCGAAAAGTCTAAAATACCCACTAAAACATGCTAAATATTCAAACTATATCAATATGATCATCTATAAAAGAAAGTTTTTGTATTTTTAAAATGTAAATATTACAAAATATAGAGTTTTAAAAAATAAAATAAAAACACTAAAGTTTATATTTTTCAATTCTCTACAATTAGACATCCTATATTGGTATAAATTTTCACAAGAATATTTCAAAGTTTTGGTTTTGATTTTTTTTTTCTTTTTTTTGCTACCAAATAATAATTAAGCTCAAAATTTGACGCACACATAGCGTGCATAGAAAGCTAGCTTCCTATAGTCCAAGATCCTCATTATATTATTCATTAGCTACTCGCTCAAAAATTTAATTAGCCTCATTCAATTATCAACACTCTAATTTTTTTTTTTTTCTTAAACACTCTAATATATATCCAACACACATCCTTGTATAGTTGTATATAATAGCCTCATGCCAACTCATAGTGACAAATTATCACTAATTAAGTAATTTTATGTCGTGATATGAAAAATATATAGGCATTCCTCTTTCATTATTTATCTAGCAAGGATGTAAAAAAGTTATACTTATATCAAAGTGTGCATTGCACAAAACGAGGCCCACACATAGAGATTTGCCAGTTTGGTGTTTGCCACTATGTAAAATATATATAGTAGTCCGTATTATAATAATTATTTTTTTTTTTAGAGAAAAGGTTACAAAGAAATCATGAGTTCTTCCTCTTGAAAAAATAACCTGACTTATCTAGAGCTAAAAAATAAAAAAATTTAGCTTCCTAAAAAGGATCAATATCGACAGGCGTAAGGGTTCAGTGCCCGAGCGACGCAATATAATCAGCAGACTGGTTGACTTCTCGAAAGATGTGCAAAGAGGATGCTGTAGTAAAATCACGAAAACTAGTCCGAATATCATCTATAAGTAGTTGAATTTTCCACGGACACCGGAAATGACCCCACAAAACACTGATAACAATTAGGTTGTCACCCTCAAAGTGAATAGAAGTAAAATTGAATTGACGAGCTAATAAAAGACCATTCCGAAATGCAGTTGCTTCCGCCACAAGGGGAGAAGTAGTGTTGCCTAAGTAAAAAGCACGGGCTGCGATACAGTTGCCAAGATGATTCCGAAGTACCATACCCGCGGAAGCAACATTGTTGTTTGACGAACCATCAAAATTAAGCTTAATAGTACCTCACTACAAAAAATGTTTTCAAGAAGGACAATTAAAATTGCCCTATTTGATACAAAATTTGTCTTCTTATGTTATAATGTCCATTTAAGTATTGCTCTCATGTTGCCCTTGTAACCCCGTTGTATTAGGTTTCAAAGCCAATTTTAGATGTTTTGCCCTCTTTGATTCAATTCAAAAAGGGCAAACAAAATTGCCTTCATTGATCATCAACAAAGGCAATAAATTTTGTTTTCCTTGATATGATTTAAACACTTTATTTATTGTCAAATTAATAAGGCAAAGTTTCAAAAGTCTAAGAGGGCAAAATAACCATATTGTCTTCATTGTTAATATCAATGAGTGCAAAAATAATTGTCATTGTAGGCATCATTAAGTAAAACAATACTCATATTGCCGTCTTTAATCATGATAAGTTGCCCTCGTTGTGTGAGTTTTTTGTAGTGCCTGGGGGCGGAGGAGACCAAGAGACAAACGAGGAAGCAGAAGAAGGGGGAGCATGTTATTCAGAGTCATAAACCGTGTGCAACTTATCTATGGAGAGGCGAGCCTTCCATTCTTGGAAGTAGGAGAGAGACTGAGTGAAGACACTAATTGCAGAGAATTGGGATTTACGAAAAACTAACATGTTACGAGCTTTCCAAATACGCCATAAGATATGAAGGATTTTGCAAATGGAGACATACCGCTGGTCATGAAGCATAGTGAGGAGAGTGGGAAGGGAGGGGCAAGTCGGGAGCGGGGCAATCCAGCGAATAGCTTGAATATAAGACCAAATGGGAAGAACCAATGGACAATGCAAGAAAAGATGATCTTGGGACTCTTCAACTGTGGAGCAAAGTGGGCAGAGAGGGGAAAGGGGCAAGCCTCAGTATGCCAAATTTTGACGAACTTGGAGGCCGTTATGCAGGAATTGCCAAGTAAAGATCTGAATTTTGGGGTTGATGTCCAATTTCCAAAGCCAATAAAAATCTCATTTAGGGGAATAAGGAGGGATGCCATGGGCGAGCCACGTAGCTGATTTGATAGTAAAATGACCATCAGGAGAAAGGCCTCAACAAGGTTCAACCAAAATTGGGGAGGAAGGAAGAGGGATACCTAAAATAGTGCGACAAACTTCTGGCGGAAGATTAGTGTTTCCCTTACAAATTTGTTTCTGTTTTCCACAATCAATATCAAACACATGAAAACGGTATTGTTTTGTGATTATGTTTCTTATGCTAATACTTTGGTATACCAAACAACCCCTAAGAGTGTTTTGAAATGTTTACAATTAAGATTAGAGTTTAATCCAAGTTAAAATTGAGGAGAAATTTTTAGTTCTCCATAAATTTTACGTTCGGGGGATGAGGGGATGGTAGCTCGGTGCATGGTGCCTTTCTGTCCCCCGTGCACCGAGACTTGCCCCTCGTGTGTGGGATGTTTCTTGAGGATGTTGAGGGGATTTTCACTTTTTTGCCACTCCAACCTATTATATCACCCGTACAATGTCCAACTGCAAGATTATTACAAGTTAATAAAAGGGGCTTAACTAATTAAGTTGATTAAAGCAAATAATTCAAGCTTGAGAAAACCCCTCTTGAAAAGAATCGTTTACAGATCTTCCAAATCTAATTTCCATAAAATTCCAATAATTTGAAGGTCCCATACATAAATAAATCATTGATTTGATTGTCCTTAGTCTAGTTCCCACCATCAAACCATCATAAAAGGTGAAAACAACAAAACGTAAAAATATGTACTCCCTCACTTCTTTTTTATTTAACTACGTACTCATGCAAATCAATGCAAATATTAAGAAAATAGCATTACATGTTCAGCGGGAATTGATGTTGGCACAACTAAAATTGATAAAGGCACAACTTTTGTGAGAGGAACATAAGAAGAGTGCTCTCACAATGGGTTGTGCCTATATCAATTTTAATCGTGCATTTATCATTTCTCATGTTCAGCTCATGTTGAGCCTAGTATTTAGTTCAGTCCAAAAGAATAATGCCTAACTCTTGTACTATCTCTGTCAAGTTTGCTACTTCATTTTATAAAGAGTTGTATTGAATATAGACGTAACAAGTGAGGTAGGAGCCTATGAGGAAAAAATAGAGAGTGAGTGTTGGAGACCTAATGGCTTAAAAAGTAAATGTAACAATGTTTACCAGACAACCCATAATAAAATATGTGAAATCTTTTAGGGACATATAAAGTATTATACTGTTTCATGGCTTGGTGTGATAACTTTTTTTAAAAATATTGTAGCCTTTTAGCATGAAACCTTAATTTTTTTGTACTAACTTCGTATCGCAATACTCGAAACAAAAATTGCGACACGGAGTGCTAGACAACAAATGAGAAAGGGTAATAAGTATATGTAAGTCTATGAGCGAGACTTTTTAAAGAGAGAATGTATGGGAATAAATAAGCACAAGCTGCCACAAACTATGGGTATGCAGAATGATCTTTTTACAAACAAAAAATTTGACTAAATATAGTAAAATAAATTTGCTGCAATTATTGTGTTACAACCTAAAATAACAAAAGTTGCACGTACTGCGACAAGCCGACAAGGAGATAGTTATAATTTTATGGTAAAAAAGTTAAGCTTTCATTTAAAAGTCCGGTAAATAAGAGTAGTGTAGGTTATTGTTCTTCTAAAACTACACATTACTCATTGCCAAAAAAGGTACACATTACAATAAATCAAACAATATGCAACTAAGAATGTGTTCTATTTTTTTAATACGGAAAGAAAAATCAATTAGCCCTTTTCATAGGACCAACAAACAAACCGACTATGTCGTTAGATAGTTGTAACTGATGAAATCAATAAAATTTGGGCAAAATTTTATTATACTTTGACTAGAATATCTCAAATATATACTTCATCTCTTGTTCCATATTGTTCTTTAAATTTTTTGTTTTGACACTATTCTTCTAAGAGAGAATTATTGAAATAATTCCCAACGTGTAAGAAAAATAATAAGCTTAGAATGTGCATTGACAAATGACAAACATGATAAAAGGTAAAGCTAAATAACATTTTGGAACAGAGTGAGTAATATTTTTTAAAAACTAATAGAAAGAGAGGGTTCATTCATTTCAACCTATTTATGTTTATCTGAACTGAGTAGAGATTACTTTGAGAGAGATAAATTTTATTTTTTATTTATCAAAACTTATTTTTCTTTTATAAGCAAAAATAAAATGAATAGAACAGATCAGAAGAATAATATATCTAAGAATTTGGTAAAAGAATGAAAACCTATATATATGGGCTCACAAATCTGGGACCATGAAATGAGCCTACAAGCAATAATGTTACAATTCAAGTTGGCCCAATATGCAGGGCAGTTCTGAGCATTTGAGTTTGATACCATGAGAAAATGTAATAGTATATGGATCAAAGCATATGGGCTAGGCCCATACAATAATCATTTGACTGAAGGATGAAGCTAAATAATGATGTTCCTTTGGATCTTGTTAGAAAAATTACAGCCAATTAGGTCTCTTTTTATTTCTGGTATACTTTGCAATCAGAACTGCTATGGGAAGCATTAGCACATGGCCTCAAACCTATAAATATCATTTATCTAGCATTGGTTCACTGATATTTGTCTCTAGTTTTAAGACATTCCTTTATTGATTTATTGAAGACCATAATGACACATACTATACTTAAAAGTGTGACATATCTATATTATAATAATTTGGAAATTTTGTTAGAAAAGACATTTTAAAACATTCATTTTGTGAGAAAAGATCTTACAAAAAATTTGTTGTGAGCAGGGACCTAAAACACAAAAAAGTTGCAAAGATGGACCTTACCTCTATTTTCAAACGTTGACTGTGAATCTCTGGTGTTGACTTACTATTTCCCTTCAATTTTGCACGAATCCTTTTGTATTTAAGGGGGTAAGAGATGAAGAAACCCAAATTCAGAAGAATAGAATTTTATATGCTAGAAGGAAGTGTTAATGTAGGGTTTATGTAAATAAATTTAGGAGGGAAAATGGAGAGGGTGTAGGAAAAATGAATTTATAGTGAAAAGAAAAGCAAAAGCTAAATAGAAAATAAAGGATTCCTCGAAAATTGGAGGGAAATAGCGAGTCAACACCGGAAATTCACAATCAACGTCGAAAAATAGAGGTAAGGTCCCTCCTTGCAACTTTTTTTTTTAGGTCCTTGTTCACAACAAATCTTTTATAAGGTCTAATCTTACAAAAAAAAATGTTTTATAAGGTCTTTTCTGACCTATTTTCCTAATAATTTTAAAATTTTACCATCTTCACTTTGTGTTAAAAAAATAAATCAATAAGAGTAAGATTGAAATGATAACAAGTAACTACATAACATATAATTACGGAGATTGATTTTGTGGTTCCTTTTTACTGGTATGAATAGGAAAAACATATACTGATTATTTTGTTTCTTATTTTCATTCCTGTTTAGAATCTTGCAACATTTTTTACTCAATAGAAATTCCTAAACAATTCTCAATTCATAAGAAAATCCATGCATGTTTATATACTCAATAGAAATTCCTATACAATTCTCAATTCATAAGAAAATTAAATATACTAACCGTCAACTATATATGTGTATTAACTGCACCCGCTTATCAAAGCAGAAACAAAAAAGAGAGTAAACAACACAAATACGGAGTACTTTATATTTATAAACATAAATTCAAGAATTTGGTTACATAATCATGGACTAGATACATATAAACTTTTTTCACGATCCATTGTTAAAATTGATGAGTCTACTTCTTAGTTCATACATTAAATTATAAAAAGAAAAAAAAAACCTGATCATAAATATTCTTCCGCTCCATATTGATTGTAACAGTTTGACCAAAAAGCTCTCACATATTTGATCAAAATATTGCAAATATTATGAAGCAAGGGAGTATAAAATAGAAACACACATAAACTTGAATGAACCATGATCAATTCATCATAAACTTTTAAGTAGACACACTATTAGGAATTCCCCTACCAGTAATCCCAACCCCACTAGAAGGAAAAAGCAGAGTATAAGGCAAATTAGCAGGCCCAACCCTATTCTTCAAACTCCCATCATTATTCCTCTTCACAATCTCATCTTCAATCTCCTCCAACTTCTTCCCAAACTCTTTAAACGCCATTAATGGCGGCTCATCTTTAGTCCATTCATCGATCTCATCTCTTTGCCCTAAATAAACCTCATCAGAAGAATGCCTAGACAAAAGCTCAATCAAAGAAACACCCACCAATGTCTGAACCTGGCTTGAAATCGTCCTCAAAAAAACCATATCTGGGTTGTTCTCAAGCTCTTCAAACTCAGGGGTGTTGATTTTCGGCATTAATTTTCGGCTAATTGTGGGTCGATTTGGGACGTACCCTGCGTAAGGGTATTGTCCGAAATTTAGGGCAGCGTGAAGTGCAGATGAAACCCAGATGATTGTTGTGCAAGTTTGAATGAGGTTTTGTAGAGTGGTCATTGATGGCCACCATGGTTCGTGTTTCTTGTCGCCATGGCCGACTTCTTTGAGCTCTTTCCACCATGACTGGAGTTCTGGGTCGGATGATACCATTTCGTCGGAATGGTAGTAAAAGGAGCAGTAATGGTTAACCCAGGTTTCGATTGCGGACCAGATTTGTAGGCCATCGACGGCGTATGGGTAGTCTTTTATGAGTAGCTTGTAGCCGTGAGGGCTTTCGGAGTCTTTCACTGCCATTCCTCTGCAAAAGAGAAGACATACATCACATTGATTTTGAGTCCATGCTATGTTTGATTATTTTCAATCAAATTGGTATTCTTTGTCCCAATTTACTTGTCTCATTCTGACTTTAGCACTGTTCACATGTGAATTTTGACAATATTTAATCTAATATACGTAAGAAAAAACATAGTCATGATGGATCTAATTTAATTCGTCTCAACATGTACTTTTCAAATATATAATTTTTTAATATGTATAGTTAAAAATATTTTTATTTAAAGTTGTGTCTTGGGAGATGTGAAAAAGAGAATGTAACAGGTAAATTGGGACGAAAGGAGTATTCACTTTTGATAGGGTTTATTTCATAACTTTAACTTTTTATAATTTTATAAATATGAGAAAAAATATAGTCAAATGAAATCTCATTTGGGGTAAACAAAAAGGGATATAGGGAATAATAGGTACTCTCATTTATCTTTTTAAGTGTTACATTCACATTCCTGTTGTTGATTGTTAATACCATAACTTAGAACCTATGATCTATGAGATAGAGAATTCAACTCTTAACCACTAGTAACTATTAGTCCGTTAGGTTTGTTCACTTTGTTGGTACATTTAAGTTAAAGGGTAATGGATAAATTAAATGTTATTGTTAGCATGTGTTAATTGTTATGAGTAATGACAATAATGTAAATTTGTTGATTGTTATTCCAAAAATAGAATAAAATGCATTTAGGAAAAAATGTCACTAGTATTGTGTGACAATCAAAAATAAAAAATGTTGCTAGTAATATGAACTAAATGGAGTAATTTGAGAGCACTTTAATTGGGTCCTATTGCTGGTCACCTGACCTAATTTAGCCAACACACACATTCGTAGGAGGGAGGTAAGAAATTTTACATACGCTGAAAATCGAACCCAGAATTTTGTGCTTGAAATTCTGAAGCTTTAACCATTAGGCTAAGACCTCATCCCCAACTTGATTTAGTGCATGTAGTATACATTATTTTATATAATTAGTAAAGTATCCAGTGTTATACATACATATGGGGGTGTTTGGTAAAGTGAAGATTGAGGCTTATAAAGAGGTTTGAAGTAATTTTAGAGTTTTGATTAGTCAAAACTCTAAATGGGATGTTTGGTGAAATAGAGTTTTAGAGAATTTTGGGACCAAAACTCTCAAAATGAAAAAGCTAGTATGTAGAGCTTTTTCATTAGAGAATTGAGTCATCTTACATTATTTAAAAGTAAAACTCTAATTAATCAACTAAGTTTACCAAACAAGTTAATACATTATAGCTTTTTAAATCAGCAGTCAAATCTTCTGAACAAAAAGTGAAAACTCTATCAGCAAACTCTAATAGCTAAACTCTATTTGCCAAACAGGGTCATATTATATTGAACAACATACAAATAAATAACCATAATATATAGAGTACTTACCTCTTAATAAGGTCTATAGGTAGAGCTTGGTCAGTGAAAACCCAATCTTTGTACAACAGGGAAGTCCACTCAGCACCATACTGTTTTGGAAAGACGTTTTTTTCAAACAACCCACCCGTGTTAAACCCAATCTGCCGTGCTATGGAGTTTATCTTCATCGTATCTCGAAAGTGAGGATGTAGCAATTTGTAAACTGGATGAAGCACACTCATCTGTCTATGTGTCGCTATTACGAATGGCTCTATGATTGCATGTGTGTGTAACCTGTCAACCATAAATAATGTAAATTATTTACTCGGTCCATTCATTTTGTTGGTTACGTCTTATTATGTTTATGGTGTTATTTTTGCTAGTTACATTTGTAATTATTCCGTTTATATATACTGATGGTCAATTTTACTTTAATTTGATTGTGATTGACTCAAATAAGATTATGTTCTTTTGGATTGAATTATTCTGAACAAAACTAAACTTGTAACTAAACTACAAATATAACCTATGTTATCCGGACACTTTGTTTCATTCCAATTATCAGTGTCGGACACTCGATCCTTGGATATTGGTCGGTATGACACTTGGACACTTCATTTTGAACCAAAAATATTCATATTTTTCATAAAATTGTCGTGTCTGACACTTGGACACATATCCTTGTCCGATACTTTCAACAGAGTCCAAATAACATAGAATTTAACTAACAAATTGAAATTGGAGAAATGCTAGCCTCACTTTCACTTTTCCTCCCTTTCACCCTCTATTTAACACGTGGTATGAAAAAACTAAAACCCTTTTTTAATTTTTAAATTTAATTTCTATGCCACATGTCAAATAAAGAGTGAAAGTAAAATAAGAGCGAGAGAAAGTGATAGTGGTGCCTCATGAAACGGAACTAGTATGACTATATCCACTCCCTCCGTCCCAAAAAGACTGCTCCACTTTCTTTTTCATCGGTCCCAAAATAAATGTTTTATTTCTTTTTTTGGCAAATGAACCACATATACTTTACATTTATACCCTTACTTACCACTTAATACGCATTACTTTTTACCTACTTTTATGCTTACTTTTCACAAAAAGTGGGTCCAACAAAAATCTCACCTTAAACCCTAATGGAGCAGTTTTTTTTGGGTACGGAGGGGGTAGTAAAGATCATAAAAATAAAGAGAAAGAAAATTACCAATGGCTGATAAGCTGATGATAACCAGAGTCAGTAACAGCAACATAAGCTTTAGCTAATTGCCAAAGTGAGCCATGAATGCCATCAATGGCTGGTTTATAAACTTCACTAATTGGACCAAGTTGGTCCCCATCTGGGTGTGGCAAGCTTAATTCAATTGCAATTGGCTTTAATGTTCCATCATCTTTTAAGAAAAGCACTGTTCTAGTTGCATATACTCTTGACTCTGTGTTTGTGTTGATTTTCCTTAGAATTGGCATCAATGAGTCATGGTGATCTAATATGAACACCCTTTTACTCTGTATTGCCTATATCATTATAACCAAAAAAAAAAAAAAATATAGAAAAAAGTTATATAAATATGCTACAATTAATAATGAAAGATTATTTGATTTTAAGAAAAGTAAATAAAGTACCATACCTCATGTATTGTTGTTACTCCCTCCATATGTTCTATTATTTGGTCCTCAGTGATGGTGCTTGTTTGATTCCCATATTCTTGTGGATCAAGCTTGCTTTTTGGAGGAAATTCCTGCATTTTTGAGTGAAATTATGGTAAATATTAATGGATGTGTTGTTTGTGTAATGCATGGATTCATATATACATAGCAAATCGATCGATCAGGTCAGTAACACATCGGTCAGTATTATTGGAATTCCATAAAAAATGGGCTTTAAATTCTACTTTTCGATTTTGGGTTTGGTCAAATGGGTCGTTCGGTCGGTAACAGGTTGGTCAGTGTTATTTTCGGGAAAATTCTTAGTCGGGTTTCTGGTCAGGTTTATTTTTGCCACAATTGCCAGGTATAAATTCATAAGACAATTCTCTTAGTCTAACTTATAATTAACCAAAAAAAAAAAAAAACACACTATATTATTGTCAAACTTGTGCAAGTGCAACCATAATAGGTATGATAGTTGTCAAAAGCCGGTCTGACCCAAACTTGTTTTGAACCCGTTAAAGACAGTACATTTGTAACCCAACTTGTCATGCTTTCAACCCAATTTGGCCCGAAATTTTAGGCAGAATTAAACACTTCCAATCATTATTATTGTATTGAATTTAATGTTAAGTTAATTGGCCCAACGTCAATCGTTTGCCTTAAATCGGATATTAATGAAGATATTGCTTATAACTTGTAAGTTTTAAAACATTTAAATACATTTTGGTAAATACAATGCATTAAACCATGAAAAATTAAATAGCTTTATGTTGTATTATTTCAGAAAAAAAAACCCAAAGAATTACGAGTTATAAAACAGCTAACACTAATACAAATCCGTTGACATCCGATATGCTAAAATCCGAACCCGATATCGTTTTTACTCATGTCTCAACCCGACCCATTTGTCAAAGGCCTAATAAATAATAATAGCACATATGTACAGTTTCATAAGTACTCCTACAAAAAAAAAAAAAAAAAAAAAAAACCTAACTAAATTAAACCATTATTGGTTACCTCCAAAAGACGAATGGCAATAGGATGTATCCCAGCCAGCATCTCCCTTGCAAATTCCTCATCAGTCCTCCAAGCTGACTTATCCTCTGTATACATTAGAATTAAATAATTTAATGGCTTAATGCATGTTAATGCTTCACATCTGTTTACTTATGAACTATTCCCTCTGTCTTTTTTTAGTTGTTACATTCAATTGTGAATATTTTTTTTTTTTAAAAAAAAAAATGTATGATCTCTATCGAAAAGTAGAAGTATTTATTGGGTAAAGAAAATAGTTGATAAACAGTGAAAGTGATGGTAGAAAAAATAAAATTTATATGGGATCCAGACTGATAGAGTATATAACATAATCTTAGGCCTCAACCGTACCATTGGCTTAAGCTTTTGGTTAACTGACATGGTATCAGAGCCAATGTGACACATATCAAGCAAGCCCTTCTTTACAAAATAAAATGAATTTATGCCGACATTTCAAGCCCAAATAACCTCTTATATATGTGAGTGATAGATATAAGATAATATTCGGACTGAACCCATTAATTAGTTTAACGTTTTGATTGGAATAGTCCTCTAATACAGATACTCAAAAAGAAAACGTACCAAGTAAATGAAGACAATAGATAGAGAAAGAGAATAAATTAAATTTGTATACCTTTGATAATATCAGGCAATGGGAATTTAAGAAGAGGAGCACCATCAGTTTGTACAAGAGATTTCAAGAATTGTGAGGGTAGTTTATCAGTTAAAGTATCAAAAAAAGAACTACTCTGTGGGAATCGAATTCCTCCTTTAAACATTTCCAAAATATCATCAAAACTATCAAACTCTTTAGGGGTTGTATCAACCACTGATCCAAGAAAACCAACGGCTGTCTTTGACAATGACTTAACTGCATCACCAAGGAAATCTGACATCTTTAGTTCATTGAATTGTTCATCTCTTGGAACATATATTCCTACTGCGTTCAATGTTGCTATCCTGCTTTCATAATTTGGATCTGCATTCAGGAAATTTATCAACAAATTAAATTAAAACTTCCTTCTATTAATGATTGATTGAGTAATTAACAACTTGATTTATTTTATGATTGTCACAATGTGTGTTGTTTAAGTTTGTATCATGAACAATTTAAAAGAAATTAAAACCATGACAATAATAATGGTGCTAACTAAATCGTACGTACGTACGTACGTCGTAGTACTTAATAAGTTTTAGGGAAATTTGCTGTTGATTGAGATACTTTAGATTTGGCGAAATTTGCAATATATGCCTTTTTCGTTTTAAAAATGTCTCGAGATTTGACTAAATTCTCAATATTCAGATTTGCATATAGGGTATGAAATACAATGAGCAACCAACACTACATTTTTCTTTTTCGTTGGTTGCATTTTGACCGTTTTTCTTTTCACAAAAAAAAATCCCTGAAAGTAACTAGGTAAAATGGAATGGAGGGAGCAAAAGATATTCCCTCCATTTTAAAATATTAGTTGCTGATTTTTAAAACTCATGATCAAAAAAGAAATATGCATTTAGACGGACTTAAAAAAATCCCATATAAATATATATGTTTTTTTTTTCTTCTTATAAACAATAAAAGTATCATACATGCTGAAATTTTCTTTCTTTTTATATCAAGAATTCCAAACTTAGGGAATAGAATGAGTGTAACCTGTCTTTGTTGGTGGACGCCCAGTTCGACCTCTACGAGGATAAGGATATTCAGCAGATCCACCCAACACGGGACGAGCAGATTCCTCATCTTTATCAGGATCTCCAAGATCATTGTAAAATGCGTAGTCATAAACGCGATCAGCATCCATGAGCATATCATTTTCCTTTCCTTTTCCTCTTAGGGCATCTAGCTCTTCCTCTCGAAAACTGCGTAGTGCTTCAGGCGTCTCATGAGGAAGGTATGCCTGAATTATATATGTAACTAACATGTCAATATGAATATCCATTAACAAGCACACCATGATTGATACAAGGTTAGTTTGTAGCGATTTTGTTTATACATTTTTTTTTTGTGTAAACAATATATAATGACTCTTTTTTCAATGAACTGATTACCTTATTGGTGAAGAAAATGCGACCATTTTGAGAGTCATGAGTTGGATGAACCCAAGAGTTGCAAACAAAATGAAGTTTTCCAACATGGTTAGGCAAGTCGTGTAAGGTGAGAGATTTAAGATAAAATTCACTATGGTGCTCGTTTATTACAACCAATGCTCCAGGAACACCAATAATATCTTCATCCCATTCGAATGTCATGTCAATTGAGACATCATCAACGGCTATCCCAGTTGATGGTGTGTGCCATTCTTCCAAATATGTTTGCTTCCCCAATTTCCCTTTCAATTTGTTTTCTACAAAACACATAACAAGTTTCATATTAGTTAAACCATCCTTAATTGTAGGGCTGAGCAGAGTGCCGTTTGAATCGCACCTAACTGCAATTGTATGTGCGGTTTGGTTGGGTTTGCCTTTAGAAAAGTGCGGTTTGGTTTCCAATTTCAACAAACCATACGTAATTTTTTGTGGGTTTTTGAAAATTTTGAAACTGCACCAAACTGTATTTTTTTTAATTATTCTAAAACATTCGATTTCATATTTTTTGTTTGTGACTTACTGCCTACTGCCTTTATGTCATATGTTTGTCTTGGGTTTCATCTAGATGTCATAGCCCGTAACTTTCTAAAGCTCTTACAAACCTAGGATTTTTTTTGTCCTTATCAACTACTAATTATAAAAATAATTTTTTTTAAGTGGATTAAACCGAATACTGCACCGCACCAAACCGTATTTAGTATTGCGGTTTGATTTAATTTGCAATATAATTTCAAAAAATGTCAAATCATATTTTACAGTTTGACATCCAAACCACACCGTGCTGAATTAGGATCCTCTCTATTTCCTTCTCTCCATTTCCTACTTTAGATGATGACACCTAATTCAGTATAGTTATATAAAAAAATCCAAAAATCCCCACTATTTTCTCCTTAATACATCTCTAACCATTGATTAAGAAATGGAGAGGATCTTAACTCTACCGTGCTCAACCCTACTTATAAGACGTAGCAACATTGTCATGAATTGTTAAAATAACAGTACAAATCCATTTTTCTTTTTGACCTCTCTCAAATTCTCAATTTATATGATCCATTCCTGTTTTTAGTACGCATTCAAAAATACATTTATATCTTTATATACCAATTAATTACTATTAACTTTATCCATATTTACACACTACAAAAAAACCAATCCAACCTCAAATCTCACTAGTTTTTAGGACAAATAATAGAGTAGCAAATTTAAAAAGAGGGAGGACTAATTTTTTGGGTTATTACCACTGGTACACCTGAAAATTTAACAAATCCCGCTGGTACACTTATGTTTTTTAAACGGAATATTCTTTCTAAATGTCACGTTTGGAAATTGTAAAAAATTCAAGTTTATTTTTGGAAATTTAAAAAACATAGGTGTACTAGTAGGATTTGCTAAATTTTCAGGTGTACTAGTGAGAATAACCCCTAATTTTTTAAGCACTAGTGTATTCTCCGTTCATACACAAGATACAAATAATTACACCGACCTTAACTTATACAAATAATTATTTAGTTGATTTGATTTGGCTCCTTCCTTAAACACTAACTAAAATAATAATAAATGCACGTTCTTGTGATCTTGTTTTCCCAACCTAACCTGTTGACTAGATGAAAGATAATGTAATGGACAAATGATAATATCTCATTTTCTTTTAGTCAATACTCCATCCATTCCCTTTTCAAAAAAAAAAAAAACAAAAAATTCAACAATTCCAAATTAATACTCTGATAAAAATTGTGAGAGTTCTTTTTATTGAGTATTTAAATCGGGACTGATATATAGGAATAAAGGAAGTATTATTATTAATTAGCGAAAACTGATTGAAAAACGACCGCATATATATTTTTCTAATTTCTAATATATACTTCCTTTGCTCTTGTTTTTATAATTTTTAATACTTCCTCCGTTTTTAAATTCTTGCAACAATTGTACTTTTGACACTATTCACAATTTTATTTTGACGATAATTTATCACTTACATAAAAAGAAAAATATAGTTATGTGAGGTCTCGTTGGCTTCGTTTCAACTTGTAGTTTTTAATTATATAGTCTTCATAATGTTTACAAACACATAATTAGAGATATTAATGTTCAAAATTTTGCTCGGCATGCGTGAAAATGCATTTGTTGCAAAAATTTGAAAACATGTGAAGTATTATGCATTTTTTATTCATGTGTTAATAATGTAATAAAAATTAGATAATACTCTGTCCTTTCTATTTATTATTCCTATTTGGAATCTTAAAACTATTCATCATTCATGAATTTTTTAAAAAATTTCTTAAAATATAATTAGTATAAAATAAAAAATATGGTCAGGTGCGGTGTTGTTTGATTATTCACCTCAGCTCTATGAGTGCTTTATTATTATTATTATTATTATTATTACTATTATTGTTATTATTGTTATTATTATTATTATTATTTAAGTTTTTATGCTTTTTTTATAATGCATAATTAAATATGTTAAAAGGTAAGAAAAGTGCATTCAAAATGGAAAACAAAAAAGAAATCAATGGATTAATAAATATATACAATGAAATAAATCAAACGGAAACCCAACTTAGTTTTGTAAAAATTATTAAAAATGGTCAAATTTATAGAATCCTTTATTATACAAGGCAAAGAAGATGAGATGTGGTGTCCATATAAAAAAATAGCCTTCTATACTAACATATTGTGGTTTACCAAGCATTAATAACATTAAGTCATTTGGTTGGGCATAAAAATTTCAATAAAATCAATCTATATACTCGTAATTACTATATACTAAAACAAAATGTTGCTTAAGTCATCATGTACATGTGTCACTTTATATATCATATAAAATTTTCCCTCCAAAACAAACTGATGGTATAATTTTTTTGCTAATTTATATATTTGCACAAGTTCCAATATAGACAAAATCCTTTTTTGAAATTAATAAGCTTAGAAATTCATGCTTTGTATAGATATATAAAGTTATGATTACCCTTTTGAAAAATTACAAAAAAATATTATCTAAACAGTAAAACGTACGGGACTAACCTAGTAATTTATATACAAATGAAAATATATTTAAAATGGGGGACGATGATAAAAAAAAATTGTAAAATGAGGAAGATTAATATTCTAAGAATACATTTTACGCCCTTTATGTCAAACAAAGCATAAATAGCAGTAATACCCGAACAAATGCTCTGTTTAATTAATTACTTACATTAAGTGCAAATATCTTATCTAATTGACAAATTACATACAATAAGTTCACAAATGTATTTAAAATGTATTTTAGATCAATCTATGTATGTACTAAAAATTGGGAAAAAAAAAATTTGAAAAAAAATGTAATTACCTGGGTCAATATTGACAGCACTAACAAAACGAAAAGACACCTTCTTTCCCAGCAACTCATGAATACCATCAAGGATTGAAGAACTCAAGTCCTTGAAACCCAATAAATTGTTCTTCTTCTTTATTATTACTGTTCCATTTATCATTTTTCCTCAATACTATTATATATATTGCTATACTATATATTATTATTATTATTATTATTATTATTATTATTATTGCTTTATTATTTGTATATATATTTTTTCTGTGAATAATATAAAATAAATATGTATAAGTTTTGTTGTTGTACGTAGTATGATTAACTCTCAAACTATTTGAGCTTGCGAAAGTGGAAAGGCAGTAATTATATTTGCGTAAGTTTTATTATGAAAATGAAATGAAAAATGAAAGGCAGGGTACTTTCCTATTTATAGGGGTGAATTGAAGGACATAATGTTTCATTTTGGTGAATGATGACTAGTTACACATAATTTTTTTTTTGTTTTAGGATAATGTGTGGGATACTAAGTCTTGGAACCGAGATAATAAGGAATCCTCACAAATGCGCGCGGTGAGAATCAAACCCAAGACCTCGTGCCTGGAATTCTGAAGCTCTAACCACTGGGCTATAACTTCATTGTCAGTTACACATAATATATATCAAGCTAAGATATTGACATTTTTTTCAATTTCAAAACGTGTATTTTTTTTATTTTTTTTTAATAAAATATTTGCGTGACTTAATCATAACCATCATTATATATATATTTAGGGGCTTATTATATTGTTGCTTCCAATAGCAACTTTATATGATGACTTGAACAATCAATTGGCATTTGTAATTTCGGCTCTGTTTGTTTCGACGGAAAACTATTTTTAATGGAAGGATTCAATTAAGTAAGGAACAGAATAAAAGGGAATAAATAGAAAACAGAAGCAAAAAAGAGTGGTACTAAGAGTAGAGAAGAAAGCAAAAATAATAGATATGGTGGAAAATAATTTTCCTTCTCTAAAGAGAAAATTTGCACATTTGCACATTTGAGAAAATGTGCACATTTGAGAAAATTATTTTCCACCCTTTACCTAATAAAACAAAGGAATATGATGAATAGAGCGATGAAGGAAAATGTTTTCTTCTAAAACAAGCAAAGCCTTCATGCATAGTCAAAATCTCTTTTTTATTTTTTATTTTATTTTGATTGCCTATCTGATTTGTTGGTCCTGAGCTTTGACTAGATCCAAATCTGACCTAAGTCGTCGAACACTTGGCATTAATGGTGAGTATTCAAACCAGAGTTTAATGTACGAGTTTCGAACATGAGATCTCATTGTTTAAATAATTTATTTTAAAGGTATAGAAAAGTCATCATGAAATAGTTGTGAGCAATGAGTCATATATATACGTGTCCATCAACTCATACAAATTCTACTCTTAAAATATTAATTAAGTTATATATATATATATTTGACAAAAAGATTTAAAAATCGGGTGATGATCAAGTCTTGAAATAGCTAGATATTGACATGGTGTTACTCTATGAAAAATATATATCCAAAGTTCCAAACTCAAAGTCGTCTCTGCAAGCTAAAGATTGCATAAATTTTATATAGGATGAAACAATTTTGTCCTTGTAGGGTGTGTTCTCGATCTTCTTAACCTTAAAAAAAAAGTTTCATTTTAAATAAGGTCTAATTAGTTGTAATAAGTTTAATAAGTTTTGATCGGATCAATCCGATGTAATAAGATCCAATTAATTCTTATAACTAGGTCTAAACACGTCTAATCATTATTGAACTACTCCATACGTTATTATATCGACAGTTTAGATCGGCTATTGAGAAAAATAGGTCTTATACTTTAGTTTGTGATACTTCTTTTAAGCGTCTATTCCCTCCATTTCATAAAGTTCTACCTATTTTCCTTTTATACTTTTGCACACTTTTTTAATAACTTTAACATTTTTGACTATATATTAATAAAAATTGTAAAAGTTTTATATATTTTCTTATGACACTCGTTTAGACCAATCAAAAAAATCTCACATGATTGTATTTTTTTCTTATTGCATTGTTAAATTTGATTGAATATTAGAATGGGCCTGGTCAATCCAATATACAATTAGAGAAGAGTTGGGTTACTTATAAGCCATAGAAGGTTCATTCCTAAAACCAATTGGTAATAGGATGAGTAACTCATAGACTTATAAGTTAGTTTAGTCTCTCCTTATCTTTCGATGTGCACCATATGGGGTTTAACACTCCCCCTTACTAGTGAGTGTCCTTAGAATTTAGAACTAGCTAGAAAGATGATTAGAAATAATTCTCTTAGGGGCTGGACATCCTGCAACCTGGGCTCTGATACCATGTTAAAAATGATTAAATATTAGAAACGGGTCTGGGCAACCCAATATGGACGATGAGAGTTGGGTTACTTACAAGCCATATAAGGTTTATTCCTAAAACCAATTAGTAATAGGATGAGTAACTCCTATACTTATATATAAGTTAGTTTATTCTCTCCTCATCTTCCAATGTGGGACACTCATTAGTGCACCATATGGGGTTCAAAACTTATATGTTAGCATGAATTTAGAAAATTCCCTTCAATTTATTATGAATAGTGTCATGTAAGATTTAAAATGTATGGGCAGATTTTTCTGGAAGGGAAGGAGTAAGCCTTAGCTTTTTTAAAAGTGTCAAAGTCTAGGAGGGTTTGCATTAATTTATTTTAAAACTAGGTTAGTCTCGTGCCTTGTACGATTTAGATAATAGTTTTTGTTATTTTTTCAAAAAGATACTCACTATTTTTTAATGTACAAAATATGAAATCATAAGCATATTAAAATTAAAGAAAGATTTTATGTAAAAATAATAAATAAAGAAGGATTTTGTCAACATTGAAATTTGTCTAAGGATATAAATTAGGGAAAAAAATAACATCATCAATTAGTTTTGGGGGGAAAATTTATAATAACAAAATAACACATGTACAATGATGACTTAAGCAATACTTTATTTTAGTATATAGTACGTATTGACAAGTTCAAGGTAATCTAAATTTCTAAACATGTTATAAGCTACACTAATATATATACACATAATTTTTTTAAAAAAATTGATAAGGATTTTAAATATAAAAAATCCTTTATGAAACTCTTTTAAAAAAAGTAATGCTTCATGTATAATAAAAACCATTACAAGTTAAAAGTACATTAAAAGTGGTTAAAAAGTTACCCAAAATCGTTTAAAAATTGTCCAAAAAATAGTTAAAATTATCATAAAATTAACCATCTTACAATAAACGCGCACACCTTAGCTTGTACAATATTTTTTTGATATATAGTTTATTGATTTAGATGTAACTAAAATTATAAATGGTATAAATTGTGCATTGGTAAATATACACAGTAAAAGTGAGACGAATTATGTAAAACTAGGGGAATATAAGAGATAGACGAATTGTGCATTGGTAAATATACCTTCAATTCTCTTATCCCTTGTGTCTTTAGGTATTATTTATTAATACCGTCTTTTAGTCAAGAGTTAGCAGCCCTGTTTTGAAGACTAATGTGCAATTGTGTGTCATCATTCAACATATTCAGCAAAAAGATATTCTCTCATTCATTCATTCGTTTATATATGTTTTTCACCATATTCTTCTTTTCTCTGTTTTTGTATGTATTTTTCCCTTGCTGCAACTCAGGTGCCCTTACACTATTTAAGTGATCCCATAAACCTAGGTATCTGCCCCCATATGCCCTACACGTTGCTGTCATCACAGCCTTACAAAAATAGTAAAAATAAATAAAACACATGATTGGCACATGATCCCAAAAAACAGAAAATATCCCTACTGAAATTAGTACATAAAGAAATAAAAGAAGCTCTTGGGCTTGGGCTGATTCTATCATCTTCTATACTCCCCCTCAAGCGGAGTGTAGGTGAGAGGCCACGCCAAGCTTGTGGAGAAGGCAGTTGTGCTGGCTGACAGGGAGCTGCTTGGTAAAAACATCTGCAATCTGTTGGGAGGAGGGTACATACTGAGGTTGAATGACACCTTTAGCTACCTGATCTCGGATAAAATGTAGATCAATGTCCAAATGTTTGGTGCGTTCGTGGTGCACAGGATTTGCAGCAATGGCAAGAGCTGCTTTGTTGTCACAGTTGATTGGGGTTGTAAGGAGGGAGTGCAACCCTAATTCTTTAAGAAGCTGAGTTAGCCACATAACCTCACACACAGTAAGAGCAAGGGCCCTTGTTTCTGCCTCTGCAGTAGACCTGGCAACAACGCTTTGGCGCTTGGACTTCCATGAGATGGGTGATTGCCCAAGGAGAATACAGAAGCCTGATGTGGATTTTCTTGTTGTTGGACATGTGGCCCAATCACTATCGCAGTAAGCTGTGAGTTGAGCTTGAGAAGAGGATGGAAAGTATATTCATTGCTTGGTAGACCCAGATAAGTACCTGAGCACCCTTTTAGCAGCCTGATAGTGAGCTGAGGTGGGTTTGTGCATGAATTTGGACAGAAGATGCACTGAGAATGTGATGTCAGGTCTGGTCAATGTCAAATAGATGAGTTTTCCAACAAGCCTTTGATATTCTTCAGGGCGTTCAAGAGGACTCCCAACATCTGCAGAGAGCTTTAGATGACTGTCGAGAGGCAGTTTAAGTGGTTTGCACCCAATCAGACCATATTGTTGAATGAGATCCTGAGTGTATTTTGCTTGAGACACAAATATTCCTCCTTTGGTGGTATCAATTTCCAGTCCTAAGAAGTATCTTAGGCCACCTAGATCTTTCATGTGGAAGTGGGAGGCCAAGAATTCCTTAGTCTCCTGAATGGCTCCATCATTATCACCAGCAATCAATAAATCATCTACATAGACAAGAAGAACTGTGATGGTGCTGTCTGTTCTCTTTACAAAGAGTGATGGATCAGATTTAGATTGCATGAATTTAAAGTCAAGAAGTGCACCTCTAAGTTTGGCATACCATTGCCTTGGTGCTTGCTTGAGTCCATAGAGGGACTTAAGCAACTTGCAAACAAGCATTCCTTTTGAGTTTTGATTTGTAGTGCTCTCTTGCCCTGGGCTGATTCTGGACCCATAGCCACTATATCCTGGAGGGAACTTCATGTAGACTGTCTCCTCCAAGTCCCCATGAAGAAAAGCATTCTTCACATCCATCTGGTGCAGCTTCCATCCCTGAGTAGAAACAACAGCTAAAAGTGATCTCACAGTAGTAAGTTTTGCAACTGGGGCAAAAGTCTCCTCATAATCAATTCCAGCTTGTTGTCTATTTCCCAAAACAACAAGCCTTGATTTATACCTTTCAATTTCTCCATTGGGTTTGTATTTTATTTTGTATAACCATTTGCACCCTATAGGAACCTTACCATCAGGTAGAGTTGTGATTTGCCATGTATTGTTTTGCTCTAAGGCCTCAATCTCATCATTCATTGTCTGTACCCACAGAGGGTTTCTTACAGCATGTTTAAAGTGAACAAGTTCTACATGGGTTTCAACTTGTGACATAAAGCATGAGAAAGGACTGGAAGTTTGGGTGAAGGTTACATTATGTATTTTGTGGGGCATATATTAGTCATCATGCCATTTGGAAGACTTATGAGATCTTTCAGATTTCCTCTGAGTTTCCTGTCTCTCATCAGACAGAGGAGTAAGGCTAGGATCTGAGGGTTCTGTGACCTCCTCATTTTCATGCTCAATGTGTTCTTCATCATTAGGATTTTGACACTCCCCCTCTGACCTGCTCTCTTCATTTTCATCAATCACCTCATCCCATGCCAATTGGTGTTCATCACTCATATTTTTCACAATTTTATCTTTATTATTATTATTATTGTTGAACAACTCATATGGGAACACATTTTCATAAAACTTTGTGTGCCTACTCACAAATACTATGCCTGTGAGGAGATTTAAAAGTTTGTATCCCTTTTTATCCTGAGGATACCCCAAGAATACACATGGCACCCCCCTTGGTTGGAATTTGTCACCACCTTTGTTTGGATTATAACACATAACAAGGCAACCAAAGATTTTCAAATGATCATAATTAGGGAATGTGTTAAAGAGTACCTCATAAGGAGTTTTGTGTTGGAGTACAACACTTGGGAGTCTATTAGAGATATGAACAGCTGCTAACACACAATCTGCCCAGAACTGCACTGGAAGCTTTGCTTGAAATCTCAGGGACCTTGCCATCTCCAAGATGCTCCTATGTTTTCTTTCCACTCTCTCATTCTGCTCTGGAGTGTCTACACATGATTTTTGATAGAGAATACCACATCCATCATACAATTTCTTGCATTCCTCAGTCTTGAATTCAAGGGCATTATCACTCCTTATATGTTTTATTCTTCTTCCAAAGTGATTGTCAGCCATTTGGGCAAATTTCTTGATCACTTCATAAGCTTCTGATTTTTGCTTTAATAAGTTCACCCAAGTAACTCTTGAATAGTCATCTACTATTGTGAAGAAGTACTTATAGCCTCCCCTTGCTGTTTCTCTGTATGGTCCCCATATGTCCAAGTGAATCAAGTCAAATGGACCTTTAGCTCTAGCATCACTATACCCATAAGGAAGTCTGGTAAGCTTTGCCATAGGACAGGTCAGGCATATCTCTTCACTGTCTTCATTGCTGCAGTTCTTCAGATGAGGGATCCTCTTCATTCTGGCCAGTGGAACATGTCCAAGCCTCATGTGTCATAGAGTCTCTTTGCTCATTTTTCTTGACCCTATGACAGTGTTGGGAACTGTTTCATATGTTTGAGCACTCATAGCTCTTCCAACCTCAAGCTGCTTGAGACTCTTCATGAGCTCATTTACTGGTTCATTTATCAGGTAGTAAAGACCTCTTTCAGCTTTTCCTACAGCCACCACCTTTGAACTCCTATGGTCTTGTATCACGCAGTAGTGAGACAGAAACATTACATTGAGTCCTGAATCCCTGCTCAGTTTTTGAACTGACAGTAGGTTGTGCCTAAAGTTTGGAATTACCAGAACATTTTCCAACTTCAGGCCATTTTTCAGATCAATATTTCCAATCCCATCCACTTGGGCACAGTCTCCATTTGGTAGGTTGATTGTAGCTTTACTTTTTGTTTATGACACCTCTTTGATTTCTTCTCTGATGTGAGTCATGTGGTGTGTGGCACCACTATCAATGATCCATCTTTTAGATGTGCATTACCCATAAACATTACAGACTTTTTGATGGATTCTGAGACTGATCTCAGCATCCAGGTAATGACCATGTCATTACAGGTCTCCCAACATTCTTTCTTTACTGGGTCAGATTCATCTTTGGTTACTCCCCCTGTTACAAAGCCCAGTTTTCTTTTAGAACTTAAGCTCAGTTCCATATCTCTACTCCATTCCCTATAGTTCGCAGTTCCTTGAAGTTTTTCCACCACAACAGAGGTAGGGCCATCTGATGGGTGAAGGTATAGAGGACTTGTTGAGTCTATTTTGGTGGTTTCACTCATGTTTATAATTTTCATTCACTAAACAGAACCTCACTGACTTGATATGCAAGAACAAAAAATGACAGATTCAACACAAATACACACTAGCAAAAGAAAACGAAAAATGAGCTTAGGGAAGAAGATGTAACCTGGCTCTGATACCATGAAGACTAATGTGCAATTGTGTGTCATCATTCAACATATTCAGCAAAAAGATATTCTCTCATTCATTCATTCGTTTATATATGTTTTTCACCATATTCTTCTTTTCTCTGTTTTTGTATGTATTTTTCCCTTGCTACAACTCAGGTGCCCTTACACTATTTAAGTGATCCCATAAACCTAGGTATCTGCCCCCATATGCCCTACACGTTGTTGTCATCACAGCCTTACAAAAATAGTAAAAATAAATAAAACACATGATTGGCACATGATCCCAAAAAACAGAAAATATCCCTACTGACATTAGTACATAAAGAAATAAAAGAAGCTCTTGGGCTTGGGCTGATTCTATCATCTTCTATATTACTTCCTTGGTATTACTTGTATTCCAATCTATATTCATTCTACTCCCTCCGCAACATATTAATGACAACGATTTGACATAAAGTAGAGAGGAAAAATGTCAAATCGTTGCCATTAATATGTTACGGAAGGAATATATCAAATTTATTTATGAACATGAAAAGGATTGAAGATAACGAGCGATATACATAAAATAATAGTAAAATAAGCCTTATAGAGAAGGTTAATCATATACGAAGTGCTATGTTTTTTTACACGATAAAGGAAATCGCGCCTGAAGTTATGGCTCATATAAAATACCACACTAACATAGCCTGATCGAGGAGTTGAATCATTAGTAGTTATTGAGAATCGAATTTTACGACTAAAGGATATGAACGGTGTCAGAGTTGATCATCAAAAAGATTTTACAATTTACATTATTATATTAATATATTGTTACGTTATATTAATCTATTAACAGATCATAGACACCCAATTAGAAAAAGGGATTAAATTGGGGAGATCATGAGGAATTGTAAAAGGATATATTCAAAGAAGAATATATGGATATTAACAGATCATAGATGGCGTATTGACCATGTTATAAAGTAAACGCTATGAAACTCCACTTGATCAGTGCCAGCCACGAAGGCACTTTTTTTTTTTTTTCAAAAATGTTTCCTTAAGTATAAAAAGGTAGAGTAACATTTTTTTTTAATAACATGTATTATACTAGGTCAAGAACCGGATCCTGCTGTAGGTAATTTAATCTGACCAAATTTGGCCGACACGATTTGACCAATATACACATCTGAAATGGGAAAGATAAGAAATTATCGCAAATGTACGTGTAATGAGGTTTGAAACCAATTCCCATGCTTGGTGGCCAGGGGTCCTTATCGAGCGAGTCGATCGCGAGTTGGGGGTTGCTCAACTCGTGCTCATTAGGTTTCGAGCCGATCACAAGCTGCTCATTTAATGTTTTAGTCCTCTTGAATCTTAATTTTTTCAAAAGAAAATCATTGATTATATTTTCTTTTCTTTATGAAAATTATATATTGTTAAAGTTTAATTTATTAATTTATTATATTAAATATATCAAGGTTAATTTTGTTTTTCAAATATTTAACTTAGAAAATTAATGATGTTTTGTAAAATTATCGAGTCACGAGCTGTTTCGAACGAACTCGAGCCAACTCGTGTTGAGTTTTGACCGAGTCGAACTCGAGCTGCTCGCGAGCTACCCAGCTCAATAAGCACCCCATTTGGTGTTCACAAAACATAACTAGTATACTAAGGGTGTGTTTGATTCAACTTATTTAAGCATCACAATGATTATTTTAGAAAAAGTCATATGAATTAAGATCAGATCAAATCAAATAAGAAAATCATAGTCATAAAATGAACTACATTCAGAAAAAACCATATCAAATCAGAATCAAAGACACCGTGTACCCTAAGGGTCGGTTTACTTCAGCTTAAATTAAGTTCAATTCAGTTTAAATTAGTTCAATTTAGTTCAGTTCAGTTTAGTTCAGTTCATCTCTCAATTTTCTTCTCTTATAAAATATTAATTTCAACTATATTCAGTTCTGTTCAGTTCAGGATGATTCAGTCCAGTTCAGTTCAGTTGTATTCAGTAAACGTAAACAGGCTGTAAGGCTTGTACCACAATTAGAGTAGTATATGCATATCTTCATCCCACTTGTTACGTTCTTGTTTACAATAGTATATTCTCCGTATATGTGTAATCTATTTTTTTTGTATTATATTCTAGCTAGGTACTTGTTAAATATGTAACATTATTAAAGAACTTCAACATCATGATGTTAGAGAATCATATTTATATACTCCGTATCTTTTTAGGCAATACCTCCCCTTTGGTTGCTGAAGCCTTAGCTCTTCGAAATGGTCTTCTTTCTTTTAGCTCGCGATCTCGGGTTTTCCTCTATTTTTATTGAAGGTGATAATCTCACTGTTATTAATGTTTTGCAGGGTAAATTCAGCTGCCCCTGGAAGATCCAGTTGCTTATGTCAGATATTCAGACTATCCTCCGCGATTTTACCTGTTTCGCATCAACTCATATCTACCGTGAAGCTAATAGGTCTGCGGACTATATCGCATCTCTGGGGCATTGGACCCCTTCGCACATCGATATTGATCCGTTTATGGACGCAAAGTTCTCTTTTTTCCATGCTGCTGACAAGTCGGGCTGTTTCTTCGAGAGGAAGACAACCTAGCTTACCATGTTTACCTTTCCTTTCAAAAAAAAAAAATTTATATACTCCATATGCAAAATCAAATTATTATTAGGAAATAGATCTAATTGCCCTAGTTGGGTTAGTTATTTTTATTTTTTATTTAAAGGGAGAAGATAAGTTATTTTACTATCGTTTTTCCATTTCCCCCTCTTTGTTTGTTTAAAAATTTAATTAAACTCCAGCGATTCGAACATGTTTTTATATATAATTACATGCATATCATTACTCCAAGCTTCAACTTTCTAGTGCAATTATATTTTATTCACTTTTTAATTAACGTATTATTATTCTTAATTGCTTAATTATTTTATCAACAAAATATGTCATAGACCATAATAATATAGAGTTATTGGAACAAGTGAAATCAAAAAGAAAATATTCTGTTGTCATCAACAAACTAACAATCACAAACAAATAAATAAATTGAGACAATGAACATAATTTTATTTAAAGAAGCAAAATATTGAGACCCTACCACCTCGAGCACCATCCTTTGCTAAAATAAGTAATTAAATATTGACCTTTAATCTTTTTTTTTAATGATTCTATTGTGATCTTATGACTACCGACTACCATAATAGGGTTTTAGGATTGCTTGATTTTTTATTTATTTTTAATTCCTAAATCTTATTAATTTTTTTTTTCTAAATACTTTAATTATATTTATTATTTTAGGAAAATATTTTCTGCTTTTTCCTATAATTAGTTTTTTTTTTTCAAAAATAAGAAATCTAAATAAAGTATTTTTAAAAATAGTTTTTCATTGGATTTAGGAATTAAAAATAAATAAAAAATCAAACAATATTAGCAATCTATTACGGTAGTCTATAGTCATAAAATCACACTAGAATTTTCACTTTTTTAGCCTATAATTTACTTTCTTCAGTATTCACAATATGCTACCGAGTTAGTTTTGGGCTAGTAAAGTCAAACTCCAAAGAAATAATTTCTTATCGTTCATAGCCTCCTTTAATGATCTGTCTTTTAGCAACGACTTTAGCAGAAATAATTTCAATGAATGATCACTCAATCTATCATATTATCATATTAATTAGTATAACAATTAGTACTAAGTTAGTTAACATAGCTATTTCTTCAAAAAAAATAAAAATAATAATAACTACAGTTAGGTTGTTACAATTAGTTGCATGTGTGTATAAATAGAGATTTGGTGGCTTATACTAATTAATCAACCGTGCAAATTCTCATAAACTTGATATAACAAAATATATATATATATATATATATATGTCTTTTTCTCTACTTTTGCGCTATAGATAAGCTCCTACATGGTATCAGAGCGTAATCCAAATATGGATTGATAGATGTTGCATATTTTTGTGCATGATAAATCTCTGATTAGTGATTCTTAATTGAAATTTGTGTTTTACAAAGATTGTAATTTTCAAGAACTTGTCTGGTTCTTGTATTAATGGAGGAGGATAATTCTAATAATTCGCAATTTGGGATGGTTGAATCTCAATTGATAGGTAATTCTAATGCATATATCACTTCTAATTCTAATAATCCAAAATTTATTTTCTTTGATTGTTGTGGTATTTGATGGGTCTATTTTCATGCGTTGGAGTCTAATGTTAGAAGGGCATTCGGGGCTAAGAACAAAAGTGAATTTATTGATATTTCTTTGTTAGTTCACTTCCTAGTGTCACTAATAAGAATTATGGAAAATGGAAGAGGGCGAATTATATTGTGATGTGTTAGATTTAGAGCTGACAATTCCTGACACAACACGATAACACGACTCGAACCCGACACGAATTCACTGAGAGAAACCCGAAACCGACACGTACGACACAACACGAAATGACACGAAACTGACACGTTTTGACACGATTGTCTTAGAAAGCAAATATTTTACATTTGTGTAACTTTTACCATAATAGATAGACGACCCGAACCTGACACAAACACACACGACCCGTTAACCCATTTTGCCAGCTCTAGTACTTAGATTTTAGAGCTTGCTTCAAGCCTAAAAGTAGCCTACTATAGGTAATATATCTTTTAAGAGAACTTTCCTTTGTTAATGCTGTAATTAGTTGACCTAAGAATTGAAAACACGATAACGTATGTAATAAGATTCATGGGGTAAGAGAAAATTGAAATCACATGTTGAACATTTATGGCAAAGCTAAGGCAAGATTAATATCCTCGATCTCCAAGTCCCAGGTTCTCATTCTTTAACTGAATTTGTCAACTAAAAAAAAAATCATTTCTTATTTGAATTTTTTGTAAATTAGGTATAAAAAACTAAATCTATACTATATTAATAATATTATTGATAGTTGAAACACAAGTCCCATCACGTGTACATCTATAGTATATTTTTGTAAATTATGTATATAAGTACTATATTATAAACCAGATCTATTTGAAATTTTTGTAAATTATGTCACATAATGCCTGTCACGCACCCACTAACTTAGCGTAAAATAGATAAAAAGTTACACTAAAATTCATAAAAGTTATCCTATGATAATGGATAAAAATTACTACACCTTTGTGTAACTTTGATGGGTTTTAGGATAACTTTTATTCTGTTATATATTCACTTAGTGTACACCAGATGTATACAAAATGTGTAAAATGTGCTTGTTAAAACTTGAATCCAATTGCCAAAAAAAAAAAAAAATTTGAATCCACAACTTTTAGTTGTAATGTAAAAGATAAACTAACTCATCTAGTCATTTATACATGCAACATCTTTAGTAAGTCTATCGATTTCAAATATCTGTCAACAGACCACTTACTTCAACTTTGTTAGATTAAACCTCAATTTTGTTTATCTGATCTAAATTTTTTTTTTTTATCTGAACATATTGTCTAATTTGACTAATTAAACTTTGACCGCATATATATGCTAATCTATAAGGAAAAAACATACCAATTGAGATCTTATTTTATTTTTACTAATGAGTAGTTTTTTAATATGTAATTTTAATAATATTTTTTGTTATGGAATTAAAGATATTTAAAATTTAAAAACATCAAAGTAAATTATTTGATCTGATCTGAACTTATTTTTCCTGATTAGATATGAAAGTAATAAGGTATTGAAATAATGGTTATCAAATAAGGCTTTAGAAACAAAGTTTTAATTTTTTGAACATTTTGTTGTGAGTGACACAAAAGGATATCCCGCTGGCACATTTAGGGTGCATTTGATTTGTATGAAATTTTATGATATGATATGATCTGATTTGATTTGAAATTTCTGATCTGAATTTTTCTGATCTAGTTTGAATTTTTCTAATATGATATGAATTTTTCTAATCTGGTCTGAAATTTTCTGATTGTAGTTGTTTGTATAGTTATAATTTTTCTTATCTGATCTGAACTTTTCTAATCTTAATTTTTCTAAAATGATCATATTTGATCTGAATTTTTCTGATCTGATTTAAACTTTTTTAAAATAAGCATTACAATATTTAAATAAGTTGAATCAAATGCACCCTTAATCCATTCCCTCTTTATAATACAAAATGTTATGCCATACTATTTGACGAAACTTTTAAACATAAATTTATAAATTTTTATGTAAATAGCTAGATAAACTTTATATAAAAAGTTACCGTCTTTAAATGAAAATTATCCCGTCAAACCATTCCGAGGGCCGGTGAGACTTACAATTTTTGTAAAGCCTACCTTTATTTCGTCGTGCACTAGATTATAGCAAATGGTTAACCATCCAAACGGTGCCTTATTAGATGTTTGATCATTTTTACCACGATATGATCATATACCACTTGCGAATTGAAGATAACAAAAATCAAGAATCAAATCAATTTGCGGTGGCTCATGATATAGACTAATTATAACAAAAGGGCAGTTTGTTTTGAGGGATCCCTCATCATTTTGATCCCATGTTGTTTTGAATAATTTTGTTTTGAGAGGGATATAGATTAGGATGAAATATCCTCTTCTCCCTCTAATTTTTTTTATCAAGACGGATCTACTATAAAAGACGAGGATAAGATAATTGCTATATATTTTACGTCCATACGAAATAAAGAATAATGATAAAAATTAATGAATTTCTCTATCAAAAAATAAAACCTTTATCCTTGTCTTTATATCCCGGGCCCATCAAATATCAAAGGGCATGTAAGACTATAATAATGGAAAAAACTTTATCTACAGAGTAAGTAAATTATCCAATATTAATATAGAGTAGTGGTAGTGGAATCCAACTCAGCTTAAATAAATAATTTTTTAATAATCAATTAGTGGTGGATAATCTACCCGGTGGATAGATATAGCTAATAAGTCCTATAATAATCAAGGCTCACTAAGTCAAGCCGTCAAGGTAACAAGTCTAACAAGTAATTTATGGGAGGAAAGTTAGGTTTCTAAACGGAGTTTAGTCATATACTCAACAATATTTAATTGAAACGTACAAAGTACAAGTCCAAAAAACTAGCAGCCGAACAACGGTCAAAAGTCAAACCCATGTGCTTAATTTCATGTCTAAGCAAATTGAATCCCATAAGCTAGCTAGCTAGCTAAGAGCTTGACTGAGTGTCTGGGTGGTAAGAATGTAAGATTGTTGTCTTACATATTAATTAATGAATATTGAATAGGGTTAGATTCTCATCCTCCTCACTGTATAATGGATTGGGTGGAGCTTAATTCGCATGCATGATGCATCCTTCACTTGCACACTTACATCCATCCATCACCCGATTAGTCGATTACTTACACCTAAAATATTCAAACTTCTATTGAACTTAAGTTATACTCCATCCGTAACATGATTTGACTTTTTTTTTCTCTATTTTATGTCAAATCGTTACAGTTATTTTGTTATGGAGGGAGTATTAGATTGATGTGAAACTTCAGTTTCAACATAATGGTTGTGTAGTTGTATACCATAACTCCTCAAAATCGAAGTGGGAATACATGAAGGCCTTCATCATGATGAGTTGCCCCTTGTGTAAATCCACTTCGATTTACACATGGTGAGATGGCCATGGGCCTGAAAAGGAGCCAAGCTGAAGTGTGTAGCCTTGGGCTGAGACTTTTCTTCACCTTTGTATTTTTGCAAACTAAACAAAATATATACTTCCTCCGCAAACATATTCTTGCAACAAAAGGGCTTAGCACGGACTCCAAAAAAAATTTATAAGTATGTTTAAGTTAGTTAGTAAAAGTAGGAGAGAGAAATAAGATGAATTGATCTCCCTTAAAGAAAGTTGGTATTTGATAGGTAGATTAGTAAAAGTATGAGAAAGAAATGAGTAAAAAACTTACCAAATAGGAGAAGTTGATATTTTGTTGCAAGAATTCAAAAACATACCAAAATAGCAAATGTTGGAAAAATTCATTTACCGAAGAAGTATATACTTTATAGCCTTGGGCCAGTATCATAGACAGACCTGGAGCATCAATATACCATTTCTTATTCAAATAGATAGATACACTATATACTGCTTAGTTTCATCATATGTGCTATTTAGTGTGACAATGCCAGCTTAATTTACAATAAAAACTTACAATTACTGATGGAAGTAATCCATTAATAAATACACTTTGAGAATGAAGTCCGCAAACAGATTCGCCCAACAATGACGGAAGAGAATAAGAGACCATATAAGCAGAGTCCTCAGTAGCATTTGAAACCTGAATTTTATTCTTCTTATATATCAGATCAAGTATTGATAACATAGTTTAGTAAAGAGTGCACTTGGACCCTCTGCTTTGGCATTGACTACCTTTGTTTGGTAACCTTCAACTAGGCTAGACCTGTCTGGCTTTCCCATCTAAGGTCCTCTGAAAATTCAGAGAGTGCAGAACGAGGATCACCGTCGGTGATAGAGAGATAGTACTGAGCAATCTCATCATCAACCTGCATGCTCCTCCTAACAGATTCAATAATCCTTCTCTTGGCAAGATCTGAGGTTGCCCTATTAGAGTGGTTTGACTTACTCCCAGGGGGAGAACCCTCGAGATACAAAACTGCTACTTCTCTTTTTGCATTTAAATCAAGCTCTATGTAGCATGTACTGTTGATAAGAAGGTCTGGATTGATCAAAGGGATGAGCAACCTTTCCCTTGAGTATATGCCATGGTCACTCATCATGTTGTTCAGTCGTTTTATGTCTATAACCTGAATATTCAAGAGATATAATAACTAGATTGTAGCATATTTTATCAAGCAATTATTTCTCAGAATACGATGAGAAGATAAACTGGAGAAATGAGTGTCAAAGTAATGGGGAAAAGAAAAGAGATATGTTTCCATCCAGGTTCCCCCTAAAAAAAGGCAAAACTTTTAATATCCTAAAAGGAACTCTTCCAGAAATAACAAAATAATGAAAAATGACTTCAATTAGCACAGCACACATTCACAATTTACACATTTACACTGCACTAAAATAACAGCCTCAAATGCATCATTAAACTGCTACTCGTATAAATTATGATCAAACCTAGCATGGCACGGCCTGAATCTGAACAGTAAACGGATTTGGATGGTGAATTCTAGCCAAATTTGGAGTTTGGCCTTTGGTTAAGTTGCAGCATGCCGATTAGTTGGAAAAGCCATGGACAGCAGATTTAGCCCGAGGCCCAACCTAATATAGAACAAATATTAGTTGAATTGTGGGCCGATGAGATCATTTGGGCGTTGTTTACTTTGTTTTTGTTGTGCTGATATGCTGGAAAGTGGCTTGGTGTGTTGATTTGGGTCCAAAATAAAACATGTGACAAAGGCAGAATGCACTCACGTAGTCACATGGCACATTGTTTACTTTGCTGTAATGAAAAGGCAACAATGCTGCATATAATTATACAGCAATGTTCATACAGTAATACACTATAATAGTGCACGCATGCAAGCCCTATTTTCAGCTAGCCCAATAAAAATTTCACAGGAAGCACAGTCCCAAGAGGCCTGTACAGGCATGACATAGGCTGGCACTGTACAGAATTTCAGGCCCGATGCCAAGCCCGACCTGACCAGGTCACCACTCACCACCATGGACAAGATTTTTCAGGTAAGGCTTGAGTGCCTGACCCAGCCTGCGACCAGCTCCAACTTTCTCGTTCTCACCCCCCCCCCCCCCAACCCCCTCTCTCTCTCTACGTTTCCTTGTATTCTTATTAGCTATGTTCTTCCCTCCTCTCTATCTGACTATCTCCATACTCATATTACCTACTTTTTTCCAAACTGTTTCCTTCAATATTGTTGGGAAGAAAACCAATTTTCCAATATACAGCTTTTCTTTTCATATTTTCCAAAATACTGTCCATATTGTCGTCTAATAATCCAATTTTTTTTTTCAGTTTTTATCTAAACCACACTACTCGGACTTTGAAAAGTTGAAAACCGCTGCTAGCAGCTGATTTACTGAGAAAACCGCTCATCTGAGTAGCGGTTTAGGTTGCTGTTGCCAATTTTATATGCAGGTTATAACACCATATGGGTAACCGTTCTCAATTTCATCCTAAACATGATTCATGATTGGATGCACAGAATGCACTCCACACCATTTTGACAGTGGAGGTGCACTATAAATTCAGGAATCTATAGAAAATAAAAGGGAAGTTGTAGATCCAAGAAGCATGGGTCAACCCCTGTCTTGTTCCCATCTCCATTTGTGTCAGCTAACAAACATGAAGTGCTAGAGCAATTATGGAGGAATAAAGCTGCCGTGAGGATTACCCAAAAAAAAAAGAGTGATCCCAAGATTAAAATAGAAATCCTGGGGTTTAAAAACCCCATTGCACAATTATTTGTTGAGCTTTATCTCAACAAGATGGTACTTTCTAAACTACTGTGAGTCTGTGACAAGATCATCTATATTACAGTAAATCACCACAAAAATAATAGTGCACTCCTTCCAACTTCCAATACAACTATAGAGAAGCAAAATTATAAAACAATTCAATGCATTTCCACAGGAATTTACAATCAAAATACACACATCAGCAAATGGATAGAAAAGTGACATAGTTATAGTATTAAGATGTATAAATAGCTTAGTTTTAAAAAGCGCGCCTCGCTCCCGGGCTCTGGGATTTGCGCTTTAGCTAAGCGAGGCTCAGCTACCTCCGAAAGGCGCGTGCCTTTTGCGCCTTTGAGCGTCTTTCGGTAAGGCGCGCCTTTGCGCCTTATGTAAAATAGCTTAGATTTAAGTTACAAGTTGAAGAATATTTGATTTTTTTCAAATTAAGACTACCTTAGGTTTCCAAATGTCAATATGTAAATGGTTTAGGGATCTTTTAAATAAATATTAATTACAATCAAAGAAAAAATTAATTTGAAATAAGTATATATAAAGTTATAAACACATGCGCCTCGCCTACAAAAGGCGCGCGCCTTCGCCTTGCGCCTAGGCTCCAACGACTATTTGCGCCTTGGTGCGCCTTGCGCCTTTTAAAACTAAGATAAATAGACCAAATATTTGATACGACATATAGTCACGAGTTTCCAGATAACTGTAGAGGGCATGGTTCAAAACTGCGGTTTCGATTGCGATCGCGGAAACAATCGCGACATCACAAGAACAGATCTGTCACGAGCCATATGACGGTTGTCAAGGTAGAATTTTTATTTCATAGTAGTACTTTTAATGTATATTACCCAAAATATAACAAACTTTGTAAATTGGTAATTTTCCCTCATAATGTAGCCAAATTAATATTGATGCGGTTGTTAGGGAAGAATAACGGGCAATTTAATCAAATGCGGTTGTTAGGAAGAATACCTATTAATAAAAATATGTGATGTTTTCACCCAAAAAAATATACTCCCTCCGTAACATATCAACAATTTTTTTCACGCATTTTGAGGAAGTGATTTGAGGGCGTAAACGACCAAATTAATCAAAAAAAAATTGATATTAGTAACTTATAATCACATTCTTACTTGTATTAAAACCATTTTGATTAATTTATTCGTTTACACCCTTAAATCACTTCCTCAAAATGCGTAAAAAAATCAATGTTGAAATCTTTATGTTACGGAGGGAGTACAACATATTTAACCATGTTACAACATTTTAGTACATTAATAATAGGGTAATGAGATAAACAGCCCTAAAAGTTGTATATAGACATTCGCTATACTTCTAAAATTGACAATAAATTAATAATGTAAAGAAAAATAAAATAAAAAGGAATGAAACAAAAATAATAATGCATAAACTTCGTTATTGTAAAACAACACAAATAAGTTTATTATAAGAGTAAAGACTAAAGAGCAATAAGTAACAACACGTAGGGCCGAGTAGAGTGCGGTCTGAACCGTAAACCAAACCGCAATTGTGAATGCGGTTTGGTTTGGTTTGCAGTTTGAAAAGTGCGGTTTGGTTTGCAATTTTACAAAGCCGTAATTTTGCGGTGCAGTGCGGTGCGGTTTTCGAAAATTTTGAAACCGCACCAAGCCGTATACCGTAATTTTTTTTATTGTTCTAAAATATTTAATTTCATACTTTTATTTGGTGTAATACCTTACTAAAGTTTTTTTTTTTTTGTCTTGGGCATTATCTAGTCGTTGTTTAAGCCCACAATTCTTTAAGACTTCTCTAACTCTTTAAAACTCTAACAAAAAATAAATCTAAGGTTTTTGTCTTTATCAACTACTAATTATAAAATAAAAATTTAATAAGTTGGCTAAACTGCAAACCGCACCGCACCAAACCGTATTTTGCGGTGCGGTTTGATATAAATTGCGGTGCGGTGCGGTTTCAAAAAATAGTGAACCGTAATTTTGCGGTTTGGTGCGGTTTGACGTCCAAACCGCACCGCGCTCAACGCTAACATCAACACGAGTGATTAACCTAAATAATGCTATAAACATTTTTATTTACTACTTTAGGGTTGTTGAGAAATTATTTACCAGAATAATGTCCATCTCTCCGCTTTATTTATGTTTTTATCTCTTACTTTAGCTATTCGTGTTTTAGTCCCTATTTCTTAGGATACTTTTTGTTATTAGTTTTAATAAAGCACGACTACCTTAATACTACCTCCGTTTTTTTAGCTTACTCAATTTGACTTTGGCACTATTTACAAGTATACTTTGACTATCATTTGTGATTTATACATAAGGAAAAAGATAGTCATGTGGGGTCATGTTGGATTCATTTCAACATGTAGTTTTTTAATATCTAGTTTTTATATTTTTTACAAACACACAATTAAAGATATTGATCTTCAAAGTTTTGACTCGGCAAGTGTGAAAAGTGAAGTGAGTAAATTTAAAAAAAAAAAACCGGAGGGAACAAAATACTATTCATGATATTAAAGACTACAAAATACCAGATTAATATAATGCATACAACATCAATTTGTTGCTCTTTAGAGAGATTGAGATAACAATCTATCTCTTAAGGCAAAAAAAATTGTTGCTCTAGAGAGCATTGAGTTTTTTTTTTTTTGGTAAATAAAAAACATTCCATTACTCAACCATTAACCATACATCCTAGAGGCAACCCTTAGTTATGGCAACCCTTCTATGAAGGCCTCCCAAAGACTAAGGATCCCCAAGAAACTTAGTCTGAAACAACCTTCAGACTCCTAATCCACTCCCTATCTTCTGTTCTAATTTTGGACTCATTTATCATGCTACTTCTACTACAAACTACACTTTTGATATTCTCAAATAGCACCCTTGAACCGGTGTCCTCCTGCACCCACAGCTTCCTAGCTTCCCAAATGTGGTATATGACCCCAGCAGCAGCAACTGTAATTATGCTAGCCTTGGCCTTAGAACCTGCTCCGCCTTTCCTTAGCCAGTTGATTAACCCTCCCATGCAGTGGAAATCCCTTCCAAAGCCTATCCATTCCTTAACCAGTGCCCATAACTGCACAGCCCTGTGGCAATCAAAGAACAGATGTGCATGAGTCTCCACTTCAGTTCCACACATACAACAAAGGTTGTCCTCACAGATGCCATGAGTGTACAGCCTATCCTTCACCTGCAACCTATTTTGCACAGCCAGCCACCAAATGAAAGAGTGTTTAGGCATGGATAGTCTATTCCACACAGTTCTGTCCCAATTGATTTTTGCACCCTTTCCTTTGATTCCACACCAGGCTACCACTCCTGCAGGTCCAGTTCTTGGAGTTTCTTTTTAGTTCTGCAAATGCTCCCCCATATCCAGCTTAAAGCAGCAGTGAGCTCATAAACCCACCAATTTCCACCCTTCAAGTACACATTATGGACCCATCTCACCCAAAGATTCTCCTTATGTTCTGCAATTTGCCAAATCACTTTCCCCACTACAATCATATCCCAGAGGCATAGGTCTCTTACCCCAAGACCACCAAAATTTTTCAAACTGTATACCTTACTCCACCTGACCTTCCCAGGCTTCCCACCATTCAGGTGCCCTTCCCATAGATATTTCCTGCAAACTGTATTTATCTCCTTGATCACAGCAATAGGCAGTATTAAGATCTGCATCCAATATGTACAAATGCTCATAAGCACTGAGTTTACTAGCTACACTCTCCCAGCAAAAGAGATGTGCCTAGACTGCCATGTTCTGACTCTTTTAGTCATTTTGTCAACCAAAATACTACAATCAGCTCCACTTATCCTCTTGCTACATATGGAGGCTCCCAAGTATCTAAAAGGCAAAGTGCCACATTTGAAACCTGTGTTTTTACACGAACTCAACCTCATCAGCACTCATAGAAGCCTGGAAAATTTCAGACTTACTACAATTTGCTTTAAGCCCTGACACCTCTTCAAAGTGCCTCAGCCCCTGCAGGAGTAGGTTCACACTCTTGATTTCACCCTTTGCAAAAATCATTAAGTCATCTGCAAAGCAAAGGTTGTTCAACTTCATAGCTCTGCATCTTGGATGAAACTTGAAATGCCTCTTACCACCAATATATGCCATAGTTCTGGTCAAATATTCCATACATAGCACAAATAGGAATGGTGACATGGGGTCACCTTGCCTCAATCCCCTTTTAGCAGAGAAGAACCCTTGACTTTTCCCATTAACCAGTAGAGAGAAACTGGTAGTTGTCACACAAGCCATTAAGATTTTAATGACATGATCAGGGAAATCAAAAGCTTGCAACAAATCATTGAGAAAATCCCAATCCACAATGTCATAGGCTTTTGCAGATCCACCTTTAGCAGGCAACCATTTGGAGCATTTTTCCTAGTGTAATGCCTTATTAGGTCTTGACACACTAGAATATTGTTTATAATGCTTCTTCTTTTCACAAAGGCCCCCTGGCTATCAGACACAATCTCAGGCAAGACCTCCCCTAACCTTGAACAAATCAACTTGGAAATAGAAGAACATTGAGTTTATTACACCTAATTCTCTCTCTTTGGTGTTGGTGTTGTCTGTTGTGTCGTCTACGGTTGCTACTTCTCCTATTCATTAATAAAACTCTTAGTAGCCTTGGATGCACTTTTCTGAAAGCAAATATCTTTAGAGCTCACTAAAGATCCACTTTGACAAAAGACTGCAAATACATGACTCTGCAAACAGCCTACACCACAGCTGAAAAGTAAACTTCAAAAGTAGAGCTACATATTATACACATGCTTAAATTTTTATCGGTTCATCCTATTCCATCATCATACTGCTCACTCGCTTGTCTCCTAACATTAAATTCACAATTTTTGTGGATGACGTTGTCTTCCATTTCTTGGTCTCTATAAAACCCTTCAATATATCTATATACATCTCATCCCATGTCAAAAAATTTCTAATAGGTGATATTTTCCTTCTGGTGACAAGAAATCTCTAGCTTTAACTTTTCCCAAATAATCATGAAGAGATTCACCATATTCTATTCCTTCTACTTAATAGTAATACGGTAATATTCATGCAAATTGTTTGGTGCTATGACTATAGTTTTTCCTACTTGGAACATTAATGATGGATCTATTCCCTTTCAGTTTTTGGTTTAACTTTTACTTTTTAGCAAAATGATGATGGACTAGGACGTAAATTTTGAAGTTGGGAATAATGAGGGAAGATCAGCCAAACTTCGGAATATTATTTACAATTTTTCCTAAATAATAATATCGACCGCATTTCTTCATTTAATTGTATTTGCTAGATCCTTGTGCTTATGTGACACAAGTTTGTTAGGACAAGCTGCCATATAAATCAGGTGATGTTTGTAAGATAACGATCTAGTAACACATCTTCTCTCTACTTTCTCTCTTACCCTTAGAAACCTATGTTTACTGGTAGAGAGTATAAAAACCAATTCCTGTTGGTTAAAGCCAATGAATAGGTTTTTATAAACATTTACCTTTAACCTTTAAACAATGAAATTGAACATCACAATCTACAGCAATATCAGTCCACACTAGTATTTACTATTTACAATATTTTTAGAGCCTCAGTATGCTCCTTGATCAACTTTCAATACTAGCTAAACTTCACCCCTCCAGTATGTAAAAATATCACTAGCTCCTCTATCAATACATATATGTAACCAGCTCCCATGCACTGATGCACAAATAACTAGCATTTCAAAAACCAATGCCAATTGGACCTGTACATTTTACCACCTACCACCGATAATAGTACCTTACTAAGCAGTAAACACCACCGAATGCAAAGAAAGGTTCTCATTTGAATACACTCCATCTCAAATAAAAAGAAAGCACAATATTACCTTACTAGGCACCACCAAATGAAAAAAAGAAAGATTCTCATTTGAATGCACTTGCACTCTATCTCAAATGAACAAAATATATTTTGGTTCACTCATTTGTAAATGAGCAATTCTTTTTATTCGTGATACCTAGAAGGTGGCATAGCAAAATTACATCAATTCTCAAGATTAAATCGATTAAGCAACACAGATAATCACGTCATCTATAATCAACCTAAATAAAACAATTTGGAGAAATGAAACCAAATCGATCATCGACACAGTAAATTAATATCATTCGAAATCAAAACCTCCAATTTCCAGATATCTACACGTACAAAAATAAATAAAAACAAAATCCGCAAAGACCATATATAACAGTATAATACCTTCAAAAAAGTAAAAATAGAGACAGAAAAACAAACCTGAACAGAGTATTTTACAGCGAGGCTAGCGACAGAATCTCCACGGATAATTCGATGAGAAATAGCGAACTTACTCAAGCTATTATCCTTCCAAAAGCTTCCAGAAGAGGGATTTCCAACAATATCTTTCAATTTCCATGGCGCCTTAAACGACGCAGTTTGAATCTCTCGGTCTGAAGCGACGAAGTTCCAGTTCCTGCAAACGCAAGCAGCACGAGCTAAATCGGCAATCGGAAGCTTCTCGAAGATGATTCGGAGAATGTCAGTACATGTTAAAGCTTGAAAGTTTGAGTTCATTGGAGAAATAGTTGATTCTTTGGAGACGATGACAGTGGTTCCTGTAGGAGACGGGATGAGGGGTTCGTAAAGGAGGTTATCTTCTTCTTCGTCTCCACAACATCCCATCGTTGTGAATTTGTGGTTTTTTTTAATAGATAAAATTGTTTCAGTTTTGGTTTGCGTGGCCACGCTTAGACCGTTAGGTGTATCTAAGGCCTAAGGTTTTTTTTTTTATTTTAGGGTTTTTTAAGCTATGCCTTGGGTTTTTCGGCATTTTAAGTTATACTCATGTTTTTCTAAACATCTAATTTATGTCCCTTAACTTAAGTTTTTTAATTAACAGTGTTCATTTCGTTATCCCATTGTTAATGGATATGTTAAAAGAAATTACATTTCGTACTAGAAAAATTTTATATCTAAAATTATAGGGCTTTTAACTGATTTTCACACTTTATTTTTAGTGAAATGCATCACTTATAATGCAATGCATCATTTATTTTAGTGAAATACATCAATTACAAAGAGTAAAAATCAGCTCAAAACACTAGAATTGTAGAGGGCAGATTACCCGCCCACGAAATGCAACTTCTTTTAACGGATCCATTAACGTTGAGTTAACGGAGTGAGCATTGTTAATTAAAAAACCTAAGTTGGGGGGCATAGCTCAGAAGTTTGAAAAAACATGGGCATAACTTAGAAAGACGGAAAACTCAGGGGTATAGCTTAGAAAAATCGTTTATTTTATTATTTTTTGCAAATGGTGGAGGTTTTCAATCTCATGGCCACTTTTTGACATGTGATCCATATGCCGATATGGATCTTCAACCTACTACAACAAGAATAAAATTAACAAGAACAATAACATAAGCAAATTTGGATTTAAGATGAAACGAGGTATGGTAAAAACTCGAACTGAACTTTGTAGAGATGATCGGGCCTAACTAAGATGGAGGACATGACATACTCCGACAATCCTTCAACGGACTGTCTCACTAACCTGAGCGGAAATAAAATTTCACTCTCAATAGAAACTTAGGGCTTGAGAATGATGAGAACATCCATCTTCTTCTACCAAGAAAACTACCTCCCTCAACAACACCCACTCTGTTTGTAATCAAGAAGGACAAATCCATGGACTCAAACGACCTTAAAACAAAACCCAAACCCAACCCCGAATTGAAATAAAACTTTGACCCCAACCTAAGACCCTAAATCACAACCCTAACCCCCAAACTCGGCCCCAACGCCAACATCAACTCCAACTTCGACCCCAACACTGAAGTTTGACTAATAATTACGACCCTAAATCATGGCCCCAATGTTGACCTTAACCCTAGTTCTAATCCAACTCCGGACTTTGACTAACAATGAAACTAAGAGCACTATCACCAATGGTAAAAAAAAAACTCATCACAACTCTCTCTACTACTTTCTCTCTCTTCCCAACCCATTTTTCCTCATGTACAATTTTTTCACCACACCAATGATAAACAAAAAAAATTCCTCAAGACTCTCTCTCCTACTATTTCCTATACCCCACCATATTACACATTATCTTTTAATATTTTAACACAATTATACTTTTAATATTTATTAAATTATGATGTAGTAAATTATGAGTGATAATTTAGTAAATTATGGTTTGGTAATTAGTTTAACACTATTAATTACGATTAAAAAATGATTTACTTAATAATTTTAAAAAATAACTTAATCAGTTAAAAATAACGAAAGGACATGATTAATAATTTTAACTTCATTACATTAGCACACAAACACGACATTAATTAAATAAAACATAATTAACAATAGACTTAAAAATACATTAAAAGACAATTAACCGGAACTTAATTTTAACTTCTTCATGTTGGGAGTTACTCCCTTGATACACATGAGGAGAATTTTGTTGGGAGTCAAAAGTTCCATTTAGGATTTTGCGACGATGTAATTCCTCTATTTTGAAGGAATACTTGAAATTGAGGGTTGTTCAAAAGTTCGTCATCTAACTCATTTAAATTAATTGTGAAATTGGGGTTATTGTGAGAATCCATTTCCTGAAATTGATTGAATATGATAATATTTTTTCAGTTATTTTTTTAATAAAAAAAATTACTACTTAAAAAATATAGCAACAATAAAATTAGTATGAAAAAATGAAATTTAATTTTATAATTAGTAGTACTAAAAATATCAACAAAATAACAATAATTAACAAATTAAAACAACAAGAAAACAAATCTAAAATAGTTTTTTTTTTTTCTATATTCTCAGTAGTATTAATGAGAATTATTAATAACAATTACTAGGAGGAAGCACTTACTTGAGAAATTAAAGTCTTTGAGATAGAATTTGAGATTTATAATAGATTTTTATAAAGTACCTGAAATCTGATTGGTTGATTTGCTGACTGGGACACGTGTCACGCCCTGATTGGGCTGACTGACGCGCCCAGTCAGCAGATTCTTTTTTTTTTTGTTTTTTCCGCATTAGCCCCCTTTCACGTGAAGTTACTGTTTTTTTTTTGTTATTGCAGGTCCAGTCACCATTTGGGCATATTTATTTTTTCCTCAAATCTTAAGGAGAATTGAGGATGCTCATGAGGAATATCAAATCAGCCCATTGGTGTTGTGATTTTTTTCCTCATTTTGGTGTGAGTGCTCTAAGGGAATGAGTTAGAAGAAAGCAAAACCATACCCCTAAAAAAAAATTTTAAAAAAAAACCTAAGCAAGACTCTCTAAGTACAAAACGCCAAGAAAACAGAAAAAAAAAATGACAACTCCATCCTTGGACTAAACCCTGGGGAAAAATAATGAAAGACCCTCTAAAAATAGAGGAAACATAAAAAATTTAAAATTTAAAAAAAACATACAAATACTAGACGAGAACGCTATACACATCCATGCCAATTAGCTACTGTTGGAGAACCAAACCAACCAAAGACAAAGGAACACGAACCGGCCAACACAAACCAAAGCACACAATGACAATATTCACTTAACTTTTTTATATAAAAAATTAATTTAAAAAAAAAACAAGAATGTATTTCATTTACTACATGTAAAGATACACTCGTTTTACAAACAACAATTTCAACCTAAAAATCCAAGTAAACCCTAACAACCTGGATTAAAATTTGATCAACAAATAAAAGGAGCCCACTAGAAATCCTAACTCCTAAAAATGAAGCTTGAGAGAGAACTAGATATAAAATCAAAAGAAACTGATATCAGAAATATTTATATATATATATATATATATATAAAAAAAAGCATGTCAATGCTCCACTATTTGAGATCTTGAAAATAAGCAATTAGTTAACTCAAGCCATGTATCCATGGCAACTTCGTATCCATAGCCGCTGAAACATTACAGGTTTATGTTGCTGTCGAAAATAATCTCGTTGACAGGATCACAAAGTTGATGGTAAAAAGAGGAATTGGGTTGAAAATCACATTCCCCATCCATGCCCCTGACCAAGGCCATAGGCACCCATGTAATCTGCATGCCCATCATGGTCGCCATGACTGTGATGTTGGTCGATGTATTCGGGCAAAGGCTCGTGATTGGCTTTTCTTTCGGTCTTGGGCAGAGAAGTTACTAAACTAATGATGTTTTCAGCTAATTCACTTGAAGTTTCATCCTGCAGTAATTACAAAATAAGAACAGATGAGAACAAGATAAAACATGCAGTAATTAGTAATTACATTAAGCTTCTATCCTTAAAGCTAAATTGTTGTTCTTAAGTTTTAAGCATTGGCATACTTCAAATGAGCTATCTACAAAGAAAATCATATCAAATCAATTATTGTGAGACAATCTCATACAACTAACTATACAAGACCTGCTAGGCTGCTGTAGCAAATACAGAAATGAACCCCTAAATCAGTTATTTCGAATAAATCAAAAGCCTTTATAGTTTACTCAAAGAACATCTGTATATATCGAATTGCTGGCCTTGGACAAATTTTGTATCAATTTGTCCACGAGCCTTTCAAAGAACTGATATCTGCACCCTACAGTCCTGCACCGATTCCGACCAGATTTTCACTTTTATTTCCAGCAACATATGCAGTACAGTTACATTGACCTTTACCAAATTTCAATGTATCAACTCTCAACCAAATACAGGTTTCACACTTTCACAGTGACTAATGTGGTTCATTGGTCCCAAAATAATTTGGGGTTGGCTGACATGAATCATTATATTGAATTGCAAAAGTAAATTGCCCGGACTTTCTCCCTACATGCTTCCCTATCTAACACCAGCTCCTCCTCCAAGCCCCCCGCCCCCCCGCCTGCACACGCAGGTGAAAAAAGGGAAAAAATTCCACGAAGCTACAATGAAACAGAAATTGAAGATCATAAAACAACAGTTGTTGAACGACATTGTATGATTTGTATCCAATCGCCAAATGCCCAAACCCTCAGCCAGTATTCTGTCCAATGGCCAAATCTCAATCAATATTCTGTCCAATGGCCAAATTTCAATCAGTATTCTGTCCAATGGCCATATCTCAGCTAGACAGCCACAAAAGACATGCTTCATCAATCATCATTGCCATCAGGGCAATGCGGCAAATCATGCGGAAAAAATATGTAAGGAAAGGGTCTTCAGCACTTGTGGTAATGGATGCATCATTCTAATTTCGCACTATTGATATGTTAAATTAAGATCAGTGTTAACATTTGAAGCCAGAAGGCAAGCAAGAATAACCATAAAAAAGAATCAAATTTGAACTCTAAAAGCATCTGATGTCCCCCCCCCCCCCTTCCAAACTACAAAAACTGATAAATTATCAAATACTTTACCATTTTAAAAGGCATTTTAATGATGATTAATTGGTCATTAAGACAAGCCCAACAAAAAACATTCTGCAGCCACTGACAAACCCTAATGTCCTGTATTTTTATGATTATTTATAACAAGCAACTACATATTTCTAAACAAATCACTGAAAATTGAGAATGGTGTTTTCATCTTTTCCCAGTTGTCATTTCCAAAGAATTAGATTCATCGAAATGGAAATCATGTCTGGCCTAGAATAAAACGATTACCATCATAATCTAGAGGCCAAGGAAACAAAAACCACCTTTGGTGGTCAAATTTAGACAAGGAGACAAATGAGGGATCAAGTTGGATTAAGTCGTTACATGAAACTATACTAATAAAATCACCAGTATGCCAGTATCTCATGAAAAATTGATATGGACAAATCTTAGGTGGGGCAAGTAAAAGAAAAGCAATGAGCTTAAAAGATGGGACCTCCTTTTAAGTCTTAAGACTCTTAACTAGTCCACCACAGAACTCCAGAGTCCAACATTAATAGTTGACACCATGACTGAGCAATTTACAACTGCTCAAGTACAATATACATGTTGTGATGCACTAGCTTTCTAGGATTCAAATCTATACCAACTTCCACTAGCTATATAAGTGAACTAGAAATGTCCAAACTCCAAAATCCAAGTAAACAACAGATTTCATGTCGTGGAATAGATATGCTCCTTAAGTAGATACCAAAAGTGCATAGCTGAATTTCTAGATGAGTGACCTTAAAGGAACCACTGAAATATATTTTAGCTCATGTCTTAATGTAGCAATTTTAGTTCTAGAAATTGATCAGTTCACCCAACATTGTAACAAAGATGTCAAGTAAGAATCAATTACAAAACAACACCAACATTGAAAACCTTAATCCGAATGGATGGGGTTGGTTGATCAATTTAAATATGCTAAATTGTTAATATTCTTAATAACCACCTTATGTTTTCATCATACCGAAATAACCAACTTATCAAAAAAAAAAAAAAAAAATTATTTACTAACCACTTATGAATTATGATTCACCTTTGTGAAATTCCACCACCTTGTCCAATATTTTGCCCAAAAAATTTGTTCGTGGAGCTTAGATTTTACAAACTTTTACCTATTATAATTGTTTGTTTCGGAGGAAAAAAAAAATATTAAACTTTAAAAAAATTGTAAAATGTAAGCTTTACAAATGAAATTTTTGGGTGAATTTTCAACAAGACAATGAAATTTAAAAATAATGAAACACAAGGTGGTTATGTAGTTATGTAAATAAATTTATTTACATAAAAATAAGGTTGTTATCAACCAAAAAATCAAATCATAAGTGAAAATAATCCAGGATAAAAAAAAAAAAAATGAAAGGCATGTTCATTTGAAATTCTGAGAAGTTATACCTGAGGCCACCTCCCACCAGAATGCTTGATAAATTTAGCTTGCAAAACAACTCCAGCAACACGATTACCCTCTTCATTCCACTCTTGTGAGCAGCTGCCAGACCAAAGCACTTGCATTGGCATACCCTTAACACCATCAGTATTAGCCCATTCAGCCAAATCAAAACTCTGATTCAAATTCCTTCCAATTCCCACAATTGTCTCCCTTCCATCTCTACCATTCAAAAGAACCCTATGAGCCTCAACACTCGAACCCTTAATCGCCTTCGAACAACACGAACTCATCAACTTCCCAAAGGCCGAATCAACCCTCGAAACGACATCCCGAATCAGAGGTACTTGCAATGCCCAAAGGGGTAATGCCATTTCCTTAGGCATAGTATCAATCAATGTTATGCTCTTCAATAATCTTGCATTTTCAACCACCCAATTTGCCCCCATTACCAAAGCTGAATCATGTAAAACCAAATGCAAAGGTGCTAATTCCATTGAATCAATAACCTGCCCTAAAACCCTACCAAATTCTTGTGCACCCAAATCCAAGGGCTCAACAACATCCCTCTTCGAAACCCGGGTTTTCGCCTCTTCATAAGGAAGACGACCTTGTTCAATCAACCTATCAAAACCCCAGAACAAACCCTTTTCTTTAATCTCTTCATATACTTCCATAATCCTCCCTAAAGCCCCATTCTCGTCAATAAACTCTCTCTCTCTCAACACTGTTTTATCCGAAAACCCTGAACCAGGTAAATCGATTGCAACCCCAAACAAACCTTTAGAAGCTAAATCATCAACTAATTTGCGAAATGTGAATGAACTACACCCTAAACCATGAATGATCAACACATTTTCAGAAGATCTTTGACCTTGGGAGTAAGTAAATACTTCAATTGGCGGTTCGTTTGGGTTGATTTGGACTTTAAGTGTTCTCCCCTTTGAGTAATGATCCTTTAGAATTGAGGGAAGTTTTAAAAACCAATTTTTCGGATCAGGGGTTGAAAAGGATGAGAGGAGAACGAAGGTGAAAGTGATCAGTGAAACAATTACAGTGAAGTAAAACCAGAAAATAAATGGATTCTGGCCTTGGGTTTTTGTGGTTCGTGATGGTTTTGAATCGGGTTTTCGCGGTTTAGACTGTGATTCGGGTTTAGATTTTGGTTTAGATTTGGGTTTGAGTTTGGGTTTGGATTTGGAAGGAGATGTTGGTTGATTGATATGATCATCTTCATGTTCTGTAATAATCGCCATTGTTGAGTACTTCGATATTGAAGCTCAGTGAGGCGAAGCATAAAGTTAGTTTAAACAGCAGAGCAGACCAGCAGAGCATGCTTGTCGCGACTTGTTGACTCACAAGTCACAACTCTCAAGTCTCGTGTAATACACCAACAAATTTGATTTTGGGAGGCAGCACCAGTAAATCAATTTGAGATACAAGGTTTGTATCTCAAATAGTATTTTAAGGTAATTTTAACAAATTTTAGGGGCAGCGATCCGAGCACCAACTCTATAAGGGGGTGTTTTGGTAATTTATTTTCAACAAAATTACAAAATTGTCATTTGATATGTTTGTAAAAAAATCAATATGATTTACTAGTCATTTCCCGATTTTGGCACCAACGTATCTATAATCTATAATCTTAGGGCCCGTTTACATTAGCTGAATAGAGCTGAACTGAACTGAACTGAATTGAACTGAACTGAATAGAAGTGTATTAATTGAACTAAATAGAGATGAACTGAACTGAATTGAACTGAACTGAATAGAAGTGTATTAATTGAACTAAATAGAGATGAACTGAACTGAACTGAACTGAACTAAACTGAACTGAACTGAACTGAATATAATCTGAAGTAAACAAACCCTTAATCTATATCTATCTATACTATAATATTACTCGTACTAAAACAAAAATCGTTAACATTATCATTTGCCATATGACACTTCCTTATATAAAAAATTCACTCCAAATTTTCATTTGACTTTATTTTTCTTTTTAAAAACTTACTCTCTTTTTATTGGTTTTTTTTTCCAATATTCTCTTTCCAAAGTTTTTTCTCTATATATTATTGAAAAGTTGATGCTTAGGGTCCGCTTGTCTCGTGGGAAATTTTTATATTTAATCTGAACTTAACTTTTTTTTATTTGATCTTATCTGACCTGATTTGAACTTTTAAATTTGATCTAATCTTATATGATCTGATTTTTTTTATTATACTTATTTTAACTTTTCTGATCTGATTTGAATTTTTCTCATCTGATCTTATTTTATCTGAATTTTTTTTATTTGATGTGAAATTTTATAAAATAAGTACTATATGTATATATTGCTTAATAAGTTGAGTCAAACACACTCTTATTTGTGTTTAAATATAAATATTCATTTTTAGTTACAACTTATTAATAAGAATCTATAATCTATCTATCTTAACTATTACTAAAACAAAAATCGCTGACATCCTCATTAAAAATTTCCCCTCCAACTTTCATTTGACTTTTTTCTTTTTAAAAACTTACTCTCTATTTATTGGGTTTTTTTTGCAATATTCTCTTTTTCAAAGTTTTTTCTCTATATATTATTGAAAAGTTGTTGCACTAATCTTTTTAAAATCAAATATATATATATATAATTTCTCTATATATGTGTAATAAATATGTAATATATTCGTCAAGATTGTACATTTTCAAGTGCAACCTTGCTACAGAATAAAATATAAACTATTAACAATAATAATATTTATCTATACATATGGACATTGTTCTTCTTTTTACTTAATTTCGACTTTTACTTACACAATATAGATCATCATTATTAAAATAAATTTTAACAATTATTTTTTAAAAACCGTGCATCCACACGGGTGCTAACCTAGTATTCTCTATATAATCTCTCGTCCAAGTAAACTATAATTAGATAGATCTTTCCCTTTACAAAATTAATCACAAGTTATAAATAACTAACTAGCAATTTGCTCGAGTGTTGCTTCGAGTCACGATCTTTCTTTTTTGTTTTTTTTTTCTTTAAAAAATTGTCAATGATTTATTGACCCCTAGAATATTATCAATTAAAGTTATTTATAATACTTAAAATCGTCTTATTGAATATAAGGAATAGAAAAACTTTGACTACATAGAGTTGGGTTGTGAGTTTGATGCTTGTTGGCACCATTTTTTAATTTATCTTGGCATGATGACACAACACCAAACACATGTGGAGCGGCGATGACGAGGCATGATGACCGAAAAATACGACTCAAAATCGTTGCTAGAAAAGGGGGTCGAAACCGTCACCAAAAATGTAGATTGAAAAATTGCGGACATAAAAACCATGTCGATAATAATAATAATAATAATAATAATAATAATAATAATAATAATAATAGTAGTAGTAGTAGTAGTAAATAAGTGGGATTGAACTTAAAATAAATGAAGAAGACTTACAAAAACTGAAGAGAATTGAAGAAAACTTATAACGTTTGTAATTAACTCTAAAGAAATCGGGCTTAAATAGAAAAGAAAAAAATGATGGATATATGAAATGATAGGAGAGGAAGTCGTGCGTTTTATCTTATGTTGATCACTATCGGTACTTGGTAATAGAGCTGTCAATCGGGCGGTGTTGATTTTGGGTCAACTCGCATACGTACGTAAATGGGTTGAACATTCTAATCCAAATCTGACCCGTTTAATAAACATGTCGTGTCGTGTCAATCCATTTACTTAAACGTGTCAAAGTTCTTGACCCAAACCTGTTAATTTCGTGTCGTGTTCGGGTCGTGTTAGCGTGTCAACTCAATTTTTCACTAGAAAATTAATATTTAAGTGTAATCATGTCGTGTTGTATCAACCCGTTTACATAAACGGGTTGAACCCCTTGACCCAAACCCAACCCATTTAATAAGTGTGTCGTACTGTCGTGTCGTGTCAACCTATTTATTTAATTGTGTCAAAGTCTTTGACCTAAACTCGCTAATTTCGTGTCGTGTTCGGCTCGTGTCAGTTTTTGCCGGCTGTACTTGGTAGAATGTTGTACTGTAAATAATATTAGCCAACAAGAGAATAGTCTCTCTCCTAATCTAGTAAATTTTCATGTAACACATGCTTTTTAATAGTGAGACTTGGTTACGGTGAAACCGTCTCACCAAATAATTTATACTTATACCAATTGCCAACAAGTCAACAACTACACATTGTTGAATGTTTTTTCAAACGACTTTCTAGGTCTACTAGGAATAACGAATTAATCAACTTAGTTTTGAAATAAATGTAACAATAGTAAATAATAATAATAAATTAATTAATAATAAAATCAAATCCAGCCTAATCATATATGGTTAGATTGAAGTGGATGGAAAATTAAAGTCTGGTAAATAATAAATTTATGAACCAAAATTGTGTCGGGCCTCATTGTGAATATAGGATTGTTCTCAAAATTAAACAAACTAAGAAGCAATTAAAATGCTGAAATTATAATTAAATTTCATATTTATTTTGATATACATTACAAGTATTATAATTTGCAATGGGTGAAACTCTCACCAAAATTGCCAAAAAAAAAAAAAATCCTCACCAAATTCATTTTTACACAAAAACAAAACTTAATCAATTATTCAAGGACATCTTAATCTCACAATCTATAACGTCATTAAAGTTGGTTTTCTCAGCTCTCGTCTTTTAGAAGGCTAATTAATTGACAAGTTTTTTTTTTAGGGATTTCCTAATTTTATACACCTTTGCTTTAAAGAAAAAAAATAAAAAATTGTCATTTTACTAATTTTCATCACAAGAAAATAAAAATTAAGAAAAAAAAACGACATTAGTAACTCAATAATTCCCAAAAACCAACCTTTTTCCTACCTTCTTCTTCTTATCCATCATTTTTTGGTGTATGTTTGATTATAGTCATCATCTCCTTCGAATTGCGTGCCCCATCTCCCCATCTCTCTTCTCTCTCTGATCTGATAATAATCATTGACATTGATACAAGAAATCAAATCAATTCAAATCAAAAGCAAAAACAAAGCCAACTTTCATGCACCCATTTGCAGAAGAAATTCAAGGTTTATCAATGGAGTCTTCTGCTCAACGGCGGTTGAAAGCTATTCAATCCCATCTTCTTCCTAATAATGACGATTTTAGCTCAATTATCGCCCATAATCAAACTGCAGGAGAGTTCTACCAAGGTATCTCCTTTTTTCTCTGTTGATCTCAAATAGTTAATCAAAAGGTGCAATTTCTTTTTTTTTTTTTGGAAAAAAAAGCACTTATAAAATACTCTGATTCTCTGAAGTATTCTGTATTTGAAGCTAATAAACCTGGGTCCCTCTAATTTTGAGTTTTTTCACTCATGCGATGGGCTTTTTTTTCACTGTTTGTGAAAAAAACAAATAATTAGTTGGAAAATGAGAGGGGGGAAATATGTATTGTTAGCATTCTAAATTTATAGTTGCCCCCAAATTGGTTTGAACAAATTTTGGATTGTTCTGATTATATTCTGTTGGATTACCTTTTTCTGGGAGTTACTTAATCTTTATGTCTTTATTTTTGTGGCTTTTTAGTTTCTGGGAATTTGTTTTGCATTAAAGTATTATGGAATTTGTGCTTTGTGATACTTATTAGTAAGAGCTAGCTTTATGCCTTTTACTATACTAGATTCTATCAATAATATGGAATCTATGGACTAAGGACTAAATGCTGTTCTGATGGAGGGACATTGGTCATTGATAAATGCTAATGGGAAATGTGAAACATGATTATATATTAAGTTTCACTGTGATATGGAAATGTGAAAATGAAAGATTTCATTTGGGAGCAACATAAAGGGAGAGTTTATAATAACTTATTGGCTTTTGATTGAGAGAATAAGCACTCTTTCACTTAGTTGGCTCACCTTTTGTTTTTAGAGGCTTTTAGACTGCTTTAAAAAAAAAGTCAACAGAGTTTTCTTTAAATGTTCTAGCATTAGAAGTTGAATGTGTTGGATGGAGAAATGACTCTAGATGATTTATTCAATTATTCCCTTCCACTGGGGGAATAGGAGATTCTGAAGAGGGATTAAGGCTCTTGGTTGTGCTGACATCGTTTAAGGCTATATTAGGCAGTAAAAAAGTTTTTTTCAAAATTGTGATAAAAATTTGAAACAATTTTCTCTAAGTTGAAGGAGACATGTAATGATGCTAGTTATTTCGGATGACTGAAAAGGTATGTGAGTATGTCAAGTTGTCAACTGTATTTCTTCTGGTCTAGACGTCTAGTTTACGATACTGATAATTCTTACTCATATAGGAGCACAGTGTTTATCATTCCATTTCCTTTGGGAAGATGTGACTGTTTAATATTGATCCTTTGCACTTTTGTAGGTGAAAGGTATAGTGTAGTCCTTCCTGAAAAGTTACAGACAGGAAAGTGGAATGTGTACAGGTAGGCTAGGTTATCTTGTGCTGAGTTATTTGATCTGTAACATATCTCTCCTCTCCTCTTCTTTTCTTATTTATCTTTATTTCCTGAGACACGGCTTCGTCATATTTTGTGGCAGGTCTGTTCGGTCCCCTTTGCAGCTTGTCAGTAGATTCCCAAATCATCCGGAGATAGGGACATTGCATGATAATTTTGTGTGAGATTCCTTTTTTTTTTTTTTTGGTTTGTTCATATCCTTTCACATTTGTTTTGTTTAATCTTGCAAGACTAAACCTTTCCAGCCGTGTGATGTTCATGCAGACGCGCAGTTGATAGTTTTCCAGACTACAAATACCTAGGTACAAGAGTCCGAGTGGATGGAACAATTGGAGAGTATGTCAATTGATTAAAACTGATCTTTCATACTGGTTGCCAAGTGAGAAATATCCCTCGTTACAACTTTGTCTTATCATTTATACTGTTTACCTGAAGGTACAAATGGATGACTTATGGTGAAGTTAGTAATGCTCGTTCAGCTGTAGGATCAGCTCTTCAGAACTATGGTATCTCGAATGTGAGTTACTGGCACATTTAGTTTTGTACTTCATTTTCTGTTATTGATTGATCTCTGCTCTTTTTACGGATTTCTATCTTTAATTACATACTCAGTATATTATATCAGTAGTTATTGACTGCTAATTTCATACAGGGCATGAGCGTTGGACTTTATTTTATCAATAGACCAGAATGGATAGTTGTGGATCATGCCTGCTCGGCTTACTCGTATATTTCAGTTCCCTTGTATGATACGCTTGGTATTTACTCACTCTGTATGCTGTTAGAAATTTTCACCATCATTAATAGTCAGTTGGAAACTCATTTTTTTTAACCATCTTCAGGTCCAGATGCTGTTAAATACATCGTAAATCATGCGGATGTGCAGGCCATTTTTTGTGTTCCTGAAACGTTGAATGCTGTGAGTCTGCTTTCTATGGTCTTGTTTATCAATTGATGCTGAAAGTAATGTAGTGACACAAATCAGATACACCTAGGGCTAGGAGTATTACTGCATTGCAATCCTTGTAAAATAAAGAGAACTTGAAGTTGAGTGGAGAAGAAACATTTGGCTGGGCTCTTTTTGAAGGGGGAGTTAACACTTCTGAAAGTATGGGCTATTTAAACAATAAAATCCCTCTAACTATGAAATTAGTTACCCTAGGTCCATTAAATCAAGATATTCATTATTTGTATAATAGGAACTTGTACCATGTACTCGAAATTGTACCAATGTACTCTTGTGGTTTTGAAAAATAAACTAGGTTCCTTTTCTTTTGGACTTAATTTCTTAAATTTTAGTTCAGAGTCTAGGATTTAACTTTAATCAAGTCAATTTAGATTAATTCAGTCCAAAAGAACAGTGCCCACCCTTAAAGAATTGAAAATGCACATGTTACCCCTGGCCTTTCATAAATTATACCATGTAGCGTTAGTGGTTGTTGGATCTTTAATGCTTTTAGCTATAAAAACATAGGAATGATCCATTTTTGTTTTCATTAATTGCTTATATTTCTCACTCATTTCCTCTAAAATAAAAGAGATGCAGAAGGAAAGATTGTGAATTTTTCACAACAATATGTGAAGATGATCAATGGACCATTGTTTTTATTTCTATATCGAAAGCAAGCCAACATATAGTGTTGACTCTGAAATACTAGCCTTAAGGGGTACACAGATAAATATATGAAAAGTTGAATACCTTGTGCATTTTATTCTTCTGAAGGGTACTGGTGCATTAAAACTTGAGGGTATGCTGTACAATATCCATGGTCCATATGTTACTCATTGAAAACACAGGAGGTTTATCAAGATTTGAGCCTCTCCAGCAAAGTTTTTTTTAGCAACATGTGTTGTACATATCAAAAATTTAAGTAGCTTTGCTAGAATTGTTAGTTGTTACTTGTTACTGATAAGTGGTTATATTTTGTACTTAGTTAATGACCACTATGAACAATGAAACAGTCACAAGATAAAAAAGTTAGTGACTGAATTGTTCTGTTGGTGATTAATGGCAAGGCTGTCGCAACCCTATAAAAATAACCTTACGACACTAACTAATGTAGATAGAGAAGTAGAGATTGTATCCATAGTAAAAAGTCTAAACTATTTGGGGCCTTTGTGATTTGGCTGAAAATTAATAAACTAAATAAAAGACTAAAAAGGACGCAAGAAGGTTAGCAAGAAAATTAAGTGATGATCAAAAGTCAAAACAAAGAAATAATTTGGGTTGTAACGAATAAGAAAATCTAGGGCAAAGGTTTACTGTGGAAAGTCATGGAAGCAATTCAAAAATCAATTAACAATCAATGGTTAAATTAAATTAGTGCACACTAGTTCTCTCAAATCAAGACTCTCAAAACTAAAATACTTAAGCAGGCTCTCGCATTTACTAGATTCATTCAGTCTATTACTCTAATTTTGTGGTGGAGTTTTTACCTCTTGGCACATAACTCAACAATACTCACACAACTTGACCATATTCAATTGCAAGCAATAAGAGAAAGTAATAGGAACCTAATAAATAATAACAATGAAGGATAAAGTTAACCAATATAATATCAATCCCATAACAAAATCCATAGATCCCGGAAATCCTATAATAGGAAAATCTACTCACTCATGGTCAAAGGAAACAACAAAACAATCTATAGCATATATTAAAAACAAGAAATTGATAGAAAGTTTCCGAATTGAAGATGAAAGAACCAAATTGCATTGACTTGACTAAATTACAATTTACAAAGAATTTTGAATCACTATATCTAGATCTACTATGAAGTGCTCTAAAAGATAGAAAAGAGATGCTAAGAATAATTAAAGATAGATGAAAGATCGATCTGATCCGTTACAAGTGGGTATTTATATCTAAAAAAACAATAGAATCCCGAAACATTCAAAAGAGCCTTGAAAAAATATCTATCAAGGTGTCTGTGCAAGATCCTTGTACCCTGGAATTGGGATCCTCGTTGTGAATGCCATGGTAAATTGCAAGCTTCCTTGCATAATCTTGAGAAAAAAACACACGATCCCAGCTTGGGACCGGTCCACCGTGATCAAGTATGAATTGAGCATTTGAGCCTGTGACCCATTGTTGGAAAGCTTTTCGCGTCTAGTTTCTAATGTAGCTGGAAGGAATTGCATCAATCCGATGTGTGTAACTCAAGTTATGGCTGAAAGAGAGATGGTCAAATTTCTTGGGACTTGCTTGAGAATTTTTAATCCAATGCTTCATAGTTCATGGCTTCATGCCCACGATCGTGATGCTCGTCCTGTAAACATTTATCTCGCCCCTTGTTTGGACTCAACTTGTTCCTTTTCCAATTCCTCTCATCTTGTAGCCTTTAACACTGTTTTTTGCCAAACTTATAAAAACATGAAAAACACTATAAAGAAGGCATTAGTAAAAAAAGTGGCTCTTATGAGTCTTATTAAGTCTTGTTAGTCTAAAAATCACATAAAAAGCATTGGAAACGGAGGGGGAGAGTATCATTTAAAATCAATTTATCAACTAACTAATACAGGGAATTGTATAGTTGGATATAGTTTTGAGGGAAATTATTGATTTCCTTGTGTCTTCTTCTCTTTGAAAAGCATAATATTTGGATCTAGCTACCCCCAAAAGATATTAATCTACATTCTGTTTGTTATTGTAGTTGCTGAGCTTTTTGTCAGAGATTCCTACCGTGCGTGTTATAGTGGTATGTACTCACAGGATCTTTAATATGGCATTCTGGATAATAAGTGTTATATAAATCTTTTATACTAATCCATCCTTCACAGGTTGTGGGAGGGGTGGATGAGCACTTGCCTTCACTTCCTCAGGCGTCAGGAGTTAAGCTCATATCCTATTCAAAGTTGTTGAATCAGGTAAATACAAAAACATCTTCTTTAGAGCAAGTTTGGTTTCTAGAATTAAGCTTTTAGTAAATTTTTTCCTTAATGAAACATAAGAGTCAAGTAGATTAAGGAAAATCTGGAATATTTTCTCTGAGCATAACTGACACATTGCCCTTGTTAATGATCCAAATTTTTTTACATCTCTTTTGGGTTTTTTTCACCTGGTATTCCCATTTACTCAATAGAGATGATGTGGTAGTCTGCACATGGCTTTTGAACAGGTGGATGTGTGGATAGGTTTCAAACTATATTTACTATAATCCTGAAGTTTGAATTATTTTTGAGTAATCCCAAGTTTGATAGCACTTTTCTTTTATTATTCCGCGTTGTTGATAATTTTTTTGATTGGCATTTTTTTTAGTATCTCTTATCTCTATCCTATCTCCTCTTTTCTCCCCTGCTCAGTAATTGATTTAAGCCTTCAATTTAGCAAGTTTGTAACTGGTTGTTGATTAATAAGGATCAAAGACCAATTTGGGAAGGGCATCTTCAAACTTGGGATTATTAAAAATTATGGACTTGAGATTAATACGGGAATACCCCTCCAATATTAGATCTTTATTGGCAATTTATCCAAAAAGAATCTATAGTATGAAATCAGCTTAGTAATATTTGTATTTTCCATACTAATCATTGTAAGCTGTTGTATGGCCCTGGTAAATATCAAGAATTTAAGATGTATGTATATATAAAATACATGCATATGTGAGAATTCTATTAAATCATCCACCATCCATTGTCATGGCAGATATAGCCATACAACATTTAATTCCCATCACCCATCGAGGTAATCCATCCCAATCAGGCTTGTGCCTCATGTACCCCCTTATCTGATCATGGCTGTCATCCCTATGTGTAGCAGGCTGGCAGTTAATCGACTTCATTCGTTCAAGTACTGGTTGGAATGTTGTATCCCCTTATGTTTGATTCCCAGCCTCTTTGAGTAGGATCCTGATATGTAGTCCGAGTTCAGAAAAATTGGTTGATAATGGAGATGACCGAATTGCATGGCTATTTTTTTTTTCAAAATCTTCTTTAATCATGCTTGACTTCATTGTGAGGTTAGGACACAGATTTCTGCCATGAAATAGGTTGATGATTCTTGTCAGATATCGCGATCTTAATTTTATGCCATATATTGAGTGCTCAGTGCTCAGTGTTGTATGCATGGAATTAAATCGCGGCCGTTCTGTAATGGAACGACCGAGTTTTAACGGGATTCCAGGCTACCTGTAACACCCGGTCCTATACTGGGCCGAGTATATTGTCACCAAAGGGCACTCTAGATTGATAATCTGACCCCACAAGCCAACACGAGTCTTTTCGGCGCATTTTGTCCTCACTCATACACACCCCAGGAAACTTCCCAGGAGGTCACCCATCCTAATACTACTCCCAGTTGAGCACACTTAACCGTGGTCCGTGGAGTATCTTAGCATATGAGCTCTCTAAAAAGAAGATGCATCTTATTGACATAAGTAGCTTATCAAATCCTACCGTTCCGCGAAATGCCGTTATATAACGGCGAATTTAAATTCACATGAATTGCGCCGTTACGGCCGTTACAGAACAGTGGAACGGCGTTACGTAACCGTTACCGTTCTTTTTCAACCAAAAGTGTGAATCACGGGTAACAAAGCAAAAACAAAAAAAATCTAATCATCTCAGGGAAGAAGAAGCCAAAGGGGGGGAAATTTTAAAAAAATAAACACAATAGAAATCATCTTGAAGTAAGTATATTCTCTAATTTCATAATTTATCCTTTTCTTTAGCAATTACATGAAAACATACTATTTTGAATCTTGAACTTGAGTTGGGACTTGAACTTGAACACTTGCATGTTGTGGATCTTTAATTTTGCCCCATTTTTAATGCTTTGGACTGTTGCAGATCTTTAATTTTCTGGAACTTTGTGATGGAGTCATATAGATCTTTAATAATTTTCATCCTTTGGACTGATGTAGACCAAATTGGAGAGAGATTTGATTTTTGGGTGGAAGTTATGGACGAAAAGAATCTATCGATGAAGAAATTAAAATTAAATATGACGAACTTGAATTGTGTAGAGTTGTAGACTGATGAACTGAAGTACTGAACTAGAGAGAAGGATAATAGCGGTTTCTCAAAAAAAAAATCTGAAAAGAAGAGTCTGGAAGTGTAAGAATCGTAGGGAACTTTGTGAGTTTGTACTAGTGGTTTTTTATTAAAATATTAATTTATCTTATCTTATGGAGTTGTCACCCACTCAATTACTTACCCATAAACAATTTTCACATTTCCTTATATGAGGCTATGTAACGAAATTAAGGGCCCGTTTTTTTAGATTTTTTTATAATTTTAATTTATTTTACTGTTTCTTATTTTTTATCCAAATTTATTTTACTATTTTCATGATTCATGCAACTGTATAAATGTATATATTCCATATTAGCCTAGTGAGTTGAGTCATTTATTTTAAAAAAATTAATTGCATATATAATTAATTAATGGCTCAAATGGTCAATTTAATGAGGAACTCTTCAAACACATAATGCAATATAAACATTTTCTTCCTTTATTTTTAATTTTAATTGGTGACTCAATTGAAATACTGTTTTAATTATTTTTATATGATTTCTATATTCTCCATAATTATTTAAAAAAATTCTTTGATAGTTATTTTTCATGAAATTAATTTATTAACATGCTACAACCATTTTTATTAAAAAATTAAAACTATGTAACTTAATTATTATTCAAAATTCATAAATTAAACCATGTCTAAACTAAAAGTATGCCAAATAGTGAAATTTTAAGTGTTTTTCAGCATTAATGACATAAAAAGCATAAAAAATGAACAAAAAAGCTTAAAATTTAGCTTATGTGATTTTTTTAAAAAAATTCACGCTGCGAAATCCGCAATCCGTTCTATTTTGCCGTTACAAGCCGTTTCCGCGACACCGTGACCGTTACCGTGACCGCGATTTTTTTCCATTGTTGTATGTGCGTCTTGATTAAACGATGTTACCTGATAGGCTGATACTACTCAGCATGAGGTTCAACCTTAGTCATTTCAATCTGAAATCATGGTCCAAATTACGAGTTATATTGTAGTCTTCCATCTTTCATAGAGGATCTGGTTCTCGACTATACTCCATATTTATAGCATATGATCACAGAAATTGTATTACCTGGAACTTAGATAAGTGCTTGGATGCAGTGTTCAGCATTTACTTGTTGCAACTGGAGATATATCCATTGGATTCTTTACTTGGCATTTATGAAGTTTATTTAGTTGATTTTTGTTGCTGTCATAAAAGTGCATGCTACTAAAACAAAGTGCAATCCATACTTGATTGGACTGTCATTATGCTTGTGTAGGTTTCTTGATCTTCGTATAATTTCAAACATCAAATCTGAAATTGTTTCAATTAGAGCTGAACAGTACTATAATAGCTGATTCTGCATTATTGTAGACTGTCATTATGCTTGTGTAGGTTTCTTGATCTTCATATAATTTCAAACTTCAAATCTGAAATTGTTTCAATTAGAGCTGAACAATACTATAATAGTTGATTCTGCATTATTGTGGACTCATGCATCATGAAAATGGCTATGGACTGATAACCATGGTTTTAATAGAACTAGCCTCTCTGTTATGCCAGAAGGCTCAGGGCCTAGGCTGCTGTGAGGAATCACCATAGCTGGTTGGGTTTAAAGTGATAAAGTGAAGATTAGGAGGAGAAGAAAACACTGATTAGGGAATGATCAAATGAAAACTACAGTAACTCAGATAATATCAAGCTTTTGAGAGGCTTGATTCTCTCCCATCAGCTAAAACTCTCACAACATGACATGAATTCTATCTCCCTATTCCCTAATGAACTCTATTTAGCAAGAAGTATTCACTAACAAACTCACTACATTCTTCCATAAGTTACTATTAATAAAATGTGTTTATAGCAGCTGCTTGCATCCAAAACCTTTAACTGCACTTTGGGTGTTAAGCTGCGAGTCTCCATAGTGTTGGTGGCCTTTCTAAGTGTTTTTTAACTTTCCAAGTAAACTGCAAACTATCAAACAATTCAAATGTATACAATCAGAGATGCATAATTTCAATGGATTGTATTCAAGAACATGTAGGTTTTCTTGGTGTTTGTATTATTCTAATTTTTGATGTCATGTCGACTGATGCTGAACAATTCACCACTCTTTTGGTTTTTACTTGTGGTGGATTTGTGGGAAAAAAAAAATCTATTTAATTAATCTGAGTGCTGCACTTCTTTTCTATTGTAAAATAGCAGATGATCATGATGTATCAGACATTCAGACTAGGGTTCTTATAGAATCAGCACCTCTGCTGCTTTAGGGGGATTTTATCCAGGAGCTCTTTAGAGACCATGGGGAAATTTGATATTCTAAAATTTTAGCTTAGGTTCTGTAAACTCTCTAGGTTTCTATGATCATCTTTTCATTATTGGATATGCATCTTTTTAAGATCTCAACCAAATAGTATTGTGTATGTCTTTCATGATGATTCTATCTTTTTAGGGCCGTGCACGACTTCAATCGTTTTGCCCTCCCTCCCCTGATGACATTGCTACAATATGTTATACTAGTGGCACGACTGGTACACCAAAGGTACAAACTTTCCACTCCAGAATCCAGATAAATCAATTTTTTATTTTTTATTTTTTAATCGACGGCTTATTTATGGTTTCATCTTGCAGGGAGTTGTATTGACACATGGAAACTTGATTGCAAGTATTGCTGGTACGAGCATGACAATTCGATTTTACCCCAGTGATGTGTAAGTAAATCATATTTTTAAGCATTCACTATTTTTTTTTCTCTTCCTTTCTTGCATTTATATGTTTATTAAATTGCTATATATGACAGTTATATATCTTATCTTCCATTGGCGCACATATATGAACGAGCAAATCAGATATTGTCAGTCTACTATGGTGTTGCTGTTGGCTTCTATCAAGGGGTACTAAAAGAACTTTTGATTTATTTTTGAAGAATGTTGGATAATGTTCGTTTTATTTTTCTTCCCAATCTCTGATCCTTCTTCTGCAGTTAAAATTTAGATATTTTTTATTTTTATATCAGAGTTTTAATACAGGGGCTGCTATTTATTTCATGTTTACTTTTGCTCCACAGGACAACTTGAAATTGATGGATGATTTGCTGGAGTTGCGACCAACCATTTTTTGCAGTGTTCCTCGGCTCTACAACAGAATTTATGCTGGGTACAAAAGTTCACTGCCATTTCGAATACTCACTTTTGGCTCATATTATCTGGTGTCTCTGATATAGATTTGTGTGTGCAGGATTATCAATGCTGTAAAGACCTCTGGGGCAGTTAAAGAAAGGCTTTTCAACATTGCCTATAATTCAAAGAAGCAAGCCATAATGAATGGTATTGAAATAGGATATCCTTGTATAAAAGCAGATGTTAAAGATATTTATTCTCTTCATCCAGTAATAGTTTCTTTCATTGACTGTATCCAAGTCTAGGATCAGATGAATAAATTTGATTTTTTACATCATTATTTGTTAGTGTTGGTACTTATCTGGATGCTATTTTACAGGGAAGAATCCATCGCAAATCTGGGACAAGCTAGTATTCAATAAAATCAAGGTCAAGCTTGGTGGCAGAGTTCGCTTTATGGCCTCTGGTGCTTCACCGTTATCGCCCGATGTAATGGACTTCCTGAAAGTGTAAGTTAATCGTGATTATAAACAAACATAGTTAATGCTAATTGAATGACCTTATTTAAAACTAATGTGATATTAATTTTTGCTGATCTGAATTGTAGGTGTTTTGGCTGCCAAGTAATTGAAGGATATGGTATGACTGAGACTTCCTGTGTCATAACATCAATGGAAGAGGGGGACAATTTGTCAGGTCATGTTGGTTCCCCAAGTCCTGCTTGTGGTAAGTTCAGTTTGGCTAAAATGACATGAATTAAATTGAGGCTTACTAGCTGCTACAAATCATTTTTCTGATAATTAAAGGCAGACTAAGGTTTTTACTTTAATTTTTTGAATTTTTGTGTGTGCTATTGGCTTGGTCCAAAAATTCTTGTCTTAAATAAAACTAGAAACTTAATGCATAATGGAAAATTGCCAAAAGTCTTTGAAATCTATCTTATTCTTATATTCTCAAGGAAGTAGCTAAGATTCCTTTTTGGATTCAACTTCATGGCTTGCCTCTAAATTATTGGTGCCATAGATGCTTGGAGAAGATAGGTGGGTTGGTTGGTAAGGTTTAAAGCTTGATACAGCAACAATGCAGAAGGACGGGTTAGAGTATGCTAGACTCCTAGTTGAAGTTGATGTTAGGGATACATTGCCTCGGTTTGTGGAATTCTTAACAGAAACTGGATCTATATTGAGCAGGTGGTTAGATATGAGTGGAGGCCACTTTATTGCAAGAAGTGTACTCTGCTGGGACATGAGGAGCATCAATGTAGGAAGTGTTTTAGGATGAATTGGAGGCTAAAATCACAATCAGCTCCCCAAGGGGCTGCTGAACTTGCTGTGTTTTAGCCAATGGTGCAGAAGTTTAATGTGCAGTATGAACAATTTACTACACTAATAAGGGGGTCAACTAGTAATTTCTTTGATGTGCTTTCTAAGGATAAGAAACCTGTTGTTGGTGCTATGATTGCTAGAACTACCCCTGTGAAGGGAGTGTCATTTATGGAAGATAGTTAATATACTTGTGTGGACTGTGAAGGGGCTAAAAGAGGGAGTTGCAGGAGGCAATTCACTCCCTGAAAGCTGGTTTATGTTGTTTTGTGGAAACTAAGATTAGGAAGGAGAACTTTATACATGGATTAATAAGCAGGTGAAGAGTGGATAGAGGTGTATGGTAAAGCTTACGTGCATTATATCCCTGAAAGCTTATCTAATTGTAGTCCTGGAGCTATTTATTTTAGGATTTTTTTTGTCCAAAACTACCTTAGTTACACCAAATTTTGAGAGAAACTACCGTATTTACAAAATTTTGTGAAAAAACTACCTTAGTCACACCACATTTTGCGAGAAATTACCTTATTAAATAAAGGAAATTTTGTCAGAAAAGACCTTTTAAAACATTCATTTTGTGAGAAAAGACCTTATAAAAAATTTGTTGTGAGTAGGGACCTAAAATAAAAAAAGTTGCAAAGAGGGACCTTACCTCAATTTTCCGACGTTGACTGTGAATCTCCGGCGTTGATTCACTATTTCCCTCCAATTTTGCACGAATCCTTTCGTATTTAAGGGGGTAAGAGATGAGGAAACCCTAATTCAGAAGAAGAGAATTTTAGATGCTAGAAGGAAGTGTTAATGTAGGGATTAGGTAGATGAATTTAAGAGGGAAAATGGAGGGGGAGTGGAGGAAAAATGAATTTATAGTGAAAAGAAAATGAAAGGTTAAATAGAGAAGAAAGGATTCGTCGAAAATTGGAGGAAAATAGCGAGTCAACGCCGGAAATTCATAGTCAACGTCGGAAAATAGAGGTAAGGTCCCTCCTTGCAACTTTTTTTTGTTTTAGGTCCCTGTTCACAACAAAAATTTTATAAGGTCTTTTCTTACAAAAAGAATGTTTTATAAGGTCTTTTCAGACAAATTTTCCTAAATAAAATTTTGCGAAAAACTACCTTTTTTTTAACCAATTCGTTGTTGACCACTACCACTCATCACTTTCAGGCGTTGACTTCAACTTTGCAGTCAATAAAATGTGCATACTTTTTTTTTTTTTTTTTACAAAATCACACCTATTTTTAACTATTTTCTATTTTCACTTTTCACCAATTTTTATTGACAGATTTAAAAATAGGTGTGATTTAGTAAAAAAAAACTAAGTATATGCAGGCCACATGACATTTTATCGACTAAAAAGTTGAAATTAACGCCTGAAAGCGATGAGTGGTAGTGGTCAACAAGGAATAGATAAAGAAGGTAGTTTTTCACAAAATTTTGTAAATAAGATAGTTTCTTGCAAAATGTGGTGTAACTAAAGTAGTTTTGGACAAAAAGTCTTTTATTTTAAGCATGATGATGTGAAAGGAAAGAGGGTATTTAAATTTTATTGTCTGATCATCCTACTTTTATTGATTTGGCAAGGACTGCTTTAACTAGTAAGGAATTCAGTGGCTACCCTATGTTTGAGGTAGCTCATAAATAAATCTATATAATTAAAAGGCGCTCTTGACACCTTATTGCGCCACATATGAGTGTCCACTTTTACTCTTGACACTGTATAACGCCATGTAGAATTATCCATGTAGGAAAAACATTTGTTTAGTTCTCAATTAAAAATATAAGCATTGCCTAGAATAAGAATTGGACCTGCAACTTTTGCAATGAAATGTAAGATCTTAACCGCAAACACGCTTTAATTTGCTAGTTTAATATTTAAAAGTAAAATATGATAAAAATTATAAATTAATGTAGCTAAAACAAACTGCGACATCTCAAACACTTTCACTAAGTTAAGAGAAGGTATTGTGTCAGACCAGGCCGACATAAGCTTACTGTCAGACCAGTCCAACTAGACCTGGACACATGTTATTGAACCAAGACAAGTTTTGTTGAACCTGGACACCTTTTGTTAAACCTGGATAAGTATTGTTAGCCCTGGACACATATTTGTAAACCTGAACACAAATTTGTAAACCTGAAAATATATTTGTATACCTGGACACATGTTGTTGAACCTGGACACATAGTATTAAATCTGGACACATAGTATTGAACTTGGACACATATTGTTGAACCTGGACATAAATTTGTAAACCTGGTGAAACTTATTGAACCTGAAAACATATTGTTTACCCAATTTGGACATATTGTTAAACCTGGACACATATTATTGAACCTGGACACGTTTTGTTGAGTCTGGACATAAATTTGTAAACCTGAACACATGTTGAACCTGGACACATGTTATTAAATCTGGACACATAGTATTGAACCTGAACACATATTGTTGAACCTGGACATAAATTTGTAAACCTGGTGAAACTTATTGAACCTGGAAACATATTGTTTACCATGGACACATATTGTTAAATCTGAACATATATTGTTAAACCTGGACACATATTATTGAACCTGGACACGTTTTGTTGAGTCTGGGCATAAAAAAAAATACACGTGTTGGACGGTCTGACGGTCGGACCGTCCGACACAATACTTTCACCTAAGTTAATAACACAAAACTATGGTTACATATCCTCCTATCTCAATTCTTATGTTATTGTCTTTTATTCCAAATCCTTTAAGAATTTTTCAAAATAATAATAATAATAATAATAATAATTATTATTATTATTATTATTATTATTATTATTATTATTATTGATTGTACTCTATATCAATTTTAAATTATACAAAAAAATATTAAAGATAACAAAATAAATTGCGAAGAACAAAACGATGTATAATTGATAATTGTAACTGATTCGGGTCATTGCCCGGGCCTAAATACTAGGTTAAGATTTTAGAAGGAGTGCTTAATGAATAGAGCTGCATTCTCTGATGTTGAGGTCAGGTTTAAAGCTGCTAAGGAAGCCCAAACGTTCTTTCATCATGATTGCAAGGATGAGAGGGGGGGGGGGATGAAGCTTATTACTTTTTTCTGCAAGTCTGTAACAAACATTTAAAGTGACCTAGATGGTAGCAGGGGATGAAATAACAGAATTTTTTTTGTAAATGTTAAGCTGTTGGTTATTCAGAATACTCATGGAGAGTGGTATAGTTGGGCAAAGGAAGTAACAAAGACCTTTGAGGACTATAATCTGATATTGTTGGGCACAAATGAAGCAAGGACTACGGGAATTAGAAGTCAGATTATTGAGCAAGGGCCTGTGCTGAATGAGGAGCAGATTTTGGAGTTGAATAGGCCTTTTACAGGGAGGAGGTAAAGGACATTTTTTTTCTCTACTGCAGTGTTTAAGCCCCCAGGCATGGTCTGTGGTACCTTGCGGATGAAGTGGATTGATCATAAGTACTTGCAAAAGAAACCTTGGAAGGATTATCACTGTCCTGGGGACTGTAGCTGGTATTAGAAGCAGCATTGGTGGATAAGCGATATTTTCAAGGGAGGTTACTGGAGGAACCAGCGGAGGTATAATGCATCTGGTTACACTATAGCCAGTGGTTATGCTTGGATCAAAAATGATTACTCTAGAGTTGAATGGAGTATTTTAGTATGGAAAAGGTTGGATATACCTAAACATAGGTTTGTTGTCTTGTTGGTATCCTGGAGGAGACTTAGAGCTAAAAGTGTGCTTTACAGCCTTGGTGTTGCTGCTATAGATTATTGTCCTCTATGTAACCAAGCTGCAGAAACAATTGAGCATTTATTATTCGCTTGTGAGTATAACGAGTTTTGCTGCAGAGATGATCAGAAGTATTCAAATGCAGTTTCAGGTGAATAGTATCGATGAATGTAATTCATGGCTCTGGAGTGTCAAAGGTCGATTTCAGAGGAGAGTTTTTCAGAGTTGGTGTGTTAGAATTGGTGTAATATATTTGGATGCAGAGGAGTAAAGCGGTTTGTGACAATGTAGTGATGAGGCCGAAGGTGGCTACTCAGCAGCTGAAATGTGACTTGAGATGCATAATATGGGTGTTTTGCCCTTTTGCCTCAGAAAACAAATAGAGCTAAATAGTGTTTGATCGATTGTCTTTGATAGCTTAGTTTGTATTTTTGTTTCGTTCGTGTGTTTGTTATTTGTTTTTGTGTTTGTTTGTTGCAAGTCTATGTGAGTATGTGACTGTAGTGTAAATGTGTAATACCCTTTGCCATGCTAGTTACTGTGTTATTACTAGATTAAATTATTTTTTTTCTTGGTTTTGCAATTCCAGAGGTGAAACTGGTTGATGTTCCTGAAATGAATTACACATCTGAGGACCAGCCACACCCTCGTGGGGAAATATGTGTTAGGGGGCCCATTATTTTCAAAGGCTACTTTAAAGATGAAGTCCAAACGTACTGAGTTTCTTCTTTTTTCTTTTAGTTTTCATGTTCTGTTGACTTATAATACTTGAGCAACCTAATTTTTAACTTTATTAAATGGTCCAGGCGAGAAGTAGTTGATGATGATGGATGGTTTCAAACCGGAGATATTGGATTGTGGTTACCTGGAGGCCGCCTCAAGATAATAGACAGGTGAGCTGTGCTAAAATTAGGACATAAGGTGTGGTTTTAGAGTATACTTTTGTTAGAATTGATTATCAATTGATTTTATGGTAATGAACCTTTGACAATAGATTGTTGCTCGAATTGGTTCAAGCATTTCTATAATACTGGGGGAAAAAAATCATAAAGTAGGCCTCAGCCAATTTTACTCAAAGAGCTTGAACAATATATTGGCTGGGGCAATGCTCCTGATCCATGGATTGCTGCTTGTAATCTGTTTTTGTCATGATTGTGTATAATAAAGAATTGATGCGACTTGATTAAATCTACTACCCCCAAAAAACACTACATGGTAATTGACAATAGTCGCTCATAATTTCCTAGAATGTTTTGAACTGAATTTTATTTGCATAATGATAGGACACGGGGATTGAACGTTGGTGTCAACTATAATCAAGTATAAGATTCCATGATTTAACATCATGCGTAGTGCCCATAACTATTCCCATTTAGCATCATTTGTCAACATAAAAAAAAAAAAACCACAATATACTGGGGAGAGCAATATATAGATCTAAGCCAAAAAATTTAAGATATGACAAATAACAAATATAAAATGTGTATTTTAATGCTTTGAACGTTGGTTCAGGGAAGGGGCATTTTAGGTATAATAATTTTTACTAGCATTTTATAGAAGGCTAGTAGGATAAATTAGTGGGGTTAATTCTATAAATAAGAGCAAGTTAGATAGGGAAAATCATGTTGAGTATTGTTATGTGGTTAGTTTCTTGGGAGAGATTCAAGCCTCTCGAAAGCTTGTAACTCTCTTTTATTGCTATTCTACTGGAATTAATCAATCATAGTTCATCTTGTTACCTTGTTCACTATCAATCAATCATTGTGAAATTTTGTCAAATACTATGTCAGTTCATAACATTTACAGTCTTAATCTTGATGCTTTTAGGACACTTAAGATCATTACACCATGTTAGTTTGTGAAATTCTTTAGAAGTATTTTGTTGCTTATTGATGATATTATTTCCCAATATCTAAAACCTACCATCTTATCTGCTTCACTTTTTGTTTTTTCTTCATTATCACTTGTTAACTGCATGGAGATATGATTTTTCTTGTGGCAGGAAAAAGAATATCTTCAAACTAGCACAAGGGGAATACATAGCGCCGGAGAAAATTGAGAATGTATATGCTAAGTGCAAATTTGTAGCACAATGCTTTGTATACGGTAAAGTTGTACTAACACATGTTCTATCTTATCACATTGTTGAAAATGTGCATTACTCATGCTTGACGTATTCAACAGGTGATAGCTTAAATTCCTCCTTGGTAGCAGTTGTCGCTGTTGAACCAGATGCATTGAAGGATTGGGCTTCAATAGAGGGCATCAAGGTAGTATATAATATGATTTTAGCCTTTTAGGTCAAAATATTGTGACACAAATCAGTCCCTATCAAATTATGCTTACTTGCACTTATTTATTTATTTTTTTGTTAGATTCATTATAATTTACCAGTTTAATTGAATGAGTAGCTATTTTATGATCATCAGTTTTTTTAGTCCATATAAAAGCTCCACTGTGCAGTCTACTTCCACTGAATTGGTTGATTTTTTTATTCATGCCATCTTTTGTTTATTTTCATATGGTGCCATCATCTCGTATGTCAAGTGATTTACTCCGTAGTATATAAGACATATTCATTATAGACTAGCCTTTTGCCTTCCTGACACCTTTCTCCCCCAACACAGAACAGAAGAATTAATGAGAAAAAAAGATGTCCACTATGTCGTGCAGTATGAGGGATATATGTTGCTTGTTGATTAACACAACAATGTTAATCTTTTTCCATTATTCGTCATTTGAATTGCATGAATGCAGTATGAAGATCTAGGGCAGCTTTGTAGGCATCCAAGAGCAAAGGCTGCAGTTCTTGCTGAGATGGATGCTTTGGGAATAGAGGCTGGCGTAAGTTTCTTCCAATTTTTTTGCCCAAAACTCATGAAGAGGACTCCTTTCCTAATTTCTCTTAATGACACAGTTACGAGGGTTTGAATACGTGAAAGCTGTTACCTTGGTTCCTGAACAATTTACTGTGGAAAACGGTCTTCTCACTCCAACATTTAAGGTGCTTCTCTTCCCTCTCTGTTTGCTGAGAAACAACAGGGGTCATATTTATTTGTCCTACTTTTGAATTATTTTTGTATTTGCAGTTTTGAATTTTGAGCTATACTCTTCCATATTTAGGAGTAATGATGAGCTGATCCGATATTGAGTTTGTCTAGCTCCTTGGCTCATAACTCATCACCTTTAGGTTATGAGCTCCTTTTAAGAATATGGATTGTCTAGGATTTGTTGTTTTAAGCTGAATTAATCTGAGTTACACTGAACCAAATTAAACTAGTCTCAACTGGAGTTGAACTGGAGATGATCAAAAGTGGTCCGGCCTGCGGGGTCCTGCCCGACCCGTTCCGATTTTGGTTGGCTTTGTACATGCAAACTAGGCCCGAATTTGGGCATGTCCCGGCCCAATTTTTTCATTTCTTCACGCGGGCTTTGAACATTTAAAAATAAGCCCGCACTAAATTTTCGGGTTTTGGCCTAGAAATTTGGGCCTGGCCTGCCTAATGGGCTTGATTTTTTGCATTGGGCCCGGCTCGGCCCATGATCACCTCTAAGTTGAACTGAAATGAGCTGATTTTGTCTGAAGTGAACTAAATTAAAATTTCAAAAATTAAGTCCAAAAGAATAGGCTGTTGAGATATTTTGTCATACCCAGGTTGTAACTCAGTCTTTTAACTTATCATATCAATTGAGCATTCACTCTTTGATTTGAGTCGTGCTTTGGGTCTTCGCTAGCAAGTTAGGCTCTTCATCATCTATACCGAGTGATTTTTGACTGTCTAACAAAGCTCTTATCCTCGTCCAACGTTCTCAGATAAAGAGACCTCAAGCGAAGGTTTACTTTGAAAGAGAGATAGCAGAAATGTATGGACTACTTTCAAAGGCTGATCCAACACAGCAAAAGTTGTAATACAAACTGGTTCTGTGAAAGTACAAGATATCAGTTCGGTGAAAGCACAACCCAAGACCCCTGCACAGCAAAAGTTGTGATGCATACTGGTCTATGAAAGAAGAGATCAGCTCAGGGAGAGCATAACCCAATCAATAGCTATAATCTCCCTGATTCTGCTTGTATTTGTTTCTTGTCGTCGTATCGTATCCCGGATTTTCTTTAATCATATGTGTGTATATATATGCATTTTTTTGGATGGGAATCCCTTCATCTTTCCAAAAACAAATTAAGATGTTGATATTAACAGGTTTTTAGAAGCTGGCGAATTGTGTCGCTTTTTTTGTAGCCCTATGTTAAAATAATACTGTACTCTCTTGGTTATACTCGTATATTGTTCATTTATTTTTAAGCATTTTTGTTTTGACATATGTATACTTACAGAGTTACAGAGAAACTTTCAAATAAAACTTAAAGAAAATATAGTCTCGTGGTGAGAACTCGTTTGATTCATCCTAGCGAGAATTTTATTAGTGAAAATATTGAGTAATCCAAACCCAATACTCACATCAATACTCCTGCGAACTCATCATCAATTTCATGTCTCTCTCCTCACATTTTACAACTGCAAGTCTGCAACTGCTTCTTCATCCTTGATCAGTCGATCTACAACCACTCGGTCCTCTAGCCTATCCTCGTGCAAGAAGGAAAGAAACAATTACCATATTTAAAGATCATGACATTTTACCTAACTTATGGAAAACAATTATCAGAAACTTCAACCAACAAAATTCAAATTAGAAACTCACAGCAATATCAACAGAAAGAACAAGAAATCTTTTTTTTTTTCAAATTGGGAGTTTACCTTGTGAGTGTAGTTGATTGCATAAGAAGTTGTAAATGATATGCCACTCCTAACCCTGATTACAGACTATGGTGCCACAGTAGTAGTTTAAAAGAAAACTTGAATAAATTCAGTCTTGATGTTCAAGACGTTGACGATGATGATGAAGAGATTTCGATCCATGGCAACGGTTCTCCTTTACACTAATCGCATGTATTAATTGATGTTATCATCACCATTGGTTGATCACAAGTTTCTAGGTAAGTTTGAATTTCCTCCAGGAGTTGCAATTTACTCCAAGCTAGCCAGCTTCAATTTCTTCCAGGTCCTTTCTTTTTCTAGGTTAGTGTTCAGTTTTTGGAGATTAGTGTTTAGTTTTTCGAAATTAGTGTCTAGTTTTTTCATTTGTCTAGTTGAGTACGAGAAGTTTTAATTTTGTATAGGTAAATCATTTTTTACCCTAAGTCATTTTTCTCCCGGATAAAGTTTTTTTTACCAGGTCTATTTTTTCCAATTAGACTCATCTGACAGTAACACTGTGTCAGATAAGTCGGACACAATATCTCATCTTTTTATTAATATCTTATTGTCATAATTTTTTTATTTATATTTTCTTGTTATCATATGGTTTGTTATATTTGGAATGTTGAACTATTGTTAAGAAATGGATACAAAGTTTTTTTTGTGTGTGTATTAATATAAATGTACAAAATAAAAAAAATAAAAAAAAAATTGGAAAAGGAGAAATGTGCAAAGAAATAAAGGGAGAAAACATGAAACTATTGGTGCAATAGGGAGCATTTTAAAGTTTTTAAATAATGAGGGTGGGTAGGTTTTATATACTATCTCTGTATCACAATACTCGCAACTTTTACCATTTTAGGCTGTAACACGATACTTACAATAAATATTTTTTTTACTATATTTAGTATAAAAGTCACTCATGTGTTGCTTTTTTATTATTTTTTAACTTTACTTTTGTTATGGAACCAATTAATTATTCATTTTCACTCTATCTCTCTCCTTGATTCCATTTTTTGCCAAGGAGTTCATGTCATCTATTTATGTAGCGAGTATTTCGATACGGAGGTAATAAAATATTAAATGTTAAACATTGTGGGGTACCACTAAAATTGTAAAAAGTTAAAGTGAGGAGTGATACTAATTAAAAATTTTAGAAAATTTTGAGGGTAACATGGGCTTTTCCAGGGGGCACCATGGCTCCCCTTGGCTTATATAGTAGAGATAAAATCAATCAACAACTCCGAGGGTGACAATAAGTTAGAAGGTCCCGGAAATAACATTTTACAAACCATGGCATATTGCGTTCCAAAACCAAATATTTCTTCAAGTACACAATAGACTCACTTCAGAAGTGTCTTGACAATGGATTTAACATTGAGTTTCTTCAAGTCTGTGTAGGACTGCCCACAGCCAACAAACATGACCGGTGCTCCAGATATGTATACCATGGATAATGCAGCTCCAACCTGAGATGAAACCAATCATTCAACCATTTAGCTAAATGGAATTAAGTTTAGTTTCTATACTGATCAAGAACATGTAAAAAAAAACATGCAAAACTAATACCATGTAGAAAATCAAGCAACAGGAATCGATTATTACTGCATATAAGATTAGAGCCCATGCAAATGTTTTTCAAAATCACATGGTACAGCAGAAAATTGCAAATCACTTTTTATGGTTTAAAAAAACTTGCTTTTGGCTTTTGAAAAGTCCAAAAGCTGAAAATATAAAAGGAAAGATTACATGCAATGACATGAACTTTGAGTCATCTGCAAAAAATGACACAAATTTAACTGCACAAATTACATTTAAAAAAGAATCAAAAAATAATACTAAATGAGCCCTTAGGAAAATCAATTAAACAGGTTTTGTAAATAGATTCCACAGATTAATTGCCACAAATGCTTTAATTTTCCATTTTATTTTCCCTAATTTAGCAATTAATATTTTGTGTAGTATTTGAATTGGCAAAATAGGGAAAATAAAATGCAAAAGTAGTAGCACTACCATATTTTGGTGTATGTAGGATTTTGCCTCTGTTTCAAGTCCGTTTGCATTGTTTAGTTTGTGAATGCATGAGTTTGTAAATGCCTATATATAGGGCTTTGTTTCAAGTAATAAGACATGCATGAGTTTGTGTTTGTTTTGAATTGTTGTGTCATCAACAATGGTGATTACTTGGAGTGTGTCCCATGTAGTTCTTTCCTTGTTTTTGACTTTTTGTGAGTGAAGTAAAATCAAGAACCCTCAATCTAAGAGAGTGAATCTTAAATTGAGAGATTAGTATAGTTTGGTGAGTGAAGCTAAACAATTCTTGATCAGATAAACCTGAAAACTCAAATTGGTAAGTGAGTGAAGCCCACAAATTCGATTTTCAATTCTGGAATTTTGATAATCTAGTGAAGATTAACTCTGCCAATGGGGTCTCCCGTTGTCGGTCCTAAGCCCGGATAAAGGAGGATGGTTGTGGTAGACCCGTGATAGGCAACGTAAAAATATGACATGTCCAAGCGCACAGTTGGACGAGAATAGTACTAGGATGGGTGACCTCCTGGAGTCCTGGGAAGTCCTTGTGTTGCCATGCCGCAGATCACGAGAATAGTACTAGGATGGGTGACCTCTTAGGAAGCTCTCGTTAATCTCGTGTTATCACTTTGGGATTAAAGTGCAGTGCAAGAAGAAAAAGAGTGAAGATGATTGAGATTTAAGGCATACCCCTTGATATCGGACCAAAAATCCGTATAATATGAAGAATGCAACTAATGTTGTGTATGTGAATGTGTACATGTATGTATGCATTGCATGTCTTCGGCTTAGGGTAGGAGCTGTTGGAGGGAGGAATAAGGGCCTACCTTATCATCAATAGTGTCAAACTTGGTAAGAAGGATGCCATCAATCAATCTTGGATTTGGTGAGGAAGAAAGATCAGCAAGTTTCTGCAGCAAATTAAAGGATGTTGGTAACACAGATTCACAAGATATAATGAAGAGCAAAAAGATGTGCTTAGCAACTGGCTCCTGGTACAAACCTGATTGAATTTTGAAAGTTGATCCACAGCATCATTGCAACAAGCGCTTCACCAACAAAAAGGACAAGATCTGGATTGTTCAGGCTAATAAGCTTTGACAGAGCACGCATCAACGGTTCATTGTCCTACAAGATAGCCCAAATGTCAGAACTTGAATATACTTGCTAGAGAGTAAACAAAAGCAAGAGCATTGTCAAACATGAAACAGGACACACACATGCATAAACACATACATACAAATTTGATTAGGCTAGCAAAGTAATAAAAAGGCACAGGTTAAAGAAGGAAAAACAGAACACCTGCATTCGACCAGCTGTATCAACAAGAACTACATCCGAACCATTGCGGGTTGCCTCTTGGATAGCTTCCTTTGCCACAACTGCAGGATCCTTCTCATAACCTTTCTCAAAGATTGGAATCTAAAATAACATTTCAATTTCAGTTTTCATGCAACCACTGATGAGCACTGGAAACTACATTCAAATGCTCATACCTGAAGTCTGCGTGCATGAGTACGGAGCTGCTCAACAGCTCCAGAACGAAATGTATCACAAGCAGCCATCATGACACTGACCTTGTGTTGCAACAGCCAGTATGCAACCTGTCCATCAAGGCATCAACAGAAAGAACATGAGTAAAATGACATCCAAAACTTTGAAAGATGAAGCACTAACATTCCAAAAAAGACTTTCAAGATTATGCACAAGAGCTAGAGTAATAAAAAACCAAAAAAGAGCAACCTTAAACTGGTGCTTTAGATCAGCAGCAATCCTCTGATACTTTTAATAATATAATAATTTGTTTGGCCGACTATAGAGAAAGGCAAGAGGGGGTGCCAGTTGCCAGTATGTCACCCCCAAAAAAAATCTTTTTTAGCCTTCACTTTACTTGTAAATGTCATTAAAAAAAATATGTAGATAAGTACATTTTTGGGTATTTTCAACCATTTTCACCCCAACCTTTATAATCTTGGTTTCGCCTAGGGGTGATTATCGAACGAGCCGAGCCAGAACTCTGCTTAGCTCGGCTCGTGTTCATTTAAATTTAGCCGAGCTCGAACTTTGACGAGCCGAGCCATAATCGAGCCGAGCTTTGACCAATCGTTGACCGAGCTCTTATCGAACTGTTCACGAACAGTTTCACCCAATATTATTCTTAGTTTATATGTTTTCTCTATTTTATTTTTTTTAAGATGTTTGTTTTTTGCTAATATTTAACAATAAGACTATTAATTTATTAATATATATAATATAACTAGAATAAATAAATTTATTTATATAACATAATATACTATTTACATATATAAAAAGTTAATCGAGCCTGTTCACGAGCTTTTCGAGCCGAGCTTAGCACAACTCAAGCTCGGCTCGTTAATATCTCGAGTCGAACTCGAACCGAGCTAAAACGAGCCGAGCCTTGACCGAGCTTTGACCGAGCCGAGCCATGACTGTTCGCGAACGGGCCGAGCTCATTATCACCCCTAGTTTCGCCGTTGTGGTGTGTGTGTGTTCAGATAATATAGATTTCTGGATTTAAGGGAGATGGAAAGTAGCAAATATCTATGCCTAACTCACCTTAGCAAGATTGGTGGACTTTCCAACTCCATTGACACCTACAAAAACGACAACATATGGCTTCCGTTGTTCTTTAGCAGTATGAACATCCCTAAGTATGTCAATAGACCGTCTAGGAGTAAGGATGCGAACAAGGGCATCTTCCATAGCAGCCTGAAATTGCACAAAAGAAAAAATTTAGATAAATAAAAAAAATTATTATTTCACAAGTAAATAATACTAAAAAAAAGTCCAAAATACCTGCACTGTGGATGAAATCCTTGTAAAGGAGCCCAGCTTTTTGCTTCAAGGCTTTTTGCAACTGATTCACAAAGTTTCTCTGCTATCTCCTCAGCCTGTGATCAGTAGAAGAACATGAATTTCCGGAGGAAAATATCCCGCATACAATGAATCAATCAAATCCCAAATAAAGACAAATGAAAAATAATCATCTGAGCAATACAACAAGAAACTTTACCCACATGATGATTAGTTGCTTAAAGAAAAAGAAACCTACCACATTCTTAGTCATAAGTCTGTCCTTGAGACCTTTCAAGGCTGGATCAAGATCAGCCCTATCCAAATTGGCCTTGCCTGCAATGCTGAGATAAAAAGAAAAAAATTGTAAAATCATGTTTCTAATAAACAATTACCAGAGATACAAAAGAAAACAAGTGCAAAGATATAATGCAGTAAAAACATGTGCAAAGATATAATGCAGTAAAAAAAAAAAGTAATAAGCAAGAATGCATGATTAATGTCAATGGATCATCTCAACAAAAAGTTTAAATTGATGGCTAAAGCACAAGTTTTATACTTTATCATGCTCTTTCTAACTCTCTATTACATAAGCCAAGACGTGAGGTGATGTCCACATGAGATTACCACACTACCCTTACACATCCTTCATTATTGTTAATCAAGTGGAAGACAATATGTCATTTTGTGTACTACAATCTTCCATAATGACATTTGATTTTTGAAATAATTTATAGCGTCAATTAAAACAAGTAATCACAATTTTAAAAATGCCAACTACGATTAATTGTAAAATTTAATTATTCAAAATATTCTTTCAACACTCAAATAAGGCTCTTAATCATTTTAGTCAATTTCCAATATATACTTACTATGTATAAGCAAAAGGGGAAATTTACATTAAAAAATCAAACAAAAAAATCAAAAAAATATTAATTGAAATTATTTATAATTATGTGAGAACTTATTAATTTTTTTTACAAGCTAAAGTTGTTAAACCGTTGGACAGAAGAGATTAGAGCCTTAGGCCCAGTTCAGTTTGATGGAACCACAAGGAAGTCTACATGAACAGTGGCAAAAGCAGCTTTATTCAAAAGTTATGCTTTGCTTGTTAGCCTTTTACAAACCTGATAGGTAGGCCTGGATTGCATATGGTAACTTTGAGTCAAAATCAACCTATCTTATTGCTGATAATCAAATACAAAGGGATAAGCCCGATGGTGATAAGAACTTTGTTTGGAGGCCAAAACACAAAGAAAAAGGCAGCACCGAAGAAAGAGTGAGATGATGGTTTTTCTTCTTCCCGCGAAGCGTCAAAGCGAAGATCGATGCCCGTCCCAGCCAGCCCATTCGACGAAGCAATCTTGGACCCTCTTGGCTGCGCTGCAGGTCGGCACAGCGTAGTGTCAAAGGTAGGTTTTTTTTATTATCGCACACATTCCGTGTAAAAAAAGCTACTATTCCATTATTGAAGGATCATGCCCCCTCTAAATATTCCACTCTAAATACTCTATCAAGCCCCCTCTGAATATGCCTAAAGGAGGGATGGATGAGATTCGAAATCTTGACCTTGTCATGATGCTTTAAAACCATGTTGAAGGATCATCTCAACAAAAAAAGCTTAAGCTAAGCCTAGGAATTGGTTTTGCATATATTGCCTTAAAATGAAATTTCACCAGGCCAACCATAGTGTTGCATAATTTTGTCCCTTTTCAAACCTAGCTTGTCAATTAACTAGCATAAAAATCATAAACTACTACCAAACTCTCCAAATTGCACATGAAAAAAAAGGCATCCAACTAAGCAAGAACTCGACCTAATTCATTTACAAGGCAAGGGAATTCATGATCACACAAAGGAAAATATGGCTAATTCAGGGCATACCTCTGAAACATTGAAGAAAACCACCCCTTTGACTTTGTCCCTACCTTAGAGCCACTTCCAACTTGCTCATATTCTTCATCCTCACTGTCACTACTGATCTCTTCTTCTGTGTCCATCAAACTGTCACCCTCTTTTGCTGCAACATGATCTAAATGCTCAACCCCATTTTCAGTCACAGGATCAGTATAATCCAGCTTCACTTCTTTAGGTGAATCATCCCAAACTCGATTTTTTTTGTGGCCTTTTTCTTGGGCTCCACTTTGGAACCTTTATTTATAGCTACAACAGTATCGTTCTTTTTTACACCCTTTGATCGTAACTTTTGAAGCTTATTTACATCAAATGCTCCATTATTGGAGCTCAAATTCTCTTTACCATTTACACTAACCCTATGTTTAACTTCCTCCCCAAAGCTAACCCCATTTACATTCCCATTCTCCAATTTACTTCCTTTACCAGTATCATCATCCCCACCATCATCATTCTTCATATTCCCACCACCAATTCTTTTACCACCATGATCAAATTTCATCTTTTGCCCCTGTTCTTGCTTCTTATTAACAATCCTCGCCCCTGATTTTGACGATTTCTTAAGTTCCTCAGCTCTAGCTTCAGCTTCCGTCCTAAGTTGCCTATAAACATAATCAAAATCGCCATAGTCCGTCTTACTCGGATCATAGACCACCGCGAATTCACGCTTAACCATGGAAAGCAGATCATCCACATAAAGCAGACGAAGAATCTTTTGATAAATAGCAACAAAAACTAACCCTAATTCATTGTGGAACGTCCATTTCAGGGTATAAGATGCACCATGAGCATCAAAATTGTATGACAATAAACCAGATCTCTCCTCCAATAAACAAGATCGGATCAACGCGTCGATCGGAGAACCTTTAAGAGCATTACTAAGCGCTTTACAAGTCCAGAGGATTAATCCTCCTCTATTAAAGATCAATAACTGCTCTAACATAATTATATAAACCTAATTACAACACCAATTGAAACTCTGGCTTCTACAAAAAATCTGCAAAAACAATGAACAAAAACCACAATCACAATTCAACCAGAAAAAGAAAAAAAAAATCAATCAAACACCTCACAGTATACCTAAATTGGCAACGATCTACAACAATTGAAGCAAATTTGTTACTCAAATTAATATTTTCACCAAAATGATTTGTTGCCATTTCATTATCAGGTTACGAAAGGAGTACATTATTATATTAAGAGTATGAACAATAGCCAATAGGTATTCAACATATTTTATACCTTAGAAGAAATGTACTGAGTATTATTTTTCTCTTCTAGAGAACAAATTAAAATAAAAAATTAATTTCAATATCTATTATGAACCATTTCATAATTCATTCTCTTTGTGTGGGGCCATGGGCATTAAAGAATTATTAATTATGTGGTCGCTAAATTAAAAGATAAATAAACGTGCAATTGTGTGATTCCTGGTGTAATAGTATGTGCTGTAGAATACTAGGGAACTGAATAATAATGAACATCTTTTAATACTGTCAATCACGTAAAGTGTAACAGGATTCACACCAAGACTATTGGAACGTATATACCTTGAGTATGATCATATGGGGAGCTATTTAGCTCCTATTAAGGGATACAAGATGTTGTATACCCTTTTATTTTATTTATTGATTCCATTCATTTGGTTTATTGGGTACCCACTCACCCTACCGGTGAGTTGTTTAGTGGAAAAAAAAAATTCACCCGGCTCGCTACCGGCCTTCGGGCGACTTTCTTTTCTAAGGAAGTCTGGATATTATGTATTTTTTTGGGAGCCCGTTCGATGTGAATTCAACTCTCTAAATAAATAATAATATAATCACTTGCCTATTTCTCTCAACAAAATGATTAGCAAATGTATACCATCACGAAGTCTAAAATTTATAATTTATAGTCCAGTCAAGAAAATAAAAATATTGATAATTTGATTTACTTGTCTATTTAGTTGTTGTCGCCTGTGATATATTTAGTTGTTGCTGATTTTGTGTTTGTTGTGCATTGGCTGTGACTTTGTCTTGGCCCTATGACGACCCATTTCTAATGGTGAGTAGTAGGGAAGAAATAAAGGTACACTACAGGTGGGGCATATTGTATGGTCGGGAAAGTGTGGAGAGTAGCTACCTATTCTAGTACTTTTTTTTCTAATAACTCAGTTAGTGGATGCTAACCAACATTGAACCGTTTATTTAATTCGAGTGTTTCGTTCCTTGAACAATTTAATTCATGAATTTTATCGGGCCTGCTAAGGTTTCAATTTGTATTAGATATTTATTTTGATTTGTCATCACTTAATGTTTTATACGTTGAACTAATAAAGGTCGAGTCCTGTTACTCAACTAGTTTTAACATTTCGAAAATTCTTCCGCTGTGTAACTTTGAAAACTGTCGTTGTCGTTTGAACATGATGGCGGTAATATCTTGGATTTTCTCTTTGGATTTAATTTCACACCAGAATTTTGAATATTTAAGTCTTTTTAAGTAGGGAATTTCCAGGGTGTTACAAAGTGGTATTAGAGCAACCTTGCGACCGCGTCCACCCAATAGGGTTTGGCGCCTAGCGAGGGAGGATTCTGGGGCTATGTTATTAGCTTCTAGTGGTTTAGATTTTATGGGCGCAACGAGGACGTTGCGTTCCTTAAGTGGGGTTGTTTGTAACACCCATAAGATTGGTTTAAGAGGATTTGATAAACTATTCATGTCAACAAGATGTATCTTCTTTTTAGGGAGCTCATATGCTAAGATATTCTATGGTTAAGCGTGCTCAGCTGGGAGTAGTCTTAGGATGGGTGACCTCCTGGGAGTCCTTAGGAAAAAATGCGCCGAAAGGACTCGTGTTGGCTTGTGGGCTCGTATGGCATATTCGAAAATAGTTTTAAACAAGTTACCATCATAGTGAATGGGGTTTTTGGATATCCTTTATACGAGAATTCCGAGGTCCGTTTCATCGGACATTTTGATTTTCTTTACTCCCATTATGTGGATATTGGTTTTATTTACTCCCGTTATATGGAGACCGACTTCTTACTTCTTAGCTCACACTATGTGGAGGTTTCTTTACTCTCGTTATGTGGAGACTGGGTTTCTTGACTCCCATTATGTGGAGACTGAGTTTCTTGACTCCCATTATGTTGGAGATAAATTGATAAGACTATGAACTTTTTATGATATAGTCTTTCCCCAAGTATAGGCTATATAAAGGAGTTAATAGCTTAGGGGTGTGCACACTTAGGTGGAAAATGAATTTCGAAAATAAATTACAAATTAACTTTGAAACTTATATTTGTGAATTACTAGTTTGGTTTACATTTCCAAATTATGGAATGTCTTTGAATATTCTTGGTTGGCAAAATAAATTATCTTTGAAAACATGTTTGATTAACTAAATTGATTTTACATATTTAGCATTTGTATGTACTTAGTATTAATACGTATTTCCTTTTTGTTTTGGCTTAGCCCTATGATAAGTAGATAGGTGATGATGTTCAAAATGTGTTCTAAGTGTTGCATTGGGGCAAAGGGCGATAACTCACCTAGTCCAAGTTTTAATATTATGCATTTGTTTTAAGTACTAATTTAAGTTATCTATTAAAACTATTGCCTCACAATTTCTATTTTTATGAATAAAAGTCAAAGTATGTTTTTCCGCTGCAAAATTCTGTTTTGCCTTACATAATTACGTGGCGGTAATACTCCTAAGTTACTCTCTAATCGGTATTTATATTCGTTATTAATAAAGAGTAATATGAGGGTGTTACAATAAACGTCTCGAAATATAGGTTTTTATATAAATTTGGGGCTTCACAACCGTCTAACCAAAGTTTGTGAAGTTATGATTGGATTAATTTCATCAATCGTTTAATTTCTCAATATTAGTGTAAAAAGTTCATGTTCATAAGTATAGTTTGGTTGGGAAGGATCCTAACCTTGGTGATTTTCCCCATTTGTTTTCCTCATTTTTTAATCTACTTTCTCCATTATTTTCTCCTTCGAACTAGCTTAATTATATTATATCAACTTGGTGATTACCACCAGTCCATGTGGATTCAACCCTTGCTTACCTTATACTCGTGTAAGGATTTAACTAGGTTTTTCTTGATTTTTGGGAGTTTTATCTAACGACGTAAAATTTCCTCTATAACACCCTAACTCAAAAATAAAATAAGTTACCCCAAAACTCAACAAAAATAGCTTCTTTAAGGCTCTGTTCTTTAGGACTGATCTGGTCTGATTTGATCTGATCTGATCTGATTTGAGTTTTTCTGATTTGGTTTTATTTATATTTATATGTATATTTATGTTTATATTTATGTTTATGTCTATGTTTATGTTTATGTTTATGTTTATGTTTATGTTTATGTTTATGTTTATGTTTATGTTTATGTTTATGTTTATGTTTATGTTTATGTTTATGTTTATGTTTATGTTTATGTTTATGTTTATGTTTATGTTTATATTTATATTTATAATTTTTTAATTTTAATTTTAATTTTAATTTTTATTTTAATTTTAATTTTAATTTTAATTTTAATTTTAATTTTAATTTTAATTTTATTTTTTATTTTAATTTTAATTTTATTTTATTTTAATTTTATTTTATTTTTATTTTTATTTTTATTTTATTTTTATTTTTATTTTTATTTTTATTTTTATTTCTTTTCTTTTTCTTTTTATTTCTTTTATTTTATTTTTATTTTTATTTTTATTTATTTATTTTTTTTTTATTTTTTTTTATTAGGGACAAAAATTTAATGAGTCCAAAGCCTCAAGCTCATTTCATTTCACCTCTTCAATATTTTCATTCTTTTCAAACCCTTCATTCAATCTGACTCCAAAACCGTCACCGAAAAAGTCGACCGAATAATCACCGCCGGAAAAGTCATTCCGAAAATCGTCGCCGAAAAACGCGGCCTGAAAATCGTCGCCGGAAAAGTCGGCCGAATAATCGTCGGCCGGAAAAAGTCAGTCCGAAAACCGTCGTCGAAAAATGTCGAGCGGAAAAACAATGCTCGAAATAATAATAATAATAATAATAATAATAATAATAATAATAATAATAATAATAATAATAATAATAATAATAATAATAATAATAATAATAATAATAATAATAAGTAATAATGTCTGATCTGATATGATCTGATCTGATTACTGTAGCTTTTAAGTCCAAAAGAACACGGCCTAAGAAGCTCATAATACTTGGTAATAAAATATATATTCTACTGGTCTTTTATGCACACAATGTGTGCGATGAATAAATAAATATTCAGTATATACGCAAATGCGTAACAATAATAATATTAGTTTAAAGTGAAAAGTATTGGGTCAGACTGCTGACCCAGTTACTCACTCTCACCAATGAAAAGTGATATCCGTGTTCAATCCCTCTCCCTGCTCCACTTCTTCCTCTGTCTCACCTTCATTACAAATCAACATTACACTCAATTCTTTTTTTTTTTTTATTAAAATAGGGAGAAGATGGATAAATTGAAAGCGAGTATTTAATCTCTACTTGACTATGTAGAAGATTCATAAATAGAAGATTCATGAACTGATTCCATATATCCTACCAAAACCACACTGTTTCTTATCCAAGTATCCAACTACAGACATTCAACATATAACATAAAAAAAATTCAGAAAGTTCTGAGAGACTCTTATACGATTGCATTGGCAGCACTTGCAATCCTTGGCCATAGATCGGCACACTCCTTCCCAATGGAACCGGTACATCTGGATTTGATGGTGATGGTGATGAAGATGAATCTTGATGATGAAGATGAATTGAAAATAGACATCATTAATAGAGGAAGGAAGGGAGGAAAGAGAAAAATGGGGGAAATTTTTTGTCCATGTTAAAGAAGATTTTGGTCAGGTTACCCTTTATTTTGACCAGATTAGTTATTATTCTGTCCATGTCTAATTTTTTTTCCAAGTTAAAGAAGGTTTTGGTCCAGCTTACCCTTATTTGACTAGGTTAGTTATTATTTTGTCCAAGTGTTAAAATTCTTATCCAGGATTTTTTTTTGTCCAGGTCATTTTGAGTGAATGGCCAGGTTTTAAATTTTTTGGCCATGTTTGAATTTTTTTGTCCAGGTTTTAAATTTTTTAACCCAGTTTGAAAAGTTTTTTACCAGGTTTTAAATTTTTTAGCCAGGTTTTAAATTATTTTTTTTTTGTCCAGGTTTTAAACTTTTTTGGTCAGGTTTTAATTTTAGGCCAGGTCTGTTTTTTTTTGTCCAGATATTTTTATCCAAGTTTGTTATTACGTTGTCCAGATTAGTGGTAAAGTGGTCCAGGTACATGAGTTTTTTGTCCAGGTCAATGGGTATTTTGTCCAGGTACATAAATCTTTTGTCTAGCTCGATTGGACTCGTCTGACAATAACATTACTGTCAGACGAGTCTAACACAATACCTTCTCTAGTTTAATTTGTGGTGAATGGTTGCTGATGTTTTCTAAACATACATTTATTATTCTTTGATTTTTTTTTTGAAGGTCTTTGATTATTTTTTGTTGTTAAGATTGTCAGCTATCTGCAAACTATATTGTTCATCATAAAGTATGATCTTGATTATTTTAGAAATATAAACACTTATTAAATAATTTTATTAAATACTAAATGTGGTTTTATCAGTTATGGATACATATTAATTAGTTTCCTAACTTATTTGATTTCAATGTTGCAGACTTGCAATCATGCCATATTATTGAGTAAGGTTCGTAATTAAATTTTAAATGAAGGTAGATGTACATTATTAGAATTATAATTGAATTTGAAAATAACAATTAATAATGTATTATAGGTAAGTTACCTATAATGCCCACATTAATTATTTAATCAAATCTTATTAAGGGTAGGATAACAATTTACGTGGACACCGTCATCACTCCCTCTTCCCTTATATAATACTAAGTAGAGATATATTTTGTCACTTGTGTAAAAATAAAAACATGTGATGGCTTGGTTTCCCCAATTACAAGTAATAGGCCGGCTAGAATGGAATGTGCTTCTCCACATAGGAAGGGACCTATTTGGTAGCAATTTAATAACAATTGAATAATTTACATCTCACAAATAATATCAAATGTTGCCAATAATGTGTGATGGAGAGAGTAGTCGTAAATAATTGGAATTGTTGGGACTATTTTTGTTAATGGAAGAACGTAAATAATTGGAATTATTGGTGTGAATTTTTCCAGTATTTTATTAATTTATGCAAATTAGGAGAGGTGTTTTTGGAAAGTAAAATATATCAATCAGGAACCCTGCCTCGTTTGGTTTATTGAGTAAAATAGATTGATGTGTAGTACCCGTTGTTAATGTTGAAGTAAGGAAAAAAAAATCTAATGCAAAAAACCATAATCATCTTTTTAATGGTGTAATAATTCAATTTAAAAAGAAAAAAAAAGTCGCATCTTGCAAAATCAAACATGTGACCTTGCTCTATGAGAAACATGCTCCAAGTAACTATTGAGGCGGGGTTTAGGAAGATATGCTTGGAAACTGATTGTATGAAGGTGTTTAATCATCTTAACAAAGGAATTTGTGAAGCCTCAAGTTTTGGAAGGATTATAAATGATATTAATGTTTTATGTAGGAGATGTAATAATATTTCATTTTCTTTTGTTAAGAGAGAGGGCAACTCAGTAGCACATAATTTAGCTAAGTTAAGTAGTACTTATTCTAGTCTTAGAGTTTGGTTGGAGGAATGTCCTATGGAGGTTCAAAGCTTTGTAAACATGGACATAGCTGCTCTTTAATAAAGTTTCTTTTGCCTCTCGTCAAAAAAAAAAAAAAAAAAAACATGTGACCTTGCTAATACAAAAGTAATAACTTTAATTATATGCTTTACTTGGGAGTCATGAGAGTGAGTTAGGGCACAGGGGTTTAGGGGTGTTCATAAACCGGTCCGGACTGGAATTTAGACCGGAACCGGACCGGACCGGTCCAAACTGGTCCGGTCCCCGGTCCATGAAAATTGTGATTCTGGTCCACCGGTCCAGTCCAAAATCGGTAAATTTCGGTCCGGACCGGAATTTAAATAACCGGTTAGAGAAAAAAGTTTTTTTTAGAAAAAAAACTAACTAACCGGTTCAAACCGGTCCGCTCCAGGTCCAGATCGGAATAGAACCGGTCCGGTCCCGGTCCACAAAAAATGTGGATTCCGGTCCACCGGTCCAACCGGTCCCGGTCCGGTCCGGTTCTGGACCGGTGCACACCACTACAGGGGTTAGGCCGGTGTGAGGCCGTCCAGGCCCCCATGTAAGTGCGCCCTAGAATAATACAACGTCATTCATGCATGGAGCAATGATGTAATTTGTAGCTTCATCAAAAAGTACAAAAACCGTAAATAATGCAAACAACCTCATACATTCAAGTCTTTCCAAGGTTAATCCAGGGTAAGACGGTTGTTCAAACCTCGGCGAGCAGCAAGGAGTTGGAGCTCGGCTGTTACATAGGCCAAAAGGTAAGGAACAAAGAGGTAGAAGATATACACTGTTGGGAGTAATACAGGATTGTCTTGGTAAAGAGGGCCTCCAACACCATGAACAGAAACAAAGTTGTTGCTGTTGAAGAGGTCAGGAAAATTGAGCGGGGCTCCATTAAGGGTGAAGTTTGTGGCAGAATTGTTAGTGATCCGAAGAGGAATGTTGTTAGGAAGATGGCCCGGTAGACGAGTGCCGATGGGTAGCAAACAGAGGTCTGAAAAAGAGAAATGCCAGGAAATAATATGGACGAAGAGGGAGGCGTTGGGGGGGATCATGGTTTCGTAGAGGACCTCTCAACACCTAATGATTCTGACCGATTTTGTAAGTGCATCAATAATGATACTGAAATGGATTGAATCAGGTGGATATAGACTCTTGTCACGACGACACTCAAATTGTGCAGGTGTTGGCCTGCTAGTTAGCACCGTGACGGTTAGCAAGATGTAGAGGAACATGAATGTACCATATAACAACGAAGCCATATATATGATATGATATGATATGATATGATATTACGTATTCATATGATATGATATGATATGATATGATATGATATATGTCCAACCATATATAAATCATCTAATGATCCACAAAGAATTATAACAAATTTTTATAGACGGTACACAATTTTAATTTTCAGATTCAAATCTCAACATTCTAAAACATTGCTTAGTGAATTATATAAAAAAAAATGCAATCATGCACTTATTACAATGATATCTCTAGTATATATTTCCCATCGAAAATAATAATATCTCCAAGATATTATTCAATATTATCTTTGATTTGATAATACATGTTTCCTTCGTATGTGAGATTTAAAAAAAAAAAAAAAAAGGAAAGTTGAAGCTAGAGAGTACGTGAAATTAAAGAAAGGAAAAATTCCAGTGAACCCAAAGCCCACCTACTCAATTACAGTAGTAGTTTATTTTTTAAGGACAATTAAATGTTTTATTATCACTTAATATTTTTTGGTTAATCATCAATCATCAATCAATCATCAATATTATATATTATATATACTAAAAGAGAAGCGACTCGAACCATAGCTCGCCACGTGTCGCTCTTTTATTAAAAAACTCCTCGCTCTTTTTACTTGAATCTAAAAAAAGGTAATTTTTTTTATTCTATCTTAAAATTTTTGTTACCTTAAATGAATATTCTCATTTATATAACAAGAGAGTTGTTTTTTTAAAACTAATTTAAAGCTATGGTAACAAATTTTTTAAGATAGAATTAAAAAATTACCTTTATAAATATTTTAGAAATCTTAATATTAACTTTATAAATAGTAATGTAAAGATTTACATAGTTAATTCAATAATTATATAAAATATTTTATTGATTAAGGTATATATATTGATTAAGGTAATTCAATAATAATTACTGTTATTATATAATGATTAAGTTGATATAATATAATTATAGTATATAATTATATTATATCAACTTAATCATTATATATAAATGAACAATTACTATGTCATCCATAGTTTCAGTTACTTCTCTTATAGTATATATATTGTTCAATAATAATTACTGTTATTATATAATGATTAAGTTGATATAATATAATTAAGGTAATATACATATGACACATATTGTTCATTTATATATACTGTTATTATATAATGCTTAAAAAAACACTTTATAATATATAGGATCATTTTAAGTGATAGATTTAATTATTATTTATTTTTATGTTTTTTATGATGAGGAACACCGCAAACAAATATTACCTACTAATGTTAGATCACAGCTATGCGCCTCATGATACAACTAGTTGCTGAAAATGTGCATTGCTCATGCTTGGCGTGTTTGACAATTGATAGCTTTAATTTCTCTTTGGCAACAGTGATCTCTGTTCAACCAGATACATTGAAGGGTTGTGCTTCAGGGGAAGGCGTCAAGGTAGTATAAAATAATATGCATTTAGGTCTATTGTGACACGAAATCAATATGCTTGCATGCACTTACTTTGATTAGAATTATCATATTTTGCCAGTGTAACTACCACCATGTCATGAATGAATAGCCCTTTCATTATCATTACTTGTTTTGGTGTCACAAAGATTATAGGGTACCTTATCCCTGCTATTGAGTCTAGCTTCATCATAGGGCACTTCTGCTTTCATGATATTATCAAAACTAGCAAATATATATATATATATATATATATATATATATATATATAATATATTGTTTATACTGCTGAGGAACGAATGAAATGTATTTTAGTAACCATGCATGAATACAAATGGTGCAACATTCTATACAAATCATTGTAGACATCTTGTCAGAAAAAGTGTACCAGCATTATGTACAAACCAGAGTGTGCTTCTGTATAAAGCTATGGAGCAACGCATCACACGCATTAGCTATCATTGTTTTACAAGAGGCCGTGTGTTTTCTCGAAGCCACTGACGTGCTGAGCCGTCCAGCAATGGTGACACCTGCGTAGTAAGAATGATGCAACACATGTTGAATGAGTAAATGATTAAGCTGGAGAAGATATACCTTTACCGCTTGTTTGGTTGTTGATAATAAATTGTGATAATGGGAATGAATATAAAGCATAATATAACAAGGAAATAAAAGTTATAAACTTATAATCTCCATGTAAACATATTATGATTCTCTAACTTGAATTTTCAACATATTTTCCATAACAATGGAAATGAATATTGATTTTTCCTACCAAATTTACATATAAATCCCTTTCCATTTTGTCATTTATAACCAGTAACCAAATGGGCTTAGGGTTATATGGTTACTAGTAATTACTACAAGTGTCAATATCTTTTAACTTGAAAGCTTCTCTTATTTTCCATTACCTTTTGCCAAACTTGATCGTGATAATCATTAAGCCAATCAATTTCTGCAGCTGACATCAATGATGATTCGATCATTTTGCTCTGCATGATACCATCAAATAAACATTAGCTTCACAAATTCTTTTGGTAGAAATATTTTGCAAATTCTCTGATGCATTTAACTGTCCAACACATCACTGTTTCATTCAGCAGCCTAGATTAAACTAATGGAAGTTCCTAGGTTGAGAGTACTGATGTTGAATTCTGTATGCTTTGACTTGTATTTGGAGATGTGCATGTTATATACAAGTCAAAGAGAGTTGAGTACTGAAGATTATACATATGAAGGACTATGCTGTCCAAATTTTTAGGAAATTTGATTTTCATTAAATATTTCGATCTACAAATCAGTGGGTTTAGTGCTCTTAGTGGGTTTAGTGGTTTTCTTGGAGGAAAATTTTTCGAAGGCTATATAAACAAAGCTGAAAATAAAAAGAGTGTGATGTGAGTCTGTAATTTGAGAGTTGGGCAATACTTAACGGGGAATTGTAATGGGGAATTGATTTAGAATTTGAGTACATTCTAGAATCAGAGTTGAAGTCAGGTAGCACAATACTTAACGGAAATAAGAAATAACGCATGAGGGGAGGGGGGTCTTGAGCTTGTAATGGAACTCAAGTTAGGTCCGAATTCTATTATAAGTTGTAACGGGTGTTGGCCCTTGGCCCTATTATAGTAAGATGCTATAAGAAAATTCATAATGGCTAAAGTTTTTATTTCCAGTTGGGCCACGGAAAGTTTCCTCACGTCTCTCTCGTCTCTATCTTGTTCCAATTCCAATTAGTTTTAATTTCTGCAAAATTCATAATAGTAACTACCAACTACAATTCACCCCCTGTGGCATATCATCCAAATAACAATTGATAAGAAATAAAAAGACAAAACTACCTGAATAGGAACAAAAGTAAGCTTCTCAAAGCCCAGATACTCAACACCTCCAAAGCGATTTGGTGTAACGATTTCTTTCACGTAAAGGAGGTTCTGCATTAAAAAGATGACTATTCAAATAAAGAATGAGAATTAAAGGCATGCTATATATGTTAAGTAATCCATGTAGAATATAAGATGAAAATTGGCATCAAATGCAATCCTCATAACGAATCAGTGACAATAGAGGCACCAAGATACCACTATGAGTTATAAGGTACATATCATATGTTGTGGCTAATGGTAAAACAATTTTTCAGCGAGAGGAGGATCACATACCCTCCCCCCCCCCCCCCCCCAAAAAAAAAAAAAAAAAATCCCTTTAACCTAAGACACGCAACTGGGTAGTGATGCCTGTGGTTTGGTGGCAGTGAGGTTTGAGTTGGTGGTAGGGCCAGTGGATTAGTGGGGATGGGTCAGTGGTCAGATATCAATATTAATGTTTTTACAATTTTGCATAATTAAAAGATTGGTGTACCACAATTGTCAATGCATAATTTAAACTATTTTTATACAGGTAAGAAAACCACTAGTTGGTAAGAAGATTTGAACCTCTAACCACAAGAAATAAAGGTAGAGGTGGAGTCACTGCTCCATACCTTTCTCTCCATGATTTAAAGCATCAGTACCTATCCATTCCATTTAGAATTTGGTAATAATTGTGGTAATGGAATGGACTTTTAAGTATAAATTTGTAAGGGAAATATTGCTATCATCTCTATGAAAACATAATCTCATTCCCAAACTTGAATTTTCTTTATGTTTCTTATTACAATTCATTACCTCTTTTTTTTTTTTTGAAAGACAATTCATTACCACTTAAAAGGGTGATATTGGATGGGAATGAAGATTTGTGAAGAAAATTAGTTGATTTGAAGGCAAACTAGCACCACTATGGAAATGAATATTGATTTTTCTTCCAAATTTATATACAAATTTACTCCCATTATTTTTTTTTATAACTAGTTATCAAATGGGTCGTTAGTTTTACCTTTATAGAAGTCTAGAAAATTAGAATTTTACTAAAATACACATTGAGATGAATCTAACAAGCTCCCACATGGCTATATTTTTTTCGTACATTTAAATCAAAAAGGTGGTTAAGAGTGTGAGCAATGTAGAAGTATAAATGTAATGATTATTAATTTATTATAGAAGGGAGGAAGTAATTAAAATGAAATGATACAATTATGTTTCTAAAAAAAAAAATTGTAAATAAAATAGAAGATCAATAACAAAAGAGATTAAATATATGCCTATACACGATTACTGCATACTCTAAAGTGAACGACAACTCACTTTATGTTACTCTTTTGCTAGTCACAGTTTAGTTATCAGTCAGTGAAAGATTAGTCCTAAATTTATATTGAAAGCTTCTATGATTGACGTGAACTGTGTACTACTATAAGCTTATAGTCTAGATTACCTATGTTAAATTCAGACGAGTTTAGAGAACTTTAAATAAGAGGAATTCAGTTTAGACAAGAGTTATCCAGGTGATGAACAGATTTGAGAAGGCTTGACAATCCGAAATGTGGTCAAGGTAGCAGATTTTCTTCAGCATAAAACAAACAAGTTGAATGCAGACCAAATTTGCACTTGCAAAAGAGTCCCTGAGTGTGTTTATTTGAGAATGCTAGACTGTCCTTGGAATCCACAGTTTTTTCTCAAGCATACAGAACACAAGAATGTAACCAATTCCAAGACAAACCTTCAGATGGGGAATATTATAAGAAAAAGTGCAAGCCCAATGAAAAAGGACAACCCATATATGAGTCAAAAGAAACCATACTTAAGAACCCTACTTTCAGTTAGGCCATAAAATGAATATCTTGAAACTTAAGCTAAGATAGAACAGAACCTCAATACGAATACCAAATGCATGATCTTCATAATAACCAGGTTCATTGCTGACAATCATGCCTTTCTGCAAGGGCGTCATGTTTCCAAATCGAAAACTAATACTTTGAGGGCCTTCGTGAACGTTTAATGCAGCTCCTACACCATGGCCTGTCCCTGAACATAAAAAAATCATACCTTTGTTACAGCTCGATAATAAGATTACCTTACCCGGAGAGGAACAGTAAAATCAGGAAAGAAAACAAAAGATATAGAAGGGGAATGCCAATGGTAGTACCATGGCGGTAATCAAGTCCAATTTTCCATAGAGAAGAACGTGCAAAGGCATCCAAAACAAAGCCAGGTGTATTTTCAGGGAACACAGCCTGATCAAGAGCTATATGACCCTGCAACCAAACCCAATGCCATCAAATCAATGATTAACTCCTACTCATCAAATTAACAAAGATTTAGAAACATAGCCTCTGATTTATTTATTTTTTTAAAAGGAATCTGTTGTATGTTGGGTTAGTTCTTGCCTACAAACCAACTGAAGACTGATTTTATTAAATACTGAAAATGGGATACAATTCTCTCTTACTTTTGAGAGGTAAGAGTCTCTCCCACACTAAACTTTCTGCCTGCTAATGTCTGGAAAGTTAACTACCCAACTCTTCTCCCTATTTATAACACTAAGACACCGACCATAACACTAAGCCAACTAATTACACATAACTAAATAATAAACATAAAAAAAAAGACTTAGTACCCTTCCCTCTTCTAGAATAAGTAAACATAATAGGGGGTTTGACTTTGATAAATGCATAACAGAATCATGAGCACTCACACCAAGAAAAAAAGTATCAAAAGAAAATGTATATCAGAAAGCAGTCTCTTCTGAATGTTTGAATATAATTTCTAAGAAGACACCCACTAACACAAAGTAACAGACGGAATTGTGAGGAAGCATTGAGGAATCTATTGGTCACTCAAAAACTAAAAGTCACCCCCCCCCCCCCCAAACACACACACACACACACATTAAAAAAAAAAAAAAAAAAATTTCTGGTTGTGGTAATGAGATACAAAGCCCAATGATGAGGACGAAATTTAATCCATGTTCTTTAGTGCCCCTCAACTCCCCCCTACACACCTCAAATTGTAAGCAATTAAGCTAGTTGGTAGCCACAAGGACATATTGTACGCATAAAACAAACCCTATCAATTATTCTTCCATCTGTTTATCATAACAAATTAACAATATCATTCATGCATAAAACCAAAGTAACTTCAACAACAATTGGCATGGATGCACAAGAAGAAAAGAATGTTCACTGACTTTTTGAGCTTGCATTTATCCATTACATAGATATCGCCAATCTATAAAAACATACATTAGCTTTTTCCTCTATAAATCTTTTACTTTGGTTGGCAAACAATTGCATTAATCTTTTCCCCCTTCGCAAGAAGCCTACTCGCCTACGCAATGGCTGGCAAATAACTTTTACTTTCTCAATTCACCTATAACTCCAATGTTTGGACTTTTGCATTGTTCACTTAACTCACTTTGGCTATAATTAAACATGATGCGTGAAAGCAGAGGTCATAGCAGATCAGAGAATAATAGATTTTGGCAACACATTTAGCACCTGCAAAACACGGGTGAAACACTCCTTTTCTCGAGTGGTAGGTTCACCAAAATGTACTGTCCTTGTTATGTCAGTTGTACCATCGACATACTGTGCTCCACTATCAAGCAAGAACAGTTTTTCTGAATCAACAAAACTGCAACTATCTGGTTCAGGTTTGTAATGTATAATTGCACCATTTGGACCAGAACCTGAAATACAATCACCATGCAATCAGCAATGCAAAAGAACTTGAGGGGTACTAGAGTGGTATAATTACATTAGCTCTACATCATGTCAATCTTTTAAAACTAAACTGTATAAACTAGTCTTACATTATTATTTTCCTTTTAATCTTAAAAGTAATTAATCTTTATACCAGTATAATGCACAAGCTAAAAGTATGAAGAATAAATTAATTAAAATAAGGCACTCTCAATACTTAAAATTCAAGATCTTATATGACATTATTGTTTTCCTTAACTAACATGTATAAAAGTTTATGACATTTGGCCTACTTTGAAGTATAAATTCAAGCCAATTTATAATGGTATAAAAATGTGAATTATCAAGTATCTTGCAAACAACACTTAGTAATATGCTCATATCTACATTTATTAAACATAACTAATATCATCTAAATCTCTCATTTTAAAATTTTCCGAATTATTTAATTTTTTAGGTCTCCCTTCAGAAACAAGGATTTATTTTTATTTAATAATTCAAATAATATGCTCATATCTGCACTTATTATAAACATACCTAACATCATCTAAATCTCTAATTTTAAAATTTTCAGAATTCATTAATTTTTTAGGAATATCTTCAGAAATTAGAAATATCATCTTATGTAAGGTCATAGTAACTTACACATGATTCTCTTTAGTTGCTTATTGAAAATCAAAATCTATTTTCTATTATCCTAAAATCTAGATATATATTTTTATTAAACCAAAACCTCCATTGCTTTTCCAATTACTTTTTTGTTTTGACATGGCTGCCTATTTGGCACTTTGTACGTATGGGGTATGGCTGATGATTTCTGACTAAGCCATAAGTCTTGTTGTCAATTATTATCCTTGCTTAATTAGTTATCTTAATAACTAGTTTAGTGTTAGAGCATCTATCTATGTTTTATTAATCAATAAGCCTCTCTAAAGGGACCTGTGTAATTTTTTAATGTAGAGTGAGTTTTCATCTATGAAATTGATGAGTTTATGCTATGATTCAATTCTGCTGAACCACTAAACTAACAAATACTTATTGTGACTTGTATGTCTTTCGATAGTTGTGACGTTTAAAACACCTCATGAACTAAGAACTTTCAATTCTATTCATATTCTTGTTATGTGGGTCTATCAAGATTACATAAATGCTCCCAAAAGCTTTAATCTATATTTGTGCACTCGGGTGCACAATGAACACCATGCACTTGCATTTAAAACAAAACATTCATGTTAAGCATATAGAACATTTACTTTGAACATTTAGAACATTTGCCTTTTACATATAAAGCACTTCATTTTATTTTAAAAAAAAAAAAAAAAAAAAAAAAAACTGTTCAAAGTTTATAACAGAAATGTTCAATTTTAACAGCACCATGCACCTGGGTGCAAGATAAAATTTTAACACAGCTACCATGAACTAGGAACCATCATGATAAAACTTAAAAATAAAAAATTAATTAAGAAAAAAGACCTTATATTCCTAATATATGTGCAATGATTAAGATAAAGCTGATTAAAAACCAAAATCTCAACATTCAAAAGCCCAATAGTATAGTACCACTTATAGTATCAAAGCTTGTGTCCACAAAGCCATCTTGTTTGGAACGAAAATCAAGCAGTTTGTCGGCCACTTCCACCTCTGTCAAAGCCGCACCCTTGTGAATTTCAGCTTCTAGCCAAGACCAGAATTGTGCTAGGGCTGCTGCATCCCTAAAATTTGAAATGATTGAACATTAAGCAGAATGAAGGTTATTTATTCATACTTTCAACACAACTATAAAACTAGCACATAACACCGATAAAAGATATAAAAGGAAAGGAAAGGAAAAGGATATTAAAGGGAAAATGGAAACAAAATGAATATAGAAAAACATGTCAAAGACTCAAGGGTGCAGAAAAGCAATATCTCGATAAATAACTGCATGCATATCAGAGTTGAATAGAGTCTAAGAAGCTTCCTCTACCCTCCCCCATTACAATAACCCCCTCCCCCCATTTTTATTTTTATTTTTTTGTTAAAAAAAAACCTTACAAAGAAATGACAGGAGATGAAAAGAGATCACATGATAACACGATCGTGCACACATATACATATTTAAGGTAACGTATTTATATATGTGTGTTTGTATTTAGATGATAGGGAGCACTCAAAATACCTTAAATGAGAATTACGCATCCCTTCTATTTCAGCATGATTCTTCAGTGCCTTAGCAATGGAAATAGGGGAACTCCTATACACAGCAGTGGCTACATCAAAACCACCATTAGAACTGCCATATGACTTAGACTTCTGCTCCTTTCTGTCATGACTTTTGACAGCAGCTTTAAAAGCATTGACAATAGCAGCATTAACACTTGATGTGTCGATCAGAAGACTAGCCCCTTCAACTGCCAAGCTGTAGAAGAATAAAGGAAACTCAATACACCAATTGTAACCTAGGAATGCAAAATCCAACATGCCAGTTCTCATGTTACATGTGGTCTTAAGGCTGTTTTATACATGCTTTTACTATCAGTATTTTAATTCATACTAGTAAGACCCAAAATTGATTTGTTATAGCTACCGCCTACCACAGCCAAAAGGAAAAATTAGCATCCAAATTTCATAATACATCCAACTATACAAAACATAAAACAGAGACCAAGTAGACCTATAGGGAACAATATACATACACCCAAAATCTAGCTTAGTAAAGTTTGTAAAGATTGTCTGTTATTTACATGAAAGAATCCACAAGAAACTCTATTTAGCCTAATTGAAATATGTGTACCTTTTAAACAAATTGTTGCATTTATCTCCACAAAAATGAACAAAAAAGGATGGAATGCATAGATCTCATAACCATAGCTTCTTAATGACACTCCATTTCAAAGACTACATTCAAAAATACATTTTCACTCTCCATTAATCATTATAACCAGTATCTAGCATTCTTACGTCTCAACTGCCTTCAAAATTGAATCATAAGGTCTCAGCTCTACACCAGCATTCTGCAAGTAATCCATCACTTCTACCGTGATTTTACAATCATCAATGAATAGCTTGCACTGACCAACTTCCACAACCACGTATGCATACATAACAGGAGAATTAGGAATATCACTTCCTCTCTGCAATACCAAAAAATTACAAAATCATAAGCATCAATAATGCTATAGAGGATATTTTATACCCACTGCATATTTAAAATTTGTGAAGCAACTGGTGTGGAGTAATCTCACCAAATTGAGCAACCAAGCAATTTCATCAAGCTTGGTAATCACTATAGCAGAACAACCAACATTTTCAAGCTGGGATCTCAACCAAGATAACTTTGAAGACACGTCTACTCCTGCATACTTCAATTCGTGCAACCTCACATACTTGCTCGGAAGTTTTGGCCTAGATTCCTTCCAAATTTCATCGACAAGATTATTATTGGACAGAAGAACTAACTCATGGCTTTTCTTGGAAATATCCTCTCTGATTTCTTCAGCTGCATCAAAGGAAAAGAGGAACTGTTCCCTTCACAGAACCAAGATGTAGTATCATGAAAGATCAATTATCTGTTAACCATTATATACAAATGAAAGTGAAGCAAAATACATGTACAAGAGAACAAGGAAAAGATAAATGTAAAATAACAAATGGATTTCTTAATGATAACCTTGTGTTTGGCTGATATATAATCATAAAGTTATTCTCTTAAAAGATCCTATATTATTGCTTATCCTATACTGTGATATCGATGATTAATTTTTGGTTTATTCTTTCATTAACATTATCTAAGGCTAACAGATTTCATCAAGCCATAAAATTACACAAATACAAAAATCACACCCAAAAACGGGGGCCATTTGATTTGATTCTTGTGCCATATCGTGACTTTTTCTAGCTATTATTTTGTATTCTTTGTGCAATATTAATTCATCCATATTTTACCTTAAAAGAGTATACTTACAGAAACATTAACCAAAATATATTTTTAATAATGTCATTTGGTAGAATAAACAATAAAACGAAGTCATTTGATAGAATTTTATTTTTTTTAATTGTTTTTTGACTTTTTTCCTAGTTATCAAATATAATCAACAAAAACCTTAGGCTACCACTAAGAATTTCCTAATAACCTATTCCACATAGCTTTACCCACTTTCTGTTTAAGGTCGTTCCATAATGTTCTACCCACCTTTATTCCCTTTTTGGCAAAAGTATTTTCCTCATTTGCCCCTCCTTATGCCATCATGTTGACCACTTTACAGTTCTCTACATCCATCTCCTCTATCATGTAATTAGATGATCCCAATCCTATTTATTTAACACTATACTTGTTTTGTGTTCTTATGAAAATTGAGTAGAATTGTGGCCTTTATGGAACAGAGGGAAATTCTACTAAATGTACGCCATCAACTCCAGAAAAAAAAGTAAAGTTATGCTGGCAAAGGATGACACACTACAATACAAAATAGATACACATGCAACCACTATATTTTGCTCAAACAAAAGCAAAAGATATTCAACTTCCTCAGCACAAAAACAAAACAAAAAAAAAAAACAAAACTAAACCAATAGCACGACAAATTAGCCTTACAGGATCAATGCCAACTCTGGAGCCAGGTTTAAGTATGTCATTAAGCCACTCAGACATAGTGGGGACACCCGCATTACCAGCGCGCATGAGCATCCAATCTGAGCTCAGTTGCTTTTCAGCCTGATCATGACACAAAATGAAACAAAACAAGGTTGGTATTTAGCTAAAGAGCAAAACTGAAAAATAATAAGATATATTCTTGATTAGGATTTAGGCACCTATCTCTATCAGTCAAGTTTACACAAAAAAATTGCGAGGTTAGAACACAATAAAAGATTAGTTCTAAAAAGTAATATGTACTAAAGAACACAGAGTGATTAGCTACAAGTCTAAAACCATCTAGATATCTGAAGAGCTGCTATTCATGAGATTGCCAAGTTTCATCCCGTTCCGTCCCACAAAAATATTTAAAAAATGACCTTCCCCTTCACCCAATCACCACTTCCAGTCACTAACTGATCCAAGCATTTTTTTATTGAAGAAGTGACATAAGATCCTTATCAGCAGCAATGTAGGAATTGAAAACTGCATCTGCTGGTGTTGTTTGAGACATTGGGAACTCTAGGAAAATGTAGACATTGCTTCTACCCAGGCTTTCAAGAAGAAAAAAAATGCGGGGATTGATACGTGCTTCTTTAGAATTTCGCAATAGAACAATCTATATTTTGCAATGCAGGAAGGTTTCTGCTTCAAAAGCAGTTCTGATTTCCTGAAACTACAAAGAAAACATTCTAACATTTTGTTCTCGTACTACCTGCAGAAAATATCGCCCATCTGTCCACAAAGCTGCTTTATCCTTTGTAACAACAGCAGTTCCAGCACTACCACTAAAACCAGAAATATAGGTCCTCCGCATATAACATTCGGCAATAAATTCACTCTGCATGCCAAAACCAAAGTCAATAGAATTATAGACTCCCAAATCTATGGCAGGGTCAGGGGAGACCAGCGTAAATGCAGCTTTTCCCTAAGCATTTTTGGAGGCAGCTTCTGAGAATACTAGTCATAAAGCTATAAATTACTACAGTATTAATTGTGCAACAATAGTACTTTATCAATAAAATGATACAATTGTACAAAAGAGAGTAGATTTAAATAAATAATGGCTCATTTTCAATGAATTCAGCAATTGGAAGAAAGCCAATCGAAGTAACTAGCAAAACTCAGACATGCAATATTTTGCTTTCTTTGTTTAGCTTTAGCCCCTCAAGTTTTGTGACCCTCGCTTTCCCTTCCTTTCCTTTTCTCCAATCTGCATATCCTTTTATTCAAACAATGTGTTACTTTAATCGTTCACATGTTATCTCACAGTGTATCCTGCCGCTTCATAAGCTTCCCCCAACAACCATTATTTGCTTATTACATGTCATACTCGACATCCCTACCAAAAAATCTTAAAATTTCCTCTTATTATATCGTTATCTTTTGCATCAACATAAGAATTAGATGTTGCATTCCAATTTTCCCCAATGTACCTTAACTGCCCGTTTGGTAGCCGATTATAAATGGTGGTAATTAGAATGAATTTATAACTAAATTTGGAAGGAAAATCAAAATTCATTCCCATGGTGGTGCTAGTTTAACTCCAATTTATCTAATTTTCTTCAAAAACATTCATTCACATCTAATACCACCTTCCCCCATGGTAATGGTAATAGATGGTAATGGAAAATAAGAAGAAATTTCAAATTTGGGAATGAAAAATATGTATTCCATGGGGATTATGAAGTTCTTCCTTAACAAATTACACTTAAAATTCATTACCATTAACACAATTTATTACCAACAACCAAACGGGCCGTAAATACCATAAATTATTTTGGTGTAACATCAACCTCTATAACTAATACTAGGGCTATCTAGTTTATAATCACATTGCATCCGAATCTAATATTTATCCATTGCATCCAAGTGCAGATGGGTGCATACTGTGTACTTATGTAGGGTAGAATGTGCTACACTGCTACCCATGAAATTGGTAAATTTGCTATATATAATTTTTTTGCACATAAATAACATTGATAGACCACAGCTTTAGTTATTGTTGCATTAATGTATGTCATTGTTGATGTATGGAGGTCCCAAGATCAACTCTCTATCTCTATTTTTTTTCCTTTTTTGCTTTCCTCCTAAACGTTTAGACTTTTTCTTCCCTTTTTTCCTTTTTCTTTTTAATTAATTAGTTTTACATTAATTAGTAGTTTTTTAAAATGTATTTCCTATATTCTTTTTACTTTTTATGCTCTTCCAAATAACTTCGATAAAAAATAATGTAGATATAAGTGATTTTGTTTGATCTCTTCTTTATTTATACAGTTGAAAGACATTTTTGCAATTAGCACAATAAAATGTACTCATCTATTGGTTTTTGATCAATAAGTTTGTGCTGCATTTGATAAAAAATCCTAGATCTGCTATAACATCATATTTATGTTTTAAATTGTATCACATCATTCAAAGCACCACCTTAGTGTTGTTCCACATCAAAATCATCAGATTATAGCATCAGAGCTTAGTAGTAAAATAAATTCACTGATTTTCGAATATTGATACCACAATCTAGTTGCAGTACATCATATAAGATTCTAAACTACATTCCATCAAGCCATCAATCTATTATCTATACACTATCTTATAAGTACCTTGCATTAATTTAATTGTCCCCTATCACAAAAGTGTAATTAATCCATGGCATCAAACAAACTTACTACCATGTAGTTTACATGATATTCGAACATTGATACTCTATTTTTTTTTTTGATTGAATTGATACACTATTTTTTGTTATATGTAAATAGGGTTTATGACACAAAAATGTAAAACAATCAGGAACTCTTCGAGGCGTGTACTCACTTTCCTAAAAGCATAACTTCGACCCTATGAAAGCCTGGGTATCACGAATGTCTACTTTAGAGATACAAAGAAGAAAACACTGATATTCACGCTTTCAATTAATAACACCCAATGTAACTTAGTATTTTAGTGAAGATTGAAGATGACAACTTAGAGAGAAAAACCACTCTCACTTTTGCAATTGTCAAGTGAAATGAATTATACGTTGTTTTATAATTCAAACTCAACTTCCCACTCATCATAATGGCCCGTAACAGCATTAACCACGTACACCACTTCCTATGACCAAGGAACGTGCATTGACCGAGAAAACCGCTAATTCAAACGTCTCTGAAGAATTATCGCGGGCGCGCAGGAATCAAGCCATTGCGGGCGCGACACTCCTTAGTGCGGGCGCGACAGCCAGTTCTTCCCTGCTTCGTTTTCTCTTCGTCGCGGGCGAGAGAAATGGCGCGGGCACAACAAAGAATCTCTGTCCACGACATGTTTATGCACTTTCCTAAGTTTTGCAACTTAGCTTATTTTTTACCGAAAAAATTTTCCGAGCTTGGTAATAAGTTGGTAATAGTACGTATATCATTATTTTGCTAAGTCGTTACACCATAACCACACAAATTAGCATAAATAATCATGATTGTATTCTTAATACTCTAAATATATTCAACAATCCTCCCCCATTTAGAGTATTAAAGAAACTTGCAAACATCATCAACAAAATTCCAACCTAATGCATAAATGAAAGTGTGACTTCACTTGAACTTCCACTTAGTATAATAAACATTTCAAAATCCCGAATCGGAATAGTGTCGTAGACGATTGAACTACCCAAAACATAATGGAATAATGAGGATATTATACACAAAAGAGCTATTACTTCATTACATTATATAACTTGACACCATAACAGCCTTAGTGTCCGTATCTATTCATAAGTACATCAACGCTACGCCCACTATCTTCTTGAAGCGGCCAAACTTCGTACTTACATAGGTCCGTCACTTGATAAACATGCTCCTGTGACCAAGCACAATCAAGAGACCCACCTTACAACATCACAGTTTATTTGAACTTAACCTTGGATGAATAAACAAGTTCCCGAACATCAAGATAAAGGAATTAATCTTATTGAACTTAAGACCCAACGTTGTATTGGGCGTTGAGTTAAGATTCCCTTATTCGTGTTCAAAATCAGGCTCCAATCCTAAACCGATTTCCATCCACTACTATACTGTATCTCTAGCTAAACCGCTAGTATCTTTTCATATATAGTCAAAAATTAAAGTGCACCATGTTATAAACTTGACTATAATTTCTTATAAAATCAGCTCTTTACCAGCCAAATACATAGTAATAAACTCTATTGTCAAAGAGAAATCTACAACACAAGTTTGCTTCTTGAATACCCAAGAAATATCACCTTCCCTATGGAGGAACACCCATCCAATAGTAGAAAAATAACTTTCGAATTCCCTTCTTCAATTGAAAATATTACTATAAATCAAACCAAAACTGTGGTTTCCTTATTACATGACGAATAATTAACTTTCAACGTTCCATAATAGTATTACTATTAAAATTCCACAATTTGCCCACTGCAAATACAATAACATTCGTCATCTCTTACATTAACAACCTATCACTTGCATTACCTTTACTTGGTAATACTTTATCTATTATACATAGGTGTTTAATTCTTATAACCAAAATAACATTAACCTCCCCCAGATCTTACATAGGGACAAAATATTTTAAAAATAAAAACATGTCATGTGCATATAGTCATTAATTCACTACATAGTTTCTTGTTTGAATTGTTCATAGAACTCATTAGACAACACAATGTCATCAAATCCTTGATTTCATTGTTGGCACTTACTAAAGCCCATACAAAGATTTAATCAACTTAAATTTAGGATCTTCCTCATGATGAATTTTATCTCATCATTAATTATTTTATTCCAATATAAATACCTTTAGACCTCATGGCCTCCACAAAATAAAGGATCACATCCCATTTTGAAAACAATATGAAAACCTTTATCAAAATAAAACTTTGGTCCTTTATTTAAACATACATGAAAACAGGCTAATTAATATTTCCTTAGCCATATTATCTTGCCAAATTGTGATGATGTAGATGCCTCATGCTCAATTTGAGTTTGATCATCTATGTCTTGATCATATGTGGTTTGATCAATTTCTTAAACATTGGTACTTTGGAGTATCATACTTTAATTTAGGAAGTGATAAATAACAATATACATTAACGGTTGCATCCTTTGACCATATGGTGGTGTAAAACGACCATATGTCATTTGTTCTATAGCGTAGAATCTATAGAATTTGCTATACCACATATCCTATATTGTTGCGCTGAACTCCACTTTTATCCAAATTTTACATTTGGATTCCAAACTTTGAAATAACTCAAGTTTGACTTCTTTTTGGTACCATAGTTCATATGGGTTACTTTATCTCTTTTTATCATAAATCAGTTTATAATTATATATAACATGTCTTTAAGACAACTTTACCCATATACCATCACTTAAATCTGAATATAATAATCATGGAATTAATCATCACTTACTTTCAGACACACCACTATGTTGTAGTGTAAGAACTTAATTCATGTATAATTTATAAATATTGGAAAACTTGGATTAAGTTATTCACTGCCTTTAACAAGTCTAAATCTTTTAATTTGTCAACTATCATCTTTAATTTGACAATATTGTGAAATTATACATCACAAATCCTTTGTATTAAAATATATAATCCTTGTCTAATATTAATATACAAAATATATCCATTGAAAATAATAATTCACAACCTTAATCAGGTTATTCTATTCAAATTAGTTTGAATAGAATACATGAACAATAGAAACATAGATATAATTCTATTATACCATAGAATACAAACATCAATAATTAAATTGATCATTCACATAAATCCTCTAAATCCAAAGATTATAAGATTCATGATTAATTAATTGCAATATTAACCATGCAATGCAATATTTGCATATCTATTTTATAACATGAATTTCAATTCATCCTTATTATTCTATTAAACCATAGAATAATAACCTTAACCAAATTAATCATTTGCACATGTCGTTTGTCATTAATTAACAACCACTAACATGAGAATGATAATTAATTAGATAAAACAATCTAACAAAATTATTTGTTATACACAATTGTTTAAGCTAATTAAATAATCAACTCAAAGAAACTTAGTAAATTTCATATGCTTGACCACATAAATATTTCGATTGGTTGTTAAAAATCAGTAATAATACCAAAGTATAGAGTATCACTATGTCCGATCACAATACATTGATCAAAATTATATCGACGTATAACTCATAATCCTTTAAACCAAAAGATAATAGAACATCCACACATTAGTGGATTTCATTGTGATCCTAATATTCTATTAGGCCATAGAATATTAACTTTAAACAATTAATCATAAAATTCATGTCAATCACTCCTTTATACCAAGGAGACCAAGTAAAGATAAATAGAATATAACTTTACTTATAACACTCATTAGCATGAGAATCACATTTAAGTACATATTTTAATAATAATTGCTTAAACTAGTTAAATAATAACCAAAGTTACTTAATAACACATAGTGCAAATTAATCGACATTAAGCCCATCCGAGCCAAGCCTAATGCTTGAGATAGCATTACTTAATAAAGTAAAATTATATTAAATTGGCTTAAAAATGTCAACTGCCATATTCCCACTACAAATATGGAAACTTACCACCAATAAGTAACCAACATGTTCATGAGAGGAAATGAGGTTTGTGCATGACAACCATTAAAAGTTAAGTAACCTCCAAATTAAACCGGTAAAACCATACAGAATAAATAATGCATGCAAGATCAATATAACTTGTTCATGATTCCATGATTACCATTGTTATCCATGATTCCATGATTACCATTGTTACCGTCAACATACTTGCTTGAACAATTGGAAACCGTCATCTATCTCTGTAAATCCAACGACACCAAAAACCGTACCAAACTACTAATTGTGACAAGCACCATTAATAGACAGTGTCGATTCAATTCAAGGTCGAAATTAATAACCGCCAAATAATCTTCAATTTGTATTACCTTTGACTAATTTATATGAATACAACATAATAAATTAATACCGTCAAAATTACAAATCTCATATTATCAATTTACATTGACAATACATATTTCATGAACAATATATTTTGTTCATCAATTAACAATGTTAATTTACATGATCTTTAACCGATCATCATGATTTTTACCAATCAATTTTAATGGCAAATAAACATGGCAATTCATCTTCTTTCTATCAAGACATCATCAATCAACCTTGATGTTATCATGTGATTCATGTCTAAAAATTTATCCATCATGAGAACAATTAATAATAAAACATATTATTAAAACAGAAATTCTTACTTGAAAAGTCTTCATATTAACCATGAGAGAATCCTACCACAGATTTCTTTTCATACTTCATCTTCTAACATCTTCAAAATACGAACACCCTCGAATTTGTCCAGCTTTTGAAAATTAGCCGTCAAATCTTTGATTATATACATTTTTGAAAGAAAGGTTCTGCTTTTAGACTGTTATATGTGACTAGGGTTTATGACACAAAAATGTAAAACAATCAGGAACTCTTCGAGACGTGTACAGTGTACTCACTTTCCTAAAAGCATAACTTCGACCCTATGAAAGCCCGAGTATCACGAATGTCTACTTTTGAGATACAATGAAGAAAACACTGATATTCACACTTTCAATAAATAACACCCAATGTAACTTAGTATTTTAGTGAAGATTGAAGATGACAACTTAGAAAGAAAAACCACTCTCACTTTTGCAATTGTCAAGTGAAATGAATTATACGTTGTTTTATAATTCAAACTCAACTTCCCACTCATCATAATGGCCAGTAACAGCATTAACCACGTACACCACTTCCTATGACCAAGCAACGTGCATTGACCGAGAAAACCACTAATTCAAACGTCTCTGAAGAATTATCGTGGGCGCACAGGAATCAAGCCATCGCGGGCACGACACAGGAGGCGCGAGCGCAACCAGCACATGGCGCGGGCGCGCGGCCAGCCACACGGGCGCGCGGCCAGCCACACGGGCGCGACAGCCAGTTCTTCCCAGCTTCGTTTTTTCTTCGTCGCGGGCGAGAGAAATGGCGCGGGCACAATAAAAAAATCTCTGTCCACGACATGTTTATGCACTTTCCTAAGTTTTGCAACTTAGCTTATTTTTTACCAAAAAAATTTGGGAGCTTGGTAATAAGTTGGTAATAGTAGGTATTACTTATATCATTATTTTGCTAAGTCCTAACACCATAACCACACAAATTAGCATAAATAATCAAGAGTCTATTCTTAATGCTCTAAATATATTCAAACATTTTTAAGAAATCCTAAAAACATAATTACTCCGAACATCATATTCCATCCTAAATTGCAATGCACCAATCCAAAAACTACATACCAGAGTGTTAACTGTTATCTACTTACTCCAGATTCCACGTCACAAAATTTTGATTCCGCATCAAAGGTTCAAACTACAATAAAAATTTCAAACATTGAAATGAAGAAATTAGAAATACCTGATGAGCATCCTGCGAAGGGATGATATAAGCATCGATACCAACACCAGGCTTACTGAAGAGCTCTCGCAATGCTCCAAGCTTCTCATCTTCATTCAAACGCAATTTCCTTGTTTTCCGTAGCTCTGAAGAAGATTTTGCAGTGAAAGACGTGCAACACTTGATGATGGAGTATTTTGGGGAAATTATTGAAGTTGAAGGGCGGGATTTCAATTGGTGAAAGATTGGAGAAGAAGAAAAGGAGAGTAATCGAAAATAATTAGGGCGAAAGTGAGAGGAGGTAAAAACGAGTTTTGCTGAGGAGAGAGAAAGAGCTTCCATGGTTGTGGGCTTGTGTTGTGGAGTGAGAGGTGAACTGGTGAGTGGTGAAGGGAATCTGATAATGTGAATTGTGAAGTGAACTGTGGACGCGTGAGCAATAAAAAAAAAGTTTTTTTTTTTTTTTTTTAATGTAGTAGCGTGTGTTATAGCGTTTTCTACGATGTACCCTTCAATCTAAGTTGTATATTTAATTTAAGTTGTTGAGGTCATGGCGGTGGTGTCCGACGTCATGGCGTGTCCGACGTCGTTGTATATTTAATCTAAGTTATTGTGGTGTAATTTTAAATCAAGGGCATTTTTGTCTTTCAATCTTTTATTGTGAAAGATTTTAAGTAATATGCGGACGACGTTTAGCAACCCACAAAAAAAAAACTTCAAAGGGAATGGGAATCAATTGCCCCCATTCTCTTTGATTGTGTTTGTTATGTCATTTTTCTCATTTTCATTACCTTTCATATTCTCGTATTCTAACATTTTCACAAACTCTCATCCCCTATCTTTTGCATTCCCTTTCCCCCATCACCCACCCCACCCACCCACCCACCAAGCCCATCCATCCACCGAGCCCACCCACCTACTCGTCCAGCCGAGCCACCCACCCATTGTAATACCCCGTATTTTTAACCAAATTTATTCATTTAATTATGTTTATTAATCTTAAAATATTACTTTTTTTAACATTTATCTAAAATATTGGCAAGTTATTTTATCAAATAATAATTTAATTTATTAACTGTTTATTAAGTATTTCAAATAATTAAATTTAAAAAATCTATTTTCATATATTTATCAATAAAAATACTATAAAACTACTTATTTTCCAAACCAATGGCACAATTATTTTGGGTTTCATCGACTTCTCTAGCCCACATGAATTTCAAGCCCATATCACAATCCTCACCCATTAAAAATAATAATAATAATAATAATAATAATAAATAAATAAATAAATTTAAAAATGTTAAGAGTAGTAGTTGATTAGTAATAAGATGATGAATGGGGAGGAAGTAGATGGAGATGTATATTGATATTATAGTAGAAGAGGTGCATCTTAAGCCTTTACATAAGGTGTTTATTTATAGGCAAAGATAAGAATGGTAAATACAATAAATTACAATATATGTGTACTTGTGGGGTAATAATTATTCACCTCAAGTGGTAATTTCTCAACACTCCCCCTTGAATAATTACAACATATTTAAACCTATAACTAAGTAGAAAAGTACAACTTTTATCACAATTTATGAGTTCCAAACTGCCTCGTTAAAAACCTTGCCAGGAAAAACCCAAAGGGATAAAAACCTGGTCGAAGGGAAAAAGAGTGCAGTAAGTATGATACTCCCCCTGAGTTCAGCACAAGTCATGAAGTTGACGCATACCGATCTTGTGCACTAATGCCTTAAATTTCTTCGATGGGAGTGATTTGTTGAACAAGTCGGCTAGGTTATCGCATGATTGAATTTGCTGGATATCAATCTTTCCTTCCTTTTGTAGGTCATGAGTGAAGAAGAGCTTAGGCGATATGTGCTTTGTTCTATCTCCCTTGATATATCCTTCACTTACTTGAGTAATACAAGCTGTATTATCCTCGTAGATCAAGGTTGGACTTTTTGTAATTGTTTTCATCTCACATGCTCCTTGAATGTGACTAATCATCGTCCTAAGCCATACACACTCACGTCCTGCCTCATACAAGGCTATCAATTCAGCATGATTTGATGATGTGGCTGTTAGAGTTTGCTTAGTCGATTTCCATGATATTGGAGTTCCTCCATAGGTGAACACATATCCACTTTGTGATTTAGCCTTCTGAGGGTCTGATAGGTATCCAGCATCTGCGTACCCAATAAGGGTGGCATCTGACTTTGCTTGGTAGAACAACCCTAGATCTTGTGTGCCTCTGAGATAACGAAACAAGTGCTTTATTCCATTCCAATGCCTCTTTGTGGGTGAATTGTTGTACCTGGCTAGTAAGTTTACGGAGAATGCTATATCAGGTCGTGTATTATTTGCCAGATACATCAGTGCACCAATTGCACTTAAGTACGGGACCTCGGAACCAAGGGTTTTCTCACTTTCTTCTCGAGGTCGAAATGGATCATCATTCACACTTAATGATCGTACTATCATTGGGGAGCTTAATGGATGTGCTTTGTCCATGTAGAATCGTTTTAAGACCTTCCTTGTATAATTTGATTGATGGACAAAGATTCCATTATTCAAATGTTCAATCTGGAGACCAAGGCAAAATTTTGTTTTCCCCAAATCTTTCACTTCAAATTCTTTCATCAAATATTTTGCAGTTGATTCAAGTTCTCTTGGCGTCCCAATGATATTAAGATCATCAACATAAACTGCAATGATTGCAAACCCCGATTGGGAATGTTTGATGAATACACAAGGAGTGATTTGGTTGTTCTTAAATCCTTCTTTTAGGAGATAATCACTTAACCGATTATACCACATTCGCCCAGATTGTTTTAAGCCATAAAGCGACTTTCTCAATTTTATTGACAACATTTCTCTAGGTTTGTGGTTTTCTGGTAGCTTTAATCCATCAGGAACTTTCATATAAATATCTGTATCAAGTGACCCATACAAGTATGCAGTTACAACATCCATTAAACGCATCTGTAGTCCTTTTGTAATTGTCAAGCTTACCAAAAACCTTAGTGTAGTTGCATCAACTACCGGAGAATATGTCTCATCATAGTCAATCCCTGGCATTTGTGAAAACCCTTGTGCCACAAGCCTAGCCTTATATCTGACAATCTCATTTTTCTCATTCCTTTTTCTCACAAATACCCATTTATATCCAACAGGTTTTACACCTTTAGGGGTATGAGTTATATTTCCAAATACTTCTCTTTTTTCAAGTGACTTCAACTCTGTATGGATTGCTTCTTTCCATTTTGGCCAGTCTTTTCTTTGGCGACATTCGTCCACAGTCCTTGGGTCAACATCATTTTCATCATACACTATATCAGTTGCTATGGAGTAAGCAAAGATTTCATCTATGACAACGTTTTTCCTATTCCATTGTTTCCATGGGGAAACATAATTTATTGATGTTTCATTGTTGTCAATGTTTTCTTCATCTTTTGGGATATCATTGTCTCCATTTTCAATTTCTAGATTTTCAAGTGGACTAATGATATTTGTCCCACTAGTTGGATCATCTTCCTTTTTCAACTTTCGTGGTTTGGAATCTTTTGACCCAAATGGCCTTCCACACTTTCTTCGAGCAATTGACTCATTTTCTTTATCCTTCTCATTACTAGGTATGTCAATGCGTACAGGAGCGTTTTTAGCTGGTATATGTGACTTTGTCACTTTCTTAGTATCTGTAAACGCATCAGGCAATTGATTTGCAATACCTTGTAAATGGACAATTTTCTTTACCTCTTGTTCACAAGAGTTTGCTCGTGGGTCTAGGAATTGAAATTGTGTTGCAATCCATGTGATTTCTATCTCTTTTCTATTAGGGTCCACCACCTTATCTCCCCCTAAGGCTGGGAATACTGCCTCATCAAAGTGGCAATCAGCAAATCTGGCTTTAAACATATCACCAGTCATTGGTTCAATGTAATTAATTATAGATGGGGAATCATAACCCACATAAATTCCCAGCCTTCTTTGTGGACCCATTTTTGTCCGTTGAGGTGGAGCAATAGGAACATACACAGCACACCCAAATACTTTTAGATGCTTGATATTTGGTTCTCTTCCAGAGACCAATTGGAGTGGAGAATATTTATGATATGCAGTGGGTCTTAGCCTTATCAATGTTGCTGCATGAAGTATAGCATGACCCCAACATGAGGAAGGTAATTTTGACCTCATTAGTAGTGGTCTTGCAATCAGTTGTAGTCTCTTGATTAGAGATTCTGCAAGACCATTTTGTGTGTGAACATGGGCAACTGGATGTTCAACTTCAATCCCAATTGACATGCAATAGTCATTAAATATTTGGGATGTAAATTCTCCAGCATTATCAAGTCTTATCTTCTTGATTGAGTAATCTGGGAACTGGGTTCTCAACCGGATGATTTGAGCTAATAGTTTTGCAAATGCAACATTTCTACTAGACAAAAGTGTAATATGTGACCATCGTGTTGATGCATCAATCAACACCATAAAATATCGAAATGGTCCACTTGGAGGATTAATTGGTCCACAAATGTCCCCTTGAATCCTCTCTAAAAATGAGGGAGACTCAATGGCAATTTTATTCAATGATGGTCTTATTATTAATTTGCCAAGCGAGCATGACGTGCATGCTAATTTATCTGAGCTGGGGACTCGGATATTATTAATTGAATGTCCATTTGAAGTTTCAATGATTTTGTGCATCATTCCCGTTCCAGGGTGACCCAAGCGGTCATGCCATAATGTGAGCAATTTTGCATTATCTAACTTCTGGTTAGATATGATATTAATTTCAATTGGACGAACATCAATAATATATAGCCCTGATGATGCTGGCAATTTTTCAAAAACACATCTTTTGCCACATTTTTCTGCAGTTAAGCATAAGCACTCCTTTTTATTTTCAATCATTGTTTCCAAATGGTACCCATTTTTACGCACATCTTTGAAGCTTATTAGGTTTCTTCGAGACTTGCTCGAGTAAAGTGCGTTATTAATTATCAAATTTGTACCATTAGGAAGTGCCATGCAAGCTTTACCATAACCTTCTATTAGTCTTGCTGTCCCAGAGATAGTGTTAATATTCGCTTGAGATACCTTCAATTCTGAAAAATACCCTTTATTTTTCAAAATGCTATGTGTTGCTCCACTGTCTAGAATGCATTTATATGCGGATTCATCAGCAGGAAAACTCATATCTTAATAATAAATAAAGCTAGAATCAGTAAAAATAATAAAGCTCACACATTTTATTGATCATTTTTTAGAGTTACATAAAATACTAAGATAAGTAATTCAAAAACAGAATGAAAATTAAACAAAAAAAAAAATTCATAGTTACAAATAAAGATTAGGGAATTTTGCATGTTGCTACTTTCCCCAAAAACAAATTCATTCTCATTCTCAAAATCACCCATGATGAAGTCAGACACATCGAGGCTTGGGATAAGTGCATTGGTTTCATTAAAATTTGCTTCAATATTTTTAGTCTTTATTGAAGCTTGGTATAAGTCTACCAAATGTTTTGCAGTACGGCATGCACGACCCCAATGTCCAGTCATACCACATCGATGACACTGATCTTTTCCTTTTGAGAAATTTTGATTGTGGACTTTAGGTTGCTTCCCCTTTTGTTTGTCATAACTTTTAAAATTATCATTTCTAGGGGCAAAATTATGTCTGCCACGCCCACGACCTCGACCACGGTAGTTTTCGCGGCCTCTCCCACGTCCATTATATCCTCTTCGTCCACCTCTATTAATCCCATTTGCCTTGGGTGGATAATCAGTTGTATTCACTTCATGTGAGGCTATGGACCCAGTTGGTCTAAGATTATGATTTCTTAGTAAAAGATCATTGTTTTGTTCAGCAACCAATAATAAAGACATTAAATCTGAACATTTCTTAAAATGGCGTTCACGATACCGTTCTTGTAAAAGTATACTGCTTGCATGAAAAGTTGTGAGCGTTTTCTCAATCATTTGTTCCTCAGTAATTGTTTGATCACAATGTCTCAGTATAGGTAGTATTCTGTGTAAGTTAGAATTGTAATCACTGATAGACTTAAAATCTTGGAACCTAAGATTGGTCCATTCAAACTGAGCTTTAGGGAGGAGCACCTTTTTGTGGTGTCCATACCCATCATTCAAGTTATCCCATAATTCTTTGGGATCTTCAACCAATAAATACTCGGTTTTTAAGCTTTCATGGAAGTGGTGTCTTAATAACACCAAAGCTTTTGCTTTTTCTTGCTCAGTAACAACTTTAGTAATTGTCGTATTATCAGTTGCTTGTCCAACAACAGCACTTGAAACCTTTTTATTTTCTTTGATGGTATGCTCCAACCCTTGAGCTTTTAAGTTCATTTGAGCATCTACTTTCCACTCCATAAATTTTTCACCAGATAGGTCAAGAATGTTGAATTGTCTTTTCATTAGATCTCCCATAATAGCTATATTCAAATTATAATATTTGTTAGTATTATAAAAAAAATTGGTTTTTGTAATTATATAAACTATACATAATAAACTACATTATCTTCATCTCTCCCCCTTAGTTTATTGGGAAAGATCGTGGGGAAAGCAACATTCTTTAAAAAAATTAAACAAACAATTTTTATTTTTTTTTATATTAAACCATGACAAGAAAATGATAGTAGTAGATAACAATAAGAAAATAATAAAACTAAGATAATGACTTTAAACATACAACAAAATACACTAGGATAATGACATTAAACATACAACAAAATACAACAAAAAAAACTTACTTGTTAATAATCATAAAAAACATAATAGCTACAAAAAGTACAAATAATGCCGCAATTAGAAGTAAATAAACTTCTAAAGCTCTTAAATCGTCTTTGATGGAGGGTCATGATTGGTGGTTGTCGGTGGAGGCCATGGTGGTTGATTATTTAATGGATGAAGAAGAGAGGAGAGAAAAAAAAATGAATGGTGTAAGGTAAAAGTTATGATAGGATAAGAAAGGTATGGTAGAAATAAATAGGAGTAATCTCCAAAAAAAAATTGTAATGTTTTTTTTTTGTTTTTAGGTAAAAATTTATCTGTTTAAAACACTGTATCATGGTAAATTATTGCATAAGACTAATGTGAAAAAAAAATGAATCCTTTTATATTGTAGAGGATCAAAATATATCACACTGGGATGTAAGCCGTAGTGGTCCGAGAACTCTTGATCAGTATAAGAGGTCAAGGGTTCGAAAACAAAAAAAATTGATGTATCATAAAAGATACATCATTTTTTTTATTTTATTTTATTTTTATGGAAGAAAAGAAAGGTAAGGTAGCAAAATACAATTATATTATCATTTTATGAAAGAAAATATTATATGATAGGACTATAAGTTCTAGTTAGTCATAAGTAAGGATAATGCAAACAAAATAATACGGAGACATAAAAGTATGGTAGTGTAAGAAATAAGTCAAATATCATATGACAATTGTAGTAAGAGTTAACATGTAAAATGCAATAAGTACATAATAAGATAAGATTCTAAATAGTGATGCATGGTACAATAATGTAATACTTAATGTAAATAATGCATGAGTAAATAAATACAACAAAGTAATAAGTGAAGAGTGTACTCCCTTGTATTGTATCATATGCATGGCTACTTTGCATGAAATTTTGTCCATAAATCATCAAAATAATTGTCCAAAGTCAAGTCATGTATATAATATTTGATCATTTAAATATGATGGACATTCTCCTTTTTAAGTCTAACATAGTATTATGGTACCGGATTAGTTTAATAAAACTAGTACATGTATATAATTTTGCTATCATTAGGTGAGTAAAATTCTTAGAATTATATAATTAAGTTTTTAGCATATTTGACATTAAATTTTGAGTTTTTGATATAGAAGATCCGAATTTTCGGCAACTATAGAGCATACTTCTCAAAATGATCCCTTGAAAGAGTAATGAAGTTAGAAATTTTGAATGAATTTTAGATCATTACCTTTAAGTGAATTCGTGTTGATAACGTATTAAGAGTAGTAGTAGTTGATTAGTAATAAGATGATGAATGGGGAGGAAGTAGATGGAGATGTATATTGATATTATAGTAGAAGAGGTGCATCTTAAGCCTTTACATAAGGCACCTATTTATAGGCAAAGGTAAGAGTGGTAAATGCAATAAATTACAATATATGTGTACTTGTGGGGTAATAATTATTCACCTCAAGTGGTAATTTCTCAAAAAAAAAAAAAAAAAAAGAGAAAGTCGTATGGGGGTACATATGTACCCCATGCCTCTCCATCTTCAACCTTTGCTCAATCCACCACCATTGGTGCCCAATCAACTAGAAGCTATTCATCTATAAATAACACTCCATTTTTTTCTGATTTTATCACACATTCAATCCCCAAATCAATTTCTAAATTTTCAATCAAAAACCCATTTCATACTTTTTCTCCCCAATCCCTTACTTTCTCCCTTCTCTTCTGCCCAGCTGCTCGCTGCAACCAGAGCACGGCCCATCCACCACCGGCGAGCGGTCACCGCCACCCTTCCTCTGCTCCACCGCAGTTACCACCGCAACCCTTGCTGCTGCTCTGCTCTTCTCTCCCTCTCGTTGCCCTTCTCTCTCTCCTCTCGTGTTGCTGCGCCACCGCAGCACCACCGCGCCTCCACCCCTTTGTCGCCACCGCAGCACCACCACCCACCTTCACCCGCTGCCACCTGTCGCAGCCAGCCACCCTTCCCCTATTCTCCCTTCCTTCGTGCCCCTGCCTGCTTCCCCTGCCTCTGCTTTCTTTTTATAAAAGACCAAATTTTGGTCTTTTATTTCCTTCTTTCTTCCAATCACAAATAAAACCCCATTATTTGGCCCATTTGACAAAAGAGTAAGTTTGACCAATTTTATTTTGTGGACTTTTATTTCTCAAAATTATAACTAACAATAAAATTAATCATGTTTAAATAAAGTTATAATATTTTTGAATGGGTTATACCTAATAATCTTGTTAATATTATTGTTGTTATTTTATTTTTAGCTATTGCTATATTATTATTATTATTATTATAATTGCTTTATTACTATTATTATTATTATTATATTTATATTGCTTTAATTATTATTATTATTATAATTATAATATTTATATTACTTTATTATTATTATTATATTGCTTTATTATTATTATTACTATTATTATTATATTGCTTTATTATTACTATTACTTTGCTTTATTATTTTTATTATTATTATTATCATTATTATTGCTTTTATTGTGGTTATTACCATTAACAATTATACTATTCCTATCATTTCATTAAGACTTAAATTGTTTTCCAACTTTAAATTTTATAAAGTTTTAAAGAATACCCATTTAGTTCAATTGATAAAAAGAGTTAAAATAATTGTTCATGCACAACTAGTCAAGAGTTAGTACTAGTATTCTTATGTTATAGATCAAAGGTTTGATTAGGACTATTTGGTTATTTTAGGAGGAATTTCCAAGTTCGTGATTCGGGATTCTAAGCTCGTAACTAGGATTTTCGTGTTTAAGAGCAAGGATCGAGGTACGTACAAGTGGCTAGATCTTTTATAACATGATGTTTCATGTAAATATGTTTAAGGTGTTGAATTATGAAAATGTTGGGTGTTATATATTTGTGGATATTTGATTGTTTTAAAAGGTTATTTATAATTATATTTAAAATATTATTTCATTATAAAATGTTTCGAAAAGGACCTTGAAAACGATTTGTAATTGATAATCATTTTTTAAATGATTATAAATGTTACCGTTACAAATTTCTAGACATCCTTTATACGGGATTTTGGAAGTTTGTTCGTCTGACATTATCTTTGTTAAAATCAATTCTAAATCAATTGCAAAATAAATTTAAACAGGTTACCATCATAGTGAATGGATTATGGATATCCCTTATACGGGAATTCAGAAGTCCGATACATCGGACACTTTTGGTTTTCTTTACTCCCATTATGTGGAGATTGGTTTATTTACTCCCGTTATGTGGAGACTGGGTTCTTGGCTCCCACTATATGGAGATTTCTTTACTCCCGCTACGTGAAGACTGGGTATCTTGACTCCCATTATGTTGGAGATAAATTGATAAGACTATGAACTTTGTATGATCTAGTCTTTCCCCAAGTATAGGCTATATAAATGAGTTACTAGCTTGGGGGGTGTGCACACTTGGGTAGGAAAATGAATTATGAAAATGAATTGCATATTATCATTCAATTATATTTTTGTGAGTTATTGGTTTGGTTTACATTTCCAATTTACGTAATTCTTATTTATGGATTATTTGAATATTTATGGTTGGCAAAGCATAAATGATTTGTGAAAGCATGTTTGCTTAATTAAGTTGATTTTACGCATTTAGCATTTGTATGTACTTAGCGTTTTTGCTAACCCGTATTTCTCTTTTGTTTTGGCTTGGCCCTACTTATCACTTTTGATGAGTAGACAGGTGATGGTGGTCACGATGTGTTCTAAGTGCTGCATTGGGGCGAAGGGCGATAATTCACCTAGTCTAAGTTTAATTTTATGCATTTGTTTTAAGTACTTATTTCAATTATGTACTAAAACTATTACGTCACTATTTTTATTTAATGAATAAAAGTATAAGTATGTTTTCCGCTGCAAAACTCTGTTCCGCCTTACGTAATCACGTGGCAGTAATACTCCCGAGTTACTCTCTAATCCGTATTTATAACCGTTATTAATAGAGGGTAATTTGGGGGTGTTACACCCATCTAGCCCAGCCACCTACCCGTCCAGCCAAGCCAGCCACCCCACCTAGCCACCCACCCACCGAGCCCAGCCAGCCACCAGTCCAATCCACCACCGAGCCACCACCCAACTTGGGTCATTTCACTTCAATAATTTTCAAACAATTTTTATTTCAGTTGAATTAACTATGATTTTGATTCAGTTTAGTTTTAGTACGGGTGTATTTCAGCAGTTATTTGTTTGGTTTGAAAAGTCAAACGTGTGTAGTTCATTTCAGTTCAAAATGTCGATAGTTCAGTTCAGTTTGATTAATTTCAGTTCAATTCAGATTAACATATTGTATTAGTTTCAATTTAAAGTTATTTCAGGTTCCGTTAGTTTCGGTCCTTTTTTCGGCTATAAATTTTGAACAATCAATTTTAGTTTCGTTTTCATATTATTTTGTTCCAGTTCGTTTTTTCAGATATAAAATTGTAATCATTATTTTCAGTTCAACTTTTTACATACATTTTTAAAACAGTTATTATTGGTTTCGGTTAGTTTTGGTTTAATTTTTTTGAATATAAATTCAAAATTGGAATGGACTAATAGAGTTGGAACTTGCAATTTACAAAATAACAAATAGATCAGATCAATTATAAATTATAATAACATTCAACACAATTACACAAAATGTATAAATGCATAATTATATATTTATATTATATAATTATTGGAATTAGATGAGATTATTGTGTAATTTTATACTTTCAAATAATTATTAAGGATAAATTTAAATACATATCAAAGTATAAAACTATAGATAAAAGATTAAAACTATGAGAGAATTCCCCCGGATTCGAATATCGTAGGTGACCGCAGAAAACCGCCATGAACGGGGCGCAACAGCCGACATAGTTGCCTATAGTATTTTTTGAAGAAGGTATTTTGTCAGACTCGTTTGACAGTAATGTTATTGTCAGACGAGTCCAACTGAGCTAGACACATATTTTTAAATCTGGACATATATGTGTTTAATCTGCACACATGTTGTAAAACCTGGACACATATTTGTAAGGATGGACACATACATGTAAACCTGGACACCTGTTTGTTAAACCTGGATAAATATTTGTAAACCTGGACACATATTGTTAAACCTGGACACATATTTGTTTAACCTGAACACATATTGTTAAACTTGAAAACCTATTTGTAAACCTGAACACATTTCACATTTGTAAACCTAAACACATTTATTGTTAAACCTAGACATATATTGTTAAAACTCGACCCATATTGTTAAACCTAGATATATATTTGTAAACCTGAACACATATTTGTAAACCTGGTGAAAACTTGTTAAACCTGGACACATATTGTTAAATTTGGATACATATCTGTTTAACCTGGAGTCCTGAACACTTATTGTTAAACCTAGACACTTATTTGTAAACCTGGACACATTCGTAAAAATTTGTTTAACTTTGACACATATTGTTAAACCTGGCCTAGACACATATTTGTTTAACCTGGACACATATTGTTAAACCTAATTCACGTCGTTAATTGACAAAAATGGCAGGTGCATGACGGGCCGACCGTCGGTCTTTTGACACAATACTTTCACTATTTTTTGTTACTTTTGGCCGAAGTTAAAATTAAAATATATATGAGCTCAATACTAAAAGAGTAAAAAATGTAATTAAAACAATGAGACAATAAAAGAAAAATAAGAATAAGATTAAAATTTACATAATGTTGAAATCAATAGACTTATAGATTATAGATAAATCAATTTTAAATAATTTTGAAGGCATTGCCAAAATAAAAAAATTAATAAGGAGAAATTTAGATGCATGTATAAATCTATACATAAAACAATAAAATAAACTATGAGAGAATTATAACTTTTTGACACTTTTGGCTTTACAGTTAGAACTAAAATATAAATGAGGTCGTCAACGCTAAACAACTAAAAGAGTAAAGGTTATATAAATTCATAAAACAAAATTAGTCAAAATAAACAATAAAACAATAAAAGAAAGATAAGATTAAAATTTAAAAATGTTGAATTAAATTAATAGATTTAAGATAATATAAATATATAATTACACAATTAGGAAAAATATATAGTAAAGACAAATTCTTATATGCGGTTGGTTGCATGGTTTACAAACCATGCGGCTAGCTACATTGTTTCAAATGATGCAGTCGTTTTTAGGTTTATAAAGTCTTTGGTGGAGTTACAAAGTGTTTAAGTAGGGTTACAAAGTATTTTTTTAGGATTACAAAGTGTTTAAGTGGTGTTACAAAGTGTTTTTTTTTTTCGGAGTTATAGTGGGGTTACAAAGTGTTTTTGGGGCTATAAAGTATTTTATTGGGCTACAAAGTATTTACGTGGGATTACAAAGTGTTTTTTTGGGGTTACAACTTACAAGTGTTTAAGCGGGGTTACAAAGTTGAGTTAAAAGTTTTTTAAGAATTACAAATTGTTTAAGTGGGATTACAAAGTGTATTTTTAGAGTTACAATGGGGTTAAAAATTATTTTTGGGGTTACGAAGTATTTTTTGGGTTACAAAGTGTTTATGTGGAGTTACAAAGTGTTTAAATGAGGTTACAAAGTGTTTAAATGAGGTTACAAAGTTTTTTTTTGGGATTACAAAGTGTTTTTTAGGGTTACAAAATATTTTTTTTGAGTTACAAAGTGTTTTTGGGGTTTACAAAGTTATTTTAGGGGCTATAAAGTTAGGGGCCGTTTGGTTGTTAGAGGGGAAAGAGAATCACTTAGGAATGAGAATGAGCGAGAATGGAAAGTAAAAGTGTTAGATTTAGTTAGTTGTTTGTTTAAAAATGAATGGGTTTTGCTCCACCACACCACCTGTGACGATCCGACTCGCTTAAACCGGCGCGGAAGAAACCAACGAGTCTAATAGTCAGTTCTAAAATACTAACATACTTAAAAATTAAAACAAAACCTCAGATTGATTATATACTAAATCCAAAAGTACAACACCCACAAGATTGTACATGTCTAAACCCAAATATCACTACTACTAATAACAGTATTAACTCCAAAACAAATGTCAGAGTTAGAATACACAAGTACCACTACTATAGTCTAATACTAGAAATCGTAAAACAACAATGCAAGAACTAAATAACATCGGCACTCGCCCAACCCAAAGCTAAGCAAGAACCTCATCATTAGAATTACCTGAAAAATAAACAACAGTCCACCGTCAGTGGCGAGTAACATAACTGTCCCACCCTAACGGGGATACACATGGTCATAGCATAAATCAAACAATCAAACCAAACATACCAACATGCGAACCACACATCATAACATCAATAATAATAATACCCACAAGTAATCATGCTGACTCGACTAACTTTAATCATTAATTAACACATCTTTAAACTTTGACGCCAATCATTTACATACTAGACCGGACTATGCACGTACGAACGCATCTTACGCGAACGAACTTTCTACTATGCCAGGATTGAGAATCTTACTCCCAACCCCATGAAACCCATCTTACAGGAAATCCATATCCGAAGACGACCAACTATCCCAATACCGCGGATAGGATAGGGGCAACGTCTTAACCCAATTCTTAGAATCTTACTCTAAGATTAGGCGTCTAATAGTAAAATCAAGCAAATCTTTAATCGAAATTTACATTCTTAGTTAATCTTAAGTTGCATCTTACGCCTTGACTTAAGAATAACATGTAAATCAACCAATCTTGGAACCTCATATATCATTCTTTAACTTTCTTTAACTTTCTTTAATTATCTTTAACTTTCTTTAACTTTCAAGACTCGACCAAGAACTCATAAAGAACTAACAAGACTCATAAAGAACTCATAAAGAACTCAACCAAGATTCAAGAAACCAATCAAGAACTCAATCAAGATTCAAGAACTCAATCAAGAAATCATCCATAAACTTATCATCAAAATTCACGCATGAAACTACAATGTTCAATCAACAATTATCAACTTACATGCATCAAAACTTGAACCCAATTATCAACAAACATGAAATATCAAAAGTAAACATAATATACATAGAATCATGGCAAGAACATCATAAAACAACCTCCCCAAAATCAGCCCAAGTTCACGCATAAACAAAGGTGACAATCATCAATGCGGTCTAATCTAATCATCTAATCTACATTATGAATCAAGGTATACAAACTAGGTTGAGATAGTATGTTACCTTAATGAAGATTAAGCAAGAAAATACTAAAAAACTCGCTGCCCGGAAACCCAAGATACACGGCCCTATCACACGGTGCAACACAACACGGCACGGCTTGCACGAACACGGGCACGGCTTGCACGGCTTCAACCACGAGCACCCACGGCTGCCACCACGGCCACGCACACACGGCTACCACTTGAACACGGCCTTCACGCACGGCCACCACGAACCACCCACTTGATCAACCCACACGAACTAGTGCCCAAAACCAACCCGAACTAGTGATCTTGAATGAAACAAATGGGGTTTAGTTTGTGTTTTGATACTTAAAGATCAATAGAGGTTGAATCTTTAAGTTTTGAGTTTGGAGGGATGATGAACAAATGATTGAATTTGATGAGCCAAAAATGGCGTGTGGATTATGGCAAAATGGAGAGTGTTTGGCTTTTAATTTGGTGAGAAAGTGTGTTTAGAATGGCAAAATGAATCATAAGCCCTACTAACCCTTCTATTTATAGAAGTGGTTTAAGGTGTGAACATGAAGCAAGTGGCATAATTCGGCCATTAAACACATGGGGGCCGGTTCTAATAGGGCTCAAATGGGCCTAATGGTGATCAATTGGGCTAATTGCACTCATGCATTGTAATGACCCAGATTTTATCAGTATTTTTGCCGGTATTTATGTGTAATTATGTTTGTTTAGGTGCTAGTTCAAATTAATTTTTGAACTATTTATTTTAATTTTATATGAATAATTTCGATTTAATCGAAATGTTTATTTCTTAGTTTTTATTATTTATGTTAATTATTATTTAATTAATTAGAATTTTATTTATTTAATTTTCTGATTAATTATTTAATATTTTGGGTGAAATCGATTTAGGCATGATTTATCATGCGGTTTTCGTAAATTAGCCCAATTGATCACGAGAGCCCATTTTAGGCCCATAATTCCCTCTTTGGCCGGTTCTCTTAGTGGCATGGCAAGGCTTGCCACTTGCCTTGTGTTCACACCTTAACTAACTCTATAAATAGGAGAGTTAGTAAGGCTTTGGCTCATTTTTGTCATCCTTGCTTTTAAACACAATTTGCCATTAAGTTCAAAACACTAATTCCCTCTCATTTTCCTAATCTCACGCCATTTTGATCAATTGATACCCATCAATTGTTCATCATTTTTCCTAGCCCAAAACTTAAAGATTCAAAGTTCATTGATCTTTAGGTGTTCAAACACAATCCTAAACACATTTATTTCAATCAAGATTTATTGTTCAGGTTGGTTTTGGGATCGTGTTCGTGTGGGTTCGTGTGGTGGCAGCCGTGAGGTGAAGCTTTGCCAGCCGTGTGTGTGCGTGGAGGTGTCGTGCAAGTGCAGTAGCCGTGCGTGGTGCAGTGGGCAGCAGGGGGTGTCGTGCTCGTGGCTGGGTGCATTTCGTGGGTTCGTGCAGCCTAGCCGTGCTGTGTGGGCTGGTTCGTGGAGGTGCACCGTGGTGAAGCCGTGCAGCCGTGGTGTTGAAGCCGTGTTGCTTGTTCGTGTGTCTCGTTTCGGGCTGCGATTTTTGTGTTGTTTTAGTGTGTAATCTTCAATAAGGTAACATACTTTCTCAACCTTTTTGGTATACTATGTTTATAGTATAGATTAAATGCATGTATGGGTTAGTTATTTGATGAAGTTTAACCATGATTTTATGTATTGTTCCTAATCTGATTTTTATGTGGTTTTATGATAATTTGATGATGGTTTTCATGATTTCATGATTGATTATATGTTGTTATATGATCATGATTAATGTGTTGAAGTTTGATGAATTTTGGATGAGTAAAAGTAGCATTTTCGTGTCAAGTATTGATATGCGTGTGGATTGAATGAGTTTGGATGAGTTCTTGATTGAAGATCTTGAATCTTGAATGAATTCTTTATGAGTTCTTTATGATTTCTTTGAGTTCTTTATGAGTTCTTTATGAGTCTTTACGAGTTCTTGATTGAATCTTGAAAGTTAAAGAAAAAGGTTTAAAGAATAAAGAAAGTTAAAGATTGTGTCTAATATGAATAAAGAATGGTTAATGATTGATGTATAATGGTTGGTTAGACTCAAGATTAAGGCTAGAGGCAGTTCTTGAGAATAACTTCGATATTTTAACTAGTTAATTTCAAGAATCAAGGCTAGAGGCAATTCTTGAACTTAATTTAGTTATGTTGGGTATTAATAATGAATAAAATGATTAAGATGATTAAATAATTGATTAAATAAGATTAGCTTGATTTCATTTTTAGACGCCTGATACTTTGAGTAAGATTCATTGTATTTGGGTTAAGACGTTGCCCCTATTCCATCCGCGGTATTGGGATAGTTGGAGTCATACTATGTGATCTTAGTGAATTTCCAGTAAGATTGGTTTCACGGGACATGGATTTCCAGTAAGATTGGTTTCATGGGGTTTGGGAGTAAGATTCTCAAATCCGAGCATAGTAGAAAGTTCGAATGCGTAAGATGCGTTCGTACGAGCACAGTCCGGTCTAGAAATTGAATGATTGCGCCAAAGATAGTTGTTTAGGTTGGTTGAGTCGAGTTCACGTTTGGGTTGATCTTGTACTCTAGGTTATTGATTCGACATTGTTTGTTTGATTTATGCTATGTACATGTGTGTTCCCATTAGGGTGAGTCAGTTATGTTACTCGCCACTGATGGTGGACTGTTGTTGTATTTTCAGGTACTTCAGATGATGATGTTCTTGCCTAGTTTTGGGTTGGGCGAGCGACGTTCTTTCTTTTGTTTCCTGTTGTATTTACTGTTTTTCTTGGCATTAGTTAGCGATAGTATTGTATAGATGTTATGACTTTACTTTTGGACTTCTATATGTGAAGTTTAAGACTCTGACATGTAGTTGGAGTTAACTTGTATTTTTAGTAGTTTTAATTTGACTTTTGGATTTAGAATGTACAAACTTGTTGGTATTTGTACGTTTGTGGTTTATTAATAATGTTTCGAGGAATTAGTTTTAATTTCTTAAGTTTTGAGTTGTAGTTTCTAACTATCTGACTCGTCGGTTTCTTCCGCGCCGGTTTAAGCGAGTCGGGTCGTTACATGCATGACTAATCATGCTTAAATCACATTTGGCCCAAAAATATTAATTAACTAATTAGAAAAATTAAATAATAAAAATTCTAATTAATTAAATAATAATAAAATAAATAATAATCAACCAAAAACAAAATAATCGAATTTAATCGAAATTATTTACATAAAATAAAATAAATAGTCCAAAATAAATTTTAGACCATACACAAAATCACATAAACAACAATTAAATAAATGGCAAAAATACCGAAAAACCTGGGCCATTACATACCATACTACACCACCACCCCAACCCAAACGAGGTCCACCACCACTAAAACTACCACTGATCTCGCCACCACCCCCTTCCACCACCCCTTCCACGAAATAGCCCATAACCCTAACCATAACAACCCAATTCCAAAACCACCCTAACCCTTTTTTTTCGTTGCTGGGTTCGTGGATGGGGCAGGGGGTGGGGCGAGGGTGGTCGACGGTGGAAGACGGAGGTTCGACGAGGCAGGGCGACGACGGGGCAAGGGTGCGAGAGGTAGTGTTTAGGGTTTTTTGGTGGTTAAGGTTTCGTATGGGGCTGGGTTTAGGGTGGGTTTTTGGTGGTTGTGCGGTTCATGGGTGGGGAGAGAGGGGCGGGGGGGGGGGTGAGGGTGGGCGAGGGTGGGGTTTTGTGGGTTTTTTTTGTTGGTTAGGGTTTTGTGGGGTTGGGTTTAGGGTGGGTTATGGGATTCGTGGGTGGGGTGTGGGTGGGGCGATGATGGGGCGGTGGGCAATGGGTGGCTGGCTGGGCTGGGCGAGTGGCTGTGTGGGTGGCTGCGTAGGTGGCGAGTGGTTGGGTGGGCTGGGCGGGTGGTTGGGTGGGCTGAGCGGGTGGACTGGCGTGGGTGGCTGGGTTGGTGTGGGTGGCTGCATGGGTGGCGAGTGGTTGGGTGGCTGCGTGGGTGGCGAGTGGTTGGGTGGGCTGGGCGAGTGGTTGGGTGGGCTGGACGGGTGGCTGGGTGAATGGTTGGGGTAGGTGGGTGGTTGGGGTTAGGGATGTTAAAAAAAACCCGACCCACTTGACCCGGCCCGATGACCCGCCGACTCGCTAATTATTGTCGGGTATTTTTAAAAATATGTTCAAGTTTTTCGGACCGGGTACCCGACCCGCTAAAAACCATAAATGTCGGGTCGGGTAATGGGCCGAGCAATGCACTAGTCGGGTACCCGGTTGACCCGTTTTTTTTTTAAAAAAAAAAGTTTAAGGAATAATAATATGTTTTAAAGTGCATTTCTTTAATTTTGTAGTTGGGTACCCGAGACCCGACCCGGTAAAATCTCATGTTTTATAAAAAAACTTTCATAATCCGGATACCCGAGACCCGATCCGGTAAAATCGGGCACCCGAAGCCGGGTACCCGATTTTATCGGGTCGGGTCATGGGCCGATTGGTTCACTACCCGAAACTTTGGGTACCCGCTCTTTCGGATACCCAAAAACCCGGGTACCCGGTTATGAACACCCCTAGTTGGGGTAGTTGGGTAGATGGGGAAAGGGAATGCAAAAGATAGGGGGGAGGAGGGTTTAGAAAAGTGTTAGATTAGGAAAATGGGTAAGGGAATGAGAATGGTAAAAGTGGTCTAACAAACACAATCAAAGGGAATGGGGGCAGTTGATTCCCATTCCCTTTGATTTTTACCCCCAACCAAACACACCCTTATTGTATGGGATTACAAAGTTATTTTAGTTGTTACAAAATTGGAGTTACAAAATTATTGTTTGGGGTTAAATTACAAGGTTATTTTGTGCGAGTTACAAAATTATTATTGAGATTACAAAATTATTGTTAAGGTTACAAAATTATTGTTAAGGGATTACAAAATTATTTTGTGGGGTTACACTTTACAAAGTCTTTGTAACCCCAACAAAAATCAACTTTGTAATCCTAATGTTTGGTTTTACAAAGCTGCACAAAAAATGCGATGCATAGTAAGGGTGCGTTCTTTTCAACTTATTAGACCTGAACTTATCAAACCTGATTTAACTTATTAGACCTTATTGGAACTTATTAGACCTTATTGGACCTTATTTTATATGATTGAATAAAATAAATTAATAATAATAATAATAATGATGATGATGATGATGATGATAATATTCTATACATTTGAACCTATGTTCTTTTTTATTGTTGAATTACGTTCAAGAAGGTAATAATAATTAATATATCTTTTTTCAAACCCATTATTAATTAATATTATCAATTCCAATAACAACTTATCTACATATTTAATTTTTCTTAATTCACTTGTAGTAAAATTAACAAACTAGAACGGATTGAATAATTAATAATAATATGAAGGATGGGTAAAGTTTAATTTGGACCAAAATTAAATCAAACCCAAAATAAAAAAATAAGTTTTATTTTATAATATAAAAAAATAGTTTAATTCAATCTAACTCTGATTGGTTTCTCTAAAAAAAAATTATAAAACACGAATGATAAAATAAAATTGGTTTATGTTGTGTAAGAGTGCTTTAAGGTAATTATTAATTTAATTTAATCAATAATTAAAAATAATAACGTAGACCTGATTTGAACTTATTAGACCTGATTGGAACTTATTAAACCTTATTGGAACTTATTAGACATTATTGTAACTTATTATAACTTATTGGTATCTATTAAACCTAAAACCGTCTGCGTTTCTTACCAAACTGACACTTGGGTTGAAATTTCAGTATCTTGGATTTTTCAGTTATCCACATACCTGGAGCGTGATGCATGCCTGTGGCGCCCTAGCATATGATAATCACAGCACAGCACGGCACCTTCAAAATCTACTACATATACAACAACAATGCTTTGTTTCAAAGAAAGCAAAAGATGAATTTTCATAGTAGTAGCAGTGGACCATTAATCCATTACAGTGAGACAATGGCACAATTTACACTCATTCATCATTTCAACTCGATTCAGTAGCCTTTACTCTACTCTACTCCACTGAATTTTGCTCCATAAAGACCACGCTACTACAGTATTTCATTTCAACAATTAGGGTTGTCAATTGCATATCCAATTAGGAAAACTAAAAAGTGCTCCATTGAGGTGCGTCAATGGCTGAAATTGGGAAAATTGAGCTCAATTCTGGATGGTTAGCAGCGAGATCAACAGAGGTTGATCTCAATGGAGTACAACTCACCACAACTTATCCACCTTCTGGTGCTTCTTCTCCTTGGATGAATGCCTGCGTACCCGGAACGTAATGATTCGTTTCTCTCTTTTGCTTGTGTTTGATGCGTTTGGGCGGTTGTCTAATTGCATGTGAATTTTTATGAGTTTTTTGAACTTTCAAGTTTTGTGATTTTTTGCTGTTGCTGGACAATTTGTTTGAATTTTAATTTGATGAAAATTTTGAAGTTTAGGGTGCCTCTGGTAGGACTAAAACATTTTCAATAACAGAAAACTTTTTTTTAGTTGTTTGGTTGAATGAAAAATGAGTTATGAGAATAGAGAATAGAAAACTTCCTTTGATTTTGGGAGGAAAACGTTTTCAACTATGGTATAAAACCATTTTACACTAACTTTTCCATTTCCAACCAAACAGTGTTAAATGAGTAAAATAGTTTTCAGGAAAATCATTTTATGCCCTACCAAACGATTCCTTATTGGCGTAATTTGTGTGATTGTTCCGCAATTTTTTTTAGGGTTTAATCTGTTTTTTTTCCTGTGGTTTTGGTGATCATTGAATTGAAGTAGGCTGATTTGAATTGGTCTGGTTGGGAGGTTTAAGGCTAGTTTCTATTACTCCGTATATGATTATTTGCCAATCATATGTTCAGCATTTGCAGAAAATTCTTCTCTCTTCAGCAGCAGCAGCAGCAGGCTTAGCAGTAGCAGTAGCAGTAGCAGTATCAGTGTTTTTGTTGTTGTGTACTCCTTATTATATTATATATTTATAAATATAAATACATGATTTTCCTCAATTCCCTGTCCCATGCATTGTGGGATGCACATACTATTTGGAATTTGCTGCCTGATGTTTTTCTATATGGCAATTAATGTGTAATACGTAAATAGTTATGTAGTAACTATAATGCTTATTGGCTGACTTGCAATCGATAAGTGTTTATTTACTATTATCACTTATCAATGGCATTGAGGGGGTTTGATAGATTGAATTACCAAGGGAAAACTTTGATAATAAATTTATAGTTGCTATAATGCAACAGAAAGATTTTTTTCTACAGGGAGTGCAGGAGGCTAATGCAATTATCATAGTTTTTAAATCTGATAATGCAGGACTTATCAATGACATAGTATTCCGGTAGTCTTTGTGTTGATAACAAGTCAGTAATGCTTTGTTTACCTTGCATTTTTCCTGCCGGCACCAATTTGGTTCATGAATTCTCTTATTAAAGGGATGATTTTTTTTCTTCCATCAGCATATTGCCGATAGTTCAAACCTTGTAAAGTTTCTGCCCTCTTATGAAAAATATGTAGACTAAGTATGCAGGGGCGGCAGGGCCATTAACATTTAACGCAGATGGTAGGGTTGTGATTGAAGATGAGTGTTGTGCAATTGATTACGAGCTACTAAATTAAGAACAAGAAAAAGAATATGACCAAATAAAGTAGATAAGAAATTCGATGTGTTGTGGCAATTAGAACCAATGGCTTGAAACCAAAATTTAGGCACAACCAAGATGCACACTTTATTTGCCGACTTGACCCCTAAAGTTCACACACCTTTTACGCACAAATGCACTTCACACAAATGCACTTTTGGCTAAGAGAATGGAGTCACATAAACTTATGTCCAAAGCAAGGAATGTTGTTTAGCTTTCTTTGTAGAAGATTATAAACAATTGTATATCTGATAATTATGAATATATAATAAATCTATTAATCTAAACAACAACCTTAGGTCGGCTAGACATGAATCATTATATAGAATCGCAAAAATACAGTGCAAATCCTTATCTAGGTTTGCTTTGGTCTTCCTTTGCCTTTAATAATGACAATGGGTTATATCTAGACCTAGTTATTGGACATGGTAGTCCAATGGTATGCGGTAAGGTTATAGGTTATTTATTGGACAGGGCCTTTGATGGACAAGGCTTTATTGATAGGGCAATACAAGGCCAAAAATAATAGCCTAATAATTTTTTTTTAAAAAAGTTTTGATAAAAATAATTACATTAATATATTTGTATACATTTGTTTTAACTATTAGCTAGCTTGATTTTTTATTTATATTTAGTATTTTAATGGCCCGACCGCTACCGACCTGGTAATGACCGTGACCCGCTTTGGACCGACCCGCTATTGACTCTTTTTAGCCGACCCTGACCCGACCCCGACCTGACCCGCACATGCCTGACCCTGACCCGCCTCGACCCGCCCAATAACCATGTTTAGTTATATCTGAACCGGGCCCCCTTGTACCCGGATCTATATATGTTTTCCGAGATCGGATTATAATAATGAGTCGCTTTTATGGTGATTGGTGTTTTCTGTTTGTCAGGGTATTGGCGACCCTTGTTGAGAATAAGATGTTGCCTGATCCATTTTACGGTTTGGAAAACAAAGCAATTATTGACATTGCTGATTCTGGGAGGGAGCATTATACCTTCTGGTTTTTCAGAAAATTTCAGTGTAAGCTTGTACGTGAAAGATGGCTTGATTGTATGTACATTAATAATGTAAATTTTTTTGTTGGACATTTGGATATGAAAATGACAGCTTTAGCCCTTTTTAAAACTACAAAAGAGGACAAGTGCTTTCTTTGACACTTTATCTTCAGTCGAGCTATTTCTAACTTAATTAATGACCAACTCAAGGAGAAGTGCTTTCTTTGTCATTGTCATCTAGAGATGAGCTTGCATTTGATCAAATCAATGACCAGCTTATTAACAACCTTTGTAGGCTGTGAACCAGCATGTGGATTTAAATTTCCGTGCCATAAATTACTCTGCTGAGGTATACTTGAATGGTCATAAAAGAGAACTTGGAAAGGGAATGTTCCGACGGCACTCCCTTGATGTATCTGATATATTGTCTCCTGATGGCCAAAACCTTTTAGCTGTAATTGTTCACCCACCAGATCACCCTGGGAGAATCCCCCCTGCTGGTGGCCAAGGTGGTGATCATGAGGTATTGCCATTCTTTTTTTTCTAGTTTATATGCAAATTGTCTTATTTTTTTTCTTTTATTGATCCAAGAAACCTATTTCTGTAAAAGTAATAGGTGTGCCAACTGGGGAAAGTCTAGAACTCTAGATTGATGGTTTGATCGATACCTCAATGCAAGACATGGCCATAAAAAATATTTCTGAGACATGTTTGCTTTAATTTGTGCTTATTCCACGTATAGAATAATGTTCTCAATATGTAGGCATATGATGATGAATCTCATGGTAAATGGCCCCAAATTGCAAAATTTAGATTTTTGGGGTTTGCAAAAATTTGAAAACAAGATGTGACGTACCATATTAAGATTCAACCATTAGGCCGAGTGGCCGACTAGATATTTTTTTCGTAAATGTTAATTACAAACCAAATATCACACACTATTTACACAAATCTATCACTGTCTTTTCTACCATGAGTACCTTCCACATGGAGGATCTTTGTATCTGTCTGGGATGCTGAGCTCCTTTGCTTCAAGTGATTAGTTATTTTTCTTTCTTATACTTGCACTTCGCTCAGAAATTGGAAATTTGGAACACTAGATCTGTGATAGTGTCAAATAGCATGACTAAATAACTAAAATTCAGTGAATAAATTTTAATAAGAAAAAGTTAGTTGTACACAATAATAACTTTACATACAAAAAAGTAGAACATGAAGTAAGTATTTATCAGTGCTAATCTGTCAAAATTCTTCTTTTTATCAAAATTATGGCTCACTTGTAAATGTCTTGTTATTGATGTGTTTACTACTTTATTTTTGTTCATGAAGTTGTGATTTACCTTTTGATATTAGTTATTGTTCTTGATGCGTTTATATTTATTTGTGTCTTATGTTGGAAAAGATTGGAAAAGATGTTGCAGCGCAGTATGTTGAGGGTTGGGACTGGATGACTCCTATCAGGTGACACTTGTATGAAGCTATGAAAAGTAATCGTTTGCGTTTGCGTTTCTTTTCTTTTTCCCTATTTTTGTTTGCCTTTGGTGGCTGGGGTTAAGGCTAGTGCTTCTAGGTTCCGCTTTTGGCTGTCAGTAATTGGCTTAGATATAATGAACTTGCTGCATAAGGGGTCTAATGTAGAAGCTCTTCACAACTTTAAAAGTAAGAGTTGTTGGGTGTCTCTTAGGCTATGTTCTTTTGGACTTAATTTATGAAATTTCAATTCAGTCTCGACAACTTTAATTCAGCTCAACTCCTGTTGAGTCTAGGATTTAGTGTAGTTCAGCTCAATTACTTCAGTTCATACGAATTCAATTCACGTCAGTTCAGTTCAAATTAATTCAATCTAAAAAGCAGGTGCTTAATGTCTCAGTGCAAAGTATTTTTAATTACCCTTGTGGTGAAGTCACTACCGAAACAACTGCTTAACCTGTGAAGTAATTTGGAATTTAAATTTTCATGCTAATATCAATTATGAAAAAACAGTAATATTACATGCTAGAATAGGTTTATCGAGCAAGGACACTTCGCAACTATCAAGTATTCCAATATTATTAATAAATGTTGTGTATCACAAATAATTTCATGCTTAATCAGTAATGTTAGAGTACATGGGCAGAAAAAAGTTGTGTTATGTTGCATTATTTCATGTAGTCAGAAGCTTCTAAGAGTACCATATTGTGTAGTATAAACAACTTGTTCTGGTTTTAATACATTTTTGCATAATGCACTTCTAAAATCTGCTTTGAATGAATGACATATTCTTACATAAGTATTTTTGTTCTGTTCAAATGACCAACAGGGACCGAAACACTGGCATTTGGGATGAGGTTTCACTTTCAATCACTGGGGTGAGTATTCTGCCTAATTTTCTTAACTTTTTTCTCTGTGTAATACTGTCATATTTATTTTTTCAGACCTATATATTTTTCCTATTTTTGACGGGGAAACAGTTCAAAAAATCTTGACGTTTCATCATACGATTACTTAATTGCCTTCCTGCACCTTGGGGGATGCTTTATCTTGCTTGCTTTGTAGACATGATTTTCTGGTCTGCTTTTCACCTGCCTTCCCATGACAGACTGCAATCTGGAGCTGCAGGAAAGAGTAACAACTAAAATTTGGAAATTTAAAAAGTAGTTGTTTCCTTTAGGTTTATAGACATCTAAGAATAACTGAATTACTGTGCGTCTCTTTGTCTAAGTTTGCCCACGTATTGTTTGGTTGGGAATATACTAGAATTTGAATATTAAAAAGTTGTTATCATTTAGTGTTTTTTGAATGTTCAATATAACTGAATAACTGATGTGTAAGATTGGACAAAATGTTGGTAGGTTGGCAATGTGTTTTAATGTTCTCCTATATGGCTATATTACAACTCTATAAGGACTACTACTCATCAAATAATTGATTTTTTTTTTCTATCCGTTGTTGATGTCTGACTGTGTGTTTCAGCCAGTTAAAATAATAGATCCCCACTTGGTGTCATCAGTTTTTGATGACTATAAGAGCGCATACTTGCATGCTACAGTAGAACTGGAAAATAGAAGTGGCTGGGTTGCAGAATGTTCTTTGAACATCCAAGTCACAATTGAAGTTGAGGATAATACCTGTCTGGTGGAGCATGTTCAGACTCAGAATCTGTCTATACCTCCAGGAGCACGTATTCAGTATACATTTCCGAAGGTTAGCACTGGTCTTTTTTTTAAAATATAAATAAATCTATAATGGTTCTCTCTAGCTATGGATGTGCACTTGTGCCATTGTGCGTGTGTATGTATGACGGTAATGCTAGAAGCAACAGTAGAACCACTTGTACTTGATTAAGGCTGAAATGCATTATGCCTTATATCTTACAGTTACAGTATGTGGATCTGTTGGATAGTTGCGGAGTGTTATTGTTGTAGCTATTCTTGTTGGAAAAATACTTCATTTGCCCCTTTATGTACTCCGTTTGATTTAGTTTATATAGTTTGACTTTTGGTACTGCTTACAAAATTTGCTTTGACCATCCTTTATGCAAGGAAAAACGGTCATGTGAGGTCTTGTTGGATTTGTCTCAACGTATAGGTTTATAATATGTAGTTTTTATAATTTTTACAAATACATAATTAGAGATATTAATGTTTAAAGTTTTGTCTCTACAAGCGTGAAAAGGTAAAGTGGGCACACTAATAAAAAACAGAGGGAGTATAATGCAAGACCATTAAATCTAATATCTAGAATGAGTTAGGGCTTTGTATATCATCTTTACCTCTTAAAGTCCTAATATGCTCCTGTTGATGATTGGCACTACGTTTAATTTGTTTATATGTTTACAAGACGTATAAGGTTTCTGATTATGTTCTCTTTAACTAAAGTCTTGTGTATTTTGGACTTGAAATTGACCCATCATTGACCTTGAAAATAGTCTTGACCTTTCTCTGGTCGATGAATTTAGGAGGATCAGAATGGTTTTTATTAAACAAGTGAACTTGATAGTTTTTCAGCTACTTATCTGAGCTTTAATATCTTTGATGTGCAGCTTTTCTTCCACAATCCCAAGCTTTGGTGGCCAAATGGTATGGGCAAGCAATCCTTGTATAATATCACTATTGTGGTGGATGTCAAAGGATTTGGAGAATCTGATATGTGGAATCATTTGTTTGGATTTCGCAAAATTGAGAGCTATATTGACAGCCCTACTGGTGGGAGGTATGAAAACATTTAAACCATACCTCATTACTATTTCAAGGTGCATGTAACATTACATCTTAAACCTTCTGCAGGTTGTTTAAGGTTAATGGTAAACCTGTTTTTATCCGTGGTGGTAATTGGATCTTGTCAGATGGTTTATTGCGGCTTTCCAAGAAACGATACCAAACAGACATAAAGTTCCATGCTGATATGAACTTTAACATGATGCGTTGTTGGGGTGGAGGATTGACCGAAAGACCTGAATTTTACCATTATTGTGATGTATATGGTCTGTTGGTAAGTTTGCTCTTTAGTCTTTCAGCTCTGATTGTTTCGTTAAGAATATGAAGTGTGAAACTGTGAACTGAAAGGGAGGGGATTTAACTGAAATATTATGCATTCGATTCTTAATGCTGCTTGGTACTTTTGGTTTCTTTATTGTTTATCTTTGCTCATTACCCCTGTTAATCGATTATTCTTCTGGCTGGTGATTCTTTAACTCTTCAATTCAGAATAATCTGTTGGAAGATTTGTTACAAATAAGTCAACCTTTATTCAGTCTTCTCAAATTAAGTTAATATTTTCGACTAACGGACAATAAGTTAACCTAAAAACCATATCCACGTAAATTAGTATTTTCACTATTTGCCCGTTGACTAAGTTAACACTTTCAATGAACAACCATATAAACAACCACATATTAATACAACACTTTGATTTTTATTAAAAGTGTTATTTTAGTCAACTGCTAAACAGTAAAAAAAAACTAATTTGAGTGGATATGAGTACTAGTTTGACGTATTGTCAGTTAATTGGAAGGTCAAATTTAATTGGAAGGTTAACTTAATTTGAGAAGACCGGACAAAGTATGACTTATTTTTAACAAATTTTCTCGTTCTGTTTTTTTAGATGGGGTCAGGTATCTGTCCTGTTTTTTTCATGGGCATTGCTTTTTACTATATCCAAAGTGAACTCATTATTTAACAGCATGGTTCCTGTTAATTTGGTCTTTTCTGTGCATCCTTGGCATCTTATACAAACCTAGAACAGTAAATTTGGTTTTGGATGTGAATATTTAGCCTTTATAGGGCAATGGAATGAAATAAAAACTGTTTAGCTGTGCAGGGATTTTTGTGAAGGATTTTTACATTTCTAAATTATATATGTTATAAACACTATTATGAATGAATATCAAATCAATAGCCAAATTTATGATTGTAATCACACATTCTTATATTTGGATTAGCAGGGTTTCACTTGTTAAGCCAACCATTCCTGCGCCCAGGGGGAGGCGGTGAACATTTTACCTTGTTATCACTTATCAGGAGAGTTTTTGTGCTGAACCTTAAGAAAAGAGTTTAAACAATTTTTGAAACTACATAATATGACAGGGTCCGACTAACGTTTTATTACATTTCTATGACCCTATTGAAGTTGTATGTCTTAATGTATTCTTGGTAACGTAAGGTTTTTGAACTTGCATAATGGAGAGAGATATAGAATAAAAAAACTCTCATGACAGAGTTGGGCTTGCAAAATGGAGCTTGCTGATATCCATCGTCATGTTAGTTCTCCCCCCCCCCCCCCCTTTTTTTTTAACTCATCTTCTTTCTTCTCATCACTGTGTCACTGATTCACTGATAAGCATGCTCCTGGGGGGATTATATTTTAATTTTTATTTCTAGAATAGTTCTTTTTATATGGCATTTCTAGAATAGTTCTGTGTATACTAGGTTGTAGGCCTGGTTATTGGGCGGGTCAGGTCAGGGTCATGCCGATGCGGATCGGGCCATTAAAATACTAAATATAAATAAAATTCAAGGTAGCCAAATGTTTAAACAAATGTATACAAATATATTAATGTAATTATTTTTGTCAAAACTTTTTTTTTTGGAAAATTTAATAGCCTATAATTTTTGGCCCTGTATTGGCCCTGGTCGATAAGATCATGTCCATTAAAGGCCTGTGCAGTAAATACCCTATAACCTTGACCCTAATCGCATTCTATTGGACTACCCTGTCCAATAACTAGGTTTATTAGGTTGTCATCTGTTATCCCCATTGTCATTTAGGGGCATATGTGTATAAAACACTCCCTTTGTCTCAATATATTTGTTCCATTTTGACTTTTGGTACTATTCACATTATAACTTTGACTTTCTCTAATTTTATATAGGCAAGGAAAAATATAGTCAAATGGGATTCCATTTGATTCATCGCGAAATATGCTTTCTAAATATATAATTTTTTTCTTATATATAATTAGATATTTTATTAATATTTCAAGTTATGTCTCGGTAGATGTGAGAAGGCAAATGGAGCACTTTGGAACGGAGGGAGTTATTAGCTTGGGTTTCAGCATGCAGTAATTACTAATTATGAGATCTGGATTCTCTTTCTATTTTTTTTTATCCTGCTGCATGCACATGTTCCTTAAAAAACGTCTGCATAATTGCTAACCTCAATCTGGTGCAACTAGTGTAAACATTTACGGAATCGATATTATTCATCGACTTATGCTATCAATGATCAAGTTTGTTTCAGTGGTAAATTTTTATGGTCGCAACGAGATGTGCTGGAAAAAGGTTTTTGTTCTTCCCCATCTCCTCTCCTGCCACTTATATGAATACCTATATTTTAGGCGCTTCTGATAGGGAAGGTGCATTCTATTTAGCTCATCTAGACCTATTTGAAGTTCTGAACTAATGCTTCAATTTTTCTGGATTTATTCAAGCTTATATTGACGAATCTGCACCTATTTGTTAAGCATTAGGTAATAATGGTTTGCATTTATAGAAGATTGGGTTTTTATAAGGTATGCCCTTCAAGTGTTAGGTTTTCCAAGCTGTACCCATGCCTTTTGAGAATTCTAAGCCGTGCCCCTAAGTTGCTAATCTTAAATCAGCCATACCCCTCACCTAATCCATCCGTTAAGTAAAAAAAAAATCTGTTAACTTTTAAAAATAAAATAAAATAAAATAAAAACTCACCCAAAACTCCTCACTCCTCCCTCACACAGTCACACCCCTCCACCACCAACCACCAGTCACTGAACCCCACCAGTGAGACGAACCTCACCACCACCCATCACAGCCCCTCGCACCACCTTTGAAAGTGCAGTTTGCATTGTTTCGGAATTCAAGCTTCAAAATTCTTAAAAGTTTGTTTTTTAAATTCGAAATTGTTTTGAAAATCTATTTTCTTTCAACAAGAATTGCAATTTGATGTATTCAATCGAAAAACTGGTTTTGAATTCGAAGTTTTTAGTATAAACCCTAGATTTTTCCCCAAATTGATTTATTGGATGTTAAATGGTGCGCGGGGTGGAGTTTGCTGGCTGTTCATTGGCTGGGGTGGGATGGGTGTTCGCTGGGGTTCGTTGGGTGGGTGGGTCTGTAGGGTTGGTGGTGGGTAGTCTTGGAGAGGTTGGTGGTGGGTGGGTGTGAGAAGGGAGGGTTTTTTTTTTTTTTAATAATAATTTTGTATATATTTTTCATGTTATAGTTTATAGATTTCTTAACAGAAGTTAACAGAGGGATTAGGGGAAGGGCGTGGCTGATTAAAGATTAACAGTTTAGGGGCATAGCTTAGAATTCTCAAAAGACATGGGGCCATGGGCACGCTAGCACAGCTTGGAAACCCAACATTAGAGGGGCATACCTTAGAAAAACCCTAACGGCCCGTTTGGTTGTTGGTAATAAATTGTAATAAATTTATAGTGTAATTTTGTTAAGGATGAACCTTATAATCCCTATAGAAAACAAATTTTCATTCCAAAGCTTCAATTTTCTTCTCATTTTTTATTCCCATCCATTAAGGATGAACCTTATAATCCCATAGAAAACAAATTTCCATTCCAAAGCTTCAATTTTCTTCTCATTTTTTATTCCCATTCATTACCATTGGGGAGGGTGGTATTAGATGAGAATGTGTATTTGTGAAGAAAATAAGATAAATTGGAGTTAAACTAGTTACATCATGGGAATGAATTTTGATTTTCCTTCCAAATTTAGTTGTAACTTCATTCCATTACCATCATTTATGACCGACTACCAAACGGACTGTAAAAGATTTTATATTAGTCCCTCCGTCCCAATTTAGTTGCTACATTCACCGTTTCACATCTCACGAGACACAACTTTAAATAAAAATATCTTGAGCTACCCATAATAAAAAATTATAAAAATTATGTATTTAAAAAAGTACATGTTGAGACGAATTAAACTAGATCATCATAACTATGTTTTTCCATAAGCTTATGAAATTAGAAGCGATCAAAGATCACATGTGAACAGTGCTACAAGTCAAAATGTAGCAACTAATTTGGGACAGAGAGAGTATTCAAAAGCATGCAACTGGTTTCCACAATCTGGGTCCATGACCATTGCTGCTAGACTGAGCTGCCTTTTTTTTGTATTTTTTTTCCATGTAATGGCTTTTTGTTGCATTTGTGGAAACTAACTAATTGCATGTCTAGTATCACGCATACTTTGTGAATCACATAAAATAATGCCTTATCTTGTTTCTACACATTTTCTCTGCAGGTGTGGCAGGAATTTTGGATCACTGGAGATGTTGATGGACGAGGAGATCCTATATCAAATCTAAATGGTCCATTGGACCATGATTTATTTTTGCTCTGTGCTAGAGACACTGTCAAGCTCCTTAGGAATCATGCTAGTCTTGCTCTTTGGGTTGGTGGGAATGAACAAACTCCACCTGATGACATTAATGCCGCTCTAAAACATGATCTTAGACTCTTTGATAATGGTTATGAAAAGAAAATTTCGATGGAAGAAATAATTTTGATGTCCGGTACTGATCCTAGTCAATATCTAGATGGAACTCGAGTTTATGTTCAAGGGTCAATGTGGGATGGGTTTGCTGATGGAAAAGGAAACTTTACAGATGGTCCTTATGAAATCCAGAATCCTGAGGATTTCTTCAAGGATAACTATTACAAATATGGATTTAATCCTGAGGTTGGATCTGTTGGAATGCCAGTTGCAGCTACTATTAGGGCAACAATGCCAAAAGAAGGTTGGCAGATTCCATTATTTAGAAAACTTGATAATGGCTATATAGAAGAGGTGCCTAATTCAATCTGGGAATACCATAAATACATCCCTTATTCAAAACCAGGCTTGGTTCATGATCAAATTCTACAATATGGAACACCAAAGGATCTGGATGAATTTTGCCTGAAGGTGAACCAAAATTCTCATTTTGTAGTGAAATAACTTCTTGTAGTATTAGCCTACATATTACAACCCATGGATTGACTTGTCCTATACTCTTATTGTACCAGGCTCAACTTGTTAACTATGTACAATATAGAGCTTTACTTGAGGGATGGACTTCTCAGATGTGGAGTAAATTTACGGGTGTCTTAATATGGAAAACTCAAAATCCATGGACGGGTTTGAGGGGTCAATTTTATGATCACCTTCTTGATCAGACAGGTGGGTTCTACGGATGTCGTTCTGCTGCTGAACCCATCCATGTCCAGCTAAATCTTTCAACCTATTTTATAGAGGTAAACATCTGTTTTAATTCTTCAATTTTATTTCCTTGCATCTCATGATTGTAGCAATAAATATGTTAGGTCTATTCTGGTTGAATGAGGTGAATACATATTCTTAATATGGATTTGATTTATGCAAAGTTGGCTTTTACTTGGATATAATCAATTTTGAAATTAATATTCCAGGTAGTTAATACTACATCAGATGGTATATCTGATGTAGCTATAGAAGCCTCGGTATGGGATCTAGAAGGAACATGTCCATATTACAATATCCATGAGAAACTCTCCGTTCCTCCCAAAAGAACCGTGGCTATCACAGAGATGAAGTATCCAAAGTCTGAAAATCCAAAGCCCGTATACTTTCTTCTCCTAAAGTTATACTGCATGTCAGATTATGGTATTTTATCAAGGAACTTCTACTGGTTGTACCTACCTGGTGATGACTACAGCTTGCTTAAACCGTATAGAATGAAGAAGATGCCTCTCAAAATAACATCAAAAGTTAATATTCAAGGTTACTCATATGAAGTACTAGTAAAAATAGAAAACACATCCAAGAAGCCAAATCTTGAGGCTCAGCTGCGCAAGAACAATTTTTGTCGTGGAATTGGCCATGGTGATTGTGATGTCGCCCTTCATAGCTTTGCGCTTGATAGTACTGAAGATAAACAGGAAGCTAGTTTTTTCCAGAAGATAAACAAGTTTATCTTCCAGAAAATTGATAAGGGTTTGAGCATGGTGAAAATCAATGGACCTGATGCTGGGGTTGCCTTTTTCTTGCACTTTTCAGTTCATGCATCAAAGGAGAACAAAGGAGGAGAAGATACAAGAATACTTCCTGTGCACTATTCTGACAACTATTTTTCTTTGGTACCAGGTGAGATCATGTCAATAAAGATTACATTTGAGGTTTCTCCTGGAATCACTCCACGGGTTATTCTTAATGGCTGGAATCACTACGACAACCTCATTGTTCTTTAATTGTCCACGGAGGAGACAAGCTTCATCCAATTTAGCCAATACACGCATCTGTAAGGGGGAAGATAAGGAATCCTCACAAATGTGTGTGATGAGAATTGAACCCATGACCTCATGCCTGTAATTCTAAGGTTTTGACTACTAGGCAAATACCTCATCTTCCAAACTTGTTGCAACTGATAACCTTGTTCTCTTTGAAATGTATGTGTATGCAAAATAATATATTGTATTGTTATAATTTGTGCTCAAACTTTATGCATGGGATGGGTTCAGTCAAGATTTCCAAGTAAAGGGTTGTATGTGAACGACACTTGCACATGGATTGTTCGATCCTTAGAGACGGGATAAAACTTGTTTAAAAATGACATTTCTAAGAAAAGAGCTCTTGTGAGACTGACTATGTGAGGTACGATTATGTAGCGGCATTTTAAGGAAAATGAAAGATTTAGCCATAAGGGATATATATATATATAAAAGGTGCAAAAAGTAAAAATATTAATTAACTTAATCAAATATTAATCACATCAAATGACGATTTGATTTTAATATGTTTTTGTTTTTTCAGCTTTAGAAAATGTTTACATGCTTCTAATATGCGTATCACGGTATCACCCGTATTTTAATCAATTTACTTTTGCTTAGTAATTTTAAATTTTTTTTTCCATTTTAAGATAGATTCTCATCTCACATAAAGACCTTGTTACTTGTTAGTACTTGAAAATTAGGGGGTGTAATTAATTGTTACTTAACGTTTTGAAGGAGCGTGTCTCTATTAGGCCCGTTCTTTATTATTATTATTATTATCGAGCATTGTTTTTCCAGTCGACACTTTCCGACGACGGTTTTCGAACTGACATTTCCGGCGTTGATTATTCGGCCGACTTTTTCAGGAGACGATTTTCGGGACGAGTTTTTCGGCGACGGTTTTAAGGACGACTTTTCCGACGACGTTTTTAGACTGACTTTTCCAGCGATGATTATTCGGTCGAGTTTTTCGACGACGATTTGCGGGACGACCTTTCCGACGACAGTTTTCGGACTGATTTTTCGGCGGTAATTATTCGGCCGACTTTTCCGGCGACGATTTTCAAGCCGAGTTTTTCAGCGACGATTTTTCGGGACGACGGTTTTCGGATTGATTTTCCGGCGGTGATTATTCGGCCGATTTTTCCGGCGACGATTTTCAGGCCGACTTTTTCGACGACGATTTTCAGGAAGACTTTTCCGACGACAGTTTTTGGACTAATTTTCCGGCGTTGATTATTCGGCCGACTTTTCCGACATCGATTTTCAGGCCGAGTTTTCCGGCGACGATTTTTCGAACGACGATTTTCGGATTGATTTTCCGACAGTGATTATTCGGCCGACTTTTCCGGCGACGATTTTCAGGCCGAGTTTTTCGTCGACGATTTTTCAGGCCGACTTTTCCGACGACGATTTTCGAATTGAATTTTCCGTTTCCGACGACGATTTTCAGGCCGAGTTTTTCAGCGACGATTTTCGGGATGACTTTTCCGGCGACAGTTTTTGGAGTGAATTTTCCGGCGGTGATTATTCGGCGGAGTTTTTTGACGACAATTTTCCGGCGGTGAAAAATGAAGGTTTTAGGGTTTACTTTGAAATATAAATAAAATAAAAAAAAAGAATCAAAAAATAAAAATAAAAATAAAAATAAAAATAAAAATAAAAATAAAAATAAAAATATAATATAATATAATTTAATTTAATTTTTTAAAATTTAATTTAATTTAATTTCAGTTAATTTAATTTAAGTTCAGTTAATTTAATTTAAGTTCATGTTTTCTCAGTCCTATAGAACAGGGCCTAATGTCCTCTAATAATTTAAAACTAACAGTTTCATTGTGGTGTTTTATAAAAGGAATCAAAATAATCAATACAATTATGACGTTAGATAAGAAAGTTAAAAGCTAGGTTGCATGAAAACGGATATAGATACACTACAGGAACGCTAACTTAACTCGGGAACGCTAACTTAACTCAATTCACACATTATAATATAAATTCTCATTCAAATTAAATACATAAGTTTTAAAAGAAGTTTAGAATACGTCCTATAAGTGTCCAATATATGTCTCATAAGTGTTTATATAACTAAAAATATTGGACACGTGAATTGGTGTGTCTGACACATATTTAGGCATGACGGACACGGGACACGTCACTTGTTAGAAGTGTCCGTGCAACTAAGATTAAAAGTGAAAATATTTAATTAAAATGAATAGAATCATTAATTACACCGTCAAAGTGTAAACTTATATGGTAAGATTAGAGTGTATGTGGTCCCCTCTTAATCTCTTATAGGAGCATTAATTAATCAAAAGTGTCTTGTTTTTCTATTCACTATCCCAAAATTCTCTCTTATCTCTCTCTTTTTTTTTTTTCTCAAACTATATTGACTTGTGTATGTAGAAACTACATACACTTAATATCTGCATAATAACTCTCAATTTTATTATATATATTCCAATAAATGCACCTTTTTTTAAATCTCCATACTTTTAAATATTTTTTTAATATACCTATTCGACTGCGTGGCAAAATAAAAGGTATTTAATTACAAAAAAAAAGTTATTTGATTAATTTTTTGGGTAATGTTACATGCAGCCTTAGGGAGTTTGGATATGGTGTAGTTTTATAGTAACTATACCAAATAGAGTTCTTCAAACCTTATGTTTAAATTAAGGGCTCAAGATTTATGAGGATTTGTGGGGGAAAAACTAAAGGAATTTTTTATAAAAAAATATGTAAGTAATTGATTTCTTAATTAATGGTTATGATTGATTGAACTCTACGTAGTAGAATTTTTATAAACTCTACAGAATCCAAACTCTTTTATATACTTCATTCATTTCAAAATAAATGCAACAATTTCTATTTTAGGAAGTTTAAAAATAAATGCAACAATTTTATATTCCCATTTCTAAAAATATTTTCTTTTGATTTCTCATATCATCATATACTCCACTTCCTCTGTCTATTTTTTTTTCCTCTCACAATGGAGACTGTGTCTTTCTAATTATTGTTGTTTTTTTTGGGAAATTCTCAGTGGTATACCCGAACTTTTTGGAAATCCCACTGGTATAACTGAGTTTTTTTAAATCCTAATGGTGTATCTAATGTTAAACATAATTCTCAAAAATACCTTTTTGGTTAAAAATTGTTAAAAATGCTAACCATGGTTAATAAATTGAAAAAAAAATAAATAAAGGAAAAACAACCGCAAATTGGGGACAATCGGATCATTTTTTACAAAATCCGACCTCAAATCGGCTCCTTAAGGATAAATATGACCCGTAAAACCTTGAGCGGACTATTTTTTCATGTAAATCAATGCGCGCAAAACGAGGCGAATCGGGAACGCAAATTGGGTGCAATCGGATCATTTTTTGCAAAATCCGACCTTAAATCGGATCCCTTAAGGTTAAAATAATGACCCGTAAAATCATGAACGGACTATTTTTTTCCACGTAGATCAATGTGCGCAAATCGATGTGAATCAGGAACGCAAATTGGGGGTAATCGGATCATTTTTTGCAAAAACCCATTAATTTAATATATTATTAGTTTTAAATTTTATTTTTTTTAAAGAAAATTAAAAAAATTGTTAACCAAAGTTAAATCTAACCTTAAAATAAGTATATTCCATTACATTTAACGGAATATACTTTCTAAATGTAACGGATGGGAATTAGAATACCAGTGGAATATACCACTGGATTAAAATAAATTCGGGTATACCAGTGGGATTTCGAGAAAGCTCGGGTATACCAGTGGGAATTTCCTTTTTTTTTTAATAAAAAAAAAACGGAATATAGCATTTTCCTAATGTTTTTAAAAACAAAATTATTTGATTAATTAATCCATTAATTCAAGGATTATTCCCATTGGTATACCTCAGAATTTGCATATTCCCACTGGTATACCTAAGGTTTAAAAAATCCCAGTGGTATACCTAAATAAATAATGAAATTCAATAACCACTTTTAAAGGCTGTTTCAGGCCATTAAATACCACTAATTCGACCATAAACATACTTAGGTTAACTATAGTTAGTTTTTTCGGGTAACCACCGTTGACTAAATAAAAAGAAAAAACCGATTTTATGGTTGTTAATGTACTAAAACAACCTTTAAAAGTGGTTATTGAATTGCATTAAAAATGTAGGTATACCACTGGGATTTTTTAAAACTCAAGTATACCACTGGGAATACGCAAATTCTCAGGTATACCAATGGGAATAATCCTTAATTCAAACGTTAAAATTCGTAGTGTTCCATGACATTAATCATGTCCCAAACTGTGTCTTGCGAGTGAGTAAGCAAATCCAGACGATACATGGATGAAAACCAGATTACTTTCTCACAAACTGAGTTCTCCCATTTATCATCCTCTGTATTTTTCCCTCTTATCTTTCACAAGAACTCTAGTTACTTCACCATATCTCACCTCGCATTTCAACTTCTCTCCATGTATTCTCAGCCATTTACATTTAAGCCGCATTTTCTCAAAATGTGGAAGAGAAAGAAATCTTTATTTGGGTTCATCTCTTCATTCTTCAATCATAAAAAACTTCTACTATTATGACCCTAAAAACTATTTTAGTCCCAGAAATGTGATTGTTGTTTGGAATTCTCTACTGCATATGTATGCGAAATGCTCCGCGTTAAGTGATGCACTTAAGGTGTTTGAGGATATGCCCATGAGAGATACTGTCTCATGGAATTCAGTTATTTCTGCGTTTTTGAGTAATGGAGAGTTAGAGATTGGATTTAAGTTTTTTAAACAGATGGTTGAACTGGGTATTGGTCATCTTGATCAAGCAAGTTTCACCACTGTTTTATCAGCTTGTGATGGTTTGAGTTTTCTGAGGGTGAGTAAAATGATTCATGGATTAGTGATCATAAGTGGGTATAAAGATGAAATTACTGTTGGAAATGCTTTAATAACCTCATATTTCAAATGTGGGTGTTTTGGTTCTGGGGAGGATGTTTTTTATGAAATGAGTGAGCGGAATGTTGTTACTTGGACTGCTGTGATTTCTGGACTTGTGCAAAATGGACAATGTTTGAATAGTTTTAATGTTTTCTCTAAGATGCGTAATGGGTTGGTGGATCCTAATTCTTTGACATATGCGAGCTTACTATCAGCTTGTGCTAGTTTGCAGATTCTAAAAGAAGGGAAACAAATTCATGGGCTAGTGTTAAAACAGGGATTTCAGTCTGATTTTTGTATTGAGACTGCACTAATGGACATGTATTCAAAATGTGGGAGCATGGAAGAATCCTTGCAGATTTTCTACTCCACGGATAGGCTTGATAAGGTTTCCATGACTGTTGTGCTTGTGGGTTTTGCTCAAAATGGGCTTGAAGAAGAAGCTATTCAAATCTTTACCAAAATGATTAAAGCAGGAATGGACATTGATCCAAATATGGTTTCTGCTATTCTCGGTGTATTTGGTACAGACACTTCTTTGGCTTTTGGCCAGCAGATTCATTCATTGGTCATTAAAAAGAGATTTGGTGCTAATCTTTTTGTTAGCAATGGACTCATTAACATGTATTCAAAGTGTGGGAATTTGGAGGAGTCATTGAAAGCTTTCAAACGAATGCCTCAGAGGAACTCCGTCTCTTGGAATTCTATAATTGCAGCCTTTGCACGTCACGGTGATGGACGAAAAGCCATTCAATTGTATGAAGAAATGTTATTGGAGGGGGTAGAACCTACCGATGTTACATTCATATCATTGATCCATGCTTGCAGCCATGTGGGCCTAGTTGATAAAGGCATGGAGTTCTTTGAATCAATGAGCAAATTTCATCACATCAATCCAAGAATGGAACATTATGCTTGTGTCATTGATATGTATGGAAGAGCTGGACTTCTTAGTGAAGCCAAGAGTTTTGTAGACAACTTACCAGTGAAGCCTGGACTTTTGGTATGGCAAGCCCTGCTTGGTGCTTGTGCTATCTGTGGTAATTCAGAACTGGGAAAATATGCTGCTGATCAATTGCTTCTGTTAGAACCTGATAATCCTGCTCCTTATGTACAGTTAGCGAATATCTTTTCGTGTGAAGGGAGATGGAGAGACAGAGCTAGGACTATAAAGAGAATGAAAGAGGTGGGCTTTTCCAAGGAAACTGGTACAAGTTGGATTGAGATTGAAAGGAAGGTTCATAGCTTTGTTGTATGTGACCAAAGGCATCCACAAGCTGAGACCATTTATGCTGTCCTTGCAGCACTGCTACCGCAACTGGCAGATGAAGGTTATAAGCCAGATAAGAGGTTTATTCTGCACTACATGGGCCAGAATGGAGAGATGAGTCAACTTGATTCGATTATTTGCGTGCCTGATGAGACATCATCTTAAAGAGTTGAACGTAGTTAAGCCAACCCCTGTGACGCTCACTTTGTAACATGGGTACTTCACTTGACCGCCATCTCCGTACCTAATTCGTCCCATATAGGGAACAATACCGGTATTTTGCTTAATGCATTAGCCGTACCCATTGTTATATAATTTTCATAAATGGCATTTTCAGTACCTGTATTTGTTTTTGTCCCCATCCCCAACTCAGTGCAACTAAGGGCGCTCATGAAAATGTGCATGTACAAGGAAATAAGGATAATGAGACGCTCTTGTTTTATGAAATCTTTGTTTGTTGTAAACTTGCAAATTTGGTTGAATACATGAAATATTTTTGTGGCTCGCTTGTGTAGTGCTTCATAACCTGTTTCAGTGTAACAAGTTTACAACTCTTCCGTTCCCTTTTTTGTTCTTTTTTTAATTGTGTTGACCAACACATCTTTTACTATTAATATATTTAATTATGTACTAATAAAAATTATAAAAAAGATTAATATTCTTAAAGTACTCATTTGAGACTAATCTAACAAGATTTCATTTGCATATTGTGAACAATTTAGTTTTAGGATATTCTTTCTAATTCTTAATAGTTGCAAGATTCCAAATTATTACTCCTTCCATCCCCAATTTTTTGCATGATTTTCCTTGTTTGGTTGTCTCTAAATTTTTGCTTCATTTTACTTTTAACATTTTTTTCTCTCTACTTTTTTTCCCCCTCATATGGTGGATTCTCATACAACTACATTTAAAAATCTCTCTACTTTTACTCTTCTTTATCTTACCTGCCAAGCCCACAAGTTGCAAAAATAAAGAGACAGAGGGAGTACAACAAAAATGGAACAAGTGGAGTAATCTTGCAACAAAAGGGCTACTGCTTTTACTCCCTATTCACCTTGCCATGTCTTGTATATGATACATGATTACATGGTATGTTGCTTGTCTATTATCAATCATCCATATATTTCTAAGAATTTGGTGACATATCCCAGCATCAATACCTGTTTGTTGAACAAATTTTTTTTTGGAAATCAACAAATAGTTATGCTATACACAATTATATCCCATATAGCTAAGTTTTCTTGCATATGGAAGGCAGTCAGTTTCATTACATTAAGGCATTGGAAGGATTCTGTTGATCCAGTGAAAATTGGAATATCTTGATACATAATTCGGTCTTGTCCATGATGTTTATTTTGTTATGACTTTCATGAACCTATTTAGTGAGGAGAATATGCCTGCTGCTCTAGCAAACAAAGAAGGTCCCTCTTCACCCTTCTCTTGTACGTCCCCAAATATATTCTGCATTATATACAAGCAAATATTATTATTGAGGAAGCACACACAATTCCCTGATAAACAAGAGTCAGTTAGTCAGTTAGCGCTAAGTTTTGTTTCTCGGTGATAGGCAGAAACTGACCTCGAGTTCTTCAGCATCAGGACGACTAACCAGTTCTTTTGCAAGCAGGTACCTGCCTGGCCTGTCCTTGTTATCGTAAAATACCTTCCATAAACTGTTGATAAAAAGAATTCGGGATTCAAAATCTGTGACAATTCACATGTCAAGCAAGTATAGGAAGATTGTGGTCTGTACTTGGTTACTTACCCAGGATAACACCTGAACACTGCTCCAGCGGCAAAAGGTCTCATTGAATAAACCACGGAAAATGTTCTGTCAATACATAAGTTTCAATCAACATTCATCAAACTTGAGACTTATTGTTCTTCAGTTAGGAAAAGGATAGCCTTCGAGTAGTCCATGCAAATACTAACTTCGCCCTAATTTAGTTGCAACAAAGGTCCGGGCACGAACTCGTAGGCAAAACTTAGTTGTGAGTGTGAAACGGATAGAGAGATTTAAAAAAATCTGATAAGGAGAGATATAGGAAGAAATGATTACCTATTAATGTACGAAATCATTTGTTGCAACTAATGCAAAGTTGCCTTTTCGGATAAATGTTGTAGCTAAATTAGGGTGGATGTAGTAGTTGAATTTTACAAATTTTGCTTCAATCACTTTGAAGTAACACAAATTGAAATGACTGAGCTCTAAGATTTAATTCGTTAGCATGATCAGGAGACTGTTGGAACATTGTCACCTAATTCACTATTATAATTTGCAATTCACTAAAAGTAGGCTAAAAATAGCCCAAAACCAACCATAATTCGTTTATTTCAGTTCGCAATTAGTAGGGAATTTAGGAAATTCGGAATCCTGTGTTGGAGCTAGGAGATTTTGTAATTTTTTTTAGATTAAAACAAGAATACAAGTAACCAACCAGGTACAATAAAAAAGAGAAATATGGATGATTTGAAGTTTCACAGCTGCAGATTTTGTTTAGGTCTATGTATAATTGGTATTTGGTAGTATAACACTATGCCTGTTTTCTATTGGGATGATTAAGCTAGAAATTCAAGCTTAAAAAGGAGGAAGGGAGTTTACCTCAGGAAGGAACGCCTTAACTTTCGAACGTTGAACCCAACTCCAACATCTTCACTGATAAGACGTGGATTCCACATGATGAGAGGCCGAGGCTAACAGAATTATGAGGAACTTAATGAGATACATGCAGCAATTCTAGCAGGGTTCTATGTAGAATTGAGAGCCAAGAAAATTAGCAGTTAATAAGACATAATACTTGTATATAAATCAAGTCATAAAACTGTTTTTGTGAAATAAAAGAGTATAACGAGATTAAGACTTGAAACAGACGAAACACGATATTATTTCTCACACAGGCAGATGTAAGCGATAATAGATACCGAATCATCCGAAAGAAGGGAGGCGATTTTCTGAACGTATTCTAACATCTGATAATCAGGAACCACCATCACAATAATCTCATCCTCAGGGTCGACTGGCTTTCTATCACTTAAGCTGCAAAGAAACATGAACATCAAAGTGTTAGCAGTACTACAAAGAAAAACCAGTACACAAAATAAAAATGAAAATAAAAACAGAGATCAGTTATCAGGAAACAACTTTAAAAAGCATCTTCAGCATCAAAGTGTTACATGTAAAATACACTTTTTCGCCTTACCTAGAAAATCCAAAAGTAGCATCTTTCCACTGGTATTTCAGAAGCGCAGCAGCTCCAGTATCGGGAAAGATTGCCTTGACTTTCTGTTAACCAAAATATAAAAAATTTAGTTATGTAGAAATGAAGTATAACCATCAAAGAGCTACAGCCTACATTATTCATGCTTTTAGTGGCTATTGGACAACATCTTTTGGTTGATGTATTGTGATCACTTGATATAGAATTGCACCATGTAATTGAAACCTAAAACTCTAAAAAATCTTGAAAGAACTACTTGAGAACCGTCAATACACATTACAACAAGGCTTTTAGCTAACCTGACATCCTGTTTCCTCAATAAGGGCATCTAAGAAAACCCTTGACAGTTCCCATAGTTCAGCTTGTGCGCCTTCATCATCCAGAAATTGTAGCTGAGGTATTAGAAGCTCAACCTACCATTGGGAAAAAAGAAACTTCATTGAAACCAAATTTCAGAATTAAGAAACATTGGATGTTCTTGATTATAGAATTTTTATTAAAAGAAAAGTTTTCTAATTATGATACATTATAGAAAGGCTATTCTTTCTAGTTTCAGGCCACTCATTTAGAACTACACCCTCTGTCTGGAAATAGCAGGTCACCTATATATAAGTAGAGCCATTGCTATCCTTTACCCTTTACTCAACTTAAAAGAGGTTTTAATGATGAAATCAACCATTGCTATCCTTGTTGGATATATTTAGAGCATTAAGAATACACTCATGATTATTTATGCTAATTTGTGTGGATATGGTGAAATAATTTAGCAAAATAATGATATACGTACGATTACGAACTTATTACCAAGCTCGGAAATTTTTTTCGGTAAAATATAAGCTAAGTTGCAAAACTTAGGATTTTGCATGAAGTGTCGCGGACAGGGACATTTTGGGCGTTCCCGCGCCATTTGGTGTGTCCGCAACGAAGAGGAAAAACGCAGGGCAAAATTTGACCGTCGCGCCTGCGAGGCCAAGGGGTCGCGCCCGTGCTGTGTCGCGCCCGCGACGGTCTTCTCCTGCGCTCCCGCGATAATTCTTCAGTCGTTGTTTGAATTAGCGGTTTTCTCGGTCAAACGCATGATGCTTGGTCTTAGGTTGTTGGGTACGTGGTAACTGCCTTTACTGGCCATTTTGGTGAGTGGGAAGTTGAGTTTGAATTATAAACAACGTATAATTCATTTCTCACTTCATATTGCAAAAGTGTCAGAGTGTTGTTTTCTCTCAAAGTATTCATCTTCAACCTTCATCAAAATACTAAATTACATGGGTATTAGTCTTTGAAAGCTTGAGTAATACTGTTTCTTCGTTGTATCTCAAAAGCAAACATTCGTGATACCCGGGCTTTCGTTGGGTCGAAGTATTGCTTTTAGGATAGTGAGTACACGCCTCGAAGAGTTTCATTTCACAGATTGTTTCATTTTTGTGTCAAAAACCCTGGTCATATATAACAGTCTAAAAGCAATAACCTTCTCTCAAAAATGTATACAATCAAAGATTTGACAGCCAACTTCCAAAAGCTGGACAAGTTCGAGGGTGTGGGGTTCAGAAGATGGCAGAAAAAGATGCATTTTGTTTTGACATCTCTTGGTGTGGCCTATGTCCTTACTACTCCAAAACCAAAGGAGAAAGAAACTGAAACTGCGGAGGAGACAAGGGCACGAAACAAATAGGAGAATGATGACTACATCTGCAGAGGTCATATCCTCAATGGTATATCAAATGATCTTTTTGATATTTATCAGTTTCATGATTCCTCTAAATATTTGTGGGATGTATTGGAAGCCAAATATATGGCGGAAGACGCATCCTCCAAAAAGTTTTTAGTCAGTAATTTTAATAATTACAAATTGTCTGAATCAAGGCCTGTGATGGAACAATTTCATGAATTGCAAAGAATTGTTGGTAGTTTTAAACAACATGATATAAATGTAGATGAAACATTTATTGTGTCATCAATAATTGATAAATTACCACCTAACTGGAAAGAAGTTAAAAATACTCTAAAGCATAGAAAAGATGATATGAACATGGAACAATTAGCCGCCCATCTTCGTATTGAAGAAGGGATAAGAATGCAAGAAGGACCAAAGGAGGTAACTCCAAATTCTTCTACCGTTAATATGGTAGAAGATGATAAGGCTAAGGATGGTTACAATCCTAAGAGGAAGGGCTATAACCGTCATGAAAATGGCAAAAAGCCACGAAATGACGGGGATGTGTCTAAAACACGTGCGTGTTGGGAATGTGGCAAGTCTGGTCACATGAAGAAGGACTGCACCATCTGGAAGAAAAAGATGAGCAACAACCAAGCTCAGAAGGGAAAGGGCGGTAATAGCCACTCCCAAAACAAACAAGGTACTACTTGTGCACAATTTTCACCAAATTCTTTATCGAATTATGTGTGTGTGATTTCTGAAATCTTTTGTGTGCAGGATGATTGTTCGTAGTATATCGATTCAGGAGCATCAAGACATGTTTGCAAGGATCGCTCATTATTCAAGTCATTCCATGAGGTCAATGATGAAGAGATGTTGTATATGGGGAACGATTCAACTGCAAAGGTCGTAGGCAAGGGACAAGTTGAACTAGTGTTTAGTTCTGGAAAACCTCTTATTATAAGAGATGTTTCGTATGCCCCGGAATTGCGTAGGAATTTAGTGTCGGGTGCAATTCTGAATCGATTAGGATTTAAGATGGTTTTTTAGTCAGACAAGTTCACTTTATCTAAGGGTGGTGTATTTTTTGGTTTTGGATATTTGTGTGATGGTATGTTTAAGCTTAGTATTTCTAATGTTTTTAAGAACTATGCTTGTTTGGTTAATGATGTTTCTGATTTATGGCATAATAGACTTGGCCATGTTAATTATAAGAAATTATCTTTGATGTCTCGTTATGCTTTAATTCCTTCTTTTAAACATAATAATGACAAATGTAGAACATGTTCATTAACCAAAATCACACGAAAAACATTTCCAAGTATTGGTGACAAAAGTAATTCATTGCTCGAATTGGTGCATAGTGATCTATGTGACTTTCATAGCACACCGTCTTTAGGTAATAAAAAGTATTTGATAACATTTATTGATGATTATTCAAAATTTTGTTATGTTTACTTGCTAATGTCTAAAGATGAAGCCCTAAATAAATTTAAAATCTTCAAAACTGAAGTGGAATTGCAAACAAGTGCTAAGATAAGAAGACTTAGAACTGATAAAGTGGGTGAATACATTGATCAAAATTATTTCCAATCAATAGGTATAATACATGAAACGACTGCGGCTTATACACCACAACAAAATGGTTTAGCGGAGAGAAAGAATAGGACATTGCAAGAAATGGTTAATTCCATGTTATCCTATTCGGGTTTGAGCGAAGGATTTTGGGGTGAAGCGGTGTTAACCGCATGCTATATATTAAATAGGGTTCCTGAGAAACAGAACAATGACACCCCATATGAAAAGTGGTATAAAAGAACTCCAAACTTGAGTTACTTCAAGGTTTGGGGTTGTAGGGCAATTGTTAAAGTGCCTGAACCCAAAAGAAAAAAATTGGGTGAAAGAGGAGTTGAATGTATCTTTGTAGGATATGCGGTACATAGCAAATCCTACAGGTTCTATGTTATAGAACAAAATGATTGTTGGTTGGTTCATACCATCATCGAATCTAGAGATGCAATTTTCGATGAAAGTCGATTTTCTTCAATTCCTAGGCCTAAGGATGCTACTCCTAGTGCTGGACCACAAATATGTGATCATGGTGACAATGATCAAGAGGTAGATGATCAATCTTTGATTGATAAGGAAACATCTTATATCGTTCAACCCAGGAAAAGTAAAAGAGCAAGAAAAGAGAAATCTTTTGGCTCGGATTTTCATGTATATTTGATAGAAGGGTCAAGGGATACCATACTAACACACACTCTATATGTGTTTAGTGTGGAAAGTGAACCTTCATTCATATTATGAGGCGGTACAGTCTCATGACGCTCCATTTTGGAAAGAGGCCATAAATGATGAGATGGATTCCATCATGGAAAATAATACTTGGGTCTTAGCTGATTTACCACCTAAGTGTAAACCTATCGGTTGCAAATGGATCTTCAAAAAGAAATTGAAGATTGATGGAACGATTGACAAGTTCAAAGCCCGGTTGGTGGCACAAGGTTTTAGACAAAAACCTGGTATTGATTATTTCGATACATATGCACCCGTTGCTCGTATCTCTACCATAAGGTTATTAATAGCTCTTGCGACTATTCATAACTTTGTTATCCATCAAATGGATGTTAAGACGGCATTCTTGAATGGTGAGCTAGAGGAAGAGGTTTACAAGCGACAAACAGAAGGGTTTGTTGTGAAAGGTCAACAAGAAAAAGTTTGCAAATTGGTAAAATCGTTATTTTGGGCTAAAGCAAGCACCAAAGCAATGGCATCAAAAATTTGATGAAGTTATTTTGTCGAATGGGTTTGTCACAAACAATTCTGACAAGTGTGTATATAGCAAATTTGATGAACACGGTAAAGGTGTGATCATTTGTCTATATGTTGATGACATGTTGATCTTTAGAACTGATATGTCACAGGTTGATGTGACAAAATCATTCCTTAGTTCAGTATTCTCCATGAAAGATATGGGAGAAGCAAATGTCATTCTTGGCATAAGAATAAAGAGAAAAGGTGATAAGATAATTTTATCTCAATCTCATGACATTGAAAAGGTACTTAAAAGATTCAATGCTAGTGAGAATTCTCTTCATTCAACACCGATGAACCCAAGCATTAAGTTATTGCCAAATAATGGTGATGCAATACATCAATTGGAATATGCAAGGGTAATAGGTCATTTGATGTATGCCATGACAAGTACAAGGCCTGACATTTCATTTGCGATAGGGAAATTGAGTAGACATACTAGTAAACCTAGTGTGGAACATTGGCACGCAGTTCGCTATTTATTGAATTATTTGAGGAAAACCATAAATTATGGTTTGACGTTTGGAGGATTTCCTTCGGTGATAGAAGGGTACTCGGATGCGAGTTGGATCTCCAATAAGGATCACTCTTCTACTAGTGGATGGGTTTTCCGGTATGGGGGAGGTGCGATTTCTTGGGCATCGAAAAAACAAACCTGTATTGCAGACTCGACTATGACGTCGGAGTTTATTGCGCTTCATTCAGCTGGTAAAGAAGCTGAGTGGTTGAAGGATCTCATGTTTGAGATACCGTTGATACCAAAGCCAATATCACCTATAGTGATACATTGTGATAATAATGCAACTCTGGCAAAGGCATATGATCATGTGTATAATGGTAAGTCCAGACATATTGGTGTACGGCATAGCTACATCCAAGGTCTCATTAGAGATAGTGTGGTCACTATTGATTATGTTCGAACGGATTTAAATCTAGCTGGTTGTTTTACTAAACCTTTAGCTAGAGGTGTGATAGAAAGGATGGCAATCGGTTTAGGATTGGAGCCTAATTTGAACACAAATGAAGGAATCTTAACTTAACGCCCAATACAACGTTGGGTCTTAAGTTCAACGAAGATTAAATCCTTCATCTTGATGTTTGGGAACTTGAAATTTACATCCTAAGTAAGTTCCATTCATGTGATGAATAAATAGGTTGTGTTTCTTAATAGGTCTCTTGACATTATGCTATTTCACAGGAGCATGTTTTTTAGAGATTTACCTATGTGAGTACGAAGTTTGGCCGCTTCAAGATGCTCGTGGGCGAAGCTTTGATGTACTCATGAATAGATACGGACACTATGGCTGTTTAAGGTGTCAAGTTATATAACGTAATGAAGTAATTGATCTATTGTGTACGATATCTTCATTATCCCATTATGTTTTGGAAAGTTCAATCATTTTCGACACTATTCCGATTCGGGATCTTGGAATGTGTATTGTACTAAGTGGAAGTTCAAGTGAAGTCACACTTTCATTTATGCATTAGATTGGAATTTTGTTGATGATGTTGCAATTTCTTTAATACTCTAAATGGGGGAGGATTGTTGGATATATTTAGAGCATTAAGAATACACTCATGATTATTTATGCTAATTTGTGTGGATATGGTGAAATAATTTAGCAAAATAATGATATACGTACGATTACGAACTTATTACCAAGCTCGGAAAAAATTTTCGGTAAAATATAAGCTAAGTTGCAAAACTTAGGATTTTGCATGAAGTGTCGCGGACAGGGACATTTTGGGTGTTCCCGCGCCATTTCGTGTGTCCGCGACGAAGAGGAAAAACGCAGGGCAGAATTTGACTGTCGCGCCCGCGAGGCCAAGGGGTCGCGCCCGCGACGCTAGCAGCGCGCCCGCGCCCGTGCTGTGTTGCGCCCGCGACGGTCTTCTCCTGCGCGCCCGCGATAATTCTTCAGTCGTTGTTTGAATTAGCGGTTTTCTCGGTCAAACGCATGATGCTTGGTCTTAGGTTGTTGGGTACGTGGTAACCGCCTTTACTGGCCATTTTGGTGAGTGGGAAGTTGAGTTTGAATTATAAACAACGTATAATTCATTTCTCACTTCATATTGCAAAAGTATTGCAAAAGTGTCAGAGTGTTGTTTTCTCTCAAAGTATTCATCTTCAACCTTCATCAAAATACTAAATTACATTGGGTATTAGTCTTTGAAAGCTTGAGTAATACTGTTTCTTCGTTATATCTCAAAAGCAAACATTCGTGATACCCGGGCTTTCGTTGGGTCGAAGTATTGCTTTTAGGATAGTGAGTACACGCCTCGAAGAGTTTCATTTCATAGATTGTTTCATTTTTGTGTCAAAAACCCTGGTCATATATAACAATCCTTTACCCATTACTCAACTTTAAAGGTGTTAAAAGGGGTTTTAACTTATTTTCGACCAAAGAGAGTAGGGCCCGGCTAGATTTTAGTTTAATTCACTTCATTAATCCAATCCAAAAGAACAAGGCCTAGGACTATCTTTCTTTCTTTCTTTCTTTTTTTTTGGAATGCACTATATGAAAGAATGACATTCAGAATACTGTTTTATGTTCTTTCACTGGATTGGAGTACCTACAATGGCTCTTGTTCCTCCGGACTCCACGAACGAAGCGCTAGCTTGACTTGATTGTCGAACCGCACCCTCCAAGTCAGAAGGCAAACAACTGCCATATATCAAATAATTTGAACCATATCAATGACCTATTTATATTCCTTTTCTTTTGATGTGCAGCACAAACTAGCAGTATAGTAACAACTTAAACAAATTGGTTTATCTAATGATAATTGAAAGCATCAACCAAGGGATTCTTTGCATTTCTAACATCAAATCCATAATTCACTGCTTTCACTTTCAAGGAAGATTCAACATGACTGTTTTTTAAGGACAAAATCTAAACTTAGGGCTTGCAACACCTTCAAATTTTCCAATTAAAAGATCAAGATGCAGTTTCTATTGTTAAAGCACCCCCAAATACCCAAAATTCAGACACCCAAAACCCTTTTCATTTCTTATGAGATCAAAAATTCCAATTGAAAAAAAAAAATTGAATCAGCAATCTTACTCATCATCATCTTCTTCTTCTTCTTCTTCTTCTTTCAGCTGTTGAGAGATTTCATCTGTTTCTTGTGGTTGCAGTTGTACTAGACTTTCCTCACCACCATCAAATTTCTCAAACTTAGCATAAGTAATAGTTAGTGATGAGATGGAATGAGAATGGTTTATGGGGGTTCCATGAAGAGCAGAGAGAGAAAGGGAAGAGGGAAAATAAGTGGTGGAGTTTGAATTGGAAATTGAGGTAGAGCAGCAGCAACTATGGTAGCTGTTCAATAGGCTTGGTTGTGAAGAAGTGGCCATTGGTTTTGTGAGATTTTGCTTATCCTAACTGCATTACCAGAATACCATTTCTAAAGAAGTTGGCTTGTGAGTGTGGCCTAAGTGATATTTTGGAGGATCACGTTACTCAAGTTTAATACAAAATTCTTTCAAAAAAAAAAAAAGTTTAATACAAAATTGTATCTCAATGTGGTAATTTGAGGTAATTTTGACAAACTTTAAGGGCAGAGATCCAAACACCAATTAAATAGAAGTGTTTTAGTGATATATTTTCAACAAAATTACAAAAATACCATTGAATAAATGTTGAGATACTTGTTTTTTGAGAAACTTGACATTTCCCGTGATTTTCAAGCTGGATCGAATAAGGTAAGGTATTCATTTTGTGTCTTTTCAAAATTACCCCATCTTTTGTTTTCCTATTCTCCTTTTCAGTTCACACTAATTAGCATTATACAAGTACACCACATTGTTAATATATATATGGTTTTTAGGTTGAAAACGTTTTTAGTTGATCCTCTTCCTATATATATATCTATTATTATATAAACTAAGGGGGAGCCATGGTGTCCCCCTCGAAATGTCCATTTCCCTTTATACTTTTTAAAAACTCAATTTATATCACACCCTAATTATTAAGGAAAGTTATTACAAGTTTTGAACTTTTTCAAATAAAAATAGTACAAAATATATAATTCAAAAAAATAAAACAAAAATTTCAAAATTAAAAATTTTAAATTCTCTATAAAAAGACATCCATATTGATATATTTCACAAATAAAAATTTAACATTATAATTATCGTAGAAATTTGATAGCCAATAGAATATGATAAATAAAACATTTCTTTCGTTTATTGTTTTGGGATGACCGAACGAAAGAGAAATTTTTGTTTTTATATATAATAAAATTTGTTTAGTCAGATTAATAAATGTATTTAAAATACCATCGCACGCAAAGCGTGCATAGAAGACTAGTATATATATAACCTAAGTGGTAGTCATGGTGTCCCTCCTTGAAATGTCCATCTTACCCTTCAAAACTTTCTAAAATTTCAATTTGTATCACCCATTAATTATTAAAGAAAGTTGTTACAATTTTTGAAATTTTTTAAATGAAAATAGTACAAAATATATAATTCGAAAAAATAAAACAAAATTTTTAAAATTAATATTTTTAAATTCTCTATAAATAGATGTCCATATTGATATATTTCATAAAAAAAATTTACATTTTGATTATCGTAAAAATTTGGTAAACAATAAAATATGGTAAATAAAACTTTTCTTTCGTTCATTGTTGTGGGATGACCAAATGAAAGGGTTTTTTTTTTATTTATATAAAGTTTGTTTAGACAGATTAATAGATGTATTAAAATTAGCATCGCACGCAAAGCGTGCATAGAAGGCTAGTATATATATAGGGTCAGGATCATATGAGAAAACCTCTTTAGGTGACAAGGGTTGTTCATGTGAGAATATATCTAGAGTGTCGATTCAGTGAGATCTAATGGTTAGGATTTAATGGACTAATTTTTTTTAATTAAAAAACTTACGTAACTAATTCCTATTTGTTAGGGGATAAATAAAAAAAAAATTTAATTTACTTTTTTTATCAAAAAAATAAAAATTTATTGTTTATAAAAAAAAACTTAAATTTATGTTTTATATAAAAAAAAACAACTAAAATTTGGAATGTGTTAAACCGTTATTCTTTCATATAGCCAATTAGTCATATAGAATTTAAAACATGTCATATAAAATTTAGAACATATCATATAAAATTTAGAATATGGTTAATAAAATTTAGAACATTAAATAAGTTATTTTTTTTTAATTTTTATTTTTTACGGGTTCCATAGATCAACCTCAATACAAAATATTAAGAATATTTTGAAATAATATTCAATTGTTCAGGTATATATTTTATTATATTTTTTTGTATAAAAGGTCAATAATTATATTATAATTGTATCATTTTATTTATTTTTTAAAAAATAAGTTTATTCAATTTCAAAATTATTGTATACAGTTTTGAAAATATCTTATAAAATTTAGAACATGATGTATAAATTTTTTAATATTTCATCTACTTAAAATAAAAAAAAAATAAACTACTTGAAAATATGACATTTTAATATTTTAAGCACACATACACATTAGAATATGATGAATTTGTAACATGGTTTTTTAAATTTAGAACATGGTGTATAAAAATTAGAAAAAAGCTTATAAAATTATGAACATGGCGTAAAAATTTTAGAACATGACTCATAAAATTTTAAACATATTAGGGTGTACTTCCGAAAAAAAAAAAAGGAGCAGAATTTTAGATTAAAAAAACTAGATTTTATATATAAAAAAATAGATTTTTTAAAAAATATAAAATCAGGAAAAAAACTTAACAATTTTTTATAAAAAAAAAAAGCAGCTTCTTTTTAAAAAAAATAAATATATGATTTTATAAAAAAGGCATAACAATTTTTTTTTAAAAAAAAACAGATTTTTTTAACAAAAAATTAGAAATATACTAATCAAATTAAATTACCAATTTGCCCTTACTAAAAAAAATAAAGATCAAACATCAACCCTTAGATCTAAAATTGTCAGCGGTGCAGATGTTTTCTCACATAAAAACCCTTCTCACCTAAAGCACATTTTCTCACACGATTCCATTCCTATATATATATAGAGAGAGAGAGGAAGGATTGGTTAAAAACCAAAAGATGGTTCAAAACTAGACAGAAAATGGTTTAAAGGGGTACATTAACAGTCACAGAGGTACATTAGATGTTTAAAGGGTACAAATGGTTTTTAGCGAAAGTTACTAATATTTACAAAGATTGCCATTAGTAATCACACGTGTACCCCTTTAAGTGTCTAATGTCGGGGTTTATAGAGAGAGGATCAACACGTGTGATTACTAATGACAATCTTTGTAAATATTAGTAACTTTCGTTAAAAACCATTTGTACCCTTTAAACATCTAATGTACCCCCTGTGACTGTTAATGTGCCCCTTTAAACCATTTTCTGTCTGGTTTTCAACTATCTTTTGGGTTTTAGCCAATCCTTCCTCTCTCTCTATATATATATATAGGAATGAAATCGTGTGAGAAAAGGTGCTTTAGGTGAGAAGTAAGCTCATGTGAGAAATGTAGTTTTGGTTAGAAGGGTGAGAAGCAATCTCAACCCTTTGATCAACAGATGAATGGCTAAGATTAAATTTGAATTTCCCTCCTTACTCCTTCTATAGTTTAGAGTCAATGTATCTATGGCATAAAATCAATGTATTTTTACTCAATGTATTTTTAGTATATGTTGAATGTACCTATAGTTGGTGGTCAATGTACCTCTAGGTATTAGTTAATGTATTTATCTCTTCTCACATTTCTCACGATAAAAAATTTCTCACCGGAACCCAACCCTATATATATATATATTTGTTACCTATCGTACATTACCCAAATATGACGACGACAGTGACCTTAGCTATGACTGCAATTTTTTTTTTACTCGGGAAGCAAGTTGAACGTATGGATAATCCACTCTCTACCTAAGTATGGACGGATGGAAAATACGCTCCATGCCTAGTATGGGAGCACGTTTCATATGCCCCAACCTAATTAAGTAGCGAACAAATTTTCTATATGCCTCTACCTGGATAGAGAGTGAATTTATCATGCGTCTCGCTTGTTTTTCAACGTATTTTTTTTCTCAATGATAGCCATAACTGTTGTAGTTGATAATGGTAACAGTGGTGACAAAGGTGTTTTGGTGTGGTGGTTGTAGCCAAGTTGGCAATGGTGACAAGGGTGCTACTTTCGGAGGGCAGCCGATGGGGTTGGTGATTCAGATGGTATGCTAATTAGTGTGATTTGAGAAATAGAGTTTAAAAAAGGGAAGGGTAACTTTGGAAAATTGTTTGGCGATTGTGAGCAATTTGCGGACGTTGTTCAGTAATTTGTAGTTCACTACCATATATCGTTTGCTATTGTGCTACTCCCCCCGTTGACACGGGGAAAAATTGTTTTACTGTAAAAAGGTTTCTCATTTTTTTCAATTATACTCCCTCTATTTCTAAAAGATTGCCCCATCCACTTTTTCTCATCTCACGAGATACATCTTTAAATGAAAATATCTTTAGATATGTATAATATATAAAAATTATAAGTATTACATATTAAAAAAGTACACATTAAGCCAAATTAATTAAACGAGATCCCAATTGACTATAATTTTTCTTACATGTATAAAATTATAGAGAGTCAAAGTTATCAAATGAAAAGTAGTAAAAGTCAATTTGGGGCATCCTTTAAAGGACGAGGGAGTAGCAAATAATTTGAGACAGGGAAAATTGATTATGGGGAGCAGGGGGAACCGACACTTATCACGTGGCGTCTCAAATGTCTTCATGCCTGATAACTAGGAGTGAGCGGGACCGGGTACCCGGTTTATTTTGGGGTACCCGGACCCAGTTACAAGCAGGTCCCGAAATTTGGAACCAGACCTGGACCCAATTCAACTGGTTCCAAGATTTTGGGACCCAGCCTTGGAACTGGCAGGACCGGGGGCGGGTATGGTTACTCAATTCATGTAATTTGTATAATAATATAGCACTACTTTGCTAACTGCAATTAGGACCGGGTACCCGATTCGTGTAATTTAAAAAATAATGTAGTATACTTTACTAATTACAACAAGAAATTTTACTTGAATAATTAGTTGTGCTTTTTATGGGTTAAGGAATTACAATAAAATAAGTTAAATACGTTCCTACACAATGTGTACCTAGTGTGAGACCTGGATCCAACAGGGTACCCAAAATCGGACCCGGTTCCACCGGGTACTGCGTCCCAATTTTACTACCCAGATCCGGAACCGTCTTCAACCGGGTCCTCTTCTTTAGACCCAGGACCAGACCCAATTACACTAGTTCCGTGTTCGGACCCACCGGTTCCAGGCCAGGACCGGGTCCAATTCCGGGTACCCGATTATTTTGCTCACCCCTACTGATAACCTCCAACAACTTCTAGTGTTCAAAGCAAGCATTTGAATGCTTGTATGCCATGTAGTGCGAGGACATGTTAGCAAGGAGTATAGATGTGAAATAATGTGTAAGGAGTCGCCAAAACTTCTAGGGAGTGCTCGCATTCCCGTATTATTCTGACAGTCATAAATGATAACTCGATTGCCTTGATATTAATCCAAAGGGATTGGAAATAATAATGTTGTGGCGTTGGTAATAAACCAGATATATGGAATCGGGAGTGAAACTACAAACATCTTGGTCAGGAACCTCACTTGCCAGCATATAGCGCGCGGCCTTTTACTTTAACTTGCAAATTTTCATCAAGCCCGTGTAACACGTCATTATGTATTAGTATCCTACTAGCATGTAAGAATTATTCTAGTCGGGTTTATTTAATGTACACGTAGTGCCTAATATATATTAAGTGACCATTTTATTTATGTCAATATTGAATTCTAAACTTCTTTGTAAAGATAAATTCTAAACTCATATTGCATATATTATCTTATTTAATCAAGATTTTATGTATGAGTCTTTAATTAATTTAAAAATGATACTAAGTGGTATCTATACAATAATGAATCGTGGAATAACAAAACTTATTTAAAGCATAAATATGGCATAACAAAAGCTTAGTATGCAATGATCATGAGACCTTGAAAAGAAAAGGCAATATTTTTGCTAATGAAATAAAATGCATAAGATGATGTGGTCTTAACCTAGTGGTAAAGGCTTTAGAATTTCAGGCACGAGGTCCAGAGTTTGATTCTCACCGCACGCATTTGCGAGAATTTCTTATTATCATAAAATTAAACTAGTATATGACAATGCGAGGAGTAACCTTTAGCCTTATAAGGAGGATACTACTCTTATTATTCTTCAATATGAGATTTATTCCCAACGTGTATCCGGGTGTGTAGTAGACTATTAAATATCTTATGAGATTTTAAGTAATATGCGGGCGACATTTAACAAGTCCTATCTTAAAATGAGCAATAAAATACTATTTGCATCCCGTTGAGTAGTAGGCCCATTGTAATAATGGACTAGCCTCATCTCTCTCTACCCAGGCCCAGAGCCCAATTTCCAAAAAAGAAAGGCTCCAGCAATAAACAACTAGAAGACTAGCCGTTAAAATCAAGCAACATAATCAACGGCTCAAATTAATCCTCAATTCAAATCAAGTTCATTCCCTTTTACTGTACATCTTTTCGACCGTTTTAGATTTTCTGCTGCTTCTCTTATTCAAACACTCAAAACTCCACACTCTTTCTTTTTTTTCTTTCTTCTCTCTGTCTAATCTTCAGCCTTTGATTTGAATCTCGCCCATACTTTTTCATAATTCCTTAATTTTTCATCTCCACAATTGATTCAATCATCTGTGAATCTCAAGTATAATTTGAAGAATAATGGATTGTAAGTTGTAGACTTAATTTCTGTTTGTAATTGTTCAATTTCATAGGTTCTATTTCTCCTTTTAAGTTCGAATTTTAAGTTTGCTTTTATAAAAATGAAATAAAAATGTGATGTTTTCTACTGCAGATCAGACGGTCGAAACTCAAACTGTCCGAGAAAATGGCGACGAAAGCACAATTTTGGAGTCTGCAAATGTAACACCATCTGTACAAAGTGGTACTTATCAAGATTCTCCTACTCATTTTTTTTTATTTGCTTTTCTTGTTTGTTCTGATTCTGTTCTTTAAAAAAAATAATTAAATTTGCCGATTTCATTTTTCCAGTAAAACCCTAAATTTCTATCAAATTCTTGAATTAGATATTGTCAATAATTGATCCAGATTTACTTTCTTTCATGATTGGTGAAAGTTATTGTTTAATGTTGTTCACTTCTTGAATTGCATTGTCTTCTTCATTTAGTAGTTTTTAGGGCTCCTTTGGTTGTTGATAATAAATTATGATATTGCTAATGTATTTAAAGTTCAACTTTGTTAAGGAAAAACCTTATAATCCATATGGAAAATATAATTTCATTCCTAAGCTTAAATTTTCTTCATATTTTTTATTACTATCCATTACCATTGGGGAGGGTGGTATTGGATGAGAATGGATATTTGTGAAGAAAATTAGATAAATTGGAGTTGAGCTAGCACCACCATGAGAATGAATATTGATTTTCATTCCAAATTTACATATAAATTAATTCACATTACCACCATTTATGATTGGCTACCAAACAAGCCATTAGGGTTTTGATTTGACTGTGTTAAGTTAGCTTAATTCGATGAAAGTGAAAATTTCTCTACCGTTTGATTAGATAGAAGAAGATTTGCCAAGGAAAGAAGTGGTCTATTACTTCCTAATATGCTCTAAGAAAGTTCTTTGGTGCTAGTGCTTCTCATTAGTGTTGTGAGTTGTTTAAACAAAACCCATCAGGAATGACAAGAGGAAAAGCTGTCATAAATGTATTCATTGCTTATTACAAGGTTATCTTGAATTTCAGACTTCAGTAGGGTGGAGTAAAGTACAAATTGTATAGATGCGGGCTAATTCAATGTCTTCTCTATGTATGAAATACTCTAGTTTTAAATTTACTGTAGTAAGTTAGATTTGCTATAATTTTTGTTGTTTATATAATGAAAGTAATACAACGATGAACAAAATAATTAGAGGCAATAATCTATAGAAAGAAAACCACTGACTTGAAAACGAATTCCGGCGCCACCAGGGTGCAATATAGTCGTTGGCGTTATATAATTCACAATTAAACATTAACTCATTGAAGTAGCCAATAAAAATGAAGAAAAAAATCTCATATAACAGATAAATTAAAGAATCGAAAGCCCGTTTTTAACAATTTGGAACGAAAGAAAAGTTTTTATTGTTGAGGAGAAGAGACCCAATTCCACGAGTGCTGCCACTAACAAGAGCAATCATCCCAAAAAGAGATCATCCCTGCGTATTAGTGCCACTCATCAGGGTATAAGCTATCTTTTTGAAAAAAATATTTTAAGAATCCCACTTGTAATTGATTTTGAAAACAATTTTACAGAGAAACAGTGTAATGTTGAAAAATTTGACAAAGTTGGGCTTTATGTGGATGAATTAACATTGATTAAATTACTGAAAATTAGTGGTTGAACATGAAGCCAAAATGCCAAATCATGACATGAAAGAGGGAAGAGATAAGAACATGGAGAAAGAGGCTTTATGTGGATGAATTAACAGTGATTAAATTACTGAAAATTAGTGATTGAACATGAAGCCAATTCATGACATGAAAGAGGGAAGAGATAAGAACATGGAGAAAGAGAACAAGAAGACCTTTGAGGAAAAAAAGGTAGAAGATGAGAATGGGAAATAGATAAAAAGAATAACATTGACCGCATGGAAAAATTGGAAAAAATGAATGGCAAACGTGTAAATAATACTCTCTCCATAACAAAATAGCTGCAACGATTTGACATAGAGCAGATAGAAAAAATGTCAAATTGCTGCAGTTAATATGTTACGGAGGGAGTATTAGATTTCAACTTTTGGCACTGCCCTTTTAGATAGAATATAGGCTATGTAGCATGGGTACTTCATATGAGTAGCCGTCCCCGAACCCGATTCGTCCCCGTATTGGGGATGATTCTGATTCTTCATGTTATAATTGGTTGTACCCATTAACATTATTTTTTTAGATTTCCCGTTTTCCGTCCCCGTATCTGTATTCGTTTCCGAACCCGTTCCCGACTCAGTGCAGCCTAGAATATAGGATTCTCTTTTATACTGTACTAAGTTATAGATATGGAGTAGTTGTATTAAGATTAATAAAGAGATAAAGTAAAGCTTTCGTGGATGTTAATTGATTATGAAATATATTGTTTTTCAGAAACTGTTCCGTCCCCGTATCTGTATTCGTTTCCGAACCCGTTCCCGACTCAGTGCAGCCTAGAATATAGGATTCTCTTTTATACTGTACTAAGTTATAGATATGGAGTAGTTGTATTAAGATTAATAAAGAGATAAAGTAAAGCTTTCGTGGATGTTAATTGATTATGAAATATATTGTTTTTCAGAAACTGTGGAAGAACAAACAAATTCAGTGGATGAAGCTGAATACTCAAATGATTCTCAAGCTGTGTCGGTCGATGAAGAGCCTAAACTTCCTATTCTAAAAAAAATTAATGATCTTAGCAAGAAAGTTCAGGTAAATTTCACGTGATTATTAGTGCGAATGTGGTTTGACTTGTGTAAGATGGATAACTTATTATTTTATTGTTTTAGACTTTGAGGAAAGAGCACACAACTCTGTCTAATGAGGTAAAAGATGTGACGAAAAATCAGTTTCCCAGCTTCAAAGTTCTGGATACTCTTCAGCACCTTAGTATGTTATCCATTTTCCTCGTATTTCATTTAGTTAGCATAAATTTTTTCTAATATTTTTTTTTTGCTACTTTATCCTCTTAGCATAACTTTATATTGTATCTAACTATCTTATCAGGTGAGGAGCATGAGCTTTTGAAAAAGAAGTACATAGAAGAGTCTGAGCTTCTAAAGAAAAAGTATGTTGAGGAGTATGCTGAACGAAAGAGGCTTTACAATGAATTGATTGAGCTAAAAGGCAATATCAGGGTCTTCTGTAGATGCAGACCTTTGAATCAAGAGGAGGTTACAAATGGCTCAAAATATGTTGTTGAAATTCCCTCTTCTCAAGAGCACGGTTTGAGTATAACCTGTGCTGATTCTTCAAAAAAACAGTTCAAGTTCGACAATGTATTTGGTCCTGAAGCTGACCAAGGTAATGGATTGCAATTATTTTTCTGTTCATAAGTCTAGCTTGCATGGAGCATAAATGCACATTTTTGTCGATACTAACATTGAATTTGAATTTGTAGCCGAAGTTTTTGCGCAAACATCTCCCATTGTTACCTCTGTTTTGGATGGCTACAATGTTTGCATCTTTGCATATGGGCAAACTGGAACCGGAAAAACATTTACAATGGAAGGGACGCCTGAAAATAGAGGGGTTAACTATAAAACTTTGGAGGAGTTATTCACAATAGTTGGTCAGAGAAAAGGAACTATGAAATATGAGTTTTTTGTAAGCATGCTGGAGGTCTACAACGAAAAAATAAGGGACCTCCTCGAAGAGCATACCAATGAACTTCCTAAGAAGTAAGTGATCCATCATACAACTCATTTTGAATATTATAATAACTCATAATGCATAAAAGTATAATTGTGGATGTTGCTGGAAATTTTTCTGAGAGAATCTGAGATCATCAGTGCTATTCTAAAACATATATATGTGGTTTCTTGTTATGTAACTATTTTTTTTCCATATGCATAATTTATGATATTTTTGTTAATTTTTAGTTTACTAAGCTTATCCTCAGAAGTTGGATATTGAGTTTATATTTGTTGCTAGAATTGTATCTACTTTCCCTCATGTCCCCCATTTGACATTTGATTTTAACTGTCATTTTGTGTTACATTGTGTTTCATATTAGTGACTATTATTATCACTATTATTTTTGTGATTCCTACATTTGATTCATGTCTAGCCTACCCCAAAATTTCTTGGAATAAGGCTTTGATGTTGCTGTGTCAGTTGAAGGACGACTATTTCCTGTTTAATAATCCTAGCTAGCTGCTGAATTTCTCATTGCATTATTGTCTATGTTATCTCGTCTTTCATTACCCCAAAATTTCTGGGAATAAGGCTTTGGTGTTGATGTGTTAGTTGAAGGACTACTATTTCCTGTTTAATAATCCTAGCTAGCGGCTGAATTTCTCATTGCATTATTGTCTATGTTATCTCGTCTTTCATTTCCACTTTAGAAGCCTGTGGTTTTGGCGTAGTTGGTTTCTTGCATTTTCTGTTCTGTTGGCCAATATGGCCGCGCACGCGGGGGGGGGGGGGGGGGCTTATGTCTGAGTCTTTTTCATGGGTATTGTTTTACCTCTAACTGTTGCTCACGATAGTGGCAGGATTTTTATTGGGTAGAATAATATAGGCACATTCATGCTTACATTATTGTTTATGTTATCTCCTATTTCTTTTCCTCTTTTGAAGCCTGTGGTTGTGGCATAGTTGGTTTCTTGAACATTTTCTGTTCTGTTGTGCAATATGGCCATAGAATAATATAAGCTCACACGACTTCTTGATTGATTTGCTGAAGTTGATTGATAAACCTTAACAGAATAATATTGATAGAATAATATAAGCGTACGTAATCTTGTTTATGTAATAAGATTGCTGATTGAATAACATAGCTGTTTGATTGTTTTACTGAAGTTGATGGCTTATAATTTTTTTTTGAAGAGCTATCGAGTGGCTCAACAACACTCCCAAAATAGCTTACTCTCTTTTTACTGGATGAATTTTAATTCAATGGGTCATTTTCAGGAGTTGTTGCAACTGACCAGTCCATTGTCACTAGCTATTTATTGTTCTTGTTGGTAATGAATTGTAATATCTTTAAGTGGCAGGCACTAGTTAACCTTGTTTTCTGACTGTATCATCATGTGAATCCTGTGGTTATCTAATTTTATTTAGCTATAGAATTTTGAAATGCTAGCCATTTTCCTTTCAGGTTGGAGATAAAACAATCTCAAGAAGGCACGCAAGAAATTCCTGGGGTTGTTGAATCTCCTGTTTATAGTACTGATGAAGTGTGGGAAGTACTCAAGACCGGGAGTCGAGTTAGATCTGTTGGATCAACCAATGCAAATGAATTCAGTAGCCGTTCGCATTGGTAATTCTCTTTGATATGGTTAAATCTTATCTTTTATGACTCTTTAAGATGATTAATATTGCATCCTTTGTGTTGTGTAATGCCATTTTTTTTCTTTCTAAGTTCTATTTGCTGCAACTGCTTTAAATAATACAAAGAAATATTATGAGAGCAAGCAACCATTACTGTGGGGTTGATCAAGTTTTATGTGTCTGTAGCTTGTTGCGAGTGATTGTGAAAGGGGAAAATTTAGTAAATGGACAAAGAACGAAAAGCAACCTTTGGTTGGTTGACTTGGCTGGAAGTGAGCGTGTTGGGAGGATTGAAGTTGAAGGAGAAAGACTCAAGGAATCTCAGTTTATAAACAAGTCCCTCTCTGCTCTTGGTGATGTCATCTCTGCCCTTGCAACTAAAACAGCTCATGTTCCATACAGGTCTTGGACATAATTTCTTTTGTAATATTTCTAACATTTGACATGTACAGAATATCATCAGTTTTACTTACATTTTTGTTACTTTTCAGAAATTCAAAGCTCACACATATGTTGCAGAGCTCTTTAGGTAAGAGAATTGTTGAAAGTTAGCTCAATATATACTGCTTGTAGGATCAAAGTGCAGCAAAGATTCTTGCAACAATATTTAGCTCAATGTCTTTTATTTTCATTCTAATTTTACCTTCTCAATACAATGGCTATGTAGGTGGTGATTGCAAGACGCTGATGTTCGTCCAAATAAGTCCCAGTGATGCTGACTTGGGGGAAACTCTATGTTCACTGAACTTTGCTAGTCGAGTTAAGGGAATTGAGTATGGTCCAGCTCGTAAACAGACAGATTTCTCTGAACTCCTCAAGTATAAGCACATGGTATGTTTATTAGATGTTATTTTCCTTGGTGTGCTCTTGAATTTTTCTTACAGATTATGTCTTTTTGTTGATTATTTTAAAAGGCAGAAAAGTTTAAGCATGATGAAAAAGAAACAAAGAAGCTGCAGGATAATGTACAATCACTGCAGCTAAGGCTTTCTGCCAGAGATCACACCTGTAAAAGTCTTCAGGAGAAGGTACCACTTTCCATCACCAGAGATATATATATGTACATATATTTGGGTTTTCTCCGATAAGTTATTTTATGCCATATCATCAGCAATATTGTTCCATCTGTAGGTGAAAGAGCTTGAGAACCAACTGGTAGAGGAGAGGAGAACTAGGCAGAAACAAGAAAGTAGAGCTGTTGCTGCCGCTTCTAGGCACCCAAGACAAGAGCAAAAGACCACAAAAGAGAAAAAGAAGCCTCCATTAGGTCCCTCGAACATGAGGATACCTTTGCGAGGACTAAACAATTTTGTGCCCCCTCCTTCGCCTCTCCAACCCCAAAAAGCTGCTTCTAATTTCTCTTCTCGTCTCCCAAGTTCATCATTCAATGGTAAAGAAAATGTTTCCGATTGTTCTAATGCAAGAACAGGCATTCGGGGTCCACGGAGGTTCTCCGCTGCTGTGAGACCATCGCCCTCTGAAACAACATCTTTACAGCCCAAGAGAAGGGTATCTATTGCTGTGAGACCACCGTCTTCCTCTGATTCAGCGGCTCCATCTTTACAGCCCAGGAGGACGGTCCCTGTAGCAACGCTCCATCCTAATGCAAGTTTACATATGGGCACACCCAAGCGCGAGAGTGCCATACTGGGCTCTGCTTTTTTTAGAGAGGCATCAAGGGTAAGGAGGTTCTCGAAAGTATGGTCTCCTCTGCCAGAGACAACGACTAGGGCAGTGACAAATTCATCAGTGGAAGGAACACCTATCAGCAAGGGCAGTTGCAGGAGGTTCATGGCAAGCCCTCCCACTCAGCAGGGCTTTTCATGGAGGCCAAAGCACCCAACTGTTGTTGCATTACAGAAAAAGGCTGTTGTTTGGAGTCCCATGAAGCAGCGTGGCAGAAATTTCAGGAAGTCTGTAGTATAATATGAAAACTGTATCCCCCCCCCCCCCTCTCAAATTTGATGAGGTTAGTGTATTTGCTACACATAATTTTTGGGTCTTCCAAATCAATATAGGCTGTATCATGTTGTGAACACAATCTGTAGTATATGTGTAATCTATCACTATCTTTCTTTTTGAGAAACAACATGGAACCTGTTTCTCTTGTTAAGCAGTCTTGAAAATACATCAGTTTCAGGTGAGGTTTCTAGATTAAAATTCATATTATGTTTCTTATTTTTTATATATTACAGGGCTACTAATGGCAAGCTAGAATAGAGCTTTTGTATGTTTCATTATGGTAGTGCTGGTGATGTATATATGGAAATAATTCTGAAGCTGCACTGATTTATATTTTATTATGGTAGCTAGTTACAATTATGCAGTTCAAGCTTCACCTGCCTTGCAAAAAAGGCCTCAGATTTTGCTTTCGTAATTTTCTGGATGATGAAGATTGAGCCTTGGCAGATGCAAGTGATCATAAAAATTTATATATTCAAGGTATAGTTAAGGTATAATTATCCAAACAAGCATATAGTACCCTATCTCCTAGTCCTAGAAACAAATGTGTCAATGGAAATCCCTTTTATATATATATCTATAAATATTGAATTTATGATAGAATTAGTCATGGCTCTGATTGTGAAATCGGAGCTAGTTGATTCTTTTTAATGGAGTTGATTTTTGCTAGAGATGGTAAGAGAGAAAGGGCAAAACGTTGGACATATTTATGAGCACTGACCAGATTGGAGTTGTGTGTTCTGGTCATTCTGTAATCGTATGATGAACTGGCATACTTTGAAGAATTTGAGAATATTAAGAAGCAATAAACACAAAATTTAGAGGGTTTTTTTTTTAAAAAAAAAAAAAAATTAAGTAAAAGAATTTGAGAAAGGTGGTTAAGAAGTAGTAATAAACCAAAAGTTTAGACATTATAATTTCTTTGGACTTAATTCCGGACATTATACTTTCAGTTTAGTTCTCTTAAGTTTAGTTCAGGTCCAATATTTTTTGTTCAGTTTATTTTCCGACATTGTTTTTTTTTTTGTGCAATGTTTTTCAGACCACTTTTCTGGCGATGGTTTGGTGAAGGTTTTCCAGTCGACTTTTCCGGCAAAGGTTTTCTGGTTGACTTTTCCAACGACGGTTTTCAGTTTGACTTTTAGGCGAAGATTTTCTAGCCAACTTTTCTAGAGACGGTTTTCAATTTGACTTTTAGGCGAAGATTTTCTAGCCAACTTTTCCGGCGACAGTTTTTAGGCCTAGTATTCTGGCGACGGTTTTCAGACCAACATTTTCGTTGACGGTTTTTTGAGAGACTTTACGACGATAGTTTTCGGCCGACTTTTTCGACAACGGTTTTGAGGCCGACATTTTCGCGGCGGTTTTGAGGCCGACTTTTCTAGAACAGTTTTCCGACCGACATGTCTACGTTTTCTCGGGGGACTAATCCGACGAACAGGTTTTTCGACCGATTTTTCCGATGGTTTTCAGGCCGACATTTTCGCGACGATTTTCAGGCCGACTTTTCAGGTGACGATGCCGTCATCTGGAAAGTTTTAAATGATGTGGTAGTTATCTTAAATAAAAAATAAAAAGGATAAAAAATAAAAAAATAAAAAATATACTGAGTAAAATATAAAATATTAAAAAATAAAAATAATAAAAATAAAAATAAAAGTAAAAAATTAAAAATAAAAGAAGTAAAATTAAAAAATAAAAAATAAAAAATAAATAAAAAAAAGAAAAAAAATAAAAATAAAATAAAAATAAATATAAATATAAATATAAATATAAATATAAATATAAATATAAATATAAATATAAATATAAATATAAATATAAATATAAATATAAATATAAATATAAATATAAATATAAATATAAATATAAATATAAATATAAATATAAATATAAATATAAATATAAATATAAATATAAATATAAATATAAATATAAATATAAATATAATATAAATATAAATATAAATATAAATATAAATATAAATATAAATATAAATATAAATATAAATATAAATATAAATATAAATATAAATATAAATATAAATATAAATATAAATATAAATATAAATATAAATATAAATATAAATATAAATATAAATATAAATATAAATATAAATATAAATATAAATATAAATATAAATATAAATATAAATATAAATATAAATATAAATATAAATATAAATATAAATATAAATATAAATATAAATATAAATATAAATATAAATATAAATATAAATATAAATATAAATATAAATATAAATATAAATATAAATATAAATATAAATATAAATATAAATATAAATATAAATATAAATATAAATATAAATATAAATATAAATATAAATATAAATATAAATATAAATATAAATATAAATATAAATATAAATATAAATATAAATATAAATATAAATATAAATATAAATATAAATATAAATATAAATATAAATATAAATATAAATATAAATATAAATATAAATATAAATATAAATATAAATATAAATATAAATATAAATATAAATATAAATATAAATATAAATATAAATATAAATATAAATATAAATATAAATATAAATATAAATATAAATATAAATATAAATATAAATATAAATATAAATATAAATATAAATATAAATATAAATATAAATATAAATATAAATATAAATATAAATATAAATATAAATATAAATATAAATATAAATATAAATATAAATATAAATATAAATATAAATATAAATATAAATATAAATATAAATATAAATATAAATATAAATATAAATATAAATATAAATATAAATATAAATATAAATATAAATATAAATATAAATATAAATATAGATATAGGGTCATGATCATGTGAGAAAGCCTCGAGAAAGGTTGTTTATGTGAGAATATATCTAGAGCGTCGATTTAGTGAGATCTAATGGTTAGGATTTAATGGATTATATATATAAAAAAAATAGATTTTAAAAAAAAAATAAGGAAAAAAACTTAACAAATTTTTTTAATAAAAAAAAACAGATTTTTTTATTAAAAAAATATTAAAAAGCATAATTTTTTTAATAAAATAAATATATGTGTAACGACCCGACTTTTTTTTAAGCTGCCGTTTGACGAAGAAAAACGACTTGCGGATCATTACTTAAGCATTAAATTAAACATTAATTATATATTTAAAATAGAAACATCTTTTATTAACTTAAAAGTCTGAAATTAATCCCAAAAGTCAATAAAGGTAAAATACTTAAAGAATTACATGAACTGAAATAATGTCTTCCCAACATGCTGGGATCATAAATGAAATAATGTAATATTGTCTTATTGAATTCTAGAAAAGAAATATTAAGGTGGAACTAAAACTCTGCCTCAACAAAGCCCAACCAGCGGAAGCCCGACTACGCAGCTGCATCGTCACTTGAAACTGAGGGGGGTCCACCGTCAGTGGCGAGTAACTAGGCTGTCCCGTTTAAGTAAGGGACCGCTAAACACATAATAGCATAGGATAACACACGAAAACACATGTATACAAATAACATTCCATACACAAGTACATACGGGATTCGTATACAAATACGTACAAAAATATGTATAAAAATACGTATACAATACGTATAATAATACCTGCAAAATACGGTTAGAAATACATACACAATACGTATAAAAGTACATATACAATACGTATAACAATACCTGCAAAATACGGTTAGAGGTACGTACAAAATACGTATACAATACAAGCATACATACGAAATACATTTATACATACATACATTCCAGAGTTATACATATACAGACATACACAGCGGAAGACTTATACCAATCACAATACATTACATCTAATACTTAACTTATACTTTATACAATCTTATACTTTAATTATCATATTAAACCTTATATTATGTTAACTTCGTAATCATATCATATCGTCCATCTTGACTTTGTAATCATATCATATCATATCATTCATCTTTATTTCTTAACGAACCGGTCATTATAGCTCGTTGTGGATCCCGTGTGCACCACTAAGCCTAAGCTATGGCCATAACTCCTAAATAGCAGCTCGTGTACTACTACTTAGACGACTACATATTTTAAGACCCAGAACTGCCCGGGTGAACTCGTGTATTCATCCCATGGGGCAGTGGCATCGACTTAACCCGATCTGATGACTCGTGTATCATCAAAAAGGGCGTCCTATCTTATTAACCCGATTGATGACCTTTGCGTCATCGTAGGGGCGATCTTAACTTATTATCTTTCTTATAACTAGAAGTACTAGGTGACCGTAATCGGGAATAAATGTTCGAAGTCCCAGGAAAGAGAGGTGCGGCACGTATATTGGCCACCTTAAATACCAAGTCTTTCCTAGCCAGAGATCGAGACAAATAATTACCCTTTTACTCTGTTTCCTTTCCTTCCCTAATAATATCTTATTATCCTTATTGTAACTTATCCCTACCGACTTCCTTAACTATAATATAATAATAAATAATAATAGCTAAGTCCTTTAATCGTATTATTATTACTCTTTCATATTATAACTTATCCCTAATTATAAATATTAATAATTATAATAAGAATACTAATTCCCAAAATTGTTCCAATATTATTATAAGCCAAAATAATTAAACTAAAATTGGTCAACAATAACTAACCTACTCGACATTTTAGGGTTAGTTTACTAATTAGATAAATTCATCAACATAATAATTAACAAAATCAGTTCAATTAACAATAATTCGAATAATTAATAATTATCACCAAAAATTGCATAAAACATGATAAAAATTCTACCTTTCATATTTTATACCACTCGAAAATCATGAACAACAATACCAAAAATTATGTCTTTAATTAATTAAATTCAATAACCAATAAATCATAGCGAACTTTATAATAAACATTAAAATTATACTTAAAACACCATATTTTACACAATCTGATTTTAAAGTATTAAATTAAGAACCACCATTAAAAGGTCTCGAATAATCTGGAAATTTTGATGGGAGATAGATGTAGGTTCATGGTTTAACGTGCATAAATTTCGTCCAAAAATAACATCTTTTACTATTTTTAAGGAATTTTATAACTAACAAATCAGACTAGGCTGAATTCAGTTTCAGATTTTTCTGTCATATCAAACGAACTTAAAAAAATTACGAAAATCTAACACAAGCTGTAAAACATTATTACTGACTTCCACCTAAAATTTCGTAGCCATTCGAATTGATTAAGTATCTTAATAAATTCGTAAACCAAATCTGGACAGTTTTACCGGTTTGAAAGATTAAATTATTATAAGAAATAAAAGGACGAATTTTGCCACGAAATAAATCATGATTCATAATCAAACAGTAAAGAAACTTCCACGAAAAATTCATCAAGAAATAACAAGATTTGTTTAATAAATAAATTCATACAAGTAATTATTCAACAATTAAAGATTTCAAGAAACTACATAAAATAATCAAGAAAATTTCATAATAATTCATAAAGATTACATATTATCATCAAGAAAAATTACATAATATCCTATCATATGATTCGAAATTTTCTAGGTGATCATGACACTAAAATCCTAACAATTTTCATGTTTTAATCCTAATTAACTATGTGATTAACTTGTACCGAAATTAAACGAAATAGCATAGTTACCTTAAATCGCTTAAATTTTCCAAGGAAAAATTCACCACTTTGGGTGAATATGGTTCGGCCTTTTGAGAGGAAAAGGAGGAAAAATATTTTTGGAGTTCAAAGCTTTTTGCAATTAGGAAACAAATGAGTTGCTAAGCCTTATATTTATAGAAGAAAGAGAGCAAACAAACCCTAAAAAAAACAATAGGATTGCCGTGAAAAGGGAGGGGAAATAGGGGGCAATTGGACCTAGCAAATAGGCCTAGAAGACTAGGTTTTAGGGTTTTAAAATAATTATTTAATTTAATTAATTAAATCATTTAACTAATTAAATTAAACAAAAGAAGTGACATTGGCCCAAAAGGAAGGAGGGGGCCGGCCATGTCATAAAGGAGAGGGAAAAATTGGGTCATTGGCCCAATTTGAGAAAAAGAGAGGAAAATAAAATAAAACAGTCCAAATTAATTGAGCCTTTTGGACTTAAAACAAATAAATAGAACTAATAACCGCGAAATTTTCTGGCCCTAAATTTCGGGGTATTACAATATGATTTAAAAAAAAACGTATGACAACCTTTTAATTAACTCAAAATAAGTCAACCTATTACATATATCTGCTCAAATTAAGTTTTTTTTCTACAATTTAATGATGGAGAAAGTTAACAATTTTAATGAAAAATCAAAGCAATTCATTAATATGTTCATGTTTATATAGTTTTCTATTCAAAATGTTAATTTAATCAAAAAATATTTACTGAAAAAACTTAATTTGAGAAGACATGTATACTAGGTTGACTTATTTTGAGTTAATCAAAAGGTTGACTTAATTTAAGAAGGCCGGCTAAAGATTAACTTATTTTTTGCAATTTTTCCAAAATAAAATAAGATAAAATAAAATAAGAATATGCTTGTAGAATAAAATAATATTATAGGCTAGCTGAAGGAATGCAAATTTCAAACTTATTTCAATCCAACTGCCTTATTGAAAATTACCTCCATCATGAGATAAAATAATAAATAATGTACTTATTTATTTATTTACACCATTTATAAATTATACATTAAATATTTATTTACACCGCTAGAAGTTGCATGTATAATACTCCCTCCGTTTTTTTAGTTTACTTACCTGAGTTTTTATCAGAACCAAAAAATTATTGGGAATTGAAGAAAAACAATAAATGATGATTAAAAGTTTTTTAAAAAGTAATATAAATTATGGAAAACAGAAAAAAAAAAGCTAATTTTATTGAACTTAGTCAAAAAGAGAATATATAAAATGAACCTAGAAATCATAAATTAATAAATATAAAATAATAAATATAAGAATTGAATAAATTAAAAAACATCAAAAAAGAAAAGTGAATAAATTTAAAAAAACGGTAGTATTACCCAAAAAAAAAAAAGAGTTTGGAAACCAAACCGTAAATAACTGGGCATTGCACCTCACTATCACTATTCACTAATGCAAAAAAGTCCCAACACCTAAAAATATATTTTAAAATATGGCCGTTAACCTACGTTATTGAGGCAGAAAATTCGACCGTTGGAACCCTAAATTAAAAATTAAAATAAAATAAAAAAAAAAGCCGTTATTCCTCTCACCCCAAACCCCGCACTTTCTTTATGCTCAGCTCAGCACCTCAGTCCCAACTCTTAATTGACTTTTGCCACTTTCACTTAAACTTCAAATATCACCTTTTTTAATTTTTTCTTATTTTAAAAAAATTCAATTTCCCCCCCAATTGTATGTTAAATTTGTTAAAGAAACAATAACAATGGTGGCAAGAACCCCACAAAAGCAAAGAAAAACAATGGTGGCTCCTCCTCCCAGTCCTACTCTCATCAGAGAAACTGTTAAAAAGGTACTTTCATAATATACACCTTCTTCTTCTTCTATATTATTATTATTATTATTTTTTTTTTTTTGAGTAAATTTTAATGGGTATTTATTAATAATTGTGTAAAATCTTCTAATAATTAATTTGAATTGGGATTTAATTTGGGAAAGGTGGATCAATGTATGGCAAGATTACAAGAGATTCAATACACAGTAACTGGAGGAAACAAAGTGGTTGCTGGGGTTAAACTTAGCCCTAGAAGTACTAAATCTTACTTGAAAACCAGTCTCAGATGCAAGCAAGAATGTATGAGGTATGGGAATTTAGGGTTTTTTGTTGAAATTTTTACAATGGGAAACTTTTGCTGTTATGGTTATCTTTAATTATACTAATTAGGGTTTTCTCTAAATTGTAGAATTAGAAATAATGCATCAAAGAAATCTCCAACAGGAAAACTGCCAGCAAGTGTAACAGGTACAAAGTTACTTTTCTCATATGTTTCTTTTCTTTGATTATGCTAAATTAGGGCTCATTTTAATTTTGACTGTTAATTCCAATCAATAAAATAAATTGATTGTTAATGATGAATTCAAATTATATTGCTTATGTTGAAATGGGTATCAAAGAGGATAGAATAAAATTTCATTTGATTTTTGGAAGATATGTTAAAAATAATCCTTTTTTTTCATTTTCTCAAATCAAGTACCTCTTGATTAGATTAAATCACAATAAGTTAACCTTTCTTTTGCATTTGCTAAATCTTATTTGATTATGTGAAACACATTGGAGCTCACTAATTTGTTGATTGTTGATTATGAACTGGGTATCAGGAGATTGGAGAAGAATGTCATTGTCAGCAATGTTAGTAGGAGAAACAGTAAATGAAATACTTCAATCAAGTAAATTCACAAGAGAAATTGTGAGAAGCACCAAAATTGATGATCCTAAAACTCCTCTGCCTCAAAAACAGAGATCAAACCAAGCAAAGACCCCTCTCGAAACTCGAAGGAAGCGGGAAAAACAGCACCAATTCCGTATAATTCAACCAGAATCAAGCACCCCAGCTCTTAGAAGAGCTCGATCGAAGATCAATTTCAAGGTTTCCCCTGAAAAAAGACCGGAAATTGAACAAAGAAGCAATGGAAAACAGAGTGTGAAACACATGGCAAACAGAGTATCACCAAAACATAAACCTTGGGCTAAAAAAACAGTACTTTTCCCAAATCCTTTGTTTCATTTATCACCCACTTCAAAAAATCAGCAATTTTGCAAGACTAATTCTCCACTAGTTGCTAAAAAGAGAGAAACACCCCATAAATTTTTGGTTAAATCCCCTGTGAGAATTCAACAAAAGGGTGTATTTAACTCTGTTTCCCCTGTTAAAAAGCCTACAACTTTCAGTAGAAAATCACCTGTGAAAAATCAGCAAAAGGGTGTTTTTTGCTCTGTTTCCCCTGTTACAAAGCCTGCTACAACATCAAATAGAAGGTCACCTCCTAAAATGGCGTCATCTTCAATGGCATCGAAATTGCGAAGATCATTATCACCTTCGAGATTGGTAAGTCGATTCGTTTCTCCATCGAAAGGAAGAAGGGTTTCAATGAATAGTGGTAGTAATTTTGATGGGTTGAAACAGAGGCCTCCTCCATTGATGATGATGCCTCCTATGAGATTCTCTGCTCCCAAAATTATTGTTGGAGATTCAAATTAATGTAGTTTCTTTTGAAACATAATCTGATGTTTCATAATTCATATGATATTTTCTCAATGTCCATTGTTGTGATATATATGTTTATTCTGTAAGCTCTAGTCAGTATGTATACTGCCTCATATAGATTTTGATAAAGAAATGTATTCTTTGATGTGAATTGAAATTCAATTTTTTTTTTTTTTTTTTTTTTTTGTAAACAAGTTTGCATTTTTTTATTTTGGTAAAAAATTCACCATCTCATTTCTCATTATGTGACTAAACAATAATGTTCTAAATAGTTCATGGTATACTAGAAGTGGTGTCAGAAATGAAATTAATATTAAGTTAAATAATTGCGTGAATGTTCACCCGATCAATGTCTTAACCGGAAAATTTCTATAATATTGTTCTGACAATACTTTCATATATTATCAATGTTACCCTAACTCTTTCTTTTAATTTAGATACTCATATTAGAAACTTGACACTTGAGCATGGGTTCGACACTTGATCAAAATCATCGTGCAAAATTTATATAAACTTTGGATCAATGCATTGTCAGTTTGTCACGCATTTAGATATGTCTCATAATATTTGTCATTTCCTAATGTAGATGTCTCATGAATTATTAACATAAGATTTTCTATAACAATAAACTCGTCTATTGAACCCATTTTTGGGCTTTCCTCAAACAACTTTCACAAAATAATACCATTGTGAGGTCATATCATCGAGTTATAAAACCTTTTTATTAACTAAACTAAAAGAGCCCTAGTCCATAAGGGTAATGTATATTGTATAGCTACCATTCTCTATAGTATGTGGAATAATCTATATGTATCAAGTAGACTTCAACAAATTATATTGCCTAGGATCTTTAAGTTCAATGCTCCAATGCCCATCGTCAAGTTGTGCTTCTTGAGCATTGGCCTTTAACTCCCGAAGCTTAGTGTCAGCAATTTCAGTCATCCCACAATAAGATTGCAATACCTTTGGCATTTCATCATACACTTGCCACCACTTAGCATTCACTTCATCACTAGCAAAATTGTGATACTCCACTCTATGCCAATTACAATCATAATCTCTATAACATGACCATGGCTTCATCCCTAAGAAATGGATTGTGTGTTGATCCTCTGGAACTACCCTAGGTCCATCCCCGAATTCCTTAGGAAAATACTTCATGAAGTTTAATTTCACTGTTAATCTGTGCCACCAGGTTATTACCTCGTTCAAGTACCCCTGATCACCCCCATTGTACGACCTCAAAGTGTAACGTTTGCTCATAAGATTGTCGAAAAAGCACTCAGATGGCTCTAGGATCATGATCCCCGAGTTAAAGAACCATTTATTGTTCGGAGAACCTGACAACTGAGGGTACTCGAAAAAACGATCAATGTTATGAAGTACTATGAAATCAGAGTCAATGAACATAACCTTGTCATAAGAAGTCAATTGCCACACCCTAAGCTTGCTATAGTTCCACTCATTGTAGGCATCAACTTGGGAGTTAGGGCTCCTAATACGGTCAATTCGCTTCACCTTCCATCCTGCAGCCTCGAGGCCTCTTCGAGAGTGCTTAGAGATGGTTTGGTCTGCAAGGAGGACTAGGTCCTTGGTGGTGTTGGTTTTGAGTATGCTTTGTGCTAGTGCAATGGCTCCACATACATAATATTCAGATGAGTGAAGAATTGTGACATAGGCTTCTCTTGGTAATTTGTATGTACTTGGTGAACTTGTTAGTTGATTGTCTTTGCCTTGCAATTGCCTACTACCTGTGCCATGTTATAATTGATGTGAAGTTAGTATTTTGATGAACCACTCAATGTTTTTTGGAGTCACCAATTTGAGTCTTTTTCTCTCTTATTCTAGTTGTACTAGAAAGATAATTGACACAATAGCTTGTCTTGAGCCTTTAGGCTATGCTTACTTCTGCTTATTTAAATAATTACTTTCTTATTTTTTTTACAGGCAAGATGCACAATTCTCGCACACAAGGCTCCTATTTCAGAAAATACTTTGGCGCGGGGGTAGGTGTCAAACCCGTGACCTCAAAGATCACGCGCGGGGTTGTACTCTACCAACTGAACTACACCTCTATATATATAATAGGAAGATTGGAAATTAATAATCCCACCTTTCACACTTATCCCAGTAATAATCCCACCTTTCATAAATCCAGGAATAATCACACCTTTGCATATCGTATTCATCTGTTGGACCTTCTAAAAATATTAACTTGATTTAAGGTCACTTTTGGAGGTCTGTTGGGCTTAGCACGCCAAATTCAACCTCATGGTTGACTTGGCACATGTTTCTAAGCCCAATAGACCTCTAAGACTAACCATAAATTAGGTCGGTATTATAAAAAGGTCCAACAAATGAATACGGTATGAAAAGTGAGATTATTTCTGGATTTATGAAAGGTAGGATTATTAGTTGGATAAGTGTGAAAGGAGGGATTATTAGTTTACAATCTTCCTATATAATATAATAGATATATTAATGGTCATATATATGTATAAATTGTGTGTATAGAAAAAAGATTTAAAAAAAATAATAAGAAATAAAAGTTAAGCTGTGGTATTTAGTTGATGAGGGCCGTCCCATTGAATTTTAGGGTCCTGTTCCCATACAAAAATATTGGGCCCCTAAATATGAAGATGAAGAATTAATTCATGGAAATTTAAGATTTGCAATTAATGAATGATTTTTTTTAATGTGAAAATGGAATATGGAAAGTTGGAGTAATTAGTTGATATTCATTGTAGATTACGGTTAATTTATTTCTTTCTTTCTTTGTTTTTTTTTTATATTGGGCTAAATATGAAAATAGGCCCCTTACAATTGGGGGTCCTGTGCTGTTGGTCACCTTGCACGTGTGCAAGGACGGCCCTAAGTTGATCATCCATGCATGCATGATGCATACCTAGTAATCCTAAAGTTTTGAGGGCGGCAAATTAGTGGGCATTCACGACGATATATCATATATTGACGGAACTACGTAATTGCCGCTTACCAAATTGATATAAATATGTTGGTTCTTCACTACTTATTTAGAAAAATCATAAATGAAATAAAGATAAAATCGTGCATAAATTTAATTGGTTTTTTTTTTTTTTTTTGGTGTGTGTGGGGTAAGAGAGCTATAAAGTCAGGGATGGGAATCGATCTCATGATCAATCTTTTAGAATGGTGCATACATTTAATTGGTAGAAAATTACAGTATAGTGTAACGTATAACATAATAATGAAATGCAACATAGTAACATATTAGATCAATCACAATGGCGAATGCAAGTGGTTTGGGTGGGTTACTTTAGACTCTGATTTTTATCTATAAAATTTGAGATTTAAAAAAAAAAAAAACACCTTAAGAGTACATTTGTTCTCTTAACTCAATAAATTTAAATTTATAAAATGTATCTTCATACCACTATATATTATTCTTTTATCCGCTATTAATTCTTGTGTTCTTTTGACGTAGTTATTTAAATTTTTTGAAAAACATTAGGCAGACATTTCCAAATTAACCTTAAAAAAACACAAAGAAAAAAAAAACACTAACCAGGAGCAACTCCAACATAAGGTTGGGCAAGGGCACAACTTCCTACAGGCATGCTAATCATCTCTTTCAACTTCTCAACATTAGGTTTATACACCCAATATTCTCCTCTATGCCATATCAAATCTTCACACATAAATAACTCTATCATTGGCTCACATTTTGTGATGAACACAACATAAACATCCTTATTTTTATCTTTGCTATTATTATGATTTTCTACTATAATTCGAGCCGTTGCAAGGCTTACTTGTAGCCTATGCACATCTCTTGTTCCCTCCTTCCAATGACTATATTCATCATCATCATCATCATCATCATCATCACCAGTTTTTTTATCTTGATTTTTTTGACATGGTAGATGTGCCACGACGATATCTAGCCCTAGATACTTCCCGGCCTTAGGCATGGGGATTTCCGGGCACCTTCCATTAGGGTTCATCTCGTGAATCCACCCAGGGGCGATCATCTTCCATGTTATGTTAGGGGAGACAGCGTTAAATTTTATTGTTACGGTCTCTGCAACCCCATCTAATTGGAGGTTGGATTGCACTGATTCTTCAAAGTTGATTAGACCTGCGCTGAAAGGATTTTTAGGGTTTGAGCGGGTCTCACGGATGACCTCAAGCCATCTTGGGGGTTTGGCCTTGTCCGGTGAAAAGAACAAGGCCTTAGACTGTGTCTGGAAAAAAATGGCATCGATGAGTTGAGAATGGGGGATGACTGTATTGAGGAGGAGTAAGGGGATAAAGATGATTAGGAACAAAACGATACGAGTTGTTAGGAGTTTTTGATTTGAGGAAGAACTACAAATGGAAGAAAGTGAAGGTAACAACCCAAGTTTTGTGGAAGTGCCCATGTTCTAAGCCAAGGAATGGGGTGCATGTATTGAATTAGTTCGGGATTAGCTAGCTTCATACATACCTAATAATAAGTATATGCAAATTGTTTAGTCAATGGCAATATTTGGGTGAACCCAATATAATAAACTTATTGGTTTGTATAAAATTAAATATTGATGTAATGTGTCCTAACTATAGTTTGTTGTTGATTTATGTAGTGTGCTTCTTCATGCTTGGTTGCACGTTGTATTATAAGTATATATATACATATATTGTAATAGAAGGTCTTTGTTGTGATTGAGGTTTCCTACTAAATCAATTATTTACTAGTTATATAAAGGAAAAAACATACTAAATTCAAGAGCCTCCAATTTATTATTGGAATATAATTATGTACCAATCAAACTCCAACAACAACCTCCAATTGATTAACACATGATAGATTCGATAATAAAGAGCAGGCCAAATGCAATTAAATGGAGCACTTAATTTGCTTTAGTAGATTATTATTGTGGTTTTAATAGCTTAGAATTATGATGTGTTATTTTCACCTATTTTGGCTTATGTAGATCAGAAGAAGACATAAGTTTTAATTAGTATGTCAGCATGGGCATTGCCTCAGGTTACTTTTTTTTTTAACTTAATATGTACCTATTTTTCACTCTTGTGATAAAGTGTATGTGTAACTTTAATTAACTTAATAAATGAAAGGAATATATAATGTTACGTGGATATTCAAATCACAATATAAAAGTTAGTTGAGATTGTAATTGGTAAGTACATCACTTTGAATTATTGTAAGAGGTGATAGGTTTGAATTTAGTTCTTAAGCATACTTAGCTTTATTTTGTTAAAATGATGTGACATGCTTAATTATGTGTCGCATATACCAGACATGTGGACTAATAACATGACATAATAGTTTGGTGCCTACGTGGCGCAATACGGCGCAAACAACACTTTTTAATATATTGTATAGATAAGTAAAAATAAGGTATATATGTATCTCTAATGAATTAAATTAAATAAGGTTTAATTGACAAGTATAATATATTCTTATCCCTTGTTCATTCTTTGGGACTGTACTTAATTTCTGAAATTTCAATTCATTTCAATTCAGCTCCCACCAAGGGGGTATTCGATATAAATTTAGGGATAGAAACAAATTAGAAGGGTAAATGATAATATTAAATTCCTTCTTTACTTGTTGCTTAGAGAGCAACTTTTAAACTCTGTTTACTGTGATGGAATCCCTTTTAATCTCTTCTTTACTTGTTGCTTGTGGGGTCTCTGGAAAAGAAGAAATGCCTGGGTCTTTAAAAGAGTGAATACTTCTGCCAATGAATGCCTAGTCCAAGCTCTTTTCCAGGCCTGGGAATATGACAATGTAAATTCCACTCCTCATCTTCTGCATTCTCAGCAAGTTCAACCCCCTTCACACAGACACAACCCATACCCATCTCCTCCCCTCCTTCCTATTCAGTCCTTCTTAGTCTCCCGTTCTAACCCTAATTGTTTTGTGGATGCCTCTTGGGAGTCTAGCACTTGGGAAACAGGGATTGCCTTTTGTATTCTTAGTACCTCAGGTTACTGGATCACAGGTCAATGGGGCTCATGCATTTCTTATTCAGCTCTCATGGCTGAAATCTTAGCAATCATAACTGCGATTCACAGGATCAGCACTTCTGATTTCAAAGGATGCATTATTGTTTCTGATTGAAAAAATGTTGTAGAAGGGATTAAAGACTGCAATGTTTCTCTGAATTTTATGTCCATGGCTAATTTATTCAATGATTGTAGGGAGCTACTAGATCTCTGTTCACCTTCTCTAGTTCAGGGCATGGATAGGAAGCTCAACAAGGTGGTGGATCGGCTGGCAAAGGATGCAAGAAGTAGATGGAATTTTTTGTATAATTATGATTGTAATCCTAATGTGATTACTATTTCCTCCCCTCCTAACTGTATTTTGGATTGGTTTAAACCAATTGGGGATTATTATGTCTACGATGATAACGGGTAGAGCTTCTAATTTTAAACTGTTTTTAGGTCCCGTGACTGGTGACCATGATGTAATCAACCTTATTAATCTACCTATCTAATGCCCCTCCTCCTTTTCAAAAAAAAAAATGATAATATTAAATGATACCATTATTTTTTGTTTGGCATAATTAAGAAAATGGAATGAAAACAAATTAAACAAAAAAGAATTTTATCCACAAGGTTGAGAATAATAACAAAATAGTGATAATAATGTTTTCTAGTAGGAAAAAGACATTGTTACTAATATATATCTCATATCAAACATTAGGTAATGGCAATATATGGGTCTGTTTTGGTAGGGCAAAACGATTTCCTGAAAGCTATTTTCCTCATTTTAATTACACCGTTTGGTTCGTTGGACTGAAAATTGAAATGAAAAAGTTAGGGTTTTGGTTTTGGGTTTTTTTTTGTTTTTTATTAGTTTCATCTAATGAAGCATGGAAAATTTATGTTGTGACTTTGTGTTTTGTAAATTGTTGGTATCCCATGTTTATAAGACACCATATATGCATATGAAATTGTGGGTTTAATTAAGCTCTTCTTAAAAATGTTAAATGCTTAACTCATTGCCTTGTTCAATTGTTTTGGCATTAGCAAAATAACATCAACTCATCAAGGTATTTAGGTATATATTTAAGTAAGTTTAGCCAACTTTATATGACCTTTTAATTAAAAGTGTTGTAATTAGATAAATATTTTTGAAGGGTGAAGTTCATTTGCATATATATAATCTCAAAAAAGCCTTAATCTCATAAAATTAAAAGAAGGTTACATACATACATACAATTAATATTAATATATATGGAGTGGTATTACAATCATCATCCTATAAGGTAAATAAAGGAGTTGCTATTTACATACACTTTGATAACTCTTTCTCTACTCCCATCCTTGCAATTAAGAACACAATAATTTTAATTATATGCAAAGAAATTAATAATTAAAATCCAATCTAGTGATAAAAGAATATATATAATGATAATGTATGAACACATATATATCAAAGTGAATCAAACAAATGATATTGTCTAGGATCCTTAAGCTCAATCTTCCAATGCCCATCTGTAAGATTAGCATTTAGAGCCTTTGCTTTCCTATTGCGTACACCTATATCTTGTTTCTTTGTCATCCCACAATACTTTTGCAACTTCTTAGGCATAGTATCATACACTTGCCACCATTTTTCATGTGCATCATCACTAGCAAAAAAGTGATAATCTTGTCTATCCCAATTACAATCATAATCTCTATAGCATAACCATGGCTTTGTCCCTAGGAAATGAATTGTGTATCGATCCCTAGGAACGAGTCGGGCACCACCTTCTTCTTCAAAAAACTTCAAAAAGTTCAATTTCAATGTTAATCTATGCCACCAGGTTATGACCTCATTCAGGTAACCCTGATCACCCCCGTTGTAGGACTTGTATATGTAACGTTTGCTCATAAGATTGTCGAAGAAGCACTTAGATGGTTCTAAGAGCATTATCCCTGAGTTAAACATCCACTTGTCATTAGGGGCAGCTGACAGCTGTGGGTACTCGAAAAAATGATCAATGTTATGAAGTACTACGAAATCAGCATCAATGAACATAAGTTTGTCATACTCAACCAATTGCCATATTCTAAGCTTGCTATAATTCCACTTGTTATAAGCACTACTATTGGTATTAGGACTCTTGATTCGTTTTATTCGTCTTATCTTCCACCCCGCGGCTTGGAGGCCTAAGATGGAATGTTGGGAAATGGTGCGATCCGCTAGGAGGATAAGCTCTTTGGTGGTGTTAGTTTGGAGGATGCTTTGTGCTAGAGCTATGGCTCCACATACATACTCTTCGGACGAATGAAGGATTGTTACATAAGCTTCTCTTGGTGTGTAGGTGCTTGTTGTTCTTGACAAGAGTTTGAGCTCTTGAGGTAACTCATCTGTGATGTTTGCTTGCAAATGTCTAATACTACTTTTACCTGCATTTGATAATGAAACAATAAGTTGTTAGTTGTTTGCTAAAACTAGCTATGAATTTAACAAGATATTTTCAAATTTCAAACTATTATTATTTGGTTTCATGTCTTTGGAATGTTGCTATAAACCAAAACAATCATGCATTAACTTTTTTTCTTAAGGGAAGTAATAAAAGCGTGTATATATATCACTCCATGATAAGTTCGATCGTGTAGGAAGTATATATGTATAATGTATATATTATTAAGTTCGATCGTGTAGGAAGTATGTATAATTCATTAGTTAATTGCATACACCAATTATTACCTTCAAATCTAAATATAACGTGTATATATATCGATCCCTCCATGATTAGAACTTAATAAAGATATAAGGGAATGTTCCTCTCGATAAATTATTAATGTATAGCTGAGATATATGAGCTACATGACATACTTTTTTCTTTTTTTTTGTCTTTTTCCAAAGAAAAATGATAAATTGTATTTGTTATTTAGCTGAGATATATGTATATCATCTGAGTAATGTTCTAAAATTTTTACGCCATGTTCATAATTTTATAAGCTTTGTTCTAATTTTTATACACCATGTTCTAAATTTAAAAAACCATGTTACAAAGTCATCATATTCTAATGTGTATGTGTGCTTAAAATATTAAAAATATTAAAAAACCATATTTTAAAGTAGTTTATTGTTTGTTTTATTTTAAGTAGATGAAGTATTAAAAATTTTATACATCATATTCTAAATTTTATAAGATATTTTCAAAACTGTATACAATAAGTTTGAAAATGAATAAACTTATTTTTTAAAAATAAATAAAATGATACAATTATAATGCAATTATTGACCTTTTATACAAAAAAATGTAATAAAATATATACCTGAACAATTGAATATTATTTCAAAATATTCTTAATATTTTGTATTGAGGTTGATCTATGGAACCCGTAAAAAATAAAAATAAAAAAACAAAATAACTTATTTAATGTTCTAAATTTCATTAACCATATTCTAAATTTTATATGATATGTTCTAAATTTTATATGACATGTTCTAAATTTTATATGACATGTTCTAAATTCTATATGACGTACTAATTGACTATATGAGAGGATAACGGTATACCACATTCCAAATTTTAGTTGTTTTTTTGATAAAACATAAATTTAAGTTTTTTTTTTTTTATACAAAGTAATTTTAGATTTTTTTTTTGATAAAAAAATAATTTTTTTTATTTATCCCCTAACAAATAGGGGTTAGTTATGTAAGTTTTTTTAATTTAAAAAAAATTAGTCCATTAAATCCTAACCATTAGATCTCACTGAATCGACGCTCTGGATATATTCTCACATAAACAACATTTCTCACCTAAGGAGGCTTTCTCACATGATCCTGACCCATATATATATATATATATATATATATATATATATATCTTTAGTAATTTTTTTAAAATCATTAAGGGTATTGAAGACTTTTCAACGGGGACAGCATCCTCCCCCTTTCCACCATTTTAGATGTTTCTCCTAAAAAATTATGTTATATGAAATGCAATAAGTAATTAAAGACGAAGTGAATATTACACTATTACTCTACTACCCTAATTAAATAAAATGGGTGGCAAATTCGTGACCACTACACATTTTATACCAGAAAAGGACAAACATGGGATATTGCTCAAGGTGTCAATTGACTAAGCTAGAAAGTGCATATATATTTGTAATAATGACTCCTTAATTTTTTCATTGATTAAAATAATTCTTTATATGATGATGAGAAAGTCGCCTAAGCTGGTGTAAAATGTCAACCACGGGCATTTTAATTAAGCCAATCACTTTGATGAAGAAGATGACGTTTACTTGGGTTCAATTTAATTTGATGTAAAATAATTGATGGAAAATAAGAAAAATGAAAGGCAAAATAAGGATTAAGGAGGTTAAAGCAAGGTAAGGAAAATGAAGTAAAATTAGCTTACCTTTTATTTCGAAGGAAAAATAGTTTTTCATCATTGTAAAATATATTTTAATCATAAGAAAATTGATTTTAAAATACTTTTCAAAGTATACAAATTCTTTACTATGATGCTCTCACCATAAGACAAAGTCTCATTAATAGAATGTTAGAGAAAAACATGCAAAAATTACAAAAAAAATAAAAAATAAAAATATATAAACAATTATATATGTATAAAAAAAAACCAGTTATTTGATAACATTTTATGTATCTTCAAATTTCAATAACTGTTCCATATGTTTTTTTCATAATTTTGTTTGGCAAGACCTACCAGCTAGAGGCCTATTATTACTATACAAAGTAAACAATCTAAAGTTAAAAATAGGGGGAAAAAAAATTACTTCCTCCGTTCCAAAAAAAATGCAACAAATTAGGATGCACGGACTCCTAGGCATTTTTTTGTTGTGAGAGTAAAAGGGATAGAGAGAGAAAGTGGATGTGAGAGATAAAAATAAAATACTTACAAAAATGGAAAGATTAAAATTGTTGCATTTATTTTGAAACATCCTGGAATAGAAATTGTTGCATTTATTTTGGAACGGAGGAAGTACTATAAAATATTTTACACCTTATTAGTAAACGGAGTCTACGCCAAATTTTGAGCCGAAATCACCTTATTATTTCATTTAACTAATACGAGATCGAAAATATAAAATGGATCAAAATTATTAATTTTTTTTTTAGAAAAAAAAAAAAAAAGAAAGATGAAGAAAAGGAAAAATTAAATTACCTGATGAAGTTCTAGCATAAGGATGGGCAAGGGCACAGCTTCCTACAGGCATACTAATCATCTCTCTCAACCTTTCCACATTAGGTTTATACACCCAATATTCTCCTTTATGCCATATCAAATCATCACATCTAAATAGCTCGAACATAGGTTCACATTTTGCATTAAAAACTGCATAAATTTCCTTATTATTATTATTATTATTATTATTATTATTATTATTATTATTATTATTATTATTATTATTATTATTATTATTATTATTATTATTATTATTATTATTATCTTGTCTATTAATCCAATTTTGAAGTACAAGATGAGCAGTTGCCAAGCTTATTTGTAGCCTATGAACATCTCTCATTCCTACCTTCCCTCTAGTCCCATTAATGTCAATCTCTATCCTTTCTTGGGGGCATGGCAATTGTGCCAGCACCACGTCTAGCCCGGAGAATTTCCCTGGCTCTGGCATGGGAATCTCCGGGCACCAGTCTTCAGGGATAGTCTCGTCTACCCACTCTGGGAAGAGTTGTTCCCATGTGAAGTTTGGCGAGACTGGCTCAAAATCAACGATTACAGGCTCTGCTGCCCCACCTAGTTTCAGGTGGGACTGCTGATCTGAATCCTTAAAGTTGATCAGACCTACCTTGAGGGTTTCATAAGGTGTTAAATGGGCCTCCAGAATGACTCTGAGCCATTTTGGTGGTTTGACCGAATTTGATTTATGAAAAGACGACGAAGAAGCTTGAGGCTGAGACGACGACTCTTTCTGCATATAGACGACGACATCTACAAGATGAGGAGGATTAGGGAAAAACGCGGTACTAAGGAAGAGAAGGGGGAAGGAGATGAGGAAGATGAGGAGGAGGATTAAAGGTTTTTGTTTTGATGGAAGAATAGTATTATTGGAAGAAATTATTGTTGCTTGGGTAGGCTTCGTGAAAGCCATTTTTAGATGGAATATTGGTTCCTCACCTCTTTTGCCACTGCACGTTTACTTTAGAAGAAATTAACTACTTATATATATATATATGTATGTAAATATATAGTCAAGGCAAACTTTTTAATTTATTTATATATATATATATATATATATATATTTTTTTTTTTGAAGAAATTAAGGGAATAATTAAGTTGGTGTATGCATGTATGTGACCTTAATTTTCAGATTTAAGGTCATTGTGCATGGTTGCACGTCGCATATGTACAGTTTTTGATTTGTTTGGCATAAATGGCATTCTTTAAGAGTATTACTATTCACAGTCTCCATTTTACTTACTAAAGCCAGCATTTCATTAAGGATTAATCATATTAATTCATGATTTTAAGGTCCATTACATGCTATGTACATTTTATGATTAATCTTGATACAAAATTAGAGGAGAAGAATGAGTTTTTAAAGCAAGGGCAAAATTGTCCAAATGGGGACTTTAGTAAGTAAAATCGGGGCTATGTTTAGCAATTCACTTCTTGAATATATATATATATATAACATTTTGGGTAATTAATATCCAAATTTTCATGTTCAAAATTTCTATTCAAAATATATTTGCAAGTAAATAAATGTATAATATCAAGTCAGGGGAAAAAGTAAATAATCATAATTATCAAAATTTTGAAAAGAAATAGAAGCAATGTTTAGTACAAAGGCAAAACTATTGTAAAACTATTGTCATGACTATCATGGTGGGCATTGCTGCCACATTAAAATTCTACGGTTGATCGAGGGATGGAAGGTTATAGTGGCTCTTTAAGGAAGTTCACTTTAGCATTATTACATACCATGAACCCTTTTATCTATGCATCTTCTCACTGCATACAACTCCCGCTCTTTCTTCTCCATCTAAGCGTGTAAAAATATATGGAAGGCGGCAGTGGCTCCCTGAGGAAGTGTCCTACTATGCTATTTTCGAAAAAAGTTGCGAGTTTCAAGATAAAACTAAAGCATCCAAGTATATATCTTGTAGGCAAATGGCAGAAGTAGGTCTGCATAAGCTATTATGAGGAAGCAATGCTTTGAAAGAATGCAACATTAGTATTAAACCTGCACACAACCAGAACGAACAGTCCATACAGAGTAGAGTATATGTTAGTTTGCCAAATCAAATTCCAGACATTATCCCAACTAAAAGTAACACACAACAAAGGCTATTTATTATACAGCTTTTTCACACAAAAATATTGGCATCAACCACACAGCGCACAAAGATTAATTAACTTTCAACTTGATCCTTAAGGTAAAAATTTCCCAAACGTACACTTATTTTGTAAATTTGCACAACCAAATTGTTGTTAGTAGTGACATTGATAGGAGATTGAGGAAATTAACCATCATTTTAAAGAGTTACTCAACCTCTAAACATAAATATTAAACTTGCAGACTAAGCTTAATCGATTAGACCAAGGATGCTAATTCGGGAGAGATTAAAAAGAAATAGTGGAGAATACAAATCCTAAGGGAGAAGGTTTATTTGAAGATAAAAATGGATAATTTTAAAAATTAAATAGTGGAAAGAAAAAGAAAAAAATGCAAAACAAACATCTGTAGATACTGAATACATTTATGTTAATTGAGGAGAAATGTTTTTTTTTTTGTGTGTGTTTTAGTATGGAAAATGAAGAGAAAAAATAACAAAAAATGATTTAATAAATAAATCGATGTGGGAAATACTTCATACAAGTTAAAATTTAATTAAAAAAAGAAATAATGAAAACAATAGATACCAAAACGAAAAGTGCAAATTAAATAATTTTTTGACCTAAATGTCAAAAAAAATTTATCTAATTCGTTGCTAAAGGTATTTTTTTTTTTTTTTTTTAACCAATTTGTCACTTGAATATATATATTTTTTTACCAATTTGTCAACCAAAACTAAGTTTTTTTTTTAAAAAAAATCTTGTGCCCCTAAGTTTGCTACATAGGGAAAAAACAGTTTATTAAAAGTGCTTTACGGAAAAAAAAACTGGTTGAGTTGAGTACTTTTGTCTTTTTTTTTTTGTTTGTAATTAAAAGGAGTAAAATGTTAAATCACATTAGACCACCACCTAAAAAAACGTAAAATAATATTTTTGTCCTTTTGTGTTTGTAATTAAGAAAAAAAAATTATTTGTTTATTAACGGTGATTATATACTCCCATTGTCCAATAATAAGTGCTCCAAATTGATTGGAGACACCATTTAGTATTTACATGTTTGACTTTTTTTACTTTTATATATATAAGGAAAAACATAGTCATAACGGATCTTGTATGATTTATCTCGACATGTACTTTCGAAATATATAATTTTATAATTTTTTGTTAAATATAACTCAAGATATTAATAGTTAAAGTTATGAAAAGTATATAGAACAATTTTTTGGGACAGAGGAATTAGTTAACTTTTTGGAACAAATGTAACAATGTTAGAGGTTTTTTGGTTGGATTGTATTAATAGCCAAATGTCTTTGTGTTTGGTTGGCATAAAATAACACAAGCACAAGAAATCAAAATTTCAACTGTAGAAAATTAATCACCTATCTCCCCTTAGTGAATGAAAATTTCTGTGTCAATTTCAATTTCATATGGTCAACCAAATACAAATAGCAATTTCCTAGAAAATTGATAAGAAAATTTATTTCTCATAAAATAAAATTTTCCGTGGAAATTAACTATACGTGTTAATTGTTAATTTCCCTATGGTCAACCAAACAAGCTATTTTATTTTTATAAGTTATCGTGTTAAACTGTTAATTGTTTTTTACAAAAATTCGATTTATAAATAAATAAAAATCTAATCTAGGGCAGCGGATTCATCTCTCTGTTTATTTCACCCTCTCCTCTTCTCTGTCGAAGTAACTAACTGTGACTTAGGTTGGGCGTGGTTTTTGTGGTGCCTTTCCTCCATTAAAGCAAGCAGATTTCCTCCATTAAAGCAAGTAGAGTTTTTGAGGTAAGATTGGTTTTTCCCGTAAAATCAATTATACAATGAAGTTCATGCTTTGCTGGGTAATTTTATTTTATTGCCAGAAGGAAAATGAATTTCCAATCGAATATTGTTGATAGATTATGTATGAGCTGTGCTGTAGACTTCAAAAATGGAGGATTTCTTGCAGGGCGGCCGCCCCTGTTGCCCTGGGTCAGGGACGGGCCTGGTTGCTATAATCTCCCTACTTCCCAAATGTACTAAGAGCCGAGCGATGCCAAGCTCTGCACTGTGCAGCCCTGCGCAGTGGCAGTTTTGTAATTTTGCATGCCAAGTTCACCAGTGTGTGTCTGAGAGACATGGGTGCTGGCTAATTGGTTTTATTTACGAAACTGTCCAAGTTTAGCCATTTGCCACTAAGAGCCTGTTATTTTTGAACTTATTTTCAATTCAATCCAGTCCTAGTACAGTTTAATTTAGAATTTCAAATAAATTCGGTATAGTCTAATCCAATCCATTTTAATTCAATTTAGTTCGATTCGGTTTATTTGATTCAATCCAAAAGAACTAAGCCCAAGTCTTCAATTTCACATGAAAGTAAGAAGTGAGTTATTTTTTAGTTGACCTAATGTTCATTTTAGGGGCATGATGTGTTATCTCTTTAAAATATTTAAGGTATTAGCCTTTTCATTTAAAAACTTGGGGAAATTTGTCACCCTAGTAGTGTGTGTTGTTTTCTTTGTTTCTCGATTGTTATATCATATTCATGTTTATATCCTTATGTTCAATAATCAATATTAAACTATTAGAAATGGCAGCACTTTTACATGCCTCAAAGAAATATTTGGCCCTTCTAATTTCCTAATCCTCAATTTTCTAACAAGAACTTTTGAGGTGCAAAGGCATTTTGAGTGGAAGCTGTAGAGTGCACACACAAAATAGTTGAGAAATTGTTTAAGTTAGATAAACACAATATTCGTTGTGAAGGTGATTCTAAGATTAGTGTAAATTACCCTTGTTGAGGAAACTAAATGTGGCTTGTTCTAATATACACTATCTAATATTCTAGTTTTGGTGGTTTGCCACTGTACTCCCTAAAAATTAGCAGTGAAGTTTTGTTCTTGAGGGCCAAGACCGTGGCTTTATCTCACTATTGAAGAAGGTTTGCCATGTAAAATTGTGTGTTTGTTTTCTTTGTTTCTCATACTTTGTCCCACCTTTTTTTGGTATTGTTTGTATTTTTTGCTTATTTCCCAACATGCTTCTCATACCCTAAGAAATCTGTCTTGGAGATCAAATTTAGACTGCAACTTTATATAGGATTAGACTGTATCATAATATGCGTTTAACTAATATTTTCGAAGTTTTACCTATCCCCTTGTATGAAATTATCTAGAATAACCGAAGGCTTGGTTTTGGAGCATGCTTTGTGATTATTGCCTGCATTCCAAAATTCATAATATAGGAAATACATTAAATGTTTAACTATCGCCTCAGGGGCACCAATTAGCAATATCCTATCATTTATATACAATAAAAATAAATATCTAACTAGTTATATCACTTTTATGTACAATAGGTATCTTATTTCTAAGTTGTACATTGAAAAGCATAATATTGGGGGGTGATACACTTATATATATATATATATATATGATAGCCATGTCCGCATGAAAAGTGAAGGTTTGGACAAGTATTTTGTGTTATGTCTGCGCCATGTCATGTTGGACATGGTTACAATGATCTAGGAGTCATGCCTGGGTAACATAGGTCTCAAGTCATCTCTGCATCTGCCAAAACACACACACACACACTTCAGATGGAGGTATTTCTATATTTATCATAACAGGCTGTAGTGACTAGCTTAATGTTATGCATCATGCAGTTAGCTTTATGAAGGGATTTATTACTAGCTCTCCTATGAACATCTGTATTTCATTGTGATTTCTTCTTTAAAGAGAACAAGCAATAATTTAGTTAACTAATTTCTATATGAACATTGCAGAATTGTTGCTAAGCAGTGATCTTTTCCAAGAATGTACCCTATTTGCTTTGACAGCTGATCACAAATGGAAATTGTTGAATTTATTGATGATATATTAGTGCAAGATCCACCAGAAGGGGAATTTTCATCTACTGATCTTAAGTGGACCAAGTTTGGTACTGCTGAACATCATGATAATGTAGCTAAAATCCCTTATGATCGAGTTGATGATTTTATTGTTGGAGAATGTTCTAACGTGGAGTTCCCAACTCAATTTCATATTGAGAGAGGAAGGAAACGAAGAAGAGGAAGCTTAAAGGAGTATAAAAGTGATGAATATCTGGAATATAAGTTGTAAGTTCACTTTTGTATGTTTAAACTTGCTCTTCAGAGAAATTTTCATCCCATAAGCTTTGTAGAGTTTCTTCTTCTTCTTGTGCTACACCTTAATCCCAAAGTGATGGCACAAGGACTTCCCAGGAGGTCACCCATCCTTTGTAGAGTTTGTATGTTTTATTTTATTTTTTCCCTGGAAGGGTAGGGGTAGGGGACTAGGGGTAGTGCATGTGCCTTTGTAAAACAGGAAACCAGTTGTATTTCCACAAGTTAGCTGCTGCAACATTGGAAAGTGTTTATACGTTGTTTGCATATCTGATGTATGGATGAATTATGAAATGCCCATTTATCCTTTGCTATTGAGATTTTATGATTGCATTCCACTTGACCATCTAGGTATCCTTTTCAGTTTAGTATATTTTCCCTTCAAGGGACAGAGAAAAGTGAAATTTATTTAATGCATATAAGATATTTTGCTATCAGGTTGTTCCAATTACCAGTTCTTGCAAATTTACCACTGGCTTGCAGTGGAAGATTCCGCTTCCTTCCTCTATATTCCTCCATTTTCTTTGTCTTTGAATAGATATATTTTAATGTGATGCTTGTTTTTCCATCCTTGGTTGCAGATATTGGTGTTCATTTGGACCTGAAAATTATGGAGAGGGTGGTGACATATTACCTAGTCGACAATATCGTTTGAATACCCGAAATCGTGCTGCCAGACCACAATCTATGAGAGGCTGCACATGTCATTTTGTAGTGAAGCGCCTTTACGCATGCCCTTCAATTGCACTCCTCATTTATAATGAGCGGCATCATGTGAATAAGTCTGGTTTCCCCTGCCATGGTGTGCTTGATAAAGATGCCATAGGCCCTGGTGCAAAGAAAATTCCATATGTTGGCACTGAGATTCAGCAACAGACAATGTCAATGATTTACCTTGGCATTCCTAAAGAGAATGTTGTGCAAAACCACCTTGAAGGGATCCAGCGCTACTGTGACACAGATGCAAAACTAAGTAAGATGGCTTCTCAATATGTTCACAAATTGGGAATGGTTATTAAAAGGTCTTCTCACGAATTAGACCTGGATGACCAAGCTAGTGTTCGGCTGTGGATTGAGCGAAATAAAAAGTCTATTTTCTATCATCAGAATTCATCTGATGTCGATCCATTTATTTTGGGAATTCAAACTGAGTGGCAATTGCAGCAGATGATAAGGTTTGGGAACGGCAGTATCATTGCAGCAGATTCAACCTTTGGATTAACAAAGCTCAGAGTAAGATGATTCCTATATGTTGTTGTAGAAGCTGTGTGTCTGTATCTGTGTATGCCTGTTTGTTTTGAACCCTATTGCTTTGTGTTTCTCATGTCTTGTGTTTGATTACTGGTTGTGCTTTTTGCATGATTCTTATCTATGCTCTTCCTTGTATACAACTATCCAGTACCCTTTGTGCACGCTTCTTGTGTTTGATTCAAGACAACATGCACTCCCAGTGGCATGGATCATCACTCATACCTCTGCTAAGTCAGATATTTCAAAGTGGATGAAAGCTCTACTTGATCGAATACGTGCAGTTGATGCTGGATGGAAGATCAGTGGTTTTGTAATAGATGATGCAGCTGCAGAATTGGAGCCTATAAGGCAGGGTACTCATACTATAGATTTGTTTGGGAAAACTCGATATTCTGTTTATTAACCTTTACTTTCTCCTGTTTCAGGGATAATTTCTGCTGTCCGGTGTTGTTCTCTTTTTGGCGTGTCCGTAGAACATGGCTTAGAAATGTAGTTAAAAAGTGCAGTGAAACGAAAGTTCGAAGGGAGATTTTTAAACGTCTTGGTGACATAGTTAGTAGCATTTGGAAAGGACTGGATTCTGGTGTTGTTATTGAAAAGTTTATGCAAGATTTTATTGATCAAACTGCATTCATGCAGTACTTCAAAGACTGTTGGTTGCCTAAAATTGGTTTGTTCTGCTAGTACTTCCCTTCCTCTTATATTTTTGGTGAAGTTGACCACTTTCATAAGCTTATCTTGGTTTCCTGCTATTGTCAGAGATGTGGCTGTCTATGATGCGGAGCATTCCACTTGCAAGCCAGGAAGTTGCTGGTGCTATTGAAGCCTATCATATCAAATTGAAGCGCAAACTTTATGATGATTCACACCTTGGTGCATTTCAAAGAGTTGATTGGTTAGTGCACAAATTAACCGCTGAGCTGCACTCAGTTTACTGGTTGGACCGATATTCGGATGAACACGACACTTTCAAAGATGTGAAGGAAGCTTACATATCTTCAACATCACGACACCGTGCACTGCAAATATCTGATATGGCTGTACGCTTTCATGAGAATAATAATGGTTTTTTTGCCGAGGTCCAAAGTCAAAAGTCGAATAATGTGTCCCGCACGGTCTGGAACCCTGGATCAGATTTTGCTTTCTGTGATTGTGCTTGGGCTTTGCAAGGTAACCTATGCAAACATGTTATCAAGGTCAATATGATGTATGAAACGCAAAAGGGCTCAAGTTCCATGTCCTTCCATTCATTCAGAGACCTACTGACAACTTTATTGCGAAGACCCATGGATAATTCAATTGAAATGGACAAGGCAGTGGCATGGACACATCAGATGCTAAATCAAGTACAAAGTCTAGTTGAACTTACTAGCACAAACGATATTGGCACTGTTGTGAATAGACTGCCATTGAAGTGGGTTTCCCGGAAGTCAAGAACTTCTGCTCAGAAATCATTAGCAACCCCGGCTCTTCGTTCCAGCTCTTGGAATGATAACAGTAATAATGCTGCACAACGGAGTCACAGGAAGCGAAAAAGATTGTCAACACTCGAGTGAACTGCTGGAGAAATCACACTATTTTGGTGCAGATTATCGTATACTAAGGTGACAGATTACAACTTACAGCACATTATTATACTCAGATTTTGGTTCTTTTTGTTCAACCAAGTTTTGCTTAATCTTATTCAATTGACCTTAGGACTATTTCTCTCTTGAAATTAGAAGATAGACTGATCATGTATAGAGTGAGGCTCAAAGCAGGTACAGATTTATCTCATACCTTTCTAGTATAGTATTTCAGAGATATAAGTGCTGAGCGACTTGAGCGTTGTTGATTGATCACCTAGTCAGATGTTAGGGTAATTTTTCTCTTTATTTTGTCATAAAGTTCAATCATATATGTTTCTAATTCCAGAATTTCAAAAAAATGATTCTGTCAGTGGTTGTACATACCATTAATACCTGTGTATATACTCCGTATAATGCATGAAGATAAGTTAGTGATGTATTCATGTAGAAATCGTATGTTTCGGTTATATTTTTGTACCTTTGCATTTTAGAGGCCACGCGAATTTCATATCACAAGAAATGGGTCAGCCCATTCTCGTCAAACGGAAACTATTGGGTCAGACCATCTGACCCAATAATTCACTAAATTTATTTTTGTTATAAACTTTTATGACTAGCTACTAAGCGTTCAGTTAGGGACAAAGTCACAAAGGTAGTAATCGAAAACGCTTTTTGTTGAACTCCGGATAGTGCACTAGTGAGTGTCCTACATCGGAAGATGAAGAGAGACTAAACTAGCTTATAAGTCTAGGAATTACTTTTATTACCAATTGGTTTTAGGATGGAACCTCCTATGACTTGTAAGTGACCTAACTCTCATCTTCCATATTGGATTACCCACGCCCATTTCTAATATTCAATCAAATTCAACACTTTTAAAGAGTGCATCTAAGTCATTATTACTGCATTTTAACCTCAACCGAATAATTGACTCATTACCTAACTTTTTATAACCTTTTATTTCTAGGATGTCAAAAAAAACTACAGTTTTTGTTACTTTGTAGGGTAATGTGGCTTTTTTTTTGGTACTATATCAAACAGTTCAAACTCCTTTTTTTTCTTCTCCTAATAATTTATCAATGATCAAGGTATAAATCGTATGCTCCATTAATCGAATGACCTTCATTCCATATCCCAATGGCAAATGATGGATATTTTTTACTGAGAAAGTCTACACTTACACATTGTATAACTTACACAAGATTAAATAATCAATAATAACATATAGCATTATTAAGATTATCCACAAACTTATTAACACTATAGTTATTATTGGTCCTTTAACCTTGTTTAAGTTACACAATATGTAAGTGTAGATTTTATCGTATTTACTTGCATGAGGGAACTTCGGTTTATCTGTGTCTTACCACAAGAGATAACCATTAACAATTATTAAGTTGATTTTTACCAACTTTAATTCAAGAAAAATATATAAATATGAATACTTTCTAATTCCCACTAGTTGTTCTTGATAATAACGGCTTTATCCTATAATTTAATCAGTGCCTCTTTTTTCAGGTTATTATTTATTTTAGATAAGTTCATAAAAAATTATTTTAGATTAGGTTTTTTTTAACTTAATTTGATTTTATAAAATTTAAATATCTTTAATATTATAAAATTACATGTCTGAAAATTACTAATTAATGCAAATAAAGTTAAATCCTAATTGATACGCAATCAAAAGTTAATCAAATAAGATAATATGATTAGATCAGATAAAGAATAAGTAGGTTCAAATTAGAGAATATAAGGGGAAAAAAAAAGGTTCAAATCAGATCAACAAATATCCGTACATCAATTGAGGATATGTAGCCTAAGACAATACTACCAAACCTTGTGGACATTATTTCCCTTTGCCCAATTGCCCCTACCTGCAACCTGTACATCAATTGAGAATATGTGCTCCTTTTATTTTATGTTTTTTTAACATTGGATAAAGCAGGTTAGGTTTTTTGTCTAACAAAAAAAGGAAACACAAATGGAAAGTTCATACCAAACTTTCTTCTTCACCATCCATTCCATCATTATACCGAAACCGTTTCCGACCGCTTTTACGCATACCGAAACCGATCGGTACCGACCCCATTCAAAATCGAACCCGTTTCCGACCTGTTTTTATTATACCGAGACCGACCGTTACCGAACCTATTTTCAAACCGAACTTGTTTTCAACCTGCCAAAAACCGATTTTTGACCGACCAATTTTGACCGAAACCGTATTGTACCGAACCTATTTTGGGTCGGCCTTATCACCGAAGTTGTTTGCCTGTTTACAACCGAACCCGTTTTTTACCGACCTTATTTACATGATTTCTCTAAGTTGACACTTAATTCAAAGCTTATTTTTTTATGAGAACTTACTACAAATCCTAGACATTACAAACTGAATTTAACTTAACAATAAGAACTTAAATTCAGTTTGTAATCCGGTTTTCGGTTTTCGGATTTTAAAAGGCCAAAACCGAATCCAATCTGAAATCCAAATTTCTTAAAATTTTCAATCCAATCCGATCCGAATTAAAATAAAATCTATTCCAAAATTATAATTCGGTGCGGTTTAGTTTGGTTTTCGGTTTATATCCGAATTACCTTCACCCTTACTATAAACTCAAATAGAACATATCCTGATCTTAATTGGCCTGAATAGACTAGCGTAAAATAACCGATTATGACCTGCATACCGATTTTGACCGACCGTTTATGACCCGTATATCGGTTACGACCTGCAAAAGATCGTTTTTGACCGACCAAATGTGACCTGTTACCGACAAACGACCGAGCCGATAAGTACCTGACCGAAACCGACTGACACCCGTTTTAGAAAATACCGAATTCGTCCGGATACCGAATAAGACCGACCGCTACCGACCGCTACCGACCGATACCGAAAGGGCTCATATGACCCTTTTTTACCGACCGTTTTTTACCGAACCCGTTTTTGACTGACTTGTTTCCGACCATTTAACCTGTTTTTACACCCCTAAATTTATATGATCTTTTATCTTCCTAGAATCTATAATCGAACCATATAATATTTCATTATATGCTTCCTGTGTAACACGTTTTTAGTTCCCTTTTTTTTACAAAACTTTAATTTATCTCTATCTTTAGTTACATATAAATAAAAGTTATGACAATTAAATTTTATACTCGGTAACATATTCTTAAAGGAGTAACAAAATTTAATGGTAAGATTAAGGGTGTGTTCTCTTCAACTTATTTTATCAGGTCTCTGAACTTATCAGGTTTGAACAGGTCAGGTCAGGTCAGGTCCAATAAGTTATAATCATGTTAGGTCATGTCACGTCCAATAAGTTATAATCAGGTCGGGTCAAGTTTAATAAGTTTCAATTCCTCTAATAAAATAAGGGCAAATCAGGTCAGGTTAGGTCCAATAAGTTATAATCAGGTCAACTTAAATAAGTTGAAGAGAACACACCTAACTGATCATTATGAAACATAAAGTGTATTAATTTTTTTATGGTGAAAATTTTCAACTGTGATATTCATAGTATGTCGAAAAAAAAAATCCATTGGAAACCAGATTTAGGCATATACGTAGTGTACAAAATCAAACAATCAAACCAGAAAGTGGTATAGAAAAAGAGGGTGCAAGGTTCGCGGTGGATTACATTATAAAAAATAAAAAATAAATAAAAACAGTAGCTTTTAGTGTTTAGAAAAATTGTAACTTTTTTAGTTTTTACCATAAATCTACAAGTTTTTGCAAAAAAAATTTATATATATAAAAAGTTATGATTTTATTCTAAAAAGTAGTGAGTATTTTTTAGGTGAAAAATTATGCTATCAAACCAAACTTTTTTATTAATTGCACTATAATTTAAAAGAGTAGTGGGTGAGGGCAGTAATTTCCAATCAAAGTTGCCACTTTTTTTTTTCTCTTTTAGTTCAAGAAATGATTTTTCCCTTGATAATTTTTGGGCCTACCCTCCTAATTCCATGAGGAATTTTTTTATTAAAAAAATCTAAAAAAAAAGCCAAAAGCATTTACTTGTTTTGAATTTGATATTGTGCTTAGAATTAGAGGTGGCAAAAGTGACCCATATTCGATTACTCGACCTGAAAGAAATCCGAAACTTACCTAAATAAATTTGATATTATGACCTGAATTTGACCCGAACCAAACCCGACCCGACCCGAAACCAAAAGTGTGTGATATTGATTATTATGTCTTTTAAATGTATTGGGAGAAAACCTTAATCTAACCCGATCTGACCCGAAACCAAGAGTCATTCAACCCGAATTGACCCAAACTGTACCCTATCCGAACGACCCAAATGCCACCTCTAGTTGGAACTATGTTTTGAATCGGGCTTTGTTACAGGTCACTCGACCCAATTTGATTGTCACACACATCTGAAGGAGATTAGAACCCAATGTCTCATGTTTGATGTTCGCGTGATTTAACCAGTAGGCTAATACTCGAACTTCCCCAACAACATTTACTAGTGTAAGCTCATGCCCAATATATGTCTAAAGAAAAAAAAAAGAGAATAATCATTTGTCATTATACCCATATATTCTCCTTTATTATCTCTTTAAAGAAAAGCATAAAGTTCTCTACAAGAAAATATACTGCAATAAAATAGAGAAAGATAAGGATGACATTTCAAATTTTGCACTTATAACCAAATCCATGCCTTTCTTTCTTACCCCCATCTTCAAAATGGTTTAGACTTTTGATTCACTCCAAGAACCCTAAAAAAAAAAAAAAAAAAAAAAGTTCAACAAGAAATTTTTATGGGAACATTGACAACCAAAACAAGAAATTCAGAGCTTCACATTAGGATAGGATTATGGGATAAATCAACAAGTGAAGATGGAACAGAAAAACAAGCTCAAATAGTGTCAGTGATAGCTTGTGTTCTTGAATCAAACATTCAGAAAAATGAAAAGTTATTGAAGAAGTCAAAGACTAAAGATGGTGGAACAATGTTTCATGGTACAAAAGCTCCTACATTGAACATCAAGCAATACATAGAACGCATATTCAAGTACTCTAAATGCAGCCCATCTTGCTTTGTTGTAGCTTACATTTACATGGAAAGATTCATTCAATCTACAAATTGTTATCTTACTTCCCTTAATGTCCATCGCCTTCTCATTGCTTCTGTTCTTGTGGCTACCAAGTTCCTTGAAGATGTGTAAGTATAAATAACTTTGATGTTTTTTGCATTTCATTATGAGTTCGAGTTTTAAGCTCTGTTCTTTTCGACTTAATTACTGACAAATTTTGTTCAGTTCAGCTCCTGCTGCTGGTGGTTTAGGATTTAGCTTAATTTCAGTTCAGATATTCACATTATGAGGTTTTTCTATATTGAGTTTTTCACATTGTACCCCATCAAATTTGGAATTCCACATGGTACCTTTTAGGTTTAATCAGTAACCACATGATACCCTACTATTATCTGGACATTAAAGATTTCCTTAATTTTTATATATAATCACCCAAAACGCCAAAATAACCACCATCGATCAAAACACAAATAGTTACAACTATTATCCCTGAATCATGGAACCGCCACGATCACCCCCTTAAACCACTATAAAATCACCATAACAATCAACCCTAAACCACAAAACCACCACTAATCAGCCTCTAAAATGTACCTAAAGCACAACAATTGCCTTAAAAATGGTTGGGTGGTGGGTGGCTTTCGAGAGTTGTTGGATGATAAATTAGTTTTTTTTAGGGTGGTGGCTGGTGGGTAGCTATCGAGGTTATCATGTGCTTATTAATCGGATCATAATGTTACATGTGAAACTTCAAATTTGAAGGGTACTGACATAGAAAACTCGATACTACAGAGTTAACATAAAAAATAATAAAAATAGTTTTGTATTGATTCTTGAAAAAAAAAATTATTTTTTAAAATACAAATATACAATCCTTATTATTTCTTCACTTGTGTAACGGATTCATTCGGGCCAAATTTATGTGTCGGAAATAGTTAGGCCTGGAAATTGACCAAAAATGAAATGAACTTAAAAGGGAACAGAAAATCCACCAGAAATTAAGTAAATTGAAGAGAATATGACTAGCTAATTTGACCACCTCATCTGTAAGCCTTTTCTATGCTGCAAAAATATGAACAAATAACAGAAATTGTTTGTTTAACCCCTAGTGTTGAAATACACATAGAGTTAAAATATTAATATGATTGTAATAAATTGAAGAGAAAAGTGCATTAAAATTTAAAATTAATTTATTAATGCATAATGGACTACTGAAACAATCTTTAAAATGTGAACCTGATAATCAACGTGTTTTGTATGTCCGAAAAAATAAATATGTCAAAATTATAGAGGGTTGTACACATTGTTTTATATTATTTACAACGATTATTTTACACCCTTCTTCATTTAAAATCATTGCACATAATATAAAATAGATTTATTAATGTATTAAGGTAAAAATTTATGAAAGCATACTTAAATCGGGGATCGTTTTTGTAGTTAATGTTCGTTTTCAGTTAATTTTTCTATTTTTGGCATCTTATATATACAGCCCGAAGTTCAGGGCCATATATACTTAGCATTTTTTGGTATGGAGAAGTATTAGTGAATCTCATGAGAAGTTGGGATCTTGAAAACAGGAGTTACAACAATGCATATTTTGCAAAAGTAGGAGGCATAAGCAAAGCAGAAATGAACAAGCTGGAGGTGAAGCTTCTATGCAGTCTGGAGTACCGCCTTCATGTCACAGTCGACACCTTCGATCAGTGGTGTTTGCAGTTGGACAAGGCGGCTGCTGCTGCTTGTGTGGTTGATAGAAGGACCTGCCATATTCAAAGGGCTATCCAATTTGCAGGATATACTTGTGGAGGAGCTTTATAGTTTGGGGATTGATTGAATGAATGAATATTGGGGGGACTGACTAGCAGCTTATATTAATGTCCAAACATAATAATAGGGTAGCAGGAAAAACAAATACAGTATATACTTATAGTTTTGGACTATTTTTAGTCCGTTTTGGCCGAATCACGAATTATATACATGAACTAAAAATCGAATTATGTAACACTTGTTGGGCACTTTCAAAAAAAAAAAAAAAAACACAAGTTGGGTTAATTTATAACGTAGCGTTGTGCTATGTGGAAAAAAAAATAGCACAGTGACATTTTAATAAATAAAATCAAAACTCCAAAACACATGCACACATCCATTGATAATTTTGACATACAATGGTATTAAAAACATCATGGTGCCGTGTGTTTTTACATAGCACAACGCTATGTTAGGTATCGCGTTTTTTTGTTGATATTAGTCCCTTGTCAAGATCACAATTTTTTACAAACATGAGCCATAACTCCACATTTATTACGAACCAGTAAAGGCAATTGTATTTATGAACACTGGTTGGTACTTGGTAGTATAACAATTGTAGATGGACAATTCATATTTCTGAATACAGAGTATTAAGTAACAATTCTTGACGAAACTCTAAACAGTCAAAAAAAAAAAAAAAAAAAAAAAAGAGCAATTTGATTTAAGCATAAAGCATCAATTATGGAGGATAATAACCCTAATATTCCAACTGAGAATATATGTTTTTTTATTGCCAGGTCATTTTTTGGTATTCCTGCATAACAATTTCCACTATAACAATTCCTGATTTCTTTGTAACCTTTTTTTCAATATATATAAGTATATATATATATATATGAGAAATTCTTAAATAATATATATATATATATATGAGAAATTCTTAAATACACCCACCCAAAAGTAATTTTGCTCATTTTGTAGTTTTTTTTTCTCATTTTAAGATTTAAAAATGAGCAAAATTATTATAAATGAATAATAAAACACATTTGAATGTACCTACCTCTACATGCATCCGGAATTCCGGATGCGTAATAGACCCATAATTAACAATATGGCTTAAGAAAATATTAATTACTATCATTAAAAAATTATATATATATAACTTGGGGATATTTTGTCCAAGTAAAAGACTGCATTATTATATTTTTATTTTTTTTTCAATCTTTTTTCTGAGGGAACAGATAGTTTGATTCTATAATGTTACTGATTACACCCCCACAAAGAAAGGTTAATATTAAATTAAATTAGCTAGAACAGTAAAAAAAAAAAACCGAATAGAAAACAGTGTAAGATGAATATGACTATTACTAATGCTATTCCAAAAAAACATTATTGCACAAGCTTTGTGCATAAACCAACTAAAATTGAATCACTATACACTAAAAGCTAGAAAACCCCTTTGCATCCGAAACAAACCCCCTGAAACCCTATAAAAGATTTCGAAGAGCTACATAACAGAACAATGGGCGTGGGTCTATAAATGTCTGGCTTAGGACACCCATACTAGGCCCTAAATCAGAATATGAGGCTAATAATAAAGTCACACAACTCACACAAGGACTTGTTTTTTTATCCTTTTGTTGCTCAGTTGGAATTTCTCCTGGCAGCATAGACACGATAAGCTGCCAATCCAGCAATGGCAACAGCTGCTCCTACTGTAAAAGTTAAAAAAATAAAATACCATCATATTCAGCAATGAAGGCGTATTAATAATTGCAGTATAATGCAATTGAAAAGGATAAATACATTTATACAAAACATCTCCAAACACTAACATAGGGAGGTTATTTCCGTTTACATCCTTTGCTCAGACACTAGGCAGTTTAGCTATCAGTTATGAGGTTAATTGACACACCAACACATAGACATCATGAGGTTAATGTCTCGGGGCATGAGAAAACTAAACAAATTCAACAATGGTATTAATGCTGCAAGACATGAGGTTAATTTCATAGTATATTCACAAGATTTTATTCTATTGTCTGCTGCACACTATTTGCAAGAAAATTTTGGCAAAAATATATGGACATTTCTAGTGTGCTTCATCAAACGTTTCAGCAAGAGCATCTGAAGCATACAAACTACTTGGCTTGCTCATGCTTTGTTCAAATAGAAGAAAAAAAATTCGCCTGATGTTTTTCACCAAATCCTAATGGGAGAGGACTTGAAATTTTAAATTGGAAGGGGGGAAAACATGAGTACACATTTTCAAAGATTCAACAAAAAAGGTCCATATTCAGGAACGATTCTCTGTATTGCTATTTTTCACCAACACCTTTGGATAAGGGAAAGAAAGGGAGGGGAACAGGTTTCCTAGATAAGGGTCAAGGGATTTGAGGAAGTGAAATAGAGAGGGAGGAATCCATTTTCTTTCCCTTTTAAAAAAAAAAAAAAACAACCCCCAAATTGGAGAAAATTAAAAGGAATATAGTGCTCATTCTTCCCACTCACTTATTTACCTCCACTTCCAAGTTCCACCCCTTTTTTTCCTTAGGTCTTGCTATCCAAACAGTGTATTTAAGGATAAGAAAAACTACCTCCAACAAATAGGGCAGAGTTTTTAACAAGACGGTGGTATTGCTTTCTGCTTCTTCCCACTTCAGTCTCAGGAATGCTCGAATGAGGACGCTCCGCAGAACTCACAATTCTACGGAATATGTTATTGAAGTCCCCCAATTTGGCACTGATAGGCACTGGGGCTTCAATACCCATATCTTGGCTAACCTGAAATGAAACAAAATTTGATATTATTGTCTCTATCACCCTAGCACAAAGTACATAAACATTCCTGATTTCCCGAACTGTACAAGTATTGAATTTTCTAGATCAAATAGCAAGAGTACCAATTAAATGAGTAGGGAAAATGTATTAGAAGTATGTCAAACATTTAAATTACTCCGTATGTACCGGGTTTACGGAAAAGAGTGTCAAGAAAAAGAAAATATGCTCTCAATGATGGGAACTGTGAACCGGAAGATGTAAGTATGAAACAACACAACAAAAAAGGTTTGGTGCACCCAACACAATAATCGTGAAGATGCAGCTAGTGAGTAGTAACACAAATACTAATTTTAAGTTTCTTACCGTGATTGGAAGTACCTTAATAATTAGAGTTTTGGACTCTGGGTCACTGGGTCAGTAGTTTCACTCATTATGGTAACTTGATATTACAGAGTGCAACAGCTTTTCATTGTGTTGGTTCAAGAACTGGTAAATAGTGCGTGTCATTGAACAAATTCTACCAAAAGAAAGTTAAGAAAAGATATTTTCTAGTCCATATTAACAATAAATGTTTTATCTATGAAAATTGTATTTGACATTTACCTCAACCATACTATAAAAATTAGTATTTTAATATAACTGTTATTTTTTAGAGTGATACAAATTGAAATCATGTTTTTGGACAATTTCAGACAAAATCAGTTCAATTCAGCTCACCTCTACTCCTACTGAGTCTACGATTTAGTCCAATTCAGTGCAGTCCAAAATTCGTTCAATACAAAAAAAAGGGCCTTAATATCCTTTTATGTCATTAAGTACAACAGATAGCCTAACTATCAACTGTTGCGGATAAGCTAAGACTTACAAAACAATTAATGGACTCAAATAATGTTTTAACGATGCACAGTTTTAACGTCACAATTCCTCCCAATGGATTTGTCATAAATAGAGGCACATGAGATTTCCTTAATAATGATTACCATTGCTATTTGTACAAAATTTGGCCAAAGGAGAAAAATGAAGTATATGGCACAAGCATAGTTTTAGTAAATAATCACTCATCCTATTTACTTCAGCTCATTCATAGCAGGCAGCAGCTAGTCCTTCTAGTTTTCTAGCAGACCGAGTCTTCACAACAGCGAAAAGGCTGTGCTGAAACTTAATTTAGACTTCATAACAGAGAAAAAAGCAAATATAACAGGAGGAACCAGAGGCCAAGAGTGAAGTGAATAAACTTGTCACAATGACCAGCTAAAAATTACAAGCACAATCCAAAGAAACAATCAAAGTACAGAGCAGAAAGAGATATACCCTAGTAGAATCCTGTATAGCCATGGGATATGGATCCATATCATCTTTAGCTGCCACGATAAGCGAAGGCACCTCATACCCAGTATCTTCCCCATGACCAGCAACTTCTACCAGCAATTCCGCTGTCTTTCTCCATGATAATTCATCAGAACTGTGATGAAATGCCTCTCATTAGCATACTACTAGCAATATGCAAACTCATTATAACAAGCTACTTGTACTTTTGGGTAAATGGAAAGGGGGAAAAAACAAGATGTCAAATAAATTTTCATCCATCGCAATGCATTCAATGTGAAAAGTACATTTGCACCAACAATTCTTACAATTGATGGTGATTATTAATGACATGCACCATATCTCTTTGTGATTATTATAGTGGCATGGAGAAAAATATCATGTACAGGTTATTCTGAGACATAAAACTAACTTCATCCTATAATTCAAAATCATCCCTATAAGGAAGTACAGTTCGTCAAATTTGACAAATATGTAGAGTGCCATCGCAAACCTGCACTAAAAGTGTGAGATCAAGCAGCTAAGAGGGAACCTAAAACTACACAAAAATTCTTTTTCCTTAATGAATCAACCAAAATGATCTATACCACAATATAATCCAATGAAGTAGGTGATGTAACAAATTCATATAGTATCTTCAGATGCATTTAGATTAAATTTCTATTCATACTAGAGCAGTTAGGCTCATTTTTGCATGGTGTACTCAAATTTACTCTACTACAACCCGTTTATGTGTTTGATAAATTTCAGGTAACTATCATGTAATGAGTTTGGCTAATCTTGAGTATAATGATTACGGGAAAGATAACACATCTTTTTGGGACAAATTAAAATAAAGCAAAATGCTAGTGAAAGAAGTGCCAAAACATACACATCTTCTTCACTCACTTGCTCATAACTTTTTATTGATAAACGATAATATATAGAACCATTCCAATTGCATTGGAAATGAATGGCAACAACTTTCCAAGGATAGGTCACACAAGAATGATAAGGTAGGGACATTACGAAAATGAGTTGTTAGTTCAATATTCGTATTTACTTTTATTTGATATGTACCTATATTACAATTATATTATTTGTCCACCTATTTTTATTATTTTTAATGATTGAGTAGTTCCCTTACTAAGGTTTGGACTTTGGAGATCTATTAATGAAAAGTGAGGGGGCTAGCTTTTAATACACGGAGTATTATTTTGTTATTAGGCCTACACAATCTCCCTATTTTTAGTTATTTAATTCGTTTTATTGAACAAAACAGTTTAATTAACTAGTCTTGCAAGTAATGGATATGTTCTCAAAAAGGGCCCTTCAAAAATGTCAAATCTTCCGAAACCTAAAACTCACCACTGCTTATTTTCCATAAAGAAAAAATACATCAGTCAGCTTTTGTTAGTTGAAGTCTGCTGTAAACCCCAGACAATATCATAAATAAAGAGATTACTCTGCTAACAAGTTTGAGTTATTCACACTCAACCTTCATACAACTTCAAAATGTGCTCATGGATGGTACTGACAATCAATGACCTTTATACAAATCATGCTGCACATCTAACATTTACCTCCTGCCTCTCCTTTCTCTTTTCCCTATACTTTTCAAGTTATCACCGCCTCCCTTATCCTAAGGAAGCATCAATTAATCCCACTAAAATAAAGTATTAATCACATAACATGACCTTCATCGTGAACATACAATGAAACAGAACCTAAGCCTCATGCCAACAAATGGAGCAGGAGGTGAGGACAATCAAGAACATTGTTCACAACGAAGTGAAAGTTTAATCCAACAAAAAATTAGATTAAACGTCAACTAAGCTTTCTTCAATACATAGCAACATGTCAGCAGAGGTTTTATAAAAATTGCTCAAACCTTAATCTTTTTTCTTATAATTCCATAACAATCTGGCAATTCAGCTCTGATAGAAATGGAAGCCCATTCATCAAGAAACACTAACCGAAAACATGCCAGGGTGTAATGCTGTAATGAAAGTAGCATGCCATATATGCAACAAAACTCCATGAAACAGACATAAAACAAAAGTGTAATCAACCAAAAAGAAACAGACATAAAACAAAAGGCATAATTAACAAAAAGAAATAGAGGGTGTAATGATGTACCATGGTTGAAATTTATAATGTGCTTATCACACGCAACAAAACTCCATGAATACTAAGGCTCATTCCTAGCACAATGTAGTGTCACAAGAGAACAAAAAGCAGTATTTATTCTTTTCACCACAACACAGCTGCTATGTTAAAGGAATAGAGCTCTTTCAAAAAACTAAAATATATATTCTCACCTGTCATATACAAAAATTGCAATGTCGCAAGCAGCTAAAGAATCTTTGGAAGAAAGTATGCTCTTAACTTTATCTTCAGGTATCTCTCTCAAAACAAGGAACTTTTTGCTTCCCTGCCACAAAAATAATGGAGATTTAAGCGCAATAAGATGGATATGTTTATTTGCTGTATTTTTTTTTCTTAATTTCTTTTTTTGTGCTTCGACTCCCTCAGTCAGCTGAATATAATATGAAAGAGAAGTTAATATTTGGGGGGCAACTAGTCACCTATGAAAAAGACCACACAGGAATCCTCCCCTCCCCCCCCCCCCCCACCCCACCCCACCCCAACCACCAAAACACCCCCTTCTCTTTCTCTGAAAAACAGAACCAGAGTGGAAAAAATCTACACAACAAGGTGAACATGACAAGCTACCATAATAAAAGAGCAAAGATACAGAGCCTGGAGATCTCAATAATAAGACAGGGATAAAGACTCCTGCAAATCTGAGGAAAGTTTACCAGGAGAAATTAGTCCCAACAAAGCTGTACACCTAATTTATCCCAGTCTCAATAGAATCAAGAAAATTACAAAGAGCTAATTCCATAATTTAGATGATGCTTAAACCAAGAAGCACCTGCTCATTTATTCTATGAATCAACCTAAACACCAGTCACTAATTCACTATCACTTATACAAGGGGGGAGGTAAAGAACAGGAAAGCTCAGCAAAAGCAGGCACTCAGCAAGGAAGCCTCTCGAATGTTTGTGCGTATCTTCATCTTTATAGGCCTTAACCGTCACCAAAATCTATCCGGCTCTATGTTACTTGGACTGTTCATTACACCTCAAATCTCAACACTTAGATCAGGGTAAAACACTTGGACACTTTATTTTAGGCCAAAATCATGAAGAAAAAAAAAACACAAATTACTGGCACTTGGAGTCTTGGACACTTACCTATGTCGGACATGGGTACTCGAGTCCAAGTAAATAGATCTAGATACATTGATTTATAATAGCTAAAAACAATACTCCCTCCACCCATAAATAACTGCTCCATTTTCCTTTTTTGTCCGCGCACATTTATTTGCTTCATTTCTGTTTTTAGTACTATAGCCTACACTTTTATTTACATTTCTACCCTTACACATCCACAACTTATTTACGAATTTTACCACATTTACATTTCTATAATTACACATGTGCACTAAAAGACAAAATTTGAAACCTTCCAAAAAAGTCGCCCAAAAAGCAAATAGAGCACTTAAATATGGACGGAGGGAGTACCAAATTTAGCATTGCACACGCATAGCGTGCATAAAAAGCCAATACTACATAACCAAACCTAAAAGGACTAGCAAATGTTACCTCAACGTTTGAAAATTTTTACAGATCTTGTATCATAAAAAGGACCCATAAAAGATTAGTACTCAAGACTTTACATGTGAAATTGTGAACTAAAGATAATACTCCGTAATGATGGTTACATGACCAAAAGTCCAATAAACCAAAAAAAATTAAGCAATCCCAATCATACAGAGAATAACATTTGTCATAATTTGTCTCCAATTATCCACTTCTTATTGGAAATAAGAACACCTTAATGATGAAGGAATTTACTCAAAAACAAAAACAGAGTTCAAATACAATCCAATCATGCTGAGCATATAAATATCTAATACTGCATAATTAGACCTAAATGGACTAGCAAATTATACCTCAACATTGAAAATTTTTGCAGAGTGTTGCAAGTAGTGTGAACCTTCATTTTTTGGCAAATGTTGCAAATAATGGGGACCAGAGGTGGTAAAAAAGACCTCTATAAGATTAGCACTACGGACTTCACATGTGAACTAAAAAAGCCCAAAATTAAGAGAAACAATATATTGATCACAGATCCTATCCACCGATCAAATCTATGATCAAGAAAAAATTGAAGTTCATACAAGAGACTGATTCCCTCAAAATTTGCCTCTCCTTAGTCACTTAATCTCCTAATGCCATTGACACTACATACTCCTTGACTCCAATTATGAGTTATCTAGTAAATAAATACCAAAAGTCACCAATATCAAAACTATAAAACATAAATTATAATAATCTAATATAAAATAAATAGTAATGACGGTTACAAATATCCAATTAACAAGATGCAATGGATGCAATCACTGTTAAACTGATCCAACTAATTGTTGTTAATTATGGAACAAGAGGCTAAAACAGCTCGACTCAAGAAATGATACAACAACAATGCTAAAATCCGAGCCCCACCCCCCCCCCCTCTCTCTCTTCTACCATGCCCAACATAGTACATAATCAATTTGGCAATTGTACAGATATGACAGGAGCATTAGGTGGAATTTTGATGCACAGGGGACAATATATGAGCAGTGGTTTAGTACTACTTACTGCGGATCCTTCTACAACATTTACAGCATATCTCTCTTCAGTGGTTGCTCCATTACTGTCAGAGAAGGGCCTGAATTCACAAGAAAAGGTGTGAGCAAACTGCTATAACATAAGCAGAAAAAATATTCTGATACAAGAGTTTATTTGAGACCGACAGAGAAGCAACCAATCAAAAAGAAACCATCCTAAACCCATCCACAAAATGTGAGCAAAAATGCAAGTACAAATAACAAGACATACCTTCCCAGAAAAGCGTCCAACAATGCTGATTTACCAGCCTTCCTTGGTCCAAAGACAAAGCACTGATAAACATTTCTCTCAGATTGCCGCTTCTTCCGATCTGTACGCCTCCTCCTAGTTAGACGAAGTGCAGAAGCAGCATCTCCACCATACATAACATACTTCAGATACTCCACACTCTTAGCTGGATCCAGCAGAGTCATAAGAGCCCACTGCACCATCACATTGATAATGCAGGCTATCAAGGCTAGACAATTAAACTAAACCAGAAGAAAATAGCAAGGCCAGGGCATTCCATACCAGCAACTATTTAACAGGGCATTGCAACAGAAGGGTTCAAAATCAATGACATTATCCCATATTAACTAATACAAAATATATACACCCACAAAAAACATCCTTGTACAATTCACTGTGAGACTTGCACCGGGAAAAAAAAAAAAAAAAAAAAAAAAAAAAAAGAGGCAATAGCATACTGATTATTGGGTGTCGCAACTGGCAAACACTTGCCTCCAGAAATCCAATGAAGCTAATTTGAATAAATAACATCAGCTTAAATTCTACATATGAGCACCAAGCTAAAATGAAAAGCATAGCAGAAGCCCAAGAAAGAAAGAAAAAAAACACACACACAAACAATCTCATTCAAGCATGGAGAAGCTTAAACCAATTTAAATATTATTTAAAAAAAAGGTGAGCCCTGTATTTGTACACCTAGCTAAAATGAGAGATTGAGAATGCCAACAGAAACCCAACATGCACAACTCAATTTATGAATACATGTCATAGATGGGCTTATGTCGATCAAATTTAAAATCAATTGAAGGTAAGATCATAATTAAAATACAAAAGTAGAGATACCTGTGACAGAAACCCATCCATTGTTAAACCTCCCAATGCAGTTGTTGGTGCAGCATCCTTGTATAGACCTTCACTCCAAGGACTGCATCACCAGAAAGTCAAATATCAGTCAAATACAAAATTTGTTAAAAAAACAGCTACTGAACAAAAATAGAGTTATGGCCATACCAATCTGGTGCTGTAGAAAACAGATCATCCACATCTGTTGAGCGGAAAGCACCATCCTACATAAAACCAAAAAAACAATATAAAAATTATAAGATCACTTAACTAGAAGTGCACGAAGCGAGCACATCAAAGAGCAAGATTAGTTTAAAAAAATTGTGATTGAGAATGGCAAAACAATAAAAAATGGGAACATTGATAGGGACCAAAAGTAGATGCAATCTTGATATTAATTTGTAAATTACAGAAAAGAGTACACTACATATACGTAGACAACATGACAATACACTACTTCAAAGCAAAACGCTTCAAAAACTATAATACAAGGCAAATCAAAAACAAACAAACAAACAATGTAGCATGATACAGAGACAAGTACTTCTACAACAATAATTTGGCTTTACATGTTGTGAAGAAGAAGCAAATGAACTTACATTATCATTGTCATACATAATGAAGATTCCTTTTAAGGCTTCTACAGCATCATTTGACAACTCCACACTCTGCAATTTTTACCATTAATATGCAGTAAGCACCTTAAAATGATACCCAAAACAAAAAAGAAACACATTAATTCTCATTACAATGATGTTTCAATGACATTGAACTGCAGATTCATAATTAGAGAACACAACCAAAAAAAAACCATTAAAATAAATGGTACAAGGGATGTATGGCACTATTAATCCTAATTATTCTACATGTTAGGATATCATCTTCCAAAAGTCTCACTAACCTTAACCTTATAAGAACAGAAGGTACTAAGACTTATACAGGTACTAAAACATGTTCAAACAAGAAAATTTCTTAGATACATTATACAGGTATACTTCTAAAGGCATAAACAATTCAAGGTAACTAAGTTACAATAAACAATTCAACATTCCAGAAGATTTGGGAGTCTAGAGGCAGCATGTAATGCTGTCAACATGGAAATTGGCATCAGAATACACTGGGTCAACATAACTTGACATCGGACACATCTGGGATCGCCAAATGTTCGGGAGTTCTTCTATTCAATCCTTTTCCTTCTTCTTGTCAAGCAATGTAACATGAATCTACTGATAAGATTCTACCACACAGAGAGATGAACAAGCAATATGAAAAGGAGGGAAGATAACATATGAGCATGATTCTGAAGCTTTTAACCCGCACAAAAAGAAGTGAGCAGACCTGGTCTGGTGCACGTTTAAATGAAGGTGGAAGAAACTCATCATCAAGCCTGATTTCATTATTATATCCAAACTTCCGCAGAACAGTCCACGTTGTCTCCAACCGCCCTTTTTCTATGAAAAGTGCATGAAGGAATAGAAATCCTCTCAATGTGAGGCCACGCACATTCACACCTTCAGGCAACTTTTCTTCCACAACCCTCTTAACACCGATTATTTCCGAAGGTTGGAGAGGAGCATTGAAGCACTTAACCTGTTTTAAGACAGAATATGCCACAATAAACTTGAACATTTTCAATATTTTTTGCATAAAAGAAAGTGAAGAATATGATTGGAAAAAGTAAATGTATTTTTTTTTTTAAAAAGTAATCAGTGGCTTTGCTATTTATTCACAAACCTGAAAATCATTCAACTCTGCATCACTTAGTGCACCATCTTTGTCATGGTCACACAAGATAAATATGCGTTTCAAGGCCCTCACACATTGAGGCCTCAATGTTTGAGTCTCTTGATCGAATAATGGTGCTGTAGGGTGAAGCACAGCTTTTTGTGCATAGTAAAAAACCTCCGGAATCTGCAACCAATCAATGCCTTAAAAAAATCAATACAGCTATTGTTTTCTAACAATCAGAAATCTAGACAATACACCTCCAAGATCTCCTCCATCAAAACTCAGAAAGTCAATGTCATAGATTCTTGAAATAAAGAGTATGAGAAAACATTTGTCACACATAGCCATATAGGTATCTACTCACATGAGCATATCCAAATCAAATTGCAGTGAAACAAAGTATTTGTATTCCGTGAAGTCAAAAAAATAAGGAGAATTTCAACAGTTTTCTGGTGTGCTAAAACAATTTAGTTTACACTCTAGACTGTTCACCGCTTTAAGTTTATTATTATCACCCATTTTTCTACGAATCAGATCAAGCAGCAGTCGAAAAGAAAACCAGAACACACGAAACTAAATTGAATTCAAAAACCTGGCAGACAGACAGACGAAGTATAATCAAAGTTCGGATCAGACCTGACATTGAGCCAGATCATCTTATTAGAGATGAAAGAGAAGTAGAGAACATGGATTGAAGGGACATTTTCAGTAATAAAGATAAAGGTTAAAAAACAGAAATTGACAACCAGGAAAATGAGAGAGAGGCCAGAGACAAACTGCTACCTGTATGTGCTTGGATGCAGAGCATTCTATGCAAGTTTCAATCTCACGAAATTGCTGCATGATTGGAGACATCACCTGCTCCAGACTGACTTGCTGCTGCTCATCTCTTAAATCCAACTTACAACCCACTACTATAACCGGGACTTTCACCTGCACAAACATAGCTTCCTCATCAAATTCGCACTAATCAAGTTTAAGTAAAATTCATAGGGATACATAATTAGTAATAGTGAAAGTGAAACCCTGCAAGAACAAGCACAAACAATCCTTATAATTCTGAAATACAACTCATGTATCACAAAAATAATATTGTTTACACATCACAGAAATAGCATCACTTATTTGAGTTATTTCAATCAATAGCACACGCATACCCCTCGTAAACATTGTCTTAGATACTGCAATTTAAAAGCTTTCCAACAGAGTTATTCCTATTTTTGAGGGGGGAAATATGCGCTAAAGCCTAAAAGTTATTCCAAATTAGGGTAAATTACGAAAAAGAGAGATCTTGTATCTTATAAATTTAAAAAAAAAAAAGAAAGAAACTGGCACAAGAAAAGCCATATCTCACTACACCATGGACACTTGAATCTTGAAAAGGTAAGGTTCTCACTTTTATTTCACGATCTACGTAGGGGCCGAGCACTTTGATATCTAAAGGCAAACGAATTGAAGTACATATATAATTGTAAGTGTAACATAATTGAGCTTAATTGTGAAAGCATATCTCAAACTACAGATCAAGGAAGGTAACCTTCAAGAATAAGTTAGCAAAACTAACTTTCAGTCATTGAGCTCAACCAATGCTAAAGAAGAGCCAACAAGGACAAGAGAAAAAATGTCTCTAATTCTTTAAAAATATGTGTAAGGATAATGCTTTAGAATACAAATACTTCTCAGGTTCCGAAACAAATCACCTCCAAATCCGCCAAACTAAAAGTAAAGTCATATGCTTAGAAATAGAAACATGAATACACACACACACATATATATATCAAGGAAGCAATGTTTTATAATTCTCTTAAGTAGACAATGAAATCTCAGCATAGAAAGCCTCATCACATATAGATGGCACAATAGAAACACAAGTGTGTACAACACCTCTAATCGACGAAGCTCGGGAAGCCAATATCTACTTAAATTCTCAAGAGTATCAGAACGATCACATGCATAAGTTAGAACAACAGCATCAGCTCGCCTCATCTCCTCCGCAACTTTATTCCTCTGCTCAACACTAATCATAAAATCAAACCAAACAAAAGGACATCAAATTGCATTTCAAAATGAAATTCAAATAGCTGATAATAAAGAATTAAACAAGGGTTTACAAAAAACTGTTCAGCCCTTTAAATGTAAATTACCACTCCCTCCAACTTTCTTAATTGCAACCCCTTCTAATTTTCAAGCTCGCGAATGCATGACGCATTGACATTAACCATTAACATCTCTAATCAATACTTAGCTCCTTAGTGTTAGTTACACACTACTTATAATTTCAGGTATCGTCAGTTTCATGAAATTGGTTGCACTCTTACTTTCTCCATTCTAAGCCCCAAAAAAAAAAAACAATCATTTTGTCCTTATCTACAACAAATGCAACACCCTATCCTAGCTCTTATTCTGTATGCAAAATGCAAACACTAAGTGTCAATATAAACATCCTTTAAGACCCAGGTAGTATCTATTAGAAAACATTATAAAAGGTGATATTTTTAAATTAAGTTAATATGTTATTAAGGGTTTTTCCTCTGCCGGTCCTAAGCCTGGATAAAGAATGAAGGTTGTGGTAGGCCTATGACAGCCAGCATAAAAATATGTCACATCCAGGTGTATTGTTGGACAAGAATAGTACTAGGATGGGTGACCTCTTGGGAAGTCCTTGTGTTGCCATGCCGCCAACCCCACCGACCCCGTGGTTGGCCAAGAATAGTACTAGAATGGGTGACCTCTTAGGAAGTCCTCGTGCCATCACTTTGGGATTAATGTGCAATACAAGAAGAAGAAGATGTTATTCACACTAACTCAACAACATTCTCCTGATTACCATATGTTTCCTACACAGGCGTAGGTTTGAGGCGGCCCAACATGGCACCCAGGGCCTCACGCGAAAAAGTGGAGCCTCCATCTACTTGGACATTGGTTATATGTTCTATGGTGCAATATTATATCTTGAAGAAGGCTGTAGCATAATGATGTACAGGGCAAGTTTTCCATTCCTGTTAAAGTGTGTTTTCTTACCTATTCTTTTCCTTTTCTTTTTTTCTTTTTCTTATTTAACTAACACCAATCTTTCTTTCCTTTTTTTCTTAGCCAAAAAAATATAAAAAAAAAAAAAACAATAAACAACAAAACTAGCTCTTTCGTAATATAATATACATGGACATCAACAATGCATCAAAAAAAAAACATCAACAAGTTTAAAAAGTCATCTAATCTTTAGACATCCTGTCTTATTTCCTATGCTACAGTTCTTTTTTTGGGAAATTAGGTAACTTTTTAACCTTGCAAAATAATATATAGTCCTAAAAATGAAATTTTGATTTGAAATAAAAATTGCGGAGTAGTATTTACGTTCATTCTTGCCAAATGAGTTGGATAAATTTACACACATAAGTTCGTAGTTTAAACAAACAATACTAAATGATGTTTGAAATATGATATTGACACTGATTCAACTACAGTATACATGTTACTGTATGTTTCTTACATATAGGTCAAAGCTAGTACATGAATACCTATTGAATGTTAAAAATAGCAGCTAGCTAGCAATACATCAAACACGGGTCACAAAATAAACAAACCCGGTGCCATAAGCCCACAAAATCTACCAAAAACTAGCATTGAAAAAAAATCCCACAAAACCCCAGTTAAATTAGCTGCTATAAAACATTGTACATGTGTAATGAAACTAAATATAATACTATAAAATCAAAACAATATAAAATATACCTCGAGGAAGTATCGATGATGGTGATCGGAACACGGTCAGGAAACATATCATCAGGAAGACGAGAAGGCGGCAACACAGGAGGGACATTGGTCGGAAAATTTTCAGAAACAGCAGTGACGATTAAGCTCGATTTTCCAGTAGCACGATCACCGGCAACCACGATTCTAATTCCATTTTTTATACCACTTGAAGATTTTGCCATCTATATCACCTAAATCAAAACCAGAAAGAAAAAGGGAAAAAAAAAAAAAAACATATCAATATAACACAAATTTAATGCTTGATGAAGGGGGAAAAGTAAGAGATTTTAGGGTTTTAAGTCTTTACGATTTAATATTGAATCTAAATAGCGAAGAATGACGTGCTAGGAGATATGCAGAGAGAGAAATTGAAGAACCCTAAATAAATTAGCTTTCGGTTATTTAGCCGAGTAGACTTGGAAAACAAGTAGAGAAGGTTCAAGATTGAGGGAAAGAGTAATGTTTTTTTTTTTTTTTATTAGGATAATGTGTGGGATACTAGGCCTCGGAATCGGCTCTACTGGGGATAATAAGGAATCCGACCTCGTGCCTGGAATTCTGAAGGCCTAACCATTGGGCAATATAAGTAATGTATTGCTTGTGAGTTGTGGCATACGCAATTACGTATTGCATGTGGTAGGAGCGGGCAAAAAAATCCGTATTCGGATTCTGACCCGGTACCTGGTTTTTTTTACCCAAAAAGCGGGTACTCAATCCAGTTTTGAAAATCGGGTTGGGTACCCGGTTTGTATCCGGGTCGGGGTTTTTTAAAAACGGGTGCTCGGTATTCAGTTTTATTTTCAAAAAATAGTTTTTTATTTTAATTTAAAATTAATTTTTTTATTATTATAAATATTTTTAAAAAAATAAAAAAACAGTTTTTTTTAATTAAAAATTTTAAAAAAAAATTAAAAATGAAAAATAAAAAAACAATTTTTTTTAATAAAAAATAAACAGTTTTTATAAAAAAAAATAAAACATTTTTTTATAAAAAAAAATTAAATATTAAAAAAACAGTTTTTTTAAAAAAATGATGTATCGGATCCGGATATCCGGTTTCAGGAACCGGGTACCCAGAATTATCCAGATCAAAAACCAGGTACCTGTAGGGGTCGTTTTTACCCGGCCGCCTACGTCACGAGTTGATTTGAATGCTCGTTAACGCCGTACGTGAATACAGACTAGTAGGAGTCACCACTGTGCGTTTATACGGTCCACAGACACCGAAGAAGTACCGAAAGCCAGGAGTAATCAGCCCCATATGGTCGTGCACCAGAGTATGGGTTCGGGGACAGGTTACGGGCCAATCGTGCATTGGGCCTGCCCGCCTGTAAGTGGTCTCTAGTCTCTACTAGGTCTCTTTTTGTGGTCAAATTATTATTAATCCCGAATACAAAAATATCTCAGTTTTACCCTAAATAGCGCATATTACTAGGTAGGTTAAATTATTTACAGATCAGAACTAATTATTGTGACCACTTTGAATTAAGTCAGTGTTAAATCCTATAAAATAAATCAAATAAAATAAATCATGAATAAGCACAAAGAAGAAATATAAAATAAATATAAATAAATAAATAAATGTGTGCAGGTTAAAAAAAAACACAATTAAAATGATGATATTGACAAAAATATTCTTATGCGATTTAACACTTTAATCAAATGACCACCGTATTCGGATTAATAACTTTAATCGTCATCTTTATTATTCAATTAAAACCGATTTTAATGTATGACTCTCATGAACAATTTATTTGTATAATATTTAATTACTTCAGAATTTCAATACCATAGCAATTATTTTGTGATATGCGATTTAATTGACAAATTCATTTTTTTTATCGCATTAAACGTAATTATTAAAATATTGATAAAAAAATTGTTGAAAAAGAAAATGTAGCGATCGTTTCATAACACGAATTTCAATAAATCGAAACCGTGTGATCTGAAGAGTTATGTGAGAGTCGACATTGATATATGATTATGCAAGATACGTTGATGAATTGATAATCATTACATATATAAATTGCAAAATCAAAACATTAAAGGTCATTAGATTGATGACGATTAAAGAAATCATGGCAACATTGTTATAAGATTGATTAAAGCATTAATTCGCACATATATATAATCCGGATTAACCATTATCATAAATCATCATTTTAATTGATTTATTAATATAAAAATAAACTTAGAATGAATGGATTTGAAGTAGAGACTTCAGGAAATGTACCTTATAATGCCTTTGATCAGATAGAACCAAGGAAAACGAACAACGATGAATGCAAGTGTTTGCTTTGAAGTTGACTGAGTTGATGATTTGTAGTGTGTTTGATGATATTTTGGGGAGTGTTTGATGAGATGTGAATGTTTAGGGTTGAAGTATGTAATGCAGAACAAGGAAAACCAGAATGTTTAGGGTTGAAAGGGTTGGAAGGACGTGTATTTATAGGCCAGAAGGAACAAAAATCAACCCCGGAGGACACCAGACCTGCGCCTAGGCGCAGGTCTAGTAACATGACCTGTGTCTAGACGCAGGTCCTGGTCAGATACGGGTTGATTTTTTTGCTTGATTTTGCGCGTGATTTTCAGGATTACGATCCGATTTTATTCGATTACGGAAATATTTTGTAATATTTTGATATTCCGGAATATTATGGGTTGTCTTTGGATGTTCCGGGATGTCCCGGAATGTTCTAGAATGTGCCGGAATGCCCAGAACGTTCCGGAATGTTCTAGATTCCTCCAGAAGCTCCCAAAAATTACAGAAAAATTATGAAAAAATATGAAAAAGTATAAAAAACACTAATATGATTTGCGGAACAATTTTCAACATTCGGAAATGACGAAAATGCCCCTAAGCATGCAAAAATCCTAAAAATCCATAAAAAGCTCTAAAAATATGATAAAAAATATAGAACAATATGAATAAATTATAAAATTATTTTTATGATTTAAAAAATATTTTGTGATGCAAAAAAGACATTTTTATTATTTTTTATGAATATAAAACATTGAAAAATGCATGCAAAAATATAAAAAATATCTAAAAATGAAGAAAAATTACGAATAAATCCCGTAATCATCGCAAAACCTAACATTTGCTTCCAAGGCACTTTAAACACGGTTTAGGCAATTGGTTGAGGTATGTTGTGCATTTTCATCGTCAATTTCCCTTAGTTGTATCTTATGGCAATATAGTACGTTCATCATTAGTCTCTACATTGGGGAGACACATTTAGGTGTCTACAGTTCGTACGAGCATAGTCCGGTCTAATATGTAAATGATAGCGACAAAGATATTGTAAAGTTTAAGGTCAGGTAAGCTTTGCTTGTTTATATGCGTGATTGTCTGATTTGTTTATTTGATCTGTTTTATGTTCATATGTATCCACTTTAGGGTGGAACTGTTATGTTACTCGCCACTGATGGTGGATTTATATTTTCAGGTAACTCTGATGGTGACAGTGATGTTTAGCTTTGGGATTGGGCGAGCGTCGTTGTACTTTCTCCTGTGTAGTTTATTTTCTGTTATTAGGATTTGGATTATTGGTAGTTTGTATACTCTAACTCTAACTACAGTTTTGGAGTTAATTCTTTAGTATTGACTTTTGAGGTTTTAGTTATGTACAAACTTGTGTTAATTGTACGTTTGGGATTTTTAGTAGTATAATTTGAAGTTTGGTTTTTGGTTTAAAGTATGTTTGTTGTTAGTATAACAATTCGACTCGTCGGTTCCTTCCGCGGCCGATTTATAAGAGTCGGGTCGTCATAGAAGTAGCGTGGTTCTTCTTTAGAGTGTGGTTGTTTACTTTGTGGAAGCAATAATTTTTTAATTTTGGGGAAACAATGGGGAGGGAAAATACTTCAAGGTAGTACTGTTTGGATATGTGGAATTTATTTCAAATTGATAATTCAATTTCTGAAATTGAAATGTTATGATTCAAATGATTTGTTTGGGTTGTTTTCACTTTTCAGAATTTTAAATGATATGGTTTTGTTAAATAATTGAAATACACAACAATTGCTTGTTAAGCATTTGGGTTGGGAATTGGGCCAAATCCAATTATAATTTTTTTTACTTGCCAAAGATGTAATTTAGGTCAAATCCATAATTTCAAATGAAATACTTATATCCAAACTTAGCATAAGGGAGTTCACCTTTTTTCTAACATTTGGATCGTGCATTTAGCAATTTCTTTTACTAGAGATAAGGCACCTTTTGGAATAAGCACACTAAAAAAGGATGATCCACAGACTTAGGATGAACCTAGCATAAAGTTTAATTAAATCCACTAATTTTCTTCTTTTTAATGGTTGAAATCCACTACAATACTCAAATTTTTCTTCTTACCAATTGGATCAATCTTTTCGAACCTACTTACTAGTATTTCTAATTATTTCGGTAAATTAAATCTTATTTTTTATAATTTGAAATTGATCGTTTTAGTAATATTGTATTCCTTTTGCATAGCCTTATAGTGATGGGTTCATGGAAAAAATTAGTGGAGTCAAAATGCATTTGATAAATTTTATTGGGCTCAATTAATAGGATAAAAATTTGGAACATTATATATATTAGTGGTGCAGGCCGTGTGTTCGTGTGGTCCGTGTTGCTAGGGCCGTGTGTGTCTCGTTCCGGGCAGCAAGTTTGTGTTGATTTTGTGTGTTAATCTTCAATAAGGTAACATACTTTCTCAACTTAATTGGTGTACTATGATTCATAGTATATATTAAATGATTAGAATAGTTTATTTTGAAGTTTTAACCATGTTTTTATGTATGAATGTAAATCTGATTTTTAAGTGGTTTGGTGATGATTTTATGGTTGAATATGATGATTTTGTGAGTGGGTATGTTAGTATTAAGTTTGTTAATTATCATGTTCAAGTTTGATGGTTTTTGGATACTTGGAAGTTGATGATTTTCATTGTTGAAGAGTTGAATTTATGCGTGTGTGACCGGCCTCTAGGGTGTCGCGGCCCTAGACGCCTATCAAATATACAAATTAATAACCTAAACAACTAACACGTAGTATTAGTGGTATTAGGGTCGATCCACAAGGAACTTAGTGCGGAATTAGTCGTGAACTTCGAATGATCCAAGGATCTTTTTTATAGTTGAATGAATGATGAAATTTAACCTAGACTACAAGAATTAAGACAAAATGAAAGCAACGAATTCAATGTAAAATGAAGGATATCAAGATTAAAGACTCTAAAGATTGGACTCCCTAATGTTACTTCAATTGGAGGAATTATAGTCATTGAACCAATTCATGTTCGATTATCTAGATTGCAACGTGAACATTCAAAAGCACTCAATGGAATCAATCCCAACACCCTCTCTCGATTAGGCGATAGGAAATTCTAGGATCGGCTAAGTTAACCTCTCTCGAATAGTCAAATTAGCAAAACCCAAAACCGAATTCATCAAATACTTTCATCAATTCACAATCCTAATTACTATCTCTAGCAATTAAGAAATTACGATCAAGATTATTCAAATACCATTAATTCAATGATTAACCCCCAAAATCTATAACATCAAGCCATCCAATCCTTAGAAAAGGAACTACTCACTAATGCAATTCATTGGAACTAAAGTCATGAAATTCAATTAAAACTAAACTATGAATTCAAACTAAATCTAATGAAACTAAAATGATAACAAGAAATTAAGAAACTTAACAAAATTAACAATGAAAACTAAAACAAAACCTGAATTGAACTTTAATTGAAACAATTGGAATCTTGGTTTACAAAGATGAAAACAAGAATTGAAGAACTAAAGCTAAAACTTGGAATTCAATTAAATTCTTTAGAGAGAAATCTACTACTTGAGAGTATGTTTAGGCTAGCTATATCTATTCTAAAATCAGAAAAAAAAAACTCCTTTAATACTGTAACGACCCGGAATTTTGGGCCAGAAAATTTCGCGGTTATTAATTATATTTATTTAATTCTAGTCCAAAAAGGCCCATTATATTTTGGACTGTTTAATTTGTATTTCCTATTCTTATTTCCAAATTGGGCCAAAGACCCAATTTTTCTTTCTTTTTCTACTTGGCCGGCTCCCCTCTTTTTATTTGGGCCAAGTATTGTTTTTATTTATTTAAATTGGTTAATTAATTATTTGATTTAATTAAATTAGTTTTTAAAGCCCTAAACTAATTCAACCTAGCCTAGTCATACCTAACTAAGTCCACTCCACCTCCCTATTCTTTCTCCTTCTTCACGGCAGCTTCATTAGTAGCATTAGGGTTTGTTTTTTTTTATTTCTTTTCCTTCCTCTCTTCTATAAATAGGACCATTATCATTTAGTTAGTCCTATTTTTGCAATTGTTCCTAAACCCTAAAATACATTTTCTCTCTTCCCCTTCTTCCTCTTCTCAAAAACAGTGAGCCATCATTTTCCCTTGGAATTTTAATAGCGAATCCAGGTAACTATGCTCTCCTCTTTAATCTATGGGTAGAAAAACACATAGTTAATTAGGAATTGAAGCATGAAAATTGTAGGAAGTTTAATATTGTTTTCATATGAACATGTCGAGCATGAAGCATGAATTTCTTGATTGATTTTTATGTATTTTCTTGATTTTATGTATGATCTTGTATGAATTTATTTACCAATCAAATCTTGTTATTTCTTGATGAATTTTTCATGGTATCTTGTTTACTGTTTGATTATTAACCATGATTTATTTCGTGGCAAAATTCGTCCGTTTATTATTTATAAAAATTTAATCTTTCAAACCGGTAAAACTGTCCAGAATAGGTTTACGAATTTATTAGTGTACTTAATCAATTCGGAATGCTACGAAATTTTATATGGAAGTCATTGATAATGTTTTACAGCTTGTGTTAAATTTTCGTAATTTTTAAAGATCGTTTGATATGGCATAAAATTCTGAAACCGAATTCAGCCTAATCTGACTGGTTAGTTATAAAATCACTTAAAAATAGTAAAAGATGTTATTTTTAGACGAAATTTATGCACGTTAATCCTTGAACCCATATTTAGCTCCCATAAAAATTTCCAGATTTTTAGATATCTTTAGATGGTCGTTTTTAATTTAATTCTTTAAAAATCAGATTGTATAAATTAGGGCAATTGAATTATTAAAATATGCTATTACTAATTATTGAATTTTCGAGTGACCTAAGTATTAAAAAGGGAACTAAAAATATGATTTTTATGATGAATCTTGATAGTATTGAATTATATTTATTAATCTTGAATTAAAAATTAAATCTTGTTATTATCTTCTAATTGTCGAGTGTATAGAAATTAAAAGAAGGGTTAAAAATATTATTTTTATGTTAATCTTGATGAATGTTGTTGAAAAATATGATTTTTATCTTATTTTGGTAATTTTTGTAATTATATTGATTAATTAAATTAATTCTAGAAAATAGTTAATTATTGTTATATTTTTTTTAATAATGCCGTGTAGAATTGATGAATTAGTCAATTTTTGATTAAATTTGATTATTGTTAATTCAGGGAATAATTAATAATAAAAGTTACGGACAAAATAATTATCAGGGATAAGTTGTAAAGTGAAGGGATAGATAATATGACTATTATTATTACTATTAGTATTCGGCTATTACAATTATTAATAATAATATCTACAAGTTAGTATATGATATTAAGGTTAGTATCCGAAAGGATAGGATTATAAGTATATGATAGTATATTATAAGATTTAAAGTTGCATAAGATACTACTAGGGATAAGAAAGGAAACAGAGTAATAGCTATACATGTTATGTCTCGGTCTCTGGCTAGGAAAGACTTGGTATTTAAGGTGGCCAATATACGTGCCGCACCTCTCTTTCCTGGGACTCCGAACATTTCATTTCCTATTACGGTCACCTAGTATTATCCTAATATATGATATGATTAAATTAATTGAAGATATAAGATACAATATGGACACCCACCTGTATGATACACGAGTCATTAGTGGGTTAAGTCAGAACCACTACTCAATGGGACGAACACATGAGTTCCCCCGAGTAGTTTGACCTTAGAACATGTAGTCGTCTGGTAACCGTATCTGCGAGTCGCTACCAGGAAGTTATGGCCATAGCTTAGACTTAGCGGTGAAACACGGGATCCGCTATGGGATTGGGTACACGAGCTCCTCCCGGCATGTTCTAGGGAGTTATGGTGAAACACGAGATCCATAACGAGTTATTAGTGACCGGTCCAACAAAGATATTATATTACGATCATACGATTTGATAAGATGAAATCATAAGATGAAGTTTAAGATGATTTCTAAGATGTGATGATAAGGTATGTTATGATCTAATATGATAAGAAAGACATGATATGGTACGATTAAGATAAGATTATGATATGATATGATCAAGATAAGACTATGATATGATATGATTAAGATAAGATTATGATAAGATATGATTAAGATTTATTAATGATATAATTTAAGAAGGGTTAAGTATAAGTTAAGGATTGGGATAATTTAAGATGTATAGTATAAGGTATAAGTTCAGTATGTTAAGTCTTCCGCTGTGTATTTCTGTATTTACGGGTATGTATGTATGCGAGTAAGGATGCATGTATGTATGAATGTTGAGTGTATTTTTTGTACGTATTTCTAACCGTATTTGCAGGGTTGATTGTACGTACATTATACGTAGATTATACGTATTTCTAACCATATTTCTGCAGGTGTGTTTATACGTATTCGCATACGTACTTTTATACGTATTTTTATACGTACTGTTATACGTATTTTTGTACATTCTTATAAAGACATGTATTAGATTTCTTTACAGTTTTTATGCATATTTCTATGCTATTATGTGTTTGGTGGTCCCTCGATTAAATGGGACAGCCTAGTTACTCGCCACTGACGGTGGACCCCCCCCTCAGTTTCAGGAGATGTTGCAGCAGAATAGAGCGGGCTTCGCCGGATGGGCTTGAGAGATTTAGTCTTTATTTAAAGTTTCTAGTATTTTCCAGAACAGTATAAACCTTTATTTAGTTTATAATATGATCCCAGCATGTTGGGACAGTAATTCTAGACTTTTGGATGTAATAACAATTAGTGGATTATTATGGTTTTCAGCGGTTAAATTAATAAAAGATAATCTCTTCCAGTTATTTTGTTGATTTATTGTTTAATATGATTAAGTAATGATCCGAATGTCGATTTCCCTTCGTAAATCGACAAGCTAAAAGTCGGGTCGTTACAGTTGGTATCAGAGCTGAGGTTAAATCCTAAGTTACTTCTTCACAAGTAACTTCGAAAGTTGAGTGCTTTATGAACCCGAGTGAACCTTAGCCTAATATGGAAAACCTAGATGAGTGAACCATGGGTAGAAGCCAGGGTTAAGACGATTTATCGTTCACGTTTCGCGTTGGCGCCGTTTCGTATGTCGTGTATTTCTTAACGCGATTGTTGTTTCAGGATGTCGATCCCACGACCTTCAAGTTCCTGCCGTCGTCGTCGCAACTTAGAAGACGCAATTCTTACTTTGGCACAGATTAGCGTGCGGGTCCAGAATTCCCAGTCGTCTTCGTTCGATCGGATTGCTCGTTTACGTCCTCCGACGTTACTATGTGCTTTTGTGTGAACTAACAATAGGAATGTTTAAGTGTGTACGTACAGGATGACGCCCCCAAGGCCAAACCTCAGACTTCGACGCCGGAACCATCAATTCGTAGCCGTGACCAGTGTTTTATCAGAGTGGCGCAGCAGAAGCGTGGTGAGCCCATAACCCACAGGTCCAGGATCGGATTTCTCGTCATCGTCGTCCTACCAATGATGGCACGTCTGACCCCGTGATGCGCAAGAGCTGGATTTGAGAGATGGAAGAACGGTTCGACGCAATCGGTTGTCCGGAAGATAAACGAGTTCAGATCGCTAGCTACTACCTTCGACTAGAAGCAGACGACTAGTTGGTAACGGTTCGCCGCAGGGAAGAGCTGTGAAGAGCATGACACGGGAAGAGTTTACCTCCAAGCTACGAGAACGTATCTTTTCCGACGAGCTTAGGTGGCAAAAGCCAGAGGAGTTCCTGACGCTCACTCAGGGGACCATGCCAGTTCAGACATTTACCGACAAGTTCGCGAAGCTGTCCAGATTTGTCGCTGCAATATCTCCATCGGAAGCTGAGAAGCTGAAGCGGTATATCAGGATGACGAGTCCTCGCATTAGGGTACACGTTACCGGCAACAGGTCAGCATTGTTCCCGACGCGTACGAGACCGCCTTAGAGGTTCAAGCATCGTTCGAGGAGGAAAGGGCTACAAAGAAGAGAACCAGGGAAAGCCAACCAGCCGCAGTCAAGAAGAGACCACGAATCTAACCATTCCAGGAGCCGCAATCGCAGGACGGGCAAGCAACCAATGATTCCGAGACCCCGGTTTGCAGAGGATGCGAGAACGAACGTCATTCCGGAAAGAGGTGCGACGGGTTACAATAGGGTGTTGCGTATGTAGACAAGGAAGGCACGAGACTTGGGCGTGACCAAAGAACAAACCGGCAGCAATGGTGAGCCGAGTACAAGTGAAGGATCGAGTCTTCTACGTGACCAAGAAGAGACGGACGCGCAGCTGACGTAACCACGTGTACGGTTTCCGTATCCGGTTGATCGTTTATGTTATAGTTGTTCCATTGTTTTCTTACGTGAGCTTCTTTAAGTAAATTTCGAGGACGAAATTTATTTAAGGAGGGTGATTGTAACGACCCGGAATTTTGGGCCAGAAAATTTCGCGGTTATTAATTATATTTATTTAATTCTAGTCCAAAAAGGCCCATTATATTTTGGACTGTTTAATTTGTATTTCCTATTCTTATTTCCAAATTGGGCCAAAGACCCAATTTTTCTTTCTTTTTCTACTTGGCCGGCTCCCCTCTTTTTATTTGGGCCAAGTATTGTTTTTATTTATTTAAATTGGTTAATTAATTATTTGATTTAATTAAATTAGTTTTTAAAGCCCTAAACTAATTCAACCTAGCCTAGTCATACCTAACTAAGTCCACTCCACCTCCCTATTCTTTCTCCTTCTTCACGGCAGCTTCATTAGTAGCATTAGGGTTTGTTTTTTTTTATTTCTTTTCCTTCCTCTCTTCTATAAATAGGACCATTATCATTTAGTTAGTCCTATTTTTGCAATTGTTCCTAAACCCTAAAATACATTTTCTCTCTTCCCCTTCTTCCTCTTCTCAAAAACAGTGAGCCATCATTTTCCCTTGGAATTTTAATAGCGAATCCAGGTAACTATGCTCTCCTCTTTAATCTATGGGTAGAAAAACACATAGTTAATTAGGAATTGAAGCATGAAAATTGTAGGAAGTTTAATATTGTTTTCATATGAACATGTCGAGCATGAAGCATGAATTTCTTGATTGATTTTTATGTATTTTCTTGATTTTATGTATGATCTTGTATGAATTTATTTACCAATCAAATCTTGTTATTTCTTGATGAATTTTTCATGGTATCTTGTTTACTGTTTGATTATTAACCATGATTTATTTCGTGGCAAAATTCGTCCGTTTATTATTTATAAAAATTTAATCTTTCAAACCGGTAAAACTGTCCAGAATAGGTTTACGAATTTATTAGTGTACTTAATCAATTCGGAATGCTACGAAATTTTATATGGAAGTCATTGATAATGTTTTACAGCTTGTGTTAAATTTTCGTAATTTTTAAAGATCGTTTGATATGGCATAAAATTCTGAAACCGAATTCAGCCTAATCTGACTGGTTAGTTATAAAATCACTTAAAAATAGTAAAAGATGTTATTTTTAGACGAAATTTATGCACGTTAATCCTTGAACCCATATTTAGCTCCCATAAAAATTTCCAGATTTTTAGATATCTTTAGATGGTCGTTTTTAATTTAATTCTTTAAAAATCAGATTGTATAAATTAGGGCAATTGAATTATTAAAATATGCTATTACTAATTATTGAATTTTCGAGTGACCTAAGTATTAAAAAGGGAACTAAAAATATGATTTTTATGATGAATCTTGATAGTATTGAATTATATTTATTAATCTTGAATTAAAAATTAAATCTTGTTATTATCTTCTAATTGTCGAGTGTATAGAAATTAAAAGAAGGGTTAAAAATATTATTTTTATGTTAATCTTGATGAATGTTGTTGAAAAATATGATTTTTATCTTATTTTGGTAATTTTTGTAATTATATTGATTAATTAAATTAATTCTAGAAAATAGTTAATTATTGTTATATTTTTTTTAATAATGCCGTGTAGAATTGATGAATTAGTCAATTTTTGATTAAATTTGATTATTGTTAATTCAGGGAATAATTAATAATAAAAGTTACGGACAAAATAATTATCAGGGATAAGTTGTAAAGTGAAGGGATAGATAATATGACTATTATTATTACTATTAGTATTCGGCTATTACAATTATTAATAATAATATCTACAAGTTAGTATATGATATTAAGGTTAGTATCCGAAAGGATAGGATTATAAGTATATGATAGTATATTATAAGATTTAAAGTTGCATAAGATACTACTAGGGATAAGAAAGGAAACAGAGTAATAGCTATACATGTTATGTCTCGGTCTCTGGCTAGGAAAGACTTGGTATTTAAGGTGGCCAATATACGTGCCGCACCTCTCTTTCCTGGGACTCCGAACATTTCATTTCCTATTACGGTCACCTAGTATTATCCTAATATATGATATGATTAAATTAATTGAAGATATAAGATACAATATGGACACCCACCTGTATGATACACGAGTCATTAGTGGGTTAAGTCAGAACCACTACTCAATGGGACGAACACATGAGTTCCCCCGAGTAGTTTGACCTTAGAACATGTAGTCGTCTGGTAACCGTATCTGCGAGTCGCTACCAGGAAGTTATGGCCATAGCTTAGACTTAGCGGTGAAACACGGGATCCGCTATGGGATTGGGTACACGAGCTCCTCCCGGCATGTTCTAGGGAGTTATGGTGAAACACGAGATCCATAACGAGTTATTAGTGACCGGTCCAACAAAGATATTATATTACGATCATACGATTTGATAAGATGAAATCATAAGATGAAGTTTAAGATGATTTCTAAGATGTGATGATAAGGTATGTTATGATCTAATATGATAAGAAAGACATGATATGGTACGATTAAGATAAGATTATGATATGATATGATCAAGATAAGACTATGATATGATATGATTAAGATAAGATTATGATAAGATATGATTAAGATTTATTAATGATATAATTTAAGAAGGGTTAAGTATAAGTTAAGGATTGGGATAATTTAAGATGTATAGTATAAGGTATAAGTTCAGTATGTTAAGTCTTCCGCTGTGTATTTCTGTATTTACGGGTATGTATGTATGCGAGTAAGGATGCATGTATGTATGAATGTTGAGTGTATTTTTTGTACGTATTTCTAACCGTATTTGCAGGGTTGATTGTACGTACATTATACGTAGATTATACGTATTTCTAACCATATTTCTGCAGGTGTGTTTATACGTATTCGCATACGTACTTTTATACGTATTTTTATACGTACTGTTATACGTATTTTTGTACATTCTTATAAAGACATGTATTAGATTTCTTTACAGTTTTTATGCATATTTCTATGCTATTATGTGTTTGGTGGTCCCTCGATTAAATGGGACAGCCTAGTTACTCGCCACTGACGGTGGACCCCCCCCTCAGTTTCAGGAGATGTTGCAGCAGAATAGAGCGGGCTTCGCCGGATGGGCTTGAGAGATTTAGTCTTTATTTAAAGTTTCTAGTATTTTCCAGAACAGTATAAACCTTTATTTAGTTTATAATATGATCCCAGCATGTTGGGACAGTAATTCTAGACTTTTGGATGTAATAACAATTAGTGGATTATTATGGTTTTCAGCGGTTAAATTAATAAAAGATAATCTCTTCCAGTTATTTTGTTGATTTATTGTTTAATATGATTAAGTAATGATCCGAATGTCGATTTCCCTTCGTAAATCGACAAGCTAAAAGTCGGGTCGTTACAGTTGGTATCAGAGCTGAGGTTAAATCCTAAGTTACTTCTTCACAAGTAACTTCGAAAGTTGAGTGCTTTATGAACCCGAGTGAACCTTAGCCTAATATGGAAAACCTAGATGAGTGAACCATGGGTAGAAGCCAGGGTTAAGACGATTTATCGTTCACGTTTCGCGTTAGCGCCGTTTCGTATGTCGTGTATTTCTTAACGCGATTGTTGTTTCAGGATGTCGATCCCACGACCTTCAAGTTCCTGCCGTCGTCGTCGCAACTTAGAAGACGCAATTCTTACTTTGGCACAGATTAGCGTGCGGGTCCAGAATTCCCAGTCGTCTTCGTTCGATCGGATTGCTCGTTTACGTCCTCCGACGTTACTATGTGCTTTTGTGTGAACTAACAATAGGAATGTTTAAGTGTGTACGTACAGGATGACGCCCCCAAGGCCAAACCTCAGACTTCGACGCCGGAACCATCAATTCGTAGCCGTGACCAGTGTTTTATCAGAGTGGCGCAGCAGAAGCGTGGTGAGCCCATAACCCACAGGTCCAGGATCGGATTTCTCGTCATCGTCGTCCTACCAATGATGGCACGTCTGACCCCGTGATGCGCAAGAGCTGGATTTGAGAGATGGAAGAACGGTTCGACGCAATCGGTTGTCCGGAAGATAAACGAGTTCAGATCGCTAGCTACTACCTTCGACTAGAAGCAGACGACTAGTTGGTAACGGTTCGCCGCAGGGAAGAGCTGTGAAGAGCATGACACGGGAAGAGTTTACCTCCAAGCTACGAGAACGTATCTTTTCCGACGAGCTTAGGTGGCAAAAGCCAGAGGAGTTCCTGACGCTCACTCAGGGGACCATGCCAGTTCAGACATTTACCGACAAGTTCGCGAAGCTGTCCAGATTTGTCGCTGCAATATCTCCATCGGAAGCTGAGAAGCTGAAGCGGTATATCAGGATGACGAGTCCTCGCATTAGGGTACACGTTACCGGCAACAGGTCAGCATTGTTCCCGACGCGTACGAGACCGCCTTAGAGGTTCAAGCATCGTTCGAGGAGGAAAGGGCTACAAAGAAGAGAACCAGGGAAAGCCAACCAGCCGCAGTCAAGAAGAGACCACGAATCTAACCATTCCAGGAGCCGCAATCGCAGGACGGGCAAGCAACCAATGATTCCGAGACCCCGGTTTGCAGAGGATGCGAGAACGAACGTCATTCCGGAAAGAGGTGCGACGGGTTACAATAGGGTGTTGCGTATGTAGACAAGGAAGGCACGAGACTTGGGCGTGACCAAAGAACAAACCGGCAGCAATGGTGAGCCGAGTACAAGTGAAGGATCGAGTCTTCTACGTGACAAATACAATGCCTAAACCCCTTATTTATACTAAAAATTACAAAGCACATGGCTAATTAAACAAAATCACGAGTTGCACCGTGCACGATCGTGCAACTTAGTTGCACGATCGTGCAGTTGAACCTTGCACGATCGTGGCGAAATGAAGTAAAATTTGCACGATCGTGCAAGGATAGCCTGCACGATCGTGCAGATCATAAAGGACCTTCTAATCTCTGCACGAGGGGCTGCACGATCGTGCAACTATAACTTGCACGATCGTGGCCTGGGAAAGAGGGGTTGCAAGATCGTGCAGTTATACTTTGCACGATCGTGCACCCATGCTTTTGGGTTGCTAATCTGCACGACTGTGCACTGCTAGTCTGCATGGTCGTGTAGCCTTCAAATCTAGGCCTTCTTGCTCCCTAAGTGCCTCGTTGTCACCTCGGTGCCAATCCCGGCTCCTCGAAATCCGCTCGGGACCTCTCACGACCCGTTCAAAGCCCGAAATTATCTGCACAAAACACGATACAACTCAAGCAACATATATTTTAGCCAATTATTAGCAAAAAGAACCAAACTAACACAAAAACAAATAAAACCTAAGAAAAACTCAAAACTAAGCTGAAACACCCTAAAAACGATAAAACAAAGACGAGAACAACCAAAACTCAAGCTAAAAGAAGCTAAGAAATAGGTCCTAAATGGACCGATCAGTGTGGTATGATGGTTGGGATGAGTTTCTTGATTCTTGGATGAGTTCTTGGTTGAAGTTCTTGAATCTTGATTTAGTTCTTGGTTGAAGATCTTGAATCTTGGATGAGTTCTTTAAGTTCTTGATGAGTTCTTTAAGAGTCTTTATGAGTTCTTGATTAAGTCTTTTAAGTTAAAGAAAGTTAAAGAAAAGGTTAAAGAAAATGATAAGATGATATGAGATGATTGGTTTGCATGTTATTTTCTTAAGTCAAGGCGTAAGATGCAACTTAAGAAGTAACTAATAATGTAAACTTCGGATTAAAGTTAAAGAATGTAAGATTAGCTTGATTTCGTAGCTAGACGCCTAAAACTTAGAGTAAGATTCTTTGTTTTTGGGTTAAGACTTGCCCCTATCCTAACCGCGGTATTGGGATAGTGATTACCACTATGTCGTCTTTGACATGGATTTCCAGTAAGATTGGTTTCATGGGGTTGGGAGTACGATTCTCAATCCTGGCATAGTTGGAAAGTTCGTTCGCGTAAGAGGCGTTCATACGTGCATAGTCCGGTCTAGTTTATGAATGACTGCGCCAAAGATAGGTTTGGATAAGTTAGTTGAGTCAAGCATGTATATTTGGATGATTTTGCATGATTCGATAGTATGATTTGCGTGTTTGGTTTATGCTTTGTTCTTGTCTATTCCCGTTAGGGTGAGACAGTTATGTTACTCGCCACTGACGGTGGACTGTTGTTTACTTTTCAGGTAATTCTAATGATGAGGTTCTTGCTTAGCTTTGGGTTGGGCGAGCGTCGTTATTATGATATAGTTGTATTTCTGTTGTCTTATGATTTTAGATAGTGTTGAACTATAGTGGTGAAACTTGTATACTTTTGTTATAACTCTGACATGGTTTTGGAGTTAGGTAGTAATTGACTTTTGGATTAGTGATGTACAAACTTGTAGGTATTTGTACTTTTTGGATCAGTAATAAAGTATTTTGAGGTATTGTTTTAATTTTTAAGTATTTTAGTTGTTAGTTCTGACTATTCGACTCGTCGGTTTCTTCCGCGCCGGTTTAAGCGAGTCGGGTCGTCACAGTTGGTATCAGAGCCGAATAGGTTTTAAGTGAAGTTTTAGGATTTGAGTTAAACCCGGGAGTTGAGAGCCTTACTATTTCCGAGTGATAAAACCAAAATTTAAGGTTAAGTAAAGGGAGAAGAGTTGGGTAGAAAGACCGGGATAAGATCTTTTCTATTTTCTTTTTTTCTCTCTTTATTCGTATACTTGACTGTGGTGGGGTATATGACTGACATTATATTTCTGGTATGTCTTTTTGTTGTGATATGTTGCAGCATGTCTACACCTTGTCGATTGAGTACTGGACGACAGAGGTTGCGGGCACTTGAGGAGGCGATCCTTACGTTGGCGCACCATAGTCGTCATACGCCGAGTACGCAGTCGACGTTCGACCGTATCGCACATCATCGACCTCCGACTTACGATGGGGTTGCCGACCCCACTATCCTTGAGAGCTGGATCCGCGAGATGGGGAAGCTCTTCGACGCGACGTTTTGCCCCGAGCACGAGAAGGTGCAGATCGCCGTTTATTATCTACGTGGAGAGGCCGATAACTGGTGGACGTTAGCTAAGGACGCGTGCTTGCCGTTACATTCGATGTCGTGGATTGAGTTCGTCGACAAGATCCAGGAGCGTTTCTACCCCGACGAGTTGCGGTGGCAGAAACAAGAGGAGTTTCTTACACTTACACAGGGTAAGATGACTGTTCAGGCATACACCGATAAGTTTACGGAGTTATCGAGGTTCGCTACGTCTGTAGTTCCGTCAGAGAAGGATCGGGTCAAGCGCTACATTAAAAAGCTAGATCCGAGGATTCGCGTTCACGTGATCAGTAGCGGAGCGACGACATTTCAGCAGGCCTACGAGGTAGCACTCGAGATTCAGGCATCGACGGCTGAGGAGGATGCAAGCAAGAAGAGGGCTCCGGTTCCGGCGACGACCGCTTCTTTTAAGAAGCCCCAATTCAGTGCACCTAGTAGTACCCCTCCGACCGCGAGTTCGCATAAGGGTTCCGATGGCTCGAAGTGCAGAGGATGCGGCCGAGACTTCCATCCAGGGAAGCGGTGTGACGGTTCACCGATAGCGTGTTATATATGCAGGAAGGAAGGCCATAAGGCGTCAGTATGCCCCGAGAGGAAGCCAGACTCTGAGGTTAAGCAGCTTCCAGCACCGACGAAGACTCCAGTGAAAAACCGAGTCTACTGTATGACCGAGGCGGAGGCCGAGGTTCAGCCTGACGTCGTATCAGGTAGATTTCTTGTCTCTGGTGTGTTAGGTTTAGTATTAGTTGATTCTGGTGCTACTGTCTCTTTTGTGGCTAGTAGTTTTGCCTCGAGGTCTAAACTTCGTGGCAGCATTCCTGTTAGTTCAGTTATTACTCTCCCTTCTGGAGAGGATTTTTTTTTTGTCAGCGCGAGTTCCGAGGAGTGCCTATCGTGATAGCTGGGGAGCAAGCGACAGCTGATCTGAAGGAGTTCCCGCTGATGGAGTTCGACATAATACTTGGTATGGACTGGCTGTCGAGGTATCGAGCAATCATTCGTTGCCGAGATCAGTCAGTGACATTTCGAGGACTTCAGGGCAACCGAGTTACCTACTCTGGGTTCGTCCTTAAGAAAGGAGTAAAGATAATCTCTGCCTTGAAAATGAGGAAGCATCGCCAGAAAGGCGATATGGTGTACCTATGTCAGGTAAGGGACTTGACAGAGGAGCGTCTGTTGGACGATATACCTGTAGCGAGGGATTTCAGAGACGTATTTCCTGATGAGCTACCGGGAGTTCCACCCGAGCGCGATGTCGAGTTTCATATCGACTTAGTACCCGGGACAACGCCGATTTCGAAGGCACCTTACCGAATGGCGCCATCGGAGTTGCAAGAGCTAAAAACGCAACTCCAGGATTTGATCGATAAGGGCTTCATTAGGCCGAGCGTTTCTCCGTGGGGAGCACCTGTGCTCTTCGTGAAGAAAAAAGATGGTAGTATGCGCCTGTGCATAGACTACCGAGAGTTGAATCGGGTAACTATCAAGAATAAGTACCCGTTGCCTAGGATTGAGGACCTGTTCGATCAGTTGCGAGGAGCAGGAGTGTTTTCGAAGATAGATCTTCGATCTGGATATCATCAGATTCCAGTCAAGAAAGGAGACATTCCGAAAACTGCTTTTCGTACCAGATACGGACACTACGAGTTCGAGGTGATGCCCTTTGGCCTCACTAATGCGCTAGCCGTGTTCATGGATCAGATGAACCGGACGTTTCACCACTTACTCGATAAGTGTGTCGTAGTATTTATAGACGATATCTTAGTCTATTCGAGAGATGAGTCTGAGCATACGGAACATCTCCGGATGGTACTTGGCTCGAAACTTCAAGAACAATAGAACGTCTAAATTCTACAATCAAGAATCAAATAAATATGCATAACTGAATCTTAGATCATGAATTAAATCAAATAATCATCAAAAAAATACATAGAATCATATGAAGTCATCAAGAATCATCAAGAATATGATAAAAATCCATACTTGCACCAAGCTTGAAAATGTCGAATGGTTCTACGAATAAAACAATAATTCTCATGCAATTCTTTAAATCAAGACAGGCAATTTTAAGATCATAAATCATGAAATAAGCATTAAGCAATTAATTAAATCATCAGTTAATATGCAAACAATTCAAGAAAATATCAAGAACATGCACATAGAATACACGCATGGTTCGAAAAAAAGATAGCAAATTCATGATCAAAGTTCTACGATTAACATCCTATTCTATCAAATTATGTAAATTAATTATCCTAATTCAAAGTGGTAAGTCTAGTTACCTTAGAGATTGGAAGGCAAGAAAACCAAAAAGAACTCGTGGCACCACACTAAACCACACGGCGCACACAAGCACAATATTAGAGATTTTTTATGGGAGTTTTTTATTTGTAGTTTTTTTTTTTAGTCTAGTTTTTATTTGTAGTTTAAAAGTAGGGATAAAAGGATATGAGTATTGTTCCCTATATAATTATAGAAAACAAAAGAATGAATTAATTAAATTGAAAGGGAGGGGGCCGTGTATCTGAGGAGTATTAGGAGGAAGTTGAGTGATTGTAGGAGGTTTGAGAGATGAATGGTTAAAAATAGGATTTTTAGTTAGTTAGGATAATAAAAATAAAAGATAGATATTTAGATATATTATATCTAAATAATAATAATGTTAATAATAAATAATGGAAATAATTCCTTGGCCAAATCAAAGAGAGGGCCGGCCAAGGGGAATTATGTTGGGTCATTGGGCCCAATTTTGAGACAAGGGGAAAAATAAGATAACACAGTCCAATCAACTGGGTCCTTTTGGACTTAGAATTTAGAATGCATATAAATTAACCACGAAATTTTCTGGTCCAAATTTTCGGTTTATTACAGGATCGCCATTGCAAAGTCTTACTAACATAGCCCTTTTACCATCAGAGTAAACATAGAGTAGAAACTACCCATAGCCATCAGAAGATGACACAAGATAGAGTTGTCGATTCACAACTAATTCTTCTGCCAGATTTGCGACATCCACACTCAATGAGAGATTTGTTTCTTTTACTTTGAACAGACTATGACTGAACCACAAACCCAAAGATAGCCAAAGTCTAACCGCATTTTACTCTGAATAACACCAAGAGTACCCACCTCAACACAACTAGCCGTCCAAAATGAACGGTTAGCAAAATTCCTATATACCATGATTGACTCATGACATAATTAGTTTACAACTATGGTCATACACGCCGATATACTACCACCTTTTGTGTGACAACCATGTATAGGTTCAGTATTTCTGAGCAGCAATTGACTGTGGATGTCGCAGATCTGGCAGAAGAATTAGTTGTGAATCGACAACTATAACTTGTGTCATCTTCCGATGACTATTGGGGGTTTCTACTCTCTGTTCACTCTGATGGTAAAAGGGCTATGCTATTAAGACTTTGCAATGGTTATCATGTTAAAGTTCACAGAGGTTTGACCATACTAACTTAATGGATTCGAAGATTACATCACAAAGTGGCTTTTTGGGTGGGTCATCCCACTTTAAAGCGAATACTTGCGGGTTAGGGCCCAAAGAGGATAATATCTACTAATGGACTCCTGTTCATCCAAGGATAAGGGTGTTACACTTCACACTTACCCCAAAAAAAATCGTTACTTAAATTGGGGGGACTAAGGGAATTGTCATCAAAAAATCTCATAATAAAAAAAATATACTACTCCCGCTTCTTTTTTTTTTTTGCAAACATTTACTAAAAAATGAAGCTTCAAATTAGATGCAACAATTTTTATTTCATTCATAAGATGCTTGTTATCTGTATTGTTTTCTTCACCACAACCATCACCATTTCTCTCTCCATTCAGCTCTCACGAGCAAATTTTGCATTACAGTTCATAAAAGCTTTTGTTACAAATAAAATGAAACTGAGGTATTAGAACAAGATACATTTGACATTAGAAATACAACATTCGTTTCTTTTTAATTGCAATAATTTGACATTTTTGCTCTCTACTTTAGGTCAAATCGTTAAAATTAAAATGAAACGGATGTAGTATATAAAGTGGATAACTGGATATGATAGTGCCTACAATTTAGTGGGTCCAGCAAGTGAAATAAGGGAATGTAGAAAAGGAAGATATTTGTAAAATAAAAAGTAAAAAAAGATGGAAAGTCATTAGCTCATCCACTCAAAGGTGTTGTTTTGCAAATTATAATTATTTTTACAGTATTGCTTAATTCCATCCTTTTTTCTCATACTATATCAAAGTGTTGCAATATATACCCCTTTTGTTTTTTTGTTTTTTTTTTTTTTATGTTCTTTTGTTATTGTTGGCGCGTATCTTGAAAAAAGAGGTAGGTCGGAATCCTACATAGGTTATTTATATGATATTGTCTCTTTACATACCCACTTATTTTGTAAATGTTCATCTTAGAGACCAATTGCACTATAGGTAATTATTTTGATAAATGTTCATCTTATAGACCTATTGCACTATAGATCATTTTTCTAGAATGTCTTTTTTTTAGAAGTAAATGTACCCCTTTTAATTTTAATCAATATTACTTCATTATTATTAGCATGAATCTTTGACAAACCTATTGACTACATTAGAGCCTTATGCTAGTGAAAAACTGTTAACACAAATTTTTAAATCTGCAAAGAGAAATAAAAATATGCAACAAATAATAATTTATATTGATCAAAGAATGTTTTGGGTACAACTCTATTTCTTCTATTGATTCAACTTCCACAATAAGATGAACTTTAAAAGAATTTTGTAACTTGACTTGAATGAGGGCCACCGGCTTGTTCTCGTTCAAGGAAGGATTCTCAAAAGAACAATTTGATGGATGCTTGACGACTTGATTTGTCTGCTTCCTGGGTTGAAAATGCTTCTTCTACTTTCTTCACCTTTGTTGGATGCTTGGTGACTACTTAATTGGTCGGCTTCCTGGTGTTGAAAGAGTTTCTTTCACTTTCTTCTTTTGAGAGAGCTTCTTATTTGAGATAGAATTCACCTTTGATGGAGCTTCTTGCTTGAGAGAGAATTTCCACTTTGCTGAGCTTTTTTTAGTTCTGGATTCTCCCCTAGGAATGGGTATGTATGATGCTCTATTTATAGAGCCATTTTGTAACGACCCGACTTTTCGACTTGTCGATTTACAAAGGGAAAGCGACATTCGGACCCTTACTAACTTAAATAACAATAAATCAACTTAATTGAATGAATAAATTATCTTTTATTAAATTAACTACTGAAAATCCATAAACCAAAAGTCACTAATACATATAAAGTCTGGAAATTCTGTCCCAACATGCTGGGATCATAAGATAAACTAAGTTAATGTCTCAAACTGTTCTGGGAATACTAAATACTCAAAATAAAATACTAATCTACTCAAGCCCATCCAGCGGAGCCCGCTCTACTCTGCTGCATCGTCATCTGAAACTGAGGGAGGGGGGGTCCACCGTCAGTGGCGAGTAACTAGGCTGTCCCATTTAATCGAGGGACCACCAAACACATAATAGCATAGAAACATGCATAAAAACTGTAAAGAAATCTAATACATGTCTTTATAAAAATGTACAAAAATACGTATAACAGTACGTATAAAAATACGTATAAAAGTACGTATGCGAATACGTATAAACGCACCTGCAGAAATACGGTTAGAAATACGTATAATCTACGTATAATGTACGTACAATCAACCCTGCAAATACGGTTAGAAATACGTACAAAAATACACTCAACATTCATACATACATGCATCCTTACTCGCATACATACATACCCATAAATACAGAAATACACAGCGGAAGACTTAACATACTGAACTTATACCTTATACTATACATCTTAAATTATCCCAATCCTTAACTTATACTTAACCCTTCTTAAATTATATCATTAATAAATCTTAATCATATCTTATCATAATCTTATCTTAATCATATCATATCATAGTCTTATCTTGATCATGTCATATCATAATCTTATCTTAATCGTATCATATCATGTCTTTCTTATCATATTAGATCATAACATATCTTATCATCACATCTTAGAAATCATCTTAAACTTCATCTTATGATTTCATCTTATCAAATCGTATGATCGTAATATAATATCTTTGTTGGACCGGTCACTTATAACTCGTTATGGATCTTGTGTTTCACCATAACTCCCTAGAACATGCCGGGAGGAGCTCGTGTACTCAATCCCGTAGCGGATCCCGTGTTTCACCACTAAGCCTAAGCTATGGCCATAACTTCCTGGTAGCGACTCGCAGATACGGTTACCAGACGACTACATGTTCTAAGGTCAAACTACTCGGGGGAACTCATGTGTTCGTCCCATAGGGTAGTGGTTCTGACTTAACCCACTAATGACTCGTGTATCATACAGGTGGGTGTCCATATTGTATCTTATATCTTCAATTAATTCAATCATCTCATATATTAGGATAATACTAGGTGACCGTAATAGGAAATGAAATGTTCGGAGTCCCAGGAAAGAGAGGTGCGGCACGTATATTGGCCACCTTAAATACCAAGTCTTTCCTAGCCAGAGACCGAAACATAACATGTATAGCTATTACTCTGTTTCCTTTCTTATCCCTAGTAGTATCTTATGCAACTTCAAATCTTATAATATACTATCCTTAAAATATATGTATACGTATAATCCTATCCTTTCGGATACTAACCTTAATATTACGTCATATACCAATTTGTAACTTTATCCAAAAATATTTATATTAATAGTACTAATATTATTTCGGTCCTCTTAATAATAATACCAATAATATCTTTTTATCCCTTCACTTTACAACTTATCCCTAATAATTATTTTGTCCGTAACTTTTATTATTAATTATTCCCTGAATTAACAATAATCAAATTTAATCAAAAATTGACTAATTCATCAATTCTACACGGCATTATTAAAAATATAACAATAATTAACTATTTTCTAGAATTAATTTAGTTAATCAATATAATTACAAAAATTACCAAAATAAGATAAAAATCATATTTTTCAACAACATTCATCAAGATTAACATAAAAATAATATTTTTAACCCTTCTTTTAATTTCTATACACTCGACAATTAGAAGATAATAACAAGATTTAATTTTTAATTCAAGATTAATCAATATAATTCAATACTATCAAGATTCATCATAAAAATCATATTTTTAGTTCCCTTTTAATAATTAGGTCACTCGAAAATTCAATAATTAATAATAGCATATTTTAATAATTCAATTGCCCTAATTTATACAATCTGATTTTTAAATAATTAAATTAAAAACGACCATCTAAAGATCTCTAAAAATCTGGAAATTTTTATGGGAGCTAAATATGGGTTCAAGGATTTACGTGCATAATTTTCGTCTAAAAATAACATCTTTTACTATTTTTAAGTGATTTTATAACTAACCAGTCAGATTAGGCTGAATTCGGTTTCAGAATTTTATGCCATATCAAACGATCTTTAAAAATTACGAAAATTTAACACAAGCTGTAAAACATTATCACTGACTTCCATATAAAATTTCGTAGCATTCCGAATTGATTAAGTACACTAATAAATTCGTAAACCTATTCTGGACAGTTTTACCGGTTTGAAAGATTAAATTTTTATAAATAATAAACGGACGAATTTTGCCACGAAATAAATCATGGTTAATAATCAAACAGTAAACCAGATACCATGAAAAATTCATCAAGAAATAACAAGATTTGATTGGTAAATAAATTATACAAGATCATACATAAAATCAAGAAAATACATAAAAATCAATCAAGAAATTCATGCTTCATGCTCGACATGTTCATATGAAAACAATATTAAACTTCCTACAATTTTCATGCTTCAATTCCTAATTAACTATGTGTTTTTCTACCCATAGATTAAAGAGGAGAGCATAGTTACCTGGATTCGCTTAATTAATCCAAGGAAAAACAATGAAGGTTCGACTTTTTGAGGGGATAATAGGAGAGAAAAATGATCTTTAGAGTTTGGAGTTTTAAGTGCTTAAATGCATAATGGCAACACAAGGGACAAGAGTCCTATTTATAGAACAAGATGAAGTGTTGCAAATCCTAAAATAAGGGAAAGTGAGGGCTGGCCATGTGGACTAAGTATAGGGGCCAAGTCATGGGCTTGGTTGAAAAATACTTAAGCCTTCTTAATTGATAATTAGCATAATTACCCAATTAAACTAGAAATACCCAATAGCCCAAAAAGGAGACTAAAAACCGGCCAAGGGTAGATAAAAGAACAAATTGGGTCCTTGGCCCAATTTGATGAAAAAGAATGGGCTAAAAAGTAAAACAGTCCAAAATTAAATGGGCCTTTTTGGACTTAGAATTAAATAAATATAATTAATAACCGCGAAATTTTCTGGCCCAAAATTCCGGGTCGTTACACATTTTGCTAGGGTTTTAGGAATAACTTAACTCTTTTGGGCCTATAGTCAAATTCCATTTTCCCTTTTAACCTGAAGTCCAACTTATTACTTATTGAATATTGGGCTTCAAAATTAACATACATAATAATTAAAATAAGCCCAAATATTATTACGAGCCCAAATTAATTAATTGATGACCCATTTACAATAAAAGTCAATGTTTGACTTTTTAACGGAGCAAATATAATTAATGTGGCATAATATAATTTTATGTGCCTACAAAACGATTCCAGGATTTAGGATTAGGATGATGTGAGAAGCGGTTGTTTAGGTGAGAATGATTTTTATGTTAGAATAGATCTAAGGCGTCGATTCAATGTAATCTAATGGTTAAGATTTTATAGGTTTTTTTTAAAAAAATAAAAAACCATTTAACTTGGGGTTAGAAAATAATAAACAAAGGTAATTCTTTTTTAAACACATCCTTAAAATTAGGAGAAAAAAAAAACAAAATTAAAACTAAAAACTCCCCCCTCCTCCATTAAAAATTTAAAACAATAAAATTATTTCGATCCTCCATTAAAATCTCTCTCCTCACCAATTTAAATTTTTACGCTAATATAAAATTTTACAGAAAAATATGTTCTTTGTTTTAAATTTTATATTTTATTTTCTAAATTTTATGTGATATGTCCTAATTTTTTTGTAATATGTTTTAAATTGTATAAGATAGGTTGCAAATTTTAACCCTTTCTTCTAAATTGGTTAAGCCAAGTTCTAAAGTTTATATTCTAGGAGCAATGTTCAAAATTTTATTAACCATATTCTAAATTTTATATCATATGTTCTTAGGGCTTGTTTACTTCAGATTATATTCAGTTCAGTTCAGTTCAGTTTAGTTCAGTTCATCTCTATTTAGTTTAATTAATACACTTCTATTCAGTTCAGTTCAGTTCAGTTCAGTTCAGTTCAGTTCAGTTCAGCTAATGTAAACGAGCCCTTAATATTATATGACTAATTGACTATGATGATAGCATAATAGTTTAATACGTTCTAAATTTTATTTTATTTTTTTTATAATAAAATAATTTTTTTTTTTAAATTCTTCAATCTACTCAGTAGTTGCATTCAATTAATCCCTTGCAAATAGGGTTTGGTTACAAAAATTTATTTTTTGTATATAAAAAAACTAAAATTTAGCAACGCGTTTTTGGTGCAACTGGCCGCACCATTTAGTAATGGTGCGGCGCGCTGATAAATAAGGGGTTACAAAATTGATTTTTGTATGGGGTTAAATACTTTGTAACCCCAACTTTGTAACCCCATTTAATTAATTTGTAACCCACTTAAACACTTTGTAACCCCACTTAAATATTTTCTAAACTCAAAAAATACTTTGTAACCTCACTTTGTAACATCACTTAAACACTTTGTAACCCCCAAAAACACTTTGTAACCCAAAAAAACTTTGTAACTCCAATTAAACACTTGTAACCCCAAAAACACATTATAACTAAAAAAATACTTCGTAACACCAAAAACACATTGTAACCTCAAAAAAAACACTTTGTAATCCCACTTAAACCAAAAAAACACTTTGTAACCCCACTTAAACCAAAAAAACCTTTGTAATCTCACTTTATAACCCTAGAAAATACTTTGTAACCCCACATAAACACTTTGTAAACCCAAAAACACTTTGTAACCCCAAAAACTCTTTGTAACTCGAAATAACAGTTTGTAACCCCATTGTAACTCCAAAATAACACATTGTAACCCCAAAAAATACATTGTAACCCCACTTAAACACTTTGTAACTCCAAAAAACACTTTGTAATCCCACTAAAGACTTTGTAACCCCTAAAAACGGCCGCACCATTTGGAACAATGCAGCTGGCCGCACGTTTTACAAACCATGCGGCCAGCCGCATATAAGAATTTGTGAAAATTTAGATAGTATTAAACTGTTATCCTCTCATTATAGTCAACTAGTTTTCTTTGCACGCGATGCGTGCGACAATTTTGAAAACTTTGTATTATTGTTGTAAATATACACAATATTCTTTTAGTGATTGAATCAGATTCAAACTGAAATAATTTTGTATTCATTGAATGTTTATTTTAGGCAAATATTTTGTGTATACTGATTTTGATTTGTTACACAGTTTAGTAATGTATAACCTTCGTCCCTATATGTTTGTTGCATAAGGATTTTTGTCACTTTCATTGTGTAACTTTGACTTTTTCTAATTTTATACATATAAGAAAAAATATAATCAAGTGAAATCCCATTTGATTCGGCTCAATGTGTGCTTTTTAATATATAATTTTTTATTATATATATCTAAAGATAGATTCATTTAATGTTATATTTTGGGAAGCGTGAAAAAGTAGATGTAGCAACCTTAAAGGATGAAGTATAGATTTTTTTTGTTATTTAGTTAAGGGAGGTGGTACAACTATACAAGTGTAATTCACTTGGACACCGCTGCACCCTCCCTCTTCCCTTTTATAATAGAGATTAGTCATATAAATTTAAGAATATATGATATAAAATTTAGAACATGGTTAATAAAATTTAGAACATTGCTCCTAGAATATAAACTTTAGATTTTGGCTTAACCAATTTAAAAGAGGGTTAAAATTTGCAACCATCTTATAAAATTTAATACAAAAAATTTAGAACATACGACATAAAAGTTAGAACGTCAGTAATAAAATTTAGAACATTGCTCATAAAATTTAAGATAAATCTAGAGTGTCGATATTGTATGATTTTATGGCTAGTTTTATAGTAATAAAATTAATTTTGGATAAAAAAAATACATAAAGTACGAAATCACGGCAAAAACATAACAAAAAATTAGCTAAAAGCAACTATCATCCAAACTAAGTCGTCTAACAAATCAACAAATATAGTAATATTTTCTTTGATAAACAACAAATAATAATATTGGAAACAAATTAAATTTTAAAAAATATATCCCTAAAAAAGTTAGAACAATTCCATATAAAGTTTAGAACATGACTCATAAAATTTCGAACATAACTAGGATTACGAACAGAAAAACAAGTGCTAGAAATTTTAGATAGAAAAAAATAGATTTTTTTAACAAACAAAAGTAAAGAATTCTTTTATAAGGAAAAAAAAGATCTAAACAAATTAGATTAAAAAGCTCCCGTACTAACAAAAAACAAGGATCAAACATTAGCATTTAGATCTAAAAGTGTCAACGATTCAGATTTATTCTCAAATAAAAATCATTCTCACCTAAACAACTCATTCTCACATGATCCTAAATTCCTAATATATATATATAACATTAAATGAACTCCTTCCATTGAGACGAATCAAACAAAACCGTAACCTTTCTGACCATAGGGAATCTATGGTTGATTAATGTTTTAATTAATTTTTTTTTCTTTAATTCACGATTTTGTTTTACTAATTTCCTAAAACTTGATTTGTATTATATAAATCTGAGTAAATATTGAGTTATGTGCAGAGAGGTAGGAACTCAATATAGACTTGAGGTTTTGTGTAGCACGAATCTAGCAAATTGTGAAAGCCTATTAGAAAATGTAAATTTTGTAGATCTAGTAAATAGCGAGAGTATACTAGATCCTGGTTAACACTTGTCTGTGAAGTATTGAATATTCATGTTGTTCTTATTGTCTTTAATCCCTAAATTGGTCTTTTTATTATAGTTAGCCCTTGTTTTAATTTGTTTATTTGATTTCTTAATTTTAATTTTTAGTTTAAATTTTCAGTTTTAAATTCAATTGTCTAATTAATTTTTCCTTTAAAGGTCCTTTTAATGTAGTGCAGAATTTTCTCTACGTACTACACTAGTTCGTCAGTCCGGTATTTTTTACGTGTTGTGACATCCAGTCGCTTTGTTCTTTTGAACTTTATTTCTCAAATTTCAGTCCAATTCAATTATCTCAGCTCAACTCTCGGTGAGTAGACCTTGTTATTCGGCGGACCGCGGCGGGTCATGGTCAGGCCAACATGGGTCGGGTCAGGGCCAAGGTTGGCTAAAGGGACAATAGCGGATTGGGCTAAAGCAGGTCGTGGGCCGTTAGAGATTGGGCCATTAAAATACTACATATAAATAAAATTCAAGGTAGCGAAAAGTTAAAACAAATGTATACCAACATATTAATGTATTGGCCTTGGTCGATAAGACCTTGTCCATTAAAGGCCCCGTCCATTATTCTTAATTGTTTTTTAAACCATTTTTCAGTTTTTTTTCATTATTAATTATTAAAAATTCAAAACTTCAAATTTCTTTTCCTACCTTATTCCAAGCCACCGTATGGATACACCTCACGTCCATGCGATATGTCTCAAATGTTTATGATTACAATAAAATAAAATCTAAAAGCTAGTTTTTAATATTACAAACTTGTGAAAAAAAATAATTAATTAACAATGTCGCTAAATTTTGCAAAATAACAAATACAATTAATAAATCACAACTTTAAAATAACAAATGGTTTACAATTTTTCATCAAAGCTCAAAACATCAAATTTTCCACCGACTAATCAATCTCAATGCTAGGTTGCTCCACAATCAAATCTTTCATACCTACCATATATGTTGAACAAAAAAATCAATTATAAATAAATATGAGTTAAAGTGATATTAAGAAGAATAAAAATCTCTAACTATATAAAAGCCACACTTTGCACCCTATTTTGCCATGTGACTTTTAGCATGTGTATCTCACTCTCTACTTTGCCACGTTGCTTTTGCCACTTCCCACCCCCCCATAAATTCATCAGCAATACTCCTCTGCCTTTGCATCATTAACAAAACTCCTCTGCTTTTGCATGCATTCCATTACTCCTCTTCCATTTCTTTGACATGGTGCCATTTCCTTTCCACTCATTCACTTCATTCGTCTTCATTTTACATTCATCTTCACTTTGATTAACATTCATCTTCATCTCACTCATTCACTTCATTCGTCTTCATATAGTTATTGATTCATCTTCACTTTGATTAACATTCATCTTCATCTTCACTTCACATTGCTCTGCTATACTCTTCTTGGATATCAAATTGACATTGCTCTGCTATACTCTGTCCCCTGCATACAAGCATCCCCCCTGCATGTAAGGGTCATGGAAGTAATAGCAAGTAGTTTGAGGTTTAGTCGGCTCCTTTGTTTTGTATCCCTCGAGTTTAGGCTCGATAGGTGTTCCTCTATGGGCTCTTCTATTTGGTGCTTCCATTACCCTGCTCCAGTAATTCATGGTGGCATGAGGATCTCAGATTTGAGAGGGGATGAAATAATCAGGTTAGCAATTCAACTTTGATGGTGTTTTCATGCTTATTGAGATTTAGTAATTAATTTTGGTTTTATTTGCAACAATAGATCAAAGTCTCCAAAGATTTCTTTATGCTGTTGTTATTTTTTTTAAGAGTGCAATTTGAGGTTTGGTGTTGGTTCATTTTTATTGAGGTTTAGTAATTAATTGTATTTTATCTGATGAGCTTTAGTGATTAATTTTGGTTTTATTTGAAGGTGTGAATGAGATTTAGTAATTAAATAGTTTTGGTTTTATTTGAAATTCTGTTGTTGTTGTTGTTCTTTTTTTTTTTTTTTTTTTTGCAATGTGCAATTTTTGTGATTTTAATAATTTTATTGAGGTTCAGTCATTAATTAAATAATTTTGGTTTTATTTGGAATTTTGTTGTTGTTGTTGTTGTTCTTTTTTTTTTCTTTCCATGTGCAATTTTTATGATTTCCATTTTGTGATTATAATTTACATTTTCCATGGTTTTAAACTGATTAAGCTTTATTTATTTGGGGGGGGGGGTTTGTTTTTAGGCTGGTAATTAGTTTTTGATTTTTAGAGATTTTGGGTTAAATATAATGAATTTATTGCATTAGGGGACCAAAAGATTGTACTGATTGTACTAACTTTCAATGAAATGGTGTATGAGGGTAATATGTTGCCTTAGGATTTGTCTTGTTCTCCTTTTTTTTTTCCTGTATGTGTGCAATCAATCTCTTTGCACCACTCCTGTTAGTGGCACTCTTTAGTGATTAATTATATGTACTCCTTTGTTTTTTTGTTTTTTTTTCCAGATGTCCTTTTTTTATGCTGTAGGCTATATTATACCTGCATATTTCTTGGGCTGCATATCTTGCTTATCATCACATTTGCTGCTCAGTTTGGATACCTTCTATTGCATTATTTCATTCTTGCAAAATCCAGGTATGTCCTTGTTATACTGGTTTTTTCTTAGCTTTATTGAACATGCTATAATTTGTTATGCTGTAGCTGATTCTGCTTTTTGGGTGTTCTTTTTTTTTTGGGTGTTCTTTGATGCATCATTCATTAGCTACAAGTGGATTTAGGCATTGGCTATCATTGTTGGTTTTTTCTTATCTTCATTGGACATTTGATAAAATATATATTATGTTGTAGCTGATTTTGCTTTTTGGGTGTTCTTTGATGTATTCCTCTGTTTTTTTTATAGGCATTGGCTATCATTGTTGGTTTTTTCTTATCTTCATTGGACATGTCATTTGACAAAATATATATTATGGGGTAGCTGATTTTGCTGTTTGGGTGTTCTTTGATGTGTTATTCATTAGCTATAAACTTCCAATGAAATGGTGTATGAGGGCAATATGTTGCCTTAGGATTTGTTTTGTTCTCTTTTTTTTTCCCTGTATGCTTTTTGGGTGTTCTTTGATGCATCATTCATTACCTACAAGAGGATTTAGGCATTGGCTATCATTGTTGGTTTTTTCTTATCTTCATTGGACATTTCATTTGATAAAATATATATTTTGTTGTAGCTGATTTTGCTGTTTGGGTGTTCTTTGATGTGTTATTCATTAGCTATAAACTTCCAATGAAATGGTGTATGAGGGCAATATGTTGCCTTAGGATTTGTTTTGTTCTCTTTTTTTTTCCCTGTATGCTTTTTGGGTGTTCTTTGATGCATCATTCATTACCTACAAGAGGATTTAGGCATTGGCTATCATTGTTGGTTTTTTCTTATCTTCATTGGACATTTCATTTGATAAAATATATATTTTGTTGTAGCTGATTTTGCTGTTTGGGTGTTCTTTGATGTGTTATTCAATAGCTATAAACTTTCAATGAAATGGTGTATGAGGGTAATATGTTGCCTTAGGATTTGTTTTGTTCTCTTTTTTTTTTCCCTGCATATGTGCAGTCTATCTCTTTACACCACTCCTGTTAGTGGCACTCTTTAGTAATTACTTATATGTACTCCTTTGTTTTTTTTTTTCAGAGATGCTTTTTTTTTTAGGCTATATTATACCTGCATATTTCTTGGGCTGCATATCTTGCTTATCATCACATTTGCTGCTCAGTTTGGATACCTTCTATTGCATTATTTCATTCTTCCAAAATTCAGGTATGCCCTTGTTTTCTGTATGCTTCTCCATTTTTTTTTTAGAGTGCAATTTGAGGTTTGGTGTTGGTTCATTGAACATGCTATAATGGTTAATCAGGCTTAGGACTCCTAACATTGTACTGGTTTTTTCTTAGCTTTATTGAACATGCTATAATGGGTTATGCTGTAGCTGGTTTTGCTTTTTGGGTGTTCTTTGATGCATCATTCATTAGCTACAAGTGGATTTAGGCATTGGCTATCATTGTTGGTGGTTTCTTATCTTCATTGGACATTTGCTTAAATATATTATGTTGTAGTTGATTTTGCTTTTTGGTTGTTCTTTGTTGTGTTATTCATTAGCTATAAGTGGATTCAGTTGCTAGCTGATTTTGTTTTGGCTTTTATTAGCTGATTTTATTTTGGCTTTTATTGGTTGCATTTACAGAAAAAAATGCTCATTAAGTTAAGTAAGGGTTGCTTTATTTGTTTTGATTTCCCTTCTATTTATTTTCTTTGGAACCTTATCCTCTACAGACTCTACAGAACCCTACTTTCAGTGTGTCTACCCTCTTTAAGAATAACTTCCTAATTTATTACAGTGCATATATATATACTTTGCTAATGTGTCATGGATACTAATTGGTATTTTTTTTTAGATTTTGATAATCATGTTTTTTCCTCCATGGACAAGAACAAGTATTAAATATACCTATGTTGACCTATTTACTTAGGTAAAATAAAATTCAATCAGTGCATCCTTTTAGCGTAAACATGAGTATGTATACATTAAAATCGGCTGCTGTCTTACCAGACCTTACGACTAATTTCAACTTACAGATTATTATAATGGAACGGGTGACAATTACTGTGTCGTACATCGATTTATTGGAAAGGGCTGCCAATGCTCTTGAATTTGATCTCCCGGTTTATGCTGCTATACAATCACCGGACTTTAGGGGGTATGTCAGGGTGTCTTCAAAAACAAGTCAGTTGTCGTATGTCTTTGATGGCGATTCGCTTGGTACATTCATCCAGCCGTGTGAAGATGCTGCGAAGAAGGCACTCCTGTTTTTCGTTAGAAACAAGAATGTTTGCATACATGACGTCAATTTTGAAAGGGTTGCCAGGCTAAGAGAATGTCGGCAGTTATATGATTTAAAATGTGTAGAGCTTGATTCTATTGAAACGGGAATTGTTACGCCACCTCTAAGTGTCCAGATGGGTGAGAGCAGTCACAGTCCATGTCAGGATTGTGTACACCTTGATTACATGCGTCTCCTTCGAAAGATATCAGGCGTGCTTTTTATGGGTGTATTTTTCCCTGACTCTATTTATATATATATATATATATATATATATATGTATATATATTCTAAATGTGGTGTTATCATTTGTCGTATACATTTATTTACTTGGTTGCTTCTGTATGTTGCCTACACATTTTGTTATCATTAAATGTTGTCAGTGATTATAATTCTTAAAACAAGGCCTTTTCATTCTTTACTGTTCTAAAGTAGAAGTGGTTGTATATGGTAGCAATTGTTAAGGTTGTTTTTGTTTTTGTTTTGCCTTTTCTTTTATATGTAAACAGGCCTTATGAACCCTTGCTCCAAAAAACGACCTTATCAGGGGCGCCATGTTTATGAATCTGCTAGCACATCACAGACTGTTTGTTGTGATATGGATGCTACTGTCCAACACGAGGTGGAAGGCAGTTGTTCAGTAGATGCTGCTATTAATTATGATGCGACGCATGATGTGGATACCAATGGACAACTAGGCCGAAGTTCACACTCAAGTCAGCCAAATAGTACTGCTATGCAACAGCGGCGTAAAAAACGAAAGCGGAAACAAGGTGTGTGCATCCTTCTTTTTTTGGCTCGCATTTTTAATCTTTATATAAATGTAAATATTAAGTTAATGGTTTTTGGTTCGCATATTTATGTCTAGCTTCGTGTCGTGCATTGGATCCAAATTCAATTCCACCTGCTCCTGGATTACTTGATCCACCAACTACATGTGCACAATGTGGTGCAACGAAGTTCCAATTTGAACCGCCCTTCTTCTGTTGTCGGGACGGTGGATTTAAACTAGCAACAAACCCGTATCTTCAAGAATTGGTGCGGTTCTTTGACTCACAAGATGAGGATGCGCTTCACTTTCGCACATATGCGCGCTTATACAACAATCTATTCGCGTTTAGTTCTTTAGGAGGGAAAGTTGAATGCACCAAGAAGAAAGGAATATTCGTATTCTCTTTGCACGGGCAGCTGTACCACTATATTCCTTCCCTTTCTCCTGAGGATGGGAAACCGAAATTTCTTCAAATGTATTTTGATGATGCTTTACATGAGCGTGAAAACCGTGCAAGCTGTTTTGACAGCTTGCGTCCTGATGTAATTGCAACAATTATGCGTGTTATGGACAAAAATCCATACGCAAAATTTTTCACGTCACTTCGTGAAAAGGTCATCGATGAAACAACAACGATAGCAATAAATAAGAATTGTACACTAGATCAGCGCACTTATAACGCTCCTATAGCTGATGAAGTTGCTGTGATTTGGCCTGATAGTTCCTCTGATTTTGAGTCTTCAAGCCCCTACATTGTTGTCACTGGTAAAGAAAAGGAAACACATCGAATCATGCATTACTATGGGTGCTATGATCCAATGCAGTATCCATTGTTATTCCCGTACGGCGAGAGTGGCTGGCACCAAGGAATACGGAAATCCCGTGGTGATAATTTGTTCTGCACAGGTGTTCGTACCCCTGTTCTTGCAGCAGTTGATGCAGCTGGCCTGTTAGAATATGAGCACATAGGTATGCCTTTTTATTTACTAATTACTAATATTAAATGAGTTGGTGTTCTTATTTACGGTTTAACTTGACATCATGTGCTGCAATTTTTTAGAGACATTGTATGTTTTTATGTTATTATTGGCTCTCTTTTGCATCCATACATGTAGGATAAAATTTGGCATTATAAGTTAATCTAACTAAGTACTATGAAAAAATTCCCTTCTCTCCTTTTACTTTTTTACTTTATGTTTTTATATGTTTTAATATGCTGCTTTGTATAGGAATTCTTCTTATGTCTAGAAAAGAAAATACACCTTTAAAGACAACTAGAGGAAGCTATGATTAGGAGAAAATTGTAACAGCAATTATTAACGATGGAAAAATACAAGCAATCAAATTTGGTTCATTATAAGCTCGAGGCATTTACTTGAATGGTAAGGTGCATGAGAATATAGAGAAGCAAAAAAATGGTGATTGTATTATCTCATAATTGAAAATATAATAATCATGAAAGTAAAAGAAAAAATGTAGGCGTCTTACAATTCAATCCGTATAAAAAAATATAATCAGCTTTATTAAAAAAACACAAACAAACCTATACCATATATAGGTCTTTGACAAAAGAAAACATCAATAAAAACTTTATGAAGGAGATTAGGTACTTGAGGATGATACATATCAATATTTATCTGATTAATGCAGTGGCGGACCAAGGAGGAGGAAAGGCAGAGAAGTATGTTTCATGCCGAGAATATTATGCGTATCAGTTCCAGATTCGACCCGGAAATCACCTGTTGGGGACAGGTAGGTTACTGCAGCAATTTTTAGTGGACATGTATGTTAAGCTTGAGAATACACGTCTTGATTTCCTTCGAAGAAACCAATCTACAATTCGAGCGGATCTGTACCAAGGGTTGTTAGATACGGTACAAAGTGGGGAGTGTTCAGGTGCCGAAATTGGACGGCGTATGATATTGCCGCCATCCTTTATTGGAGGACCACGTGACATGCGTAAGCGGTATCTAAATGCTATGAGACTTGTGCAAAAATATGGGAAACCTGATCTTTTCATAACTATGACGTGCAATCCAAACTGGACAGAAATAAAGGAACAGCTTCGAAAAGGAGAACAACCCCAAGACCGTCCTGATCTAATCAGCCGTATTTTTCGTGCTAAGCTATTAACACTAAAGAGAATGTTGATACAAGGCAGAGTAATGGGTGAAGTTGCAGCTCTTGTCTATGTCGTTGAATTTCAAAAACGAGGGCTTCCACACGCTCACATATTATGTATTTTGCAGCCCGAGCATAAGATAAGAAATGTTGATGGCTTTGATAAGTTTGTCTACGCTGAGATACCACCGACTGACCAGCCTCATTTGCGAAAGGTTGTTCTCCGGCATATGATGCATGGGCCTTGCGGAGTTGGACATCAGGATTGTCCTTGTATGAAGGACAAGCAAGGGAGAAAGGTTTGTAAGTATGGATATCCAAAAGAATTCACAGATTACACAACAAACAATGAAAATGGTTATCCTTCATACAGGCGGCGCAACACTGGTGATTCGATACGTGATCGAGGTGAAAACTTAGATAATCAATGGGTTATTCCATATAACCCTTATTTACTGGCTTTCTTTGACTGTCACCTCAATGTTGAGGTCTGCTCTACTGTACAAGTTGTTAAATACCTATATAAATATGTCTACAAAGGTCATGACAGGATATCCTTCAACATTTCAAGTTCAAATGAAGACGGAATTGTTGATGAAATCCAGCAATTTCAATCAGGCAGATGGGTATCAGCACCAGAAGCTGCATGGAGACTTTTCGGGTTTGACCTATATGAGATGCATCCACCAGTAACTACACTTCAAGTTCACCTGCCAAATATGCAGCAAGTTCACTTCTTCCCAAATGAGCAAGTACCTTCCATTGTTAGTGATGCACGTCGATGTAGAACTCCACTCACAGAATTTTTCAACATGAATGCTTCAAGGGGAGAAGAGCATAGATATCTCTATGCAGATTTTCCACAGCATTTCACATGGGATACACAGACTCGGCAATGGAAGGATCGGAAGCAGAAGCAAATGATTGGAAGACTAGCATTTGTTGGTCCATCAGAAGGAGAGCGTTTCTATTTACGTGTTCTTCTTACTGCCGTCTATTCTCCTAAATCCTTTTCTGACTTGCTTACAGTTGGTGGGCACACTTGTCTGACTTTTCAAGAGGCGGCAATTCAACGAGGTCTGGTCGAAGATGGGAATGTTATTGAGCAATGCCTTGATGAAGCTGTTCAAACACATATGCCACATGCTCTGCGTCGATTATTTGCTATGAGTCTTATTTTTTCGCAGCCACCAAATCCAGCTGAATTATGGGAGAAATATTATCGCTCTTTGTCAGAGGATTACAGCCATCAGTTTCGAGGGCTATGTACTAGAATCAAACGGTCCACAGTCAGTGATGTTGCTCGATATCTGGAGGGTATGGGTAAAACACTTCACAGCTTTGGCCTTGATCACTTGCAAGAACACCATTACCATGGTGTAAAGATCATAAGAGATATACAGGATGTCATAGATGCTCCAATCCCCGAGGAATACATCCATGCACGCAAGTCCTTAAATGCTGACCAGAAAGTTGCTTATAAAAAAATAATTCACCATGTTAAAAGGCAACAGCCTGGTGTTTTTTTCATTGACGGACCCAGAGGAACAGGTAAAACATACCTCTATTGTGCTCTCTACGCAAAAGTCCGCCAACTCAATAAAATTGTTTTACCAACAGCGTCATCAGGCATAGCTGCTGCTAATTTACCAAACGGTAGAACAGCTCATTCAAGGTTCAAGCTACACATCGATTTGTCTGCTTCACTCACATGTGATGTACCTAAACAAGGTAATCTTGCTTGTTTGCTTCAAAAAACTGACCTTATAATCTGGGATGAAGCGTCAATGGCGAACAAACTTAGCATACATTCGTTGGACTTGCTCTTACGGGATTTATGCTCAGAAACTCTACCATTTGGTGGGAAAATCATAGTTTTTGGTGGTGATTTCAGACAGGTTCTTCCTGTTGTCCCTCGCCAAGGACAAAGAGAAACTGTGTTGTCAAGTTTGGTCTGTTCAACATTGTGGCCACAGTTTACAAAATTACATTTAACTCAGAACATGCGAGCAAGGGCAGATCCATGTTATGCAGATTTCTTACTGTCATTAGGTGATGGTAAGTTACAAGACAATGAATCTGAGTATATACAAATACCAAATCAGATTTTAACAGAGTTTGAAGAAGAGCTTGATGCAATCACTGAGTTATCAATAACCATATTCCCATCATTACATGATCATTCTTCTCCAACAACAGAGTTCACAAATAGGGCAATTTTGACACCTAAAAATGATGATGCTAATCGAATCAACGCAATATTTATCAATCGTTTTCAGGGTGATTCTGTCACATATAAGAGCTTTGATACTATTATAGATGACCACTGTAACATCTATCCGACAGAGTTTTTAAATACTTTGTGCCTAGGTGGTATGAGTCCACATGAACTCATCTTAAAGTGTGATTGCCCAGTTATTCTACTCCGTAATATGGATCCATCTTCTGGGTTATGTAATGGTACACGGTTGACGTGTAAAATATTTTACCGGAATCTCATCGAATGTGAAATTACAGCTGGGTATCATAAAGGCCTTAGGGTATTGTTACCTAGGATCAAGCTTCAACCATCCTCTTCGTTGCAATTTCCTGTGAAGTTTGAGCGTAAGCAATTCCCAATAAAACTTTGCTTTGCAATGATAATTAACAAGGCACAAGGGCAGACCTTGGATGCCGTTGGAATATACCTTCGTCAACCATGCTTCTCCCATGGCCAACTTTATGTGGCTCTTTCTCGAGCTCGGACATCTACAAAAGTCAAGGTGGTATATGGATCGGATACTGAAAAAAGAGTTGTTGGCTCTGCTCTAAATATTGTTTCGTTTGACGTTTTGAAGTATGCCGAAATCATATAGCCTTACCTTTACCAATTTGTCGGGCTGCAAATCCTAACTACTCCAACCTTTCTATCAATGATGAAAAGGTATACAATTATTTCCAAATTTGTTCTTTTTTTTAGCATATATTCGTGTTTCACAATCCCTTTCTAACTATTTTTTGTATTATTTATACAGATGACATCTGCAAATCTTCCCATGCAATCTTTGCTATTTTTCTATTTATGGCATATCAACTACTAAAATAGGTTAGCTAATCTTAATTCATAGGATTACTATTACATATTTGCACTTTTTGTAAAAGCCATTCATGGATATGTAGTATAGATTGCAAATCTTCCAATGTAATCTTTGCTATTTTGCTTCTTATGGCATATCAACAACTAAAATAAGGTAGCTAATCTTAATTCATACGATTATTATTATTATTATTATTATTATTATTATTATTATTATTATTATCATCCAATATATATCTGCCTCTATATATGATCACAATGAAGTTTTCTTGTTTACTTCAAAACCTGCAACATCTCTTTGTATGCATTATGATCAAATTGCAAAAAAAATCTCTTTGTATGTACCTAGATCTTAAGTAGGTAATTGTTTGACTCTACAAACTAAACATAGCTCTTTATAAATAGCACAAATAGTGATATTCGCCTTACAAATAATGAAGGTTTAGAAACGGCAACAACGTCAGCATTATAGGATATACAAGTTTTACTTTACAGTATTTTCTATATTAGTACCAATTAGCTAAGTCCAACACCCATCCAACCTTCATTGTTGCACTAATTACCATACTCATTATACTACTAATATATTTATTTAATATATGTTAGTACTTATTATACTCTTAGCTTACTTTCATAACGTGATTAGTGAGTATCATATAAAAAATAAAAATAAACTTGCATGCTTTTGTTTTGCAAAGGAACAGGGCAAATATACAACATACAGGAAGAAGAACATGATAAATATAAAAAGAATATAGGAAAGAAACAAGCATACAATTAAAAGCAAGGGAAGGAGGACATCTTTTTCCTGTTATTCTATTTACCATAAATGGAGCAACAAATAAGCCACCTAAGCTATCTTTTTATGGTATACAAACTAAAAATAAACATATCAAAAAAATAAAAAGAATTACATTTATTAAGCTTAAACAGATTTCAGATTTTAAATATTTACTACCTCAACATTCATTCAAATTTCAGAATTTAAATAATTATCATATTAATCATTATTCTAATCATCATATTTAATGAATGTCCTTAGATTAATAAGTGGCATCCAAAAAAGAGCTAACCAAGTTTTTTTTTTTTTTTTTGGTTTATAATAAACATTTTGTATGTAATTACATGTATATAAACACTAATAACATGATTGGTACAAGTTCTATTTTGCTACTAATTACATGTATATAATGCTACTAATTACATGGTTGGCCATTTTCTGTTTTGTAAAATAACATGGTAGTAAGACAACAAAAAAAAAACGCCTCATACCTCTCTACATAGCAGAAAACAGAGATATACTGAGGAACAAAAATCCTGCCAAAATATCACCTCCTTTAATGTTGTCCTTTTTTGTTCAAAAATGATGTCCTTTTTTCAGAGATAAGACAAACAAAAGGATTCATACCTATCTTATTTATGCAGAAGACATCATTACATAATACCTTCATACTTCTTTTCTTCTTCATTTCATTTATACAGCTACAGAAGTCATCAATATAACCTACCTATTTCTCCAAGAACAAAACACAACAATTTTTTCTAAGGTAAGTTTATCTTAACAAAAAAGAAAAAAAAAACTGATTTTTTTTTTATTCATTTGTAAACATAGTAATCTGTTCTATGCGGATACAATAATCTGTTTTGCTAATACATTCATCATTTCTCCCTTTTTCTTTTCATTTGTGCAGAAGACATCAACACTCACTCACCATTTCTGCACCAAGAAGACACTCACTTCTGTTATAAGGTATGTTCACTTCTACAACAATCTAATTTTTATTTTCTTTCCTACACATTAGCACCAGTATGATAATTTCAGACTTCACTCCTACTGTTATGAAAGTAAATAGGGTAGTCAGTTTTAAAAAATTCTCAGCAGAAATCTAGACACCTCTATTATGAAGTCCACTTAAATCTTTAAGATCTCTTTGTTAGGATGCTAGCTTAACTTATAAAATGCATTTTAAAGTTATCAGTATTATCATTGTTTTCTGCTTTCTTAAAAAATATTGCAATGTAGTTTCTTAAAACACTTCTTGCACTGCTTAAAACCTTTTGAATCTCTTCAGAATACTACTTTCAAGATTTTCTTAACATGTAATGCACATAAATATAGCCTGACATGTTTAGGATGAAGTCTACTTAAATTTTTAAGATTTATGTGTTATTGCTTGTTGGTCTCTTAAAAAATATTGTTGTGTAGTTCATTTAAACACTTCTGAAAAAACCTTTTGAATCATATAATACACATAAATATAGCTTGACACGTCTAGGATGAAGTCTACTTAAATTGTTAAGATCTATGTGTTATTTCTTGTTGGTTTGTTAAAAAATATTGTAGTGTAGTTTATTTAAACACATCTGAAAAAATCTTTCGAATCTCTTCAAGATATAGTGTATAGCCTTAAAATGCAATCAAAATTTCTTTGTTGCACATATTTTTAAACAAATGTTGTAATACCCCGAAATTTAGGGCCAGAAAATTTCGCGGGTTATTTATATTATTTTAACTTTCCGAGTCCAAAAAGGCCCATTTAAAGTTGGACTGTTTATTTCATTTCTTTTCCTTATCTCGAATTTGGGCCCAAAGGCCCAATTTTCTCCTCTAGTTGGCCGGCCCTCTCTCTTTATAGTTGGCCAACAATTATTTCTTTTATTATTGTTAATTAAATAATTTGTGTAATTATTTAATTAAATTAATTATTTAAATTATTTTAAACCTAGTCTACCCTCCTAAACTAATTCCCCTAATTTTTCTCACTTGTCCTACTCCTTCCTCTAAACTCACGGCCATCCCCTTTTCTTATGGTTGTTGTTTTTTTTTTTTATTTATTTATTTTACCCTTGTTTATTTATTTAAGAACAACAACAATTATTTCCTTTTACCTAATTCCAAAAGTTCCAAAAAATTCTATTTTCTCTTCCTCTTGGCCGTGTATTTTCGTGTAAGCCAAGGAGATTTTTCTTGGAATTTTATTGCGAATCAGGTAACTACGCTATCTTGTTTAATTTTGGTACAAGTTTTACACATAGTAAATTAGGATTAAAAACATGAAAATTGTAAAAGAATTAGTATCATGATTAGGTTTAGATTATTTCGAACCTTATGAATTTTATGAATATGATATTTCTTGATTTTATTTTAAGGTATTCTATGCATAAATTAATTAATTTATTTATGTATTTTGTATGAATAATTGCATGAATATTTTTGTTCTTCTTGTTCTAATTTTTCGAGTGACTTAGAATAATTTTAGGAGCTTCTTTACTGTTTGATCTTTAATCAAGATTTATTTCATGGAGAAATTCGTCCTTCTCTTGCTTGAAATAATTTAATCTCTTAAACCGGTAAAACTGTACAGATTTAGTTTACGAATTTATTAATATACTTAATCAATTCTTATGGCTACGAAATTTTAGGTGGAAGTCAGTAATAGTGTTTTACAGCTTATGTTAAATTTTCGTAATTTTTAAAGATCGTTTGATATGGCAGAAAAATCCGAAACTGATCTCAGCCTAATCTGATTTGTTAGTTATAAAATCTCTTAATAATAGTAAATGACATTATTTTTGGACGAAAATTATACACGTTAAACCTTGAACCTATATTTAACTTCCATTAAAATATCCAGATTAATCGAGACCTTTAAAGGGTCGTTCTTGATTTAATTCTTTAAAAATCAGATTGTGTAAAATAGTGTAATTAAATTATTAAAACATGTTATTTTGAATTCTTGAATTCAATCTTGATCTTGTTTGAACCCTATGATAGCCGTGTGGTGTGATGTACATAAAAGAATGATTTTGATCTTGTTTTAATCCATGTTTTATGACTTAATGTTTAAAGTATAATTAAATTGTTTATTATTAAGTTTATTTGATTAATTGTTGATAATTGTATTCAATTGATTAAAAGTATAATTTTGGTATTTTTATTCAAGAATGTCGAATGGCTTGTTGTGATAAAAACAGGATTTTTATCATATTTTGAGTAATATATGTTGTTAATTGTTAAATTGTTTATAAGATTGTTTAATGAATTGATCTGATTATTATGTTATAATTAAAAAATGTCGAGTGGCCTTTTTATTTTGATCAACTTTAGTTTATTTTGGACTTATAATAATATTGGGATAATTTTAGGAATTGTTATTATTATTACAATTACACGAGTATTATTATTAATAACATTAATATTACGATTATTATTAGTATTATTATTAATATTAGGAATCAGTAGGGATAAGTTATATAAAATACGATAAGATATTAAAAGGGTAAGAAAGGAAACAGAGTAATAGGAATATGAATTGTTTCGATTTCTGGCTAGGAAAGACTTGGTATTTAAGGTGGCCAATATACGTGCCGCACCTCTCTTTCCTGGGACTTCGAACATTTCATTTCCGATTACGGCCACCTAGTATTTCCCGATATAAGATAAGATATAATATTGAAAGATATAAGATAAGATATAATCTTTGAAATATAAGATAAGATAAGGACGCCCACCTGATGACTCGAGTAGTCAGACTGGGTTAAGTCGAAGCCACTGCTCAATGGGACGAACACACGAGTTCCCCCGCGCAGTTCTGGGTCTTAGGATATGTAGTCGTCTAGTAGTAGTACACGAGCTGCTATTAGGGGTTATGGCCATAGCTTAGGCTTAGTGGTGCAAACGAGATCCGCTACGGGTCGGGTACACGAGCCCACCCCGGCATGTTCTAGGAAAGTTGTGGTGCAAACGGGATCCACAACGAGTTATAGTGACCAGTCCATTGAAAGATAAGAATGATATGAAATGATACGATATGATATGAATGATACGAATGATAAGATATGATATGAATGACATGTTCGATAAGATATAGTATAAGTTAATGAATAATATAAGATATGATATACATATTGTAATATGACATAAGATGTATAACATAAGATGTAGGTTATGATTTAAAGGAAATGGGATGATTGGGTTATAAGAGTATAATGTTATAAGGATATGTATTGAGAATAGTATAAGTCTTCCGCTGTGTACTTCTGTATTCGTATGAGATTGTATGTAAGTATGTATGTATGTATGCATGTATGTATGAGTGTATGAGTGTGTTATACGTGTATTTTGTACGTGTTCCTAGCCGTATTTTGCAGGTATGATTATACGTATGGTATACGTACATTATACGTAGATTCTACATATTCTAACCGTATTTCTGCAGGTATTTTTATACGTATTTTGTACATATTTGTATACGTATTTTTGTACGTATTTTTATACGTACCCCGTGTTGACTTCTGTATAGCATGTATTAGGTTTTTTGTATGGTTTTCATGCGATATTCTACGATATTATGTGTTTAGCGGTCCCTCGATTAAACGGGACAGCCTAGTTACTCGCCACTGACGGTGGACCCCCCCCTTAGTTTCAGGTGACGATGCAGCAGCTTAGAACGGGTTTCCGATGGTTGGGCTTAAGCGTGGCAGAGTTTAGTTTTACCTTAGTTTTACTAGAGTGATTTAAGACAATATTACTTTATTTTATATATATGATCCCAGCATGTTGGGAAGACAATATTTTCAGTTTATGTAATACTTTAGGTATTTTTACCTTTAATGACTTTTGGGATTATTTTCAGACTTTTAAGATAATAAAAGATGTTTCTATTTTTAAATATATAATTAATGTTTAGTTTAATGCTTAGGTAATGATCCGCAAGTCGTTTTCCTTCGTCAAACGACAGCTTAAAAAGTCGGGTCATGTTATTTCGGATGAACTACTACAAGAGGGGGGGTGAATTGTAGTATGGAACTTAGTAGTCAATTTTTGCGGAAATTAAAGAACATGAAAGGAAAATAAAGAGAAACGATGCAAGAGAGATTTAGCGGGGAAACTTTCCAGGGCCCAACTGGAAATAAAACCTCGACCCACTAGGGATTTCTCTAAAACACTTCACTATAGGGCAATAAATCAATTACAACCTATAATATTCTACAGGACCCGTAAGTTCCTCTGGGAACTTACTTCTCTATTCTCCATATTCTAGTGTTCTTTTCCCTTTTCTTTTTCTCTCTTTTTCTCTTTCTCTTTCTTTTTCTATTCTCTGTTCTTTTTCTCATTCTCTTTCTCTTCTCTTCTCTGTTCTCACACTTTTCTCAAATTCTCACCCCAATTACAAGAATTCTCTCAAACCCTTTACAAATTCCCCATTACAAGAGTTCACTCAAACTCTCTTCTCTATTCTTAAAATTACAGATTCTTGATAGAATAAAACTCTAATATATTGAACATAAAATCTGACTGGAACTTGGAACATAATCTGGAACATATGATAGGAACTTTGAGTGGAACCGACTCAATATGTGGGTATAAGATGGTACGTTTTAGCTCTCCACATTATTGAAGTTTGGCTCACCTTAGAAATGGTGATTCAAACCGTATTTATAAGCAAATAGGTCGTGTTTCCCAAGAAACCACTAAATACACCACTAAACCCACTCAAAGTTCTGCCAGGAACTTGTAACTGCCCACTACATTGCTGCCCATGTTCCCATTAACTACAGCCACGTCCCACTACTTGTTGACTCAATAAAAGCTCTAATTGTGTGTCTCAAAAATGTCAGAATTATATGTGTATATATGTAAATGAATGGTTATAAAATTGCTTGGAGAAAAAGCCTAATTAACCACCCATAACACCATATACACGTACACCACTCTCACTCACACACCACTAACTTTGACTCACTAACTTAAACAACCCACTAACTTAATTAATAACCTAAAAATCAGAAATAATAAGTTAAATAAAAAATAGATGAATTAATTAATTAAAAATAAAAACTAAAAACCGGTTTTTTCTTTTTTTAATTTTTCCGTAAAAAAAAAATCTTTTTTTTTTAAAATCTCAAACTTTAAATTAATTTTTAAAACCAGAAATGAATTAATAAAATAAAAGGAAATCAGAATTAAAAAAACAACTAACCTAATCCTAAAATTAAGGACACCAAATTGACTACTAACTAATTCAAAAATTACCTACCCACTATTCCTAAAATTGGGCTGCACTAATCCAGTCAGTCTTTGACCGTTTTAAACAGGTTAAAACAGTCAAGGAGTTGTTTAAACAGTCCCTAAAAAATAGCAACTGTCGTGGACTAAAGTAACTAACTGATTCGACACAAGTTCCTCTGGGAACATGACCCAAAGTTCCTCTGACAGACACGACTAAGTTCCAACCAGACTTAAATGCATTAATATACTTACATTTACCCTAGAACATTACATTATAACATTCATGGATGATTCTCTTCTCTTCAACAAGTAATTCGTTGGAATACTTGAAGTTCTTCTCATGTTCCTTGCTGAATTCTCTTCAGGAACTTCTCTAATTTCTCTGTAGAAACTTGACAGCAACATCTTTGATTCATAATTCGAACCTTCACTTGAATCACCACCATCTCGTTTCTTCAAATGATTGAATCTTCATGTTTGAATCTTCAATGCTTATTTATTTGCTTCAACTCAGAAGCTTCTCTTGATTTGTTCCAACTCAGGAACTTATATTGCATACATCATCAAAGATGATAGGAATCTTCTTCCTTAAGACCTATGAACTTGTTTAAGCACATCTTAACACACATGTTAGTTAGATAATCATCATTTGTTCATTATCATCAAAACCATACATGGCTCGACAGGTCGTTACAAATGTGGTACATTTCTTTATCTTTATTTAAGTTTCATGATTTGATCCATGGTGTATGTATGCATGATTCGAATTATGTTATGAAATTTATGATTTATATTTCTGATTTTATTCTAAGTTTTTCGAGTAATATATGTTCATGTATTGATGTGTTTCTTTAATTTTTAAAGCATGAATCATGACTAAATTAATTAGCATAATTAGATCTTGAATTAAAAACTTAATCTTGTTTTTTTTAAGAATTGTCGAGTGGCATGAATATTATGGAAGAACTAAAAATGTTATTTTTATGTTCATCTTGATCATATTAAGTTAATTATGTGAATCTTTAATATAATCTTTAATTATATTATGTCTTATGAATTCTTGAATATGTAAATTATTTCTTGATTATTATATATATGTGCCGTGTGTGTGTAATGGAATTAAAGCATGATTTTGATCTTGATTCTTGAATTTAATCTTGTTATTTGATGTTAAGTATGATTTTTATGATAATTGTTTATTTAATTTGGTTAATTGATGTAGATTGATTTTTACATAAATTAATTGATTATTTGGTTAAAAATCATGAAATTGTCGAGTGGTAGAAAATTTAGGAAAAATAGAGTTTTCATCTTATTTTGGTAATTTTAGTAATTAAATTGATTAATTAAATTAAATTAAGAAATTGATTAATTATTGTTAATATTTTGGGATTGCCGTGTGGAATTAGTAACTTAGTCAAATTTTAGGTTAATTTTGGATTATTATTAATTTAGGAATAATTAATAATAAAAGTTACGGACAAAATAATTATCAGGGATAAGTTGTAAAGTGAAGGGTAAACAATAACATAACCATTATTATTATTAAAAGGACCGAATAATATTAGTAATAATAACATAGAATTTCGGGTGCTATTATAATTAATATTAATAATATTAGTAGTAATATTAAGGTTAGTATCCGAAAGGATAGGTAATAAGTATATGTTATATATTAAGGATAGTATAATATAAGGTTTAAAGATGCATAAGATATTACTAGGGATAAGAAAGGAAACAGAGTAATAGCTATACATGTTATGTTTCGGTCTCTGGCTAGGAAAGGCTTGGTATTTAAGGTGGCCAACATACGTGCCGCACCTCCCTTTCCTGGGACTCCGAACATTACATTTCCTATTACGGTCACCTAGTATTTTCCCAATATATGATATGAATTAAATTAAATGAAGATATAAGATACAATATGGACGCCCGCCTAATGACTCGAGTAGTTAGATTGGGTTAAGTCGAGGCCACTGCTCAATGGGACGAGCACACCTGATGACCCGAGTAGTCAGGCTGAGTTCCCCCGAGTAGTTCTGGGTCTTAGGATATGTAGTCGTCTGGTAGTGGTACACGAGCCGCTACTAGGAGTTATGGCCATAGCTTAGGCTTAGTGGTGAAACACGAGATCCGCTACGGGTTGAGTACACGAGCTCACCCCGGCATGTTCTAGGAAAGTTGTGGTGAAACACGAGATCCACAACGAGTTATAGTGACCGGTCCAACAAAGATGATATGATATGATGAGATCATAAGATATGACTTGATATGATGAAATCATAAGATGATGTGATATGATGATTTCGTAAGATATGATATGATATGATAAGAAAGATAAGATATGATCATTTATGATAAGATACGATATATATATATAGAAAGAATATGATAAGTAGGAATATGAAATACTAAAGTATAATATATGATGGGTATAACATAAGTTAAGATCTTGAGATAATAATATAAGTATAAGTATTTGGGTATTCTAAGACTTCCGCTGTGTATGAGTTCGTATTGTTGTATGTATGTAAGTATATGATTGATGGGTGTGTATTTGTACGTATTCTAACCGTATAATGCAGGGGTGGTTGTACGTACAATGTACGTAGACAATACGTATTTCTAACCGTGTTTCTGCAGGTGTATTTGTATACGTATTTTCATACGTACTTTTATACGTATTTTTATATGTACTTTTATACGTATTTTTATACGTATTTTTATACGCATTTTTGTACATTTATATAAAGGCATGTATTAAGTTTCTATACAGTTTTTATGTGAATTTCTATGCTATTATGTGTTTGGTGGTCCCTCGATTAAATGGGACAGCCTAGTTACTCGCCACTGACGGTGGACCCCCCCCCCAGTTTCAGGTGAAGACGCTGCTGAATAACGGGCTATCGTGGATGGGTTTGAGTAGCCGAGAGACATAGTTAAACCGTTTAATTAGACGATTATTGATTTATGACATTTGTTTAGTTTATTATATGTTTCCAGCATGTTGGGACAGTATTTTAAGACCCTATATGTAATAATGACTATTGGATTGATATGGTTAGTTGGTAGTTTATTTAATAAAAGTTAATTCATTTACTCAATTAATCTGATTTAATGTTATTTAAGTTGGTAATGATCCGATTGTCGATTTCCCTTTGTCAATCGACACGTCCAAAAAGTCGGGTCGTTACAGTTGGTATCAGAGCCATAGGTTTAATCCTAAGTTACTTCTTCATAAGTGACTTCGAAAGATGAGTGCTTTATAACCCGAGTGAAACTTAGCCTAATATGGAAAACTTAGGTGAGTGAAGCCATGGGTAGAAGCCAGGGTTAAGACGTTTTATCGCTTTCGTTCCCGCGTTGACGTTGTTTTCATGTGCTAACTCGATTGTGATTTCAGGATGTCGACCCCTAGACCTCCGAACTTCCGTCTTCGTCGTCGCAACTTGGAGGATGCAATCCTCACATTGGCTCAGAACAACGTCCGGGCTCAGAACAACCAGTCGACCTTCGACCGTATAGCCCGACTTCGTCCTCCGACCTATGATGGTGCAGCTGACCCAACCATCCTCGAAAACTGGATTCGAGAGATGCGCAAGATGTTCGACGTTCTGGCTTGTCCCGCGACTGAACGGGTTCCCATTGCAACATTTTATCTTCAGGGTGAGGCAGACGATTGGTGGAGTACACTCCGGTCTGACCCCGACACAGATCTGAATCTGAGTTGGGAAGACTTCACCAAGAAGCTGCAAGATCGTTTCTACCCCGAGGAACTTAAGTGGCAGAAACAAGAGGAATTCCTCACATTCACCCAGGGTAATCTGTCCGTCCAAGCTTACACGGACAAGTTCACCGAGCTCTCCAGGTTCGCCACAGCAGTTATACCTTCTGAAGCCGAGCGGGTCAAGAGGTATATCAAGAAGCTCAACTCCAACATCCGGGTTCATGTGATCAGCAGTAGGGTGAAGACGTTTCAGGAAGCCTACGAAGTAGCTCTGGAGGTTCAGTCTTCGGTTTCTGAAGAAGACTCAGCTAAGAAGAGGGTTACGTCTGTTCCAGCTCCAGCTCCGGCAAAGAAGCTCTGGAGGTTCAGTCTTCGGTTTCGTTTGTCGTGTGTTTTCCTAACTCGGCTGTTATTTCAGGATGTCGACCCCAAGACCGTCAAGTTTCCGTAGTCGTCGTCGCAACCTAGAGGATGCAATCCTCACGTTGGCACAGAATAGTGTGCGGGTCCAGAGTTCCCAGACGTCTACTTTCGATCGGATTGCTCGTTTACGTCCTCCGACCTAAGATGGGGCAGCTGACCCAACCGTTCTCGAGAACTGGATTCGAGAAATGAGAAAAATGTTTGATGTTCTAAGGTGTTCTGAAGGAGAAAGGGTTCCGATAGCGACTTTCTATCTCCAAGGTGAAGCTGACAACTGGTGGAGTACGCTTCGGGCCGATCCCGATACAGATTTGAATCTGAGTTGGGAGGTGTTCACGAAGAAGCTGCAGGATCGGTTTTATCCAGAGGAACTCAAGTGGCAGAAACAAGAGGAATTCCTTACTTTCACCCAGGGTAATCTGTCCGTCCAGGCTTATACGGACAAGTTCACTGAACTCTCCCGGTTTGCAGCAGCGGTCATACCTTCAGAGTCCGAGCGGGTCAAGAGGTATATCAAGAAGCTCAACTCTAACATCCGGGTTCATGTAATCAGCAGTAGGGTGAAGACATTTCAGGAAGCCTACGAGGTAGCTCTAGAGGTTCAGTCTTCGGTTTCTGAGGAAGACTCGGCTAAGAAGAGGGTTACGTCTGTTCCAGCTCCAGCTCCTGCTAAGGGGACCAGGTTTGAGTCTACGTCGAGACAGCCACAGAATTCTCGGCCAGCTCCGAACCAGGGTCCGAAAGTGTGTCGAGGGTGCAAGAAAGACTTCCATCCGGGGAAGAAGTGTGATGGGTCGCCTATAGTGTGCTTTGATTGTGGTGAAGTTGGTCACAAGTCGATCTTCTGTCCTAAGAAACTGACAACAACAACAGGTGGTCAAGCGCCGGTCAGAAACAGGATCTTCTGCATGACTCAGGAAGAGGCAGATGCTCAGCCTGATGTGGTTACGGGTACTTTTCTTGTTTATGATATGCCTGCTTATGTTCTGTTTGATACTGGTGCGACTGTGTCCTTCGTTGCTAGTTCATTTGTTGTGAAAGCTAACCTGATGGGAGAGTCTCCTGTCAAATCTATGATAACTCTTCCTTCGGGAGAGGACTTTGCTTGTCTTCGGGAATTCAGGGATGTTCCTATCATGATCTCGGAGGTTCGATTCGAAGCCAACCTGAAGGAGTTTCCTATGATCGAGTTCGATGTAATCCTAGGTATGGATTGGTATCAAGCGACTTTCCGGTGTCAACATCAAGCTGTTTCTTTGCGTGGTCCAAACGCAAGAAGAGTAACGTATGTCGGAAAGCCGATAGGAAAGGGTGTGAAGATCGTGTCCGCCATGAAGATGCGCAGCCTGCAGCGCAAGGGTGAGACTGTATATTTCTGTCAAGTCAAAGATGTGTCCAAGGAAGAACAGTTGGAAGCTATTCCGGTTGTTCGAGAGTATGCGGACGTATTTCCAGAGGAGTTGCCAGGGATACCACAGGAAAGGGAAGTGAAATTCAACATTGATCTGGTACCCGGGACTGCCCCGATTTCTAAAGCTCCGTATCGCATGGCTCCGGCAGAATTGAAGGAGTTGAAGACTCAATTGCAGGATTTGATCGACAAAGGTTTTATAAGGCCTAGTGTGTCTCCGTGGGGTGCTCCGGTATTGTTCGTGAAAAAGAAGGATGGCAGCATGAGGTTGTGTATAGATTACCGGGAGCTGAACAAGGTGACTATCAAGAATAAGTATCCTCTACCCAGAATCGAGGATTTGTTTGACCAATTGAAGGGAGCCAGTGTATTCTCCAAAATTGACCTCAGGTCAGGGTATCATCAGATTCCAGTAAAGCCGGAAGATATTCCGAAGACCACGTTTCGTACAAGATATGGGCACTATGAGTTCGAAGTAATGCCATTTGGTCTGACTAATGCTCCAGCTGTGTTTATGGACCAGATGAACAGGACCTTTCATCATCTTCTAAACGTGTGTGTTGTTGTGTTCATCGATGACATTTTGATATATTCGAAGAGCGAACAAGAACACACCCAGCATCTTCATTTGGTGTTAGGTATTCTACGGGCTCAGAAATGGTTTGCGAAACTGTCAAAGTCCGAGTTCTGGCTCAAAGAGGTTGCCTTTCTAGGGCATGTAATTAATGCGGATGGTGTCATGGTAGATCCAGCCAAGATTAAGGCAGTGGTTGAGTGGCACAGTCCGAAGAATGTGGCCGAAGTTCGAAGTTTTCTTGGCCTAGCAGGTATATTGAAGTATTTGATATAGCTTTTATTAATGTCTATGCTAGAATACTTACCTGTGAATTTGTATGTATCAGGTTACTATCGGAGATTTGTGAAAGACTTCTCCAAGGTAGCAGCGCCTATGACCAAATTATTGCACAAAGATTGCAAGTATGTGTGGACCGAGCAGTGTGAGGAAGCTTTCCAAGCTCTCAAGCAAAGCCTTGTGTCTGCACCTGTTCTTGCTCTGCCGACGGAAGGTGTAGGTTTTGAAGTCTACAGCGATGCGTCGAAGAAGGGTCTAGGCTGTGTCCTGATGCAAGAAGGAAAGGTGATTGCGTATGCTTCGAGACAACTCAAGGTTCATGAGCAAAATTATCCGACCCATGACTTAGAGTTGGCAGTGGTAGTGTTTGCTTTGAAGATCTGGCGACATTATCTCTATGGAGTGACTTGCAAGTTGTTCACCGACCATAAGAGTCTGAAGTACATCTTCACTCAGAGGGAACTCAACATGAGGCAGCGACGGTGGCTCGAATTGATCAAAGATTATGACCTCTCAGTCGATTATTGTGAAGGAAAAGCTAATAAAGTAGCTGATGCCCTTAGCCGTAAGGATCACCACACATTCAACAGAGTGGCGGTTTTACTTAAGGAAATTTGTTCCGACCTTCGCAGGATGGAGATTGAGATGGTTATGCCAGGTAGCACCCGAGTGTATCTGAGTGCTATGAGTGTCGAGCCCAGCTTGTACCAGGAGTTACGGGAAAAGCAGAAGGAAGACCCGCAACTCGAGAAAATTCGTGAAGCCAAACTTCAGGGTAAGGCAGAAGACTTCACGGTTGAATCAGATGGTAGTATGAAGTTCCGTAACAGGTAATGGAGTTAATGTCTTAATGAACTATTTTTCGCCTTGTGGAAACTAATCTTTTGCTCCGTAACAGGTGGTGTGTGCCCCGGATTTCGAATCTGAGAAACCGGATCATGGAAGAGGCCCACAATACTCCCTATTCGGTGCATCCAGGTGGCGGGAAACTCTATAAGGACCTGAGGGAATATTTCTGGTGGCCGAGGATGAAACAAGAGGTCGCAGAGTTTGTTGCACGATGTCTCACGTGCCAGAAAGTCAAGATCGAGCATCAGCGACCAGGCGGTTTGTTGCAGCCGTTACCGATACCCACATGGAAGTTTGACTCCATATCCATGGATTTTGTGGTAGGATTGCCCACGACGTCTACGGGTTTGGACACAGTTTGGGTTATCGTGGATCGTTTGACCAAGGTGGCTCGTTTCATCCCTATGAAGATCACTTGGTCAATGGAGAAGATGGCAGAAGCGTATTCGAGGGAGATCGTTCGGTTACATGGTGTTCCTAAAGATATTGTATCCGACCGGGATCCCCGATTCTTGTCACGATTCTGGAAGTCATTACAAGAGGCTTTTGGGACTAAGCTGAACTTGAGTACATCGTTTCATGCAGCCACGGATGGGCAGACAGAGCGGACCATCCAGACACTGGAGGATATGCTTCGAGCTTGTGCGTTGGATTTCCAGCAATCTTGGGTTAAATCTTTGAGCTTGGTGGAATTTTCGTACAATAACAGCTATCATGCCAGTCTTCAGATGGCTCCTTATGAGGCTTTGTATGGGCGTAAGTGTCGTAGCCCTACTTGTTGGAACGACATCAGCGACGCTTTGGTGATTGGTCCCGATCATATCCGGGATACAATTGAGCAGGTGAAGATCATTAGGGCGAGATTACAGGCAGCTCAGAGTCGGTAAAAGTCCTATGTTGATCGTCGTCGGAAGCCGCTAGAGTTTGAGGTTGGAGATAAGGTTTTGCTGACGGTGTCTCCTATGAAGGGTGTGGTCCGGTTTGGTCAGAAAGGTAAACTCAGACCGAAATATGTTGGGCCATACGAGATCTTGGAGCGAGTCGGTGGAGTAGCTTATCGGTTGGCGATGCCTCCGGATCTTTCGAGGGTTCACGATGTATTCCATGTGTCACAACTACGGAAATATGTCAACGATCCTTCTCACATTATTCCGGTAGAGCCATCAGAGATTGAGCCGAATTTGACTTTTGAAGAAAAGCCGGTTCAGATTTTGGATCGCCAGGATCGGTTGTTGCATCGCAAGGTCGTGCCGTTGGTTAAAGTTTTGTGGCGTAGCCAGAAGTTCGAAGAGGCTACATGGGAGACCGAGGCTTCGATGAGGGATAAGTATCCCGAGCTGTTCGAAGCAGGTACGAAGTCATTTTGGTTGTTTTGGTATTGCCTTTGTTTGTTTGATTGCTGTGTTTCTGTTTGAGCTCCGTTAAGTAAATTTCGAGGTCGAAATTTATTTAAGGAGGGGTGACTGTAATAACCCGAAATTTTGGGCCAGAAAATTTCGCGGTTATTAATGTTAATTGTTAATTCTAAGTCCAAATAGGCCATTTAAGTTGGACTGTTTACATTTTTTTCTAGTCCAATCTTTTCCTCAATTGGGCCAAGGACCCAACCATTCTTTTCTTTTCTCTCTTTGGCCGGCCCTTACATTCTAATTGGGTCCATTGTAATTCTTTTTATTTAATTATTTAATTTATTTTTCTAATTAAACCTATTCAAAATTGTTGTAACAACCTAACAAACTCTCCCCTTGTTTTGTTACTCCCACACGGCACCCCCCTAACCAACTAGGGTTGATTTTGTTTTTTTTTTCTTTCTTTCTTTTCTTTATTTATAATTAGGACCTTCTATACCCATTTGGTTCCTAATTGCAAAACTTCACAAAAACCCTAAAAAATTACATTTTTCTTTCTTCTTTTCTCTTTTCTTTTTGGCCGTGTGTTATCAACAAGAAAAGGTGATTTGTTCTTGGAATTTTAAGCGAATCCAGGTAACTTCGCTATTTCATTTAATTTAAGGGTAGAAAAACATATAGTGATTAGGATTGAACATGAAAATTGTAGGAAATTTGTGTTTCGGTTCGAAAATGTCGAGTATTGATGATATGATTTCTTGATTTATTTCATGCATTTTCTTGAATTTATATGTTAATCTTGTATGTTTGATTAATTAAAATTGCATGGATTAATTTTTTTTTATTTTATTTATTGTATGATTACTCGAAAATTATGTATGAAATTTCTAGCTTATGATCTTGAATTTTCGAGTGGCATGAACATGGCTATGATGATTTTTCTTTAAGTTTTAAAGCATGATCATGACTAATTTAATTAGTATAAATTAAATCTTGAATTAAAATTAATCTTGTTATTTTTCTTTGAAATGTCGAGTAACATATTATTTAAAGGAAGATTAAAAAATATGATTTTTATGTTAATCTTGATCATATAGAATTAATTATGTAAACCTTTAATTTAATCCTTTAATTCTATCATGATGAATTTTAATTCTTGAATTTTATCAATTGTTCTTGAATGTTGTTGAAAATGCCGTGAAGTTGATTGAATAAAAGCATGCTAATTTGATCTTGTTTTGATTTAATCTTGATGATTGTATGTTAAAAATATAATTTTTATGTGTATTGTTTAGTTAATTTAATAAATTGTTGAAGATTGAATTATATAAATTAATTGGTAAATTTTGTTCTTGATTATGTATGAATGCCGTGTGACTTCTAAATGTAAGCATGGTATTTTGATCTTGATTTCTTAATTTAATCTTGTTGATTATTGTTAAAAGTATGATTTTTATGTTTATTGATTAGTCAAATTATTAATTCTTGATGATTGAAAGTACATAAATTAATTGAATAATTTTGGTTAAGTTTGATGAAAATGTCGAGTGAAGGAATTTAAGAAAAAAATAGAATTTTTATTATAATTTTGTTAATTTTTAGTAATTAATTAATTAATTAAGATAATTTAAGAATTAATTAATTATTGGTTAAAATATGAAATGCCGTGTGAAATTAATTGAAATAGTCAAATTTGGTTAATTTTGAATTATTATTAATTTAGGGAATAATTAATAATAAAAGTTACGGATAAAATAATTATTAGGGATAAGTTGTAAAGTGAAGGGATAAATAATATGTTATTATTAGGATATTCGGCTACTAATAATATTATTAATAATATTTACGAAATAATATTAGTGATATAATATTAAGGTTAGTATCCGAAAGGATAAGTTATAAGGATATAATAAGATATTGAGGATAGTATAATATAAGGTTTGAAGTTGCATAAGAAAGGAAACAGAGTAATAGCTATACATGTCATGTTTCGGTCTCTGGCTAGGAAAGACTTGGTATTTAAGGTGGCCAATATACGTGCCGCACCTCTCTTTCCTGGGACTCCGAACATTTCATTTCCTATTACGGTCACCTAGTATTTCTGTAATGACCCGACTTTTAGCTTGTCGATTTACGAAGGGAAATCGACATTCGGATCATTACTTAATCATAATTAACAATAAATCAAACAAAATAAATGGAAGGATTATCCTTTATTAATATAACTGCTAAAAACCAAAATAATCCACTAATCGTTATTACATCAAAAGTCTGGAAATACTGTCCCAACATGCTGGGATCATAGTATAAACTAAATAAAGGTTTAAATTGTTCTGGATAAGCTAGAAACTTAAAATAAAGGCTAAAACTCTCAAGCCCATCCGGCGAAGCCCGCTCTAATCTGCTGCAACATCACCTGAAACTGAGGGGGGGTCCACCGTCAGTGGCGAGTAACTAGGCTGTCCCATTTAATCGAGGGACCACCAAACACATAATATCATAGAAAAATATCATAAAAACTGTAAAAGAATTAATACATGCTTTACACAAGATACACAAATTCCATAAAAACGTACGTATAATATTACGTATAAAAGTACGTATAAAATACGTATACAAATACGTATAAAAATACGTATAAATACCCCTGCAGAAATACGGTTAGAATACGTATAATTACGTATAAAAATACGTACATTCAACCCTGCAAATACGGTTAGAATACATACCAAATACATACATCATCCGTATATACATACACACGTACATAATCGTATAATTTCAGGAAAATACACAGCGGAAGACTTACATTATACTAAACTTATACTTTATACTATACATCTTAAATTATCCCAATCTTTAACCTATACTTATCCCTTCTTAATTTATATCATTAATTTATCATCATCATTACATTATCTTAATCTTATCATATCATAATTCATATCTTATCATATCATCATTCATTTCTTGTCGTAATCATATCTTATCATATTCTTAACATATCATATCATATACGATCATAACTTATCTTATCATCTTTGAAATCATCTTAATCTTCACCTTATGATTTCATCTTAACATATCAATCATATAATCATAACATAACATCTTTGTTGGACCGGTCACTACAACTCGTTATGGATCTCGTGTTTCACCATAACTTCCTAGAACATGCCGGGAGGAGCTCGTGTACTCAATCCCGTAGCGGATCCCGTGTTTCACCACTAAGCCTAAGCTATGGCCATAACTCCTAGTAGCGGCTCGTGTACCACTACCAGACGACTACATGTTCTAAGATTCAAAACTACTCGGGGGAACTCGTGTGTTCGTCCCATTGAGCAGTGGCTTTGACTTAACCCACTAACGACTCGTGTATCATCAGGTGGGCGTCCATATTGTATCTTATATCTTCATTTAATTTAATCATATCATATATTAGGATAATACTAGGTGACCGTAATAGGAAATGAAATGTTCGGAGTCCCAGGAAAGAGAGGTGCGGCACGTATATTGGCCACCTTAAATACCAAGTCTTTCCTAGCCAGAGACCGAAACATGACATGTATAGCTATTACTCTGTTTCCTTTCTTAATCCCTAATAATATCTTATGCATCTTAAAATCTTATAATATATACTATTCCTTAGATATTCTTATACTTATATCCCTATCCTTTCGGATACTAACCTTAACATATATATCATATATTAATTGGTACATTATCCAAAATATAATTATATTAACAACCCCATAGTAATTCAGCCCTATTACTACTAATAGTAATATTACTCCCTTTTTAATCCCTACACTTTACAACTTATCCCTAATAATTATTTTGTCCGTAACTTTTATTATTAAATAATTCCTAAAATAATAATAAGTCAAAATTAGTTTAAAATTGACCAATTTCACTCCCCTTTACACGGCAATCCAATATTAATACCAAATAATTAATTAATTTCTTAAATTAATTTTAATTAATCAATTTAATTGTTTAAATTACCAAAAATTATGATAAAAATTATATTTCTCTAAATTTTCTACCACTCGACATTTCCTTCAAAAATTCACAATTTTGCCAATTAATTTATATAATTCTAATCTACAAAAATTAAATAAATTAACTAAACAATAAACATAAAAATCATGCTTCTAACATCAAATACCAAGATTAAATTTAAAGAATAAAATCAAACAACATGCTCAAATACATGAACCTACACGGCATTCATGAGAACAATTCAAGGTCAAATTATAATTTCAAGAATCAAGGATTTCATGTTATAATTAAAGAATTAAATCAAGATTCACATATAAAATTCAGGTAATCAAGATTAATAATAAAATAACCCTTTTTATTCGTTCTTTAATCTTTAGCTCACTCGGAAAGATTCCGAGAACAGGTATATTTAAATTTCGAATACATGATAAAATTTTATTAATAAATCAAAATCATGCCCAAAATAATCAAAGAAACATTTCGAAAATTCATTGCAAAAATACCATAGCACTCGACAATTTGAGAAACTAAACAAGATTAAATTTCCAATTCAAGATTTAATTATACTAATTAAAATATTCATAATCATGCTTAAAACAATTTAAGAAAATCATCAAAACATAAGTGAATCACTCGAAAAACCAAGAACATAAACCTAACAATTTCATGTGAAAATTTCGAATGATCATACTATTATTACAAATTAATCTATGCAATTTTTATTGATTAACCATACAAGATTATATATAAATTCAAGAGAAACACAAGAAATAAATCAAGAATATCAACCATACATCATTCGAAAATCATGTAAAGAACAAGGACTAAATTCCTACAATTTTCATGATTTTAATTCCTAATTAACTATGTGATTAGCTACCCAATAATTAAATAAGAAAGCTAGTTACCTTAATTCGCTATAAAAATTCCAAAGGAAATTCACCAAAGGTGATGAATTTAGCACGGTTCTTTGAGAGGAAAGGAAAGGAAGAAAGTTGTAATTTTTTTTAGGGTTTTAACTCAAAATAGCAATTAGGACCCAAAAGAAGAGAAGGGGTCCTATATAAAGAAAACAACAAAAATAACCAAACCCTAAGCCAAGCCCTTGGGGGCTGCCGTGAACATAGAGAAAGAGGGGGAAGAAGTTTGTTGGTCAACAACAAACATTTGAATGGGTTTAATTTCATTTAAAATTAATTAAATTAATTAATTAAATATTAACTAATATCTAATTAATTAAACCAAGTCAAAAAAAAAAAAAAAAATTGGCCCAAGCAACCAGAACAAACCGGCCAAGGCCTCATAAGGGGAAAAGTTGGGTCTTTGGCCCAATTGAGAATTCAAGATGAAGCTGCCGGTTTAAAAGATGAGGCTTCAAAGCTGCCGGTTTGATCTTCATAAACCGCCGGTCTTGGACCCTGCAAACTGCCAGTTCTATACCGCTGGTTTGGTCTTCATAAACCGCCGGTCTTGGACCTTGCAAGCTGCCAGTTCTATACCGCCGGTCTTGGACTTCACAAGCTGCCGGTTCCATACCGCCGGTCTTGAACTTCACAAGCTGCCGGTTATGAGACAATATTCTAGGGAAATCACATTAATAACCGCGAAATTTTCTGGCCCAAAATTCCGGGTTATTACAATTTCCCAATATATGATATGATATAATAATTCAAGATATAAGATATGATAAGGACGCCCACCTGATGACCCGAGTAGTCAGACTGGGTTAAGTCGAAGCCACTGCTCAATTGGGACGAGTACACGAGCTCCCCCGAGTAGTTCTGGGTCTTAGGATATGTAGTCGTCTAGTAGTAGTACACGAGCTGCTATTAGGGGTTATGGCCATAGCTTAGGCTTAGTGGTGAAACAAGTGATCCGCTACGGGTTGAGTACACGAGCTCACCCCGGCATGTTCTAGGAAAGTTGTGGTGAAACACGAGATCCACAACGAGTTATAGTGACCGGTCCAACGAATGATATGATTTGATATGAAAGTTATGATTATGATATGAAATGAAAGTTACGATATGAATTCGAAACGAAGGATATGAAATGTTATGAAATGAATATGATAAGATAAGCATATGAAATAATAAGATATATTATATGATAAGTTGATGGAAAGTTTGGGTTATGATATATATAATATTTATGTTATGATATGACATAGGATATAAGATAAGATATAAGTTGTGACTTAAGGAATATGGGATAATATAAGTTATGATTGTATTATACTATAAGTATAAGTATATGAATGATATAAGACTTCCGCTGTATAATTCTGTAATTTGTATGAAAGTATAAATGTATGCGTATGTATGTATATGAATGATGAGTGTATTTTTGTACGTATTTCTAACCGTATGATGCAGGGCTGATTGTACGTACATTATACGTAGACATTACGTATTCTAACTGTATTTCTGCAGGTATTTTATACGTACTTTGTACGTATACGTTTGGGTATTTTATACGTATTTTGTACGTATACGTTTACGTATGTTTGTACGTATTTTTATACATATTTTGTATGATTGTATGTAAAGCATGTATTAAGTTTCTGTACGATTTTCATGTTCTTTCCTATGATATTATGTGTTTGGTGGTCCCTCGATTAAATGGGACAGCCTAGTTACTCGCCACTGACGGTGGACCCCCCCTCAGTTTCAGGAGAAGGAGATGCAGCTGATTGACGGGCTTTCGTGGATGGGCTTGAGTGGCTGAGGATTGATCTTTAGTATACCTTAGTTACTTAGATTATTTAGACGCTTCTTATAGTTTCAAGACAATTATTTAGTTTATTTTATGATCCCAGCATGTTGGGACAGTTTTAAGTTAACTTATGTAATAACGAATATTGAGATATTTTGGATATTGGTTGTTTATCTAATAAAGGATAACCCATTTATTTGAATAATTTGATTTATTGTTCATTTTAAGTTGGTAATGATCCGTTTGTCGATTTCCCTTCGTAAATCGACATGTCTCAAAAGTCGGGTCGTTACATCCCTTATCCCCTGCACACATGCATCCTCTTTCCCTTGCATATGCACTTTCACTACTACCTGTATATAATTTACAGTTACCTGTTTTGTTGTTTCTGTTTTAATAATCCTTTTTGCTTTTAACAATGTTCAGCGACCTATTGCTCTATCTGCTTGGAATAAGTTCGCAACAGATGTTGATGAGCTTATTCCTATACCAACACAAGGCTTGTCTGTGGTCGGATTTGTTGCTGTTCAAAAGGCTACCTTCCGAGGTGTGTACCCACACTAAAATTTAGAATACCCCGTTTATGTTCATTCTCACATATAGCAACTATAATCATTACTGCAGGAATTTCTCTTAAGACAACAATGTCTACTCAGTTTGTTACCAACCCTACAGGACCGGTGCCATAAATTTTACGCAACTGGTATACAATTTACCACTTTGATCTAAATCTCAAAAAAAAAAAAAATCTGTGTATTCTAATTTACTACTTTAAAGCATGGTTTACTGTTACAAAAACACATCTTTATAGTATATATATCCTGGCTCATACAATTATCTTTTTTCCTTTTTTCTTTTAAATATATGTATATATATATATATACAAGGATTGAAGAAAACTCAACAATTATTCATAGTTGGGTGACAAAATCAAATGTGCTGAAAGGTTCGAGCTCCGCCCGTCTTATAACCGCTGTTTCTGATATGGAGAAAAGGAAGGTGATACAACATTGTCTCCTTTTTTATATGATGATTTTTATATACCCCACTATACAAATAACTGATAAATATATTGTATGTTAACATCTTTTTTAGCCAAATACTGTTTGGCAAGAAGAAACCTTTTGGATCAATGTATCTGCACCATCTGTCTACTCTAAGGATATATTCTACTACAACGGGTGTGGTAAGTGTGGTCGCCGAACATATGTCCCAGCAAACACGTCCTTCAAATGTAGGTACTGCACAGCTGCGCAGTCTGTCGCTATCCCAAGGTATGAGCATAGTTATTTCGGGTCATACTAGAACAGATTTTATATTGCAGCCGTGTTTACTTTTAATTTTTTTTGCTTTTCTCATGCAGGATGTCATTTCAATTTTATGTGACTGATGAAGGTGAAGGGTCCATAAAGGTCACTGCATTTGGAAAAGAAGCAGAGAAAATACTTGGTGCATCTGCTGAGGAAATCGAAAAACAAAAGAACAACGTACTGTCTCTTTCCTTTACATTTTACTCATAAATCATAAGCACAACTTCTACTTTAACAATTTTGCGGTTTGTAGGAGGATCCAACTGAGTTGAATGCCACCATTGTTGCTGTGGAAACTAAGCAAATGCTACTGCAGATAGCTCCGAGTTCAGAGTTAACTACTAGCTATGTCTTAAAGTGGATCGTGCGCCAGGTAGAAGATGCTACAAGCGTTATAGCTGGGTCAGAAGAACATGCTGCAGGTATCAAGGTTGAAAATGCTGGCGTTGATCCGGAGCATGCAAACTCTCACACTAAAAGTGACACTTAATGTGCCTTTTCAAAAACATCAACACACCATTTTTGTCTTACCTACGTATTACGGTCTCCGGTGTATTTCGTGTGTTGATGGACTAGCTATATGTAGATTAAATTAGAACATCTTTTGGACATCATTTTCTTTTTTTAACTTTCCTTTGAGGTACTGAATACTGAAGAATTGTGTAAGCCTCCTTTGTGGGAGCCACAAAAACAAGCTATGTCTTTTAAGTCTATTTGATGCATATCATCATATATACACTCTATGTTTAATTTCTTCGTTTAATTTCTTCTTAAGTTCAAGTTTGGACTATAAAGAAATTCACCATATAGAAAAGTGGATAACCTACAGGTACAGTGTAGAATCCAACAATTGATTCAAGACCCAGAATCATTGAAGCAGGTTAGAACAATGCATTGAGCAAAGCAGTAATAGAAAAAATGATCCATTTAACCTTTAGTTGTGACATGAAGTAGGTAATCATATACCAAGAACATTTGTTTCGATTCCTACAGTGCTGATCCAAGAAGGTCAAATCATAACCTAGGAAAATTAATAAGTAATACTCATTTATAAACTAGGATAAAAATAATTCACAGTTTAGTTTTTAGAACAACCTAATACAATAAGAGGAGGAGAAAAAAGATGCTAAAACAATTCTTGAAAGCAATTCTTACAAGCGTTCAATAAATTATCTATATGTCTAATTATGCATGGTGTATCTCAAACTTTATAATCCACCAAAAATTGATATAGACTTTTGCCTTCATTAACTTCACAACAACATCCACGCATTTACATCCTTGATTCCTTAGCGCAATACTTCTGGTATACATTGCTTCTTGCTACTATATGTTGTCAAAACATGCAAAAATATATTAGATATATGGCTTTATCCGATGTTTTTTTCAACATTAGTGAACATTCTTTCTTATATAGTTTATACAAAAGTTGTAGCGTTTGCTATTAGGATTAATACCAATTACTTCATACGACAACTTACATAAAAAATATGTCGACGATAACGCAACACATATAATTAACACTTTTATACGTTCAAAAGCATAGCGTTGGACACGGCGCGCGATGCGCGCCGTGGACAACTAGTTATAATAAAGTTATAAACTAACCTTTTTCGTGTAAAAAACACTAGAAAGAGAGAAAGAACAAAAAAAATCAGATCAGCAAGAATACACCATCCAAATAGAGAAAATACACACCCAAACTTCAAAGCATCATCTCTTCAAATATTAACAACAACATATTTATATAAATCGAAATCGAAATAAAAAAATATAAAACATAAATTGAAATCAACATATTTAATCATTTTTCATCATCAAATTAAACTAACAAAATCCATGGATTTTCTCTTTTGAACTTTTTTAAACATTCGCTCATTTGTTGGGTGTGAAATCCATGGATTTTCTCTTTTGAACTTTTTTAAACCTTCGTTCGTTTGTTGGGTGTGAAAAAAATATAAATCGAAATAAATAAAAAATCAGCATATGAGCATATATAAACCAAAACAAACTTATAATATAAATTAAGCTTATTCATCTAAACTGAAACAAACATATAAATTAAGCATATAAATAGAAAGAAATTAGGATATATAACCAAACAATTATATAAATTAAGCATATACATCTAAATAAAAATAAACAACATATATAAACCGAAAAATACATATAAATTAATCATATACATATAAATCGAAAGAAATCACTCAAACCAACATATATAAATCGAAAAAAAACCCGAAACAATTCAAACAAATATATACCTAATTGTGATTTGTGAGAGGAGAGGTTGAGAGCCTCAAATGAGTGCTAGATCTAGACGTGAGGATGTCAGAGTGAGGAATTGAGGACGTCAGAGTGAGGAACTAAGGATGCCGAAGTGAGGAACTGAGGACGCCGAAGTGAGAGGAGAGAGAAACGACGACTGGTGAGGCGATGATTGCTCATGCAACGGTGAGCGAATTAGGGTTTTGGGAGTGAGAACGAAAGAGAACTCTGTGAGAGTGTATGGTTGTATGCGGTGGATAATCTAAATGGAAAGAGGTAAAGAGTAGCCCTAGCGTGTAAACAGTATAATGCACTAAATGACTAAATGCAGAAGAGAGAAAAGATAAAAATATAGACCTATAAATTTTTGGATCAGATCGAATATTCAAAAAGTCAAATTATATGATCCATATCCAATCCGAAAATTGTTTTCATTAAAAATATCAATTTTTTTGAACTGGATCAACCGAATCACGAATAGCATCGCTCGGAGCGGATCACTGTGAACATAGTGTGCCAAAAAGGACGCCAAAGTTAATTTACAAACCGAAAACGTCAACCGTAAGGAAAATTACAAATCCAAAAGCGTGAAGCAGGGACTTAGGAGTTAGGAGGACTGTGACTCTGTGAGGGAGCTCCTAGATCTCGACAATACGCCTCTCCTACTCATCATCACCAAGACAATCAACAACACAAACAAGAAAGAAGGAACAAATTCAAATTCAAACCCCAATTTTCTCTCATAAATTCACAATATCGAAGATGATGTCCAGCAATTACACCACCATTGACAATCAGAGTGTCTCTGGATCTGTTCCTGTATGATTTCTTCTCTCTTTTTTAAATTCTCAATTGCTTCATTTTTAACCTAATTATGATTTCCACCTCTTTACTCTTTCGCTTTTTAGATCTCTCTGTTGATTGTTTTTCTTCTTCCTTTTGTTATTTGCAGGCAGTTGCAGATTCTGGAAGTGTTCCCGTTCAATTCACTGGTAGACTTCTTCACCTCAGTTTCTTGTTTTTGATTTTCATCTTCCGATTTCATTTTTTTTAATTGAATTATTGTGGTGGGCGGTAGATTCGAATCTTCAAACATTTCCTCCATCAGAGGCTTCTGGAAAGATTGCTGGTGGTTCTCGTCCCCCTCGAGATGCTGATGGTGCGTTGAATTCTTCTAGTAACCTTTGTATAATGTGTCTTTTTTTTAATAAATTTTTTAAATATTCGTATATTCTTAGGTGGATTTAGCTGCCTAATTTGAATTTTGGGTTTTGGAATCATTGTTGATTTTGCTTTGATTTTTGAAGTGAAGGATCATAAACCTTAAGATTGCATAATTGAAAGGACAATGGAATGAATAGATCAGTGATTAGCTATATGACAATGTGGATTTGACTTGTATTCTAGTGCGGAAGAAACAGAAATATGTTAGGTCAACTTTAGCTGAATCTTATTTTTGTCTAGATTTATACACTTAAAAAGAGCTTAAGGTTGATTTTAGTATGAATTGATACGTTTTGAAATTCTGGCACCATGAACCAAAGCTCGTTAGTAAACTGATCATTTAGATGGTTTAAGTGAGTTCTACATCCGCATTGGGTTAAGTGCATTGTGTTGGGTGTGTGTTATACTATAGTCCAAGTAAAATGAGCTCACTGAAGGGAGCTTAACTGCATTTGCAAGCTTTTTTCGTGAAAGTTTTGGCTTGCTCTGTTTCCAATGCCTCATCTTAAGAATTTGGTGAATCTTAGACCAATTGGAGCCAAGGTAGAGGTAAAAAAAAAAATACTACCCATGTCATTTCTGGAATCTGAGCTAATATCCGAAATTTTGATGAAAACCTGAATGTGGAGTTTATGTGGATATGTGTTTTTGTCGATCTTGACTATTAGTGCCAACTATGATTTGATGATTTTTAAAGCATTTCTCATTGTATATCACTTCTGATTTTTTTTGGGAAATTGTATTGCGGCATTTATAGACTCTCCTAAAACTTGCAAAATTTTAAGGTGCGCCATAGTATGCTTTGGTGCGCTTCATTGAAGTGAGGCACACTTGATAAAAAGAGGAATTATTATTATTATTATTTTTTTAAAAAGTTCTGTGCCTCAAGTGGCGCCTCACATATCCTTTGATTCCTTGCGCCTCATCCGCTTCTTTTTGAGGCACTCCGTTTTATACGCTATACACAAACCTTTGGTAATGGAAAAGGGGCGACGCGTGAACCAATTAAAAATGCTATAGAAAATGATATATCTTGAGAATGCAATGCCTCATTTTTCTTCTTTTTCTACTGGTGTGTGGATGTTGTCATGTTGAGGGGTGTGAAATATTTGGTAAATCCAGAGGGGTTCCGTTCAATTTCAACAGTGCACTTTGTCCCTCTTTCAGCTTAGTTTTTAAAAGAGTGATCTCTGTGAGTTGTTGAACGGACATCCTGACTTGAGTTGATTCACCCTATAAATATAAATAATTTTAGATGTCGACATGCTCTCGCCTATCAATTTTCAGCCCTCAATTTAAAATAATAAGCCATATTTGATTATGTTTTTCGGTGGTTATTTTAATCAATGTTAGCCATTTTTAGTTTAACCACAATCTTACACTACTTCTCAAGTTGTATTTAGGAATTTTCTTTGGACGGTATGCCGTATGCGTTTTGTAACTTAAAACTACTTTTCATAATTTAATATTCAAATAATCAAAGTTACCTATGTTGCCTGCACCAGGCAATTGGCATATGTAGTAATACTAATAAAACCACATTAATGTACATGATTAAAATCTAGGTCACCTTGGACTATGTATTTAGGAGATCGGGGCTCCTAAATATCACAAAAGGGAACCAAGAATGATACATATCAGGCTAGATCCCCAATGATAGTCACCTACAAAAGGAGAAGGCCCGATAATTGAAAATCTGAAAGGCCACGTGTGCATGAGAGAAGTAATGGAAGTTGTTTTTAAGTTATTATAAGTTGTTATTGCAATATTCATTTTATTAAATAAATTGTTGTAAGCGGAAAATATGTTAGAGCCAATCTAAGAAAGTGCCAGAAGGAAATTTTAGCCTATAAATGTAAGGTGAATAGTTGTAAAAAGGCATCTAGGAATTAATTCAAAAGTTTCTTTTGAGAGAGACTTTAACATCTCGAAATTTAAAGGAGTGTTTTTTTCTTTTCTATCTTGTTGAGTTCCTACCAACTTGATATTAGAGCCGGTTAATCACTAGCAGCATAACCACGACGGCACCAACTTACTCTCAACGAATGGAAAATCTAGACCAGAAGATGTAGGGAGTAGGGATTTGAGGTGAGATTACAGGGAAAATGGGGCAAGTGATGAAGATTATGGAATGCCTGGAGCGATTGGAATAAAGATTTGGCAACACACACACTAAGGGAGGAGATGCGAGGCTTTCTTCAATCCAAAGGAGGAGGGACTCTCCCATCTAGCCAAGTGAGGATCAGCGAAGCATCGCCAGGGCATAATTTTAGGAAGTGGGGGCTCATGTAGAGTAGTTAATTGGTGCTTCAAGAGATTGGAGTTGCCCTTATAGGTGAGGTCCAACTTGACCGTTGGCTTCTAATGGTGGAGAGATGTATTTGATTTTATTCATTGACAGAGGAGGAAAAACTTAGAATTAGTGGAGGTCTCATCAATGTATAAAAAGGTTCAAGGCGCACCAAGGCGATTGGATTTCCTAAAGCCTTAGGTGCGCGTTAGTGAGCCTTGGTGCACCTAAGAAGGTATGGGGAAAATCTGAAAAAAAATATGGGAAAAAGCAAAAGTGCGCCTCAATGCGCCTCAAGATGCGCCTTAGTGCGCCTAGACACAAACGCCTCGCCTTGGTAAAATTAAGCGTCTACCACCAATCGTCTAGCGCCTTAGCGCCTAGGCGCGCCTTTTCAAACATTGGGTCTCATTGGAAGGGGACGCCTTCTTTTGGTATCAATGGGAGAACAAGAGGAAGCCAATTCAGATGGGGGTGAGCTTAAGGAGATGTTGCTTTGCTTGTGACATTGCTTGACTACCGACAGAAGGAGCCGATAGCAAAGTAATGCAAGAAGTTCATCGAACTAATGTTACCCTTGGAAGGTGTAATGGAGAAGGTGTCTAAGGATCAATTTATCAACAAATTAAAAGATGATATTAAAGATGAGGTGAGATTGCTAGAGCCCAAGGATCTAGACAGTCCATGGGGAATTGGTGGCCCAACAAGTACCTAATCTACATGCCCCTAATGGAGGATAATTTGAATTTGGCCCAAATGTGGAAGAGGTGGCCTAGCAAGTATGGTCTTGATAGAGGCCCCCGCTGACTCTTTCACCAAACTCAAAATACCCCCACATCACCTATATCATACCGAAGGACTCCTACCTACACAACAACTCCAATCGAGAGTTCGCGACCCCTGCATCTCACTCTATTAAAAATTACTGATCACCGATCACCAGATCAAGAAATGAGGTGTGATGGTAGAGTGATTGGGATATCTAAGAGAAGAGGGCCAATAGTTTATGCTTTAAGTGCTTTGAAAAAGTGGACAATCAACCACCGATGCTACAGGAGGATGCAAAGTTGTAACGTGTCACAGTAGTGAAGGATTTCACGACTTTCAACGAGGAACTCAAATTTGATCTTGGGAATTACCGGAAAAACTGGACCATGTCCACCAACCGGAAGATTCAGGCCCTCAAATGTGGGGAGAGGCGATCACACTGCAGGGGGAACTATTCTTAGACAGGACCATGATCTCCCTAATCGCAATGGTTAGGACTTTGAGGAAATGGGAAAGGGTACTTAGTTGAGTTCAATAATATCAACAAAGAAGGGGGCTTGAAAGAAAATAGGCATGACTTCCTTCATATTGCAAGATCACATGTTTCCATTGTTACCCGGTTCAGGGTACGGAGCCCAGATCTGCGATCTGGTTCGTCCGTACCAGAACCCGGTGCGTACGCGTGTCAATTCGCTCTGTTTCGCGAACTGATTCGGTGAAAGTGGCGAGTACGATAATTCTAGGCAAAATACCTCTTTCTCACCTGAAAAGTGGCCGGCTATGGCTTCCATATTGGTTTTTTCGTGGTGAAAGGAAGAGAGGAAGAAGAAAGAAGAAATAAAGAAGAGAGAGAAAGGAAAGATAAGAGGAAGAAGAAAGAAGAAATAAAGAAGAGAGAGAAAGAAAAGTCAGAACAAATGCCTTATTTAATGCAACAAAGCTGTCCACTAATTTATTTGATCGTTTCCCACTATTGCACTTTGACATTTTATTTTTTTGGCAGTGACAATTTGTCATTCACTCATTTGTTTATTACTTTTCCCTAATTATAACTTATCTATCTACTTTTTCTCACATTACCTATTCTTCTTCCCACGTGACTACACTACAATGTACAATTAATTTGAAGGCAAATTTATTTTATTTTATTTATTGAAATAGTTATTCCAACTATTATCTAGCACCCATTAATATATAAATATCATAATAAAATTATATATGTATAATTTTAATTTCGTACCCAACGCACCGAATTCACCAAGGGTAGCGTACCGCGTACCCGAATTCGTACCCCGTTTCGAATCGAACTCCGTACCATGTAACATTGGTTCTCAATGCCCTCACGTTGTACCAAATGGCTAAATCATGGCGTTGTGACTACCACCATCCAGAGGGCACATACATTTCATCATCTTAAAGGAAGGCTCAGAACTTTGTGTCGCCCGCCGCTACAGGTACCCATACCTGCATAAGGATGAGATCAAAAGATCAGTACAGGACATGCTTAAGGAAGGTATAATCCAAGTTTCTGCATGTCCTGGTTCCAGCCCTGATTTATTAGTCAAATAAGAAAGATGGATTTTTGCATTTTTGTGTTGACTATAGGGCCCTTAACAAAGTAATTGTCCTTGATTGTTTTATTAATCAAGAAGAAAGATCGATATTGGCATTTTTGTGTTGACTATAGGGCCGTTAACAAAGTAATTGTGCTTGATAAGTTTCCAATTTCAGTTATTGATGAATTGTTAAATGAATAACATGGAGCCACTGTCTTCTCTATATTAGACCTTAAGTCTCGGTATCGTCAAATCTGGTAAGGCAGGATGGTGTGCCTAAAATGGGGTTTTAGGACACATGAAGGGCAATAAGTGTTCCTAGTGATGCCTTTTTTTTGTCTTTTTTGATGACATATTGGTCTATAGTAAGTGATGAGGGCAGCATAGAGAACATCTGGCCATTTTGCTATAGTCTATGGCAGAGCATCAATTGTATGCCAATGACAAGAAATGTGAATTTTGTCAGACCCTGGTAGCATACCTAGGTCACATCATATCTGAGAAGGGGGTGACGGTGGATCAGTTGAAGGTCCAGGCAATGGTTGATTGCCCAATACCCCAGAACCTTACAAAACTTGGGGGTTCTTGGGCCTAACATGGTACTAAATGAAGTTTATAGCTGGGTATGCTACCATTGCAGGGCCTGAGCTACTTAAGAAGGATAATTTTTGGTGGTCACCAGTGGTAACAAAGGCTTTTCAAGCTCTCAAGGCTGCTGCCATGATAACTGTACCATTCTTGGCTATGCCTAACTTTAAGCAGCCATTCAATTTAAAGACTGATGCCATCAGTAAAGGAGTTGAGCAGTCTTGATGCAGCAAAATAATCCTATTGCCTATTTCAGTAAGGTGCTAGAGGCTAGGGCAAGAAGTTAATCAATTTATGAGAGATGGCTATTGTACTAGCAGGGGAAAAATGAAGGTACTATCTCCTAGGCAGGTGGTTTGCTATCAGATCTGACCAACAAAGCTTGAGGTTTTTGTTGCAACAGAAGGAGGCGGCGCCTGAGTATCAATTGTGGGTGAACAAGATCTTGGGAAATGACTTTGACATTTACTACAAACCAGGAGCATCAAACAGGGTTGTTGATACCTTGTCAAGGGAGTTTCTAGGGGTGCAATGCGAAGAGTTTAAAACCCACATTGGTGGGGATGTACCCATATCCAAGCTTAAATAGGACATTGAGCAAGGGAGGTGCTGGTGACACCCTAGACCAAGGGATCCTGAGGTATAAAGGAAGGTTGGTGATCCCTGCTGAACCCACCCTAGTCCAAGCTTTGCTCAGGGAATATCATGACTCACATGCGAGGGTTCACTTTTGAGGGTTCACATGCTAGGGACCTGAAGACCTACCAAAGGTTGTCATTAGAGTGGTACTGGATTGGCGTGAGGATGGCAGTGCCCAAATATTTGAGAGTCTGCAGTGTTTGCTATTTGCTAACATAAAAATATTTCACTCTCCCCAGTTGGGTTACTGCAGTCCCTGCCTATCCCTACCTACTACCTAGATATGGGAAAATGTGTCTATGGACTTCATTGAGGACTGCCCAAGTCCATGGGGTTCGAGACGGTGCTAGTGCTTGTGGACAAACTCTCCAAATATGCCCACTTTGTGGGAATAAAATATCCCTTTTCAGCTAAGACAGTGGCTAACATCTTCATTAAGGGTACTCCGTACTTTCGTAGTTAGCCTACATGGCTTCCCTTCCACCAATTGTTTCTGACAGGGACATAATCTTTATTAACATTGTCCAGAATGAGCTTTTTATGCTGATGGACACATGGCTGAGTAGAAGTACAACACATCACTTTCAATCTGATGGACAGATTGAAGTGGTGAACAGGGGCTTGGAAACATACCTGAGGTGCTCTATTATCTAATGAACCAAGATGCTCGGCTCAATGACTACCTTGGGCTGTGTATTATTATAACGTAACTACCCATTCAGCTATCCAGTGCTCCCCATTTAAGTCAGTGTATGGAAGGGAGCCTCCCACTAAACCCACGCTACTCAGATATGAAAGAGAAAGCACTGCAGTCCAGTCCTTGGAGGAGCAGTTCCTGGAAAGGGATGCCGTTGTAGATCTTAAAATGAAGTCTGTCCTAGATGACCCTTTAACCAACAAAGGCTTAGCATAAGATGACTGTGCAGGCCAATCAGCGCAGGAGAGGTCATCTTTGCAGTATGGGATGCTGTGTACAGAGGGTAGGCCAATTAGTATTGGAGTGAATCCCTTGCCAAGAGGCGTTTTGAGAATCTGACTCCCAGGTACTATGGTCCATTTGAAGTGGTACAGAGGGTAGGAAAGATGGCTTATAAGTTGGCTCTGCCCCCAACATCAAGAATCACCATGTCTTCCATGTGTCCCAATTCAAGGCTGCCATTGAACAGCTCCCTGCCATCCCTGAGCTTTCCCCATTCATCAACCCTGAGCTGGTCATGGAAGTTGAACCAGAAGGGAGTGGAGGCAAAGGAAGTGCTGCAGTAGTGGAGGTGCTGATTAAGTGGAAGGGTTGCTCTTATTTGAAGCCACTTGGGACGAGTATACAGCCATTGACCTTAGATTCCCTGATTTCCACCTTGAGGACAAGGTGAGTTTTTGGGCCTAGGGTAATGCGAGGAGAGCTTTTGTAAAATGGCATTCAGAAATGATTACAAAAGGTTCATTGGGAGAGACCTTAACCTTTCGTGAGTTGGGGAATAGGGAGTGTCCTTTTCCTTTCTGCCTTGTTGACTTTCTATCGAAGAATCAAATATTCGCTTTAGCAATATATGATCTTTTTGATGTAAAATTTTAAAAACAGATAGTTGGTAATTTGTCCTTTTTCTTCTGTAGAAGATAGGAAAAGATGCTAGAGAAGATTGGGTAACAAGGATGCATGAAGCATGCAAAATAAGAAAGGAAGCTCAAAGAAAAACAAGGTCACATACTCTTTGACATGTCACTCTATTTTACATATTTACCAAATAAATTTGTGGCATAAGGTTTTTTAAATAAATCTACTAGCAATCTGTTCCCTTCTATCTACATTCTAATTCACAATTCACCCAAAATGGGCCAAAAATAGCACAAAACCGACCATAATTCTCTTATTCCAATTCGCAAGTCACATAGTGTTTAGGGAATTAGGTAACATTGGTGTAATGTGAGCCTTAACTTGCTGCTTCTATTTCTCATGTATTGTATTAGTAGAACTACTTGTGGGTCTGAATATTCGTTGTTCTCTTTCACTGAGCAATCTGCATTCTCCTGCTTTGCTTCTAATTCTTCCTCATCCTTCTCCTGTGAAAAGTTGCAGATCAATTGATCCTCAGTTTCCATTTGGGTTCTTTCATGTGTACTGCCTTTCTTTTTCTGCTATATACGGAGTAGTATGTAAAAGATGAGGCTAGTCATTTGTACAGTTCATTGCTCATTATATTTCTTCTCAGATACATTCTCCAAGCCAGGTGGTGGTTCTGATGCACCTCAATCAAATGGTTGGTTTGGGATATTCAGTGTTGCTGCGTACCAACAATATTTTGATGTTGATACTTCTGATGTCTTGGAGAGAATTAAAGAATCACTTTTTCCATGGAAAGGGACTTTCACAGAACTGATCTCCAACAGCCCAGATTTGTAAGTATTTGCTATAATAAAAGAATCTGTTTTGGGTGTTGAATGATTTCTCAGTCATGTGTTACTGTGGTATTGATATAGTATCACTTTCAAGCATTCATTGTTGTTGCTTTGCTTTGGAAACTCAAGCTTTGGAATGCCCTTCTATAACTTTCAACAAAGAAATCAACTTAATGTACCCATTAAAATAATTTGTGAAAGTGGAATAAGATTGATGTTTTGGAGGACTGGTATGGAAAGTGAAATTTTTACAGAACTTAATTAAAAATGCTTGGTAATTCCTACTTATACATTTTGTGCTAGCATCAAAGCAAAGGCTTTTTCACACAAATAAACAAGAATGCAAGTCACTTGATTTGATGCTGATTGGGTGTGTTTCTTTGTTAAGTGAAGCTTGTGGAAGATGGAGCTTATTTAGTACTTTTTGCAGCATTTGCATTAATACAAGACTTCAGACCTTTGTCATGATTTAGTTGTCACATTACTAGTGGTGGCAATTACTTTTAGGTAGATTGGGGAAGAATTCTTTAATGATTACTAAAAGTATAGCCATAAATGAATAACAAGTGTAGGAATAGCACTTGAAATACGGGAACTAACCTCGTATACAGCATGCGTTTATCAGTAATGATTTTTATTGATAAATGCATACAATGACGTTAATTAGTTCCCTATTTCGAGTGTATGTTCTCTCTGCACTAATTTTATCTATGCTGCTATGTATGTTTTAAAGCCTAAGAACCACCGGAAGTTTGAGAAAGGGGATTATTGAACTTTGGGCTTTTCTGCACTCTTCTTTCCGAACATTGTTAGTTCTGTTTCTGAGAATATGGATAATAAATTATGCAATTGGAGATATTTATTAATCGCTGAATACTGGGCAGGTATGGTCCATTTTGGATATGCACTACATTAATATTCATCGCTGCATCCATTGGTACATTTGTTACATATCTATCACACAAGATACATAGCAAAGAATGGAGTTATGACATAAGCCTGTTGACATGGGCTGCTGGTTTGTTCTATGGATATGTGACGGTCGTTCCTCTTTGCCTTTATTTGGTGCTCAAGTATTTCTCAGCACCATCTGGCTTCGTTCAACTGCTCTGCTTGTACGGCTATTCATTATTTGTCTTTGTTCCTGCTTTGGTAAGTTCTCTTTCTTGTAAACACCTTCAACCTCTTGCAATATGAACAAGTTGTCTTGATAAAATCAGACTTTGTCATCATGGAATATCTGGTCTGTACCTTGCGTCTTAGGAGCCTGTGGTTGTATAGTAAAAGTAAGACCATTAATTCTCGAATTATGTTACAAGAATGAAAGGCGGCTATTTTTTTTGATGCAATTAGTTTAGGATAAGTATTTTTATGCTTGCATCTGTTGCATCTTTTTAGGGTATCAGCAAAATGAATTTAGGTATTTAACTCCATGTAGCAAGAACATCAATTATATTCAGATTCTTGTTTGCCCTGTACTACTGTGTTAAACTTAGATCAGAGAGGGCAGTCTGTTTATATAATCATAAGAGGTTTAGGGAAAATTATCTGTAATTCAATTTTATTAACGGTGATATTGTGTGGAACTGTGGATGCAGTGTTTGTCTGTTGTGCCCTTGGATATATTTCGATGGGTGATTGCAGGCGTGGCTGGGTTTATGTCTGCAAGCTTTGTTGCCCTCAATCTCAAAACTCACATCGAGTCAGCTGGTGAAAGGTGGTTCCTGATCGTCGTTGCAATATTCCTTTTGCAAGTAGCTTTAGCGCTCGCACTCAAGATCTACCTTTTTACAGTTTCCGTCTGAAATTGGACAAAAAATTTACCTTGTAGAGAGATTTTCCGATGAATATGATGTAACTGTAGTCACATATGGATAGAGTATGGCCAGCAATTCAGCATCGATTTAACTACAACAAAGAGATTGTTGATTATCGAAACTCAAACATATTGTATTCATTCATTTTTGGCGATACGACATTAAAGGGGTCCCGGGTGAGTCTTGTTCCTTTACTTTGGCTCCTTTGCAGCTGTAATTTTCGAACTCGAAATTATTGGTGCTGTTTTTGAAGTTAGATATTTTTTTTTTATGTCAGTTCAGAGAATAGAACGTGTGGAAAGCATGGTTGTTAATTAAATTGCAATTAAGTGCTTTTTAATTTATTTCGCTTTTACCAAGGGAAGTGAAAGCATTAAAGGAGAAATCCAGAAATGCAAAACCGAGTTAAAAGTAAAATCATGCCAATTAAGAAACAGAATCATCTAAAGTAAATTCATTAAGTGCCGACAAAGTCTAAGAGAACCAAGATGAAGATATTAAAACAAAGTATATACAGTAAACACAAATCTTTGTCAATTACCCGACAAAGCCAAGTGGAATTATCTACTTCCTCCGTTCCAAAATAAATGCAACAATTTCTATTTCAGGAAGTTTTAAAATAAATGCAACAATTTTAATCTTTCCATTTTTGTAAGTATTTTATTTCTATCTCTCACATCCACTTTCTCCCTCTATCCCTTTTACTCTCACAACAAAAAAATGTCTAGGAGTCCGTGCATCCTAATTTGTTGCGTTTTTTTTTGGAACGGAGGAAGTATATTATTATAAACTTTTAATATTACATGGCATACTTCCATCCACGACCCAAAACAAATAGGGGAACATAATATATTGAGGAATGTTGAAAAAAGAAAAAAAGAAGGAAGAAAATCGAGGAACAAATTAAGTTTTTTCTTCTTAAAATTTGTTTGGAATGCATATTAAGGGGGGAAAAAAGCAAAGAATAAGTACCTTTAAATTTTTAAAAAAAGAAGCAAAGAACACGTGAAGTGCTCTATAACTTAGTCTTTGTTTTTTTTGACTTATTTTCAATCTAATTCAACTTATTTCATCTTAATTAAGGTCCTGTAGTGAATTGAATTAAACTAAGGCTCTATTTTAGACTTAATTTTTGAATTTCAGTTCGGTTTAGACAAATTCGGTTTAATTCAATTCAGCTCTTGCTAAGGGTGATTTAGCTTTATTTGTTTCAGACAAAATTAATTTAGTTTGGATTAATTCAGCCCAAAAGAATAGGCTTAAATTTGAGACTCATCAGAAGCTGAATTGAATTAAGTTGAACCAAACTTAATTTTTCTAAACTAATTTAAATTTGTTTGGAATGAACTGAAATTTCAGGAATTAAGTCATAATGGATAGGGCCTAAATCTAATTTTTTTCTATGTTTCTCTTCTCATTACATTTATATAGATTTACCTCCAAACCCATAATTTTAAGATGTGGTGGAACTTCAAAGTGACGTTTTTTATGTTAATATACTTTTTTTAACCAGATAATATAAGGTAGACTAGACATCAATTTTTCTCACAGAAAGAATACGTTAACATTATTGAGTGAGTTGGAGCCTTGGAGGATGAAATTTATTATTGATAAAAATTGAATCTCGCACCATTCGACATTGTTGTATTTCTTATTTTTAACTCAAAATAAAACAAAATGGGGTTTGGTAAAATAGTTTAAAAAATAAAACTGAATCACTTTTAAGAAAACTACAAAAAAGTATTTTATAGGTTTTGTTTTAAAATTTAGGTGTCCTCATTCTCATCTCATAGAAAAAAATCTCTCATCACCCCTACCACCTCCTTGCCACCCCCACCCCTACCACCACCCTCACCACCACTACCCCACCGTTGCCACCTTTGTCGCCGCCACCTCCACAACTACTGCCCTGCTCCCACTTTCGCTGCCACCCCTTCCCCCCATGACCACCGCTGCCACCACCTACCACCACCACAATAATAATAAGTTAAAACTAATATATGATACAAATTTATTAGTTGATTTTAACTCAAAAGTCAAAACAAAATGAAAATAATATTGAGAAAAATGGAAAGTAAAAACTAATTTTTAAAAAATAAAAAACTGAAAAAGAAAAACAATGCCAAATGAATCCTTAAGAATGCAATGTGACATTTCGTGTCATTGCATCATAACTCATTACTAATTAGAAAGTGAACCGTTATTGTGTGCAATGTGTACCCAAAGACACGTACATGTTAACAAGTATAATATAATTTGAGGAAGAGGTCTTAGTGCAGAGGCAATACCTCTAAAAAAGAAAACCCATTAAAAAAAAGGTAAATACATAGGAAATTAGCAATAGTATGTAAAGCCTAAATTGAAAGTATATTTCTAACATTTAACTTAGCTTTTTTAGATTATGAAAAGTTCATTTTAATTGAAGTATTTCCTTTAATATAATTGAAGTATATATATATATATATATATATATTTTTCTCCCATTTCTCATGGGTCGTAGGCTGGGGGATCCTTATTAGTTATTATAGTCCCCTATAAATCCTCCAAGGAGCTAAGAAGAATCGAACTTGGGTCTCCACGGTTCACATCCCTAGCTTTAGCTAGGAGATTATAGTCTCCTTAATTGGCACTTGTAACATAATCAAGTTAATTACTTGAGTAAAATTTGGAAAAATGTCACACTACTTTTTAACAATAACAAACCTAGGGTGCTGTTACAAATATATAAATACCAATTACATAGCTAGGAGATTCTCCTTTAATTTAAGGCTTTAACCGCCCACTAATTTAACTTCATACGACTACTACAAGCTAAGCTAAAGTCTTCTACTACTCCTACACATATATTTGACTTATTCTTTTCCTAAAACCCTTGCACACTTGCACATACTTATACATATATATATATACAATTACTTTTCTTAGCTGCTGTTGATAGATCAGGATTTTTCTTCGAGAGGACGAGATCTTGATTCCCCATTATTATTTACCTTTTCTTATAAAAAATATAATAATTACTACAAGAGTTTACTTCATATATATATATCGTTAAATGTTTGTTACTTATTACTTTTTATTGCTACCCCACACACTACCTGCTAATTCAATACAATTTTTGTTTTTTGTTTTTTTTTAAATAAAAAGAATTAAAGATACCATAATATTTTTTTCAAACATAAAAAAGATACCATAATACTGCAAACATTAAGAGACATAGATATTATTTATTATATATTTTGATTAGTATATATTCCTCTTTAACTTCTTTCAAACACTTCTTTTTCTTGTATTAGTATATTATATCATAAATTGACCTATTCTTACTTGTTCTTTGAATCTCAAACTATATATATACATATATGCATTTTCCCACAAACCAACAACAATAAAAATGAGAACAATGTTTGATCATTGTTATTATTGTAACTTTCTTCACATGATAAACCTTTCCTCAAATTTTACTTAGCTTGATCACAACATCCTCCTCAACTTCTTTCACACAATATAATTACACTATTATTATTATATATATAATGTTTATTCAACAAAGTTGTGGACTTATATGCATAATATTACTAATTAGCATTTCATGTCTCCATCATCATTATTCACAAGCACAAGGCAGTCATACTAGTGGATGCAATAATTATTTATCACATAAATCAATACATTCATCAGCTATGTCAAAGGATGCTATTCATCATCATCATCATCATAGCCATCATCATCATCATCATCATAGACGTCACGGTCATCATCATCATCATAAAAAACAAGGAAAATACAGAATGTCAAATGATGATGATGGAATCAATAATGTTGGGAACTCCAAGAATGATATAAATACATACAATAACAACAATGGAGGTTTTGTAGGAAGCAGTAACAGAGTAGTCCCTACTGGTCCTGATCCTTTACATAACAAGTATAGTTTCCTGCACTTCACACTTATTACATTTTATTTAATTTATTTAATACTGCTATCCCATTTCTTTTTAAATGCAACAATTAGATATTTTTCCTTTCTACTTATCGTTGCATTTAAAAAGAAATAGAGGTATTATATTATTTGCTCCATGCTAATCTCTTTTTTGATACATACTCTTTCCGTCCCAATTTGGTTGCTACATTCACCTTTTCACATCTCCCGAATCCCAATAAACGACTTTAAATAAAAATATCTTGAACTACACATACTAAAAAATTATAAAAGTTATATATTTAAAAAGTATTTGTTGACACGAATAAAATTAGATCCATTATGACTATGTTCTTCCTTACGGCTATAAAACTAGAAGTAATCAAATACCACATGTGAACAGTGCTACAAGTCAAAATGTAGCAACTAAATTGGGACAGAGGGAGTATATATTTAGCTGATTTTCTTTTTTTCCCCTTTTTTTAATGTTTTGTTTTGGCAAGATATTTTAGAATTTTGGAAGCAAATAATAATAATAATAATTATCATTATTATTATTATTATGGAACAAATATATAAAGTAATTCAATTTACAAGGAGTTGGTGGGGAGTCGAGATACAATTTGAGCCCACACCCTTAACTACTCTGCACAAATTATCATTATTATTATTTTGAGGCAAATTATGATGATGATTATTATTATTATGATGATGATGATGATGATGATGATGATTATTATTATTATTATTATTATTATTATTATTATTATTATTATTATTATTACTTTTTTGACAAGGAAAGGAAGCAAATTGTTATATTTGATACACTTTAATTTAACTCGATCATTTACTTTTTTGAAAGTTAAACTTATTTACTTTGAATTGCATGCATGTAAGGCAGTGATGTTTATGACGTACGTGATGGATTAAACTATTAGAATAATACTCATATTATTTTAGAGCCATTGTAAATTTGAAACCTTGTGTTTATAATCTATTTGCACACCGTCATTGACGGACATTGCTACACTAATATAATAGAGCAATTAAATAATATTATTTATATTAAGTGAGACTCTATTATCAGTGCTCTCAATAATTTTTCATTAGTAGTGGGTAGTCAACCCGATAGGTAGAATAAGTTTTTTCCGTCGTCGATCCCTCTAATGAAGAGATTATTATCGTTGTTGACCCATTCAAATAATCTAAGTCATTAAATTTACCCCATTCATGCTTTTAAGGCAAGGGGAGGAAAAAGGACACTTACGAACTTTATTAAAATAAGCACAAATTTTAACATAAGTGGAAAACACTATTATGCTTGAGATTTGGCCCACCAAATTATAAACCAATTCAAGAGGCCCTATTTTATGGCATATATTTCGGTATCACACCATTTTGACCCCCTAAAGTCAGCTCTTAGATGACCTAATTTTAAGATTACCATTCATATGGATCAAAAACAAAAACAAAAAAAAAGATTACCATTCATCAATATACTTTTTCTTATGATAAATAATTTTAATTTTATATGTAATATTTAAAATATATACTTGTATTTTTTAAATAAAATACAGAATGAGTTGAATAAAAAAAAATTATCACGTGAATAAATTTTTTCCTTGAACATATATATTGAGGCGAAATTTCAATACATAAAGCTTACATCAAAACAATACACAATAAACTAAAAATTTTCATAATTGCATTAAACTAGTGTAACTTTTGGTATATCCTAATTTAATAAGATGGGAATGAGGTACCTTTCACCACTAAAAAATGCACTTGTAAATTTCTTTATTTGTTTTGTTTTTAGGTTCATAATTGTCAATTCTTCCATTATTTATTGTTTGGTAAAAGAAATCTTTCAAATTCTTTAGTGTTTGTTAGACAACGCACTTACTCAATTGCTCAGTTACTTACTAAGTGCTCCATTATTTGACTTTTATCAGTTTTGAAGATAATGCCATTATTCTTTGACTTTCTTGATATAACAATCTTTTTTACTATTAAGGGCATGTTTATTGGGAGTCTTGGGGAGAGTCTCAATCTTAAAGTAAAGTGAGGGTCTTAATTAAGGGATAAACTCTTGTGAGACTACCATGAGTCTCAAGCCGAGTTTTGTAATCCAAGACTCTACCATGCCACATGTCCAAATTGTATTGGTTATTTTTAATTTTATTTTTTGTTAGTCTAATTTTTAATAAAAAAAAAATCTGATATAAGTGGATCTGAATCAAAGTCTAGGAATAAAGTGTAAAAATATAGATAGTCTAAAGTGAGTCTGAATTAGTAAAAAGTTAATGTGCGTGACAGATTCTGAATTATGTAGTGGAGTCTAAGGGATAGACATGCCCTAATTGTATGTGAGTTTTACACCTTTTCTTGTTGGACCAAGTAAAACTTTTACGATAAGACACAAAACCTAAAATAAATACATTTTTTTACATCACGTACTATGAAATCATAATCTAAAATATAACCGCGTTACAAAATTTCCAGCTTAAAACATTAAATTCAAATTTAAATAGTGTAGATTTTGTTAGGATTTTAGAGGTTTGTTTCAAATATATTTTTTTATGGTAACATTAATTTGTTGAAATTGATTTTACAATAAAAGAATTTTATTTAAGAAAAAGATAAAAGGATTTTGGAGGGAAAACTTTCAACTAGAATGTGACATGTGCCACTTCTAGTTATTTTATTCTACAAAATATAATAAAATATAGATTTTACAAAATCTCTTATGCGATCATCTTATAGAACTTTTTTTTATAAACATTTTAACAATAAAATTTTAACCTTTTTCTACAAGTGTATAACTTTTATGAATCCATAACATTTATACAAATTTTTTTTGTTATTATGCTAAAAGGTTATAATTTTTTAGCAAACAATTACGGTTTGACCGGAGACTTACTAATTCTATTTTATATGATTTCCTTGACTAATATGACCTTGTTATTGTGGAACATAAAATATTTAGTTAGTAACATATTTTTTTTTCTTCCTTAATAAATGATATAGAGGCACCAATAAATCTAAAATACTATCTCCGTTTTTTTTTTTTAATTTGTTCACTTGAGATTTTCATTAAAAACTAAGAAACTGACGCAGAGTAGGAGAAATGAAAGAGATGATTAAAAGTTGAGCACAAAAGTAAATTAAAAAAGAGTATGAAAATAAGGAGGAAAATGTAATTTTACTAAAGTTAATTAATAGTAAGAGAGACAATATAGAAGAGGGACTTTGAGAACTATAGATGTAGGATGTGAGCAAATTTTGAAATTTTTTTTAAAAAAACGAAGACTAAAATAAAAGTGATCAAATTAAAAAAATGAAGGGAGTACAAAGAACTAATTAAAGGCGTCTTAACAAATGCAAGTTACATGAGTACTCCTTTCATTTTATTTTTTAATTTACTCACTCCACTTTTGAAACTTGTCGAGATAAAACTTTGAAAATTAATATCTTTAATTGTGTGTTTGTAAAAATTATAAAAACTAGATATTAAAAAATTACATGTTGGAACGAATTCAACGAAACCCCACATGACTATGTTTTTTTCTTCTGTATAAACCACAAACCATAGTCAAAGTATACTTGTAAATAGTTCTAAAGTCAAACTGATTAAACTAAAAAAAAGTACGGAGTAGTAATTATCTAGGTTGTGAAATATTGAAATATATTCAAAACAAATTAAATCATTTTTGAAATAGATGTTAGTTGACTTAGTTAGTCAAAGCTTTGTGTGCAGTACAAAATTTACTAACTTTTAAAACATTGAAAAATAAGTACTTCCTCTATCTCAAAATAAATTCTACATTTTTCTTTTTTGTCTGTCTCAAAATAAATGCTATATTACTACTTTTTTTATATTATAGCTCACCTATAAAATTACATTTATACTCTTAATATAACAATAATTAATTCTACTTTTACTACTTTTGATATTGTGGTCCACCTATAAATTCACACTTACTACTTTTGATATTATGACTTACCCATACCAATTACAACCTTAAAAATCACTCAATTTCTGTATGTAACATTTAAAAAGTGACAGAGGGAGTACAACATAACATACTAGCCTTATGTGCACACTATGCATGCGTGCTTTAATGTATGAGTATATTATATAATGTTTGTATACACTATCACTGATCAAATTTTCACAGTAATTTAAAGATAAAAAGTTAATGTGAAAAGCTATATGGTTGTCCATTTGTAAAAAAAATCAAAATATTAATTTTTCCGCTTTTATTCATTTTTGTAAATAATTAATTTTGTGATATTTTCATTTAAAAAGATAAAAATTGTTATATTTTATGGGTAAGAAATAATTATTTGTTCTTTGATTGATAATTCCTTATTTGTTATTGATTAATTGAATTTAATTTATATTTTAATTATCTTTATTTCATAAGTAAGGGAAGATCGGTATTTTAGACATTTTTATATAATAGATTTATACTAATAAAAAAGAAAATATTTGTGTGAAAAAAGTATACCAATATGGGTATTGAATTGTAGAGAATTTTAAAATAAGAATTTTGGTATTTTTGTTTTATTTTTTTGAATTATATATTTTGTAATATTTTCATTTTAAAAATACAAAACTTTCCTTTTTAGTTAATATTTAGAGTTTGAATATTTTAGAAAACTTTTGAAGCATAGTTTAGACTTTTTGAGGGAGACACCATGACTCCCCCTTGACTTATATAATAGAGATGAATTCAAATAACACGACACATATAAGGTTTTAAATTTTTGGGAAATTTTATATAGTACCATTGTGGTTTTGGCTTTATCATGTAAAATCACTAATTTTTGAGGATTTTATATGGTACCACCCTGTAAATTAGTCTTATTTTATGTCGTAATATTCCATAAATTAAAATGTTAATTAGAGGTTAAGTAGGGTTAAGATTTTGTCTTCATTTGTATGTTTTGATGTATATAGCGAAATTAGTTGGATTAAAGTTTTTAAGGGTCATTTTGGTTTAATTTGATGTCAAAATTAACAAACATCATCATTGTCAATTTTAACCAAAATTTAATCCTTAAAGGTCAAAGTAATCCCAAGACCTTTATCAAACAATTTTTTTTTTAAATTTTTTTTTATAGTTTGCAAACCAAAACACGTAAAATAAGATGAACCCTTAACTTATTTGACTCCTAAATTAACATTTTACTTAAAGAAATGTTATGATATGGAGTAAGATCAAATTATAATGGTACCATGTAGAATTATGAAAAAATAATGATACCACGCACATAAAAAAAGCCAAAGATTCAGTGGTACCATATGGAATATTCCTAAATTTTTTGCATAAAAAAAATAAGGTTTTAAATTAGTTTTTATAATTATTTGCCAATAAGAATGGACTATTCCTATTCAGTAATGCTGATGATGGATGTTATAAATTTCAAGTAACAAATTAGAACACTACAAATTCTTAAGTGAGCCGGTCTTACCGTATGACCAGGTTTCACTATAGACGTGCTTAATTAATATGCAAGTCATGCATTGAGCATTTTTGGGATTATTGTGGAGTGTGAATTGGTTAAATTTGGATTTTATTTATACTCCCTCTACATATTTTAATTAATTTATATACTTCATTTTTTCGCGTTTGTTAAACCAAAATATTAATATCTCTAATTATGTATTTGTAAAAATTATAAAAACTAGCTTAGATATTCAAAAACGGTTAAGACGAATCAACAAGATCTGACTTGACTATTATGTTTAATTTATACCTACATATAAATCACAAATGATCGGATGGTAAAAAAAAAATTGTATGTGAATAACGTCAAAAGTCAAACTGTGTAAACTAAATAAAATAAGATGCAATATTATTCACGAAAAATAGTTTGTTATTGTCATTGATATTAATAGAGTATCTAACATATTCCCGGGCCTCAACCAAAAACTAAGCTTAAGCTGATGGTTGACGCCCAGGAATATGTTATATACATACTCTATCAGATATAATACTAATTAAATCTATTTTCTCTAATATAAAAACTAAAAAGTGTATGTTTTAATTAATTTTCTTGTTTTTGAACAGAAAAATTGAGACGTAGATGGAAGGAGGGGTCCAAAACAAAAGAGAGAACAATCACAAGCTAGCTTGCTCTTCACTTAGCTTCTTGTTCATTTGATTGATGAATGATTAGTTAATGGTGTGCTCCTTATTACAGTACTTCATTAACTTTCATGGTCACTTTTTTTTTTTTTTTTTTTTTTTGGGGTGTAAATTTAGTACAATTATATGATGATAATTAAATTTGACTAGGTCACTTTAATTACTTTATTACATAATAATTATATTTGTAACTTTAAAGTTTCATTATAAGTTTTACTTTGTTTCATATCATATATCATGATGTACATCCTTTACAAAGGTAGAAGTGCTATTGTACTATTTCATTTTTAAGAAAGTATTGATTTACAGCTTGAACATAGCATTTTATTCTTTTTACAAGTTACACCAATTCATCATTTTTAGATTTAATAATAATTAAGCATACTTCATGTGACCCTTCTTCCTTTTTTTTTTTGGATTTAAAAAAAATTAATTTATTTTAGTGACTTATTTATTATAGTGACTTAGTCCACTCTGGTAATGATGGATATCGTTACACATTAATCAACTAAGTTAGCTGGCATTCATGTACGAAGTATTATTATTAATTTTATTGTTATGTAAAAAAGCTAAAACTTTCATCGATTGGTATGAGAATTCGAATCTTTGATCTTTCATTTAATGAGGATGTAGAGCTATTGTTTCATACTTTATTCCTCTAACTACAGTTTGTTGATGATAAATCGATCATTGCCTAGTATATTCCTTCACCAACCAAAAGTGATATTCTTTCAAATTTAAAACTAGCAAGTAACAACTAACATTAAAATTTAATTCACATTTTGACTTTTTATAGTGCTTGCAGAGTTGTGATTTGTATGTAAAGAAAATATAGTTATGTAGGATCTTGTTGAATTCATCTCAATATGTATTTTTATAATATTCATTTATTATAATTTTTACAAATACATAATTACAGACAATTTTTAAAATATTGTCTCATTAAGTGCGAATAGGTAAAGAGTGAGGATTAACAAATAAGCACGTTGCTACCCTTGTACGAGTTCCAAAGCTTGCAGGTTGTAACACTTTTGGGGTCACACTAGTAGATGATATAAACGAATTACTTTCATAACATAAGAGCATTTGCTACTACCATGACCCAAATTTTTCTTCATCCTTCCCTCTCTACCACTTGCTAACTCATCAATCTAAGAATATTTCATTCACTTACATCATAACGATGATAAAAAAAAATTCTTCTAAGATGATTTTTTTGCTGAAAGCATGCAAAACGCAGAGTATGACCATTGTTTAACAATATTAAGATCATGTGACGTCATTTTCTACAGGAAACAGCAAAAAAAACTGAGTTTTACGCGGGGCCCCACAGACAATTTTCCTTCATCAAATCTATCATTCTTAGACAAGTCTAAGCATATTTTCATTGTAACAGCTCCAAGACCAAAAAATTCATGTCATGAAATTTTCTTGGTCATAAGTACATTTTTTTTATAAGGAAAGGAAAACCGATTGACCCTCTTTAAAGGGGCTAATTAAGAGCATCTTTGCGGATGATAAGGGAAAGAGAAGAATCGTGTGGGTGCATGTGCATCCAACAAGTCATAGAACTAAAGTGGCGTCTTAGATTTGCAATGTAATCTGCTGCTTTATTAGCTCCTCTATAGGAGTGATTAACGACGACATATTCTAAAGAATTTAGATCTTTTTTAGAATCCTGAATGAGGTTATGAATTTCCCAAGGAATATGCCAAATGTTTCTAAGTACATTAATGACAGTCAGGTTATCGCCTTCTATGATTAAACGAGAAATTCCTAGGGAAATGGCTTGTTTTATTCCTTCTCTGAAAGCTAAGGCCTCTGCAAATAGAATACTTGCATTGGGATGAATTTGTTTAGTTGTTGAAATAATGAGTTATCCTTTATGATTTCTAATAATGAAGCTTATAGTTGTACTATTGGAATCGTATTTTAAACCATTAAAAATTAAGTTTAAAAGTATTAATTGGGGAGGGATCCAGCATGCATTATTTCTGTTGAAGGACAATTTTCTGTATTTAAGTGATTATTTTTAGGGGAAAAAACCTCAGAAAAAATCATTACATTCCTCCACCAGAAAAACTGATGTTATGTTCAACAATGATACAAATTATAGACATCCTGGAAATAGAAGGGTGTTTTTGTAAAGAGAATGTATTGTGTCGGACAGGTCTAAAAGTAAGCTTACTGTCAGACTAGTCCTACTCAACCTGGACACATATTATTGAACCTGGACACATATGATTGAACCTGAACACATATTGTTAAACCTGGACACAAAATGTTAAACTTGGACATAATGTTATTAAACCTGGTGACATAATGTTGGACCTGAATACATATTGTTGAACCTGGACACATATTATTGAACCTGGACACATATGGTTGAACCTGGACACATATTGTTAAACCTGGACACAAAATGTTAAAATTGGACATAATGTTAAACCTGGTGACATAATGTTGGACCTGGATACATATTGTTCAACCTGGACACATATTATTGAACCTGGACACATATGGTTGAACCTGGACACATATTGTTAAACCTGGATACAGAATGTTAAACTTGGACATAATGTTAAACCTGGATACATATTGTTGAACCTGGACAAATGTGGACAAACCTGGACAAATCTAGACAAACATGAACAAAACTGGAAAAATCTGGACACACCTAGACAAACCAGGACTAATGTGGACAAACCTGGATAAATGTGGACAAACCTGGACAAATCTAGACAAACATGGAAAAATTTGGATAAATCTGGACACATCTGGACAAACCTGGACTAATATTGACAAACCTGAACAAATGTGGACAAACCTGGACATATGTAGACAAACCTGGACAAATCTAGACAAACATGGACAAATCTGAACAAATATGAACACACCTGCACAAACCTGGATACATATTGTTAACATGGAAACATTTGTAAACATGGACACAATATGTAAAACCTGGACACATTTTGTAACTAACTTGGACAAAATATAACCTGGATACGTTTTTTTGCATTTTGAGGCCTTTAGAGGCCTCGTTTGGCGATTTTTGGTGGCCATATCATATTTCGATATATCATATGCCCCGATCCGACACCCGACCGCAAAGTTATAGCCTCCCGAAATTTTTCACTGTTATAATTGGGTATATGGGTCAGCCGTCTGACCTGATTGTTTGGTCAGACCGTCTGACCCAATACTTTCACATTTGTAAATTAGCAAACTTAACATTATGTCATATTTAAAAATAAAATAAAATAAAATATCCACATGCATCACTATGAAATCACATTTAACGTAAAATCATATCGATTATTTTCCTATTTTGTATCAGATTATATATGCTTGAACATAAATAAAATTTATAGACATCTTTCTATAACACATCACATGAGATATACATCAAAACAAAAAAAAAATTATGTTAATATCAAATTCAAGAGTTATGTTGATAATTTTTTTTGGGGAAATCATATTACAAGAGATGTTTATCATATCAAAATATAATTTTGTCATATCATAGGAGGTGTAAATCAAATCATAATCTTGGTTTGTCTTACCTTCAAACTCATTTATATATTTTACATAATATGATTTACATGATATGATAGCATTACATATTAATTTAATATGATTATCAGCACATATATATTCTCTTATTTGATAGTCAGAACGTCTATGAACAAATATAATTTCTCTCAATTAATCACATAGTGCTAGACAAACATGCAAGAGGTTTGATAATTCATCGCTGATTCCAAAGCAAGGACAAATCTGTAAATTCCTTAGCTTTTCAGGGCCATGTGCAAATTACCAAAGCATATCAAAAGCTAAGGAATTTACAAATTTCTCTCTTCTTGTGATTTAAGTGATCCACAAACTGCTCACAGTTTATCAATTGTCATCGTGCAACGTTTTGTTTCTATAAGTAAATTTTGATGAAAGGTAATAAATTTTAGTTTGTACGAGATGATTTATTGGCATTTTGCATTAATATTTCATTAACGCTATGTTTGGATAGCAATGGTGGAGAGAAAGGAAGGGGGAGGGAGAAAATAAGGTTTCATTTTCCCTCCAGATCTCTCTAACATGAGAAAGATTTGGTTCATTAAAGATTAAGAAAAAATCAATCCTCTCATTTCACTTCCTCCACAATATTCAAACAAAGGTAACATGAATCCCTTCCTTTTCCCTTCATTTCCCTCTATCCAAACATAATGCAAATTCTAATGGGCTTTTGTAGCATGATATATGAATGAAACCCTCGAATTCCTTCCCTCGAAACACAGGGCTTTGGTAAAAAATCATCCATCACAAAACTTGTACACAAAATCATAGATGTAAAGAGTCATCAAAGCTCAATTGTTGCATTAAGAAGCACAAATATGTACAAAAAAAACGACCCGAAATTTGTATTGAAACAACAAGATTTATTACACAAGTGAAAATATTTGTATATTCTAAGTAATAAATAACACTTTCTTTCTGGGAAAATTGACAGCCAATGCAGCCCATCTTTGCACATATCTATACCTGGGGCACTATGTAACATTTTCTATAAAGAATGATATATCAGATGCAGACATAAAAATACAGCCACAAAAAAAAAAATGCTGCAATACAATCAGCTTAAGCTGTGAGACCTGCATACTCTCATAATCTGCAAGACACTTGAGCTATCCTGCGCAGGCTGTGGGCGTAAGACTCTGACAAGTAGCCGCGTTATAACTTATGTCCCAAGATCCCCGTCTTTCACAGGAAGCCCGGAACATTGAAGCAGGCATCTAACCGAGATTATCTCAAGCATCCCTAAAGCTATTTAATCAACTAATTTGCAAATGTGGTAATTGAGGTGGCTCACAGCTGATGAGATTTGCCCACAGATTTGCCAAGTTCAGAAAGTAAGGTTTTTCACCCCACATCACTGTCTTCAAGTCTGGTTGAACATGCAAACAAACAAAACCAATGTTTAATATGGAACAAGTTTAATCTTCCGCTGTATTGGAATTACAGCTAAAAGCTCTTAATAGTTGATTTCTAAATTATATATAGTTAACAAGGAAGAAACGATGATGAAGAGAATTCTTTACCGGGCAGCGTTTCTTGAGGCAGAAGGGACAGCTGACAAACGGCCTTGCATTGAGTAAAAACACGGCCGTGCAAAGCAAATGTATCAATATCAAGAATATTCTTGATAGAAGTAATTAATGTATCTGCAGTTTTACTATATCCAAAATCAGCATTATCTGATAAACTTTGAATGACTTTCTCCAAACCTAACTTGGACCATAGAACATCACATTCATCCAAAACACCAAAAATCTGTGCATGATCTGACACATTTACAAGTAAAAATGGCATGTAAACTTTGGCCGACAGCCCAAGAAGCTTTACAACCTTGTAGATCTCCCCAAGAGCTATAATATTTTGCTGACCTGCAGTAAATAGGTTTCATTTAAGTCAAAAAATGAGATTCCAAAGGCTAGACCACAAGAGATTTTAAGTTTGACACTATCAAAAAAACAGTTGTAGTAGTTTAAATATTCACATGGCACTCCTTACCTTTGGAGTTTGACAAGATCTGGGATTGCACATTTTTCTCAGACGCCCTTTCCCAAATTGAAGTACCATGCCTCAACTCTTGAACACCAACATTAATAATCTTAGACCAAGTGGAAACATAAAGAGATTGCTCATCAGCTACTCCCAGAGAGAGAATTTTCAGCATTGACATTGCATGCCGCAGGAGTTCAACGGCAATCCTCCACTCCTTTTCTGCCTACGTACATTTATACAAGATTATCATGCCTATTAATCACTAACCAACCAATAACTACCAATGGTAAAGTAAAAACAGTTAATTGAGCAAAACGAGGAAAGACGCAGAGCTTATATCAAGCTTTTTGAGAAATGAAAGCCACCATCTCCAGTGGTAGTGCGCAAAAAAAAATGAGAAAAGGAGCCAGCTATGTAATGAGGCATACCAATTGCAATCTTTTTGACAGTTGAAAATCTGATTCAATCACATTAAACCTTGGTCCTTGTAAAACCTCAAGTAACTTGTTCAGATAGCTATCTCTCTCAAGATCATTCTCTGCAAGTGCTTCCTTAGAATTCATACTCTCCTCCAATAATTTGAAAGCCTCCTATGAGAGAAGCGCAACACAATAAAAAGAGTGCAGTACACTAGCCGTTGTAAAAAAATAAATAAATACTTAGATGAATCAAGCAATCAACTAATTCAAACGAACTTATCATCAATAGATTATCTTTTAAGATTATGGTTGAAAAAACTACGAACCTGAAATTCATCATCAACAGCTTCTAAATTCACTCCATCTAAACTTTGAGCTTTCTAACAAAAAGGAAACTTCATGTCAGTATCAAAATAGAGAAACCAGAGGATAAGAAAAAATCGACACAAAGAACACAAACCTTTAGCTCATCAAGTTGGCATGAAAGTAAAGAGCATAAAAAATCACTCAATTGGTCATAAAATTCGGTGCAATCATCCATTTCGGGGAAGATCCTGAGCTGTTTCAGAGCCAAATTTCCAGAAAGAGAAGTGGACAATTGTTCTTTAACTCCATTTTCTAAAACTGCACCTTTAAATTCCCAAGAACCATCATCCCCGTCAACATCTCCACCCAATGTTGTCATTACTTTTGGGAGGGAGTGCACCCCATTTTCAACAGGCTTTCCAGTAGAATTAGCCGAAGATGTAAGCTGTGCTTGACTGTACAAATTTGATATGAGATCATTAATAGATATTGCCGAACTTTGGCCATTGAAGCTATTCCCAGGACTAGGAATAGCTACGTGAACCACTTCGTTTTGAAGATCCAAACAATCACTGGATTCTTCTGTCTCATCACTGAAGAAGGACAATGGCAAGGCTCCTCCAGAGTATCCTGTTTGGGTTTGCTTCTCCTATAGATTCAGGATAGAAATCTAATAAGAAAAAATTCTATTCCAGATTTTTGCTACAAAGAAAATTAATTGTATAATAAAAAAAACAACAAAAAACCAAAGATAGAGGTTTTAGGAGAATCAAAAGATATATACTCAGTATGGACAAAGATGGAGCACATCATAAAAGAAGTAGCGGAGGAGGTTTAAGGAGAATATAAAGGATTACGAATAGACATATCCTAGTGGAACGAAGAAGTTAAGAAAGCAATAAAGAGAAAATGAGAATGCTACAAAAGATTAAGGAAATATTGGAGTGAACCGAGTGATGAAAATTATGAGCAATATACAGAGGCTCAAAGAGATGCCAAGAAGGTTGTACGTGATGCTAGAGCAAATGCGAATAAGAACCTCTATGCTAGATTGGATACTAAAGAAGGAAAATAAAATATCTACAAAATTGTACATATGAGTAAAAGGACTCGAGATTTCGGACAATTAAGTGTGTGAAGGATGTTAATCAAAGGGCCTTGGTTGACAATAAGAAGATAAAAGATAGATGGAGATCATACTTCGACAACCTATTCAATGAAGTCAAGGAGCAAGATACTGGGGACATAAATGTGACACGTGATATGATAAATCGATATTTTATGAGGAGCATTCGGAAGCAGGAAGTCAAAAGATCATTGAAAAAGATGGGATCCAACGTTCCCTTCAAAAAAAAGGGGGGGGGGTGGCTGTTAAAAGATTGTGCCAATTAGCAAAGGGTCAAATTAATGAGTTATGTTATGAAAATATATAGGAGCAAGTGATTCAATTAAGCTCAAGGAGAAGTGACGAGAACCGATTTGGATTTGTGTCAGAAAAGTCAACGATGGAGCCAATTCATCTTATGAGTTAATTCATGCAGAAACATAGGGATAAGAAGAAGGATTTGCATATGGTTTTCATCGATTTAGAGAAGAAATATGGTAGGGTACGAAAGGAAGTAATTTGTCGGGCTTTAACAAGAAAATGCATCTCGAAGAAATAAATTGACATAATCAAAGATATGTATGTAGACGCTAGCAAGATTGTGAAGATTGCCATCGAGAAAATAGAAGAATTCGCTATTACAATTGGAGTACATCAAAATTTATACCTTTCCTTTTTGCCATAGTCATGGACAAATTGACTAGTTCAATTCAAGATGATGTACCATTATGTATGGTCTTTCTGGAAGACATTGTGTTAGTCGATGAGACAAAAGGAGTTGAAAGTAAGTTGGAATTGTGAAGAAAGAATTTGGATCTCGAGTATTTAAGCTAAGCAAAAGTAAGTTGGAATATTTGGAATGTAAATTTATTGGGATACTAGGAGGGCAAGCTCGATCAACTAGGATGGAATAATTGTTCCATGTTGACCTATTCCGGTATCTAGGATCTATTACCCAAAGTGATAGTGACTTGGATGGGGATGTTCACAGGATCAAATTGCGCTAGTTAAAGTGGAAAAGAGCTTTAAGATTTTTATGTGATCGGGGTATGCCACAAATAGGGTTGTGCATGGGTCCTGGACTGGGTCAGACCAGGAATGCATGACCAGAAGACAGGATTATTGTAACGACCCTGATTTTATTGGTAATTACGCCGGATGATTATATGTATTTATGTGTTGCTATGTATAGTTCAAATTTAGTGTTGAACTATTTATTTTGTTTTATGTGAATAATTTCGATTTAATTCGAATTATTTTATTTTGATTAGTTATTAATTATTTTTATTATTATTTAATTAATTAGAATTTTTATTATTTAATTTTCTAATTAATTATTTAATATTTTGGCCTAAATCGAATTAAGCATGATTAATCATGTGATTTTTTTTAAATTAGCCCAATTGGTCACAAGAGCCCAAATTGGCCCAATTCCTTGCCTTGGCCGGTTCTCCTTGGTGATTAGTGGCCTAATTGCCACTTGCCATGCATTCACACCTTAAAACTCTTCTATAAATAGGAGAGTTAGTAAGGCTTGAGGGTTCATTTGCTAATTTGTCATCTCTTGCCATCAAAAGTTTAACACACAAACTCCCTCCTATTTGCACCAATCCACACGCCATTTTTGGCTCTTCCAAGTTGAACATTTGTTCATCATCTTTTCAAAACCCAAACTTAAAGATTCAACTTCCATTGATCTTTAAGTATCAAAACACAATCTAAACCACCTAATTTGCATTCAAGATCACTAGTTCGAGTTGGTTTTGGGATCTTGTTCGAGTGGGTTGATCGTGTTGAACGTGTGGGGTTCGAGTGGTGCACGGTGGTGGTTCGTGCACGTGTGCCGTGGCCGTGCAGTTGGTCCGTGGCGGTGGTGGCTCGTGTGGGACAGCCGTGCAACAGCAGCCGTGCCGTGTGTGGTGCCGTGTGGAAGCCGTGGGTACACCGTGTGATAGGGCCATGTGGTTCTAGTTTCCGGGCAGCAAGTTTGTAGTGATTTTGTGTGTTAATCTTCAAATAAGGTAACATGCTTTCTCAACCTAATTGGCATACTATGTTCCATAGTATAGATTAAATGAACAAAGATTGGTTTATATGAAGTTTTGATCATGTTTTTATGTATGAATGTAAATCTGATTTTGGAATGGTTATATGATGATTTTATGTTTGAACATGATGATTTAATGAGTGATTATGTTAGTGTTAAGTTTATGTTAATCATGTTCAAGTGTGGTGAATTTTGGATGATGATAAGTTGATGATTTCATGTGTTGGATTGATGAGTTTATGCGTATGATATGATGAAGATGGATGAGTTCTTGATTCTTGAATGAGTTCTTGGTTGAAGTTTTTGAATCTTGATTGAGTTCTTGGTTGAAGTTCTTGAATCTTGATTGAGTTCTTGATTGAAGATCTTGAATCTTGGATGAGTTCTTGATGAGTTCTCTAAGTTCTTGATGAGTTCTTTAAGTTCTTGACGAGTTCTTTAAGAGTCTTTATGAGTTCTTGATTAAGTCTTTAAAGTTAAAGAAAGTTAAAGAAAAGGTTAAAGAAAGAGATAAGATATTGTAAGATGTTTGGTTTACATGTTATTTTCTTAAGTCAAGGCGTAAGATGCAACTTAAGAAGTAACTAAGAATGTAAACTTTGGATTAAAGAGTTAAAGATTAGCTTGATTTCGTTACTAGACGCCTAATTCGTAGAGTAAGATTCTATGTTTTTGGGTTAAGACGTTGCCCCTATCCTAACCGCGGTATTGGGATAGTGATTACCACTATGTCGTCTCTGACATGGATTTCCAGTAAGATTGGTTTCATAGGGTTAGAAGTAAGATTCTCAATTCTGGCATAGTTGGAAAGTTCGTTCGCGTAAGATGCGTTCATACGTGCGTAGTCCGGTCTAGTATGCGAATGATTGCGCCAAAGATAAGATTGGATAAGTTAGTTGAGTCAAGCATGTGTTTGTATGATTTCGCATGATTCGATGTTATGATTTGGATGTTTGGTTTATGCTATGTGCTTGTGTATTCCCGTTAGGGTGAGACAGTTATGTTACTCGCCACTGACGGTGGACTATTGTTTACTTTTCAGGTAACTCTGATGATGAGGTTCTTGCTTAGCTATGGGTTGGGCGAGCGCCGATATAGCTGTATAGTTGTATTTCTGTTGTTTTACGATTTCAGTTAGTTTAGACTATAGTAGTGATACTTGTATACTTTTGCTATAACTCTGACATGTGTTTGGAGTTACGTTTATTAGTAGTAGTAGTTTGACTTTTGGATTAGTAATGTACAAACTTGTGGGTATTTGTACTTTTGGGTTATAGTAATAATATTTTGAGGTTTGTTTTAATTTTTAAGTATTTTGTTTTGTTAGTTCTGACTATTCGACTCGTCGGTTTCTTCCGCGCCGATTTAAGCGAGTCGGGTCGTCACAATTATAAGGAGTTTTGTGACTGAGGACCCGACTGCACCTGAAAAATGTTAAACCTGTTTCGCCAAAATGAGTTCTAAATCACGAGTATTTGCATATATTCATTTAATGATACTAGGCTATATAAGACTCGTAAGGAAGCCCAAACTTAGTGGTAAATCAACCTATTGTTGTTTGAGAAACTAACATCAGTGATAAACGACTTAATGTTCCTAGCATCATGAAGATGGCTTCATCTAAGCAAAATCATATTGACCACATCCCAGAAAAATTACAAACAATAATAGCAAACAAAAAAATAAAATAAAACAATACTAAACATGAGTGGAGTGACTTTTCAGTCTTCAACAAGACGGGCAAGCGCTGATGAGTAGGTGAATGAGCAGGAAAGCAAGAGAAGGCCTAAGAATGAGCAAAAAGGAATCTCGCCATTCGAGGCCGATGAAGCGCCCATTTGATATGAGGGGTGGCATGCTGGTGGCAAGTAAAGGTAGTGTGAAGTGGCAGCGGCTAGGGTAGACTGAGAGTGAGGCTTTGTATTCTTGGGTTTTATTTAAAAATTGAAAAGGTTAGGGTATTTGCCTTTTGGTGTCAAACTCATAAGACTTAACATGATAAAGTCAAATATTTCATTTAAAATAAATAAACAATTCGGGTCTTCCGGTTTGGGCCGGAAATTTCGGGGTTTAGACCAGCCCAAACTGGAAACCCGGAAACCACATTTTTTCCTAAACCAAGGACCAGAGTACCAGACCTATGTTATAAAATTATTTTGGAACTAAGACTTTGTTGTTGTTGTAACAATAAATAGGCCAACAAACAATTTAACTCAAAACAAGAAATGCAGACCTGTACTTCTCCATTTGATAGATGAGCTTCAGCATGATTCATTTGAACAACCACTTGATCCTGCAGCAGCAACCATGGATAAAAATAAGAATATGCAGATGGTAATTGATGCAATGGAATTGAGAACCAAACCTCAAATCACCTGCTCATTTGACAAAACTTCTTGCGATGCATCTATGAAATCCCCAAACTCATCAAAATCATCATCTTGATTTACAGAACTTGCATTCAATCCAGTTCCATTGCCAATGTTTTCAACTGTAGGAAATGGATCCCACATGAAACTATTTGTTGTACTTGCAATTGAATTGAACCCAACATCCAGACCACTGGTTTGATGATTTGGCACAAACCCATATGATTCAGCAAAAAAATCACTAGATTTAGGAGTAAAACTCATGGAACCCGGCTTGAAGTCAAAAGAACTGGAAGCATCCTGACCTATCAATCAATATAGTGATTACGTCAAAACCATTGTCCCATCTCCTAAAAGAAATTTCCAACAAATTGATGTCCTAACACATACATGCAATAGTGCCAAATATAATCCATATTTTCATATGCTACATCAAACTATTAAAATAAAACGTTAAAAATATTCCATGGAATTACTAATTCCTACACAGTAAAAGAAATGATTGATCGCTCCTCCAGTCCTCCCCATTCCTAATATCCTTACAATGAGATCGATCTGAAACATTGTTACATAGTTCTCTAAAATGCTTGCAAATTGCAAATCGAAATTCTGAACTATGGTTGGCTTTGGGCTATGGTGGGCTTTAGGCTATTTTTGGCCCATTTTAGGTGAATCACGAATTATAGAAACGAAATAAAAGGCAAATTGTGTAACACTGATCCGAACCCAGAATAATGTATCACTCATGAGAGATATCGTCCATTAAGCATGTGCAACTTCCAAGTACTAGTTCTTATTAATAATACTACTATAGTGGGTTTCCAAAATCATAAGCATAACTGCTAAAACTCACATTTTTACTTTGGAAACAGATAAACTAATAAGCACTCAAATCCTAAACTTATCAACCTAAGTGCCCAACAAAACCAGCATAGCATCATCTAATTATAAAATTATACAAAAAACAGCAAACTTCTAGTTATTATTAGGGGGGAGGGGAGTTCAATAATACCGGCCTGCTTTTCTTGCTTCGTCATCTCCAAAGGCTCTAGTTTTGATCCAGATACCACAGAATTACCCTGTTCATAACAACAAAGAGTTAATAGCACATTAATCAACATAAATATGATAATACCACCAAATTTCTTGCAAAACTAACACCCCACCTCAACAAATGATAATTCAATGCACAATAATCTGAATCACAAACCCTTCGGAAAGAAAGATCAGGCATTTACCTTTAAATTCCCTTCTTCCACAGAAACACTTCCAGAAAACGCACCTTTAAATTCCCATTCACCATCATCATCATCATCTTCTTCTTCTACAACAACATTTAAATCTGAAGCCACTCCATCAAAATGCAAACTCAATCCATTATCAGATTTGGTTAAACCCCCATTATTATCATTATTATTATCCCCAGATTTCCCCTTTTGAGAAAGAGAGTTTGGATCAAAACAACCACTGGAATCATCATTACTATGATTGTTACTTCCGTCTTCTTCTTCTTCTTCTTCATCTTCAACTTCGCCAAACAATGATAAGGGTAAAGCTCCTTTGGGCTTCTGGAACTTGTTTGGGCCCGGATCGGTCCGAATTGGAGATGCGAGCTGGGCTGGATTGGAGGAATTTGGAGAGAAACCATTGCTGGATAGAAATTGAGAAGAAGTTTGAGGAGTAACTATGAAATTTCCCCAAATGTCGACATCGTTGTTAGTCGTATTTGAGGTTGAAGTGACGCCATTGATGTGAGGTTGAGATCGAAATTCAGGTTGAGAAGAAGATGCAAATTTAAAATCTCCAAAGCTAAAATCATCGTCATCATCTTCCGCCATTACCAGCAACGTCTTTCTCTAATCGTTTGTGTTTCTCCGGTTTGCCTGAGAAGTGTCAACTGCAAAATACGAATGAAAACTGAAAAGTTGCGTATCTCGGTATCTACACTTGCCGGTGGCATATATTTGCGAAGGCGTAATATATATTTTTTTTAAGGTTTATGTCAAACTGTTGTAAATAAATTGTAATAAATAATTACTCTAACAAAAAATTGTAAAAAATAAGTCAATTTTTAGTCGATTTTTTTAAAATAACTCAATTTTTTTATTAACTCAAAATAAGTCAATTTATTACACATATTTGCTCATATTTTTATTTTTATTTTTTATAATTTTTCAATAAAAAAAGTTAACAATTTCAATGAAAAATCAAAGCGGTGCATTAATATATCATTGTTTATATAGTTTTCCATTAAAAATATTAATTTAATTAACAAGTAAATAGTGAAAAAACTTAATTTGGGAAGACATATATAATAGGTTGACTTATTTTGAGTTAATCAAAAGGTTGATTTAATTTGAGAAGGCCGGCTAAAGCTTGATATATATTTTTTTTTATAATTTATCATTTTTTTTATTATGCAATTACATTACAAGTGTTATTTTTTTGGATTTAATTTTTGCAATTTCACTTTAGTTTAGTTAAATTAAGCGCAGTTTAAGTGATGAATCGATCTAACATTTATTTAATTCGGTTCAATAGATTAATTTATCCTTTACAAATCACGACGTACACGCATGAGTTCCAATAGAATAGTACACGCATGAGTACCGATGGAATAGTACTCATAGTATTTGCTCCTTTTCCCTGGCTAGTAGTCTTGTATCAGTCAATAAAATAGTGGTCTCCTTACCTAATGAAAAAAATAGAATAGGACTCATGTCATGTACATTAATTCAACCCCAATAAACACCCGTATGAAAATTAATTAATTAATCAAATCAAGCATTCACCATCCAACTTAGGAAATATAACTTCATATTAGCAAAAAAAAAAAAAAAGAAGAAGAAAATCAAACATTTGCCTAAACTATTATCCTCTAGTAATAATATGATTAAAGATATTTTTAATTTAGTGATTAAAATTATAAAACCCAAAGCTCACAAATGTCTCCAGAGTGTTAAATAATTAAGGCGGTGGTTAAAACTTAAAAGTGATAATAGTCATGGTTAGTTTTGTTCACCTTATTTTTACTTAAAGCAAGTTCACATAAGTTCAGTTGAGTTGAAATAAATTTAGATAAAAAAAATATATATTGGTTCGGTGATACCCGGATAACTCTCTAACAATAAACATATGTTTTCCTGTATATTGTTTATAAAAGTTTTCATTAATTAAATTTTTCATAAATATTTCTCGACTATCTCATAATTTTTTATTATAATTTATTTTCAAATTTTAATATGGATCGCTAGTAATACACAACAAGAAAATCCTCTTCGCCCGACCGCACTTACCGACCGTCAATAGATGGTCGTAAATTACCGACCGTCGACGACTGAACACAGTCGGTAATTTTTTCCCCCCAAAACCAATGTTAGTCAGACCATTTACCGACCGCTAAACGGTCGGTACATTCGACTTCTAAATTTACCGACCGTTTAGCGGTCGGTAAATGGCTACAGGGTTCTGGGTTTGGTGGAAAATTTATTCCACTTAAATATACCCAACTACTGTACCAAATTACCGACCGCTTAGCGGTCGGTAAATTTACTAATCTGATTCACCGACCGCCTAGCGGTCGGTGAATCTTCTGACCCAAAATCAAAAATTGGGTCGTTGCGATTTTGAATCGCATTTCAACCAAAACACTCACAAACACTCACCCTCTCTACTCACCGGCGACAACTCCTTCTTCACTCACAAACACTCACTCCGGCGACCACTTCTCTCCCTCCGGCGACCCTCCCTCCTCTCTTTCTCTTTCTCTCGCACAACCCCCCCCACCACTTCTCTCTTGCGCACAAACCTCCCCGCCGTCGACTCCCGACGCACCACTAGCACCACCACCACCGCCTCCTAGGTAATTATTGTGGTTAATTTAATTGAATTATTTTTTTTAATTGTTGTATTGAATTGAATTTTTTTTTTTAATTTAGTGTTGCTTGCGCACCACCGTCTTCGCCGCCGTCGCACCACCGCCCCTCTCTCGCCGCCGCACCACCGCCCCTCCTCCTAGTAAGGGTTTGATTTAATTTTTATTTTTCATTTTTTAATTTTAGGGTTTAATTTATTTAGTTTTTGTATGTATGAATGTATGTAGATTTATGTATGTATGTATGATTGTGTATATATGAATGTGTATGTAGATTATGTATGTATGTAGATTGTGTATGTATGAATGTATGTATGTATGTATGAATATATGTATATGTATGTATGTAGATTTATGTATGTATGTAGATTGTATGTGTATGTATGAATGTATGTATGTATGTATGTATGAATGTATGAATGTATGTAGATTGTGTATGTATGAATGTATGTAGATTTAAATAGTAAGCAATTGATTTTTGGTTTTGATTTATTTTTAATGAATGAATTGAAAGAGTAAGCAATTTGTTTGGTTTCAAATGATTTAAATGATTGAATAAGTGATTGGTTTTTTTTGGTTTTGAATGAAAGATATATATCAAGAAAGAAATGATGAATGTATTTTTGTATTTGAATCAAATGTGTAATAATAGGTGTATGTATATGTATGTATGTGTATTTTTTTTAGCAAAAAATTAAAGTGTATGTATGTATGTAAGTAAGTAAGTATATATTTAATTATGTATGTATGTAAGTATGTATGTAAATATGTATTGTATTTTTCGTAAATATGACTTAAATATATATACATGTGCATTACATAAGAAAGCTTTAACAAGAATATTTAAGAACGGCTTAAATAAGATAGGAGTGAAGACATTGAAGTATGTTTGAATGCTTTGAACTAAAATTTTTGTTAATGTCTTAGAATTGTATTAATCGAAATGAAAAGGAAGGAGCGTGAGTGGATGTACAAGAGAAAAGATAAGGAACACAAACTTCGTGATGAGTTCATCAAAGGGGTGAATGAGTTTGTTACCTTCTCTCAGCAGCACCCCGAGCTCAATGACAAGGACAAGATAAGATGTCCTTGTGTTCGGTGTAAGAACTTGAAGTACTGGATGTGCCCAACGTCAAGGTACATTTGTATAAGAAGGGGTTCATTCCGAACTACTATGAATGGTTATGTCACGGTGAAAGGGTGAGTACAGAGTCCACCTCGTCTTCTACTCAGCCGAATCCTTACCGGGAAATGGTTGTCGATGCTTTTGGGGACAACGTGGACTCATCATTCGTTGAGGAGGCAACTTCGGCCGAAGAAGAACCAAATGCGGAGGCAAAAATGTTCTTCGAGTTGCTCAAGGCAGCCGAGCAGCCGTTGTATGATGGGAGCAAGATGTCTGTGTTGGAGATGGCTTCCAGAATGATCAACTTGAAGTGTGACTACAACTTGCCACTCAGGTGTGTAGACAACATTGGGTCATTGTTCAACGATGCGCTCCCCACCTCCGAAAAAACTAAGTGTACCACCTATTATGAAACAATGAAGGTTCTGAAGGGATTAGAGCTTCCTCACGAGAAGATACACGCCTGCCCTAAAGGATGTATGTTGTTTTGGAAGGACGATGCTGAGCTTGATAAGTGTCGTCATTGCGGGTCGAATCGGTACAAGGAGACTTCGAATGAAACTTTGGTTCCCGAAAGCTTTATGGTGTACTTCCCAATAACAGCAAGATTGCAAAGAATGTTTGCAACTAGAAACATTGCTGAGGCTATGACATGGCATTGTGAGAATCGTCGAGGGCAAGGGAATATGGCTCACCCTAGTGACAGTGAAGCTTGGAAGCACTTCGACAGGACCTTTACGGACTTCGCATCCGAGCCTCGAAACGTTAGACTTGGGTTGTGCACAGATGGTTTTTCCGTTTTTGGGAAGTTTGGAAAGCAATACTCTTGTTGGCCTGTTTTAACTACACCGTACAACATGTCGCCGTCCATGTGCATGAAGAAACCTTTCATTTTCCTTTCCTTGCTTATCCCTGGGCCAAAAAATCCGAAAAACAACTTGGATGTCTACATGCAGCCTTTGATTGATGAGTTGAAGCACCTATGGTCGGTTGGGTCCTTGACTTATGACGTATCAAAGAAGCAAAATTTCAATCTTCGTGCAGCCTTATTGTGGACTATCAGTGACTTTCCAGCATACAGTATGTTGTCAGGTTGGAACACGTTTGGCAAAAAGGCGTGCCCGTATTGTATGGAGAATAGCAAGGCCTTTTGGCTAAAACATGGTGGCAAAGTATCATGGTTTGATTGCCATCGTCAATTTTTAGATTCCGATCACCCCTTTCGAAAGAATAAGACGGCTTTTTGTAAGAACAGAGTTGAAAATGACTCGGCTCCTCATATCATGTCAGGTGAGGAACTGTGGCAGTGTGTCAAGGACTTACCGCGAGCAGCTGACGGTCCTGATGCTTTGAAGGAATTGAAGAAGAAAAAAATAGGATGGGATAAGCAGTCTTGTTTGTGGCAACTGCCGTATTGGAAGGATTTGCTGCTTCGGCACAACTTAGACGTGATGCATATCGAGAAGAATTTCTTCGAGCAGCTCATCCACACCGTCATGGACGTGAAAGACGAAACGTCTGACACTGTTAGTGCGAGGAAAGACATGAAGAGTGTCTGCAGGCGTCGAGAGCTGGAGCTCATTGAAGATGGTAAGGGTAATGAGGTGATGCCCAAGGCGCCTTACGCACTTAACAAGGAGCAGAAGAAGGTGTTATGTGACTGGATCCGAGACTTGAGATTTCCTGATGGGTATGCTTCGAACTTGAGCCGATGTGTTGATAAAAAAAAAAATAGGCTCCATGGAATGAAGAGTCACGATTGTCATGTAATTATGGAGCGGTTGTTGCCTGTTTGTCTAAGAGAGTTGCTCCCCCTTCATATTTGGAAGGCAATAACCGAAATAAGCCAATTCTTCCGTGACTTGTGTGCTCCCACTATCACGTTGAGTGAGATGGACCGCCTACATAAGAACATTGCCGAGATCTTGTGTAAGTTGGAAAAACTGTTTCCTCCGGCATTCTTTAACTCCATGGAGCACTTGCCTGTACACTTGCCACATGAAGCATATATTGGGGGTCCCGTTCAATACAGATGGATGTATCCATTCGAACGGTGAGTTATTGTAATTGTTTATACCCCTTTACTCATTTCTTCTGAATTGTGATTTACAATCCACATGTATTCTTTACTCACAGGTACCTTAACCACTTGAAACGTAAAGTGGGGAACAAGGCAAGGGTTGAAGGATCTATATGCAATGCATACCTGGCTGAGGAGATATCCAATTTCTGCTCACAGTATTTTCAATCTGAGGTTGATACCAAGTCGAGGGATTTGGGTAGAAATGCATATCATGCTGTTGAAAGCCAACATGGTGTCGATGTCCCTGAATTGTTTAGGGAGGATTGTGGTCGACCTGCATCGAGTGGTAGTAAACGTTGGTTGACAGACAAGGAGTATCTCCGACTCCATCTGTATGTCCTTGCAAATTGTGGCATACTAAGTGAGTACGAAAGGTAATTTTCTTACTTTAACTGTGTTAGATTACAAAAAAATACTAAGCGACTAACATCGAATTTGCGCACTATAATAGGCAATTTGAGGATCACATAGTAGACTCAAATCCCCAAATAAAGAGAGATGATGTCTGGATCAAATGCGAATCCCAATACCCAGGATGGTTAAGGAAACAAGTGAGGAATTTCAATCCCCTAATACCCCAATTTTATTTTATAATTACGTAAAATCATTTTACTATCTGACTCACCAATGCAAATGTAGGTTCTTCAGACACAGTCTGCCGATGACGTCACATGAGCTCTTGCGATGGGACCCTCCACAAAAGTCACAACTTGGAATCAATTCTACGTCAATGGGTACAATTTCCACACACAAAGCTATGGAAGGAACAAGTCAACCATGAATTATGGGGTCTGTGTTGAGAGTCAAGGAGGGGGTGACTACTTCGGCACTTTGGAAGAGGTGTTACAATTGTCTTACCACGGGAGTGATGCAGATTACAAGACGGTATTATTCAACTGTCGTTGGTTTGATTGTGACAAGGGCATGAACATCCATGAGAAATATAGACTTGTAGAGGTCAATCACTCTAGGACACTCTCGTGGTATGACCCCTTCATTGTCTCCTACCAAGCCAGCCAGGTTTATTATGCACCTTATCCTAGCCTTAAGAGAGACAAATTGCAGTGGTGGGCTGTGTTCAAGACCAAAGCTAGGTCAGAGGTTGATGCATCGGTGGACTCGGATGTTCTACAAGAGGCAACATCCCTTGTTCCTGTAGGTTTATGTTCTCCAGACGAGATCCCAGACTACGAGGTTATTCAGGGTGATGATGACGAATATGAGGAGGTCATTCCGAGTCTAGATGAAGACGACGATGACGGTGGACAGGAGCTTAACGATGATGAAATCGATGACATGGTTGATGATGATGACGAGGACGTTGATGACATCGGTTTGTTTCATTAGGATGTAATAATTGTAGCAATTTATTGTAATTTGAAACCAAAAACCAAATTCTTGTAAAAATTGTAATTTATTAACGGTGATTGTTTAGTTATGTTATTCATTATATTTGTGTTTGTGATTGGGGTTTGTTTTCCTAATTCATTGTATTTCTTTTAATTTACTAACAACTTTATGCAGGAAAATGTCATCAAAACGGCCTGGTGGTGCTAAGAAGAAATCTGGAGCGCAGAGTCAGGGCGAGCAACCCCAGCCCACCATTATTGGTCCTAGTGAACTTCGTCGGCGTCAGTCGTCTATGACACGGCCGTCGATTTCACCTTCCTTATCTCTGGACCACGGGGCTGCGCGTCAGCTCCAGTTTGATGCTCCATCTGCTCAGTTTCCTCCGTTTACGCGGCCTCCTCCAGTTCGGCCGCAGTTTATGTCGACACCGCGTATGCCTCAGTATGAGCCGTCTCCTTCTGGTGCTGCTGCTGAGGCTACTCCGTCTCCTCAGTTGGAGCCATCTCCTTCTGGTGCTGCTGCTGAGGCTACTCCGTCTTCTCAGCCTTCTGGTGACGATGATGGTGGCGACGTTGATCCGGACGTAGCTTCGACGTCCACATTAGACCCTGATGGCCTATGGTGAGTTTTTGTTTTATTTTTTAATGTTTTAATAATTGAAATTAAGTTGTATTCATATGTTGTTTATTTAATCTTACTTTGTTTCGTGTGCAAGGTTTGACACGAGCAGTGTTGTTCGATCCATATCACACGTGATAAAGTCCTACTTCCGTGAGCCTTGGAAGAACTACACCGAGGTGGATCAGGCAACCAAGGCACATTGGTGGAACATGTGGAAGGTGATAAAGACAAACTCTGTAATAAATAGTGTTTTTTTATATATAATTTCTAACAATAACATAATTCATTGGATTTTGTCGAATGCAGAAACAGTATCGTTGGAGGCCTGAGCTCGAGGGCACAGTACGAGATGCTTATGAGAGCAAGGCTGGAAGACGCCTGAAAGACATCTTCAACGATGTGGTTCACAAGCGGAAAGATCGACCTAGCTGGCTCGGTGAGTATTGGATAGTCATTTCTAAAATTTGCTAAAATATCAATACTGCCCATCAAGTGTTAAGTTTGATTGTTTTTCATGACAGGTGATGAGATGTACAGCGCAATGAAGGATAGACTTACTGACGAGAAGTCTAAGGAGAGGTCAGCTCGGGCGAAGGTAAACAGGAGAGCTGGCAACGCTAGTGGCGCCGCCCCGGCCTCTCATTGCGCTGGATCTGTGTCAGTGATTCAGCGAGCCAAGAAATTGGCTAAGGAGCAAGGAGGGAAGTTCCCTGACGCTGCGGATGTCTTCCTTGACACTCACTTCAAAAGGCAAGAAGGCGTGGAACCGCAACCAATTAGCCAGAAGGCCAAGGAAGTGATGGTAATGTTCTTTTCTTTGTTTACTTTGATGTTTAGAGCGGAATTCCGGCTTATAAGCCGATGAGTACGAATAGGATTGTTTTTTATGATTTGCATTTGATGTTTAGAGCGGAATTCCGGCTTATAAGCCGATGAGTACGAATAGGATTGTTTGTTTATCAGTTGCATTTGATGTTTATTGTTTGTCATGATTAATTACTTGACCTAAACTGCAAAAAAAAACCCCTTGAAAGTATAATAGTGTGTTATAGGACGTGTATAAGCTTTGAAATCTAGTAATGGAACGTTACTTGACAAGTTAGGTGCGAAAATGCAAAAAAAAGCTCGAAAATGACCTAAAAAGCCAAGTTTTGACCTAAACTGGTGGTGGGGCCCTATAATCAACATAATCAACCCCTAACAAGTATAATAGGGTGTTATAGGACGTGTATAAGCTTTGAAATCTAGTAATGGAACGTTACTTGACAAGTTAGGTGCGAAAATGCAAAAAAAAACTCGAAAATGACCTAAAAAGCCAAGTTTTGACCTAAAATGGTGGTGGGGCCCTATAATCAACATAATCAACCCCTTGAAAGTATAATAGGGTGTTATAGGACGTGTATAAGCTTTGAAATCTAGTAATGGAACGTTACTTGACAAGTTAGGTGCGAAAATGCAAAAAAAAGCTCGAAAATGACCTAAAAAGCCAAGTTTTGACCTAAACTGGTGGTGGGGCCCTATAATCAACATAATCAACCCCTAACAAGTATAATAGGGTGTTATAGGACGTGTATAAGCTTTGAAATCTAGTAATGGAACGTTACTTGACAAGTTAGGTGCGAAAATGCAAAAAAAAGCTCGAAAATGACCTAAAAAGCCAAGTTTTGACCTAAAATGGTGGTGGGGCCCTATAATCAACATAATCAACCCCTTGAAAGTATAATAGGGTGTTATAGGACGTGTATAAGCTTTGAAATCTAGTAATGGAACGTTACTTGACAAGTTAGGTGCGAAAATGCAAAAAAAAGCTCGAAAATGACCTAAAAAGCCAAGTTTTGACCTAAACTGGTGGTGGGGCCCTATAATCAACATAATCAACCCCTAACAAGTATAATAGGGTGTTATAGGACGTGTATAAGCTTTGAAATCTAGTAATGGAACGTTACTTGACAAGTTAGGTGCGAAAATGCAAAAAAAAGCTCGAAAATGACCTAAAAAGCCAAGTTTTGACCTAAAATGGTGGTGGGGCCCTATAATCAACATAATCAACCCCTTGAAAGTATAATAGGGTGTTATAGGACGTGTATAAGCTTTGAAATCTAGTAATGGAACGTTACTTGACAAGTTAGGTGCGAAAATGCAAAAAAAAGCTCGAAAATGACCTAAAATGTCAAGTTTTGACCTAAAATGGTGGTGGGGCCCTATAATCAACATAATCAACCCCTTGAAAGTATAATAGTGTGTTATAGGACGTGTATAAGCTTTGAAATCTAGTAATGGAACGTTACTTGACAAGTTAGGTGCGAAAATGCAAAAAAAAGCTCGAAAATGACCTAAAAAGCCAAGTTTTGACCTAAACTGGTGGTGGGGCCCTATAATCAACATAATCAACCCCTAACAAGTATAATAGGGTGTTATAGGACGTGTATAAGCTTTGAAATCTAGTAATGGAACGTTACTTGACAAGTTAGGTGCGAAAATGCAAAAAAAAGCTCGAAAATGACCTAAAAAGCCAAGTTTTGACCTAAAATGGTGGTGGGGCCCTATAATCAACATAATCAACCCCTAACAAGTATAATAGGGTGTGATAGGACGTGTATAAGCTTTGAAATCTAGTAATGGAACGTTACTTGACAAGTTAGGTGCGAAAATGCAAAAAAAAGCTCGAAAATGACCTAAAAAGCCAAGTTTTGACCTAAAATGGTGGTGGGGCCCTATAATCAACATAATCAACCCCTAACAAGTATAATAGGGTGTTATAGGACGTGTATAAGCTTTGAAATCTAGTAATGGAACTAACTCCATAATTTGCAGGATCAATATAACCAGAACCTTTCCCAGTCTCAGGCTAGTGGTTCAGAGACGGACGCCAACCAGATCTTCTTTGATACGGTTGGTGGCTTCAGGAAGGGAGAGGTTCTAGGGTTCGGCAGGGAGGGCGCTTCTCTCTATTACGAGAGAACCTCGCGGAGGCGGCACGTCGGATCTTCCTATTCTCCATCGGTTTCCGCTCAATTACAACAGATGTCCCAGCGTTTGGAGGAGTCCGAGCACGCTAGGGTAGAGATGGAGCGCGCTAGGGTAGAGATGGAGCAGAGAGACAAGGAGCGGGAGGAGAGAGAAAAGGAGCGGGAGGAGAGAGAACAGAAGCGGGAGGAGTACCTCGCCCAGTTGAAGGCGCAGATGGACGCCTTCGCGAGGAGATTCGGCGATCCTTCCTTCACTCACCGAGGCCCTCCTGATGATCCGACAGACGGTTCCGGCGCTTCTGGAGCCTTCGTAGCATAGTTGTATTATATTGTTATATTACTATTATTGGATTATTAATATAAAATGCAATTTTGAAATTTTGAATTTGTTTAATTTTAATTTATTTTTATATTTTAATTTTAATTTGTTTTTGCCCTATTTTTTTAAGGTATTTAAAAAAAAAAAAAAACCAAATTACCGACCGCTCAACGGTCGGTAAATCAGTGTTCAAAATAAAGAAATGGCGCCAAAAAAGGCGGGAAAAAGTTACTTGTTGCGTGTCCCCAGCTTATCTTTATTCAACGTCACAAGTCGATGACAATCATTTTTCATTGATTTCATGATTGAATCTAATTCTATTAGAGTTTTCTCCATTGCATCCACATTATCATTATTTACTTGTTAAAATTATGATATAGTTTATTTATTTTATATTCAAAACTATACATACATAATAATTTAGAGAAGTGACAGTGCTTTTAATTTTGGAAATTTGAGATTTCAAGTTCGATTTTGTATGAAAATTATTTTCTATTATTTTATTAAGCATGCATTAATTATTCATACAAAGCTTATGATAATAACACGTGGTTAATTCCTTACAAAAGAACACCTTTTAAAAATCTCTATTATACAAGCAAAGGGGGAGCTATGGTGTCCCCATTGAAATGTCTACAATACCCTTGGATTTTTCTAAAAATACAAACTATATAATTAAGGAAAGTTCTTACAATTTTTTTTATTCTTTTAAATAAAAATAATGCAAAATATATAGTTCAAAAATATAAATTTTAAATGTGTAAATTTGTATTTTTAATTCTCTATAAATAGATACCCATATTGATATATTTTTTTAAATAATTTTTTTACCTTTTGATTATAATGGAAATTTAGTAGGAGAGAAAAAATATAGTGGATTAGCTTTTTCTTTCTTCATTTTTTGATATGACAGAAATTCAATTTGTAACGACCCGACTTTTTAGAACTGTCGATTTACGAAGGAAATCGACAAATGGATCATTACTAAACATAAACATAACAAAGATAACATATTCTAAGTATAACTGATCTTTTATTAACTAAAGGATTAACTACTAGTCTCAAAGTTCTAAAGTACATATTGAAATATTGTTTAATCCCAACAGGCTGGGATAAATACTTAATAAATAAGAAATAAATAACATAAACTAAATTAAGGGTTCTCTATCACTCAGACATCCCGAACCACCACAAGCCCACTTACGTATCTACGTCTTCACCTGAAACTGGGGGGGGGTCCACTGTCAGTGGCGAGTAACTAAGCTGTGTAATACCCCGAAATTTAGGGCCATAAAATTTCGCGGGTTATTTATATTATTTTAACTTTCCGATTCCAAAAGGGCCCATTTATTTGGATTGTTTTCATTTTATTTCTTTTTTGATCCCGAAATTGGGCCCGATGACCCAATCACCTTCCCTTGGCCGGCCCCCTTAAGTATGGGCCAACAATTATTTTCCTTTTGATTTATTTAATTAATTGGATAATTCTATTATTTGAATTAATTAAATTAAATAATGAATTAAATTATTTTTAAACCTAGTGAACCCCTAAACTAAGTCTTCCTAAAATTTCTCCCTCTCCCCCTATTTCCCTCAACTCTCACGGCTCCCCCTTGTTAGTTGTTAGGTTTTTTTTTTTTATTATTTTTTTATTATATATACTAGTTAAATCCTTTTATGATCCATTAATCTACCTCACTTCAAAAATTCTCCAAAACCCTAATATTTTCCTCTCTCTAGCCGTGTGTATTCAATCACCAAGAGGGTGATTTTCTTGGGAATTTTAGCGATTAAAGGTAACTAGTCTATCTCTTTTAAATTTGGTACAAGTTTCCCATATAGTTAATTAGGATTAAATCATGAAAACGGTTAGGAAAATTAAAGGAATTAGTATCATGTTAAGGTTAAGAATTTCGAACCATGTGATGAATTATCATGAAATTTTCTTGATCATTTTATGTAGTTTCTTGAAATCTTTAATTGTTTAATAATTATTTGTATGAATTTATTTCTTAATCAAATCTTATTATTTCTTGATGAATTTTTCTTGGGAGTTTCTTTACTGTTTTATTATTTATCATGATTTATTTCGTGGCAAAATTCGTCCTTTTATTGCTTATAATAATTTAATCTTTTTCCAGATTTATTTTACGAATTATTCTAGACACTTAATCAATTCGTATGGCTACAAAATTTTAGGTGGAAGTCAGTAATAGTGTTTTACAGCTTGTGTTAAATTTTCGTAATTTTTAAAGTTCGTTTGCTGTGGCAGAAAAATCTGAAACTGATTTCAGCCTAATCTGATTTGTTAGTTATAAAATCCCTTAAAAATAGTAAATGACGTTATTTTTGGACGAAATTTATCAAAATTTCCAGATTATTCGAGACCTTTTAATGGTGGTTCTTAATTTAATTCTTTAAAATCAGATTGTGTAAAATAGTGTGATTAAATTATTAAAACATGTTATTATTGAATTCTTGAATTTAATCTTGACACTATTATTATGCCCAAATTGCCGTGTATATTATGTATATAAAAGAATGATTTTGATCTTGTTTTTACAATTAATCTTGATATATTGTGTTTTTAGGATAAATTTAATGTTTAATATTAAGTTGTCATGAATTATTGTTAATCGTATTTATTTGATTAATTGTGAATTCTCATGGTATTATTGCCTCAAAATTTCGAGTGGTATAAAATTTGAAGAGTAGAATTTTTATCATGTTTTAGGTAATTTATGTAGATAATTATATTATTATGTAATTTATTGAATTAATTATATGATGATTTGATGAATTTATTTATTCCTAAAATGCCGTGTGGTATTCATTTGATTTGATCAATGTTAGTTTAATTTAGAATAATTTTAGGAATTATAATTATTATTTATTAAAGAACTATCAGGGATAAGTTGTAATATGAAGGGTAATAATAATATGACAAAAGGAATAAGTTGTAACATAATATTAATAAAAGGATTTCAGGGATAGTTATTATATCTGTCACCATAATATCTATTATCCTTATTATTATTAAGGAAGTCAGTAGGGATAAGTTACAATAGGAAGAAAGTATAATAAGATAATAATAGGGAAGGAAAGGAAACAGAGTAAAAGGATATTGACTCGTTTCGATCTCTGGCTAGGAAAGACTTGGTATTTAAGGTGGCCAACATACGTGCCGCACCTCTCTTTCCTGGGACTTCGAACATTTCATTTCCAATTACGGTTACCTAGTACTTCCAAGTATAAGAAAGATAATAAGTATTAAGGACGCCCCTTCGATGGCGCAAAGGTCATTAATCGGGTTAAGTCGTTGCCACTGCCAGACTGCGGTATCTGCGCAGTTCTTGATTCTAGGATATGTAGTCGTCTAGGTAGTTCTCGCAAAGGAGGGCTATTTAGGGGTTATGGCCATAGCTTAGGCTTAGTTCTCGCAAAGGAGGGCTACGGGTTGAACGCAAAGGTTCACCCCGGCATGTTTTAGGAAAGTTGTGGTGCACACGGGATCCACAACGAGCTATAAAGACCGGTCCGCTAAGAAGATAAGATGTTGAGATAAGAAGTTATGTTATGATTATGTTACACTAAGATATGATATGTCATGATAGGTTATGATAAGATGAGAAGTTAGCTAAAATATGATATGAAGTCATTTACGATAAGATAAGAATAAAATAGAATGTATAAAATGATATGTATAAGTCTTCCGCTGTGTACGTCTGTATATGTATAAGTATGAATACGTATTTGTACGATGTAAGTATTTGTGTATACATGTGCGCGTATATGAAATTGTATGTCATACGTATTTTGTGCCTGTATTTTACACGTATTTTGTATGTACTCTAACCGTATTTTGCAGGTATTTCCATACGAAAGGTATACGTATTTTTGTACGTATTTTTATACGTATCCTGTATGCATTTCTGTACGTAAAGTTATATGTTATGTATGGTTTTCATGAATGATTCTATGCTATTATGTGGTTAGCGGTCCCTCATTTAAGCGGGACAGCCTAGTTACTCGCCACTGACAGTGGACCCCCCCCAGTTTCAGGTGAAGACTCAGAGACGTAAGTGGGCTTGCGGTGGATCGGGATGTCTGATCTGTTTGAGTGATAGAGAACCCTTAGTTTAGTTTATGTTATTTATTTCTTATTTATTAAGTATTTATCCCAGCCTATTGGGATTAAACAATATTTCAATATGTACATCAGAGTTTACTTTAGAATTTTGAGACTAGTAGTTAATCCTTTAGTTAATAAAAGATCAGTTATACTTAGAATATGTTATTTTTGTTATGTTTATGTTTAGTAATGATCCATTTGTCGATTTCCTCTAAAAAGTCAGGAAGTTACAGGCTGTCCCGCTTAAATGAGGGACCGCTAACCACATAATAGCATAGAATCAACCATGAAAACCATACATAAACATATAACAATACGTACAAAAATACATACGGGATACGTATAAAATACGTACAAAAATACGTATAAAAATACATATACATTGCGTATAAAAATACCTGCAAAATACGGTTAAAAATACGTACAACATACAGATACATATACGTATACATACATATACAAATACTTACAACGTACAGTTACAACAACATACTTATACCAATATAGCATACAAATACAGACGTACACAGCGGAAGACTTATACCAACCATACTACGTATACATGAACATCTTTTTATACGTTACATTCGTGTCTTACCATAACATATCATAAATATCTTCATAACTTATCATAACATAAACATCTTATCTTATCTTCATATTAGACCGGTCTTTATAGCTCGTTGTGGATCCCGTGTGCACCACAACTTTCCTAAAACATGCCGGGATGGACCCATGTATCCAACCCGTAGCCCTCCTTTACGAGAACTAAGCCTAAGCTATGGCCATAACCCTAAATAGCCCTCCTTTGCGAGAACTACCTAGATGACTACATATCCTAGAATCAAGAACTGCGCAGATACCGCAGTCTGGCAGTGGCAACGACTTAACCCGATTGATGACCTTTGCGCCATCAAAGGGGCGTCCGTAATACTTATTATCTTTCCTAAACTTGGAAGTACTAGGTGACCGTAATTGAAACTGAAATGTTCGAAGTCCCAGGAAAGAGAGGTGCGGCACGTATATTGGCCACCTTAAATACCAAGTCTTTCCTAGCCAGAGATCGAAACAAGTCAATATCCTTTTACTCTGTTTCCTTTCCTTCCCTATTATTATCTTATTATACTTCCCTTCCTATTACAACTTATCCCTACTGACTTCCTTAATAATAATAATGATAATAAATATTATGGTAATTTATCCCTGAAATCCCTTTCATTATTATCATGTTGTAACTTAACCCTTTTGTCATATTATTACTTCCCTTCATATTGTAATTTATCCCTGATAATTCCTTTAATTATAATAATTACAATAATTCCTAAAATACTTTCTAACAATATTGTAAGTCAAAAATTAAACAAAGATTGATCAAATCACATAAGGACCACACGGCATTTTAGTAACAACAATAATAATTAAATAAATTCATCAGTCATCATATAATTAATTCAATAAATTATATAAAAATACAATTAGCAACATAAAGTACTCAAAACATGATAAAATTCCTACTTTTCATATTTTATACCACTTGAAAACTCCATGTCAGCAATCCCGAAAATTAACACAATTAATTAAATACAGTCATCAATAATTAGCAATTTTAACTTAATAATAATTAAAAAAATCATACTTTAAACATTAAAGTTATCAAGAACCAGATCAAAATCAACACTTTATATACATGATATCACACGGCATTGTGGCATATTAAAATTATCAAGATTAAATCCAAGAATTCAATAATAACATGTTTTAATAATTTAATCACACTATTTTACACAATCTGATTTTAAAGAATTAAATTAAGAACCACCGTCTAAGGGTCTCGAATAATCTGGAAATTTTGATGGAAGCTAGATATAGGTTCAAGGTTTAACGTGCATAAATTTCGTTCAAAAATAACGTCCTTTACTATTTTTTAGGAATTTTATAACTAACAAATCAAATTAGGCTGAAATCAGTTTCAGATTTTTCTGTCATAGCAAACGAACTTTAAAAATTACAAAAATTTAACAAAAGCTGTAAAAAAACTATTACTGACTTCCACCTAAAATTTCGTAGCCATCCAAATTGATTAAGTATCTTAATAAATTCGTAAACCAAATCTGGACAGTTTTACCGGTTTGAAAGATTAAATTGTTATAAGCAAGAAAAGGAAGAATTTTGCCACGAAATAAATCATGATTCATAATGAAACAGTAAAGAAACTCCCACGAAAAATTCATCAAGAAATAATAAGATTTGTTTAAGAAATAAATTCATACAAATAATTATTAAACAATTAAAGATTTCAAGAAACTACATAAAATGATCAAGAAAATTTCATAATAATTCATCATATGGTTCGAAATTCTTAACCTTAACATGATACTAATTAATTTAATATCTTAACCATTTTCATGATTTAATCCTAATTAACTATGTAATTAACTAACCCAAATCTAAGAGGAAAAGTCTAGTTACCTGAAAAGCAAGAAAATCACCCCTTTTTGGAAAAGAATCCACACGGCCAAGCTAAAGAAAATATTAGGGTTTTTCTTTTTGAAAGTTTAGTGTATGGAAAGATATGTAAAGATTTAAGTTAGGGGTTGTTCCCTGTTTATAATACAAGGAACAAAGAATAAAATAAAATAAAAAAAAAAACCCTAACAACATAGAGGGGGTGCCGTGGAAATAGAGGTAAAATAGGGGAAGGTGAACAAAATAGGGAGACTTATTTTTAGGGTGGACCAAGTTTAAAATACTTAGAATAATTAATTTAATTAATTAAATAATTACTCAAATTATCTAATTAACCATTAATTATAAAGAAAAGAAAAATAATTGTTGGTCATATTTAAGTGGGCCGGCCAACAAGAAAGAAAATGCAGGTTATGGGGCCCGGCTCCCGGATAAGATTGATGAGATAAAAATAAATAGTCCGAATACATAGGCCCTTTGGACCTAGAATAATAAAATATTTAGGAGAAAAGAAAAAGAATAAAGGGCCGTGAATATTGAAGAGCAAAAGGGTTGATGGCCCCCTAAAGATTAGTAGAAAAATTAGGAGAACAAAGGTACGGTGTTTAAATGGGATCCAAAAACAATATAGTTTAATATAGATTGAATAAAGTAATTCAATGAATTAATTGGAAGGAAAATAAATGAAGGAACCATGTAAATAGAATGAATAACAGAGAGTTAGTCGGTTCCTAAAATTTAGCAGTCAAAATGGGAACAAAATAGACTTAGTCAAAATAGATAAAGGTATGATAATAATGTCGATTAAAAAGAAATAGAGTAATTAATAAAAAGAAAGATAAGATGGACCGTGCAACACAGATTCTAAGGAAATAATTTGGCTCGGGTTTTGGCAAGATAAAATGAAAAGGTTAAGGCCATGCTCAAAATGATTAGATTGCTACACAAAATAATAATTAGTTAAATAATAATCAATTAAATAGTTAATTAATTATACATTTAATTAACTAATAAAATTTTAAAATATCCCAAATTTTCGGGGTATTACACAATTTGTATATTATTTTCCTATTTTTATACAATCACAAAATGGATGAAAACTCATATTCAAATCTTATTTCTTTGTTGTTTGTTTTACTATTGTATAACAATTATATAAAAAATGTTGTCGCACATATAACGTGCATAAAAAACTTAAAATATATCTCGATTATATAAGAAAACGGGGAGCTATGATATCTGTCCCTAAGAAAATACTTATATAGCCTTAACTTAAAACAATAATGAAAAAATTACCTCATTTGTGCTTCAATCAATTAACAATTGATTCCTTATAATAAGGTAATTTTGCCTTTATCACATTCAATTGTAATGTTTTGAATTAGTTCAATAATATATCAATTATAAGTTATTTTATTCTATAAAATAAAATATGAGTTATTTTATTAAAAAAAAAAGATTTTTTTTTTAGGAAAAATGGAATTTAGTAATCCCACCTTTTAGTGGTCTGCTCAAAATAATCTCACCTTTAATTTATTTCAAAATAATCCCACATTTATACATCATCTGCTTAAAACAGACTATATCACCCAAAATCGGGTCAATTTTGAGAAGAAAAATTAAAGGTGGGATTATTTTAAGCAACTGATATATAAAGGTGGGATTATTTTAAAATAAATTAAAGGTAGGATTATTTTGAGCGGGCCACCTAAAGATGAGATTATTAAATTCCATTTTTCCATTTTTTTATGTTTTGTATAACTTTTTATTTTTTAATACAATATCTTATTATAGTTTGGTTGACATTATTTAATAGATTGCAATTATTAAATTTTTACAATCAATACAAATTTTTGTAAATCTTTACATGGTGTCCCCCAAGTAAAGCTTTGATTTTAGTAGTAACAATAAATTATTGTTGCAAGCATCGTAAATGGATGCATAAAGAATTAAAAAATGTGTTTTAGTTACTATTCTAAAATAGTAAATTAATGTTTCCTCTATAGCAACATGAATGTCAGCTTAGTTACAAACTTTTAATTAATTTGGGTTTGATTTATTACTACTGAGTAACACTAAGCCCTAAATATCAGCACGCCTAGCGTGCATATCTTTCACAAATAAGCTCATCCAATTAGGTTAAGAAAAGTTAATTAAAAACACACACTAAAAAAAACCCTAAACTACATAGACATTATCGGTCCATTTGGTAGTCAGTTATAAATGATGGTAATGAAAATGAATTTATATATATAACTAAATTTGGAAGGAAAATCAAAATCCATTCCCATGGTGTAACTAGCTTAACTCCAATTTATTTAATTTTCTTCATAAATATTCATTTCCACGGAAATGGATGAGAATTAAAAATGAGAACGAAAATTGAAGCTTGAAAAAAAAAATTATTTTCCATGGAAATTATAAAGTCACTCCTTACCAAAATTACACTATAAATTCATTAGCAACACTACATTTTATCACAAACAACCAAACGGGCCGTATAGGTATTTACCAAACTTCAAGCGTACATAACAAATTTCCAAAAAAGAGGATAAAGTCATATCCCAGTGGCTAGAATTTCAGAATTCCAGGCACGAGGTCTTGGGTTCGATTCTCACCACATGCATTTACGAGGATTTCTTATTATCCCCCTTACAGATGCGTGTGTTGGCTAAAATTAGGCCAGGTGAGCTGCAGTAGGACCCGGTTCCAAATCCTAGTATCCCACACATTATCCTTTAAAAAAAAAATCCCGAAAAAAAAATAATAATTAAGAAACGGTGGTAATTTGAAAGAGTTATAAACAATTCTGTCAAAAAAAAAGTTATAAACAAAAGGGGTAGTAAAGAACAAGTTTTCCTTCAAGTAATTGACAAAAACTCTTATACATTTGAAGAAATTTTCATAATGCAATTACCTGGAATAATAATAATAATAATCATACAACATCAATTAGTCTTTGAGCAAAGATAGATAATTTCGTTTCATTGGAAATTAATTAACAAAGTTCCCAAGTCTTTCTTTCATACTAGCTAGCTACCAAATTGCAATAATAATAATAATAATTTAGCCATACACTAATTAAACTGATGATAATAAGAAAACTCCAGCCAAAATAGGCATTAAAAAGTTAATTAACCCATAAACCACATCAACAGCATTATTAACAACAAAACTCCCTCCTGCAGCATTTGTTGTCAACACAACCACCATCCAATCGTCCTCGGACCCAAGACCCGCTCCTGTGTACCTCGAGTCGTTTATGTACCGTGTAAAGACGGTGTGTGTATAGTTTGTTAGGACTAGGGTTGGAACCATTTTCCGGACACATACCGGTAATATAACCCCGGACATTGTCGTGTTCGGGTCTATGTTACATTTTTTTAACAACGACGGGTAGTTTTGATACTTACTCCCGGCACTGCCTCCCGGTACAGCATTGGCTGCTACGGTAGGAACGCACGGACGGTCTTTGATTTCGTCGGCTAGCTCGTTGGCTAGGCAACCCGCTGGCTTGTTTTTCGAGAGGTGTGGGAGTTTTTGGGAGGTCCTGTAGCTGTTTAGACCTTGGAGAAGATTATCTTCTTCTTCTACAAAAATAAATCACAAATGTATATATGTGTTACATATGTCAAATATTTCCAGTCTTAGGGGGCGTTATATATATATCTTCATCACCATAACAAAAAAGTTTCAGTTCAGATGTGATGAGATCCAATTGTTTATTGAATCAACTAATAAGTTCCAACTATCACTTATCAGGCCCAATTATCAAGTCCAATACGTTTCAATAAGTTTTGACAAATTCAGGTTTAATAAGTTGAACAGGACGTACCTTTAAAGAATAAGTTTAGGCGGTCTAACAAGTGTAGAGTACTAGAACTTCAATTCCTAAGTAGCATTATTCAACTAGCTAGATATTGGCTCGCAATATATAGTTTTCTAGTTTTAACTATGTGACACAAAAAAATTGTTTATACAAGATTATTTTTAAAGTACATACTAATACACAAGAATTTACACAAGAATTATTTTTATGACCCACTAGGAAGATATAATGTTATTTCATTGGATTAATTTATAGAAAAAATTGTAAAAAATAAGTCAACCTTTAGTCAGTCTTCTCAAAATAAGTCAACCTTTTGATTAACTCAAAATAAGTCAACCTATTATACATATCCGCTCAAATTAAGTTTTTTGTATAATTTACCGATAGAAAAGGCTAACAATTTCAATGAAAAATCAAAGCGGTGCATTAATATATTATTATTTATATGATTTTTCATTAAAAATCTTAATTTAATTAGCAAGTAAATAATGAAAAAACTTAATTTGAGAAGACATGTATATTAGGTTGACTTATTTTGAGTTAATCAAAAGGTTAACTTAATTTGAGAAGACCGGTTAAAGGTTGACTTATTTTTTTACAAATTTTCCTAATTTATATATGCCAACATCTAATATTAATTACTTGTATAATTATTATCAAGGATATTTTTTTTGGGTATTTTGGGGTGATGTACAGAGTATGTCATTTTATTAGCTTAGCATTGAATGTGGTCTTTGTTAGATGCTTGATAAACAATTAATGGTTTCCACTTGTGGAGGTAAATATGTAATTTTACCAATAAAATACAAAATAAAAAAAATCTTTAAACTAAAAAAATCTATGCCAAGAAAAATTCACATTTGACTATAGCTGATACGATATATGTCAAGTACAATATGATATTTTATAAAAATTTTTAATCCAATCGAAAAACAAATTTGACATAAACTTTACAAAAGTGACATAAAATGTCACCGGATTCTTTGTACTATATTCGAGTGTTGCTATTATATTACAGTAAATAAAGTTTGTCATTTTGGTAATAAATTCGCCAAGTTAGTGTCAATTTCATTAGTGTACCAAATTGGCATAGCATATTTTGCATCATTACAATTTACAAGTAATTTTTCCTTCATATAAAGGTTAAATTTCTTCCTAAAGATTCCTCATGTATGAGATTTTTGAACATTTTCTTTTTCATCTAAAAACTATCATCCAAAACCTCCTAATTAAAGTACTCCAATTAGCTTTCTCAAATGACCAATTCAAAACGTTATTTTTCCTCAATCTTTTAATTAACTCCACAAAGATGTTTAGTTTCTTTCTTTTTAATACGATCAATTATGTTCAATTATCAAAAGCATTGTTCACTATCTAACTCCCCGCAAAACCGGGAGCAAGAACTTCATGAATCATTGAAATATAATATGCAATTTAGGGTGCGTTTGGTTCGTCTAAAATTTTCTAAACTGATATGATCTTAAATTTTTGATCTGGTCTGGCTGAACTTTTCTAATCTGAATTTTTTTCTAAACTGATTTGATCTGATTTTTTTAAAACTTTTCTAAAATAAGCATCAGAGTGATTAAATAAGTTGAATCATACACACCCTTAATTGCTAGTAATACCCCGATTAAGTTTTTAACTAAATGTTACCAAAGAATATGTATGAAAGGCCACACTCTCAGGTTGAATTATGAAAGTTCTTGACGAGACGAATTTACCGCTATATACTCCTTATGATCTAATTAAAACTTAATTCATAGAAATTAAGACAACCAATATGCATATATATACTATCAACCTCCGTAACCAAAAAAATTCAAACAATTGACCTTCATGCATACCGATACATGCATAATTATATAACTACAAATCACATAACTAAAAGATGAAATTACGAAAGTGCTTCACGAAACAAATCTTCCAAAATCTCAATTGTTGCATTTTTTTTAAAGAGCAAAGGAAATATTTTTTTCCTTAAGAAAATGGCCAAGGTAGACTAGATCCTATATCAGATCATAGGCTAACTACGAGATGAAACTTTCTTTGTGCAATTGGTTTTACCGTTTGGATATTTATGTTATGAATTTAGAACGTTAATATTTATTTTACATTTAGAAGATTTAATATTATGAAATTAAGTATTTTAAGTGTATTAAACCATGAATGTTCTGAGTGAATGATATAGAGAGTAATTTTTTATTTTTAATTGACGGAAGGGAAACGTATGTTTCCACAGATTTTACATTGGAAACAAATTGATCCAAGTAACGGTATTTGTTACTCTCACCTCTAAACAGACAAATTGTAACGGAAACGGTTACTTGATTCCGTTTCCAAGCTTTGAAAACATCATACCAAACACCCCCTAAATGTGCTACTTTCTCCATTTTATATTAATTGCAACTTTCTCCGTTCCATACATGCAAGTTTGAGTAGGTTCACGCTTGTCTGTGAATGCCTAAAACCAAAATTTTGTTGTGAGATAATTTTTTTTTTTTTTTTGGTTTTCTATCATTGAAATTCAGGAGGAAAATGAAGTTAAGAAGTGGGCAAAAAGAAGGAAAATATGAAGGAAGGGAAAAGAACGCCTCAATAACGGAAAACCACAACAAGATTTTATCTCACAACAAAATTTAGAATTTGAGTTTTAACTTGTCAAAAAAAAAGATTAAAAGAATTTATTTCGCATTTAAAAGATTTTTTTTTTTACAAATTTTCCCATATATAAATAAACTTACTAGTTTTTTTATTTGCATTTTGTAGGGAAAATCTACATGCCCAAGAAGATCTAGACTCTAATGAAGGATATAAACCAACTCATTGATCAATTTGATTCATCGACATCTAGGCACGTATATCGCGAGGTGAATCGTGCAGTAGATTACGTCACTTCTTTAGGTTATTGGACTCTATCTCAGCAGTACATTGATCCTTATGACCTTATGTAGATACAAAATTTGCTTATTTTGTAACTCTAGTTAGAAGACAACCCTAAATCTGGTGTAATTTTGTGCACCCATGTGACCGTAGATACACTCGGGTGTAGAATATAAAATCTAATAAAATACAATCAAAGATAAAGATTGTGAATAGTACGTGTAAAACCTTATCATAATTTTTTGATGAGTATATCGAAACCGAAGGAAGCTAAGTATCAACCATGTTGTTGGACAGAAAGCATATATAGATCTATCCTCATACATTAATAAATAACCAATTAATTAATGGGAAGAAAAAAAAGAAACCTTACCATCATCACAGTGTACAGGAACAGGCAGCAACAGATAAGCTTGAATGAGCAACACAAACACCATCAAGTGGCAACTCCGTAATTTAGCTGCCATCTTTATCAATTACTTTACTATTTCAGTAATCAAGCAATAATCTTCAGATGTCTGCAAATTAAAACAAACAACCATAAATGTATCAGAAAAATAATATAATTGAACAACGAACACCATGCTAGAGGACCATCTCAACCAAAAGTTTAAGCTGATAGTTGAGGTCCAGAAATATGTTATATACTCTATCACTCCTCCTTATATAAAAGACCATTTGGGCTTGAAATGTGAACGCAACACATGACCGGCCCATCATATCTGGTGCATGTTAAATTTGATTGAATATTAGTTTCGGGTCTGAGTAAGCCAATATAGAGGATGAGAATTAGGTTACTTACAAGCCATAGGAACTAATTGGTGATAAGAGGAGTAACTCCTAGACTTATAAATTAGTTTAGTGTCAATGTGAGACACTCACTAGTGTACTATATGGGGTTTAACAGTGCAAATTAATTCTACTTAGGAAATTAATTCTACTTAGAAAAGGGAGGAGAGATTCAAACCCGTGACTTTTGCATCATATTAGCTCTGATACCATGATAGAGTATATAACATATTTTTGAACCTCAACCAATTATAGCTTAACATAAGCTGATAATTGATGCCCATGAATATATTATATACCCTATCAATATAGAAAAAAAAAAAAAAAAACTAGCATGCAAAAACATAAAGAAAATTTGAAAAAACAAAACTCAAGAGAAGTCTATCTTGACGTAACATACATACAATATAAGAGAGATGTAGTACACTAGTGTTACGATGTTTGTGAAGATTTGGGTGCAGTGTTATTATATATATATATATATGGCTCTATCTATATTATATGGTTTGTAAGTTTAAAAAAACAAACAAACAAGCTAAGTAGAATTGAAGATTGAAATGAGTTCAGATGTTTTTAAAACATTTTACGATGACGATAAAAGCGATTGTGTTTATACACGTTGCAAACATGCATGCAGCTTAACTTTTTGAATTCCCATTTATCTCATCTCAAATGTCCTTTTTTTTTTTTTTTTTTTTTTTTTTTTGTAAATATAAATTCTATAAAAGGAATTGCATGCACTATCATTTTTATACTGCTTGAATTAGTTTTACAAAAAATTCGAAGACGATTGGTAAATTGTAATAGTATACAACATGTTACTGTTACACGCGGCAACCATGCATATCTATTTGCTTCATATTTTTTTGCTTAAGTAATTATTGGGATTTGGGAGAGTAGGGGGTAGGTCTTATACTTCAACAATGTTGAATTTTCAAGAGTACGTGAACATAGAGAGGTTTGTGTTTTGTTTTTAAGGTTTATTCATGAATCTCTCTATTGTTTGTGCAAGTTACTACATATGAGGTTTGCAGAAGTTATTAATTAGTAACCTAATTTTTTTTTCTTTGTTAGAGTTGATTTTTTTTCCCATTAGGTCCAACACAAACCTTATAGATGTTTGTCTATTGTTGGTGATAGGTTTGTTTGAGTTGAGTTTTATTAAATATGATGTGTTATGAGAACAAATCTATTGCTAGTGCCGGAACAAATATATATCAATTCACATCGATTGTGTTTTATTTGTATTAATGAGTAGTTTTTTAAAATTTAATTTAAATTTTTTTTTTACGGAATTAAAGATATTTAAAGTTTAAAAACATCAAATTAAATTATCTTATCTGAACTTATTTTTTCTGAACTGGCCTGATCTGAAATAAATAATAAAGTGTTGAAATAATGTGAATCAAACAAGTAGTAGCCCAACAGAGCAAGTAATCCCAACGAGAAAGTGCGTGACTTATCCATATGTATCCACATGTGAGGGGATCACATGTGAGGAGAGTGTTGAGACTCTTGAGAGTACGTATATCCACATGTATCCCACATTAAAAAATTAGAGGGTGACATAATATAAGCTTGGTGGATTATTTCTTATATTACAAATCTATAATCTATATCTATAATCTATAATTAAATTAAATTAAATATTTAAAACATGAAGTTTTAAGTGTCATGTGTCATCCATTTACTAATCCTTGCTTTAGCTCTGCCATGCGTCATTTTTAAGCTTGATGACTTTTTTCCCTTTTTTTCTCAATACAATTTCAAATTAATAATATTCTCTTTCGATTTGTTTTTCAAAATCAACACAAGAACTATTTTTGCCAAGTGTCATTTTCTTAAGACAATTATTTTTTAATCATTTTCTTTTTCCTTACAATATTAATTATAGCCCTTTTGATTACCTCTTCATCAATTATCATACCCCTCCAATTTCTAATGTTTTATGTATTAATTTTGAATTCAATTTGAGAATTCTCATGGTGATTATTGGTTGATTTAGTGTAAGCATTAAAAAAATAATAAAATTCTATATCATTTTCTAAAATTAATTTTTATTGTTGAAATTTTATTTCAAAAAATATCTCATGCCTTGCATGGGTTCAAAAACTAGTTGATTTTATAATGAAACCCACTAAATTTGTATATAGTCAAACCCTCTTTTGGTTTAGGCCCATGACTAGGCCCATTGTTGAGCCCATGTAAAAGCCCACAAGTGAGTGTGAAAAGAGATTGGAATTAAGGCGGAATATTGGAAATAAATCCCACACCGGAAAAATAATAAAGTTGTCTCCACATTACATGGCTAAGGGGTTACTCCCCTTACTACCATATGGTTTTGACGTGGAACCTCCTTTGTCGTATAAAGTTGACTTGCACTCCCCAGTGGCGGGCGCGGCCTAGGCCCGTTTGTCATGGTATCAGAACCAGGCCCACAATATGAGACCCTAATGGCTTAAAAAAAATTCACTGGACCAAATTGAGTAGGTCCATGTGAGGGAGAGTCAAAAGAAAAAGCACTCTAAACCCAAAAAATCACATGAGACAAAACAAATTTAAAAGGGACCTTACATGTGATGGGGAGTGTTAAAAATAGACTTTCCAAGTTCAGCACATGCAAGTGTCTCACATTGAAATATTAGAGAAATAATAACTAATATATAGGTTTGGTGGTTACTCCTTATATTATCAATTGGTTTTATAATGGAACCTATCAAGCTTGTGTATAGTGAAACACTTTGTTTGTTACGGGTGCGGCCCAAACCCGTATTTAACATGGTATAAGAGCACAAGTTGGGTTTGGATTGATCTGGGCCAATAAATCTCACATGTGAGTGTGAAAAGAGATTGGAATTAAGGGGGAGTGTTGGAAATAAATTTCACATCGGAAAAATAAAAGTTGTCTCCACTTTATATTGCTAAGGGGTTACTCCCCTTATTACCATATGGTTTTGAGGTGGAACCTCCTTTATCGTGTAAAGTGGACTTGCACTCCCCCACGACGAACATGGCCCAGACCCGTTTGTCACCCATCCACCTTTGTCAAGTCTCAAGTGTCAACAAGGCCTAAGTGAGTAAGTGACATTCAATTCGTCAAGTGTCAACAAGGCCTAGTGACATTCAATTCGTCAAGTGTATCATGAAGTGTATCACGACAAAAGTTGTTTTTTAGTTGGTCAAGTCCTAGAATCATGACATTGATTTGAGGGCACCAGTTTATTTTTATATAATACTTGCTTCACTCCATATTAATCGTAAAATTGACAATTTGAACACTATTCATAATTGCCTGTATTATTTCATTTTGTGCGTTATACATGTAAATAAATATAGTCATGTGTAATATCTTTTAAATTGTCTTAATTTATACTTTATTGTACGTATGATCTAATTTTTATAATTTTTGGTAAAATCAAATTAAAGATATTACGAATTTAAATTATACATTGTTAAGCGTAAAAAAGGGAACGCTGCAACTAATATGGAGTGGACAAAATATAATATAGAACCAATTGATAAGTTTTAAGAACACAAATTTAAAATTTTTATGGGCAGTTGATGAATTTTTTTATTTTTCAAACTTATTGAAAACATATAAAGAGGTAACAAGTACTCCCTCCGTAACGAATTAATTTCATCTTTTGTTTTTTCACGCATTTTGTGGAAACGATTTAAGGGTGTAAACGACCAAATTAATCAAAATAAATTTGATATTAGTAACTTATAATCACATTCTTGCTTGTACTAAAACCATTTTGATTAATTATTCGTTTACCCCATTAAACCGCTTCCTCAAAATACGTGAAAAAAGTGAAATTAATTTGTTACGGAGGAAGTACTTAATCTTTACATACACCACTGCTTTAGTACGTATTTTAAAGAATGGATTTAAAGATAGTAATCGAGTTTTACCTAAGTTTCATAATTCTTTCTTTGAATTTTATCTGTTCTAATTAAAGAATTTGCGAAAAAAACCATAACTTTTCATCATTATCGTAACCCCATCGCCTAGATAGATCCCAAAGATGATTGGAATATATTTTGCTCCCAAATAAGCGGTGAAGAGATGAGGAAGAAAGAAAATTTTGAAACCAAAAAAATTAAATTAAAATTGAAATGATAATAAAAGAAAACAAGCTAAGGAAATCCAATCCAATTAAATTATGGAAAACATGTCCATTTCCACCAAACGTGTCCTTAGGCTACGATCTTTATGACACGTAAATTAATTTCTTTATACTAAATGCCACGTATTACATTTCAATTGCAATCTCAAAATATAATTTCCCATGCATATAAGATCATTACATGAATTATATATGTATATATATATAATAATTAACAAAGTTTTCATCGTTGCTAGAGTTTTTTATGTTGTTGCAAAAAGTTATAACATATAGGGCAACACTAAGTAGAACTTGCATTTTATGTTGTTCAAGAAGTTGTTGTAGATCTTACTTTAGCTTGAACAGAATTGTTGACAACGTTGTTGGTGGTGGTAGAAGGAGAGACAAGAGGTTGCAAAAGATAAGAATGGCGTCGAAATTTCCGCCACAAATGCAGGAAACTCAGCCCGGAAAAGAGCATGTCATGGATCCTATCCCTGAAGCTTGTCGTCAGGAGTATAGGCCTGCCAACAAGCTCCAGGTTCGAATCTTCTAAATTATTGTTATAATAAATAATATTTTCTTACTCCAATAGTATTTATCACAACTTTTTTTAATTGTTACATTTTTTACACATATTCTTCAAGGCCTAATGTTATCCATAAACACATATTGTGTATTTAATAAATTATATATTGATATATACAAATCTAACAATATCTCACATGCCTATTTTACATATATAGTTCCTTGGTTTCTTTTGATTTGGCATCAAATTATTATTTTTTTTAAAATCAACAATTGTAAGATAATCTTGTTTTTGCTTGTGCTTAATTTATGTTAATTAATTTGTGCGTTTATACGATTAAATCTTTTTTTTTAATATGTGTGCAAAAGAGTTTGTTGCAAACAAAAAGAAACGAAAGAATTGAAGTATTATAAAGCTGTTATAAAAATTGGACAAAATTTTTTCTAACTTTACCTCCAGAATAGAAATGCCCTTCCTTCGTTTTTTAAATTCTTATAACAATTGTACATTTGACACTATTCACAATTTTCACTTTGATAGTAATTTGTCACTTTACACATAAAAAATAGTCATGTGGGGGTGGGGTTTAATTCGTCTTAGTTTGTAGGGTTTTTTTTTTTTTTTTTAATATTGTTTAGCGATTATAATTTTTCAAAGTACATAATCAGAAATATTAATCTTCAAAACTTTTATCTCGACGTATGTGAAAAATGTATTTTTTGTAAGAATTTAAAAACGGAGGAAGTAACAAAATAGACAATTAGCAAATAAAAAAAGACAAAGTGGAATATTTATTAAAAGGAGCTGAGGTGCGGCCCATATTAGCTTGGGAAATTCCCAGTTCATCAATAATGTACTCCCTCCGTCCCAATTTACTTGCTGCATTTTCTTTTTCACACCTTCCGAGACATAAGTTTAAATAAAAATATCTTTAACTATATATAATAAAAAATTATATATTTGAAAAGTACATGTTGAGATGAATTAAACTAGATCCATTGTGACTAAATTTTTTCTTATGTATATTAAATTAAATAAAGTCGAAGTTCACATGTGAACAGTGTCCAAAATCAAACTGGGGCAAGTAAATTGAGACAGAGGGAGTAAGATACATTAATGTAAGATACCAGAATGTATCTTATAATGACATTTTTGTGATTTTGTTAAAAGTATATTTTCAAAACACCCAATATTTAATTGGTGCTCTGAATCCCTGCCCCATCAAAATTACGGTTAAAATGCCACTGTTATACAAACTCGGACTCCCTCAGCTTAGCTTAGCTTAACTTGTTAAAAAAAAAAAAAAACTAAAATGACAAGATGAGCAATTGAACATGTGATGGCAGGGGAAGGTGGCGTTGGTGACAGGGGGAGACTCAGGAATAGGAAGAGCAGTGTGTCTTTGCTATGCAATGGAGGGCGCAACGGTGGCTTTCACATATGTCAAAGGCCAAGAAGACAAGGATTATAGGGACACTCTTCAAATGATCAAGTCTAACATGAGCTCCGATGCCAAGGACCCTATTGGTATCGCCGCTGACTTGGGCTATGACAACAACTGCGAGCGGGTTGTCGATGAAGTTGTCAACGCTTTCGGCCGTATTGACATCTTGGTCAACAACTGTGCTGAGCAGTATGAGTGTACTACTGTGGAGGAAATTGATGAGCCTAGGCTTGAGAGGGTGTTTAGAACTAACATCTTCTCTTACTTCTTTCTCACAAGGTACCCAACTACATTGAATTGGTGTATACTTTGATAATTCTGGCCTTTAGGCTTCGTTTACTAGAGCGAAAAATATTTTCCTTAAAAACAGTTTTTTTATCTTACATCGTTTACTTTGAAAGAAAAAATAAAATGTAAAACTTGAGGTTATTTTACGCCCTATTGGAAACATTTTCCCCCAAACTTAGGAGTAAAATTATTTAAATATTTTACGGACCCTTAATGCATGCTCAAAGTACCTTTTCTTAAGAAAAAAATTGCAGTAGTTATACAACTTTACACAAATATATTGCATGTGTTAATGATTGTTGGAAGTATATATACCTCATTACCATAAAGGCTCAAAATGAATATGTTTAATTTGTGAGTAGGTGACAAAAATTTTACCATAAATCTATAACTTTTTCCTTATTAGTTAAGCTCCGTATTAAAAGTTACAGAGTAAAACTTTTTCCCTGCAAAAAGTTATCTCACCAAACAGTTTGACGAGAGACTTGCTTAATATGGATAACGTGTAGGCATGCACTGAAGCACATGAAGGAAGGAACAAGCATCATTAACACAACATCAGTGAATGCATACAAGGGAAACCCCACACTGCTGGACTACACCTCAACCAAAGGTGCAATCGTGGCCTTCACTCGAGGCTTAGCTTTGCAGCTGGTGCAGAAGGGCATTCGGGTCAACGGGGTTGCCCCAGGCCCCATTTGGACCCCACTGATTCCAGCCTCGTTCAAGGAGGACAAGGTCAAAAGTTTCGGGTCTCAGGTGCCTATGAACAGGGCAGGCCAGCCTAGCGAAGTTGCACCTTCTTTCGTTTTCCTAGCTTGCAATGCTGACTCTTCCTACATTACTGGCCAAGTCCTCCATCCTAATGGTGAGAAACTAATCATAGCTCTTTCAATTTCAAATCATCTTATATATTCTTGTAGTCTTTGTTTTGGGTTCAATAATATATGCTAAAGTATATTGTTGTGTTGTTTTTCTTTCTTTTCCTTTGCAGGTGGAACAATAGTAAATGCTTAGAAAGTAACATGATGAAGAATGGTGTTTTTTTTTTGGAGGGTGTTTGTTGGCTGTTTTAGGGTTTCGTGGTTTAATCAGAAGGGTTGGTTTTTAGTAGTAGCTGTTTGAAGGAGATATGTTGAAAAAATAATACAAAAACTAGAGGATCTAGGGTGGAAACTGAAAAATCAGAGATGTAGTGTGGTTTCATTTTCTTGGTTGAAACTGCATAATAAGTACAGTACAAAATTATATGATATATATATTATACATATGTAATAAAAAAATGGGTCATATGATTCTAGTATATGCTCATGCAGCAAAGCTTTCTTGCATCTTTGTTTTAATATGCTTTGGAATGATGCAGTAAATTAAAAGTTTTAAAGAACCATAGTACTTGAATAACTCTTACCCAGAAATTTTTTTTTTTTTTGAAGGGTACCCAGAAATGACTTTGAACCATAGAGCTTGTGATATTATGTACATGTTTTAAAGAACCATGGAAATTTTGGTCCCTAAAACTATTTCTGGGTGTCTCAGTAGCTGATTTCCCACCTCTGACACTATGCACTCGGTTTGAAAGAGTCTATGCACTCACTCACTTTGAAGGAAGGAAAGAAAGAAAGAAAAAAGAATCATAGACAAGTCAAATGATAGCATTGACATCAAAGTACAAACTTAATCAAGTTATGGTGATCAATCATCTAAATTCAATCAGCTAATGGTAATAATTTGTTCATCCACAAAAATGATTTTTCATAGGATTCTATTACCATGTATTGTTACCATTTTTTAAAATATATATTATACTTATTTTAGTTGGACAATGTGGGTGCCACTAGGCATTGAACCAGGTCCTATTGTAGGTCATCTGACCCAATTTGGCCGACACACGCATCTGCATAGGGGAAAATAAGAAATTCTCGCAAATGCGTGCGGTGAGGTTCGAATGTGAGATATCAGGCTCGATGCTCTCAAGATTTAACCACTAGAGTAAGACTTACACCTCAATAGATACTATATTTGGTAAGGAAATTAATCCAATTTTTCCATTTAATTTTCTTACCCAAACCAAAACAGTATAAAATGAGGGAAATAGTTTTCGTCCTACCAAACAGACCCTTACTAGTTCACAGTTTCACATACAATGACTTCAATGACAATGGTCTAAGGGCCTAGCCCTGGGATGGCTGGCATGGCGTGTCCATAAGACCAGCAAGCTAGACCCCCTGTGCATGATGGCCAACTGTCATCTCCTGAATAACAGTTATTACAGTACTACACATACTTCTGTCATTTTCTGCCTCTTTTTTTTTTTTGGCGTGTGTGTGTGGGGAGGGGGGAGGGGGGTACTTGATTGTCTTATAAACAAGAAGCTACTCCGTACTATTTTGGAAAAAATGGCAACCAATGTAAAAAAAATCCAACAGCAAAAACAAGAGAGACAGCTTGGGAAACAGTATGTCATTGATCCTATCCCCCAAACTGCTCATCCCAACTATAAGCCTGCCAACAAGCTCGAGATTAGGATAAATGATACTCTGTTTGATAGGATGTAAAACATTTTTAATTGGAAATAGTTTTTATGGAACTTTTTCATCGTTTGGTTACAACATAATGATTTTTCAATTATACACATTTTTCATTGTTTGGTTGAACTGAAAAACAATAGAAACCTAGAAATATGGCTAAAAATAACGGTTTACAGTATCTCTAATGGTTAATGTTATGGTAGATACTTGCATAAGAAAAGGGTAACTACAGCCCAGCCATGCTTGCAAACAGGGTACCTTGAAAGTAAAAAAAGAAACTTCATGGCAACATTTTCCTAATTATTAATTAACTAATTTATTTATTTTAGCTTAAAAGAATGCAAGCTATAGCTAACCACAAATGCAAATTAAAGCTTGGAAGTGAAGCTGCATCAAAGATGATATAGCTTGGCAAACTACAACACCTTGTAGCTTACCATTGGAAAAAACTCTTAGATATGGCCCTAAGAGGGTGTGAAATAAGGAGGAATGAAAACTTCAAATTTTAGGGAAAATGTCAGCCTGAGTTTTCAATTTAATTTCCCGGCTCAAATCAAACAATGCAGAATGCGAAAAACCATTGAAAATTAATATCAGTCCTACCAAACAGATCCTTAGTCTCTATTGGTTTAATGGCAGGGGAAAGTGGCATTGGCAACATGGGGGAGACTCAGGGATGGGGCAAACAGAGTGCCACTGCTTTGCGCAATTCAAGAAGCCGCCACCATAGCCTTTACTTATGTCAAGGGCCTCGAGGAAAAGAATACTGTTGATACTCTTCAACTCATTGAGCACTTCTATTGAGGATATTGATGAGAAGCAGCTTGAGAGGGTGTTCAAGAACATCCTCTCCTAATTCTTCCTCACAAAGTAAGACAATATCTTTGTACTATTGAATGGTGGAGGTAGTAATTTTTGTTCTTTCTTGGTTAGCTTGCTAAGAACTTCCCCTACTACGAGTTTCCGGAACCGTTTGTCAGAGCTAACGGAAAAAGATACCTTGGAACAATGATACCCGGTTCGCGGTACGGACCCCCGATCTGCGACCCAGATCATTCGTACCAGAACCGGGTGCGTACACACACCAGTTCGCTTTGAGTCGAGTGCCAGTTCGGTAAAAGTGGCGACTTGGCTTTGCTACTGGGCGGAGCTCCAGTGAACGTTGCATTTCTTCCATCTCTACAGTCTTCTCTATCGCATGCTTCTCTTTCTTCTTTCATTTATTAATAAAGTGATTTTCTTTGATTTAAAATATCAAGAATGTTTGACTTTTTTCTCTCTTATTTATTTACTCCTATTATTTAAATTAAATGTGTTCTCTTTATTTCTCTCCCTCTCTCTCTTTTTCATCAGCTTTTATTATAGCAGCTGTAAATGAATACTCCTCTTTTATTGGCTAACTTTTACACTACTCCATATTGTACACATCAATTTTATTCAACTAAATACTCTATAGATAACAAATTAAATACTGGTTAAGATTAGGTAATGATAATAATTACTTTATTTACCTTAAAACTTAACTAGATAATAATAATATATATACTTCGTATATATAATTTCGTACCCAACGTACCGAATTCACTAAGAGTAGCGTACCGGCGTATCGCGTACCCAAATTCGTACCCCGATTCGATTCGAACTCCGTACCATGTAACATTGCCTTGGAATTTAGGTTTTTGCTGACCGTTGCTTTCTCGGTGAAGAGGCAACTAAGATATAGTTCCCACCTAAGGACTCTGAGACTCCAGGATTTAGATTGTTGTTTGGACAAGAAAACAACGCCCTCACTAAAGAAGAAGTCTACATGGCCATAACCGAAGAAGCCTTTGACCCTACCAAGCTCATCACCCCCTCTTTGTGATGAAAAAATAGAGATGTTTGGTCTATTAACTCTAGTTTTGTTGAGGTTTTTCTTAAAGCTCCATAATAGAATTTAAAAAATAATAATAATGATAGTAAGATATGGTTGTATGATTCTATATATAGTTGCTCATGCAGCAAATGTTTCTCTTTTTAATTTTTAAGGTGCTTAACAACTTAAGTATGCCTTTATAATGATATGGTTGTACTCCCTCCGTCCCATTTTAGTTGCTACATTCTTTTTTGGCACAATTTTTTATGCAAATCAATCTTCATGTGGAGCCCATTATTGGTAAAGATAATTAGAAGAAAATGATGATTTAAAAAGGATAAAAATGACAAAAAAGAGGGTAAAAATGTAAAATATGTGCGGGGCCCATAAACTATAAAAGGAAATGTAGCAAGCATTTTGAAACATCCAAATAAGGAAATGTAGCAAGTATTTTGAGACATTCAAATAAGAAAATTGTAGCAACTAATTTAGGACAGAGGGAGTATGATTCTATATATAGCAGCTCTGAGGATTTAGTCAATACCATCGTGGTATTACTCTGAGAAGAGCTACAAATTGGAAACAATCTACCTTACTATGTAAAAAAAGAAAAATGATATATACAACATTGAGTGCCACAAATAAAGTGCCAAAAATAATAATATTAACTCAAATCAAACATTAGCAATACTGAATTATGCGCAACTCACTTTGGCTGTTGGATGTGATGTCTCTTGTTTGGGTACATGATTCGCTATTTTGGTAATGAATTTCCTTTTTATTTGGCAAAAAAAAAAAAAAAAAAAAAAAATTGAATTGTGCATTATTTTGAAATATATCCCCAACTAAGTCATAATAGTACTTCCTCCGTTTCGAAATAAATACAACAATATCCATTTCAGGAAATTTCAAACTAAATGCAACAAGTTTAATTTTTCCATTTTTATAAATATTTTCTTCCTATCTCTCACATCATCACATAACTCACTTTCTCTCTCTATCCCTTTTACTCTCACAACAAAAAATAGACTAAGAGTCCGTGCCATCCAATTTGTTGCATTTTTTTCGAAACGGAGGAAGTATAATTTTTCATAGAGTAATGTTAGGTGGTATCAGGTCTTGAGCTGGCCTTTCTACATGTCATCGTACTCAATTTAGCAGCTACATACACCTAAGAGGGGAAACATAATCCTTCCAAGAGCATGTGGTGAGGTTCAAACTCAGGACCTCATCTATAGCGTCTGAAAGCTTCAACCACTAGGCGGTGAAAGACAGAAAGGATCTACATGAAAGAACCCACTCTCAGTATAGCAACATCAATCCGGATTAGCACATCAACAAACAGACGTGTCATATGGCAATGATCTGCAGGACACTAATGTAGTTTGTGCCCATTCCCAGTTCCCACGTTGCAGTACTCAGCTAAGAACCTCTAATCAGCCACTATATAAACAAAGAGCTTGAGCTAAGCTTCTCAAACAAACAACCAGGAGAGTTTCTCATTTCAGATTAGTTTGCATTCTAGTGTCATCTTCTACTTTTGTTTTTGTTTTTTTTTTTTTTTTGGTTAACTGATCATTTGGCAACAAGAAGCTTGTACGTTTGAAAAAATGGCAACCAACGGTAGAAATTTTCCACCACAAAGACAAGAGAAACAGCCTGGGAAACAGCATGTCATGGATCCTGTCCCCCAAACTGGTCACTCTCAGTACAAGCCTGCCAACAAGCTCCAGGTGAGAATTCATTACCTAATTATATTGTGTTTGAAATTTTGTTCATCCATCTTACTCCCACTATTCCATTTTATAGTAAGACTATTCATTTCATCTCAATTAACGTGTCAGACCCTCTGACATTAATAATATAGATTGTGTTCAAATATTGTGTTCATCCAACTTGCTCGGCTATTCATTTCATCTCCGATTATTGTATCAAACCCTCGATACTTAGACATTTGTAGAACACTTATGGTGTGCATGGTGGGGAAAAAAGAAGGAAAGGGAAAGAAAAGAGAACAAAGTTCTAATGAATAAACCTTACAACTAGGGATGTTAATATCGTGAATAGCTCGCGAACAAACTCAATCAAAACTTGGTCAAAATTCATTTATGTATAAATAAATGAGTCCGAGCAACATTTTCAAGCTCGATTAATAAATAATTTTTATTTAAATAAGATAGTACTCGGCTCATTAAGGCTCGTGAACAGCTCGTTCAAGTTCTTTAAACAAGTTCTTTAATAAGCTCGTTCGTAATCATTTAATACTCGTTAAAAATTTATTTACATATTTCGAATTTTAAAAACTATTTATTTGTAGTACGTATCATTTAAATGCTATAAATATATATTTCTCCCATTACATAAGCTTAATTTCTGGTTAATTGGTTATAAATTTGGAATATTAACATACTTTGTATTATACTTTTAAATTTCATATTTTATATTACCTAAGCTTGGTCAAAGGTTAAATTAGAAATTAATAAAACAATATATACAAAGCTCATTCAAATTAGAAAGCTCATTCAAATTAGAAATTAATAAAACAATATATACAAAGCTCATTCAAACATATGCTCGTTAATAACTCAGCTTGAACTCAGCTCGAATACAATTAACAAGCAATCGAGCCGAGCTCGAACATGAAAAAATTAAACAAAGTTTTTTTAAAGCTCAGTTATGCTTGAGCTCAACTCAAGCTCGAGCTCAATTAATATTAGCAAGCCTATCTCGAATAGGTTACTACTCAGTTCGACTATCGACATTACTACTTACAGCCTAAAAACGTACCTAAAAATGTTGCGAGTTTGATTTTCAATCCCCTTCCATTCTATTTCTAATCTTACCACCTTATTAGCAATGCTAGCAAGGTATTCCTCTGATAGAAACATTACACTAGTGCCCGATTTATCTTACCACCTTAAAAAAACCAAAAATAAAGAAATGAAGGGAGGCAAAAGGAAGGGAGGGATATGATGCATGCATCCATTCCTTTTAGCACAAACTATCCCCAGAGATTTGGAAGGAAAAGAAGCTCCATCTTCTCCCTTTCCTTCCTCCAATTTCCACTCCCCTTCCATTCTATTTCTAATCTTGCTATCCAAAATCAATCAATTTTTGTTTCCCAAACATCTGCCATGTCAAGACATTACTTCCATCATTCCAGATGTCATCCTAATGAATATTTGTTGATTTAATGGCAGGGGAAAGTGGCATTGGTGACAGGGGGAGACTCAGGGATAGGGAAAGCAGTATGCCAAATGTTTGCACAAGAAGGCGCAAGCATAGCCTTTACTTATGTGAAGGGACACGAAGACAAGGATACAATGGATACCCTTCAACTTATCAAAGGTGTAATGAGCTCTGAAGCTAAGCCCCCCATAGCCATTGCCACAGATTTGGGGTATGATGAGAACTGTAAAAGAGTGATTGATGAAGTGGTAAGCACATTTGGATGCATAGATATCCTGGTCAATAATTCTGCAGAACAGTATGAACGCACTACTATTGAGGAAGTTGATGAGCAGAAGCTTGAGAGGGTGTTCAGGACAAATATCTTCTCCTACTTCTTCCTCACAAGGTTAGTACATTAGATTGGCTTAATGAATTAAGTTTATTTCACTTCACTAATGTTCAACATGTTCTTTCAACTTATTGCTTTCTTTTGTTTTAGGAAGAATAGTTTTTAGTCAGATAAATTTAATGGAAGTAGGTGTTGTTATAAGTTCTCAAAGTTTAACTGTATTTAGTTACCAAAATTCAACATGTTCCTTCATCTTTTGGAAAAAATTAATTTCATTTTGACTTTACAAATGAAGGGGAAAAAGAAGTATTTTTGAAGCAAAATTATGTTCCTTTAATATTAGAAACCTTAATTAGTTGAAAAATACCGTAACAGTTTTATGATATCGCATTCTTAACCATAGCCACAAACTTATGACTACCCTTGAGATTTACAATTAAGACCGGCTATCATAAAGAAAACTAAAAAACTTAGGGTCGTTATTGAGAATTTCCCAAGTTATTTAATATTTGACAAGTTCTAGATTTAATGAGTTTAATTCAAACTAACCATAGCCACAAACTTATGACTACCCTTGAGATTTACAAGTTAGGGTCGTTATTAATAATTTCCCAAGTTATTTAATATTTGATAAGTTCTAGATTTAATGAGTTTAATTCAAACTAATAAGGTTTGATAAGGCAAGTTAAATTCAAGTAAGCCAACCTAGGGAGTAGAAGGGAAATGGAAAATTAATCGAAAGTGAATTAAATTAATCTAAATCCTAAATTTGGCGGGAGCTGGGCTGAGCTAAATTGTATTTGTCTGAACTGAAATTTCATAACTTAAGTCCAAAAAACAAGGCCAAAATCATTTGTCAATATGGTTAATTCTGATATGAATATTTTCAGGCATGCATTGAAGCACATGGGAGAAGGTTCTAGTATCATCAACACTACATCAGTTGTTGCATATAAAGGTCATTCAACATTGCTGGACTACACCTCCACAAAAGGTGCAATTGTGGCCTTCACCAGGGGCCTAGCACTGCAGCTTGTGGGGAAGGGCATACGGGTTAACGGGGTAGCTCCAGGCCCGATCTGGACTCCCCTGATTCCAGCCTCATTTACAGAGGATACAGTCGAGAAATTCGGGTCAGAGGTGCCCATGAAGAGGGCAGGCCAGCCTAATGAGGTTGCACCTTCCTATGTTTTCCTTGCTTGTAATGCAGACTCTTCATACATTACTGGGCAAACCCTCCATCCTAATGGTAATAAGTTAATAACCTTGTTTCAGTGTTTAAAGCTGAATTTTATTTGGTTTTTGTTGGACACTGGTTAAATGTTTCATTCTCTTTGTGCAGGTGGGGTTATTGTAAATGGCTAAAACTCAGCAGCATAAATAATCACATAATGTTTTATTTCACAGTTTGGTTTTCTGGCATGTTTGTATGTATAGCTAAGTCAGGTATAAAGTACAGAGAAGTAGAGGACTTAAAGAATGTATTCAGCATAGTTATCTGCTTGGTTTTCTTTTTCTGCAACTTCCCGTACCAACAAAGTACATAATGATAATAAAAGGCTGTGGTTTTCTACTTGAAAAGCAATTTAATTTCTGACAAAATATAGCGCATTAATAATGAAACTATATGAAAACACTTTTCAATGGAAAACATGACTGTCAAACACATTTTCCTTTGTTTGACCATAGGAAAATGTAGGGGGGAAAAATTGAAGCAAAAAAAAGGAGTGAAAGGAATGGGAGTGAAGAAAAAAATATAGGGAAAAAAGAAAATAGAAGCAAAAAAAAGGTGGAAGGATGGGAAGAAGAAGAAATAGAAGCAAAAAAAAAGTGGAAGGATGGGAGAAGAAAACAAAGTAAAAGTAATGAGTAAGGTTTAAAATGTGGCATATTGGTTAGAATAGGAAAATAGTTTTTCTTTTAAGGGTCCGTGTGTTTTGATGAAAAATATTTTCCCAGAAAATAATTCCTCCCCTCTTTTCATTTTCCTTTGTTTTTGAGAGGGGTGGATAACAATTTTCTTTATGGTGGAAAATGTCACTTTAGAAAAGAAAAACCATTTTCCTTTTGCAGGGAAGGAATGCCACATTTTCCCTCTCACTTGCTTCTCCCTTCTTCACTCCTCTCATCCTTCCTTCATTTCTATTTCATTTTTATTTTCCTTCATAAATTTTCCTGTAATCAAACAAACAAAGGAAAATTTTTCTTAAAACAATGTTTTCCATTGAAAATTATTTTTCTTAGAAAATGATTTTCCTTGAAAATTGTTTTCTTTCGAAACAAACGGAGCCTAAAAGAGATTTTTTCCATCCAAGAGAAAATTATTTTCCTCCCCTTAGCAAAACAAACGAAGAAAGTTGAATAGAAAGAGAAAAATCATTTCCCAGGAAAATGAAACAAGCATAGCCTTAAAGCAAAAAGCAATGAATACTGATGAATAGATGGATTGTTTCTACTTAAAGACAATATGACACTACCAATTTGTAGTCCATGCACACTGTGACATGTACAGGATTTGAAGTAATTCATTGCAACACTCCTTGAGCTAATGCAGTGGTTCAAGAATATCTATCAGTGGATTCAGGATTCCAAGCTATGTTCATTTACATGTTTCAAGAGAAGATACAATATAGAAACTGACAAGAGCACTAATTTATGCTGATGCAAAAATATGATAAGATGAGCTTTTGATTCCCAGGTTATTTATGGGTCTCAGATATCATCTCTGATATTCAAGTGCTCAGTTTAACAAAAAAGTTCACCTTGCAATCACTTGGTGTTACTTAAAAACCACCTATAAACATCTTCATTTTCTCTAGTATAAATTTTATGATTTCTTCAATTCACTATGTCATCCAAGCTTGTCCTCAAGGTGATACACTGACAATTCAAATGATAGCATCACAGCATTTACAGATTGGAATCAAGTTATGCTGACTAATCACCTAAAAATAATTGACAAAATATAGTTATGTAGAGTCTTATTAAATTTGTCTCAACATATTGTATTAATATCTTTCTTTTTCCTCCAAATCTTCATATCAATCAAAGCCTTAGTCCCATTAGTGGAGTTAGCTATATGAACCAAATCTTCATATTAAAAAAAAAAAGAGAGAGAGCAAGAGACATAAAATAGGGAGTAGATATAAAAAAAATATATGAAGATCGAGCTGTAATGAAGTATTGTGGTGATACGAATCTTGCATTAAGCCTAGTTTACCTTACCATATAAAAAAATGAAATATATGGATGGGCTATTCACCTAATCACCTAGGATACTTGGAGCAATTTTTGGATAATGCGGGTGGTATTAGGCTTTGAATCGAGCCCTATTGTAGATTACACCCATCGAAAAGAGATAATGAATTTTCACAAATGTATGCGGTGAAGTTCAAACCCAAGTCCTTATGCCTGAAATTAAAAGGCCTTGACCAACATGCCAAAACCTCAACCTCGATGCTCGGCGCAAGTGCGCAACATTACCTAAATAGCAATAATACCCACAACTTTTATGAACCACTTCGTACCAAAGCTACAGGTTTCTATTACCTGGGTGATGAATGTAGTATCTATCAGTCAAAGGACAGAAATGACCATTTATGTCTTTAAAGACAGTCTTCACTCTTCAGCGCAAACTGGGATTCAATTATTATCTATTAGTACCACCTGGAAGCGGTGAAAGCCTGAAAGGAAATCTCTTCAAGGGGCCCACTCTCACCGGTCACAACAACAATCTAAAATTGGTGCATCAACAGACGTGTCCTGTGACAGATATCTGCAGGACACTAATCTAGTTTGTATCCATTCCCACATTGCTAAGCACCTTCACACCAATCCACTACATAATCAAAGAGCTTAAGCTAAGTATCTCAAACAACCAAGAGAGTTTCTAACTTTAGGCTTGTTTGCATTTTATTGCCATCTTCTAGCATTGATATTACTGCCTTTTTTGTTTTCGCAAACCATTTGATAACAAGAAGCCTTTGCTTTTGGAAAAAAAAATGGCGACAAACGGAAGAAATTTCCCACCACAAAGACAAGAGAGACAGCCTGGGAAACAGCATGTCATGGATCCAATCCCCCAAACCAGTCACCCTGAGTACAAGCCTACCAACAAGCTCCAGGTGAGAAACAATAACCTAATTTGAGTTCATCCATTTTACTTCACCTTTTCCAAATCCTAACTAATGATCTTTTCTGGTTTATTGGCAGAGGAAAGTGGCTTTGGTGACAGGAGGGGACTCAGGTATAGGGCAAGCAGTATGCCAATCCTTTGCGCAAGAAGGCGCAACTGTAGCTTTTACTTATGTCAAGGGTCGTGAGGAAAAGGATACTATGGATACTATTCGACTTATTGAAGGTGCCAAGGGCTCTGATGCTGACGACCCCATAGCAATTGCCTCAGATTTGGGGTATGATGAGAACTGTAAGAGAGTGATTGGCGAGGTGGTGAGTGCCTTTGGACGCATAGATATCCTGGTCAATAATTGTGCAGAGCTGTATGAACACAATTCTATAGAGGATATTGACGAGCAGCAGCTTGAGAGGGTGTTCAGGACTAACATCTTTTCCTACTTCTTCCTCACAAGGTTAGCATTATATTCTACTTCTAGAAACACCCACAGTAGAAGGTGATGCAACTGAATTGTGGTTTATACTATCCTTTATTGCTTCATGTTTATTATGTTGGGAGAGGGTGATTGAAATAATTGATTTAATCAGGCTATGTTCTTTCAGTTTACTCACTCATTTTTAGCAAATTATAATTCTAGCCTATTCATATGTTCAATAAGTTATGATAAATTCTAATATATCTCTTACAAGCCCCGGTAAGAAAAGCATAGGAAAAATAAAATGTTAAAGCTCTAATCTGCTTAACACAACTTATTTTGAGAAAAGTTCAAACAAAGTTTGGCAAGTAGCCAATAGATTCTAATAAATCCTTACAAGTTCTGATATAAAATAAAAAAAAAGAGTTGAAAAAAAAAATCTGAAAGCTCTAATCTCCTTAAAACAACTTATCAAAAGTTCAAACAAAGACGTTAACTTAATGTTGGTCAAGTTGAATGACAGGCATTAACTTAGGTTCGTCAACATAAGTTTGACCAAATAAAATTCAGGTAAAGAAATACAATAGCTAAACAAAAGCATTGTCCTTTGACAACAAGGTTTATTTGCAGGCATGCATTGAAGCATATGCGAGAAGGTTCCAGCATCATCAACACCACATCAGCTGCCGCATATGTAGGCCATTCGACATTGCTAGACTACACCTCTACCAAAGGCGCAATTGTGGCCTTCACCAGGGCCCTAGCTCTCCAGCTTATGGAGAAGGAAATAAGGGTGAACGCAGTAGCTCCAGGTCCTATCTGGACTCCCCTGATTCCAGCCACATTTACAGAGGATGTGGTTGAGAGATTTGGGTCGGGGGTGCCCTTGAAGAGGGCAGCGCAGCCTAATGAGGTCGCACCTTCTTATGTGTTCCTTGCTTGCAATGCAGACTCCTCATACATTACTGGGCAAACCCTCCATCCAAATGGTACAGTTATCAACCTGACTTCAGAATTTAAGGCCTTGTTTTATTTGGTTTTTTTGTTGGATTCAGATTATATTTTACTCTATTTGTGCAGGTGGGATTATTGTGAATGGCTAAAAACTTGGGGCATTATGTTTGGTTTCCTGCTGTCTTTGTCTGTGGCTCTGTGCAGCAAAGTCAGGTGAAAACTACAGATATCTAGAGGAGGTTAAGAATGTGTCCAGTAAATTTAATTGCTTAGTTTTATTTTTGTTCAACTTCATGTGTAAACAAAGTGCATAATGGTAATAAAAGAATTTCATTTTCTGACAAGTTAGAGTGCATTGGTAATTAAAATTGACTAGTAATGTAGAGCAAAACAAATTTATCAAAGCAATGAATACATAATGGAACTGATTAAGACAATACAAAAAATGCAACTACTTTCTCTGTTTTTAAATAGTTGCAACAAATGGGTATTTTTTGTGAGATAAAAAATTCATTTGTTACAACAATTCAAAAACGGAAGAAGTACATGTTTATAGTTATCCAAACAATAACAGATTCCATAAAATTGAAGTTCAAACATTGCAATACTCCTTGAAACAATTTCATTTCTTTAGTCATCCGAAGATTGTGTGTGTGTGTCTTGGGGGAGGGGGGTGGGGGGGATGGATGGGGAAGGGGACGAAAGTCATATTGAACCGCTCTTAGATTCAGATTGCAATACTCCTTGAAACAATTTCATTTCTTTAGTCATCCAAAGATTGTGTGTGTGTGTTGGGGGTGGGGGGTGGGGGGGGGGGTTGGATGGGGAAGGGGACGAAAGTCATATTGAATCACTCTTAGATTCAGATTGTCTTATATAGTTAAATGAAGGATCAAACAAAATTTTGACACAACGTGGAAAAATGAAATGCCAACTTCAATAATGGAATTAATGTACAAACACATTGTATATTGGGAAAAAAAAAATAGCTTATAACCGGTACAATCATTGGTACACTCATCTAACAACAAAACTAAGACCCAAAATGGCTCAGAGGAATTGGTCTCTTAAGTTTGAGCGTAATCATTGAAGCATACCTCCAAGCCATTGCCGCCAATCCCAGCAAGGAAGCATTGAAAGCCATGTGATTCTAACTCTCCAACCACTTTATCAACCACAACACTGGACAGCACTGAATTACATGGTCAAGGAAGTGGACAGTCAATTTTAAACATAAAGTAACCATCATATTCGATATTCAATAATAAGGCCATGACTAGAACCATTTGGTCAAGTTAAGTATTCCACAAATGAACAATTAAACAAAATAAAAAAAAAAGGGTTTACTTTTTTCAATGGATAATTAGATGATAATGCCTCATAAAAACAGATAAATTTCTTTAACATTTTTTTCTTTACTTTTCTTGTGTAATTAAGGGTCTGTTATTTTTCAGCTTATATTTAGATAATTTCACACAAGTTGTCATGTATTCTCAAATAAGAAAAAAAAAAGGTGAAAAGAACAGGCCCTAAAATAAAGTACATAATATATGAAATCAGATGCTTCTGGTTAGACTTTTTGACCCTGGAATTTGTCAATACACAACTAGAAAAGCAGGGCAATACATTATAATGTTTGAAAGGATACGTGTCGGCAAAAATGTTAGTACACAGCCTCCTCCACCAGCTCCTGTCAACTTGGAACATAGCTTGTATTTAAGTGAAGTTTGGAGAACAGTCTCTATTGAAGCATGGCTCACTCCCATACACTGAAGTAACCCGTGGTTCATTTCCATAAGTTCTTCCAATTTTTCTTCTTTTTCAGTGACAGCTATATCATCAGAAGCTGGTGTTTGGATGATATTGGACAACTCCTTACTAATAGAGTCCACAGCATTGAATACAGAAGCCATTGCCTCAGGATGCCGCAGTGTCCTCTCTGACACACCAGCAACTAATGCTTTTGTGTTTCTCCCAACCTTTGTATTTGTAACTAGCATTTTTAGTGGCACGTTTGACTTCAACCTAGTGAGTTCTCCTGACCTAAACTGTATCATATTTCCTGCATAATAAAACAACTGGAGGTGAACATCATACATCATGAGTGGTATTAGCTCACAATATAATATTTTAATGAAACAAGAAGGCCACTGAATAATTTTAAGTTCTATTCGTTATAGAATGTCACATGTCATCAATCTTAGCCCCTTAAACTACAACACCATTCATTTTTCTGAACATTTGACTCCATTACCCCAAGATAAGTGATATAATAACCACTGGATGTTCACCATGTTGGTAACTCAGTGTAGAAGGAATTAAAAGGGCAGGTAACTTCAGTCTCACAATGCAATTGAGAGCTTGAGAATCCAGACATTCAAGAAATAACCACCCTATTGTCAACCAACAACCTAAAACCAACGGTGGGTCAAAGCAAAAGAGATTATAATAGTAACCCCACACCAAGAAAAAAAAATCCTTGGCTGTCAAACATAATTATTTTAGATCATACAAATAACTTCAAAAAGATCAAGAATAACATTATGTTGATATTAAAGTCGCTACAATGCTTCTTAAAAGAAAAAACTCATTCCTTACTTAGATAGTGTAAGGGCATTAGCTATACATGGAATAACCTCCGGAGGTTGTGCCCCAATGAATCCTATATGGACAAGAAAAAGTGTGCTCTAATGAGCCAGTGAGATTTATTCCATTGTGTAAAGATTAACAATCTTAAGAAAACACAAGGACTACAAAAAAATCTAGAAAAAGAAAAGAAAAACGAATGACAATATATTTGATACAAGATGATTTTCAATACTATTGTCAATGAACATCATTCAGTATAATTTTACATCAATAGAACTTTTATCTTATTGATATTGGATATAGAACAAAGTTTGGGACTCCAATGGATCAAAAGTTTGGTTTCAAAGAGATACTATGGCATATTGGATCACACTAGACTACTTAAGATAACAAGGGGAAAAAATCATTGATGCACTTTCTTATTATTGCAATTATTTGGGTAATTAGATTTCTGCAAAGAGAAACGATATAAACTTTTGTATTATTTCCCTACATTCTAGGTCCACCACTGCCAAAAAATTAAATTAGTTTCTCTCATTCAAAGAACATTCAACTATCTTCCTATATCATTTAAGAATTGGCCTAACAAATGACACTAGGAAGTGGAATTCACACTTCAACATAGTTTAGTGGAGGAACTATTGTTGGTTCCTCCACTTTCACGATTAAATACAAAAATTATGGCATAATTTGCAACAACTAGGAAATTAGTAGGAACAACTACTCACTTTTAATCCTATGCACTATTTTTAAGTCAATGTGGATTTTTGATCAATAGGAAAATAGGGGGGGGGGGGGATTATACTTCACCATGGATGGCGTCATGGCGACAAAACTGTAATTTGATGTTCACGTAATGAGCATGTTGCAGTGCTCAATCAAATTAAAGGTAATAATTAGGAAAATTGTAAGACATAAGTCAACCTTAACACCATTCTACTCAAAGTATGGTAACTTTTTATTAACTACGAATAAGTAAAGCTTTTGGAGCTATCTTCTTAAATTGGGCTTTGATATGCTGGTGACCGATTTATCAGATTAAGCTTGACATATGTTTCTATTTAGTTGGTCTGGCCTTAATTTTTATTCTAATTTTTTAATAAATTGTTTTTTTAATGTTAAACCTAATATTTATTTTTAACAAAAACCACTCTCTCTCTCTCTACCCTCTGCCACCGTCCCTTCTCTCTCCTTGAAAATCACCCCTCCATTTCTCTCTCCTTCTTCTTCTACCAACTCTCTCTATCTAATAAACCATCCTCTCGCATACACACCGCCCCATCTCTTCTCTCCTCCCACCTCTTTCTCCTTCCTTCTTCACTGACCTTTTGTCTCATATCAATCTTTAATCTCGCACTCTCTTTCCTCCTTTAACCCTCCCCTTCCTCCTTTTACCCTCCCTCTCCTTTCTCTTCTTCTTCTTCTTCGTGCGCTGCAACTTAATCCCAAAGAGATGGCACGGGGTCTTCCTAAGAGGTCACCCATCCTACTACTATTCTCGGCCAACCACAGGGTCGGTGGGGTCGGCAGCATGGCAATACAAGGACTTTTGGAGGTCACCCATCCTAGTACTATTCTTGTCCAACAATGCGCCTGGGTGTGACATATTTTTACGCTGGCTGTCACCGGCCTACCACAACCTTCTCCTTTATCCCGGCTTAGAACCCCAGAGGCCTACCCTCCCTTTCCTCCTTTTACCCTCCCTCTCCTTTCTCTCCAAATTTTTATCCAAACATAGTGTAAAACTTAACTTATTTTTAATTGACCACAAACTTACCTTAGTTTGAGAAGACCGGGAAAAAGTTGAGTTGTTTTCGACAAATTTTCCTAAAAATTATGAGGACACTATCCATTTGAAGAGATGCTCAGTGTCGGCCTAGAGGATTGATATCTTTCGCCTTCATCCCAACTCGAGAGAGAGAGAGATAACAAGGGTTCACCAACAGAAAAACAATACAGACATACATATCAGAAAGATTGGCATTCCAAAAAAATCAATACGACAGGATAACGTACCATAGGTGCTTACAGTGTTGTCAATGCCGGATGGCCTGCCATGAATAATCTTTTCACCTTCAAAAGCCCATTTGTTTATCAAGTCAAGCTTGCTATTTGTAAAAGACACCCATCCTTGCTGGCTATAGTCAAGGTCAGAACATTCCGACAAAGCCAGAAGGGCACCTGAAAGTGACACACAATATGCAGCTGATGAACCTAGGCCCGCACCTAGAGGGAGCTCAGATGTCACAGTCACTTTTGCAGGTTTGTACCTAAAATACATGAATAAGTTGAAAAGAAATATATGAGAAAAATCAAATATTGGTAGATAGCTGATTAACACTACTATATATAGTGTTTGGATACCAGAATTAAATGGGCCCAAACTATACATAAAATCCAACCACCATCATTCAAAGGTATTCAAGCCTCACACATTATTACACTTTTATTTCTCTTATTGCCCATTGCTTTACTTAAAACTTACAAGTGCTAACTTGGGAATCAAAGGGGTGTTTTCTCTGGGCTAGTTAATTTTTGTTCATTTTGAAGATTAGCTTGACCCAATCCAAGATTTGACTTCTACATTGTCTTTCCACTAATCCTAGTGTCTAATCATAACCATATTGTTTTTTTTACCGAAAGATATGCAATAGTGTATATATAACAAACACAATAGAAGAGTATAGAAAGCTTTACACTTTGACAAAACAGTATTACATAGGGCAACCATAGACATCATGATTTATGAAAGAGTAAATTAAAAAAATTAATCATTACTGGTTGCATCTTAATATTTCATCCGATAGCAACATTATTAGGAAAATATAATAGCACTGACATACCCTTGGATGGCAGTGTATAGCCAGATAAAGGTAGACACTCCAGAAGCCAATGTTATTTTTGCCTCTGGAATATTTTGCTCTTCAAGGAGTGATGCTATGGACTTAAGGGACTCTGTTGTGCAAACTAATGGTGTTGATGGTGAGGGATTGTGAAAATCTGGCAGCACTTCCTTAATTCGCTCTATTGACCAAGAAAATTCTAGTTCCATGTCCTTGAGCTCAAGCCTAAGCATATTGTCTCTCTCTGTACAAAAACAGGAAAGCTTCAAGATAAAGCCCTTTGATGTCTCTATTTTTACAAATGAACACAATGCAAAGCAACATGCAGCAAAAGTAAATTCTTTGTTGGATAACTTTCTGGGCAGATCTGTGATCAAAACAGTACATTGATTTATCAAAATTGCTCCTTTTTCCATACAGAATCATGATGCATTTGACATTCCACAGTGACTAACAAGGGCAGTTCTGAACATTGCAAAAGCTTAAGCTCAAAGTTCACTAAGTCCTAGCATATGGCATGATTTCTGAGCATGCTACCAGCAAGAAAGCTTGAGGACATACATTTGATTGAAAGAAACTGTTATTCCATGTCCCAATGTATTCAAATATAATTAGTAGTCTGTCCATGAATCATGAAGAGAAAGCTGATCCTTGAGCATAGCATATAAATTCTGATGTCTTTGAAGTCCCATTTATAATATCTTTCCTTTAACAACAGATTACCTAACATTAAGGATTCTTTCAATGTTGCCAACTACAATGCTCAAATGGTTTCCCATAAAACTAAGAAAAACTTAAATTAATCAACTTCTGCAACTCTCAATTCTCAATAACTTATTTCCAAAAAAAAAAAAAATCAATAAACATGCACACACACACACACACACACACACACACAAAAAAAAAAACGCATAATTAAGCAACCAAAACTTTCGAATTTTGACCAAATACCAGGGAAACAAATAAAATCGAACACATTATAATAATGTATGCAAAAAAAAAAAAATGCTGAAGCTGAAATCAACCCAAAGAAATAACGAAAAGAAAAAAATACCAGAAGAAAGGAGGAGATGTACAGAAGTGTAAAGATTAATGGCGGCAGCAACGGCGGTGGATCCATGAACGACGGCATGTTCGCCGGAAAGTATGATTTTACCAGGAGCTCTTGATTTAACCTCCATTTTCATCAAATGATTGATGACTGAGATAACAGTGAGTAGGAGTAATTGCGTATCTGAAATTTGTGTGTAATTTTATGCAATAAGGAGTATAGTAGTGTATAATTTGTCGATCATAAGTGTTGTATATGATGAGTTTATGATCCATCCATGTTTATTTGCAAAAATTGCAAATAGGGAATCTCGTGCTACGCGAGTTCCTTTCTTGTTTTTGTTTTTTTTTTTGTTTGATTTTACATTTTTTCTTTTTATTATTCCCAAAAGGTCCGTCTCAAAAAAACAATTACTCCCCGTCCCATTTTACATGTTACATTTCATTTTGGAACGAATTTTTATGCAAATCAATTTTCATGTGGGTCCACCATTGGTAAAGTTAAGTGGAAGAAATTGATTGGCTTAAAGATGATAAAATGACAAAAAAGAGGGTAAAAATGTAAAATATATGTGAAGTACATAGACTATAAAAGAAAATATAGCAAGTATTTTGGGACATTCAAATAAGAAAATTGTAGCAAGTAATTTGGAACTGAAAGAGTAAATTAAATTTAAAAGGTCGGGGAGGTGGTGAGAAGATGAAACACGTTGGTCCCTTTTTCCCAAACAATTTTCAATTGACTTTGATATTATTCATATCGTAGCTTTGATATTGTTTAATTTGATATATTTAATAAAAAAAAATTAGTTATATTCATTTGGATCTTATTTGATTTATCTTGAAACTTTCAAAATATATAATTTTTCTTATGTGGTATATAATTAGATATATGAATATTTTCGGGAGATATGAAAAAGTTAATGGAGCGATTATTTTTGAACGAAGGGAGTAATATCTTATATTCTCTAATGACTCATTCTATTCTCCTCTGGATTAGACGGGATTAAATTAGATTAGATAACTTAAAATATAAACTTGGTTATTGGATAGGGTAGCCTAATGGTTGCGGTTAGTGTCAAGTTTGACATTTATTTGACATACCTTTTAATGGACAAAGTCTTATCCGACAGTATCAACCTAATAAATTTTTCCAAAAAAAAAACCGCCAAAAATAATTACATTTATAATTTGTATACACTTGTTTTAAAAAAATCATTGTTTTAAACAGTAAACACGCTACTCTTTCTCTCATTCATTCTCACTGCTGCTACAATAATTTGCAATTGCGCCTCCATTTTTGCCTCTCCATTATCGTTTTTTATCAAATATTCAGCATTTTCATTGTATCGATCAAATTTTTTTAATTTCCTCTTATTCTCTTTCTTTTTCTGTTTTGCTGAAATATTCACAAGAGTTTTTTGGTGAACATTTGTGTTGTATGTGATGGATATTTATATGAGAATGTATTGTGTCAGACTTGACAAAATGATGCTGTCAGACAAGTCTAACTGAAAAATTATACTCATCTGGAAAATATAAACACTAACCTGGACGAAATAAGCATTAACCTGGACGAAATAAGCATTGGACGAAATAAGCACTAACCTGCTCAAAATAAACACTAACCTGGTCAAATAACCACTAACCTGGTCAAATAACCACTAACCTGGTCAAATAACCACTAATCTGGACAAAATAAGCACTAACCTGGACAAAATAAGTACTAACCTGGATAAAAAAAAAATTAACCTGCACGAAATTGCAATTGACCCTAACCTGGAATGCTGACCTGGACGAAAATTTAACTAATCTGGACCAAATGATGAGTAACCTGGATAAAAACACATTTAACCTGGAATCCAACTTTCGTTCATCTTTCTTCTTGCTCTCCATCATCCTTGTTGTCCATTCTTTTAAACCTGCACATCTTCTTCATCTTTGCATCTTATCATCGTCATCTAAACATCATCTTCTACCCTTCACAAACACAACCATATGCCAACCACCAACCCAGCCACCACTAACCACCCAACCTTGCCACCGTAATGCCAAACCCATCCCCATAAACCCACCCATTCACCTACCACCACGAACCCACAAAGTCCCAACCACGACTGCGTACCACCTCACACCACCGCTCCATTTGGGGTTTGATTTAGTGTTCAATTATTTGGGGGTTCAAATTGGTTCTCTGTTTGAGTTCGAATTTTCTGAGTTGTGAGTTGTTGACATTGTTGAGTTGGGTAATGAGGAGGTTGCCATTTCTTTTTTTAGAGAATGAATTGGGTTTTTTGTTTGGCAATATGAAATTAACAGGAGTTTTATGCGTATGGCTTTTGGCGAAATAAATTGGGTTTTTTTTTTTGGAAAATACCAGTACTTTGTTGTGGTCTGTGGATCAGCCGTCTGACAGTAACATTAAGCGAGACGGTCTGACCCAATAGTTTCACTGTTTATATTCAAGTGGTGATCTGTAAATGTTATGATCATTTCTAATTATGATTAACACTGCAATTTTGGTGAACATTTGTGTTGTATGCGGTAAATATTTATATGTAATTTGTGATCTGTAAGTGTTGTGAACATTTATTCTTTTACCGATGCACATTATTGTTTAAATTGGTGATGAACATTTCTAATTATGGCAGTGAATGTTGTGAATGTAATAATGAAGAAGTTGTTGTAAGTGAAGCATAAAACTTCTGAGTTATTATATGTAACAATTAATGGTGATGACCAAGCATATGATTTGTACAATAAGTGTATATTGTGCATTCCAGAAAATATTAATTTAATATTTATTTTGCATTATGCGGTGAACATTTGTATAAGTTTGGTGAACATTGTAAATCATAAGTAGATAATGTGCATTCCAACAAATAATAATTTATATATATTTTGCATTATGTGGTGAACATTTGTATAAGTTGGTAAATATTGTAAATCATAAGCTTGGATGTGACATTCTAACACTATATGATAAATATTTGTACTTTTTTTAAATCTCACGTTGGGTTAACCCGGACCAAAGAAAGTTGTGTGGTCCCGGGTCCATCCATTACCTATTGTGCTCCATGATCAGCATTTTGCAAAGTTGCAGTAGTTCGGTAGTTGCGGGTTTATCAGTTTTATTTTTCCAGGTAATTATTGATTTCTTCAGGGTCTGTTTTAATTTTTTCCATCTAAGCTTTAACTTTTTTGGGATTAGTTATAATTTTTTCCATGTTAGTTATGTGTTTTTATCCGAGTCAATTATATTTTTGTCCAGGTCAATTGGTATGATTTTTAGATTATTTATAATTTTGTCCAAGTTAGTTGGTACTTTTTCCAGGTTATTCATAATTTTGTTCAGGTCAGTTGTTTGCTCGTCTGACCATTTGTATTGTGTCAGACTTGTCTAGCACAATACCTCATTAATGATTTGGATCTTAATATAAATGATACTCACTTTGTGAAAAAATTATCCTACACCCGAGTGCATGACATGAACAGTTAAAATTAAAATTTTATGTACACTGAACATTTATGTTATACGTTTTGAACATTCATGCTTGATTTTTAGTACTTTTTTTTAAAAAAATAATAATTGAGTGGTTGTTTAAATATTAAAGACAAAGGTACTAAATGCTTTAAATAAAATTCTATGTAAATGACATAATTTTCTATTTTAAATGCAAATTCAAGGTATTCATTTTTTTTGGCAGATGGTAAATGAACATAAAAGTACAAGCTAAAGGTTTTCAATCTCATGGACATTTTTATACTTATGAGCCATATAAATCTTCAACCTACAACTAAGAACTAAAATAGGAATAAAACTAGGCAAGAACAATAGCAATAACAATAACATAAACATGCTTGGAGCTCGATAAGATGAAAGAGCATAATGGTCGAACAAACTTCTTTCTTCTTCTCGTAAAAAATCACAATGAACTCTGCAAAGATGATCGGACCGAACTGAGATGGAGGACATGACAAACACCAACAATCCTTAAACTTGGACTCCCTTACTAATCTGAGCGAAAACAAAATGTCCTTGAACATGGACTCCCTTACTAACCTGAGCGAATACAAAATGCCACCCTCACTTGAAACCCATGGCTTGGAAATAATGAGAACATCCTGGGATAGTGGGATCCTATGGAAAAGTAGTGAGCCATGTCTTGGCATGGCTCTTCAGTGGAGGTATATATATTTCCCAACTTATAATAAATTAGGGTTCTACTTCAGATAGATACGAGATAATCCTCGAGTAAATGCTTGAATATTTAATTTAAAAAAATTCAAAATTATAATTAAGAAATATGAGGTATTAGAATATATAAAAAAATGATAAACTACAAAATCATTTAATTTATAATTTTACAAAAAAAAAATATGGAACTAGGAAAGAGGACTGAGAACAATGAAACAATGGGTTTAGGGTTTGTTGGTGTGGAAAAAAAGAATGAATAATGAAGACATCTTAGTTTAGTGAAAAGTCAGTTTAAAAACTGAAATATTTTTTGTGGGAAAGCTAAGCATCAACTCATCTAGCTTGCAAAGTATCTTGTGTTCAGTGAAAAGTTAACTTGGGAAAACTGAGCATCAAGCCATCAACTCATCTTGTTCAGTGAAGACATCTTATTTCAGTGAAAAGATTTTCTTCTAATTTGTAAGTACTTCTCAACTGCTAATGAAGGTTTTCTATTAAAATAAAATAAAATAAATAAAAAAAAAAACCTGAGCAAGACTCTCCAAATACAAGACGACAAGAGAATAAGAGCATCAACACCCAACATTGACGGCCCCACCCTTGGACTAAACCCCATAATGAAGAAGAAAAGGAAAAAGAAAACGGGGAAGCAAAAGACCCAATAAAAACGACCCAAAACAAACATAGGAAACAAAGAAAGAATTCACAAACACTAGACAAGGACACTACACGCAATAGGGCCAACTACCCAAACCCATCGGAGACGAAAGAAAACGAATAGACCAGCACAAACTAAACTCCTTGATGCAATAAACTCTAACCTGCTTAAGAGAAAAACTATTGCTAAGGTGAGAAAAGGCCCGCCGACAGATTGCCGTGGATGGTGAACCTCACGGCTAGCAAGCGCCCTCACCCGGTTTAGAAGTTAATGAAGTTTGGTGGGAGACTTTGAGAGGAAATATAAATAAAGTGAGAGAAAGTGTTTACAACTGTTTTGAAGGTATACCTATGAATATGATTACCAATAACCTTATGTTCAACTTAACCAATATGTTGAGCTTCCTGGATACACTACTATTGTTATCTGATCCCATGGTGTGGCGTAAGCTAGGTGTGTGGGAGTTAGGTTTTGTGCAATACTCTTTCCTAAGCATGTGGATGGAGAAAGAAAAAAGGTTCATTTTTTCTTATTGATAAACAAAATCTCCAAATACACTGGCTTCTTAATTGGTGAAATTCTAAGTGCTTATGATTACAATTGGAGTAGAAAGAATTAAGACTATGTTCTTTTGGACTAAATTAATCTTAACTGAAATATATTAAACTAAATTCCAAACTTATCAGAAGCCAAGCTGCGACAAACTGAACAGAATTTGTTTGGAATTAAGTCCAAAAGAACCAGACCTTAGTATCACAATCTTCCCTGGCTAGTAGTGAGGTGAACGCAAGGTGATAGCAAATGTATAATGAACTGCCAAAGAAATTGGCATGAAATCAATGGCGGTATGTTGCACAAGCTAAGGCCAACGAATATGTGACAGATGCAAATCAAACTATGTCTGCATCACCAAGCAAGCTAGCCTAACCCATATTGTTAGGTTACAAGCCCCAAGCATGAGGATTGAAGAGATATTGTTTAGGAAGAATTTAAGCAGCTTGGGAATTTACTTGCAGGACTCGGGCTAGTTATCATGGATAGAAGTTTTGTTAGATGGAAGAAAGTGTCTACTCTAGATAGATTATAAGAGTACAAAATCAATACTTGTTGGAAGAGTTCACTTGGTTTTTTCAGATGCATACAGCCAAAGGTTATATAAGTATCAAAGTAAAGGATACTATACATTGCATATCACAAATATTCAGAGGCTTGAAGTTTTAGCACTGTCAGTATTTTCTTTGAGAGAATCACTAAGAGTTTCCACAAGATTGAGTAGGAACATATCTGATCCGTGTTTAGCCACCAATGAGACAGACACCGGAAGATTATCATATAATCCTAGCGGTATACTTACCTGCAATGACATAGAAAACCCTAATCATGAATTTATTTTTTTTAAATTATTTGAATTAATTGTTGATGTGGAAAAGAAAAAAAACCTGACAAAATCCAGATATTCCGGCAATGGAGAGTAAGCTGAAAGCTCTAGCTCGGAAGGTCTCCAAAGAAGACGCCTCAGTTTGCAATTTTGGCGGTGGACCAGGAACAGTCGGTATTACAAGGATACCTGCATCCTGTGAAAACATGACAATATCATGAGCAATGCAAAATGAATAGCAGGAAATGCATTCATTGATATCTGCAGCTCTGCGCAAGTAGCTGCACACTTGTTCAGGTTGAAGGATGGAAATGGAATTATATAGCAAGTAATATAGCTAAAAAGCCTAAAATTTCATGTGTTTAGCAATATTCAATTTTGAGACTGTTACCAAAATGAAAGATGGAACTTGTTATAGCAAGTCATAGATATTACCCCAAGGAGAGAAGTAAGAGCAGCTCGCAATTCAGTCCTGACAGAATGGCAGATGCTGATTTTATCATCAGTAGCTGCTACAGCTTCCCAAACTCTTTTGTTTATTCCTGGTCCCAACTTAGGTTTAACAGAACAGACCCATTCGCTATGATTAAGCTTAAACTCATATCTACATATCCAAATGAAATGAAGGAGTCAACCACAGTCAAATATGAATATATATCACATGTATCACAGTAGTATCTTGTAACCAATTATCTCCTCTGTTCAATATTCAACATATTACTTCCCATAATTCATTTTTTAGCTGACTTCTCCCTCCATCGTGTCAGCATTTTCTTCCAAGTAATTTCCAATAAATAATTTTCTATGTAGGATACCTAGTTCCTGTTCTTTTGGACTTAATTTTTGAAATTACAATTCAATTAAGGTTAGCTCAGCTCGTGATGAGTGTAGGATTTACATAAGTTCGGTTCAGTTCAGACCGGATAAGTTCGGTTGGTATTAATTTAGTCAAAAAGTACATGGCCTAAATATGTAAGGAAAGTACTTGATCTAATTTCTACTGGACTGATGTGCTATTTAGCTCTACCTTTGTAGCAGCCGCAATGCACTTGATAGGGCTGCCAAAGATCGTATGCTGTATTCTTTTGTATCCCCACCCAGGCTCATGAAATGATTAAGACTAGGAACATTTTCCTCTACATAGTCTCCAAGGTCCATATATGTTATAGCCTGACCTGTAAGATTAGAGAATTATATACAGCCCAGGTAAAGAACAGAAGAAATATGACAAATATTCAAATACAGAAGCTTCACTCATAAATATTTATATAACCATAAAAATGCCTCCTCTTATATATAAGACTGCTAGATTTTGCATAGTATGCAGCCACTTTAAGAAATAGATTATACCAAACATATAAGAAACAGATTAACTGCAATAAAGCTGCAACTCCTGCAAGTTGGGTGTGGAAATACATTTGCATATCAAAAAATGAATTATCTTCTAGAGTGCAGTCATGGAGCTGGATGGAGGGTCCTTCCTTTAAGTCCAGAAATGGTACCTACAACTGGTGACAAATGAGAGAAGAGTTGTTTGGCATAAAGCTGTGTGGAACAGAATTTCTGCTCCTAAGCACAGGTTCTGTGCTTGGTTAGCTGCACAGGACAGGTTACATACTAAGAGTAGGATTGGCAGGTTTGATGGGAGTCTAGATGTAGGTTGTTCAATTTGTGGTTTGGATGTTGAGGATGGCATGCAACTGTTTGAGTAATGCTGATAGCCTGGTATAGCCAGGGTTTGTCAGGGGCTTTGCATTAGGCCTGCAAGGAAGAATGCTACTAGGTTGCTCATATGGTCTTACAGATCATACAGAGTTAGCAAGGATAGGAAGAGGGTGGTTAATGCTGCTATATGTGCCACTATTACTATCTGTGGAGGGTGAGAAATGAAGCTAAGTGGAAAGGGAAAGTGGATGAGTGTTGATAATGTAGTTGGTAATATTTAGAACATTGTCAAAACTAATATTAAAGCTATAATAGGTGATAGAATTTCTCAATTGACAGGCATTGGTTTGATCTTCTGTAATTTAGCATGGTGTTGAAGTTTCTTGGATGGGGAGCCCTCCTAGTCATTCTGGAGTGTTCTATAGGTGTATGTGTTTTGGTGATTAATGCATTCTCTGACTTACCAAAAAAAAGAACTGCAATAACAGCAAATAAGTGACAACCAACCTCCAAACTGTTTCTCCACTGAATTGATAAGAACATGTTTTACTCTATCAATTGGGATGCTTAGGAGCTTGAAGCAATCATCAGCAATAATTATTGGACTAGGGTTCCCTGGAGTAGCGTCAAGAGGTGGAAGTAGCACATTCCCTACTTTCTTCAAGATTGTTGAATCCCTAGCAAACCATCCTGAGATATTGCTTACTTTTTAATAAATGCGCAGGAACACAACTGAAAATTTCTTCGTACGCCCGAATGCATAGTGATTATTATGCACCTGTGTTTAAGATAGAACATCTATATTATGCATTTAGAACATTTATATTAAACATTTTGAACATTCATGTTCTACTTTTAGAACACCTACTTTTTGATAAACTAAGTGTTCTTAAAGTAGAATATAATGTTCAAAATGTTTAGCATAAATGTTCTCAATGCACAGATTAAATGTTCGATTTTAAATGCAGGTTCATGGTGTTCATTGTGTACCCCGGTACACAATTCACAGATTAGGAACACACTACAAAGTACTAATGTACCAAGCTTAGCAAAATTACAAGAATTAAACATCATATCGAAACGTGACTCAGCTGAGATATATTCTTAACATTGCAAGTGATTATACCATTGACTTTCATTTTGGTATCTTGTGCTTGGTTCTCTTAGATCAAGACAAAATGGTGTACACCAGATGACTCTATTATAGAATTAAACTTTACTTTTGAGTTGTCTAAACTATAAAGTGCAATACTGCAATATACTGAATTGTTTACCAACTGTATCGAAACTCTGTGCCATAGGGATAACACCATCGACAGACACAACTCCATGAGAAGGTCGGATTCCATAAATTTTACAGAATGCTGCGGGCACTCTTACACTTCCTCCAGTATCAGTACCTAAATAAATGGAAAAATGACTGATTCATAGCTGCTGAGTTTATTATAATTCATTTCTAATGGAGGGTCACGAAGAAAAAAACACACACCCAAAGAAAAATCTACAATGTTTGCACCAACTGCAACAGCAGATCCACTAGAAGATCCTCCAGGAATTCGATCTGATGCACATGGATTTCTAGGAGTACCATAATGTACATTTTCTCCATTTATGCTGTCAAACCATCACATCACATAATCTTCCGGTCACAAAGAAAATTAGGCAAACAAGTGAAATTGACCATAACCTTTGACCATTTAAAAGCTATGTTACACATGGTCATTAAATGAAATTTTGCATGATTTTGGCTTAAAATGAAGTGTCTAGGTGTCATACCAATGTCCAAGATTCGAGTGTTAAACACGGATAGTGATAAAGAATTACCTCTTCCATCTTAAATGCATCTCAATTTATGATTGTATAGGCAACAGTGATCAATTGTACAAAAATAAATTTTATTACTGGAAACCATAAGCACGTACGAACAATTTAATAATTATTATTGAAAAAAGGTGACATCCGTTTTTCGAGACAAAAGGCATGTAAACATGTTACACATTTACACCAAAGAAGCCTACAACAATGTCCAAGGACAAAGCTTTCTCTGGCTTTTGTGCCTTTCGTTTACGAATTAAACTCATTGCTCATAAACAAAACCATAAGTTGGAGTTCTATTGAAACATCAGCTCCTATCATAAGCTCATTACGAAGATTATTGCAAAGAATTTCTTCATCACTAGTTCACTACCATATAGAACACTTTTATTATGTAAACGACGAACACAATTCATAACCAAGAACACAATGTGCAGTACATTCTATGACATTGCTGGAAAGCCATTTATGTAATACTACCTCCATTTCATATTATTTGCAACTTTTGCCAAAAATGGACACTACACATTATTTGCAATTAAAAAATTCTTTCCTTTTTAGATTGTTAATTCTCTCTATCTCTCTCGTCATCATATACATCCATATTTTTCTCTCCCATTTTTTGTCTCATAAATAAACTTTGCATAGGAGTCCGTGCAGCCCTTAAAGTTGCCCCGTGCGATGCACACTTATTTAGTTTGTTTTTATAAAAATATGTTATTCATTCTTTTTATGGAGAGAGTGTAGTCATATTCTCATTAAAATTAGTGTTAAAACTTAAGAGAATTAAAATAAGTGATGTCATGATTAGTTTTCGAGAAAAAAAATTCATGAGAATTTGACCCTTTCTGATGACATCAGCATATTCTATTTTAGTATATAAAAAATTATAGAATATAGAATATAGAATTATAGATACGAAATTGCGAGAAATAATAATAATAATAATAATAATAATAATTAATCAGCTAAACATGAATTGCAGGCATGAATATTTCTTCAAAAAAAACAGCATATTAAGACCCAATTGCTTAATCAGAAGGATAATTACAAAACCAAATTAAAAAACCTAACCTGTAAGCCATTTCATCCATGACAGTTGCACCAACACAAGTAGCACCTGCTCTTAAGATAGCTGAAACAGCAGGAGCTGTTGATTTCGCTACTGTATGAGTTCTTGCCCAATCAGGATTCCCAAACCCAGTTACATACCCTTCCACATCAAATCTTCCCTTCCAAATGATTAACAAACACAAAAAATTCAAATTAAACCAAAAGCAAATTAAAATTGAACTTGATGCAATTACTTGGGTGCAAATGATTGGAGAATTTAAGATAATAATGTGAAGAAATAGTGAGATAACGACTCACAGTTCTTTGACAGCAAAAGTGAGACCAGATAAAGGAAGTTCCCCAGAAGAAGATGGAGGTAGTGTGAACTTGTCCATGAATGCTCCATGATCTGTCTCCATTTCTTTTCTCTAGCTCAAGTGATCGAGGAAGAAAATTGGATAATCGATAATTGAGTTAAAGAGCAGATGGCTAAAGATTCACTTCACACAAGTAGAAGAAATAGCAGCTGCTCTTCCATGAGGGCCATGAGGCTCGCTAGTTAACAAACTGGAAAATGCATGTGTGGTCACATTTTGTGTATGAAAGCAACAACCAAAACTTACAGCAATTAGCTTTACTCAAAAATTACAGTAGGAAAGAAACCATCAACGTTGAACCTGTTATAGGTATGTAGGGATTAAACACAAAAAAATGAAACAAAAAGTAAAACTGTTCGATGCGTAGAATTACTTTCCTAAAAGCAAAACTTTGACCCTATGAAAGTACGGGTATCACGAATGTTTACTTTTGAGATACAACGAAGAAAACAATATTATCCTGGCTTTCAATGAATAATACCCAATGTAACTCACTATTTTTGTGAAGGTTAGATGAACTTTTGAGAGAAAATAAGCACTCTGACTCTTTTGCAATTGTTGTATACGTTGTTTTATAATTCAAAACACAACTACCTACTCATCACATGCTCAACAAAATGCACAAACCACGTACAGCATACCCTATGACCAAGCATCGTGCCTTGACCGAGAAAACCGCTAATTCAAACAACGACTGAAGAATTATCGAAGGTGTGCAGAAGAAAAACCATTGTGGGCACGACGCCACCCATGGCGCGGGCGCGACGGTGCTTGGGCGCGGGCGTGACAGCCAATTAATCCTACGTCGTTTTCTCTTCGTCGCAGGTGAGGGAAATGGCGCGGGAACGCCCAAAACGTCCCTGTCCGCAACCACTTTATGCAAATTCCTAAGTTTTACAACTTAGCTTATTTTTCACCAAAAAATTTTTCCGAGCTTGGTAATAAGTTCGTAATAGTACGTATATCATTATTTTGCTAAATCGTTACACCATATCCAAACAAATTAGCATAAATAATCATGAGTGTATTCTTAATGCTCTAAATAGATCCAACAGAACCAAAACAAAACTTACAATAAATAACAAAATAAGTAACAGTCTACTCGGTCTTGTCAAATTAAGTCAATTTTTTATTAACTCAAAATAAATCAACCTAATATATGTGTCTTCTCAAATTAAGTTGTTCACTATTTATTTGTTAATTAAATTAACATTTTCAATGAAAAACCATTTATATATAATGATATATTAATGCACCGCTTTGATTTTTCATTTAAATTGTGAACTTTTTATGCCTGTAAATTCTACGAAAAAAAAAAACTTAATTTGAGCGGATATGCGTAATAGGTTGACTTATTTTGAGTTAATCAAAAGATTGACTTATTTTAAGAGAAACGGGTAAAGGTTATTTTTTATAATTTTTCCTTTTTTAAATTTACACACTGGGTTTTTAAGCAAAACCAAGAACTTAATTGAGAGTAGGAGAAAAAAATAAAGTGATGATTAAAAATTGTATAAAAAGAAAGTGTGTGTATGAAAGAAAAGAAAAAATAGGGTAATTTATTTGAGTTAGTCAAAAGTAGGAAAGAGTATAGAAAAAAACATTTTGGAATTATAAATTAATAAATGTAGAAGAATAAATATAACAAGTGAGTAAACTAAAAAAATACATTAAAAAAAAGTGGGTAAATTAAAAAAAAAATTGAAGGAATATTTAAGAGTATGTAATTACAGATATTTAGAGTTAAAATGTGTATTATTAGAGCACTCTCAACAGTGGTATAAAAAAATGCCCATCAATCTCTCTCTACCCACTTTCTTACTCTTCCACATAACATAATCTCGTGGGCAAATTTTTTTAACAAAACTTATACCAACAGTGAGAAAAAAAAAAAAAAAAAAAAACCCACTACTCTCTCTCCTCCTATCTACTATACCCCACCCATTTCTCTTTCCTACAAATTTACTATTTTACAAATATTTAATTGTTTACATGTATGTAATATGTTGATTTTTGTATTTTATACCCGTATTATTTTATTCGTATTTTTCTTCTCGTAATTTACAAAAATATGTATTGTGTTAGTATTTTTTTCCGTATTTATTTCCTTGTTCACGTATTTTTTTCTGACCCGTATTTTTCTTAGCATAAAATTCATATAACTGAAATACATAAATAAAATACATCACTAAAATACGTAACTAAAATTCATAACTAAAATACATAAATAAAATACATAACTAAAATACATTGGAAGGAGGTGTTTGTTGTTGTTGAGGAATTTTTTTTGAAAAAACTGATTTTTTTAAGTATGTCAAAATATAGCAAAATGGGTGTCTATTTATAGATCTCAAAAAATTATGACCGTTGGTAATTTTTTTTTTTAAATTAAAAAAATCAAAAAAATAGCCGTTTGAACATAATATTACCGTTCAAATTTTGAACAGTAACTTAGCCAACCAGTGGCTTCCGCGTGGAAAGTGGCTGCCTCATGCTGCTGTGATGTCGGGCGCGTGTGCCACACGCGCGTGTCAGCCAATGCGCGGCTGACACGTGGCGCAAGAAACACAAATTTCAAAGCTCAAAATTTTCCATGAACCGTGGCATGCTCGTGAGGGAAATTTTTTTTTTGGCTTTTACTTGCTGATGGGATGCAATTAATTTTTTCCATTGCCATTTTTTCTTCACGTGAGGTAATTTTTACTCACTGATGGTAGTGCTCTTAGCATGGGTGCTAAAATAGTAGGTAAGAAAATTTTCAAACAAGTCAACGATATTTCTTCCGGTAAAATTTTTTAAAAAAAGTATTAAAAAAAACTATCTTTCTTGTCTACCATGGTTGGATCTTGGATGTGAGATATTGGAAACGAAAATATGAGAGATTGACTTACATTCTTGTAAAGGAACCCCCAATAATAAAAGGTTTGTTTACATATTTGTTTTAACTTTTTAAAGTTTGTGAACAAATCTCTTATTGTTGTTGAAAGTTACAAAGTCAAAAGTGACAATATTGTAACCGGTTTGAACTCTTTAAAGAGAGAAAAAGGTGGATCATAGCATGAAGCTACAATATTGATAAAATCATAAAAAGTGGGTCGCTACAAAATTATGTTACAATATTTATTTTTATAGTAGTCTTATCTACAAACTATTAAATAAATTTGTTTATATTGAGAAAAGGTTTGTATATTAGTGATCTGGTATAGGGACAAACCTGAAACCTCTTAGAGGTTTGTTCTATCGTGGATGCCCTAATTTTATTTTTTTTGGTGTATCCACCCGGTTCAACCTTTTGGGCTAATCCGGATTCGCAGCGCGTCCCGGGGTTAAGGTTTTAAACTCCTCCCAACGTGCTTGCGGGGGATCGAACCGTGGTTCTCCCTACCAAGTCTAGCCCCTGGCACCACTAGACCAAGACAACGTTGGTTAGTGGATGCCCTAATTAGGGACTTTGTTTTGAAAGAAACTAGCTAGCTACACTATTAGTTGATGACATAAAGTAAAGAGAAAAATATATATTTGTGGCATTTAAAAATAAGCGGAGATAGTATAAGAATTTGCCCACTATTTTCAATCAAATCAAATTCCCATTCCGACCAATCCATTTCGAGTGCGAGATAGATAATATTCGAATTAATTCGGGTTCGTATGAACTTTGGATGCAGTCAATATTCAATAATTTAGATCGGTTTTAGATAGATTTTGATAATTAATGTCAATTTCAAGTGAATTTTTAATGTCTTATCAGGTTAATATAAAACTGATATGACGATATAACATTAGTAAATCAAAATCTATCTAAAACTTATATAACTCTAAAATTCCCACGTGAATTTAATTCCTCCAACATATAGGAAATCACTCATCATAACCCCCTTGGTAAGTTGCATTTCCTGTGGAAATTATGAATTTCCATATGTCAAGCAAACACATACATAACATTTACTAGAAAATTTATGGGGAAATGAATTCACATGAATTGAAAATTCCTATGGTAAATTATTCCTACGTCAACCAAACGACACCTAAGTATAACAATCATCACAACAAGTCAACAATAACAACAAGAGACCTAACTATGAAAAAGGATGACACCTAACTATGAAATATATATAACAAGAGAAAATTGTTGAACTTTTGAAATAATGCCCATTTATAGATAGAATAATAGTAAGGAAAAGTACTTCAATATTGCATATCAAAGCTGGTTCAGAATAGAGATTGCTAAGTGCATACATTTCCATCCTCTGCCCAGTCAACTTCATCAGAGTCATCAAAAAAATACAGGTTAGGAGCTATTGGCCGACGCTCGCTGCTAGTTTCTTCATTGTCCTCTGAGGATCCCTCAGGCTTCTTCCAACCTAAACACCGTCTATAAATTCTATCATAGGCCTCGACAGTTAAACCCGAGGCAAGAAATAATTCCACTTCAACAACAAACCGGTTGGTCCTGGCTGCAAGAAAAGGTGTTGCCGCATCAGCGACTAAAACCTTGAATTCTTCTTGCTTCTGCTGCGGTGCATGTGTTTCTCTCTTGGGGTGATGGCTGAAATATTGTGAATGGTAATTAGGAAAATAGTCAATATATTTAACTAAAAGTACATAAACAAACTAAATATTGGTAAAAGGTTTCTAAGATGCACCTTCTTGAGAATGACTCGATTACCCCATGTATGTGATGCATTATGATTTCAACATCTTCTTCCTGCAAGGCAAAGCCAAACATATGATCTTTGCTAAGTGCAAATAAAAAGGGATGCCTAGTACGGTAGTACCGCACTGTGCTATGTTTAAAAACACAGCACAATAGCATACTTTTAAATATTACGAAAGGAGCATGCCAAAATCATGAATAGGTGTGTATCATGAGTAGCAGCTTTCAGTTTATTTACGATTATGCCATTGTGCTATGTTTAAAAACACAGCACGGTGCTGTCCAAGTATTAGCCGTAAATAAATATAGTTTCAAACACACAGGAGCTGATGCATAACAGTCACAAATAGTAGTACCTGTATAAGAGCTTGTAGTTCCCTTCTCAACCATTTCTCAAGCCACCTATTGTGCTGAAGATACTTGTGTGACTTCCAATAATGCTCCACTTTAAATGCATCACTTAAAAGACCTGGATCTAGTTCAGTGTAGTAGCACAGTAATCTATACTTGTGATCTTTTGAAAAGAAGTTACTGCAAAGTGCAAACACAATAAAGAGACATAATAAGGGAAATGAATGAATGTGTCACTGATTCACTTCCTTCAAACTCCAAAGCACAATAACATTTAGCAATCAAAGAAAAGAGCAACCTGTCTCAAATACCTATTACCATTATTTTGGTTGATGAAATGCCGTTGAAATGTACTTCTATCATACCCATGGATGATTGAAAAGTTTTCAGTCTGCAAAATTAAAATAATAGTGAAAGAAATGATCAGCGCACAGGAGTGAAAATGTTATATATAATGACTACAAGTATTACTAAAAGCAAGCACTAATGAAAGAGCTCCGTTTCTTCTCCTACAATTTAATAAAGAACATATGACAACTTTAGAACACATCTTGGCAAGAAGTAGAGCTACTAGAAACACTTGGAAGAGAAAAGGAACCATCAAAGGGACCCAAGTCACGATCAGAACTGCTAGCTATTACTAATCTCCCTGCACTATTCTTTTGGACTCGATTAATTCGAACTAGTTAAATCCTAGAATCAGCATCAACTAAGTTGAGATGAATTAGATTTGTCTGGAATTAAGTCCAAAAGAACAGGGCCAAAGTCATCTTCTGGTTCATTATTCAGATTGAGTATGCAGCTAGCATGAGGACCGGTGATAGATAAGTAAATACTCCCTCCGTTTTTTATTAGATGTAACACTTTGACTTTTGTTACTATTCATCCAACACATTTTGACTACTGATTGCAATTTATATACAAGGTAAAATATAGTCAAGCAGGGTCTTGTTGGATTCGTCTCGGTACACACTATCCAAATATATACTTTTTTATAATTTTTACAATTATACAATTAAAGATACAGTCGGTCAAAAGCTGTGCCTCGGCAATTGTGAAAAGTCAAAGTGTTACATCTAATAAAAAACAGAGGGAGTAAATCAACTCATTCAAACCCATGGCTATAGAATCATACCTCGTCACCCATAAATTATACATCAAAGAAGAGTATTGCCCCTCTATTTAGCATTATTGGATACAAAAAGTAAAATTGCCAACAAATTAAGCTATGTCAAGCTCACATAGGAGCAAAAAGACTTAGGTAAGGCGAACTTAAAACAGCACGTATTGTAAGAAAATTAAAAGTTATCCCTAATAAGCATAAAAGTCGTACTTTAAAAAAAAAAATTATTCCACTCTTATATAATACTGTAAATAAGTAAATCCATGGACATACAAATATACCAAAAGTCAAGAGTTCCAACTTGCAACTTAGGTTGTGTTCTTTTAAACTAAATTAATCTAACTAAAGTGAAATGAATTTAGTTTAGTTGAAAACTAAACTGAACTGCACAAAAGGCGACAATAGCAACCAAACAACATTAATAAATCTCAAGCTTTTACTAAGTACTATGGCAATTCGGATCATCACATTCAGATTTCGGTTCAATTTCGGGTTGTGCTTAAAAATAATCTAAAATAGTGCAAAACTTAAGATTTTTACAAAAATATGATATTTGGGCCAAATCGGGTTGAATTCAGGTTGTTTGGGTTTGTTTCAGGTCGACTTCGGGTTTATCTCATGAACTTCGAGTTGTGTTCGGGTCTGATTATCGGATCACATTATCGGGTCGGGTCAGGGATTGCCGGCCCTTTCAAACAAGTACTAACATAAAAGATATTCCTAAACATCTACTTAAAGTAGTCAAATCCAAAGGCAATCCAAAAATGATGTATAATAAAGCAATGGGTGGCATACATTCAAAATCAGGAGTAATTTGTGCTTTGAATGAAGAACTACGGAGTATTAAAGATAAAAGAGAAAAAAAAGAAAAAGACCTTGCATAAAGGACATTTGATCGACGATGCCTGACACAAAGAAGACGACCTGCTTGAAACCACTTTAATCCAACGAATAATGCATTGATAGCAAAACCTATCTGCCAAAAATCACATCAGATTAACACCCACTAACTTCGATTAACAAATCAACAAGCAATTACAATCTGAATCAAACGAACCATGTATAATTAACAAAAAACTATCAGCAAAATTCGCATCAATGAACACCTACTTACATTAGCTTTACCAACCTAAAAAGAAATTACGATTAGTAGAATAAAAATTCTTGAAATACCCAACAAATATGGGAAGTTTAACGAAGTGGGGGCACATAAAACATTGATTGCAAATTCAGTTTGCAGATAAATGAGTATAATATAGGTTAAATAACCCAGAAAGATGTAATTATGAAACTATGCAAAAAAATAAAAGCAGAAGAAGAGAGGAGGAGAAACATACGATAGCAACGATCTAAATAGGAGTCTTGAGAAATAAGTCCAAGACAAATGGGGCAAGGATTTAGGATAGAGTCAGATGATGAAGTGACACCATCTTCCTCATCTTTGTTGGGTTGTTCTTGCTTCATCTCTTTCTTCTCAAGGTGAGACTTCATTCACTCCAACTTCAATAGTTGAAAGGAATTCACATTTCAATATTTCCAGAAATTTGATTTTGACACGGAATGTCAAAATTATTTCTCCAATTTTCCGAAACGCCTACTTTGTTTGTGGTCTCGTGCGTGAGGTTTTAACTTCTAATAGGCTTCTAGCAATCTTCCCGTGCAAATTTTTTAAACATTTGCTTCATTTTTTAAACATTAGAATATTCATTTTATTTTGTTATACTAGAATTTTAATTTTTTTTATACTACAATCTTCTTCTTTTTTTCAAAATATAATTTTAATTTTTATAAACTATAATCTTCATTTTTTTTAATTAAACCAGAATCTTCATTTTTTTTTTAATTAAACCAGAATCTTCATTTTTTTTTTATTAAACTAAAATCTTCATTTTCTTAAATATAATATTCACGATCTTTATTTTTCAAAATGAGATATTCATTTTTTGCAATAACAAAACATTGAAGGCAATATTACTTTTTTCATATGCTAATATTCATTTAAAAAAATATTCATTTTCACAGCTTAATATTTATTTTTTGAAACTATAATTTTCACTTTTTTAAACGGGATATTCCTTTTTGCAATCTTCGTTTTTTAAAACTAAAAATTTATTTTTATAAATTAGAATCATTAATTTTTTAATCTATAATCTTCATTTATTTAAACTACACTCTTGATTTTTTTAAAAACTAGAATCTTGTTGAGCTAAGTATGGTTTTGATGATAATGAACAAATGATGATTATCTAACTAACATGTGTGTTAAGATGTGCATGAACAAGTTCATAGATCTTAAGAAAGAAAGTTCCTATTATGTTTGAGGATGTATGTAATACCAAGTTTCTTAATTAGGAACAAATGAAGAGAAGTTCCTGAGTTGAAGCAACTAAATAAAGAAGTTCAAGCGAAGGAATACAAATGGAGAAGTGTTCCTAAACGAGAACTTCAAAGAGAAGATCAACCAAGAAGAACTTGAAGTAGTATTCAAGTATTCAAGGGAGATCGAATCAAAAGGAGAAGAGAAAAGTTTCTATGTGGGAATACAACTCAAAGGTACTAAAGTTGAAGCCTTGCAAAGAGAAGATTTGAAGAAATAAAATCAAGCAAGCAAGCTAAACTAAAGTTCCTATAAAGCATGAGTGAAGTTCTTGTAAAGAAACAACACTAAGTTCCTATATGGGAGCTGAGCATGGTAAGACTTTTGTAAGTATGTTGAGTCATGAGTCTAACTGGAACACGAGTTAAGTTACAAGTGGAACTTGGAACTGTCTGTCAAACGAACTTGAGACAAGTTCCTACATGAACTTTGGCTCGTCTGATTAATTAACATAGGTCCACGAATTTATATAATTATAACTCACTTTGTAGGCTAAAGTAACTTAAAGAAAAAATCAGAAAGTCAGTGGCTTAATGAGTCCTTAATAATAGGAAGTGTAACAAACTTGGTTGAATTATTAATTAATATATTCGGTTAGCTTAATATTAGGGAATTAGTTTTTTAGTTTTAAAATTAATTGGGCAGCAAGTTATTGGAATAAAAAACTGATTCTTTAGAGTTGTTAAGCATTCAAAAGTTGTTACATTGAATATGTGGTTCACGGTTTTGACTAGGCTATTTTAAGGAGAGTATGATGTGTCATGAAACTGATTTTAAGTTAGTTTTATTTCTGAAATTAAGTTTGTTAAACCCTTAAAAATAAGAGTCAAACACTGTGGTTTTACGTGAGGTAATGCTTGTCATGGGTATGTCTTATTGTTTTAATAAGTAATTGCTAAAAGGCCTTAAAAATAGGAATCAAATGTTGGAGTTTTACGTATGGTTAGTGGCATCATGGAGTTTAAACATTTATTCAGTAAAAACACTTTGCAATTAAAAATAAGGAATCAAAAGAGAATGGGACGTGGTTGTTAGTTAGTGGGAACATGGACAACAATGTAGTGGACAATTACAAGTTCCTGACAGCATTTTGAGTGGGTTTAGTGGTGTAGTTAGTGATTTTTTGGGGAGCACAACCTAGTTGCTTATAAATACTGAATGAATCACCATTTCTAAGGTGTGCCAGACTTCAATAATGTGGAGTGCCAAAATGTAATATCTTATGCCCATATATTGAGTCGGTTCCACTCAAAGTTCCTATCGTATGTTCCATATTCTGTTCCAAGTTCCAGTCAATTTTATGTTCGACATATTAGTGTTTTATTCTTATCAAGATTCTGTATTTAGAGTACAGAGAAGAAAGTTTGAGTGAACTCTTGTAATGGGGAATTTTTAAAGGGTTTGAGAGAATTCCTATAATTGGGGTGAGAATATAAGAAAAGTGCGAGAACAGAGAAGAGAAGAGAAGAGAAAGAGAAAAAGAAAGAGAACAGAGAATAGAAAGAGAAAGTACAGTGAAAGAGAAAGAGAAAAAGAAAAAGAGATAAAGAGAAAAGGGAAAAGAACACTAGAATGTAGAGAATAGAGAAGTAAGTTCCTAGAGGAACTTATGGGTCGAGTAGAGTATTATAGGTTGTAACTAGGGGTGTCCAAAAAAAAACCGTGACCGTTAACCGTGTAACTTGCACTTTTTAACGGTTAATTTACCGAACCGTTAATTTTTAATGGTTACGGTTACCGAACCGTTAAGCTTAACGGTTACGGTTAACGGGTTTCATAAACGGTTAACTGACGGTTAACCGTTAATTTATTAAGAGGCATTAAGTATGCTTAGCTCAATTTTCAAATAGCCTAAATACATTATTTTTAACAAACCCACATATGTTCCTAACCCTATTGCCCCCATATGCATATCTATGATTCATTTATCATTTTATATTTTCATCTTCCATCATTTACTTTATCTTCCATTATTCTTAACGGTTAACGGTAGAAACGCTTAACCGTTTTTTAATAATTCAGTTACGGTTACAAAAAACTAGTACCCGTTTTAACGGTTAACCGAACCGTTAAACCTTAACGGTTCGGTTAACCGTTTATGAACACCCCTAGTTGTAACTGAGTTGTTGCCCTATAGTGAAGTGTTTTATAGAAATTCTTAGTGGGTCGAGGTTTTATTTCCAATTGGGTCTTGGAAACTTTCCTCGCTAAATTTCTCTTGCATCGTTTCTCTTTATTTTCCTTTCAGGTTCTTTAATTCCGCAAAAATTGACTTCTAAGTTTCTTATTACCATTCACCCCCCCTCTCTTGTAGTAGTTCATCCGAAATAACAAATCTTCATTTCTTAGCATGCAATTTTTATTTTTGTAACTACAATAATCATTTATTAATATGGAATATTCATTTTTTTTGTAAATGCAATGTTGAATCATCACTTCTTAACAAGCAATATTCATTTTTGTAAATAGAATGTTGAATGTAAGTACAATGGCCATTTCTTAACATGCATATATTCATTTTTGTAATTAGAATGTAGAATCCTCATGTTTTAACAAGTAATATCGATTTTCTTTGAAAAAAAAATTAAAAATGCTAGATTGGACATTAACAATAAAAAACTTTCAACTTCCATATCCATCAATACAAAAATACAAAACAAATGCATAAAATATAAAAACTTATTCTTATCTCCACTAAAATCATCATTCCGTATTCAATTGCTATATTAGAACTTCAATTCAACAACATTCAATATAAAAATGACAAAAAAATTACCAATTTTTTTTTTGAAATAAATTCATTAATAATAAAAGAGTCGTACGACAACTATACAAGATATTAAAGGCAACAAATACAAAGCAAATTGAATCAAATAAAATTCAAAATGAACAAAAACTACGATCATCGATGAGATCTGACATTGATGAATTCCCTCGTCTTTCACATCGTTGTCCTTTGCTGCCTTCTATAAAGGGGTCTTGCGAAATGTTGTAGTTTTGAGATCTGATTTGATACCGCATAAATCTCCATCAACGAACTAATTCCTCCAAATTCTAATCTCCCATAGAGGAAGAGAGAAGACCAAATCCAAATTACTCCCATTAAAGAAGAAAAGGAACAAAAAAATTATGTAGAAAACTCTCATAAATAGAGAAGAAATACTATTATTAATGACAAAAACAAAGGAAAAAAAATCTAAAAAGAAGATTTGGGGCTTACCATCATAAAACAGATAATGATGGTAGCCCTTTGGAGGATGTTAATTGAATTTTAAAAAATGTTGGATAACATTGACTTCTCCGCACATATCATAAGTCCATAAGACCATTGACTTAATGACTTATACTGGATCGTAACATATTAATTGAAATTATTTGATATTTTTTCTCACTACTTTTTATCAAACATTTACAATGTATATATTATGGATGGGGTATAATAGAGTTAAACAAACCTAAAGATTCTTGGATTTGGAAACATATTCTTCATATACAACTTCTTTTACTCCGTGGCATTTGTTGGAAAGCGGGCAATGGTTCTAATATTCTTTTTTGGTTTGATAATTGGGTTTTCAAAAATAATCTAATTGATCACCTTAATATAAACTCTAATGATATTCAAAATCTCGATTAACCGTCGATTGTTTGATTCACGATGGAACTTGGAATATCCCCTTACTTTACCAACTCCTCCCGATTCCTATTGTGCGCATTATTCAAGGCATTCCCCTTCTTTCCAACCTGACCCTTGACGAGCCTTGTTGGGGTTTATCCTCAGATGGCCAATCTACCATAAAATTAGCCACCTGACTTGCTCATGGTCTTCTTGCCTATTCTCCAAAATGAGATTTTTATTGGCTTTAGAAATTGGATAGTAATCCTAAGCTCCAAGTTTTCACATGACAATTTTTACATAACGGTCTCCAAGTTCGTCAAAATTTGGTTACTAGAGGTATTCCTATTTCCTCCCTTTGCCCCCTTTGTCATTCAGCTGAAAAATCACAAGATCATCTTTTTCTTCACTGCCCTCTTGTTATTCCCATTTGGACCCATTGTCAGGCTATACGTTGGATTTTTCCCCTTCTCAGAAAACCCTCCTTGCAATCTCTCTTATTGTTTTTTCACCATCAACATTACCCCTCTATTGTCAAAGTTCTTAATATTCTTTGGAGTATTTGGAAAGCACGTAACAAGTTAATTTTAGTAATAAGCCCTTTTCTACTATTGTTATTTTCGTCCGCGCTATAGCTTATTTATAGGAGTGGAAATTTCTCCTTTCTATAGATAATTTGTCTTAAGTGTACGCCACTTCCTCTAATGACACATCCCGCTCTCAGTCTTCCATTTTTGTCAATTGGTCCCCTCCTCCCCCAGGCAGTATTAAACTATTTTTTTACGGTTCTTCTACTCAATGATCGTCTTCAGCAGGTGTTGTCCTCCGAGACCACAATGGCGATTGCTTAGTTGCGTAGGCCTTTTTTTTAATGCTTCCCCTCTTGTAGCTGAAGCTACAACTCTTCGTAACATGCTCCTCCTACCTCGTAGTTATAATTTCTCCTCTATTTTTATTGAAGGTAACAACCAAACAATTATTAATGTTTTGTAGGGTAAGTTCCGCTGCCCCTAGAAGATTCAGCTACTTATGGAGGACATCTGCACCATCCTTCATGATTTTGCTTCGATGTCTTTAGGTCATATCTTTCAGGAAACCAACTATACAACAGATTTTATAGCGTCACTAAGGCATTTGACCCCTTCGCATATTGATATAGATCATTTTTTGAATGCTAAATTTAATTATTTTATCTTTACTGATAAATCAGGATTTTTCTTCGAAAGGAAAGAAATCCTTACTTCACTGTGCAACTTCCCTTAAAAAAAATAAAAATAAAAAATAATTAAGGGATTTTCTACATGGTACCATTGTGAAATTGGCTTTTCCACATGGTACCATTACTAACATTTTCATTCTACATGGTACCACTATAAAACCAATTTGTGTATTAGTGGGCTGTTAGTATTTTAATTATGGGGTTAGATTTGCATTAAAAAAAGATTAAATAAATAAGGGTTTTGCTATTCATAGCCCTAAGGGCTATGCATAAGAATTAACAAATGCATTAAAAGTTGAAATTTACATTTAATATGTGTAAAAAATTCATTGAAAAGTGAAATAAATATATTTTATTTATATAGTATATGAAAATATTACATAAAAAATTGAAATATGTATTTAATATATGAAAAGAATTTCACATTTCAATGGAAAATTTTCATATAATTATTGTGTAAAACAAGTTTCAATGTGTTTTTCATATTAATTAATGCATTTGCTAATTCTTATGCATAGCCCTTAGGGCTATGAATAGCAAAACCCAATAAATAAAACAGGATTAGCAAAAACAAAAACCCCTTCTGTTAAAAAAAAAGGTTTTTCTAAGCTATGTCCCCTGAGGTTTTCGCCTTTTTAAGTTTTACCCATGCTTTTTGAAACTTCTAAGCTATACCCCTCAACTTAGGTTTTTTAATTAATAGTGCTCACTCTGTTATCTCAACGTTAATAGTTCTGTTAAAAGGAGTTGTATTTCGTGGGAGGGTAATTCCCCCTCTAAAATTCTAGAGTTTTTAGCTAATTTTCACCATTTATAATTGAAACTAAACTTAAATACTAACAACCCACTAACAGCAATGCTACACTAATATACAAATCTAATCTAAACTAAAATATTTAAAACATGATGTTTCATGTGCCACATGTCCACCTCTAACACCTTATTTGCCATGTGTCATTTTTGATACTCTACTACCATTAATAAGGTGATATAAATACAACTCAATGCCTTCATGATTATTTATATTAGTTTCTTACCTAAACACATATGACACTATTTTGTTTTTTTAACCTTTTTACTCTAATTACTTATTGATTGTCATTCTTCAATTTAAAAAAAAAAAGAACAGAGAGTAAAAATCGTTACAAGTTGTTTTGTTTTGTTTTTTGTAATTTTAGGTATTTATTAAGATCATTATTTTTGCTTTACTCTATTTTTATTTTAATTTGACTATTATAGGTCATAGAAAATTGAATCATAATCCAAATAGATTTTTCAAAAATACTAAGAAAAGGAAAAGGTTAAATCAATTAAAATGCATTCAACATTTTAAAATCAAATAAAACCCGTGCATTGCCGCACGGGTCTCAAAACTAGTTGGCTTTATAGTGATACCATGTAGAATGAAAATATTAATAATGGTACCATGTGGAAAAACTATTTTCACAATGGTACCATGTAGAAAATCTCAATGTATTATTATCTATACTAAAACAAAATGGCCTGGCTTCAGCCTTGCTTACGTGTCACTCTCTTATGCTCTGCTTTCACGCCTAAAATACCGACACTAAAACTACACATGTAAAGGTGCAGCTTTGGATGTAATCCTGTCAATTATTACACCTTTTGGGAATAAGAAAAATAATACTTCGTAAATTACTTTTGGAATAAAAATAGAAAAAATTGTAAAAAATAAGTCAACCTTTAACCAGTCTTCTCAAAATAAGTCAACCTTTTGATTAACTCAAAATAAGTCAACCTATTATATATATCCGCTCAAATTAAGTTTCTTGTATAATTTACCCGTGGAAAAGGCTAACAATTTTGAATGGAAAATCAAAGCGGTGCATTAATATATTATTATTTATATGATTTTTCATTGAAAATGTTAATTTAATTAGCAAGTAAATAGTGAAAAAACTTAATTTGAGAAGACGTGTATATTAGGTTGACTTATTTTGAGTTAATCAAAAGGTTAACTTAATTTGAGAAGACCGGCTAAAGGTTGACTTATTTTTTACAAATTTTCCTAAAAATTATAAGCATGCGGCCTTACTGCATTAAAAACCAGTAGTACACTATATTAACATGTTCAATTTTGGTAAGTAGAAAGACTATTAGTTTCCCAACACTGCATTAAAAGTGGTGGTTCACAAATTTTGCATTAGTAGAATAGTCCTTTAACTCTTTGTCTTCTCTTATTGTAATTATTACTCCGTATAAAAGCATGGGTCTCCTCTTCTTGAACTTCTAATACAGAATACTTCACATATTTGATAGAAGTTCTAGAAAAAAAAGGCATCATTACAAATGACAGCAACTTATAATTTTATCCATGAAATAACCCCCCTTAAGGCAAAACATCACAATCAAGATTAGAATAATACACTTATGGAAGCCACGCACCAAACTATAATAATTCTCATGAATATGGTAGCATTGAAATGTTTTTTTATAGATGAAAAGGTAAGATAAGAATCTTTGCAAAACAAATAATTATGTTTGTATTTCATATCTACCATAACTTTTTCCAATCGTCAATCTTTTACTAATTACTAACTCTTTTATTTTTCTTTATTTTCATAGGGTGGTACGATTCAAGCATTTGTTAAAAAAATTGATTAGAAGGTTCTCTGATTTATTACATGAGGGTGAGTTGCATGTCATCAGCAACTTTGGAGTTGGAGAAAGCATTGGAAATTATAGGCCAACTCAACATCCTTATAAGATCAATTTCTTCTTCATAACCTTAGTTAATGTGTGTGACAACTTTCCTATTCCTCGACATGCATTTAATCTTCTATCGTTTGATGATATATATACTTTCAAAGTAATTGGATGATAAATTTTTAATAGGTATGTTATGTGTCTACCAATTACTATTGATGATATGCAAGTGTATTTTTTTTTTTTCAAAAACATCTGATTAGATACTGCATTTGATACATATTATTGGACAAATAGTTGCTATTGGCCCACTTGAAACAAATGGAAAAACCTCTATGAAGATTATGATGGAGTTGAATGATGATAAGTAAGTAAAATAATTTTTATTCAATAATTAATTCATCTACTAAATCTTTTATAATCAACATGTAAAAAAATTACAATCATTACTAAACAATCTGCTGATTTAAACCATTCCAAGGCTAAAAAAATAAAGTGCACTTTGTAATAACCCGGAATTTTGGGTCAGAAAATTTCGCGGTTATTAATGTGATTTCCCTAGAATATTGGCTCATAACCGGCAGCTCATGAAGTAAAACCGGCAGCTTGTGAAGTAAAACCGATGCTCAGCCCGATGTGGTCACGGGTACCTTTCTTGTTCATGATATGTCTGCATATGTTCTGTTTGATACTGGTGCCACTGTGTCCTTTGTCGCTAGTTCATTTATTGTTAAAGCTAACCTGACGGGAGAATCTCCTGTCAAATCTATGATTTAAGGAGGGGTGACTGTAATAACCCGGAATTTTGGGCCAGAAAATTTCGCGGTTATTAATGTGATTTCCCTAGAATATTGGCTCATAACCGGCAGCTCATGAAGTAAAACCGGCAGCTTGTGAAGTAAAACCGGCAGCATAGAACCGGCAACTTGTGAAGTCCAAGACCGGCAGCATAGAACCGGCAGCTTGTGAAGTCCAATACCGGCAGTTTATGAAGTTCAAACCGGCAGCTTTGAAGCCTCATCTTCAAAACTGGCAGCCTACTTTTAAACTGGCAGCTTCATCTTGAATTCTCAATTGGGCCAAAGGACCCAATTTTCTTTTCTTCCTTATCGTTCCTAGCTTGGCCGGCTCCTTAGGTTGTTTTGGGCCAAGTTAATGTCTTGATTTAATTAATTAATATTAACTTAGGTAATTTATTTAATTAAATTATTTATTTTAATTTCTAATTTTTACCTATTCAAACTAGTTGTAACTAACTAGCTAGCTTTCTTCCCCCTATTTTGCTACCTCACGGCAGCCCTAATATGACATTAGGGTTTTGCTTGTTTTTTTCTATTGTTCTATAAATAGGACCTCTTGTTTTATTTTGGGTCCAAATTGCTAATTTGATCAAGAACCCTAAAATACATATTTTTCTCCTCTCCTTTCTCCTCTCTAAAAAGCCGTCCACCATTCACCATTGTTGGTGAATTTTCCTTGGGATTTTAATAGCGAATTCAGGTAACTTCGCTATTTCATTTAATTAAAGGGTAGAAAAACACATAGTTAATTAGGAACTGTAACATGAAAATTGTAGGAAATTTAATGTTGTTTTTATACATGAATGTCGAGTGGTATGTATGTTATTCTTGATTTATTTTCATGATTTCTATGTATGATTTATGTATGTTTTAATAATTAAAATTGTATAATTTAATTCATGGAATCTTATGTATTGTTCGAATTATATCATGAAATTTATGATTTATATTTCTAATTTTGTATAAGTGTTTCGAGTATATATAATCATGTTTTGATATGTTTCTTTAATTTTTAAAGCATGAAATACGATTAACTTAGCTAGTATAATTAGATCTTGAATTAAAAATTTGATCTTGTTTTGTTTGTAAAATTGTCGAGTGAAAGGAGGATTAAAGAAAGATTAAAAAATCTAATTTTTATGTTAATCTTGACCATATAGAATTAATTATGTAAACCTTTGATTTAATTCTTTAATTATATCATGATTAGTTTTAAATCTTGAATTTATGAAACTTTGTTCATAATGTTGAAGATGCCGAGTATGTGTGATGAATAAGCATGATAATTTTTGATCTTGTTCCTTTAATCTAATCTTGTTATTTGTTGCTAAGTTATGATTTTTATGTATTTAATTAGTTATTCTATTTAATTCTTGTTGATTGAATTCATATAAATTAATTGAATAAGTTTGATTAAAAGATAGAAAAATGTCGAGTGGAAATTAGGAAAAATATGATTCTTATCTTAGTTTGGTAATTTTAGTAATTAAGTTGATTAATTAAATTAAATTAAAGAATTTGATTAATTATTGTTATAATTTGAAAGTGCCGTGTGAATTAGAGGTATTAGTCAAATTTAGTTGATTTTGGATTATTATTAATTTAGGGAATAATTGATAATAAAAGTTACGGATAAGATAATTATTAGGGATAAGTTGTAAAGTAAAGGGATAGATAATATGACTATTATTATTACTAATAGTATTCGGCTATTACAATTATTAATAATAATGTCTACAAGTTAGTATATGATATTAAGGTTAGTATCCGAAAGGATCGGTTATAAGTATATGATAAGATATCAAGGACAGTATAAGATAAGATTTAAAGTTGCATAAGATACTACTAGGGATAAGAATGGAAACAGAGTAATAGCTATACATGTTATGTTTCGGTCTCTGTCTAGGAAGGACTTGGTATTTAAGGTGGCCAACATACGTGCCGCACCTCTCTTTCCTGGGACTCCGAACGTTTCATTTCCTATTACGGTCACCTAGTATTTCCCAATATATGATATGATATGATTAAATAAAGATATAAGATATAATATAAAGAATTGAAAGATAATAAGTTAAGATCGCCCCTGCGATGACGCAAAGGTCATCAATCGGGTTAGTAAGATAGGACGCCCCTGCGATAACGCAAAGGTTATCAATTGGGTTTAGTCGATGCCACTGCTCACATGGGACGAACGCAAAGGTTCCCCCGCGCAGTTCTTGGTACTAGAATATGGAGTCGTCTAGGTAGTTCTCGCAAAGGAGGACTATTTAGGAGTTATGGCCACAGCTTAGGCTTAGTTCTCGCAAAGGAGGGCTACGGGTGGGACGCAAAGGTTCACCCCGACATGTTTAGGAAAGTTGCGAACGCAAAGGTTCGCTACGAGCTGAAGAAGACAGTCCGCAAAGATGATATGATAAGATGATATGATAAGTACATATGTAAAGTTAAGAAGATATTATGTTCTTATTATAAGATTTATGTTATGATATAAGGATAAGATATGATCATATATGACAAGATATGTTATATAAGTTAAGAAGGAATATGACAAGTATGAATACGAAATGATAAGTATAATATAAGATGGGCTTAGCATAAGTTAAGATCTTGAGATAATAATATAAGAATAAGTATTTGGGTATTCTAAGACTTCCGCTGGGTATGAGTTCGTATTGTTGTATGTATGTAAGTATATAACTGTTGGGTGTGTATTTGTACGTATTCTAACCGTTTAATGCAGGGGTGGTTGTACGTACAATGTACGTAGATAATACGTATTCCTAACCGTATTTCTGCAGGTGTATTCGTATACGATTTTCATACGTACTTTTGTACGTATTTTTATACGTACTTTTATACGTATTTTTTATACGTATTTTTATACGCATTTTTGTACATTTATATAAAGGCATGTATTAAGTTTCTGTACAGTTTTTATGTGAATTTCTATGCTATTATGTGTTTGGTGGTCCCTCGATTAAATGGGACAGCCTAGTTACTCGCCACTGACGGTGGACCCCCCCTCAGTTTCAGGTGAAGACGCTGCTGAATAACGGGCTATCGTGGATGGGTTTGAGTAGCCGAGAGACATAGTTGAACCGTTTAATTAGACAATTATTAATTTATGACATTTGTTTAGTTTATTATATGTTTCCAGCATGTTGGGACAGTATTTTAAAACCCTATATGTAATAATGACTATTGGACTGATATGGTTAGTTGGTAGTTTATTTAATAAAAGTTAATTCATTTACTCAATTAGTCTGATTTAATGTTATTTAAGTTGGTAATGATCCGATTGTCGATTTCCCTTTGTCAAGCGACATGTCTCAAAAAGTCCGGTCGTTACAACTTTGTGGGATATGTATGCCGAAGAAGCAGCTAACCTTTTGGCTAATAAGTAATAACAATTCAAGTCCTATTGTTCTGATCATTCAATTTGCAAAAATCAAAGAATGAAAAGATACTTTTAACACTCTTTAGAAATTTTTTCCTTGAATTCTTTAAACTTATGAATCCATTTTCATGTCCATAGGTGAAATTACACTATCAAATTCACTATTTTCCACACGTTTGTTTTTTGTTCTAGACATTGATGAAGTTAACTCATCCAAAGCCAGGTTTGTTTATTGTGTCTTAAAATTTCATATTTGTTACATGCTTGAACTGTTATTTAGTACTGATTATATACCTTTATGCTTCAGTCTTGGGTGCAATTCAGACAATGCTTTGTTGGTCAGGCGTCCTGAGCTATCAACTCAAAGCTCGATTTCAATCACTGCTGAATTGCTAGGAAAGCTTGAAAAAAAATCATTAGATGAGATACGAGATATTACCAATCCAACCTACTACATTACATTAGCCACAATTGTGGCTGTCCAGTTGGAACATGGATGGTATTATCTAGCATGCAAGAAATGCAACAAGAAAGTTTCTAAGGAGAGTGATGATGTTTTTGCTGATAATATTGAACCTAGGATGACTAAGTTCACTTGCACAAAGTGTGACAAATCACTAGCTCCAGAAAATATCATACCAAGGTAGAAATGTGATATAAAAGGACCTAATCATTTGTATATCGTAATATTATTGTAATATAATTCTTAATAGTCTTATCATGTGGTTTTGGTAGGTTCAACCGTTCAAGGTTCGCATAAGAGTAGTTGATGAAAGTGGCTGTGCATCATTCATTTTGTTTGACCATGAAGTTATGACTATTGTTAAAAGATCAGCTGGTCATTTGAAGGAATCATTAATAAAGGTTAAATCATTATTTTTTATATGATGAAAATTTTGGAATTTTCATTAATTATGATATGTGATTTTATGTCTAATCATTTTAGTTACAGGATGATGATGATTCATATCCAGAAGAGTTGAACACCATGGTGGGTAAAAGACTATTACTTAATGTTGAGATATCTGATTATAATATTAAGGAAAACTGAAAAGTTTACACTGTAACTAAGATGTCTGACAATGAACAACTGATACAATCTTACCTAAGTACTTCCACAATGAATGAGGTTTTTTTCCTCCCTTTGCTATCAAGTTTTCCTCTTCCCACTACCTAACAGCATAACAAGTTTATTTGTTTTTTCCCACAATGCAGGATTGCAATTCAGATTCTATATCCATTGACAATGTTGCACACAAGACCACAATTACTACAGAGAATACTATGGACAAAGACTCTATATCATGCATGGGAGACAATGACCAAATCTCAAACATAACACCCATAAGCTCCTCCAAAAAACGATCATTGGATGAGGATTCAAGCCCCCTTGATGTTCAGTTGTCTACTACAAAGAAGAATGTCAAAGTGAAGATTGAAAAGGATGGGAATTGAAGTCAGCAAAATTGTGACTTACATTTTGTTTTAATAACTTTTTGGCTATTATGTTTTTCGGTTTTTTTACCAACTACATTGACAATAGTAGTGGATTTTCTCAAATTAGTTTGCTTAGCTTTATAGTATTATGTTATCGGTTTTTTCCTTTAAAGGATTTATAATTATGTGGTCAGTAGACTTATTGCGGCTTACATTTTGTCAATTACTCCTTTTATAATAGATGTTGTTATTACGGTTATTTTTATGCTTACAATTAAAGATGGTTGCATCATCGATCATATAATGATTACAAACAAAAGCCTATTTCTTTTTTTTAAAAAAAACACAAAAAAAATATATTTAATAATAATAGGGCTTTGATAAGTTATATCATAAATGGGGAATACTTAAGTTTAGGAATTCATTTACAACATTATTGTGATTAATAATGTGTTTCTTATCAAATTATCCAAATATTATATTGCAGACTAATGAATATTAGTAATGAATATTCTAAATATGCTACGTAACATCACAGTATAAGCTTCTCTTGATTTTGAAGAAAGGATGTAAATAATATTGTGTCCTCGTGAATAGATATATAAAAAAAAACGAAACAGAATTTTCAAAGCCTAAAGGTAAAAATATATACCTTTTAATTAAGTTACATAATTGATGTGTGTTAAACGAGGGTAATCCCCTTTACTATTTTCATTATTATTATTTCAGCCACCCAAAGCTGATTGTTATTGTTACACATCATTACTTTGTTTCATTAATCACAACCTTTTATAATTCCCATGACAAATAATTATTATCACATCACACTATCTCATTAATTACTCACACCATTAACTTTTAAACTTACTTAAAATTTTCCCAAACTAAAAAAGGAACGTTATTTAACTTTTTTCACATGTTCTTATATACATGCTCTTACATGTGAAGAGAAACAAATATGACAATGGAGCATGACATGAAAAAAGATGCAAGGATGAAGAGAAAGATGATTATAGACAATAAAAAGCGCAAAAGATCAACGACACCACAAGGTACAGTAACAATCGCTTCTGTATATCACATATAATTTATATATAATTTCCTTTTGATTGAACTACTGCAGAAAACATTCAATCTTCAGACCAAATGCTGTCCAATGGAGATCCCATGAAGCATTTTGATCAAACATCTTTGAGGCCAACCATATTTAGAACTTCTTAATTTCAAAGACGTGTATGTCTAACAGTAAGTAGGATAATCTTTGTGTTATGTATTTATGTCTAATAGCTTGGTATATTTTAGTAATTTTTTTATGTACTTCATTTGATTTTAATTGTTTGCTGGCTTATGACTATTGTAATTTACATTTGTTTATGTTGTTTGTGTGTTGTAAGAACTCCCAAGCTTCACTACCATAGGGGGCTGTAAATTTATGTTTATTTTAACGAAGCTTTGATTTGTTCCCTTAATAAAAATGAATGTCTTATAGAAAGCATGTGTTTTATCTTAAACTCGATCTCCATATATGAAATTCTAGGCACTTTCCATAACATGTAAACTAAAGTTAAAATGACCAGTTTCCATACCTTTCCATACAATTACAACTATTTCACCTCTTGATTTATCCACTGTCCAGCCTGTACATGTGTACTTGGTTTGATATTGTGCTATTATGAATATGTTTCCACTTCTGTAGCATTCACCACACCTCCATCGGCGATTTTGACACAATTTCCTGGATTCCCTTCAACAAGTAAGTGGTTTGTCAAAGGCCATGATGGTGCTCTTAAGGCTGTAAAACATATCATTCAAAGTTTAAGTACCATCAAAGATTCTTCAAGGAACATATCACACTTGATAGAACAAAGCAAACACTACAAAAATACTACATCAATGAGCGAATCAGGTAATTTATAGTTAATGATTATGATTACCTTCAAATATGCTTTCAACTAATCGTGTCATTTTAACACAAACAATATCACATATAATTGAAAAGATTTTGATCAAAATGGAAGCCCATCAAATGATGAATTAAGGAACAAGTCAACTGCAACAACTTTAGGTAATGACATGATGAACAACATCAAAGGGAAAGCAAAAGCTACAATGCAAGAAATTTCAGGTAAGTTTTAATCTCTATTTATCTTTTCAATATTTTCAATCATTCATATCAATCATCTATTATACAATAAATTAATCCATACACTATGATTTCTCAGCAACACCTATATCAAGAAACTTATACTCAAATCACTCGCAGCACTTGAACATGAAGAACAACATTTTAGACACTGGCACTAGCAGTTCAATACAATCTCCAATAAGTATTATAGATGCAAATGAAGGTGAGGACCATCCAATTGATAATGATTCAATTGAAGATATGCAGTCCTTAATTGAAGGTATGCTACTATAATTAAAACATATCCATTTTTCTTTTTCCTTTAATTTAAGAATCATAAGAAATTGAAAATGAACACAAAGTTCTGATGCTACCAATATCAGAAGTATTTAATTTATGAATTTAATTTAAGAATCATAATGTTTCAGAAGAAGGATCAAACATAGTTCATGATAGTCTATTGGGTAATTAAAGGTATGTATATACTTAATATAATCCTACTCTACCATAATATAATGACTTAAATTTTATTTTAACAAATTGACTTAAATTTTATTTTTTTCCACTTATTCAGGGGACTACTAGGATATTGGGGACCCAACTTGGACATGTAAATCTTGTGGTGCAATGATGTGGTATGAGGAGAGAGTTCGCAACAAGGGTAGTGCATTAGAACCTTCTTTTTCATTGTGTTGTATGCATGGAAAAGTGCAACTATCTTTGTTGAAAGAACCACATGAAATTTTTAAAAAGCTACTTGATAATAAGGATGCTAAAGGTAGATATTTTGCAAAGAATATTCGTATATTTAACATGATGTTCTCTTTCACATCCATGGGAGGAAAAGTGGATTTTTCCATCATTGAAGGACGATGGCCATATGTATTTAGGCTTCATGGACAAAACTATCACATAATTGGAAGTTTGTTGCCAAACCCCGGGTCGTCTCCAAAGTTCTTACAACTTTATATACATGACACTGGCAACGAATTATCATATAGACTATCAACTGTCAGGTGATGAAATATCTCAATCGTTTGGTTTCAAATACTTATTTTAATACACCAACTTAGATATAATAAATTTTTTCATTTGTCTTCAATTAATTACACTAACATAGATTTCTTGATTTGTACTTGTGTAAATTTATGTGCGGACAGTTCTGGGAGTAATTTAGATTCATATGACGCTGACATCGTTGATGATTTGAAGAAAATGTTAGATGAGCATAATCCTCTAGCAAAAGCATTCAGGATGGCAAGAGATCGTTTTAGTTCAAATGAAAGTAAGGATGTCAAGCTAAAGCTCATTGGAAGAAGGGGAGCGGATGGAAGGAGATACAATTTACCTACTGCATCGGAGGTGGCAGCTCTAATCGTTGGTGATATTTGCAACTTTCTTGATGAAAGAGATATATCATTGAGACACAAAGTGGATCATTGCAGCGAATTAGTGAGCTACATCCATCTTATCTTGCTTTACAATATCCATTATTATTTCCTTATGGAGAAGATGGATATACCATTGATATTCCCTTGGGTAACACCAGTAACACGTCTTCCAGAAAAAGAAAAAGAATGAGCATGAGAGAGTTCTTTGCTCATAGAATTCAGGAAAGGGAAGCAGAAGCTGTTATACTGCTTTTAAGCAAAAAGTTACTCCAACAATTCTTGGTTGATGGATATACAATGATTGAAGCGGAGAGGTTATCATTCATTCGAAATAACCAACCAAAGTTGAGAGCACAAAACTATCAGAATTTTATGGCAGCATCACGTAGAGGAAACAACAATCCTTCCATTTTAGGAATACGTATTGTGCTCCCATCTTCATTCACATGAGGTGCTAGATATATGGTGCAAAACTATCTAGATGCTATGGCTCTATGCAAATCTTATGGATATCCAGATCTATTCATAACTTTCACTTGCAATCCTAAGTAGCCAGAAATCACAAGATTTGTTGCAAAACGAGGCCTTAAGCCAGAAGGTAGGCCGGACATCCTTTTTCGAGTATTCAAAATCAATTTAGATCAACTGATTAAAGATCTACGAGAAAAACAGATATTCGGACGTGTCCAAGCAGGTATATCTCTAAACAAGATTTGCAATGTAGTATGGTGAGTCATATCTATATAATATCACTATAATTTTTTGCAGTTGTATATACCGTGGAGTTTCAGAAACGTGGGCTGCCATATGCTCATATATTGTTGTTTATGCATCGTGATGATAAATTCCCTACTGCAGAAGACATCGATAACTTCATATGTGCTGAGATTCCTAACATAGAGGAATTTCCATTATTGTATGAGGTTGTGAAGGCTTATATGATACATGGTCCATGTGGCGCACTAGATATGCATTCACCATGCATGAAGGACAAAAGGTGTTCAAAGCACTTCCCCAAAAAAATATAGAAAAAAAACTGTTGATGAAGAAGTGTGACGACCCGACTCGCTTAAACCGGCGCGGAAGAAACCGACGAGTCGAATAGCCAGAACTAACAAACTAAAATACTTAAAAATTAAAACAATACCTCAAAATATTGTATTACTAAACCAAAAAGTACAAATACCCACAAGTTTGTACATTACTAATCCAAAAGTCAAACTACTACTACTAGCAAACGTAACTCCAAATATATGTCAGAGTTATAGAAAATAGACAAGTACTAGAACTATAGTCCAAACTAATCAAAGTCGTAAAACAACAGTATAACTATATAACAACATCGGCGCTCGCCCAACCCAAAGCTAAGCAAGAACCTCATCATCAGAATTACCTGAAAAGTAAACAACGGTCCACCGTCAGTGGCGAGTAACATAACTGTCTCACCCTAACGGGAATACACAGGAACATAGCATACCGTCAGTGGCGAGTAACATAACTGTCTCACCCTAACGGGAATACACAGGAACATAGCATAAATCAAACAACCCAAATCATAACATCAAATCATGCGAACCAAACAAATATACATGCTTGACTCAAATAACTTAACCAATCTTATCTTTGGCGCAATCATTCGCAAACTAGACCGGACTATGCACGTACGAACGCATCTTACGCATTCGAACTTTCTACTATGTTAGGATTGAGAATCTTACTCCCAAATCCCGTGAAACCAATCTTACTGGAAATCCACATCCGAAGACAACATAGTAAGACCACCAACTATCCCAATACCGCGGATAGGATAGGGGCAACGTCTTAACCCAAAAACAAAGAATCTTACTCTAAGTTTTAGGCGTCTAGCTACGAAATCAAGCTAATCTTTAACAATCTTTAAATCTTAAATCCGAAGTTTACATTCTTAGTTACTTCTTAAGTTGCATCTTACGCCTTGACTTAAGAAAATAACATGTAAACCAATCATCTTACAACATCTTATCACTTTCTTTAACCTTTTCTTTAACTTTCTTTAACTTTAAAGTCTCAAACAAGAACTCATAAAGAACTTTAAAGAACTCATCAAGAACTCAAAGAACTCATCCAAGATTCAAGATCATCAATCAAGAACTCAATCAAGATTCAAGAACTTCAACCAAGACTCATCCAAGAATCAAGAACTCATCCTAAATCATCAAAATACACGCATACTTTAATCAATTCAACACAAGAGATCATCAACTTATTAACATCCAAAATTCACCAAACTTGAACATGATTAACATAAACTTATTACCAACATAATCATTCATAAAATCATCATATTCAATCATAAAATCATCATCAAACCACTTAAAAATCAGATTATAATTCATACCTAAAACATGATCAAAACTTCATATAAACTAATCCTTGTTCATTTAATCTATACTATGAAACATAGTACACCAATTAAGTTGAGAAAGTATGTTACCTTATTGAAGATTAACACACAAAATCAACACAAATTGCAGCCCGGAAAATCGAACCACACGGCCCTAGCCACGGCACAACACGCACGGCACTTGGTCTTGTGCACGACCACCACACGAGCAACACGGCAACACCACACGGCCCGACCTCGAACCACCGTGCACCACTACGAATTGCACGGTCTGCCCAGCACGGCACCCCACGGCTGCACCACCACTTGCACGGCCTTCTCACACGACCACCACGAACCACTCACTTGAACAACCCACTCGAACTAGTACCCAAAACCAACCCGAACTAGAAATCTTGATTGGAATTATGGAGGTTTAATTTGTGTTTTGGTTCTTAAAGATCAATGGAGGATTAATCTTTAAGTTTGAAGTTGAATGGATGATGAACAATTGAGATGGGAGATTAGCCAAAAATGGCGTGTGAAGGGAGAGCAAATGGAGGGAGTTTTTGTGTTTTGAACTTTTGATGGCAAGAGCATAAGATGGCAAAATGAGGTTTAAGCCTTACTAACTCATCTATTTATAGAGTTAGTTAAGGTGTGAATATAAGGCAAGTGGCAAATCCTTGCCATGCACTCAAGGAAAAACCGGCCAAGCAAGGGAAATGGGCCAATTTGGGCTTTCGTGATCAATTGGGCTAATTTACAAAAATCGCATGATTAATCATGCTTAAATCGATTTAGCCCAAAAATATTAAATAATTAATTAGAAAATTAAATAACAAAAATTCTAATTAATTAAATAATAATTAAAATAAATAATAACTAATCAAAATAAAATATTTCGAATTAAATCGAAATTATTCACATAAAATAAAATAAATAGTTTAAAAATAAATTTGAACCATACATAGCAACACATATACACATAAACATCCGGCGGAAATACCTATAAAATTAGGGTCGTTACAAGAAAGGTACCCAATCTATAGGCCGGAGACGAGTTAGTGAAAATGTTGTTGAAAAGAATGGAGTGCTCCTAGATAATAGGTTTGTTGTTCCTTATAATTCAAAACTTTTGATAAGTACCAAGCTCACATCAATGTTGAATGGTGCAATCAATCTCGATCAATCAAATACTTATTTTAGTATATAAACAACCGTGCAATATAATTATTCAAAATTTATATTTATCTTGCATCGCTTTTTTTTAATATATGATATATGATTTTAATTGTTTATAATATGTAAATATTCTTTAAAATATTGTTAGATATATAAAAACTTATACAACCGTGCAATGCACGGGTCCTAATCTAGTACTCCGTAATTAATAATCGCGTGACTCTTCGTCTCTTCCTCTCTAACTCGTCTCAAGCTCTAACCTCATAAACGAACTGCTGATATCATGGGCATCTAGAAAACCAGGATCTTCTCTGTGTTTCGTAACTTACTCGCACTTCAACTTTTTGGATGCTATTCATCATCCAATCATCCCCACCAAACTTAATTTGCCATCTTTCAAATTTCAATGCACCAACACTCTACAATTTACTCCCACTTTTGATGATTCCTCAGAATTCAGCATTCATTAATCATAAGGTAAATCTTACATTTCGGGCCTTTAAACCCTAAAATTCATCCTTTGATCAAGTTATAAAAACCTAAAATTGAACCCTTTTGGTGATGCTGATTTATATTTGCATTTATCGAGTCATAATGCTCGAATTCTGCTCTTATATTGTTTTCCATGTTGTCTGCTTTTGAATCGTTCTTTTTTTCTTTGCTCGTATATGAAATCAGTTATCGGTGATGACTACATTGCCGATTTTGTTTTGGTGAGATAGTGTTGTGGCATGTGGGTTTCGTTTTGTTTGCATAATTTCATTACTTGGTTTTGCCAACTCACTCACTCACTCACTCAAATTCAGTGTATTTAGGTTGTGAATGTGTTAAGTATTTGCAAATGTGCAATAAATTTTGACGTATATTTCCCCCAAAACATTTATACATCTTTGCATTTCTTATTTGGGAGTTGGGACTCAGCCTTCGAGCTGGCTTGAAAAATTGTAATTTTGCGTATATAATCATAACTTTTAATAGGAGTATAAAGCTTAATTAGTTTTGTAAAAAGTTGGATTTAGAATATAAAGTTACAATTTGTTTTTTTGTGTAAAGTTATGTCATACGAGAGCTGTCGATTTGGGGAGGCAGGGTGGATGCCTTATGGCATTGAGGCCTTTTGTAGTCGCAATTTTTTTAAGATGCATTTTGGTGAAGCATCATTTAAAAAAAATGCTAAATATAGAGGATGTCATGAGTAATTGTGTTAAAACATGGAGTGTTTAATTATACTTGTTATGGCTGATTTTTTGAGAAGCTAGGTATGAATTTATTTTCCCAAAACCATAATTTTAATGTGAACTACTATCATGTGAATCTTCTGTCTATTTTGGTAGTAGATTTTGAGCCTTTTTGGTTGGTTTGCTGCAGATAATGATCCAATACGCATATATGTTGAAAAAAGTAAGCCAGTAAGGTAAACTCTGTGTTTGAGTAGGTTCAACGAGAACCCCTTACGATTGTCTTGTGTTATCCTAATCTGCAATGAGTGTGTGCGGTGACAAATCAGACGGGGAGTATTCTGTCATTGGTGACAAAGGGGAGGTAGGCTTTATTGACTTTGATGATGACAGGTCTGTGTGTAGCTATGATTTAACTGAAGAGGGTCCGGTTAGAATTTCTGTTCCTTTCCCGTTCGTTGATCAGAAGCCCCATTCGGCTTCTATCAATGAGATTTCTGCTGATCCAATTACCATAAAAAACACAACTAGAGAATCTGTGGAACTTTGGAGCATTCAGATATACGCCTCAAACCCTGATGATTCATTTAAGCTGTCATTGATGGATCCTTCCAGCCCTGGGTTTGTGGGTTCCACCTCTTTGGAAGACCGCGTACTGCAGCCGCTCAAAACATTGAAAGTTTGGTTGTCTTGCAAGCCAAAAGATATTGGGATGCACACTTGCATTGTCCACTTTGATGTTGGGGATGATAGGATAGAACGCGTAGTCTTTCTCTTGGCAGAAGATAGCGTCTCTAAAGCTTTATCTTCTAGGAAACCATATCGAAGGGGCAAGAAAAATACGCATTTTGTTTTAGATTCTTATGTTAGAGGCGTACGTCCTGCTCCTATGACAAACAGCCACACTTATCGCCATAAGCTTCCTATTTATGAGATACCAAAAGAAATTAGAGAGCTAATCGAGGACAAGCGAGTCCCAGATGCTATCATAGAAGGGCTATCAAGGAAGAATTATGTACCTTTTTTCAGGACTCTGGTTATCATGGAAGAACTACGCATGGAGGTGATTTGAATATCCATCTTCTTTGTTTTCTTGCTGATTTCTGATTGTTTTTGAAGTTTATACTGGTGTTTCCATTGTTTATTAACTTGCTTGAATAATATAAAAAAAATCCTTTCTAGGAAGATATTAAGGCTTATGACATGGAGAACGTGACTATGAGGAGGAAAGGACTTCATTTTTTAACAATGGAGGTCCTAGGCTTGGCTGAACGAAGACCTTCTCTTGTACATGGAGATTCTGTCTATGCTAGACTTAATTCGGCCGAAGCAGATGACTCCTCAGTTTATCAGGTAAATGCATATGCAAGAAAATGTTTTATCTATAGTTCTGGAAGTTTATTTGTTTAGTTAGTACAACTTGCAAGCAACTATATGTTACTTAGATGCTTGTAGGATCTTTAATATATCTATGCTGTGATTTTAAGTGAGTATTCAAAAAGCTTTTTGAAGATTTGTATGAATACTAATTTTCGAGAACAAAGTTATTGATGAAGAGAATTATTGAGGAACATTTTCTACGTTGTTATCTTGTGGACCACTAACATTCTATCTGCCAAATTGTGCACATACGCCCTGTTTGGTAACCGGTTATAAATGACGGTAATGAGAATGAATTTATATATAAATTTGGTAGGAAAATCAATATGACAATATCCATTCCCATGGTTGTGATAGCTTGCTTCCAATTTATCTAATTTTCTTCACAAATATCCATTCCCATCCAATATCACCATTTCCAATACTCAATAGTAATAGATGGTAATGAAAAATATGAAGGAAAATTTAAACATGGGAATGAGAATATGTTTCCATGGAGATTGTAACCTTGCTTTCCCTACTAAATTATGTTTCAAGTTCATTCCCATTACTAAGATTTATTAACAATAACCAAATGGTCTGATAGAGTCATGTTCTCTTTCCCTCCCAGACTGAGTCATCAAATAATCACCCACTAATGAGAAAAATTAATTTTAATTACTGACAGTCTTTTACATGCCTTGGTACACCGGAATGAAATTATTAACACTCAAGTTTCAAAGCTATCAGAATGTTTAACTTCTGTTGTCAGGTTATTCCGTTATTAATCTTAAAGTTTGCTGCTGTTCAGGGTTGTATACACCGTGTAGAGGCTGATCATGTATATTTGAGATTTGCTGATGAATTCCACCAAAGTCACAATGATCACAATTCTTATAACATTCGATTCATGTACAACCGTACCAACATGAGGAGATTGTATCAAGCCATTGAAGCTGCGGAAAAATTACATAAAGACTTTCTCTTTCCAACTGACTCCTTGGTGAAGAGGCAGATTACACCATCTGTCATAGTGCCAATATCTAGTAATCTCAACGAGGAGCAACTGAATGCTGTTGAAATGATTCTAGGCTGCAAAGGGGGAGTACCCTATATGATTAATGGGCCCCCAGGTACTGGCAAAACCATGACATTAGTAGAAGTGATTCTCCAACTTTACACTGGCAGTAAAAATTCCCGAATTCTAATATGTGCATCTTCAAATAGTGCGGCAGACCATATACTGGAGAAAATGCTGAAAGAGAAGGACATCAAAATCCGTGAAAATGAAATATTTAGGCTGAATGCAAGTAGTCGTCCAGTTGAAGATATGAAGCCTGAATACATGCAATATTGTTTTTTTGAGCAATCTCTTTTCCGGTCTCCCCCACTCCAAGCATTGTTGCATTATAGAATCATTATATCAACATATATGAGTTCCACCCTTCTTTATGCAGAAGGTGTTAGGCAGGGCCATTTCTCTCACATAATTCTGGATGAGGCAGGTCAAGCCTCTGAACCTGAGACCATTGTTCCTATTTCCAACTTCTGCCGAAAGCACACTGTTGTTGTTCTTGCTGGAGATCCAATGCAACTTGGCCCTGTTATTTTTTCCCATGATGCTAAGAAACATGGATTAGGAAAATCATATTTGGAAAGGCTGTTTGAGTGCGAGCATTATAGTGAAGGGGATGAAGGTTATGTGACAACATTGTGGAGGAACTACCGATCCCACCCTGAAATCCTGGAGTTGCCTTCAAATTTATTTTACAATGGACAGCTGGTTGCTTTTCGTGAAACCATAAAGTCTACAGCTTGGGAAGATCTCCTTCCTAATAAAGATTTTCCCATACTTTTTACTGGCATCCAAGCATATGATGAAAGGGAAGGAGATAACCCATCATGGTTCAATCGGACTGAGGCTAGCATGGTAGTTAAGCTAATCAAGAAGCTTGTAAATAAGAATGTTATGGAAGAGGATATTGGAGTGATTACACCTTACCGACAGCAAGTTGCAAAAATTAGAACGGCTCTTGAAAATGATGACATTCATGAAGTCAAGATTGGCAGTGTTGAGCAGTTTCAGGGACAAGAGAGGGAAGTAATTATTATTTCTACAGTTCGATCGACTGTTAAACATGATCAATTTGACAAAGTCCATTATTTGGGATTCTTGAGCAATCCGAAAAGGTTCAATGTGGCCATCACCCGTGCCAAATCTTTGCTTGTCATTATTGGAAACCCACATATTATATGCAAGGTATGGTAAATGAACCCCTCACTTGTGATTTTTGAATTCTGTTATGTAGTGCTCTGCCTGAACCAGATAGACATCTATCTTTGTGCCTTTGGATCAGTTTGCAATGCTATCATATATGCCTAGAAACACATTATTAGCTGCACTAGCTTTGCCTGCAATATTTGAAACTTCATGATATTTTGTCAGAAAATGCTTGATTAATTTATTGAATCACCGGGAAGGTTAGTTAATATTTCCTATTGGAAGATTGATTTTTTTTTTTTCCCCTGTAGCATGTTGCTCTTGGAATTTTTATATATATGTTTTCACTGAGGTTCTTTTAGTTGGAAGATGTAAGAAGAAACTATCTGTCAAAAATCTTTATTTAAGAATCATATTACTAAAGAAAGGTTAAAATTTAAGTATTGTGAATTTGTGATGGATCATACATATGATGCAGTATGTGTCTTGGAAAGCCATTGTTAAGGAGTTATCAATCATGTGTTGTTGCTTGTGTTTGATAGGATCCTTACTGGGAAAAGCTTCTATGGCGTTGTGTAGACAACGATTCCTACAAGGGTTGTTCTCTTCCAGAAAGGCAGCAGTGGTGCAGTAGTGATGAACCAAATGAGGATGGATGGTCTTACGGTGCTGCAGACCAACAGAACCTTGCAAATGGCTCTACCTCTTACGAGGGTTTCCCTGAACCTCCTGAATCACAGGCAGCAGTGGATGGATGGTGCCTTGATGCCGTGGTTCAAGAGAACAGCCCTGAGGTGTTCCGGGACAATGCTGATTTTCCAAAACCCGTCAAAGATGAAGATGAATGGTCGGATGGCTGGAAAGAGAACGATCAAGAGACGTCCTGGGATGATGTCGATATTCCTCAACCTGCAGAAAATGAAGATGGATTACCTGATTGCAGGAAAGAAGAAAATGGTAAAGTGCTGTCTTGGGAAAATGGTGATATTCTTGAACCTATTAAGGATGAAGATCAATGGTCTGATGGCTGGAAGTGATTTTTCTGTTTGTGTATCATTATAATCTTTGCCTTGGTGGTTTAGTTTAGGCTTATTATGTTAATATTAGTGAAAATAATTTGATTTGTTGCGGTATTAGGATCAAGTAGAGTGGATAACTAAACGCTTATATGTTATCATTAGAGCAGTACTAATCTTCTTTTTTAGCTAAGTATGGGCTAATTGATTATCAATTACCTTAAATCTCGACCTTTTTTTGGGTGTCACTAGAGTCATCTGGTGTAGTAGTAAACAACTACTTTTACACTCTTCACAAGGAAGCTAGGATCTAAGTTGCATGAATACGGTTTGGGGAGGGTATGGTATACGTTTGATTTGAAAAATATAGGATATGTGCATGATTTGGAATACTCATTAATGATTACTTTAAAAATTAACAATTTTTTTTTCCAAATTTATAATATAATTTGGAATATTTTTGTTTAATTACTACAATAAAGTAGAAAAAGCCTTTTAGAAACATGTGAAAATACGATGACATTGTGTAAAATTATAGTAAAAAGGTGAAGAGGAAGAGTTGTGGCCTTAAAATTACTTGATATGAAATATTTATAGCATATACTTACTCTGTTTCAAATCTTTGTTACAGTTTTTTGGTGTCTTAGAATTCTGATTCATTTTTTTTGGCAAGAAATATTACTTTGTAAGTTTGTATATATTAATCACTAAAAGAAAGGATTTACAAATAACTCAAGGCACCAACACCAAACAAATCATTACACAAATCATTACACATTCTTTGCTTCATTTCTCTATTTGATAAAGTTTTTATATCTTACTCATCTAACTTACCTTACATAAAATCCATTTAACTAAATAAAAGTAACAACAGAAATAATACTGATGGAGCAGCACATACCTCACAAAGTGTTATATTGTTTTTTAAGATGAACTGTATGTAACAAATGTCTAGAACATATAGCTGAAAATGTATTCTCTCTCTCTCTATATATATATATATATAGATAATAGATGTGGTAATCCACTAAAATTTATTAGAACAGTGATAACAACAAGATAATTGGAGACCAGATAATACATATTTATGATTTACCAAGGTTTTTATGCCATCTTTTGATTTACCAATCCTCATGATTTACCATGGTTCTCAACTTCTCATGCTGAGTCATGCATTACAATTTACAATAAAAAAGTTACTCCCTCCGTCCCTTAAAAATTGCCCTATATTGACTTTCGCTACTATTCATTTGTTAACTTTGACTCTCTAAAATTTTATACATGTAAGAAAAAATATAGTCAAATGAGATCTCGTTTGATTCGGCTCAATGTGTACTTTTTTAATATGTAATGCATATAATTTTTTATTATACGTGTCTCAAGATATTTTCATATAAAGATGTGTCTCGGGAGATGAGAAAAAGTAAATGGGGCAATCTTTTAGGGACGAAGGGAGTATAATACAAGAGGAACAAGAGAAACTATTCATTCATGAGAATTGGTAAACCACAAGCTAGTTGTGGATTTATTACAAGCGCCAATATGATACTCTAGTTAAATTTACTCTGTATTATGTTATATAAATAAATTTACTTATTCTAGTTAGTATATATCAATAAATTAAATAATTAATAGTCTTATTGTTAAAATATTAACTCAAAAAACAAACATCTTTAAAAAAAATTATGATAGAGTAGACATATAAACTAAGAATAATATTAAGTGAAAGTGTTCGTGAACAACTCGATAAGGGCTTGGTCAACGGCTCGGCTCGATTACGATTCAGCTCGTCAATGTTCGAGCTCAACTTGAGTTCGACTAAATTTAAATGAACACGAGTCGAGCTAAGCAGAGTTCGGGCTCGGTTCGCTCGATAATCACCCCCAGTCGACGGTATAATGCTTTTATTTCCGAAGCAAGATGAGAATTAGTTTTATTTCCAGCATTATTTAGATTTAGGAAAATCATTCCAATATTTATTTTCCTTATTAATTTCTTTTTTTCTTTTTAAATAAAAACCCAGAGGGAGTAACAAAAGCAGCTTTCCTTAAAAAAAAAAAAACAAAAAAAAACAAAAACAGCAATTAATCTGAGCCGGAGTTTTAAAAAATGACGGTTAGAATTTAGAAAATAAAAAAGTTGAGAAAAGAAAATTAGTGGGTGTTGCTCTTTTTGAATTCCCACCTCAGTTTGAAACGGTCACTAATTTGCTATTCCCTTCTTCATCCCTCAATTCTATCTATCAACACAAAAACATAGATTAATGTACCCTTTCAAGTTTCAACAATCAACAAAAATATGCAACAAATCACTCAACCCATCTCATTAATCTCTGCTAAACCCTCTTTAATCCCAGTAATTTCAGTACCCCACATACTAAAATCCAAACCCCACATCCAAAATCTTACAATTTCTGCAAAATGGGGAAAAAGAAAATCTGGGTCTCAAAGATCTCGCAAGCTCATCATCAATTCAATTGCATACGTTGCTTCAACTCTCAAGATTCTACCTGAACCATTTGATTCATTAGTGAGAGAATTCTGGGTTGCAGGTGGTGGTAATGGCGGCAAATTAGGGTTCAGAAATGGGTTTGGTGGGGGTGGTGGTGGTGAAGGAAGAGGTCGCAAAAGGGCAAAATTAGGGTTTTGGGTGATTTTGTTGATTTCATCAAGTTTGGCTGTATGGATTGCTTTGGAGAAAGAAAGAGAAAGTGATTTGGGTTTCTGGGTATTTTTGGTTTTTGCATCTGCAATTGTTGTTTACTGCTTGTTGAAAGGATGGAAGAAAGAAATCAAAGATTGGGTTTTGGGATTTTCTTGTGGGGCTGCTTTGATGGGGTTGAGTTTGAGAAATAATAAAAATTTTGTGAGATTGTTTAATGAGATTAGGAGTAATTCTTCAAGTTTTTTTGTTGTTTCAAAGAGGAGGAGAAAAGGTAGAAGATGGATATTATAGAAGAGTTCAATTTCCTTTCATTTTAAAATTTTTTTTCTTCCTTTTTTCAAATTGATGTTTATTGTATGGATTTGCATTTTTGGCTTTTGTGCAAATCCACAAAGCTGTATACTTCTTGTAATTGAGATCTGTTGAGAAGAAATGGTTTACTGAATTTTGTGATTGAAATAAGAGTTTTACATTTTTACATTTTTTTGAAAGTAAATAAGAGTTTTACACTATTGCTCTAAAAAGATTTGTGATATTATTATTTTTAAAGATGTGTATTATATAATATACCCGCCCTTTTATATATAGTTATCCAAATGTGTGATCAGATACTATGCATTATGTATAATGGGTACAATCTAGTTTTACATAATGTCAAAGAAGAGTTAAAATATTTCCTATGGCCAAATCTTTATTATATAAGCCAAGGAGAGCTATGGTGTCCCCCTCGAAAAGTCTAAAACACCCTCTGCAACGTTCTAAATATTCAAATTATATCAATATGAACAATAAAGGAAAGTTTTTTATATTTTTAAAATGTAAATAGTACAAAATATATAATTTTAAAAATTTAAATACAAACATTAAAATTTATAATTTTGAATTCTCTACAATTAGACACCCATATTGGTATAATTTTTCACGGATATATTTCAAAGTATTGGTTTTGATTTTTTTTAAAATACTGAATAACAATTAAGCTCAAAATTTGACGCACGCATAGCGTGCAGAGAAAGCTAGTAAGACTATAAGAGTTGAATCTTGAGAGGTGGAAAATATTGCTCAACTCTTTCTTATTTGCTCAACTCCATATAAATGTAAAACTTTAATTTGAAATCTAGAAAAAAATATAAACTCTATAAAAGATTACCTTCAATGCAGAAATAAACTGCTTCAAAATAATTCTTGCTTCAAACTGCATTGTAAATCTAGAAAGATAAAAGGCACATTATCGGTAGCTAATTGACTCAAAAAATAAAACAAATTATTTGCTACTAGCCAGCCAATTATAAATAAAATGAGATTTTCACAGGTACAAGTTTCAAAAAATTCACGATATACCCTTATTGTTTTAGAATTTACCCCCCTAGATTTGTAATCAAGTCATACTCCTCCCTTATAGGGGGTATTTAGTGCATTTTTAAAACAATAGGGGTAATTCGTAATTTTTTGTAAAACCTCGTAGGTACTCCATGAAAAGGCAGGAAAAAAAAAAACCCTAATCTTGAGATTTCAAGGTTTCACCTAAACAATACCTAACATCTTATACAGAGATTACAACACATAATTCAGCTTGATACATAGATCTTCAAGATGGCATAAATGATAATTCAGCATCATTGAAGTTTTGCATCTTGCAAGCCAGTTGGAGACTTGGAGTAGCACCAAGCATCCAGAAAAAAAAGATTCTTCCTATGAAATGACTCACTATTGAACCTCCATCACTTGTGCTGTTCAGAACAAGTTCATCTGTAGCTCTCTTGGAACTTGGAAGAATCAAATGCAAACTTCTGGACTGGAGGAAATGAAACTGTGTCAAGACTCCAGAAGGCTTAAAAATTTTCCTGTGGTTATCAATCCAAAAAAAATAAAATCAACAGGAACTCATGCCATGCCCATTTTAATGTTCTAAGAAATGGGCTCTGACAAACAATTGTACATACAATTTTACAAACACATCAAGTAGATCGAAACTCTTTTTTCACTGCGCCCTCGAAAACGCCATCCATTCCGAAATGACCGGATAAATCTTGGGAATCAACTGGTCCTGGTAGCTGAAATGACATGGAAAAATGACCATGTGGACATAAATTCTGAGATTGCATCTCAAATTTCAAAGAATTCTTGTAAACAATCTTCTCCCCGGTTGTCGTAACACCCTTAATCAATATATGCCCATTTGGGGCTACATCACATGTGAATTCATCTGCAATCACAAGGCAAATAATTAGAATATGTAAATCTACCAAACATAGCAACTAGCAGGGGGTGTTGGTGTTCTCTTCACCATAAACAACATTACTAATCTCTATTATATAAGCGGGGGAGCCATGGTGTCCCCCCTCAAAAAGTATATGTTACCCCTCAGAACTTTTTAAAATCTCAAGCTGTATCACTCTTAATTACTAAGGAAAGTTATTACAATTTTAAAACTTTTTTAAATAAAAATAGTACAAAATATAAAATTCAAAAAATAAAACAAAAATACTAAAATTCATATTTTTAAATTCTCTATAAATAGACATCCATATTAATATAGTTCATCAAATAAAAAATTTACATTTTGATTATCGTAGAAATTTGGTAGCCAATAGAAAATGAATGAGCGTGAATTTGACATATTTTTCAATTTTTTGAACAAATAATCTTTATTTTTTTTATTTGTTTAGACAAATTAATAGATGTATTTAAAATACCATCGCACGCAAAGCGTGCATAGAAGGCTAGTTTGCTATATACAAAGTATATACACAATGACCAAGCCAAATTAATTCAGAACCAAGGTACCCACATATGGATTGACTATAGAATCACAACATCAATTTATCCATTTATTACTACACAATAAAAATAGGAAAGTCAAAGATTGATTCTAGGAAAGATTTGTTCCCCAGTTCACAAAGGTGAAAATTTTGGCAGTGAATATTTCACGATGGATCCATGTTCTCAAGATTACTATATTGATAGGCAAAAATTTACCAGAGATAAACAAGGGCAAAAAAAGAATGACTACAAGAAACATAATTTTAAACCATGATTGCTAACTCAAGTATTATGGTGCGTTTGATTCATCTAAAATTTTCTGATCTGATATGATCTGAAATTTTTTGATTTGGTCTAATCTGATTTGAAATTTTTTGATCTGAATTTTTCTTATTGTAGTTACTATTAAAGTTATAATTTTTCTGATCTGATCTGAATTTTTCTGATTTAAATTGAATTTTTCTAATCTTATCTGAATTTTCTGAAAATAAGCACAGGAGTGCTTATTTGAGTTGAATCAAGCGCACCCTTAGTGAAGACATGGGTCCAAGTCCTAGTGTCAGGCATTTTGTATGAAATTTTCATGGTCATAGCCCAAATGAAGTATCAAAGTGTTTGTACGGACCCATGTTGGAGTGTCAAGAATCCTATATGTTGCCCATGATACTTGGAATAAGTATTAGTGATCACACAGGTCCAAGTCCTAGTGTTAGGCATTTTGTATAAGATTTCCATGATTTTAGCCCAAATGAACAATCCACATAAGACGTAACATATAATTCAAAAGGTTGCCCATGAAGGGAATTTACAATTTCCCAAATATTACATTGCCTTAAAATGTTATGTTACATAGACTCGAATACTAGCGAGATGGACAGTACTTTAACATACCGGGTCTCGTTTATGACATCTTTTTTTTTTCAATATATTTTTACTGTATTAATTGAGCAAAGTCTCTATTTATGGTAAATTCTCGTTTTGATTTTTGATAAATTAAGAAGTCTAGTCTTAGTGACTCAACAATCCCATTTTTTTTTCTTCCTTATAAATCACAGGCACCAAAAGTAAGAATACCCAAGATAAAGGTCACTAAAATGGAAGTCTGCTTAGCTTAAATACCAAATATGGAACTTCCCAAAACAATATTATTGCAAGGAAATTTAAGAAGTCCTATCAAATGAAAGGTTTCCATTAGTAAGCCATATAATTTTTAGACAAAAGGCAAAGACCGAATTGAAAGCATGAAAAAACAAATAACAACATTGTATGACCTAAATCAAACCTAGATACATGGTCCAGTAATTGCAAGAAGCCAGAAAAAATACCAGAAGTAAAAACCACCGCGATAACAAATAGAAGCCGTAAAAAATTTCCATACTTTAGAATAAGGCAGATTAGTTTCACCTTTAGCAACGCCGGGAAGAGACACCCGAAAAAGGTACGAATCCTTGCTTTCATTAATATCAACCTTTCCCACAACTGGCCCAATTGTTCCAACTGCTGCACTGCCCATCAAACCAATTCCACTTCTTGTAACAGATAAGAGTTGACTCCACTCCTCTTCCGAAGGTTGAGAGGGCATATATAACAGAGCTGGCTTCGCAGGTTCCACAGGCTCTCCATCTCCTTGATGTTGAAATGCATTATCATTACCATGTGATGTGATAGGATCAACGTAGGGCATACTGTTTAGAGGAGTCACATTCAGAGCAATCTGCTGCGAATGCCTATATCATGACAAAGCCAAAGAAATGGGATAGTCATTTTGGCACTTATTTGATTGATGTTGGCATTCTTTTGTGATTGTTGTGAAAAGAGTAACGTATGCTCTCACGATAGGAGTGCCAATATCATTTTCCAAAGAAATATTATTAAAAAGAAAGAGAAGATCAACACTTGACATGCACTCATAGACGTTTCAAAAGTTAGGGAAACTAGGGTTACATCAAAACAAAATGGGGTTATAATAAGACAATTAATCATAAACATAACATTTGCATTTGTTGAGCACATAAACAACCCACATGTGAGTGTAATGTTGTCCCACATTGAATATTCATGAATAAATTAAAGGGGAGTGTTGGGAATGAATCCAATGTTGAAGAATATAAGAGTTGTGTCCACTATATAAAGCTAAGGGTTATTCCCCTCATTGCCATATGGTTTTGAGGTGAAACCTCCTTAGTCCTTTAAAGTGGCTTTACAATCTCCCGTGGCGGGCGTGACCCAGACCCATTTGACATGGTATTAGAGCCTAGGTTGGGTTTGATTGATCTGGGCCAAATTATGGACAAATCACATGTGAGGGGGAGTGTTGAACTCATAAACAACCCTCATGTAAGTGTAAGTGTTGTCTCATATTGAATATTGATGAATGAATTAAGGGAGAGTATTGGGAATGAATCCTGCATTGGATAATATAAGTGTTGGGTCCACCTTATAAGGCTAAAGGGTCACTCCCCCAATCGCCCCATTGTCATATGTAGAGCTGACAATTAGGTCGTGTCGTGTTCGTGTCAACCCACATACATAAACGGGCTAAAACCCTTAACCACAACCTGACTCGTCTAATAAACGTGTCGTGTCGTGTCAATTAATTTACTTAAACATGTCAAATTCTTTGACCTAAACCCGCTAAATTCGTGTCGTGTTCAGATTGTGTCAGTTTTTGCCAGCTCTAGCCAAATGGTTTTAAAGTGGACTTTACTCTCCTGTGGCGGGCGCGTCCCAGACCCGTTTGATAGAGAGAGATCTTTTCCTCACATGCATTAGCCATGCTCCAAGCAAGACCTAGACTTTGAAAACAATTTTCATTAATCCATAACTAGAGTATCCGGAGATTTTAACTAAACCTTTCAATAACTTGTTAAGAGCTTATAATAGGAGTCAGGGCAAGGTGCAATCACCCATAATTCACTTCTCAGTTCTCATGACAGGTTCAACAGAGTTTCATCATATCATCTGCTATACCTATTTGATAGTACTGGTCACGTTTCTTTTTAATTGCAACGATTAGACAGGTGGAATCACAAACGTAGTATCATAATTCCACATTTATGGCTATTAAATACTATTCACACCTATAATATCATTAAAATAGCCATATTTTAACAACAAAAGACAGGTGAAATCTAAAGAACGCCCTACAAAGCTTGTTATTCTCACTTTCCGATTACCTCATATTCAAAAATATTCCTTACTAAATTCATGATTAAAGCTTACTTGATCATATGGAGTATATCTGAATTCTCAAGATCAAACAAACTCAGTCACACACCAAAAGGCCACAACATGTAATTTCTGAAAGATTAGTCTCGGGACAACAAATTGAGATTCTACCCAATTTCCTCAACAAAAAAGAAAAATGAAATAAAAGATAACACTTGATAATCAAATCCAATCATAAATATTCCCAATCTCGATTTTGCATTTTTTAGTTCTTTAAACAAAACAGTGGAAATACAGCCAGATAATCAAACTCAATCGAATAAAATAAAGAAACAAAATAAAAAGAGTATCTATGTACATAAATTGCCCTAAAAATTGTCAGGTAAGAAAAGATTAATTTCGTATAGTAATCAACTCAATACTCGTTCATTTCTTCAAAAAAACTACATTTAATGCAACTTTCAATGTTAACTTATAAAATACAATTTCAGTAAAAATTGAGCTTTATTATAAGCTTTAAAGTACCTGAAGGGAAGAGAAGCCATGGAAGTAGGAACTCTAGAGTGAGAGGAGAGAGAGGAGGAGAATGGGGAAGCTAAAGTCAGAGAAGAAGACTTGGAACATGGAAAGGTGCATACGGATTCAAACCAAATTGTTATTAAATGGTAGCCTCTTTGCCTTCTATAGTTCTATTTAATAAACTATACTGAACTCGTACAAATGCACGATTTATATAATAGAAACTAGTTTGTTGGTCCGGACCTTGTCTGAGTGTTACTTTCTTTCGTTGATAGGTATTCGTGTGATTTTGTCTAATCTTTGTGAAATTTTTATTAAAAAATTCAACCTTTAATTTATTACTTAAATAAAAGGAGAGGAATATGTAATGTTATATGCAAATTTAAAGCACTAATAAAAATTAGTTGAGATGATGAGTCGGTGATCTTAAATTGTACTCCGTAAGAGGTAATAGGCTCGAATCCTAATCTAAACATAATTTATGTTGTTAAATGATGCGACAATGCTTACATGACATATGTGTTTTAGAGAGTATAACATAGACAAATTATGTGGCACAATATGTTGTCTTGAGCGCCTTTTAATATATTGTATAAATTTTGGAAAATCATAGTACATTATAAAATACAAAATTAAATTGAGAATCTAAAACCAATTTATAAATTAAAAAAATGACACTTTGATCATTATTGTTTATTCATCAAATTTTTTGTTGTTTGTCCAAATAGTAACATTTAGTTATTGTGGGTGACTACGCCTTATAATTAGACATGGCAATTGAAGCGTGCACGTCAGATTAGATCGGACCCTTTCGAATTTTGACCCAATTCGAATCATTGTACTATTTGGATCGGCTGGGATTTCTGATTGGGACACTTTCATACCAATTGCTCCGGATCAAATCGTTTCGGATAGTGGTGATTTATTTATTATAGTTTCGGAACGAATCAATTCGGATTTTGGATGATGTTTTAGATTGTCATTTCTACCCAAAATTGGGTCTTGTGTACTTCGGGTCGAGTTTTCAGATGCCAAATAAGCTTTGACAAATATAGTAGTCATAATAGGTGTGTTTGGCCTTTTTGGGGGCCATAAAGCATCACTGATTCATTTAGGTTTTTATTTGTATTTGAGTAGATTTGGTTGGTAATGCAATGATTTTTTTTTTTTTTTTTTTGAAGAAATGGTAATGCAATGGGTAGTTACTACTTAAATTGAAAAGTAGGGGATTTTGGAGGGATTGAATATGAAGCCTCCATAGCCCATAGGGGGTTTGGCCATTTAGAGGCCTCCCATGAAAACTCTCTCTCCTAAATTATTATATAGATATGTTTTCCACCCTTTAATGCGAATAAGATTTCCTTGGGAAATATAAGAGATATTCCATCTGTAACGTATTAATTTCAATGATTTGACATACTTTCTCCCTACTTTATGTCAAATTGTTGCAATTATTTTATTGCGGATGAAGTACAACATTATAAGTTATAACACTCCCACAAATATGAACCAATTTTCTTATGGTTGGTTAAGGCCTTGTTTGATTTATTCCTCTCTCCCAACAAAAATGATCCAAACCTTTTTATCTTATTTTTAGGGTTGTACACTTTTTTTCCTTTTAGGCTCTTTTGTTTGAATGAGATTTTTTTTCAATGAAAGGATTGGAGTAAAAAAACAAAATATAAGGAAAATATAAGCAAAAAATTAAAGGTGGTAATGGGAGTGAGAAACAAAATAAAAGTAATATAAGGCACCATTGAGAAAATTATTTTCCAAAACAAACGTGTAGTGGCTAAAAGGTGATTTTAGGGAGTATAAAAAGTAATTTTATAAGTGGATTATATAACCAAAAATAGGGATGAGCATAACCAGGTACCTGACATTTTTCATAGGCCCGAAACCAATATTAATTAAAAAACTATGGTCATTTTTTTAGTGTAACTAAGAGCTCCAACCTCAACTAGAAAAGCATTTAACATTAACACAAACTATTGGTTGGACCTAGGACCAGATATCTCTCTGTGTACTGGCTTCCTTTTATTTTTTTTTAAAATTATCCTTCTCTTGCTTGTAGTTTTTTTTTTCTGCTAATTTTTTTTGTTCTTCCTTTGTCTCTCTTCTTCCTCCATTATTCTATCTCTCTCACTCGCAAATTAATGGAATTCTACTCGAAATTCTGTCAAAAAAGTTCAAACAATTAAATTCTTTCAAGAAAATCAGTTTTTATGCTCAAATTCTAACAAAAATGGCGAAAAACATGTACAAAATTCAAGAAAATGGGGAAGAAGTCAATCTAATGTAAGTTTACATCCTTTTATTTTTACAATCTTTTAATTTACAACATTAATTGTTTAATTATGCTAAAAAACCCTAATTATTGTTGACAATTTCTAACCTAACTTTTCATTACTAAATGTTCACACACTATACGTCTGTACTGTAGAAGTAATGTTCACAATACTAAATACAAATGTTGTCACCGACAACTTAGGATTTGCAATGTTCATGACTTTATATTGCAATTTCACGACATAAACATACTATATAATATATTGTTATTTGCTACAATGTTCGCAAACTATAAGAGAAATGTTGAAAATAAAATACAACATTTGTGACTAACACTTAGAGAAAAAAATTCATGACTAATTAGTATTAGAATATCAGATGCAACTTACGATTGACAATATTCACGATATTATATTGCAATATTTACGACATAAGAGACACTATTTATTAAGTTATGATTTGGTGCAATGTTTATCATTTTAAACATAATGTTCACCGAACCAATGTTCATCATTTTGAACAAAATATTCACCGGGACCACAAACAACTACCGATTGGTCCCTGATCCACCCATTACTTATTGTAACATTAGTATTAATAGTGTAAACAAATTGCAACATAAACAATGCAACAATCTAAGCTTTTGTCTCTCCATAAGTGGCTAATCTTAGATTTTAATGTCATTAACATAAACAATGCAACAACCTAAGCAATTCATCTCTTTATCAGATTTCAGAACTAACTGACAATTTAACAACATTAATCCCAGATGATTTTGTTATTTGCAAGGCATGCTCTAAGTCAGAGTTGCAACTCATTAGTATCCAATCATTATGTTCATCAAGGAACTTCATCTTGAATTTACCAACCTCAAGTCCTAGCTTCTCAGCCACTTTCTCCTTAAGTTGATCAATACTCGAACTTAAAGCGAGCATGTTGTAGATCCTTACCGTATCTTCTTTATAAGTAGCCTTCACGTCGAAGGTGCTACAACTTCCACCTATATGCTCCGCCCTATTTTCATGGCCTGTTAAATTAGTAGGATTCACCAAACTGAGCTGTGACGAATTTTCAATAGATGATGACATAGTAGTGTGTTCCTTGTTTTTTGCATCTTGATGATGTTGCTTCTTTTTTCGGTTTGTCGACCATGTTATTCCACACTCCTTTAATCTGCGCTTCATTGTAGATCTACTAACTGAAAGTTCCATCGATCATTATGAATAAGAATGATTAAGGGTCCGTTTGATAGGGCGTAAAATGATTTCACTGAAAGCTAATTTCCTCATTTTATACTGTTTGGTTGGACTAAAAAATAAAATAGAAAAGTTAGTGTAAAATGATTTTACATCATAGTTGAAAACATTTTCCTTCTAAAATAAAAGGAAAACAGTTTTCTATTCTTTATTCTCATAACTTATTAAGTCATTTTCCATCCAACCAAACAACAGAAAACTTTTTGAAAATAAGTTTTCCGTTGTAAAATGATTTTCATTGAAAACATTTTACACCCTATCGAACGAATCCTAAAAGTAAAATGTACATGAAATATAATCATAACTTTAACAATGATTGTAATATTATTAGAGATAGCACTGAGCGCGACGCGATTTGGACGTCACGCCGCACCAAACTGCAACATTACAATTTGCCATTTTTTGAAACCACATCGCACCGCAATTTATATTAAACCGCATCGCACCACAAAATACGGTTTGGTGCGGTTTGTGGTTTAACCCACTTTTTTTTTTTTTTAATAATTAGTAATTGATAAGGAGAAAAAAAAAACCATAAATTTATTTTTTGTTAGAACCTTAAAGAATTAGAAAAACCTTAGAGAGTTGTGGGCTTAAACAACTAGATAAGGCCCAAGACAAACAAAAGGCATAACTTTAGTAAGGTAGTAGGCCAAATAAAAAGTATGAATCAAATATTTTAGAACAATTAAAAAAATTACGGTTTACAGTTTGGTGCGGTTTCAAATTTTTCAAAAACCGCACCGCAAAATTACGGTTTGGTAAAATTGCAAACCAAACCGCACTTTTCAAATCGCAAACCATTTGCGTTTTGGTGCGGTTCAAACCGCAGTATACTCTACTCAGCCCTAATTAGAGAATATTATGAACCCTTGATTGGCATTAACTTACGTAACATTTTCTAACTTTAAAACTTCATACATCGTGCTTGCTTCTATAATTCTTGTCTTTTTTGATGCAAAACTTCATAATTCTCATAAAAAGTATTTGTTCAAAATTTGTATCATGGGGATCTAAATTTTAAAAATATAATTAAAATGTTTTTTTTAGTTAAGAGATGAAAACATACTACTCAGCTGTATTGCTGCATCCTCCAGGGTCATGTTTTCGGACATGCATTGTCGTATACGCTCTTCAGGAATTTGTTTCTTTTGAATCTTCTTATGCTTGACATCAACACTTTGAACCAGATTAATTGAGTCCAAATTGATTGTGTTTATTTGTGCATTTTGAAAACCTTGTTGGTTGATCTCACCAGAGTAACCAGAATCATGTACATTAGGAGTTGATATTGCAGCTAAATCATATGCACAATCACTGTTTCTTGAAGGCAAAATTTTAATCTCTTGATTTTGTATACTGTAAAGTGCATGGGAGCTGCTTTCACCACCTGCATCGATTCTTTGATTAAAAGGAGCACCTGCTTTCATCAAACAACAGAAAAAATTCAATTCCCGACCAAAGTTCTCATTAAGGGTCCGTTTGGTAGGGCGTAAAACATTTTCAATGTAAAATGGTTTTCCATTTAAATCATTTTACAACGGAAAACTTATTTTCAAAAGAGTTTTCCATTGTTTGGTTGAAAGGAAAATCAGTTATGAGAATAGAGAATGGAAAACAGTTTTTTTTTTTTTTTTATTATTATTTTGGAAGGAAAACATTTTCAACTACAGTGTACAACACTTTTACACTCTAACTTTTCCATTTCAATTTTCAATCCAACCAAACAATGTAAAATGAGGAAAATAGTTTCAGGTAAATCATTTTACGCCCTATCAAACAGAGCCTAAGAACTCAAAACTTCAGGAACCCAATGATGTTCACCCTGTTGATGGGGATTGCTTTGTAGAAACTGATAATATACCTTCAAGCTCTTCCGGATCAGCATGAACCTGCCTTATTTCATTAGTAAACTGATGTCCATCCGTTTCATTATAATCTGAAATGTCATTATTTTCAAGGGGTACAACCAAATCGTCGGTTCCTTTAGGCAAGTTTTGCACCTCGGGATTTTGTGAATTGAAAAGGACACTGTCAGTAGTATCTGTTCTGCAGCCAAAGTGAGAACCTATAGGCACAAAGAACTTAAAATCATATAACCCGTGACTTAAAGTTTGTTATGTTACCCGGACTCTTTGTTTCAACTCAAGTATCAGTCTCGATCCGTGGACATTGGTTGCACACTTCATTTTGAACAAAAAACATTCATATTTTTCATAAAATTGACGCATCCAACACATGGACACATATCCTTGTCCGATACTTCCAGCAGAGCCCGAGTAAGATAGAAAGTTAGTACTCTGTAAAATTACTACAAAGTCTATGATTCTTTCAAACCACTAAGACTCAATATTATTTAATTTCATCTGATCTTATGGAGACTGACATGTAAGGATAAAGGCCGGATTACCTTCATGCACTTGGGCAACGTCAGGTGGAGGATTCAGAGGTCTGCTCGGTGATGCCTCCTCGGTGATGATGTTGTGATTAGATTCTTGCAAAACCGCTTGATCGGCTCCCTCTATAGACCCTGACATGCTTTCGTTATTTTCCTTGGAATTGTAACATGAATCATAGTAGCCTACTTGCTGATAATACTCTTCATCTGTGACATCAGTGGAGACTCTGACTTTGTTTTCAAAATTCTTGGGCAAAGTTTCGAGTATGAAACACTTGGGGATGATTACGTGCTGCAAATTTTGTAGCTTGGTGATGCTCTCAGGAAGAGACTTGATTCTGGTGCCGCTCACATTGAGAGTGCACAGCTCAACCAACTCATTCAAATTTGGTGGTAACTTTTTGAGGTTGAAGCAGTCTTTGAGTTGTAGTTCTTGCAAGTTTTGGTGTCTTTCGATGCTAGGAAGAACTTCAATGTTGTGACACGTGACAGAGAGTGTCTTCAGATTGATCAGTTGCTTCAAACACACTTGAAGATTATTGCAGCACTCATGCCACTCAACTTTAAAATGTATGATTTCCAGGTGTTGTAGGCCTGTTGGAAGTGACTCGATGTAGCAATTCTTCATCTTGAGTTTAGCAAGATTCAAATTTAACAGTGATAATCCAAAATATCCAAATCCAGATAGTTCCAAAGTGCTCAAGTTATATTGCTTTCTCATAGTGGCAACATAACTTTCAAGGAGCAACTCATATTCATATGACTCGAGAGCTAGATGTGTTAAGCTGATTGGAAGATCAATGTGTGCTGGCAAAAATTCACATTGAAATAGTTTCAAAGATTGCAGGGTTGATAGCTTTGCCAGGCTATCAAATTCAGGACAACACACAATGTCACGTTTAAAATAGCAATCTGAAAGAGAGAGGAGTGTAATCCTCATAAATGTTAGAGGGAGGTGACAGAGGTATTGGAAAGAGATATAGAGGTGGGTGAGAAATGGCAGCTGCCCAATAAGATTCATTATATTCATGTGACACCCATTGTTATCATCTAAATTCAAATCCAAAATTCGCACAAAGATATGCAAGTCTTCCCGAAACAATGCTCCTGGATCCCCGGTATGTTGGAGGTATCCCGGGGTAGATAGATCATGAGCTTCTTCCACTACAATTTCACAATATAAAGATCGAGATAAGGGGGAGAAAAAAAAAAGCTCAATAAAGAAATTATAAACATAAGAGCAGTAACGAGTAAGAAAGAAAGTGAATGTAGTATGCAAGTTCGGATAACATGTCAATGTTAAAAATAAAAGTGAAGCAGCGTCCAAAACACTTACATTGAAGAATAGGAACAGAGAAAAGGTTTAACTCAGTTTTGAGCTCCTTCCAGGTTTTGCGAACATGAGTAAGCCCAACAGAAATAACAATGGAATCATTCAAGTGTTCTGGCAATGTTTCGAGTCTAAAATTTCTGGGCAGTAATAGAAGATTCAAATTGGATAGGTTTGTGATGCTCCAAGGAAGCCATTTAATGGTGGTGTCTTGAATATTGAGGTATAATAATTCAAAAAGCTCTCCTAAACTTGCTGGCAACTCATCAAAATCATGTTTATGCCAAGCACACTTAAGTAAGGTGAGATGTCTTAAGTTTTCAAAGTGGGACAAATCCGAAAGCAGTTGTACTTGTTCAAAGCAGAGTGAGAGATCCAAGTGCTCCAGGTTGCATAAACCTTCAGGGAGGGACTGGATACCACAACAACCTATGATCCCCAAGTGAGGGACGGTCAAGTCCGGAGGCAATTCTGTGAGTGATTTGCAATATGCGAGACGTAACAGCTCCAAGTTGCATAGACCTTGAGGGAGGGATTGGATGCTTATGCAAGCAAGAAGACGCAAATCTACAACACTCGAAATTGCAGGTAATTCAGTGAGATTAGTACAATCATAAAGACGTAAAGTTATCAAGTTAGAGAGGTTGACAATACTATTAGGCAATGACTTTATGTGAAAGCAGTCTTCAAGAAAGAGACATGTAAGGCTCTTCAAGTCACCCAAATTATGTGGTAAATCTTGGAGTTTATAACATTTTTTAAGCTCCAAGCGTTGCAAATTGTGGAGGCTTAAGATGGAACTAGGCAGACACTTAAGGGCTCTATTAGAGATATAAAGGTGGGTGAGTTTTGACAAAATCCCTATGGAATCTCCTATAGTCTCCAAATCGTAAGTCAACTCCAACCTTTGCACTGAGAGATGATCAGCGGGGTTACTCAGAATCCATGGCTCTATATCATCCGTCGATGACATGAAGCCATCAGGATGTAACCTTGAAACCCCGGTCATCTCCCTTAGAATTGGGCTGCTTCATGAGTTGACATTTTCAGCCTGTATAGCAATAACCCAGAATCCCCAACTTTAAGAAGACAAATGAAACAAACAAAGTCTATCTTATCTAACACACTGTATTCCGAGAATATTTTTATATAGTGAAACACATATAAAACAACTGGTCTCATTTCTTAAGGGCCAATAATTCCTTATTTTATCATCACAAATATTGCTTTTACACTTGAAAGTCAACAAATAGGCAAGTCAAGTGAACCTGAACCCCAACCCCAACTTGGCAACATGATCGTTGATGTTGAACCTGAACCCCCAAAATGATTAAATTAATCAAACTTCTCAATTGTGAATATAAACAATTTTTTATCAAAAAGCATTACATTAGGGATGCTACACATATAATAGGGAAATGCCTAACATTTAAATGTTAGATGTGTAAATAAAAACAACTTTAAAGTGACATTGACATAAATAATGTCACTTAAAAGTTGTATTTATTTAAAAGATGTGTTTTACGATCATTTAATGAGAAAGATGTCAATATTAAATTGTACGGTCATTTAATGAAAATTTTCATTTACTTAATACATATACCTATACAATTAGCAACAACAAATTAAAAAATGACTTGGTGGTTAAAGGATTACATTTAATAACTACTATCTTCGAGACTAATTTGAACATTGATATTATAAACTGGGGACGGGGACCTTTTAGTATTACGATTTTACACTACTCTCCCATTTTTCCAAAATTTTGTGAGACAAAAGTGGTTAAGAGAACATTTGGAAATAGGGGGAATAATATATACTTGCATTGAATTCATTATAACATACTTTGGAATTTATAATTTTTTCTCACTATCTAAGGAGCTTATAATCGTGAGATCCAATCTATTCCATTTCAACAATCCAGGTAGAAACAATCATAAAATTGATTTTACTAAGGAAGGAACTTGAATAATTTTGAGGGAATTTAATCATGAAGTTCACCATAAACTCTTGAATCTTGAAATTTGATAGTTTCGCCAAAAAAAACCCCTCAATGGTCCCAATTATAGAAGTTTTCTATTAAGTGTATTATCAACAATTCCCAAATAATTGTCTCATTGGGAATAATGCCTTCCTCAAGTAGCAAAATCTTTTTAAACATACAAGATTGCCTAAAGTTGGTTAATCTCCTCTTGGTCTTGTTTTCAACTGCTTCATGATAAGTGTGAAAATGCTTATAATCCTGCAGGATCTGATCAGATAATGTTTGATGTCATCCCTTAGGATGTGCAATTTCCATGTTTTAGTAGATTATCTTCTACAACACTTAAGGGTATTTTGCAATATTAATTAAAAACCCATGATCATTTTTTAGTGTAACTAAGAGCTCCAACCTCAACCCATGCTAAAATTTTTTTTGTTCTTCCTTTGTCTCTCCGCTTCCTCCATTATTCCATCTCTCTCACTCGCAAATTAATGGAATTCTACTCGAAATTCTGTCAAAAAAGTTCAAACAACTAAATTCATTCATGAAAAACATTTTTTAAGCTCAAATTCTAACAAAAATGGCGAAAAGCATATACTCCTCCGTTAATTATTATGTGCAACAAACTATTTTTCACGCATTTTTAGGAAGAGATTTGAGGATCTAAACGAAAAAATTAATTAACATAATTGAAATATAAGCAAGAGGGTGATCATATGGTGTTGGTGTAATTTTTTTAATAATTAATTTAATCGTCTACACTCTTAAATGTCTTCCTTAAATTGAGTGCAAATTAGTTTGTTGCACACTTGCACATATTCATTAACGGAGGTACAAAATTCAAGAAAATTGTTCACATTCTCTAACCTAATTTTTCAGTACCAAATGTTCACACATTGTAAGAGTAATTTTCACAATACTAAAAACAAACATTTATCCTTAGTTACAATGTCACCGACAACTTATAATTTGCAATGTTCATGACTTTATATTGCAATTTCATGAAATAAGACATACTATATAATATATTAGAGAATTATTGTGTCAGATAAGTTTGAGACAATTCAAATGGTCTGACAAACAAACAAATGATCAGGACAAAATTATAATAAACCCGGAAAACTATCACTGACCTACAAAAAATTATAACTAACATGGAAAAAATAGCAATTGAACAAAATTGTAACTAACTTGGATAAAATTACAACTAATCTAAAAAAAATATAACTAATCTGGAATAAAAATATAATTAATATAGACAAGAATATAACTGACTTGGATAAAATTAGAACAAATCTGGAAAAAAAATTAAAGCTTACCTGTAAAAAAAAAACTCAAATTAACCTCGAAAAAAAAGGACTCAACTGAAAAAAAATATTACCTGGAAAACTTGGAAAAAAAATGACTAACCTGGAAAAAAACAATATCCAAATGGAAAAAATAGAACATCAACCTGGAGACCACTCTGCCATTTCGCTCGTCAATTCTTTCTCCTCTTTCCTTTCATTGTTTGTTTCCTTTTAATCCAATTTATCATGATGTATGTTTCTTCTATTAATCCAACTGGATACTTCAAAAACATTAGAGTCAAAAGCTCTGATAGTGGAGACGAAGAAAAGCTTAAAAATGGCACCGTAATGAAGCTCTTGCAATTATTAGGTTTACCGGATTAAAGCCATTTTCCTAAGATCGATTATCGTCGCGAAGACTATTTCAATAAGCGTTTTTGCAATTGTACCGCTTAGCAGTGCTCACTCACTCACAAGTCACAACAATGCCATTTTAACCAATCAAAAAACTGATTAGAACAGCGATGAAGTTATTACTGCAAATTTGCAATAATTAACATCAATCTGAGTATTTCGTTTTGAGAACAACGTTAACCTTTACCAGAAACCCTAAGTTGAGGGATGAAGAAAGAGAAATGGTGAGGATGAATGGATGATTGAGAGTGATGATGCAGAGCTGAGTGAAAGAAGGAGCTATTATAGTATGTGTGTAGAGAGGGGTTGCGCATCTGAATATTTGGATTAGACGGTTTGACTCAATTCTTTTTATCATATATTACTGGTCTTTTATGTACGCTATGCATGCTGATATTTGGGGCTGTGTTACTCAGTGGTAATAAACAAATCCAAATTGAAAGTTTGTAACTAAGTTGATATTCATGTTGTTATAGAAGACTTTAAAATAGTAATTAAAATACATTTTTAATTCTTTATACATACATTCATATTAGTTTATTGTTAGTACTAAAAACAAAGTCTTACAAAAAATTAGTATTAATTAAAAAAAATATATAAAATAATAACAATCTATTAAGTAATGTCAGCCGAACTATAATGATATATTGTATTAAAAAAAACTAAAAATACAAAGCTATACAAAACATAAAATTAATTTGTTTGCATAAAATAACTATTGTTTTTTTTATAGAATACAATAACTTATAATTGACATATTATTGAGTTAATTGAAAACATAAAAATTTAATGTGATAAAGCCATAATTACCTTTTTATTGAATTAATTAAGAAATCAATTGTTAATTGATTGAATCACAAATAAGTTAAATTTTCATAATTGATTTAAGCTAAGGGTAAATAAGTATAATAATAGAGATTATTTGCTACAATGTTGACAAATTATAAGAGAAATGTTAAAATACTAAGTAGAATATTCGTGACTTACACTTAAGAAAAAAAATTATGACTAACTAGTACTTCCTCCGCTCCATATTAATTGCAATGTTCCCTTCTTCACGCTTGTCAATGTATACTTTGTATTCGTAATATCTTTAATTGCATTTTGCTAAAAATTATAAAATTTAGATTGCTATAAAATTTAATTCCATTTTGCTAAAAATTATAAAATTTGTATTAGAATGTTACATGTAACTTACGATTGAATATTCACGGTATTATATTGCAATATTTACGACATAAGAGACACTATATATTATGTTATTATTTGGTGCAATGTTTATCCTTTTCAACATAATATTCACTGTGACCAATGTTCATCATTTTGAATAGAATGTTCACTGGGACCACAAACAACTAATTGGTTTCGGGTCTAGCCATTATTTATTAGTATTAGTAGTGTAAACAAATGTCATTAGTAATAGTAGTGTAAATGATGAAACCTGATTTTTTTTTTCCCAATTCCATCAAATTTATAAAGCAAATTTGGAGAGGTGAGAGAGTCCAATATTAACAGAGGATCATGTAATGTTTTAATTTTTATTATGCTGATAAATTCATATTTGTAAAGCAACATATTATATAATGGTGTAGATCGAGCTAGTCATGCCTACATTCATCTTGTATAATTGTATTTTGAGGTATATGGTACAATCTCACCACCCTTTCACTCTAGAATTCCTCCATTTATCTTCTAACAAGTGCATGGGTTGAACAAATGTATGTACTGATTAGTAAACCATTATAAGCAAATGATTAGCTAGTAACTTCCTTACTATATAAAAAATTATATATACACCAACTTACTATGATGACCAAAATGTCCGTTAAATTATTCAATTCACCAACAAGAGTTTGATCAAGTGGTAAGCAACTTGATGCCATTTATGAGACGTCTCAAGTTTGACTATTTTCAAATGCAGAAAACTCTTGCTAGACCCACCAAAGCCATGTGTGTGAACTGAGCCAAATCTAAATGTAGTCAGAGTTAAAAACTGACGAACGGGACAAACAACAAAAAGAAATAATCAATTCAATGATGAATGATGAGAAATTATTATTGAATAATGGTTGAATTAATAGCTTAATAAAACCTTAATGTAACACTACACAACTAATTTTCCTTGTAGATTCTCAATCCTTTTAAGTAACAAATCTAAAATAATAACACCAATACTTTACTCAATCTCTCTCATTAGTCTCATTACACTACACATTAATAAACAACAAGATAACAAAACATCATACAAATTAGATCCACTCACACTAATTTAATTTCCTTCATTCTTCTCTAAAACAACACAGTAAAACACAATTCCCAAATCAGTAAAAAGTAAATCAACAGTTAAGGACAACTGCCATTGTTTCAAAGCCTCTTATACCCTCCCTAATCACATGTGTCATGTTTTACACAAGTCCAATTGCATGGTCACTTTCTCCTCTCTTTTTTTTTTTTTAACTATTTTGTACTCTTATTTTTTTACTGTAGTTTATATTGGTTCTGTTTTCTTTTCTCCACTAAAATTCAGCTTCTTGTACTCTGTACTGATACTTCTTTTCATACTCCATCTCAGAATACAACAAGGTGATTTCTTTCTTTCATTCTTTAATTTCCTCCCTCTAAATTTATCTGCATTTTTACCATATATATATTTTTCCATGTAATTTGCTTATAATTTTACATTTTTTTAACTTGTTTTCATGCATAAATTTTGGATTTTCTACAAATTTAGTAATCCAATTCCCCCCCCCCCCCCTTGAAGTTATTGGTTTCTTTCTGCTTATAAATTGATCAATGGCTAAGTGCTTCAAGATTTTAGTACTTGCTTAAAACAATTATGTTGAGATTAATTGCTGAATCTTAAGTCATACTTTTCCTAAATTTGTCTGATTTACTGCCTTATCTTGTCTCCAATTTTTTCCCTTTTTTGGTTATAAACAACTAAATTCTTAGACCATTAAATTGTTGTGTTCCATTAAAATGGCATGATCTCTTATGGGTATGTTTGAATTAAGCAAGAAAAGTAAGGGATCATCAAAAATGTAATTGACATGATCAGTTTTGTTAGCCATTTCTGATCATTTCCAGATATGTGGCTCAAAATGAGACACTCTATTTCTTGACTATTAGGCAGCTGTTAATTAGTTACATCTATATTTTTAATCTTAACTCTTTTTGTAAGTTCTTTTTTTTTTTTTCCTTCTTTTTTGTATGTGTGTTTTTGTGGATTCTTATGAGTTAGGATTAGTGTTTGATCATACACTTAGAGGATCATCATCTCTAGGTTGAGTTTCTGTAGACTTTCCTGATTATCTCTTAATTTACAGCAGCTGGTTAAATGATTCAGAATTTCAGAGTAAATAGAGTTGCTTTGATACATATTATAGTTGCTAACTAGTGTCAGAGTTGTTTGATAGAACTAGACATGGTTATTGGACAGGGTTATCCAATGGAATACCGTTAAAGTCAAGTTAACAGGGCAGGGTCAATATAAGTCCAAAAAAAAGTTTTGACAAAAATAATTACATGAATTTATTTGTATACATTTGTCACCTTTGGCTCTCTCACTTTTTCTTTTTCCTTGATTGCTTATTGGTTTGTTTACTAACGACTCGCTACTAACCTGCGGCCCACGTAGGTCTGGCCCACTATTAAATCTTTTAAAATGACCCACTAGAAACCCGACCCGTACCAACCGTAACCCAACCCGCCCAATAACCAGGTCTAGTTAGAACTAATTTAAGAATGCTCATTTTGCAATTTACTGCAAGTAGCAAAAACAGTTCACATTTGCCAAATTTTGCATATGATATTATTCTGATATTCAGACATCAGTTAGTTGGCTTATGCTTTGCGGTGACTCCTTAAAGATACATGACTCTATGTTAGTTTATCCTCAATCATACAATTTGTATGCTAAGATATTCTCTTAGGAAACTGCAAAATACATTTGATGTGCTAAATGCTGATTGCCTAATCTTGAACAATATTGATTTGACATGAAACATGATATAAACAGCGTGAAACAAGATGAATGTAAATGATGATCGTTGCTTTCTCCTTCGTTTCATCATGGGCACGTACTTTGGCCCGGATTTGAAAGAAGAAAGGACCAAAAAGTCGGCTTTACAGAGGATATCAGAAGGCCTTCCTCCCTACACAAGAGACCAACTTACAGGGTCCCACATAAGAACATCCGAGATCGAGCAAATTTACTATTACCTTCTAAGGAAAGCAGATAGATCACTCGTTGTTAAACTACCGATATTGAATGAGTTCATCCAAGGAACTCCCGACTTTCGAACTCTATTTCCTTCCCATTTGCACCCCCAAACCGAGTCACTAAACCATAGTAAACTCATAGCTGATATTGTATTCATCAGAAACCCTGCAATCTTCTATATCAGATCAGAGGATATTGGGAGGTTCAAGAGACTAACTTCACTCGAAGATCTCTTCATCGAAAACCATCCTGCACGGCTTCCCAATGGAGTATTCCTCGAGGAGGGATTAGATGATGATGATGATGATGAGTCGGAGGAGATGCCCATCTTAAGATACTATCGGTCATGTCAGAGGAAACGGCGATTAGATGAAATATTAGAAGCTGATGATGTGAAACCAACAATGCAATCACTTGAATTGGCTTTGCCACCATCAGCAAAGGTTGTGAGGTCTGAACTGCTTGACGGGCCGGGTATTGTTATTCTCCCTTCCCAGACCAGCAGGAAGGAGCTGGCCCGTATTGTCGAGATAGCAAGAAAAGCATATGCTGTGACTGGAAGCGCTGCGTTGAGTATGGTGGGGCCCGTTATTGGACTGATGGACACTGCTGAGTCTGAGGATTCATACATGTTCCGCGTTGCCCTTCCCGGAGTTAAAAGAGAAAACAGTAAGTAGTACATTTGCTATATATAATGCTATAGTTTCTAGACATGTTTACTGAGTTAGCTATTGTTTTTTTTTTAATCTGATTTTTATAGAGCTGATTTTGGTGGTTAGGTCAGTATTAACTCAGAATCATTATTCCAATTTTGGAGCTCAAATCAATAGTTTTCAAGCAATTAGTAATATTGAGATTCAATTTGGATTATACTCCAATTTTGATTCTGACTTGAAACAAGTTTATGGGTGATTTTGGTCTATCATATGTCTGTTTGAGCTCACTTGAACAAAAAAAAAAAAAAATCAAGTCTTTTCCTAAACCAGCTCTGAGCAAGTGAAAGCACTGAAGCTAGTTGTTTGAGTCAGGAAAACTGTAGTATTGGTCATGAAATTGCACTTGAAACTAGAGCTGGCAAAAACTAACATAACTTGGTAACACGACACGAAGCGGGTTTGGGGTCAGGACTTTGACAAGTTTAAGTATACAGACTGACACAACATGACACACTAGTCTTCTATGCACGCTTTGCGTGCGATGATATTTTAAATACATCTATTAATCTGTCTAAACAACTTTATATAATCAAATAAAACTTTTTCCCTTTCGTTTGATCATCCCATAACAATGAACGAAAGAAATTTTTTATTTACCGTATTCTATTAGCTACCAAATTTCTACGATAATCATAATGTAATATTTTTATTTGTGAAATATATCAATATGGATGTCTATCTATAGAGAATTTAAAAATATTAATTTTGAATTTTTTTATAATTTTTTCAAATTTTATATTTTGTACTATTTTGATTTTAAAAAGTTCAAAAATTGTAATAACTTTCCTTAATAATTAGTGGGTGATACAAATTGAGATTTTAGAAAGTATTGAGGGATAAGATGGACATTTCGAGGGGAGACACCATGGCTCCTCCCTTGGCTTATATAATAGAGATTTGTTAAACGAGTCAGGTTTGTGTCAAAGGGTTTCAACTTGTGGGTTGACATGACATAACCCAATTATATTCTACCATTAATTTGTAGTACAAAAATAGACATGGCATGTTAACACGACCTGAACACGACGACACAAAATTAGTAGGGTTGGGTCAAGTAGTTTGACATGCATAAGTAAGGGGTTGACATGACACGACATGTTTATTAAACCAGATAGGTTTGGGCCAGGGATTTCACCCGTTTTATATATTTGTGCGGGCTGACCTGACCCGACTTGATTACCAGCTTTATTTAAAAATCATTTGAAAGGCTGATCAGGCCTCTTAGCGAGTTGGGTCGTGTCAGTTACTACCAACAAAGTTCAGTAGTACTGAAAATTCTATTTTTATTGTGGTAAAAACACGAGCTTACATGATCTTGTAAATGTAGGAGCATTCCAGTGCGAGGTAGAAAGCGATGGCAAGGTGTTGATAAAGGGAGAAACAACCACAGGCGAGAAGAAAGTTAGCCGCTATTCACAAACATTTGTAATGCAAACACAAAACCTGTGCCCATCTGGGCCGTTTTCCATCTCGTTTCAGCTTCCGGGCCCGGTTGATCCCCAACGATTCTCCGGGAAATTTGGTACTGATGCCATTCTTGAGGGAATTGTGATGAAGCAAAAGGCTTCAAGGTTAATGGAAACTCACAGTAAACCATGATTTCTGTTAACACAATAATGTGTCCCATTGCTAAACCAATAAGCAATGTCAATGTAAATAAGTCCCTTGTTGTGAATGATGCTAACTCTGTGTATTCAGCAAATTGCTCATTTCTCATATTCAGACTAGGGAAAAATTCCCAACTATGTACATTAAATTGTAAGCCAATTCAAATTTGGTCTGATTTTAAACCAAATCAAACATTGACACGATTATTTTATCTTATCAAAACTTATTTGAACTAATATAAGGAAAAAATAAAAAAAAACAAACGTTGGGTGATGTTTTTTTGGACTAAATTAATCTAAACTAAAGTCCAAAAAAATAGAGATTTAGTACTCTATTTACATTGATTTCTCATTATAAACATATTGACAATAGAATGTAATAATAGTATAATTGTGTTTTTTTTGAAATAATAACCCTAACCCTTGTTTTATGTGAAATATAGGTCATGTTCCTTTTTACTAAAATAAGTTAAATCATATGCTCATGGGGGGTTAAACTGAACTAAAATATCCGAAATCAAGTCTAGAAGAACATGTCATATGTCTTAATTTTACTTATGTTAACTTATCAAAACTTATTTTAACTAATATAAGAGAGAAAAAAGGTAAAATGAACAAACCTTAACACCCTATTTACATTTTTTTTTTGGGCCTATATTGATCTCTCATTACAAACCTATTGACAATAGAGTTTAATATTATCATCCTTGCAATTTGCAAATATCCTATTTCTTTCATATCACTATGACCCTTTTTTAACTTTATTTTTAAAATTTCAATTCAGTTCCTGTTGAGTCTGGAAATTAGTTTAATTCAGTCTAAAAGAACATGGCCTATATATACTATGAATACTCAGTAAAGATATAATTTTACAATCATAAAAATTACTACACTATATTATTAATAATTTAATAAAAGTGACTATTGTCAACAGACACACCCGAGGCATTATGAAAGATACAAGAGCCAAGTAAGCTTTAGGGGACCTGAAAGAACAATATACTCACCCTTCTAATCCTTGCAATTCTGTAATAATGGAAGATTACATGAATAAAGATAGAGAGTAACACACACATTTTCAAGGGTAATAAATGCATTGACTTTAACAAAATGCTTCAATGGAGCAGGCAAAAGAGCATAGAAAAGTCAAAAACAAAAGCAACTGTCCTACTTTTGCATTCTAATCTCTTGTAACAAAGCTATTAATGACATCCATTAAATAAAGTAACCTCCCAGAGGTTAAGGCAAACTACACAAGGTAAACAAAAACATGGGTTCTATCAAAGATATAGCTACTCTGATCACAGATAATTAGGCTGTCGCTCTTTCCTCGGCTTGTATTCCAGCGACGCTATCATTCATGTCCTCACTCCCATCTGCCAAAATCGAGCAAAAAGATTGATCTCATGAGAAGCTCACCTATTTCGAAGAAAAATCGATCACCTTTTTTTTTATGATAATGTGGGTGGTCACCCGGTTCAATTTAGCCAACACACGCATCTGAATGGGGAATACAAGGAATCCTCACAAACGCGTGCAGTGAGGTTCGAGACAGGTTGACACTACGAAAGGCCGAAGCCTTTACCATCGAAACATGCTCTACTACTGAATCACCTAGACAAGTGTAAACAATAAAATAATACCAGTAGAAAATTCAAGTACAACAAATACTGCATAATATAATTCCACCCAAGCATGTTCAGATGAGAATTTCAGCAACTGTAAACTTAAAATGGACTGACAGCAAAACAAGAATTTGTCTGGATTTTAACCATTCTATTCTAGACAAATCGGACAATTAGAACAATAGCGATCCAAACCCAAAACAATTTCTACAGCCACATACCATTTGCATCATAGAGACTTAGAGAGTCACTGACTGGTATTATGCACCATTTTACATTTAACTGACCTACAGCAATCACTAACTTTGTAACATTATTCAAATGACAGTGCAAATTGGCTCATAATCACCCTCTCATGAAAATTTAGTCAGCATGGTTTTGCAATTTGATACCACATATTTAGAAGAGATTTTTGATTCAGGATCCTAAGGATGAACATAGAAATCCCAAATTGGTTGCAAATGTCTATTCTTCTAAATATACTATCCTTTTAGAGTTTTAGTTCAGCATTTAGTGATGTGCTTATCAAAAGATGGGAAATTTGCAACTAAATTAGGCCAATGAAGCAAAAGGCATCCTACCTTTACATCAAAGCATCTAAGCATCAGAAGAAGATTGCTGCCGCTGAGGCGGTGGCTGAGGCCACATTGGTTGACCCATGTAAGGCTGAGACTGTGCAGCATATGCGTTAGGGTTTCCCATCATCACACCTGGAGCTCCAGCCTGAGCGGGATTCTGAGCAGGTGGCATATAGTAGTAGGGAAGAGCATCTGCGGGGCCCGCAACAGGCATCCCTGGACCTCTTGGGAGAGTAGCAAGAACATCATCTTTCAGATCCTCCCTAGGCACAATATCCACCAAAAAGTCAAAGATGTCAGTCCTTGTGATGGCTGCCGCGATATCATTCTTCTGTAGGGTCCGCCTCTTGTTCTCCTCGGTGTGATTCCATGATCGCAGGGTCAACTCAAGAATGAACATCTCGCATGCCCGGGCAAAGACCACAGGAGCCTCAGCTGAGATCATTCGAACATCCTCATCAGCCTTCATGATCTTCTTGATCCTTGCTAGGGGAAGGCTGTGGTTCTTAAAGTCAACTACTTTCTCAATATCCTGGTACTGATTCTGCCAGAATGCCTGCAGTTGCTGCTGCAGCTGCTGCTGTTGCTGGTGATGAATCTGCTGGTATGCGAGCTGGTGCTGAGCCATTTGTGCACCAGACGGCTGTGCAGAACCATGGACCGGACCCACAGACGTAACTACAGGTGCCCCAGTAACTTGATTTGGCTGGTATGTGCTACCATATGGAACTTGACCTGGACCGCCAACTGCTCCTACAGGAGCTTGACCGTGCCCTTGCTGGTCCATTCTGCAATTAACATTAAATAAACAGCATTTAATCAGGAAGGTGTGTCTCTATATGGGATTCACAGGTGACTTTAATATAGTTCTAAGAAAAATCAAATGAGGGGACCAACATAACATTTAATTCAACAATAACTATGAACTGAGGTAAACAGGCTTTAATACAATTTCACAATAATCACCCTAAACACATTTTAAGTTAGGGGAAAAAAGGCTAAACATATTGGAGTATTTGTAATATTGGGATTCACATGTTCAATTCCATAATTCAAAGTTGAATCTAGAAACTCCATTAATTAGCATTTCAGAGGAAACATTCCAACCCAAATGGTAATAAAAAAATCCATTGCTCTTGTGGTATTCCATCTAATAACACAGACATGTGTCAATGTGTAAATGCAAATCAACTAAAAAAGGATTTTCATAAGACGGAATGATTTTCAAACAACTCATTCCAAAGATGAGAGATAACAAGTTAGCCGTCCAAATTTATGAACATGATGCAGTTGATGCTGCTATCTTAAACTCTCCAAAGATCTCGCAATTTAAACTAAAAAGTATGACAAGATTGAAAACAATAAAATAACATGGAAAACAGACAACCTAGGCCTTCTGGGTGCAGCATGTGAACAAGAAAATAAAAGGAAAAATTAAAGCAAGCAGCAGCTACAAAATACAGAAGAACAGAATAGAAACCTAAGGGAAGCAATGACTAACTAGGGCAAACACCAGCTAACAAAGGAAAATTTTGAGACTGCACTCTCAAAAGCCCTAAAAGAAGCCTACCCCAACCCATACAATGAATCTGCCAACAACAATCTTGAAAGTTGAAACAAATCTACCAAAACAGTTCCTGAAGTAGGGAAAGTAATTAAGGGTGATGATACCAAGATTTCCTCAAACGGTAACCTAATCAAGGATAGAGATGATGATTTACAAATAGCTTGAAATGTGAAACTGAATGTAGGGATCAAGAAGTAGATAGATTACCCAGCTAGCAAGCCAGAGGGCAGAGGTGATGAACAGAAATTATAATTTATAATTTAGATGAACATCACCTCCTTTAGAGTTCCCTCCATCACTAATTAAATCTGATAAAAGCTGAAAGTTTATTCCTTAGTGTTGCTAGCTTAACAAGAGAGCTTTCTGAACCCATTAAATTACCTTCAATGTCCTGAAATAGAGGCAAATCTAATCAAAATAAACATAATAATTGTTCATAGTAATACACCCCCAATGAGACCATTTACTTAGCAAACGACATAGATGTAAAACAATCATCAGGCATATCCAACTTTACTATACATGATTTCTAGCTCTATCTACACCTATAGCATTCAATACAAATAAAAAAATTGCTATTCCTCGCCAAACTCATCAATAATAGCCTTCAGGTGCAGTGCTAGGGCGGTGCACAATGTTTGTTCTTATATTTATAATAAGATACAAAGGGCCCCAATTAACAATGTTTGTTCTTATAATTATAATAAGATTTTTTTTTTTATAAAAAAAAAACCTTGTTAATGAATCAATATTAAATGTTAAAACCCTCAAAGGCTGGTTACCATCTTTTCTTCCTATCAAAATCATCCAAAATTTAGTTCTTCACTGTCTCTCCACACTTTTTTTTTACAATCTTTCTATGGCTGTTAATTCTTCAATTTCATTCAAATTCATCTACATACAAAATTTAACTAGTTAATGCTAATGATGTTCAATTTTCCAATTCTTTGAAATCTAACTCGTCTTTTGATAATATTCTGTAGATATAAAATCATTTATCTTTCAAAATATAATTTGAGGACCCATTCAAAATTATGCATAGAGCTCCCAACATCCCAGCTCCGGCCTGAAACTGAAGAGAAATGAACTGAGTTTGTCTGAACTAAACTTTAATTGGAACTGAAATGAAATTTCAAAAATTAAGTCCAAAAGAACAAGGCCTAAATTATATTCAGGCTTTTGGAAATCTATTGGGAGACTTTTGAGCTTAATGGTTTGGAATTTTCTAGAGGACAAACCTCATAAAAAGTTCAAAGATAATCCTAATGCATCATGAAATGCTATGTTATTCAATGTATAAAAAGGCTCAAGGCATTGGATTTCCTGGAGCCTTAGGCACACCTTAGTGCGCCTCAGAGCACCACATTGAAGTGAGATGCACCTAGGAGGCATGGGAAAAATCTGGTGAAATGGCAAAAGTGCGCCTAGGCACGCCTCAGCTGGGCCTGCGCCTAGCCACAAACGCCTCGCCTTGGACAAATTAAGCGCTTAGCCCCTATTGCCTATTGCCTTAGCGCCTAGGCGAGCAAGCGCGCCTTTTCAAACACTAATTTTACTCAGAATCAAGTATTCATGTCCGATATGGATATGTGTCCAAAGGTCAATGTCGTGAATATCTTTCATAATTTTAACCCCAAAATGAAGCCTCTGAGTGTCGTGGTACCCATGTCCGAGTGTACCGATACGGGTACTTAAGGTAAAATGAAGAGTCTGACTAACATAGATCAAATGCTTATGCTACCAGGGCTACCTATGGGAGTTGGGAAGCATATGTCAATAGTATTTCCTCCAAATTCCAGCTAACCACATAGGCAAGGACATTTAAATTCATTTATCACCATCATACAACCCCAAACTCAACACATAGATGTTCAAAATTTAATATTGCAAAAATGCACTTACCACATTTCCAGCCCCAAAAAGTCAAGAAAAAATAACTAATTGCTCGCAACAAACAAACTTGAAAGGTAGAACAAATCTAATTACCCATTCAAACACACATTCCCACATTGTCATTTCGATTAAACTCAGTTATAGACCCACTTCTTTATTCTCAAACTCCAAAACAAGTTTTCCTATTTAAGTTCATGTGTAATGAATATCGCATTTTATATAACAATAATTTGTAACTTCCGCAACTAACTTAATCAACAATCAATTACTCAACACACCTCCATATTATTCAATCAATTTACCATTCTTGCTTACCTAAGAGTAAACCAAGGTTAGTTTAAGATATATCAGCTCCCTAGAACTTCCTAGTGGTTCCATTTTGGAAACAAACACTGGATGCAATTTTCATTGGCAATATGCCAAATGTAAGAGGCAAAGCAGGGGAAAGGAAATGATTATTATTATTATTGAGTTTGCCTAATAATCCGTTAAGAGGCAAAAGGTATTCCGAGGAAACAAAAACGGGTCATAAAGTGGAGTATAATAGCCTGAAAAGTAAACCCTAGGCAAAACCAAAAATCATGACCACCAAAAATACTCCACAAGAGATATTCTTGTTGAAACTAGTAGCATAGAGCGATAAAGACAAAAGGCAAATGTTAGTTTGAAAGTATTGGCCGCCTTGTAAGAGGCGGTCCAGAAAAACCTCTCTGTAAACACACTTAAATAAATTTGTTGAGCATCAAACATTAGGAAACAAGGGCACATTCATAAATCAACAGAATAAGTTAATAGGATCCAGTTAGGCCTTAACAATAACATTTTTTACAGCATCAAATATTAGGAAACAAAGGAGCATATTCATAATTCAACAGAATAGGAGCTAAGTTAAGCCTTAATATAAACAAGAAAACACAACCAAGAATAAAAATTCAAACAGTTGAAAATCAACATAGAAGGAAGAAAAATAAACAAATTGACCAACAAATAACAAAAAATTACTTTCTGGGTACTTCAGCTGCTCCTAAAAATTCTCAAAAAGGTAACATTTATTTCATTTTCTAATGGCCAAAAATTGTGGAAAAATCATGTTGACCAAAAACCATGACACTAAATCAAATAGGGCCAAAACTCAATACACTATTTTCCCACTCTCATACAACTATTATCAAACACAGTACATGCAAATCCAAATACTTAAACTCCTTGAATTATACCCATGCAAAAAAAAAAAAAAAAATCGTTACAAAAATCATAATTACCTTCAAACAATAAGAGTACAGAATTCCTAGTTATTGCTCTTCCACTAGCACACAACAGCACCTGGAACAATAAAGCTAACCGATTAAAAAAAAAAACATAATACAATAAAAATTGCATGAAATTAAAAGCATTAAAAAGTGCCCAGAAGTTAAAATTGTTTGAATCATTGGTTCCGTAATTTTGGGGGGAAGAAAACAGGAGGAATTGAAATACATAAATAAGAAAAGATCCCTTTTTTACTCTGTTTTTAGGGTTTTGATTTGATTTGGGAAACCCCCAAAAAGAAGACAAAAGGATTTTTTTTTTTTTAAAAAAAAAAACAAATAAGAGAGAAAATCGAAGAGAGAGAAAGTACAGGGTACTTGCAGAAGTTTGAAGAAGGAAGCTGCAACAACAAATCACTCTTAATTCTGTTGTTTCCCGGTTTTTAATTTATTTTTTTTCGCTCTTATTTTTCTCACCTCTCTCACTTTTTTTGGAAATTAATTTCCTTTTTTTTTTGTGTTTGATCAAACCAGAGAAATGAAGAGGGAAAAAAGAGAGTTCGATTCTGTTCTGACTTGGTAATGTCAGAAAAATAGAGGGTATGAAAGAAAAAACTAATCTATTTTTCCATATAATTTGGGCTATTTTCAACCTTTTTGAGGGTTGGATTTGCATTGACCACATTACCCTTTGTGGCAATAGAAATACACAACTTATATGAGTTATGTCTAAGGCTGGTGTATGCGCAATAGTATTCAACATTAACTTCGTTCCGGGTTCCTTCATGTTGAGATCGAAGGAGACAACCTTTTAGCGGTTAATTCGGTCAACAATGAGTGTCGGCCACCTTGGAAGGGTTCCAATCTTGTCACCGAGATCCAATCCCTTCTTCCTCAATTTTCTTCTTCGGTAGTTCGTCACATCTACAGAGAATGTAACCGAGCAGCTGATTGAGTCGCCAATGTTGGTCACTTATTTAACTCTTCTCTATGTATTCAGTTTGATCACACTTCTCAATTGTATACTATACTTAAGGAGGATAGGTTAGGTACTACCCTGGTTAGAAGGGCTACCTAATTTTGTATTCCATATTTCTTTATCATTAAAAAAAATGTACACTAATGTTTACATTTTATTCATTTACCTATGTTAGTCCCATGCGATTGCACGATTTATTTAATTTATTATGAAAATGTTATATTTTGTATTACTTGTATGGAAAAAATGTAGTCATATTTTAATTAAATTTGTAAGTTTCATCTATTAATTAGTTTTGAAAGGAAGCATTTATTACTTTTGGGGGAAAATTCAATGAGAATTTGACATTTGATGGCATCAGCACATTTTATTTTTGTATATAGTTATAGATAGATATGTAATTTTAGAAAATGAGCAAATATAATTTCAAAATTAAAATTACATATCAAATGAGCAAAATAAATATTAAATGAGAAAAATATAAATCTGGTGACACGTAGCTCTGTGCACATCTAGGTATGTGATATAGGAGCTCATGGAAATAATCTAAGTCTCAACTTAGTTGCGATTTTAATATAAGAGAATAAGTGATTGGATCTCCCTCAGATCAAAAAAAATGATTGGAATTCAGTAAGAAAATCACAAAAATAAGAGTAAACTTTGATATTTAAAAACAAATGAAAGGTATATAAGAAATTATGGATAGCCTTAAAGTCATCTTTTTACTATACAATAACCTAATTTATCTATAGCTAAGTAATAAGAAAATTTCAAATCTTCATAAGGGTCTATATGCTTATGGGTGGGGGAGAATGCAATGTAATCTGCAACTTGATTTGTCTCGCAATAAATGTGTCTAGAATCTACTGACTTGAATTGGCCAATGAGCTTAGTTTTAAAAAGTGCACTTCATACACACGTCTAGTCACACTTCGCTTCCGCACTTTAAGAAATGAGCTTTAGCTAAATGGTGCTCAATCACCTACAAAAAGTGCACACCTCATAGCGTCTTTACTCTTAGTAAGGTATGCATTTTCGCATTAAAAAATAATTTAGATATAATTAAGTAAAAAAATTCAAGAATGATTGCTTTTGTTAATTTGAAACTTACCTTGATTTTCATATACAAATTAGAGATTTTTTTTTAATTAATATTAAATATTGTGAGAATAATGGGCAACTCACCAATAAAGCGAGCCTTGACAAAATATTTATAATAGTTTCAAAGTTACAACATATATGTATAATTACCAAAATAACCTTACGCTATTACACCCCCTCAATTTGTGCAGGGGAAACCACGTGCAGTTGGATTTTAAGAACCCAAAACGTTGTGTAGATAGACTCTTAGTAAAAATATCTGCAAGTTGAAGTTGAGTCGGAACATATTTCACAACCAGATCTCCATGTGCAATGTGTTCACGAACAAAATAATAATCAACATTAATATGTTTACTACGATCATGTTGCACTGGATTTACAGCAAGATAGGTAACCGAAACAATGTCAAAAAATAGTTGAACTGGACCGCGAATGACCAACCCAAGTTCAACAAGTAAAGTCCGAATGAAGATGCAAAGTTTCTGTGACGGTGTAGGCTACATCTCTGTATTCAGCTTCTGGGGAAGATTTGGACACAGTAGGTTGCTTCTAAGAGCGCCACGAAATCAGATTACCACCAAGGAAGATGGCATAGCCCGTAGTAGATCGACAACTATTAGGACAACCAACCCAATCTGCATCTGAGTAAGCAATCATGACATCATGGATTTTGGATGGACGAAGCCATAAACCATGAGTTGCAGAGCCAATTAAGTACCTAAATTCTTCGGATACTATGTGAGAATAATGGACAACTCACCAATAAAGCGAACCCTGACAATATATTTATAATAGTTTATGTGTTACAACCTATATGTATAATTACCAAAATAACCTTACAATATTATACTCTATTAAATACAAACTCCTAACAAGAGTTGCGCCTAAGCTCTAGGGACCAACTGCAAATATATAAGTAAAAAAAGTAACCATAATCATTAAAAAATTTATAGTTGCCAGATCATGCCCCCCCTCCCCCACCAAAAAGAAGAAAGAAAGAAAATATTAAAAATATCTAGCTAGGTAGGTAATCAATGTATGTTGAAATAAAGCTGAAGTCATCCTTAATCATGTGTTTAGTTGATTGGTTCCTCGTGTTATTGTTTGATACATGACTATTTGATTTAGATAATACTAATAGTGTAGCTTTTGGGAAAGGATGGAAGATGCCCTGTTTAGGCAAATTAATTAATTAATGTGAAATTACTTACTTATTAAGAACCACCTTATATTTCACTTTGTTTCTTATAATTTGATTATTTTTCTCTGATCTATCTATCTATCTATAACTATTATTAAAACAAAAATCACTAATCTCACCAATTGTCACATGTCACTTCCTCATTAAAAAATTTCCCTCCAAACTTTCATTTGATTTTTATTATCATTATTAAAATAAATTTTAACAATTATTTTTTTAAAAGCCATGTATCCACACGGGTGCTAACCTAGTAAAATGAATATAAACTTAACCAATAATGTGAGACGTCTGAATTCTCAACTAATAATTTTTGAGAAGAAATAATGGATTAGTGATTTCCTAATACTTACGCCCTTTTGAATTTTTGTCAAATTATTTAAAAGCATGTCTTTAAAATTATATCTAAATAGAACAACCTCTTAGAGGTTTTGTTTTTGTCACATCATCATTTCATAAACCTCTTTAACAATAATTTTTTTTTCAACTATAGATAAACAAATTCAAATGTTATTAATGGACCCTCAATCAATATATATATATATATTTATTGCACAGCACAATCCATTCAAACAAATAGTTTACTAAATTGTACAAGTAATATGGTTTATAGTAATTTTTGCAAGCAAATAATAGAGAATTTTTATCACAATCCTAAAAAAGTTGAACAAACCTCTTATTGGTCGCTGTAATAAGCTTTTACTAACAGCCTAACAAAACTCATGGGCCCCCAAATCCAATATTCATATGGTGTAATGGTCTCCTTTGTTTAAATGTAATTGGGTTATAAATAACAGACAAATAAGATGCAAATCTTAGATTTGTTCTGAATTGAATAAGGAACATTACAATATTTGAAAAAGGTTCATAAGCCATGATGGACTGTTTAGAAATGTCATATAGTTTCCACTTTAAAGGAAAACGATGCCATTAAACTCAATAATGTATCCAAATAGATAAATATTAAATAGAGCAAAAGATGAAGAGATAGGATGGGGGTAAAACTGTTTTTGAAATGTTAGGATGATACCAGACCTTAAGTCAAATCATGTTATAAAAATATTTTCAGATGTATGCAGTGAGATTTGGCCTAGGATCTCATCTCTGGCGTTCGAAAAACTTATGCCATTGCGGCACAAGCCTCGACCTCAAGTCGGGTAAATCAATTTTGGTGGTGATGTCTTTTCATGTATGTTATAAAGATTTAACACCATTAGGCACCAATAACATGAGCATGATAAAGTTTCCTCTTTAAAGGGGGAGAAGGATGTCATTAAACTCAATTTATCCAAATAGGTAAATTTCAAATACAACAAGAAGATGTAGAAATAGGATGGGTAAAACCTCTTTTTTTCTAATGCTAGGTGATATCAAGCTTTTAGTCCAATCTTATTATAAAAATCTTTTCAAATGTATGTAGTGAAATTCGGATCCAGAATCTCATCCCTGTCGTTCAAAAGACTTATATCACTGCGACACAAACCTCAACCTCAAGTGGGATAAATCAATTTTGTTGGTGATCCATGCATGGTATGAAGAGTTAACACCATTTGGAATCAATAGCAGGATCATAAATTGATAATAAAGTTTCCTCTTTAAAGGGGAGGAAGGATGTCATTAAACTCGATATCCTGATGTCCAAATTGATATTTATCAAATAGAGCAAATGATGTAGTATAGGATATTGTAGAACTTTTTTTTTTTTTAAAGATGGGTGATATCAGACCTTGAGTCAAATCTTATTATAAAAATATTCCCAAATGTATATAGTGAGATTTAGAGTCAAAATTTCACCCCTGACATTCGAAAGACTTATGTCACTGCGGCACAAGCCTCAACCTCAAGTGGGTAAATTAATTATGATGGTGATCCATGCATGGTATAAAGAGTTAACACCATGTGGAATAAATAAGAGGGTCATAATATAGTTACCTCTTTAAAGGGGAGGAAGGATGCCATTAAACTCAATTTATCCAAATAGATAGCAAAAGATTAAAGATAGGAATAGGATGGGGTAAAACTTTTAAAAACATATATATATATAGGAAGGATTGGCTAAAAACCAAAAGATGGTTGAAAATCAGACAGAAAATGGTTTAAAGGGGTACAAATGGTTTTTAGCGAAAGTTACTAATATTTACAAAGATTGCAATTAGTAATCACACGTGTACCCCTTTAAGTGTCTAATGTAGAGTTTTTAGGTTGAAAACGTTTTTAGTTGATCCTCTTCCTATATATTATATATATAAGTAGGCTCATGTGAGAAATGGATTTATGGTGAGAAGGGTGAGAAATAATCACAACCCTTTGATTAACAAATGAATGGCTAAGATTAAATTTGATTTTCCCTCTTTACTCCTTATATAGTTTAGAGTCAATGTATCTATGGTATAAAATCAATGTATTTTTATTCAATGTATTTATAGTGTATGGTGAATGTACCTATAGTTGGTGGTCAATGTACCTCTAAATCATAATTGATGTATTTATCTCTTCTCACGTTTCTCACGATAAGAAATTTCTCACCGGAACCCAACCCTAACATTGAGTTGATGACATTGGACATTGAGTTGAACCCTATTATAAAAATATTCTCTTATGTATATAGTAAGATTTAGTATCTCATCCCTAACATTCGAAACACTTGTGTCACTGCAGCACAAGCCTCGACCTCAAGTGGAGTAAATAAATTTTGGTGGTGATCCGTGCTGCCGTGCAAAGTAGAAAGAGTTAATAACATTTGGAATCGATCAATAACAGGATCATTATAAAGTTCCTCTTTAAAAGGGATGAAGGATGCCATTAAACTCAATTTATCCAAATAGAGCAAAAGATGTGAAGTTTTTTTTAAAAAAAAAAAATGTTGGGTGATCAAGCTTTGAGTCCAACCCGAGTTGACCCTATTATAAAAATATCCGCTATAAAAATATCCGCACATGTATATAGTGAGATTTAGGCATAAGATCTCACCCCTAATGTTCAAAAGACTTATGTCACTACAGCACAATCCGACCTTAAGTAGGAGAAATCAATTTGGTGGTGACCCATACATGGTATAAAGAGTTAACTACACATGGAATCAATAACAGTATCATAATAAAAGTCTTCAACTCAAAACCATTCACATGATGGGTGGGTAGTGGGTACTAGTCTACATCACCAAAAAAAAATCAAATGAAGAATCACCCTTTGATACTCATTTGGAAAAAGTACATTCGTGTTACTAGTTAGACATCTAACAAAGCCAAAATGTCTAAAATATCCTCAATCAGAAATTTAGATTTGAATGAAAGAAACTCTTTACATTACACATTTAAACCCCTTGTAACAAATAATATAAGTGCCCAACTGTTTGGCTACTGTCATGTAACAAATAATGTAAGAAGTACAGAGAATTTTGGTTAATGCTGCAGTAAACTTTTCAGCTGTACAAGGGAAATATAGATTACCTTCCCCTGCCTTTTTACCCCATTCCAGCCAACAAATATGAGCCGGAATTCTTCAACAAATTTGCCACTCTAATACAATCATACCCTTCAACTAAATTGCGGCACTTTACATCCCAAATGCAGTAAACAGCAAAATCATTCTGAAAGTATCTGCAGAGAAAGTGGGTACGAACCAGTGGCCTCGTGAATCCATTTTGCTTTCATTTTCGAAAGCTGACTGTGCACGATGAGAGATTGAGAGCTTCTATACTACGCATCCAGTTGCACGTAAAGCTACATGCACCCAAGTTTATTTGCTTGTTGGATACGTAGTTTTGCTTAACATGGGTGTACATACATACAGGCATATGATATAAATTCTAGCACAGGGGCCAAGCTTGATATACATTTGTACTCCGACCTGATTTCAACCACACATGACTCATTGTTGCACCTCATAATGATACCGACTTGGAACTTGCAGACAAGTTGTCCTCGTATTCTTAGTGATCTTTGCAAGTTGAATTAAGGGGGTGTTTGGTTCAAAGCTTTTATAGTGGAATAGAATGGATTTAATACCACTAATGATAAGTAGTAGTTTAGTTGGGGTCATTTGGGTATGTAATGTCCTTTTATACCCTATTGACTCTTTCAATCTTATACCCACCATCCTCCAAAGATTGAGATTTTATACCTCCCGCTCTTACTAATGTTGTCTAAATCCATACCTCTAAATGAACCAAGTGACATTTTAAAAAAGTAATGGATTTCAATCCAAACTCCCTAGGTTTCTACATTCTCATACCATTCCATTCCAGGTTCTTGAACCAAACAATTTCTAAGTTGAGAACTTGGCTACGATTAGGCTCACAAAGATGAAGATAACATAAAGACCAACTAGGCAAAACCCCCAGAACCTTGGAACCCGAAATCTCAACCAAGTCACAACTAGAAGCGATCCCATCAAGCTCATAAACAGGAAAACAAATGCTACCACAATGCTGACGTGGAAATGGAGGACATATGGCTCGGGATAGACTTTGGCCGTCTGTATCACTAAAGCAGTCCCAAGCCCAATGAGCATGTTAAACATTGGGCCTGCATAGCACCCTGCCATAGCCAATGCAGGCTGGCCCGCTTTCGCAACAGCTACATCAGCAACAAGATCGCCAAGTGAGTTCCCCCATGCTAGCACCGTTAGCCCGAGAATTGCAGGCGGCAAGTTGAGAATCTTCCCTAGTGCTGCAAGACAGGTAAGTAGTTCTCCAGCCACGTTGGATATCCAGAAAACACTCATCACAAATGCCACTAGCACGACATGGATTTGCTCAGTTTTGGGAGGCTTCTTTTCAACAATGTAATGAAGTATTGCTAGAGAGGAGCTTGAGAAAAGTACCACTAACCATAAAGGAAGGTGAATTTGAGGAATCAAGAACATGACAGCATGATCCATCGGCATGAATGATTTGCAAGAATAAAGAAGTGCCAATGGGCAAAGAGCAATATTTGCAGACTGATAAAACCGGCTCCACTCAGATGCTGTGGTCTGGGGAATTGTCAGCTTCAGAAGTAGAGAGACTGGAGCTTCCCATATCTTTGAAATCTAAGTATAGTAGAGAGAAAACTGGAGTTACTATACAAAGCTACTTCTATCCTGCACTAGATTTAGTAGGTGCCAAACCAAAAGTCACAAAATAAATAACCTAAAAGATAAGGATCAGCACTGATAGATCTAAGAAGAGAAAAGGAGTGAAACTGCACGTAGTAAAAATGACAATAGTTGCGCAGTACTTTCATTGCCCTTCAACCAAATGAACCACACTAAGATTACATTCATAGCAAGTAGATTAACAATTAGGTCATGCAGGTAATTCAAACACCGGACTCCTATTTAAACTAAAGTCCACCTGCAATGTGCACAACAGCACAAGTCATATGCCAAACATCACCATCAGAAGAAAACTATTAGACCAGCTTTGTTTTTACAGCCACATTAACACGTTGTTTGGATGAAAGGAATTGGAGAGAAAGGAAAGGGAAGGAAATGAAGGAGAACAAATCTCCTTATTTGGGAAATAGACAAGGGGAAGGAAGGAGAGGGATCCATTTTCCTCCTCCCTTTCTATCCCTCCCTCCCCCCCCCCCCCCCCTCTCCTTCCTCCTTTTACCCTCCCTTTCCTTTTATCTCCACATTTCTATCCAGAACACAGTGTAAAGTTCCATCTAACCCATCAGAAGGAGTTCCCACAGACCCACACTAAAACAATTCTTCCCATTTGCTGAGTAATTCTGACAACCATGGTACCTAAAACACATCAATTTTGCCTCCCAAAACCAACATGGAGCAAGCACTTGACAATTTTTGTTTTCTGCTTTAGAAGGTCTTATATATTTGATTCTTCATATAAAATAAGGCTTTGAACTTGTAAATCAAGTTATATGATCATCAACTATTCCCAAATTCCGCAAAATATCTTGGAATTTCCCATACTATTCCTTTGAAATATAAGAAACTAGATTAGTCCCGTGCGGTGCACGATTTATTTAGTTGGTTCTTCTAAGAAAATATTTTCATTACTTCTATGGAGAAAGTGTAGTCATATTCTCATTAAATTGGTAAGGAAACATTTGGAAAAACTAGAATTAGCAGGAAAGTGATGTCATCATTAGTTTTGGAGAGAAATTTTTTAATGATAATTTGACATGTGGTTTCTATGACATCAGCGTATTCTGTTTTAGTATATAGTTATAGATTATAGACAAGAGAAAGACTACAAAATGAGAATACCATATGACAAGGTGGGTGTTTGAATCCATCCTTTTTCATGCTTTCTAGGCCACTAAGGCATGCTTGGTGAGTTGGTGGACTGCTAAGGCTTGTAATCCTTGTGCATGGGGTAGCACATGCTACCGCTCATAGAAAAATAATTTTTTTTAAAAAAAAGAAAGAAAAATTGTGCTGGAAATAAAAGCCTACTAAGTTTAGTATAAAGTTTTTATCCCTGTTAAATTAACAAAGTGCAACTGTTGCAGTGGTGGTATTTTACCCAAAGATCCGAATTGTGTATAGAGGTTGCATGTTCAATCTATCTAGTGACTTAGGGGTATGGAGCCATCGTCGGTCAGGTGTAGCAAGGAAGGTTCTGCCTATATAGGTTTATTTCTTTTTTAGGCTTTTGGCTTTATATGATTTCCTAGCGTAGATTTGTTATCCTTGTTTTTTTAATTTTATATCAAAAATGTTTCTCCCTCCATTCTACAAAGTTCTTTAATGTTACTATATATACACAAACCAAGGGAAAAAATAGAATATGTACAGTGAGCCCAAAAGGTGAATTACATAAGGAAGTGAGTGATTTTTATTAGGAGTGGTAGACCTATTATGGTGGGTCATGTTGAATACCAGTACGGAGTACAAAATCTTAAAAGGTATACTAAATTAGAATAAAGTAAAACATTAAAGAACTTTATGGATCAGACCAAAACGAAAAGATTAAAGAACTTTAGGCAACAAAGAGAGTATTAAAATTTTTTTAAAAAAAATCTTTTTATTTGCTTTTAATAATACAACCTTTCGATTATTGGTTCATTGGTTACCAAAACTCGAAAGGTTGAATTATTAAAAGCAAATAATCATTTTCTTTTTAATATGTTTTTAAAACTTTCATTCATTTGCTCAATTGTTAAATATATTGTATACATCTTTTAGTCCACCTATTTGCTACAAAAAAAGGGCTAGCAGTATAGATTCATTTTGTTAAAATGATTGGAGAAATATATAAATGTCCAAAACCTTTAAAAAAAATGAAAGATTATAAATTATTACTACGTACTAAAGAATATGTTATCTTTAATGTACGTTAAAAATATAATTATAGAGTATATCATTGTACGCTAGAATTTTTTAAAGATTTATCCCCATGTTTGAATGTATATTTCACCCTTAAAATATCTTATACAAGTATTGTGTAAGTTTTATGTTGATATGAATATTTTTTAAGCCATTTATAAAAGAGCATTGCTACAACTTACATTATGATTAAAAATATACGTTGTCTACTTGTACATGAAATATTTTGGTACAAATAAGTTCAGGTCTCATAAGTTGAAGAGAACGTACCCTTAATCAAACAAATAAGACATGCACTCCGATGATGCATAGCATTTAAACGTTCAAGAACAAAGCTCGAGCACAGACGATGTCACATAAATATACTTTCCCAATGAAGACAGTGAATTGAAAAGAATAAGATCTAGGATTCACTCTTTTCAACTTATCAACCTAAATTATATGAACTAATCAAAACTTATAGGACTTGATTAAAACTGGTTAGACTTATTAGATGTTCATGAACCTTATTAGACCTAGTTAGACTAGATTTCAACACATTAGAACGTACATAAACTTTAGCTTTTTTTTTAATAGAGTAACGAGATCAAAGCAAAGCTATTGAATTTTTAAAAAATAATAATAATTTTCAAGCATTAAGGGGTGCTTTCTTTAAGTCTTCATTTGAATTTGGCTTGCCATAACGTATTCAAACTTAGAAGAAATTACCATTCATTGTATTTGTATACGGTATTTCTTATTCGCACTTGTCTGGTTTTTTTTAGGACTCACAACTTAGCCCTTTTGGAAATTAACAAATCTTAAGTCTAGATTTACATTTACCTAAATCTACAAATTTTGAAAGGTAACTAGCCCCAAATTAAGCATGGCATTTAGAAATTTTCATATATTATTCGTAGTTTAGAAAACAGGATGCACTAATAAACCTACAAATTTGGAGAATAGCATGTGAAGGGGCTATGAGATGAATAAAGAGTTTTCATCAACAATGTGATCACAAATTCACAATTATCCTTGACAAGTTGACATGGAAAGTCCTCAACAAGAGCACATTTTAATGTTTAGTTGCATACCAAATATGAACCTAGCAAAGTATTAAAGCCATTCTAAGTTCTACTAGAGTTGAGCATGAGCATGAGCATGGGAATGGGAATGGGAATGGGCATGGGCATGGGCATGGGCATGGGCATGGGTCGGGCCGGCATGAGGGGCAACTTGCCATGGCATGATTTGAGCCCACCCAGCACGAGCCCGCTATAAGCACGACACGGCACGAATGATAGCCATGGGCCATTTATAGACAACATTTTAAAAGTTGGCACGCTTATTTGGTAAAAATTTCATAATGTATGTAAAATTTGTGCAAGGCACGACGGCACGGCACGAGCCGGCCTAACACGAAACCGGGGCTAGGCCGTGCATGGGCCTTATATTTTATAACTTGGCATGAGACCGGCACGAACTTTTCTTGGCCCATTATAGGCACTGCCCACCTTCTATAGCTTGAACAACACATCACAGCCTACGAGCCTGGTTATTACTCAATGCTGTATTGTAACACAGTTACTAATTGCACTGATTCCAAACCAAAAATCAGACGACAAACATGGAGTATTCATTAATCAATCAATATACTCAATTTAAAACAGCCCACCAAAACAAGACACTACCAGCATTTTCAACATGAAGCATGTCATCCAATCATTCATAATAAGTGAACACTCAACAAAACAAACTTAGTCTTCTTCTCAAAAAGGCATTTGCAAAATCAACAAAATCCAAATGAAATCAAGAACAATCAAAATCAATTCAACAGTAACAGACAATCAAGAGGGCAAAAACATACCTTGTTAAAAACTGAAAAATCCTTGCGGTTACTTTCATCAACATGATCTCCCTTTTCAGATTCCAAAAGCTCCACACCATTTTGCGACTCAAAATCAACAACTTTCTTACTCCCACTTCCAAAATCCATCCAAAATACAAACCCAACAAAGAACAAATAAAACCCAACAAACCCTATTGCCTGCCAAAAATACAACTCCCCACTCAAATACACATAAAAAAGAAGAAATGCAGCCATCAAATAAAACAACACGTCTCTAATAAACGAAGATGGATCAACAGAAAATGGCGAAGCATAGATCCCAACAAACCCCACAACAAAAGCAGACACGAAAGTACCGGCCGACAAAATTGCGCCAAACCCAGTTTTAGGATTACCACCTGCAACTGCTGCAACAGATGCAAATACATCAGGTGCGCCATTACCAAGAGCTAGTAAAGTTACAGCAGCCATTGATGGAGAAAGCGAGAGTTGGGAAGAGAGATTTGTGACGATAAATGAGAAGTGGGTTTGTGCAGTTTTGACAAGAATATAGAAGTGGAGTAATAGGGTAAGTGAAAGAATTGGAAGAGATAAAAAGGGGTTCGAGTTGAAGGTGCAATAATGGAGGTTAGAGTAGTCGAGTAATCCGCCATTAGAGGTTAAAATTGAGCAAGATTTTGGGGTTACGAGGAGTGATCTGTGGTGGGGTTTTGGGTTTGAGAAGATTGAAAATTGGGTTATGAAAAAGAAGATCAGAGAAAGGAGGAGGAAGAGTGAGGTTATGGAAGAAAGAAGGAATTGACCTGAGATTATTGCCATGCCATTAGAGGAAGAAGAAGAAAAATCGGTTTGTGAGGTTTTGGAAGTTGTTTTATATGATGATGATCATTATAAGTTGACTATTGAGTGAGATGGAGAGTTGAAATTGCAACTTTTGTAGGGTACTCCTTGCAAGAAATTTTTGAGTAAAATCTAAGTCATTGAGTTATGAAAATTGAAAAATGTGGCTAATATATCAAAATTTATTCATACTTGATTGGTTTTGTTCCAAGTATGGATTTAGTCATAGGTTGATCATAATGGTCTATGGTAGGCGGTGTTAATGTGGGTTAGCGGTACATGTTTGGATTAACTCAATCGGGTTATGGTTGTTTCAATTTAGATTGTGCTTGGTCATCATATCACAATAGTTTGTTCATCTTTTGAGAAAAGTTTAACTCATGTTCAAGTTATTTCAAGCGGATCAAAATCAGTTCAATTCAAAACAATTTAGGTTAACACAAGTTATGGATATAATAATGTGGTATTTTACAGTTTGATTCAGATTGTTTCTTGTTCAAATGGGGTTGCTCAATCGGGCATTATTATTATGTTTTTCATATAGATTCAAAATTATGTTAATTAATATACATAATGTGTTGGATTGATCAAAAAATTAATAAAAATTGAAGTGTCAAATCATTACAAAATAAGATGACTTCAAGTATTTAAAAGACAACTCGAGTTCAAGTTCACTTCAGTTCAAGGTGGTCAAATTTTGTAAAGGGTTAATCAAGATTTCGATTCAGTTCAATTATTTTTCGAATTTTGGACATGTTAGCTCCGGTTTCGATCGTTTTTAGGTAGAGTTCGATCAGTTCAACTCATGCATTCATCATTCAATAACAATTCATATTAGTTCCAGTTCAGATCATTTTGAGGTTACAAGATATTTCAATTCAAGTTGCTTCAGTTTAGGTCATACCCAGTTCAGTTAACCTAATAGGTTCAATTTGATTAGCATAATAGCATTATCACACAAGTAGAAATCAATTCATTCGCATAGAGCACATTCACATAAATGTAGAGTATGATTATGTTGCAAAGATATTTAGGCATATACTAACACTATGATATTTTATGTCAATTTTGAAATTTAGGCATATACTATAATATTTAAGAAATATTAATGGAATGAAAATTGGTCTCCTGCAATTCGAACCTTTGCTTTACAGTTAGTGAAGCAGGAAGAAAGATTTGATGGGGTATTATCATAATCAGTTCCTGATTGTCAATGACTGCTTGCATCGGTACCAATTTGATGCAAAGAAATGGCAAATGCAAAGTAAAAAATGGCAGACAATTATATCTATTACAAGTATTGGAAAAATTGTAAAAAGATAAGTCAACCTTCACTCGGTTTTCTCAAATTCAAGTCAACCTTTAGATTAACTCAAAATAAGTCAACTTATCACACTTATCCGCTCAAATTAAATTTTTTCACTAATTTACTGGTGGAGAAAGTTAACAATTTCAATGCAAAATTAAAGCGGTGCATTAACATGTTGATGTTTATATGATTTTACATTAAAAATGTTAATTTAATTAACAAATAATTATTGAAAAACTTAATTTGAGAAGACATGTATAATAGGCTGAATTATTTTGAGTTAATTAAAAGGTTGACTTAATTTGAGAAGATCAGCTAAAGGTTGACTTGTTTTTTACAATTTTTCTACAAGTTTTTGATACCGATGCAAGAAAATCCTAATTGTCATTCTTCTTTCATGCGACTGAGTATATATATGAATTGGGTTTCAACATTCTGTCGTTAATATTAGATCAGACGGTTTTTACCAAATATCTCTATTATATAAGTGAAGAGGGAGCAATGGTGTCCCCTTCAAAAAGTCTAAAAATATCAAACTACATCAATACTAACTAAAAAGGAAAGTTTTTGTATTTTTAAAATGAAAATATTATAAAATAAATAATTCAAAAAAATAAAATAAAAACACCAAAATTTATATTTTTTGAGTTCTCTACAAATAAACGTCCATATTGATATGATTTTTTACACAAATATTTTACTTTTTTTATTTTAGTATAAATTTGATAGAAGAAAAAGTATAATGGATGTACTTTTTTCTTATAATTATGTAGAAGAGTAAGAATTTGACGAATAATACGTACTTCTTATTATTTTCCCAGGTTATTTGTTGTTTATTTTCAATTATATTGCATATATATTCTCAAATCTTTCGTTTGTGCAGTTGTGTTAATAATCTCTAGTATATAAGCCAATGGGGGAACCATTGAAAATTCTATAATGTCCTCTAAAATTAAAGAAAGTTATTACAATTTTTGAACTTTTTAAAATGAAAAAAATTACAAAATATAAAATTCGTAAAAAGAAAATAAAAACATCAAAATTTATATTTTTGAATTTTCTATAAATATACATCCATTTTGATGTACTTTTTCACATGAAATTTTTACCTTTTGATTATCTAGATATTTGATAGTCAGTTTTGTTAATTGTTCTGGAATGGCCGGGTCGGATGAAAGGGGAAAGTTTGTTTATGATTATGTGAATGAGTGTGAATTTTACAAATATTTCAAATTCTCAAAAAAAGACCTTCGTTTTTTTAGTGATACATTTAAAATATCATTGCACGCAAAGTGTGCACATAAGACTAGTTTTCACTATAATAAAATTATTGTATACTAGTACATACAATTTGTATCAAGAATTTATAAATGTTCCGAAATAGCAATAGAATCGAGACTGAAGGTGATAATAATGTATATATATTAGTCCAAGCTTTTTTCTCTTTTTGTTTTTTCTCAGCAACTCCTCTACTCTCCTTGCAGAACTTATTGCTCTCAATATTGGAACTCACATTCTGGTTAATAATGGTTCTATACTTCTATTTAATCGAGACTGAAGGTGATAATCTTTTCATAACCAACTGCGTCACAAATAATATTTTCAACATCAATCATACATCTAGTTCTCAAGTGTTAGGCACCCTTCTTTTGTCTTTCCGTTGTATTTTTTACACCATGTTTATCAAGTGTGGAATTGGGATACTAATTGGATTGCTAATGTAGGTCATTTGATTTCGAACAACCTATGCATTCGTGTTTCGACTCCTTCTCAGCTCTTTACTATCACTGGGGATGATAGATTAGGTTACACCCGGCCCTAGTTAGAAAGTCAACCTGATTTTTTGCAACTTCTCTAGATCTTATTAAAAAAAATAACCATAGTGGCAAATTCTTATATGTAAATCTATATATAAATCTAAATCTATATGATATGCTAAAAAATATTATTGACAAATTCTTATATGTAAATCTATATGATATACTAAAAAGTATTATTGACAAATTTTATATGTAAATCTAAATCTATATGATATATTAAAAAGTACTATTACGACAAAATAAATTATTTTTACTTAGGCCTTATTCTTTTGGACTCAGACAAATTCGGTCAAGTTTAGTTGAACTCAACTCTTATTCAGTTTAGAATTTAGTTTAATTTATTTTAGTTAACTAGTTCAATGCATATTACTCCAGTCTGAAAGAACCGGGTCTACCTCTTACAAATCATGCCCATGCATTTACCCTCTCAAACAACTTTTATTAGTGTTTTAAAATGTCTGCATAACATTATACTCCCTCCGTAATAAAATAACTATAACGATTTGACATAAAGTAGAGAGAAAAAATGTCAAACCTTTGCAGTTAATATGTTTACAGAGGTAGTGTATTCCTTTGATTTATAAAGTAAACTAGAGGTTACATACTTGCATATTTATATCTATACTTAAATATTTAAAACATGAACTTTAAGCACCACATGTCATCCATTTGTCACTCCTACTTACTTTCTTTCTTTTCTTTTCTTTTTTTTATTTTTTTTTAAAAAAAAAACCTTAAATGTCTATTTACTCCTATAACAATCGAGTTCCACTTTTATCCTCAATCTTGTGAAATTACATATCACAACAAATCAAATCGCCATTCTTGAAATAACTCAAAATCAAAATAGAAATCATACATTTTGCTTCAAATAAGAAAAAATCCATAAATTTACATAATAATTGGTTAAAATGATCAAAACTCATGCATAGCATGGGGTTAAAACTAGTTTTATTTTTATAAGGATAGAAAATAAATACGTACAACCCATGTAGCTTTTATTTCGAACCATATTTCATTTATTAAGTAATCAATCTAAGAATTCAGGGCCTAAAGGTTAAGTTCCAACCCATCTAACTTTGTTATCGAACCATATAACATTGTGGCCTTATGTATTGGTGTGCTAGACTTTGGCCCAAGTGATTTTTTTGTTTAATAATGATAATAGTTTTTTTTTTTTTTTTTTAATGAATAATAATGATAATAGTTGGAGAAACACATATTAGCCCAGCGCCACAAACTTCATTGCTAATTCAGCCCAGGATCCAACATAATCGGCCCACACATGTATTAGGTAATCCAACGTAGCTACTATCAACCCAACATGTATTAGCGGCTATGATGTACAGGTCAGTTTTTTTAGATTGAATTAATTTGAACCAAATTGTAGTGAATTGAACTAAAACAGATTGAGAATAAGTCCAAAAAGATAAGGGCATCAGAACTTTTATGCATTGTTTGGACAGAAGGAATTGAAGAGAAATGAAAGGATAGAGAACAAATCTCCTTGTTTGAAAAATAAGTTGAGATTCAAAAATATTCTCCTTTTACCCTAATTTCCTTCTTCTCCATATTGCTATCTAAACATGGTGTTAAGATAGACATTGTGGGTTACGCTTGACATTGTGAGTACAAAGAGAAAGAAATTTTCATCATGAAAAATCTTTATTATACATAAGGGAAAAATATATCAATACATATGCAATCTTATTGGATTTGTCTAGATGTGTCACTTTAAAAGTATCAACGTTTATAATCTTTTATAGAGTAGAGTGAACAGTGACGGCCCCATGATTTCAATAATGCTGGTCACCAAGCCATTACCTGTAATGAATACAAAAAAAATTAAACTTCTATATAATTCATTACATTCCGAAAGCTATTTGCACTGACTTTTTGATTTTGAGGGGAATTATGAGGGGAATCTAGAGGTGAATCGTGGGTTGGAGAAGGATGTTGTATGTAGAGGTGAGAATCATGACCCATACCCGATTATCGGACCAGAATGACTTGACCCGAAACACACCCGAATTCACTAATATTATTGACCCGACCCGGCCCAAAATACCGTCTAATAAAGTGTGTAATATTAATTATTATATATGTTCTTTAAATCTATTCGGCAAAAACCCGAATGTAACCCAACCCAAACCCAAATATAACTCGACCCAAACCCGACACGACTCGAAACCAAAAGCCCTTCAACCTGAATTGACCTGAACCGAATCAACTCGGCCCGTACCCAACCCAAACGATAGGAACGCCAACTCTAGTTGTACACTTACTTGATGTGAAATTAGATTTGGTTCATTTGGTTGAGAAGGAGGTTGAATTTATGGTGTTGGATTTTGTTGGAGGATGAGGATTCAAAGTAGGAGATTGTTTATTAAAGAAAGTTGAAATATTTTTTATTATTGGAGTACGTTTTCTCTTTATTCTGCAAATTAATATATTTTCAAACACAAACATCCAAACATCAATATATAACTTGGATACTTTATGAATTGAATTTAATGAAACACAAACATGTGAAATTAGTATACTAATTACTAATCATATTAAACTAAACTAAACTTATTTAACATGAACATATCATATTTCAGATTAGTATGTTCATATTAAATCTATTTAGTTCATATTCTCACAATATGTTCATACTAATAAAAAAACTAAGGTTTCACAATATCAGTTATTCTGAAATCTCCAAGTGATTATTTCACAATACTGAAATAATGTTATACTAAACCCTAGTTTTCAGATTAGTATGAACAAGAACAATAAATTAACATGAACAAAGATCGAGAACAATAAATTAAATTAAACTAAACTAGGGTTTCAATGGAATTAACATGAACAAAGAACCTAAACTAAACTTTACAATCTTGATTCTTGAACTAAATCAAATTGGGGCAAAAATTAGGGTTTCAAACTTTCAATTTTCACAACAAAATAATGAGAATTAGTAATGTTACCTTTTGGGGCCTTCCGACAGCCGTGGGTCACCACTGCTTGACATCGTCGGCGTTGGTCCAGACGTCCGATGGGCAGTGCCAACCTTCACTGCCCTTCAGCCCTTGCTCTTTTCCTTTTGCATGTTTTGTTTTGTTTTGTTTTATTATTATTTTTTTTACTGAAAATAAATCTGGGTCATGGAACCGAGGATGTCCTACTGTAGGAATGCCCCTAATAGTGAAATATATAGATTCAAACAAATACATTAAAAATTACACAAAAAGTAAACATAACAAACATTTTATGAGAGGAAGTAGTAGTATATTTAATTGTAATAACCTACCAATTAGATATAGTCATGCCCCAAATAAAAGATGTTGTAAACATGTTTAAAAATTATTTAATTAGTTATTTGCCCAAAAAAAAGGTCCCATAGTTGCAAAGTAACCGAACTCCAACTCAAGTGCTTAACAATGATTGCTTGTACACTAGCCAACTCATTATTCATCACTGATCACCAATTCAAGATCATCTTTTCAAACCTTTGACTCCTTATTGAAATCAACCGCAGAATGTGTACACTAACTCTTAGCTTTATGTCGCCATTGCATGAATTTGATGAATGCATTCATAATATAGTTCACATTCATGGCGGCAGTTGCATATTTTGTTATTGTTAAAAAAAAAAGGATACAAATAGTTTACCTAGTAACCTAAATTACCTAACAATCACAAAAAAGTTTGTCTCTGTTATATTATATATTTTTTTAAAATTTTTATCTTCATTTTTTTGTGGCAAGGGAGAACAAAAATGATTTGGCGGGAAAAAGTTAGAAAAGATATGAAGCTGGTGGATTTACTAGATATTGAGGCTCTCGATCGTAGGGGGGTGGAGAAGGAAAATCTATGTGGATGACCCACCTAGATGCTGGAATAATCACTTTGTTTCATGTAGCCGACCCATTTATGAGAATAAGGATTTAATTGATTGATTGAAATAAGAAAGAGACAACATATGTAGGTCCAATTGAGTTTGATGAAAAAAAAAAAAGAAAAACTTGGCCGGCTTAGATTTAGAATTTGGCCCAATTATTAGTTTGCATAGGATTATTATTTTACAGTACAACTAAAAGATGCTATTCGCCCACACGACCCGGGAATTATTGGAGTCACTCACTAGTTTGAAAAGGCATGAAATCATGCTTCCCACACTTTTTTATTTATAGGATAATGTGTGGGATATTAGGCCTTGAAATCGGGCCCTATTGCAGGTCACTCGGCCCAATTTTAGCCAACACACGCATTAGTAAGGGGAATAATAAGGAATCCTCGCAAATGCGTGCGGTGAGAATCGAACCCAGAACCTCGTGCCTGAAATTCTGAAGCCCTAACCACTGGGCTATGACTTCATCCTCCATGCTTCCCACACTTGACTAGACGAAAGAAACCCAATTTAAAATTGTACTCTCTTTTTGCTCCTATGCGATGGAATTGTATACCTAAGATTCAGAATGGAATGTTGCGTTAAGTCATTAACTGTCTGTTTGTTAGGTGGTAATAACTCATAAAAGTTGGTAATGAAAATAAATTTATAACTAAATTTGAAAGGAAAATCAAATTTCATTAGTTTATCTAATTTTCTTCACAAATAATCATTCTCACCTAATTCCACACTCCCCAATGATAATGGATGATAATAGAAAATAAGAAGAAAATTCAAGCTTGAGAATGAAAATATGTTTTCCATAGGAATTATGAGGTCCATCCTTAACAAAATTACATTATAAATATAATATCATTACCACAATTTATTACCAAAACCCAAACAGGTCGTAAGGGTCTTTGACTTGGATTTTCATTACCCACTTTTATAATTACCTCGTAATTACTTCCTATAGAACATGCTCTCCTATGTACTACCTTATCTTGCTCGTGTCCCTTTCGTAAAATATAGAATATTACATTGGTTTGATTAAAGTTCAAGATATGTTGTTATAATTAGGATTACAATATCGTGATTATAACGACAAATATAATAGAGTTGTGTCATTTCAAACATAAGGCGCGTGGTTAGTTATGAATGAAACAATAGATTCTTACATATAATTCTTAAATAGATTTTTATTATTTCATACATAAGGTTTGATTACATAAAATAGTTTGTTGTTACATTTGGTTCTTTAACTCTTTAGTAGAGTTTTGTCATTTCATGCATAACCTATTATGCTTTATAAATAAACAAATTAAAGCCTATGTTGAATCTTGAATGGGGGTAGTTCTTTAGTTTCTCTTCAACACACAATCAACCCATATATAAATCTATTTGCACTGATTATCGAAAGAGCATATTCACTATAGATCTTCTTTGTATCTCTAAGGTGGATTTCACGTAGCATGTGCTCTTTTTAGGGTCGAAACTAGTATTTTGGCCCGGACAATGCCTTGGGTAATTACAATATTCAATTATATATATTTCAATTTTTTCTTTATATATTGTAATTGATTTTGTTATTATTATAATTTTTTTGTCTAATGCAAATTGAAATAGAGGATAATCGTGATATGATAATTAATAATAATTTTGAAAAACTTTTAAAAGGTTTGGAATGAAAAGAGAACAACATTATATGGGTATGTAACAATAGTTTTATGTTTAGTAGATTTATTTTTGAAATTTACACTTTTTAGCTACACTAATTTACAAAGATTTACTACCTCCGTTCCAAAAAAAAAACGCAACAATTGTCATGGCACAGACTCCTAGACATTTTTTTGTAGTGGGTAATTAGAAAAAGTGATGGGTAGTTGATTAAAATAAATGGAGAGAAAAGTGGAGACAATTAAATGAGTTGTGAGAGAGGGTGGGGACAATTAAAGAATTGGAGAGAGAAAAGGTGGGGACAAATAAAGAATTAGTAAGGGTATTTATGTCTTTTAAGTAGCAATAGTTTACTATATAAAGAAAATAAAAATTTGTTGCATTTATTTTGAAACATCCAGGCCAAAAATGAAAACTATTGAGTTTTTTTTTGGAACGGAGGAAGTATCATATTTTGCTTTTAAATATTAAATTAAGATATTAAAGTGATTTGGTGGTTAAGAGTTTAAACTTCATTACAAAGGTTATGGGTTTGATTTACATCTAAGGCAATGTTTAAATTTTGATTGAGATTCAAAATATAGGTTTTTCTTACGTAGAATCATATGTGGCGTAATATGTGTCAACACTCAAGAGTTTGATTGAGATTCAAAAAATAGGTTTTCTTAGGTGGTATCATATATGGCGTAATATGTGTCAACAGTACATGTGGACAATTTTACATGGTGCAATATGATACGAGCAACGCCTTTTAATATATTGTTTAGAATTTAGATACTACTTTTGAGAAAGTATATATTGATCCTTGAAGTTCAGGTTACTTGTTCCTAACCTAGCTATACTTTGGTCCCTACTGATAGAGTATATAACATATTCTTAGGCCACAACTATCAGCTTAATTATTCCAATTTTTTAACATATCCACAAGTGAAAGAAACCTAATGGCCTCCCTGAGCTTATTTTTTTCCACGACCAACACCATCTTGACATTTTTATAATTGCTAAAATTCTTACCAATATTTGTAATAGTGAACGAATCATATTTGGCCTTCTTTTCGATTCTTATATCATTGTAGACTTGCAAAATTGTTGTGGTGATTTATGGTTCTGTTGGAACCGAAAACTTTCACTATTAGGGCTCGTTTACATTAGATGAATAAAGATGAACAGAACTGAACTGAATAGAAGTGTATTAATTGAACTAAATAAAGATGAACTGAACTGAATAGAGATTAACTGAACTGAACTGAACTGAATATAATCTGAAGTAAACAAGCCCTTAGTCTATTACCCAAAGTATCTATAATTATAGATATATACATGTAATTATTTGTGATTATGTACTTAACACTCAATACTAACTTTCTCAAATTTATCGTCCCACTTTTTAAAAATTACTTAGAGACTTTTGTTCATTGACGACTTTCCTTAATTACCATAGTTCGTTCTGGGAATGATAAATTCATATTAAATCTTGGATAAGATTTACTAAAATATTTACACATTGGTCCTTCATATAAGTGACTAAAATTTATTGTTAATATTTGATTACTACACTAAGAACATTTTCGGAAACTCGTTAGGATCAATTTACCCAGCCTATATAGGACTGTGGAAAATTCTCAATGGGCAAACTCAACAATCTCAAGATAATTACTATTATTAAAGAGATTCACTAGAGAGAACTTATGGTTATTGGACTCCGATTTTGTTGGATGTCGTGTTGGATGTCAAGGTAGCTTGAAAGCTAAAATTGGTTACATCTTTATCATGGTTTAAGTGCTATGAAAGAGTGAAGAATAAAATGTTGTCTTTAAAGTATCAAAACATTTCTATGGAACCGCTTACTAAGGTTTACCTAAAGTATTTCATGAGCACATAGTTTGTATGTGTGTCATGCCAATTAAGGATATACATTTTCAATGGGAGTTGTTTATGTTGATGCTTGTGTGATAAAGACATTTTCAGGATATCTAAGTTTTAATTAAATCGATCTTCTGCAGAATTAAAGTTTTTAGAAATAAAGTTTACAATTTGGTTTACTCTTGTATTAGATCATCTAGTGATCTTACAAAAGTATAAAGTGGACCAATTGGAATTAAACATGTTTGGATCACATTTATTAATTTGTATGTAAATTCCATACTACACACCTATGCTTGATTCATGTCGTTAATTATATATGTTGATATTGTGACCATTGATGGATCTAGTTACGATAAATGTGACTATCTTTTCTATCAAATACCTACTTAGGTGTTTTTGTTAAAGTTTTATGTTATTCTATTTGCACCAAAATTCCATTTGCATGTATCACAATTCTTTGTTATCATCCAAATTTCATAATTTTGAATGGGTATATACTTCATATACAAGTATATGTTTTTGTTTCTTATAAAATTGGTTGGCTCTAATGAAAGTTTATGGAGACGAATAAAGATAATTAAGAGGAAAAATTAAAAGCAAGTGCATCCAATATTTCTTAATTATACACTTATAACCTTATTTAATTTGTTATCTCCTTGTGTATTTTGAAAGTTTTATCTTATTCTATCTATTTTTGCGCCAAAATTTAATGCCGCTATATCCTTATCTATAACTTATACTTTGGCTTACAAAAAAAAAACTTTTAAATTTGACTATATAAATTTTAAATGGTTATACAATAATATAAAATTAGATTTTTGTTGTTATTTTTTTAATGTATGATTTTATTTTTTGATAATATATAAATATTATTTTTAATCTTACTAAACAATATATAAAACTTTTACAACTGTGCATCGCACTGGATACTAACCTAGTATAATAACATTATAGATTTATTATTACATATCTCTCTTACCAAAAGTAACAAGTGCATGTTTTTAAAAAGGTTATTAAAACCATGCAACACACTGCCACACTGGCCATGCTAATTTAGTACTCCCTCTGTCCAAACTTAGGGTGAGTTCTCTTCAACTTAATTTATCAGGTTTCATAACTTATCAGGTTTAATCAAGTCATGTCAGGTCGAATAAGTTATAATCAAGTCAACTTTAATGTGTTAAAATAGGTTAGGTCAGATCAGGTCAGTTCGCGATCGGGTCGAATAAGTTGAAAAAAAATGCACCCTTAATTGCTCTATTTGTTTTTCCACATATTCTGAGGCATAACCTTAATATTAATTATACATAAGAAAAAATTATATATATTTGGAAAATACGCTTCGAGACGTATCAAACGAGATTCAACATAACTATATTTTTCATTACAAATATCAAATTAAACAAGGTCAAACTAACAATGTAAATAATGTCAAAATCAATTTAGAGCAATTAAATATAAACGGATGAAATAATTACGTATAGATCAAAATAATGGATGGATCAAATGATATCCATGGTTACATTCCATCCAATCTAAACCCTATTCATTTTCTATTTTGATAAAAACCTTATTGATTGTGATTTTGTCTTTCACGGCATTATCCCAATTGGGACTTAAGAGCACCATTACTCATGAACAAAAAAAAAAGTTCATGGGTCACTATCACATTTTCTCTCTCATCCACATCACCAAATCAAACCATTTTCTATTTCCCCTCTTATCCATGAACAAAAAAAAAAGGTTCATCAACTTTTTACACTACCCCACATTTTTATTTATAATAAAATGCTATATATAAATAATTATGATTAACACTATTAATTGTAATTTTTTTTTTTAAATAAAATATGGCAATATGGGTGTCTATTTAAAGAGGAGAAAAAATTATGAATTTTGGTGATTTTTTTTTTTTTTTAAATTAATGTATGTGTTAAAATTAAATCCACAAAATATTAAACACTACCTTTTTTTTAATTGGCTGAGAGCGAGCCACGTGTCGCGTTCTGCAGCAAACACGTGGCCCGCGTCCCAGCAAATTTTTTTTGACTGATTGCTTGCCAAAACGACGTCGTTTTGGCTGAAACAAGGCCAAAACGACGCGTTTTGGCTTGTTTTCAGCAAAAAAAAAAGAAAGAGCGAGTGATGAGCTGGAATTGGTATCAGATGAACCATTTGTTCATCAGTTCGTCCAGACGAACATTTGGAGGATTGTTCATCATGAACAATTAATTTGTTCATGGTTAAGGGTAAAAAAAAATGGTTTGTTTTTACAAACCTTTTTTTTGACCATTGTTAACAATGCTCTAAAAAAAAAGATAAATTGATTGATAATCCTCAAATTCTACTTGATCCATGACCATTGATGTAAGAAGTCAATTAGCGTTCGTTAGCAAGACACTTGTAAGATTAAATTAAATGTACGAATAGATAAAATTAGTAAAGGATCAAAATAACATCTAGTGAATAGTGACTACTAGTGACGCATTGCAATTTTGATGCTTAAAACCCTAAAACCCTAAGCCAAGTAGCCAACCAGCTACTAGCTTGTGCCTATAGGAGGATATTTCATGTGAGATACTCACTCCGTCATTAATTACTGCTTACGTTATTTTTAGTACTAGTACAATTTTTTGGAGAAAAATTTTGTGAACTGATGGACACTATTAAAAAAAATCAAGGTATTAATTAAGGGGTTGTTTGGTTGCCCAATTTTTCTATGGGCACTCAAAATTCCCATAAAATTTATTATGTCTTGGTATTTGGTTGACACAAAAAAGTGAAAATTGGGGCAATGTAAATTTATGGGAATTTTGAATTCCCATAAAACATGTGAATTTAATTACCACACCCCTCTTGGTAAGTTACAATTTTTATAGGAATTTACTTCCTCCATTACCAACCAAATAAGTTTGTTAAATTCCTATGAATTTAATTAGTAAATTTAATTCCTACACATTGAGAATTCATGGGAATTTACTCTTCCTTGATGAACCAAACAACCCCTAAGGACTCGTTTACATTAGCTGAATAGAGATGAACTGAACTGAACTTAATAGAGATGAAGTGAACTGAACTTAACTGAATTGAACTTAATAGAGATGTATTAATTGAACTGAACTGAATTGAATTTAATCTGAAGTAAACAAGCCCTAAGATGATTATAAAAATAGGGTGAAAATATAAAATATACTGAATAAAGAGTGTAAAGGACAAAAATATGGGTAGAATATGTAGAATTTAAGTGATCCCCATATAACAAAAAAAGAAATGTACCAAGTAAATTGAGACGCCAAAAAAAAAAATGTAGCAAGTAAAAAAATTAAGGGAGTACGTAATTTGAGGGTTGAATGTAGGGTGGTGATTTTGGTACTCCCCAATTTGATTTTGGCACTCCTCAAAGTTACTATTTATGTGAGAGGGGGAGGAGTGCTAAAATCAAATTGGGGAGTGTTAAAATCATCTTCCTTGAATGTAGCATGAACATATACTTTTTTCACAGTAAGGTAGACGAGGTCAGTCCGTGCACAAATCCTATCTATGGAATTTTGTGCAATGGGGGGGGGGAGCCCAGCATAATGCTAGGGGTAGAGGTGTGTACATTCTGGCCCGAACCTGAATTTATAATCTGGACCGGACTGGACCTGAAAATTTCGATTTGGTCCCTGCTCTGTGGAATTTGGTGATAACGGGTTTTGGGTCCGTTTTGATTCGGTCCAACACTGGAAAATTCAAGTCTGAACTTGTTGGACCTGTTACCTTAATAAATACTAGTCTTCTATGCAAGCTTTGCGTGTGATGGTATTTTAAATACATCTATTAATCTGTCTAAACAAACAAAAGATAAAGGTTCGAAAAATTGTAAAATCTGTCAAATTCACGCTCAGTCATACATATAATAAAAACAAATTTTTTCCCTTTTATTCGGTCATCCCACAACAATGAACAAAAGAAAAAGTTTATTTATCATAGTCTATTGGCTACCAAATTACTGTGACAATCAAAATGTAAAATTTTTATTTGATGAACTATATCAATATGAATATCTATTTATAGAGGATTTAAAAATATGATTTTTGGTATTTTTGTTTTATTTTTTATAATTTTATATTTTGTACTATTTTCATTTAAAAAAATTCAAAAATTGTAACAACTTTCCTTAATAATTAGGAGTGAGATTTTAGAAAGTTTTGATGGGTAATATGGTCTTTTCGAGGGGGGACACCATGGCTCCCCCATTGGCTTATATAATAGAGATACAACTTTAAAAAACTTTATTTTAAAATTTAATGTATAGTATGTAAAGGTTTTTTTTTCTCTGGTTAAATTATAAATTTTGATTATGTTTGATGTATACTTAATATATATTAAGATGCAAATAATAGTTATTGGAGAAAAAAATCATTTTTTTAAAAATAAAAATGATAAAAATCTCAAATTAGTTCCAACAAGTTCGAAACAGGTCCAGGTCTGGTCCACTCCGGACCTGATTTTTTCATGTCTGTCTCGATCACAAATTTCTTAAAATTCGATCAACTGCTCCAACAGGGGTCCGATCCAATCTTGGGCCGGTGCACACCTCTAGATGGGGTAAGGCTTAAACCTGTAACCTCAGTCATGAGAGGTGGGAAGGCTTACCATCAAGCCAACCACACTTTGGCCTTTCAGAGGTTTGAAACTAGGATGAACAATTTTTTTTTTGCACGATAAGGTGGATGAGGTGGATCCCTGCATAAATCTTATCTCGGGAACTTAATTGGAAATACTTGCGAGTTGCGGATCTATATTTAGTGTAATAATGCTAGAGTCACCCTCACATTATTTTCGATGCATGAGGTTCGATTCTAATAACAAATGACGAATCCCCTTTCCCAATTAAACTTCTTAATTAATGCCAATGTGTTATTCATGTGAAATAAGCTACAAACTAAGTATTGTGACTCAGTCTATCTTATCGCGTAAAATTTAATGAATAACCTACTCGTTCAACATTTTCTTAATTAAAAGAGAAAACTGTAATTTGAAATAGACAAAATCAAGTAACAGGTGTGGGGTATTTTGAGTGTGACTTATATTACCAAGTCATACATTGGTGTTACGGAGTAGTTCGACAAAGAAAGACGAAGTTTGGTAGTATTGAAGCAATAAGGTCGCGCACCCGGGCAGGTATGGGGAGCCCCGTATTTGTTGACGAGCGTGGTGAAGAACATCTCGACCCCAGTCGGGTTTGTCATGCCCTGGGCTTGTTTCTGGGTGAGTTGTGAAGTGGCTTTTGCCATAGCCCTGGGCGGGGGAGCATTGCCCCGGGCGGGTTTAGGCTTGTGCTCGAGGTTGTTTTTGCCACTGCCCCGAGCGGGGGAAGAGGAGCCCCGGGCGGGTTTCAGCCCTTTCTTGTGGGTTGCTGCCATGGCCCCGGGCAGGGGAGAGGAGCCCCGGTTGGGTTATGGGACTTGGTTTTTTATTGACTCGTAAACCCGGTCGGGTTTCTTCATACCCGACCGGGTCCGTTCAGTTTCTAGGGTTTTGTTCGTCTATTTGTCGAGTAACTTTGTAATTAGTATAAATAGGACTTTAGGGTTCTGTTTCCATTTATCCTAATTAGTTCAAGCCACAATTGTGAGGAAAACATACTGAGAGTTTAGTGAGTGAATTCTTGGGAAAATTACCAGTCTTTCAATTGAATTCCAGTTGTTTGATTTCCATAGTGAATCACTTTCATACCAGCCAGAAGGACGTAACTATCACATTGATAGTGAACCTCGTTAAATCTTTGTATGTTATTAGTGCTTATCATTTGTTTGTCATTGTAGTTTGTCTGTTTTCGGGCTTTCGTAACAACAACAGGTGATGGGTACAAGCTAGTTACATATGAGTGTGCCTTTTTCATTAATCACCCGCCCATCAGCCATTTATCATCTGATCCATCATCAAATTTTATTCATTTTCTTAAAAAAAAAAAAACATGTTGAAACGAATCAAATAAAAACTCACATGACTATTTTTTTTTTATATATATAAATTATAATTTTAAAAAAAAAATGGTGGTAATATTAAGGAATTCAATGAACCCATCACTATAAATAATTTATTTTATGACTTCGATCAATCGATTGTTTTATGCTTTACGCAACAAAACTTTGAGGTATAATTGATGCCATGTTGTTGTTATGTACTGTTGACTTGTTGTTGCCAAAGCCGACCATGGGGTAGGTCCCAAGGGCAGCCGACCATTGCCTAAATTAAACATACAAATTAAATATTTAAATATATCTTGTAAAATTACATAGTTATAAATTCTTTCAAAAAAATGGTTTTACAAAAATTAATGACTCAAAAGAGGACAGTTTTTCCATAAATTCAATGATCTTTCACATAAAATATATTTTCCCAAAAACTTCTATAGTTAACTCCAAATTTTATTTATTTTTAACTTATATAAACTAGAGTGAACCGGTGCAAATGCATATAATATTATTTTTAAAAATATAAAAAATATTTAGTTTAAATCGATCAGTAAATATGAAATGTTAATTTGTAAACGATGTTATCTATTAGTTTTATATCGATTAGTAAATATTAAATGTCATTTGTACATTAAAGTTGTTTCTTTCTTTATTGGTGATTTTATTTAATTTTAATTGGATATTTATACTTCGTATAAGAAAGTGAGATAGTTATATAAGATGTTTGGTTTTTTTATTGTCATATTTTGAACGATGTTATCTATTAGTTTTATATCGATTAGTAAGTATGAAATATCATTTGTACAATGTCTTTAAAAAAAACTGTTTCATTAGACACTTATATAAGTTGGTAGACGGTTATTCAATTAATAAATATGAAATATTATTTGTATAATTTGTCTTTAAAAAGGTGTTTCTATCTTTGTTGGTGATTTTATATTTTATATTAGAATGAAAGTATGATATTTTTTATAAGATGGTGGACGGTTATTCATGTTTTTTAGTTAAAGGGTATAATTAAGGAGTGATGACGGTTACGTTATGTTGGCTCCAAACTTTAATGATGTTGAAGGCTTAAGTTAAATAGTTTATTCCTTTGATAAAAAAAAAATTAATTCCTTAAATCTATATTTTTTGGTAGGTAGTTATGTTATGTAGTTTTTTTTTAATAAATAATTTTAAAAAAGGAGATTAATGAGAGGCCTTCATTGGGGTTTGGAGGCCTCTCATGGAAAGTGATTTTTAAATTATATATAAGAAGACTAGAAATAATAATATTCGGTAGCGGATCCAGGATTTCCGAGATGATTGGTAACCATAAATTATTAATCACTTGTAAAAGTAATAAAAAATCGAGTTTAGTTCATAATTGAGTTCAATCATAAAAATATTAATTAACGGACAATTTTCCAAACACAGTCTTTTAAAATCTTGAATGCGCGAGAAAAAACCTTATAAATAATTTTTGCGAGATAAAACCATAAACAATTTTTTCTTGCGAAATAAAATCGAGCAGCACTAATTTGACTTTAATTATAAATTAACAGCTCTAACCATGATTATCAACTCTAATTAATTTTTTTTTTAATTACTAAGGCATGCTACCCCTAATAAACCCGAGCCATCCTCCACTAGTCCAACCACCATGATTTTTAATTCTAAATTTATTTAAGGTTAGGTTAATTTATTTGATTTTTTAATTAATAATTAACAAAGTCAACGTCATTAAGTCATTGAGGCAAAGTCGAATTAGTGCCACGAAGTTTCATTTCGCAAGAATTTTTTTTAAAAAAGATTTTATCTCGCAATATATATATATATATATATATATATATATAAGGTTTATTATCGTAAATTCAAGATTTCAAAAGTTTTTTTGGCAAATTTTCTTTAATTAAATTCATATTACAACCAAATATTACTTAATTTTTTTGTGGGTATAGTTCATATTTGCAATGTTATCTCTATTATATAAACCAAGGGGGAGCCATGGTGTCCCCCCCTCAAAAAGTCCATCTTACCCCCTCAAAACTTTCTAAAATCTCAATTTTTATCACTCCTAATTATTAAAGGAAGTTATTACGTACAATTTTTGAACTTTTTAAAATGAAAATAGTACACAATATAAAATTCGAAAAAATAAAACAAATATATCAAAATTAATATATTTAAATTCTCTATAAATAGAGACCCATATTGATATATTTCATCAAATAAAAATTTTACATTTTGATTATCGTAAAAATTTAGTAGCGGCTAATAGAATATGGTAAATAAATTTAATTTTTCAATTTTTCGAACAAATAATTTTTTTTTTGTTTAAACAGATTAATAGTTGTATTTAAAATAATATCGCATGCAAAGCGTGCATAAAAGACTAGTACATCTTATTTGAAGTATACTTTCTTTTTTAAAACGAAAGAGAAATCTTGAGAGTGAAACAAATGCAAAACAGAATATTATTCATAAACTGAATTAGAGTAGTTAATACTGTAGCAGCTTAGTAGTTATTACATATTTATAATTTTATATTATTAGACTAAACTAAGTTGGGCTAACTAACCTACTGTAGTTAAGTCTATTTCTGTACTTCTCATCATAAAATTCATTATAATTATTATATTGATACTTTTAGGATACTTTATTGAGTGTATCATATACTAATATTTTAGGATGCTCCATATTTTACTTCATTTTAATATTATGAATTAGTTTCAACATGTTTAACTATAGATTTGCCTTTTTTTATTATATTTTCATATTATTTTGAAAGATATTTTTATTTTAGTGTAATAATTTATAGGTCGAAAATAGAATTCAGGATTAGAGAGGAAAAAAAAATCAACCAAACTTGGGTGATTGCTCTAATACCATGCATATAGAAAATAGAATTCAAGATTAGAGAGAAGAGAAGAATAATAATATCTCAACAATTAATCAGTAGAGTTCCAACTAATACAAGCTAACAACTAGGATTAACTAACTAAAGTTAGTTAACTTAATACTTAACTTTAATATAATTAAACTAAAATATATTTTATATGATATTGAAAAATTAGATAATGTTTTTGAAATTTAAAGTATATATTTAATAATATTTATTTCTCATATCCGTATCCCATATATATATTTCAAACTACATATGTCTTACCCGTTTTGTACCCACCAGAAATCTTGGTGAGTTACTAGACCCACGAGGACTCCATGTAAACCCGCTAATACTATAATTTTACAAGATAGAATGTTGACAACAGTGATAGAGGTTACGAAAAATATTTTATTTTTATCTACATTTTTATTTGAAAATATATTACTGAAGTACTATCGCTACTTTTTTCATTATGTGAGTCTATTTTTTTTTTTTTAATTATTGTGTTTTTAAAAATAGATTTATTCATTATGTGAGTATATTTTTTAAAATTTAGCTGTATGACTCTATTTTGTCATTTTGCCTAAACTGATTGATGTTATTGTGTTGCCTTTTCTTTTTTCGTTTTTTTTTTTTTTGAAAATTAATCGTGCTATAGTAATTTCCTTTTGCGTATGTCTTTGCTGCATTTTTTATGTTGTTATTCCTATAGTTTTGTCATATATTTGTAGAATTATTATATTACTTGATGCTTGTTTGATTGTAATGGAAATTAATTCCTATAGCTTAAAATTTGGATTAAGTTTTATGTTTTAATAATACATTACATGTTTCTTAATTACTCAATAAGTCTCATGTTTTACATGGGACATTAAAAAAATCATATGTTTTAACCTGATCAATAATTATCTAACCCATTTGATTTATCGATGAATGATCGATGAACGGGGTTGGGTGTGGATTTAATTGAGCGACCAATATATCAACTGGAGCGGAAAGAAACAAGTCAGGCCAGGTACCAGGACGGCCCACATGCCAAGCTCGCATGCTTTGTTCCGCGGCATGTCATACCTATAACGGGCCAAAAAAGTTCATCTTAGGTCGAGTTCATGTCAAGTTTTAAAATATCATGGCCCAACCCACGTTTCGTGCTGGGTTGACTCGTGTCGTCCCATCTTTTTCCTAATACAAATATTTATACATTATGAAACTTTAACCAAAATAAGCTTGTCAACTTGCGGGTCGGTCCGTCGTCATGCTCGTGCCATGTCATGCTCATATCAGGCTCGTGTCGCGCGGTTTGATCCATACCCAACTCTACGGCTATATTCCAAAGGTAAATTAGACTACATCACAAAATTAAACTTCTATTACAACAATACCTAGCTAGTATTGTTTGCGGCTGCGAGAGGAGCGAGAATCAAAGAAACCAACTTTTCTTTTTCTCTAAGAATAATCCTAATTTATCAAATAAGTGGGTGAAAGATAAACTTAGTGTCCAAAAAAGGATCGAACTTGAATGCATATTCAATTCGGCATGTATTATTTGCAAATTTGAATGTCACACGAACTCCTATGTAGTTTTTGTTTGTGAGAGGAAAATGAAGAAAGAAAAATATGAACGCATGTGACGAGAAAAGAGATGGAAAGAATTGACAACAACTTAAAAATGAAAGAATATTTTTGTTGCAAATAATTCATGACATGTGATAGCATCCATTTTGGGCAAAAGTTATCAATACTATGAAACAGAGGTAGTACTTCGTAAACTCATAAAATCAACCTAATTATTAATTTTTCATTTTTATTATTTATTTATTTTTTTAAAAAATCATTCACTTGCTCTTTTTTCTAAATAATCATATTTTTCTTGTTCCTTTAAGTTTACTACATTTACTTTCTCACATTTCCAAAAACACAATTTTAAATGAAAATATCTTCAAATACATATGTAATAAAAAAATATATATATTATATATAAATAAATTACACAACCAGCTAAATCAAACGAGATTTCATTTGACTGTTTTTTTTATATGTACAAAATTAAATAGAGTTTCAAAGTTACAAAGCGAACAATAACAATTTTCCAAATGTTGCAAACTTATAAGGGCAGATAGTATTTTATATTTTTTTGATAGCATCTATTTATTATTCAAAAAGGGTTTCAATATATAATTGCACTAGAAGTATTATACAGTCATTTTTAAATAAAGAATTTGGACATTTACATTTATGTTCAAAATCTTCCAAGAAATTGAAACTATATGCATTATTATTATTATTCGGAAAAATTCATATCAATAATTCCAACTATTTGAGGTCTTCCAATATTAATCTCAACTATTAATTATTACAGTATAATCCAAACTTTGAGGTTTGTTTAATGATTTTAGTCCATTGACTTTATTAACCTATTGTAATCAGTCACCAATTCAAAACGTAATCGTTGTCTTCCCCCTTCCTTTATTTATTGTACTTGAATATATCTTACTTCCTTTTTACGAAGGAAATTGGAGTCTGTCATAAATTAGTATGGACTAATATAATAAAACAATCCTCATAGTTTGGGCTATAGTGTAATAAACTATAATTGAGATTAATATTGGAAGACCTTCAATAGTTGAGATTATTCGTATGATTTTTTTCATTTTATTATTATTATTATTATTATTATTATTATTATAGATTAATCCCATGTTTGAATGTATAATTTCACCCTTAAAAGAGTCGTAGATAATTAATTACGTATTAGGTCTCTTATAAAAGAGTTAATATTGATCTTAAAAGTATATCAATAATTGCTACAAATAAACATAAATTAAACTATAACGAGAAAGTATCGATTTTAAAAGTATATCAAATATGAGTCTATCATGATAACACATAATTATATTTTTAATTACGCAAATAAAATCAAATTAAAGAATCAAAATTCAATGTGAATAAAATCAAAGATATAAGGAGTACAATTTGCTCTAAACAATGAACTAATAATTGACTACCAAAGAATTGTTTAGAGATGGTACTCTCTTCAACAAAAGGGTCCCTATAGCATGTGGAGGAAGTTGCGAAAATGCCATAAATGGAGCTATCAATTTCTAGTGCCTTATCACTTCTTGCTCCCTTGATAAAGCCTCCATTGGTAGGTATCACTTTTCTTTTATTAAGGAAATGAGCCCACCAATTCAATTAACCGCTGCTAGGCTACAAACTTTCAAATAGATTTGCCAATCGACCAAATCGTTCAGGATTGGGTACATATTAGGTTGATTCAGGTTGGGTCAAAAATCATGTTCCAGGGTTTTGGTTGTCGGATTTTGGTCGTCGGGTTGAATCCTTGTATTTGCCAAGCACATTTGAAGGGCATAATAATAAATATTATGTTGGAAGTTCTTGTCGTGTAAAGAAAGAAAAGAGAAAAGGGATGTCCCAATAAAAGAGAGAATGAGACTCGCACATTGGAAAATTATGAGTGTTTTCCCTTATTCATTAATTGGAGTCTTTTCATCCTTCACACACGAGCCTTGCTAGGTTCGGATTCAGGTTAATGATTAGACATTTTTCTACTTTATGTCACAGCGTTGCGCATAAAAATTATAAAAATTGCAAAAGGTAGTATTTTGTTTTTTTTTGGCCAATTTCTTCTTTTATACATCACATTTATTATGTTGTATGTTGTATTTTGTTTTTGTTTTTTTGTATTAAATATTGCACCTAAAACTCTAAAAGATCAGGTTGACATTAAATAGAAGCATATCTTTTATGACGAGAGATATTGCCCTTTTTTTCTAACAAAAGCTGAAGATACATTATTTGGTGGATTTTTAGGGGAAATTAAAACTTTTTCAATCTTGGCAATCTAAACAGAGTAAACACATTCTTGGACATAACATAAGTGGAAAATCAATTGTGAGTTATTAATTTGTTTTGATAATGTGTGGGGTAACATACTGGGCCTTGAACCAAGCCTTATTACAGGTTATTCGGTCCAATTTGACCGACACACACATCTGTAAGGTAAAGATAAGAAATTCTTGCAAATGCATGCGGTGTGATTCGAACTCAAAACCTTAGCCTTGACGTTCAAAAGCCTTAACCATTAGTATAAGACTCACACCTCAGTTTATTTTAAAAAATAAAACATGGGAAGAAACAAAAGGTCATCCTTAGTTTCCCCCAAATTTGGGTTACTTTAATGGTATTCCCTTAATGGGGTACTGTATTTAACTAAGGCTATATTTGGTTAAATGATTTTTTGCTAATATGAACTTATATTTTATGTTCTGAACTTTTTTTTTTTTTTATCAAAAAGGAAGAAATATAACAAATGAAAACTTATGTTATTTGTATTAATGAGTATTTTTCAAATATGTATTTTTATAAAATTTTCGTTAATGGTATAAAGATATTTAAATTTTGAAAATTTAGAGTATGGTCTAATGAGTTCCAAAAAGTTAAATTAGGTGTAATAATAAATTCCAATTAGTTTCAATCAAGTCTAGTTCCAATAAGATCAATAAGTTTCAAACAAATTCAATCAAGTGTATAATACTAATAAGTTTCAATCAAGTCAATAAATTCCAATCAGGTGTAATCAAGTCAATAAGTTTAATCATTTTAATAAGTTATGATAAGTCCAACATCAATATAATAAGTTCAAGAGAGCGCAACCAAAGGGCTCGTTTACATTAGCTGAATAGAGATGAACTGAACTGAACTGAACTTAATAGAGATGTATTAATTGAACTAAACTGAAATGAACTGAACTGAACTGAACTTAATAGAGATTAACTGAACTGAACTGAACTGAATCTGAAGTAAACAAGCCCTAAATAATACCTAAATACAAAATACTAATTAGCCCCCCTTATGCAAGACCCTAAGTAATACCCAAATAGAAAATACTAACCCCCTTATACAAGACCCTAACTAATACTCCCTCCGTCCACAAATAAGTGCTCCATTTTGACCAAAATTGTGAGAGTTTTTTGGTAAAAATGAAGCACTTATTTATGGACAGAGGGAGTACCCAATAGAAAATGCTAACTAGTAACCTTGAAAAATAATAAATTTCAATTCAGATAAGTTCAAATAATCAAATAAGAAAAGGTTTAATACGGTCTAATTAGGAGTAATAAAATCAATAATGTTTGATCAAGTTTAATCAGGTGTGATAAGGTCCAATCGTTTCTATAATCAAGGCCTAATCAAATTTTTTTTTAATTAGGCCTAATAAATTCAATAACTTTCAATCAAAGTACATATCTAATAAGTTGAAGTGAATGCACCATTGTTAACCCTCATAGAAAATATTTAACATAATTTTTGCTAAAAAAATTAGCAAAAAAAAAAAAAAAAAGTAGAGAAAGAAAGAAAAATGTAGTGTATCATTAGTTGACTAGGTTTTTGGCCAGTGCATTATTTTGTACCTATTAGGTTCATAGTTCTATGTTTTAGTTTTTATAATTCTAATGTTTTTATAAGATTGAAACTAACTAAGACTTGATAATAATTCATCAAAAAAATAAAAATATATCAAATTTTTATTATTTTTAAGATTATAACATACATTTTCCTTGGGAAAAAAAAATATATACGAGTACATATTTTGAAGAATATTCATTTGCATAATTATATAAAAATAGAAAATAATTTTGTAAATATAAATGTGAGCATATTTAGAAGAATTCAAAATGGAATAAAATAAAATTTAAAATGAATAACTTAAAAAGAAAGTGATGTAAGAAAAAAAATCTCAAATTTTGAAAGTAATTGAAAAGTTTTATTAAATGTAAATAAATTATTAATATTAATTGTAATTAGAAAATAAAAGCAATTTTTTCTTTCAAAAAAAAAGGAAAAAGAAAATGAAACATTTTTTTAGGATGACACATGACATAATTTTAAAGATGAGATATCCTATGTTTCAAAATTATATTTTAGGGTGTGTTTTAATATATTAGGTATAGATGATAATACGCCCCATCACATATAAGAGTTTGTCTTTTGGACTCCATTGGACATCCGTCCTATAAAAATTGCTCTATTTTATTTTGACTTTAGATATTGTTCAATTTTTAACTTTGACTCTCTTTAAATTTATATATGTAAGAAAAAACAAAATCATGTGGGGTCTCATTTGATTCCCGTCTCGATATATACTTTCCGAATACGTAATTTTTATAATTTTTTCTTATATATAATTAAAAAATATTAATATTTGAAGGTATGTTTTGGAAGATGTGAAAAAACAAATGAATTCGTTTTTCGGGACGTTGCAACGTTGCCAACTTAACACTATTCATAATCACTTTTATAATTCGCTTTTGTGTTGTATACAAGTTAATAAATATAATCATGTGAGATCTCTTTTGAATCGTCTCAATCTATAGTTCATGGTAATCTAGTTTTTATAATTTTCAGTAAAACAGAATTAAAGATATTACAAATACAAATTATACATTAGTAAACGTGAAAAACAGAACGTTGCAACTAATATGGAGCGGAGGAAGTATATCCAATTGTACCAAAAATAAAATAAAAAATTTAAAAGTGCATACAGTATTTTCAAAACAAAAGAAGTGGATTAATAAAAAAAGGCTAAACCAAATAGTCAATACAATTTTGCACTTTTTTGTTAAAATTTTCTTTAACTTTGCTGCCTCACCTCACATGGCTTAGATAAGATGGTCAGCCATTGAGTTGAGGCACTTAGACAGATGAGAGAGGCAACTGATCTTCAGATCTTGTATTCTGTCAACTAAAATTCGACTTTAAGTCGAAATTCAAATTTTCATGGGCCAATATTACTTCTAAAGTTTGTAGGGTAAAATCCATTTTTCTCTCAAATTATATAAAAAATTATAAACAGTATATCCGTATATAACCAAACAAAAAAAAAAAAAAAAAACAAAAAACACACACATTTTGATACGCTTTTTTATTTTAGTACTTAAAAAAAAAAATTGATGCTCCATTAATCTAAGATTAATAACATAAAAATTGCTAAAAACTAATTTATTTTTTTTTCAAAATAATACTAGGTTGAAAATATTTACCACGAAACGATTAGTGAAATACAATGGGGAAAAATACATACTCAATGTGATCCTAAGAGTGTGTCCTAAAGGACTTGTGTTTGTTTGTGTTTAGAATCACACTTAGTTAAATTAGCTAAAAGAAACTAAGTGCTAACAAGTTGCTTTAGAGTATAATGAAATTAAAAAATTCTCTTATATTTTCTTGTATTCAACACATGAACAAGCATGCCTATTTATAGGCTTAAAATCAAGAAGAAATCAGTTGTTCAAAGGTGATTCAATCACCATTAAAGCTTCATAAAATCAGAAATTATAGTGGTTGATTGTGTGTTATTAAACATTGAAGATTATTCCATACACAATGCAATCATTCAAACTCTGATTTTAATCCTATTTAATGTCATCTTATTACTGCTAAGAAGTCTCATAAAAAAGGCATAATACATAAAAGTATCCAAGTCAACTACCCAAGAAAATCGTAAAAAATGAACCACAAGATAGTAGCAAATCGTGAACCGTGAGGAACAGTCGCAACGGGGCTTCTACCTCGTGTTCCCTTTTTTTCTTATTTCTTTTTCCTTTGTTCAATGTCCAAGCCTATTTATCATAAATATTCCAACGCCAAGTACACCCCTTCTCTCATAAATATCAAGCACATTACCCTTATATATATCGTGAAAAGGGACAAATGAGAATTGAATCGAACTATCGATTGCAAAGTACAATACACTCTACAACACCACTAGTTGCAAGTAAATTGCCAAATAGTGAAAAAAAAAAAAAAAAACATTATAGTAGACTAGTAAATGAACATGACAGTGTACAAATTTGGAGAGCTACATATTGCACTTATTACCAACTAATATTTCATCTGTAACTAAAAAATTGTTACATATTCCATTTCGTGTTTTTCCCATAAAAATTGCTACATTTTCTTTTTCTAGTCATGTGGTCCCTAACACTTCCTCTCTACTTTTTCCGTCCTACCCCACCGTGTAACCTATTTAATCAATACAACTTCTAATAAAATAAAAAATTCAAAGTTAGCAAACTTCAAGGGACCAGATGTAGGGCTTGTTTACTTTAAATTATTTTCATTTTATTTCTCAATTTCCTTCTTTCATAAATAATTATATTCAGTTCAATTTAATTCAAGTTCAGTTATATTCAATTCACGTAAACACCGGTAGTATTATAGTGGGGACTTTATTGAGCTTTCAAACTCACAAAGTTAATGCTATCAGCCCAAAAATCATGGTAGAAGACTATGTACGTCAGCCCAAAAACTGTCCCACCAATTTAATGCTTATCACAATCAATCTAAATACCCATGACCCATCCACCCACATTTTTTTCTTTCTAAGAACTGAAAACGAGTCGAAAATGACTTCAATTAAAGCAAATAATAAAGAACTGAAAACGTTTATACCATTCAATTTAACAAAACACAATTTCTTTTTTTTTTTTTTTTTCTTGAAGTGGAGTAACTATATTTTACTCACTCATTAACTAACAAAAAACTCGCATAATTTTCCTCTAATTCTTACACAGGAATTACACTTCTCAACTCTCTTCAACAAGTTGATCTAAAAGCACTTACTACACTGCGCTACAATACAAACAAAGTCCCACATGATCACATTTTTTTTTTAAAATAAAAAATAAATAAAACTAAGATTCTAAAATTCAACCAAACCTAATTCTAATAAGTAATAATAAAAATTTAAAAATTACAGAGGAAGAATTTACATTATACTGCAACTATTAGTATTCTCATCACTAAAATAAGAAGTGAAAGGGTCATGATATCCTGGTGGGGGTCCCATGGGTGGTGCATACCCACCACCCATTGGCGGCATTGGTGGTGGCCGCCCGTACATCATGTTCATTTGCTGTGCTTGTGGCATCATCCCATAACCACCGTCACCACCGCCGCCGCCACCTCCGCCCATTCTTTGCTGGTTCATCATCATTGCCATCTGCTGCTGCTGCATTTGTTGCTGTTGCATCTGGTGCGGGTTGAATGGTGCTGGGCCACCTGGGCCCATCCCTTGGTTATACCCGCCGCCTGGCCCGCCACCGTTCATCATCATGTGCGGTGGCATCCCCGCAGCAGCTTGTGGGCCCATTTGGCCCATTGGGAAATTACCCTTTTGGCCCATATTCATGTTTCCACCCATGTCATGTCCATTTCCTTTTTTACCCCCATTATTATTACCTCCACCCTTGATATTTCCATTTTTACCCTCAAACCCACCATTTTTCCCACTTTTGCCATCAAACTCACCATTTTTACCACCATTGTTTTTACCATTTTCACCATGCTTCCCACCTCCACCACCACCTCCACCACCACCCTTGTTATTCCCGCCATTTTTACCACCTTTTTTCCCATCATTACCCTTCTTTTTCTCACTATTTCCACCACCACCCCCTAACATACTCTTGAACATACTAGCCATCCCACCACCACCACCTTTTTCCTTCTTTCCACCACCACCACCACCTTTTTCCTTCTTTCCACCACCACCACCATCCTTACCCTTTTTCCCACCTCCATTTTTATCCTTTTTATCACCTTTTCCATCCTTACCCATCACCATTACAGGCATGTTCTTGAGCTGAGGTGGATGATGATGATGACCACCACCACCACCACCACCACCATACATGTCATCATCCAACTCATCATCATCATACTCATCATCATCAAACTCATCATCATCATCAAACTCATCATCATACTCATCAAAATCATCATCATCATCAACCTCATCTTCCGGCAAATTGAACTTCACTGATTTAGGCTCCTTACCAGGTGGGGCCCCCATTTTATTCCCCCCTTTCGTTTGCTGTTGCTGCTGAAGTTGCTGAAGAAACTGAAGCTGTTGCTGCTGTTGCTGCAACTGTTGCTGGGGTTGTTGTCCACCTTTATGCTGATCTTTACCACCACCACCACCACCACCACCCTTGTTATGAGCCTTATTGTTGTTGTCTTTTCCATTTTTACCCCCATCCATGTTCATATTCATGTTCTTCATTTGATTATTGAAGTTCATAAACTGATTCATCATTTGGTTGTTCTGATTTCCACCTTTAGATGGGCCCCACATCTCAGCATGCTTCCCATTCTTCTCTAGCTTCTTAATCAACACATATGGGTCAACATTTCCAGTTACTGTTACCTTACCCTGTTCTGAATCTATATTTGTTGTATAAACCCCTGCAACCCAAAAAAAAAATAAACAATAATCAAATTTAGATACATAATAACTTCAATTATTTCAGATCTAATACTTCCTCTGTTCCAAATTAAATGCAACAAATCATTTTAGAAGTGATTCAAAGGTGTAAATTAAAAGAACAAATTAATCAAAATAATTTTTACAGAACATATATAATCACATTCTAGCTTGTATTAAAATTATTTTGATTAATTTATTGTCTACACACTTAAATCTCTTTCCTTAAAATGTGTGATTTATTGCATTTATTTCTAACTTTTATTAAAATTATTTTGATAAATTTGTTCGTCTACACCTTTAAATCTTTTCCTTAAAATGCGTATAAAATAATTTATTGCATTTATTTAGAACTTTTATTAAAATTATTTTGATAAATTTGTTATGTCCACACCCTTAAATCTTTGACTTAAAATGCGTGTAAAATGATTTGTTGTATTTAATTTGAATTTGAAAGGGAAGGAGTAAAATGAAATATTAAACAGAGCAAAATTAGTATATACCATACCATCAATTTTCTGAAGTATCTTCCTGACTTTACTCTTGCACCCATCACAGTGTATATTCACTCTAAGTACACAGCTCTGAACAAAACAAACAAACCCCAACAAAAAATAAAAAAAATCAAATAAATACACTAAATTTGAGCAAGAACAGAGTTTTAAAAATTAAAAGAAAAAAAAGGTAAATGAGTAAGAAAACAAAGAAAAGAGATTTAAAAAATAATAAAAATACCTGGGTCTTCAAGAAATCTTGCTTATTCATAGTGCAAGGATGTTGTTAATCTGGTGTAATGAGAGAGATCTAAAACTTGGAAAAAGGAAAGTTTTGTTTTATGACACTAATAAGTAATAATAATAATAATAATAATGGTGTTTGTTTGAAAGATAAAATGGAAAGAAAATAAGAAGAAAAAAAAAGAAGAGGGGTAAATAAAAGGAGAAACAAAAGCTGCCTTAAAACTAGGTCACAGATAAGTGAGTTCTTTATAGAAAAGAGGGAGAAATAGAAGGGCGGTTTCAGAAGCAAGTGAGATGGTGTGTTGTGTTTTGTGTTGTGTAGTCTTGTGTTTGTACTCACTATTGATTTTTTTTGTTTTTATTATTTTATGTTTATTTTCCCACCTCTTAACCACAACGATTTGTATTGTTGATTTTTTTTTTTTATATAAAATAAAGTGATAATCTGGGTAGTATTAGCTAGGCTTTTAATCGGTTTCTATTAGTCTATTACAGATGAACCGGTCCAATTTGACTCATACACTCATTTGAAAAGGAGAAATTAGGTTGTTTTTAAAAATTCATGCGGTGAGGTTTGAACTCAGGTTTGGCGGTTTTTAAAACTTAATCAGTATGCTACGACTCATACCTTAGTGTGTATTATAATCTTGTATGAAGAAGTGTGAGCGAATTGTAGTCGCTCGCAAATTAGAGACCGTATATAATCAATTTAACACCATAAATGAACTAAACACCATATAGAATCAAGTAGACACCATATAATATACAATAGACATCACAAAAAAAAAAGTAAATTACTCGAATTTGACATTAGGAAAATTTCATATGAATAATCCCAACTATTGGAGGTCTTCCAATATTAATCCCAACTATAGGTTATTACACTATAATCCAAACTAAGGGGGTAGTTTTATGATATTAGTCCATACTAACGCTCTGTTCTTTAGGACTGATCTGATCTGATCTGATCTGATTTGTTTTGAGTTTTTCTGATCTGATCTGATCTGAGTTTTTCTGATTTGATTATATTTATATTTATATTTATATTTATATTTATATTTATATTTATATTTATATTTATATTTATATTTATATTTATATTTATATTTATATTTATATTTATATTTATATTTATATTTATATTTATATTTATATTTATATTTATATTTATATTTATATTTATATTTATATTTATATTTATATTTATATTTATATTTATATTTATATTTATATTTATATTTATATTTATATTTATATTTATATTTATATTTATATTTATATTTATATTTATATTTATATTTATATTTATATTTATATTTATATTTATATTTATATTTATATTTATATTTATATTTATATTTATATTTATATTTATATTTATATTTATATTTATATTTATATTTATATTTATATTTATATTTATATTTATATTTATATTTATATTTATATTTATATTTATATTTATATTTATATTTATATTTATATTTATATTTATATTTATATTTATATTTATATTTATATTTATATTTATATTTATATTTATATTTATATTTATATTTATATTTATATTTATATTTATATTTATATTTATATTTATATTTATATTTATATTTATATTTATATTTATATTTATATTTATATTTATATTTATATTTATATTTATATTTATATTTATATTTATATTTATATTTATATTTATATTTATATTTATATTTATATTTATATTTATATTTATATTTATATTTATATTTATATTTATATTTATATTTATATTTATATTTTTATTTTTATTTTTATTTTTATTTTTATTTTTATTTTTATTTTTATTTTTATTTTTATTTTTATTTATATTTTTATTTTTATTTTTATTTTTATTTATATTTTTATTTTTATTTTTATTTTTACTTATATTTTTACTTATATTTATATTTATATTTATATTTATATTTATATTTATATTTATATTTATATTTATATTTATATTTATATTTATATTTATATTTATATTTATATTTATATTTATATTTATATTTATATTTATATTTATATTTATATTTTTTTTTTATTTTTTTTATTTTTTTTATTTTTTTTTATTTTTTATTTTTATTTTTATGTTTTTTTTTTATTTTTGTTTTTTTTATTTTTATTAGGGACAAAAATTTAATGAGCCCAAAGCCTCAAGCTCATTTCATTTCACCTCTTCAGTATTCTACTTTTTATTCTTTTCAAACCCTTCATTCAATCTGACTCCAAAACCGTCACCGAAAAAGTCGACCGTATAATCACCGTCGAAAAAGTCATTCCGAAAACCGTCGTCGGACAAGTCGTCCCAAAAACCGTCGCCGAAAAACGCGGCCTGCAAATCGTCGCCGGAAAAGTCGACCAAATAATCACCGCCGAAAAAAGTCAGTCCGAAAACCGTCGTCGGAAAAGTCGTCCTGAAAATCGTCGCCAAAAAACTCGGCTTGAAAATCGTAGCCAGAAAAGTCGGTTGAATAATCACCGTCGGAAAAGTCGACCGAATAATCATCGCTGGAAAATTCATTCCGAAAATCGTCACCGAAAAAATCGGCTTGAAAATCGTCGCTGGAAAAGTCGGTCAAATAATCACCGCCAGAAAAGTCAACCGAATAATCATCGCCAGAAAAGTCATTCCGAAAACCGTCGTCCCGAAAATTGTCGCCGGAAAAGTCGGCCGAATAATCGACGCTGAAAAAGTCAGTCCGAAAACCGTCGTCGGAAAATGTTGAGCGGAAAAACAATGCTCGAAATAATAATAATAATAATAATAATAATAATAATAATAGGCGAACATGGTGGCTCTTCTGGTGGCTCTAAATAGGCGATCTTAGGGCGAACTTCGAACGGCTCTTCAGGCGGCCCTTCTGGTGGCTCTTCTGGTGGCTCTTCAGGCAGCATTTCAGGCGGCACTTCAGGCGGCTCTCTGGACGGCTCTTAAGGCATGGTTGTTGCAGGTTTCCAGCTCTAGGTTTCACGGTGGTTTTTGGGCATAATTGTGGCGGTGTGGTTCCACGATCAGGGGGCTTTTGTGGCGGTTTTGATGGGGCGGCATGGTTCTTGTTTGTGGTGGTGTTTTTAGGCGAAATTCAGGTGATATTGCAGGTGCAGGGGCAGTCTTCTTGACGGTTTTCGGCGTCTTCTTCCGGGGTAGGCTGGGCACCAGCAGTACGGTCCACGACGGCAATTTCACAGGTGCAACACCAGCCCAAATATAATCACAGGTGCTGCGGATGTTCCACGAAGGCAATTTCAACTAGGTTTTCTGGCGTCTTGAGGCGGATTCAGGTGGGTTATGCGGCCAGGTTCTGATCGGATTTCTGTCACCAATTTTTTAGGTGGGTTTCGAGCAGGTTTTAGGAGTTGTTCTCAATTGCGTTTTGGTCACGTTTCTAGCATTCTTGGACGGGGTTTCAAGGATTTCTTAGAGCAGGTTTGGGTTGCTAATGTTTACCCCACTTGTACGGTTTCATTGTCCTTTTGTGGGGCTTTGTGGGTGTCGTGATGGTGGTGGGAATGGCCTTACGCGAAGTTCATTGATCACTCATCTACGTGATCGACATTGTAATGGTGATGCCCGGGAAATTACTAAACAAGCTCTCACTACTAACTTGGATGTTTTTTCGGAGGCCGAGGTGACCTTTCGGCTTATGGGGATTTGGCTTTGTGGGATGTGTTTTAAGACTCATGCTCTACGTTCAAAGTGTAGACATGGCCCGGGTTCAGCGTTTGTGGAGCCTCCTGATGTTGGAGATGGGGTTGTTCGGTATGTGCTATATGGTTTTCCTAAACCACAAGCACCTTCTTTTGGACCGTCTGAACTTGCTGTAAGTGTGGAGCAAGATCAAGGGTTTACTATTGCGCTTTTAGACCGTTTACTCTCTAAGCGATTACGTACAATTAAATCTATTCCCCCCAAATGTAGGTTGGGATTTTCTCGGGTTTTGAAAGGAGCACTTGATAAGGTTTCTAGTAGGCCTTCGGAAGTCTCTGCTTGGGTTGCTCTGCTTGTGTTACCACTTTGTATTCTTAAGACATTCAGTCCGAGAAGCAATGTGGAGCATCGTTCTGTTACCAGGCGTCAGCGACAGGAGGAGTGTATTACTACTGCGATTCGTTCTTGGGGTGAGCCTGGGGGAAGCTTACAGGTTTTTAAGGAGACTTTGGTTGTGGATTCACCTTCTTGGGTGGATGTTGACTAGGGCTTAGGGTCCGGTGATCGTAACATTAAGCAGTGCAAAAGGAAGATTCATGATGGCCATTATACTGCGGCAGTCCGTGTTCTTTCCTCTTCTGGTGTTGCTCCTTATAATGAGGCTACTCTTGCAGATTTACAGGCTAAGCACCCATACTCTTCACCATCCTCCTTACCTGATATCTCTACTGATCTCCATCCACTACATGCTACCCCTGCCGTTGTTTTGGATCAAATTAAGAGTTTTCCACGTGGCTCTTCATGTGGAAGGGATGGTTTGCGTGCGCAGCACCTCATTGACTGTTTGGGTGGTGCTGCTTTGGCCGTTTCTGGTGAGTTTGTCGGCTCTATTTCTCATGTGGTCAACCTTTTTCTATGTGGGAAATGTCCTGAGGAATTGGGGGAGTACATTGCTAGTGCTCCTCTTACACCTCTTGTGAAGCCTGGTGGTGGTGTTCGTCCTATAGCTGTGGGTACTATTTGGAGACGACTGGTTTCTAAGGTTTGTGCTGCTTCAGCTGGCCCGTTGTTGAGTGGTTATTTTGATGATCTACAATTCGGTGTTGGTGTCCCAGGGGGTAGTGAGGCTATTCTTCATGCTGTTAACCGGTTGGTTGAGGTTCGTGGGGACACTGTTGGTTTGTCTATGCTATTGGTTGATTTTAAGAACGCTTTCAACTTGGTGGATCGAGAAGTTATGTTACGTGAGGTGCGACTCCGATGTCCAGTTATTTCGAGATGGGTTGAGTTCTGTTACTCTAGCCCGGCTAGGTTGTATAATGGTGAGCACATCTTATGGTCTTCTCAGGGAGTGCAGCAGGGGGATCCACTTGGCCCTTTGCTCTTTGCTTTGGTTTTGCATCCTTTGGTGTGTAAGATTAGGGCCTCTTTTGATTTATGTCTCCATGCATGGTATTTGGATGACGGGACTATTGTTGGTGACACCTTGGTGGTGGGTAAGGTTTTGGACCTGATTATGGAGGACGGGCCCTCTTACGGCCTCCATCTCAATGTTGATAAGACTGAAGTGTTTTGGCCGACAGAGGATCCTCGGAGTAGGTTAGGTGGGGTTTTCCCACCTAACATTGCTCGGCCTTTACGTGGTGTGAAGCTGTTTGGTGGGCCAGTTAGTGCAGAATCTGATTTCAGTAGTGAGCTTGTGGTGAAGTGTGTGGACAAGACTATTGAGCTTATGGATGCGGTAGCTGGGCTTGAAGATCCGCAATGTGAGTTGTTGCTTCTTCGTGCGTGCACTGGGGTTTCAAAACTTTACTTTGCGATGCGTACTTGTCCTCCTCGCATCTTTGCGGCGGCTCAGCAGAAGTTCGATGGTGCACTCCGCTCTTCTTTAGAGCGTATTGTCACTGCGTCTGGGCCGGGTTTTGGGGATTGGCAATGGAGGCTGGCCACCTTACCCTTTACTTTTGGTGGCTTAGGTGTCTATTCAGCTGCGGATGTTTTGTATTATGCTTTTTTTGCGTCGCGACTGCAGTTTGCTGGGTTGCAGCTTAAGCTTCTCCGTCGTGCTGGCGTTATGGATCCTGGACCTGCCTTTGATGATGCATTAGGCACGTTTACTGGTTTTGTGGGTGAGGACATTTTGGTAATCCTAGTGAGATCGCTGCCCCCAAACTCATGAAGAAATTGGCAGATAAATATTGCACAAAGGTTACTCGGACTGTTGAAACCTCTTATTCCTTATCTCCACGACAGGTTGCTCTTTGGAAATCGCAACAGCGAGATCATACTTCTGATTGGCTTAGGGTGGTTCCGATCTCAGGGTTGGGTCAGGCTATGAATGGTAGGACATATCGATGCGTGCTCTGCTACAGGTTGGGTGTTCCTTTATTTTCTGCTTCCGGACCTTGTTCTACTTGTTCGAGGGTTTTTGAGGGTGACATCTACGGGGATCATGCTGTGTCGTGTACTGGGATTATGGGTGTCAAGCATCGTCATAATGTTGTGCGGGACACTCTTTATGATATCTGCAATCGCTCGGGGATTTCTGCTTGTAAGGAGGTTGATATTGGGATGAGCACAGAGATCGGGGGTCTTCGTCCTGCGAATTTGCTGCTTTACTCATGGGACCATGGTCGCGATGTTTGTGTGGATTTGACGGGGTCTTCACCTCTGACTCAGTCCGGTATGGCTGATTTTGTTCCTGGTCGTGCTGTGTAGGATGCGGCTTCTCGCAAACGGTGTAAGTATGCAGATCGATGTGCTGCTCTGGGGTATGGTTTCCTTCCTTTCTCTTTCTCTACTTTTGGCGAATTCGAGGAGGATGCTGTTGCACTGCTGAAACGGATTCAGATGTTTTCTAGAGCGCATGATATTGGTGCGCGTGCTGCTGCTCACATCTTCACTCGTATTAGTTTTGCTGTAGCTAGGGGGTGGGGGCCCAGATTGTATCTGGGCTTCCCACTAACTTCTTGTAGACATTTTGACTTTTAGTTTTTAATAATAAAGTTTTTATAATAATAATAATAATAATAATAATAAAGAGTAATAATGTCTGATCTGATCTGATTACTGTAGCTTTTAAGTCCAAAAGAACATGGCCTAACTTTTGACCGGCTCCGATTTCCTTCGTAAAAAAGGAGGAAGGTATAGTCAAGTACAATAAATAAGAAAAGAGGAAAGATAACGAATAATTTATGAATTGGTGACCGATTACAATAGGTTAAATAAGTCAATGGACTAATATCATAAAACAACCCCCAAAGTTTGGATTATACTGTAATAACTTATAGTTGGGATTAATATTGGAAGACATCCAATAGTTGAGATTATTTATATGAATTTTTCCTTCACATTATCTACAAAAAAATACCTTAACAAAAGGTATGTTATCTAGACACCTACGGTCCGTTTGGTTGTTGGTAATATATTGTGGTAATGATAATCAATTTAAAGTGTAATTTTATTAAGGAGTAACCTTATAATTTCTGTGGAAAACATATTTTCATTTCCAAGGTTGAATTTTTATTTTTTTTTCTATTACCATCCAGCCATTACCATGGGGAGGGTGGTATTAGATGAGAATAAATATTTGTAAAGAAAATTAAATAAATTGGAGTTAAACTAGCACCACCATTGGAATTAATTTTGATTTTCCTTCCAAATTTAATTATAAATTTATTTCTATTACCATCATTTATGACCGACTACAAACTACAGTACTACATACCAAACAGATCGCTAGTGTATATTATATGGTTTTATGTTCATTATACATGGTGTTAAGTTGATCATATATATAGTGTCTAATTCAGTAATTTGCAAGCAATGACACTGGCCCAAAAAAGTGAGCCCTTTATTATTCCTGGATCAGTATTGTATTACTATTTGTATAGGGTGTCTCTAAAAATGGACATATGCTGAAATATCATGGAAATTACATGGTTTTATAATGATCCTTTTTATATTTCTCTTTTTGTTGATTTTCCTCTATTATTGAAGTTGTACTGTACTTTTTGTATACTCATGACTTTGTAGAATTGAGCTGGGAAATTCCACTATAAACAAGAGTCCAAATTTTATTCATAATTCCATCAATAATTATCTTACTCGTCGTAGAAACCAAAACCAAAACCAAAACCAAAAGTTATTCATCATCATTTTAAATGTTTTTTCTCATTGTAGTCAAAGCCTCAAAACCGTATGTATAACAGAAGAAAATTTGGCACCCACGGTTATAACTTATATAAGTATGGTTAATCTTTTAAGAATTATTTTTTAGGGTCCGTTTACTAGAGTGAAAAATATTTTTCTATTTTATATCGTTTACTTTAGGTGAAAAAATAAAATGTAAAACTTTAGGTGAAAACTCATTTTACACCCTATTGGAAACATTGGAAAATTTAAATGAAAATGAGTTTTTCAACGTAAAATTTTTTTCTTGAAAAATTATTTTACATCGAAAATGTTTTACACCAAAGTAAACGGACCCTTAATAACCCTCCCGCAATTAATTATAATGAGCTAAAATCAGTGACAAATTAAGGTCAAGTAAAAAAATTTTAACGAAAAAATTAAAAATTTCTATATTTTATAGATTAAAAAAACTTTAAAATTCTCAAATTATCAAAGTGATGAATTGGAAAAAATCAGTCACGAATTATCTTTTTAGAATAGATTCATTTGTTTTACTTAGGGCTCGTTTATATTAACTGAACTGAACTAAACTGAATAGAAGTGTATTAATTGAACTAAATAGAGATGAACTAAACTGAATAGAGATTAACTGAACTGAACTGAATAGAAGTGTATTAATTGAACTAAATAGAGATGAACTAAACTGAATAGAGATTAACTGAACTGAACTGAATATAATCTGAAGTAAACAAGCCTAACTGAATAACTTGTTTTTACAACGAAGGCCCAAATTCTCAAATTATTTACCCTCCAAATTCCTAATCATCTTTAAAATTAGAAAAAATAACTTGTTGATGAGAATTTTGAAAAGCCCTCCCCTAATAATAAGTCATCATACAAAGATAACAGAACCAATATCGGTTGAACTTCTCCTCTAACTGAATATCTTAAACTTAATTTTGATGACAATATTCTGATCAGAATACAACAGTTGGTTTCACAATTAGAAATCAAAATGGAAAATTTTAAAATTTGGGGGCAAAGAAAATTCAAAATATGCATTCTATTTTATTTGGATAAGCAATTGCTCTTAGAGAAGTATTTCAAAATGCTAACTTAATGGGAATCCGTAAAATTATTCAAATTAAAGGAGATAATTCAGTGATTATTAATTTTGTCCGTAAAATTTGGAAAATTACTTAGGAGATTTATAGGTTAATATAAGATACTCAATTAGGCCTTAATAAGTTCAACCATTATAATACTGATCATATTGAGAACGAAGTTAATCAAGCAGTAAATTATTAGCTGATAAAGGACATCACCATCATAAATGACTTTTTGGTTCAATCCCTATGGTTCTTATGTTCCCTTAATTATTCGTAAGAATACTTGTGTCTGGCATGTTGAAAAAGATTAATCGGACCAATTTTCTTTCATTATTAAAAAAAAACAAAAATATCATGATCCCTTCACTCTTTCACCATTTGTGTCCATTAAGCAAGAGTATTGACATATCAAGGTGGACACATCTCATGCCAGGATGACCCACATGTCAAGTCTGATTGTCTCATCTCTCATGTGTGGTAGGCCATGCATATAACATATCAAGATAAAGTCGTGCTATACCGATCAAGCTCGTGCCAAATTTTAAAAAATAGAGCTCATATCCAACTCATCCCACAGTTTGTGTCAAGCCAACTCATGCCATGCCTCATGCCGTTGTAATTTTTTGTGTTTTAATTTCTAGATTTTGGTTAATGCCACCTGGCCTAGCGAGTTGGTCCATCGTGCCAAGTTTTAAAAAAATTGTCCATACATAGCCCATGGCCTGTGAGTGCACCATGCTTCTCATTCAGTCATGCCATTGATCGATGAGCACGTGCTAGGCCGTGTCCAACTCGTGACATGCCCATCTGGCCGTTGTGTTGTCCCATCCATGCCCACATCTAGACATATGGCCTGGAGTTGTGGCTATGACCTTAAGGCCCTGTTCTTTAGAGCTGAGAAAACATGAACTTAAATTAATTTAACTGAACTTAAATTAAATTAACTGAACTTAAATTAAATTAACTGAACTTAAATTAAATTAACTGAACTTAAATTAAATTAAATTATTTTTTTTATTTTTCATTTTTAAATATTTTTTTTTAAATTTTTTTATTTTTATTATTTTTTTATTTTTTAACTTTTTGGTTCATTTAGGTTCATTTTGGTTCCAAACCCTAAAACATTCATTTTGGTTCCTGGAAGGCAGCAGTAGAGTGGAAGGCAGCAGCAGCACCGACGAGTTCACCCACCACCGCCGACTAGCTGCAGACCCCAATTGGCGCCGGCGACAACGTCAACTAGCAGCAGCACAGGTTCGTTTTCTACTCATCTTCTGCTCGTTTTCTGCTCATTTTCTGGTTGAATTTGCATATTGTTTGTGTTGTGCTCGTTTTCTGCTCGATTTTCTGCTCGAACTTGCTTGATTCTGTTGGTTTCTTGCTCGATTCTGCTCGAACTCTGCTCGATCCTGCTCGAACTTGCTCGGGTCTGCTCGATTCTGCTCGAAAATGGTGTTCTTTTTTTGTGGTCGAAATTTCTTGATTTCTGCTCATCTTCTGCTCGTTTTCTGCTCATTTTCTGGTCGAATTTGCATATTGTTTGTGTTGTGCTCGTTTTCTGCTCGAATTTCTGCTCGATTTTGCTCGAACTTGCTTGATTCTGTTGGTTTCTTGCTCGAACTCTGCTCGATCCTGCTCGAACTTGCTCGAGTCTGCTCGATTCTGCTCGAAAATGGTGTTCTTTTTTTTTGTGGTCGAAATTTCTTGATTTCTGCTCGAAATAATCAAGGTTTTCTGCTAGAAATTCTTTTTTTTTTTGCTTGAGATGTTGAAGTTACTTTCTGAAAGCATATCTGAAATTCCTTTTTTTTTTGCTTGAGATGTTGATGTTCAAATTGCTAATCTGATGTACGTTTTGCTAATCTGAAAGGTTTTTATGTTTGCTGATGTTGAAAGTAAATGTTATGTTGAAAACAAAAATAGTGTTATGTTTGCTAATTTGGTATGACATTTACATCTATTAGCGGTAGTGAAACACTATGGGAATATCTTGGGATGATGAATTATCGAGAAAGTTGCTTGTTATTTTAATTGATGAAAAAGAAAGAGGTTGTAGCAAGAACAATTGGAATGCAGTAGCCAAAAATCTGAATGCACGTTCTGGGCTTAGTGCAACATCAAGGCAAACTCAAAACCATGCTTCCTCCTTAAGGGTTCAATTCAGAACTTATCTGAATTTAAAAGGCATGACTGGAACAGCTATCGACCCCATAACTAAAGGAGTTGCTGCTGAAGAAATGAAGACCGAAAGATGGAAAGCTTTCTTGGTGGTATAATTATTTCACAACTACTTTTCAAGTTAACTAATTTCTTGCACGTACTAATATTATTGTTGTTGTTATTGCAGAATAATGCAAAATATGGTGCGGCAATTGCTAAGAAAGGATTAGGAAATACTGATTTGCTAGAGAAGTTGTATGGTGGCCAAACTGCACATGGTGTTGGTGGATGCTTTTCGCCGGCCATGGCCGGAGGTTCTTCATACTTGTCCAAGGAAAAGGAACACATTACTATCGAAGAAAACAAAGACAAACAAGTTGAAGAATTTGGAGATAGCGATGTGGAGCGCATAAATGAGATTGATATTAATTGTTCTGGCGATGAGAGTGCATCCCCAACTAAGCCGGCCACGCAAAAAACTACTACCATTAGTAGCAAAAGGAAAAGTGACGATATTAGTCCATCATGGGATGTGAAAAGAAGAAATACTAGGTTGGACACTGTCATTGAGTTACTTTCTGCACCAAAAAATCTTTGTGACTTGGAAGAAAGGGTTATTTCCGCCCTTACAGAACTTCAGGTAGCACAAATTAAAGGTGACACATTCTTCATTAATGTCATACGATATCTGGAAGATGAGAAGCATGCTAAGACTTTCGTATCACTTATAGAAGACAGTCATAAGTGGATGTATTTGGCAAAGGTGGAGTCCATGATCTTCGAAGATAAATGAAGTGTAGCGTTGTAGAATTAGTTTGAATCTTTTTATGCTTAACTTTTCAGTTATGTTATGTTTGAACTAAGTTATGTTATGTTTGTCAACAACTTTTCAGTTATGTTATGCTTTTCCTCGGTTATGGTTATATATAACTTTTGTTAAATGACATGTTTTCTTGCACAATGTAGAATGGAAGATGAAAATGTTAGACGTGCTTGTTTCATTATTGCATTAGAAGAGATTAGAAATTCATTTGATGAAACATCTCAACCATCATCTTCGACAAGAAACCCCATGAGAGTGGGAGGAGAGAGTGGTGCTGAATATATTCATAGATTGTTAACTGAAAATCCTACATCATTCCAAGTGCAATTGAGACTTGATCGGGATATGTTTGCAAAATTAGTGAATTTGATGATTGAAAGAGGTCTACTCAAAGACGGTAAATATGTTAAAGTGCCTGAGCAAGTAGGTATTTGCTTATACATTTTGGCTAAGGGAGCATCGTATCGTCATGCCTCCGACACGTTTAAACATTCAATATCTACAATTTGCAAGTACTTTTACAATGTCTTGGATGCGTTGGTCACATTATCATATGATATTATTAGGCCACAATGTGACTTAACAGAGGTGTCACTCGAAGTACAAGAAAGCCAAAACTATTGGCCTTATTTTAAGGTACTCATTTAATGGTCATATTATCGTATAATATATATTATTACGTACATGATTATAATATGAATCTATTATATTGGTCAGGATGCTATAGGAGCTTTAGATGGAACTCTTTTTGATGCTGTCATTGGTGATAAAAATAGTGTCCCATTTCGTGATCGTCATGGAGGGAAGAGTTGGAATGTTTTAGCATGTTGTTCGTTCGACAGAATATTTACTTTCATTCATGTTGGATGGGAAGGAAGTGCTCATGATGTCACGGTGTGGAAAGATAGTTTAACTAATTCCAAATTTGGTTTCCCACATCCACCACCAGGCATATTCTACTTTATATTTTAAATTTATACTTTTTTTCCCTATTTAACACTAATGTTTTAACACTAATGTAATACCCATTGACATTTGCAGGAAAATATTATTTGGCTGATTCGGCATATCCAAACACTGATGGATATATGTCTCCATTTACTGAAAAGGGACTTCGACTTCATACACCGGAATTTCAAAAAGCACCCCCAAGAGGAATGAAAGAACATTTCAACAAGTTACATTCATCCTTAAGGATGAAAGTGGAATGTGCATTTGGTCAGTTAAAGAAGAGGTGGAAAGTGTTATATAACATGCCTCAGATGTCATTGCAAAGCCAAATGAAAATCATTGTATCCACTTTCACACTTCATAATTTTATAAGGATGAGTACACTAGGCATCACAGTCAAACAACATGAACGTGTACCAGGTGTGGCAGATTCTAACATGTTTGATCAAACTCGCAAAGATAGAATGTCGTTAGTACGACATGCTATAGCTAATGAAATCTACATGGCGAACCGATCTGAAAGTGATGTTGAAGATGAGAACGAAAATCAAGTACAAGAAAATAATCAGCGTATGGAAGACAATGTTTAATTTTATTTCCACTTTTTAATGCTTGAATTATGTTGTATGTTATGTCACCTAGTTTTATGTAATGACATTTTCCTTTTCCTATGTAAACTATGCTTGAGCAGTTGAGCTATGGTATATTATGTAAACTCGGCCTTAAAATCGTCGCCGGAAAAATCGGCCGAATAATCAACGCTGGAAAATCAACCCGAAAACCGTCATCGGAAAAATATGCGTCCAAAAGCTCGGCTTAAAAATCGTCGCCGGAAAAGTCGCCCAAATAATCACCGCCGAAAAATCAATCCGAAAACCGTCGTCAAAAAAGTTGTCCCGAAAATCGTCGCCAAAAAAATCGGCCGAATAATTACCGCCGGAAAACTCATCTCGAAAACCGTCGTCGGAAAAGTCGTAAAGAAAACCGTCGCCGAAAAACTCGTCCCGAAAACCTTCGTCGGAAAAGTCGTCCCGAAAACCGTCGCCGAAAAACTTGTCCCGAAAATTGTCCCCGGAAAAGTCGTTTCGAAAACCATTGCCGGAAAACTCGTCTCGAAAATCGTCGCCGGAAAAGTCGTCCCGAAAATTCACGACGAAAAACTCGGCCTTAAAATCGTCGCCGGAAAAATCGGCCAAACACCGGAAAATCAACCCGAAAACATTCGGCGAAAAAGTCGTCGTCGAAAAACTCGCCCTGAAAATCGTCATCGGAAAAGTCGACCGAATAATCACTGTCCGAAAAACCAGTCCGAAAACCTTCGTCGGAAAAATCGTCCCGAAAAATCGTCGTCGAAAAACTCAGCTTGAAAATTGATGCGGAAAAGTCGGCCGAATAATCAACGCCGGAAAATCAGTCTAAAAACTGTCGTCGGAAAAGTCGTCCCGAAAATCGTCGTCGAAAAACTCGGCCTGAAAATCGTCGCCTGAAAAGTTTGCCGAAAAATTATCGCCGAAAAATCATTCCGAAAACTGTTGTCAGAAAAGTCTTCCCGAAAATCGTCGCTGAAAAACTCGGCCGAAAATCACCGCCGGAAAGGTTAATCCGAAAGCCGTCGTCGGAAAAGTCTTCCCGAAAAACTTCGCCGAAAAACTCGTCCCGAAAATCGTCGCCGGAAAAGTCAACCGAATAATCAACGCCGGAAAAGTCAGTCCGAAAACCGTCGTTGGAAAATGTCGAGCGGAAAAACGATGCCCGAAACTAATAATAATAATAATAACAATAATAATAATAATGATAATAATAATAATGAGATGAAATTAAATTAAATTAAATTAACTGAACTTAAATTAAATTAACTGAACTTAAATTAAATTAACTGAACTTAAATTAAATTAACTGAACTTAAATTAAGTCAATAGAAGTCCTAAAGAACGGGACCTAAGTAGCTCCCCTTCAATTTTAATCTTGAAGATCATATATTTGATATATACCTAAAAAGCTAATGACCTGCTTACTAAATTTGAAAAAATGTTCCATGAATCATCTAAAATCTTACTCCCTCGAGTTTTATTTAATTACTTCTTGCATTTGCTTTTTCGCATTGTTTCAAAAAGACAAAATTTTAAACAAAATATTTTTTAACTACAAATAAAAAAATACATGTTGAGATCGAATCAAACTATAGTAATTAAAATCATATTTTTTATTGTGTACATAAAACTAGACGCAGTCAATGTTAAAAAAATGAATAATTATATAATAACAATTTATAAAATGTAGTCAGTAATTAAAAAAATAGGGGAATATACAAACAATAAATCTAAAAAAAAAAAAAAAGAATAAGAAAGTGGATGTAAAAAGAAAAAGTTAAACTTTTGGCTTTGTTTTTATTTTTTAAAAGATATTTTTTAAAGAAAGAAAAAGGCTTCTTTAATTTTATTCATTCTTTTTCCCAGGTCATGCATGATTCTGCAGTGTGTTGTCGGCTATTTCGAAGAAGGAGAGGAGAAGCTTAAAGGTGACAGACAGGGTTGCAGCAAAGCTCATTAAAGTTGACGAACTTCGTAACTTCCAAGTGCATGAAACAAGAAATTTCTGCTTCTGTAGGTCTATGTGACTTAACCATGAACAAGTGAACAACGTATTGTTTAACCAAAATAATGTTGGGAGCAAAAGTATTTACCAAAATACTGTCAATTCAACAATATTTACCAAAATATTGTCTACGTCAGCTTTGTTTTTTAATTTTTTTACGCAGCATAAATCGCTATTTCAGATAGCGATTTTCTTAACAAAATCGCTATCTCAAATAGCGATGTTGTTGAGGTTAAAAAAACTCAATCAATGACTTTATTGTAGAGAATAATGACCAAAGTTGGGTTGTTATTAAATAACAGGGGAAATCGCTATCTGAGATAGCGATTTACCATATATAACAAAATCGCTATTTCAAATAGCAATTTTGCTACAAATAATTTTTTTTCAAAAAGAAAACATGAACGCTCTCTTTCCTATGTGGGCAACATTCTTGTAATTATTTTTTCAATGGCAGCATTTTGGTAAATAGTTTTGGTCTCAAAATTATTTTGGTAAAACACTCAATTATCCTCAGTCCCTTATTGTTTATCCCATATTGACTTTTGGCATTGTTTATTTGGTAACTTTGACTATCTATAATTTTATACATATAAGGAAAAATATAGTTAAATGGGATCTCGTTTGATTCAATTCAATGTGTACTTTTTTAATATGCAATTTATATAATTTTTTATTACATGTATCTAAAGATATTTTCGATTAAAGTTATGTTTCGGGAGATGAGAAAAAGTGAATGGGGCAAATAAAAAGAACCAATTGAAATAGATGAGTTTTTTACTTTCAACAAAAACAAAAGTAAAGGTGTATCAAACGTAGTAAAAAAAAAATTAAAAAAAACCCTAATGTAGTCTTATGATCATACACTGCCATAATAAAAAGCTAAGATTACTTGATTTTTTGAGTATTTTTTAATTAGTAAATCTAACTAATTTAAAAATCTTTTTTGTTTAATTACTTTCAATACAAATCTTATTTTTGGAAAATATTTTCCAAAAACATTAACTGTTTTTAAGTAACTAAAAATAGATTTTTAGTTAGAATTTTTTTAAAGTAATTTAAAAAAGATTTTAGTTCGATTTACTACTTAAAAATAATTCAAAAATTAAACAACCTTAGTTATTCATCATAATGATAGCCGATAGTCATATAACCATAGTTGAATCATCCTTTTTTCCTTTGAGGGTTCGTATGGTAGAATGTAAATCGTTTTCTCTGGAAATTAATTTTCCCATTTTACATTATTTGGTTTGGAATAAAATATTTAAATGCAAAACTTGGGGTGGAAAACCTTTTTTAATCTTGGGTCCATTTGATATGGTGTAAATAATAAAACTTTTTGTAAAAATTATTTTCCCATTTTACATTGTTTGGTTCGGAGTAAAATATTAAAATGTTTGAGGTGTAAAATCATTTTCCACCTTATTTAAAACAACCCCAATGAGAAGGAGAATATTTTACATTACAATTGGAAGGAAATTAAACAATTTCCCTCACAATTGAAGCAATTGATTTTCAGTCCAACCAACCAATAAATTTATTTAAAATGAATAATTATATTACATGCAACCACACAACTGAAAACAATCGTGAAATTAGTTTTTCTAATGTAAAAAGTTTTCCATAAAAAATCATTTCATCTAAAAATGTTTTGCATACCAATAGGGCCTTGGTTCCAAAATAAACACTCCATTTTTTAAGATTCTCGAGATACAATAATTAAATATTGCAGAGTAATTTTTTTTTTGTTGTGTATAAAAATAAATTATAATAAAAAAATATTTAAAATGTATGTATTGAGATTAATCAAACGAGATCTCATATAACAAAATAATTAAACAGATTTAATATTACAATATGAATAATATCAAAAGTCAAAATGAATTATATACTTTTAGCTCAAGGGAGTGCATGAAATATATGAGTATCTGACAAGGCCATAGGGGCATATACCATTGTAAGAGCACCGACAATGTTGCACTTGCTCAAAATTTCTCTCTCCTATCTTCATTCTTTCACCTCATTTTCTCTTTCGTCCACCTCATTTCCCACTAACTTTTTTTACCCTCCCTTTTTTTTACTCCTACAATGAAGTCTTGCCCAATTAATTTTCTCTCCTGCTTTTTAAATACCCCACATATATTCTCTATCTTTTGTTGATTTAATTTGTCTTCCACGTGTCATTCTCTCAGCTTCCATTAGTTTGGGCACCTCCCCAAGTTTCTCAGCTTCCCCAAATATTGGGCAAGTTACTCCATTGCTACTCTTGCCCAACTAAGGAGAGATAAATGGTTCTCCGAAACAATACTCATGCACTAAATATGTGCAATATAATAAGATTTAAATATAGGACCTAGCTTTGGAATTAAAGCTGACAATGACTGTAATAACCCTAAATTTTGGTTGTAAAATTTTATATTAAGTTGTGTAGTTTAAGTCTATTGAACCCAAATTTATTTAAATTTGAGCCAATAGTCTTAAACTCTTATCTGATTAGTGAATTGTGCCCAAAGCTTTCCCTTGCTTCCTCCCCATAGCCGGCCCCCTCCTATGCTATTCCCCATAATATTTTCTCCCTTTAAAGCCCACAAACAACCTTAAGATTATTATTGCTTTATAAAAACCCCTATTAGCCTAACCTCATCATAATCATAGGATCAATAAGAACACAAAATAAAAACCCCAAACCCCCTCAAACTCACGGCACCCTCCTTCCATCATCAACCAAATTTTGTTCTTTACTTCTTCAAATCAAGACTAACAAGAAACATTAAACTCTAATCTCATCGTAGAACTATGTTGATGTATGTACCATGCGTGTGATTGTCGAATAGTTTAGGGTGTTTCTTTTTTTTTTTTACTTGTTATTCTTGAATCTTGATGAATGTTTACATGTTTATGCATTGCTTATTCTTTATTTGATGATTTCATGTGAATCTTGATGTGAACTAATGCATTCTTGAATTATTATTGTTGACGACTTATGCGTGTGATGATATGAAACCAAAGCATGAATTTTTTTATTCGATTTTATGCATGGTTGAATGTAAAGCATGAATCTTTATTGATCTTGTATATTCATGATAGAAGCTTAAATTTTGCATTTTTATTAATTATTCCATGCGCCTTTTTAGATTCATAACCAAAACTGAATCTTTTTATTATAATCTTTCACTATCTTGAATTCTTGATTTAATTGATGAAGTTTCTTGATTGTTCTATGCGTTTTGATGAATAAAAACTTGATCTTGATTTGTTTCTTGATGACCGAATTGCATAGATTGTTTTCTTAGATTGTCTTCTTATTTTGCTTTAATTATTGCTATGAACGTTTCGATCTTCATGAATCTTTTGTTGAATTTATTGAATCTTAACATGAATCTTGTTGAATGTTGAATTATCAGCTTTTTTGCATTATTGCATTATTTTTTTGCTTGGAATCCATGAAGGCCGAATGACCCTTGTTTCATGGGTAAGGTTCGGATCTTGCATGTTTTCTTATAAAAATTGAACCTTTATGTTTATTTCATGTTATTCATGCTTTGTTTAGTCAGTCTGCGAACTTTCATGAATCGCTCTTATGGATTGTTGAGCTTGATGATAAGTTGCGTGTGTGTCATGCGTGAATAACTGATCTTCGTTTGGCTTTGGGTCGTGTCACTTATTGTCTTAACTTTGGTCGTGTCGTTGTTTGTATCAGCTTCGGCCGTGTCGGGGACTTGTTTGTATCGGCTTCGGCCGTGTCGGGGACTTTGTATGTTGTATCGGCTTTGGCCGTGTCGGGGACTTTGTTTGTTGTATCGGCTTCAGGCTGTGTCGGGGACTTGTTTGTTGTACCGACTTCGGTCGAGTCGGGGATTTTGTTGATGATGGTGATTGCGTTGATGTTTAAGCCTTGTAATCTTTTAGCGTGACTTATGATGATTATGTTAATGTTCCGCTGCATATTTTCCTGTTGTGCGTTACTGTTATTGTGTTGCTTTGTTGTTATGGCTGATGACTGGAATGAATATGTTTTGCCTGCTATTTAATTTATTATTTTGTGTTGCTTGGTTCCATTGCTAAGTGGAACAGTCTAGTTACTCGCCACTGACGGTGGACCCCTTATATTTTTCAGGTCAGCATGTCGATGAGTAGTGTCGGGCTGGTGTGATGAGTGATGAGTCCTAGGCACCTGTTTTCCTGATCTTTAGGATAATTTATTTTGAGTTTGTTTTTGGACAGTTTTGATTTGTAGAACTTTATCTTTAATCTTTTAAGTATTATTTCAAGTTACTGAACGTACCTTTGGGATTTACATTAATAAGAATCCTTTCCTTTCGTTGAATTTATAGTATCCTTTAATGATTCGATTAGTGGCAACCTGTTTTTGGACGTTAAAACTGCTAACATTGATGCACGAAAATGACCTCATATAAAATGTCATTTACTCCCGTTTTACGCTTGAACATCTACTCCATCCGTCCAAAAATAATTGCTGCATCTTTCTTTTTCATCAATTCAAATTTATTTGCTCAATTTCTTTTTTAAGTAATAGGATCCACCTTAAAAAGACATTTGTACCCTTATATTAACATTATTTATTTCCCTATTGTACTAACATTTATATTCTTAAGGTAGAAAAAGTACACTCACATAGACACTGTAAGACAAATTTTTGCACTTCCTTAAAATTCACCCCAAATCATTTTGGAGCAAATATTTGTGGAGAGAGGGAATATTAAAAAGTTTATGACGAGATATTTTATCACATTTTATTTCTAAATTATGTCTTGTGGATCTCATTACTGTCCATTTTTTGGTCCCCTTTTCAACTTATATGCTTACAATAATTTAATGTAATCCAGGCCAAACTGTACCATTTAGCGGACCACGCACTTTGCTCAATTATGAATGGAATTTTTGCACACAAATAGATGATCTCACCTCTACATCTACTAATCCCATCTCCTCTACTCCTCCCATACCACACCTCCTAGTCGCATGGCAGTCTCCTACCTCCACTGGTAAACTTAATTTTGATGGTAGTGCGACTTCTTGATGATCTGCAACTGTATGTAGGGTTTATGGTTTGTAATTCCCATGCATGTACTTGTCTCCACGCCAAAACCTTCAACCTTGGCAAGTCTTCTACACTCTTGGCCGAAGTTATATCTATATGTAATGATATTAGGTATTTGCTTATTGCAGGCCATTCCTCGATCCTCATCGAGGGTGATAACCTCATATCAATCAACACAGTCATCCGATTTTACCGTCCCTTCTGAAAGATTAGTCTTTTTGTCATTGAGATTCAGACTCTACTAGCTTGTTTTTCGTCTTATACTATTTCACTTTTGTAACGTGAAGATAATCGAGCTGCTGATTGGATTGCTAATGTTAGACATTTGATTTTTTTCGGACTTAATTATTTCTTGTACCCCACCTTCTCAACTTTTCAATATTATTGAGGAGGGTCGAGTTGATATTATCCTGGTTAGAAGGGTTAGCTAACTCATGTATTCATTCACATTATCATATAAATTAAAGAAAAAAATATATGCTTACAATAATGGAAGTATTTGGTTAGTAGAATTTTGGAAGAAGTCTTGAGACAAAAGTCTTGCTGTGTGAAGCTCATAGTAGCAAATTTTTGAAAGAAATTTTAATTTATCACTTGGAGAGTAATTTTTTTTATTTATAACATAACAATTGTCAGTTGTTTATCAAATGATTTTATATAAATAACCAGCAAAATCAGCTAACAATTAACCACTAACTTTGAAAGGCCTACAATTTTATGCAAACCTATAATCATTCGAGTAAGTAATACATATTCATTATTTTGGTCCCTTGCAATTAGGAGAAAAGTACAGTAGAAAATTTCTCACCTTGGGCTAATTTATTTTAGTGGGATTTGATTTTAGAACATTATAAACTACGACCATGAGATACTTTTAATGCAATACCAAATGTTGCTCCATATTTGGTAATAAGATGTAGGCTTTGACTAAACTCGTTATTGAATGCATGTCGAGTTCATATTTGGAAATAAGATATAGGTCTTGATCTGACGAACTTAGTACTCCCGGACGGGATAATAATGGGTCGGATCTGGATCGTATCTGCATGGACACAGACTCGATCCAGATCCATTGTTATTAGACACTAGATTCACATCCGATATGGATCTGTCAGACCTTGATTTCATGGATTCGTATCCGATCCAGATCCCTCAGGTCCAACAGATCTGGATCCATAACATATTTTTGTTTGGACGTGTAGGTTTGGCATTTGCCAGTACACCAGCGTGAAATGCCTAACATCTCAAATTGATGTATCTCAAATGATAATTTCGTACATAAGTCAAATTTTTTCAGTGGCATTGTCATAAATAAGTTAAACAAAACTTTAACTTATTCACGATAATGCCACTTAAAATTAAAGTTGAACGTATTTATAAAATTGTCATTTAAGATGTTTGTAAACAACTCAAATTAAAGTATTAGGCATCCCTTGTATACCAGCCACACAAACTAGATGAATCCAAATTATGGAGGACCTCTTCACAAAGAAGAAAGTCTAATTCCACTCATTGCAATCCATTTCATTTAGAAAATATATATATATATATAGGGTTTTCCCAACTCAATGATGTATTCCCTCCGTAACTTAATTATGGTATTAGGTGGTATAATGATAAAAGTAAGAGAGAGAAAAGTAAGAGAGAGAAAAGTAAGAGAGGAAAAAAAGTTAAAAAGAGAAAAGTAAGTGGGTATTGTGTTGTTTTTTTTGCCAAAAAAAAGAATAAAATGAAATTGGAAAAAATTGTTGCAAATATTTTGTTACACCTAAAAATAAAAATTGTTGCTAGTAATTCGTTACGAAGGGAGTACTAATTAATGGGTCATTCATTGCCAATTAACAGCAACAAGGGTTTTAAGGATCAATCTTTACTCTTTACTAGTCTTTAGTCTTTAGGCTGATATTCTGTTATGCTCCATTTTCAAGAGTATCAAAGCCTGCCAGCATGCTTATATCACGGACTGAAGGAGAGGACTAGAGGAGGTACTGAACGCTTAATTGACTTCTTTTTGCAAAAAATAAAAAAAATTAATAATTATAAAAAAAAAAAAAAAGTTGGATAGAAAGGCTACCGATACAGACCCGGAATCGGATCTATGGCTGGACTTGGATCCAATCCGGATCCATGAAGTTCTAAAATTTAAAGATTCAAATCCATAAAAAAGAATGTGATCACGGATTTGAGTCGGGTCCACGACCCATTGTCATCGTACTATCCCTTTATTTTTGCCATCCTATATATACATATATACTTTTTTTTTTCCACATAAAGAATGTTGAACTATTTATTTGACCACATTTATTTAATTCTTTCTATTATCCAAGTATAAAATAATTATTATCCTTTGTTTGGTATAAGCTGAGAATAAAAGTGTGATAAGTAATGAAGTTAATAATACTATGTGACATAGGTGACATTAGTGTTAGATGGTTGTGATTACTCAACTAAAAATTGATAGAGTGTATAACATATTCTTGGGCCACAACCAAAAGCTTAAGCTGATAGTTGTAGCCCAAGCTGATAGTTGTGGCTCAGGAATATGTTATATACTCTATAAAAAAACCTTAACATTATAACTAATTAACTATTTTCTCCGTCCCTAAAAGATTGTTCCATTTACTTTTTCTCATCTCTCGAGACACATCTATAATGAAAATATCTTGAGATACGTATAGTAAAAAATTATAAGCATCGAGATCGCATTTGACTATATTTTTCCTTACATGTATAAAATTATAGAGAGTCAAAGTTACCAAATGAACAGTTGCAAAAGTCAATATGGGGCAATATTTAAGGGACGAAAGGAGTAAAAAATACAACTAAGGGCCTGTTTGTTTCAACTTAATTTCAGTTCAGTTCAGTTGTTTTACTAATTTGGTAATAAGACACTAATAACTATTATTGTTATCATTACTATTACTATTATTATAACGATTGGTATTACTATTATTATAAGAATTACTATTCTTGTTAATATATTTATTTTATATCATTGAGTTTTTATACGAATGAATCGTTAATGATTGAAATGATAATTGTAGTTAAAAAATTTCATTTTAGAATGAACAAATATTTTTCAATAAAAGACAACAATAATATTAATAATAATACTACAACAATAATAATTGTCATTGTTGAAATAATCATAAATTTTCATACATTTGTTGAAATACTACATTTTCATATAAAAGAAAACAAAAGAGGTTAATTGTTGTTGTTAACAAGAATTGATACCTTAACCCTAGTTAATTTTGAGAGTGATTGAAATTTTCATTTTTGGAAATTTTGCTAGGAATATTTGAATAACAACTTTGGGGCAAATTTTCTACAATTGATATCAAATTATTCTTTGTTGGAAAAAATAATTATAAGTTGAAATAATAATAATTATAATAATTTTCATAGTTGAAAATAATAATTATAAGTTGAAATAATTATATTCATAGTTGAAATTATTATAAGTTACTTAATTTCTTAATCTCCTATACTTGTACATAAAATAATAATTATAATTAAATTAAGTTAACTTAAATTCAGTTCAGTTTAGTAACAATCAGTTCAGTTCAGTTCAGTTCAGTTCGGCTGTTTTCAGCCGAAACAAACAGGCCCTAATACCAAAAAAAATATAACTAATAGCTAGAAAATCTTGATAAGTGACCCAAAAATAACATTTAAAGCATAAATAATGAGCCAAATTCAAAAAAATAATAATAATAATAATAATTGGACGATAATCACACAAGTATATGAATATTTCAAGTAGAACTGAGTTGAATTCTCCTTACCATATTGTATGTCATGCTACAACAACTTTGTTATTACAACCTTGTATTCAATAAATAATGCTAAAGTTCTTATATAACAAACAAATAGAGACGGAGTAAGTATATTGTATCCTAGTACTCAACATTTTAGACTTTGAAGCTTTTTATTTCTATTCCTCGTGCTGAATGACCGACAAGATCGAATAGGAGAAGTGTAAGATTTTCAATGTCAATAAGATGGAATAAACAAATCTCCATATTTTGATGATAATAATCTTGAAATTTGCACGCACTTTCGCTTGCAAATTGCAATGAATATGATGTGATGTTAAAGTTGGAGTTGCTCGAACTCAAAGTTTTATTTAATCGTGTACACAAAAGATTTGACAAGGCTAAGAATCCGCTTAGAAAAAAAATGATTTTTAGCCTGAAAAATCCTTACATTTTGATACCAAAGGTATACATGTGATTAGAGGTCTAAGTTTGGTTTGAGATCCGTTAAGTTACCTAAACTGTTTACAATTTGAACTGAAATATTTTGAATTGAAAATGACTTGTATCTTGAAAATGATCTGAACTAGAACCTATCTGTAACTGTTTTAACTTATAAATCAATAATCTGAACTAAACTGAAATTGACATGCATCAAACACGCAAAATTAATAAAATGAATATTAATCAACCTGTTGTTGGAACTTTTCTTGCAATTGGGTGTATATAATATCAAAGATTAACAACAACTTGAGGCGTGTACAAAGAACACTTTCCCGAAAACAATATTTCTATCCAATTCTTAGATCGGGTTGCAAGGAATTCGTTAACGAGATACAACAAGAACAGAGATTATTAAGCCTAGATTCAATAATCTCCGATGAGTGCAAGTTTTGTGTATTTATGAAGCAAAAATGGATGAACTTTGTGTTGTTTATGCAATAGAACTTTTGTGTGCAAAAGATAGAATGAATTCCTTTTTTTTTTATTAGAGAATGTGCAGTATATATAGCAGTAATATATAGCACCAAAGAAAACTACAACAGTTATCCCGAAGTGACACAACGCAACGGGAAAAAAAGAACAAAACCACCACGGGGCTCGCGAGTCACGACCTACGTGGTCGCAAGTTGCGATCTTGTTCCGCGAGTCGCGAATTTTTTTTGCCTCATTTGGTTCCTTCAGGCCTGTTTTCGCGAGTCGTGCATATCATGCGCTAGTCATGACTTACCTCTGTTTCTGCTTTATTTTCTCAACTTTTAATGACTTTACCTCATTAAATTAACTTACATAACTATAAACTTATAACCCATAATGCTACGACTAGTATTATAAATGTTCATAATTATTCACATTTATACTCTAAATAACATTAATCTCATCACCTGTTACTTGATTTGATCAAAACTGAACTGTACCAAATTGAACAAAACCTGAACCAAAATCAACCCAAACTTAATTAAACCCCAAATTTAATATATTAAACCTATAAAGTAATCAACCTGAACCAAAAATCAAGTATCCAATCTGACACACTATAAGGATTAAACCGAATATGAAAAGGAAAAATAGAATTATCGGAATCTTAATACAATCAATTTCGGTCTAATGTGATATCTCATATATGAAACCTGAAATAACCAACTCAATCTGAAATATACTATTCTTTGTAACTAACCTGTTATAACCTGGTTCGTTTTGGATTGAACTACTTTTGATTCGTCTGCAAATAACATGAACCTGAATTGAATTGTTTCCGAAAATAAAATAAATTGTTAGTTTTAGTCTGTTACTGAAATACTTTGAACTAAATCGAACTAAACCCGCTCGACAAAACAACCTAATACAACCCGAACAGTTATAACCAATCCTAATCAGTCAACCTAAAATTGTACCGTTAACCCGATTTTAAACCCCTACATACGATCATCAATATCACTTTTGTAAATATCGACAATTTTGAGCTAAAAACACACGTGCCTCTTTAAAATGTAATGTACCCCTACAAATGTCTACTATACCCATTTTGTTTGGTTAGATAGGTTGAATAATCTGTTGAAGATAATACACCAATTAAGAAAGGACATTGATTCTTGGTCAAACTTTGTCACTTGTAGCTAGCTTACAGCGCACTCACTTGTTCACTCATAATCCATGAGACCATGAGTCAGTGAGTCACTGGTCATGAAGTATATTTTCAATGGATGGAAAATGATTGAGTGATTTTGAGGTTTCCAAATCTCTCTAAGTCAAATATATAGAATCAAAATATTAATATAATAAAATTAAAATAAATTAGAGAGAGCAACATATTATATTATTAATATTTTAATGCATAATTGACTTATGAAAATACAACATTAAGATAATTACCAACTCTTAGGAATTAGGATAATCCAATGAATCCCCTCCCATAATTTGTTCTTGATAACATGAACAATAGTATGCCTCGAACCAACTAATAGACACATGTGAAAGGAGGAATAAACACGTACAACGAGGTTGAAACCAAAAGTCTCAAATTTAACATTTACTCCACGTCTCAAATTACTTGCTATAATTTCTTTATTTGGGTATTTCAAAATATTTGTTACATTTCCTTTTAAAATCGGTAGACTTCACATATATTTTACATTTTAACCATTTTTTTGTCATTTTACTCTCAAAAGTCAAAACATGTTAAGTAACCATTACTTGACTTTATTTTCGTCTAATTACAAGTTCTAATAGTAGATCTCGGCATCAAATCAGCTTACCAAAAAAATCACATCAAATATAAATGTACTCCATATCAATTAAAATGGGACTGAGGGAGTACATAACGTAACCACTAAGTCTAGAGGCACATGTGCAGAGTGATATCAGGTTAATCAATGTGAGATACAATTTTGTATCTCACATTGACATTTTAAGGTAATTTTGACAAATTTTAGAGGCAGTGATCCAAGAACCAACCAAATAAGGGATGTTTAGGTAATATATTTTCAAAAAAATAAACATTTCAATTTGATTAACTCTGGTATTTCCCCACATGTGCATGGCTCATAGATAGCTAAATGTGAACTTAGGCTATGTTCTTTAGGACTGATCTGGTTTGATCTGATCTAATTTGATCTGATCTAATCTAAATTGATGTATTATTGAATATTTTAAAATTTTTAATATTATTTGAATTGTTTTAATTTAATTAGTATAAAAATATAAGAAAAACTTTTTTAAAAAATATGAAAACTTGGAAAAAAATGGGTAAAATTATCATAAAACATGTCAAAAAAATAATGTTAAAATTGAGTAAAGTATCGGGTACCATATCGGTATCCGATATGAGTACGACGACCTCGATCAATGAAGTATCTGTGCTACCTAGCGTACCACCACCCCCAAGTCCCCAACTATAGGAAAATACTTGGGTGACCCTCAAGGCCTCAATATTACCTCCTCTAGAGTCTAGGCACATAAAAACAAAATATTGATAAGTTGTCATAAATTAGAGAGAAAAATGTAATAAAATTAATATTTCTTTTACATTTTCAACCAATAAAAAATTACATATGAAAGAGTTGACTTAGGTTTGCTCAATCACTCCCCCCAATTATATACTCCATATATCTTTGTGCATAATGCATACATACAAGTGGGGGCATACATAAATTAATTTTTTTTATATGAGGAAATCTTGATTTTTGTCTGTTTATCTTTTCTTGGAAAAAAAGTTATATAAATAATGGTAAAACAAAATTATAGTACTCTTTATGTAACATAAAACTTTCAACAATTGATTTTGCACGCATTTTGAGGAAGTGATATAAGGATGTAAATGAAGGAATTAGTCTAAGTAGTTTTAATAAAAGCAAAAATGTGATTATAAGTTCCTAATATTAAAATTATATTGACTAATTACTTCGTTTACACCCTTAAATCGCTTCTTCAAAATGCGTGCAAAATCAATTGTTGAAAGTTTTATGTTACGGAGGAAGTACATAGTTTTATCCTTTATGGTTATGTTTAAAGACTTAAAAATGACAATACTACCTAAATAAAATCATTATTACATTAATTTACGTGTGATTTAGGCTATGTATAACATTACCAAAAAAAAAAAATTAAAAAATATGGTAATTGTTATGAGTCATGACATTGTATGAGTCATGATATATAAATAGTGAGTCACTGTGTATGAACAGTGAAATGAAAATTTTTACTCTTCATACATTGTGACTCATGAATGTCAATGCGCGGTGATCATCTGTTATAAATACGGGTGTTCTACCGTTTTGTAAATACAGAAATATATACAATATCAATCTACAATAATATACTTCAGTACTCCGTTTTTCTTTCTTTTCATATTTCCTTTAACACGTTATCAGCACGACTTGCTCTAATACTCAAATACCTTATTACAAGAAACAACTAAAATGGCAGACCTTGTGAAAAGACAATTCAACGTATTAGATTTGTCTGGGGAAAAATTTCTAGAGTGGAAAGTGGACGCTCAGATGAACTTAAAATCTCAAGGATTGGAGCATACCATTAAAGCAAACCAAAAAGTTCCAAATACTGTTGGACAAGCAACAGATGATACAACAATCATAAAAATTACTACTGAACAGGAAAAGGCGAAAGCTTTGGTGTTATTAAGACACCACTTGCATGAAAGTTTAAAAACTGAGTACTTGTTGGTTGAAGATCCTAAAGAATTATGGGATAGCTTGAATGATAGGTATGGACACCACAAAAGGGTGCTCCTTCCTAAAGCACAATTCGAATGGACCAATTTGCGGTTCCAAGATTTTAAATGCATCAGTGATTATAACTCAACTCTGCATAGAATTGTATCAATATTGAGATATTGTGAGCAAACAATCACTGAAGGGCAAATGATTGAGAAAACACTCACTACCTTTCATCCAAGCAACATACTGTTACAAGAACAGTACCGTGAACGCCAGTTTAAGAAATGTTCAGATTTAATGTCTGTATTATTGGTTTCTGAACAAAACAATGATCTGTTGTTGAAAAACCATAATCTTAGACCAACTGGGTCTATGGCCTCTCATGAAGTAAATATGAGTGATTATCCACCTGAGGCAAATGCAATTAATAGAGGTGGACGAAGAGGATATAATGGACGCGGGAGAGGCCGAGGAAACTATCGTGGTCGAGGCCGTGGGCGTGGTAGGCATAATTTTGCCCCTAGAAATGATAATAATTTCAAAAATTATGACAAACAAAAGGGGAAGCAACCTAGAGTCCACAATCAAAATTTTACCAAAGGAAAAGATCAGTGCTACCGATGTGGTATGTCTGGCCATTGGGGACGTACATGTCGTACTGCAAAACATTTGGTAGACCTCTACCAAAATTCTAAAGCTAAGAATGCGGAAGCTAATTTTAATGAGACGAATGCATCCATGCCGAGCCTTGATGTCTCAGACTTCTTCATGGATGATCTTAATGGGAAGGAGTTTATATTTGGAGAAAGTAGCAATACATAAAGAATATTAAGTCTATGAATTTGTAGTTTTTTTTCTTTTTGCTTTATTTCTCATGTTTTATATGTTGTAGCCTATGTTGTATTACTTACTAATAGATGCATCTTTATTTTAATTCAATAATTTATGCATATGAGTTTGCCTGAAGTTGAATTCAAATATCAACGTGTTCTAGATAGTGGAGCAACACATACTGTCTTGACAAATAAAAAGTATTTTTCACAACTAAAGATGTCACAAGCTAATGTTAACACTATTTCTGGACCAGCACAATTAATAGAAGGTTCTGGAAAAGCTTGCATGACACTTCCAAATGGAACGAGATTAATGATTAAAAACGCATTATACTCAAGTAAGTCTCGAAGAAATCTCATAAGTTTCAAAGATGTGAGACAAAATGGCTATCATTTAGAAACAATGATTGCAGATAAAAAGGAGTATATATGTCTCACAACAGAAAAACATGGCAAGAAATATATCCATGAAAAATTACCAGCATACTCCTCAGGATTATATCTTACTGATATATGTCAAATTGAAGTGAATATGGTATCTAATCGGAAGATAGATAATCATGAATTACTTAATTTATGGCATGACCGACTAGGTCATCCTGGCACAGGAATGATGCATAAAATTATTGAGAATTCAGTTGGACATCAAATCAAGGATGTTAGAATTCCCAAATCTGATCAAATATCATGTGTAGCATGCTCACTTGGCAAATTGATAATAAAACCATCACTAAATAAAATAGCCACTGAATCTCCGTCATTTTTAGACAAAATTCAAGGAGATATATGTGGGCCTATTCATCCCGCTAGTGGGCCATTCAGATATTTTATGGTGTTGATCGATGTTTCAACACGATGGTCACATGTAAGTCTTTTGTCCAGTAGAAATCTTACATTTGCAAAATTACTAGCTCAAATTATCAAGCTAAGAACACATTTTCCGAAACATACAATCAAGAAAATAAGGCTTGATAATGCTGGAGAATTTACATCCCAAACATTTAATGACTATTGCATGTCTATTGGGATTGAAGTGGAGCATCCTGTTGCCCATGTTCATACACAAAATGGTCTAGCAGAATCTTTAATTAAAAGATTACAATTAATTGCAAGACCATTATTAATGAAAACAAGATTAACTTCATCTACTTGGGGTTATGCTATACTTCATGCAGCAACGTTGGTTAGACTAAGACCAACTGCTTATCACAAATTCTCGCCACTCCAACTAGTTTTTGGGCAATCTCCAAATGTTTCACATTTGAAAATATTTGGTTGCGCGGTATATGTCCCTATTGCTCCACCAAAACGGACAAAAATGGGTCCACAAAGAAAGCTAGGAATTTATGTGGGATTTGATTCCCCCTCTATCATTAAATATCTAGAGCCAATGACTGGTGATATGTTTACGGCTAGATTTGTCGATTGCCATTTTAATGAAATAATATTCCCAGCCTTAAGGGGACAGAAAGTGGACCCACTTAATGTAACGACCCGTATTTTAGCAGCGTTGTTTTCGGGGAAAACAACAATACAAATCATTAACATCTATAAACCTTTAATATCAGATTCATCAATTACAGCGGAAGCTCTAAACTTAGTTCATATTATTCAATAAAACCATTAAATAATCCAAAATAAATACGTTTCTAAAGTCCAACAATGCTACACAATAAGGAAAAGTCCACTAAAAAGTAATACAAAGGCTAGGGGTGAACATTAGAATAGAAATAAACTGCTAAACTTGCTCGCACATAATCCCAGCCCTTGCGTAACTCAATCAATCATCACCTGTACCTGAAAAGGGTTTTGGGGTCCACAGTCAGTGGTGAGTATTTAGATTGTTCTACTTAATCAGTAGAACACAATTAGAAACATAATAATCAGAACAGGTCAACCAAACAGTCAAACAAATCATCAGGAAATCATTCATAGACATCATCGTTCAAGTACGCAGCGGAAACAAACATAACATCACAATAAACCAAGACCTTCTATACTAACTTATTCGGTTCTAGACTTCTTGACACCACTATTGACTCTTCAGTTCTATTCAGTTCAGGTGCTAATCCGTGACCAGTCATATGCTCGTAGGGGAAACCTTAATTCTTCCCCAACTTTCCTTGCTCATGCCGGGTCAACCACGTTAGATCTACTTCCCGGCACTGGGATCAAGAACTGTCCCAAATCCGAAGATAGGACAGTGGCTTCGACGAAACCTATGTTCATGGCAACTTAATCCACTAGATAGGCGGTCACTTCATAATTAATCATCTTTTCCATATTACAATTCTGTTCTCAATTCTAGTTCACAACTCAATCCTTTCATGACAAAACTAGACTTCTAATCAATTCTAGTCCAACTTAACTTGACTCAAAACTCTAGTCCAAGACTTGTACCACTTGACATTCACTAAATAAAACAACAATTAATTCAATTCCTTAATTAATCATATAAACAATTCAATCAATCAATTAAATAAATAAATAATCAAATAAACTAACAATCATCAACAAATATTACTCAAAACATGATAAAAATCCTCCTTTTATTATTATATACCACTCGACATTTTCACATATAAATACCAAAATTGACACTTTAAATTAATTAATATAATCATCAATAATTAATCATATAAACTTAATAATAAATCATAAAAATCATGCTTTAAACACTAAATCATCAAACTTAGACCAAAACAAGACCGAAATCAATTCTCTAACATACATATGCCACACGGTTTTTCAAGGCTAATCAATTATCAAGAATAAATTCAAGATTTAGCAATAACATGATCATATTAAAGGTTAAATGCAAGATTAATTATCAAAGATTAAGATTAGTTCAAGACTTTAATAAAAGATCAAGATTATAACATAAAGATCATATTTTTATCAAAGAAACATGTTCGAACCTAACATAACATACAAGGCTCACATCCATATATATTCAATAATTATTTTTATCAACTTTAAATTAACAAGAATCGTAAAACAATCATAGAACATGCATAGATTATACAAAAACATAAAATAAATTCATCAAACCATTTTAGAAATATTCGGCCCTTCTAATGAATCATCAGCAAGTATGTTTTATCAATTCAACAATAATTCTGAGTAATTCTTAAACAATTCTAAGCATGATTAAACCTATTCTAAAAATTATATAACTAATCTATCCTACAGATTAAATAAAACAATCTAATTACCTGACACGAAGTATATAGTTCGACTTTTCAAGGGGTGTTCACGGTTCTTGGCTTTCTTTGATGATTCTTGTTTCAATCTTTGAGGGTTGGAACAATTAGAAATAATTAGGGGTAGTTAGTGATTTAAGTTGTAGCAAGGATTGAGAGATTAGGAGTAATAGAAATATATTTTATTTCTCCCTTGGCTGGCCGAGTATATTAATGAATCAAGAGGGGTTCTTGGCTCCTAAATCTTAGTAGAGTAGTTAGGATAAAAATAGGATTTTTAGGAAAAGGTCAAAATAGATATAAGTTAGTAATATTGGTTTAAAACAAATTAAAGAAATCAATTAAAAGAAAGGAATAAGGAGGTGGGCCGTGAGATATGGAAGGAGAGAGGGGTTAGAAGTTCCTATATTTTAGTAGTCAACGTAGGAAACAAAGATAGGGTTTTTAGGCTTAGTCAAAAATAGATAAAGGCCTTTTTAATAATATTGATTAAAACAATTTTAATAAATAAATTAAGAGGAAAGGAACATGGGGCCGTGAGGTGTAGGGGAAGGAGAAAGAAATTGGGCTTGAGTCTTAGCATGACAAGGAAAAAAGGTTTGGGCCAGGATAAAATAATTAGATTGCTACAACTAATTTAATAATTAATTAAATAATAATTAATTAAATTAGTTAATTAATTAGTTATTTAATCAATTTAAGAAAAATTTAAAATATCCTGAAATTTCAGGGTATTACACTTAAGAAAGAGATAGAAATCACTTGGAATGCAACACAACTACAATTTTTAGATCCAAGGACAAATGCTTGTGAACAAGAGGTTATGAAAATTGTGCATTTACAGAATGCTGCAAATCAATTACCAGATGCATTCATAGATGCCAAGAAAGTGACAAAATCACATATCCCGGCAGAAAATGCTCCCGCGCGCATTGAAACTTTTTTTGATAACAAAATAAATGATGACGAGTCTATTGCACATAGAAAACATGGAAGACCACTTGGTTCAAAATATTCCAAACCAAGAAAGTTAAAGAAACAAGAAGAATTGGTAAATGGAACGAATGTCATCATTCCAACCAAAAACCAAGATATTAAAAATGAAAATGACAATAAAGATAGAGATAGTCCAATAGATAAGGATGAAAATATTGACAACGATGAAATGTCAATTAATTATGGCGCTACAAAGAAACAATGGAATAGAAGAAATGTTGTCATTGATGAAATTTTTACTTACACTGTAGCGGTTGAAATAATATATGATGAAAATGATGTCGAACCAAAAACAGTAGACAAATGTCGTCCTAGAAATGATTGGTGTAATGGCTCAGATTTTTTCGGTATTTTTGCCTTTTGTTTATTTCTTATTTATGTGATTTTGTGTATGGTCCAAAATTTATTTTGGACTATTTATTTTATTTTATGTGAATAATTTCGATTAAATTCGATTATTTTGTTTTTGATTGATTATTATTTATTTCATTATTATTTAATTTTCTAATTAGTTAATTAATATTTTTGGCCAATTGCGATTTACGCTTGATTAGTCACGCATGAGTGCAATTAGCCCAATTATTTATCGAAAGTCCAATTTGGCCCATTTGCAAGCCATAGCCGGCCCCCCTTGTTATATGACAAGTTTTGCCACTTGCCATGCATTTACACCTTAACTAAGTTCTATAAATAGAAGGGTTAGTAAGGCTTGAGGATTCATTTGCTCATTTGCCATCTTAAACACACTTGCTCACCAAATTAAAAAGCCAAACACTCTCCATTTGTCATCATCATCACACGCCATTTTTGGCACCAACAATCCCATTTGTTGTCCATCTTCAATTCCAAACCCAAACTTAAAGATTCAACATTCATTGATCTTTAAGTAACTTTAAACACTATAATCTTAATAGTTTTCAATCAAGAATTCTTGTTCGGGTTTTGTTTTTTGGGTCTTGTTCGAGTGGGTCGTGTGGAAGCCGTGTGTAAGTGGTGGTTCGTGTGGTGAACCTTGCAGCAGGACTGTGTGCGAGTGGTGGTTCGTGTGGTGAGCCGTGCAGTAGGGTCGTGTGAAGTCGGTGGTTCCGTGGTGACCGTGTTAAAGTTGTGCTGTGACCGTGTGGGTGGTCCGTGTTGCTAGGCTGTGTAAAGTCGTTCCGAGTAGTGAGTTTTTGTGTGTTATTTGCTTGTTCTTCATTTAAGGTAACATACTATCCAAATCCTAGTTGGTATACTATGATTTATAGGGTAGATTAGATGATTAGATTAGACCGAAATTGATGTTTATGTACTCATTTTATGCGTGAATTATAATCTGATTTTGGGTGATGATTTTTACTTGATTATATGTATTTCATGATTGATTATGTTAGTTTCATATTTAATGTTGATCATGTTCAAGTTTCGTGAGGTTTTGATGTATTCAAGTTGATGAAAGTTGTTGAATTTTAGTTATGGTTATGCGTGAATTTTGATGATGAATTTATGGATGGTTTCTTGAATGAGTTCTTGAATCTTGATTGAGTTCTTGAATGAGTTCTTGAATCTTGGTTGAGTTCTTTATGAGTTCTTTATGAGTCTTGATAGTTCTTTTTAAGTTCTTGGTCGAGTCTTTAAAGTTAAAGAAAGTTAAAGATAATTAAAGAAAAGATAAAGAAAGTTAAAGATTGGTGTTTGAGGTTCCAAGATTGGTTGATTTACATGTTATTCTTAAGTCAAGGCGTAAGATGCAACTTAAGATTAACTAAGAATGTAAATTAAAGTTAAGATTAGCTTGATTTTGCTACTAGACGCCTAAGACTTAGAGTAAGATTCTAAGAATTGGGTTAAGACGTTGCCCCTATCCTATCCGCGGTATTGGGATAGTTGGTGGTCTTACTATGTCGTCTTCGGATATGGATTTCCCGTAAGATGGGTTTCATGGGGTTGGGAGTAAGATTCTCAATCCTGGCATAGTAGAAAGTTCGATTGCGTAAGATGCGTTCGTACGTGCATAGTCCGGTCTAGTATGTGAATGATTGCGCCAAAGTTTAAGATATGTTATTTGTTGGTTAAAGTTAATCGAGTCAGCATGATTACTTGTTATGATTCGCATGTTTTGATGTCTGGTTTGATTGTTTGATTTATGCTATGTTCATGTGTATCCCCGTTAGGGTGGGACAGTTATGTTACTCGCCACTCACGGTGGACTGTTGTTTATTTTTCAGGTAACTCTGATGATGAGGTTCTTGCTTAGCTTTGGGTTGGGCGAGTGCCGATGTTATTTAGATCTTGTTTTGTGGTGTTACGATTCTGGTGTAGACTATAGTAGTGATATATGTAATTTTCTAACTCTGACATTTATTTGGAGTTTATATTGTTAGTAGTGGTAATAATGACATTTTTGTTTAGATATGTATAATCTTGTGGGTGTTGTACTTTCAGATTTAGTATACATTCTATTTGAGGTTTTGTTTTAATTTTTAAGTATTTTAGTTTGTTAGGACTGACTATTCAACTCGTCGGTTTCTTCCGCGCCAGTTTAAGTGAGTTGGGTCGTCACAATTGGTATCAGAGCAACTACATTGAGGTTTCTAATTAGTTTGTCAGTATCTGAAAAATTACAAATGCATCTAATAGATGTTGAGACTGCTTACCTATATGGGACGCTTGATACTGATATTTATATGAAAATTCTCGAGGGATATAATTCATCAAATCACAATCCAAGAGAAATGTTTTCTGTAAAATTGAAAAAATCACTCTATGGATTAAAACAATCAGGGAGAATGTGGTATAATCGCCTTAGTGAATACCTCATAAAGCAAGGATTAAAAAACGATCAAATTAGCCCCTGTGTATTTATCAAAAGATCACAGTTAAGATTTGCCATTATTGCAGTTTATGTTGAAGACCTCAACATTATTGGGACTCCGAAGGTGATCGAACGAACTGCGAAATACTTGATGAAAGAATTCGAGATGAAAGATCTTGGAAGAACTAAATTTTGCCTTGGTTTGCAAATTGAACACCTAAAAGAGGGAATTTTTTGTCCATCAGTCAAACTACACTGAAAAGGTTCTAAAACGTTTTTATATGGATAAATCACACCCAATGAATTCCCCAATGGTCGTTCGGTCTTTAAATGCAAAAGATGACCATTTCGACATCAAGAGGAAAATGAAAAGGTTCTTGGTCCAGAAGTACCTTACATGAGTGCTATTGGCACTTTAATGTACCTAGCAAATAATACAAGACCTGATATTGCTTTTTCAATAAATCTATTAGCCAGGTATAGTAACGCACCAACCAAAAGGCATTGGAATGGAATCAAACACCTATTGCGCTACCTACGAGGAACGAAAGATCTTGGTCTATTCTATCAGGCACGCGAACATGCTACCCTTATTGGATATGCAGATGCTGGTTATATGTCAGATCCTCAAAAAGCAAAATCACAAAATGGTTATGTATTCAACTATGGAGGAACTGCGATATCATGGAAATCAACAAAGCAAACCTTGACTGCAACGTCATCAAATCACACAGAGTTAATTGCTCTATATGAAGCAGGACGTGAATGTGTATGGCTCAAATCAATGATTAGCAATATTCAAGAAGCATGTGGGATGAAAGTTACTATAGAACATCCAACAGTGATATATGAAGATAATACAGCTTGTATTACTCAAGTGAGCGCAGGCTATATAAAGGGTGATAGAACAAAGCATCTGACCCCAAAGCTCTTCCATACATATGACCTCCAAAAGGAAGGAAAGATAGACGTTCAACAAATTAGGTCATGCGACAACATCGCTGATCTATTTACAAAATCTCTTCCGCCAAAGAAATTTGAAGAACTAGTGTATAACATTGGAATGCGGCATCTTCGTGATATATGTTAAGCTCAGGGGGAGAATAGATACACTAAACTCTTTTTCCCTTGATCAGGTTTTTATCCCAAAGGGTTTTTCCTGATAAGGTTTTTAATGAGGCAGCACGTTCAATTAGTATATGCGCACATCAAAATTGACATTCAGGGGGGAGTGTTATGAGTCATGACATTGTATGAGTCATGATATATAAATAGTGAGTCACTGTGTATGAAGAGTGAAATGAAATTTTTTACTGTTCATACATTGTGACTCATGAATGTCAATGCGCGGTGATCATCTGTTATAAATACGGGTGTTCTACCGTTTTGTAAATACAGAAATATATACAATACCAATCTACAATATACTTCGGTATTCCGTTCTTCTTTCTTTTCATATTTCCTTTAACAGTAATGAAGTTTTAGGTTTTTTATTTTAAAGTTTGGGTTGGTGCCTTGTTGGATTAGCTTGGTTGTTTTAGTCTGACAGATAAAATATCTATGCTAATTTTTTATATGAGAATTTTTTGTTTTATTTTATCCTAATGTTGGACGTAAGTACTTCTCCCCCATTTTTCAAATCCTGGATGTGCCACTGTTGGATTACGTCCGAGATTATATATCGAAATTGTTTTAGTTAAATTATCGAATCCGTCCCCTCATATTTAAAAAGCTGGCTACATTACTGTCTCAAATCTCAATGTAACCAGCTCAGCTCATTCTTTTACAATTACTCCCTCCGTCCCAAATTAAATGATACATTTTGACTTTTAATACTGTTGATTTTGTAACTTTGACTAAGTAGTATTTTCTATTTTTGGGACGGAGTAAGACCCCGTTCTTTAGAACTGAGAAAACATGAACTTAAATTAAATTAACTGAACTTAAATTAAATTAAGGAAAAATTACTTTTAAAGATATGAACTATGACCATTCCAATTTTAAGGGTATGGACTTTGAATTATTTCTAAACAGTACGAACTATAAAGTTGTTTTGCAAAGAAAGGTATAAATGAATTTTTAACCTGCTGCTCAAGGTTAGAGTATGATGTCAGTTTCAATGTTTTATTTTTTCATTTTTTTAACAATATTAATTATTAACATTATTATATTTTAATTATAAAAAATAAAAAAACATAAACAAAATTGCTTTCTCCCTCCTTACCCCTCTCTCCTCACGACCACCAGGACCACCACCTGATATTTCCCACCACCATCTATGCACGTGAACCACCACCACTCGCACCACCAGAACCCTCTCCCAATCGCACCACCAGAACCCTCTACCACCCAGAAATTCAGCCCACGAAATCGAGCTACAACCAACACGAATTATACCACCACCACTCTAAATCGAGGCACCACCACTCAAAATCGAAGCCCCAAGCCCCACCCCTCTAAATCGAAGCCCCACCCTCATCCCAAATTGGTCGAATGGGTGGGTTTTGGTGGTCGAATCGAATTAAGGTTTTGTTGTGGTGGTCGAATTGGGAATAAGGGTTCCTATTTGGTGGTTCTTCAATGGTGGGGGTCGAATGGTGGTGCTTTGGAGGGCGTTTGTTCGAGGTGGTGAAGGTGGTGGTGATGGTGCTGTTTTTGGTGGTGAGGGTGCCGATTTGGTGGTTTGTGGTGATGCTCCTGGTGCTTGTGGTGAAGGTGGTGAATCGATGATGTTGTTGATGAAGGTTGATGATGGATAGATGATGAAGAAAGAGAATCGATGAAAGCATGTGATAATTGATGATGAAGGTGATAATAAAGGATATTTCAATTAAAAAAAGAAAAATAAAACATTATACTGACACATCACCCCTCAACCGTGAGCAACAGGTTGAAAATTCATTTATACCTTTCTTTGCAAAGCAACTTCATAGTTTGTACTGTTTAGAAATAATTTAAGGTTCATACTTTTAAAATTAAAAGAAGGATCATAGTTCATACCTTTAAAAGTAATTTTTCCTATTTACTGAACTTAAATTAAATTAAATTAAATTAAATTTTTATTTTTATTTTTATTTTTATTTTTATTTATTTTTATTTTTATTTTTTGATTTTTAATTTTTTATATTTTATTTATATTTCAAAGTAAACCCTAAAGCCTTCATTTTCACCGCCGGAAAATCGCCGTCGAAAAACTCGGCCGAATAATTACCGCTGGAAAAGTCACTCCGAAAACCGTCGCCGGAAAAGTCGATCGAATAATCACCGCCGGAAAAGTCAATCCGAAAATCGTCGTCGAAAACGTCGTCCCGAAAAATCGTCGCCGAAAAACTCGGCCTGAAAATCGTCGCCGGAAAAGTCGACCGATTAATCACCGTCGGAAAATCAGTCCGAAAACCGTCATCGGAAAAGTCGTCCCGAAAAATCGTCGCCGAAAAACTCGGCCTGAAAATCGATGTCGGAAAAGTCGGCCGAATAATCAACGCCGAAAAATCAGTCCAAAAACTGGCGTCGGAAAAGTCGTCCCGAAAATCGTCGTCGAAAAACTCGGCCTGAAAAGCGTCGCCGAAAAAGTCGGCCGAATAATCACCGCCGGAAAATCAATCTGAAAACTGTCATCGGAAAAGTCGTGTCGAAATATCGTCGCCGAAAAACTCGGCTTGAAAACGTTGCCGGAAAAGTCGGCCGAATAATCATCACCGAAAAATCAGTCCGAAAACTGTCGTCGGAAAAGTCGTCCCGAAAATCAGCGCCGAAAAACTCGGCCGAATAATCAGCGCCGGAAAGGTCAGTCCGAAAACCGTCGTCGGAAAAGTCGTCCCGAAAACCGTCGCCGAAAAACTCGTCCCGAAAATCGTCGCCGGAAAAGTCAGCCGAATAATCAACGCTAGAAAAGTCAGTCCGAAAACCGTCGTCGGAAAATGTCGAGCGGAAAAACGATACCCGAAACTGAAATTAAATTAAATGAACTGAAATTAAATTAAATTAAATTAACTGAATTTAAATAAAATTAAATTAAATTAAATCAATAAAAGTCCTTTCTGTACTGTACTTGGGTGGGATTTATAGATGAGATGATCCAATAACCAATGTTGAGCATGAGGTGTAACTGTAACATTATATTGGTGGCTTGGTGCTGTCACATTATTAATCTCTTGCACAACGGCAGTACTGTACTGCAGTAGCAATTAGCAATACGGCATGTCAAGGACTAATTAAAGTCGTGATTGTTATCGATACATATATAATTATATAAAAGTATTGTGTCAGACGGTCCGACCGTAGAACCGTCCAACACTTGTATTTTTTTAACAACTGATGAGGGGATTCAGGTTTAGTAATATGTATTCAGGTCAAAGAAATAGTGTCCAGGTCCAACAACATTTGTTCAGATTTAACAATATTTTTCCAGGCTAAACAAGTTTCACCAGATTTACACATGTCATCAGGTTTATAAATATATATATTTCCAGGTTTAACAATATATGTCCAAGTTAGATAGATATGTGTCCAGATTTAACAATACGTGTCCAGGGGTAACAGAATGTGTCCAGTGTTAATAATATGTGTTCAGGTTAAACAAATTTTTATCAGGTTTACAAAATTTTGTCCAGGTTCAACAATTTGTGTCCAAGTTCAACAATATATGTTCAGATTAACATGTGTCCAGGTCCAACAACATGTGTCCAGGTTTACAGATATGTTTCCAAGGTTACAAATTTGTGTCCAAGTTTACAGATATGTGTCCAGGTCTACGAATACATGTCCAGATTTAACAATATGTGTCCAGGTTCAATAATATGTGTCCAGATTTAACAATATGTGTCTAGGTCCAACAATATGTGTCAAGGTTTACAAATATGTTTCCAGGGTTACAAATTTGTGTCCAGGTTTACAAATATGTGACCAGGTCTACCAATACATGTCCAGGTTTAACAACATGTGTCCAGGTTAAACACATATGAGTCCAGACTCAACCATATGTGTCCAGATCTAGGGGACTGGTCTGACAGAAACGTTACTGTCAGACTAGTCTGACACAATACCTTCTCTATAATTATATATAGCGATAGTGATAGAAGTATAGAACTATAGAAGTATCAAAGGGATATAAAGGGAAATGATTTTGGCACTCCCTAATTGATTTTGGCACTCTTCCCCCTTACTATTCCTATAAGAGAGAGATGAGTACCAAAATCAATTTTAAAAGTGCCAAAATCATCAACTGAATATGAAACATGACTTAGTGGAGTCATGCTCTATCTCCTTTTCTTGTGGTGGGGGATTGATCCTTATACTCCCTTTTCACCATTCTTGACATAGGAACCATAAAAAAGGTGATACATGAAATGGGTGAAGAATGTGGGTTTAGTTGTCAATAAACTTTAGGCAAAAACATTTCATATCATTAGGGGTGTGTTTTTCGTCTTATTTTTTCAGATCTAATAAGATAAGATCTGAAAATGATTGAGAATTTGAACTTATATTATGAGATCTGATCTGATATAATTTGAAGAGAACACAACCTAAAACTTTGAATTTAACATTGTTTTTGTTGGACCAAAACATCAATTATTTGCCAAAATTGGCTAATAATGGAAATATTTCTTTTAATTTGTACATATATTGCATTAAAACATGAAAAATTAAAGGTTGTTATAAAACTTCTTAAACTGCAAGGTCAACATCAATGGTCGTCGGAAAAACGACCACTAAAGTAAAAATAATTTAGATCGTCGATCTTGTAATTAGATTTGACTTTTTAAATAAAAATAAACATTTAAAAATTATTTTGTTGTGATATTAATTCAATTTTATTTTTTTTGGGATTTATCTAAACTAATTTCAGATTTTTAATTTAATTTTTAAATTATCAAAATCTAAAACTAATTTAAGTAAATCCAAAAATATAAAAAATGAACTATATTACAAAAAAAAATTTAAAATTTATATTATATAAAAAAATAAAAATCAAATCTAATTATCAAAATCAACCTAATTAACATAGAAAATCAACGGCATAGATTTACTTGAGTTCGGCAGTCATTTCTTCGACGACCATAGAAGAATTTTCAACTACAAAGACAACCACCAAATTATGAAGTCTTTAAAAGTTGGTTCATGTAACATTTTAAAACTATGGAACATCGTTGTACTTGCACAATTGCACTAGTTTTGTTACTTTTGTATACATTTTCCCCAAAAGCTCAACCCATTTTGACAAAAAAATAGGGTTGGTAAATGAGGTGGATGTGGATACTCTTCCTCCATTTCCACCTCCATCTCATATTTCTCTACTTACTAGTTACCACTCACCCATCATTCATGATGGGTATAAATTTAAAATTCACCCACACTCACGTAGGTACAAACCGAAATTCACCTCCGCCATCTTCCTACTACTCACTTATATCCACCCACTATCCAATTATATATATATATATATATATTAAAAGATGTATGATAGTGATTATTGTTTATTGAATATTGCTGCAGATTATTCAAGTAGGATTTCTATAAAAACAAACAACTTAGTAATTAGTGGGCTTACCAGCTTGGACCTCGATTTGTCACTCGATCTTATGTAAGATATAAATATTTGATACAAATTTTAAAATATTCACCTAAAAAAGGGAAAAGTTTTTTATGTTATAAAAAAAATAAAAAACATGTAGGAAATGGATAAACAAACAAGCAACTTAGTAATTAATAGTGGCGTGGATATGGGGCTGGTATGACTCAAAACCCACCTCTTATTCATTATACATGCGGAATTTAACTTTCTCATCCATACTCATCAACCACCCACTAAAGTTTATCCATCCCCGCCGCAAGTGGGATGGATTCGGTTAGAGATGTCAGTAGATCATCAGGTCAGTTAGGGTGGATGCAGTTAGGGATGTCAACGGGAATAGGGCTAAGTTTGGCGAGTGGTGTAGGAGATCAGGAAGGGGATGATAATCATACCCATTATAGGAGTGAGGATGAATTTTAGGTTATACTCGCCCCATCTCCGCACGCTATATCCTATTAATCATCTTATATATTAGAAAACAATTGTGTTTTTTTAGAAGTTTGAAAATTATATATTGTGAATTATATAATTCTGTTTTGAGTATTTAATATATTCTACAAAAATGTTTTAGATTTCTTCTAAGACGTGTAATATATATAGTATACTCGTATATACATAACGAAGTTGTGGGCCAGGGAAAGTTGGGAATGAGGTGGATGTAAATATCCAAGTGATTGATGGGGATGGGATGATTTTTCATTAATCCACGTCGAGGTTGGGATGATGACGAATTCTGAATCCACCACGAGGATGAGGATGGGGATGGAGTTTACAATATTAGGTGGGGATAATGATGGAGAGCAAAATCCGACCCGCGCTGCCCCTCCGCATTGACGTCATCCACATATACTATGCGAAGTCCACTAAAATTTACTCACATGTCATCCCTAAAAAGTATTTTTTTTATGTTTCTAATACCCCGAGACTCGAGCTAGAGAGAATAATGAGTCATAAGTGATGTAGTATTTCTCAATAGGCCCACTTGCCTTCGTGGCATGATTTAATTATTTTCGGATTTTTCTCTGTGGAATCCATGAGGTTTTGGGTTTTCTAAGGTGTACTCACTTTTTTCAGGGATTCTCTCGGGTACCCATAAACTTACTGGTTTGTCTCATTAATAGAAAACCTATTAATTTCTCCGTTATCCCCTCCGTTAGCTGCTCATTTTTCATCAATACACGCAAATTGCAATTTTTTGGAACTTAAATGGTGGCAAATTTTATTGTTTTTTTGAAAATTTTGACCTCATATTTGACCAATATAAAGCTATAATGACCCCTACAACCTTAAATAGACAATTTTTGGCATGTAAACCAATGCAAATCAACCGATGCTGCTCATAGGTAATTGCATATAACCGATTTATCAATATCTAGTTAATAGATTGGATATTGATGAGACAATTTGCTAATTTCATGGATACCCATGATAATTTCTAAAAATGGTGGGTATACCTAAGAAATCCTAAAACCTCATGGGTGCTAATGAGAAAAATCCATTATTTTAAAGGAGCTTACTTGCTGTCTACGTGGCAACATAATTAGGAACAAATTTTTGTCCATATGACACATAATATATGACTTTTTTATGCCATTGAGTCCTCAAATATAAAATGTTAAACCTAGCTAAGCGTACCTAAAAAATATAAATCATTGTTTGATATACGCATAATAACTATCGAATATATACTTACACAAACCTTGAAACACAATCATATATCCGCCTTAAAAATGCCACATATTACTTGGGAATCAAGAGGCCACACATGTCACATTCAACCAACAGGTTCATTACATGTATCTTGTTATTATTTGATCCTTTATGCTGAAAAAGCTGATGCATAATCAAACCAAAACCTCAAAACTTTTTTAAAAAATCATGCAAATAAACTAACCCCTAAATAACACCTAAAATATAACGTAAAACAAGTAAAATTTGAAACTAATCCCCCAAGAATTATCAACAAATAAATTAAAATTTCTAATCACAAACACAAAGTCAATGATGAAAAATTGACTCACAATCACCAAGGTAGAGATTTTATTTTTCACAAGAAGAAGGTTCACTTAGCACCCCAAAAGAGACATTTCTTATTAATTTCATAAAAATGATGGGCTAAATTAGGCTATTTAAAGTAAAGTCTTAAACCTAATTAGTGACTTAATCTCGGCCCTTAAATTGGGAAACCAATGGCCAAGATTAATTTTTTTTTAAAGAGCAACGACAAAGTGAAAAAACGAAAATCTGGCTTGTAGCACATCAACACGATTATGCTAGATAGGCAAGTCCACTGGCTTGGTCGTGCAGTGTGGACACCAAGATTCTGGTAGTTTCTAAAAGATCCAAAGAGGTGTATGATGGCTTAAGATTAAGGGCTTTTTTTTTTACTTCAGATTATATTCAGTCCAGTTCATCTCTATTTATTTCAATTAATACACTTTTATTCAGTTGAGTTGAGTTCAGTTCATCTCTATTAAGTTGAGTTTAGTTCAGTTCATCTCTATTCAGCTAATGTAAACGAGCCCTAAGTATAACGATCATGTGAACTTGCACAATTGTGCTACCTAGAAGTGCACGGTCGTGTCTTTGCTCCAACGAAAAATTACATATCTTTTGAACATGTTGCACGGTCGTTCACCATTCAAATTTGTATCATAACCAAATAATGGAGCTAGGTCCACAACTTTGAAAGTAGCATGCATGAACTCCTTAATCATCCTAAATATTAGTTGGACTCTTATTTTGTTACTTTCTCAAACAATAATTTCATTTTTCAATATTTCATACCAGTATTTTAGATATTTCTCCTAAAAAATTATGTTAAAAGAAATATAAAATAGAAGAAAATACGGTGGAGTAAAATATATGTCGGCATCCCTAATTCTTGTGTACTTTTCCCAAAAAAAAAAAACGGTTTCACAAAAATTTGGGTGTGAGGAGCGACAATTTTTAATTATGAAAAGTCTTTATTATACATAAGAAGAAAAAATTCATATAGGATCTTGTTAGATTCTTCTAGACATGATTTTTGTAATGTCAATCATTGGAAATTTTTATAAATCATATATAGTGGAAGTTATAAATCATTTGAAATTGTACAAAAAGCATACATTATAAAATGTTAAATCCATTAGTTCACATTAAAATGCAATTAGATTAGGGTATTGCTCTATCATTTTCAAGAATAATTAGGTCAAAACAGGTTGGATTTGCTTTGATTCAAAGTGAAAGGTCGATTGTTTGAGTACAAATTAAAAATCGTTTTGCGTCATACTATGTAATTTAGTTCAACCACTATTATTTTTAGTTTAATTTGGACTGCAGTTGGATTCTAGCTTTACTTTTAATTATCAATTTCTCGAGTCTGTTATAATAAGCGTGGAATTGCATTATTAGATCCATAGATTCCAGACTGCCCAAGCCATAAATTAAATTAGAGATTTTTTTTTTTTTTGAAACATAAATGCTGGTAATTAAATTAGAGATCATAGATCAAAATAATTTAATCAACAACAAATGCTGATAATTACGCCTTTTATCCTAATATAATGTACATGTGTAAATTATTTGATGGATCTGGGACCAGCTAGGTGCCCATTAAGACTTCGTTTTGCTCTTTTTTTTTAATAAATAAAAATTCGTTTTAAAATCTTACGCTGCAGTTTTCTTTCCTTCTCCCTGTTGCTTTATTTTTGCACCTTCACACGATTTTTGGACCTCCATTTTTGTTCCAATTCATCAAACATTAAGCATTTTGTTTTTTCGAATTCATTTTTTTTTTTTTTAAATTTTCTATTCTATGATTTTTTTTTCTTTTCTACTTTAATATTCACCAAAATATTCACACATTTTTTTCCGGTGAGCATTTGTGTTGTATGTGGTGAATATTTAATTATATCGATATATAAGTGTTGTGAACATTTATTGTTTAACTGGTGAACATTGCAGTTTTAGTGAACGTTTGTACTATATGTGGTGAATATTTATATTTACTTGGTGATTTGTAAGTGTTGTGAACCTTTATTGTTTAATTGGTGAACATTGCTATTTAAAATGGTGAACATTGCAGTTTCAGTGAATATTTGTGATTTATGAGGTGAATATTTATATTTATTAGTGATATGTAAGTGTTGTGAACATTGCAATTTTAGTGAACATATGTGCTATATGTGGTGATGAATATTTATAATAAATTGGTGAATTAATTGTAAGTGTTGTGAACATTTATTGTTTAATTGGTGAACATTGCTATTTATATTGGTGAACATTGTTATTGGTAAACATTGCAGTTTTGGTGAACATTTGTGTTTTATGTGGTGAATATTTACTTTTTAATTGGTGGTATGTAAGTGTCGTTGTGAATATTTATTTTTTAACTGGTGAACATTGTTGTTTAAATTTGTGATGAAGAAGCCTATGATTTATACAAGAAGTATATATTGTGCATTCTAGCAAATGATACTCTAATACATATTGTGCATTATGTCGTGAATATTTGTATAAGCTAGTGAACATTGTAAATCAAAAGTTTATAGGTGACGTTCTAAAAAAATGTGATGAATATTTGTGCATAGTCTTGTGAACATTACTCTATTCGTGTGTGAACATTGCCTTTTAGTATGTGAACATTTGTAAAATGTGTGGTAAGAAGGAGCGGATGAGTTTTTTATTTTATTTTTATTTCAGCAGTTGTGACGCTCGAGACAACAAACAACTAGTTGTTCCCGTGTCTATCTATTATCTATTGATGTACATGTTTACTTTTTCAATTTTCAACTACCCAAACACATGTATAAATTTTAATATAGTATTAGGGAAAAATGGTCAGAAAAGTCCTTTTAAAATACTTTTTTTTTGTGAGAAAATACCTTGTAAAAAAATGTTGTCAACCATGACCTAAAAAAACTTGACAAGGAGGGACCTTACCTTCTCTTTCCGGCATTAACTACGAAACTCTGTCATTGATGTATTACCCTTTCCCCCCAAATTCCCATGAAACTTTTCTTCTATACTTCATCTTTCCTTTTGTTGTTCATTTTCCTTTTCCGTTCCTCTCCACTTCCCCCCTAAATACATCTATATAAATGCTACAAATCTCACACTTCTCTCTTCCTTCTCACATTCATCTCTTTTTGTGGACTAGGTTTTTTGATTTGTTTTTGCTCCCTCAAACTATACCTGATTTGCATTGGTCCAGACAAGGGTTCTGTAGAATCAAGAAGAGAGAATGAAAGAATGATTGTGATGAACAAAAGAGAGTGAATATTATTTAGCCAAAAGCAAGAGAAATGTATATGGTTGATGCTACAGTAGAACCTAACTCTTATATAAAGAGAGAAAATGAAATAAGAAGAAAAGATCCTAACTAACTAACTAATTTACATAACTAACTCAAGTTAAACTAACTTAACTAGAGTCTATTATTCTAATAATCCCCTCCCAAGCTTGAATAAAAAAAGGATCATCAAGCTTGAAACAAGAGAAAAAAGAAAAAAAGAAAAAAAAAGAAACTGAACTGAACTGAACGGGAACAGAAAAACTAAATGTTATCTACTCCCCTCCCTAGCTTGTTGACAGACATAAGACCAAGCTTAGAGCATAGGAAAAAATGTCGAGTTGAAGCCAGAGGTTTTGTAAACAAATCTGCAATCTGATCTTGTGTGCTAATATGTTGAACATGAAGAAAACCAGCCTCAACTTGCTCTCTTATGTAGTGAGCTGAGCATCCCTTTCATGTGTGTCGTCTTTTCATGGAACATGGGATTTTTGGTAAGATGTTCTGCAGATTTGTTATCACATAACACTGTAATAGACTCTAGTTAAGTTAGTTCAACTTGAGTTAGTTGTGTAAATTAGTTAGTTAGTTAGGATCTTTTCTTCAATCAAATTCCACAACCAGTGTGATAATACACCACACCAAGAACAAACCCTAATCCAGCTTGGATTATTGTTTTGATACCATGTAGAATCAAGAAGAGAAAATGAAAGAATGATTGTGATGAACAAAAGATAGAGAGTAAATATTATTTAGCCAAAAGCAAGAGAAATGTATATGGTTGATGCTACAATAGAACCTAACTCTTATATAAAGAGAGAAAATGAAATAAGAAGAAAATATTCTAACTAACTAACTAATTTACACAACTAACTCAAGTTAAACTAACTTAACTAGAGTCTATTATTCTAATAGGTTCAGCTTTGCATCCAAGTCCGCGATGCTTCTAAATAACTGTTGTGAAAGATTCAATAGTGTACTCAGAGAAGCAAGATCAATGCCAATATTGCAGCTTATGGAGTGGATTAGGAAGTATGTGATCACAAGATCAGTGGCAAAAAGGAAGGTCTAAAGAATTTCAATGGCATCATTATGCCATATGTTGTGCAGTTGATCCACAAAGGTCTACAACAATCAACATCAATGAGGTTGATCCAGGTTGAACTTCAGGAGTTTGAGGTGGAGCATGAGGATTACACCTTACATAGTTAACATAGGTGTGATTAAGAAGAGAGAAATGTGAGATGTAGGGTTTATATAGATGTTGGCACACCTATTTGTCAGAGTACATTTTTCCAATGTTTATCTCTTAAAGTGGTGTGTCAATATCAATATTAGTTGTGCCAACTTGTTTAAACAGTGTCAAAAGTTAAACGGTGTAAACTAAATAGAATCGAAAGGAGTAAGAAAAATAAAATAAGATCTAATGCGACTATAAAATTTGTCTAATAGAATTTCAAAAAATCAAAATTTTTGGATATGAAAAGTGTATCTATATATGCATAAAGACATAATAATGTTGCAACTAAAATACACAATAAGATAAAATAATACTCCCTCCATTTTTTTATTTTATTTTTTAATTTACTCACTTGTATTTTTTATCAAAACCAAAAAAATATTAGGAGTATGAGAATAAAATGATGATTAAGAGTTGTATAAAAAGTAAGAGAGAGAGGATATGAAAAAGAGAGAAAAAACAATATTTTTATTATAGTTAGTCAAAAGTAAGAGAAATAATAGGGGAAAAATACTTGGAAATCACAAGTTAATAAATATAGGAGAATAAATATAAAAAGTGAGTAAATTAAAAAAAAACCAGATGGAGTATTAATTAAGCCCATCTATCTCTAAATAATTGCAATACTCAATTATTTAGAAACTGATGAAGTAATATTAGGGGTGAGCATATATGAATTGGATATCCCATATCAATTATTTTATATTTAGATACCCAAAAATTTTCGGATCATATACCTTTGGAAAATTTGATATTCAAAATTTCTTATTCAACTTTTTAATTTACTATTTGGACATTCGAATTTTTATGTAAAGTACTGGTGTTGAGCTTTTTTTTTTTTGTAGGCAGAATGTTGAGATGATTATGAATTTAGGATATATTGATATGTAAGAAACAAAAGTTAAACATTACCCTGCGCAAAAAGTGCTGGTTGTTTGGTTGACCGTCAAAGTATCTCATCATTTTATTTTGCGGAGTACTCCGTATGGCAAGGAAAGTGCTTAATCTATATCTATACTAGCCGTTTATGCACGTTTTGTTGCGTTTTTTTAGTACGGAGAAGTATGTATATTTTAATTTGTATAAATAAAAAAAAAATTGAAGTTTGTTCATTCGAAAAAGTAAATAATGTTCAAATTCACACAAATTCATATAATCATAAAAAAAATTCTTTTTCACCGGCCCATCCCACAACAATGAACAGAAAAGAAAATGTTTTTTTTTTAACTATATTCTATCGACTACCAAATTCTACGATAATCGAAAGGTACAATTTTTATATGACAAAACGTATCAATATAGAGTATTCAAAAATATGAATTTTGTTATTTTTATTTTATTTTTACGAATTTTATATTTTGTTATATATATATATTTATTTTGAAAAGTTGTACGAGTAATAACTTTACATAATAGGTTGGATTGATGATGCAAATTGAATTTTTGGAAAATTTTGAGGGTAACATAAACTTTTCCAGGTAACACCATAACTCCGCTATCTCTATTATATAAGTCAAGGGGGAGCCATGATGTCCCCTTGAAATGTCCATCTTACCCCTCAACACTTTCTAAAATCTCAATTTGTACCACCCACTAATTATTAAGAAAAGTTATTACAATTTTTAAACTTTTTAAAATGAAAATAGTACAAAATATAAAATTCGAAAAAATAAAACAAAAATTTCAATATTAATAGTTTAAAATTTTCTATAAATAGACATCCATATTGATATATTTCACAAATAAAATTTTTTCATTATGATTAATTGATTATTGTAGAAATTCGGTAGCCAATAGAATATGGTAAATAAAACTCTTCTTTTGTTCATTGTTGTGGGATGACCGAATGAAAGGGAAAAAGTTTTCTTTAATTATATAAAGTTTGTTTAGACAGATTAATAGATGTATTTAAAATATCATTGCACGCAAAGCGTGCATAGAAGGCTAGTATAATATATTAAAAGACGTTTCTCACAATGTATTGTGCATGTAGACGCCAAGTCAATGTCATTCATTAGTTAATACGTTTGTGATGATTTCTTCACACCATTTTAAAGCCAAAATAAATTAAAACAAATGGTACCAACAAACATCGAACTCACAACCCAAACTCCATGCAAGCAAATATTTTACCAATAGTCTACATCTCCTCCTTATATTCAATAAGATGATTTCAATTATTATAAATAACTTTAATTGATAGTAATTTAGGGGCCAATAAATCAATGACAAAGAAAATTAAAATAAAAAACATGACCATGGTGTAACTGTGTGAGTGGTAACTGTTGGAAAGGGGCGCTTACAATGTCTATCATAAACAACATGACCATGACATGAACTAGCATTCGTGGAAATAATAGGAAATCATGCTTAATAATAATAGATTTTATATTATCATTGCATTGTTCAAAATACAACTGATTTGAAAACAACATTCAGTATGATAGGGTTACAAATCGTATTCGTCGACACGTTAACAAAGATTAACACGACACTCCTGTACAAGTGCACCATTCTTGTGAGAGTTTAGAGCTATATAAACTTGCATGTGTCCAATATAAAGAGGTAGGAAGAATATTTAGTGTTTTTAGAAGTGAGAGAATAACAAAAGAAAGCAGAATGAATCATCAAACAAGAAGATGAGCCACATTAGTTTTATAGGCATATGAGGAGACAAGAGAGTGATGAGTCAAAGCCAATTAATCAGCTAACAATTGTAGTAATCGTCATCATAATCAAGATATTAAAGTGTGGAAATTGGGAGTTACAAGTAGAATATTTTCTTGACGAAATGTCAACGGTCACATAAACTCAAGCGAGTTTTGTAGACATTCGAGCGAGTTTTCTAGCAAGAAAAGTCAGTAGGCTCTCTAATATGATACTCGAACGTATTTTCAACAAGCTCAAATAATTTTTCTAGTCCATCGTGTGTGATACATTTTTTTACTTATTAACCTAATTAAATACACGGTCAAGTATTTGTAAAAAATAAACTTGACCGAGTTTTTGCTTGTTTGCCTGCACAGACAATCCAACTTGAAAATGCCATAACCATCTCATTACCTGTTAGGAGTTGACGTATGATCTACTGTTGAAAAGCTTTTGAAGTCTATTTTTTAGCTCAATTGTTATCACATCAATCCGAATTGTATAGAAAAGGTTATGAGAAAAATAGTGAACGAGGTCTATTTCCACCCTCGCTCTCCCTTCCTATATCACAAATATTTTTCGTTTTTACACTAAAAGGAACCAGTCTACCCCTTCTCTTGATCTTAGAGATGATTTTTGAATTTTGATAAATAAACTCTTTTCCAGGTTAATCTTTTTGTGTTCTAGGTGAGACTTAGCTTATTTGTTCCAAGCTTAGTCTTAATTTTTTCAAGTCAATTTATTTTGCCAGGTGAGTTTAATTTTTGTTCATGTTACTTTTATTTTTTGATCCGGTTAGTTTTATATTTTCTTCTCAGGTCATTTTTTTGTGGGTTGAACTTTCCATGTCAGTTTATTTTGACAGGTCAGTTTAATTTTTGTCCAGGTTAGTTTTTTTTTTTCCTCAGGTTAGTTTAGCTTTCGTCTTCATTTTTGTCCAGGTCAGTATTATTTTTTTCTCAGGTCATTTTTTTTCGAAGTCAGTGTTTTGTCAAAAAAAGTCCAAGATTGACCTGGAACAAACATATAAGATTGTCCTGAAACATAGTTATAACACCTGGAACAAACAAAGCATGACCTAAAGAATGATCAGGTTTGACCTGGAATAACAAAGACCTGATACTTCATTCATCTTCATCCTAAAGGTCCGGACTTTTTTTTCTCCATTCAATTTGTTCGACAACAACAATATTTACCCAGGCAACACTCCCATCCTTTTCTTCCTTATTATTCCAGTACTAATTCGATCTTTTTTCTCCTGAATATTAATTTCATAAGTGATTAACAAATCAAATTAGCCTATTCGATTAATTATTACAATACCTTCCATTGATTTTGATCGAAACTTTTGCCAAATGGTGTGGTTGAGTGGTTTGCGTCGTGCTTAGTGCTGACTAGGTGATAATTTGTGGTTTTCATCGGCACTGAAAATTGCAATTGAACGACGACCCAACCAAATATTGTGGTCGGACCGTCTGCCACAATACTTTCGCGTAAACTCATAAAATTTGGTCAATATTTACTAACTTTAACTCCCGAAAATGCATATAGCAAATAAAAAATACAGCAACAGAGAGATTATTATATAATATGAGATACTCCTTGACAAGTAAAAAAAAAAATCGTGGATTCTCCCTTTCTCCTATGAAAAATTGAAAATCTAGTCTTCTAACCATCTTATATTCTACTCCTTATTAATCATTATTAATTAATTAAGAAAATGAAGGAATGAAGTATCATTATATTGTTCACATCAATACTGTTATAATTCATGAACCAAACTTTTGGAGATCCCAATTCCCAAGGTTGCTTTTATTGACTTTTCCATGCATGTTAGAGCACTAGCACCAATGAGGAAAAAAAATTCTCCTCACAACTCTCTCTACTACTTTCTCTCTCTTTCCAACCTATTTTTCCTCACATACAATTTTTTCACCACACCAATGGTAAACAAAAAAAGTTCCTCAAGACTCTCTCTCCTACTATTTCCTATACCCCACCATATTACACATCATCTTTTAATATTTTAACACAATTATACTTTTAATATTTATTAAATTATGATGTAGTAAATTATGAGTGATAATTTCGTAAATTATGGTTTGGTAATTAGTTTAACACTATTAATTACGATTAAAAATAACGAAAGGACATGATTAATAATTTTAACTTCATTACATTAGCACACAAACACTATTGTGGTGTTTCTGGAACATTTTCCTCAATATCCTCTTCATGTTGGGAGTTACTCCCTTGATACACATGAGGAGAATTTTGTTGGGAGTCAAAAGTTCCATAAGGATTTTGCGACGATGTAATTCCTCTATTTTGAAGGAATACTTGAAATTGAGGGTTGTTCAAAAGTTCGTCATCTAACTCATTTAAATTAATTGTGAAATTGGGGTTGTTGCTAGGATCCATTTCCTGAAATTGATTGGATATGAGAATATTTTTCAGTTATTTTTTTAATAAAAAAAATTACTACTTAAAAAATATAGCAACAATAAAATTATTCAATGCATTAAGTTATATTTTTAAAAAATATAGCAACAGTAAAAATGGGCGGTATTTAGTAATACCCAAACAAAATTTAATTTTATAATTAGTAATACTAAAAATATCAACAAAATAACAACAATTAAAACAAAATAATAATAATTAACAAATTTAAAAATTAAAACAACAACAAAACAAATCTAATTTTTTTTTTCTATATTGTCAGTAGTATTAATGAGAATTATTAATAACAATTACTAGGAGGAAGCACTTACTTGAGAAATTAAAGTCTTTGAGGTAGAATTTGAGATTTATAATAGATTTCTATGATTTTTGAGATTTTTGAAGTGTGCCAAAATATATCAAAATGGATGTCTATTTATAGAGAAAAAAAAAATAATAACGTTGGTGATTTTTATTATTTTTTTTAAATTAATTTCGGGGTCCAAATAGCCGTTACAAATATAGAGTCGTTGTGATAAAGTAGCTGAATTTTGATTGGTTGATTTGCTGACTGGGACACGTGTCACGCCCTGATTGGGCTGACTGACGCGCCCAGTTAGCAAATTCTTTTTTTTTTTTTTTTCGCCTCCTGCATGGGTTTGGGCGGTTTTTTTTTTCCCCTCAATTCTTGAGGAGAATTGGGGATCCTCATGAGGAAGGAAAAAAATCCCCATTGGTGTTGTCATTTTTTTCCTCAAATTTTCCTCATGAGTAAAAAAATGCCCATTGGTGCTAGTGCTCTTACCTGTTTATTGTTCATTTCATGACTGTAAATTGTTACCCAATTTTGCACCTTTTGCTTTCACATTTCTTCATGAAATCATGAAGCATTATTATTGGATTTTAAACCTTGCAAAAAAAGCACACAAAGAGTCAAGGATGGAGGAAAAAACTCTACTACAAAAGAACTTTAGGGGTTTAATTTTTTGTCTTTCACATCTTTTTCTGCAACTTTTTTTCCCAGTTTTTGCTATGTTGTCGCTTAATAATGTTGGACATAAGATTGGTGTGGTGTCCGACTTTTTAAGCCTAACCCCACTTTTTTAATAAGTGGACTATGGCGTGTCAATCCGCTTATTTATCAGGTCAAAGTTTTTTAACCCAAATACATTAATAAGAGGTCGGATTAGTGAGTCAAGTGGATCTTTGTATGTTAATTGCTCAATAGGATGTAATTTTGTTGTGTCCATATAAAAAGGTTGAACCCCTTCACCCCTAATTCGGTGTGCGTTCTCTTTAACTTATTCGATCTGACCTGATCTGACTTGTTTAAACCTATTAAAGCTGATTTGATTATAACTTATTCGACCTGACCTGCCATAATCTGGCCTGATTTAACCTGATAAGTTCTGAGACTTGATAAAATAAGTTCAAGAGAACGCACCCTCGGCCCATTTGATAAACATGTCATGTCGTAGCTATTCAAAACAAAACCAATAATAACAACCCACCTGTTGATTTCTTGCCATATTGGTGGGTATTGTCAAATTTTATCACCTCTAATCTAGACCTAGACATGTCTTAGGAAAGACTAATTTCTATATTCATCCCAAATAACAACCCACAACAAGAATGAGTTACACTTAGCCTAACATACATAAATTAAACTTAGATGGTATAAGAAATATGACACATGTCCTAGATTAATGGAAGAAAAGCATGAGTAGTGCCTTAGATTTTTGTTCCTGTTCTGGAACTTCTCGTGAATAGTCAACGATCTTTTGGTGTATGACGTGTACTTTGGACGATCCTCAATGAAGCTGTGACCTGCAAAACAGTCAGAGATTGCTAACCCGGGGGGTGGAACCTGGGAACGCCCCTCCGATGCTTAAGTCAGATATCAGAAATAAGGAGTCAGAGTATTTTGTGAGTTTTTAGACTGTGAATTGTGTACCTGTAGAATGGTAGGACTGATCCTTATATAGGCATTAGGTTCCCTGTTTAGGGTTTTTGCTGAGCCGGTTAGGCTGGCGTATGGGCCGGGCCCATGGAAACCAGGTCAAAGTCTTACCAAGCGGGTTGACACGTGGCAACCCCATATTTGCCATAGAATATCTGATATGTACCTAGCCCTATCAGAACTGGGCCTAGGATTTGGGCCCACTAACACGGGTTTGACCATCTGGGTGGGCCCGGAACAATTAGCCCCACGCTCGGCGTGGAACGGGAATCCTTGGACTTTGGATGCCGAGCGGAATACTCTAGACAAAACGAATCTCCAGACCTTCTTATGATCACGAGGGGGATGCCCCAAAGAGGGCACCTCGATCGAGGTGACCTCGACCGTGAGGGGGAGACCCTCGATCGAGGTTACCTCGGCCGTGAGGCTCACAGGGCTTCCCCCTCAACCTGGACCGTCTAAGCCCCAGGGAGGTGTGGAGAAAACCTCGACGGGGTCTCCAATAAGGAGGATGCCTCGATCGAGGTAACCTCGACCGTGTGGGGGAAACCTCGATCGAGGTATCCTCGACCGTGGGGTTTGCAGGGCTTTCCCTTCTGACCTGATCGTTCCTATTCTTCATGAAGATTATGATATCTCCTCGAGGGTGTCTCCCTCGTCCAACATGGCCACCTCGATCGAGGCGACCCTCGTCCGAGGAGGAGTGCTCCTTGATCCTAGGGTGACTTTAATGTATATCCATAGACCAATATCATTAGCTTTTCCCTTTGGCCAAGGATAACTACCTCGATCGTGGGGCGTTTTTCTCGAACGAGGGGTGTGTACCTCGACTCGAGGGTATTTGGCCGCGATCAAGGGGCAAACCTCCTGACCTTGATGAACCCTCCATGAAACTGTTGAAAAAAATTCTAAGTGTTGCATTACTAGCACTCCTGGCCTCGACCGTGGTCACCTCGGTCGAGGTAAGAAACTTGGAACCACCAATTGACCTCGACTGTTAGCATATTTTCCGCGATCGTTAGGAATTCCTTCATGTGACCGTTTTTTTGCAAAAATAGTGGAAATTTTCTAAGTGTTAACATGATTTCTATTTTCCGCGACCGTAGTTACCTTTGGTCGCGGTGAGAGGTAAAGTTCAATGAGCTCCCCTGGAAAGCTCGAGGGTCTCTCCCTCTTTACCATGGCAATGTCCGCGTCCATGAAGGGCCTCTTTCCCTTGAATTCAGTTGCTGAAATTGGCTAGAATTTTCTAAGTGTTGACATCATTTTTACCTTCCGCGACCGTTGTTTCCTTGGTCGTGGTTGAGGTAAAACTTGGTGACTCTTGCCAGAAAACTCGAGGGTCTGCCCCTTCTTGACCGCGATGGACATACTCAGAACCATTGTGGAATGACCAACGAGGTTATTTGGGACTTGCTTTTTCGCGACCGTGAAGGACCTCTTCCCCTGAACTTCACTCTTTGAAACCTTTAGAATTTTTCTAAGTGTTGACGTTTTCTAGGCCTCTCTTCCACCGCGAGGGACTTCCTTTACCTCGATGGGAGTGACATACTTTTGGCCAAGGAACTTCCTTTATTTGAACTTCATTAAAATTTGGCTAAGTGTTAATCCCATCCTTAGTAGCAAATGCCCATACTGAATGCGGCCTTGACAATGAGATGACCAACCTGGACCTGGGGGCTAATGAGCCCCAGGGAATGCCCTTTTCACCTCGAGGGTCTCTCCTACCTCGAGATTTAGGGATGGCACACCCTGGGATCAAGTCTCCCCAATGGCCTCGAAGGTCTTACCTACCTCGACCGTGATGAAGGTGCAAAGTGAGGATTGCCCACATTGAGTGGGGCTTTTGGCCTAAGGTGGTCAACCATCCCTTAGGGGCTAATGAGCCCCAAGACATGGTTGACACCTATCCAGCCTCCATCTCCCTTGATGGGTGCCTATCTTGAGTAGGGCTTGTCGTTAGCTTTTGGAGCTTTCCTTAAAGCCAAGGGGCTAATGAGCCCCAAGGACTAAGTGTCAGGCCACCTTCCCTAACGACCTCGAGGGTGTCTACTACCTCGATTGTGATAGAGGTAGAAGATGGAAAGGCCCTGATGACCTCGAGGGTCTCCCTGTACCTCGAGTGTTAGGAAATGCCTGGGGAAAGGTGTCTTTGCTACCCATCAGCCTCGATGGGTGCCCACATTGAGTGGGACTTTGGCCTAAGGTGATCAACTGATCCTTAGGGGCTAATGAGCCCTAAGATATGGGTGATACCTGTCCAGCCTCCCATCTCCTTTGATGGGTGCCTACCTTGAGCAGGGCTTAATCATTGGCCTAAGGAGCTCTTTCCAAAGCCAAGGGGCTAATGAGCCCTAGTGACTTTGAATGCCTGTCCAGTCATTCCATTTTCCTCAATGGATGCCTATGTTGAATAGGGCTTTTTTGTCACTTGATGAGGTGAAGGGTTTGACCAAAAGTCAATGAATTAATGAACACTGTTCACCTTCTAAACTCATAAACTGGTGTCGTTTTATCTGATTTTTACCATAGTGAGGTAAAAAACCGTTTCATATTCTTTACCTCCTATATATTCAACTCACTAATCATTTTTCCTAAAATCACTCTCTCACTCTTCAAATTTTCTCTCTCTAGAGTTCTCCAATCTCCTCAAAGGTGTCTTCTAAGCTTGTTATTAGGCAGCCAAGCCAGTAGTCTTCTTGTCCAGGCAATTGTCTCCCCTCCTTGTATTTACTTTGAATAAGTGAGTCTTTGTCCTGTCGAGTACCTTTCTTTTCCTTAGTTTATTTTCAATAACTTAGGTATTGGACATGTCAAGTACTCCACCCCTTCTTCCCCTTGAGTGCACTGGGGTCCTTCGGGTCGAGGGTGATGAAGGGATTGAATCCCAAAACATCCCTGAGGCCATCCCTCTACTTTCTGACTCGGATAGGTCAGTGTTCGGGGGAGAAGAGGTAGAAACCCCCTACCCCTGGGAGCCATCTGTAGCACATCCTAACATTTACCATTCAAAGTATGAAAAACTTGTAGGTATACTAAACATGAACCTCGAGGGTCCTTCCACCTCCGGTCAGGAGGAGACAGAGAACATCGTGTACCCTAAAATTCCCCCTGAGAAGGGTCCTAAATACTTCTTCCTAGCCCCAACTCTCAACCACCTTCTAAAGGGAGACATTCTCTCATTTGCTGCCCAATTTCAATTTTCTGAGCCATATGTAGTAGTTCGACCCATCAACCTTCAGACCATCTGTTCCCCCCCCCCTAACGGATGTGTAGCTGTGTACAAACTTGCCATGGTCAGGGGGCTTAGATTTCCATTACATAGTTTTGTTGTACAGCTTCTTTGTGAATATAACTTATCCTTAGCCTCGTTAGTGCCTAACTCTTGGGCCTCGATCAATTCTTTTATTGGTATATGTACAATGCTTAGGATTGCCCCAACCCTTCGCCTATGGCGAAATTTGGCTAAATTAGTAGAGAGCCATAGTGTTGATCATGGGAAAGGTTGGTATAACTTTCAAGTTAGAAAGGGCTATAGATTTGTAAATAACGTGCCCACCAACCAAGAAGGATTTAGGCACGAATTCTTCTTTGTTTTTAATAGCGAGGGGTGGAGAATCCCTAGGGTGGTGGAAGATGAACCACACTTCCACCTGAATCGCCAAGTTCCAAAGATGTCCGCTGAGGAAGTAGTGGTGGCCATCTACTGTGAGCTCGAAGCAAAAGAGGAAAAGGGGAAGACAGTGATGGTCCCCTTTAACTGGCTTCCCAGCACGGATGAATTGAAGCAAGAATTTTTCTTGTTTGCTATGGGGCTAAACCCAGCATATCCTGAGGGTAGGGGTTCCTAACTATTAAATACTAATTTACTAGTTTTGATCTCTCCTGATATTCTAACTTATTTGTTCTTTTTATTGCAGGGTTAGCTCGAGACAAATTAGATCCAAAGATGGCATCCTTCATGACCGCAGCTGCTATTAAGGCTGTTGCTGTAAAAGGTAAGATCGATTCAAAGGAAGAACCAATTCCTAATCCCCCTGAGGTATTGTTTTACCATGATACTCATTATGTTGCCCCCTTCCTTTGACTCGATGATGTATTAATATGTTTGCTACCTCGATAGGATCCCAAGCATAAGAAGAAAACCTCGACCAGCGGGGTTCCTCGAATCAAGAGGGCTAGGGAGACCAATCCTTTTGCTGAAGAGCAAAAGGATAAAAAGAAAAAACAAAAGGCGGCTGAGGGGCCTCAGCTGTCTTTGCCTGAAGAGGGTATCTTCCAAAAAGATGCACAGACTGAGGCTGCACTTGTCGCTGCTGGGAAGGTTATTAGGCCTTCTTCTTCTAAAGGGGTTCCAGCTGGGGGCGATAGACATTTTAAGGCGCTGACCCAGAAAGAACGCAACCGATGCCTCCATGGGGTGTTCAGGGCCATGTACTCCCCCTCTGATGAAGAGTACATCATGGAAGGTGATGGAGAGGAGATCTTTAATGAGCTCCACAACTCCTGGCTGGATGTAAGAACTTATTCATCTATTCTACCATTATGCGCCTTCTACTTGTTACTAGCTCTTTATTTTTGCAGATATCTATCCGGATGCATGCTGCATCCAAATATATGATGAACAACAAAGGTAAGAGCTTGTCTCTTGCTGATGCTGAAAAGGCCAAGGCTGATTTGGCCCAGGAGAAGGAAAACCATGCTACCACCACGAAGTCCTTGGAGGTTGCCAGCTCCAAGGTGACATCTTTGGAAGGTCAGTTAGAGACTGCAAAAACTGACCTTGCCACGGCCAATGCCTCCATCACTGACCTGGAGAAAAAGCTGGCCAATGCCATCTCCCAGCGCGACTCAGTAAACCGCGCCAAAAACAAAGCTCTTGACGACTTGGAGAAGGCCCGGAAGAGCTTGAAAAAAGCTCAAAAGGCCCGGGATAATGCTCTAGAGTTGATGAAAAATGAAGAAGAGGCCATTGTCAACAAGTGTCTGGAGTCTGAAGCTGGGGAGCGGTACAAGTCAGGCCTTCGCCTGAATGGTGCTGCTGAGGGTGCTGGCATTCTCATTGCTGACATCCTTGGCCGGGCGAAGAAGGTGTTGGAGGAACTTCACCCAGGGGAGTGGGCTATCTTTGAATCCAGGTACCAGGCAATGGAATTGGAGGAAGAGGCTAAGGAGCAGGTTGCTTCCCTCCAGGGTGATCAAGAGACCAACATCCTTTCTTCCAGCTCCAGCGAGGGAGGCGACATGGGGGTCGTTGGCAAGGTTGGCGGGAAGGGCAGCCAACAGCCACAATAGCAGCAGCAGCAAGAACAACATCAACAACAGCAGCAGCAACAGCAGCAACAACAAGAAGGGGATGATTAGTTCTTAGATGAACTGAACATCAGTATAGACTAAGCCTTTTTGTACTTAGTTTTTCCTTCTCTTTTTATTTTTATTTTTTATCATTGTACTTAGCCTAGGTTGTAACAATTTGAATATTAATGAAAAACAACTTTTTGACTAAGTGTTTACCTCGTTTATTGCTCTCTTTATTGCTTTTGCTTATTACTTCTGTTAACTTTATTGCTTAATGATGAAACCATAAAATTCGACCCGGTAAGGGTTCAATATTATTCAAAGAACAATAATTAGCTATCTACTCAACCCTGCAAGGGCTTTAGAAGTTAGTAAAAACTCGACCCTGTTAGGGCTATTATTATGCAAAGAATAAGCACGATTCAACAGAACTTGACCCTGTTAGGGATTTTATAGATGAATGAATAAATTTGACCCTGCTAGGGTTTTATTAAAACTAAAACATCCAAACTTAATATTCAACCTAGAACAACTCCCTGTTAGGGACTTTATTAAAACCTAGCTAACCTAGTGAGGGGAAATTTAAGCATAAAACTTCTTCAGGTGATCAGCATGCCATGGCCTGGGCAAGGGCTTTCCTTCTTGATTGACACATGTCTGAATGTCCCTGGTCTCACCATTTCCTCGACTCGATAGAGTCCTTCCCAGTTGGGACCCAACTTACCTCGAAGAACAGTCTTCCCAGTAGCCTCGACCTTCCTTAGTACCCAATCACCAACTGATATTGTTCGAGGTGCTACCTTGCGATTGAAGCACCTGGTTATCTTCTGTTTGTAGGCAATGGATTTGAGCAGTGCATTTCCCCTTGTTTCTGGCAACAAATCTAGGTTGATGGCTTTTTCTTCCTCGTTCTGATCGTAGTCATAGAAGGTGATTCTTGGTGAGGGTATTCCCACCTCGACAGGTAACACAGCCTCACTTCCATAAACAAGCGAGAATGGAGTATGCCCAGTGGCCTCCTTGACTGTTGTCCTAGTGGACCATAGAATCCCTGGAAGCTCATCTACCCAAGATCCTTTAACTGCCTCTATCTTCTTCTTGATGCCTTGAAGTATAACTTTGTTTGCTGCTTCAGCTTGTCCATTAGATTGGGGCCTTGCCACTAATGTGAACCTTGTTTGTATGTCAAACTGAGCACAATATTCCTTCGTTGGGCCACTGTCAAATTGCCTGCCATTATCTGAAACCAACATTCGTTGGGCCACTGTCAAATTGCCTGTCAAAATTTATTTTTTTCTTCATTATATACTTTTGAGTTAGAATTTGATGGGGCATAATGCACCCATTAGCTGTTGGGCCAGCCACATACTAAGCTAAGGCCCAACCCAGCAATCAGCAAACAACAGAAATCCATCACAAGGAAGGCCCACAAAAAGGATCAGGCCCAGGTATAGTCCAAAGTCTGTACAGGGGCCCTGATCACCTAAATCCACGCTCAAGCACCTACCTGGTCAAGATCACATCTACCAGGTCCTGAGAACAGTAGCCTGGTCCAGGTCCAGCCTACCAGGTCAAGGGAACGCCTACCAGCTACAGGGTTACTGACCAGGTCTAGCCCAGCCTGGCTGGTCCAGTTCAACCTACCAGGGGAAGTTTTCTTCACATATTCTCAAGGTATTATAAATAGTCCTCATCCATGCACATGCAAAGGTATCCAAAAAATACTAAACACACCTCAAACTTCTCCCTCACTTTCTCTCTCTATATTTTCCTACTCTTACATTTCACTGACTTGAGCGTCGGAGGGCCATTCCCCAGAACACCTCCGGGGGTAGCTCACGCTTGTTGATTGTGCAGATCAACGAACACATTACGTGGAATTTGGACTAGCTCTCAAGCCCATCAACACATTTACATTGTTGTGACCACAAAATCACCTCAACAGAATTTTTCTAATGATTTGATCATAGAAATATATATATATTTTAATATTATTTTCCCGTGTTTATATATCCTTTAACTTTTGAGTTAGCATTTTCCCATACCCATATCATAAAGTAAACAGATTCATTTTCATGCAAACTAGGTTAATGCCGGTATCGTATCCGTTTTCAATATTTCATGCAACTTAGCATTTAATCACACCAAATACAAATTAATACAGTATATATTTTTTTTTAAAAGTAAAGAAAAAATCTCAAGCTTTTCACTCTTACGCTGCACGGCTGCACCATCTTAGACGAAGTTCTCCATTGAAGCGACTTCCGTGCTTCCTTCCCCTCATTGAAGCAGATTCTGAGGTAGTTGTTATTATTATTATTTTGTAGTTGTCAGATATCAATTTCACGATCTAGGGTTCAATACTTTACTTAGTTGTTAAACGGTCAATAAGCGTCCTTCTAAATTGGATTATTGAAGGATTAGTTACCATATTACTGAAGTTATGGAAGACTGTTATCAGCATTTTGTTGCTATTTTTTTAATTTTTTTTTTATGTAGAATTTCATGTAATCTTTCGGGTCTAATTTGATAATCGAATCAAATTTGGTTGTTAGTTCATTGCAGGCTTTCTTTAGGGTCAATTTAACATCATATGTGAATGAGCAAATCAGTGAATGTGAAATGTTTATGTTGATAATTTGATACATGGTGATTTGAAAGTTGAAAGCTTGCAAATGTTGTTCTGTACTTCTGTTGTGTTGAAGCAGTGATTTTTTTTTCTTCTTTGTTGAATGTAAAATTGTAAATTATATGTGCTCTATTGAAAATATTTTAAGGCTGTGTTTTTTGAACTGAACTAATGTAAATCTTAGACTTCTAGTTGAATTGAACTGAATTTGTCTGAATTGAAATTTCATACTTCGTATATTAATTCCAAAAGAATAGGGCCTAAGGCAATTAGAATTATGCATTTTTTTCTTATGGGAATTGTTAAACATTGCCCGCGTTTTATTTACTAATGCCCGCATTTTGACAACTTTGCCCTTTCATATATTTTACCTCATTTTTTTTACTCTCTTTAACCCAAAGGAAAAACATCATGTCGAGAAGGTTGGAGAAGCAAATGATGAAGGCGGTTGATAAGTTGATGGTGGCAAGGGCAACTAGTTTATTTATTTATTTCGTCTTGAGGTGCCTAATGAATCAGGCTCCCACTAAGAAGGAGTGCCCCCACCAAGGCAGGGGAGCCTATAATGTTGGAGTAAAAGTAAAATACATTCGTGTGTTGCACTTCATAGTTCATAGTGGGGTCATGGGCCTTATAAACTGTAAGAGGAAAAAGCAATGGTGGATATAGACCTTCGTCCACTATTTTAATCATAACTTTTTGTATATAAGTTGGATTGACGCGATTCTAATTGCGTTGAAAATTGGACTTCAAGAATTTTCCAACGGTACTTCATATGCTAAATTCTAACAAGCAACGTGAAATTTATGGCTTTTTGAAAGTGGATTCTATGCGAAGGCGCACTTGCCTTGGTGGCGGCCTGATTTTTCAGTCGCCTCCGCCTTGGTCAGGAAGTGATTTATCAGACGGCCCACCATGATTTTTTATTTAAAAACTTATCGCACTTGTTTTCATACTTACCTCTGGTGGAGTTGATTGTTGCTCCAATAGCTACTCTGACATTTTTCTGTGACGCTGGTTGTTCATAAGAGAGAGTGTAATTTTAGAATAGGGGTAAAGTTGTCAAATTGTGGGCATTAAGAAGTAAAACTCGGGTGATGTTTAGCGGTTCACTTTTTTGTATTTTCCATGTTGTTTATAAATGGACAACAATAATTAGTCGGTATTCAAGTTTTTTCTTAGAAGGAACAAAAGGAGAATGTGGTGAGATTTCTAGCCTTAATGTAATACTTATTTAAAATTTAGAATTATGATTGCTTAGCTACTTTATTGGAGTATTATGTGTTTTCAGATTTTAAACATAATGAAATTGTAAATAGGCTCCAAAATATGAGAACTCGAGAAGGTGATTAGATGTTCAGTGAATTTTTGGTTTTGATATAATGGTTTGCTAAATGCTAAATTCATATGTGGCAACGATCTTCCTCTATTTATTTTGGTAATTTATTTTGGATGTTAATTATTTGTATTGGGATATACTGAGAAACATTAAGCACATTTGGTCACCTTTTTCTTGATATCAGAGAATGAGCATTAAGATGGGAAATTGGATTGTAATTTTGATTTGATTATTGTTGAAAATTAATGTTTCTGCTAATCAAATTATCAAAAATAGTTATAGTGTTATACTGTTGTTTTTTTCTATAAAAAACTCTAGCAACTCGAACGCAAATTTTCATGAATACACTTTTTGTCTAGACAGCTCTGAAGTTTAAAAGTGTAGAGTTTGGGCAACTATCAATTTCAGTAGATGGAAAGCGTGGATGGTAGCAAGAATAATAAGAAATTAGTATTTGTCACTGTGGGAACTACACTATTTGATGCTCTGGTCAGATTAGTGGACACCCAAGAAGTCAAGCAAGAGCTATATGCAAAAGGGTATACACACCTTCTGATTCAAATTGGTCTTGGATCCTACTTTCCTACCAGGGTATTTTGAATTTTAGTCTTGATGCCACCCAAACTTTTCCATACGATTTTTCTAAGAGCTCTTGATTATTCATGCTTGTGGCTTGTGAAATTTGGTGCGTAATGATAAGGAAAATGTGGGGAGTGGTTAATTTCTAGCTGAAGCTTGCTAGTTGAACTAGAAAATAGAAAAGACTAAAGTACCCTTAATGGGCTAAAAATAGAAAATAGAAAATAGAAATAAAAGGAATTAAGACTAACACATGACAACTTAAAATAAGACATGACTAATTCACTTATTTACGATTTCTTAAAACATATTTCTTATTTATGATAGGAACAGCCCGATGTGCAGCAGTGTCTAGGTCTAGGTGTGCCTTTTTATACACTTAGATTGTAGGTCTAACTTTTGTTTTGCTTGTGTGCATTTAGTCCACTGGTGATGATAGGTCCATAGCTGTTGATTACTTCACGTTTTCCTCCAGCATTGCAGAGAGCCTTAGATCAGCTTCCCTTGTGATAAGTCACGCAGGTATCTACACTTGCTAGAACTTTGGGTGTCAAACTGTTGTTGTAGAGTGCTACGAATCTTTGCGTTGAGATCTTGAATATGAGTATAAATGTACTAGCAATCATTTATTGCTGCAACTTGAAATATGTTTGGGTTGCTTTGCCTTAAACTATTTTCTATGTCTCTCTGTGGCAATGGCTGTATCGCCTCATTCGCCCGTATGAAGGCTTGTCTGATGAGTGTTTTTCAAACAGTTCTAGTTTGGGCATTTCAGCTCTGGTTGGGTTAGTTTTCAGGTCACGCTTAGTTCAGGCTTAAATTTAAGTTGTTTTCAGCAATCCCTTATGGGGTTCAGGACTTTTGGTCCAAAAGTGATTTGAAAATATTGTTCAAAGTTTCTAAGTATAAATTTTAAGATGATTTTGTCTCGAATTTTTATTTTTTTGGGTTGATTGGTATAGTCTTTTAACCTCTACACACCTCAGCAGTTGGAAGTTATGCAAAACTATCTTGGCCAATTTTGCATCCCTTTTTGTGGTCTCTAGTTGTCTTCTGTTGAGTATTTTATTGGGGGAGATAATTTGCTATTGATTCAGACAATGATGAGTGCACACTACTATATCTCTGCCCTGTGAATCTGTGATGGCCACTCAGGTAACTAAATTTGGTTTCGATGTTGGATTATTATTGTTTTATTTGTTCCTTTTGATTGTTGTGTACTTGTGTATTTTTTTTGACATGGTATGGTAAAATGCACCCCATTGGTAACCTGTGGCACTTATCACATGATAACCAGGATAGCATTTCGCATTGGGCAGGGCTAAGTTTCTAACCCTCGTCACAAGGATGTTTGGGGGGGTGGTACTGACAGTCTCTCGTCCCTTGTTTATATTTTAATTTTTTCTTTTTCTACCCTTACCTTTGCACCTCTTTCTACCCCATCACAGCCTTTATGGCTACTTGCTATGCACCCTGGTGCACGTAGTGCTATATGCACCTGGAGATCTTTTCATAAATATTAAAAAATTTAAGAATCGCAAATCACCATGCGAAAAAGCAAAGCTGCCAATAAAACACTCCAACAACATTCGTTTCGTCTCCTTAACACCGCCACAATATCTTTCTCTTCATTACTCTAAATTTTCTCAATCAATTCAAACAATTTTAAAAAACCGAAATCAACAATGTTAAAGTCTTGATTACAATCACTCTTTTAAGCAATTCGAAATCATACAAAGATGCATCAACCACTTCAAATCACACAAAAACCAATTCATGACCATAAGGAGAATGAGAATATATTAATTTAACGTCAAATATATGCTTTAATTTAGTTGCAATCATCGAGACATTTAAAATTATAGGTAATCTCTGCTGCATTTATGATGTTTATGCTCAATTAGTTAAAATACATCATCCACTAAATTACACACCAATTAAATTGATTTTCAATTACCAAAAACACCTAAAATTAACAAACAAGCCAAAAATTTTGGATAAATAATTATATGAAAATCATCAAGCAAAATACAAATTTATTATATAGCTATACACTCAATTCATTTTCTCATTACAAAAAAAAAAAACTATATAATAACATTTTTAAATGAATCAATATGAATAGTAAAAAATAACTCTCAAACGAGTAATTTGAGAAGAGAATTGAGTACAAATTTCACATTTTATATAATACGAGTGTCAAATGGGCAAAAACAAAAAAAATGGGTTGATATTGAGTAAAAATTCATATTATGTCCAATATGAACTTCAAATGAGTAAAAAAATGAGCAATCTCAGTTGAGAAATGACTAAAAATTTCACATTATGTTCAATATAAACGTTAAGTGATTACTAGCAAAAGAATGAGCAAAATATATGCTTTAATTTAGTTACAATCAACGACGCATTTAAAATTATAGGCTTTACTTAGTTTTCATGCATTGCAAGAGCTAGATACTAGGCACTTCTAACTTATTTTCCATGCTTTCTTTTTCCTATCAATTAACACAATATCATCTACAAACATCATGTACCATGGTGTATCACCCTAGATTTTACTTGTCAATTCGTCCGTAACTATTGCAAAAAGAAAATGATGGTGGGTAGAACCTTGATCACTTGATGTACTCCGAATGTGATGGGACCTTTTTTTTTTCTCCACATTGGTTTGTACTCTTGTGCTAGCATCTTCATACATTTCCTTAATGATGTCAATGTATTTCTTTGAAATACCTCTCCTCGTTAAATTCCACCTAAGTACTTTCCTTGATACCTTATTATAGGCCTTTTCCAGATTGATGAAAACCATATATAAATCCTTTTTCTAATACCTGCAATTTTCCACAAACTGTCTTATGAGGTGGATTGCCTCCATTGTTGACCTTCTTGGCATATAGCCAAAGTGTTTATCCAAAATCTAAACTCTCCTTAACTTTGATTTAATAATTTGTTTCCAAAGCTTCATAGTATGACTCATTGATCTAATCCCTTGATAGTTGGCTCAATCTTGGTTGTCACCTTTATTTTTATACATCTGAATTATGTTAACTTTTCCTCCACCCAAAAGGTATTCTATTACTTCTCCAAATCTTGTTGAAGAAAGTTATCAACTACTCTATTCCCCTTACTCCCTAGCATCTTCAGTCCTCAATAGGAAGTTAATTTGTTTCGGTCCAAGTCTATTTCCCTTTCTTCGATCCCATCATTTTTAACGTCGTTTCGACTTACTCGTTTTTGAATTCTCCGCTTAAATTTAGAATTTAAATTGACTCTTTTGTTGCTAATATTCACATTTCTAATATCTTGTCCTCGATGTTCAATGAATAAGTTATCAAAAAAACTTTCTATTTTTTCTTTTTTTCTCATCTTCAACCAAAACCCCTTGATTATCATCATTTACACACATCAATTCCTATATCCCGGATCTTTTTATAAATGTCATTTTCCCCCTCTTGAACCCAAATTTGCATAAAGTTCCTGATTTACCTCGTACGACTTTTTTTTTTGTTTCTCTCTGAGCCTCGTTATATCTCTCATAGTTACCTCACTATGACATATATTAACTTTGATAGCATTGCCTGATTGCCATTTGCTCTTAATGGCTTGTTTTACTTTCTCATTTCACCAAGATGTGCCCTTGGCATGCTTATTCTTTTTTACTCTGCAAGGACTTCCTTCTCCACCTCATTGATGCTCTGCTCCATTTTTATCCACGTTAAATCTATATCAAATTCATGTTATTAGTCTAAATGTCCATATTCCATTCTTGGTTTTTTTCCCCTTGAAGTCCGTAATTGTGGTCTACATTTCCTTGTGTATTTCCTGTGTCGATAATCAAGCACCACAAATCTATGTTACATTATTGTTATACTCTCACCAGGTATTATTTTACAATCAACATAATTCTTTCTTCAAGCCTTCCCTACTTTACAATCAACATACCTGTTTCTAATTTTGTCAAAAAAGTTAGATAAAATATTTGGAGGAAAAATTTAACCCAGTGATGATACATTTCCCTCTCATTTATTACTTTATTAATTTTGATTGAAATAATAAAATATATTTTTCAAATTGATTTAAGGTTGAAATACCAAATATTTAGATTTAAATTACATTTTTTTGTTTGAATATTTCCATAGGATTTTGTCAAAAAAGATTGGAAAAAATATCTGGAGGGAAAATTTTTACCTTGTAAATCCCATGTGTCCTTTTTATTATTATTCCCTCTGTCCTAAAATAACTGCTCCATCTTCACTTTCCTTTTTCACCCGTCTCAAAATAAATGATCTATTTTTTTTTGGGTAAATGACACACATGCAACTTTACATTTATACATTTACTTATCACCTAATACCCATTGCTTTTTACCTAATGTTACATAAAAAGTGGGTCACAACTTAAATCCCACCCCAAACCCTAATGGAGCAGTTAATTCAGGACTGAGGGAGTACTTTATTAATATAGTATAGGTATGATTGGGATGATCTTTGAATGATCCCTGTTCCCAACAATAGACTATAGGTACAGCAAGTATATATTACAAGGACCTGTTGGTTTGTATGTTTTCAATCAGTTCATTCCAATTTATTTTCTCAACTAAATTCAATCAAATCTATTTAAGTTCAAAAGAATTGCTCATTTGTATTTATTTTCAATCTACCTTAGTTCATTCCATTATATTTTTTCTACTAAATTCGATTCAATCTAGTTAAGTTCGAAAGAATATGCCGTAAGCAAATGAAGTACAATTATAATTGCATTGAGCATAAAATACAAACGCATTTGATCTAAATCATCCCTTGTAATAAACTAAACCTTGCAAATACATCAAAATAGACCTTTTTGATGCATAAAAAATAAATATAGGAAACAGGATATGGCCTCTTACTCAGTGTCCAATTTATAAAATTCTATTGAAGATTTGTTATAGGCCCGAGGAAATTTTGTTATAGGCCAGATAAAAATTTGTTGTAGATGTACAAGTAAACTATAAAGGCAAAAAAAAATTAGAATAAAAAAGATTGAAAATCTAAAATTGTGGCTATTAGGCTGAATGAGATTACCAAATTAAAAAATATAACATATTAACTTCATTATTTCATTCAAGCATTTTTAGTTCAGGAGACAACAAGCCATAGCATGTTGACATTGTTGATCTCTTTGCGGCCAATATTTTGCAGTTACCACTGGTGAACCGTAAATACCACGAGCTTTGTCATCTCTTATCTGTTCCAACCAATTAATTTGACTTTGTTACTTGCAAAAACATAGATGCCATTGGTAGTTTGAGAAACAGGATGGCCACGTTACATGTAATGGAAGGATAAAGAGGAACAATTAAGAATGAAATAGATTTGATGCTTGATAGTTGAAGTCAAGCATGAATGTGTGTGTGTGTGTGTGTGTGTGTGTGTGTGTCTGTGTCTGTGTGGTGGGGTGTTGTGCCAGTGTACCTCTGTGGAAGAATGAAATAGGTGAGGAATAAAAAGAAAAATTGTGATTAAATTTTGGCCATTTAACATTTGACCAAGGGCTATAAAGTTCTGTCAGTCTTCTCACCTCAGAAGTCTTCTCACAAGTACCTAATTCTACATTTCTACTATATATGTATGTGTTAATTAATAAGTTGTATTAATCAAGTAATATGTAGAATAGTGAGTCAAGGACTGGCTTTGCTTTGATTTTGCTAGCATTTTCTACTAGTATTATGGACTAAGTTCCCTGATAAATCATGTGTGATGTGTCTGTATTTTCATCTTGCATACACGTTCATTGGATGATTATAGCACTTGTTGGCGGACCAGTTTTGTCAATCCTGTGCATTTGCGCGTAGCCTTAATGTGCAAAGTGGCAACACATGTATGCAACCTTGCACTTTGCCTGCTTAAACCAATGAACTTTTTCTTTAAGTCCCTTTCTAGATGATGTTATGGAACAAAGTTGTGAAATTGATCAGAGTGTCTTCCGTATATGAAAGACACCCGTACTTGTCATGTTAACAAATGCAGACCTTTTCCAAGTTGATCTATGCTAACTTATTACAGTACGTATATGCTTATAACATCATCTACAAAGACATAATCTTGCCAGGCTCATATTATCTCTAATTCTCTATTGTTTCAGGATCAGGAAGCATTTTTGAGACATTGCGGCTGCGTAAGCCTCTAATTGTTGTGGTAAATGAGGACTTGATGGACAATCATCAAGTTGAACTGGCGGAAGAGCTAGCAGAGAGGAAACACCTGTTCTTTGCACGCCCTCAAACCCTCTATCAGACACTTGCTAGTATGGATCTACATTCTCTTCTTCCATATCCTTCAGGTGATGCTAAACCTGTTGCAAATCTTATCAACAAGTTCCTAGGCTTCCCAGAAGATTGAAAAAAGTAAGCTACTTTTACTACTTTTAAAAAGCATCTTTGTGGAATCAAACATAAAGTAGATATATATATATATCATTTTCTATCAATAGTGCCTACTACTTCCTGATAATTTTTTGTCAAATTATCTGTTTGGAATCAAACATAAAGTATAGATATAAAGATAACTTTTTATCAATGGTGCTTGTGTATTGGTTCCTACTCGTACTTCTTAGTTTTTTTTTTCTTTTTCAAATGATTGGTTAATATATGATTTATTATGAAAAATCAATGCTAAGAGAGGTTGGCAACCCTGAGAGTAACTGGTATTTAGTGAGTGCAATCACCAATATGTCCTTATTGATGGACGATTTTGTTAAAGACTCAAGCTACTACTACATTATTTTCACGGATATCGTTATTTTGTAGTGTGCTAAACAGTTATTAGGCCCGTTGGTCTAATAAACTGACTTTAAAGGTAATTCCTGTTTGCTTAATTGTACCAAATAACTGTCTAGAGAGGAACACAAGTCGGAAAGAGGTGTTGCTATAGAACGAAAGAATCACGACATTATAGTGCCAATTTGAGCATCACATAAATGTTTGTAACTTAGGGAGAAGATTTTTGTAGATAATGCTAGTATTTTTTTTATATTTTTTTTTTTTTTTTTTTTTTTGTGGAAATGAGGGTTCATTATCCAGTGATATAACATATAAGCATAATGTGCCAATTTTGGTAGAAGTTAGCAAGGGTTCACATGCACCATGTTTGGTACCCCTAAGGCCTAATCAGCCATTGCTGGATAAGATTGTCTAAGAAAAAAGACAGAAATTTGATATATTTTATTAGCAACAAAAATAAACATTGCTTGACCACAGGTGCACTAGGCTACAAAGGAATCGTTAGACTTACGTTGTCCCACGTACGTTTGTTTGGATGCATTCTATTTAAAATATCGTACTACTTGCTTTGATTTTCTTTCTTTCTATCTTTCTATCTTTTTCTTGCTTTCTAGTAACTATTATGTAGGAATCTTCTATTCTGTTAAGTGTTAAAGGATTGTTTTTAGGGGGCTTGCTTTATAGCTTTCACGCGAAACTAGAGTGTCACCTACCTTTGAGAGTTGGAAAAAATAGAATTCACAAGTCATAACTTTTACTTATTTACTTGTATTCTGAAAATTTGAGGATTAAAGCCTTGTTGTGTTGAAGGTAATCTTTGAAATTTTTAGCTCCCGGTGAGTTTAGGGTTTAGCTTGATTTGGTTCGGATAATTCAATTCAGATTAATTTAGTCCAAAAGAAATGACTTAAGTACTTACATTTAATTTTTTTAAAAATCTCTAATTTGAAGAGTTGTATGAATTTAAAGTATTTTGATGCTGCTTGGAAAACATGTTCACAACTCACAAGTTAAGGGTTTTTTTTTGGTTATAATATATTGTTTACAATACCTTAGGGTTTCGGGATTATGGAATCTAAGATCATGGGATTAAAGATCTTTTACCAAAATCTATACATCTTTATTGGAATTAGTGATTTGATTTTTTTACTTTTGAGATAAGCCTTATACTCGTACTCTCGTAGTATATTGCATTCTTTATCGTCAATCAATTATACTCCACCCTACAACTAGCAATTATACGACTTCAACACTACACATTCTATATATAGGTTAGGGGATGGGGGGTGAGAATGAAGTCATAGCCCAGTGGTTAGGGCTTTAAAATTCCAGGCATGAAGTCGTATACAGAAATAAGTGTAATTGTTAAACCAAAAGAAAAACTCTAAAAAAATATATTAACATTATCATCAAGTTGACCCAAAGTCATCCGATCCGAAGGCCTGAATTAATCTAATCCGAAATGGTTCTGACCCGATTTGGTTTGAAATCTCAATCTGAAATCTGAACTAGTCCAAATAGTACAATGACCCGAATCAGATACGAATTAAATGGTCCAACCTGATCCAACGGTTCAATTGCCATGTCTAAGTATGAGGACTTGACTGCAAGTCTCCTGCATGAAGTATGAAGAAAGTGTTAAATTTATCGTGCATCGAATGGGCTTGAGCTGCATACATTAAAGAGGAATAGTTGAGACCACTCAATGGTCCATAACAGTTATTGTATCAAAACTAATTGACAATAGCTAGAGTAACTAACTAACTTTTAGGTTTGTAAGGATGTCAATGGGGTGAGACAAATGTTACCCTCCCTACCCACAACTCTACCTAATATTTTAATCCCTATCCCTGCGGCGTGTTCAAAAGTCTTTTTGATCCCGTCTCGATGACGATTGATGTAAAACCACTCCCATCTCAGCACCCACTTGGATATTCATATCCACCTAATTCCTACCTTTCCTTGTACCACAACTTAGTTAAAATTTATCTGGGCCATTTTTTTCTATCAATGACTAGGATTAGACAACATCATCAGAATCAATCGTGCTTATTAGGTGGGTTGGGTTCGAGTCGGCCCTAGTTCGGGCTCAAATTTTTTGACCAAAACTTGAAAATTTAGTGCACGCTTGACGGCCTTTTCGGGTCAGGTCTATCTATTTAACCAAAAGCCTAATTTTAATTGTCCAAAGTCCGCACAAAGTAATGAAAAAATCGGACCGCACCCCAATTCGGGCCTAATTTGCATGTCCAAAGCCCGCAAAAATTGGCCTGGGTTGGGACAGGCTACTTTTGATTAGCTCACGACGGGTACACATTAATAACGGGCCTAAATCATGTCGTAAATGTAAATATTTTATGACAATTTTAGGGTCCGTCGTTAACATTCATCTAATGTATGCCCAACCCAAACTCTATTAAAATTGACTCATTTACGATGGGATTGCAACGGAAAAATTATGTACGACTCCTTTTTTCTACGACGGAGCTGCATTTCTACGATGGAGAAAATTATTTAAGACCTCATCTTCTTTGATAGGGTCACATTTTCACAACGAAAATTTCCTTCATAAATAGAATCCTTTCTAGCAGTGCTAATATCCATCCTCATTTTCATGACGGGTTTGATTATCAATCTCTTACCGCCCTACTCTTCGCCAAACTTAGTCCGACACGTCTCTTTCTTGACTCGACCCACTAACATCCTATAGGCTTGTAATTAGTCTTCTCAAATTGAGTCTAAGATACCACTTATATAAACACGTGAATTCTTCGTGGGCTCCCAATAGTAGGGTACATCGTACATACTAATCGCTCCCACAATATTCATTTTCCCTTCAAAACTATGCAAAGGGAATCAAAGTTGATGGTTCTTGTAACTTTGGAAGATTTTTACCATTGAGTCCTTAATCATAGAAGATAGCACAAAGACCCAATTCTTTTGGTCTTATTTTTCAGTTCAACTCAACTATGAATGAATTTAAGTTTTAGTTTAATTCATTTTAGTTTAAACAAACAAATTCATTTCAGTTCAAAATAATTCAATTCAAAAGAGCAGAGCAAAAGTCCAAAAGATATGACAACTTAATTAATTTTAGGAAATTTTTTCTAAAACTACCAAATAAAATGTCGACTTTTGAAAATTACTACCTAATAAATCAATTTTTGTAGCACTACCACTTGTCATTTTTTTTCATTTTTATGAAGTTAAGGCCCCTCACTATTGATTTCCCCCAAAAATGCTCGATTTCACTGTATCTCTAACTTCCTCTTTTCTTTTAATATATACTAGCATTCTATGCACGCTTTGCGTGCGATGGTATTTTAAATATATCTATTAATTTGTCTAGACAAACTTTATATAATCAAAAAAAACTTTTCCCCTTTCATTCGGTCATCTCATAATAATGAACGAAATAACAGTTTTATTTACCATATTCTATTAGCTACCAATTTTCTACGATAATCAAAATGTAAAATTTTTATTCGATGAAATATATCAATATGTATGGATGTCTATTTATAGAGAAGTTAAAAATATTAATTTTGAAAATTTTGTTCATTTTATTTTTTCAAATTTAATATTTTGTACTATTTTCATTTGAAAAATTGTAATAACTTTCTTTAATAATTAGAGGTGATACAAATTGAGATTTTAGAAAGTTTTGAAGGGTAAGATGGACATTTCGAGGGGGGGACACAATGACTCCCCTTGGCTTATATATAATAGAGATCAAACTTTTAACATATGAAGTGAATCAGAATTTCACCCTTTTTTCTTCAATCCAACTTTCTTTAATGCTACTTTTTTCCATCAAAGCTTGAGTATGCTTAGCAATGGAGGGAAATCAAGTAGTTTTAATTTAGGGAAAAAATTAGAGAGAGATCAAAATTGGTAGGTCATAACATCAAAAAAATAAAAAAAAATGAAAAGTGGTAGTGCTACCAGATCGAACTTAATTTATTTGATAGTTTTATAATAATTATTTTTAGTTGGTAGTATTTTTCAAAATCTCACATTTATTTGGTAGTTAGCTTTGGACAATTTTTGCTAAATTTTAAGCGTATAATTGTACTCCGCACTATTTATTATGTCCTACAATCAAAACGATGCAATTGCATGCATTTATATATATAATCAATGACAAATTGACAATGAATGTCCTACAATGCAGACTAATAATCAAGGTCACGGGTGTTAATGCATATTCCCAAGTAACAAAAACACCTGATAAGTTCATTAAACTTGTCACAAAAAAACTAAGTGACTTCTGTTTGCTAATGCCTACACACACATAGTCCCATTTGCACTTATTGTACGTCATTTCATAATGTCATTTTGTTCTTTATTTCATCCTTTTCGTTCTACAAAACTACATGTATATGATTATGCAGTTATTTTACATGTTTCTGGAAATTAAGAAGATTATTGGTGTTCTTGTCAAGCATCATGAACATGCAAAAGTAATTATATTCCTCCTCTCTGAAACTCACTTAATTTTGCCATTAGAGTACTGCTGTACTGTATAATAATTTCTAACTTAGTTTATATGGGTTTGATGTAACTTTGCTAGGTTTAGGTAAAAATCAATAACAAATTAGCAAGATTAGCTTTAATTTTACCAGATGAAAATGTTGATGTAACTTGCAATTACTCCAATCATAATATTAGGTTAAAGGGTAGAATTGAGAATTGGGTCGAGTCGGTTCGGGTCTGTTCCATTAACCCGAACCCTACCCGTTTAATAAAAGGACCAGTGTCAATCCGCTTGTTTAAATGGATCAAACTCATAGACTCAAACCTGTTAATAATGGATTGATTTTGTGTTGGGTGAGCAAAACATGTTATTTTTTGTATATTAAGGGTGCGTTCTCTTCAACTTTTTTTATCAGGTCTTAGAACTTATCAGATTTGAACAGGTCAGGTTTAATAAGTTATAACCAATTCAGGTTTAATAGGTTTAATCAGATCATGTCAGGTGAGATCAGACCCGATCAGGTCAGGTCAAATAAGTTGAACAGAACACACCATAAATTGTCAATCGTATATAATTGTGTTGTGTCGAGTCAACATGTTTAATTACATAATTCAATCTATTTGACCCAAACACATTAATATCACATTGATTTCTTGCCAGATTAACAGGTAATCATGTTAGCTTTTCTCACCTCTAAGGCTCTAAGTAAAAGTATATATATTTTTCTACCATTGGAAAATGATTTGGAAAAGATAACAATAACTATATATGAGACGAGCGAGTGCACCAACTACTACAAATTAATTAGGGTGCGAGGAATGAGAACTACTACAAATTTAAGTAAACAAATTTTATACCTATATAGCCAATTCAATTAAAAAAAAATCATTTTGTAATAAAGAATTTGTGATTGTTGGATAATTAAAGTTTAATGAGAGAAATAAATAAAAATTAGACTAATTAAATTTAAGGATTAAATTTTTACTATGGAGAAAATGTGGAATACTATAATTGAAAATGATAAATGATGAAATGAATGTTTATTGTGGGAAAAAAGAGTAAATAAAATCAAATTAAAAAAAATTAAAACGGAAAAGAACAAAAAGGGTAAAACATACAACTAAAGAGATTCAAACATTGTATCTCAGCATCCTTCAACTTATTAACTGTACTTAACCACTGAACCACACCTTTTAAATTACTTTGTTACTGCAACAATAACTATAGATATAAATTCTACCAGGCCCCCGCCAGTCGAGGGCCCTGTTCTATTGCGTGTCCCGCTCCACCCAAGCGCCGGCCCTGGTAAAATAATTAATCGAGGGTGTTTGATAATTAGAGTTTCGAAACAAAAGGAAATTTTAGACTGAGTACCACTTTTAGAGTTTTGACAGATTTAAAAAAAAATTTGAAATGAAAACTCTCAAAATTAAAAACCCTAAAACCTATATGATTACACTTTATTTGAACTTAGCTTATAAACTTATTATTACTTGTATGAGAAAAAGAAGATTAAAAGAACACTAGAAGAGAATAGAACGAAGATACCAAATTTCACCTGCTATGATTATTATTTACCATGTAATAAGTTGACTTATGGCAGACAGTGCTAAATTTCAACACGAAGAGGCAACTATTATTGCAACTGCTGCTCAATGATCTTCTCAAAATTACAGGTCTCTTTCATACTACTACTGGTCCCATTTCTCCATCACTTAAGTAATTAAATCAATCAATTATTTACGTACAGCAGTAAAAATTATGTTTCATTCTGGCCAAAACATGAAAATTTAAAGCATTATTTTATTTTATTTTTTTAAAATTTTTTTTTTGGCAAGATAAAATTCTATTTTTGCAAATTAATACTCTTGGAGTCTTGGTAGGCTTTCAAACAAATGAACAATCATGTAATGCGTGAAAAGAGTAAATGTAAATCTAAGAAATTAAAACACAATATTTCTTGCTATTGCTATAAAATAATAAATAGAAACTTTGCATTGTTTATTTATTTAATATACATTTGCAGTGTTTTACATGAAAGAAACAATATAGTCAAATTGGATTTCTTTGGATTCGACTCAATGTGTACTTTTTTTTAATATAATTAAAAAAAAAACTATTTCATTTTGATTGTAAGCATTATTTACATTGTAACTATGACTCTGTTTAATTTAATATAGGCAATGAAAAATATAGTATCGTTTGACTCATCTAAAAATATATTTTCCTACTACTTCATCTGTTTCAAAAAAAATGCAACAATTTACATTTCAATAAGTTTCAAAATAAATGCAACAATTTTAATCTTTCCATTTTTGTAAGTTTCTTTCTTTCTCTGACATTATCATATTCACATACCATACTTTCTCATTCAACCTGACCTAGTTCACTTTTTAGTATTTTTATGATTTGTTGATAATTTCTATAACATTAGACTATTAAACCTTTAATATCAAATTTTTAAATTGTCATTTTGAATTGATTGTTTATTTGTTGAAAATGATTCTAAAAGATGCTATGTGTTAATTCTTGTTATTTGAGATACAAATTTAGACTTTTTTTTAATAAACGAGGTTATAATATTAGATTTAGAACACAAAATAACATTGCGGTTATAAATCTCTAAACCCATTGGGTTAACCCGAACTCGGAGAACCTAGGTCACAAATAATATATCTAAAACCTAAACATGATAACAACCCGCTTTGAATAACCCAAAATTGGTATCAAGTTTGCAACTTCGCATAACCCAATACGACTACACCTGTTTGACACGTCTAATGATTAGAGATATTAATTTTTAAAGTTATATGTCTTGAAAGATATAAAAAAACAAATGAAATAGTTTTTTTTTTGTTTTGGGACAGAGGGTATAATTTTTTTTTTTATTACAAGTATCTAAATATATTTCTATTAAATTTGTGTCTCGATATATAGAGAAAAGTAAATGGGGCAAAAAAATTAGGGACAAAAGAAGTTTTGCTCCAATTTTAATTAGATGCCACGCTTTTGAAACTGTGAACTTCTACATAATATTTAGAGGAAAAAGAGGAAGGGAGAGAAAAGAAGATGAAACATATGACAAGGGAGAGGTAGGGATAATTTAGTACAGTATCTATTTTAATTTGTTCTTTACGTTTGTTTTTTAGGATAAAAGAAGAGAAAAAGTTTAAAAAAGAAAAATCTTCATTATTATATACAATAAAAATCATAATCATATGTGTAGATTTTTTAATATGTATTTTTACATAATTTTTAGCATACAATCTTAACGTTTAAACATGTGTATTGAAAACTGTACAAAAAGAAAGTGTAATTAAACTAATTAAAGAACAAAATAAAACAGAGAGTAGCAGAAAAGAAAGTCTTGCATCTAATTTGAAATTTCCTAAAATAACATAAAACTTTCAACAATTGGTTTTGCACGCATTTTGATGAACCGATTTAAGGGTGTAAACGAAGAAATTAGTCAAAAATGATTTCAATACAAGCAAGAATGTGATTATAAGTTACTCATATTAAAATTATTTTGATTAATACATTCGTTTACACCCTTTAATCGCTTCCTCAAAAAACGTACAAAATCAATTGTTGAAAGTTTTATTAGGGAGGGAGTACTTGACAATTTGACATTGTATTACATTTTTTTTTTGAGGGGTGGCATTGCATTACCTAATTATGAATTGAAGTAGCATCACATATTCGTTACGATTTGATATAAAAATAGAACAAAATTAATTGTGGACCTACTCTATTCTATATGATAGAATAAATATTATTTCAAAGATGGAACAAATATTATTTTTGGATTTATTTTTGTAAAATCCCTCCTCATATCCCATTTAAAAAAGACATGGGCAAAGAATAGGCTTGGAAATTGAAACTAAAGACAAAGAGAAAGACAAAGACAATTCCCTAGGCAAAACACAGAGGAACAACCAATTAAACAATTAGAGAAGAAACCTGTTCCTGCTTGATACTTACATCTAGAATCATGCATAAGAATTAAGATAAATATATAGTTAATGAAAATAGTTTTTTTTTTTTTTGAAAAAATTGAACTTAATAGCACGATTTTTAAGTTGGATGCAAGAAACAACATCACATATACTGGATGCAAATGGAAACATTAACTTGTGTAAAAATTGCGAAGGGCAACATTTTTTTTTTTTTTAAGTTCACGAATTGAAGGGGGCATCATTTATATTTGCAGTCTGCACCCTTTGCACAAAGTTTTGCAACTCTTCGCACATGGTATAGGTCGAGTAGTTTTTTTGCACCTAACCTAATGGTCGTGTTGTGATGGCCAATTTTTTTCTTTTTTTTTAAATAAAAATAAAAACCTATTTTAACTTTTTAAGTATGAAAATTTGATTGGATGCCATGAACATGACCTATATCGGGTGCGAATGACAACATGACCTTGGTGCAAAGGGTGTGAAGGATAGAACGTCGATCTTGTGCAAAGGCTGTAAAGGGCATCACATTTTTTTTAAAATTCACAAAGAGGACATCATTTTATGCTAAAATCTGCACCCTTTACACAAGGTTGTGCGACCCTTTGCACTTGGTATAAGTCGTATTGTTTTTCTTACATCCAACCTAAAGGTCGTGATGTAATGACAATTTTTTTAATAAAAAAAAATATTCTAAGAATGAAAAAGTACTTTTCATGATGCTATATATTTAGATTGATTTTCAATATTTTGATTTACATATAAGATTCTCATCTTATTTATTACACCCACCCAAAAGTCAATCAATTCCATTTGTTTTTCACAACCAATAGTAATGCTTTGTTAGTGAAACTAACCAATCAAAAAGTCGTACACAAATTCCAAATTCACCACGAAAGTCACAAGATTCCAATCATCCATATACTCCTTTCATAACATAAAAAATTCTACATTATTTTTTTTTCCACATATTTTGAGAAAGCGATTTAAAGGTGTAAACGAAGAAATTAATCAAAATGATTTTAATACAAACAAGAATGTGATTATAATTTACTAATATCATATCAAAATTATTTTGATTAATTTGGTCATTTACACCCTTAAATCATTTCCTTAAAATGCGTAAAAAAAAAGTATAAATTTTTATGTTACATAGGGAATACTCTATCTACTAAAACTATAACCACTATTTATTATTTTTTCCTCCTAAACTCAACATTTTCCCTCTCAAATCTAAATAAATTAAAGCATTTTACTCTTGATATTTGCTACTTCCATGCACTCTTATTTAATGGTAGCATTGGAAATCTAAACAAGATTAATTATGAGTATTATTATTTAATGAAAATTGTATACAAAATTAGTATTTGTCAATGATAATTTGAAAAAAAAAATTAAAAATTAGAACTCTTAAACATGTTATTCTTCCTTTGTACAGTATTGGTTAAAAAAACCGAACATCGCTCAGACATTAACCAGTAACAAATAAAAGAAAAACAGTGCGTTTTTGGTGCAGCTGGTTGCACCATTATTAAATGGTGCAAGTGTGCAACCAACTGTGTAAAACTAAATAGAGGGGTTACAAAGTTAAAGACTTTGTAACTCCACTTAAACACTTTGTAACCCTAGCTTTGCAACTCCACTTAAACACTTTATAACCTCCTTTAAACACTTTCTAAACCCAAAAAATACTTCGTAACATCACTTAAACACTTGTATCCCAAAAAAACACTTGTTACCCCAAAAAACACTTTGTAACCCCACTTAAACATTTTGTAACACAAAAAATATTTTGTAACCCCAAAAACACTTTGTAACGCCATTGTAACTCCAAAAAAACACTTTATAACTCCAAAAAAACACTTTGTAACTCCGTTGAAGACTTTGTAACCTCAAAAAACCGGCCGCATCATTTGAAACAATACAGCTGGCCGCATGGTTTGTAAACCATGCAACCAGCCGCATATAAGAATTAAGGATTAAAAAAAAACACACACAAAATGAAATAGATAACCAACCAAAATCACAATATTTGATTGCTCACGTGAAGATAGATAAAATGTTGTCTTGTCTATGGAAGCAAAAGTCGCTGAAATTCATGTGCCTTAAACTAACATGGTGACCTTCTACAAAGGGAAAACATTACAATCATACATACACATTAATACATACATACATAAATACATACATGCATTCGTACACACATATATCCCCCATTCTTCCCTCCATTTGTTCTCATTTCTCTCTCTCTTTCATACATTGTTTTCTGTGCTCATAAAACACAAAGTAACATCAGAATTTTTTTCTAACAGACTTTAACTAATCATATCATATTCTGCAAAAAAACCAACTGTTTTTTTCCCCATCCCATTTGCCTCTTCTTTATTTCTTCACCTTTATTTTGTACTTCCAATTGTTTGGTCATGAGAACTTTAGCAGTTCTATCTTCTGAAGAATCATCTGAAAGTTCTAGTGCAACTGGTGAAAAACACCACTTTTATCATTCTCCACCACAAAACCATGATCATTTTACTAAATTTGGGACTTTATCCTTAACTTCTATTCTTTTAATTGTCATTCCCATCTTCATAATCATCCTCCTTTCTTTCATGGTTGTGCTTATAATCCTACTCAGAAGACATAAATCCTCATCCAAGTGTATAAATTACAACAGCAATAGTGACAACAACAGCTGCAAGTTTGTTGCTGCTGACACTGCTATCAGTTTTACTGAAAGAAGCCCAGGTAAGTTAGTGCACTGTTATTAGTTTTTGTGAATTGTGACTCTGCTTATAAATTTCACTTTATTGCACATTCATCACGAAAGATTTTCTCAACCAAAAGCTTAAACTGATCGTTGAAGCACATTAATCTATCAGTTTTATACTCTATCACACCTTCATACACGAGAGCCCTTTGGGCTTGAAGAGTGAATGCATCATGAGTCTCCCCTTACCCAGCGGCCAGCGCTAAATATTCCACTCTGAAAGAAGGGGTGGATGACATTCAAAATTATGACTTTCTATTATTTTAACCAAAAGCTTAAGCTGATAATTGCAGCCCAAGACTTTGTTTTATACTCTACCACACAACACACCCTAACACGAGAACCCATTGGGCTAATTACATCCCCTTACCAAGCGATGCGACCTTCTTGTCAGAGGATCATCGATCTCATTCTCAGCCAAAAGCTTAAGCTGATGGTTGAAGTCCAGAAATTGGTTTTATATTCTATCAGTATAATTTTTTTTTTTAAATTACTTACAAAGTCACATTAAATCTAATATGAATAATTGAAAATGGGTGTGAATAGAGGTGAAGAATGAATGGATGACAAGCGCGAACTCGAAGCGAATAATACAATGTCAAAACAAGGGAGTACAAGTATTCACATACAAGGAACTAGAAATGGCAACAAACAACTTCAGTGAGGCAAACATGATAGGGCATGGTGGTTATGGGGTGGTGTATAGAGGTGTACTTGGGGATGGCACTCTTGCAGCTATTAAAATGGTGCATAGTGATGGCAAGCAAGGAGAGCGTGCTTTTAGAATTGAGGTGATTCTTTTTCATTTCATTTAATTCCTTTTTTTGGCTTTTTATTTTATATATTCCTTTTAATTATGATATGTTCATGATTACTCCATTGTTGTTTCCTTTTCATCATCACTAAAAGCAACTTGAGTTGGTTGAATTGAATTGAAGTCAATCCCTCAAAAAGAGAAAAGAAAATCCATATCTTTAGTTTGATTAGTAGTGTTTGTGTGAGTGATAATCTTGCATTATCTACTATATACCTATGTGGCTTGCTTTGTACCTGAGAAAAAAGAACACAATTGCTGCCCAGTTTTTTTGACTTAATTTCAGACAAATTCAATTTAGACCAGCTTAGCTTAAGTCTTGCCAATTCTAGCTAGAATTTAGTTCAGTTCAATTCAATTCATTCCTAATTCTAGTGATTAGAAATTTAACCCACTAGAGAAAATAGAGATTGAAATAAATATACTTCCTCCGTTCCAAAAAAAACGCACCAAACTTATTTGCACGCATTTTAAGGAAGAGATTTAAAGGTCTAAACGATCAAATTAATATATGTAATTTTTAGACAAGTAACCTATAATTATCATTCTTACTTGTGTTAAAATTGTTTTGATTAATTTGCTCATTTACACCCTTAAATCACTTCCTTAAAATACGTGCAAAATAATTTGTTGTTGTTTTTTTTTTTTTTAGAAGGGGGAAAGTATAACGAAATCCAGCTCATCAAGTTAATCTTTCTATCTAGTGTGTTTTTAATGGATTATTCACCCACTAGGTAGATAAAGTTTTGTGTCAGTTTTTTTTTTTTTTTTTTTTTGCTTTGGAAAAGTCACTGTCTTAAAATAGGGATTTTGCTACTCTTGTTAATTACATTCAATGTCATTAAAAGTATGTTAGCTTTTGCCTTTTATTTTTATAAGTAGAGGTTAACTTGTACCTTTTAATTTATACTCCAATAATAGAGTTGTCCTTAACAAAGGATCTTAATGAAAACAACTTCTATCATTACATCACAGTTTACATGAAGGCACATAGTTTGGCTTCATTGGAAAGATGTTACCCTCTTAGGAATATATCTTATAAAAAAAATAGACTTTAAAACTAGCTAGTTGAAGATTCAATGTCATTAAATACAGTCCTATAAGCTAAGCTATATTGGGGGAATTAAAATTAGTGATGGGTTTGACTAATGCACCATCATTGTTTGGCATTTTCTTCTCAACTTGAACTAATTTAACTAAAATAACAACAATTTAGCCCCACTTTTTTTAATAGTACAGGTGGTATCAGACTTTGAGTCGGGCCCCACTACAGGTCACTCGATCCAATTTAGCCGACACATATCTGAAAGGGGCAAGATAAGAAAACTTTACAAATGCGTGCGAGAGGTTTGAACCCAAGAATTTGTACTTGGCGTTCGCAAGATTGGTTCGAACCCAAGACCTTGTATTTGATATTCGCAAGACTTAACCAGCAGACTAAGATTTGTACTTGAGAGCAACACTATTATGTTTATCAATAATGAATATGCATTTTTTTGTATGTATATATCATATGAATCATCATTTATGAACCTTATTCTACCTCTCACATGGGTTTAGAACATATGGTGGATAAACAAAGAGATAACATATGAATCATCATTTTTTTTTTATTATTTATTATATGAGTAATGATAAACTAATAGCATGCATTTAGCGGTTTTTGAATGAATGTCTTATTTATTGTCATGTGTAACACAATTATTGTCCCAAGGGTATCGTTTATTGTCCACGAACTGTTTTGACTTCACTTGTATGCGGGACCACTTCTATTTGCATTTAACAGCTATGAGCCAATACTTACTCATTTATTTATATACAGGTAGACCTACTAAGCCGTTTACAATCACCATACCTAGTGGATCTACTAGGCTATTGTGCAGACCAAAACTACAGGCTTCTAATATTTGAATTTATGCCCAATGATAGTCTACAACAACACCTTCATTCACATCACAGGAATCCTCAGCCGTTGGATTGGAGCACTAGGCTAAGGATAGCCCTTGATTGTGCTAGAGCACTTGAGTTCCTTCATGAGCATGCAACCCCTTCAATAATACACAGGGACTTCAAATGCAGCAATATTCTTTTGGACCATAATTTCGGAGCTAAGGTGTCTGATTTTGGGTTGGCTAAGGCTGGCTCTAACAAGATCAACGGTCAGATTTCGACCCGCGTCTTAGGGACCACCGGTTACCTGGCTCCAGAGTGAGTGCTGCTGCTGCTTTCATGCATCTTTTTCATAACCATAACTGATAACTACTACTCTTTCATAATAATCATAATAATGCATTGTGGTCCATGCATTTTATACAAGTATGGAGCTCCCTTATTTATGAAATGAAACAATAAAAGGTATAATAATCATAATGCTAAAGACAATATGCTAATTTAACTATCATAAGTAGGCATATTAGAATGTTGGTCTTAATTATTAGGGCATAGCATATGTTTTATATATTTCGGCCTGTTTTTCTGGACTGAATTAAACTGATTAAGTAAGAGCTGAAATGAAGTGAACTAAATTTGTCAGAAGTTAAGTCCAAAAGATCAGAGTCTTAGTTATGGTATGATCTCTGATGGACGTTGGTTATACAGGTATGCTTCAACAGGGAAGCTTACGACGAAATCAGATGTTTACAGCTACGGAGTTGTTCTTCTACAGCTCATAACAGGGCGTGTGCCCGTTGATACAAGGCGTCCAACAGGAGAACACGTACTTGTCTCTTGGGTTAGTACTTTGTAACAACTAACAGCAATAATTTTGTTTTTTGGGTAATCCTATATATGTTCCTATACAGCTTATTAGATTGCCTCAAAATTAGGCATCCATGGACCATGACAGGCTGTTTATTAGGTTTAGAACCTTAGGTAATATAATGATCCTTATTAGTCGCAACATAATTATTTGGCACACATTATTAGTAAGAGAAATTGATCCTTATTTATTAAAATGATTTTAACACCGGGAGCATAATGTTCACTTTTACTTGTGTTACTTAGACTCTTCATTCCGCCTCAAGTATCTTTGTCAGATCCCTTTGATTCATACATGGATAGAATACTTATATTTTGGGTGAAAAATCATGGAAAATTTAAATAATATCCGAGTCGGACACTGGGACATGTATCCGTATCGGAAATGGGTACCGAAGTCCAACTAACACATGTTTAAATTATTTTAATTAATCTTCTCATATAGATGCTCAAATCTCTCCCTTAGAATAGCATAATTTCTGAGTTTTAAGCAAAAAATGTTGATAAAGCCTCATTTTTCAGGCCCTTCCAAGGCTAACAGACAGAGAAAAGGTCATGGAAATGATTGACCCAAATCTAAAAGGGCAATACTCTCAAAAGGATATCATTCAGGTAAGAAAAAGCTCTTTTCACTAGATTTTGACATTAATCATATCAGATAAAAGAGCTAATTACAGTAATCTCATTCCACTAATTAATTGTTTGTGTATACAGATTGCTGCAATTGCTGCTGTTTGTGTACAAGCAGAACCAGAATACAGACCTCTAATGACAGATGTTGTGCAGTCTCTAATCCCTTTAGTGAAAAACCTCTCTTTTGTTCCTCAAACTTCAACCAGATTCCTCACTAATCTTGTCAGTCCTAAGTCCAGGAGGTCTTCTTTTGCCTAGCATTAAAAATGACTCCTTCAATTGAAAGAAAAAAAAAAAAAATTTAGATTGATTGTTAAATGCAATTAATGAAAATTTATGTTCTTCATGTTCATTCTTCCTTCGATCCGGTAATTCCTTCTTGCTGCTTCTCTGCTTTCATGGGATCCAACGCAATTTCATCATTGTATTTGGCAGGAAAATAAGTGAGTAAGGCAAAGTTAAGATTAAATTTGGTTATAGAAGAGAAGTCATTCCTCAATGTATCTTGCTTTAGTATATACCAGGCTTATATGCGCGCTTTGTGTGCGGCGATATTTTGTATGTAATTTTTACTTAATAAAACATTACGAAAAAGGTTTGCATTGTGGTAGTTGAAAAACTGAAGTAGTAATGGATAGTATTTAAAGCTCGTTAGTTGACTTGCGTAAGTAATAAAATTGCATCACAAAACAAGTTATTTTGGTAAATTCAACTAATCTTCTTGAATAGCCACCCAAACTCATCGGCCAAGTCAACTTCGTAGTTATTTAAGATAAAGTTCATTCAAGTTACAACAATTTGATTTTGTTTATCATCAAGTAGAGTGAAATCCAATTAAGCAAAGACTAATATGCATCCTTGTGATGAACAAACTCATCTACTGTAAGGAGATTTGATTTGTCGTGTAAAGCTGGAAATAAGCACATGAATATCAACTTGAGATTTTAAGAACAGCCTAAACCACGACTACTAACAGTCTAAGACCATGTTCTTTTGGACTGAATTTATTTGAATTGAAATGAACTTCAGCGGAAGCTGAAATGAAATGAAATTGAAGAAATTAAGTCCCGAAGAAAAAAAAAAGTCACGAAGTAATCGCGTTAATCCATTAGTTGCAATTAAACCGATACGGTGGGAATAGATCACTAGATAATCTAAGGGTTGAAAAAAAAACAGAAATAGAAAAGATGATGATGATCCCTTTCTTTCTTTCTTTATTTCTTTCTTTCTTTCTCTTTCACTTGAAGGAGTTGAAGGGGGGACAATGTGCAATGTATCATATGTTTCGGGTGTCAAATTTAATTCTTTTCAGCTTTAAATCAATTTTGGCAGAAAAGAGGATAGACAGGTAGCAACTACAGAATGACATGCTGGTCTAAAATGTATATGTAGTGCAATCAATCTTGTCATAAATATATAAAATAGTACGGAGTAAATAAAAAATAAAACACAAAAATTTTGTCTGATATAACAAACAAGGAAACTAAGGCTGACCTCTAAATTTCTGAATTGTTAGGAGGAAAAAAGGAATCAATGAATGCAAATAGTTAATAGAAGACACTGAATTATTGTCTGAATGAAACAGACAGAAAATTCTATAACCAGACAGAAAATCAATGTTCATTTCAGGGTGATGCTAGTTTACCTTCAATTTATCTAATTTTATTAACAAATATCCATTCCCATAGTCCAATCCAATACAAAATTCAATCTTCGGAAGGATAATTTGTTTTGTGTATGGATTACAAGATTTCTTCATTTGCTAAACTGTACTCTAAATCCATTCTTGATCTTATGTTACAACAATTTATTACCAATTAACATTTTTTCTAATCTTCTTGGTTCCGAAACATAACACGAAGATAATTTGGGATAGAAGGACTAAAAGAGTATATGAATTCGAGTTTTAGTCGTCGCGTACAGATCAAACAAACATGGGATAAAATCCTTTAGATAATGTGTATCAGTTTTGTATCAGGGTGAAAAATCTACCTTGGATTCTTTTATTTTATAATTTATTTTTAAAAAAAAATAATTATTTGTTCAAGGGCAAACAATTTTCTAGGGTTTATCTAGGAGGGCCTAATGTAATGGCATAATGAGAAAAACCCAAAAATGACAAGTTTGTGCAACACTTTAGCTTGCAAACAATATGCTGACTACCACTTATTTGAAATGAGAGTAACAAGTCGAATAAGTAGAGACCAAGAGAAAAGACAAGGTTAAATGGTTACCTATTTGATATGGACCTTTGTCAAGCTAACTCATCATTCTATAGATGTACTCCTTCTGTCTTTATTTACAAGAAAATGCTATATATAGTCCATAGGGCTGTAAATAAGCATTTGATAATATTTCCTAAAAGTGGTAAAAAAAATTGTAATGCATGCCAAAATCATGTGTAGTTTGATGTAATTAATGCTTGTTTTTAGTTAATATTTCACTTATAGCTTCTTCATAAGGGATGTATTCAACTTTTTTATTAATTATAAGATACATTTGACTAAAAATTGTAAGAGCTTTTGGGTCATGTGTATCTTATAATTTGTAAAAGATTACAATTGATTGGACTCAAAACAATAGACTACAATCTAGACATGATTATTTCATACTTTATTTTCTAAATTATTTTTACATTAACCTTAATGATATTCTAGACTAAATATTTTGAAGACAGACTACATTGCATGATAGTGATGTTAAAAAAATAGTAAAAACGAAAGAATTCTGTGAAATTTTAATTCAGTTCTTTTAAAAAGACATACTCATTATCAAATTTATGAGTGTTAGATCAAAGGGCAGTGCCGCTGTTGGGACCATACATATGTTATAAATACACCCAGCCAAAATCATCATCCAGAAGATTAAAACCAGGGATATTTTCTACAATTACTTTCTAATTTTAAACTAACATTTACATTTTTGACAATTACTGAAAATTTTGTGTGGTTATGCTCTTAGAAGTTGGAATTATGTCTTACCGTAAAAATTTCCCAGGGCGCTGTGCCTGCCAAAGATCAGCCTCGACCGAAATTACTGGTGTGTGAAATTATTCGGACTTTGAACAGTTCAAATTTGCAAATCAGCTTCTTATTCCTTTTGGGTGTTGGAGCCTTGACCATCTTCCTTTTCTGATTGATGGCTTTTCTTCCCAAGTTTGTCCGAATATTTTTTAAAAGCTGCGGACAAAGCTGATTTTAGCATCGCTTCAGGGTCTTTTTTCTGGCGTTTGCTGGTGTCTTCTGGTTTGTTGTCAGCTGGAGTTTCACTTTCTAAAGAGTTGGTATTCGAATCATTTTGGACAGAGGTTTGAGGAACTGCAGGTCGGCTTGGCAACACGCGTTTGAAGGGTTCATGAAACGTGTCATACAAGCGTTTTACCTGATTCACATAAACATGGGGTGATCTCAAATACCTTGCATAAATAACTTAGAGAGCTATAAATGATAGCCAGACTAAGATCCTGTTCTTTTGGACTTATTTTTAAACAAATACAATTCGGCTCAGCTCAGCTGACTGAGTCTAGGATTTGGTTATGATTCAATTTTGTTTGGTTCAGATTCATTCAGTCCAAAAGAACATGGCCTAAATGGAATGGAATTGACAGAATGAAAATCAAGTAATATTACTATTTGAACAATGGATATTACGGGAACATTTGAGAGTACCTTATGCTCCCCAATACCAGGACAACGGGCTAGATCTTCCATAGAAGCATCCATGACATGGGAGAGAGACTACAAAGAGTCATAATAAAACCATCAGGAAGTTGCCGTTTTCAAAATGTAGTCTAAATAAAAAGTTATTCATCTTGCCTACCCCAAATGTAGAACCAAGTGTGACTACATCAGTCTTGTTAACACGTCGAACTGCAGTAAGGGCATGATTCAGCTGCAAAAAGCAAAAATGGCTCATTAAAATTACTGAATACACTAATCACTATATATGGCTTCATATGATAACATACTGTACAAGAGACAAAACTAGTAACAACTTTTATCTCAATCATATGCTACAAGTACTGCGGAATACATCACTTCAATTAATGGAGAGAAAATGCCCCAGATGCCACATACCCTTGATAAATAATCAGAGTCCATATGACCTTGAATAATATCTGCTGGCTTGTTCTCGTATACTTTTATTGTTTCTAAGTATCGACCACACTCTTCCAAGCTGAAATGCACACAGAAAAGAAATGTCAGGAAAATTGTACAGCAAGTATAAAAATGCTGTGTTACTTTGACACCTTGATATACTTTAAAAAATGTGTGTCTACTCGTGCGTGTCGGACACGATAAGATACTTGGATCCTTCATTTTTAACTAAAAACTTGCAACTTTTTCTTAAATTAGCCGAATTGGATACTTGGACACCCATATCCGAGTAGACACTTAATCCGTGTCTAAGTAACATAGTAAAAATGGATGTGGACAAAGGTAAATGATTTAGAATACCAATTTTTTTTTACCAAACAGGTAATGCGCAAATACGGCTTCTTTTTATCAGATAACGAATTACAAGAAATTTGCAGGTCAAACTCTTTCATAACAGTGCATTCCAAAAGAGCAGAGAATGCAACAAAACTTTAGTGGCATTGCATGAACACAAAGATATTTCCGGGAGAGCAGCCTAAAATTTCCAAGTAACATTAAAAAGGAATTCTTAAACGAAACTGTTGTAGTTTTACCTCCAAGCACATAGAAGAGTGCAATCATGAAGTAGACAGGTTCTTGTGACTTCTAGTAAAGGCTTAACTACATCCTCCTGAAAGACATTAAAAATGTTGGACAATGGTTAAAAAAGCTATTATTATATATGCCAACAACAAACCCTTGTAAGTCTGTTAATTGTCATACTAAGAAAGGAGAGCCAACCTCACCAACATTATGGAGTTCAATGTTAGGTTCTTCTCCTAAGAAGCGTATTTTAGGAAAAACAAAATGAAATGTTTGGCCACTGGATTCTACAGACTTTTAAGAAACAGAAGCTACAATCTGTTTTTCTTCTTCTACTTTTTTTTTTGGCATTGTAAATGATTGATTTAACTACCAAACAAAATCAATACATATTGTCACGGTGAACAAATCAGTTACAAAAGATGGGGACAAGACACAAAGTGTCACTAACTCCTATCTAACTTGTTAGCTTTTGTAGGCATAAAATTGAGGACTATATGTTTAACCTCTCAAGCTTACTTACTCTCTTATACCATACTGCCTCATGTCTACTCTACACTGCCAAAAATGGTAAGCAAGAGCTGAAACTTTCTTGTTAAAGCCATTGCCATTATATTACCTTGGAAAATTCTTTAATTTTTCCGTAATATTAAAAAGAAAAACTAAATCAATAAGGAAATAATATGTACAGTATTAGAATATAAAAACATGTCACACTGTATGGTCACACTATCACAACATCCATCAAATCATTTTTTTAGATCTCCCTTTACAAGCTCCCTCACTGGAAACTTCACCAAAAGTTTAATTGTTTTATGTCTACCATCTCCTAGCTGGGCAAAACTCCTCGAGAGCACTGAGTCCACTGACGTCAACAAACATAAATTACAATAACCTCTGCACTAATCCTACCGTGTTTGAAACAATTATTGATATTTCGTACAGAAATCTTAGAACCTACAAGTTATGATCATTGTTAATCATTAAAATCAATCAATGTTAACCATCAACCAAGTATACCCAACATAACCAGCATAAATTTGGCAACATAAAAAAAATTAAAAACAATGAAAATAAAAGAAAACTAAAAGAAACCCATAAAACCAAAAATAAATTATGCCACAAAATTCATTGTCTTGGGACTCAATTTCTAGTGGTCATTCTAGATAAAATGGTAAGGAGTGAGAAGAAAGAGAGAATGACGATATTAAACACAAGTTTAAAGATAGAGAAAGAGCATGATAAGGCTGAGCAAGATATCAAGATGCAAACTCCAATGTTACATCAACAAATGAACATGACTTTCTTGGGAGAATTTTAGTCTGGGAGTTTATTACATTTGATTTACAATATCATTCCAAGTGAAACAAAACTTTGAAGCTCTAATCGAAGCACCTCCTTCTAGAGATCATTTCTTTGGGCATTAAGTTTCTGATTAGCTAAAAATAGTTTTGACTTTTGAGAAAACACTATTTTAGCCTAGTTTCTCCTTTTAGCCCTTAGAAGCCCATTTAGAACTTAGGCCAACAAGCACTTGCTCTAGATTCAGATAACTTACCACATCAACATGGCATAATACCACGCGAAGTCTGAAGTTCTTCTGCAGTTCCCTTATCCGAAAATAAAGATAATCTGGATGAAGCAAGTGATAACGAAGACTGCACATATAAAAACATGGACACTTCATTAAATCAATTTGACATAAGAAATCAGTAAAAATTATCTCAGCATGACAACCTAATCTAGGAAAATTCAGTAATTCACACAATTTCTTGATAAATCTGTTAGCCAACTACAAGCAAAACATGCCTTTATATACAGAAAGATAGTAGGAGCTCATGAATAGTCATGACATCTTCCAACCTTTTAGACTTGAGAGAGGATTATAGCATACCAATAGGGAACTTAAACAAATGTCAATATATGTTAATAAACGAGGAATTATATTATAATTTAACAATAATATATACATATCAATTTTGTTTCCAGAAAAGCAACTTGACTGCAAGATAACAATAACATAAATTGAAGGGGTAAGTTGAAAATATGTCAGAGCAAAACTATCTGAACATCCGAAAATCTGATCCGAATCTGATCCCATTTTTTGGCAATTTGATCAAAGATGTGTTGGAATGTAGGACTCTTTTTAATTGTAGCACTGAGGTGATCAAACCAATGAACTAATAACTTTTTTTAAGGAAGGTGACAAGTTAGTCTTACGACTTACAATATAATAAACAAGAAAGAGGAAGGCTCAAAAGGGTGAAAAGTGAGGCAAATGCCAAGCAAAATATATAACAGAAGATAAAACTATACAAATTGCAACATATACAACTAATATTATCGCTACTAAAAATAAATTAATAAACAAATTTCTTGATAATTAACAAAAGGATCTCGCCGCACATAAATGTATTACAAGCTCGATTTACGGCAAAGCATAACAAAATTATTTTTCCCTTGTTATGTACTATGCTTGGCAATTATCTCACTTGTCACCCTTTTGAGCCTTTCCCTTCTTTTTAACCACATTATAATCCACGAGCCTTTATTTTCATTGCTCAACTCTAGTTGATAGTGCACTCTTGGGTTCATTTGAGGACTTGAGGTACAAGAATGGCAAGAAAGATAGAAGAAAATCAAAAGCAATTAAAAGCACAAGCCACTTCTCATAAATCAGACGACACTCTTCCAGTCGTCTCAAAACCACTTTCCAATGCACCCAATGATATTTCCATGTAAGGATTTGAACATAAGATAGAAGAAATCCTAACCAACCTTAAATAAAGAGCACAAGTATTCTGCCCCAGAACATAATCGGGTATAACTTCTGCAAAATTCCACCTTACATTTCTGATGTGCTTGAGCAGAGGATTTCCTTTCTGTAAAAGGATATGGACAAGTGAAATTAGATTTAATGGGTTCTCCAAGTCCATTATTTCGTTGCTAAATTGCTAAAAGTAACCAACGACTTTCTAACAAGTCATTGAGAAGAGAAACTGCAAGGATTCCATGAAAAGTAGGGTCCAAGAGATGATTGCAAGACACCAACAACAAGAGAAGCAACAACAGCAGCAGCAACAATATTGTAATAAACAAACAAAGCATAAATTGCAGCATGATTATACTAATTACAGCCCTCTTTAAGGAATACTGACAGCAATAAGCTAATTAGAAAGTAAGTTTGAGAGCTTCATAAAATGACCAGTTGCATTAAGCATCTGAATCATAGGTTAACTCCAATATCAATATAATTAAAGGGCAAAAGTTATTCTGCAAACAGCCTGAGCAAGTGAGCAGTAAATCTCTAGCTAACATAGCCAATAACAAGCATTTCCAGAAAACCTACTTTGCTATGAACTGACATAAGATAACATAGATAATAATAAAGAGAGCGACGAAAATGACGATTGACCAAACTGTATGTAAAAAAATAAAACAAAAATAGAAGCAAATACCATCAGCCGCCATTCAAGAGATTTTAGTCTCTCCCAAAGAAAGATAAATACATCTAAACTTCACACAACATATTTTGATTATCCCACCACCCTTCATTTAAAGTGATAAGCTAATAATAACTTATTAACTTATATATCCCTTCTCACCCTTCTAACTAACTAGCTAAGTAGCTTTCTCAACAAGCTAATAAAGGACATAGCCATATGGCCATACCATCCTTAACTCTTAGCTCGATTCACTTTGATCAGAACTTCATGGATACCAACAGCAAAAACTATTAACATAAGCAACAGGCAATCTTCTTAGCAAAACAATACAAAAAAATTATAAATTAGATTGTTTTTGTAACTAATTTATAACTTGTTTAGATTTTAATATATTTTTTATAAAATAACCTAATTTTATTTTCATTACAAAAATAATCTAATTTAGATTATAAATTAGATTACAAGGAAAAAGTGGTGAAGCATTTGAATAAACAATAAAATGAGTGCAATTACGTTATTGTCGTTATAAATTAATTAGATTATTTTTACTTGCTACAAGATTCAGAATTGCAGGCCAGTCACCTTCTCCGCTCATTAATAGTTGTCAATTGAGTATCTATGACCGGAGGAATATTTGCTACAGCCTCTTAACTTAACCCTTCCCATACCTCTACTTTCCTCAACTAAGCGATATTGTAAACAAAATGCTCAACCAGTCAATGTTTCCTCATTAAGGATGGACATTGTTAAACGTTGCTCGCGTTTACTTAAAATTGCTAGCACTATTTCCAATTTTACCCTCCAATAAACTCAACTCAACTCACTAAAACTCTATCACATCTAACTAAAAACGCTCGATCATTATAACGGTGATGGTGGACGACGATCGCATGACAACAATAGCGACAATTGTAGTCGCCGCCTGCGTTAATTTTTTTAAAACGGAAAACTAGAAGAGCACCCAAAAAAAAAACCCTCAAACGAGGAAAAGGGTGGTTGGAAAAATTAACCTCAAGTCCTCAACCTAGGATCAGTGTATAAAAAGGCGCTTCTGAGGCACAAGGTGACCAAAAGATGTGCCTAGGTGAGGCAATTTCGATGAGGCTCACTAAGGCACAGTTTGAGGTGCACCCCAATTTTCTTTTTTAGATAAAAAACCCTCTTTTAATCAAGTGTACCTCACTTCAATCAGGAGTACGCGTACCTAAGGCACAAGGAAATCCCTATTGCCATGGCGTACCTTGAGCCTTGTTAAAACTTACCTAGGATAGGGCAATTGGAAAAATCAATCTCAAACTAGGATGGGGCGCATGGATATCGTTGTTCGACATGATGTCCAATTAATGTCTAGTTGGCAATAGGTGGATTGACGTGGTGTTGGTGATTAAGATGGGAAGCTAATTAGTGAGTTTTGCATAAAATGCAAGCGATAATTATCTGTTCAGTGTCCACTAAAAGATTAAAGAGGCCAGGCGATTTAGATAAGGTGCACTAAGGCACAGTTTGAGGCGCACCCCTTTTTTTTAAAACAAAAAACCCTCTTTTTATCAAGTGTACCTCACTTCAATCACGCGCACCTAAGGCACATAGAAATCCCCATTGCTTTGGTGCGCCTTGAGCCTTGTTAAACATTACCTAGGATGGGATGGTTGGAAAAATCAACTACAACCTAGGATGGGGCGCATAGATATCGTTGTCAACATGATGCCCAAATGTCCAATTAATGTTCAGTCAATAGGTGAGTGGATGCGGTGGTATGGTGATGATTCAAATAGGATGCTAATTATTGAATTGGGAAATAGGTTAGAAAAACAAGGAGGGAGCTAATGTTGGAAAAGCAGGGGCAATTTTGCATAAAACGCAAGTGATATTTAGCAGTTCACTTAAAAAATAAAGATAATTTAATCAAGAGGTTCAAAGATGTGGGATTTGTAAATGAATCATCACATCGATGATCCCCCCTCCCCTTCTCCTTCTCCAAGAGGAAATGACGAAAACACTAAGTTCACATCTAAAAGGTAATTGATTGAGCACCCCCCACCCCCCCCCCCACCCCCCCCCCCCCAAATTCCATGATTGATGCCCTTCCTTGTCCTACTAAGGGTTCTAAATGTGAAGGCAGTGAAGTAAATTCGTCTTTCCTCACCCTTCTTTTATAATGGAGTAATACATTGTTTCATCAAACAAGAGAGTAAAAAATTTCAACTTCATTGAACAACTAATCCTTAATAAGATATAAAAGGCACAAACACATAAAACAGAGAGAAAGAGAAAACCATGATAGCCAAAGGCATTAAAATTTTCTCACTTGCACATTGGCAACTGATGAGCCACTCCATTTACAATTACATGGTTAATATGCAGTTATCAATCTTCTTCCTTTACTCTTACCTACTTGAACCCTTTGATTTACAAAAAGAAATGACCCCGTTTCTTATAAAATATGATTGAAGCAATGTAATGAATTAGCCATTAAGATCCTGTTTTCATTGCAACAAGTTCAATTTTACATGAAGCTACTTTCCCTACATGAATTAAACTATACTACAAACCCCAGGCATCATCCAAGAAAAACTTACAGAATAAATAACACTATAATATAATAATGTATAATATATATAGCTCTCTCTATTTCTGGGCAAAGTATTTCTTCCACTAGATTAGTTCAGCTCTTCCTTAAAAAAAAGGGCTTTTGAATCCTCAACATCATTAGCACTTCAAGTCATCACAAAAAGAAAAAAAAAATCACTTTCTCCTAATGAAATTTCAACCCATCTCTAGCTCAATCTCTCCAATATAATTCTTTAAAAAGTTTCCAACTTGCCCAATTACATTTGTTGCCATATCCACCAAAACAAAGCATATTCTTATACACACAAGAATTCTTCAACATCTCAATTCAATTGCATTCTAAAACATAACAAACATAGCTTTCATAACATAATTAACAAATATACACTGCAACAAATCAATTTTATCCTAATCGTTCCAAAAAATCAATCTTAAAACCCCATTAAAAAAAAGGGAGAAATACAGATACCTGCCTATGGCTCACAAAGATCGCATTACTCTTCTGAACAGTATTCGTCGAGACCCCAGTTTGCCTAATAAGAAAATAACACCCAAAAACCTTCAAATTACATAAAATTCAAACCATCCCCATTAAAATTAAAAGAAAAGGAACCCCAAATTAAAAGGACAAACCTAGAGGAAGGGGGCACAGGAGACGAAGAAGATGGAGAATTTAAAGAGGAGGTTGATGGGAGAGATTGAGAATTAGAAGAAGAAATTGGAGGAGGGGGAGGAGTGTAAAATTCAGAATTCTTGATAGAAGCAAAAGCTTGAGTGAAAGATTGTGATGGAGTGAAAAGGGAAGGTGGTGTTGATTTGGGTTGATTGCTATCAAGAACTTGTTGATATGATGGTATTTCTATGATTACTGAGCTCTTTTTCTTCGCCTCATTTTCTGGGTTTGCTTCCATTGTTGGACTTATGAGTCTTTACCGTTTGCAAGGAAGAAAACCCCGCAAAATGACTGCCGGCCTCACCGCCAGTGTTATAAGATTACTAGCCTTATGTAATAGACTAATAGAGGTGTCACTTAAACAGTCAGTTCAGTTATAGTTGAACCAAACTAGTACATTACTTGTGCGATGCACGGCTTATAATAATAAATATGAGAAAATATACTATTTTTGGGGGAAAATCACGATAAGTAAATTAAAACTATTTACGTGTTATTAAATTATAAAATTTATTCTCTAAAAAATATAAAATTTTAATTAAAATAAAATTATTAGGTCAAACTGTCTGAACAAATAATTAGGTCGGACGATATTAATTGTCCAAATAACTTTGACATTGTTTAATTTTATACACTTGGGAAAAAATATATTGATGAATCAGTATTTCCTTGTTAGTCATAATTTTTTATTTTTTTTTGTTAAAAAAAATTAACTTATCATATCATATTCACATTTGAAATTGTAGAAGAACAAAAAGAAATAAAACCCACACTCTTCTTTCCCAAAAAAAACCCACGCTCTTCTTTTCCCAAATTAAAAACCCACACTCTTCTTTAATTTATCTTTCAATTTCGTTGCAAATATTTGCAATATTTGAAAAACTTCTCTATCAAACATGACAAAATTGGAAGTTCCACTGTCATCTTCAACTATTATATTGACTTTGAACCTAAACAAATTGTCAAGTCCATTATCATCATTTACGCATTGAAAACAAAAACTTAATAAACTAAATACATATACAAAAGTGTCTTGGTGACGCAGACTTGACATGTGAGTCACACTTTAAGCACCAATACTTTCCACCACCTTCATAGTCAACTTTCTTGTTATAGTTTTTGCAAGAATTATAATACCATTTGTTCCTGTCTTCAATGTCAATTATGGTAGCAAAGGTCACACAAAGCACTCCTACATAAAGTAAAAAAAATAAATTAAATGAGTAATTCTTATATCAAGTTAATAGACATTAACATAATAGAAATTATAATAACATTCTTTATTTACCTTTTTGGTCCCACATATCTCATCTAATTGTTTTCTCTCAGACAAATTTAAAAATTCATCTAATATAGAATGTGAATTCTGACTTGACAAATGAGTTATTACAACCGAATGAGAATCATCTCCATTATCGATGCTACATAATAAAACAAAGACTATATTAATACGCAATTATAGTATAATCATTAGAATAACTACATAAAGAATGTAAAATACCTTTTCTTATATTCATGAATTTCGGGTATATCCTCATTGATGAATAGGTTTGTCGCAAATAAAGAGTTTGACAAAGAAACGTCATCTATTACCAAAAAAAGCAAGTAAAAAAATTAAAGGTTTAAGTTAATAATGATAAATAATCATGGAAATTCAAATAAAACATGATTCATGCAATATATTACCTCGAAAAATCTTAACTTTTGCAAACTGTATTACAATAATTATGCACCATTTGATGTCATCTTTATTGTAGCTGGACATTTGAATGGCATATTTCCCCCATAAAGTACAACTCAATGTGTTATTGCTATATAATACAACATTAATAACTTTAACAAATATATAAGATAAAATTAATATGATTAAGAACATATTAATATGTAGATTCTTTCTTACTTCAAGTCTTCTAGCTCGACTGCAAACTTGTAATTCGGAGTATCATCTTTAGACACATTGATAAGATCGCCCATTCCAATGAGTTCTCAAATAACATCTATATATATTTGAGCGGAAAAGTACGTTCATTAATTTTTACAATATGAAAAATAATGAATCATCAGAATATCAACAATCAAATATCTTACCCACTAAAAATACGTCATCTTCCCGTTTTTGAAGGATTTTATCAAAGAAGACAAAATCAAAACTATGTCGAGGAATTTGAGCATCTTCACATTCCTTCACAATTGTCTTGAAAAAAAAGTTGATTTTGTAGGTATGCCGAGTAGCTCTATGTTTACTAGTGTTGTTACCCACTCCAAAGTGGGAGCTGAGATAATACGGGAAGCGCCCTCATATACAAGCCCTTCAAACCTTGAAATTAATGTTTTTTTAATGATTGCTTGTATTTTTGACCCCTTAATGGCACAGATAAAATTAATTAGTATACATAAACACATAAAAATATGGACACAAAATTAAGTAGAAATTCGTATACCTTTGTATCAGCTAGTACAAACTCAATTGAGCTAGTTATTTTGGGGTTGTTGTAATCCAGTTGATACCATAACCTTACAATTCTAACTTTAATTTTCCATGATTCTTTAAGAGGGGTGATATCAGATACCATAGTAAATGACATTTTGATTTAACAAAGTAAATATTATTTTGCCAATGAGGTGGTGTTAATTATTTTTGCAATTGTATTAGTGTTGATTGAAACTGATACATATTTATATAAGTTTAAAATATGTGCAATCTTTAATCATATATTTATTTTGGGGTAAGAAACTAACAAATTTTTTAATTAAAATGGTACATATACTAATTGCTTGACATTAGTACAAATTAATTGACATATGACATATTGACCAATTAGTTGTCAATCAATTAAGACAATTAAAATAGTATAGTATATGCAAAAATATGTAAAAATGGATTGACTATACAAAGCCAATGGTGAGTACTGGAAAGTTGCAGACTATACAAAGCCAACGGTGGTGATGTACTGGAAAGTTGCAGACTATACAAAATTTGGAATAAGTAAAAATTAATTTGGCATATTTAAAAAATGTCCAAATATACCATGAATACCGTACAACTTCTATTATTTATTTATATATGATATATTCTTTATAAAATTAATTTATTTTGTATTGTATTATTTCCATTTTTATTCAATTCAATTTAATCAATCAATTAATATAATATCCGAATATACCATTCATTCAATCAAATATTTTTCTTACCATTGATTAATTATACTGTATTATTTCCATTTTTATTCAATTCAATTTAATCAATCAATTAGTTAAAATATTCGAATATAACATTCATTCAATCAATTTTTTTTTTACCATTGATTAAAATTAATTTATTTTCTATTGTATTATTTCCATTTTTATTCAATTCAATTTAATCAATCAATTGATTGACAGTTGGATTTTTTCATTTAAGTTTTTTAATTTATATGATTACTGTATTGTTTCCTTTTCTCATATAGCATTCAAGCAATCAATTAGTTGACTATAGGTTTTTTAGATTGACTATAGCATTCTCATATCCAAATATAGATTGCTTCCTTTTTTATTCTAATTTTTTTTTTAAGATAAGATAAACAAATCAATGGGAGACACTTGTCAGCTCCACATTGATTTGCTTGTCTTATAGTATAGTATATATAGGGTTTTTTAGATTGACTATAGCTGTAACGACCCGACTTTTTGACTTGTCGATTTACGAAGGGAATCGACATTCGGATCATTACTTAATCAAATTAAACTATAAATGTAAAAAATATATTTGGAATAAAACAACTTTTATTATAAAAGAATAGTCTAAAATCCAAAGTCAAGGCATCTAGCCTAAAAGTTACATAAATGTCTTCCCAACAGGCTGGGATCATAATCAAAACTCAAATAATGTCTCAAACTGTTCAGGATAAACTAAATACTCAAAGAAACTAACTAGACTACTCAAGCCCATCCAACGAAGCCCGCTCTACGCTGCTGCATCGTCACCTGAAACTGGGGGGGGGGGTCCACCGTCAGTGGCGAGTAACTAGGCTGTCCCGTTTAATCGAAGGACCACCAAACACATAATAGCATAGAAAAGATCATAAAAACCATAAGAGAATCTAATATATGCTATACTTCATTCATTACAATTTACGTATAAAAATACGTACAAACTACGTATACGGATACGTACAAAATACGTATAAATATACCTGCAGAAATACGATTAGAATACGTATAATCTACGTATAATGTACGTACAATCAACCCTGCACATACGGTTAGAAATACGTACAAATATACACTCAACATTCGTACATACATGCATTCTTACTCGCATACATACATACCCACACATTCATACATACATGCTTTTCAAATACATACGTACACAGATACACAGCGGAAGACTTAAATCATTTTAATACACATATTTATCAAATCATAACCTACATCTTACATTATACCCCTTATCATATCATCGTATCTTATGTTATAACTCATATTATATACTTAACTTATATTGTAACCTATCATATATTATACCTTATCGATTCATATTCTTATCTTATCATATTCTATTCATGACATATCGTACCTTTCATTTATCATCATCTTAACTTTCATTTCATATCATATCATAATCGTATCGATTCATATCATATCATCTTTTTCATCTTTGAAATCATCTTAATCTTCATCTTATGATTTCATCTTAACATATCAATCGTATAATCATAATATAACATCTTTGTTGGACCGGTCACTATAACTCGTTATGGATCTCGTGTTTCACCATAACTTCCTAGAACATGCCGGGAGGAGCTCGTGTACTCAATCCCGTAGCGGATCCCGTGTTTCACCACTAAGTCTAAGCTATGGCCATAACTCCTAGTAGCGGCTCGTGTACCACTACCAGACGACTACATATCCTAAGACCCAAAACTACTCGGGGGAACTCGTGTGTTCGTCCCATTGAGCAGTGGCTCTGACTTAACCCACTAACGACTCGTGTATCGTCAGGTGGGCGTCCGTATTGTATCTTATATCTTCATTTAATTTAATCATATCATATATTAGGATAATACTAGGTGACCGTAATAGGAAATGAAATGTTCGGAGTCCCAGGAAAGAGAGGTGCGGCACGTATATTGGCCACCTTAAATACCAAGTCTTTCCTAGCCAGAGACCGAAACATAACATGTATAGCTATTACTCTGTTTCCTTTCTTATCCCTAGTAGTATCTTATGCAACTTTAAATCTTATAATATACTATCATATACTTATAATCCTATCCTTTCGGATACTAACCTTAATATCATATACTAACTTGTAGATATTATTATTAATAATTGTAATAGCCGAATACTAATAGTAATAATAATAGTCATATTATCTATCCCTTCACTTTACAACTTATCCTGATAATTATTTTGTCCGTAACTTTTATTATTAACTATTCCCTGAATTAATAATAATCCAAAATTAACTAAAATTTGACTATTTCATATATCCCACACGGCAACATTAAAATAACAACAATAATTAACTATTTTCTTGAATTAATTTAATTAATTAATATAATTACAAAAAATTACCAAAATAAGATAAAAATCATATTTTTCAACAACGTTCATCAAGATTAACATAAAAATAATATTTTTAACTCTTCTTTTAATTTCTATACACTCGACAATTAGAAGATAATAACAAGATTTAATTTTTTAATTCAAGATTAATCAATATAATTCAATACTATCAAGATTCATCATAAAAATCATATTTTTAGTTCCCTTTTAATACTTAGGTCACTCGAAAATTCAATAATTAATAATAGCATATTTTAATAATTCAATTGCCCTATTTTATACAATCTGATTTTTAAAGAATTAAATTAAAAACGACCATCTAAAGATCTCTAAAAATCTGGAAATTTTTATGGGAGCTAAATATGGGTTCAAGTATTTACGTGCATAAATTTCGTCTAAAAATAACATCTTTTACTATTTTTAAGTGATTTTATAACTAACCAGTCAGATTAGGCTGAATTCGGTTTCAGAATTTATGCCATATCAAACGATCTTTAAAAATTACGAAAATTTAACACAAGCTGTAAAACATTATCACTGACTTCCATATAAAATTTCGTAGCATTCCGAATTGATTAAGTACACTAATAAATTCGTAAACCTATTCTGGACAGTTTTACCGGTTTGAAAGATTAAATTTTTATAAATAATAAAAGGACGAATTTTGCCACGAAATAAATCATGGTTAATAATCAAACAGTAAACCAGATACCATGAAAAATTCATCAAGAAATAACAAGATTTGATTGATAAATAAATTCATACAAGATCATACATAAAAACAAGAAAATACATAAAAATCAATCAAGAAATTCATTCTTCATGCTCGACATATCCAAGTAAAACAATATTAAACTTCCTACAATTTTCATGCTTCAATTCCTAATTAACTATGTGTTTTTCTACCCATAGATTAAAGGAGAAAGCGAAGTTACCTGGATTCGCTTAATTAATCCAAGGAAAAACAATGAAGGTTCGACTTTTTGAGGGGATAATAGGAGAGAAAAATGATCTTTAGAGTTTGGAGTTTTAAGTGCTTAAATGCATAATGGCAACACAAGGGACAAGAGTCCTATTTATAGAACAAGATGAAGTGTTGCAAATCCTAAAATAAGGGAAAGTGAGGGCTGGCCATGTGGACTAAGTATAGGGGCCAAGTCATGGGCTTGGTTGAAAAATACTTAAGCCTTCTTAATTGGTAATTAGCATAATTACCCAATTAAACTAGAAATACCCAATAGCCCAAAAAGGAGACTAAAAACCGGCCAAGGGTAGATAAAAGAACAAATTGGGTCCTTGGCCCAATTTGATGAAAAAGAATGGGCTAAAAAGTAAAACAGTCCAAAATTAAATGGGCCTTTTTGGACTTAGAATTAAGACATATCATTAATAACCGCGAAATTTTCTGGCCCAAAATTCCGGGTCGTTACAATCACCCCTCCTTAAATAAATTTCGTCCTCGAAATTTACTTAAAGAAGCTCACGTAAGAAAACAATGGAACAACTAAAACATAAACGATCAGCCGTAAACGGAGACCGTACACGTAGTTACGTCAGCTGCGCATCCGCCTCTTCTTGGTCACGTAGAAGACTCGGTTCTTCGCTTGCACCCGGCTCACCATTGCTGCCGGTTGTTCTTCGGTCACGCCTAAATCTTGTGCCTTCATTGACTGCACACGCCTCACGCTATCGTAACCCGTCGCACCTCTTTCCGGAATGACGTTCGTTCTCGCATCCTCTACAAACCGGGATCTTGGGAACGTTGGTTGCTTGCCCGTCCTGCGATTGCGGCTCCTGAAATGGTTCGATTCGTGGTCTTATAGTATAGTATATATAGATAGATAGATGTTTTGGTGGACTTCATTTCAGTTGACTTCATTTAATTATTTTCAAATTAACCAATGCAGTTTTAACTTTTCAGTTTTAGTTCCAAACAAGTTCAATTATTTTTATTTTTAGTTCAAATCAGTTTAGTTATATATGGTTTTACCTAGAGTTGGGCATGGGTCGGGCCGGCACGCGGGCCAACTGGCACGACACGATTTGGGCCCGGCACGGCACCACACGGCACGAAGGCACGACTAGTGGGTCGTGGACCACCCATGAACAACATTTTAAAAGTTTGGCATGAACCTGACACGAGCACGACGGGCCGGCCCACACTTTGGCACGCTCATTTTGGTTAAAAATCATAATATATAAAAATTAGTATAAGGCACGATGGCAGGCACGAGTCGGCCCGGCACGACACGTGGTTGGGTCGTGCATGGGCCTTATATTTTATAAATTGGCACTAGCCCGGCACGGCACGAATTTTTCATTTCCCGTTGTAGGCACTGCACGTTGTGGCACGAGGCACGCGGGCTTCCGTCCCGACACGGCCCGTGCCCACCTTTAGTTTTACCCATACAATTTCAGTTGTTGTCAGTTCATTGTGAACGATTGACATAACAATTCCGATTGTATTAGGTTTACGTTATGGTTGGCCTTCGATTTTACCCGTACGATTTCATTTGATGTTAGTTCATTGTGAACAGTTGATATATCGGTTCCGATTGTATTCAGTTTACGTTATGGATAAATACAGATATATCCGTACGATTTTAGTTATTATCAGTTAATTTTAAATGATTATATTCAATTACATTGTGTTTATTTTCAGTTTTATAAAGACATCTTTAACGGTTTTGATTGAGGTAGATATCAGTATTAATGGGTTTACCTGAGTTTTCTTGTGTTATTCCCCCAAATAATATGAGCGAATCATATTTGTTTTAGCCGTTGAAGTATTTTGTCTTACAATGGTTTAATTAACTTGTTTATTTAGTTAAGGTGCACGTTAATGTTATTTATTATGTATCAATTTAATTTTGATCAATTTATCCTTATACTAATATTAGGTGTAAATGTGTAAGCGTGTACCGAGTATTAATATTGAATGTAAATGACGGTCAAGATGATGATGGGTGATATTGAATAATTGACGATAACAACGATCATAACAATAACGATAGCAATTAGCAGCAACAACAACAATAGCAATCATAATAATATAAATTTTTTATTAATTAATTTTAAATTACTTCTCTGTAAATGAATTCTTGCAACAAAGGACTTTTCACGTATGACGAGGAAAAAATCTGAAACTTAATATATCTAATTATGTATGTAAAAAAATTATAATCATTAAATAATAAAAACTACAAGTTAAGACGAATCTAATGGGATCCCACATGACTATATTTCTTCTGTATGTACAAGTGACAAATTAAGATCAAAGACTCAAAGTGAAAATTGTGAATAGTGTCAGAAATAGATTTGTTTCAAAATTTCATTTATGAGCTATGCTTATCTGTTTGATACGATTCAAGTTGCATTGGAAACTAGACTCGAAAAGCTTCACAACGGTAGGTCACACGCCTCGAGATGATAACTAGAACAAGAGATACAAGCTTTCGAAGTTGCGCTAGTGGTTAAGGATTTTTCCCTTTTTGCAAGCAGCCATCTATTACTACATCGTCCACTGGACCATCAGCTTCCGCTGGTCGGACCTTAGGTGGGTCGCGTGCCATAAATTCTATTCGCTACTTCCCTAATTTTGTACTACTTATTTTATTTTTATTATTCTTTAGGATAGAAGTAGAAGTGTAACACCCTGTAATTTTGGATAAATATTTTATAATTAATTAATATATTTTATACTACTCAAATTATTTATTTAAATTTCAGACATAAAATTTCTAGTCAAAATGTTGTTTTAAATTATAAAAACAGAAATTTCATATATATACACGTGATTTTCGGATATCTTAAATAAGTCTTATTTCACAAATTATTATGGTCTCATGATTAAGCTAATTTTATTGAAAAAGTATGTAAGCCCAAATGTCATTTATGGCTATCCTAAAACCTAAAACGAAATCCAATAAGACCAATTAGAAAGCCCAAAAGAGAAAATGCATAATAATAATAATAATAATAATATAAAATAAATTTGAAAGCCATGTACATGGCTACATCATGCATACACAAGGAAGGAAAAAAAAAATAAAAAATTACTTGCTCAAAATCTTCCACCCAAACATGATCATGAAATATTTTCCAAATAATTCACTTGCCAATTTTTTCTCAATTCATTATTGGATTCCTTGATTACCAAGAATAACACCATTCCAAAATATGACTAAAACAAATATTCTTGATCACCAAAATATCCTCATGATTTTCTAACTTACCATAATACATAAACCATAAACACTATAAATACCCCCATCCCAATGCACAAATTGCACTAACCCCACAAATCATCTTCTCCCTCCTACTCCAATCTCACAAGCACACTCAAAATTCTCTCTTCTTCTCTCTTCTTTTCCACAAATTATTTCGTCTATTGTCGTAGCCTTTATATCTGTTCAGAGCCAATTTTTGGGCAATTCTGGTCATTATTAGCAAATTGATGTTTCACGACGGATTGTTCTTCTAGAAAATTTATTGAGGTTAGGCTCAAGTATCACCCTATTCGGATTCATATCGAAGGAGTTATGGCCTCTGAAAGTTTCTGCCTATTTTCTAATAAGATTACACCTCATGATTTCCTCTCTTTTCTGTTGGCTTTCACCACCACCACTATTGGCGGCAGCCACCATGAGCCACATCCAGCCACCCTTGGCCACCTAGCTATCCTCTTCCTCTCCTCTTGTTTCGGTTTTTCTCTTTACCTAAAACTACTATTTTTATTATTACATATTATTATTATTATTATTATTATTATTATTATTATTATTATTATTATTATTATTATTATTATTATCATTATTGTTACGATTTAATAAAAAAAATAATTTAATGCTTTTAAAGTATAAAAAAAAAACAGAAATTTTAAGATATGATTTATGAAAATTAAATATAGTTCATGCACATATAGTGAGTCTTGTTATTTATTTATGTGTAGGGTGTTGATTCGCGATTTCTCTTAAGCTTCGTAATGAATTTTGCTTAGTGAAGATCAAGGTACGTTAAGTGGCTAGATACTTTATTAAAGTGTTTACATGATTTTTACGTGTTTATATGATACATGATATAATTTATGATCAATTAATTTTGCATTATGTTAATTTAAAGTTTGATGACAAAATTATTTTATATTTTATTAGCCTTATATTTTTGTCATGAAATTTTTAGATTTTGGAAATAATATTTATGATTTATTTGAATCATCTTATTATATTTTGAAAATAATGTTTTATGGAAAGATTTGAATCTTATTATATTTTGGAAAATAATATCATAGAAAATATTCTATGAAAAGATTTGGAATAACTAAATATTTTAGTGATATTGTCATATCATTTTGAAAGACTAAGGAAATAAGGAATTTTGGAAGGTTACAATTATATGAGTATATTATCCTTATACTCAACCCTTATTATATTAAAAATTTATTTGTGACCCCACAAGCTTTACAAGCTTATTTATTGTATGTAATCCCGCTACGTGGATTTGGTTGATAAGACTATGAACTTTGTATAACCTAATCTTTCCTCAAGGATAACCTTTATACAGAAAGATACTAACTTGGGGCCGGGGGTGTGTACACTTGGAGAGGAATTGGGGTATAGGAAAATTTTATTTTCAATATTTGAATATTTACATTCAATATTAATGGTTTGGAATATTTTTGAAAAATGATCATCTTGGATAAATAATTGTTTTCATATAATATGATTTGAGTATTTCAAAAGCATGTTTATTAAAATAAAGTTTATTTTGACTTATTTTGCATTTTAAGTACTTAGCATATTTTGCTAACCCGTACTTTATTTTGTTTTGGCTTTGCCTTACTTATCATTTATTGATAAGTAGCTAGGTGTTGATGATCAAAGTGGACTACATGTTGCATCAGGGGCAAGAGCGTCATTCACCTAGATTTGGGTTTTAATTTTATTTTAAGTTATTATGTTTTAACACAAATTTTATCGCATTTAATAATAAGTACCTTTAACTTCCACTGCAAAGTTGTAGTCAAGTATAGCCTTACGTTATCACGTGGCGGTAATACGCCCAAGTCTATCTCTACGGTATTTTATATGTATTATTCTATTATTTTCGTAGAGAGAGATTTGGGGGTGTTACAAGAATAAAATTATTTTTTAGAAGGAGAGTTTTTTATTAGATTGCCCTAGGATTAAGTAATAAGTTTTTTTTCCTCTCTCTTTCTTCCTCAACATTGAACCCTAGTTTTTCTTTTCTCCATTAATTCAAGTTTTGAGGTATTTCTTCCATTGTTGTTTATTAATTTCAATTAGGAATAATTACATTAATAAGTACCAACTATTGCACTTTTTATTTTATAGGTACCAACTTTTGATTATTCACCAGCAGCACGAACTATTACATAAAGTTGCAACCATATGTATGGATGATCTATAAATAGGTATAGATGATCTATAAGTTGCAACAATATTTGGGTCATATACCTATCATTGCAACTTTATGTAATAGTTGGTGCTGCTGGTGAATAATCAAAAGTTGGTACCTATAAAATAAAAAGTGCAACAGTTGGTACCTATTAATTTATTTATTCCTTTCAATTATTGTTTTGCTTTTTAATATAGTTTATGATTGTTATTTCCATTGTTTTCATTAATTTCAATTATGAATTCTAGGTTTTTTTTATTGTTATTGCTTTTGTTGAATTAATTATGAATAGTGAGTAGATTCTCTTCTAGGGCTTGGTGAAGCTATGCCATAATAATCATGAATCTTGTTAGTTTTTAGGGTTTGTCTTGGTAAATTCGATTGATATGCTTTGTATTGATTGCAATTTTAATCTGGCCAACTATTTTTGCAAGTTTAATTCATTCGACTTTAGATGCGAGGGCTGCGAGTTGAGTATAAGATTAATATCAATTGAGCCTTTAATTGCTTAACGCAAGAGCCAATTTTCTAGTTAATTGTGGGATTTTATTAGCGAGAGCAGTATAATTCCGTTTACCTGATTCATTCCCATCCTGATTATTGTCACTTGAATCGTGATTATTGCATAGTGGATCCTGTCAACCCTAGGTTTTAGTTATATAGTTTTAATCAATTCAATTTCATTGTGTTCTTATTAGTTAGTTCAATTATTTTTATTTAGTTCAATCAATTATTCAACCCATATTTTGACCTTGTTGGTAATAGTGAACTTAATTCAATTAGTGAATTAATTCGTCCTTCCTAAGTGGTTCGGCTCTACTTGCCCGACTATACTAGTTAGGTATTATTTTTGGTAGTGAAACGACCTATCAGCCAACTTATACTCCTTAGCAGCCTTATGTTTAGCCTCATAGAGATCAGGATTTTGAGCATCTAGTTGGAGAGCCTCCTAAACTTCCAACAGCGGCTTATGAGCTTTAATCATATGTTCATGAACATCATTAAACCCTGCTTTTGCTTTGTTAAGGTCCTTCAACTTGTCTTTCACCATCTTCAATTTGCTCACAAGTCTGAACATGGGAATACCATGAAGCTGGCAACTCTAGGCCTGAGCAACCAAATCCTTGTAGTTGGGGGTGATTAACCCACATACCAAAGAAACCAAAAGATTTCCTTCCATAACTTACATCAATTTTAGCAATAACACCAGGGCAGTGGTCAAACAACCCTTTAGGGAAGAAAGTCACCTCATAATCCCCAAAAACATCCTTCCAAGCATCATTAGCCAGTGCTCTATCAAGCTTAGCCACCACTTTGTCCTGACTCATTTGCTTGTTGATCCAAGTGTACCTTTTGCCACTGAACCTGATGTCCCTAAGGTTGTATCTAGCCATACAATTACTTAGAGGAAGAACATTAGAATTCCTCACAGAGTCACAGGTGCTCCAATTCTCTCTTCAATACTACAAACTGCATTAAAATCCCCCAAAACAACTCAAGGCCCAACAACAGAGGAGCTGATAGAAACTAAGTCATCCCATAAAATTTGTTTACCACCACAATCATTAAAACCATAGATAAAGGTGCACCCAAACAGACCCACACCAGAGCCAGGATTAACAACACAATGAATCAATTGACTGGTCATACACAAAATGTTCACATAAAGATCATTAAGGTTCCAACCAATCACTATCCTACCATTGTAGTGACAACTACTATATATTACTGGTGAAGCAGCACCCTGGACACACTCCATTGTAGAGGTGGCCCATATCGTGGGACTTTAATCTAGCCTCAAGAAGGCCAAACAGTTTAATGTTATGAGAGTGAATAAACTTCCTGACTTCAAATTGCTTATTCTGGTTGTTTAGCTCCCTTACATTCCAGCATATAATTTTATTCATGAGGCTTAAGGGATGTCACCCCCTGGCCATCATCAACATTAACATCATCACTCTTTCTACCACAACATCAGGAGGTTCAAAACATTCAACATTATCCACACTTAAAGCAGTAAAGGGGTTGGAAGTATGTACTCTTGTAGTGGAGGCAGTAGGATTGACTACTCCTTTTTTCCTGACCTGAGTCCACCCATCACCTGCTGCTGGAAGTGTAGCTGCTACCTTGTTCTTAGAAACCCATACTTGCTTGGAGCCTTTGGCTTTACCCTCACTGCAATATACTTTTTGGTGCCCATAGCCCTTGCACATATCACACAGAATTGGGCGCCATTCATACACCACACCATGGGTTACAACCTCCACCCCCTTTCTCATTAATGAATTTAATGACCTCAGGCAGTTCTTGACTCACTTCAACCTCAACAAGCACTCTGGCAAAGTTCAATCTACTCTTAGAAGCAGTAGCCTGATCCAGTTTGATAGGATCACTTATATTCCTCACCAATTTCCTTAAACAACCCTCCTCCAGTATTTGAGCTCCAACCGATGCAAACGAACCCAAACAGGAACCCTCGTACTAGATTCCCTTGACAAGTCCATATCAGCAGACCAAGATTTCATGATCATATTTTTCTAATCAAAAAATTGATACCTACCATTCTAAGACCCTTGGCATCCTTCAATTGTTTGGAATCGTACAATGAACATCCCCTTGTCTAATGGTGCAATTTTATCAATTCCATATTTTTTACCCCAGGCACATTTGACATACCCCTCCATCACCCCTAAAGGTGGATTAGCACCCAAGACATAGCAAACTAATGCAGAATTCCAAAAATTTACCTCATCTTGGATATCATCCTCCTCAATACGAGTCAGGGTCTCAGGTTCAGCAACCACCAATTGAGGCTCTGTTATACGAGCAACTTCCTCCATTTGATCTGCCCAAGAAAGCCAGCGAACCACCTCAAGCCCACTTCGAAGGACATTCAGCCAGGTGTTCAGAGTATTAGAAGTCCCACGCCTCTTATCAAGCTCCCTAATCGACGAATCAACTGACAAGATGTTCTCCTCGAAGTTAGGATTTATGTTCTCATCACAGCTAGGGCTCCGATTCTGATTTGGGCTAGAAATTCCCTCATCCATTGAAACATCCTCATCACTTTCTAACTGCTTCTTAGATTTACCAGAATTCTTCCATGATTTCTTCCCACTAGACTGTTGCTTCCTAGGCCTACCTCTTTTCTTCGCCATGGCGTCGAGCACAAATCACTTGCCACGAGAGAGGAAACAGTCCTGAAAAACTTTGAGGTCCAAAATACTGTAAAAATATCTTATTTACCCCTGGCAAGTTTTAGCAATTAAAATAATATTACCAGTAAAATTGGTGATATTAATTAGGAAAGTTTTAAGAAGAAAAAGAATTTTAAAAATGAAAATATTATTAAATCTATTTTTCAAGAAAATAAAATAAAACATAAAAATTTATATTTTTGAATTATCTACGAATAGACATTCATATTGATAAAGATTTCTTACAGAAATTTGAGGGTTTTCTACTATTGCAAAATAAATGTCAACTTATAAAAACTTATGATTTTGATTTGTTTGACTACCCTTTGATATTTCAAACTAAAATATCATGCATGCATAGCGTGTAGAAAAGACTAACTAATGTGATCGAACTTAATCTCTATTATATAAGTCAAGGGGTATCAATGCCTGGTGTCCCTCCTCAAAAAGTTTAAACTATCCGTCAAAATTTTCTAAATACTCAAACTATATAATTTTAACTAAAAAGGAAAGTTTTGTATTTTTTAAAATGAAAATATTACAAAATATATAATTCAAAAAAATAAAATACAAACATAAAAATTCATATTTTTAAATTCTTTACAATTAGACACCCATATTGGTATAGTTTTTCACACAATTTTTTTTAGTATAAATCTCTATTATATAAGATAAGTGGTGGTGATGTTTCCATTTGAAAATTCTAAAATACCCATCTTCCCTTATGAAATAAAGATAATTAAAATAGAAATTAAATTCAATCAATTAATAACAAATAAGGCATTATCAATCAAAGAGCAAATAATTATTTATTCCCCATAAAATATAACAATTTTTTATCTTTTGAAATGAAAATATCATCACAAAATAAATAATTCACAAAAATAAATAAAAGCAGAAAAAATTAATATTTTTGAATTAGAGGTGATCAAGAGTTTAGACCAGACCGGGCCTTAACTAAGTAAGTGCACCCAAAGCCCAAATTTTTAAACGGGCTTAGCTAGTGAGCCTTGTGCGGGTTTTTCGGGCCAGGGCAGGCTTTCGAACTAATATTTTAAGTGCACTAAAGGCCGCAAACTTTTCGAGCCGGGCCAATGATGATTAGCCCTATTTTGAATTCTCTACAAATGGACACCTTTATTTATATAGCTTTCACATTAAATTTTTCTAAAAAAAAAAATTCACTGTAAAAAAATTTAATGCAATAAAATTTTAAATGTAATACTTCGTAAAATTTAATGTAATAAAATTTAATGCAATAAAACAAGCACAAAATAGCAAGGTCATACCCTTGACTAAAACCACCATTCCCTAAATTTGGATCATACACACCAACAAAGGTCTTCGCTAAACATGCCAGCTTATTTTTAAGCCCGTAATTAGAAAACAGTTGACTAATGACTATTTCATTCATTGTTGACATTAACGCACAATTGAAGTAAACCATCTTCATCATCATACAACAAGGATTCTATTACAACCCTAATAACAACCTGTACTCTATGCTCATTAGTGACACGTGGCATTTTCTGCATCATCCATTGCATTTCCACATTCCATTGCTTGCAAGTTGCAACTAGCCAACTACCATCTATCTTGTTGTATCATCATATATATGTACTATATAATAATATCTTATAATAATAATCATCAACACATCATAAGATTATGACTTAAGCATTGGAGGGACGTTTTCTCGATAATATCCAGCCAAGCGAATTTACATGTGCTCATTTTGCAGATATTTAAACTCAATTCACCACTGCAGTAACTCATAATAGTCGTCGTTCCACAAAATTCAATAATTGCTTGAGGCTTTAGAATTATTGAATACAATTGTCTTAGGGCATGTTTATCCCCCGTATTTCATTACATAATTCATACTCTGCCACATCAGCTTTCCACTAAATTTTATCCATTCAGACCCATACAGGACTCTCTTCACTTTTACACTTTATCCCAAAGACTATAACACAAACTCATTTTTATCCCTATAAAAAAAATAAAAAGTTGTCATATAAAATATCTTTTAACTTTTTTTTATTTGACAACAATGACAAACATAAATAATTAATTGATTTTCGTGGGGCCCACCATAGTCTTGAGTTGGGTTTTAAAAACCAAAACTTGCATTCAGACTCAGACCTAGTTTGCATAACAATATCCCTAAAGACTCAAGCAAAACTTATATTCAGACTCTTGTTTAGACTACCAATAAACATGCCCTTACCTTAGACCATATTGCTTCGTACCAAAATATATATAATATATATTTTATTGTATTTAAATAGAAACGGAGGTAGTATATATTATTCATATAATAATAAACAATGCAAAATTAACAAGAAATTTCCAACCAATATAATATACACAAGCAAAAAAACAAAATCAATCGTCAACCATATATATATATATAAACCATATATATATGTGTGTGTGTGTGTAGTGTGTAACGTTCAATTAGAATATTAACACCATGATGTTTGAAACATTCTGCTTATATATGTCTGTCTCCCTTACTACGTCATGCAAGTACATTTGAACAAGCAATTCATTACGCGTTTCGGCATAATTTATATTTCGGCCAATAAACTTACAATTATCATCATATTAAACAAAAATATTAAATCTTATCTTCAACTTATATACATTTTTATTTATTTTTGTCTCTCATCCCATCCTTATAATATGATTGAATTTATCCTCATATTACCTAGCTAGCTTAAGCAATGTGCCATTCCAAGAACTGTTGTAATCATACCCACCACGCTATTATTTTCTTCTTAATCCTCTCCTTTTTGTTATTACCTAACGCTCCAAATCTCAACCTTTTCCCCCACAAATTTACAAATTTGCCCTCGAAATCATCGCCGCCCAAAGGTGGCGGCACTGACGGCGGCGATGGCGGTCTTCTCTCTCCACCATGCACCACCACCAAGATTGTCATGGCCTTCTTTTACGGCATCGGTTTCGCATTTCTCCTAATGTTTGTCTTCAATTATTATAGTTGTAATAATAACGATCACCAGGACCCTCCTGCAAGCTTTGCAGGAGGGTCCCACTCCAACCCAAGCCCCTCCTACAGAATTATGTCCGTGGGGTCACTTGGCCCCACAGACGATCTGGACGGGACCGAGAACGGGGGTGTTGGGTACGCCCTCCTCAGGACGTTCCCGACATTCGCCTACTCGGTCAGGCGGCCCACAAAGTTGGGCAAGGGGACATCGGTGTGTGTGATATGCCAATATAAATTTAAAGATGAAGAATTGGTAAGATGGTTGCCGGATTGTGATCACTTATTTCATCTTGCTTGTATAGACGAATGGTTGACTTCTCACAAAACTTGCCCTTGTTGTCGTGCTGACCTTGAGGCCATAACTAACCATGGATCAACAACTTCAGACGGTATCAACACTACTCCAAATTACTTTTATGAGTATTTCAATCAGTATAGCTATTATGTATTTTCTAGATAGTCATAACATTTTTACTTTTTTTTTTGTCTCAAAAAAAAAAAAAACAATAATTTTACTATTTTTAGGGTTTAGATATGAGAGGTTTACTAATTTGCCTAACGATTTGGCACGTTACAAGAGTTGAAATGTCAATAGTGTCCTCAACCTGATTTTAATTCTGTATATCGGGTGTATACTAAATTAGTGTAGAATGCCTTTAAATTACCCTAAAATGTTAATAGGTTACCATTTGTTGTAAAAAAAATAATTTTTTCAAGCGGTAACTTATAATATAACTGGGCAATTTAAATCTGTCGTACAATAATTTAGAGTATAATCTATGTATTTAAGAATTTGTGTTAGGTAAACAGACTCCTAGTGTTGTCTGTTAAAATGGTGTACTCCATGGGAATGGAGTTGTTTGTACAGTTGCATAGTTGCTTGAGTTTGTACACAAACTAGTTGCTTAATTTAATAGTTTTTTTCTTTTCTTAATTTATTTATGTTGATTTTGTTTTCACTTCATTGTTTTTTTTTGGATAATGATGTTATGTGAAGGATGGTGATGTGCCCAAGTTTGGGAGGAAACTAGGCAAGTGATTTGTGGTTAGGTTTTATTTAATAAATAAGTATAAAAGTAAATGAAAAAAAATATATAAATACATATCTAGACATCTAGTACATACACACACGTTAAGTGGGGAGAAATAAAAATTTCATTTTTCTTGACCAATGTATTCTGTATATTTTGTGGTACATACTTTGTATCTATTGCAAGTGAAATATATAATAATGAGGTTGAAGGCCTAGTGCGGTTGGCACTGCCTTCCTTCTCCCGGGGCTTGAACCGGGATCGATTCCTCATCCCCCTTCCTGAGATAGGAAAGGGCTACCCGTGTACCTTTCCTGCAAAAAAAAAAAGTGAAATATATAATAATAGAATTTGGTAACAGAAGTAAATGTCTCTAATCATGATAAGCTTGTTTTTTTTTTTTTTTTTTTTTTTATCTATTTTAATAAATAATTTTATTTATTTATACGTTCTTTTTTTTTTACATGATATATAAGATGAATTAAACCAAATTATTCTAGTACACGAATCCTGTTATAGAAAACCAACTAGCATTACTCGTATAAGGGGAGGGATGACGATAATGGAAGTCGCAATATCTCAGTTGCAATAACGTATCTGCACTCCAATGTCACTGCGCTAGAGCTCGATCCATTTTCTTTTGTTTTTATATAAAAGTATATATATAAATTTTTTCATTTTAATCTTGTAAAGAAATTAGCCAATTTTTTCATTTTGTTTGTAAAGAACCACATACATCGACCTGGCTGCTTATCATGATCTCTACTTGGATATTGGGAATCTCATTTATTCATAAACGCTAAGTTTTAGAGATCACTTTGATTAATCCATAGCTCCTAGGCTGGTTCGTTGTCTATATTGTTGAGACATTTGTTGCTAACTTGTCAAAAATACTTAAAATTTTCAACTAATATAGTAGGGAAAGTTAGGATAGATCTCAAAGAAGTGGAATCAAATCTACCATTATAAAAATTAAAGTCAAAATTATGCAAAGAGCCTTTGACAAATATAATCAATTAAACTCTCTAATCTTTTGATCTAAACTGAATTGATAATAAGTCCAAAAAATTGAATACAAGTATTTTTAAGAACATCATCCTACAACTTCGTGTGAAAGGTGGTCACGTATAAAATTTTCACATTATCATCTAAAGCCCGGATGAAATGAATTGAAATAAAAATAAGTCAAAAAGAAGGAGGCCTAAAATAAACTAAGTAAATGCAAGGAATAATCAAGTAAGAAAAATCCTACGACAAGTCGACAAAGGTTCACTAAGGAAAATTAATCAGCAAGCAATTAATTAAATAGGAAAGTCTCTTGATCTCAATAATCTAAAATAGATCATCTCATATCAAACCAACAACAGATTTTAGATTCTCTAGCGGCTATCGATACATACTACATTTATTCAGCATATTATTAACGTATAATTCTTCATATAGACACATGGTAAACAATACAAACAAACTTAATATTTGTTCCATCCTCCGTGACTTTGCGGTTTCCTCTTCTGCCCACGTCTTTCGTGAAGCCAACCACATTGCAGATTATATTGCGTTCCTAGGGTATTGGACCCTACGTACATCGATATTAATCCCTTCTTGGATGCTAAGTTCTCTTATTTCTTAGCTTTAGATAAATCTGGATATCTTTTCGAGAGGAATAGATCCTGATTTTTTCAATTGTTTACCTTTTCTAAAAAAAATAAAAAATACAAACAAACTTGGCCAGTATTGAATTGCAAGCAATATTAAACAATAGTAGATTAATAGAATTTGATTAGTGTATGGGGGCCTACCGGTACACCGGCAGGTCCACTTTACTGATGTACCAGCTAAGAATGTCAACCGCCAGCACCTAGCGGTGCCGGCTACCAGGCGTCACGACCTCCGAACCATAATCCACGCCTATGAAGGCACCCACACGTTGCCGGACCCGGGAGCTGCCAGCCTATAACTGGCAGCTATTAAAAGCCAAAGGGAATCTTTTAGCAGTGGACCCAGTACACCACGTGGCACCCATTTAGGGCACCACTCAAGTGCACACGCCCCACTCACTAACAAACTAACTAACTCAACCTATGAGGGACTTACACGTGGCGACCCACTCAGAGTTATAACTAACTCTGAACACACGATCTACATGACCAGTCCCCATGGGACACGTGTCCCTGCCAGCCTCCATACAGACCGGCAGGGTGTTGAACCTCTCTCTTATAAATAGGGGATGATCTCACCATTAAAAGGTACATACTCTTTCACCTACAAACTCTCTCTCTCTTTCTCTCTCATTGAATCCCATTGCTGACTTAAGCATCGGAGGGTCTTTTCCCGGAAACACCCCGGGGTCAGCTCACCGTTTGTTCATTGTGCAGTTCACCACCACACAAGACACCAAGAACAACAACCACTTCCGGAGGCGCTGAGACTTGTCGGAACAATTGGCGCCGTCTGTGGGGATTCTTTACAAAAAGCTTACGTAAAAGATTCACCAAAAAATCAAGAAACACTCTGACAAAGTCTTAGACATTCAAGAAACTTGAACCTTTGAAAATGGCATTACAAGACAATGGAAACAGTGGAAACCACGTGAACAATGCAACTGGGGAACAAACACCTCACAGCGAGAAAACCTGGACTGACAACGGGTTAAAGGGGGATGGAAAAGGCACCCCGCTCAATCTTGAAGCGCTAGCCCAATTCACACCTGAGCAATTGATCAATGTTGCTGCTGTACTCAACGCTCTGACCGGAACCACTCCAAATTCCGGCTCAGGAGAAAAGAAGAAGGGACCGAGGGTCCCAATCGTAGTAACGACAATCTCCAAGATGCAGTCTCTGCATACGGAGGAGGCAGAAGATTTGGAATGGGACAGTTCGACTGTCCATGGAAACCCACACACACCACATGGGAATGAGGAAATGCAACCGCCCCCTGGGTTTGAGAATGTCCAGCCCGGGCCTAAGAATGCCCTAGAAGTAGTCAGGAGGAGAAGCTGCCCGGTAGCGGCCGGCAGGGTTCAACCCCAAGGGACTCCGTTTGTAGCTGCCATCAATGATGAGGATCTTCCTAAGATCAAGATGCCGACCAGCAAGTATGACGGCAGCACCGATCCTGAGGATCACATCTCTGCCTATGAAGGGCACATGCAGCTGTACACCACGCTGACTGGCATTGCCCAGAAGTGGTTCAAGTCGCTGCCGTCCTACACTATCTCAAGGTGGGACGACTTGGCTCAGAGATTTTTGACGCATTTCGTTAGCAATAAGAGGCGGCAGAGGCTGACAAGCGAATTGATGGGGATGCAGCAGAAGGAGGGTGAGAACCTGCGGGAGTTCATAGCAAGGTTTACGGCCGACGCCGTCACTATTCCTGACATGCAACAAGAGGTTGCAGTCCTGGCGTTGATGTCAGGATTACGTAATGGTCCTTTCCGCCAATATCTGGGCAGGAAAAATCTGACAACGTTGGTCGGAGTTCTGGGAAAAGCCAACAAGTATATCAGGGCTAAGGAATTCAGTCGGGGGGCTGGCAGCTCGAATACCGAGAAGAAAGTAGTGGAGGAAAAGACAAGCAAGAAAGAATACAAACGGGAGGCCCCGTTCGAAAGGAAGGAATACTACAACCGCGGCCCAGACCGGAAAGAGGTCGCGGTGACAGAGAAGAAACAAAGGACAGAAAGGTACGGCAACTACACTGAGTTGTCAGTACCCAGATCGAGAATCTATGCCCTCCACAAGGAAGACGAGAAGTGGAGGAGGCTAAAGAAGATGAACACACTGAACCGTGATCCAAGGCGGTGGTGTGAGTTTCATAATGACTATGGGCACATGACTGATGAGTGTGCCCACCTGAAAGAAAACATTGAGGACTTAGTCCGACAGGGGCGATTTGCTCAATACAAAAGAAAGGAGGAGTTCATCCACCGCCAGCCTGGCGGTAAAGGATGGAAGGGGAAGGATAAACAACAAGAACACAGGGATGAGATCTTCACAATCACAGGTGGGCCAGTTCATGGGGGTACACTTAGCGGCGCCAAAGCTAGTCTGAAGGAGGTAAGGCACCAAGTAAACTTCAACAATCAAAGGCACTGGCCTGGACCGACAGATGTGCCAGAAATGACGTTCTCAGCAGAGGACGCCAAGGGGATCATATACCCTCATGATGACCCCTTGGTAATCACTTTTTCAATTGCCAACTGCAAGGTCCATCGCATCCTGGTCGATGGCGGTTCCTCTGCCAATATACTCTATAGGGAGGCCTTTGACAAGTTGGGCATAGAAGAAAAATACTTGAAGCCAGTGCACTACTCCATCAGCGGGTTTAGGGGGGCTAGAGTTACTCCAGACGGCATCATCAAGCTGCCAGTCCAGCTGGGAGAAGGCAGACAGGTCAAGAGGGCAATGGTGGAGTTCCTGGTCATCAACATACCGGCAGCCTATAATGCCATCATGGGGAGGCCAATGATTAATGACATCAAGGGCATACCGTCAACCTACCATCTGACAATGCTCTACATAGCTGATGATGGCCAACCAGGAAAGATAAGAGGCAGCCAAGAGGTTGCTCGCTCTTTCTATGTGACAGCCATGAAGCCCCCCCCCTCCCCCACTGCCCAGGACTGAGAAGAAAAGAAAGAGGGAGCCAGAGGTTTCCCCAGTCTCCATGGAAGACTTTCACGGTCAGCCTGAGGACGACAAGACACCTCGAGCTGAACCAGAGAGTGAGGTGGATGAGGTACCCCTGTCTGCCACTGACACCTCCAGAACAGTCAAGGTGAGCAAGAAGCTGCCAGCTGATGTGAAGATCAATAATCTTGTCCAACTACTGCAAGCCAATGCCGATATTTTTGCTTTTTCTGCTGATGAGATGCCTGGCATCCACCCTTCTGTAATCCAACATAGACTTAACGTAGATGAGAATGTTAGGCCTGTAAAGCAGAAGAAGAGATCCTTCTCTGCTGAAAAAAAATGATGTTGTAGCTAATGAAATAAACAAACTGTTATTAGCAGGGTTCATAGAATCTTGTGACTATCCTGAGTGGCTTGCTAATGTTGTAATGGTAAAAAAGGCAAATGGATAGTGGCGGATGTGTGCTGATTTTACAGACCTCAACCGCCACTGCCCTAAAGACTGCTATCCACTGCCAAGGATAGATCAACTAGTAGATTCCACTGGTAACCATGCATTACTTAGTTTCATGGATGCCTTTTCCGGTTATCACCAAATCAGCATGTTTGAATCCGACAGACCAAAGACAGCCTTCATCACAGCGTGTACTGTTATAAGGCCATGTCTTTTGGGTTGAAAAATGCAGGGGCAACATACCAAAAGCTGGTCGACATGGTCTTTGCAAAGCAGAAAGGGAGAAATGTTGAGGTATATGTGGATGACACCATTGTGAAAAGCAAGACGCCAGGGGATCACTTGGCTGACCTGCAAGAAACCTTTGCAACTCTGAGACAATTTCAAATGAAGTTAAACCCCAAGAAGTGTGTATTTGGAGTAACGTCAGGGAAATTCTTAGGGTTCATGGTATCTGAGAGGGGCATAGATGCCAACCCAGAAAAAATCAAAGCTATAGCAGATATGGCAGAGCCTACTAAAATCAAGGATGTGCAGAAGTTGACAGGCAGAATGGAAGCCCTCACTAGATTCATGGCCAAGTCTGTATCTCAAGCACTACCCTTCTTTAAAGTACTGAGGTCCAACAAGAAATTTGAATGGGGAGCTGAGCAATCAGACGCCTTCCAAAAAGTCAAGGACCATCTAAAGACGCTGCCAACCATGACGCGTCCAGAAGAGGGAGAACAACTCCAATTGTATGTTTCTGCAAATGACAGTATTGTAGCAGCCGTACTCTTGGTGGAACGAGAGAAGGTGCAGCTGCCAGTTTACTTTGTCAGCCATGTGCTTACAGGAGATGAAACCAGATACACATCCGTAGAAAAAATGGCATTCGCAGTTATGGTGGTGGCAAGACGCTTGCGGCTATACTTCGATGCCCACTCAACTATGGTGTTAACCAACCATCCATTGGAGAAAGCCTTGCAAAAGCTGGCGGTCTCTGGGCGAATGATGAAATGGGGAATTGAACTATCAGAATACGACATCTCCTTCCGGCCAAGGAACGCCATCAAGGCACAAGCACTGGCAGACTTCATCGCAGAAACGCAATTCTCAACCACTGATCCCTCTGAGGTGTGGACGGTATACACTGACGGCTCATCTTGCAATACAGGATCTGGGGCCGGCGTCGAGATAACCAGCCCAGATGGCATAATGCACCGTTACGCTTTGCGGTTTAATTTCAAAGCCACCAACAACGAATCTGAATATGAGGCAGCAATAGCTGGCATCCAGCTATGCATCGCCGCTGGGGCAGAGAGACTGAAGTTAATCACAGATTCTCAGTTAGTGGCAACCCAAATGGAAGGCACAACAGAAGCTCGGGAACCCACCATTGTTAAATACAAAGATCACTTAAAGCAATTGATTCTACAGCTAGTGTCTTTTGAGATGCAATTGGTCCCACGAGACGACAATCAAAAGGCAGATGCTCTGGCTCGACTGACGACCTCACCACTATCTGAACTGGGAGGACATGTCATCATCGAGTTACGTCAGGGAAAGGCTATTGACAGCTTGGCAGTTGGTGTTATTAGCAACACAGAGGGGGAATGGTTTCATCGCATCCTAAAGTTCAAAAGCACAGGGGTCCTACCGGCAGACAAAACAGTGGCTGCCAAGGTAAGACGACAGGCAGCATGGTATTGTGTGTTCCAAGGAATACTTTACAAAAAGTCCTTCCATCTCCCTATGCTAAGATGTGCCACGAATTTCGAAGCTCAAAAAATCCTCGAGGAAATCCATGAGGGTATTTGTGGAAATCACATTGGTGGCAAAGCCCTAGCTCTGAAGGCCATTCGCGCCGGCTACTACTGGCCCCACATGCTGAGGGACTCCCAAGAATATGTCAAAAGGTGCGATAAATGCCAAAAGTTTGCCCCCATGATAAACACGCCGCCAAATGACCTACAACCAATACTCAACCCAGTACCATTTGCCCAATGGGGAATGGACATCCTTGGTCCATTCACCAAAGGTAAAGGGGGGAGAAATTTTTTGATAGTGGCCATAGATTACTTCACCAAATGGATCGAGGCCATACCAACAGTGTCCATCACAGCTGCCCAAGTGAAGAAGTTTATTTGGGAACAAATAATTACAAGGTTTGGGCTCCCACAGGCAATAGTGTTCGATCATGGCACCCAGTTTGACTGCAAACCCCTCCAGCAGTATCTAGAACCTCTGAAGGTCAAGATGGCATACGCCTCAGTCGCTCATCCTCAAAGCAATGGGCAGGCAGAAGCTGCCAACAAACAAATTTTGAACGCCCTGAAGAAGAAGTTGGAAGACCTCAAGGGCCAATGGGCAAATTTGATACCTGACGTCCTGTGGGCAAACATAACGACAGAGAAGGAGGCAACAGGAGAAACGCCATTCAGACTTACCTTTGGCCACGAAGTTCTCTTGCCAGTAGAAGTGGGTCTACCATCCTTCAGAATCCAAGCATACCAACCAGAGTTGAATGATGACTTGCTGAGAAGACCTTGATCTGTTGACAGAAGTCAGACTCATAGCTGAACTTCGTTAGGCAGCATACAAGGATCAGATAACAAGGGCCTACAACAAGAAAGTTCATCACAGGCCCATGCAAGATGGCGATTTAGTTCTAAGAAGGACAGATGCCACCGGCAAGCAAAACAGAGAGGGCAAGCTGACGGCTAACTGGGAAGGGCCCTATCGTATCACAAAGACGGTAGCCCCTGGAGCCTACAGGCTAGCTACAATGGAAGGCAAGGAATTAAAAAAATACGTGGAATGCTAGGGTGCTCAATAAATACTATGTATGAAATTATTTGTCCATTTAAATAAGTATTCTAATGTACAACCTAGCAACAACATTAATAAAAGGCCAAAAGAGCCACCTTCCTTGTGTCTTGCTTTAATTCTTTATTTATGCACAACTGCATAGACTATGTGATAGAGACAACTGCCATCCAACAGTGTCCAAAGCATCACTTTGCAGTCTAAATATGCTTGCACAAAAGCCAACAGGCTAGGATGGTTAGCTAAAAGCTAAAGCCTAAGGCCACCGCCATCCTATGACCTGGCTTGTTATTTCGGATGAACTACTATAAGCGGGGGGGTGAATTGTAGTATGGAACATGATAGTCAATTTTTGCGGAAATTAAAGAACATGAAAGGAAAATAAAGAGAAACGATGCAAGAGAGATTTAGCGAGGAAACTTTCCAGGGCCCAACTGGAAATAAAACCTCGACCCACTAGGGATTTCTCTAAAACACTTCACTATAGGGCAATAAATCAATTACAACCTATAATACTCTACTGGACCCGTAAGTTCCTCTAGGAACATACTTCTCTATTCTCTATATTCTACCGTTCTTTTCCCTTTTTTCTTTCTCTCTTTTTCTCTTTCTCTTTCTCTTTCTCTTTCTATTCTCTGTTCTTTTTCTCTTTCTCTTCTCTTCTCTTCTTTGTTCTCACACTTTTCTCAAATTCTCACCCTAATTACAAGAATTCTCTCAAACCCTTTACAAATTCCCCATTACAAGAGTTCACTCAAACTCACTTCTCTATTCTTAAAATTACAGACTCTTGATAAGAACCAAACTCTAATATATTGAACATAAAATCTGACTGGAACTTGGAACATAATCTGGAACATACGATAGGAACTTTGAGTGGAACCGACTCAATAAGTGGACATATAATGTAACACTTTAGCTCTCCACTTTATTGAAGTCTGGCTCACTTTAGAAATGGTGATTCATTCAGTATTTATAAGGTTTAAAGTCGTGCTCCCCAAGAAAACACTAACTACACCACTAAACCCACTCAAAATGCTGTCAGGAACTTGTAACTGCCCACTACATTGTTGTCCATGTTCCCACTAACTAACAGCCACGTCCCACTACTTGTTGACTCCTATTTTTAGGACTCCATGACTGATTTTAATAGCTATGTGAGGTATGACATAAACTTACCTGGTGAAAAGGTTAATTCATAAACTTAACACATGCCCACTACTTCACGTAAAACCCCACTTATTTGACTCCATGATTTTAGGAAACTAACAAACCCTTTTGACAACTTTTATTTTCAGAATTAAAGACCACTTAAAATTAGTATAACCACCAAATTTGACTACCAACAAACTAGTTGCAACAACCCTATTTTCTAGCTAGTCAAAGAACCGATTTTTACTAATTTTAAAAAACAAATTCTGAAAATAAATTATTCTTTTTAAAATCAGAATTAATAAAATATTTAAATAAGTAAAATAACTAATTTTGACTCAACTTACTTAACCTATTAATAGGACGCGTTTTTTTTAATTAAAATAAAAATCGAATTTTGAAGTAATTAAAAATTAAAACTTTCGACTAAGTAAACATAACAAAATTAAAACTTTAACTACTCAAATAAATGAGAACTAAAAGCCTAAAAGATTAACCTCATTCACTCCTACAAAATAGGTAACTAACTATGACTACTAACAAATTCAAATTAGGTTGTTAAACATTCCTAAAATTAAGGACTCCATTCTCTAGCAATATTATGAGTGGTTTACCAAATTAAATCAGTCTAAAATTAAACTATAATCATGCTAGACACGTGGACTACCATAACTAACCAAACAGACACAAGTTCCTCTAGGAACTGGACTCGTGTTCCTGTAGGAACTGGACTCAAGTTTCTTTGACAGACAGACCCAAGTTCCACTTGTAACTTAACTCGTGTTCCAGCAGACTCATGACTCAACATATTTACAGAAGTCTTAGAAAATTAAACTCTTAATTTTCTAGTTTCTTCTCACCTTCAAGATGTTCCAATTCTGTAAATCTTGATTCTCATTTCTCTTGATTTGTTTCTTTACAGGAACTTAACTCGTGTTGCATAGGAACTTCAGTTTAGCTTGCCTTCTTGATTGTGCTTCTTCAAGTATTCTCTTTGCAAGGCTTCAACTTGGTACCTCTTTGAGTTGCATTCCCACATTGAAATTTTTCTCTTGTTTGATCTCCCTTGAATACTTGAATACTCCTTCAAGTTCTTCATTCTTGGTTGATCTTCTCTTTGAAGTTCTCGTTTAGAAACACTTCTCCATTTGTATTCCTTCGCTTGAAATTCTTTATTTAGTTGCTTCAACTCAGAAGCTTCTCTTGATTTGTTCCAACTCAGGAACTTGTATTGCATACATCTTCAATCACAATAGGAACTTTCTTCCTTAAGACCTATGAACTTGTTTATGCACATCTTAACACACATGTTAGTTAGATAATCATCATTTGTTAATTATCATCAAAACCATACATAGCTCAACATGGCTGCGTCAAGTATAACAGCCAACAGGCTAGGATGGTTAGCTAAAAGCTAAGACCTAAGGTCACCGCCATCCTATGACCTGGTTGCGTCAAGTATAACAGCCAACAGGTTGGGATGGTTAGCTAAAAAAGCTAAGGCCTAAGGCCACCGCCATCCTGTGACCTGGCTGCGTCAAGTATCACAGCCAACATGCTTGGATGGTTAGCTAGAAAAGCTAAGGCCTAAGGCCACTGCCATCCAACAGCCTGGCTGAAATTCCAATGTGTGGCAGCCAGTGAGCTCCACAGATAGCTCTTACAGCTAAGGTCATGAACCACAGCCAACAGGCTAGGATGGTTAGCTAGAAAAGCTAAGGCCTAAGGCCACTGCCATCCAATAGCCTGGCTGAAATTCAAATGTGTGGCAGCCAGTGAGCTCCACAGATAGCTTTTACAGCTAAGGTCATGAACCGCAACCAACAGGCTAGGATGGTTAGCTAAAAAAGCTAAGGTCTAAGGCCACTGCCATCCAACCGCCTGACTGAAATTCAAATGTGTGGCAGCCAGTGAGCTCCACAGATAGCTCTTGCAGCTAAGGCCAGTGGCCAGTTCTGCAGGAACAACTATGCCAAGTCAAAAAATCAAGTAACTATATGCAAGTTAAAAAATGCAGTTCAAATAGTACTTACAGAAATAAAAATAAAATAAAAGGTAAAAAGTATTTTCCTTCAATAATATTTTATAAATCAAAAGCCAGTAATGACTGGCAGCATATTACAATAGGATTTTGCTCTACTGGCATGGCAGCCCATTTTACAAAAAGAAGCACAAAAGGGAGAAATCCTAGATATTTACAACAACAGAAAAATATGTACGTTACAAAATTACAATAAGTTAAATAAAAAATTAGAGCCACAAGAAGACATAGGAGCATGTTGGGAACGTGTCAGCCTCATTCAGGGGCTGATTGCCTACACCTTCAGCAAAGGCAGCCTCGATTGCCACCCAGTCAAGGTATGGGTGAAGAGACAGAACGCACCTCATTGCCGCCACCCAACCGTCGTCAAAACGATTGGTGCAAAAGTGGCGAAGGCGAGGGGATGCAATAAAGCCTTCCCCAGATTTTTGGGCAGCGGAATTGGCATCAGCCTTGGCAGCCTCGACTGCCCGGTGGGCTCTGACCTTCTCCGCTTTGACCCTATTCCTAGAGGCACCATCAGAGGCCTCAGCATCATGCTTGGCAATGACGGCCCCGGCGATGGTGGCGTTTAGCAGCCTCTTAGTCTCAGCCAACTCTCTACTGGCAGCCTCAGCAGCAGCTTAAGCCTTACCCTCTGTCTCTGCCATGACTGCCAACCTACTTTGTTGATTTTTTATCTCCTCATTCCTCTTCAGCAGAAGTTTGGCAGCCTCGACTTCCCGTTTCTTAAGAGCCTCTATCTCCTCATCCTTCTTGGATAAGGATGAGTTTGCCTGTGAAAGTTGGGCCTTGAGAGCCTCAACCTCCTTTTTCTTACTCTCCAAGTCCTCACTCAAAGACTTGTTGACGGCCTCTAGAGACTCTGACGTGTCACGTGCAGCACTCAGGTCTGCCCCTAAGGTGAAAAAAGCTTCAGCCAGCTCCACGGCGGAGTTGGCGGCCTGCAAAAACACAACAACATAACAGTAAGCAGGCCGGCAAGATTATACGAGCAAATAACACCAATAAAACCTTAACTGACAACACCAGGATACTTACACAGGCAACGTCATGGCAAAGAGCCTGGGCAGGATTAACCCAACGGTCTCGACTGCAATCTGCCGGCAGTCTGTTCGCCCTTAACAGCTGGTACCCTAAGTCGCCACCAGCCTGCGTTAGGTCAGCCATCAGTGATTCATTCACGTCCACGTCTGGCTCAGGACGGAATGCTTGTAACGACCCGACTTTTCTAGGCTGTCGATTTACGAAGGAAATCGACAAATGGATCATTGCCAACATAAAAACTTAACAATAATATTACAAAATTAAGTCTAGAATTCCCTTTTATTACTTAAATACTGAAATAGTAATCCCAAAAGTAATTAAATAATACTCAAATTACATATTAAACGAAGTCTTTCCCAACAGGCTGGGAACAGCTAACTAATAAACTGAAGAAAATACTCAAAACAACTACGATTGCACTAAATAACTCTAAAACACACAACCCGAGCCGACGTAAGCCTATTCTAAACCTCAGCATCATCACCTGAAATGGGGGGGTCCACCGTCAGTGGCGAGTAACTAGGCTGTCCCGCTTAAATGAGGGACCTCTAACCATATAATAGCATAGAATCAAACAAGGAAAACATACAAAAGTACATACGGAATACAGTAGAAAAATTCGTAGAAAAATACGTATAAATATACGTAGAAAAATACGTATAAAAATACGTGGAAAAATACGTACAAAAATAAGTATACGAATACGTATAAAATACGATTACAATACGTATAAAATACCTGCAAAAAATACGGTTAGAAATACATACATTATACGTATAAAATACGAGTACTATACGTATAAAATACCTGCAAAAATACGGTTAGAGATACATACCATATACGTACACATTACAGGTACAAATACGTACATCATACAAATACAAAATACGTACAACATTCATATACTCAGAAATACACTAATAAAATACAGACTTACCAGGCGTATGCAGCGGAAGACTTAATATTACCAAATTAATACATATATACACATAACCCTTCCCGTGAACTACTAATTTATCATATTTTACCCTTAAACCCTCTTTTAACCTTCTTATCAGACCGGTCATTATGCTCGTTATGGATCCCATGTGCACCACAACTTTCCTAAAACATGCCGGGGTGAACTCGTGTATTCAGCCCGTAGCCCTCCTTTGCAAGAACTAAGCCTAAGCTATGGCCATAACCCCTAAATAGCAGCTCGTGTACTACTACTTAGACGACTACATATCTTAAGATCCAGAACTGCCCAGAGACCGCAGTAGGGCAGTGGCTTCGACTTAACCCGATCTGATGACTCGTGTATCATCAAATGGGCGTCCTTACGTATCTTGTCTTTTCTAAAGGCCATCGTGAGACCACTAATTAACAAGCAATATCTAAAGGTCATCTTGAGACCCCTAATTCATATCATATCATATCTTATTCCTTTTCTTCTTGTTCATATTGTTACTTTCCTTCATATTGCAACTTATCCCTATTAATTCTTTTTAATTCCTTTAAATTATATTAATTCCTAAAATTATAATCTAAATTATTATAAGTCAAAAATTAAACTAAAAATTGATTAAAATCAAAAGGGACCATTCGACATTTTCATAAATCAAATAATATTTAAATAAATTCATAAAATTATCATATAAACAATTTAATAAATCATATAAAATAACATTTAACAACATAAATTGCCTAAAACATGATAAAAATCCTATCTTTCATATTTTGAGCCATTCGACTTTTATATATGAAAATTCCAAAAATTTATATAATTAATTAAATAAATACAATTATCAATAATTAATCACATAAACTTAATTAAACACAAATAAATCATGCTTGGAATATTAAATCATACAACATGAATCAAAACAAGATCAAATTCCATCCTTTTGAACATAAATACCACACGGCTCAATAAGATTACAACAATATCAAGATAAATTTCAAGAATTCATAATATCATGATATAATTAAAGATTCAATTCAAGATTACATATTAATTCAAGATTAATCAAGATTAATCATAAAAATTAGATTTCTTTTTCCCTTTTTGTTCCTATGTCACTCGACATTTTTGGAATAAATTACCAAAAATAATAATTTTGATTCAAGACCTTAATAAATCAATTAACTAATCTTAAACACCAATTTAATTCAAGAAAATATGCATAAAAATCATCATATACTCCATCATACCACTCGACATTCATCAAAGAAAATCAAGAACAAGATTCAATAATTATTTTGCAATTATTCATCCTAAACATATAATTAAATAATATAGTTCATGCATAGAATTCAATAAACAGTTAAAGATTCACAAAGATTACATAATATTATCAAGAAAATAACAGGTGTAATTATTTTATATGGTTCGAACTTTGATCCTAACATGATACTAATTCTTTTAATTTTTCCTAGTTTTAATCCTAATTAATTATATAGAAAACTATACCAGATTCAAGAGGGTTAGTCCAGTTACCTGAAATCGCAAGAGAAATCCAACAAAAATCACCCCTTATGCCTTAGAAACACACGGCTAGGCTTAGGAAACTTTAGGGTTTTTCTTTAAGTTTTGTAGTATAAGAAAATGTGTAAAAAATAAAAAGGTTAAAAAGCTTGTTCCCTATTTATAATATAAGGAACCAAAGAAAAAGAAAAAGAAAAATAAATAAAAATAATATAAGGGGGGGGGGCGTGAGAGTAGAGAGGAAATAGGGGGAGGAGAGTGTTCTTAGGTAGACTTAGTATAGTGGTTAGTCATAGGTTTACTAATTCAAAAGGTTTTAAAAATAAATATTATTAATTAAATAAATACAAAATTACTTAATTAATAATAAATTAAAAAGAAAAATAATTTGGCCATTACAAGAGGGAGGGTCGGCCAAGAGGGACCACTGGGTTATGGGACCCGGTTCCCGGATAAGATCGACGAAATAAAATAAAATAGTCCAAATATTCGGGCCTTTTGGACTTAGAATAATAAAATAATATTAATAACCGCGAAATTTTTTGGCCCTAAATTTCGGGTTATTACAATGCTGGTCCGGCAGGCCTAGGCCCAGGCTGGAAAGATGGAGGAATTTCCAAATGACCATACCCCCACATGCCACGCCGGATGATAACATCGTCTGGCAAGGACCCAATCCTCTTCTCTGGGTCGGCAGCAAAGATACCGCCCTCCCCTAAGTGTAGCACGGCAGTGCTGCGTGTCAACTGCGACCCTACATACTGGAGACAATAGTTTGGGGCGGCAGGGGAAGTAGTCTGAAGGACGTTAGCAAAACATATAACAAAAACATTATATTATAATAAAAGAAAAAGTGCTAATAACGCACTACCAGCGTAAACTAAGTACATACCTCATCGACGACAGGGTTGGCAGCATTCTCTGCTGAAGCATTGTCAGCCGCTGCTCTGTTGTCTGGCCCAGGCGCTTTTAAACTTTTTTCATGAGCGAGCCGCCGAACCCGCTCTATGTCTGCAGCAGTAGTTATCTCTTCAACATCACCCCCCTCTGCAGATAGGGGAGTCAGGGGAGTGACAGGTCTCGCGGTGGACTCTAGCGTCACCTGCCACTCTGAGTTGGCCTCTTCAGCTTGAGGTGGCTCCACGGCAGTCTTGATGGTGGTATCGTCCACCCCAGCCACACTAGGCAGCGCCTCAGTAGTAGATGGGACTGTGGCCACACTACCACCCATATCCATAGTTGTTGCCACCTCAACTTCCGGGGCAACAACTGTAGCAACCTCAGATGCGGCTCGCTGACAACAACAGCGGCCACCTCGCTGACGACAGTGGTCACGCCCTCGTTGGCTGGAGCCGCGCTGGTAGTAGCGGCTCTAGCAGAAGGCTTGGCGACCTTTTTAGAACGATGGGGAGATGGTGACCTATCCCTTTTCTTGTGCTGCAAGGCGATAGTCACAGTCCTGCCACCCCTGGCAGATGCACCTGGCTTCTTAGAGGCTGCAGGCACTACAACCTCCCTCTGGACGGGACGGCTAGCTACTGTCGTTCCACGCCCCCACGCCTGCTGACGGCGCCCCTGCTGCCACCTGTCCCACGACCGGTAGTTTGAGAGGTGGAACCGTGAGCCGTCTGTTCTCCAGCCATTCTTGGCAACTTCAGGCATTTAATATTCAAATCTGCACAAGCGAAGTGAAATGGTTAGAGGACAGCCGTGTAAAAAGGCACTGCCAATAAAAAACAAGTTTGCACACCCACAGAGAACAATAAGTATATATAATCATAATAAATAACTAAATAACATAGACTGTAACTTCAAGAGGTGCACCAGGAGCCTGGCATTACCAGAATCAGGGGCACCTATCTCGCCACAAAGACCAACATAGGCGAGCGAACGGTTTTCCACAATGTATCCACATGGTGGCAGCCACTTGGACGGGATACCGTCTTTCGCCCTAAAATAGTTGAAGGTCCTCTGCTCCTCAGCCGTCAAGTCACAGACTGCCAAGTGCTCCATATGAGCCCTCGGTGTGGTGAACGTTAACGGCATGTCTATTCGAGCATCTGCAGGGGCCTTCACCCAGACCCACCTGCTAATGTAATGCTTCAGAGAAGTCACTTTAGGCCAAACGAGCAGTTTCTTGCTAGCAGTCTGGAAGGTGTAACGGCCAGTCGCTGAGCTATTCCGTTTAACGGTCATCAGGGTACGGATAACATGAAGATTGACCTTCATCCTCAAATACCGGCATGTCCACAGTACTGACACCAGCATCCGAAAAGATAATGGGCTCAGCTGTGCTAGACTAATGGAAAAGTTACGCATCACAGACATAATTGCCCAATCAACGGGGCATCGCAGCCCAAACTTAAAATGATCCTTGAAGACGGCAAAATACCCGTCAGGCGCTTGGAGGATGACATTGTTTGGCCCAGGGAGCATAACATCCCAGTTGCTGGGAAGGCAATATGCTTCGCTAAACCATTTGAGGTACCCCTTGGGGCCCCCATTCCACTTCTCCAACTCGTTGTACCAGTCGTCGTCTGGATTCAACTTGGCTGGGTGTCCTTTTGGAAACTCACCATTACCAAAGTTTATAGCTTCGTAGTTTATGGCTGGCAGGCGTTTCGCTTCCTGTTGCCATTCCCAGCCAGCTTCTTTCCAGGCTGTATTAATCTCAGCGGGGGCCTCGTCAGCGGTCACCTCCTCTGCGAACACAACAAACAGGGATGAATGACAATGGGAAGATTAAAAAATTGAAGCAGTTACCTAATGCAGCGAAGGGATTAGGCCGCGAGGGATCTTCGTTCGTGCCATACTGGTCAAATTCCAAACTAGAACGAATGGATGAAAACCAATACTGCTCTGACGCTCCTACCACCATAGACTTGCCGGTCCAGCGTAGTACTTCACGAAGAATCCTCACGTCCCTTTACTGCTCATGATTAAACCCGGTCGAATTACGTGTCCCCTCGCAATCTGTCAAAATTCGCGACGCCAACGCAAAGTCAGGCAATCGTCTGCTTTTAGCAGACGGTTTTGCTCTAATTTTCTCTGGCGCCGGTTTTTTATCCAGAATATCCTTTCTTAATTGAATAGGATATCCTGGCTTTGGGGGGCAGTATGCGAGTTTCTACATAATACCACCAATACCTTTAGGGATAGCAGCCCCTTCAGGCTACTGTTCCAAAATATCACCAGTGTTACCTGACGACCCCTCCTCGACAAGGGATGACAATAGCGAGTCGTCTGACTCGCTCTCTTGTGGCGACCTGCTGCTATCTGGGTCGCTTTCTAAGATACGACTGTCATTTTGGCTATCACTGGCATCTGACATCCTTCTTTACACTGTCACACGTCAAGTTACTTCACCAACAACAGATTTGCAAAGTTAATGAGAAACACGCAAACCAATGCAATCGCATATTTGCACAGTGACGCGTAAAAAAAGCAAAATATCGCAAAAATTGTTCATAACAGTGAATTTTTACTTCAAAAACATAATATATATAAATTTTTATACCTAAAAGTTCTTGCATGAAGCAAGATACTTCTTTAGTACAGAACAAAGACACAGCTTTTTCACTAAAAAATTCGAACAATCGTACATGCAAACTCGTCCAAGCTTCAAAATTGAAAATTCGAACAAAGGAAATTCGAAGTCAAATGCATACCTTGTCTTCTGCTTGAAGAGATAAACTTGAGAAATCTCGAGTTGCAGTCAGGGATGATGCTAAAAAGCTGGGTCGAAGACACAAATTGCACAAAAACTGTTCGAATCGCCTTTAGGAGGGAAGAGAAAGAAAGTTCGAAATTTTTTGAGAAATTTTGAAAGTGAAATGGGAGAAAAAACGTCTCAGAGACGTTATATATGGTACAACCGGGTCCACCACTCAACTTTTGGTCTTCTACGGACACGTGTCGGTTAATTCACATCTTGCGATGACTTACTTTAAAAAGCATCCCCACCTTAACGATGCCGATACTTTTTGGGGGGGGCTAGTTGAATGGGGGCCTACCGGTACACCGACAGGTCCACTTTACTGACATCCCAGCTAAGATGTCAACCGCCAGCACCTAGCGGTGCCGGCTACCAGGCGTCACGACCACCGACCCATAATCCACGCCTGTGAAGGCACCCACACGTTGCCGGACCCGGGAGCTGCCAGCCTATAATTGGCAGCTATTAAAAGCCAAAGGGAATCTTTTAGCAGTGGACCCAGTACACCACGTGGCACCCATTTAGGGCACCACTCAAGTGCACACACCCCACTCACTAACAAACTAACTAACTTAACCTATGAGGGACTTACACGTGGCGACCCACTCAGAGTTATAACTAACTCTGAACACACGATCTACATGACCAGTCCCCATGGGACACGTGTCCACAACAAGAAAATCTCGTTCGCCCGACCGGTTTTACCGATCGACACTTTGATAGTCGAAAATTCCCGACCGTTCCCGACTGAAAACAGTCGGAAATTTTTTCACGACCGTAATCACGGTCGGAAAAAATTTACCGACCGTCAGAACGGTCGGTCACGGTCGGCAACTTCCGACTGAACACAGACGGTCGGCATTTACCGATCGTTACCGACCGGTCTGACGGTCGGTAAATTTTTTTAAAAAAATTTAAAGGGCAGTCGTGATTCAAACCCCCAAAACCACGCTCTCTCTCTCTCCACACTCTCTCCCTCGAACCAGTTCGAAAACCCCCAAAACCACAAAACCCTCCACCGCCCCGCCAGCCTCCCGGCCTCCCGGCACCGACGACCCCTCCACCGCCCCGCCAGCCTCTCTCTTTCTTTCTCCTTTTCTCTCTTTCCTTCTCTTTCTTTCTCCTTCTCTCTCTTTCTCCGGCGACCTACCTGCGTGCCGCCGCCCTCCCTCTTGTGCCGCCGCCCCTCCTGTGCCGCTGCCCTCCTCAAATTGTGGTTAGGGTTTTAATAAATTTTTTTTTGTTTTTCAATTTATTGAATTATGTGTATATATGTATGTGTATTTGTATGTATTTGTATGTATTATGTATGTATTTGTATGTGTATGTGTATGTGTATGTGTATGTGTATGTGTATGTGTATGTATTTATTAAGGGCGAAAATGGCCAATAGTTTAGAATAATGATAATAAACTTCAATGTAGTGATAAATCAAGAAATATGATAGTTAGTTGAAAGTTGAGTTGTATTTATTTTCAAATACAAAATTGCCTCTGTATTTGATTTATTATGAATCTTTGTAATTGTTGTGAATGAATACAATTAAAGTAGAAGTAAATATGACTTAAATATATATATACATGTGCATTAGATAAGAAAGATTAAGAAGAATTAAGAAAGGCTAAAATAAGATAAGAGTGAAGGATGTTTGAATGCTTTGAACTGATATTTGTTAATGGCTTAGAATAGGCATAATCGAAATGAAAAGGAAGGAGCGTGATTGGATGTACAAGAGACACGATAAGGACCACAAACTTCGGGATGAGTTCATCCAAGGGGTGAATGAGTTTGTTGCGTTCTCTCAGCAGCACCCCGAGCTTAATGATAGGGACAAGATAAGATGTCCGTGTGTTCGGTGTAAAAACTTGAATTACTTGGATGTGCCCAACGTAAAGGTACATTTGTATAAGAAGGGGTTCATTCCGAACTACTATGAATGGTTATGTCACGGTGAAAGGGTGAGTATAGAGTCCACCTCGTCTCCTACTCATCCGAATCCTTACCGGGAAATGGTTGTCGATGCTTTTGGGAACAATGTGGACCCACCATTCCTTGAGGAGGCAACTTCGGCTGAAGAAGAACCAAATGCGGAAGCGAAGATGTTCTTCGACTTGCTCAAGGCAGCCGAGCAGCCTTTGTATGATGGTAGCAACATCTCTGTGTTGGAGATGGCTTCTAGAATGATCAATTTAAAGTCTGAGTACAACTTGCCACTCAGGTGTGTAGATGGTATTGGGTCATTGGTGAACGATGCGCTCCCCACCACCCAAAACACTAAGTGTAGCACCTATTACGACACAACGAAGGTACTCAAGGGATTAGAGCTTCCTCACGAGAAGATACACGCATGCCCGAATGGATGTATGCTATTTTGGAAGGACGATGCTGAGCTTGATAAGTGTCGTCATTGCGGGTCGAATCGGTTCAAGAAGACTTCGAATGACAATTTGGTTCTAGTAAGTTTTCTGGTCTACTTCCCAATAACACCACGATTGCAAAGGATGTTTGCTACTAGGAACATTGTTGAGGCTATGACATGGCATTTTGAAAATCGTCGAGGGCAAGGGAACATGGCTCACCCAAGTGACAGTGAAGCGTGGAAGCACTTCGACAGGACCTTTAAGGACTTTGCGTCCGAGCCTCGAAATGTTAGACTTGGGTTGTGCACTGATGGTTTTTCCGTTTTTAGGAAGTTTGGAAAGCAATACTCTTGTTGGCCTATTTTAACTACACCTTACAACATGTCACCGTCCATGTGCATGAAAAAACCTTTCATTTTCCTTTCCTTGCTTATCCCTGGGCCAAAAAATCCGAAGAACAATTTGGATGTCTACATGCAACCTTTAATTGATGAGTTGAAGCATCTATGGTCGGTTGGATCCTTGACTTACGACATCTCAAAGAAGCAGAATTTCAATCTTCGCGCAGCCTTGTTGTGGACTATCAGTGACTTTCCAGCATATAGTATGTTGTCAGGTTGGAACACGTTCGGTAAAAAGGCGTGTCCATATTGCATGGAGAAAAGCAAAGCCTTTTGGCTACAACATGGTGGCAAAGTATCATGGTTTGATTGCCATCGTCAGTTTTTAGATTCCGACCACTCCTTCCGAAAGAATAAGATAGCTTTTTGTAAGAACAGAATTGAAAATGACTCGGCTCCTCATATCATGTCAGGTGAGGAACTGTGGCAGTGTGTGAAGGACTTACCGAAAGCAACTGATGGTCCTGATGCTTTGAAGCAATTGAAGAAGAAAAAAATGGGATGGGATAAGCAATCTTGTTTGTGGGACCTGCCGTATTGGAAGGATTTGCTGCTTCGGCACAACTTAGACGTTATGGATATTGAGAAGAACTTCTTCGAGCAGCTCATCCACACCGTCATGGCTGTGAAAGACGAAACGTCTGACACTGTAAGTGCGAGGAAAGACATGAAGAGTGTCTGTAGGCGTCGAGAGTTGGAGCTTATTGATGATGGTAAGGGTAATGAGCAGATGCCCAAGGCACCTTACGCACTTAACAAGGAGCAGAAGAAGGTGTTATGTGAATGGATCCGAGACTTGAGGTTTCCTGACGGGTATGCTTCGAACTTAAGCCGATGTGTTGATAAAAAAAAAAATAGGCTCCATAGAATGAAGAGTCACGATTGTCATGTATTTATGGAGCGGTTATTGCCTGTTTGCCTAAGAGAGTTGCTCCCCCTTCATATTTGGAAGGCAATAACTGAAATCAGCCAATTCTTCTGTGACTTGTGTGCTCCCACTATCACTTTGAGTGAGATGGACCGCCTACATAAGAACATTGCTGAGATCTTATGTAAGTTAGAAAAAAAATTTCCCCCGGCATTCTTTAACTCCATGGAGCACTTGCCAGTACACTTGCCACATGAAGCATATATTGGGGGTCCTGTTCAGTACAGATGGATGTACCCATTCGAACGGTGAGTTATTGTAATCGTTTATACCCCTTTACTAATTTCCTATGAAGTGACATTTACATTGCTCATGTTTTATTTACTGACAGGTACCTCAACAACTTGAAGCGTAAAGTGGGGAACAAGGCAAGGGTTGAAGGCTCTATATGCAATGCATACCTGGCTGAGGAGATATACAATTTCTGTTCACAGTATTTTCAGTCGGAGGTTGATACTAAGTCGAGGGACTTGGGTAGAAATGCATATCATGTTGTGGAAAGCCAACATGGTGTCAATGTCCCTGAATTGTTTAGGGAGGATTGTGGTCGACCAACAACGAGTGGTAGTAAACGTTGGTTGATAGACAAGGAGTACGTCCGAGCCCATCTGTACATCCTCGTAAATTGTGGCATATTAAGTGACTATGAAAGGTAATTTTATTAGTTTAACTGTCTTAGATTACAAAACAATATTGCATTCCGCCTTAGCTGACTTAGATCGAACTTGCGCATTGTAATAGGCAATTTGAGGATCACATAGTGCAGTCAAATCCCCAAATAAAGAGGGAGGAAATTTGGATCAAATGCGAATCCTAATACCCAACATGGTTAAGGACACAAGTGAGGAACCCTAATCCCTTAATTCCCCAATTTTTTTAATTACATACCATCATTTTATTTAATGACTCACTCAACAAATCTAGGTACTTCGGACACAGTCTGCTGATGACGTCACACGAGCTCTCGCGATGGGTCCCTCGAAAGAAGTGATAACTTGGAATCAATTCTACGTCAATGGGTACAATTTCCACACACAAAGCTATGGTAGGAACAAGTCAACCATGAATTATGGAGTGTGTGTTGAGAGTCAAGAAGGGGGTGACTACTTAGGCACCTTGGAAGAGGTGTTACAATTGTCTTACCACGGGAGTGACGGAGAGTATAAGACAATATTGTTCAACTGCAGTTGGTTTGATTGTGACAAGGGCATGAACATTCATGAGAAATATAGACTTGTAGAGGTCAATCACACTAGGACACTCCCGTGGTACGACCCCTTCATTGTCTCGTACCAAGCCAGTCAGGTGTATTATGCTCCTTATCCTAGCCTGAAGAGGGACAAAGTGCAATGGTGGGCTGTGTTCAAGACAAAAGCTAGGTCAGAGGTTGATGCCCCGGTGGACTCGGATGTTCTACAAGAGGAAACATCCCTTATTCCCGTAGGTGTATGTTCTCCGGACGAGATCCCAGACTACGAGATCATTCAGGGTGATGATGACGAAGATGAGGTCATTCCAAGTCTTGATGAAGATGACTACGACAGTGGACAGGAGCTTAGAAGTGATGAGATTGATGAAGTGGTTGATGATGATGAGGACGTTGACGACATCGGTTTATTTCATTAGGATGTAATTTAAATTTAATTTAATTGTAGCAATTCATTGTAATTTAGTTTTGTTTTGTTTAGTTTTGTATGTATAAATTTTATTATTCGCGTATTCATTATTAGTTAATTGGGGTACGTTTTCATACCATCATTTTGTGATTGTGATTTCTGTTAATAACTATGAATCGTGCAAATAATTTACTCATTACTTTATGCAGGAACATGTCAGATTCGGAGGATAAGAGTCAGAATTCTCAGACCTGGCAAGATTCTCCCTCTCAGTCTTCGGTTCGTCCTACTGGGTCTAGGCCGATATTGCGTCCTGGTGACCTTCATCGTCGTGTTGAGTCGTCTAGGAGACGGTCGGCGAGTTCATCTTCCGGTCCAACTCAACCTACGTTTACCTTACCTCCACCACCACAGTTGGGGTTACCCCCGATACCACAGCTTCGGCCTCGGCATTGTCCTCTTCGCCCTCAGCCATATGTGTCTCACGCTGCTATGTCTCAGCCTACGTCGCTGCCTGAGCCTACTACTACATCTGAGCTCACTCCTTTGTCTCAGCCTACTCCATCCTCGCTGCCTCATGTCACTCCTTTGTCTCACTCTACTCCTCCGCATGAGACTACTCCGACTCGAGAACTCGATAGACAAACTGGTGAGGTTGAGGGTGGAGACAAGGATCAGGGAGAAGCTTCTACATCCACAGCTGGGGTTCGAGAATTGGATCCCGATGGCATATGGTGAGTTTTTGTGTTATTTTTTAATGTTTTCACTATTGAAATTAAGTTGTATTCATATGTTGTTTAATCTTACAATGTTTTGTGTGCAAGGTTTGACAAGGGCGCTGTTGTTCGATCAATAACGCACGTCATCAAGTCCTACTTCCATCAGCCTTGGAAGAACTACACTGAGGTAGATCAGGCGACCAAGGTACATTGGTGGAACATGTGGAAGGTCAGTAAGACAAATTATGTAATTTGATACAATATTTTGTTAAATATAATCTCTTACATTAACATATTTGAGTGTCCTTGGTCTAATGCAGAAACAGTACACTTGGAGGCCTGAGCTCGAGGGCACTGTGCGGGATGCGTTTGATACCAAGGCTGGATTACGGCTGAAGGACATATTCAATGACACAGTGCACAAGCGGAAAGACCGACCAAATTGGCTTGGTGATGACATGTACCAGGCAATGAAGGGTAGGCTCGATGACAAGCTATTCAAGGAAAGGTCGGCTCGAGCGAAGGCAAACGGGAGAGGCGGCGACGCTAGTGGCAAGGCCCAGGCCTCTCACTGCGCGGGATCTGTCTCCACCACTCAACAAGCTAAGAAATTGGTTAGTCTACTATTTCATTAAATTATTGTAATTAATTCACACTTGATTATATATATCCTACCCTTACGCACATTTGTTTGTTTTGTCCAAGGCGAAAGGAGGGAAGCTGCCTGATGCTGCGGATCTCTTCCTCGATACTCACTTCAAGAAGCAACCAGGGAAGGATCCGGTTCCGATTAGCGATAAGGCCAAGGAAGTGATGGTAATGCTTTCTTCTTTACTATGCATTTGATTTTTAGAGCGGAATTCCGGCTTCAAAGCCGAAGAGTACGAATAGGATTGATTTATTATTATTTGCAATTGATGTTTAGAGCGGAATTCCGGCTTCAAAGCCGAAGAGTACGAATAGGATTGTTTTTTGATTAATGTTATGATATGTGAATTTGGTTTAAGACATGATCTACGTTGATCGGTGCGAAGTTGGGAATGAAAACACCCAAAACGAGCCAAAAATGGCCTATTTAGGTTGTTTTTGTTCCAAAACCCTCTAAACTTTCCCAAAAACATGCAAATATGTGATAGAATGTCTATAATAATGTTATGAGATGTGAATTAACCTTTAAAACATGATCTACGTTGATCGGTGCGAAGTTGGGAATGAAAACACCCAAAACGAGCCAAAAATGGCCTATTTAGGTTGTTTTTGTTCCAAAACCCTCTAAACTTTCCCAAAAACATGTAAATATGTGATAGAATGTCTATAATAATGTTATGAGATGTGAATTACCCTTTAAAACATGATCTACGTTGATCGGTGCGAAGTTGGGAATGAAAACACCCAAAACGAGCCAAAAATGGCCTATTTAGGTTGTTTTTGTTCCAAAACCCTCTAAAATTTCCCAAAAACATGCAAATAAGTGATAGAATGTCTATAATAATGTTATGAGATGTGAATTAACCTTTAAGACATGATCTACGTTGATCGGTGCGAAGTTGGGAATGAAAACACCCAAAACGAGCCAAAAATGGCCTATTTAGGTTGTTTTTGTTCCAAAACCCTCTAAACTTTCCCAAAAACATGCAAATAAGTGATAGAATGTCTATAATAATGTTATGAGATGTGAATTAACCTTTAAAACATGATCTACGTTGATCGGTGCGAAGTTGGGAATGAAAACACCCAAAACGAGCCAAAAATGGCCTATTTAGGTTGTTTTTGTTCCAAAACCCTCTAAACTTTCCCAAAAACATGCAAATAAGTGATAGAATGTCTATAATAATGTTATGAGATATGAATTAACCTTTAAAACATGATCTACGTTGATCGGTGCGAAGTTGGGAATGAAAACACCCAAAACGAGCCAAAAATGGCCTATTTAGGTTGTTTTTGTTCCAAAACCCTCTAAACTTTCCCAAAAACATGCAAATATGTGATAGAATGTCTATAATAATGTTATGAGATGTGAATTAACCTTTAAAACATGATCTACGTTGATCGGTGCGAAGTTGGGAATGAAAACACCCAAAACGAGCCAAAAATGGCCTATTTAGGTTGTTTTTGTTCCAAAACCCTCTAAACTTTCCCAAAAACATGCAAATAAGTGATAGAATGTCTATAATAATGTTATGATATGTGAATTTGGTTTAAAACATGATCTACGTTGATCGGTGCAAAGTTGGGAATGAAAACACCCAAAACGAGCCAAAAATGGCCTATTTAGGTTCTTTTTGAATTGTTTGAACTAACTCCGCCTATAATTTGCAGGAACCATATAACCAAAAACTTTCGGAGTCTCAAGCTAGTGGCTCGGAGACGGATCCCAACCAGGTCTTCTTTGATACAGTTGGTGGCTTCCGGAAGGGCGAGGTTCTAGGGTTCGGCAAAGACGGAGCTTCTCTCTATTATGAGAGAACCTCGCGGCGGCACGTTGGATCTGCCTACTCTCCATCAGTTTCCGCTCAACTGGCAAAGATGACCGAGCGTTTGGAGGAGTCCGAGCGTGTGAGGACAGAGTTAGAGGAGCGAGAGCGCCGTCTGGAGGAGCGAGACCGTCAACGGGAGGAGCATCAGCGCCGTCTAGAGGAGGATCAGAAGAAGCAAGCGGAGTACCTCGAGCAGATGAAGGCGCAGATGGACACTTTCATGAGGCAATTCGGCGATCAGTCTTCCATTCACCGACGACCCCCCGACGATCGCACAGACGGTTCTGGCGGTTCTGGAGCCTTCGTAGTGTAGTTGTTTGTTATATATATTTCGGTTTATTAATTTACGTTTTTGGAAACTGTAATATATATATTACATACTTTTGTGTATTACGAATTATTTATATAAATAATATCAAATATTATTTCGTATGTATAAACTGTTCTTCATTAATAAATAATTTAATATGTTTTGCAAAGGTTTTCTATATTTAATGAAATGAAAGACGTAACAATTTAACGACCGCCAAACGGTCGATATCCAAAAACTCAAAACCTCGAAAATAGTAAATATTTAAATTAAAAAAACCACGAAAATAAATATGCCGACCGACACACGGTCGGTAAATGATTAGGCGCGAAAAAAAATTGGCTGGAAAAAGCCATTTTCCAACCGTCGTGGCGGTCGGTAATACCGACCGTCATGACGGTCGGAAAATGGCTTTCCAATTTTTTTTTTAAAAACTCTTATTTAGTCGGTAAACGGTCGGTGTACGGTCGGTAAATTATTTTCGACTGAACGTCGGTCGGTAACAATATTTTACCGACTAATTATACACCGACCTCCTTTTACCGACCGGCGACGGTCGGTAAATTGAGGCACCGACCGTTAGTCGGTAAATAGCGGTCGGCCGAAGCTTATTTTCTTGTTGTGGTCCCTGCCAGCCTCCATACAGACCGACAGGGTGTTGGACCTCTCTCTTATAAATAGGGGATGATCTCACCATTAAAAGGTACATACTCTTTCACCTACAAACTCTCTCTCTCTCTCTCTTTCTCTCTCATTGAATCCCATTGTTGACTTAAGCATCGGAGGGTCTTTCCTCGAAAACACCCCGGGGTCAGCTCACTGTTTGTTCATTGTGCAGTTCACCACCACACAAGACACCAAGAACAGCAACCACTTCCGGAGGTGTTAAGACTTGTCGGAACAATTAGCATAGACTTGTTACTTAACAATTAAACCAAGCAACTGATATATTCCCTACTAGATTAATCAATAGATCTCCCAAACCCTAGAAAACGAAAACTATTCACACATAATTAAACCCGAAGCCATTAAATAATTAAAGAATATAAGCACAGCAATAAAGGTTAACTAAGATTTATATATCAATTGAGAAAGAATGATTGCATGAATTGATTAAATGATTGAATAATTGCAAAAAAAAACCCACATAATTGATTGAATTTAGTTGGGGAAGGAATTGTTAGAGGACCATCTGAACCAAAAGATTGCTGATAGTTGAGGCCCAGGAATAGGTTAATATGTTATATACTCTATCACTCCCCCTCACATGAAAGGTCCGTTTGGGCTTGAATGTGGACGCAGCTCAAGCCCCATCAAACCTGGCCCGAATTAATTATTTATATTCCACTTAAAAGGGAGAGGGAGAAGAGATTCAATCCGTGACCTTTGCGTGGTACAATGCCAGAGGGTCATCTCTAGTCTCAACCAAAAGCTTAAGCTAGTAGTTGAGGTACAGGAACATCTGAATATGTTATATACTCTATCAGGAATGCTATTATCTAAAAATTAGATCTAAAACAGAATTAGGGAATAATAGTATTTGCCTTTTGCTGCTAATTAAAAGGAGTTTATATAATACAATTAACGATCTTGCTAACGGGTGCCCTTAGGGCTTTAGGCAAACACTAAATATATTTTCTAAAATAGTATTAATCTTGGAATGTATGCCAAATTTACATGTAAATCAGTGTAATTAATGGTTAAATTCATTTAATATTTTCATTTTTAGTTATTTTATTACTTAATTAATACCTGAAACACTCATTAGCTTTTGCCTAAAAATTAAAGTTCAATCTATTCAACACAAGCACGACCAATTTAGAGTTTAGCTCAGCTGTGTATGAAATGAGACTTTGTAGTGTCTTAAAAATCATAGAGAATCTAAAAGAATTATTCAGGCTGACATGTCGATTAACAGAAAATTCACTCGAACAATCCTAAAAAACATTTTAAGTCGGATAGACTATATAGTGGTCTGATCATATATGCTTCTCATGGTTCACTTCCAACATTCCTTTTTTTTTTTCTCTTTTCTGTTAACAACAATGTATATGTGAGAAGCAAGTCCTTATAGAATCCATAGCAAAAGGAAAGCAAAGAATTGAGACAAAACCATGACCCTTCGTAAATAACTGGCACTACAATCACCGCTTTTTAGCTAAGCTTTTTACATGATCATATTTTAAGGTGGCGGATTAAGCTAAGCTAGCTTTTTAGCTAAGGTGTGGAAATTACACTTTCCTACTAATTTAATTTCTCCCCTAGTACTATACGATCACTAAGTTACCACAAAATGAATAGTGAGATACAATGGAGAAATATACACTTGATGTGATCCTAAGAATGTATCCTAAAATATTTTTGTTTAGTTTATGTATGAACACACTTAGAACAATTAGCTAGAAAATTCAAAATTTTCCACACACAAAAATGTGAACAAAACATGCCTATTTTTAGGCACAAACCCAAGAAGAATCAACCAACAAAGATGAGAAAAAGACACCATTAAAGCCTCATAAAATCTGAATTAACGGTGCTTAATTGTGTCATAAACATCCAAAACATGTCATGCCCAATGTCACTATTCAAATTCTGATTTTAAGGCACTCTAATCACATCTAAATACAACCATTAGGCCTCATAAACAAGCTTCATACGTAAGAGTATCCAAGGCAAAAAGCATCCAAGAAAATGTTCAAATTAAAGCGGGCCACGATCCAGAGACCGGGTCGCGAGGCGCGACCCATAAGGTCACAAGGTGCGGCCATGGTTCTGCCTCGGTTCCCCTTTTTGCCTTATTTCTTCTTTCTTTGTTCACATGTTCAAGCCCATTTATGCAAAGTGTTGGTTTGGTATAGCGTGAAGTGTTTTCCCTGAAAATTATTTTCCTCATTTTACACTGTTTGGTTGAACTGGAAATTGAAATGAAAAGTTTGTATGTAAAATGGTTTTAATTACATCATAGTTGAAAACATTTTCCTCCCAAAATCAAAAGAAAACTTTTTTCCATTCTCTATCCTCATGACCTCACAAGTCACAACACACTCTTTCCTCATCTACATATTTTTTCTCTCATCACCAACGAACCACATAACTCAATAACTTTCTTTCTCATCGCAAACACTTAAAATGGAAAATCATTTTCATTCAACCAAACAACGGAAAACTCTTTTGAAAATTTGTAAAATGATTTTCATGGAAAACTATTTTACATTGAAAATATTTTATGCCTTACCAAACGGACACTAAATGTTCCAACATTTTCTCCATCTTAAGGGCTCAAGCCTAGCCAAAGCTGGCAATTCCTAACACGACACGATAACACCACTCAAACCCGACACGAATTTACTGAGGGAAACCCGAAACCGACACGACACGGCACGAAATGACACGAAACTGACCCGTTTTGACATGATTGTCTTAGAAAGCAAGTATTTTACAATTGTCTAACTTTTAACATAATTAATGGACGACCCGAAAGTTGACACAAACAAGACCCGTTAACCCATTTTACCAGCTCTAAGCCTAGGTGCATGTAAAATTACAATTTCGGCCCTGTACCTTGAAAATCTAGATAATCTTTCGGTGGCAATTTCTATTTTGTGACCTATGATCATCATGCAAATTAGTGAAAAACCTATAAATTTTCATTATTAAAGATACATCCACATTAAAAAGAGAATGCTAGTATCAAACGGCTCCAAAAGAGGAAATATATAACGCAAAATAAGAGGAAAATGCAGTATAAAATAGAGTGCATGCAAAACCAAACATGAAATACATTCACACATAAGTAGAGTCCAAGGGTGAAATCAAAAATATAAATTTTCTATTTTTAAAGGAGGGGTAATACATAAATTAACCTTTTTTAAAATAAAAATTAACAAATATTTAACTGAATTTTTTTTTAAAAAAATCAAAATTACCGGACACCACCCGCTTCCGTTAAGTTCCACCCCTGGCAGATTCACAGCCACCACAAGGGTGTGCCAAAAAAAAGTAGGCTTGCAATACTCAACCTGGCCCAAGGACTTGCTGAGAATATGAGATATATATATATATATTATAATTTAACCGGGTATTTTTAATCTATGATAATTTTTCAAATTAATTGTGTTGATTTTTTTTACTAGTAGGCCGGGTCATGGGCCTGGTAATTAGATTAGCAGGCATTGTAGAACTTATGTTCAAGAAGGACTCGGGTAGAATATAATGTACCCGGAAAATGTTGGAAGACATAAAATGCATTTGTTTTGGGTTTCAGAAGCAAATATAGTTTGCATGGACCCAAAAGTAGATCGTGTGATAAAGGCCCTAAAACCTTTTTTCTTTGGAAAAAATATTTTTAAAGGGATGAACTATGTAAGATCTCACTTTGATGTAGGTATCAATTATATTTTATTAGATATATATAAACTTTAAGGAAAATTTTGATTTCATGAGTGTTTGAACAAAAATAACCTATCAATTCATTTGTATACAATTTGTGGAACTATATTCTAGTTTCATCAAAACTTATATCATGTATCCATGTACACCTAAAACCAGGTTTACCAAAATTTTAAAAATAAAAAACTGTAAAATCGTAAACAAAAATCCATGAAAAATTAGTATTTTATCTCTCCTTAATTATTCCACTCACATAGCCAATCTCCCTCATTACACTCACAAACCCAATAATCTCCTTCATTAAACTCATAGACCCAATCTTCCTCTGTCTCCAAAAACCATTAATTTGAGCAACTTGAAATATGATGTTCACATAACATGGATCAAACACTTCAAATAAATGAAAAAAATAACACAAGACAAATGAAACAAATCAATGAAATCACATGTATTCTCCAACCTATTAATGTTCATGATAAAATAATTAAAGTTGATACCTATTAAGAAGAAAACATAATTGATACATTTTAAATATGACAATTTATAGTTGGTACCATTAAGAATAAATGAATAATTTTCTTTATCTCTTTTTATTGGCACTGTACTATCTATATGATTATAAGATAAAATTCTTCATTTCTTTTGTTGTTCTCGTTTTAACTATACACTTTTGTTAAAACATGTTTTTAATAATCCCGTTATCAAATACTATAAAAATTGAATATGTATACAATAATAATTGAGACGAATAAAATAGCACCATACATGACTATATTTTATCTTACAAATTAGGAGAAAATTCGAAGACTCTTACTAATGGTGAATAGCTTGAACATACGACTCTGCTACGAGTTCATCTTGGGACTCTCCGTTACCTGGCCTAATGACCTTGCTTTTTTTTTTTTTGACGATTTCCTTTTCAGGCAATGAGAACGGTGAAAAATGTGGATTATAATGTTCTAAAAAAAACGACTAGCAAGCATAGTCCACAAAAAGGAAAAAAGGGATGTGGAAATTGCTTTTTTTTTTTTTTTGCAAAAAGTCAAATAAAGAAGACGTTGAGATTAGGAGTGTGTATCTATAATTTGAACAACATAAAAATTGCACTCCAATCTAATTTATCAATTTAGATTGGATTTTAAAATACTTGTATTGGATCTAGATTAAAAAAAAAAATATTTAACTTTAGACTTTCAGATTGAGGAAATTAGAATCTAGATTAATCCAATGCATTTAAAAGATTTTCTTAAAGAAAAAGCACACAGTTGCTAATGATCTCCTTATTAGAGGGAAAGAACAAAAGTGAACAATGATTACCCTATCACAAGGAAAAACCACAAGTCAAGAACAGGGAAAAGAAAAATAAATACAAAAGAAATAAAATACAAGAAAACAAAATAAAGTTATATATGCATGTATAATTATATGTATTTCCTCAAAATAAATGTATAATTATATGTATAAATGCATTCTTTTTTAGGTCCAATTAAATAGCCTATTAAACTAATAGAGTAAACCCTAGTAGACTTGGTTTACTTAAAAATGGTAATTTCACTTGGTATTTCTTTGTGTTACTAATAGTTAGTTGTTGTAATGTTGATCATTAGAAGTTTGGAACGTAAATTAAAATTGTTGTTGAATTGTTTTTTTTTTTCCTTAGATTAATTAAGATTAGCTGATTTTAATTCGGATTGGATCGGATTCATTTTCGGTAAAATTTGAATTGGATTTAGATTAGAAAATGGAATCTAAATTTAATTTGAATTAGGCCAAATCCAATCCATAGTCCAAATAAAGCGATCTTATTAATTACTATTATCTTGATGTTTGACATTAATCTTGTACATGGTAGTAAAAGTCTTCTATTTTGTTTAAATGATCTTTTCCATATAACTACAACATCCATATTATTAATGCTTTTCTAGAATATATTTGACTTGAATATTATGCTTGAACTTGAACGATATAGATGTTGTAGTTGAACTTCTAGTGTTAATTATTATATTCTTCCATTTAATTTTACAAATAAAAATTCAAACAAACCCACTAGATATAGGAAGTTCAATATAGGCATGCAAGAAAAATACTGTAAAAACATTACCGGTTGAACTCGTAATCTCTATGCCAAAAATTCGAATATTACCCCCTCTACAAGTAATTTATACTCGTAGAAGGTACCCTAAGTATTTAGAAATAGATACTTAATATTTATATATATAGTGTTGGGTTCCGGTGAGAAATTTCTTATCGTGAGATCGATGGTGAGAAAAAGATAGATACATTAATTATGGCCTATAGGTACATTGACTACCAATTATATTTACATTCAACATAGACTATAAATTAATTTGGTCTATTTTTTAAATTTGAATAATGGCGATCGGTTAATCCTTATATACTAATATTTATTGGCATTAAAGTAATTTATATCGCGTAAATATTGTTCTATATATTGATACGTATGTTTGTACCTTCAAATTTGTACTTAAATTTATGAGATTGAGTTTTTTGATAAGTTGTGGCAATAACTGTTGTATTCAACTTTCATTAAGAGTATACAAGGCATATATATATATATACACGTTAAATAAATCCTAAAAAACTTTACAATAGGGAAGGCCAAGAAGGCTTTAGCCCAACATTTTTTTTAACCCCATACTATTTTTAAGTACATAAGATAAAAAGTTTTTTTATTAGATGTAAAAAAAAAAAAAAAATCTTTGGGAGCTTAAAACCTTAAACTTTTTTTTGTTAGATGAAAACTTGACCTTATTTTCTGACGTTGACTACTTATTTCAGAAGGTGATTCATCTTTTGTAATGTACAAGTACTTCACATCTGCTGCACTTGATTTGCTTTTTGCTCATTTTCACATGTTTTTCTCTTGATCTTCACCCTGCTCCTTCCTCCCTCTTTTCTTTAAAGTGTTTACAGACACCACTCTATGTGTAGGATCACACAAAAAGACGAGTCAATTCCGGAAAGTACGAAGTAAACGTTGGAAAGTATGGTACAATCAAGTTTCATCTAAAAAAAAAGTTATGGTCGTTTTTAAGTTGCCAATTATTTTTAAAAGATTTCATGTCAGCAATTTTTTTTTAAAAAAAATGCTTCATCTGACAAAATATCCTAAGGATAAAATTAAATAGGACAATCTACAATAATGTTTGAATCAAGACCTAACATTATTACCAATTTACCACTAAAAAAATTAACAAAATATATAAGAAATACTTATGTGAAACTAGGGGTGTAAAAATAGATCATGGGATTGGCAAAAGGTATGTCAAAAATATTCTATCAAAATCGACCAATATAAAATGTCATATGAGTACTTTGATACTTATCGACACCAGGTTGATGTTATTCGGTATTTGATTGAATTTAGTATTTTCTTTGGCAGGTGTCAATCGGTCTCGGTGCGGTCCTTATCAGTCTGATCATTATTGTCGGTATCAAGTCAAACTCGATCGATCTCAAATAGTGTTTTGCGCGTTGTAATCAATACATGGTACAAATTTTATCGGTCGGTCACAATCGATATTCAGTTTGTAATTGATCGATATCAATCGATGTCCAGATCTTATGTAACGACCCGACTTTTTAGACGTGTCGATTGACGAAGGGAAATCGACAAACGGATCATTACCAAAGTGAAGCAACTATAAACAAAATTATTAATCGGAAAATGAATACTTTTACTGAATTATTTCAACTGTTGTCCACAAATCTAATGAAATCCAAAATAAAAAAAAGTAAGTACATGAATTATCCCAAAACCGTCCCAACATGCTGGGATCGTAAATGAATGTAAACTATAATGTTATTTCTAAAGACTAAGTAAACTAAAGTGTACTAAGTCCTCATCCACTCAAAGCCCATCCATCGAAGCCCGTTAATCGGCAGCATCTTCTCCTGAAACTGAGGGGGGGTCCACCGTCAGTGGCGAGTAACTAGGCTGTCCCATTTAATCGAGGGACCACCAAACACATAATAGCATAGAAAAGATCATAAAAACCATAAGAGAATCTAATACATGCTATACATCATTCAATACAAATTTCGTATAAAAATACGTACAAACTACGTGTACGGATACGTACAAAATACGTATAAATATACCTGCAGAAATACAGTTAGAATACGTAATGTCTACGTATAATGTACGTACAATCAACCCTGCATTATACGGTTAGAAATACGTACAAAAATACACTTATCATACATATACATACATACGCATACGTTCATACATACAAAATACAGAATCACAGCGGAAGTCTTTTATCATTCTAAATCATATACTTATATTATATTACCCTCATAACTCACATTATCCCAATGTTCCTTATATCATAGTCTATATCCCAACTTATACCCTAATTCATATCTTAACATGAATATTTCATGACTCATATCCTTCTTAACTTATATTATAACCAATCATACATTATATCTTATAATATTATCTTATCATATTCAATTCATGACATATCGTATCTTTCATTTATTATCATATCATAACTTCCATTCCTTTTCATATCATTTCATATCAAATCATATCATTCGTTTCAAATCATATCATTTGTTGGACCGGTCACTATAACTCGTTGCGGATCTCGTGTTTCACCACAACTTTCCTAGAACATGCCGGGGTGAGCTCGTGTACTCAACCCGTAGCAGATCTCGTGTTTCACCACTAAGCCTAAGCTATGGCCATAACTCCTAATAGTAGCTCGTGTACTACTACTAGACGACTACATATCCTAAGACCCAGAACTACTCGGGGGAACTCGTGTGTTCGTCCCATTGAGCAGTGGCCTCGACTTAACCCAGTCTGACTACTCGGGTCATCAGGTGGGCGTCCTTATTGTATCTTATATCTTCATTTAATCATATCATATCATATATTGGGAAATACTAGGTGACCGTAATAGGAAATGAAATGTTCGGAGTCCCAGGAAAGAGAGGTGCGGCACGTATATTGGCCATCTTAAATACCAAGTCTTTCCTAGCCAGAGACCGAAACATAACATGTATAGCTATTACTCTGTTTCCTTTCTTATCCCTAGTAGTATCTTATATCTCATAATTTATCAAATACTATCCCAAAAATCATATCATATCCTATATAACTTATCCCTACCGATTCCTAACTTTAATAATACTACTAATGATATTACGTAAACAATAATAATAATCATACTAATGGCCGAATTTTACTAATAATAATAATAATACTATTATCTATCCCTTCACTTTATAACTTGTCCCTGATAATTATTTTATTATTTCAAAATAATAATAAATCAAAATTAACTAAATTTGACTAAATCAAATCAGTCCACTCGTCATTTATAAATTTAAACCAAATAATTAATTATTTTCATCAATTAATCCAAATAATTATAATCACAAGATCAATTAATTAAATAACAACAATCATAAAAATCATATTTTTATCATACAATTATCAAGATTGGATGCAAAACAAGATAAAAATTCCACCTTTCATATTTTATACCACTCGACATATATATATATAATTCCCAAAATTTATGCTTTAAATTAATCAAATACAATTGCTAAACATTAAATTAACTAGATTAATTAATCATCTATAATAGCAACAAACAACAACAATTACCTAAAATCATGGTCAAAAATCCTAACTTTCTAACTAACTCTTACTCGACATTTTAGGCAATTAACAACCAGAATTTATATTTTAATTCCATTAATTAATTTAATTATAATTATTCATCTAAAATACATAAAAACAAGATAAAAAAATTCTATGCATCAAATCTAAAGGCACTCGACATTTATATAATTTAGCAAAAGTTCATACTTTAAATCAATTAAACACAATCACCAAACATTAAATGAATCAAATAATCATGTAAAATAACAACTAACAACAATAATTGCCTAAAACATGATAAAAATCCTATTTTTATTTATTCAATCCACTCGAAATATATATATATATATATATATTACCCAAAATTCATGCTTTAATTTAATCAAGTACAATAAACAATCTATTAATCATATAAACTTATATAAACAATTTAAGTTACACTATTTTACGCAATCTGATTTTAAAGGATTAAATTAAGATCAACCATCTAAAGGTCTCGAATAGTCTGGAAATTTTAATGGAAGTTAAATATAGGTTAAAGGTTTAATGTGCACAAATTTCGTTTAAAAATAACATCTTTTACTATTTTTAAGCGATTTTATAACTAACCAGTCAGATTAGGCTTAATTCGGTTTCAGAATTTTCTGCCATAGCAAACGATCTTTAAAAATTACGAAAAAATTACACAAGATTTAAAACAGTATTACTGACTTCGACCTAAAATTTCGTAGCCATTCGATTTGATTAAGTATACTAATAAATTCGTAAACTAAATCTGGACAGTTTTACCGGTTTGAAAGATTAAATTTTTATAAATAATAAAAGGACGAATTTTGCCACGAAATAAATCATGATTAATAATAAAACAGTAAAGAAACCTACACGAAAAATTCATCAAGAAATATCAAGATTTGATTAATCCATAAATTCATACAAGAAATTATTCAACAGTTAAAGATTTTCAAGATACGACATTAAACAATCAAGAAAATTCTAAAAACAAATCAAGAATTCTATATTCATATCATTCGACTTTTCCGAACCTAACATACATCAAATTCCCTACAATTTTCATATTCAATCCTAATTAACTATGTGTTTTTCTACCCATAGATTAAAGGAGAAAACGAAGTTACCTGGATTCGCTAAAAATTCCAAAAATAATTCACTCCTTTTTGAAAGAACCTCACGGCACTCATAGAGAAAAGAGAGAAAAGAAAAATGAAATTTTTAGAGTTTTAAGTGTACGAAAGGTTTAGGTCCTATTTATAGAAAAAGAGAGGGACCAAAACAAAACAAAACAAACCCTAATTGGGGTTAGGGCTTGCCGTGAGAAAAGGGAAAAATAGGGGGAAAAATAGTTAGTTTGTTAGCTTAGTTTGAATGGGTTTTAAAATAGATAAATTTATTTATTTTAATTAATTTAATTAATCATTATTTAACTAATTAAATTGAAAGAAAATAAAAAAATAATAATAATTGGCCCAAATAAAATAGGGGAAACCGGCCAACCAACAAGAAGAGGAGATATTGGGTCATTTGGCCCAATTTGAAGAATAAAATTAGATTAAAAATAAAACAGTCCAAAATAATGGGCCTTTTGGACTTAGAACTGAACTAAATAGGCTAATAAAATAATTAGGGACACGAAAAGGGACCGTGCAAAACAAAATCAAAGAAAATAATTGGGCTCGGGTTTTGGCTAACAAAATAAAAAGATTAGGGCCAGGCTCAAAAAGTATTAAATTGTTACACAAATAATAATTAATTAAATAAAAATCAATTAAATAGTCAATTGATCATATATTTAATCAATAAATAAAAACTTTAAAATATCCCAAATTTTCGGGGTATTACATCTTAATCGGCTTGCCTCAACAGTTTTTAAGACGTTTTGATTTGACGGTTATTATTTGGAATGATGATGATGAAAATTATGATGACAATATGATATATATATATATCATATATGATGATGATAATGATAATGATGCATGGCAAAGATGGATAGTGTTGATATATGTTGATAATGATGATGATGGATGTTGACGATGAAAATGATGGATGGTGATGGGTGATGATGATGTTGATGTTGATAGCAGATGTTAATGATAATGACGGATGATAATGATGACGCCGATGATGGATGGTCATGGAAGCGAAGTTGAGGATTGGATGATGGATGATGATGATGATGTCGCCAACAATGGGGTGATGATAATGATCATGGTGGGTGATGATGTCCAACATGTGAACATGGTGGATGGTTAAAAATTATCATGTTTTTTTACAAAACAGGTTTGGTGCAATATAAGTTCAGTACAATACACATGTCTCCCCAAAATTGGTAAAGATCAAACAAATTTGGTACAATATAGATCGGTCCAAAATAGATTTTTGATGTGTTGAATAAAGGTTCGGTAGAATACAAGTTCGGTGAGGTTTTGGGCCTCAATCAAAGGTACCCAAGTTCAAATCCCATTGTAAGGGCACTTTATTTATTTTTTACTTACTTCGTGCCAAAAATTGCAACAATTTCCATTTTCTCTCCTCAATTCTTTAATTATCCCACCTTCTCTCTCAATTTAATTTAATCAATTACCCCTTGTTTTTCCTAATTATCCACTATAAAAAAAAGTCTAAGAGTCCGTGATTTTCAAATTGTTGCTTTTTTTTGTAATAAAGTATTTTTTTTAATATATAGTAGATAGAAGTCAATATTTGATTAATCTGTAGAGTATTAATTGGACATTAGCGCAAGAGTCATGTTACTATACAAAATATCTAGCTAGCATTGCCAGTAAGAAAAAAAATATAGTTAGAAAACTCGCAATGTCTCAGTTGCAAAGTGCACTTAGAGCTCGATCAGAACAGAAACAAACTTATTAAAGTGAGAATACTATTTCGTGACCAGAACTCTTCCAAAATAGGATTGTCAAGGGATTTAATTAATTTCGGACAATTTTTATCACTAGTTTACTACCTCCACCTTAATTTAATTGCAACACTTTTCTAAAATAAAAAATTAAATTAATTAAAGCAAATGTTTTCTAATTTAATAAATAATTATTAATAAAGAAAATAATTATTAATAAAGAAAATAATTATCTAATCACGGGATAAACTTTTCATCTTTTAATCATTTTTGGACATATAAAGATGAAAATGAGAATGTGATTCTTACAGAAAAGCTTCTAGATTATCTTCCTTTTTTAAAAAAAAATTCTAATCATAATTAATCGCATGAGATTCTTGAAATTAAATAAAATGCTACTGCAATATTGGAGTGATACCTTTTCCAACACTGCCCTCAACGGCTCAAAATAACTTTGGACTCAAATTCTCTTACATTGAACAAATTAATTAAACTCCTTAATTATAATTAATTAGTGTGTTACACAATACAGAGTACATGGTACTATTCTTCAAGATAGTGCCCCACTACTTGAACTACTGGTGAAGTCTTTAGTTTAAACATTATGGCACACATTTGTGGAGATTCTTTATTTTCCTCTTTTCAAATGCGTGTGTCAGTCAAATTAGGTTGGGTAACCTGTAGTATGATCCAATTCAAGGCTTAGTACCACACACATTAAATTAAAAAATATGCCAAACTTGAACAAATAATACTCGGTCAGTTACGAAGCAAGCTTATTGTGGTGTTTCAAGCTCAACTTATCAATTGTAAGCATAAAATCACGGGTTTGTTGAATATCGGCTTAAACGCAAGAACGAAATTTGAAAATGAAACCTTCGAGGCACGAATAACGCTTTCCTAAAGACAATATTCTTACCCTACTCAATGGAGCACGGGTTTACCGAATGTGTCCTTGAGATACAATGAAATATGAAAGAAGAACAAAGTTGATGCTCTCTCAACAACGTGGGGACGTATAAAAGAAATGCCTTATAATAAGTTTTTATGAGAGAATATCTAAAATATCTCCTTTCTCTCTCAACTAAAGCCTTATTAATAACAGTTAGAGGGAAAACACACGTACACAACCGTTTGAGAGTAACCTCGGATTTGTGCGTTGTAAAAATAACTGCAAACGACAATGAAGCTGCCAACTTGTCGCGAGCGCGTGCACCCCACGTCGCGGGCGCGAGAGGCACTGGCGCAAGCGCGACGCCCTTTGGTGCAAGCACGACCCGTATTTTCTGCCTTTTGCTCTTTTCTCGTGTTCGCGGACACAGAGCATTTTGGCGCGTCTGTGTAAAAGTCCATGTCCGTGTCACTTATGCTTGTACACACTTCCCCGTTTTTTGTCATGCCTCTTGTCCCAGTTATAGCATAGTTGCTAGTTAGTCGTGTAATTATTATACAATCATCTATTGCACCATTCCAACATAAACTTATCATATAAACTCTTATGGTTTAAATCATTTTCCAACATGATTAAATCTAACTAGTTACAAGTCCTCCGAATTTCAAGATTTATGTACCATACCACTTATTTCCATGTACTTAGACTAAAATTGAATTAGATAGGTCATTTTAGCTATCTTTATAACTTAATTACTTCTTTATTAGAAAAACGAATATTTGATTCCAATAATTCAAATTTTCGAATAATCCAAGTTTTACACCTATATTCATACAATGAATCAAAATTAAAAATGATTTACTGTAGGAGGTCAAATAACTGCTCAGTGAAGTGACCATTAGGGATAATTAATTCCCGTCCCTTTTTATTAAGAGAAAGTATTGGGTCAGATCGTCTGACCCAATACTTTCTATCAAACGGGCCAAGCTTTCTTAATTTCTGCTATATCCCTAATCCCTCTCTTAGTCTCTAATTTTTCCTAAACAATTACAACACAAAAATTCCTTTGATCCTGTTGTCAAAGATTTTGTTGCTCCATCCGATCAATCCAAAAAAATTGCAACACTGGAATCCTTTTCAATTACCCTATTCTGTTGCTCGATTTTATCCTCCCCCTTTTAATATCAATTACCCTAATTTTTGATTCGAAGATGAATAACGACAACAACAATGGCAAATGATGATGATGACTAGTGATGTTCGAAGATGGTGCGGTGATAATGTTGCGGTGGTCGTGGTTGGTTTGGACAGTGGCTGCAACATGGGTGTCATTGTTGTGTTGTTGTTGCTGTTGTGTAGATGTTGCTGTGAAGGTTGTTTATGACTGAAGAAGATGAAAGTGAGGTTGGTAACATATATTTGGAGAAGATAAAAAATCTATATTACATAATTGAAATAGGAGATGGAACTAGAAGACCTATAAACACCTGTATGCAGAAGATGGAACTAGTAAATGAAGATGATGATAATTTTATCCAGGTCCATACTAGATTTTGTCCAGATTTGTCTACATATGTCCAGGTTTTAAATTTTTGGCCAGGTTTTAATTTTTTCTGTTTAGGTTTTAAAGTCTTTTGGCCAGGTTTAAAATTTTTCGACCAGGTTTGAAGGTTTTTTTACCAGGTTTTAAATTTTTTGGCCAGGTTTTAATATTTGGCCAGGTCTTTTTTTTTCCAGGTTTGTTATTATGTTGTCCAGATTAGTGGTAAAGTGGTCAAGGTACATGAGTTTTTGTCCAGGTCAATGGGTCTTTTGTCCAGGTACATAAATCTTTTGTCTAGCTCGATTGGATTCTGACAGTAACATTACTGTCATCCGAGTCTGACACAATACCTTCTCTTTTATTAATGGGGAAGGAGAGAGCTTCACTAAATTTTAACTTAGGTTGATGACATGTTGATAAGAGTAAATAGTGAAAGTGATATAGCAGATGTGATTCTGTGAAGAAGTTTCTTTCAATAAATTGTTTATAGTTGAGACCTAGAAATATGTTATATACTCTATCATTCCCCCTCACACGAAATACGACCCTTTGAGCTTGAAAAGTGGACGTAACATAGGCCCCATCGTACCTGGTGTGAATTAGTTCCACTTAGAAGGGAGAGAGAGAGAGGAGAGATTCGAACCCGTAGCCTTTGTGTCACGTTAGTTCTTGATACCAAGTTTAATGACCATCTCAACTAAAAGCTTAAACTGATAGTTGAAGCCTATGAATATGTTATATATTCAATCACTCACCATTACAAGAACTAATTTTTATATAATTATTAATAACAATAAACTAAATAATGTTATGAAATTATACATGTAAGCATATTATTTTGGCCCCTCATTCACAAATCCTGGCTCCTCCCCTACAATTCAATTCAACATACATGAAAAAACTAAACATGTGGAGATTGACTATCATGCACTTCATTCGTTATAAAGCTAAAAAAATACATTCTGTTATGTCCCATCTTCCAAGTAGATTGCTGATAGGGTATATAACATATTCTTGTACCTCAGCTATAAACTTCAGCTTTTGGTTGAGATGGTCCTCCAACATGGTATCCGAGCCAACGTGACATAAAGGTCACAAGTTTGAATCTCTCCTCCCTCTCAAGTCTAAAGAGCCTTTCATGTGAGGGAGAGTGATAGAGTAGAGCTGATTAAAAGTGGCCCAACCTAGTTTTTTGCGGGCTTTGGGCATAAAAATTAGGCCCAAACTTGGGCCCGGCCCAGACTGATTTTTTATTTCTTTTTGCACGGGCCTTGGACATTTAGCATTAGCCTTTTTGTTTACTTTTTTAGGCCCGGTCCGAAAAAGCCCGAATAGCCCGCCAAACCTGTACAAAATTTTCAGATTTTGGTTAAGAAATTTGGCCCCGAACTAAGCCCGGCCCGCTTTATGGGCTTGATTTTTTTTTGCATCGGCCCGACCCAAACCCGCCCCTACCCCGCCCATGATCACCTCTATGATAAAGTGTAAGACGTATTTCTGGACCTCAACTATAAGCTTAAACTTTTGATTTAAATGATCTCTAACAATTTCAAACATGTTCACTAAAATTAGGCTAATCTAGTACTAATTGGGCTAATATAATGGATAGAAAAGTGTTTTTCTTTTTATCTTCTATAATTTTCTGTCTTTGCCTTTAGCTTTATTGCTCTGTCCTATTACTTTATCTAAGAGTATGACTAGCACATGAGTATAAAAAGCTTTTTTTTTTTTTTTTTTCTCTTTTGTGTTTTTTCTTTTTTTGTGTTTTTTGTTTTTTTTTTTAATTTTATTTTAATATAATGTAAGAAGCCATATAAAAGGCAACATCAGCCCTCAATGCAACTGATCATCTAATTAAAAAAGACAACGGGTCTACTATATATCCGGATGTACGTAAAGATATGTGCATTCAAGATGTTTATTGCTCATTGTAAATAATTTTGGTCATTTTAAATTTTAAAATTAGTTAAAATAAAAACTATAATATGAGCAAAATTACCGTTGGATGTACCATACATCTGGATGTATATAAGAATTTTTATAAAAAACATAAAAACATTGACAAAGGAAATGATCTGAATTGAATGCAATAAAATCAGACAACGTGATTTACACTTATTTCATTGCATTATATCAATGGAACAATGTCATCTTTGTCTTCAAAATGAAACTACAAACAGTTGTTCCGGTGTGATTTTGTTAATACCGTGGTTGGTGGTGCAAAGGTGTTGACAGTGGTGGCTGCTACCTGCACAAGGAGAGAACACGGTGAGCTAACCCTAAGTTGTGTCCGAGAAAAGACCCTCCGATGCCTAAGTTAGCAAAAGGGGATTAAGTTAGAGGAAATATAGAGGAGAATAGAGAGAGAGAGAGAGTGGTTTGTAATGTGATGATCTTGACCGTTAACTGGTTGGGGGGTCTCCTATTTATAGGAGATGACTTGGCGGTTCATTAAAGGCCGCGAAGGATATATGTTCCCTTATGGCTGGTTCTGGCATCTTTGATAAGGCAGACAACCTTCGAGACCGTCATCTTTAGGACGACATCTTTGATAAGGCATGCAACCTTCTTAGACCGTCATCTTTAGGACGGCATCTGAGGAGGTTTTGCCCTTATATTGACTGTCATTGGTTGGCCGTGACCGCTAGCCTTTGCTGTTGGTGTTTATGAGTTGTCTAACATCTTGGCAGAAACGTAGGTAAGGAGGTCCTGCCAGTGTATCGGTAGGCCCCATACATACACTTGTATATGTAACTTATCATTTTAGGAGCACGAAGCTGATGCTAAAAACATAATCAAATTATGGGAAAAGTGAATGGTGGAAAATGAAACTAATTAAACCATTCATATGCAGTTTTTAATTTCCTCATTGGTTAATATATATTTTTATTAATTGTATTTCAACTTTTGAATACGGAGCATTTTTCTCCAAAATAATTGAGTGTAGTACTAAAACCCTGTGGTGAAACAAAGTAGTTCACATAAATAATAGATAAATTATGCTTCATCAGTTTTTGAAAGTTCATTACTTTTGTTTTTTGCACAATTTTGGATCCAATATGTTTTTCTATATTTTTTTTTTTGCTTGGCAACATAACACTATAATTTATACCCTACTAAATAAGGGTTTTCATTAATAAATATCTTTTTGAACTGTCATAGTATTATGACTACAAAAACTTAATTATGACATAGTAATTGAAAAACACTTTAACACTTACATAAGGGATTATTTTATTTACTGAATTGCTAAATACCGCCTAAAATTGTTGTATACCGCCCATATTTATGCAAATACTTTCTATACTACCCTCCCCATTTACCCAACCTAACTACACTTACCCCTCCCCATTTACCCAACTTAAATGCACTTCCCCGTTACCCCTTCTATACGCCCACGTGCACCTCCCCTCTCCCTTCCCCTTCCTGATTTTTTTTCCTTTTTCTTTTTTCTTTGATAATTATATTTTAATGTTTTTTTTCTTTTTCCTTTTTTTAACTTTTACATTTATATTTAATTATTTACATGTTCTTTTTTACCGTTCTCTTACCTACCCACTAACTTAATTACCCACAGTGTCTCTTCTCTTTTACTTTCCCCACTTTCTAAAAATTTTGAACTCTAAAAAAAATTAACACTTCAAAATAATTATTTCTACTATTTATAATCATAATTTTATTACCTTCACATATTTATTAAAATTTAAAGTGATATGTCGGATGGCAATAATGCAAATATGAATGCCATAGAGGTAAATTTGTCAATTTTAATTTATTTTTGAGAATGTATTACATCAGATTGATCTGACCATAAAATTTAGTCAGACCAACCTTATACACAAACAACAGACACGCAGAAAGCCCAAAGACTATCATATTCATAAATAAAGAATGAGGCTCAAAAGTTTCCCCAAAATTATTCTTCCCATCAGTGGGCAATCAGGTACCCACATTTCATCCCATGCTTTGTACCTCATGGACGATCATCATAATTCATTATCATTGTTGCATGACTTGCATCATCATCACGATTCATCATCTATTCATCAATATCATAGGTCACTTTCAAACATCAACAACATCAATTATCATTAAAATACTGCTCATAGTTTTACATTTGTATAAAGCAACAATGGTAGATTATTCATACAGAAGACATGATTTTTTTGTGAAGATGGAGGTTGATGGTTGATGAAGATGACTATTGAGATAGGAAGAGAAGAGAAGATGAAATTAAAAAAAAAAAAAACAATGTCAACATAGAAGACCTAGACAAACAAGAGTCTACGGTCTCACCTGGACAAAAAAACTAATTAACCTGGTGAGTTCTATTATTTGATAAATCTGGACACATATTGCTAAACCTAATTACATATTTTTAAATATGAACACATATTGTTAAACCTGAACATATATTTTTAAACATGGACACATATTATAAACATGGACACATATTATTAAACATTGACACATGTTTTTAAACATGGACACATAATGTTAAACATGGACACATATTTGTTAAACCTGGACACATATTTTTAAACATATGGACACATATTGTTAAACCTGAACACATATTATTAAACATGGACATATATTGTTAAGCATGGACATATATTGTTAAAGTTGGACATATATTGTTAAACATGGACACATATTGTAAAACATGGACACCTATTGTTAAACATGGACACATATTTGTTAAACCTTGACACGTATTTTTAAACATGGACACTTATTGTTAAACCTGGACATATATTGTTAAACTTGGACATATATTGTTAAACATGGACACTTATTGTTAAATATGGACACATATTGTTAAACATGGACTCATATTTATTAAACCTGGACACATAGTTTTAAACATGGACATATATTGTTAAACCTGGACACATATTGTTAAACATGGACAAATATTGTTAAACTTGGACATATATTGTTAAACATGGACACATATTGTTAACCATGGACACATATTTGTTAAACCTGGACACATATTTTTAAACATTGACACGTATTGTTAAACCTGGATACATATTATTAAACATGGACATATATTGTTAAACCTGAACATATATTGCTAAACATGGACACATATCGTTAAACATGGACACATTCTTGTTAAAGCTGGACACATATTTTTAAACATTGACACATATTGTTAAACCTGGACACATATTATTAAACATGGACATATATTGTTAAACTTGGACATATATTATTAAACATGAACATATATGGTTAAACTTGGACATATATTGTTAAACATGAACACATTATCTTCATCTTAATTTTCATTTTCTCAATTTTTCGTTCTTCCATTTTGCCTATTAACACAGTGAAGAAGTATTGCAGGTTTGGACTATGGTTATTTTGATAAATGACGACGATGATGTACAACAATTGCAGTGAGGTTTGGCGAGGAATTGATCGAAAGCCATTAAAATGATTTTTGTTTCACTTAAAACCATTTTCAGTGACTCTTTCTCTCTTTTTCTCTAAATGGTTAATGGCTTTCTTTGACTCAAAACCATTGTCGGTGCCATTGAAATTATCTAAAGCAATTTTCATTTGTCAATAACCTCTTTTATTCTAAAAAAGTAATGGGTCAGATTCGGTCTGACCAAATATTATGGTCAGACGGTCTGACCTAATACCTTCACTTTATTTTTATCCGTTAATTATGTTATTTTTATCAAATATGTTAACTTTAATTTTTAAATTTGTATTTTCATGTTTGTTTGTCCATGTATGTTATTTTATGTCTTCTTAGTTATGTAATTTTTCGTTATACTTTATTTTGATATTTTATTACATGTTTGAATTCTTTGTTTCATATTAGTTTTTATTTTTATTTTTTATTCACATGTTGAAATTTAGTTTGTCTTTAATAATGTTGCATACTAAATATGAATTTTATTTTATTTCAAAAAATTATGTGAATTTTATTTTTTTAATTCATATGTTAAAACTTAGCTTGATTTATTCATTGTATACCAAATATGAATTATATTTGACTTCAAAAAAATATATGAATTTTATTTTTTAATTCATGCACGATAAAAGTTAAAACCGAACGTGTTTTGTCCATGGTGCAAAATACGTTTCAACCAAGGTCACAACGTGTATAAAATACATTTGAACCATGGAGTAGTGAATGTGTCCAGTACACGTTCAAACCATGGTTTAAATGTGTTCAATACATGTTCGAACCATTGTTTAAACGTGTATAGTACACGTTCAAACCATGGTTAAACGTTTTCTTTAGACGTTCAAACCATGGCTTAAATGTGTGTACAGTATACGTTCGAACCATGGTTTAAACGTATTTCTTGTACGTTCACTCTATGGTTAAAACGTATTTTGTACACGTTCTGTACCATAGATGGATGAGGTTTTTACTCGTTATTTCTTTGGTCATAATGCACACAAAACACGTTATGTCCATGGCTGTAACATACATATAATACGTTATGTCAAAGGTTCAAATGTTTAAAGTGTACATTCCTTTCTATATGATAATTTGTTACTAATTAGGATAGTTCTCTGTTAATCAGGATAATAACGTCAAAGATTGAGACGGTGTAGGCTATTTCATTTATTTCAAACTGATCAAGTTTTTTCAAGCCACATTAATTATTAAGGCGCGTGATTGGTGTAAACCGATTACAAATAATATCGGTATGAAATTAACCCCTTTTGTTTTGTTTTATATGAAATTGTATTATTTCAACAAATGTATGAAAATGTATGATTATTTCAACAATGACAATTATTATTGTTGGTAGTATTATTATTAATATTATTATTGTCTTTTATTGAAAAACATTTGTTCATTCTAAAATGAAATTTGTTAACTACAATTATCATTTCAATCATTAACGATTCATTCATATAAAAAAATCAATGATATAAAATAAATATATTAACAAGAATAGTAATTCTTATAATAATAGTAATACCAATCGTTATAATAATAGTAATAGTAATGATAACAATAATTGTTATTAGTGTCTTATTATCAAACTAGTAAAACAACTGAACTGAACTGAATTGAACTGAACTGAACTGATTGGAGCTGAACTAAACTGAACTGAAATTAAGCTGAAACAAACAGGCCCTTAATTGAACTAAATAGAGATGAACTGAACTGAACTGAACTGAACTGAATAGAAATTAACTGAACTGAACTAAACTGAACTGAATAATCTGAAGTAAACAGGCCCTTCATTGCAATAGGGCCATAGGGGCCGGGGTGTGGTATCGTGGTACCGATAGAAACTTAAGTATTGCCCGGAGACCCAAAACGGGCACCAAGGCATGTGGCTGCCCATTTCAAATCAAAGTCGTTGGAAATCCTCAAACGCAAAGGTATGTTATACAAATCTTCCCCGGATCGGAGCTGAGAGAGAGGCACACACAACCATAAATTCATGGTGCACAATGTTGGGCATCGTCAAGTAAGTTGTAATTCAATTAATATAATTTTAGGTGAAGCCTCAAAAATCAAGCTGTCGTTGTCTCAGAAGTTTCCTGATGAAAATCCAAACATAAGACACATGTACAATGAAATCAACAAGCAAAAAATTTGGAATAATATCATACTTTGTATTATACTTTTAAATTTTTATATTTTATATTACTTATGCTTGGCCAAAAGGTAAAATTAGAAATGATTAATAAAACAATAGATAAAAAGCTCATTTAATATGCTCTTTTGTAACCGACCTCGAGCTCGAATATGTAAACGAGCAGTTCGAGCCGAACCCGAACATGAAAAAATTAAACGAGCCAAGCTTGAACAAGGTTTTTGAAAGCTCGATTATAAACAAATTTTGAAAATGAATTAAAAAGTGTGTATTTATGAATTTTTAAATATTTAAATTTAATTAATTAGGGATTTTAAATAAAAATTATTCTATTTGAATTAGATTTTAATTAGGGAAAACGTACCCTAATTACGTTCAGACTTAGGCCAAAACGTGCAAGAATCACGTTTCAGATTAAGTCCAAACGCAAACCTGACACGTTTAAGCCTAGGTATGAACGTAAATTACACACGTTTCACCCTAGGTATGAACGTAAATCACACACGTTTCAACTTAGGTCTGAACATAATTAGGGTACGTTTCAACCAAGCTATGAATGTGAATCACAGACGTTTTTACCTAGGCCTGAACGTAATTCGGGTACGTTTCAGCCTAAGTAATCACATACATTTCGGTTTGGCCTAAATGTAATTGGTACATGTTTTATTCTATTTTGATTTAAATTGAATTAATTTAATTTTGAGTTCTAATTGAATTATTTTAAATTCTATCAATTTAAATTCTATTAATTTTCTTTTTTGCAGATTAAATTCTATCAATTTAATTTGGTTACTTGGAACTAAACGATGTGGTATTAAGGGGACATTTACTACATTGACTTGATTGAATAAGAGTGAAACACCACTTAATAAATTAAACAAATTAAATTAATATGTACATTTACTTACATAATCATAAAAAACATCTAAAATACATCAAAAACAATAGTTTAATCTTCCCATCCAGGAGGGGGCCGTACAGGAGGCCCTTGATGTCGCCTACCAACAACGGTCTCAAACTCTTCCATTTCTTGACGCAGTTCGTGCAACTTGGCAACTCCTGCCTCGCGTTGTCAATTCCGGCGACGGTAACTTGTCTAATATTGGATTGAACAAAATATCCGACTTGTCAAACAACCACACCATCCACTACAAAAACAACAAAGAAATGTTATAAAATCGAAAATTTCAAAAATGCTTACTCAATTTCAACACAGATTCCTAAAATGGAAAATTTCAAAAATTTGTAAATTTTAATGCAATGCATTGCTCTAAATTTGACAAAAAAAATTACAATATTACCAAAAGGCAGTAGTGGTGATAATGTGGCAGCAACACCACATTGTAATTTAATGCCAAAACAAATTGTTCCCTTTCAATTCAACAAAAAAATTGTAATTCAATACCACCACCACACGACTGCCATAAGTCACAGCAACACCAGTCGCCACCACCACACCGTCGTCGCCGACCAAAAAAAATTCCTAACTTCATTTTCAAAATTTTCCCCAAATTATTCCCTAAATTCAAATAAATGAAAAAATAGAAATAAATTCACCAAATTCAAACAAACTCACCACATAAATTAACATAAATCAGAAAGAAAAAAAACAAAATTTAAAAAAAATTAAATTTTTTTTTAAAAATAGGAAAAAATCAGAAAAATAAAATCCTTACTACATATTACAAACTCACATCATTTTTCCATAAATATTACCAAAAAAATTCACCCACAACACAAAATTTCCCAAAATTCATCACAATCATCTAAAATAAAACTAAAAAATTAACAAAAAAAATTAACAAATGGACTAACCTGATCGGAGATGGGTTGTTTCCCTTCTCTTCTGGCGGCATTGTGGCAGGTTTTTGGTGGTGGTGGTAGTGGTGCTCGATGGACAACAGAAAAACGAAGGTGGTGATGTTGTCCGAGGCGTCGCTGCAGCAAGGAACACAGATCGGCGGTGCTGTTGGTGGTGGAGCTTGGTGTCGGGTAGGAGCTGCTGGTGGTGGATCTGAGAAAAAATGGAGAGAGAGAAAGATGTTTTTTTTTCCTGAAGTATGCGTGAAACGGAGAGGAGAGAGGGAGGGAGGTAAAGATATTAATTGGAATTTGGGTAAAATAGGAAATTTCTGCCAAAATACAGGCGGTATACGGTAATTTCGGGGCGGTAAATAGTAATACTCAACATATAAATAATTGACGGACTTTGTTTGAATAAAATTATAATTCCAGTTATTTTTAACATTGATTCCGACTTTGAGAAAATTATAATTGCAATTTTTTTTAACATTGCTTCATACCTTATAAAAAGGACGGGCTTAGCAACGACATTAAATTATTGATAAAAAGAAAGATTTGAATTATAGTAATTGAGCATTAACCTCTCAAAAATTCAATAAAGAGGGTATTATTATTTGTCTATGATGACTTCCTACCACTTAGTTTATAGGTAACTAGTTTTTTTATGCACGCAATGTGTGCGATAATCTTATTATATTTGTTAACTATATAGTTTGGTAATAAAATTATTAAGTTCTCACATAATTTTTAAAACCTTTTAGATAATTTTTTTTTATTTTAAAATTTAACCTAGTTTTGGACTTTCATTTGTACATAGCAACTATAGTAAGTATATTGCAAATTAAGTAAATAGTTTATTTCTCTAAAAGATTTATTATTATTAATGAATAAATTTTAAGTGTTAAGAGAATTTGAATAATATAATTTTACGATTAAATGGTACTCACAATTTTTTAATTGTGATTACGTGATTTAAATAAAACTATCAATGATTTCAAAAACAAAATATTATTATGAAAATCTTTGCATAATTTGATCAAAGTAGGAGGGGTAACGCCACGGTAGGAGCAGCGTCAACCAACCTTGCTTGTTAAACAATGCAAATTCTAAGGCAGCCACTATACTCCACGTGGCACACCATTCAAGACTTGACTTGAAACTCTTTGCTATATATAAATGACTGCAGTCCGGATAGTGACATGCCTTTGTGTGTGTCCCGCATAATAATATTGACACTTCAAAATTACTTTTCACAATTAATTTTATTTGGAGTGTTAATTCACTATCCGTGTGTCCTTCGATCCTAATGTGTTTTGGAGTTAGATAGGCTCGGCTCACAACTCGACCCACTAATTACATGTGTCGCTCAGAAGTTTACAAAGGGGCCTAGGCCTCGGCCAAGCTCACAAGCCTTCGTATGTTGTGTTGTGGCAATCTACATTTTAGGGACTTTTGAGTTAGCCCAAACGTGGACTGATATAATTAGCTAATATATGTTATATATTATTTTCCTTGTGTGTTGGGACGACATAAAGCGATTGCATTAGATAATAATAGGAACTGCCTTGAACTATTTAATGGCAAAGCATCATAAGCATAACTCCACACTTGCTCACATGGTCTTTGTTGAGAGATAAAAGCATTCATTGAAACTGGTGAACTACACTTGCTTCTGGATAGATGTATGGTACAAAGGGTTCATGGTACCACCTGCTCACGCACGCTAGCTTCCTCCTTCGCTTTAAGAAAATTTTGAAAAGAGAGTAGATGGAAAGGAGGCATGTGCTTATAATTTCGCATATTTTTCAAATAAAAAGAGAAAAATTGAAGATATTTTTAAACCAAAAACGGATGTACTCCCAACCCTCGGATCCTTACCATAAAGATCTTACAATTTACTATTTATGTAGTCAAACTTTGTAACTTTGACCGGAATTTATTATACGTAATCTCTGATGAGTATTCCCTCCTGATATATTAATTATTACTAATTGTGCTTTCACAATCTACCTTTTCTTAAAATTTCACAGGTACAAAACTACCGTTAGAAATGGTCAAAAAATTACTCGTTGGAGACTATGCAATATGCGAATTGTAAAATCTTTGAGTCAAATATTCAATTTGAGGAGAACTTTTATAAACACCATTTTTAGAAAGAAAAAAAAAACGAGATTAAAGAGAACATAAATAGTTATTATCAAGTAGTTAATAAATACTCCATCTATTTCTCTTTTTTTTTTTTTTACGGATATGTGATTCTTTTTTTGTTTCTACATGCATGCTTTGATAAACGTGTACAATCGATACATACATTTGACCAATATATTTAATTATACATTAGAAAAATTATACCTTACCCACATGAATACAACATAAAATTCTTCAAAATTACAGTCCATTAGTAGTTGTATACTTGTATACATGTGGGTAAATTTATTTTTATAGGCACATCACATGGGTGAAACAAATTATTTTTCTAGAAGGCTAGAACTCAAATTAAAAAAAAGTCTCCAGTCCAACAAATATCAATTATCACCAAAGTCACACACCTTGACTTTCCTCCCTATTTCCATCATACCTTTATATAACCTCCTTCACCCTCTTCTCTCTCTTCCTCTCCCTTCTATTTTCTCCTCCTCAAATGCCCCCCTCATATTTCACCCTCCTTAAAGAACTATCTTAAACAATAATTTAAAAAAATGAGATTTATTCTTAATCCCACTATTATCACTCTCATACTTGTCCTACTTCTCTTGGGCCAGACTACCCAAGCCCAGCCCAGCCCACCCGACCCTAACAACCAGTATGACAACTTCAGCCCCTCAATGGGGGTTGTCATCATAGTCCTAGTCGCCGCACTTTTCTTCTTGGGTTTCTTCTCTATTTACATCCGCCACTGCTCGGACAGCTCATCAACCCACGGCACAACGGGCCGTGGTGTCGGGTCTTTACGGCGTTCACGTCGGGCCCCACGCGGGCTCGACCCGGAAGTCATCGAGAGCCTCCCTACCTTCGACTACGCCGCCGTTAAGTCGGAGAAGCTCGGGAAAGGCGCTTTGGAATGCGCCGTTTGTTTAACGGAGTTCGAAGATGACGACACTTTACGACTCATACCAAAGTGCGACCACGTCTTTCATCCAGACTGTATCGACGCTTGGCTTGTGGGCCACACCACGTGCCCCGTCTGCCGCTGCGACCTTAAAGACGCTTCCGTCCTCGTCGACCCGCCGCACGAAGCGTCGGTACACGACGTCGTTGTGGAGGTCGCCGAATTCGAAGACCAAAACAACAACCAGGGTCAAGAGAGTAACAACAATTACAACAACGATAACGAGTCAATGGAACAACCGTTACAAACAAGAGTACCGTTGAACAGGAACCGTACGATGAGAAACCTCTCATTTGGACGGCCAAGATGGCTCGGAAAACTAGCAAGATCGTTCTCAACAGGACACGTGTCGGTCAAACAGTGGGATGATATGGAGAGGTTTACGCTAAGAGTACCTCAAGAAGTACGGAAGCAAATTATAAGCAGACAATTAGAGAGGACCACAAGTTTGTTAGTCCTCCCAAGAGAAACTAGTTCAAGGAGAGGCTACCGAACCGGGCCCGGACTCGGTGAAGGAAGTAGCCGATGGTCCCGGTTCGGTAGCACACGGTCGGACCGGCCATCAACACGGTCCGACCGTTGGGTGTTTACGCTGGCGCCGCCATTTTTAACAAGAGGGCCTTCTATGAAGTCACCGAAAGTTGCGGCGGCTAATACTATACCTACTTCAACTAGCCGAGGTGGGTCACTTCGTGGTAATGTTCAAAACGAGTTGAATCAGTTGCCTATCTAATTTGACCATAGTTTATGAAATAGTTACATGTAATTTGTAACATACATATAAATGTTGATTACCAAGTATTAAATTTTAATTTACTATTTTTGTATCATATTAGTTGCAACGATTTGACATTTTTTCTCTTCTATTTCATATCAAATCGTTGCAATTAATTAATATGATATGGATGTGGTATATATATATATGTTGATATTTTTGTAACTTTATTAGAGTAAGAATTTATTATACACCCCATCTTTGTAAAATTTATTGGGGATGAGTCCAAGTAATTCTTAAGATTATTCTTCATTTCATATTTGTTTTTGGGTGGGGGGGGGGGGGGTGGGGTTGTTTAAAACTTTTTATATTTGAAACTTTAATATGTAAGTAACATGTACAAAATTGTCAAATGCAATAATAATATGATTGCTTACCTACTTTCAAATTCATGAGTATTTTCACACATGGAAATTATTGTTTTCAATATGTTTGGAGTAATCAATTTTTTTTCTTTATGTTTGGAGTAATCATTTTAAAGTTAACATCTAAATATTGGAATACTTATTAACTTTTGTACTGTTGATTATTCCTAACGGTCTGTTTGGTAGCCGGTTATAAATGAAGGTAATGGGAATAGATTTATAACTAATTTTGGAAGGAAAATCAAAATTCATTCCCATGGTGGTGTTAGCTTAACTCCAATTTATCTAATTTTCTTCATAAATATCCATTCCCATCTAATACCACCCTTCCACATGGTAATGGAAAATATGAAGAAATTTCAAGTTTGAGAATGAAAACTATTTTTTTATGGAGATTTTGAAGTTTTTCCTTAACAAATTACACTTTAAATTCATTATCATTATCACAATTCATTACCAAACGTGCCATTAGGGTTTTGAGCTCACTAGAACAAAATTGTAGACCTTCATAGAAGGTGGGGATGAAAGGTTGGAGGTTTTTGTTTTTTGGTAATTAATATATTCCTATTTCTTGCCTTTTTTTTTTGGGAAAGTCTACTTCATTAGTCGCTAATTTTTACAACATAGAGGTTTCGTGTAATATTTTAGTAATTAGAAATAGAATTATTAACATTGTGAATCATGATGGTGCGGAAAAATTAAAAGTAGAAATAAAACTTTTGATATCAAAGAAAATGTGATAAAGAATTTTGTGTAATCCCAAAAGGAGACGGATGGAGGATGTAGTTGGCTAAACAGATAGGAAGTGGCACGTAAAGAAAACAAATACATCATCTGTTTCATAATATTTGTTAAGTACTAGGTTGCAGGGAAATGAGTACAAGTTAACTCTTTAAGAGCACATACAAAAAGAGTACTCCCTCCGTAACAAATTAATTTTTACCCTTTGTTTTTTCACTTATTTTGAGGAAACGATTTAAGAGTGTAAACGAAAGAATTAATCAAAATGGTTTTAGTACAAGCAAGAATGTGATTATAAGTTACTAATATCAAAATTATTTTAATTAATTTGGTCGTTTACACCCTTAAATCGCTTCCTCAAAATGCGTGAAAAACAAAAGGTGAAATTAATTCGTTACGGAGGAAGTACTAGATACTTCACAGTGAAAAGTGAGGATACGTGTAAGAAAATAATGTATAAATAAAATATATAAATATATATGGAATCTTCAATGTAGCTTGGAAATTACATATGTAGAAATACAAATAATCAAGTAAAATGATAGTCATTTTGAAAGAATAGTAAAAACTACAAATTGGTTAAAATATTGGAAAAATTGTAAAAAAAATAAGTCAACCTATCACACATATCCGCTCAAATTAGGTTTTTTCACTAATTTACTGGTGGAGAAAGTTAACAATTTAAATGCAAAATTAAAGCGGTGCATTATATATTAACATGTTGTTGTTTGTATGGTTTTCATTGAAAATGTTAATTTAATCAACAAATAATTAGTGAAAAAAAACCTTTATATGAGAAGACATTGTGTTGACTTATATTGCGTTAATCAAAAGGCTGACTTAATTTAGGAAGATCGGCTAAAGGTTGAGTTATTTTTTTATAATTTTTCCTAAAATATTTTGTGAAAAAAAAATAAAGTATCAATTATCCATAAAGTATTGATATACGACATGGGTACAATTACCTAACTGAAATATCCTTGTAGCCTAGGTAATTAAAGTACTCCATATTATTACTCAATTTTAGTGTTTTGTTTTATTTGTTACATAATCTTTTCTTTTATTATCATTTCATTGATTGTAATTAGGGAGTACTACCTTATGTCACTTTCGAATGCTACTATCCTATGTCAAAAAACAAATAAATATTAATTGCAATTTATAGCCATGTTACGCTCCAATGCTTTCTATTGCTCGTTACCACTTTTCTTGATTATTGTACTACTTCCTCCGTAACATAGTTCTAGCAACAAATTCACTGTGCACAGACTAATTTTTTAGAGTGTTAATTAACCCTAATTAACACAAATAATTACCTTGCCAAAAAAAAAACCCAGAAGTAATTAGCCACATCAGTACCACTAAATACTAGAACCACCATAACAACCCACCAACACCACCAAACGTCCAAACGCCAGCAACACAACACCACCAAACACCACCCAACATCGACCTACCCAAACACCAAACCAAATCGACCCACCCAAATCATCACCACTCAAAAACCCTAAACACTACCCAAAACGACGGCAGAGAGATAGAAAGGAGATCGATAGAGCGAGAGAGAGATGAGGAGGAGATCGACAGAGATTTCGCTAGGGTTTCACTATGTCAAACTCGATTTCGCTAGGGTTCAAGTGTTGTTTGGGTGGTTCGAGTGGTGGTCGGGTTTGAGTGGTGGCTGGGTGGTTAGGGTTCGGGTGGGTAGAGTTTGGGTGGTGGTTGGGGTTTGGGTGGTGGTTGGGGTTTGGGTGGGTAGAGTTTGGGTGGTGGTTGGGGATCGGGTTGCTGGGTTAGGGTGGTAGGGTGATTGTGGTTATGTTTGGGTGGTTTAGGGTTAAGGTGGTTGTGGGTGTTTAGGTGGTTGTGGGTTAGGGTGGTAGGGTGGATTAATTATATATGTAGTGTTAAATCGTTAATGATATAATGTTAATATATAATGAAAAATTATGTATGATAAGTAATGACAGTTTTGTAAATTTTGTGACTTTTTTTTACTATAAATAGAAAGTTAACCATCTTTTTTAACGAGCAATTTGCCAGGGTATAGTAAGCTGATTACAAGTATATGACTACCAAATTAAATCCAAAAAAAAAAAAACAGCTGACGAATTGAGCACAACGACTAAAATAAATTAGTCGAATTGATTATATATTTTGACTTGTTGAAGTTAATGACACAGACCCTTGAAAATCTATTTGGTGAAACTACCTCATCCATTACGTACTAATACTAGATTTTTGTTTTTGTTTTTATATGTAGTGGGTTGATCTTAAATTTATTTTTTTCAAAATTCAAACGAACAGTTATTGGCTTTTGTAGAGTATTAGAATTCTTTTTTTTTTTTTAATATGATAATGTGATTAGAGTATTAGAATTAGGATAACAGAAATAGTACTGTTTATTGAAATACCTATGACTCTTAAGATCGAGGCTACGAGCGTTTTTTTAATTTTTTCTTGAGGAAAAAAGGGGTGTTATTAATTAATAATAAAATTTTCATAAATGCTCGACGCTACTACATTCAAGATACAAGTAGGACCCGGCCCATCCAAAAACGATCCCCTAATTCCAACGGCAAGAGTAGTATGCACAACGATATTACACTACGCATTATTAAAACACTAGTAGAAAAATCGACATGTACTACACAACCACATTGGTAGCAGTTCTTTTGGAACCGCAACCATAAATACTGAAGATATTGAAAAAACTACATTATTTATTATGACTGCAGGGTTATAAACATCAGACATAAGTATTTATGGCTGCGGTTTGTAGATTTATGGCTACGTAGACGTATTTTTTTAAAAAAAAATTAAGGCATTATTTTATTTCAAAAAAAAAAATTAAGGTGTTATTTGATTGCTCATTATGCATATTCAAAATTCCCGTGAATTTGCTTTTGGATCTCCTGTTTCGTTAACGTGAAAAAGTAAAAATGGGGAAATGAAAATTTATGGGTATTTCAACTTCCCACAAAACATGAGAATTTATTATCCACCTCCTACTTGGTCATTCACAATACACGTGATTTGTAAACTGTATATGACATCCCAACAAGATTATAAAATTCCTAGGAATTTTATATGGGAAGTAGATTCATATGAAATTGTATTTTTATTTGAAATTAATATCCAATTCAAACAAACAACACTAAAGTAACTCTTTCATTAACTCACAATAAGCCAACCTAATAATACCTATTTCTACTAAAAATTAAGCTTTTTTTAATGGTTGATTAAGCAACCATATATAAAGGACCGCATACCAACATATTAATACACAACTTTGAAATTCTTAACTTAATCAACTATTAAACAATGGAAAAAAAAAACTTAATTTGAGTGGATATGTGTGCTAAGTTGACTAATAGTGATAATTTGAAAATAGAGGATAAAAGCTTATTTTTAACCAATTTTCCACAAAAATAATACTAAATTAGTGATCTATGAGTAAATGTTATCCAAAAATATTAAAAATTACCCTTTCATAGAAATAGCAGCTTTATCGCGCTCTTATTGCAGGGCTCCTATCTCTTGATTGCTCAACTAGCTAGCAATGACCGAAAATCGAACTTTCTAACCTCTTGATACTAAGTTGCACTTCACAACCACTACACTACGGGCCTGTTTACTTTGGTAGGGTGTAAAATGATTTTAGATGAAACTGATTTTTATAGAAAATCTTTTACATGAAGGTTTTCAGTTGTTTGGTTGCATGTAAAATAATTTTATATATTAAGCATTTTTCGATTGTGAGGGAAAATGTCCATACTAAAAATTAATTGCTTCGATTGTGAGGGGCAATGCCTTTTTGATTCAATTGTGATGTAAAACTGTTTTTTTTTTTTTTTTCCAATTTGGATGGAAAATATTTTCTATATGGTAGACAATGGTTTTTTTTTTATCTCAAGTTTTACATTTTAATATTTGACTCCAAACAAAACTGTATACAATGAAAAAATAATTTTCGAGAAAAATGTTTATTAAAAGCAGACAACGTGTTTATTGATTTTTTAAATTCATTATTATGTACCCCGTACAACCTACTTAACGGACCCTAAAAGTTCATTGTTAGAAAAAATAAAAATGATAAACAGTACATACGAGTATTATAGAAGCTTCATAGAGAGCAGACAACGTTTATTGATTTTTTAATTTCATTATTATGATTTGAAGTGTTTTCTACTATACTTCTCCAGCAGCATCATATCGTCAGTGGTTAAGTCATTCAATTTGATTATTTTTTTGACGGCTTTCAATTGAATCGTTTGATTTCTTTGAATTCAAGGATGCAATATCAATACTTTACTACAGTACTAAAATAAATACGGTAATTAACTGTGAAGACTCACGCAAACTATCTATATCTATAGCATATATATATATATATTAAAACAAAATATGTTGACGTCATCTAATGCCACATGTCATGCTCTCATGAAAAAATTTTCCTCCAAAATAAATGATGATGTCATCTTTTTTTTTTAATTACCCTACTCAAGTTTCAAAATCGAATAATAAATGTTTCTTATAAATTATAACTATACATTTTTCTAAAAAAAAACTTTTAAAAATAATGATATGAAAGGGAAATGTGTCGTAGTTAATTTCACATTACAAACATTTTTGTAATTTACTATCATTTGAAGTTTTACATTAATCAAATTGTGAATATATGAATGGTTTTCAATATCATACAAAAATTGCAATGTTTCTTTATAAAACTACATATAAAAAAAATTATATAAATAATCGTGCAACACACAAAGCTCATTCTGTTTGTTTATTTTATGAATTAATAGAAATAAAGTATTGAAAATTATAATTCAAATCTCGAATTCTTAGGGATATACAACACATATAATATCAACCTAATTAGGCGTTTTCCAATGTTTTCGTTATTATTGTCTCAATATTTTCCATCAAAATAATAATTGTTGAACTAATATGGTAAATCAATATAATTATGTTCGAGGAATTAATCTACTAAATGGATCATGGAGAATTAGGGTTACGTTAGGATTATTCATCTGTGGAATACTGTTGATTTAAATTATTCCAAAACCATTATAGCATTGAAATGGTCATCATTGATGAAAACGTAATCAACTTATTGGGAATTACTTTTAATTTTTTTGTTATTTCATAATCAATTAGGGTAATGTAATGTAATGATTTTTAAGGGAGATAAAATACAGACAACCGTAAAAAAAATATTTAATTTCACAGGGTTCGTACATAATCTTCATGAAGGGAGAACTTATTCACTCTCAAAATTCTGGGTCAATCAATGAAGTGGTGATTACAAACCAATACATGGAAAACATCTATAAATAAATTTCCTTTATAACCAACTTGAAGAGTTGGAAGAATTAAAAGTTACGGTTGATGGGCACACATTTGTGTCCTTTGCTAATATCCTTTCAAACCATCTTGAATTCTTGATGATAATAAATGATACATAACTTTATTTATTAATATTTATATATAGAATTTGATGCTTAAGCTGACTAATTAAATTTATTTATTTCATGTTTACCATGTTTTTATTTAATTAACTTGCACCATCATGAAATTGGAGACGGAGGGGACAAAAAAAACTCCTAAAAGGATGTGGGGGTTTTATTTAAATGTTATTCATAAACATTTTATTTATGAAAATTTATTTTCCAATTAAGTCAATTTTTAGCTATTGCATTAAGATTAATCTTTTTACTAAAATTAAATTAATACAAATTTTTTTCTTCTAAACTAGTGCTTATTTACAACCCTTACTTAAAGTTGTACTCCCTCAACTTTTTTTTGGGTTATGCTATATGTAGCCCTTAGGGCTTCATATAAAAAGCTAAAAAATGAAATAAACAACATTATTTCTGCATTTATTATATTGATCAATGTGTAATTTTCATATAAATTCACAACTTATTTCCATATTAGGTAATGTAATTAATGCTTATATGCAGCCCTTAGGGCTGCATATAGCATTTTCCTTTTTTTAATTAACTCACTTTCTTTTTTGGGATTTTGTTATAAAAAATTTACCCACTTCTTGTATTACCTGGATATTGTAAAGTTTTATTCTCTTAAATTTATTAATTTGTGTTTTCCAAATGACTTTTTCCATACTCTTCCTAACTGTTGACTAATTTTAATAATTTTTTTTTCTGATCTTTTCAATACTATCTCTCTCTCTTTCCTTCAAAAAAAAAATACTATCTCTGTTTCTTAATTTTTTACATAACTTTTACTCACCATTTTTTTTTCTCCTACCTCATTTATTATTATTATTTTTTTTATTTTATTGAAATCTCAAGTATGTAAATTAAAAATAAGGAGGGAGTACATAGCATTTTCCTATTAATATTAATATATTATTTTGGTGGTCCAATAAGAATAACTCTTGACATTGATAAAGAAAATTAATTGTAACATCAGACTAATCTTTTTGTTAAAGTAAGTATAAAACAATATAAAATACTCCGTATATGTTTCGATTATACTTTAATTTTTTTGGTTGTATGATTTCATTCTTATCTTACATCATTGCCTATTACACGTTATTGACTATTAAATAATCTGTCAACATAGCCAACTTTTCACCTCAAAAATTAAATAAAATAGAATTAAAAAACATAGCCAACTTGTTAATAGATTAATGGAAATCCTTGATTCCTTTATACTAGTCAATTTTATTTTATTTTGGTCATAATTAATTAATCGAGCATAAAGTCGAATGTTGTTGGTCCAACTCTAGCCTCTCTTTTGTGTTTCACTTTTCAAATTCGATTATGATTCGAGCAAAATTACCATTCTGTAGATTCAATCAGTTAGATAAGCATCTTATTATATCAATTCAAACAATAGTTTAGGATTATCAGTGACCTCGTAAAAAAAAAAAAAAAAAGGATTATAGTGACACCCAAAGTTCAAAATACTCTAATTTTTAAAAATGATTATTGGCAACTTTTTTTTACCATATACTAGCTATAAGTTATTGTAACATTGACTCACTAACGATGGAATTAAATTCTATCGTAAATATAGATGTTTTATGACTGTATGGGGGCCTACCGGTACACCGACAGGACCTCCCTACCAACATCCCTGCCAAGATGATTAGACAAGCCGTAACCACCAACAGCAAATACTAGCGGTCACGACCAACCAATGCTAGTCAACATAAGGGCAACACTCCCAAAGATGTCGTCCTAAAGATGACGTTCTCGAAGGTTGTCTGCCTTATCAAAGATGCCGTCCTAAAGATGACGGTCTCGAATGTTGCCTGCCTTATCAAAGATGTCGTCCTAAAGATGATGGCCTCGAAGGTTGCCTACCTTATCAAAGATGCCGGAACCAGCCATAAGGAAACGTATACCCTTGGCAGTCTTTAATGAACTGCAAGCCATCTCCTATAAATAGAAGATCCCCCAACCTGATAACGGACAAGATCATCATATCACAAACTACTCTCTCTCTCTATATTCTCCTACATACTTCCTCTAAACTTAATCCCCTTTGCTAACTTAGGCATCGGAGGGCATCTCCTCGGATACACCTCGAGGTTAGCTCACCGTGTTCTCTCCTTGTGCAGGTAACAACCACCACTCTCAACACCTCTGCACCACCAATCATGGTATTGATAAAATCATACCGAAACAATGACAGTTTTGAGCCCTCGTTAAAATTCACCTAATAACTAACTCAAACTCTATTAAAATTGATGCATTTACGACGAAATTGACACAGAAAAAATCATTTACAACCTCCCTTCTCTACGATGGGGGACACATTTTCATGACGAGAATTCTTGTCGTAATTAGCAATTTTTTTCCTAGTAGTGTAAGAAGCAAAAGAAAAGAAAAGGTGAATGTATAATTAATGTTGTCACAAATGTCTCATCAATATGCAGAGATGAATTACAACCTTATTTAAACTAATCAATAATCATATTGCAACTAGTTTATAATTAATTCCTTAATTAACAACCTTTCCCTCAAAAAAAATAAAAATTCCTTAACAACCTTACCACTAATATTGGTGGCAAAACCAATCCGTACCCGATTGTCCGACCCATATCCTATTCTCGAACCGGAAAGTATACCCTAGAACCCAATCCAAACCCAACCCGACATATGCACACCCGAATACAACCTGTAACTAAACAAACCCGCAACAGAAACTACCTGACTTGAACCAAATTAACGCAAAACTAAATTTCCTCAAAAAAATTAAGCATTGTATGTAATATATGCGGTATAACTATATAAATATTATATTCTGTTTTAAACTACAATAATAGTTATATTATAAGTGTATAAATATAGTGTAATTTTTTTATGGAGAAAAGGTAAACATTGAAAAAAATTAAGATTTCTCCCACTCAAAAAGATGTCCTGATTTATCTACAACTAAGAAGTAGGAGAACTTAGAATCCAGGAAAGTGGACTTTGGATTCTCAATTGGATACGCTTTCTCCACAAATTTCATGATGCAGAAGACTTCAAGGCTACTACCTATTTCATTGGTGCCTTAAGGGGACTTTGGTTGGCACGTAACAGAGAGGTTTATGACAATCAAACAAGTAACCCACTAACTATACTGAATGTAATTGAGAAGGAAACAGGTACGATCATGAGGGTCCACAAGGAACATTATGCTCCAGCCAATATTCGACCTCCAGGGTTTGATCTCTCGGACAATAGAAGCAATCAACTTATAGGCCACCAGGTATGCATGGAAGGCGTTGACATTACGGCTCATGCCACCCACCAACAATGTCTCTAAGATTCTATCTCACTTGACACTTCGAGACTGCGGAAGGAATGAACAATGGTCATAACTCAGCTTATGCCATTGACAAGCATCAAGCAGAATGGAAAGCCATCTACTTCGGCATACAAGAAGCACTCAAGACAGGTTGTCTACACATCAGGATCCATCTCAACGCATTGAGATCCTAAGAAGTTTTCACAAATCCAAAGTTGTTAAGGCACTGCGTCTTGAATATTTTTTGTATGCTTGAGTCCATTTTTCCTTTGTTTCATTGTGTTATAGTTTGGTACCAGCCCCCTCGCTAAGAGCGGTGGTATGTACCTCTTTAAAAAGAAAAGAATCCAGGAAAGGATCAATATCTACATGCGTAGGGGTCCAATGCATAGGAAATGTGATGACATAGTCCGCAATGTAGTTGGCTTCACGTAAAACGTGAGCAGACGAAGAGGACGCAAATTAAAGTCTCAAAGGATGGAGCGAATAACATCCATGGACAACTGGATCTTCCAATGACAGCGGAATTTGCACTGCAAAACATTGTAACAATGAGGTTATCGCCTTCAATAAAGTTAGAGGTCATAGAGTTAACGGGCTAGTAAAAGACTATTCCGGAGGACATTGGTCTTAGCAACGAGCGAGAGGGGAATTATTGATCAAAAAAAAGGTTTGAGTTGCAATACAATCACTATGGAGATCTCTATGAACTACCCCTGTAGAAGCTGATTTAGTATAAGCGAAACCATCAAAATTAAGTTTAATAGCACTAGGGAAAGGAGGGTGCCAATTAAGTGAAAAAGGAATGGCTCGGAGGGGGCAGGGTAGAAGGGGACATACTATACATAGAGAGAAAAAGATCCAACGAGAAATGAGATTTTCATTTATGAAAATAAGAGAAAATCCTGGGTAAACATGGATAGAGAGCAAAAGGGTAGTTACAAAAAACTAACTTGTTCTAAGCATTCTAAATACCCCATAAAATATGAAGCACTTTGACCCAACAGAGCTAGACTCGTTTATTTTATATAGACCTAGACCCGACCCAGACCCATCGGATTTATAATTTTCAGACCTAGACCCAGATCCACTAGGTCTAGCGGTTCCACATAACCTTAATGGGTCTTAGATGAGTCTTTTTTAATTTATTTAAGCTCTTAGTCAACATTTTGTATCTACTCGTTTTTTTCGTCTTATCTTAGTTACATACAAACAACGTTAATTCATTATCTCAGCCAAAAAAGAAAGAAAAGTAAGGAATAAAAGAAGATTTTTTTTTTTAAAAAAAAAAAGTGTAAAATACTTAAATAAGTATAAAGTAAGAGATTGGAAATTTGGAAATAGAAAAAATAAAGATTAAAGAATAAATGATGTAAAATAAAGACTTTAAAAAAACGACGTTTTTTTTTATAATATAAATAGGTCCATGGGTTAGGTATGTGATGATTTTGGCACTCCCAAAATTGATTTTGGCACTCTTCCCCCTCTCACATGAATAGTAAGGGGGATGAATGCCAAAATCAAATTGGGGAGTGCCAAAATCATTTCTCGTTAGGTATGTGTCTAGATTCCTCAGCAAAAAGGCAAAGAGGGCAGCGGTGGGAGAGAGAAGACCCCGAGATATAAGATTCTAGCGGACTTGAAGAGCGTTATGAACAAATTGCCAAGCGAAAATTTGGAGTTTGGGTCGATATTTGTAATATACACCTATTTTTGTCCCCTCTAACATACAGGTCAATGATTAAATTATTCTACGTTGCACAAGTCCAACTATGATATAATTATGCCCATTTAATGATATGCCGCCTAAACTTTAATAAAATTATAACTAGTCAAATAGCCCAGGTTATAAAATATAAGAATAGTGATGTTTTCATGAAAAACTTTGACCAAAATATGACATCTTCTCACTTTTTTAAACATAACTTTTGATATACAAATTGGATTAATACGATTCTAATTACATTGGAAAGTAGACTTCGAGATCTTTCAAACACTAGGTCATATGCTTATTTCAGACAATGCAATTAACAAAAACATTATGATATTCTAAAATTTTGCAGTCAAACTGCCTGCGATTACTCGCACAAAGCAAAACCTACTGGTACTCACACAGAAAAAACCTTAAAAATGATGCCGCACATTGATGACACTGATCTATTCTTGAATATTCCATTGGGCATCAAGAATATCCATATTAAAGGAGAATCTTGCAGTCATATTTATGCAGTTCTAAGAACTCCCTTGGGAAATGCATTCACTAATTCAAGACACCCGCATTGACCTTTCCAAATTTAGCAATACACAATTAATCATATATATGGAGAAGCCAATAAATAAATAATGCGGAAAGCTATCTAGCTAATAAAGGACACATTTATCAAACCACAACCGTTTGGTACTATCCATTTGATTCCATCATTTCTTTAATTCTTCATAACGATGCATGTGGTTGGTTATTGATCAGAAGCAAACTGATTTCTCTTTTCCTTATATAAATATAAAAAATAAACAAACAACTACAAAAGTTTCTATGCTTTTTTTTTTTTTTTTTTTTTGAATGGGAAAAGTTTCTATGTTTAAAAATTATAATACTTTGTAAAGGTGGTTCATTTTCTGTACTGATCTCAGTGATCTGTGGTTGCTTATTTATCTCAACAACACAATAAGCCGCACGCATAACAAGGCCTTTCATACTATGGGCCTGTTAATTTTTAGACTAGTTCCAAGTTCTCAATAAAAACCAGTTAAGCAGAACATAATTGATCGAGTGGTTTGGGCTCATACACATGTTAATTTGTACTGACTCGGATATTAGTAGGCCGGACCGTGAGTCAGGCCTATCTAACACCAACGCCAACGCCATCTATACTGTCTATTCATTATTTGACTATATAGTAAAATTTTCGTCTTCATTTTTATTTAGGCTTTGTTCGGTTGGGTGTAAACATTTTCAATGTAATATAATTTTTTTTATGAAAAATAGTATACACCTAGGTTAGCTCCCGTGTGATGCACGAATTCAACAAATTAATTATTAAATTTAATTATATATTGGTATTTTTTTTTTATTAATATTCAAGTGTTTCGTAATTTGGTTAAAAATTTAGCTATCCAACAAAAACCCTAGCCGGCCCTAGTTTTTTTCTCCCCTTTTCTCCCTCTTTTCTCTTGTTCCATTGGTGATTTTGAAGAGGCTTCCATCGATTTAATCGGTGGAAAGCCCCAATTTAATCTTAATTTCTCATTTTCTTTAGTTTTCTTTCACTTTTTTTATTCTTGAATAATTACTCTTTATCTCTAATGATGGTTCTTGGTCTACTTTTTTGGCGGATTGATTATCTCCCATCTTGTGTGGGTTGTTATTTTCCCTTTATTGTGGGTTATTATTTCCCATAGTATATGGGTTATTTTTCCTCAAATGAGTTACATCCAATCATTGATTTGGAGAGTTATGATTATCGTCAACAAAGATTTAGGGCTTCAAATATATATTTTCTTCCTCGGATCTATACAAGAGGTGGTTGCAGTTGGATGACAAGACAAATTGAAGTCGAACAAAAATCACCCGGTGATTCTGCAATCGAGCGGAAGCGAAGCAATTAGTGAAGTTGAAGTTAAAATATGTATTGTTGTTTTAAATCTAATTTCTTTGGGGAGATTATGGATTTGTAAGTATCGTTTGGCTTTTTGTAAATATATAATCTCTTGCATTTTGATAAAAAAAAAAGTATATCGTAATTTAATGATAATATTCTATTATTGTATCCTTTTATATAATAATTTTTAGAATTAAAAAAAGTAAAATTATAACAAAAAACACGGTATACCCCCAAGTGGTTAAGATTTTTTTTTCTTCTAAATAGAGTAGTGTAGGTTTTTAATCGGAGGAGTTCTCATAGTTTTTATATGATTAGGTGTGTATCACACGATTTAAGTAATTTTTGTTCCAGTAATCATCAAATGTGTGGAAATATGTACTTATAAGTTATAATATCATTAATTTTTAGCAAAGCATTTATGCAATTTTCAAACTTGTGGGAGGATCAATAAAATTAAAAGAAATAATAATAGTCATCATTTATTTGGGAGGGAAAAGCATCTATTCAGTTTTGAAATTTGTGAGATGATATAAAATTGAAAAAATTGATGTCATAATTTGTTTTGGAGGACAAATTTTTAATAATAGATTGATGTGTGTGTATCGATGATTTCAACAGTCTATTTCAGTAATTGTTATAGATGAAAACATGATTGCGAAAAAAGTTTCCATTGTTCGGTATTATATGTAAGAAAAATGATAAAAAATAACGAAAATACTCCATTCTTTTAGGCTCAATGCAACAAAACAAAGTCTTATATATATATAAAAAAATAATAATCTTGGTGTAACGATCCGAATTTTTGGGCCAAAAAATTTCGTGTAAAATTAAACCTTAAAGTCCGAATCAACCGATTTGGGCCCAAAGATTTAATTTTGTTTATTTGAATCAAGCCCAAAACCGTTGTTTTGGTTCCTCCTAACCGGCCCCCTCTTTAATTTCCTTTTACTTAATTAATTAGTTTTATCCTCTATAATTAGCAATTTATATCTATTTAATCTAATCTTAAAAATCATTTTTTTTCTCTCCTAACAACCCTACTAAATTTTAGGAACCCCAAATCCCTATTCTAACTCTCCTAGTCGGTCCCCTAGCTTGTGTAAATTTCCCCCCTTAATTTACTCCCTAAACTAATTCTTAAAACCTAGTAAACCTAAATCTATAATTATCCTAAAAAAAACCACCCTTTTCTCCTTAGTCAATATTTGATTAAACTCAAAAACAACTTCATTCTTTTCTCTTCCTCCTTCATGGTTTTCTCCCAAAAACAATCAATCAAAATTTTGCTTTCACCTCTCCAAATCAATCAAAAGGTAACTAGCTCTTCTACTTAGGATTATGACTAGGTTACATAGGGTAATAGGTTTAGATTGTTATTGTTCGTTGTTGTCGAGTTTTACGAGTGGTCTAGGGTGTTGATTTGGATTCTTGTTTAGTAGTTCTTGGTTCTTGGTTTATCTTTTCATGTCAATATGTTATATGATCTTGTTTGAAGTTCTTGAATGAATTCTTGACTCTTGTTCTAATCTTGATTATATTTTGTGCGCAAGAAAGTAATGTTCAAAAGCTTGAATTTTTATTTTGTTTTATGGTTGAATACTTGAATCTTTTTTTTGATCCTTGTTTATGCGTGGAGTTGATGATGATATTAGGGCATGTTATTTGTGTAGAAACTTGTTTAATCTTGCAAGTTGTTATTAATGTGGAATCTTGATCTAATGTTCACGTGAGTCTTGAAAGCATAATGATGATTTGTTGCATTTGTTCTCCTCTTGTTATGCGTGTATCATGGTGATTCAAGGGTTCGACCCTTATTCTTGATTTGTAATTAAATCTTGTTGAACTTTCAAATGATGATGAAGATTGGAATTATGCGTGTGTAAGTAAAGGCAAGTTTGGTTTTTGATTTTGTTTTTGGACCGTGTGTTGTTGGTTGACATGCGTGATAATTGAGCATGATGATTCGATTGTTTTATGATTGGTGTCCTTTTGAGTCTTGGTCAGAGTCTTGTCGTGTCGAGCGGTTGAAGATTGAGCGTCTATCGATTTATCGGTGATAAACTGAGCGGGTCTATCGGTTCATCGGTGATGAACTGAGCGGGGCAAGTTTTGTGTGATTGTTTGAGAGTTAGAGTCGTGTCGTGTCTATCGGTTGAAGACCGAGCGGGTCATGTCTATCGGTTGAAGACCGAGCGGGTCATGTCTATCGGTTTATCTGTGATAAACTGAGCGGATCTATCGGTTCATCGGTGATGAACTGAGCGGGGCAAGTCTGTCTGTTTTTTGGTCATGTTATCGGTTGTAGACCGAGCGGAGTCTTGTTATGGTAAATTGATCTTGAGATGTTGTGTCTATTGAGTTATGATATGGATGATGATTGATTATGATTATGTTGTTTCCGCTGCGTAACTTTGATGTTTGTACTGCATGTTGTATGATCGTCGTTGTATTGTTTTGTTCCTGTGTCTTCTAACCTGTTATTTTATGTAATGTGGTCCTACTTTTAAGTAGGACAGTCTAGTTACTCGCCACTGATGGTGGACCCCCAATTCTATTCTGCAGGTAAGCGAGATAGAGGCTAGAGTCAGGATGAGTTAGTCAAGCGTCTAGGCCCCTATTTTCCTTTCTTGTTTTTGCAGCTAGTTTTATTCCTTGTCTTTAGGACTAGATTTTGGATTAGTATAATCTTTTGTATTTGGGATTTCATAATTAATAATAATAAATATTATTTCCACGAGTTTTAGTTATATTTTTGCTTTATAAATCGAATGGTAACTACCTGTTTACGACGTTATCACCGTTAACGTCGTTGCTAAAATGCGGGGTGATACACTTGGAATGTACAATTTTACTTGACTGGTATCTATCTGTTTAATATGTATGTCGATTTTAATTTTTTTTTTGGCTAATAGGTAACTAATGATCTTCATATAAGCCGTGAAAAAAAAATTTTTTTTTTTCACATTTATACCCTTGATTAGGGCTATAAAATCAATTATTAAGATGAGTTTCAAATCGGATTGCGTGGTTTACTCACATGAGATGTAAGTTAGGTTCGGTTGAGTTAGGTTAATTATTTGACCAGATTCATATTGGATTTAGGTATTTCCAGATCTGAGTCATTGTTAGGTTTAACATATTCTTGAATTCAATCCAAGTTCAGATCGATCCAGGTTTAGATCAGTCCATTTTCGATTATAACAAATTCAATTCTGGATCTGTTAATATTTTTCGAGTCTAGTTCGTAGATAACATTTGGTTTAAATTCAGTTTCTTTTAAAATTTTGATGGACTCATTATATATTAATTTTAGATCTAAGATAATTACCGCGGTGTCAATTTTAGCGAAACTTTTTTTATATAAAATTGAATAATATTCATATAACGTCAATTTTTAACAGTTATCCAACATTACGGTAATTTCACGAATCCTAAACTTAAATCCTTTATTTTTTTATATTTAATTTCTTAGATCAAGTTTGTTATAATATTTAAACATTATTTAGCAAGTTTTCAATTCATCTATCATAACCTATTCACTATCACACCAGTCAATTAATTGTGCAATTGAAAATTAATAAATTGAATACTTATTTTTATTGAACCAAATTATACCATCATTGTGCATTGTCTCGTTGATGAATGAATTGGGTCCAAGTATTATCACTTGAGAGCAAATTATTGACAAGATTAACTATAACGGCCCGTTTGATAGTCGGTTATAAATCATGGTAATGGGAATGAAGTTATAGCTACATTTGGAAGGGAAATTAAAATCCATTCCCATGGTGGTGCTACCTTAACTCCAAGTTATCTAGCTAATTTTCTTTACAGATATCCATTCCCATCAAATACCACCTTCCCCAATGGTAATGGATGAGAATGAAAAATGAGAAGAAAATTGAAGCTTGAGAATGAAAATTTGTTTACCATGGAGATTATAAGGTTCATTCTTAACAAAGTAACACTATAAATTCATTACCATTACCACAATTTATTATTGACAACCAAACGGACCGTAAGTGGCATGCATCGATGCTGTTATAGATTTATTTTAAATCGGATTATATCATATATATAGCGGTTTCAAATAGGTGCAAATTAATTTCAGGTTGAACACAACTTAAATCTAAATAAATAACAAATAATCTGATAAAATCAAGTCAGATGTCAATCACTTACGAACGGATCACCTCATCATCTTATACAATTCACTTTTATAGAGTGTTACACGTCGTATACAAATCTATCTAGCTCAATTTTTATGCCAAAAGGTAATCTCTAAACAATAAACATGCATGCCAATTCAATACCAACATTAAATTTTCCTTCTTTAAGTCATATATATCCCTAGACTAGACTCTTTCTTGTAGTACTACGTGTTACTCTTACACCCTCTCCCAAACAATAATATGTTCATTCTTCATCCTCCCTCACTTCCTTATCCCTCCCTAGATCACATAATTAAAACCCCGTTGACCACCTATAATGAAAAAACCCTCAACAATAATTATCACCTTCTTTTTTTTCCTCATCCTCATTCAACGGGTTCGAACCCAGGTGCAACCAACTGCACCTGGGTTCGAACAAACCCCATCCAATGACCATAACTCCAAGGGGCCACCTTGGAGAGTAATGGTGGTTGCCACCCTCTTATTCTTAGGGGGCTACCTTATTTACCTTTTTTGCTTCATTCGAGTCAGCAACTGGCGCACATGGCAACCGCCATGGCGCCCGTTCACCACCTCATTACGTCCACATTCCCCCACCTCAACCGCAAGAACACTCGATCCGGCGGTGGTCAAGAGCTTCCCGACGTTCGAATACGCCACCATTAAATCCGGAATAATAACCAACAACAAACCCACGTTAGAATGCGCCGTTTGTTTAGCAGAATACGACGACGACGACGTCTTACGTTTGATACCAAAGTGTGACCACGTGTTTCACGCTGATTGCGTGGATGAGTGGCTTGTAGAGCACGCTACTTGCCCTGTGTGTAGGCGAACCCTCGAAAACGTCGAGTTTCGGAGCGTTAACGATCAAAGCGACGTCGTTTTGGAGGAGGAGAATGAGATGATGAGGAGCTTGTCTGGAAGGTTGAGATTGTTTACGGGGTTACGGAGGTCGTTCTCTGCAGGACACGTGGAGGAAAGACAACCGGAGGATATGGAAAGGTTTAGAATAACGGGGGAGATGCGAGAGGAAATAATGAGTAAATCAGAGAGAATTGAAAAGGGTAAAGGTAATTGGGTGTTTGGTTTGACAGCTTCTTCTAGAGAAGAATTGGAGAAGGAAAAGGGTGCTAGACTTAGTGCTGCTAATAAAATTACAACCAAAGAGAAGGGGTCTTCTTCTATGCAATTGGCTGTTTGAGTTATTTGTAGGTTTTTCTAATTTTTCAATTGTAGATAATACTACCAAGTATATAGTTATTATATAAACTTGTTGCAAATTAATTGATTGTATTGATTTTTGATAGTCTATGTAATACCCTATTACTGACAAACGGGCCTAGGCCGCGCCCGCCACGGGGGAGTGTAAGGAGGTTTCACCTCAAAACCATATATATGATTTTATAATGGAACTCATCGAGCTTATGTATGGTTAAACTCTCTATCTGTTGCGGGTACGACCTAGACCCGTATTTAACAATTACCTATTATTTACAAATTGCAAAGACTTGACATGAAGTAGAGAGAAAAAAAAAATGTCAAGGCGTTAGAAATAATAGATAACGGAGGTAGTATAAATCTTTTCATCTTTAATAGTTATTAACATATATGCATACATTTTCTTTTAATTGCTTTATATGTTTATCTAATAGTCCTTCGTTCCTTTATTGTTTGCCCCTTATTGACTTTTGGTACTGTTTATTTGGTAAATTTGACTCTTTATAATTTTATACATACAAGGAAAAGTATAGCAAAATAGAGTCTCGTTTAATTCAGTTCAATGTGTACTTTTTTAATATGTAATTTATATAGTTTTTTTATTACACGTTTCTAAACATTTTTTTTTATTTAAAAATGTCTCGAAAGATGAAAAAAGTGAAGGGCAAACAAAAAGGAATAGAGAGAGAGTAATAAGTGTTCGTTTGGTTTCATATTCTAGAAAACTTGCAAAAAGTTGCAATTCTTGTGGAAGTTTATATTTATCAGGCTGTAATTTCCTAGGAAATCTAAAATGAGGTTATTGTTTGGTTTTCATGAAAATGTAGAAGCGTGCAAAAAATAGAAATTGAAAATCCTCATGAGTAATGGACTAATGGGAAATAACTTACCCAACAAGTCACTTGGTAAATTTATTCACATGGAAAATGTCATGAAAGATGTATGTTAACGAAACAACACAAGACAATTTCTAAAAATGTTATAGTTTCTCTGTTCCAAAAAAAAAAAACGCAACTAATTTTTTTGCACGCATTTTAAGGAAGTGATTTAAGGGTGTAAATGAGCAAATTAATCAAAATAATTTTAACACAAGTAAGAATGATATCATAGGTTACTTGTTTTAAAATTACATATATTAATTTGATCGTTTAGACCTTTAAATCTCTTCCTTAAAATGCGCGCAAATAAGTTTGTTGCGTTTTTTTTTTTTTTTGAACGGAGGAAGTATATGGGTAGTAGTTAACTACCATGAAATGAAATATTTACCTAAAAGTAAATGTTTTGGTTTGCAAAGCTAATACTCATAAGTTTGCAGTCAATTGATATTGACTCAGTTGGTAAGTAATATCCCATTATTATCTTTGAGGTCATGGATTTGACAGCCCTTCTCCTTGGAACCACTATGGGCCCCTAAGGACTCCTTATGTCCCCACAAACAATGTCAGCTTGGTAATCATGTGATAAGAGTCATGCTCTGAGCTTATTGTAACTTACTGTTTTTTTATTTAAAAAATTCAGTCAGAAGCTAGCAATAAAAAGAAAAAAGAAAGGAGGGAGAGGGAGAGAGAGAGTTTAAGGGTCAAAAGTCAATTTAAAATCTAATAGCATAGGAGTATTTTTGTTTTATTCAGTAATGAAGAGTGAACTTAATCACCTTTTGTGGTTACAGGCCAGGTACAATCTAAATATAGCAAAATTATAAACCAAATACGATATATTAGGGGGCTTCTACAACGGTCTCCTAAAAAATGACCGCAATACTATATTAAATCATGGCCCTTCAAATTATTTTATTTTACCTTTTTTTTAAAACCATTTTTCTAATTATTAGATTATCCAAAATTTCATAATTAATTTTAAAATTCATTTTATAATATTTTCCATTAGTTAAATTTTTAAAAAAATAATTAAATTTTTTAAAAAATATTTAAAATTTTAATGATAAATTTCAAAATTAATTACTATTTTCTGGAAAATTAAAAATAAAGAATATTTAACATAATTGATTCTAGATCAATCTTCTTTATTTTTAGTTTTCCAGAAATTAATAATTAAATTTGGAATTTATCATAAAAAATTTATTTTTTTAATTTTAATTAATTGGAAAAAATAAAAAATGAATTTTTAAATGAATTATGGAATTTTGGAAAATCTAATAATTAGAAATATAGGTAAAAAAGAAAAGGTAAAATAAATGATTTTTGAGGGCTAGGATTTCTCCATAGTCGTGGTCATTTTAAAGGATGACCGCTATAGAAAAATTGCTCCAGCTTCCTCTAAAATGATGTTGTAATTACTATCAGATGCCTTTGATTTTGTTAGTTGTGGACTTAGTGGGCAGTCGGGCAGCAGGCCATATCATTCTCTATCTATATATATATACTTTTTCTTCTCTATTTATAAGGGTGTTTTTTCCTGGCTTGAAAAAAAAAAATCAGATTTAATAAGTTTAAATAATAAGTCCATAACTAATAAGTTGAAGATGCTTCCTAAAACTTGTTTTTCCATATATATACTTTTTTCTTCTACAAATTTAAAATCAATACTTTCCATGGTATTGTTCTTAAATCTCCTTCCGTTTTATTTTTTCTCTTTTTTTAAAATTTGTGCAATTCCTAGAAATTTTATATGGGCACCTAAGTCCTAACTGCTATGAAATGAAATATTTACCAAAAAGTAAAGGGTTTGGTTTGCAAGCTAATTCCCACAACTCCACAAGTCTGTAGTTGAGTGATATTGGAGCAATTGGTAAGCAATAATATTCTTTGCGATTCTTGAGGTCGTCATGAGTTTGACACTCCCTCAGTCCCTCCTGGCCACTGGGGCTTTTAGAGGACGGGGCTTGTAGTGGGTTCCTCTTTACCGCACGAGTAATGTCAGCTCGATAGTCTTGTGATAAAAGTTGTGTATCAGGCCCAATATACTACAAATTCGATGGTTCTCTCCTGCGCACCATCATGAAGGTGCTCCTTTTTATAGATAATTTACTATATTTATAATTATTACTTATTTTTATACTATTGTTTATTTATAAACTACTGATTGTTCATTTAATATTTATGTATTTGGAAAACTCACTTATGTATATTGTTTATATGTATACTATTGATTGTTCATATGTAAACTAATGATTATTCATTTAATATTTATGTATCTATTAATCATTAGGAAAACATCACTTATATATGTTGGCCATTTGATTAATTGTTCATTTAATGTTTCTATATTTGTTGTTCATTTGTATAAATTTCTATAAGTCTCACGAATCGTAGTTGGTAGGAATCGAACCCGTGACATCAAAGTCACGGGGTGACACTCTTACCAATTGTACCAAGTTTTATTTTCCAATCTTATATGCATAGAATTGTTAATAAACGAAAGAAATATTAGCTACGGATTCAGAAATCCGTAGCTACATTTAGAGACGGATTTTAAAATCTGTCTCTAAATTTTTGAGTCTAAAAAAAATCAGAGACGGGTTTTAAAATCCGTAGCTAAAGTTAGAGACGTCTCTAAATTTTTACTCTAATTCGTCTCTAAATTGTTTTACTCTAAATAATTAGAGATGGAATTTAAAATCCGTAGCTATATTAGATTTTTAATTCCGTCTCTAAATTAATTTAGAGACAAATTTTGAAATTTCCGTCTCTAATTTAGAGACGGACAGAATCCGTCTCTAAATTTCCATAGCTAAAAACCTGTTTTTTTTTTTTTTTTTTTTTTTTTTAGTGATTAAAAAAAATCACTTATGTATATTATTCATCTGTATACTACTCATTGTTCATTCGTCAACTCTTCATTGGTTGGTTGTTGATGTTTACTTACTATTCATTAGAACAACATCAATAACGTAAATTGTTCATTTGTACATATTACGGATTGTTCATTTGTAAATTACCGATTATTCATTTAATATTTATGGTGTTAGTTATTCTTTGATTGATTGTTCATGTTTACTTACTATTCATTAGGAAAACATCAATTACATAAATTGTTCATTTGTATACTACGGATTGTTCATTTGTAAACAACCGATTGTTCATTTAATATTTTTGTGTAAATTATTCATTTGTATACTACGAATTGTTTATTTAATATTTTTGTGACTGATGTTTATTTGTAAACTACTGATTTTTACTAGTAAAGCTGGGGTTTTTTTTATAAGTTAAAAAAAAAAAAAAATTCTATTTCCACATTTAAGTTAACTAATTATATTTATAAGTATAAAAAAGAGGAGATTTTGGAACATGAGTACCATCCTCTTGGTACTCATGTGTGCACCTTCCTCTTATTGCCAATATACTTTAGTATTTTTTTTTTTCATAAAAAAAAATCTAAAGCTAGCAATAAAAAAAGATGAAAAAAGAAAGGACAGAGGGGAAAGAGAGTATAGTATAGGGTCAAAAGTCAATTTAATTCACTCCCTCCGTGACATAAAGATTTAACAAATGTTTTTTCACGTATTTTGAGGAAGCGATTTGAAGGTGTAAACGACCAAATTAATCAAAATAATTTTGATATTAGTAACTTATAATCACATTCTTGCTTGTGTTAAAATCATTTTGATTAATTTTTTCGTTTGCACTCTAAAATAGCTTCCTCAAAATGCGTGAAAAAACAAATGTTGATCTGAAATCTTTATGTTACGGAGGAAGTATAATAGCATATAAATATTTTGGTTTTATTCAGGACTCAAGGGATTGTTTATTTCAGCTTAAATTCAGTTCAGTTAAGTTTTATCCAGTTCAGCTCATTTCAGTTCAGTTCAGTTCAACTCTCAATTTCCTTCTCTTATAAAATATTACATTCAGCTGTATTCAGTTCAGTTCAGCTCAGTTCAATTGAGCTATATTCATCTAAAGTAAACGAGCCCTGAAGAGTGCTCTTAATCACCTTTTGTTCCATCACTAATAACCATATCTGATGTCATTATTTCTATCATACCATGTATGTGAAATTGTGAACCACCAAACCCCTATTCCTCTAACATAGTAAAATGAAGTTTTTAATTATTTTTTCATGCCTTTGATCTTAGTAGTTGTGGACTCATCGTGCAGCAGGCCAGCCCATATCATTGTCTATGCATTGCTATTAATTAAAAATGGGTGCTTTCCATTGTATTGTTAATTAATATAATATAATAATATAATATTTGTTTGCTTTAAGAATAACTAGTGTATACATTCACTTGTTATTTGATCAACTTATATATCCTCCATTTTTTTTTACTACTTACACCATGTAGCTTTTGTAGAAAAGTTTAGGAATCGATGTGAATAAAAAAAGAGATAGAAACAGGAAAAAAGGAGGGATATATCCATGAAATAGGAGCTAGAGATAGGGCCGAGCAACGGTTCCGGGTACCCACCCACGGAGCTGGACCCGGTTAGGAACCGACGGGTAATTATCTAGACGACCCGGTTCATTTGGGTCCGGTTTCGGATCCAAAAGTTACTACCCGATCCCAACTGGTTCCGGTTCCGATTTCAAAAAATTTGTACCGGGTACCCGGTTGTAATGGTTCCAATTCCGGTTATCCTGTACCAGACCCGTTCCTGATACGGTTGAATTAGCTTAGGTTCTATACTTTTATCTGATGAGAAATAGTGAAGTACTGAAGTTACTACTGACTAAACCAAAATATAATAAGCACCTAATTTTTTTTTTCATTCAAAATTTGTATGTTAATGTAAACTTGTATGTAATTTGTGTGAACTTGTGTTTATAACTTTATGTAAACTTGTATGTTTTACCTTAAAATTGTAAACTTGTGTTTAAGGAAACTATCTTTGTGGATGTTTAGTGGTAAATACTTAAATATGTAGTAGAGTAGTTTTTGGCCATTAACCCGATTTGTTATTTAAATTTAAGAAATTGAACAAAATACACACCCATTAAAAAAACCGGGTACCCGGTATTCCGGTACCCGACGGTTCCGGTTCCAAAAATATATTACCCGATCAGAGCGGTTCCGGTTCTAGATATTTCAGACCTGGTGGTTCCGGTTTCGGTTCCCTAGAAAAAGACCGGGTACTCGGTTTGCTCACCACTAGCTAGAGAGATATACTTCATCCGTTCCAAAAAAAACGCAATAAACCATTTTGCACGCATTTTAAGAAAGTGATTTAAGGGTGTAAATGAACAAATTAATCAAAATAATTTTAAAACAAATAAGAATGATATTATAGGTTACTTGTCTTAAAATTACATATATTAATTTAATCGTTTAGACCTTTAAATCTCTTTCTTAAAATTCGTGCAATTAAGTTTGTTGCGTTTTCTTTGGAACGGAGGAAGTATGAAGAAATTAAATAATACTTCAAAATTTTACAAGTACTTCGCAAAACTTAAAAAAAATGGTGCAATGGACAATTCTATGTTGTACCTCATGATTTTAAAAATTTTAAGTTGTACTCATGATTTTGTATCTAAGTTTTGCAGTTAAATTTTGGTTAAAATTTTTGTTACTTTTGAATTAATTTATTTTTTAATTGGATTTTTAGTCAAAAACACTAGATGTATACCTTAGAAAAAAGGATAATAAATTAAGCAAATTGAATTTAGTAACTTACTAAACTATATATACACGACGTAAAAAGAAAAGTTAGTTGAAAGTTAAAAAACCAAGAATTTGAAAGGTATATATAGAATACAGTTTAGAAAACGCAAAATCGCAGTGGTACAACTTAGAAAATTTTAGAGAAAAATGCTAGAAGCAAAATTTGAACTATTCTTTTCATTTATATGAAATAAATAATAGTCACGTGGAACGTTGTTTAATTCATCTCCTAAGTAACATTAATTAAAGATATTAAAAATTAAAATAACTGCATTTATGTATTGTTTCACATACAAACCCCTTCATGATCATAAATGTACCTCAATATTTAAGTCAAAAATTTATACAATATATTAAAAGGCACTCCAGACAAATAAAATATACTTAGAACAAGAATGCTCGAACCTATTAACAATTACAACGCAATATCATCCACTTAACGTCTTAACCAACTTTTATTAGTGCTTTAAATTTGTACATAACATTATATATTTCTCTCCTTTAATAAGTCAATTAAAGGTTAATTAACTACTTTATAAATAAATCACAAATACTTATTAACGAGATAAAAAGTTAACACTTGGAGCAACGTTTGGGCCAACAAACTAGTAATCAATGAAAACATATACTTCCTCCGTTCCGAAATTAATGCAACAATTTCCATTTCAAGAAGTTGCAAAATAAATGCAACAATTTTATTTTTTCCATTTTTGTAAGTATTTTCTTTCTATCTCTCACATCATCACATAACCCAGTTTCTCTCTCTATCCCTTTTACTCTCACAACAAAAAATAAACTAGGAGTCCGTGCCATCCAATTTGTTGTGTTTTTTTCGAAGCGGATGCATTACATACAAATTCCATGACATACAACATTATTATCACATCCAAAAGTCACACCATGGACTCTTTCTTAATTGTGTAAGTTCCTCATACACCTTCTAACGTTATCAATCATCATCATCATCATCCTCCCTCACTTCCCTACATACCCTATCTCTATAATAGGCGTTGACCATCTATCATGAAAAAAGCCTCAACCACTCCCCCTTACATCATTACCCTCTTCACCCTTTTCCTTATCGAACAGGTTCGAGCCCGGGTACAACCCGGGCCCGAACCCAGCCCATCCGTCGACTACAACTCAAGGCGACCACCGAGGGAAGTAATCGTGGTCGCGTTACTCGCCTGCCTCTTCTTCATAGCCTTCTACTTCATCTACCTATACTGCTGCATCGACGACCGTTTCACCCAGCTAGGCACGTGGAGCGGCTGGAGGCGCCGCCCTTGGGTGGGCAACTTCGCCGCCTCATCAGGGCGGGGTTCGTCAAAGTCAACCTCAAACACCCTTGACCCGGAGCTAGTCAAGAGCTTCCCAACCTTCCAATACGGGGACGTTAAATCGGCAATGATGATAACAAAGGGGCGCACGTTAGAATGCGCCGTTTGTTTAACGGAGTTCCACGACAAAGACGTTTTACGCTTAATACCAAAATGTGACCACGTGTTTCACGCTGATTGCGTGGATGACTGGCTTGTGGGCCACGCTACTTGTCCTGTTTGTAGGCTAAACCTCGCAGACGTTGACTTTTCCGACAACCACCAAAACGACTTCGTTTTATGCGATGATGGTAAGGGGAGCGTGAGCCGTAGGATGAGAAGCTTGTCTTCGCCGCTGTCGACATCTCGACGGCCGAGATTGCTTGTGGGGTTATCGAGGTCGTTATCGACCGGACACTTGGCAGTCAAACAATGGGAGGAGATGGAGAGGTACACATTGAGGTTGCCATGGGAGGTAAGAAAGCAAATAATGAGGAGTAGATCATTGAGGTTTGGAAATGATAAGGTTGACTTAAGAAGAAAGTCAGATAGTTGGGTTTTTAGTCAAACATCTTTTTTTCATAAAGAGTTGAATAATAACAATAATAATAAGTTTGAGGGTGTTAGTGCAAAAAGTACTACTATTACAATCAAGGAGGAGGAGTCTTCTATTGAGGTTGTTTCAATTGATGAGCCTACACCTACACAATTGCCTGTTTGAGGTTTGCTAATTTAATTTCATTTGTAAATAATACTACAATTACAAGTACAAAGTATATATACAATTATTTTAATTATGATTAATTGCTTTGGTTTTTGATAGTCATGATAAAAAAAAATTGTAATTTTTATTGTGAGATTTGAGCTTTTTATTTTTATTTTTATAATATATATACTTATATAATCGTTTTATTACTGTTATGCATTTTTTTATTACTTTATATAATATGTAAAACGAAAATAATGTCATACCATCCAAATAAATAAGCTATAAAGCATTTTAGAAGATATTAATTAATTTTTGCTATAATTTATAACCAGAAATGACTTAACTAAGTTTGATATTGAGTAGCAAATAAGACAGTCAAACTCTAAGCTAGTACAAACATTGAATATCTCTTCTAGTTTCACCCAAATCAACAATAAGTATATAACTCACTTTAAAATAAATGACGCTAGCTACATGCAACTGTCAATACAACTAACCTTTGCTAATCCATTAATTCAAACTTCTGCCCTAAAATGAATACATTGAGACGAATAATCACCAACATCCAATAAATTAGCGCGACATAATGGACATGTGATGTGCGATTGTAACCATCTATCAATGCAATCTACATGAAAAACGTGTCCACACTTTGGCAATAAGCGCAACAATTCATTTTCCTCGAACACTCCTAAACACACCACACACTCGCGGCTTATATCTGTATCTGTATCAGTACCTGTATCAATGCTCTTATTAGAGTACGCAAACTTGGGGAAGCCTTCAATAACCGCGGCTTGGAGGCCACAGTTTTCCGTTGATTGGCTGCGGTTATTGTTAGAACCCCAGAAACAACGGCAAATGAAGGAGTAAAGCAATAGAATAATAATTGAGAGGAAGGATAACGCAACGTAGAGGATGATGTACAGGAAAAAGGCTGTGGGAGATGATCCACCCATTATTGTGTTTGGAATTGTTCTTGAGTTTATCGGGGTACATGATATAATATAATTATTCCTTTTTCATTTATACATAGTAAATTTTTAATTCTTTATATGATTTGATAAGATCTTTTATTTATGCTAAGTAATTGACAACGTAGATATGGGATACTATCACAATTGATTTTTATAATGTGGGATGAATTGATTGGCTACTAATAACTAATTAATTCCAAAGTATCACTACTTAATAAATCTTAATTAGTTACCAAATGTTTTGTCTCTATACCTTGATTAGTGATGGAATTGATGAGAATTTTTTTAAAATTAATTTTTATTGAGACGAATTAAATAATTTTGTTTCAAATTTGAAGCCTACATGTTAAATTAAGCATTAGATTTTGTCTCTATGTTTGTTTAGACACAAAAATTTCATTAAACATCTCAAATTTATGATGGTTTAATGTTTAATTTAAAATCAATTGCATTTTTAATTTATGATTATGAAAAGAATCAAATTCAACCAAATATTGTAGTTGTTGCCATATATTATACTCTCATGACTTTGATTTGTAGGGTTATATTTCATCTACCTCTGCTACTACATCGATGACCCTTTTGTCTAGATTGGATACTAGAGTGGGTGGCGCTGCCGTTCTTGGGGCAGGTTTGTTTGTCGCCTCAATAGTGACATTTTTCTGAGTCTGATTCTAGTCGATCAAATTAAAACAAATTTGATCTCTAAGTATTTAGAACTATTCCCTTATTCTTTTTTGTTTTTTTCTTAATTAAATCTTATAGATAGTAGCTAATTAATAATAATTAGAGGAAATTTTTTATTTTGTTTATTCCTAATATGTAAGAAAAGTTAATCAAATTGAGTTTTGCACTTTGGTTTGTTTCAACAAGTCGTAACATGAGAAAATTAAAATTCTTATAGTTTTTGTTAATAAATAACTAAAGGTATCAATTGTGTTCTATACGTAGGTAGAAAAATGTGCACGGTGAAAATGAGAAAAAAAATAAACGAAGTGATTATTGTATAATGGCCTTTGTAGAACAATACCTATTTTGCATTTTGATTAGCAATCAATTCAATCAAGTAATTAAAATCGAATCCCAACACAGATTCAATATTTTTGATAGTTTCATTCACTAGATCAATTGAAGTAACTTGATTTTTAAAACAAATTGCAAATACACCATCGTCCATAAGTTAAACTTTTGCACATTGACATCAATTCAAATTGAGGTCATTGTAAAAGGGATGTATTGAGTATTGGAATAATCACTAGGGACTAAATTAGCCCGGCATATGGGACATGTTATATGTGATTGAAGCCATTTATCAATGCATTCAACATGGAAAATGTGGCCACACTTAGGCAACAAGCGCAACATTTCATTCTCCTCGAACACCCCTAAGCACACCACACACTCGATTATATCTATATCTGTATCAGTATCAGTATCTGTACGAGCACCCTTATTAGAATACGCAAACTTTGAAAAGCTCTCAATAACCGCATTTTGGAGTCCAAAGTTTCCCAAGTATAGGGAAACTGTGGGCTCCGTCGAATATCTGCGGTTATTGTAGATGCCTCCACAACAACGGAGCATAATGGAGCAAACCAATAGAAGTATGAGGATGGATGATAAAGTATAGAAGGTGCTACGCAGTAAAATGGCTGCAAGAGATAATCCTTCCATTATTTTTTTTGTAAAGAAGTAATAATTTTCTTTAGGTTCCCCTTTATGTGGATATCTTCTTTATTTTCATTGTTACATGTTATATAATTAATCATTGCTTGTTCATTTATGCAAAGTAATATTCATTTCTTCATATCAAGAGTCCACATTTATGATTTGATAGGATTATTATTTTTATCCTTATTTTAACGATTCGTCGATGACATCATGGTGGATATTGGGCACGCACTATATAACAAATGATTTTTTTTTTCCTCCCTTTTGGAAATAAAATATGGGATAAATCGATGTGAAGCAATATGTGTGAATGTATGTAGGATTGTGATTTCCGTACTCTATTTTTTTTTTCTTCGTTTCTCTATCATATTATGGAATGCGGAAATTAATTACGGGAGTGCAATACTAACTACGTATTCATGTATGTATGATATATAGTAGTACATTACATTCAAACAATATCATTTCGATCTTTTGTTTGACTGTCTGCTAATCTGAGAACAACTTTTAATTTATACTATAAAAGCAAAATTTTAAAAAGGGTATAATATGTAAGTTATGGATTTATAACAAAAAATTAAATGTTTTCTATTAACCGTTAAGTGAGGATGTCACCCTCCCTTTGTAGTTTGTATGTGTGAACCAAATCTTTCTAATGTTATAAAGTGAAAGAAGGAAAAATTAATATATGTGGAAGATGATTGTTATCAATTGCAATGTTAAGTACTTTAATCTAAATATGAGAATAATAGAAATTAAATATGAAAAATAGAGAAAACAAAACAACAAATGGCGGAGGATGAGGATGAATTCACTAAAAACAATAACGGAGGAAAAACTCAATGGGAGAAATTATAGTGCTCCCACACACACATAAGACTCACCAAAACTCACAAAAACTTAATCTCTCTTAAACAAATTAATAACTGATGTGATGTGTGCTGTATAAAACTTGAAGCTAAATAACATATATATATATATATAGAGTGTAACCCTAATAGGTATGTTCTCAAGTAGCTTCCAAGCATACAAGAAGATAAAAAATAAGTGCTTGATAAATGTAGAGCATAAAGCAAGATAAAGAATTAAAGAGAAAAATAAAAGCTGAAAACAGAAGGCCAAAAGACAAAAAAAAACGAGTCAGCAAATGTGACCCGATCAGGTCAGGTGTCCTGCCCGGTTGGCTTAAAAACGAGTTTTAATCAATCGAGAACCAATAATAATTCGAGCCGTACACCTTACAATCTCCACCTTGGATCAAATTTTCTAAGATCCATACATAAGCGAACATCATTGATCTCCTCCTTCCTCCTCCAAAAAAAACCCAAACGGGCTCCACCTTAACACAAGCACTTAAACTTGAGCCTAAAACACGCTTAGGCATCCAAACGGGCACAACTTTCGACTTGTGAACAGGCATGCACGTACACAACCCTGCATCCAAATCGCTATCACGATCCAAAGAGAGAACTGAATTAGACACATTGTTTCCAACATTCTTGACATCAGTACCACTTGATTCAAACGCAACGTAACCATCCAACTCATAAACTGTCCCAACTCTAATACCCTTAATCTTAACCTTAGAGCCTTTAGAGATCGTAGCAACACCATCTTCAAAAGCACAAACATAGCCTTGAACATCAAGAGTACCCACTGAGATAAGATTAAATTTCGAACCAGGAACATGGCGTACATTAGTTAAAACAATCACCGCACCATTAGGCATTCTCATTTTTACCGAACCAACTACGACAATGTTGCAAACATCACCGTTGCTGAGTGTAACTCCTCCACCTTGAACTGAATCATAGGTAGAAAAATATTTCTTAATGGAACAAACATGAGAAAAACTTCCAGAATCAAGAATCCACTTGCCACTGGAACTAGGTGCATCATTTACAACCAAACTAACATTGTCATTATCTTGATTATCATGAGCAAAATTCGCACTAGCGGCTTCTTTCTCTTGATCAACCTTACCTGATCTTGACTTTCTTCTTCTTTAATTTTCTTATTTTAAGCTTGATACAATTAGACTTAATATGACATTTCTTACGATAATAGTTGCAAATTAATTCTTTATGTGATGAATTAGATAATTCATAACTACCTTTTGCAGCAAGTCCTTCACCATGAGTATTATCATGTTCTTTAACAACTAATTGTTTTTCACTTAATTCACGTTGCAACAAGGCATCTTTAACATCTTCAAAACTAATCTCATCACGAACATAAAGCAATGTTTCTCTAACATACTTGTATGAAGGAGGTAAAGATAGCCAAATCCTCTTCATCAAGTTCTACTTCTATATTATGCAAATCCATAATAATAGAAGAAAAATCATCAATATGAGACTTGATTGGCTTACCTTCTTGTAACTTCAAATCATGAAGCTTACTTTTCAACAATAAACGGTTTGTGACAAGGTACTTGAAGGTACTACAACCTAATCTCTAGCCTTTCACACTTCAATAATGTGATAGCCAATCAACTCTCCACATAGCCAAGATCCCTGTTTTTCATGAGTGTACAATGCATATTGAAATAAATTGTCATTTCACTAGAGGCATAGTACTTGAAGGTCTCTTACATCTCACTTACATACATACCCACAAAGTCTCAACTTGTTGGCCGATGTATTCACAAAGTTACTTCCTTCTCCACAATTAAATCATTTATTAGGCCAGTTGAGAATGTTAGTTCAATTCATACATCCCAACTTGATGGGGGTATTTTCTTTAAAAAAAAATAAAAAAATTATACTTCTCTTATCATTTATATCTGCTCTACATTTTCCTGATTTCCTTGTAATCTTTTCTTTTTTTTTTAAAAAAAAAAAAAAATCCTCTGCATTTGCATAAATACAGTATGACTGTATAAGTTAACCTTATACGAACATTTAGTATTCATTTGTATGATATTATTTTCACTATTCATTTGATTATTTGTATGTATACACAACTACAAAAGATGCTATTTGCGACGGAAATTCCCGTCGCAAAAATATGACCCCGTCGTCGAAAAGAGGGGTTGTAAATGATTTCTTTCCGTCGTAAAAAATATAAGCCCGTCGCAGAAAATAGGGTCGCAAATGATTTTTCCCATCACAAATGAGTCAATTTTAATATATTTTTTGATATGTATTAGGTGAATTTTAACGACGGGCTTGCGACGAGATTTAGGCCCGTCATTACTGTATTTCCGTCGTTAATGGACAAAAGTTTTGTAGTGATAGCTACATTAGTAATTGATAATAAGCACTACTAATACCAAATATATAACATGTATATATATGTCTGATAAATTATGACAGGGTTATCTTGTTATAAAAGAGTTTTTGCAAATAGGATTTGCCCCTGTCGTTGTGAAAGGCGTACGCAAGCATATTTGGATCTGTTGTGAAAGGCTTTTTTGATGGGATTTCACCAAAGAAAACTCAGTTTTCTCACAAGTTCCAAACCTGATTTGGCCTTTGCAATTTAGTCATTAAGCAAATTCATTCTTACTCCTATACCTACACATTTACTTGTATTATATTGTAAAAGAATTTGAACCTGTTTTGAAAGCCTTTAATTTTTCTACATAATTTCACCCTGTCGTGCGTGAAAGCCTTTTGCGACAAGAAAGTTTTCCATCGTAAGTGGCTTTTAATTACGACGGAATTTAAACAAGGAAAGCCATCTAAGAACCTTCATTCTCTTTAATTCTAAAGTGGGTTCACAACGGAAAATTCTGTCATAAATGCAGCTCTTGAATTATGAGTTTACGATGGGATATTCCGTTTTTAACGAGCTCTATATAGTTATGTGGTATTGTCTGGTTTGTCCTAATATGAACTTTAATGTAATTTTATATAATTATATATGGACAAGCATTGTTAAACTTGCACAATCAATCTATATATATAACAACAACAAGCTATATATAAAGAAAGGGGATGGTGTGTATGATATATATGTTAACCTTCCGGCCATCTTTTTGGTAGGGTACCGACGTAACATATATTCCAGAGAATTATTTTTTATAATGGAAAACTTATTTTCATGAAATTTTTGATTGTTTGGTTGCAAAGAAAATGATTTTTCATGATAAGTCATTTTCATTATTTGTTTGAATTAAAATAGCACAAGAATAGGTTTTTATAATATTCCCCTAAGAAGGCACACTGTTAAAGGACCATCTCAACCAAAAGCTTAAGCTAATAGTTGAAGCCCATGAATATGTTATATACTATATCACTCTCCATCACATGAAAGGCCCTTTGGGGTTGAAATGTGGACGCAGCACATGCCCCATCATACCTGGCGCGAATTAATTAATTCCACTTAGAAAGGAGAAGGAGGAGAGATTCGAACCCATGACCTTTGTGCCACGTTGGCTCTGATACCATTTTAGAGGACCATCTCAACCAAAAGCTTAAGCTTATACACTACAAAAAAACGTGTTCAAGAAGGACAATTAAAATTGCCTTATTTGATACAAAATTTGTCTTCTTAGGTTATAATGACAATTTTAGTATTGCCTTCATGTTGCCCTTGTAACCTCGTTGTATTAGGTTTCAAAGCCAATTTTAGATGTTTTGCCCTCTTTGATTCAATTCAAAAAGGGCAAACAAAATTGCCTTCATTGATCGTCAACAAAGGCAATATATTTTGCTTTCCTTGATTTAAACACTTTATTTATTGTCAAATAGGGTAAAGTTTAAAAAGTCTAAGGGGGCAAAATTATCATATTGTCTTCATTGTTCAAACCAAACAATAAAAAAGGGAAATTTGTGAGAAAAGATCTTTTATTTAAAACATTATTTTTGTGAGAAAAGACCTTATAAAAAATTTGTTGTGAACCAAGACCTAAAAAAATAAAAAAAAAGTTGCAATGAGGGATCCTATCTTACCTCCATTTTCCGACATTGACTAGCAAACTCCGGCATTTACTCGCTATTTCTCTCCGATTTCTGAAGAATCCTTTCTTTTCTATTTCACCTTTCCATTTTTTAATTGTAAATTCATTTTCCCTCCACTTCCCCTCCATCTTCCCTCCTAAATTTATTTAAATATACCCTTCATTAACACTTCTTTCTCAAATCTAAACTATTCTGCTTCTGATTTAGGGTTGATGATCTCTTACCCCCCTTCAATTGGAGGAAAATAGTGAGTCAAAGCCGAAGTTTAACAGTCAACGTACGAAATTGGAGGTAAGGTCTCTCCTTGCAACTTTTTTATTTTTTTAGGTCCTAGTTCACAACATATTTTTTATAAGTTCTTTTCTCACAAAAAATATTCTAAAAGATTTTTTTGACAATTTTTTCAAAAAAAATTCTTTTTACTACCAAACATGATTTGCACTTAGTTGACTTGTCTAAGAACAAAACATGCCATTTCCACACAGTCATTTCTTTAAATTTTTATTCCACTTTGCTAGCTCGCAAAAAGTCAACCATGAGGTGAGGAGAGCACGATACCGTGCCCAAAAAACAAAAAAAGGGAAAAAAGACAATGGATATTGGAGTACAAATCGATAAATGAATTTTAATTTTATCAAGTAAAAATCTACAAATAAAATCAAATACATACATACAAACCTTAAATATTGTATATACAATGTTAGTTTGCAATTATTACCGGTATATTTACCCTTAGCTTGATATCTTCAATTGAAACATCATTAGGTGTCGCACAGGCATGGATCAGTGGATAGCATGCCCCTCGTGATCCCAGACGCCAAATGTTCTACCCCTCAGGGTTCTTCGGGAAGCATTGAGGGTCTACTAAGAGGCTCTGTGACTCCACGGATAATGCCAGCTCGGCAATCCTATGATAGGAGTCGTCGTATGTTGGGAGTCATTATTGTACCTTACCATGATGTAAAACAACACATCATTAGTACGTTTTGGATGTCAATAAATGGCATGAATATATATATATAGTTGCTTAACAAACCATTTACCGTTCTCTACCATCGTTGACATTGATCACAACTTCAACCGGAGTGGGGCCCGCGCCGCTGGGACCCGACTCCGGCGGCAATAGATTTCCCCGGCAAAACGGACACGTGGCGTGCATCCTTAGCCAAACATCAACGCAATCAGAATGAAACACGTGTCCACACATGGGCAACACACGTAGGATTTCCTTCTCCTCAAACATCCCTAGACACACCGCACACTCACCGGTCATCTTCATTCGGGTGGCCGCATCACGATGATCTGACCGCGAATAGGTGAACTTTGGGAACGACTCCATTTCCGATGAGTTAAGGCCACGTGGCAGTTCATGATTGATCGGAAAGGCGACGATAGTGGGACCCACGGCGGCGGCTTGACTACGGTGCTGGGCTGAGGATTGGATGGCCCTGTGACGGCGGCAAATCACGGTTAAAAGCCAGAGTAATAAAAGAATACTCAATACTATGTAAAATATAATGTTCATAATATAAGATATGAGTGGTGATTTATCCCCCATTTTATTTAGAATGTTTAATTTGTTATGATGCCTTCAATGTCAAGTACTACTTCTTATGTTAGTTTATGGTACAACACTACAACATATAATATAACGTCTACCATTTTTATACATGTATGTATTAATTTTATAAAGATTATAAGATTAATTCAATGATAGAATAATAGGGATTTAGAACTTTGGTATGATGATTCTTTCTATATATTAAAAAATTGATGGAAGTTTTCAAATTGGTTAATATAATAAAAATAAATGGGTATATACTATATATACAAGTCAGAACCAACTTAAAAGAATAAAATTTAAGCTGATTTGTAAATAATCACCTAAAATTTTCACAATATTGAAATAACCATCCTAATCAAAAAATTATTTAGATAATCACCTTAAAGTTTATATTTGTTGTATTTTACCGAGCAACTTGGTAGGCATTTAAGTCTTACATTTTACAAATTATTAGCACAAAATCGGTAAAACAAATAAACAAGCAAAAGCGGTAAAAGCTTGCAAATTGTGTTCACAAATAATTTTTTTAAAGCAAAATATCTAACAAAAAATGAATCATAATGGTTAGTTAAATAAAATTTTTGATAAGGCCGTTATATCCAAATTACTTCCGCTGTCTTTTTTACTTGCTACATTTTTCTTATTTGGATGACTCAATATACGTGCTACATTTTCTATTTTGGCATGTGCGGCTCAAATAAATTCTACACATTCTATCAACATTTTTATCATTTACTCACTTTATTCGACCTATTTTATCCCTTATTTTGTCATATTCTAAATAAAAATCTCGACTTTTTATGGTCCCTACGACTACACATGTTTCCCCTAAAAACTTGTGCTAAACGGAATATAGCAAGCAAAAAAGGGGTCACTTCATGCATGCGTAATGTGAAACTCTTTGCGTAAGGCATCTCTTGCTTCCCTAGCTCAACTTTGACTTTGGAATGGTTATGTATAAAAAATTATAGTAACAACGTTAAATAAGGTGATAAATAGGGGTTGGCCAGTCTAATATCAGGTTTGAAGTACTCCCTCCGTAACATAATGATTTCAACAATGTTTTTTTACGCATTTTGAGGAAGCGATTTGAGGGTGTAAACGATCAAATTAATCAAAATAATTTTGATATTAGTAATTTATAATCACATTCTTGCTTGTATTAAAACCATTTTGATTAGTTTCGTTGTTTAGAGTCTTAAATCGCTTCCTCAAAATGCATGAAAAAACAATTGTTGAAATCTTTATGTTACAGAGGGAGTAGTTAGCTAGGCACCGATGAGAACTATTGAGTCTAGGCCTCTCGCTTGGCAGATAAAGTGAGGAGCCACCACTCTTCACCTTAATCCTCATGTATATAGGAAGAAACTTTAATTATTGAATTGGTTCTATTGTACTGTATATGAATTAGAACATTGCATTGACATGGTTTGCGTATTCTAAGGCATATTTTAAGAATTTCAGTAATTGAAAGTCATACAATCGACATTTACAATTATTGGTGTTTCAGGTGTTTTTATATTTCAGGAGAGCTAACCAATTTTATGCTACAAACTTGACCCAATACCACAATAGTGAAAGCAATTAAAATAAATGCGAAGTAAATAATTAAACGGCAAAAGATAATAATCACTTAATTAGCTGCTAATCTGGATTGATTAGGGTTAATCGACAATTACAAATATGTGTTGTCAAATCAGCCAATTCTTGGAATCTGTGTTGCAATCATTACATTATTACCTATATACAAGAATCTTCCCATATCCCTATGTAAACTATCAATGTGGGATTGGTTTTACATATGCACATAGTTCAATAAATGGGGTTTCCCCTATACTCTTGTTCTGAGCTCCACTCTGCCACGTGTCTTCATAGGAAAGTGCCACGTGGACCAATAAGGTGCTGCCACGTGGACCAATGGCGTTCTACCACGTATCCCCCGTAATTGAGGCTTTTGGTGACTCTTCTTTTGGGCTGAAGTTTTGGGCTCCTTGTTGGGCTGGAGTTTTTGGCTCTTTGTCCTTTGATTTGGACCAATTAAATTGGCAGTAACATTTGCCCCTCAAAAGGAGGAAATTAGTCCAAATTTTCCCCTTTTGAACGGTTCTATCCCAATTAAAACCCTTAATCCGTTTTTGGTGGGAAAATAAAGAAAGTTTTTGAATTTTGAAATGATTGGGGGGTCTATAAATACCCCCTAATCATTTTCATAATTCAATTTCCAAAACTTGAGATTATAGAGAGAAGGTAGAGCACGATTCTTTGAACAAGAGCACTGAACTTGGAACTTTGCGGATTTGGATTGAACAGCAGGATTGTGGCAAGAACTTGTTTGATATTCTGAAGTACTTTGATTTGATCTGAAGTTGGCGTTTGCAAGTGTCTTCTTCTAGTCCCTCCGAGCCGAGTCGTCAAGCATATAATCAGGTATTCATCTCTTCCTTCTTCCTTTTCGTTGCATTTTGTCTTTTGCATTCGGCCTTCTAAATCCAATAGTATGGCCGGATCCTCGAATAGCAAGGAATCCAGGGTATCCGGACCCGTCTTCTCCTGGTCGAGCTATAAGACCCATTCTCTGAATATTCCTCCCTCTGTACCTATGCAGGGTACCATGGCGAGGTTGAAACAGACAATGCGATACAGCCCTCCTCCAGAGGATTCGGTTGGGACACCAACCCAGGAGGGTCATGAGGAAGAGACGACCGGCCAAGAGCCTTTAGGTTCTGAGCGGCCAGAGGTCGACATAACTGAGCCCAAAGTGGGCGTGGAGGAGGGGACAGATGTTCCCGGATCTTCCAAAAAGAGGGCAGACAAGTTTTATGACCCAAGTATGTGTGGGTTGCTTAAAGTCTGCCATGACTTATATGAGTCTGATTTGCTTCGTACACGTAACACCTTTATTCAGGGCGAGGGGTTTGAGCTTATTGTACCCGAGCCCGAGGCCACCGTGAGGTCATTGCCCAGGAGCGCCTTTCCAGTGTACGAGGCCGTTTTTGAGCTCGGCCTTCGTTTTCCAATCCACCCATTCATAATGGAGGTTCTGGACGGGTATGATCTCGGTATATGGCAGCTCACTCCCAATTCATGGGCAAACATTTTTGGGTATATGGCTACCTGTGAACTGAGAGGTTATAGAATGTCTTTTGGCATTTTCTCTCATATGCACCACTTAAACAAGGCTGAAAACAGCTGCGATGCCTGGTACATTCTTAGTACCCGTCCTTCTTACCAAATGACTGTCACTAAGAATAACAAGTGGAGGAACTAGAGGAATAGGTTCCTTTACGTAAAGGCAGATGACGAAAAGCTGGCCGAGAGGCTGAGCCGTATGAACACCGACCCTTATCTCTGTGGCCGGGATGTAGACCTGCCCCCAACACACTATGAGGATGATGTGGTACTCAAGGGTGACCACTTCAAAACAAAAATTGTTTATACAACTGGCAAAAAATGTCAGTTCCCGGTGCTTTGGGTGCCGGATTGGACATTCTTTAGGGACAATAATTTTTTATCTGCAGCTGGCCTGAGCCAGGCCATTGATAGAGGTAGCCTTTACTTGTCCGTTTTCCTGAGCCTTATCTTGCTTTTTAACTAACTCTCTTTTCATACATTTTTTTAGAGAGAGTTATGACGAAGCTCACCAAGGAAAAGACAGGCGAGGTCGTAGGTGACGACTACCTCGACGAACTGTACCATGCCGAGTCTAAGGCTTGGTCCGAAAGAAAGGAAGAAGCAAAGGTATATACTTACATATTTTCTTTTTGTGCCGAGTGGTTTTTTTTTTTTTTTTTTTTGGTTTGCAAAACCCTCGCTCGCCCCTTATTTCTTCCATCCAATAGCTAGGAAAACCGAGGAGGATATCTTTTAAGGGTTGTTTGCAACATCCCCCCTCGCCTCTTTTGGAGGTCGAAAGGAGGGTGTTGTAAATAACTTCAAAGTTTTGCCCCACTCGGCCACTATTGGTGACGAGGGGGTCTAATATGGAATGTTGTTTGCAACATCCCCTCTCGGCTCTTTTGGAGGCCGAGAGGGGGTGTTGTAAGTAACTTCAAAGTTTTGCCCCACTCGGCCACTATTGGTGACGAGGGGGTCTAAAATGGAATGTTGTTTGCAACATCCCCATTCGGCTCCCTTGGAGGCCGAGTGGGGGTGTTGTAAGTAACTTCAAAGTTTTTCCCCACTCGGCCACTATTGGTAACGAGGGGGTCTAATATGGAATGTTGTTTGCAACATCCCCTCTCGGCTCTTTTGGAGGCCGAGAGGGGGTGTTGTAAGTAACTTCAAAGTTTTGCCCCACTCGGCCACTATTGGTGACGAGGGGGTCTAAAATGGAATGTTGTTTGCAACGTCCCCCCTCGGATCTTTTGGAGGCCGAGAGGGGGTGTTGTAAATAACTTCACAAACTTTTGCCCCACTCGGCCACTACTTGTGACGAGGGGGTTTGTTGTCTATCTTAAAGAATTCAACTATGTGCAAATTTTTACAGGCAAGTGGTGCCTCCAAGGGGACCAAGAGGAAGGGTGCCAGCATTTCTGGCACCAAGAAAAATAGTAAGGCTCCCTTGCTTCCTTCTGAAAAAGGGAAGCAGGAGATGACTCCTGACGAGCTCAAGGAGCTCGAAACAAAGTTTACCCCCATTCTGGGGAAGGGACCGACTGCTGCAATGTCGGTCTATGAACCAGGGGTTAAGGATACCCCCGGCGTCATGGCCCCTCCAGACGCACTCGCCGGCATCTCTCAGTCGGTTTCCAAGAATATCCCGCCATCCATAAGGGATCTGGCGAATAAAATGGGAGGTAAATACTTCTCACACCGAGTCAGAACTCTTCGGTCTGTGTCAGGTAAAACTATCTCATCTTCACCTTCTCACCCAGACTCAATAGTACTTCCCATTTCTGACCCTTCAGGAGGGCCTACTGAAGAGGAGGCCAAGAGCATGCCGGGCGGCTCTTACCTTCCTGGCTACTCCGGGAAGGAGAAGCTGGACGTTGTCCGCGGGATGCTCAAAGGAGCTCCCAAGGAGGTAGCCCACAACATGAAGGGCTTTCATGATGGGCATATTATGCCCATCTTGTACAATTTGGCCGAAGTATGCTCTAAATATTCCTTTATTATTATTTTTTTTTATTATTATTTATTTTTTTTTTAGTTGATTTTGCTTAAAACTGATAGTTTTATTTCAGGCCATGCTGAGACTGGACGGTGCTAGGCAATGGCGCACCGCCATGGTAAATGAGGTGAAACAGTCTAGGGTCGAGGTTAGTGAAACAAAAGATGCTGCTATGTTCACTACCCTTCGACAAGACCAACTAACTGGTGCTACTGTGGAATCACAAGCTGACACCATCGTCAATCTGAAGGCCGACTGCGCCAAACATCTGAACAAGATCAGTGCCCTCATCGCTGATCGCGATGAGGTGAAGAGGGAGAAGGAGAAGGTGGAGAAGGATGCCAAGAAGGCGAGCTCTGCTGCCCAGGCGGCCCTTACTGAGGCCGAGGCCAAGATCGCCCAACTCCAAGAGGAGAAGAAAAAGCTAGAGGAGGAAGTTTCCTCCTCCAAAAAGGGCTTGGTACAGAAGATCTTGGAGGCTGAACAGGCCTACAAGAACAAGGTGGCCGAGGCCTGGGAAGTGGCCTATAGTGGGGCGTCCTTTGGTCATCTCAGTCGTGCCATAGACTGGGTAGACATGAAAGGCATGGCCGAGGCTGCTGGTCGCCCCCCTCCTCCTTACCCATCCGACACTGAAGATGAAGGAGCAGACGAGGAAGAAGGCGAGAACGAGGGCCAAGACGATGATGACAATGGGACCGAAGCCTAAGTTCCAAATTAGTAGTTTAGTTTTAACTTTAATTTTTTGTAGGCGGCTGGTCCGCCATAATTTGTAATAGCTATAATGATTAATAAACGAGGTTTTCCTTTCATCACTTCTCAACTTTTGAGTTTATTTGCAACTTCATTTATTTCTAGTAGTGTATTATGCCCCTGAGCAATGCAGTCGGTTTAGTAGGTCTGAGTGATTGCTCGGCAACTGATCTTGGCAATTGTGCTTTGCCGAATGAGTTGGAGGGCAATCAATCAGATACCTGATTGCCCTTAAACCGAGTGTATTGCTCAATGTAACTACTACACATGTCAAGGCTCGCCCCATCTTGAATAATTAAATTGCCACATGGAGCTCACCTCAAAAAATGAAATATAGCCACGTGGAAATTAACTTAAAAAATAAATTTAACCCAACAAATGGAATATTGGTTTGGGCCAAGAATAATTGGGCTAACCTTCAAAGCTTGCTATAGCAAGCTTCTGGTATTGGGCCCCCAACATGATGGTAGGGGCAATAAATGTTGCAAGGGTAAAATTGGAAGAATGGTAAACTGTAAAACGCTTATAAATACCTCTTGTTTTTCCTTCTTGTCCCACAAACTATAACATAACTTACAAAATTTTGAGAGAGAAAGAAGTGAGAGAATGTCTAACCACAACAGACTTCCAAGGGAGAAATCGGAGGGCGGAAGCTCTTCCAGCACAGACTTTATGAACGAAGAGCGCCTTCTGGACGTGATGTATGAGGCGCGTATGAAACAATGGGAAGATAGGAGAGAGCGAAGCCCGCCAAGTGAGGGGGGCCCGAATCAGGGAATAGGCGCCCCAATAGAGGGGAAAAACGGCCTCGGGAGAGAGAGGTCCGACGAGTAATCACTCGACCTGTCTCCAATGAGGCGGAGTACAGGCGAAGAGTAGAGGAAGCTTGGAACAAGGCGTACCCAGACAAGGATTTTGGGTACTTTCGCGAATTTCTGGATTGGGTCGACGAGAAGAGCTGGTGTGAGCTAACTGGCCGGCCCCGTCCTCCGACTCCTGCAGTACCCAATCTTGAGGACAGCGATTAGGCGTCGCGGCACCTAGGAGTAGAGTTTTTTTTTTTTTTTTTTTGAGAAGTGTTGATCCTTGCCTATTTTGTACGCCGTGGCCGCACTTAATAATAAATTTTATTTTACGAATTGGATATTGGATAAGTTGTATTGCCACGTGGGATTTGAATTCCTAAATGGGCCATTGTAATGGGCTAGACATAATGAAGCAAAGTAGGTTCGAAATTTATTTAAACAAAAATTGAGTTTGGGCCCCCAATCCTTTTGCATGTAGCATTAAGTGCCTAGATATGGGGGGAAAACTTCTATAAATACTACCATCTTTTCTCACATTTTCACAACTTAACTTCGATTCTTTGAGAGAGAAAAGAAGAGGGAGAGAGAAAAGAAAAATGTCCGGCCAGTGGTTACCCAAAAAGAAGGATAGTCGCGGCAAGCTGCCTTGGCCAAAAAACAAAGGAACTGGTAGCAAACGGAAGCAGGGCAACGGCCCCGCCACAGCAGTGGAAGAAGACTTCCATAAGTATAAATGGAAGGTGACTTGGGATGAGGGGGAGAAGTGTGCCTCGGAGGGTGAGAGCTCGACCCATGCGGATTCAGGGCCTACGGGCTCAACACCTACTGGCAAGCTGCCAGCGGACGAGGATGTAAGCTTCATAAGCAAGGAATACTTCTTGCATATGCAACATGAAGCGCGATTGAAGAAGTGGGATGCCGCACAGAGACGCGGCGAACAGGTTGAGGGACCGCGACCGGAGAGGGAACACGCAGAAACGGTCCCCTGGACGGCTGAGGACGCCGAGTATAGGGCGAGAGTAGAATTAGCTTGAGACAGGGCGTATCCAGACAAGGACTTTGGATACTTTAGTGATTATCTTGACTGGGCAGACGTAGTAAGCTGGTGTGAGCGAAATGGTCGTCCTCGACCTTCTACTCCTATGCATCCCGACCCTGACGAGAGTGATTAGGGTAGGGGTGTTGGCGTCTGCCATTATTTATTTTTATTTATTGTATCAAGGCAAGCATTTGCCCCCCTTGTGTAATCGGACTTATTATATATGAAATATCCTATTTTATTTAAGTTGTTTCTCTGATGATTTGTGCCATGACTCGTGCTTTATTTAGCCGAGTCACTTTTAGCAAGTAAGATTAGATTTTCCAAGGGCTCGGCTTACTGTGGTCGAGACACCCTTTTGTGATTCATCTTAATTTATCGGGTGGCTCGGCCTAGCGGTGATCGAGACACCCTTTTGTGATTCATCTTAATTTATCGGGTGGCTCGGCCTAGCGGTGGTCGAGACACCCTTTTGTAATTCATCTTAATTTATCGGGTGGCTCGGCCTAGCGGTGGTCGAGACACCCTTTTGTGATTCATCTTAATTTATCGGGTGGCTCGGCCTAGCGGTGGTCGAGACACCCTTTTGTGATTCATCTTAATTTATCGGGTGGCTCGGCCTAGCGGTGGTCGAGACACCCTTTTGTGAATCACTTAATCTTAACGAGTAACTCGTCTTAATTGGAAATGAATTAGGGGGCATGGGTGGCCACCCTTCATCCTGGTGAATCTTATCACTATTGGCCTCATTTTTTGAGGGCAATATAGGGGGTAGGAGCTTAGCGCTTAGAGTAGCACTAAGGGCATTCGGTCTTATGTTTTATAAACAAAATTATGGACACTAGCCTTCTGAGTTTTCACTTAAAAAGTGATGGGGCCTTTTTGGGACCAAGTCCTGCCCTTTTTTCATTAATATGGAAGTTTGATTACAGCGCTTCGACTTTTGAGTCATACATTGTTATTTACAGTCTAGAAGTAATACTTTCTCAGGTGATCCATATTCCATGACCGTGGCACAGTTTTGCCTTGCATCGTCTCGAGCCGGTAAGTTCCATCGTGAACTGCCTCCGTGACTTTGTACGGACCTTCCCAACTTGGGGTAAGTTTACCTTCTTCATTAGCTCGGCCTTGTGCCTCCATCTTTCTCAACACATAGTCTCCAATTCTCAAGGGGCGGTTCTTAACTTTTTTGTTGTATTCCCAAGCCATCCTTAGCTTGTAAACCTCTTGTCGGAGTAAAGCATTACCCCTTGTTTCTGGTAGAAACTCCAAATTTAGCTTCATTGCTTCCCAGTTTGCATTCTCATCATAGAGCATGACCCGAAGTGTGGGTTCGTACATCTCAATAGGAAGAACTGCCTCTGCTCCATACACCATCATGAAAGGAGTTTCACCTGTTGAGGACTTGCTCGTAGTCCGAATTGACCAAAGCACATTGGGAAGTTCATCGGCCCACAAACCCTTGGCCTTTTCGAGCTTCTTCTTGATTCCATCTGAGATTATTTTGTTGAAAGACTCAACTTGGCCATTTGTCTGAGGGCGTCCAACTGATGCAAAGCAGTGAGCGATTCCTTGATCTCGCAACCAACCTTTGAGCTGTGGAGTCTCGAACTGTGGGCCGTTATCAAACACCATAGCCTGCGGCACACCAAACCTGGTGATTATGTTCTTCCAGATGAAGCCCTTGACATCATTTGTCCTGATACCTTTGACGGCTTCGGCTTCAACCCACTTAGAGAAATAATCAACAGTTACAAACACATAGCGACGCTGACCCGTTGCTTGAGTATAAGGGCCAAGTATATCCATTCCCCATTTGGCAAAGGGGAGAGGACTGGTAATGGGGACCAATTCATTGGAAGGGCGATGTATAAGTTTGGCGAATCTTTGGCACTTATCACATTTCCTTACCCTCCACATGGCATCTTCCTTCAGCGTGGGCCAATAATAACCAGTTCAAATTGCCTTTTCTGCCAATGCTCGTCCCCCAATGTGGGAACTACATAATCCTTGATGCAGGTCATCCAAAACATCCTGCCCTTGCTCGGGCGTGATGCACTTTAGAAATGGCTTTGAATATGACTTCTTATACAACTTCCCATTGAAGACTTCGAACCAGGCGGCCCTTCGCTCGATGGCCTTAGCCTCTTTCTTATCAGTTGGCAAGGCGCCATTCATCTTATAATCAAGGATGGAGTCCATCCATGTACTGCTCCGGTCTAATGTCAGGACTTGTTGTTCACCTATGCTTCTTCTTTCTTTTACCTCCCAGAAGACAGTCCTTGGGGTTTCATTGATTGCCGAGGAGGCCAGCTTAGACAAGGCATCGGCTTGACTGTTATCTGACCTAGGCACATGCTGAACCACGAGTGCCTTGAGGGGAGCACTAACTTCCTTAATCATCTGCAAGTACCTTTTCATGGCCGACTCTCGGGCTTCGTAGTCTCCATTAACTTGGCTCACAACCAGCTGTGAATTAGACGAAGCCTCTATTTCTTCTGCCCCTACAGCAATACACATTCTTAGACCGGTAAGGAGAGCTTCGTACTCTGCCTCGTTATTGGAGGCCTGGAACTTGAAACGGAGGGCATATTCATACACATCCCCCTCTGGTGAGACACACAAGATGCCAGCGCCGCATCCATTTTGAGTAGAGGATCCGTCAACAAACAATTTCCATCCTTGGGGACTTTTTTCCGTCTGGCCATCTGGCCTAGTCATTTCTACAACAAACTCTGCTAGGGCTTGGCCCTTGATTGTTTTCCTTGATTCAAAAGAAATATCAAAAGCATTGAGTTCTACGGCCCATTTCAACATACGGCCGGATGACTCAAGCTTAGTGAAGGGTTGCTTCAGTGGCTGATCAGTGTAAACCACAAGAGGATGCGCCTTGAAGTAGGGCCGGAGTTTTTTGGAGGCCATGTACAATGCGAGCCCACACTTCTCTATAAGAGAATATCGTAGCTCGGCGTTCCTTAAAATGTGGCTTGCAAAATACACCGGGTGCTGGACTCCTTCTCGGACTGCTACCAGCACCGCACTTAAACAGAACTCTGAAACAACAAGATACATATACAAAACCTCACCTGGGGTTGGGCTTATCAGCCTAGGTAAGGTGTGCATATGTTCTTTCAGTTTGGTAAGAGCCAGTTCGGCTTCTTCAGTCCATTCAAACTTAGACTTTTTCTTTATAGCGTCAAAAAAGAAGTGACATTTATCCCCTGACCGGGACAGGAATCGGCCAAGAGCAGCCAAACATCCGGTCAGCCTTTGTGTATCCTTGATTGTTCTAGGGGAAGTCATGTCACTTGCTGCCTTTACTTTGTCGGGATTAGCCTCAATGCCCCGCTGATCAATCATGAAACCTAGGAATTTCCCTGATGCCACCCCGAAGTCGCACTTCTTTGGGTTCAACTTCATGTTATATTTTCTAAGGGAATCAAATGTTTCCTTTAGATCGGCCAGGTGATCAAGCGGCTCTTTGCTCTTGACAATTATGTCATCTATGTAAGCTTCCAGGTTTCGCCCTAACTGGTGTTGGAACACCATGTTTACCAACCTTTGAAAGGTGGCAGGGGCATTTTTTAACCCGAAAGGCATCACAGTGTAGCAATATAATCCTTGTGAAGTGACGAATGTCGTTTTCTCTTGGTCATCTGGGTGCATCGGGATTTGATGGAAGCCTGAGTTGGCATCCATAAAACTCATAAGGGCATGCCCAGCTGTGGAATCGACCAATTGGTCGATCTTGGGTAGAGGAAATCCATCCTTGGGGCAAGCTCGATTTAGGTCGGTGTAGTCGACACACATTCTCCACCCCTTGTTAGGTTTGGGAACCAAGACTACATTGGCCACCCACTCAGGGTAGTAACAAGGACGAATAAACCGAGCCTCCAACAATTTTTTCACCTCCTCTGCAACGGCTTTATCCCGAAGTTCTCCATGATTTCTCTTCTTCTGCCTAACTGGTTTCGAGCCTGGTAGTACATTTAGCTCATGGCATACAACGTTCGGGTCAATACCCGGCATTTCGTGAACCGTGAAAGCGAACACATCTTGATATTCCTTTAGGAGCGCTTCCAACCTCTGGCTCTGACCTTCATCCAGAGTAGAGCCTATTTGCACAACTCGATCAGGGCGACCCGCATTTAGTATTACTTCGCGGAATTCCCCCATAGGCTGAGGTCGTAATTCATCTGGGTTGGGTGACCCAATCATACAAACTTCTTGGCGCGGCCCTTCTGCCTCTGTCTTTCTCTTCTTGGACGATGGTTGGACCTTATTTTGTTGGTCCAGTGTGGGTGAGGACTTTATAGTGGTGAGATAGCATTCTCGTGCAGTCTGTTGATCACCATATAACGCCCCCACACTTCCATCATTGCATACAAATTTCATCAACATGAGGTGTGGCACAATAATGGCTTTTGACACGTTCAATGTGGGCCGGCCAATAATAATGTTATAGGCAGTTAGCTCTTTGACCACTAGGAACTTTACAAACATATGACGCGGCATCTCTTTTGTTCCCATTCGGATAGGCAAGGTAACAATGCCTACGGGGTGTATGACACCTCCTCCGAACCCAATGATAGGATGGTTAATGGGTTGGAGAGCATTGTCTGGAAACCTCAGTTTCTCCAAGCAAGCAAAACTGATAATGTCTGTCGAGCTGTCTGTATCTATCAAGATCCTCCTGACTTTCAGATTGGCTACCTTGACTTCGACGACCAAGGGGTCGTCATGAGGAGTTTGAATGATCGGCCGGTCTTTCTCGCCGACCATTATTTCTGGCAATTTGTCCTTTGTTTCTTCTGTAGTCATAACCTGAGAAAGGCTACGAAGGTGATCCTTTGTACCTCTGATGGTAGGGCCTCCTGAAGCGAAGCCTCCCGAGATCATGGCTACAACCTCGGTATCCATTTCCTCTTCTTCCCCGGTCTTCTGGGGAGTCCTTCGCTGGAACTTATATTTGGACTTCACAATGTAGGGTTCTAACATACCCTTAGCAGCCAACTTGTCTAACAACCGCTTCAAGTTGAAGCACTCATCTGTATCATAACCCACATCCTTGTGGTACTGACAATACTTGTTAGAGTTTCTGTATTTTGACGGGCCTCGCAGCGGCTGAGGCGCATCGAAGTTGAACTTATCTTTAATCTCCATTAAAATGGCATGGGGCTTTTTGTTATACTCATAGGCCGCCTCATAAGTACGGCTTTTCTTGGGAGCTTTTTGCTCCTTATGAGTGCCCTCAACCGTCCAAACTTCTCTCTTTCGGTCATCTTTCTTCTGACTCATCTCCCCTTGCTTCTGTGCATTCTTGGTTTCCGGCTTGGTAGCTGAGCAAATCTCAATGGCATGGATATAAGACTCGGCCTCCATTAGGATTTCTGGCAGAGATTGCACCTTTTTTCTCACCATCTCGAACTTGAATCTTGACTGGTGAAGCCCTTTGACGAAGTTGTCAAAAGCTACACCTTCCGGAAGGCCAGGTATTTGCAACATCTCCAGATTAAATCGCTTTACATATGATCTCAAGGACTCGTTAGGCCCCTGTATGATCTTGCCAAGATGCATGCTGGTCTTTCTTTCCTGCTTGTTTGCCATGAAGTGATGTGCAAAGACCATGCTAAGCTCGGTGAAGTTTTGGATGCAGTGATTCGGCAGGCTACTGAACCATTTTTGTGCTACTCCTTTCAAAGTGGCGGGGAAGTACATGCACCAGGTCGCATCATCAACTGACTGGGCATACATCAAATGTTTGTACGTGGCCAGGTGGTCATCTGGATCCGTCGTACCATCATATGGTTCAATATGAAGTGCCTTGACTTTAGAGGCCCTTGGGGGCTTGGGGCTGTCAAGATAGCGACGGAGAAAGGAGAATTCCATGTTATCCCACCATGGGGATGTGACAGATGTGGTTGTTGGAGCTGAGAAACTAAAGGCACATCTCCTCTATGTGGCTCGGCCTTAAACGAGCCCTTCAGAACTAGAGTCGGTGTTTGCACATTTGTTGTGTGAGACTTGGACCGCATAGAGTCTCGGTAGATGGTATCCTTCAAAGTGGGAGTTGACGCAATGTCAGAAACGTCAATGTGGGAGTGCTGCTGAGATTGCTGTCGTTTTTCCTTCAGATACTCTCGGGCATCTCTAAAGGCCTGATTAGACTCGCTTATCAGGGGCTCCCTCCTAGGGGGCGGAGGAGCTTTGGCTGTCTTCACCCGTTGGGTGATATTATTCCAATCAACCTTCGGTGATTTAGAAGCCTTCTTCTTGCCTGAAACCTTTTTCTTCACTGAGTCCCCCTTGGGGTCGGCCGGACCCTTGGTCGGCCTCGAAGGCCCGGCTTCCCCTGCAGTCATCTTAGAAGGTCCTTGCTCGGCCCTGTTGGCTTGCCCTATCATGTCTTTCACTTGTAGGACAAGAGAATTTCTCAAATCGACCATTACATGTTTTAACTGAGAGAGAGAGATTAGCTGATCCCCCTCGGAAGATTGGGCCGAAGCCTGATCTGCACGTTGTGCAGTCTTCTCCCTTCGAGGGTGTCGGTCTTGGTCTATCTCTCTTTCCTCAAAATCGGGGTCGTCTTCGACGGCCACCAAAGAGGTTTTGGGTATCTCGGGAGTTTTATCTCCTAAGTTTGCCATAAAATTGTGCTCTCCCCACAGACGGCGCCAAATGTTTCAGGTGTTTTTATATTTCAGGAGAGCTAACCAATTTTATGCTACAAACTTGACCCAATACCACAATAGTGAAAGCAATTAAAATAAATGCGAAGTAAATAATTAAACGGCAAAAGATAATAATCACTTAATTAGCTGCTAATCTGGATTGATTAGGGTTAATCGACAATTACAAATATGTGTTGTCAAATCAGCCAATTCTTGGAATCTGTGTTGCAATCATTACATTATTACCTATATACAAGAATCTTCCCATATCCCTATGTAAACTATCAATGTGGGATTGGTTTTACATATGCACATAGTTCAATAAATGGGGTTTCCCCTATACTCTTGTTCTGAGCTCCACTCTGCCACGTGTCTTCATAGGAAAGTGCCACGTGGACCAATAAGGTGCTGCCACGTGGACCAATGGCGTTTTGCCACGTATCCCCCGTAATTGAGGCTTTTGGTGACTCTTCTTTTGGGCTGAAGTTTTGGGCTCCTTGTTGGGCTGGAGTTTTTGGCTCTTTGTCCTTTGATTTGGACCAATTAAATTGGCAGTAACAATTGGTATTAAAGATAATTAAAATACAATCTAATCAAATTAAATAAAAGTCTTCTTTAATGTAACTATGTTGATGAACTAGATCTGTCAATGAAGCGTAGTCCCCGTTGGTTCGCTGAATTATGCAGCTATGTATGAGGGAGTTTTTCTTTTTTAATTTATCTGACATATTTATGAGAAGAAATTTCTTTACCTGACTATATAGATTGTATCTCTTCAATCCAAATACTAGTTGCAAAATTTTATAGCTAAGAAGCCATGAATCAAATCATCCAAAATTCAAACTACAGACAAACCCCAAACTTCCACGAAAGGAGAGAACAAACCCAAAAATTGGTAAGAAAGCACTCATAAAAAGAGAGAAAGGATGATCGTTATTATTAATAACTAAAAAAATTAAAATTAAGGGAAAGTGGGGCTTACCATCAACAAAGAAATAATGATGGTACATAGCCCCTTGTGACCGCTACAAAAAATTTAGGGTTTATAGTTTTTTTTGGAGAGAAAAGGGGGGAGTGGATTAAAACTAAGAGGTTGACAACTATTAATTTATATAGTTACACTTTGATATACACTATAAAAAATTTGTTCAAGAAGGACAATTAAAATTGCCCTATTTGATATAAAATTTGTCTTCTTAGGTTATAATGAAAATTTCAGTATTGGCCTCATGTAGTCATGTTGCCCTTGTAACCCCGTTGTATTAGGTTTCAAAGCCAATTTTAGATGTTTTGCCCTCTTTAATTCAATTAAAAAAGGACAAACAAAATTGCCTTCATTGATCATCAACAAAGACAATAAATTTTGCTTTCGTTGATTTAAACACTTTATTTATTGTCAAATAGGGCAAAGTTTCAAAAATCTAAGAGGGCAAAATAATCATATTGTCTTCATTGTTAATAGCAATGAGTGCAAAAATAATTGCCCTTGTAGGCATCATTAAGTAAAACAATACTCATATTGCCTTTTTTAATTATGATAAGTTGTCCTCGTTATGTGAGGTTTTTTGTAGTGAATTAGTGATAAACTACACAAAGTATCTATAACAAGCTAGACTTCGATCAAACCATATGTAAATTCGTTACCGAAAAGCATAAGTAAATCTAAACCTAAGAAGTAATAAGCAACGATAACTTTTTGGTGAAAAGATCATTGCATGCACAAGCACAGAATTCTCAACAAATAGCATTTCTTGGAAAGTGGACAGAGATCACATACGTAGATAGCTAGCCATGTTTTAAGATCAGATTAAAAATTTTAAGTAACACTACATCATTACGTAATAAGTTAATTGCAATAAAGGGGCATTACATTTTTGAAGTACAAAATAATCACTTCTTACATCTAAATTGCTATATTATTGGTCTTAAAAATGCAAACTAGATAGCGGATTCACTATTGATTATCATCTTGTTATTCTTGTATTCCCAATCTAATGTTTTACTATGCTTAAGCATGGCTCACTGGAGTCATGCTCTATCTCCCTCTCTTGTGGCGGAGAATCGATCCTCATATCCCTCCTCCTAGTGTTTTATCATGACAAGTACTCCCTCCGTAACGAATTACTAGCAACAATTTCCATTTTTAGGTGTAACAAAATACTTGCAACAATTTTTTTCAATTTCATTTTATTCATTTTTTGGCAAAAAAAAAAACAACACAATACCCCACTTACTTTTCTCTTTCTTACTTTTCTCTTTCTTACTTTTCTCTCTCTTACTTTTATCATCATACCACATAATACCCCATTTATTTTTCCTTCTCTTACATTTCTCTCTCTTACTTTTATAATTATACCACATAATACCACAATTAACTTATTTCATCTAGGAGTCCGTGCTAGTTTAAATGTTGCTACTAATTCGTTACGGAGGGAGTACTATTATTATTTTGGTTGAGAAAGAGCATCAATTGTGCATCCCCGGGTGTCCGGGACTGTTGGGAAAATTAGAGCGCGAAAGGAAGCAAATTGATATTGAGAAATAATATAGATGAAAATGATGGACAAGAAAAGTAGGAAAAATAACACACAATATAAGGTGGAAAAAACCCACTAACAACGAGCCCTTGATTATCCAATATATAAAAAAAGTTGGGTTATTCACACCAGTACACCTGAAAATTTAACAAATTTCACTGGTACACTTAAGATTTTATATATATTCCCAAAAATAAACTTAAGTTTTTAACAATTATTCCCAAACGTGATATTTGAAAGAATTGTCCGTTTAAAAACATAATATTTCGTTAAATTACTATTTATTTTAGTTTCAGCACGCATTTCAAGATGAATATTATTATTGGTTTTTTTTTTGTAAATTTTGACCTCTAATTTGACCCATTAAAGACTAAAGTGACCCCCAAAACATTTGATTGAGTAATTCATTCGTCACACAAACCAATTGCATCAATCAAGGCAAGTAGCTAACATTTTTGGTTAATAAATGTCACGTTTGGAAATTGTCAAAAACTCAGATTTATTTTTGGGAATTTAAAAAAAAGTGTACGGTGTACCTGGGTGATTTGTTAAATTTTAAGATGTATCCATGGAAATAACCCAAGAAAGTTATCAGAGTACAACCCCGAGGGTACAAGAGTATGTTACCACTCTCTAGATTATATTGGATCTAATTTTCAAGAGAGCTAATGTATAAACTTGCATAGGAGTGAAATTGAATTTCTCTCTCTGAGCATATATTGCAATTTTACCCCAAGTAAATTTTAAAAAATGACAATCTCAAATAAGTCAAAGCTAAATAATTAGTGCGAACTAACACAAATCAATGAAAATTTGACAACATAGTTTTAAAAAAGAAAATTCACCCATTATGTTGTAAATCAATTAAAATTATTGACATTAATTTGACAAAATCATAAAATATCAACCCTAATATGACAATTATTTTTCACACTGTTCATGGTAGGCAAAACATGAATAGAAAATAACAGGTAATTATGAATTGGAAAAGAAATAATGAAATAATAACACAATGACACGTAGCATTTAGTGTTGGAAAGTTTAGATCTACATACAATTACGTGTGCAATTTAAAGATACTTGTATTATACGATATTATATGGTTTAGCCTAAATAAAGCGATCCAATTAATTTAATATTATTATTGGGTTTATTTACGCCTTTTATAAAGTATGTGTTTAATTTTATATGTGTGGATACCCCTTATATTTTCTTATTTCATAATGAGCTAAATAAGGGACATTTAAACCCTACAAATAGAGCATAGTGGTTAGGGTAGAGTTGTCGATCGGGTCGTGTCGTGTCAATTTCGGGTCGATCCGCATACATAAGTGGGTTGAACCCCAACCCCTTAACCCAAACTCAACTCGTTTAATAAACTTGTTGTGCCGTGTCAATCCGTCTACTTAAACATATCAAAGTCCTTGACCCAAACCCGCTAATTTCGTGTCGTGTTCAGGTCGCATTAGCGTGTCAGGTCAATTTTTTCACTATAAAGTTAATATTCAAGTATAATCTTGTCGTGTCTAGACTTGGTTATTGGGTGGGTCAGGGTGAGTTAGGGTCAGGCTAGTGCGAGTCAGGCCAGGGTCAACTAAAAAGGGTTAATAGAGGGTCGGGCCAAAGCAGGTCGCGAGTCATTAACGGGTCGTTAGCTGTCGGTCCATTAAAATATTAAATGTAAATAAAATTTAAGGTAGTCAATAGTTTAAGCAAATGTATACGAATATATTAATATAATTATTTTTTTTGAAAAAAAATATTTTTGAAAATTTATTAGCCTATTATTTTTGGCCCTGTATTGACCCTGGTCGATAAGGTTTTGTCCATTGAAGATCATGTCTAGTAAATACCCTATAACCTTGACCCTAACTGCATGTCATTGGACTAACCTGTCCAATAACCAGGTCTAGTCGTGTCGTGTCAACCCGTTATATAAACGCGTTGAACCCCTTTACCCAAACCCGACCCGTTTAATAAATTGGTCGTATGGTGTCAACTCGTTTACTTAATCATGTCAAAGTCTTTGACCCAAACCCGCTAATTTTGTGTCGTATTATCGCGTCATTTCAGATTTTGCCGGCTCTAGGTTAGGGGCTTAGAGTAATGGTCCCTAGTTCATATCTCTATTATATAAGCTAAGGGGGGAGCCATGGTGTCCCCCTTGAAAAAGTCTATATTACCCCCTGAAAATTTCCAAAAATTCAATTAGCATCACTCCTAACTATTATGGAAAGTTATTTCAATTTTTAAAAATTTTAAAATGAAAATATTACAAAATATAAGTTTCATAAAAATAAAATAAAAATACCCAAATTTATATTTTTGAAATCTTTATAAATTGATATCCATATTGATATAGTTTATCACATAAAAATTTTACATTTCGATAATCGTAGAAATTTAATAGACACTAAAATATAGCATGTAAATACATTTAAAAATCATAGCACGTAAAGCATGCATGCAAGGCTAGTAGTATCCTATGGTCAGTGACATTCCATCATCGAAATAAAACCTATGGGAGCCATATAGAAAGGGAAGATTAAACTCATTAGTCATCACCATTCTTCTATATGGATATTTAGGTATGCTTCCGCATAATTTTATCTTACTAATTAATTTAACATAGTCTATTTAAGAACCGTAGTTTTTTGTTATTAAAGTATAAATTTAGGATTTAATCCCAACATTTAGAGGATAATTAATTTAACACATCAACCTAATCCTGACCTGTCTCGTTCAATAACCAGGTCTATGCGACAGTTGATGATTGACCTCATCCACATCAATAAATCAGCTCACTGTATCAAAATTAAATCTTTGTTTCTTAATCCGATTCTATATTTTCATGATTTTATAACACTTTTTTACCCCATTTTGGCAAAATTTTGGGTTAAATTGTGCATCCAAAAAACAGGGTTAAATTGATATTGGGTTTTCCAAATTGGTGGAATCTTGGGTTTAATGAAATATATCTACGGTTGATCTTACGAAGAGAGGTTTTGGTGATTTGAGTTTGATTATTGTTATGGCATTAACAGTAGCTGGATTTTGATGCCTAATTTCTTGAAATTGTGAATCATTTTGGTGATGGGTTTTCATAGAGATTTGGGGGACGGGTTCTGTATGGCATTACCTAACAACAATGACAACAACCCTTTTGGAAATAAAGAATTTTGTTGTATTTTTCTCTGTTTTTTTCCCACTAATCCTCTCTCTTTTGACGAAGAAGATGGCCTGATTGTAATGCGGTAGTAACTTCTGGAATTTATAACGATTCCTTTTGTTGAACCACTTAAGCTTTTTCAGAAATTGATTTTATTTGTCATTTTAGTTGGATTTAACAATTGAATTAACAAAATTATGTTTATAATACACAAATTGCAACTTTTGCAACTTGGATACTTAAACAGTAACAATTATCAAAGTTTAGTACTCAACTTTGCTCTTAACTCATTAAAACCCATCCCACCAAAAAAATACCTAAGGAGGGCAAGTATTAGGAAAAGGGATTAATTTACTTGCTTATTTCCTTATTTAATCTCATCAAGTACTAAACAAAAGATGATAATTATATTTGTGAAATCCAACTCATCAAATCACTATCCTCATCGTATCCTTTAATCTCCCTAATCCTCATTCCTCAAAACAAACGCCCAGCGAAGTTTGCAACTGTCTTGTATAAACTAAAGTTGCAGCTACTTACAATATTGCTATTTTGGATGTGTTTTACACCTAGTGTGCAACAATCGCTAACGTATTAGTCAACAAGTTTTTTCCACACTTTGATACTCCCTCAGTCCCTTATTGTTTGCCTCAAATTGATTGTTTGCCTCAAATTGACTCAATGTGTACTTTTTTAATATGCAATTTATATAATTTTTTTATTACAAGTATCTAAAGATATTTCCGTTTAAAAATGTATTTCGGAAGATGAGAAAAAGTGAATGGGGCAAACAAAAAGTTACACGGACAATAGTATTCTAACAAACTTTCTAATTTCCTACAGAGTAGAATTTTACATCATACATGCATACCTGTTTTGAGTGTTTTCCATCCATTTAGCACTAAAACAACAGACTTCCACTAAGCTCGTCTATTCCAAATAAAAAGAGATGTATAATTAATTTAATAAATAAACTAATAAAGCACCAAACAGGCAACAAATTAGTTAAATTAGAAATTTAATGAATTTATTTTGATCCTTACATTACATGTACATTACACTCCTGCATAATTTCATTACTCCAAAACAATCAATTTGTACAAACAACCTTACCCAGCGGGCCAGCAAACCCGCGAGAAGATTCGACCCGAGCCCGGAACAAGCGAGGCCCGACAGCAAGGACACGTGGAATGCGTCTTGAGCCACGAATCCACACAATTAGAATGAAACACGTGTCCACACTTAGGCATAGAACGCAGCGTTTCACCCTCCTTAAAAACCGCCAAACAAATAACGCATACATTCATCCCACGGCACACCTCCTTCCCGTGCGCCGCACTGTAGATGATCATCGGGAAAGTGTCGATAACGGTCTGATCAACCCCGCGCGGGGCCCCCGTGTACGGATCTTCCATAACAGCAGGCCCACCGTCGACGTCAACGCCGACACGACGGCGCTTGAAGCAGAGGCGCGTGATGACGAAAAAAAGAAGGAAAATAAGTATAGAAGTCGCCATTGCAACAAGGAGAGAGAAAGTGATCCAATATAAAACAGTTTGAGTAGATGTCTCCATTGTTTAAATTCCTCCTCTGTGATTGATAATCAATATTATTAATAATATTAATAATGTTATTGTTGTTGTTGATGATGAAGAGGTTTTTGAGATGTGAGGAAATGAATAATGAATGAATAAGAAAGTGGGTTTTGTTGGTGTGTTGATTTTGTGATTTGTGAATGACAAGTTGAGATTTTGGGTGGAGTTTTTTGAGGCGGTGTTGTGTTGTCCCCCCCAACTTGTGGGGTTTTCTTTCTTGTTTTGTTATTTTTTTTTATTTAATAAAAAAAGAAAGTAAAATAACAGTTAATATCGTGTCATACTTTGGTGATAAATAGAAAGTTTGTGGGCTTTGAGGAGTTGGGGCTGAATCGGCCCTATAAGAGGATAACTGGCACTGCCAAATGTATTTTTGTTAGTTGTTGTGTCATTTCATTAAAGTGCTTTATCTTTTTAATCATGATAAATTAATTAATTAATTAAAAATAATATTCGTACTATAGTGATGTATACGGTGTACAATTCTACATCATTAATTAATTAATTAATTAATTAGGTATACGAGGTTCAAGTGTTTAGTGATGAACACTCACAAAGTCACAAAGATACAAAAGTCAGACTCCCAATTTTTGGTTTGGGGTTTGTTCTTTTTACGGGTTTATATCCTCAATTCTATGCATTTCAATCTTTTTTATTTTAATTTATTTCAATTTATTTTAAAGTTATGCGGAATCTCGCTTGATTCATCTTTATGTTTGCTTTTTGGAAATATAATTTAAGATATTTATATTCAAAGTTGTCCAATTCAATTTAATTCAATCCCGTCTAATCCCGTGAAAAGAACGAATTCCTCAACCTCATCGCATTCTTGTTATTTGAATTACATGGATTCGGGTTCGAAAATGGAGACGTGTGCTAAACGGCGGGGGCGGAGCCAGGGGGCTGGCGGGGGCCTTGGTCTCCCCCTTGGCCCAAACTTGTTAGTATATATTATCTTTAAGTAAAAATAAATTACAAAAATATAGTAGCTGAATCGGTTTGATTTCTTGTTTGCACTTCGATAGACTAGGGTTCGAGTCTTACTAGCTACATTCTCAACATTCTTTGCTCTTGTTTGCACTGCTAAACGGGTACGTAAAATGTTGGTTTGAAATATATAAAATACATGTACGAGTAATAAATATTATTAAATATTATAAAAAATTAAATATTTCAGGTTCTAATAGTTTAATACAAGATTATAAGTGTTAAATTTCATATTTAAAGATTTTAGTAGCAGAATCTCAAATGTTAAATTTCAGATTATAAAAGTTTAATAACATATTATAAGTGTTAAAATTTCAGATTCTAAGGATTAATATCATATTCTAAGCATTTGTTTGGTTGCATTGGGAATTAATTTCCCACAAGAATTTATAATTTGTAGGAATTTAATTCCCTTATAACCAAATAAATGGTTATGAATAACCATTAAAGAAAATGGTTGGTCTGTCGACCAAAAGAAAAGGAGAGGAGTGATGCTGAGGTGGCGAGGAGTTTTTTTTCTAAAAAAAAAAATTGCTGGCAGGTCTGACACGCGCGTCAGACCCAATAAGCGCGCGCCACGTGTCAAGCTCTGATTGTCTGGTTTAATATATCCGTTGCAATTTTTGGAACGGATATAACTCAAAAATTAAAAATTTAAAAAAATACCAAAAATACCAAAATTCATATTTTTTAATTCTCTATAAATAGACACCCATTTTGCTATATTTCTATCACAAAAAAAAAAAATCAACCTTCTTTACTCTCTTTTCTCTCATCCATTTCCCTAATTTTATTATAAAAAAAATCATCGCTATCTTAAATTCTCTTAATTAAATTTATACCAAAAAATCTTCTTAATCATGGAACAAAATAATCCAAATTTCCCACAAGGTAGACAATCCGGTAATTCCAACCAGTAAAAATAATCAAGGAAATGTTGGTAATTATCAAGCTAACATGGCAAATACTCCAAGTTTTCCAATGCATCCAAATTTCCCACAAGGTAATTTTCAACAACAATTTCCACCATATTATTACCAGAATCAAGGTTATTTTTATCAAAATCCAAACATATTTCCACCCCACGTTTTCCAAAATCCTCAAAATGTAGTTGTGTCACCTCCAAATACTGGAAGTGGCGTTCATAGCTCTCCATGCGATCTTGTTACAAATCTTGATGATGAGATTCAGGTCGGGAACAACCACCACGGTGGTGGGGAACAGGAGTTCGATGTTCCCTGTACTCAACAATACCACAGTCAGGTATTGTCAGAAGACGATGCTCCTGTTTTCCAACCAACAGCTTCCAGGCCTGCCACCAAAACTTTGTGGATGAAGGATGAAAAAGTGGCTCGTATTTCATCATTCATGAATACGAGCTTCGACAACATTGTCGGAACGGGACAGAAGCAAGGTGCCTTTTGGAAAAGGGTGAAACAGCTTTATGATGCTGCACAGTTGTCTAACCCCCAATAGATTGCATCCCGAACTATTGATGGTTTGAACGGGCAATGGACCAGAATATCGGAGGCGGTGGGGAAGTGGTGTGGGTGTTACGATAAAGCCGAAAGTAGGAGGAGAAGCAGTCAATCAAAGGATGATGTCATTAGAGAAGCCCATGCCATCTTTGAGAGCCCGGGCTCAAGATTTCACTACTTCGAAGAATGGCAGTTGATGAAAAAATGGCCCAAATTTCAAACTGTAGTCGGTAGTTCGGCTGTAAGAGGGAAACGGGGGCGTCCGTCGAGCTCACTGACGATGGCTGATTCGACCGGGAGTATTGGTAAAAGATGTAGGGAAGTTTGATGAAACACAATTGTATGTAGTTTTTAGGCATATTTAGGCGCTTATTTAGAGCATTTTAGTTCATTTTAGTTGCATACTAGGCATTATTTGCATGAATTATCAATTTTGTACTCTATTACGCTTCGTTTGTGGTTTTCTTAATTTTTCAGGTAGTTTTATAACTATTTGGAAGCTTTCGAAGCAAGATCGTATGAATTGGATAATATTAGAAGGAGAGTTGATGATCATGGGCGATGCACACCAAATTTCGGATCATATGAAGTGATTTTAGCATCCATGAGAGTCGTGACATAGCTTATTGAGGTGAAGTTGAGTTAAAATTGAAGAAAAGCCATTGCTTGCGAAAGTTCAGCTTGACCACTTCTCACTATTTTGCTCATATCTTGAGATATACTTATCGGATTGAAGTGATTCAAGTTGCGTTGGAAACTAGATTCGAAGATCTTCACAACGGTAGGTCACACGTCTCGTCTTGATGTCTAAAACTCAAGTTACAGCCTTTTGAAGTTGACCCATCGGTTCAGGAGCAAAACCAGAGCCCGATGGCTCTTGTAACCTCAGTTGCTGTCGATTCTGTCTTGCCCTATGGGTTCCCAGCGCCCTATGGTCGTGCCCAGCTGTGCAAATATGTCTCTTGATATTTCTTACTTTGTACTCTTCTATTAGCTTCATTATTACCCTTTTCCTATTTTATTTTATTTTTAGATAAAAATATAATTAGGAATAGTTAGAAGGGGAAGAGACAATTAGAAGGGAAAAAAATAGACACACACATTTTTCTTCTCCCTTGTAGAGCTGGTTTTCCTCTTTGGTTTTCATTGTTTTCACTTCAACAATTCAAGAAAAACTCCATTATCAATTCAAGTATTGTTTCTCTTTCTCTATTTCTTGTATTATCATTGTTATTATTGATTATGTCTTCTCTTATTATTGCTTTAGTTTATTTGATTATGTGTGAGTAATTTCCCCAAATTCTAGGGTTAGGATGAACCCTAATATGAATTAATTTGCAATTGAATTCTCAATTCCCAACCTTGATTAATTTACAATTTATTCAATTTAGAGTTGGTTTTAATATCATTCTTTGATTAGAAATAATATTGGATGAATGTGATTAGGTTTGCAACGAAAGTTGATTCTTAATTGATTTTAGAACTCTAAATTGAGATAAAGGAAATCATCACGAAAGTAGATGATGAAATTTGTTAGGATTTTAGGATGTTATGCTTAAAGTCCTTAAAATGCATGAATCCATGAAAATAGGTAGGATTGCATTGTTAAGGAAGCTTTTAATTGATCGAAAGAAATCACTAGTACTTTTAGGGCGCTTCCATCCTATTAATTGTTGATTAATTGATCGAGGGAAAAGGGAATTGCTTGTTGAATTAATTCATGGTAGTGGGAATTCTTAAACCTAGAATTGCTTTTAATCTTTGATTTTTCCTATTAGTTTCAATTGCTTTTGGTCTTAGTTTAGTTAAATCTCAACTTATTTTGATTACTTGCTTAGCTCTAATTGAAGTCAATACAACCACTTTGAACCGGTTAGTCTCTTGGGATTCGACCCTTACCTGCCTGACTACATAAGTAGGAGGAATAGTTAGGTTATTTTTGTTAGGTGCGCGACACGCCTTTCAAATTTTGGTGCCGTTGCCGGGGACTAACGGTGTTTAAATTAGTTCGTCTTGATTTATTTTTGCTAAGTTTTTTTTTTTTTAGTTTGTTGCTTCGGCTATATTCCTTTGTTATTTGATCTTTTGTTTCTAGTTTTCTTGTTGCATGCAAACTCGAAAAACAGGTCAACATAATTTGATTCCTATAGAACTTGAAATCGAAGCTACTGCACGTAGGCAAGGAGGTAGACGAAGAAGGAGAAAGAATCGGATTGCACAGGAAACAATGGCCGAGGAAGGTACTAAAACACTTTGGGAGTATGGTGTACCAGACACTACAACCGGTGCACTATCTAGCATTGTTCGACCGACTGTCAATGCTGCAAATTTCGAACTCAAGCCTCAATTCATCCAGTTCATCTCCAATGATTCATTTGCGGGCCTAGCCAATGAATGCCCTGTAAGTCATATTGCCAGTTTCTTGGAGAAATGTGATACTGTGAAAATCAATAATGTAAGCGAGGATGCTATTCGACTACGCCTCTTTCCTTTCTCTCTTCGAGATAGAGCAAGGGAGTGGTTGCGAGATGAAGGTGTTGGAACTTTTGATACTTGGGACAAACTTGCTAAAGGATTCTTGGTGAAGTTTTTGGGGCAAGAAAAGACTGTGAAGTTAAGGAATGAGCTAGCAACCTTTCAACAATCTGATGACGAGTCATTGTATGAAGCATGGAGAAGGTTTCTACGCTTACAAAGGCAGTGCCCTCATCATGGGATTCCTGAATTGATGTTAATACAGACTTTCTATAATGGTTTGACACATGAATTTCGTATCTACATTGATGCTGCTTCAGGTGGTTCCCTCATGACTAAGAATCCAACGGAAGCAAGGGAGTTGCTTGAAAAGATGGCGGCCAATGACAACTATCATCCAAGTGTCCGAAATAGTTCAAAGAAGGGAGGTAAATATGATGTTGATGCACTAACCTCTTTGGCTAGTACTTTGCAGGCACTTTCTCACAAATTTGATCAGTTCCAAGTTGGAACCTCTATGGCGGTCAAATGTCAAATGTGTGGAGTACAAGGTCATGCTGCTAATCAATGTCAAGTCAATAATGATGGGATGTCTATTGAGCAAGCTAACGCTCTTTATAATTCCAATTCAAGGTGGTCGTTTGATCCTTATTCTAACACATATAATGAGGGGTGGAAGCACAATCCTGCATTCTCATACAAGAACACTCAAGCACAACTCAATCCACCTCCACCTCGCAACAATTTCAACACACCACCAGGTTTCCAAGCAAGAGCACCATTCAATCAACCATCCCAAAATGTCAATCCTCAACCTCCTCTAGTCCAACAAAAGAGCAACATAGAGCATATGATGGAGAACTTTCTTAGTCAACAAGCAAAACGTGATGCGGAAATCCGAAATGAGCTCCAAAGCCTCCAAGAAGTAAAGACTTCACAAAAACTCTTGGAAAGTCAAGTAAGTCAACTTGCTCAACAAGTAGGTCAATCTTCAAGGCCTCCAGGAGTATTTCCAGGCAATACTGAGCAACCACCCAAAGGTCAAATCAATGTTGTGACTTTGAGGAGTGGAAAAGAGCTACAAGATCCTCTCATCCAGGAGTCACCAACCAAGCTAGTGGATGAAGCCGTTGAGATTGAAAAGGTGGTAGAGAATGAAGTCGAAGAAGAAGAGAAAAAGGAACCTACTCCTACTCCCATTGAGCCATATAAGCCACCAGTTCCATTCCCACAAAGATTGGCACAAGCAAAGGTAGAGAAGAAATATGGGAAGTTCCTAGATATTTTGAAGAAGTTGCATATAAACATACCATTCTTGGATGCTATCTCTGAAATGCCATCTTATGCAAGGTTCTTGAAAGATATGCTCTCAAACAAGAGGAAGATAGAGGAGAATGCAACTGTTTCACTTACTGTAGAATGTAGTGCCATCTTGCAAAACACTAGTAAAAAAAAGGCTATTTGCATCGTGCATTTCAAGCTATTAGTATCGTGCATTTGCAGTTACAAATGCAGCAGTTACAAATAAAAATATTCTTTGCATCGTGCCTTCAAATGCACGATACAAATAAGTGACTTATTTGTATCGTGCCTTCAAATGCACGATACTAATAAGAGACTTATTTGTATCGTGCCTTCAAATGCACGATACTAATAAGTGACTTATTTGCATCGTGCCTTCAAATGCACAATACTAATAAATCACTTATTTGCATCATGCATTTAAAGGCACGATATAAATAAGATATTTATTTAGATCATGCCATTGAAGGCACGATGCAAATGAGTCCAATTGTTTTAATTGGATCATTGAATTATATATTAAAATGTACAAATTAATAAATTATATATAATTATCATTGAATCATATAGTACGTATACGTATACGTAGGCCGCCAAGGAATGAGCCGCCAAGGATCAATGAATTGATCGAAATGTATATAATATAAATATATATCACTACATACAAACATATCAATTCTTTACAAAAATGTATTTCGAATATAGTATACACCTCAAAGGTCCAATAAGTTGTCAACGATAATACATAGACGCATACATACAAATAAAAACACAATTCTACAAATCATCAGATCATTTCAACATAAAGGGCCGAAAGAACCTCGTCCATTGCTCCCGAACTTCATCAATCTCCGATTTAGTGTACGGGTCAGATCTTCCAACAAACTCCTTCAAAATATTGTAAACCAAATCAAATTAAACAACATGATAATCACAATATAATATTTGAAATGATAAAACATTGGAACGACAAGTAGTGAAATATGTCCTAGCTTTTTGCTAATTTTTGGGTGTTTCCATTCCCATCTCCACAGTAATCAACATAATTTTATGTTTTTAAGCTTTATCCATGTCCTAAAACATTTATTTAAGCATTCTATAACTCACTTACATCTTGTACGCAATAAGAGGTCATTTTGGAACTCTAACAAGTAGAATGGATCGTTTTTGGCAATTTTTGGGTGTTTTTCAATCCTATTTCCACATTTATCAACCTATTTCATGTTTCTAACCTTTAATCATGTCCTATACATCTATGTTATCATTTTAGAACCAATTTGCATGATTCTATGCAACAAAACAACATTTTGGAACGACAAGTAGTGGAATATGTAAAGAAAGTGGGTCTCATAACCACTTTCTCTCCCAAACTACAAAAAAAAATCAACATAACTGTTGTAAATCACCCTTACATTCGTTGTAAAGGGTCAATATCTCGTACATGTATCTCATTACGTAGCAGCCATACTCAGTCCCACCAATTTGTTGCGGACACTAGCAATATTACAGAAATAATAAATGTTAATGCACTTCTCACTCATGTACATTACAAATAACATCAAAAGGTTCACCAAATACCTCCATTTGCTTAACAACGAAGTTAGGGTTATTGTTTGGCATATCACATGGCTTGATTTTCACTCTGTATTGTTTGTATGCACTAGAAAACAAGGTTGAACACTTGTAAGCTATTGACTATAACAGGGATTTAACACTTATAAGGCAATGCTCATAAATCACTTACTGTTTAAAAACTTGCTCACAACACAATTGAGGTGGATGTTGTTGAGCAGAAGCGTCAAAATGGAACATCACTCTAGCCCGTAAATCAATGACTATAAGAATCCAATGGTTGCTAAAATAAACACAATCACATATAACAATAGTTTGTTGCACATAAAAATTAAAAGATATAGTATATATATTTTTTATGTGGGGTTGAGTAAAAAATAAGGTCTAGTATTAATTTTTATGTTTTACCGCACTTAAAGTGCGCGCGCCTCATATCTAAAAAGCGAGCACCTTCGCCTTACACCTCGCGCCTAGGCTCTACCGACCCTTGCGCCTCAGTGCGACTCACACCCTTTAAACATAAGTTTGAAACAATATAAATTTTAGAAAACAAAATGATTTCTTTTCAATTTGCACCTAACTAACGGTATAAATTTTAGTTTGAAACAATATAAATTTTAGAAATCAAAATGATTTCTTTTCAATTTGCACCTAACTAACGGTATATCCATATTCATCAATGCAATTATTTCTTCATCCAGAGAACATTTGTACAGAAAAAGAAACAAGAAAACAACTTTGAAAACAACCATTCTTATGTACATTATGAACTTCAAAAATTAAATATGATTATATACATTATGAACTTCAAAAATCAATCATGGTTATGTACATTTTGAACTTCAAAAATATAAGAATTAATATTTTAAATAATCTATTTCCTATACATCTATTATATCATTTTAGAACCAATTCGCGTGATTGTATGCAAAAAGAGGGCATTACAGAACGAGAAGTAGTGAAATATGTCCTTTATGCTAATGTTTTGGTGTTTCTGTTCTCATGTCCACACTTATCAACCTACTTCATGTTTCTAAGTTTTATCCATGTCCTATACATCTTTTATATCATTTTAGAACCAATTTGCACGATTCTATGCAAAAAGAGGGCATTTTGGAACAAAAAGTGGTGAAATATGTCCTTTATGCTAATTTTGGGTGTTTTTGTTCCCATTTCCACACTTATAAACCTATTTCATGTTTCTAAGTTTTATCTATGTCCTATACATCTATTTTATCATTTTATAACCAATTTGCATGATTCTATACAAAAAGAGGGCATTTTGGAACGAAAAGTAGTGAAATATGTCCTTTATGCTAATTTTTGGGTGTTTTCGTTCTCATTTCCACACTTATAAACCTATTTCATGTTTCTAAGTTTTATCCATGTCCTATAAATCTATTTTATCATTTTAGAACCAATTTGCATGATTCTATGCAAAAAGAGGGCATTTTAGAACAACTAGTAGAATGTCGTTTTGGTTACTTTTTTGGGTGTTTTTCATTCCCATTTCCATACTTATCAACCTATATCATGTTTCTAAGTTTTATCCATGTCCTATACACCTATTTTATCATTTTATAATCAATTTGCGTGATTCTATGCAAAAAGAGGGCATTTCGGAACGAGAAGTAATGAAATATGTCCTTTATGCTAATGTTTTGGTGTTTCCGTTCTCATTTCCACACTTATCAACCTATTTCATGTTTCTAAGTTTTATCCATGTCCTATACATTTATTTTATCATTTTAGAACCAATTTGCATGATTCTATGCAAAAAGAGGGCATTTTGGAACGAAAAGTAGTGTAATATGTCCTTTATGCTAATTTTTGGGTGTTTTCGTTCCCATTTCCACACTTATAAACCTATTTCATGTTTCTAAGTTTTATCCATGTCCTATACACCTATTTTATAATTTTATAACCAATTTGCGTGATTCTATGCAAAATGAGGGCATTTCGGAACGAGAAGTAGTGAAATATGTCCTTTAAGCTAATTTTTGGTGTTTCCGTTCCCATTTCATGTACATTTTCTTCATTTTTGGTGTTTCCGTTCCCATTTCCATTCCCAACAACACTAACAACTTATTTAAAAGAAATATATATATGATTATGTACATTTTCTTCATTTTCAATATAAATTAGCAAATAATATACTAATTTTCATTCAAGCATTTTGACAAACACATTGTAGGCATTAACTAGGTTGTGATTTTTTTATGTAAAATCCATCATAAATTTGAATTTCCATCATTTTTCATCAAAATTGAACCTAAATTAACAATAAAAACCAAATATTCAAACAAATTTACTACCAAAAAACAATAATAACTTATTTAAAAAAAATATACCTAAACCGGTAGGCCATGGGCAGCAGCGAATGCAGGGAGACACGGTGGTGGCTGGTGAGACTTCTTCGGTGGCGGCAGACACGGTGGCTCGTCACCTCGTCACCAGCAGCGCAGCAACACAGCGAGAACGACCCAGAAAACGAACCAGCAACACACCAGTCCAGCCAACAGCGTGAACCAGTACAGCAGCCAGCGAAGAGAAGAGCGTGGTGGTGGTGGTTTGGTGCCGCCTGCTTGCTGGTGGTGGTGGTTTGGTTCAGCAACCAACGAACAACTGCGACAACTTCACAGAAGGAGAACTTCAGTGTTGCATTTTTTTTTTTTTGGGTTAACTGATTTGAAATGGTCATATTAGGGAAGGGGGAAAATTTAATCTGATTTTTTTTAGGTTGCACTACTATTTGCATCGTTCATACAAAGACACGATACAAATACCAGTTATTTGCATCGTGCCTTAAATGCACAATCCAAATAACTGGTATTTGCATCGTGCCTTTGTATGCACGATCCAAATAATACACTATTTGGACCGTGCATACAAAGGAATGATACAAATACCAGTTATTTGGATCGTACATGAGCAGGCACGATGCAAATACACAGTTACAAATACTAATTTTTTACTAGTGAAATAAGCTTCCAAAGAAGCTTGGAGATCCTCGCAGTTATTCTATTCCTGTCAAGCTTGGTGATATTGAGATCAAAAAGGCTCTTTGTGATCTTGGGGCAAGTGTTAGTCTAATGCCTTTGTCCATTTGCAAGAAGCTTCATATGGGTGAGTTGAAACCCACGCGCATCTCTCTACAATTGGCAGATAGGACGGTGAAGTTTCCACTTGGTATTCTTGAAGATGTTCCTCTTCGTGTCGGGAAGTTCTTTATTCCATGTGACTTTGTAGTCATGGAGATGGAAGAGGATGCACAATTCCCTATCATTCTTGGGAGACCTTTCTTGGCCACTGCTGGAGCCATCATTGATATGAAGAATGGAAAGATTACCTTTGAAGTGGGTAATGAGAAGATGGAGTACAATCTCACAAACTCCATGGAGGCTCCTTCTATGGAAGAGATTGTTTATAGAGTGGAGGCTCTAGATGAGGTGATAGAAGCAAAAACCCCAAATATATATCTTGATGATTCATTGCAAGCAGTTCTCATGGGAAGTCTTGATAAAGAGGATTGGGAAACTCAGGCGTACAAGAAGCTTTTAGATGAATCTCATTCACTACCTAAAGATGAGTCCATCAAGGAGGTGTTGACGCATGGAGAATCTAAGGAGAGTACTACGCCTCTTGAGGTAGAGTTGAAACCCCTTCCCCTTTCTTTGAAATATGCATATTTAGGACCAAATAAAACATATCCCGTTATTATTAATGCTGAGCTTGATGAAATACACATTGAGCAATTGCTCACTGTTTTTGAGAAAATATAAAAATGTTATAGGCTACAACATTGATGATATCAAGGGCATTAACCCTTCATTTTGTATGCATAAGATCATTCTTGAGGACGATCATGCTTCTTCTATTGAACCTCAAAGACGACTTAATCCAAACATGATGGAGGTAGTTAGAAAAGAGGTTCTGAAATTGCTTGATGCTGGTATAATCTACCCTATCTTAGATAGTAAGTGGGTTAGCCCGGTACAAGTTGTTCCGGAAAAGGGTGGCATGACCGTTGTCAAGAATGACAAGGGTGAAGAAATTTCCACTAGAACTGTGACAGGGTGGCACATGTGTATAGATTATAGAAAACTAAATAAGGCCACTCGAAAAGATCATTTCCCTCTCCCATTTATTGATCAGATGTTAGAAAGGTTGTCAAAGCATTCCTTTTTCTGTTACTTGGATGGATATTCAGGCTTTATCCAAATTCCAGTCCATCCAAGTGATCAGGAAAAGACCACTTTCACTTGTCCTTATGGCACCTTTGCTTATCGAAGGATGCCATTTGGATTGTGTAATGCTCCTTCCACTTTCCAAAGGTGTATGATGGCAATTTTCTCAGGCTTGATTGAAAATATTATGGAAGTTTTTATGGATGATTTCTCAATTTATGGCACATCTTTTGATAATTGTTTGCACAACTTGAAAAAGGTGCTTCATAGATGTCAAGAAGTCAATCTTATTCTTAACTGGGAAAAGTGTCATTTCATGGTTCAACAAGGTGTAGTTTTGGGTCATGTTGTGTCTCACCGGGGCATCAAAGTCGACAAAGCTAAGGTAGATGTCATTGAGCGATTGCCACCCCCCACATCTGTAAAGGTGGTGAGGAGTTTCCTTGGTCATGCGGGGTTTTATCGCCGCTTTATCAAGGATTTCTCTAAAATTGCTCGACCTCTAACTGAGCTTTTAGGCAAAGATGTTCCCTTTGTTTTCACTGATGATTGTCTTGAAGCTTTTGACAGGTTAAAACAGGCTCTTATATCTGCACCCATCATACAACCACCAGATTGGAATTTTCCATTTGAGATTATGTGTGATGCAAGTGACCATGCTATAGGTGCTGTGTTAGGTCAAAGGAAGGATGGCAAGCTCCATGCCATCTATTATACAAGCAAGACTCTTGATGCGGCCCAGATGAACTATGCCACAACTGAAAAAGAGTTATTGGCCGTGGTATATGCTATGGAGAAGTTTCGATCCTATCTCGTTGGGTCGAAGGTGATTGTTCACACTGATCATGCGGCATTGAAGTATTTAATGGGCAAGAAAGATGCTAAGCCGCGTTTGATTCGATGGATTCTATTGCTGCAAGAATTCGATTTGGAGATTAAGGACAAGAAGGGTGCTGAAAATGTTGTTGCTGATCATCTTTCTCGACTTGTCCTTGATGATGAAGCTCAGGAGGGTTTACCTATTGATGACTCGTTTCCCGATGATCATTTGTTTGCGATTCTTGCTAATGAGTCCCCTTTGTATGCTGATATAGCCAACTATTTGGCTAGTGGTACTCTCCCCCATGGCTATTCATCGCAACAAAGGAAGAAATTCTTTAAGGAGGTGAAGGGATACTTTTGGGATGATCCTTTTCTCTTTAAAGGATGTGCGGATGGGATTATTAGAAGATGCATTCCCAAAAGTGAGGTGAGCTTTATTATTTCTGATTGTCATGATTCACCTTATGGAGGTCACGATCAAACCAACAAGACTTTTGCGAAAATTCTTCAATGTGGTTTCTATTGGCCCACTCTATTCAAGGATGTTCATGCCTATGTTCAGTCTTGTGATCGTTGTCAAAGGACTGGAAATATCTCTAGGAGGAATGATATGCCTCTAAACAACATTCTTGAAGTTGAATTGTTTGATGTGTGGGGATTTGATTTTATGGGACCTTTCCCTTCTTCTCATGGGAATAGGTACATCCTAGTTGTTGTTGACTATGTCTCAAAGTGGGTCGAAGCTATAGCTACTCCTGCTAATGATGCTCGTGTGGTTCAAAAGTTCTTTAAGAAGACAATTTTCCCTCGATTTGGAGTGCCACGAGTTTTGATTAGTGACCTCCTCTATGCTCCGGCGAAAACCTCTCCTCTATGCTCCGGCGAACTGACCTCCGGCGCACCGCCCTGACAGCGCCGACCAGCCAGCATCGCCACCACCAGCATAGCGCAGCAACGACAATCGTGCAGTGCAGCAGTTGTTTCGAAAAGCTAGGTTTCGAACCCTCTCCTCTATTTTGACGTCGCAGCCACACGCGCCGCCACTGGCTCCTCCTCCGACCTGCCACCTGCTTCCCCCCCCCCCCCCCCCCGCGCCGTTCATTGCAGCCCCTTGTAGATTCGTAATTGGTAATTAAAAAAAACCCTAACTTTGCAAATTGTTTTGGGGTTTTGATTTTCATTGATGAATGCATCAATGGGGATTCATTATTTGAGCAATTGATGATTATTTGAGGAATTTCTGGACAATTCTTGGACATTTTTGGATCTATCAATTTTTCCTCAACTTGGAGATTAGAGTGTAATGACTTGTCTGATGATTTGAGAGTGTCCATTGGACTTGGCGGGAAGATACATATTGGCTTTTGTGCTTGGTGTGTTGAAGTGTGGTCCATTGCAGCGTGAATTGATTTGTATTGTTCTTATAATTGGTGATTGGTGGTTTGTGAATCAAGAGACTTTTTGGGTGATTAATTGGTGTGAGACTTTATTTAGCATTATGAAACTTACCAAAAGAGACCTTTCAAGATACAAAACACAATCCAAATCATTGAGCACCACAAAGGCTATCCCAAAGAAAAGAGCCCCTCCACCGCCACCTCATGTGCCCAACTCGAGCCAAACCCACCACCATCTTCACAACCCATTTTCCCAAGGCTAAGTCAATCCCAACAAGACCTTTATTCTGCTCTTAAAAACCGTCGAATTAAGCCTATTTTTTGCTATTTCTCTGATGATGCTAAGGAGTTGGGGGTTGATGATTGCTTGCAACGACTTGCACAAAGACATGGGTTTTCAAAGATTCTTCATTTGAGAGAATATATCTATCCCGATCTGGTTTTAGAGTTTCTCTCCTCTTTAGAGGTTTCAAAGAAGGGTGATATTTCTTTCTTTCTTGGTAGTGTGAAGAAACAAATGAGTCCACGGCAGGTTAATAAGCTATTCGGATTCCCTCTTGAAGGAACTGTAGGGCCCGATTCATTTAAGTCCTTTTGTGAAGCAGCGGGTAATAAGGGATTCGTAGCAAAACACTTTTGGAAGGAGGTCACGGGTTGCACTGATTGGGTAGTTGGTTCAACAAAGTCTTTCGCTCTTGTCAATCCCGTCGTTCGTCTGTTGCATCGAGTTTTATTGCAGGTTTTCTACCCTAAGGGGGAGACGGGACAAGTGGCTACTTGTTGAACCATGTTTGATTTGAATGATGACAAACCAGTCCTCTATACTTGATGTCTATGTATAATTTTATATGTACAGGTTGATTCAAGTGAGGACTCATCAAGGCAACCATGAAGGCCTTGAGATACTTGAAGATCAGAAGCCAAGAGCTTGGAGCTATTTATTTTTTTTATATTTCTAGGATCTTCTAGTAAAATAGACTTAGGAAAATATTCTTAGTGTTTTTAAGTAAAGAGCAAAAAGACTTTAAGCGTACATCCAGTAAAGAGAACAGGCAAAGAATAAGCTTGGAACAGTTCCCTTTACCAGATGTAGACTTAGTAGTACTGAGACCACTGTGGGAACAGACCTTAGTATTACGCACGTGATCCGTACAGATTTTCGAGTTCAAAATCATTTTGAAAATTTATTTGAAAAATTTGGATCACTTGTGTTTTGGAAATCTGCTAAATTGATTTGCAAAATCAGCTCATTAAATGCAATGTACTTGTTGGACTTTTGGGTATTAACCGCTACATATAGTGGAAGGATACAAAGGTCTGAAACAGGTAACTGTACACTTGTGTCAGCTGATCCTTTTGCACAATTTAGGGGAGCTTCCAGCACACTTCTAGGGGACGGTTTTCCTTGCCTATTTAAACAATCTTTGCAAAAAACCCTAGAAGACTTTTGCTCTCCAAAGAAAACCAAGTCATATTTTCTGAGAGTCTATCCTTAGTCCAAAACTATCTCCATATCCATCTTTAAGAGAAAAACTTACGGAGATTTAAGTTTGTAATATTTGAACCACTTAGAGGGAAGTGGTTGGGGAGTGTTCTGTGAACACTGAGTGAACTGTTAGAGTTAACAGTTGGGGAATTAAGTGTTACATAGTTGTAGCATTTAATTGAGTGTGTAACCTTGTTATTATTCTGAGTTGATTAATAATATTGGTGAGAGAGTGGAGGACGTAGGCTTGTTTAGAAGCCGAACCTCATTAAATCTTTGCGTCCCTACTCTGTACTTATTGTTCTCTCGTTGTTCTCACAAAAGTATAAACAAAACTTGAAAACGATTGAAAAACACACATACTCAATTCAACCCCCTCCCCTTCTTGAGTATACATTGAACTAACAATTGGTATCAGAGCCTAACTTCTCAAAAGGTTAACTACCTAGAGGAGCAAGAAGATGTCTACTCAAGAATCAAACAGTTCAAGACTCCCCAAGTTTAGAAGCCCTAACTACTCTTGGTGGAAAAATTGCATGAAAAATCTTATCATTGGGATAGATTATGAGTGCTGGATGATTGTCAAAAATGGACCCACGTTCATCCACAAGAAGAATCAGGAATGGCTCATAGTTCCAAAGACAGAAGAAGAGTACACAAGTGAAGACTACAAGAAGTTGGAGAAAAATGCAAAGGCAATGTCACTTGTTCAACAAGGAATTGCAGAATGTGAGGTAAATCGAATTCTAGCTTGTTCTTCTGCAAAGGAAATATGGGATACACTAGAGCTTGCATATGAAGGCAACTCTGAGGTGAGAAGGTCAAAAATTGACATGCTTATGTCAAAATATGAGGTCTTTGAAATGACTAGAGATGAAAATATAAAGGACATGTTTACAAGGTTCATGACCATTGTAAATGAACTAAAGTCATTGGGAAAGACCTTCTCAAGTGAAGAGTTGGTGAGGAAAATGTTGAGAAGCTTATCAGGGAAGTGGATGCCCAAGGTTACAGCCATACAAGAAGCAAAGGATCTGACCTCACTTTCTCTAGAACAACTTATTGGTTCCTTGATGACTCATGAAATGTTGGTAGATTCAAAGACTGAATCTAGCTCAAAAAAGGAGGAAATGGTCCTCAAAGCAGAGGAATCTGAGGATGATGAAGATGATATAAGTCTTATGAGCAGAAGGTTTGAAAAATACCTTAGGACAAAGTCCAAGGGTAAGTTTGTAAAAGGAAGGAACAGTTCTGGACAGTTCAGGAAAACCAGTTCCAATACTGGTTGCTTTAAATGTGGTGAAATCGGGCATAGAATCAAGGAGTGTCCAACATGGAAAAATCCCAAGGGAAATCCTGGAGTCCAAGCTGAGAAGAAGGTTTTCAAAAGAGCTATGCTGGCTGCAGTGTGGGGAGATTCAGAATCAGAAAATGATGAAGATGAAGAAGAAGCAAATCTCTGTCTAACTGCTTTCACATGCACAGACCAGTCTGAGGTCTGTTTGCAAAAAGAAGAAGTTCTCTGTCTCATTGCTGGTGGAAGCACTTCAGATGACAACCAGGTATGTTTTAATGATTTAAAGGCAAACATGCATAATCTAGATAGAGATGAACTACTTGACTATCTTGAATTCACCATTGATCAATGCATTAGTGTTGGGTCTGCTTATCAGAACAACAAAAAGAAACTAAAAGAAACAGTTCGAGAATATGAAATATGTGGTGCTAGATCTGCTGAACTTGAGCTTATTTGTGAAGAACTTAAAGAAAAAATTTCTGAACTTGAAGTAACAGCAGATCAGCATAAAATAGAGCTTGAGACATTAAACTCCAAACCAGTCCCTAAAGAGGATGAACTTTTTGAAAAAATTGAAAAGGGGTTTAATGAGCTCAAGAAATTCACCACACCTAATTCAAACTTTGAACTGCTAAAAGACACATGTACCTTGAGTAAATCTGATGTCATAATTGCATATGACCATTTAATTGAAAAACTTGAAGATTTACACAAGGAACATGGTGAGCTTAAGAGTTTTAAAGAGACTGGTTCTCCCACTGCCTTTGATGAGGTTTTGGATGTTTTACATGATGAATGCATAGCCAAGATATGTGATCTTGAGGCTGAAATCATCTTGCTAAAACAAGAAAACACCACGAAGACCAGTGACGAACCAGATCCCTCCCTGGTCTCAAGACTACAAGATGAACTTCAAAAGACTAGTCTTGACTTAAAATCTTTTGAGAAACAAAATGAAGTTCAACTTAAGAGGCTTGAGAACAAGGAAAATGAGCTAACAGATTGTATGAACCAATTGAACAAAATGTTAGATGCTCAGAAAACCCTAAACATCCTCACATCCCAACCTGGAAATTCTCAAAGTTTTGGTTTAGGGTATTCTGGATCTAGTTCTACAATTGTTCTTGGCAGAGACAACACATGATTGAATGAATTCAAGAAAGGCAAGTATATATTTGCCAAGGATATGCATGTTTGTACCTATTGTGGTAAGAGTGGTCATGTTGCTAACAAATGTTTCACCAAAAAGAAACGTGACCAGAAAAATAAAACCTACACCCAACAAGTGTGGGTTAGGAAGGTCAAGGTTGAAAATGTTTCAAAGAACAAGGATGTAACGACCCTGATTTTTATTGGTATTTCTGCCGGATGATTATGTGTATTTATGTGATGCTATGTATAGTTCAAATTTAGTTTTGAACTATTTATTTTTTTTATGTGAATAATTTCGATTTAATTCGAAATATTTTATTTTGATTAGTTATTATTTATTTTAATTATTATTTAATTAATTAGAATTTTATTATTTAATTTTCTAATTAATTATTTAATATTTTGGGCTAAATTGATTTAAGCATGATTAGTCATGTACTTTTTGTAAATTAGCCCAATTAATCACGAAAGCCCATTTTTGGCCCTTTTCTCTTGCTTGGCCGGTTGGCCCTTGTATTTGGTGGCAAGTTTTGCCACTTGCCTCATGTTCACACCAACTAACTCTATATATAGAGGAGTTAGTAAGGCTTTTGCTCATTTTTGCCCATTTAAACACAATTGTCATCTTATGCTCTTGCCATAAAAAAGATCAACACAATTCTCTCCATTGCTCCCATTCCACACGCCATTTTGGCCAATTGAAACCCATCAATTGTTCATCATCTTTTCTAAACCCAAACTTAAGGATTCATCATCCTTTGATCTTTAAGTATCAAAACACAATCTTAAACCCAATTGTTGCATTCAAGATCACTAGTTCGGGATTGGTTTGGGGTTGTTTGTGTGGGTGTTCGTGTGTGGGTTCGTGTGGTGGCCGTGAAAGTGGGTCGTGCTCGTGGTGGTGCAGCCGTGCAGACAGGCCGTGTTCGTGGTGTGGCAGCCGTGCTGGACAGCCGTGCAACAACAGCCGTGCTGGACAGCCGTGCAACAACAGCCGTGCTGGACAGCCGTGCAACAACAGCCGTGCTCGTGTGTGCAAGCCGTGTGTGGTGCCGTGTGGAAGCCGTGGGTACACCGTGTGATAGGGCCGTGTGGTTCATTTTTCGGGCTGCATTTTTGTGTTGATTTTGTGTGTTAATCTTCAATAAGGTAACATGCTTTCTCAACTTAATTGGTGTACTATGATTTATAGTATGAATTAAACGCATAAGATTAATTTATGTTGAAGTTTGATCATGTTTTCATGTATGGTCGTAAATCTGATTTTGATGCGGTTTATTGATGATTTAATGATTGAATATGTTGATTATGTGTATGATTATGTTGGTACTAAGTTTATGTTAATCATGTTAAAGTTTGATGAATTTTGGGATACTAGTAAGTTGGTAATTTCATGTATATGTTGATTTATGCGTGTGGATTATGTATGTTGGATGAGTTCTTGATTGAAGTTCTTGAATCTTGATTGAGTTCTTGGTTGAAGCTCTTGAATCTTGGATGAGTTCTTTATGAATCTTGGTTGAGTTATTTGAGTTCTTGATGAGTTCTTGATGAGTCTTGTTAAGTTCTTGATTAAGTCTTTTAAGTTAAAGAAAGAAAAGAAAGTTAAAGAAAGAGTTAAAGAAATCGATAAGAAGTTGTAAGATGTTGGTTTACGCGTTATTTTCTTAAGTCAAGGCGTAAGATGCAACTTAAGAAGTAACTAAGTGAGTAAACTTCGGATTAAAGTTAAAGATGTAAGATTTAGCTTGATTTCGTATCTAGACGCCTAACCTTAGAGTAAGATTCTAAGGCTTGGGTTAAGACGTTGCCCCTATCCTGACCGCGGTATTGGGATAGTGATTACCGCTATGCCGTCTTTTGATATGGATTTCCAGTAAGATTGGTTTCATGGGAGCGAGAGTAAGATTCTCAATCTTGGCATAGTTGGAAAGTTCGATCGCGTAAGAGGCGTTCGTACGAGCGTAGTCCGGTCTAGTTTATGAATGATTGCGCCAAAGATAAGTTTGGATAAGTTAGTTGAGTCGAGTTTGTGCTTTGGGATGATTTTCGCATGATGTGATGTTTTGTTTTGGATGTTTGATTTATGCTATGTTCTTGTGTATTCCCGTTAGGGTGAGTCAGTTATGTTACTCGCCACTGACGGTGGACTGTTGTTTACTTTTCAGGTAATTCTGATGATGAGGTTCTTGCTTAGCTTTGGGTTGGGCGAGCGCCGATTTTGTGATTTAGTTGTATTTTTCGTTATTCTATGGTTTTGGATAGTATTGGACTTTAGTAGTGATGTTTGTATACATTGGTTTTAAATTCTGACATGTGTTTGGAGTTACGTTTGTTAGTAGTTGTAGTTTGACTTTTGGATTAGTAATGTACAACTTGTGGGTATTTGTACTTTTGGGTTATAATAATAATATCTTGAGGTTTTGTTTTAATTTTGAAGTATTTTAGTTGTTAGTTTTGACTATTCGACTCGTCGGTTTCTTCCGCGCCGATCTAAGCGAGTCGGGTCGTCACAAAGGAACCCAAGCTGGTCTGGGTTCCTAAGACTAACCTTTAGTTTGCTTGTGCAGGTACGAGTGAAAGGAAAGCCATATTGGTATTTGGACAGTGGTTGCTCAAGACACATGTCCGGGGATAAAGAACATTTCCTTTCACTCACTGCATTCGAGGGAGGGCACGTGACATTTGGTGACAATAGCAAAGGACTTATCAAAGGAGTAGGTAAGGTTGGTAAGTCACTCTCCCAAGCAATTGAAAATGTTTACTATGTAGAAGGTTTGAAACATAACCTTTTGAGCATATCTCAACTATGTGACAAGGGAAATAAAGTAAATTTTGAATCAAACATTTGTCACATAGTGAACTCTAAGACAGGGGAAGTGGTCTGTGAAGGAACAAGACATAACAACGTGTATATTACATACTTAAGTCAAATTGCACAGAACAGTGCCCTCTGCCTTAGTGTTGTAGAGGATGACCAATGGCTTTGGCATAAAAGATTAGGACATGTTAGCTTCACTTTGCTCAACAAGTTGAGAACACAAGAATTGGTATTAGGTTTACCTAACATCAAATATGTGGCAGATCATCTCTGTCAAGAGTGTGCAAAGTGCAAGCATGTGAGATCATCCTTTAAACCAAAGAAAGTGGTTAGTTCCTCTAGACCATTTGAACTTGTACACATGGATTTATGTGGACCTATGCGTGTACAAAGTAGAAATGGCTTTAGTTATGTACGTATTTGTCTTAGTTGATGATTACTCTCGTTTCACTTGGACCATATTCTTGAAATACAAAGATGAAAATTTTGATAAATTTGAAATTTTAGTGAAACAGGTCCAGAACAAAATTAATCATCAGTTAGCATCTATCAGATCTGATCATGGATCAGAGTTTGATAATGCTAGCTTCATAACTTATTGTATGGAGCATGGTGTTTCTCACAACTTTTCAGCCCCCAGAACTCCACAACAAAATGGAGTAGTTGAAAGAAAGAATCGCACTCTAGAAGAAATGGCTAGAACCATGCTTCTAGAGAGTGGTCTATCCAAGAAATTTTGGGCTGATGCTGTGAGTACATCATGCTACATACTCAATAGGATTATGCTAAGACCAATACTAAGAAAAACACCTTATGAACTTCTAAGGGGTCGAAAACCAAGCATTGAACATTTAAGGATATTTGGTTGTAAGTGTTTTGTACACAACAATGGTAAGACCAGTTTGGACAAGTTCGACCCCAGGAGTGATGAAGCTGTTTTTATAGGGTATTCTCCTCATAGCAAGGCATATAAAGTTTTCAACAAAAGAACCTTGTGTGTTGAAGAGAGTATCCATGTGTTATTTGATGAAACTAACATGTTCAACAAGCCTGTGCAGGTAGATGATGATGAAGGCTTTGAAATTGGGATGACAAATTTCACTGGAGCTGAAACAGAGAACACTGCTGAACCAGACTCTCCAACTCCTCCTGAAAACAATAATGAGTCTGGTGCAGCAGAGGGAAATGCTAAACAGGTTGTTGAACTCAGTGACTCTCCTGCCCATCCAACTGAAGATGAAGTGGGAGAGAACACTGAAGAAACTGGTCCACCCTCTCAAAATGAAAATGAAATAGGGGGAACCAGTACAGACATTGGTTCTAACTTAAGTGACTCAAATGCTGTAAGAAAGAGTATGTTTAAGCAAAGAAGCTCTCATCCTTCTGATCAAATCATTAGTGATTTATCAAAAGGAGTCAGAACTAGAAATTCTGTTTGGAAGAACTTCTGTGCTTACTTCTCCTTCTTATCTCACATAGAACCAACTGACTATAAGATTGCACTAACTGATCCTGATTGGATCTTGGCCATGCAAGATGAGTTGAACCAGTTTGAAAGAAATCAGGTTTGGCATCTTAAACCAAGAACCAATGAGATGTCAGTTATTGGAACCAAATGGGTCTTTAGAAAAAAAATGGATGACTCAGGTACTATAGTCAGAAACAAGGCCAGGCTAGTGGTTCAAGAGTTTAACCAACAAGAGGGAATAGACTATGATGAAACCTTTGCTCCAGTAGCCAGGCTTGAGGCAATAAGAATCTTAATTGCCTTTGTTGCCCACATGAACTTTAAACTCTTTCAAATGGATGTTAAAACTTCTTTTCTAAATGGTTATTTGAAAGAAGATGTGTATGTGGAACAGCCCCCAGGTTTTGAGGATAGAGTTTGTCCAGATCATGTCTACAAGTTAGACAAAGCTCTTTATGGCCTCAAACAAGCCCCTCGTGCTTGGTATGAGAGACTCTCTAGCTTTCTTATTGAAAACCATTATGAGAGAGGTTCAGTGGACAAAACTCTATTCTTAAAGAAAAGGGGAACAGATCTGTTAGTGGTCCAGGTATATGTTGATGATATTTTGTTTGGGGCTACTAATTCTGTTTTGTGTGATGAGTTTGCAGACCTTATGAAGAGTGAATTTGAGATGAGCATGATGGGAGAACTTGACTTCTTCCTAGGGCTTCAAATCAAGCAACTGGATGATGGAATCATGATCCACCAACAAAAGTATCTCAAGGAGCTGCTCAAGAGATATGGTCTGCAAGATAGTAAGTCCTATGACACACCTATTCCTACCTCTTCTAAACTGAGCCTAGATGAGAAAGGAAAGGATGTTGAGGATAAGCTATACAGAGGTATGATTGGCTCACTTCTCTACTTAACAGCTAGTAGACCAGACATAGTGTTCTCAGTTGGGTTGTGTGCAAGATTTCAAAGCAACCCAAAAGAGTCTCATCTAAAAGCTGTTAAGAGAATTTTTAGGTACCTGAGTGGTACAGAGGGCATGTGCTTATGGTATCCAAAGGGAAGCAATTTTGATCTTTTAGGATACACTGATGCTGATTATGCTGGTTTTAGTGTGGACAGGAAGAGCACTTCAGGAATGGCTCACTTCTTAGGTTCTTGTCTCATTTCATGGGGAACTAAGAAACAAAATTCAGTGGCTTTATCCACAGCTGAATCAGAGTACATAGCTACTGCTTTGTGCTGTGCTCAATTGCTTTGGATAAAGACACAACTTAAGGATTTTGGGGTCTGTTCCGGAAGTGTTCCCATATTATGTGATAACACCAGTGCTATAAACATTTCAAAAAATCCTGTCCAGCACTCTAAAACCAAACATATTGAAATCAGACATCATTTTCTCAGAGACAATGTTGAAAAAGGAAATGTGAATCTTGAATTTTGCAGATCTGAAGAACAATTGGCTGATATTTTCACTAAACCCCTAAGCAGGGAAGTGTTTGTCAAACTCCGCACATTACTTGGTATGGTAAGGAGTAGATCCTAGTTCCTTAGGACTTATCTTTCCCTTTTTGGCTATGTTTGACTTTTTAATCATTAGTGTAAATAAGCAGGGTTGGTTAACTCTTAATGTCATTTATGCAAGTGGTCTCAAAATTCTTATGTTGATGTTGTTCCAATGTGTGGTGTCTCTAAGTTGCCTAACTGAAAGATACCTTAAGTTTTTAATATATATAGATCAGCGTCAGATCATCGTCAGACCAGTCCCTTACAACGGTTATGTCAGTTTATTGCTGAACCCTCAACTTTGAATTTGAGGATTTAATTGTTCTGACACATGACCGTTGTGAACAATGTAAAGTAACTTCTACCTTAACTGTTCTAATAACTGCCTTTTGTAATCAGTTTAATTCATTTTTCACACCGATTTCTCTCTCTAATTGTCTCTCTTTCTCAAAATTAATCTTCTCTCTCAAACCCTAAGCACCATCATCAAAATCCTCTTCAAGAACTCGAATTCAGTTTCTCTCTCTCTCTCCTTCATCAAATTTGCTGATAAAATCAAAATGGGAAGAAAGAAGAACAAAGCTTCAAAGAAGAACAGTAGAGGATTAAGTGAGTCTCCTAGCTTTACACCTTCTAAGATCGAGAAGGAATTAGGTACTGCTGTGGTTACTGAACACCACAAAGAAGAACAAGAGCAGAAAAGGGTTAAGGATCAAGCCACTGAGGAAACAATAGTTGAATCGAAGGATGCATGTCAGTCCAAAGAGAAATCTACTCTACCACCAAGCTCTAAATCATCACCACCACCTTCTCCACCAAAATCTCCACCACCTCAACCTCAGAGAACTCCATCACCATCTAAGCCATCACCCTCCACATCAAAGAAATCACCCTCTCCATCACCCAAACAACCCTCTTCACAACCTACAAATTCTTCACCTCCACTAAAACCACCATCACCACCAAAATCCAAAACTCCACCACCCTCTCCACCACAAAAGGAAACAACCCCATCACCTTCTCCACAACCACAGAAAACACCCACACCATCACCTCAGACCACACAGAAACCAGTGCCAAGCACTGAGGAGAAAGAAGAAACAGAAAAGCAAGATGATGACATGGATGTCGAGATCACAGGGGTAGTACAAGGGGAAAAGGAAACAGGAAAGAGAACTAGGCCCTTGAGGACAAGGGTTTGCAAGGAAGAGATCAAAAATGAACTTGTTGATGAGGTTCCTGAAGGGAAGAAGGATGAAAAGAAGAAAAGGATGAAGAGTGTTGCCAAGAAGGGCAAAGCCTTCGAAAGCCCCAAGCCTGCAACCAAACTTCCAGCAGAAAAGAAGAGGAAAGCTGCCTCGGCCTCTGAACAGACTCCTGCCAAGAAGAAAGGTAAGACCACTTCTGAACCACTATATGAACTAAGTGGTAGGGGTGTCTTATTTGGTTTTGCATGTCCTAAGTCTTGGACGAGTCAGTCTTTTCTAGAAGACTTCAAAGAGGCAATAGAATTTCAGGGCTGGGAATGGTTATTTGATAAGAGGCTAGATGTTTTTGAAACTTGTGTTGAAGAGTTTTACTCTAAGTTGGGTGAAGTTAGAGAAAGGGAAGATCTGGAGTGAGGTCGAGGGGGTCGACATCACTCTTTCAAAGAAGAGTTTAGGGGAGGTACTAGGTGTGCCTAGGGGTGGGTTCTGTGATTATTCCAAGGACAACTGGCCAACTATTCCTGAGGTCAGTACAAAACACATACAGACCACTTTCTTTACTGGTTCTCCAAGTGATGGTTGTGGCTATGTTATTGGCCAACTAAGGGAACCAGTAATGAGGCTGTTCCATACAGTTGCCTCTAAGATAGTGCTCCCCAGGGCTCAGGGCAGAATGGATGTTAGGAAGATGGATGTTGTGATCATTTACTGTCTCTATGAGAAAATTAAGTTGAGTCTCCCTGGTCTCATGCTGGCTCACATGGTTAGCATTCTGGAAAGGTCCAACCACTCTCTACCCTATGGAGCCTGGATTACTTTGGTTTTCCAAAGTAGAAAGGTTCATCTGAGTGGTGAGGTCAAGAAAATGTCTATCCTCACCAACCAGATCCTAGGTCAGAAGGGGATGACCTTTGAGGGTGGCATGCTAAAAATGAGGGATGAAGAGAGGACCACAGGGGCAAGAAGAACAAGCAGTTCCAGATCTGAGGAAGCTACTGGGTCATTGTCCAAACAGGTGCAGACACATGGGGAATTACTGCAACAGATGATGGCTAGTGTCAATGCTCTGTGCACTTCTCTGGATGGCTCTATAAAGAACATATCAGCACGACTAGACTCCCATGAAGAAAAGCTTGCCTCCTCTTCCAGCTTCAAGCCCAAGACCACCAAGAGACCAGTTCCCATCATAGCCCAAGTCAAGAAGAAGCAGCAGGAGCAGAGTGCAGAAAATGAGAATGAGGATTCTACTGAGGATTCTGATGATGATGCTGACTCCAGTTCTTCTTAGCCTACCCCCCTTTCCCTACTAACATTGCTTTCAAACTTTAACTCCTCTAGTTTCTCTGAACAATTTCTATCCTTAGTTTCTGACCATTTTTGCTACACAATTTCTCTGCAGAATGGTCCTGGTCTGTATAATTTTTAAACTTCTGTGTGCTTTGTACAGTTTGGGATTGTGAGTTGCAGGTACTCACATGTGGGACAACATCTCTAGAATGCTGTGTTAATATTATGCCTGTATTTGACTTTACTTGTTGTCTTCTCCTAATTTTTGTGCTGTGATTGTTTTTGTCATTTGATGATGCCAAAAGGGGGAATAGGACAGGTGAAGTTCCTAGTATCAAAGGTTCAGACCTTGTTAAGAGATGGCCCAACTTTTTTCCTAGGAGTATCTTGAATTCAGATCAAGTGCTCCTACCCATCCCAACTGGAAGAAATTCTTCCAAGTGAAATTGAAATTTCTCTTGCTACATTTGATAATTGATAAGTCTTGCAGGTTACAGGTTTAATGCTAAAACTCAATAATAAATTGAGTAATGTGATGAGTGACTGACCATTGTAATCAGTCTAATTGTGCTTTAGTCTGCTGTATATTTTTTACTCTCTGAGATTATGAATCTGACTACAGGCACAATGCAAGACCAGTTCCTCTGAACAGTTATTTTATTTTGAAATAATTGGTTACTGTTCTCAGGGGGAACTTCATGGTTTGTCATCATCAAATAGGGGGAAATTGTTGAACCATGTTTGATTTGAATGATGACAAACCAGTCCTCTATACTTGATGTCTATGTATATTTTTATATGAACAGGTTGATTCAAATGAGGACTCATCAAGGCAACCATGAAGGCCTTGAGATACTTGAAGATCAGAAGCCAAGAGCTTGGAGCTATTTATTTTTTATATATTTCTAGGATCTTCTTGTAAAATAGACTTAGGAAAATATTTTAGTGTTTTTAAGTATAGAGCAAAAAGACTTTAAGTGTACATCCAGTAAAGAGAACAGGCAAAGAACAAGCTTGGAACAGTTCCCTTTACCAGATGTAGACTTAGTAGTACTGAGACCACTGTGGGAACAGACCTCAGTATTACGCACGTGATCGGTACAGATTTTCAAAAATTTGGATCACTTGTGTTTTGGAAATCTGCTAAATTGATTTGCAAAATCAGCTCATTAAATGCAATGTACTTGTTGGACTTTTGGGTATTAACCGCTACATATAGTGGAAGGATAAAAAGGTCTGAAACAGGTAACTGTACACTTGTGTCAGCTGATCCTTTTGCACAATTTAGGGGAGCTTCCAGCACACTTCTAGGGGACGGTTTTCCTTGCCTATTTAAACAATCTTTGCAAAAAACCCTAGAAGACTTTTGCTCTCCAAAGAAAACCAAGTCATATTTTCAGAGAGTCTATTCTTAGTCCAAAACTATCTCCATATCCATCTTTAAGAGAAAAACTTACGGAGATTTAAGTTTGTAATATTTGAACCACTTAGAGGGAAGTGGTTGGGGAGTGTTCTGTGAACACTGAGTGAACTGTTAGAGTTAACAGTTGGGGAATTAAGTGTTACATAGTTGTAGCATTTAATTGAGTGTGTAACCTTGTTATTATTCTGAGTTGATTAATAATATTGGTGAGAGAGTGGAGGACGTAGGCTTGTTTAGAAGTCGAACCTCATTAAATCTTTGTGTCCCTACTCTTTATTTACTGTTCTCTTGTTGTTCTCACAAAAGTATAAACAAAACTTGAAAACGATTGAAAAACACACATACTCAATTCAACCCCCCCTTCTTGAGTATACATTGAACTAACACTACTAACGACTTTCGTATGCTTTGGTGGTTTGTTAATGGTGATCCCGCTACAATGGGCCAACTTGATTTTGGGCGGTTCTTAATTGCCACTTTCATTTGGGAGCGCGATCACCACTCAAGATTTATCACAATGGGTAGTTTCATCACTGTTTTTGCTAAGCATGTAGGAGTTTCCTTGACCTCTTCCACAATATTATCGGCGCATGCCTTGCTTGACATTAGGCAGATGGAGAACAACTATAAATGGTTGGCAACACGTGATCGTGGGATTTATGAATGGTTTGTTAGGGGTGAAGGAAAGGATGCTGACAAAATTTTGTATGCTCATCTTCGTTGTCCTGCAACTCGTTTGAGCAGTCCTGGTGCTTTGTTGTTCTCTCCTGGCGCCTCTTCTTCCACTACCACTGCAGTTGATGTGCCATTGACCAGTCCTAGTGACCTCTTTGCTCATCAAGCTTTTGTGCCACAAGACCAAAGTGCTCTTTTAGGCCCTGCTCATCCATACTCTCGGATGTCTCGTTCAGAAGTTTTTTATCCTCTCACTACTCCATTGGCACCAGTCACAACTCGAGAGTTTCGGCTTTTCATGGATTGCTTTGTAAACTTTTCTCAAGATGTGATTGCTCAATTTGATAAACTTGAACGGAGAGTGGCAGATCTTGGTTCTGAAGTTATTTCTTTTCGTCAACAGTTTGAAGCTTCTGGCCCCACCGCCTCAACTGCTGATGTTATCCCTGAGACTCGTAATGAGTAAGCTTCCTCTTTCCCTTTCTCCTAGTTGCATGCATTTTCACAGTGAGGACACTGTGTGTCCTTTAGCTTGGGGGAGGGATACTAATTGCTTTCTTAGTGTAGATTTTTTTTTTCTTAAGATTTTTGCATGGTTTGTACCACTCACTAGGAGTAGGAGTTTACTTGCAACCAAAAAATGTATTACTTTCTTAGTTGTTAGTGTGTTTCATCCTCCCTTGGTGTCATTGTTGGATTCTTTTACTAAGTATGTTTCCCTGTGCCCTATGGTTAAATTTTTTTTGAACTTGTGATTATTGAGATTGGTCATTGTAAACTCTTGGTTTCTTTTCCGATTCCTTGATATTACTAAACTTGAGTTTCTAAGCCTTATCATCTATTGTTTGGAACAGGGAAGAGTTTAACTTGTAAGGATTTGAGCTTTGATTGATATTATATTATTTCCTTCTCGTGTGATTAGTTCCTGGTGTGACACTGATCTTGGTTTTGGCTTGGTACTAGTCTGGCTAGCTGTATAACTACATGATAGGCATGATAGAAGGCCCTCGTTTGTTAGGAGTCGTGCTACATTGTTTTTAGAGGACACACTTTCCCCTTGATCCCTTATTTTGAGCCTTACCCTTTCTTTCATGATTAACCACATTACAAACCTTTTTGGCCTCTTTTGATTAACCCAAGTCTAGCTTCGGGGAGCATTTTGGTTAGTTGGTGAGTGATGTTGTTGTTGTCGTTTTGGCTCATTGTTGGTGTTGGATGGTTTGTTTCCTCATTATCGGATTGTGCTTCAATAGTTTGTTATTTCATCATCATCTTTATCAATCAAAAATTTTTGCAAGGCGAAAAAAAATCAAAAAAAAATTCAAAAAATCAAAACAAGCTTCAATTCTTTCAATTAGTTATACATTTTCGCCTTTGCAAGTTGTAAATATGTCCTATTTGGATGATGATATAATGGTGTTTTTCAATTGTTTGGTTGATTTGGTGGTATGGAGTTTGAAGTTGATTGGAGTTGTTTTAGCCTCGTCTTTAGGCTATGTTACTTATTGAATTTGCTCCCCTAAAATGGACTTCTAGCTCACATATTCCCAAATTCTATCCTACCCTTGATCTAAGCCCCATTACAAGCTTGACAAAGACCTTCTTGATCATCATGCTTTTATACGTGTCTTCTGGATTCAGTACCTTGCCAAAATTGATGAGTATGTGTTGCATTTCGAGTCGACTTTTGTAGGTTGAGTGCTATTACTTGCCCTTTCAAACTCATGAGTGTTGGTGAGATGGGAGGGTGCCTTTTTAGTGACTTAGGCTACAAAATTGATTCATATGCACATCTTTTGCATATTTGTGGGCGAAGAGCGATCGAGCTTATCTTATACTCGCCACAAAGAGAGGAGTGTCACCGGTGAGAACTCTTTCCTTGATTCCTGGTTATTTTTTCTATGATGAGGTTTGGTTTCTCTTGGATGGTTTTCACTCTTGGATAGGCATTGAATCATTTGGATGCTTTGATTGAGAGGATGTGATCGCAAGTGTTTTGCGATGTTGTTTTTATAGGGTGAAGCATACTTATGTCTTTGAGAATCTTGTCTTTGTTACTTGAGAACAAGGAACAATTTAGCTTGGGGGAGTTTGATGAAACACAATTGTATATAGTTTTTAGGCATATTTAGGCTCTTATTTAGAGCATTTTAGTCCATTTTAGTTGCATACTAGGCATTATTTGCATGAATTATCAATTTTGTACTCTATTACGCTTCGTTTGTGGTTTTCTTAATTTTTCAGGTAGTTTTATAACTATTTGGAAGCTTTCGAAGCAAGATCGTATGAATTGGATAATATTAGAAGGAGATTGATGATCATGGGCGATGCACACCAAATTTCGGATCATATGAAGTGATTTTAGCATCCATGAGAGTCGTGGCATAGCTTATTGAGGTGAAGTTGAGTTAAAATTGAAGAAAAGCCATTGCTTGCGAAAGTTCAGCTTGACCACTTCTCACTATTTTGCTCATATCTTGGGATATACTTATCGGATTGAAGTGATTCAAGTTGCGTTGGAAACTAGATTCGAAGAGATTCGCAACGGTAGGTCACACGTCTCATCTTGATGCCTACAACTCAAGTTACAGCCTGTTGAAGTTGACCCATCGATTCAGGAGCAAAACCAGAGCCCGATGGCTCTTGTAACCTCTGTTGCTGTCGATTCTGTCTTGCCCTATGGGTTCCCAGCGCCCTATGGTCGTGCCCAGCTGTGCAAATATGTCTCTTGATATTTCTTACTTTGTACTCTTCTATTAGCTTCATTATTACCCTTTTTCCTATTTTATTTTATTTTTAGATAAAAATATAATTAGCACTAGTAGAAAATTGTCTATTAGTATCGCCCTAATAGTATTGTTTATTTGAAAAACGATAGTAATAATGCTATAATTGTATCGTTTTTGGTAAAAAGGATAGTAATAGAGAAATTATTAGTATCATTTTTAATAAAAACGATAGTAATAATGCTATATTAGTATCGTTTTTGTGAAAAACGATAGTAATAGAGACGTTATTAGTATCGTTGGCAGGCCCTTGTCGTATGCGCCAAAACCAAATATAATTCTCTTACTTTCTAATACAAATAAATGTAGCAGGGAAGCAAGGTTCGTATCCACAGGGAACTAGGATTACTTAAATGTACTTGAATTAAACTAAAATGAAATAAACTAAAATGGTAAAAAGAGGGGGTTTATAAATTTGTTAAGCTAATGATTAAACTAATTCAGAAACTCAATAAAAACAATGGAATTGATTTAGAATAAATATGTTCAACAATCGGTTAATTAGAAATCAAAGAAGGAGGACTTGGATCCGATTAATATCCACTTCGACTAGAGTATCGATCATCGGAAACACCTCAAAATCTATAATCTTGGTTACCTAATGTGAAGATAAATCTTCTAATCTCCTTATGATTAGCTAAGTAGTAAAATTTCCAATACTACAAAACCCTTATTCAAAGACAACCTAGAAGATCGGCTTCTAAGTTCAATCCGAGAATAGCATTAAGAGAAGAGAACATTAAGATCGTTTATGTTAAAAAAGCTTTTAACATATAACAACACACTTGAATTCTTAAGGAGAAATAAGGATGTAGCACATCCAAACCAAACCCTAACTTGCTACTAATTGACAAGGGATTTCCTTAGCAAGGCAAATCACAAATCTAGCAATAATTCATCAACACAACAATACTAGTAGTACTCCTAGCAAGCTATGCAACAAACCAACATATTCAAACATGAAAAACAAGTGATAATCAAATATAAATAAAGAGTAGAATTCTCACAATACAATAGAGGAAGCTTCAATAAATCTTCACCAAGATAAAGTTTAAGCTACAAGCTTCATGGAAAACAAAATACACAAAGCTTTGAAGCTCATTCAAAGAGCAAAAATGGTGAGAAGCTAAGTAGAGAGGAAGGAGTTGTGTAAAAATTCTAAGTGTCAAAATAGGATATGTTCCTACCCTTCTTAACCTCTCTCCTCACTTATTACTGCCTTGCCTAGGTGCCTCAACATTCAACCAATCAAAACAAAAGAAACAAGCCAACTTGCAAGAGAAGAAAAACAAAACAACAGCCACCGCACAGGGGTCGCGAGTCGCGACCATAACTCGCGACTCGCGAGAAGCTACTGACCCTGCTTTGCTCTGCCTTGCCCTGCTATGCTCTGCTCTGCTCTGCTCTGGTGAGGTACCCTAAGGCTGGGTCGCGACTCGCGAGAAATAGTCGCGACTCGCGAGTAGCTACTGACCCAAATCTGGCTTGCCCTGTCCTGCTCTGGTGAGGCCCAAGGCTAGGTCGCGACTCGCGAGAAATAGTCGCGACTCGCGAAAAGGGCCTAGCCTTGTTGCTCTTCAGCTGACTCTTTCTTCTAAAACGCAATCCCGGGCAATCATCGAAGCATTACCAATCTAAAACTAATAATACATAATAATCGAGGGAATAGGGGTACAAAAAGAACCAAAATTCCTAAACCCTATAAATACCTAAAGGATTCTAAAATCCGTAAACTATCTAAATAATAAGCAAAAAGGAAAACAAATCTTTCTAAAAAAAGCGTATAACTTGGACACATCAAATTCCCCCACGCTTAAACCTTACTCGACCTCGAGTAAAATTAAACGTTAAAGAAATTCAATGTCTAAAACCAAAAGTCCAAGTTAAACACGAATGTACAAAGCTCTGATTTGCTAAGCTAAAACTACCATAACAAAAATTTATAACTAACTACTAAAAGTAAAAATAAAAATAAAAATAAATGAAAATAAAAACTTTCACTGTCCGAGAAAGAAGCTATAGGAAGATAGAATAAAATTCTTCTATGCTTCTATCTTAAAACCTGCAATTCCACACGGGACCAAAATGTTGCAAGTTAAATGTAAACGAGAAACAAAACCAATCAAAAATAAATGAGGAATCAAAATGTTCTCTCTATTCTTTTTCTCTCATTTTGCCTAGGTGCCCTTTTCGGGTTTTCAACCTAGCTTCTCATTACATTTTCCACTCACGCGCTCACCCACTCAACATATTTCTTTTTCTTTTTCTTTTTCTTTTTTTTTTTTTTTTTTTTTTTTTTTTCCCTAAGTTGCCCGTCCTTACGGGTTTTCAACTTAGCGGAATTTTCTTTTTATAAATATAATAATAATTTCTTTTTCTTTTTCTTCTTCTTCTTTTTTTTTTTTTTCTTTTTCTTTTTTTTTTTTTTTTTTTTTTTTTTTTTAATAATAATAAAAATCAAAGGAAATATGTTACAGTGCAATTAAAAAGTAAATAAATTACAAATTACTGAAAATTAAAATAAATTAAACTAGGTCTAAATACAAAATACTTGAAATGAAACTAAATGTACAAGACTAAAAATTAAAAACAAAAAATTAAAATAAACTAAAAATAAAACTAATCAAAACATATATACAAGTGATGATGTCTCTCCCCCACGCTTGCATCTGACATTGTCCTCAATGGAAGGAGAGAAAACCCCAAGACCCGTCAACTACGAACCAGAAGGACCTTCAAAATTACGGTTTCCCGATCTCCTAGCGGCCCGCGCCGCACGACGCTGACGAACCCTCAAGTCGATGTCTGCAGAGGGGTCTTGAAATCCCGGGTTTTGAGACACGTAATGAGCATTCATGGATGTCATCGTAAACACGTTGTCGTCAACCTCGTCAATCTGCTCCTGCATCGAATCAAGTCGATGCTCTACCCTCTGAAACCGGTCGGCCCACATGCCGTGATCAGCAGGTACATGTTGCCCCGGATAAAGTGGCGGACCCTGGACATGGTCCTCATCTTCCTCATCCTCAACCTCATCGTCCTCACCCTCTTCTCTCTCAGGTGGGAAATCGACCGGAGCGCGTCCCATATCTTGTAAAACTGCCGCCCGATACTGCGGGTCAGGCGCAAGATAGAGATCATCATGGGCCGCGCCGTCAGCAATGGTGGTCCGTTGAACTTGCGGCAATGCTATGTATTTTGTGGACTTAGCCCCATAGAGCCAAACATGTCGGCCATTACGAGGCGAAGTCCACAACATAGATAACTTGCCTAATTGATGGATAGAGTAGACATAAGAAGTTCGACGTCCTCTATCATCAACAAAGCCCAACGGGGCCAACAATGGTCTCCCCTCATCATCAGTGGGGTACGGTACCTCTAGATAGTTCCCCAAAATGGTAACCATACCCCCCATACTAATCTTCCCCCGGTCTTTCCTACCCAACTCCAAACAGTTTTCCACAAAAATGCCTACCCAATCTGGGCACCCCAACCCACATGGTGTCAATGACCATAAACATTTCAGCTCAAACCTCGGCAAGTTCGTTGGTTCACCTTGACAAAAAATGGTCATAGAAAGAAATCGGTGAACCAAACGAAGTGCCGGGTGGGGTAACGATGAACTCTTAACCCGACCGTGCCATACCAAACCATGAGTAATAAGACTATAAAACGAGGTCGGGTTAAAGCCATCAGAAAGGAAATCATCATCGACCGCATACTCCCATCCAAATGCCTCCATGATTTCGTGATAGTAAAGCTTATGAACATCATCATGGAGGTGGAAGGTAATGAATGGTCCTTGTTCATCTTGCCCTTTCTCTAGGGTAGCTAGGAACTCTAAGGTGGTCCGTATATATGTCGGGGCTTGACAATGTAAAAATCCGCCCAATCCCCCTTTACTCAATAGTTTTATCACCGGACCCCTTAATCCCAATTCTTCTAGGTCTGTAGGTTGTAAAAATTTGGTTTCTAAGACATCCCTACCGGGTTTGGTTAGTTTCGCCCAAGTTTCTCTTTGTCCTCGATTAAGGTTTTGCAACCCCATTGTGTCAACTCTAGGACCCCTACTTGAACTACTTTCTCCTCTCACTCTCTTTCTTGGAGCCATTGATATGTAATAAGTAAGAGAAATCAACCAAAACCAACTAGAATAACCCAATCAACCAAATAACTAGCAACCCAAACACCTTAATAATCGAACAACTATCAACTACAAACTCAACTTCTATCAACAATTCAATGAATCAAGTGCACCACAACAATAAAAATTGGTAAATTTCAAAAATTAAACTAAGAAATAGCAAGAACACATGAAAATTCAAGCCAAATCAAAGTAAAACAAAAAAATCATGAAATTTACCCAAAACTTGATGAATTTGAGTATGTGGTGCCAAATATAGTTGTAGAAATTGTTGAAAGCCTCCAAATAATAAGAATTAGCACCCAACGGATCCAATTGAAGGCCAAAACGAAAATCCCCAAATTTCTAGGGTTTATACGAAAACCCTAGAATTTTCGTGAAAAAGGGGTTGTTTTTTTTTTTTTGATTTTGAAGTTAAAAAGTTGTTTGGGAGTGTTTTTTTTTTTTTTTTTTTATGGAGAAATTGAAAGAAAAAGGGCTTGGAATGTGTTTTAATGGAGGTTTGTAGCAAGGAGGAAGAAGGAGAGGAAGAGAGAAGAATTCGCGAGTGAGAAGAGTGAAAGAATTCAATCGCGAATCTGGCAGATCTGGCGTTATATTGTGCTGTAGCCTAAGGTCTCGAGGCGCGACAAATTCTCGCGAGTCGCGACCGTGCCTCGCGCGTCGCGACCTTTCCCCGCGAGTCGCGATTCGTTTCTGCCCAAAATTCATACTTCACACATACTGTTTTTTCCACAGTATGATGTCGCGACCCGCGACTGTAACTCGCGACTCGCGATTCTTCACTGCCTCCACCACTTTGTTTTTTTTTTTTTTTTTTTTTTTTTTTTTTTTTTCACATGTTCACCGAGGTCGCTTGACGGGGTTCTTGCTCGAACCTCTAATAAACCATAACCTATACAAACAAACAAAAATCACACGACATTAAAAGGTTCTAACTAAAAATCAAGAAAAATTACTATAATAAAGCTCGGGTTGCCTCCCGAGAAGCTCCATTTATTTAACGTCGTTGGCACGGCGGTGCATCTCCGGTGAACTTACTCATACACCGGATCCTCTAAGCTCATACTTCCATTGTTCACGGCTTGAAAGCCCTCATGATATATTTTCAAGCGTTGGCCATTCACTTTGAATGCCTTTGAAGTAGCCTCGCTTGATATCTCCACTGCCCCATGAGGGTACACCTTTTTTACCACAAACGGCCCAACCCAGCGTGACCGTAACTTACCCGGAAACAATCTCAGACGTGATTGGAACAGAAGGACTTTCTGTCCTTCCTCAAAGTCCTTTCTCATTATCATTTTGTCATGCCATGCCTTTGTCTTTGCTTTGTAGATCACGGCATTCTCATAGGACTCGTTCCTTATCTCCTCCAGCTCAGAAATTTGCAACTTCCGATGCAAACCAGCTTCATCAAGATTCATGTTAAAACTCTTCACCGCCCAGTAGGCCTTATGCTCGAGCTCGACCGGAAGATGGCAAGGCTTACCAAACACCAATCGGTATGGAGACATTCCGATAGGGGTTTTGTAAGCAGTGCGGTATGCCCATAGTGCGTCATCGAGCCTCAAACTCCAGTCTTTCCTATTCGGATTGACTGTCTTCTCCAGAATAGATTTCACCTCTCTGTTGGACACTTCAGCTTGTCCATTGCTCTGTGGATGATACGCAGTAGATGTCTTATGCGTAACATGGTATTTCTTCAGCAAAGCTCCAATGGTTCGATTACAGAAATGAGTTCCCTTATCACTGATCAAAGCTCTTGGAATGCCAAACCTGGAAAATATGTTAGCTTTGATAAAATCTGCAACCACTTTCGAATCATTAGTTCTAGTGGGCTTTGCTTCCACCCACTTTGAAACATAATCCACAGCAAGCAATATATACATATAACCGAAAGAGGTTGGAAAAGGTCCCATAAAGTCCATGCCCCAAACATCAAAAATCTCACAGAATAAGATTGAGTTTTGCGGCATTTCATTCTTTTGGGATATATTCCCAACTCTTTGGCAGTTATCACAAGATTTACAGAAAAAATATGCATCTTTATTCAACGAAGGCCAATAAAATCCACAATCCATTACCTTCCGTGCTGTTCTTTTGGCCCCAAAGTGACCTCCACAAGCATATGAGTGACAAAAAGTAAGAATAGAAGTCACCTCATTATCTGAAATACATCTCCGAATCACTTGGTCAACGCAATGCTTCCACAAATACGGGTCATCCCAAACATAATGTTTCGAATCACTTCGAAGTTTATCACGTTGGGCCTTTGTAAAATGGTGCGGAAACTGACCCGAGACAAGGTAATTCACCATATCAGCATACCACGGATGCAAGTCACTAAGAGCGAACAACCGCTCATCAGGAAATTCATCCCTAATAGGCTCCTTTTCAGAACTCGATTCCAAGACATGGAACGACACCAACCTACTCAAGTGATCAGCAACCAAGTTCTCGGTACCCTTCTTGTCTTTCACCTCAATATCAAACTCACTTAAGAGCAAGATCCATCTAATCAATCTCGGCTTGGCGTCTTTCTTCGTCATCAAGTAACGAAGAGCTGCATGGTCAGTATACACAATAACTTTTGTACCAAGCAAGTAGGAACGAAATTTTTCTAAAGAAAAAACCACCGCCAATAACTCTTTTTCAGTTGTCGAATAATTGCGTTGAGCTTCATTCAGAGTCATCGAGGCGTAGTATATGGCATGAGGTGCTCTTCCCACCCTTTGACCTAGTACCGCTCCGACGGCATAGTCACTGGCATCACACATGATCTCAAAGGGAAGAGACCAATCGGGGGGCTGAATAATCGGGGCTGAGACGAGCATCCCCTTCAAAGAATCGAAGGCTCTCTGGCACTCGTCCCCTACTATAAACTCGACATCCTTTTGCAATAGCTTGCACAACGGAGAAGCTATCTTAGAAAAATCTTTGATAAACCTGCGATAAAAACCTGCATGTCCTAAAAAAGAACGCACATCACGCACATTAGTAGGGTAAGGCAGAGACTGTATAGTATCAATCTTAGCTTTGTCCACCTGCATACCCTTAGCTGAAACAACATGACCCAACACAATACCTTGCTCGACCATAAAATGACATTTTTCAGAATTTAACACAAGGTTAGTATCAATACATCTTTTAAGCACAAGTGTCAGGTGGTGTAAACAACTATCAAAAGCGTCTCCATGGACAGTGAAGTCATCCATGAAGACCTCTACAAAATGTTCAACAAATTCAGAGAATATACTTACCATGCACCTTTGAAAGGTGGCGGGAGCATTGCACAGGCCAAAAGGCATACGCCTATAAGCAAATGTACCAAAGGGACAAGTAAAAGTGGTCTTTTCCTGATCCTCGGGTGCAATCGTCACCTGGTAGTACCCTGAATAACCGTCTAAGAAACAGTAGAAAGCATGCCCAGCAAGCCTTTCTACCATTTGATCAATAAAGGGAAGGGGGAAATGATCCTTCCGGGTTACCGCATTCAGTCTGCGATAATCAATACAAACCCTCCACCCGTTTTGGACACGAGTGGGGACAAGATCACCTGCCTTGTTCTCGACAACAGTTACCCCAGATTTTTTTGGTACAACTTGAGTGGGACTCACCCACTTGCTATCTGAAATTGGGTAAATCATACCTGCCTGAAGCATTTTTAATATCTCTTCCTTCACCACCTCCATCATAGGTGGATTGAGCCGGCGTTGAGGTTGTCGTACCGGTTTCGCTTCATCCTCAAGCAGGATCCTATGCATACAAGTAGTTGGGCTTATGCCTTTGATATCGGCAATCGTCCAACCTATCGCTGTTTTGTGCTCTTTGAGAACGTCAATGAGCTGACTCTCCTGTTCCTTGGTGAGTTGACTTGAAATCAAAACTGGCAATGTATTTTTTTCACCAAGGAAAGCATACTTCAAGTTATCGGGTAAAGCTTTCAATTCCACATTAGGTGCCTGCAAAACAGATGGCAAAAGCTTTGTGCTAGGCACGGTAAGTGGTATAGGCTCCCAATGAGGAGGAACAAGTGGTAGTTCGGAATGGTCATCTAATACCTGCACTAGTTCCTGCAAATTAGCGCTCAAAACATATTCAATTTTATCATCATCAAGAGAATGTTCTAAGGCCACATGAAGATCATCATCATTATCCAAATCAAAAGCATGTTGAGCTGCTATATCAATTATATCAACAGAATAGCACGAATGATCATCAGTAGGGAATTTCATGGAGTTGTAAATATTAAATTCAATTTTGTCTCCATCAAATTCCATACTAAGAGTTCCATTATGCACATCAATCTTAGTCTTAGCAGTTTTCAAAAATGGCCGTCCTAACAAAATAGGGGCCGCATGCTTGTCATGTTCCATTTCAATCACATAAAAGTCAGCTGGAAAAATCAATTGCCCTACTTTAACCAACACGTCCTCCACTATCCCCTTAGGGTAAGCATTGGAACGGTCAGCTAACTGAATAACTACACCTGTCTCATGTAATGAACCTAACTTCAAGGACTTAAACAAAGAGTATGGAATCACATTTATCGAAGCCCCTAAGTCTAGCATAGCTTTTTGATACATAGTATCACCTATAGTACAGGGTATAGTAAACATTCCAGGATCACTGCATTTAGGAGGCAGTTTACTCTGGAACATAGCAGACACATGTTCGCTAACTTTTACTTTTTCAGTTCCTTTTAGTCTTTGCTTTCTTTTAGCAGTGCATAATTCTTTCAAAAATTTTGCATACCTAGGAATTTGTTTCAAAGCATCTAAAAGGGGAATGTTTACCTCACACTTACGAAAGATTTCGTAGATGTCCTTATTGCTCTCCGATCGCCTTCTGTCTTTCAATGCCTCAGGGAACGGTGGAATAGGCTCGTATGAAGGAAATTGTGGGCTTTTGCTCTTCACCTCGCTTGGAGGCGGTATGACATCAGTATCGGGTACAGGCTCACGATCTAGGATCTCAGTTTCAAGCTCTTGGTCTCGAAGTATTGTCTTTTCATTGCCTTGAATCTCCTTGCCACTCCTCAATGTGATGGCACTAGCATTAGCAGGCCTAGGATTAAGCTCCGTTTGAGATGGTAGCTTACTTGAATCTCTTGCCTCTAATCTTGTAACCGCCCCAGAAATCTGACTCATTTGGCCTTCCAAGTTCTTTATGCTCGATCTAGTTTCTTCTTGAAATTGCATCATGTTACCTTGCATGGAAGTAACATTCTTTGTCAAGGCATTGATCATGTCCTCAGTCGACATGCTAGAACTCGGACCTTGGCCTTCAGGCCTCTGAAATGGTTGTTGGGGTCGATTGTATGGTTGTTGTTGTGGTTGTTGATATTGATGTTGTTGTGGATATTTTTGATTCTGTTGCTGGTACTGGTTCCCCTGAGCATTGCCATACCTCATATTCGGATGGTCTTTCCAACCCGGATTAAAAGTATTTGAGTACGGGTCATATCTCTTTTGCACTCCCTGACCTTGGAAACCAATAGCATTCACTACTTCGCTATCTTCTTCTTGTAAATGGGGGCAAGAATCAGTAGGATGGTCGGAGGCACAAATCTCACAAGATTTCACATGTTGAACTTTGCTTTTCGTCATAAGTTCTTGCATCATCGAGGTTAGAGTCTGCATTTGATCCTCAAGTTTCAGGACACCAGAACTAGAACCCCGTTCGCTTTGCCTCGCATTGTTAGACCGTCCATTGAACTGCCTAGAGCCATCAGCCAGCTCTTCAATGAGAACCCGAGCAGAAGCTGGAGTCTTATTTGTGAACGACCCCCCGCTAGCGGCATTGGCCATTCGCACATCTTCATCAGAAAGACCGTTATAGAAGTATAGAATGAGATCTTCCTCTGAATATCCATGATACGGACAACTGGCACATAATCTTTTAAACCTTTCCCAGTATTCATAGAAAGACTCATCACCTCTTTGCTCGATGTTACTGATTTCTTTCTTCAGAGTGGATGATTTAGAAGCTGGAAAGAACTTCTCTAAGAACCGTCTCTTCATCGCACCCCATGTTGAAATGCAATTAGGAGGAAGATAGTACAACCAATCTTTGGCCCCGTCCTTTAAAGAAAAAGGAAATGCCCTCAGCTTTATCTGCTCTTCGGTAACCCCATTAGGTTTCATGCTTGTGCAGACAACATGAAATTCAGACAAATGCTTGTTCGGATCCTCTCGACTCAACCCATGAAAGGATGGTAGTAAATGTATCAACCCTGACTTCAACTCAAATGTAGTGCCCTGATCAAGAGCCGGAAATGTAATGCACAAGGGTTGTTGATCCAAGTTTGGAGCAGTGAGCTCCTTCAAAGTTCGATGTTCCGGTGCAGCCATGGAGTCTACCTCACTTTCAAGAAAGAAAGGCAACACTTGAAAATTCTCTCGAAATTCCCTTCGCAACCTGAAAAGAGTTAATTCCAAATCCGGATCGTACTGCAAAGGTTCTTGGTTAGTAGAACGGGTATGCACCATACACAAAGAAAAGCACTAAAATCACTTAAGCTTAATACCAATTACACAAGTAACACAGACTTCCCCGGCAACGACGCCAAAATTTGGCAGGCCCTTGTCGTATGCGCCAAAACCAAATATAATTCTCTTACTTTCTAATACAAATAAATGTAGCAGGGAAGCAAGGTTCGTATCCACAGGGAACTAGGATTACTTAAATGTACTTGAATTAAACTAAAATGAAATAAACTAAAATGGTAAAAAGAGGGGGTTTATAAATTTGTTAAGCTAATGATTAAACTAATTCAGAAACTCAATAAAAACAATGGAATTGATTTAGAATAAATATGTTCAACAATCGGTTAATTAGAAATCAAAGAAGGAGGACTTGGATCCGATTAATATCCACTTCGACTAGAGTATCGATCATCGGAAACACCTCAAAATCTATAATCTTGGTTACCTAATGTGAAGATAAATCTTCTAATCTCCTTATGATTAGCTAAGTAGTAAAATTTCCAATACTACAAAACCCTTATTCAAAGACAACCTAGAAGATCGGCTTCTAAGTTCAATCCGAGAATAGCATTAAGAGAAGAGAACATTAAGATCGTTTATGTTAAAAAAGCTTTTAACATATAACAACACACTTGAATTCTTAAGGAGAAATAAGGATGTAGCACATCCAAACCAAACCCTAACTTGCTACTAATTGACAAGGGATTTCCTTAGCAAGGCAAATCACAAATCTAGCAATAATTCATCAACACAACAATACTAGTAGTACTCCTAGCAAGCTATGCAACAAACCAACATATTCAAACATGAAAAACAAGTGATAATCAAATATAAATAAAGAGTAGAATTCTCACAATACAATAGAGGAAGCTTCAATAAATCTTCACCAAGATAAAGTTTAAGCTACAAGCTTCATGGAAAACAAAATACACAAAGCTTTGAAGCTCATTCAAAGAGCAAAAATGGTGAGAAGCTAAGTAGAGAGGAAGGAGTTGTGTAAAAATTCTAAGTGTCAAAATAGGATATGTTCCTACCCTTCTTAACCTCTCTCCTCACTTATTACTGCCTTGCCTAGGTGCCTCAACATTCAACCAATCAAAACAAAAGAAACAAGCCAACTTGCAAGAGAAGAAAAACAAAACAACAGCCACCGCACAGGGGTCGCGAGTCGCGACCATAACTCGCGACTCGCGAGAAGCTACTGACCCTGCTTTGCTCTGCCTTGCCCTGCTATGCTCTGCTCTGCTCTGCTCTGGTGAGGTACCCTAAGGCTGGGTCGCGACTCGCGAGAAATAGTCGCGACTCGCGAGTAGCTACTGACCCAAATCTGGCTTGCCCTGTCCTGCTCTGGTGAGGCCCAAGGCTAGGTCGCGACTCGCGAGAAATAGTCGCGACTCGCGAAAAGGGCCTAGCCTTGTTGCTCTTCAGCTGACTCTTTCTTCTAAAACGCAATCCCGGGCAATCATCGAAGCATTACCAATCTAAAACTAATAATACATAATAATCGAGGGAATAGGGGTACAAAAAGAACCAAAATTCCTAAACCCTATAAATACCTAAAGGATTCTAAAATCCGTAAACTATCTAAATAATAAGCAAAAAGGAAAACAAATCTTTCTAAAAAAAGCGTATAACTTGGACACATCAATCGTTTGTAAGAAAAACGATACTAATAGTGTAACTATTACTATCATTTGTAATAAAAACGATACTATCTTAGAAACGATAGCAATGTTTTTATTTTTATTTTAAAAAAAAGCCTGTACGTTCATACTCCCCATCAGCCAAAATTACTTCATTAAAACCCCCAAATACTCCTCATCACCAAAACCCCAACACTAACCCTAGCTTTTTGGTTCTCTTCCTTCAACAACCACTGCACCACCACTGCCGCTGCTGGTTCTCTTCCTTCGTCGTCGACCTGCTTCGTCCTGCTCGAAGCTACTGCTCGAAGATACTGCTCGAAGCTTGCTTCGTCCTAGTCGTTCGATCGACTGCTGCTGCGTGCTCTGCTCCGCTCCGGCCTGGTCGTTCGAAGTTTGTTCGACAGCTACTGCTTTGCTCCGTCCTGAACGCTCGAGAAGGTTTGTTTCCTCTTTTTTTTTTAATTTCATTTCACTTAAAACTAGTTTGTATTTGTATATTGTTATTGTTCTGAACTTTATTGTCGCATATAACAAGGCGATTGATATATTGTTTTAAGAGTAAGTTACATATTGTTTTAATTGATATATTGTATATTGTCGAAAGTGAAAGTAATTGTTGATTGTATACTGTTTTAATAGAATATAACAAGTGAAAGTTAGGGATTGTATATTGTTTTAAGAGAAAGTTACAGCTTGTTGTTCAATTGTTCAACTAGTTTCAATATGTGATTGTTATTGTTGATTTGTGGTTGAATTTTAATGGGAATTGCTTTAGATTTACTATTATTATGTTTTTTAGGATTGAAAAATCACACTACTAGTTGATGCCCACAAGGTGTTTGTCAAAATGCTTGAATGATAATTAGTAAATAACTATCATTTAGTAGTCATTATAATTATCAAACATTATATTTACTAACTATATATATAGATATATATGTATTCTCAAAGTTGTAATTTAATAATATAAGTAGCACTTACAAGTCGTACGGAGCAAGGATCAAAGAAAATACTAAAATGGTGTTGGAGGTCAAAAGAATCGAGGTATGAGTGACTTATATTTTGTTCTTTTTCGAATATTATACAATTTTTTATTGATACAATAATATCCATTTGTAATTTGTTTTGACCCTAGTTTTTTGTAAATTTGTTAGTGCGCCTAGCAGACCGGTGGTTTGGATTGTGGCTACTATGTCATGAAGTACATGAATGAGATAGTCAAGAAAGTTGGTGAAAGTAAGGGTGATGTCAAGCAAATAAGGGTAAGTTGTATCATGCCTTAATTTGTTGTGTTTTGGGAATTTGGTGAAATTTGCTATTTTAGTACTCATAGTTGGAGGTTTTATGGAAATTTGGTGAAGTTTTGGAGAGGAAGTGGTTATGAACACCACTTCCTTTTACTATTGTTTAGTTGATTGTATTGGAAGGCGGTGGTTTGTTTAGTGACGATATTTGGAGGTTTATTTGGGATTTTGGTGAAGTTTTGGAGAGGAAGTGGTTATGAACACCACTTCCTTTTACTATTGTTTAGTTGATTGTATTGGAAGGCGGTGGTTTGTTTAGTGACGATATTTGGAGGTTTATTTGGGATTTTGGTGAAGTTTTGGAGAGGAAATGGTTGTTAAGAAGAAAATGAACACACATAAGGGTGGAACAAAATTACAGTCATATTCAATAGTTGTTAAGAAGAGGTTTACGTATGAACACCACTTCCTTATGTGTGAAGAGGTTTACGTATGAAGATAAGGTCACACATAAGGCTTACGTATGAACACCACTTCCTTTTACTATTATTTACTATAAAAAAAATGAATCCTAGATCAATTAATATGACTGTAATTTGCCTGATCATATCTGTTTTAGAACTAAAATACAGTAATAACTTGTTAAAAGTGATGCCAATGACTTAGAACAGAAAGTTGAAACAAAAATTGATAATTAGAAAAGAACTAAGGTGATCCAAAAGAGATAAAGAAAATATAATCTGAAGAGAAAAATGAAAACAAAAATAAGGTTTTTAAGTTGATATTCAATAGTTGTTAAGAAGAAAATAACACACATAAGGGTGGAACACGAGCCATGGGGAACGTTGGCAGCTACTGGTGCTTCGGACAGCAACAACTGACCACCGGCAGCCACAGCAGACCACCACCAGCAGCAGGTGCAGGCCACCGGCAGCAGCAACAGCAGCTCACCGGCAGCAGCAGCAGGCCACCGGCAGCAGCAACAGGCTATCACGAGCAGCAGCAGGGGTGGTTACAGCAGGGGTGCTTCCTCATGGCCTCCGTGAGTGGTGGTTACAGCCAAAACAACCAGCCTGAGAACATTATAAAATCTTTATTATTTCAGAAAAAGAAACGAAAACAGAAAATAATCTCATGAATAATAGCCAAGCCTTGGGGTCAAACCAAATTATTCTAATGTAATTTATGGCATCTTAAACTGTTACTTTCTACCTTCATTTAGTGGAAAATTCTCATTTCCATATTAGGATAGTAATGTACTCTATGTTAGGATCCAAATAGAATGAACATGCATTTAGTGGAAAATTCTCATTTCCATATCACTCCTTCCAACAATCCATTGAATTGAACTTAATCACACACTTAATTTCTACACAAGAAATTAATAAGAGAAGCAGAATAAAGACACAAAAATCATCTTAAGACACAAATAATGCAAATAATATTGTGGATCAATAAACACAAAGTAAAGAACAAATGCAAGTTAACACTAAAGTTTCTAAGTTCAAAAAGGCGAAAAGCACAAATGGAAAGCAAAGAACACAAATGGAGAAAACTAAACAAACTAATCTCAAGCCGCGCTGGGTCACCCCGAGTGAATGATTGGAAATCTTTTTATTTCAAATATCATTTATGTTGACAAATTGTTCTTATTTTATTCAATTCCACTAAGAAATCTCAAGCAAATATTCAAGAACATATTTCCCTTTGGGATCACACTTTATATATAAAATATAGCCCTTATGTTTCTTAATTACAGTTAAAATATGAGAAGAGTGGAGAGGGAACACAATTTCCCTAAGGCATGAGAGGGAACACAGTTAAAATACGTTTGATAATTTATTGAAACTTTTTATTTATTTGATTAGTCAATCAATATAAGGTACATTTGATCTGATATTACAATTATAAATGCTATGAATTGGGAATCAATAAAATTATTATATATTACTACTGAAAATATTTCAAACTTAACCAACAAAAAGGAAATGGAGGGAGAGCTTGCACACTTAGTGTATATCAGGTTTTAAGCTAAGATTACTCCAAGTTTAATTTAGTGCAAATTATCTTTCATTTGCCCGTCATAGCTTAGGTAGGTGTATAACAGAACATCTTTTTTTTAGTTTGCAAATATTGTGGCCCTAAAAGTCTAAGCAATATGGCGTCTATAACATTACTTATATGTTTTCTTTTCAATCTTTGATTTTGAAGGACTACATTCGAAGATCTGCCCCATATACCGAAGGAGAGTTGGATGAGGTTCGCGAGCAATGGGCGAGGTTCTTCAGGCTAAATTTCGTATTGTCCGATTCAAATTAAATAAAATTTGTATTAGTAGCACATTATTTATACATTTTATTTATAGTTACTTCGTAAACATCGATCGTATCAAACGTTCTTGTAAACTATATATATTTTATATGAATACATCGAACTTGAATTATATATGTATCGTTTACAAATTTTAATTAATTATAAAAATATTATATTATTGTACATTATACAGAATTGAACAGGGTTACAAATAATGCCGAAAGAGTGCATATCTATAAATATATAGTATATATATATATATATACATATATAGCCTAATAATCAAATATAAATTTAAATAAAAAAAATAGTATTAGTATCATTTGTTGCAAAATGATACTAATATAGAGTACATTACTATCGTTTTTAGTAAGAAACGATAGTAATAGATAGTCTATTACTATCGTTTGTAGTAAAAAATGATAGTAATAGGTTCTATTAGTATCGTTTTTTCTTGAAAAACGATAGTAATAAGATCAATATTACTATCGTTTTTTATAACAAACGATACGTACTAATAGAACTTATTACTATCGTTTTTTACAAACGATACTAATAAGATTCTCTATTACTAACGCCTCTATTAGTATCGTGTGAAAAACGATACTAATAGGCTAAAAAAAACGATACTAATGGGGGACTTTTCTACTAGTGTAGGAATAGTTAGAAGGGGAAGAGACAATTAGAAGGGAAAAAAATAGACACACACATTTTTCTTCTCCCTTGTAGAGCTGGTTTTCCTCTTTGGTTTTCATTGTTTTCACTTCAACAATTCAAGAAAAACTCCATTATCAATTCAAGTATTGTTTCTCTTTCTCTATTTCTTGTATTATCGTTGTTATTATTGATTATGTCTTCTCTTATTATTGCTTTAGTTTATTTGATTATGTGTGAGTAATTTCCCCAAATTATAGGATTAGGATGAACCCTAATATGGATTAATTTGCAATTGAATTCTCAATTCCCAACCTTGATTAATTTACAATTTATTCAATTTAGAGTTGGTTTTAATATCATTCTTTGATTAGAAATAATATTGGATGAATGTGATTAGGTTTGCAACGAAAGTTGATTCTTAATTGATTTTAGAACTCTAAATTGAGATAAAGGAAATCATCACGAAAGTAGATGCTGAAATTTGTTAGGATTTTAGGATGATATGCTTAAAGTCCTTAAAATGCATGAATCCATGAAAATAGGTAGGATTGCATTATTAAGGAAGATTTTGATTGATCGAAAGAAATCACTAGTACTTTTAGGGTGCTTCCATCCTATAATTGTTGATTAATTGATCGAGGGAAAAGGGAATTGCTTGTTGAATTAATTCATGGTAGTGGGAATTCTTAAACCTAGAATTGCTTTTAATCTTTGATTTTTCCTATTAGTTTCAATTGCTTTTGGTCTTAGTTTAGTTAAATCTCAACTTATTTTGATTACTTGCTTAGCTCTAATTGAAGTCAATACAACCACTTTGAACCGGTTAGTCTCTTGGGATTCGATCCTTACTTGCCCGACTACATAAGTAGGAGGAATAGTTAGGTTATTTTTGTTAGGTGCGCGACACGCCTTTCAAGGGACAATGGGGGAGCCTCCACGCCAGAAACCCCAACAACTGTAGATGTTGGGGATGAATCAATGCCGCGTCCAGAAGGTGTAAAGAAGGCCAAGTCTAGGTTGAAAGGGAAGGGGAAGGTGGAATTCAAAGAAGTGGTGGATTCTCTGAGTTCATTTGGCAATAGATTGAGCCTCATTAATGATAATTGGTCTAAGATAAATGCACATAACGAGGAAAAAATGCAGTTTTTGAAGGAGAAGGAGGAGAGGAAGAGGAAGCAGGTAGAGCTGGACACCTACAAGCTGAAATGGGATATGGTTAGGCTACAAGCAAAAGAAACACTCGCACCATGGGAGCAGGAATTGCTGGCAGATGGCATTGAATTCTTGAAGAACTTTAAGTTTTAGTTATTGTTATTGTATTGTTATATTTGATTTTCCATGTCCACTTCTTTATCTTTAAGTAATTGATAACTTCGGTTTGTTTAATTATTATTTGCCATGTCAATTTCTTTAGTAATAACAATAATAGTAATAATAATAATAATAATAATAATAATAATAACATTAATTATTAATAATAATAATGCAATTACTAGTTGAAGTGACAACACAATGGACATTTTCATCCACACATTTTCATTCAGTACTTGGTCATTATGACTTTATAGAAATTGCCATGTGATTCTGATTTGAAGTGGACAACACAATGCATACTTTTAATTTTACTCAATAATTACTTAATTGGACAAAGCAATTACTAGTTGAAGTGACAACACAATGGACAATTTCATCCACCCATTTTCATACAATACTTGGTCATTATGACTTTATATAAATTGCCATGTGATTCTGATTTGAAGTGGACAACACAATGCATTACTAGTTGAAGTGACAACACAATGGACATTTGTTTCCAACCATTTCTGAGTTGAAGTTGACAACATTTTGAATTGTGTCACCAAAAAATTGCTACTGATTATGATTTTGAATATAGAGGACTAATTCACAAATGGTCTGAATGTGTATAAATACAACTCTTACGGTATGCATATATCTTAAACAAAAATACCAAAAATCACAACCCTTAACAAAACATTCATACTCCAAAGCTTACAATAGCACAACCCTCTAATCATTTGATCATTCTATCCCAACAATAACTAAGAATGAGTTCTACTGAATCTAGTGAAAACTCAGATGAGGAAATAATGGTTGCGGAGTGCCATGAAATTGGCTCCATGATAAACAAAGCAGCAAATAGTTACATACCGATCGTAATGAAAGCGATCAAACCAAAAAAAAGGAAAAGTGTCCCTCGTGCTAATAGGGACACATAAGCTGGATTTCGACAATTATACAATGACTACTTTGCTGAAAATGCAGTGTACTCGGATAAAATGTTTCGAAGGAGGTTTTACATGCAGAAACATGTTTTCTTGCGTATTATGAATACGGTTGTGGCTAATGACAACTGGTTCGAGCAGAGGCCAAATGCATCGGGAAAATTAGGCATATCACCTCTCCAAAAATGCACAACAACTATGAGACAATTAGCTTACGGGTGTGCTTCCGATGCAACTGATGAGTACTTACGTATTTCTGAAAGTACGACAAGGAAAGCACTGTATTGGTTTGTGGCAGGTGTTGTCAACCATTTCGGGGAAGAGTATCTACGACGTCCTAACGTGAATGATCTAAATAGGCTACTTCGAATTGGGGAAGAACGTGGATTCCTAGGGATGATCGGCAGCATCAATTGTATGCACTGGGAGTGGAAGAATTGTCCGGTAGCATGGAGAGGGCAATACCAAGGAAGAGAAGGGGTAGCCACACTAGTGTTAGAAGCTGTGGCTGATCAAGACTTATGGATTTGGCATTCATTTTTTGGAATGCCAGGGAGTTGCAACGATATTAATGTGCTTCATCGATCTCCCGTGTTTGATGACGTTCTTGAGGGCCGAAGTCCTCCTGTTAATTTTGAGGTAAACGGGCATCAATATCATAAAGCATATTACCTCACTGATGGGATTTATCCCAAATGGTCTACTTTTGTGAAGTCCATAACCAGTCCCAGACACATAAACATACACTCTTTGCTACTCACCAAGAGGCAGCTCAAAAAGATGTGGAACGAGCTTTCGGAGTGTTGCAGGCTCGTTTTGCCATTATTCGTAGGCCTTCACTTGCATGGAATCCGAGCATGCTTCATAATATTATGTCAGCATGCATCATAATGCATAACATGATAGTGGAGGATGAACGACATACGTATGAAAACTACACCGATGTTAATGAGTTTAATGCCGAAGGGACTTCACGTACTCGTTCTCGCGTAGAAGGAAGTCAAGAAGATGAGCCCTTTCAATATCATAGAAATCGTGTCTTAGATATTAACCTTTACTTGCAAAACAGAGCAAGTATACAAGATCAACAGACCCACCTAGCTTTAAAAAACGATTTAATCGAACATATTTGGGCTAAATTCGGGCCAAACATAAATTAAAAGTTTTGTATTACTTGACGTTTGCTTTTGTACCTTGTATTAAATTCTCTTTTCAGATTTTTTTCGTTTAATTTGATATATCATGTACTACAATTTGTTCAACGTGTGTTAGTAATGAATCAAAATTAAATTATGCATTAATTTATATTAATAAAATTAATCATAGTTATGTATTGAGATGGATTGGAGTGAAAATGTATGGAAAAATAAGTAGGAAAGAGAAAATGATGGGGTGGGGTATGAAAAAGTAGGAGAGAGAATCATGATGAACTTTTTTTTTGGTTATTGTTAAGAGGTGAAAATGAAAGTTGGTTGTAGGGATGAGTAGTGATGAGTTGGAGGAGTGAGAAATGGGATGAACTTTTTTTTTTTTGGTTATTGTTAAGGATGGTCTAATTCCTACATTTTGTGGGAAATCACAATTCCCATGATTTCTAACTTCCTCCATTTTTACATTTTAGTAGCAACCAAACAACTAGTAACTTTAAAATTCCCATGAATTTCTATTTCCCACATAATTTAAGGTCAACTAAACAAGCCCTAAGTTTTACATTTTATGTTCCAAGGGATTAATATCATCAAATTCTAAGGCACCAACTTCATATTCTAAATAAATGTTAATTTTCATTCATATTCAGGAACACAATAATCAAATATTTAAAGTATACTAGTTTATAATCTTAATTCAATTCAATCTTATCTATTTCAATTTATTTCACTTCATTCTAAATTCATATGATATCATTTTTGATTCGTCTTGATGTGTGCGTTTTGAAATTATAATTTTTATTATTTTTGATACCTAGCTCAAGATATTCATATTCAAAGTTATCCGATTCAATTTAATTCAATGAAGAGAATGAACTCTTCAACATCATCCACACATGTGATTTGAATTACATGGATACGGGTACGAAAAAGGAGACTTGTTCTAAATGGGCACGGAATACGTTGGTTTCAATATATAAAATATGGGTACCAGTAATATATATATTATTAAATATTATAAAAAAAAAATAAATATTTCATATTTCATATTCTAAGCATTAAATTTCAGATTTAAAAAGTTTAGTTTCTAATTATTGTTAATTTTCATTCATATTCTCGAACACATTAATCAGGTTTTTTTCCACTCATATTTTGCATGTATTTTAAGAAAGCGATTTAAATGAATAAATTGATCAAAAATAACTTTGAAATTAGTAACTTTTGATCTCAATCTTACTTGTATTAAAACCTTTTTTTTTTTTTTTTTGCTAAGCAATATAAAACTTTCATTGCAAAAGAACAGAATTACATAACAAGTTGCAACCACAACCAAAATAAACACATACAGGTAAGCAGCCCTACAATACAGCAAGCAGACATAACATCAATTACACAAAAATACCATCAAACCAAATCCTATCAGCTCTAGTAATTTTCTTGGGCAGCACACTCTTGATTCTTCGAGCAGCAAAATCCTTCACCAAATGCACCACCTGATCCACCTGGGGCATCTCATTCTTCCAAAATTTATTGTTTCAAATTTTCCATACAGAATAAAGGGCAGCAATTACAAGAACACTTGCAACATTCCTTCTGAATTTGGACCTAACCACCCTGTTAATACCCTTGAGCAGGCCCTCCAAAGCATGCTCCCTGACCTGAACTTATTGAAGCCAACACATCAGCCCATCAATAATCTGTCTGTTAACAAGACAGTTGAAGAACATATGCTCATGAGTTTCCTCCTCCAACTCACACAAGAGGCACTCTCTGCTACTACATACACCAAATTTACACAGCCTGCTCCTCACCCTCAACCTCTTCCTAAGCACCTGCCATGCACATAGCCTATGCTTGGGAACAACCAGCCTAGACCAAAGGTTATTGCACCAAAAAGGCTTAGGTCTTTAAGAGCACAACCTCTCATAAATCATCTTGACAGATCAGAGAACCTGTCCATTGACAGCAGCTCCTGTTATGTTGCAGTCCTCTCCTCACTAGCTCATCCTTCACCTCACACATATTAAAACCATTTTGATTAATTAAATCATCTACACCCTTAAATCATTACCTTAAAATGTGTGCAAAATGACTTGTTGCCATCAATATGTTACGGAGGGAGTACATTAAATTGAAGTCATTGGTGCTCACATTTGTTCAGATTAAGTTCGAATTACATCTAACGATTTAAGCATTGAACTACTCTTGCATCGGAACAATCATTAGCGAAAATCAACAAAATCCATTACCCAAGAATTTCTTCTTAATCACTTCATCTTAATTAATAGGTGAATGCTCCCCTCCATTCCTTGAAGTTTTGTACAATTTTTCTAAATAGAAGTTCCTCAAAGATTTGTACATTGTTGTTGCTTTGTTCCGTTTTGCAACATGCTTTTACTATTTTTTTTTATATGGTGGTCTTACCACTTTTCCTTGTTTTGATTGTGGCAAATCATCTGTACTGTGCCTCAGAAAGGAAATCTGGTAGAGTTCTTAGCATTGTTCTTGAGCAGAAAGATGGTCAACATGGTGGTATTAAGCAGTTGATTTATATTGAAACCAAGAAGATCAAGAAACTCGTTAATTAATTAGGTTGCTTTTATTCTTGCATGGGAGCCTACCGGTACACCGACAAGACAAACATACTATCATCCCCACTAAGATGACGAAGACCCATAACACCGCCACCTAGAGGGTGCTGACTCACAAAGACTGAGGCTGCTAGCTAGCCAATGGTCAACAAATAGTTAAAACCTGGGCCGCCATCCTAATGATCACAGACCCAGATGCTGTTATCCAAAATACGAGAAGAGATCCGAAAAGGATCCAAGACATTGGTCCCTAGCTGTAGGGGTCGTTTTTACCCGGCTGCCTACGTCACGAGTTATTTTGAATGCTCGTTAACGCCGTATGTGAATACGGACTAGTAGGAGTCGCCACCGTGCGTTTTATACGGTCCACGGACACCGAAGAAATACCAATGCCAGGAGCAATTGGCCCCATATGGTCGTGCACCAGAGTATGGGTTCGGGGACAGGTTACGGGCCAATCATGCATTGGGCCCGCCCGCCTGTGAGCGGTCTCTACTAGGTCTCTTTTTGTGGTCAAATTATTATTAATCCCGAATACATAGATATCTCAGTTTTATCCTAAATAACGCATATTACTAGGTGGGTTTGAATTATTTGCAGATTAAGACTAATTATTGTGACCACTTTGATTTAGTCCATATTAAACGGTCCCTAGTGTCACAATTGTCCAAGGTTACAAAATATATACATGAGATAAAATAAAAATATGTACATGAGATCATGAAATAATAAAAAGATCAAATGAGATAACAAGTAACACGATTATATCATATCAAATAAGATCAGGTACTATCAAATAAAATCAAGTACTATCAAATAAGATCAAGTACTATCAAATAAAATCATATCAAATAAGATCAAGTACTATCAAATAAAAAACTAACAAAAATAAAACAAAAGAAACTAAGAAAATCAAGTCATATGCAACCAGCACTGACCAATCTGGCTTCGGACCAGAACATAACCTGCAAGAATATTTTTCAAATTTTTTCTAATATTTTTCCATAAAACTAGACACAATAATCTTCAAAACGACTACTCACATGACCACTAATTCGTTTCGACCAATCCTGTAAAATTCAGCAAAGTCAGACAATGAAACTGAAAACAGCAAGACTAGCTGACCATCCTCTGTTCGAACCCTGAAAACATCTAGAATGCAATTTTATAAAATTTATTTGATATTTTTCAGTACAATTAGACATAATAATCTTTAAAATGGTTATTCATACGACTCCTAATTCAATCCCAATTGTCCTGCAAAATTCGGCAAAGTTAGACAAACAAAACTGGAAATGCAAAATCTGAACAGTGAGTTCATGACCAGGCTGCGTTTGATCCGTAAAACGCCCAGAAGGAATTTTCTTAAATTTTTTGAAATATTTTTCCTTGAAACTAGACATAAAAAGCTCGAAAATGAGTTCTCGCACAGATCGTAAATCATTCCCAATAGCTCTGAAAAATTCATCAAAGTTACTGCTCAAAATAAAACCGAGAAAATAAAACAAAACATCAAGCTATAACTTGCTACAATCATGAATAAACTGATTAGTACTTAAATGAATTATGAAATCAAATACATATATGATTATAAAGAGATTGAGTCCTCAGATATTATACCGAAATCGCCGTGGTCGAAATGGAATCGTCAAGGCTTTCGAATCGCTCGTTTTATGACTGTTTTGAGGGTTGTTTTTATGTGTTATTGCTGTTGCGTTTGTTGTAGTTTAGAGGGGAGTTCGAGAGGATTTTTTTTTGTGTCTTTTTAGGTGCTGAAGAGGGCTGGTATATATAGTGGGATTGGAAGGTTCAAGAAGAAAATCAAGAAGGATATGGGGGGATGTGATGAGATAGAATAAGGTAAGAGCTTGATATGGAGATGATTATGTAGGATATGATGAGATTTGATGGAAGATATGGATGGGATATGGTTGATATGACATGAGTTAGAAGGGTGATTAGAAATGATATGACAGATATAGAGATTATGGTATGAGATGTAGAATATTGTGTACAAGATATATATGGTGTGATGATCTTGAGTGGATTATTTTAGTAATTATTTAGTTAGTGTACTAAGCTAGTTGTTATTATTATTATTATTATTATTATTATTATTATTATTATTATTATTATTATTATTATTATTATTATTATTATTATTATTATTATTAAAATTTTAGTAATGTTAGTTTTGGTTTATTTGGGCTAAAAAGTTTGGGCTTGGTTAAAAGGTCTAAATTTGGGGTCTAGCCACGCACAAGCAATTCTCGGGCCTTTTCAGAATTCCGGACTAATTGACGACGGGTATATTAAAATCATTGGACCCTTAATTGGGGAGACACTTTTAGGTGTCTACACTAGCACTCTTCATGGACCCCATTCAGGACACCACTCAGGTGCATGGGCCTTACTTCCTAACAAACTAACTAACTAAAGTGAGGAGAATTGTACAATTGACGCTCATCCAAGGACCTACTCAAGTTTTTAACTAACTCAACATTCATACTGGCCTTAGCGAGTCCAGTAGGAAAAATGTCCCTGGCGGCTTCAAACAGGCCGCCAACTACCTAGAATTATAAGGTACACAATCTTTCGCCTATAAAAGAATTATCTCTTTCTTTCTCTGAATCCCCTTGCTAACTTAAGCATCAAAAGTCCTTTTTCCGGACAAACCTCGGGGTTAGCTCACCATTCCCATCCTTATGCAGGCCACAATCGTGATCATACTACAAATCAACAAAGGGGAAGCTGAATATGGTCAGAACAATTCTTATCTCGCACTTTTATTCTTCAAGTTAAACTTGATTTCGAGTGTAATGAAGTTATTGAGCATGTTTATGTTGAAGTTATTGAGCATGTTTATCTTCTAATACCAAAGATATATATTTTTTTTTTTTGAATTTTACAGTTATGGACTAATGGGTCTTTCGAAGTGAGAGCATAGTGGAGCATAAGAGCAACCTGGTTTTTTAGATTACTTTCACTAGTGAAAAAACCCTTATTTGTATCGGTTTTTTAGCCCTATTTGTATCGGTTCAATATGGATGCAAATAGAGGCGATACAAATAGCATTACTATTTGTATCGGTTATATTAACCGGAACAAATAGTAGACTATTTGTATCGGTTCTGTAACAACCGGTACAAATAGCTCTTTTTTTTGTACCGGTTTTCTACTAAAACTGATACAAATAGTCTACTATTTGTTCTGGTTTTAGTAGAAAACCGATACAAATAGGAGTTTTTTAATTAAAAAAATACTATTTGTACCGGTTTTTTTATTATAACCGGTACAAATAGTTTTTATTTCCATTGTAATGATTTCTTTTTTTTTTTTAATTGTTATATATAATTTTTTTTTATAGAAATCCCAACATACACTCCAAGTACAAAGTACAGCGCCTGCACCCCATGCCTAGCCCCAACATCAGCCCTACAACCTCATGTAAGCCTCGTCTTGGTGTCTCGACCCCCCTTGCCATATCATTGTAAAAAATTCAAACAAAAATGCAACGAACATACAAATCTTTACCGATTCAACTTCATCCACCCACATACAAAAAAAGTAAATTAAAAATATTATTTCCTCCATCATAATGACATCATGTAGCTTTTGCACTATTTATTAATTTAAATTTAGTTTACATAAACACATAAAAATTGTCATCAAAAGAAAACTACAAATTAAAAGATTTAATGAATAATGAATTAAATTTATGACAATAAAAAATTTAACCTAAAATACTCCGCCCATTTTTCTCGAACTTCATCCATTTCCTTTTCTCTATACGAGGAAGATCGTTTGGTAAACACGTTCTGCAAAAAAAAAAAAAAATGTAAGTACATAATCGTTAAAGTATAAAGACAACAATAAAAACGAGCCTAAAAAAGCTTATTTTGGATGTTTTTTCTCCCATTTTCACACCATTCAATATAATTCATGTTTTTAAGGTTTGAACATGTCCTATACCATTCATATAAGCTTCCTATGACTTATTTGCATGATTATAGGGCGTTTTGGAACGAAAATGAGTCAAATAGCTCATTTTGGGTTAGTTTTTGTTGTTTGCTCCCATCTTCGCAACACTCAATCTAATTCATGTTTTTAATATTTGAACATGTCCTATAAAATAATTCATGCAAGTATCTTATGACTTATTCGCATGATTTTGGGCAAAGATAGGGCGTTTTGGATCCAAAACGAGCCAAATAGCTCATTATGGGTTAGTTTTGGGTGTTTTTTCTCCCATCCTCACACTAATTAATCAAATTCATTTTTTTAAGGTTTATTCATGTCCTATAACATTCATGTAAGCATTCTATGACTTATTTGCATGATTTTGGGCAAAGATAAGGCGTTTTGGAACTGATAAGAGCCAAATAGCTCATTTTGGTTAGTTTTAAGTGTTTTTGCTCTCATCTTTGCACTAATGAATCAAATTCATTTTTTTAAGGCTTATTCATGTCCTAGAACATTCATTTAAGCATTCTATGACTTATTTGCATGATTTTGGGCAAAGATGGGGCGTTTTGGATCCAAAACGAGCCAAATAGCTCATTTTGGGTGTTTTTTCTCCCATCCTCACACTAATGAATCAAATTCATTTTTTTAAGGTTTATTCATGTCCTATAACATTCATGTAAACATTCTATAACTTATTCGCATGACTTTGGGCAAAGATAGGGCGTTTTGGAACGGAAAAGAGCCAAATAGCTCATTATGGGTTAGTTTTGGGTGTTTTTTCTCCCATCCTCACACTAATGAATCAAATTCATTTTTTTAAGGTTTATTCATGTCCTACAACATTCATGTAAGCATTCTATGACTTATTTGCATGATTTTGGGCAAAGATGTGGCGTTTTGGATCCAAAACGAGCCAAATAGCTCAGTTTGGGTTAGTTTTGGGTGTTTTTTCTCCCATCCTCACACTAATGAATCAAATTCATTTTTTTAAGGTTTATTCATGTCCTATAACATTCATGTAAGCATTATATGACTTATTTGCATGATTTTGGACAAAGATAAGACGTTTTGGAATAGAAACGAGCCAAATAGGCAAATAGCTCATTTTGAGTTAGTTTTGGATGTTTTGCTCCCATCTTCGCACTAATCAATCTAATTCATATTTTTAAGGTTTATTCATGTCCTATAACAATCATGCAAGCGTTCTATGACTTATTTGCATGATTTTGGGCAAAGATAAGGCGTTTTGGAATGAAAACGAGCCAAATAGCTCATTTTAGGTTAGCTTGGGTGTTTTTGAAGTTCATTCACATTCTATAACATTCATGTAAATATTTTATAACTTATTTTGCATGATTTCGGGGAATGTTATACTAATTTGGAACAAAACGAGCCAAAATAGGTTATTTTGGCTCGTTTTGGTTGTTTTCATTCCCATCTTGGCACCAATCAACCTAGTTCATGTTTTAAGGTTCATTCACATCCTAAAACATAACCTAAAGCATCCAACTAACAACAAAAAATCCCAAACTATAACCTAAAGCCTCCAACTAACAAAAAAAAATCCCAAACCATAACCTTTAATTTGAGTCAAAACCTTTAAAGTTGTTGAAAATATAAATGATAAACTGTAGAATTACTAAAGATTAAGACAATCAAGAAATATAGATTTAGATCCTTGAGATGGCCCACGCAAGCGACAGTGAGATTGTGTAAAGCGATAAAGAAGAGTGTTTAAAATTTGAAGCAAGTGATTATTTGCATGTTTATTAATTATTAGAGTGATGAGATTGCGATCCCAATCATCTCATGCCCCAACTACGCCCCCGTTTAAGAATCTAATCACTTACCATGTCAATCAAGCAAAATGGGCACTCATCCCCATTCATGTTCGACATAGTTAGATTTAGATCCTTGAGACGGCCCACGCAAGCGACAGTGAGATTGTGTAAAGCAATAAGCAAGAGTGTGTAAAATTAGAAGCAAGTAATTAGTTACATGTTTATTAGAGTGATGTGATTGCGATCTCATGCCACAACTACGCCTCCGTTTAAGAGTCTAATCACTTACCATGTCAATCAAGCAAAATGGGAACTCATCCTCATTCATGTTCGACATAGTTAGATTTAGATCCTTGAGACAGCCCACGCAAGCGACAGTGAGATTTTTTATTTTCAGCAATAAGCAAAATTATATAACTATATGTTTGACTTCTTTGTCTTATAATTTTCAAAAGCAAAACTTTCAATAAAACAAAAAGTAAGAAATCTAATTAAACGTCGTCCTATAACATTGATTAAAGCAAAAGCAAAGCAAAGCAGGGGAAACAAAAGGAACAAAACCGAAACCAAACTAAAACAAAAACAAAATAAAACAAGAGTAATTCAAAAGAATCTAAACAAATCAAGAGAATCAAGTCACAAGGCAAGTAAATTAGGCACATAATTCCCAAAATCATCAAATTAAGTTGCGGCACAACGTCATCAACCATCCAGTGTCCTCATGTCAGGAACCTCATGCCCCTAACAAAGCAAACATCCTCGAACTATCATCTCAATTCTATATCTAATCCTAAAAAACTAACCAAACTAAGAAATATAAGGGGAGTTGAAAATATCTCACCGAGGTAAGCCTAGAAGAAAGACCTCACCGGCATCAAATCCTTAAATGAACATCCGCCAATTTATCTCCTTCCCTTAATAGCATTTGTAACGACCCGACTTTTTAAACTGTCGATTGACGAAGGAAATCGACATACGGATCATTACTTAAACATTAAACTTAATATTAATCAAATATTAAAAAACTAAGGCATCTTTTATTAGCTTAATAATCAAAATCCAAAAGTCTACAAAGGATAAATACTAAATTACATAAATTAAAGATGTTTTTCCCAACAGGCTGGGATAATTAATAACATAAAAGTCTTATTGAAAACTCTAAATAAACCAAGGTTGAACTACAAATCTCAGCCACACAAAGCCCAATCCAGCGAAAGCCCGTTCTAAGCTACTGCATCATCACCTGAAACTGAGAGGGGGGTCCACCGTCAGTGGCGAGTAACTAGGCTGTCCCGCTTAAATGAGGGACCGCTAACCACATAATAGCATAGAATCGTACATGAAAACCATACACAAACATATAATATTTCATACAAAAATACATACAGGGTACGTATAAAAATACGTACAAAAATACGTATACAATACGTATAGTAATGCCTGCAAAATACAGTTAGAAATACGTACAAAAATACGTATAAAAGTACGTATACAATACGTATGACAATACCTGCAAAATACGGTTAGAGGTACGTACAAAATACGTATACAATACAAGCATACATACGAAATACGTTTATACATACATACATTCCAGAGTTATACATATACACACATACACAGCGGAAGACTTATACCAATCATAATACATTACGTCTAATACTTAACTTATACTTTATACAATCTTATACTTTAATTATCATATTGAACCTTATATTATCTTAACTTCGTAATCATATCATATCGTCCATCTTAACTTTGTAATCATATCATATCATATCATTCATCTTTATTTCTTAACGGACCGGTCATTATAGCTCGTTGTGGATCCCGTGTGCACCACAACTTTCCTAAAACATGCCGGGGTGAACTCGTGTATTCAGCCCGTAGTGGATCCCGTGTGCACCACTAAGCCTAAGCTATGGCCATAACTCCTAAATAGCAGCTCGTGTACTACTACTTAGACGACTACATATTTTAAGACCCAGAACTGCCCGGGTGAACTCGTGTATTCATCCCATGGGGCAGTGGCATCGACTTAACCCGATCTGATGACTCGTGTATCATCAAAAAGGGCGTCCTATCTTATTAACCCGATTGATGACCTTTGTGTCATCGTAGGGGCGATCTTAACTTATTATCTTTCTTATAACTAGAAGTACTAGGTGACCGTAATCGGGAATAAATGTTCGAAGTCCCAGGAAAGAGAGGTGCGGCACGTATATTGGCCACCTTAAATACCAAGTCTTTCCTAGCTAGAGATCGAAACAAATAATTACCCTTTTACTCTGTTTCCTTTCCTTCCCTAATAATATCTTATTATCTTTATTGTAACTCATCCCTACTGACTTCCTTATAAAAATAATAAATACAACTTATTGTCCAAAATAACTAAGTCCTTTAATCGTATTATTATTACCCTTTCATATTATAACTTACTCCTAATGTTATATATTAATATTATGAATTCCTAAAATTATCCCAATATTAATATAAGTCTAAAATAAACCAAAATAATTAAACTAAAATTGGTCAACAATAACTAACCTACTCGACATTTTAGGGTTAGATTACTAATTAGATAAATTCATCAACATAATAATTAACAAAATCAGTTCAATTAACAATAATTCAAATAATTAATAATTATCACCAAAAATTGCATAAAACATGATAAAAATTCTACCTTTCATATTTTATACCACTCGAAAATCATGAACAACAATACCAAAAATTACATCTTTAATTAATTAAATTCAATAACCAATAAATCATAGCGAACTTTGTAATAAACATTAAAATTATCCTTAAAACACCATATTTTACACAATCTGATTTTAAATTATTAAATTAAGAACCACCATTAAAAGGTCTCGAATAATCTGGAAATTTTGATGGGAGCTAGATGTAGGTTCATGGTTTAACATGCATAAATTTCGTCCAAAAATAACATCTTTTACTATTTTTAAGGAATTTTATAACTAACAAATCAGATTAGGCTGTAATCAGTTTCCGATTTTTCTGCCATAGCAAACGAACTCTAAAAATTACCAAAATTTAACACAAGCTGTAAAACATTATTACTAAAATTTAGTAGCCATCCGAATTGATTAAGTATCTTAATAAATTCGTAAACCAAATCTGGACAGTTTTACCGGTTTGAAAGATTAAATTATTATAAGCAATAAAAGGACGAATTTTGCCACGAAATAAATCATGATTCATAATCAAACAGTAAAGAAACTGCCACGAAAAATTCATCAAGAAATAACAAGATTTGATTAACAAATAAATTCATTCAAGTAATTATTCAACAATTAAAGATTTCAAGAAACTACATAAAATAATCAAGAAAATTTCATAATAATTCATAAAGATTACATATTATCATCAAGAAAAATTAAATAATATCCTATCATATGATTCGAAATTTTCTAGGTGATCATGACCCTAATTCCTAACAATTTTCATGTTTTAATCCTAATTAATTATATAGCTAACTTGTTCCAGATTTAAATGAGAGAGCTTAGTTACCTGGATTAGGAAAGAAATCAGAAAAATTCATCCTTTGGAACTTTAGAACACCACACGGCTAGGCTAGGAGAGTTTTAGGGTTTTAAGAGCTTTTGAGATTAGGGTAAAAATTAGGAGGGTTGTAACATGTAATGTTTAATTAAAAAAAATAAAATAAAAAAAAAACAAAAAAAAAAAAAAACAAAAGAAACAACTAATAAGGGGGAAGGGGGCCGTGTAGTTGGAGCAAGAATAGGGGGGAAGGAGAAAGAATAGGGAGACTTAGTTTTAGGTTAGTGGATTAGGTTTGAACTTTTAAAATAATTAATTTAATATATTATTAATCAAATAATTAACTAAACTATCTAATTAATAGTAAATTAAAAAGAAAGTAATGGTTGGCCATACAAGAGAGGGCCGACCGTGAGGTAAGAGAGGGTATTGGGTCATAGGCCCAATTTCAGGATAAGATAACGAAATAAAATAAAACAGTCCAAATATTCGGGCCTTTTGGACTTAGAATATTAAAATAAAATTAATAACCTCAAAATTTTCTGGCCCAAAATTTCGGGGTATTACAGCATTCCTCATATTATTTTCATTCAACAAAAAAAAAACGTATTTCAAAACCAATCAAATATCACCAAATTAACACATATAACCAAATTCAAAATACTCAAAAATTATATTTAAAAAACAAAAAATCATATACGAATTAAATAACCTTGTTAATATTTTGCTTGTTTTCCCTAGGACCACATGAATCTGCATTGTAATGCCCAAGTATCTTCAAGGAAATTGATCCATGTCCTTAGGGCATAAGCCTCCACTTTACAAGATCCGAATGAGCTTGACATCTCTTTTTCCAGAGAAACAAATTACAAATCAAATGAATTATATATAATGCCATTTCAACAATAGAATGTTAAACATGAGTAAACAAAAGCTAGCCAAACCTTTTTTTTAGCTGCTCTTTTTTTTCTTTGACTATCAAGTTTATTTTTGGTCACCAAATGTTTAGAAACTTGATTCGTATCAATTAAACACAATTTCAGTTGCAAGCATCCTTGATCATATCATTATATTCTATCATTATTAGCATATGTGAACACCAAACTTCAATTTATTCTTAAGAACTTAGAGTCAATGGACTTAACGCAAAAATCTAAATGGGAAATGGAGGGAATTGAAGTGCATGGGAGGTGGGCGAGCAAAAAAAAATCATAAAGAGGGAAATAACATAGAATTATATTATCTTCAATCACAATTTCCTTTATCATTTGAATTTGACTCTACCCCCATTTAATACCAAAAATTGTATTGTTTTTCCCCATTTTTAATTCACCATCTAATTCCATTTACAATTACAAACTAACCCACTTGTCCAAACCTAACTACCGATTACTAATTAATCAAGAAACAATTTCAATCACATTTCACAAACTAATTAACAAAATCATGAATATTAGCATTAACAAAATCTCTAGCAAAATTTTACAAAACTAATTAACAAAATTATGAATATATGATTAAATTGCAGCAAAAATATGTAAAAAAAAAAACATAATTGTACCTTAAATTGACAATGAAATTACTACCTATTGAAAGTTAGGGTTAGTGTTGGTGTTGGAGGTTGTGATAGAATGTGGCTGCAGCACCGGAATAGAGACAAGACGAACAACAGCAGGCGGCGGCAAGAAGAGCTCCCACGCGTTCGCTACAGCAGCAGGCGCCGGAAGTTCATGCAGCAGTTCGCAGCAGCCCTCGAGCAGCACGTCGTTCGGTGGATGGGAGGTAGCAACAGAGGATGGAGGCGGCGGCGGTGGCGGTCGACGGTGGATAAGGTGGTGGCGCGGCAGCCCTAGCGACGTTCGATGCAGAGAGATTCGTTTCACGCAGCACCACAGCAGCACGAGCAGAGCAGCAACGAACACGACCGGAGCAGAGGTGCGAGAAGCAGGGCGACAGTGGAGGGATGGCGTTGGATGGCATGCAGTATCACTGATGGTGGAGGAGGAATAGGAGTTTTGGGGTTTTGGTGGGATGAGAAGTTAAAAAAAATAAAAAATCGACTGTTTGTGAATGAGATTGCCAGGCCGTGTCTTATATTTTTTTTAAAGAAAAAGCGACTATTTGTTCCGGTTTTGTTTAAATCGATACAAATACTACTTATTTGGTATCGGTTTATAAAAATCGGAACAAATTGTTTATTATTTGTTCCGGTAATTTGTTCCGATTTTTTATAAACCGATACAAATAAGTAGTTATTTGTTCCACTTTTATTATAACCGGTACAAATACTCATTATTTGTTCCACTTTTATTATAACCGGTACAAATACTCATTATTTGTTCCTGTTTTTATATAACCGGAACAAATAAGAGGTAACAAATAGCAAATTTTCCACTAGTGTTTAGGTTCATTTTGGAAAGTTTTGGTAAAAAAAAACGCCAAAAAAAAGGAAAAAGATCTGCATATAAGAAGTGGAAATTTTTGTAGAAATATGCATTTATTATATTGAATAATATGTGGTTTTGTCAGATCATAAAGTTATCAAAAAATTCTATTTTAGAAAATGAATTTGATGTTATATACAATTCTTAGGGTTATTTAGCATAATACATAAAAGAATCAAAAGTCACCGAAAAGTCACGTGCAAGTGACATGGGTGCTATGTAGCTAATTAGCTATTATTGCAGGTCATTATGTTACTTAGTATATTTATATCAGATGGGCCTCATTCTTTTTCGAACTATTTAATTTCATTATCGCGGATTATTTTTTTGCTCCGGCAGCAGCCACCGAGAAAGCAGGAAAGCTGGACCTATGTTACTTGAGCTTAGCAGGCGGTAACGATGATACATTTCGCTTGTTGGGCAGGCGGAGCGGCATACCGAAAAAAAGTAGATTCCCTTTTGTGACCAAGAGCTAATAGGGTACGCGCTTCCTAACTAATCTCGGGTACTCTACGCCTGCTGAGTTACATCCCTTCCCTGCCCCCATCGCGTGGGTTAACTATTGATCGGATAATTCTTGTTAAAGAAGCCTTTCCGCTCCTCTCCTCATTCAGGCCTACCTCAGAAAAGGAAGTACCCGCAGCGAGTAGGTTGAGGAGTTGAATTCTTCTTCCAACTCGTCCCATTTAGTTTGAATTGTTCAGAAATAATAAAATATTTAGTTTGCTTAAAGCAAATTGCTCATAAATCTGTATATTATATCAATTTTTATTTAGTAGGGGATACAAAATTGTTCTGACCGCGGTCTCCATTGTTATTAATCTTTATATCTCACAATTTTCTTCTTTCAACCACTCCCTTCTAATAGATCGATCTTTATCTATACATCCATCCACATATCAAATTAATCATAGACTGGATATTGCTATTAATTCATCAAATTCTGGAAATTAATATCAGAATTCAATTGGTGGAAACTTTAATCCGGATTTGAGATATGTTGATATCATATTGATTGCTGGAATTTGATTACTGGATTCTGAAATCAATTAGCCTAAAATTCGATTGAAGTTTATGATTGAATTGAACCAATTGATATCAGTCTAAATACAAATTGATATTCGAATACAAACTGATATTACTGAATTATTTGAATAGAAAGGAATTTGAACTAATCAAAACAAAAAGTCAATCAGATTCACGTGGTTGATTAAAAATTTGGATTAAAAAAATCGATGCCATAAATAAAATCAGAAGAAGTTTGCACAAGATCAGCTTCGACAGTTGTTAGTGATTAATGTCTACAATCGCAGCGGAAACAGATAAATTTGACAAGAATAATTAAAATCAATAAAATAAAGAACACACAAGAATTTAACGTGGGGAAACCCAATACGGGAAAAAATCACACCAACGACGACGAGCAAAAGATTTCACTATAATGAAGAAAGAGTACACAATAATCCTCAAAGAAGCTAAATTAGCACAACGAGGAAGATTATTAAATTTTTGGAAAATCACTCAAGAAACTCTCTCTACTACGAAGTGAAACAATGGAATGTAATGTGTGTATGAAAAACTAGGGTTTTTGTGGAGGAGAAAGGGTTTAATATATAACCCTCAAAAGAAGAAGAAAACCGGAAAAAAAAACGTGCTGCTCAACGACCCGATCGGGTTGTCTGACCCGCCCGATCGGGTCATCTCCAAAACATGCAAAACACACCCTTGCTGCCTCGCACCCGATCGGGTTGGCCAACCCGGTCATGCCACCCGACCGATCACTCGTCCCGCCCAGGCGGGGTGGCCTAAAAACCGCGTTTTCTTGCTTATTATAAACCTCAGATTTTGAGGCACGAACTCCAACAATCTCCACCTTGAATCAAAATCCATATAACTCGTCATCGTCGAAGCCCCAAAGGACTATTACCATGCTGCGAAGACCAACCAAGGTCAAGCACTGCTTGAACTTGTAATTAGGAAGTGAATTAGTAAGCATATCCGTAGGATTCTCAGTTGTATGAACCTTGTTCACTACAACCTCCCCCGCATCAACAATATCTTTGATAAAATGACGCTTGACAACAATGTGTTTGGTCTTCTCATGAAAACGATTATTCTTCATCAGATGAATATCACTCTGACTATATATCACAAAACACAACAAGGACCTCTTGTGATAGACCAACTTCACATACTGTACCTCTAAGCCAAATAGCCTCCTTAGCACCATCGGTAGCAGCCACATACTCAGCCTAAGTTGTAGACAAAGCCGTAATAGACTGTAGAGAAGATTTCCAACTGATAGAACCGCCACATAGGGTGAAAATGTAGCCCGACAGAGACTTCCGGCGGTCAAGATCACCACCATAATCAGAATCAATATAACCAGCAACATTTTCAGTTGTGTCCTTCTTACTATCAAAAACCAAGCCAACATCAGAAGTACCCTTCACATAACGAAGGATCCACTTCATATCACTCCAATGATCCTTACCAGGATTATGCATAAAACGACTCACAACACTCATTACATGAGCTAAATCAGGCCTAGTACAGACCATAGCATACATAAGACTCCCAACAGCATTAGAATAAGGAACAAGTGACATATGTTCCAACTCGCCTTCAGTCTCAGGACACTGACTAGCAGAAAAATTGAAATGTGCGGCAAGAAGAGTAGAAACAGACTTACATTTACCCATGTTAAATTTGTTAAGTACCTTTTCAAGATACTTCTTCTGAGAAAGACATAAATTCCCTACTTGTCGATCTCTACGGATCTCCATACCAATAATATTCTTTGCTGCACCAAGGTCTTTCATATCAAACTCATCACTAAGTTGAGACATCAAGTTATCAACCAAAGACTTGTTACAAGAAGCAATAAGCATATCATCAACATATAATAACAAATATAGAAATAAAAGACCTATTCGGAAATTGTCGAAAATAGACACAATCATCATAGTGACCACGAGAATAGCCATGTCCAACCATAAAAGAGTCAAACCTCTTATGGCATTGTCGTGGAGCCTACTTCAAGCCATAAAGAGACTTCTTGAGGCGACAAACCAAGTGTTCCTTGCTAGGAACCACGAACCCCTCGGGTTGTTTCATATAGATCTCTTCCTCCAAATCACCCTGGAGGAAAGCTGTCTTCACATTAAGTTGCTCCAACTCCATATCATAAAGAGAAACTAAAAAAAGCAAGACACGAATGGAAGTATGACGAACAACTGGTGAAAAAATTTCATTAAAGTCAATACCTTCCTGTTGATGACAACCACATACTACAAGACGTGCTTTGTACCTTGCAGCTTCAACATCACGGATGCCTTCTTTCAACTTATAGATCCCTTTGCAGCTCAATGGACGCTTACCCTTAGGTAGATCAACCAAATCCCAAGTACCATTCTTGTGGAGTAATAAACCTAACTAGACCACTACTATGTAGACGGGCAAGTAAGAGTCGAATCCCAAGAGGCTATGGTTTAACTAATTAATTAGACTCATGTAAAAACTAGGCAAGTAACCGATTAAAATAAGTGAAAAATAGTAACTATAGGACTACTAAATACCAAATGAAATGATTAAACTAAGTAATATGATAAATCAAATGCTAAAAACATCCAAGATCAAACATCACCACGAATTCAATTAATGCTATAGTCATTCTACCCCTAACATATAATTCAATTAATTAATGAGAAAAAGTAAACCCTAGACAATACCAATGGTCTCTCCCAAGTTCTCAATGGCTTCTTTAAATACAATCAAACCTACTTCCGTGGAATCATGTGAATTAAAGACATTAAACACATTACTTTAAATTCCTAATTATCCATTCAACTACTCCCGTGATGAACTTCAAACCCTTAATTGATCTATTCAAACCCGTTAAAACCCAACTCCCGTTATGATCATAACAATGGATTAATAACAATACTAACTATCCCTAATCTAGTATTGGCATGAGCACAATCAATTAAGCATATTAATTGCAATTATCATTAAAGAAATATATAATTCATGCATAAATCATATTCGGGTTCCGCTAGATCTTGGAATAAGAAAACTACTCACACATATTAACTAAAAGAATAACAAAAGTAATTAAAGAAAACGTAATTAATGATTAAAGAATGGAGAGAAAATAAAGAAATAACGGAACTTGAATTGAATTAATAAAAATTAAATCTTGAAAGCAAAACCCTAGAGTTGAATGTAAAGAACACAATATAATACTCTCTCCAAATAAAGTGTTTAAAAAGAAGTGTTTTTTTAAAAGACTCTCTAAAACCTATTTATATCCTAGGGAATTAGTAGTAGACTCCTCTTAGGGTTGGGACTCTTAAAGCCCAAATATAAGGCTAAATTCGTCAGGAAATCAGGGGGCCGCAGGTGAGCTACGGTATGATGAAGTGAACCGGACGAACGTCGCGGAGTGGCCTACCTCTTGTTATTTTCACTCCTTTGTGAATTGTGCCGCAGGTGAGCTGCGGTATGATGAAGTGAACCCCACGAACGTCGCGGAGTGGGCTGCCTCTTATGCTTTATAGCTCTTCCAACACATTAAACTCGACCTTGCTAAGTCTACACATCTTCCAAGCAAAAATCTATAGAAAAAAGGAAAGTAACCCGAGAAGAGCAATAATCGAAATAGAAAGAATAATAGCCTAAAAAGATCAAGTATATGGAGAAAAGATGATGAAAACTCATAAATATAACATAGAAAAACGAATACAAAAGCGTGTTATCGTGGAGACTCTTAATTTCTTCATTCGTAGCAACTAGCCACTCAGACGAACCAGAAGATGAGATGGCTTCTAAGTAACTTGAAGGATCGATGCTTTGATCAACATATTCAGCAACACTCAAAGCATAGGCAACCATGGTGCAATCATAATCACCAATATAAGATGGTCTCCTTCTCTGTCTTGGAGGCAACTCTTCAATAATGGACAAACCATGTTGTGGATTAGCATGATAGTCGGTACTTGTAGGAATAGTAGCACTACAAGACGAAGTGCTAGGAATGTTAACATGAGATTCAGAAGCAACCTCCAACTCCACCTCCTCGTTGGCACTCTTTGAATTACCTGTACCAGTAGAAGAAACAACAGTAGACTCCATAACAGTAGAATTTAATGCATCTTCATGAAAAGTAACATCTCTACTAATAAAGATCTTACGAGATTCAGGATCATAAAAATTATAACCCTTAACTCCAAGTGGATAACCAACAAAGATGCAATTTTTAGCTCTAGGTGTCAATTTGCCATCATTAATATGAGTATAAGCAGGACAACCAAAAACTCTTAAATTAGAGTAATCAACAGAGTTACCTGACCAAACTTCTTCTGGAATTTTGAAATCAATGGAGGAGTGTGGAGACCGATTGACCAAATAGCATGCCGTAGATGCTGCTTCAGCCCATAGATGGCGCTTGCTCCATAACCCAACATTAGAAAGCATACAACGTGCTTTCTCAATTAGATTTCGATTAATTCGTTCTGCAACACCATTTTGTTGGGGCTTTCATGGAACGGTGTGATGTCTAGTAATACCATGAGTAGAATAGAACTCCTTAAAATCAGATTCAACGAACTCTAACCCATTTATCAGTTCTAAGCTTCTTGATCTTTTCTCCCTGTCTGGTTTTCCACAAGTGCTTTCCAATTTTCAAACATTGCAAAAGTATCATTCTTGTGCTTCAAAAAATAAATCCAGATCTTACAAGCGAGAAAAATCATCAACAAAAGTTAGCATATAACGACTGCCTCCATTAGAGGCAACTCTAGAGGGACCCTAAAGATCATAATGAAAATAATCAAGAATGCCTTTAGTAGAATGAACAATAGTAGAGAATCTTACCTTTTTCTGCTTACCAAAGACACAATGTTCACAAACTCCAATTTACCAATACCTTGCTTACCAAAGTATCCCCTCTTGCTTAGAACTTTTATGCCATTTTCACTCAAATGTCCAACGCGTAAATGCCATAGAGTAGTGCTATCAAACTTGGGCGAAGAAGATGATGAGCCATTAGCAGAAGAAACTGCTACAGAACCTGTCACAATAGAACCTTGCAAGACACATAGACTTCCAGAACGGTTAGCTTTCATAACAACAAGAGAACCTTTAATAACCCGAAGAAATCCACCTTCAGCAGTATACTTGTATCCAATAGACTCAAGAGTACCCAAAGAAATCAAGTTACGTTTCAGATGAGTAGGAACATAGCTGACATCCTTCAATGTCCTAACAATACCATTAAGAGTCTTGATCCTAACCGTACATATCCCAACAACCTTGCATGAAGTATCATTTCCCATCAAGACAACACCACTATCAACATCATTAAATGTGGCAAACCAGTCCCTATGAGGACACATGTGATAAGTACAACCAGAATCAAGTATCCATTTAAATTTGTCTTTTTTCTCAAGAGAAGAGACATGTAACGACACGTTACCTTCAGAATCATTATCAACAACACTAGCTTCGGCAAGTATAGGGGAACCTTTATTATTCTCTCCATTATTCTCTTGTTTACGTTTCAATTTGAAACACTCAGAAATTTCATGACCAACCTTCTTACAATAACGACAGGTTTAATTATTGAATTTAGGCTTCCTTGATTTTGATCTAAAGTTCTTTTTAGAACTAGTACTACCCTTCTCAAAAGACCTACCTCTAATATTTAGACCCTCACCTTGGTCCTTAGAATTAGCATCAACATCAAATTTATCTTTTGAAAACAAATTAGCTTTTACATCTTCAAAAGAGAGTGAATTGAATCATGATTACCATAAAGCATGATTGCTTTAAAGTGTTTAAAGGAAGGGGGTAAGGAAACAATCAACAAAACAGCCTTATCTTCATCTTCAATTTGCACATCAAGATTTTTTAAATCAATAATAATAGAATTTGCACATCTTCAATTGATGTAATATCAAGTACATACACATGCATATACACAGACATATATACATACATATGTATATATTTTTAGGATCAAATAGAAATGTTTTTTCACATAAGAACCCCATAAATTAGGCAACAAAAGGGATACGTGTGACTTCATTAATTTTTTTTAATATGACAACTTTGATTTGAAAACCATGTAATTCCCTTTAACATTAATGTACCCCTATTAATTTATTTGGTTTTTAGTAGTTTTTAGCAACTTTGCAGGTTTTAGTCAATCTTTCCCCATATATGAATAGTATACTTGACAAATATAAAAACGTCCAATATCGACCTAAAAATCAACTAGGCCAGGTAAATTGTGCCATAAACAAAAATAGAAACCAAAACCCGTTTTTGACCAACACAAAAATCAATTTTCAAAGTCTAACTTGGTTTAAGATAGTGACATCATGATATTGGGACTTGAGTTTGTCAGGATACATTGGCTTCTCTTGTACAAAATGAGCAACCTTATAAAAGTTCATTGCTCCAACCCAAAATATAAATAATTCAGCATGGGGCTACATGGTCTCCAAGTAATTAGCTGGATAAATTGATAAGTTGTGTATTTTTGGCCCACCAAGAAAAACCGGTGGTTTCTTGGTCAAGGCCGGCTAAAGTTAAAGTTTCATTAAAGAGTTCGGTCCATTTAATTTGGTATTACAATGATTTCCATTTTTGATACCCAAACAAAAAAGGTAAAATAATATTTAACAAGTTAAGATAAGTATTGATAAATTAATAAAAAAAAAAAAAAGGTAAAATGCATTGTGATAATTAAGCAATAAAGAAAAATAATTTAAAAAAATAGAAGACCCATTGAGTTTTTCTGGATGCATTCTTATTATGCTGGTGACATGGTGGGAACTCCCTCCATATATATAAATTTTAATGACTTGAGAATCGAGAGTATTAAAAAGCCGTTAGTGAAGCTAACGAAGAGAAGGCTGGTCAACACTCAACAAAGTAGAGAGCAAGTTTGTGGAGTCCTTAAAGGAGATTTATATGAAGAAATGATAACATTTTTTAGAAGTAAACATTTGTTGCAATCAAAGTGTAGTTTCAGCTTTACATAAATGTTGCAATTGGATTGGGGCAGAGACTAGGGTGTTCATAAACGGTTAACCGAACCGTTAAGGCTTAACGGTTCGGTTAACCGTTAAAATGGTTACTAGTTTTTAGTAACCGTAACCGGACCGTTAACAAACGGTTAACCGTTAAGAATAATGGAAGATGAATTAAATGATGGAAGATGAAAATATAAAATGATAAATGAATCATAGTTATGCATATGGGAGAAATAGGGTTAGGAACATATGTAGGATTGTTAAAAATAATGCATTTAGGCCATTTGAAAATTGAGCTAAGCATACTTAATGCCTCTTAAAAAAATTAACAGTTAACCGTCGGTTAACCGTTTATTAAAATCGTTAACCGTAACCATAACCGTTAACCATTAAGCTTAACGGTTCGGTAACCGTAACCGTTAAAAATTAACGGCTCGGTAAATTAATCGTTAAAAAGTACCGGTTACACGGTTAACGGTTACGGTTTTTTTTTAACACCCCTAGCAGAGACAATTTCTTTATTAACACCCTACATTCCCATTCCAATTTAGTTGTAACAAATGAAATTATTGAATGGATTCCTGAGTAACATTATGTTGGAACATTTATTTATAAATGAGCTTGAACATATGAACAAAGGAAGAAGAAATAAGGCAAAAGGGGAATCGAGGCAAGACCAGGACCTCGCTACCCAGTGAGGTCACGACTCGCGATTTCTCACTGGATCGTGGCCCTGTTTGTTTGTTTACTCGGATGTTTTTGCCTTGGATACTTTTATGTAGTAACGCTTGTTTATTAGGCTCTAATACTGAATTAAGATGGTATTAAAATATTATTAAATCAGAATGTAAAGAGTTTGCATTGTGAATGACATCTTTGCATGATAATAACACAATTCAAGTCTCATGAATACAGAATTTTATTATGGTTTTAATGATGATTCTTCACTCATCTTTGGCTGATTTCTTCTTGTGGTTTTGGCTATAAATAGTCATGTTTACTCACTTGTTTATTTGGTGTGGAAAAATAGAGAAATTGATCTCACTTTTTACAACTTGCTAGCACTTAGAAAATTCTTGCAAACTATTCTAAGTGTGTATAAACACAATCTAAAAACACAAAGCTTTTAGGATTCACTCTTAGGATCACATAGTGTGAATAATTTCCATTGTATCTCATTAATTATTTGTGGTAACCCAGTGGTCCATAGTGGGACAAAATTAAACTAATAGAAAAACGTAACTTCCGTACCTTAGTGATTCATATCCGGTTTCCCACTAACCTATTTCCTAACACATTAGCCTTTATGTATACATATATAATGCATCTATAATATGAATCATTAATTTTTAAAATTATTATTGTGTTTGAAATACACGAAATATTTATATAATTTTTAATTATGTAGTGCATAATTTGTAATAATTTTATAAATTATATTTAAAAAACTTTCCATTTAGATGAATTGTGAAAATAAGAACCTAAGGGAGTGATGAAGGGAGGAGTGGCTCCACGCCTCCACCCTTTTTTTTGAAAAGGGCGTGCTCCGATATGCATATATACTCCTATTTTAGGATAATTGAGCTGGCAACATCCGGGGTTGGGGGGTGTCAATCAATATACCTAGTCTCTGAGGAAACCGGACTTGGTCACCAACCGAACCAAGCTTACTCGACTCCACCTTCTACCTGTTAGACTTAATGTGAAGGTTCATACTACTAGATATGTTTGGACTTTCCTTACTAAATAGGGCCACTTTAGTGTTAAACATTTTCAATTAAGAATGATTTTTCATCAAAAGAATTTTAGAACGGAAATTCATTTGCATGGAACTTTTCAATTTCTTTTTTTGTAAAGGGGCTAGATAGTTGTCAATTGTTTTTGAATTTTTCCATTGCTTAATTGCAAGGAAAATTATTTTTCATTTTTTGGTTTTCATAGTTTGGAGGAAAATATTTTAAATACGGTGCTAAATTGATTTTTTCAGAGCATGTTTTTCATTAAATTTTTTTCGATCCAAACCAAACAAAATATAAAATGGGAGAAACAATTTTCAGAAAAAACGGTTCATTTCATCCTACTAAATTGATCAGAATCGCATATAAGATTCTAAATTGTTGATTGGAGATATTGAAAAGGACAAAAGGCCAGCTGGGAGAATATTTTGTGGTTTGAGGTTAGGAGTAATTGAGTAGTTCCAGTCAATTGAAGATATACATTACCAATTCAAAAGCAACACTTAGCTTGATGGTTTGGTGCTTCAATGTTTCTTCAAATTTTACACTAGAATGAGTCCAGATTTCAATTGTTTATAATAGGGAGTTCAAATAATTTTAAACAGTTTGGTTTGTTGGATGTTCTAAGTTTGCAATAGTCAACTATATATATATTGTAAAAAATGGTAAACATCAAAATAATTGGCTTTGGATTAATTCTTTAAGTATGTGTTAGTTACTTGCTCACTTGTAAGCTACCTACCTACCTTAAAACAAACTGTACCTAAAAAGACAGGCATGAGTGGGCAAGTTTATCATTTTTCAGACAAGTCAACTTTCAAACCAATTCTGTACTCCATTATATCCATTTTAGTTATAAAAAAAGGGGTTCAAGGTTTAAAATCATATTATGCTATATCTATCCATACTAATAATGTTGTCACAATGTCACACTTTGTGTGTCAAACTAGTTTTTTTTATACATAAAGAGGCTGATAATGGTATAAAATTACTTTATCATCATCAGATCTCATGAACAACGATTATTGTAGTTTTGTCAAAGTAGAATGTTATTTGATTCAAATTGTTTTGTATTTGATAATTTAATATTTATTGTAAATATCATCATATGATATAATATTAAAAAAATAATTTATTTCAAAAAGCAAAGAAAGAGAGAGCTAGACCTTTTTCATCCACTTCATTAGTCGCAAAAATAGTGAAGAAAGTCAAAAAAATATGATAACAATTTTGTAGACTTAGGGAGGGAGCAAGAAAGAACAAAACCATTGAGAACGTTTTTTTTCCCTACAATGCCTATCTAATGTAGCATTTCATACATAAAAGCCGATGCATTACGTAGATGTATGTGTCATCATAAACATAAAAAGTGATGCAATAGCCTATCTAATACATCACTACTACATATATAAAAGGTGATAAATCAATAGCCTACCTAATGTGTCACATAAAAGGCGACGTATTAAACTATAGTACGTACTAGAGCCTCAAGACATATATATATGTGCTAACAAGGAGTTGATAACCAAATTTGAAGGTACTAGTAATGGAAACCATGTCTGCACAGAAAGTAGTGTCGCAAGAGTCCTTAGCAAGGGAAAGGTGTAGGCAGCAGCTAAAACTTACTTCGGGAATATAATGACTTTGTTTTTGGACAATGTTTTATATGTACTTTCTATTAGAAGGAACTTGGTTTCGAGAGCCCTTCTCTACAAAGTTGGCCTAAAAATTGTCATGGAGTCCGACAACATAGTAATGTCTAGAAACATACTTTGTTGGAAATAATTACCTTAGCAATGGTTGTTTATATTGAATGTTATGATGAATAAGAATGAAAGTACTTCTTTTACTTATTTGGAATTGATTAAGTATTTGGATGTTTGACATTGACATTTAGGAATATGAATGTTTCTTATTTGAAAAGGTTAAAATGCATGATATTGGTAGATTTTTATGATCTAAAGTTGAAAGTCCCATAAAATGTCTTATTGGTATAGAAGCTAAGATGTAAAGAAGCTTTTCAAGCAACTGGCCATCATTAGGAGCATAACGTTCGTATGTGTGCGTATGTGCCTCGTGTGTGTATTTAAGGATTAGAACGATTTCTTGACCTGATGATCAAGTATTTTGAACATCAACCTTGGGTTCATGGGTTTGAAACTCATTGCACACACTTGAGATATTTCTTTTCTACAATTTCTCGTTTAAATTCCCACCAAATAACCAGTTGGCGGGTAAAAAGTGAGGTAAGTGGCCGGGGTCACGTGACCTACTTGGGCAAAAAACAAATATTTTCATTTATTTTAATGAAATTTGGTAAAATAATTAATTTGTGTAGAATAAGGGACAATAATTAATGATGAAAAGTGACGCCATAATCAGGGTCGGCCCTAAACAGAGGCGAGCAGGGCAGTAGTACAAGGCCTAGCCTTGAAAGACCCAATTTTCCCTTAGTTGTTAAGATGCTTAGCAAGGAAAAGCAAAACTAAAACATTATTACACTAAGGGTGCGTTTGATTCAACTTAAATAAAAACTCATGTGCTAATTTTCAGAAAATTTAAATCGGATAAAAAAAATTCATATCAGATAAAAAAAGTTCAGATTGGACCAGAAAAATTATAACTATAATAATAACTACAATTTATAAAAATTTAGATCAGAAAAGTTTAGATCAAATCAAACCAGATCAGAAAATTTCACATGAATCAAACCCACCCTAAAATTAAATCACAAAGTTTTGACTTATTCATTTAGAATTCTTATTTTTCAGGTAGAAACTCTATATAAATTGTGACTACTTGATAATTTGGGTTGTATTAGAAAGCACACCATTGCCAAAAAAAATTAGAAAGCACAGATAAAAAACAGGTGAACAACAACAAACATGGAAAAGAAAACGATTGTGTACCTCACTTTTGGAATCCTAGGTTTTATGAGTGCCTTATTTGGTTTTATTGCAGAAGGCATACAAGCTGCGGTAAGCCTATTTATCATTTGTGATTTACATTGTTATTTATCTATATACAGTATTCTCTTCATTATAAATTAGGAAAATTATACCATTTTCTTCTTCGATTTAAAAAAAAAAAACGAAAATGCACCATATATTATTGAAGTAGAAAAATGTACCATGTATCCCTAACTTGTCACATATTGTAATGGCGTGTATCCATTAATGACTGACTTTTTGAGTTATACTCCATCTAGAGCTGGCAAAACGGGTTAATGGTTCGTTTTTGTGTCAACTTTCGTGTCAGTTTCGGGTCGTCCATTAATTATGTTAAAAGTTACACAAATGTAAAATACTTGCTTTCTAAGACAATCGTGTCAAAACGGGTCAGCTTCGTGTCATTTCGTGTCGTGTCGTGTCGGTTTCGGGTTTCTCTCAGTAAATTCGTGTCGGGTTCGAGTCGTGTTATCGTCTCCATCTATACCACAAAAATCTATTTTATGACTTTATGTTTTCATGTTTGGTAATGCATTTTTTATATATTCATATCTTTAATTATATAATAGTAAAAATTATATATAATAATTAAATTAAATAAATCAACATGTTTTTGATGCAGCAGGTTGCGTCATTTAATAGGGTGTGACACGCTTTATGAAACAAAAGGAAGGGTTAAAAAGTTCAACTCATTTGTGTGGGGGTTACAAAGTTCATTTGTGTGAGTTACAAGGTTTTTGTAACCCCTACATACGAAATAATTTTGTAACTCCCTAACAATATCTTTGTAACCCCAACAACAACGAACTTTGTAACCCCCACAAAATAACTTTGTAACTAGGGATGTAAAAACAGGTCGATCAAACGATCGGAAACAAGTCGTTCAAAACCCGGTTCGGTAAACAAAACAGGTCGTATGAGTTCTTTCGGTACCGGTCGGCAACGGTCGGTCTTATTCGTTATCCAGTCAAATTCGGTATTTTCAAAAACAAGTGTTGGCCGGTTTTGGTCCGGTACTTATCGGTCTGGTCTTTTTTCGGTAACTAGTCACATTCGGTCGGTCAAAACCGATTTTTTTACAGGTGGTAAACGGTACACGGGTCATAATCGATCGGTCAAAATCGGTATGAAGGTTATAATCAGTTGGTCGCAGTCAAATGTATGTCGTAACCTGTCAGTCTTAAACGATCGATCACAATACAATCGGTCAATTCAAAACTTCGGATTAGATTTTGATATTTCGAGTTAGTTGGCCTAAAATATTTGGCTAACAATTTAGGATCGAATAATTATATTTAATTTTAATTTTAATTTATATTAAGTTTTAATTAAATGAATTTACAAAAATTTCATCAATTTTTGTCAATGTAGAGAAATCATGTAAATAAGTTCGGTAAAAAACGGGTTTGGTTGTAAACAGGCAAATGACTTTGGTGATAACATCGATCCAAAACAGGTTCGGAACACTACGATTTTGGTCAAAATCGGTCGGTCAAAAATCGGTTTTTGGCAGGTTGAAAACAGGTTCGGTAACGGTCGGTCTCGGTATAATAAAACAGGTTGCAAACGGGTTCGGTTGTGAATGGGGTCGGTACAGGTCGGTTTCGATCGGTATGCGTAAAAGCGGTCGGAAAACGGTTTCTGTATAATTCGGGTTCGGTAGCGGTTGGTATTCGGTCACTAAAAATTCGATCAAAAATAGGTTCGTTATCGGTCGTAACGTTCAGTCAAACAGATTTCTGACCCACATTTACACACCTATTTATAACCCCTATAATAACTTTATAACTCCTACAAAATAACTTTGTAACCTCAAATTTATAACCCTTAAGGGTGTGTTTGGTTGTGGGTATTGATCAAAGGGAATGGGAATCAACTGCCCCCATTCCCTTTGATAGTGATTGTAATGCCACTTTTGTCATTCCATTTCCCCTCCTCATTCCCCTATTCTAACACTTTTACAAACCCTCCCTCCCCCCTATCTTTTCCATTCCCTTTCCCCACCTTCCCACCCAACCACCACAACCCAGCCCCACCCACCCCACCCCAGCACCACCCACCCAGGCCCCACCCACGCCCAGCCCCACCCCACCCACGCCCCACCCCCACCCACCGTCACCCAGCCCCACCCACCCCACCCCACCTCACCCCACACAACACCCACCAAAACCCTAAAAAAAAACTAAATCCACCTTCACCACCACCTCCACCACCCACCTCCCCTCCCCCCACCCATTTTCGGAGCCGCCGCCCCTCCCTCACCCCAGCCCCACCTTGCCCAGCCGCCCCACCACACCCCATGAAACCCTAAATGCAAAAAACAAAAAAACCCTAAATTCACCTCCACCAATTAAACCACCCCGAAACCACCACAAAACCACCTTTCCTCTACTCACGGCTGGGCAGCGAAGGGTGGCGAGCAGAGGAAGGGTGGTTTCGTTGGTGGTGGAGGTGGTAGAAGTCGTTTTAGTTTTTTTTTGTTTTGGGGTTTAGGGTTTCGCGGTGTGTGGTGGGGTGGCTGGGATGGGTAGGGCTGGGGTGAGGGTGGGGCGGCGGTGGCGGCGCCGGAAGTAGGGAGGGGAGGGGAGGTGGATGGTTTCGGTGGTGGTGGGCATGGGTTGGGGTGGTGGTGGTGTGTTATTGAGGGTCATATTTTATTTTATTTTAACAAACAACTAATTAAATCTAACACTTTTCCTTTCCATTATCCCTCATTCTCAATCCTAAAGTGATTCTCTTTCCCCTTTGACAACCAAACGGCCCCTAAATTAATTTTGTAAACCATCACAATAAGTTTGTAAACCCTTTCAATAACCTTATAAACACCCCTCCCCCGCGCCCGGTAACCTTGTAAACCTACAAGAATAAACTTTGTAACCCCGACTTTGTAACCCCGACTTTGTAACTCCCATCAAAGAAGTTTGTAAGCCCTCCCCTAAAATAACTTTATAACCTCTCACAATAACCTTCTAACCCCCAATAATAACCTTGTAACCCCCGTTAAAGAAGTTTGTAACCCCTTCTTATATGCAGGCTGCACAGTTCTTAAACCGTGCGACATGTTACATATAAAAATTTGTATAAATAAAATAATGATTGATACTAACCAAATAAGACCCCATATAACTATATAATTTTCAAAATTCTATATATTCTTCTGTTCATAGTACTGTCAAAAGTAAAAGTGTTTGTATCAAAATTGAAATAATAATGTCTATAGATTTATATACACATTAATCGAATATGATTATCAGATTTCGGGGGGAAGCGGATGCAAACCACAAAATGCAGCTGGAGCAGCAGCACTTGGATACTTAGCAGCATTGCTCTTCCTTGCGTCTCAAATTACAATGAGTGTTGTAATTCGTTGTGCCTGTTGCCAGAAAAAGACATCTTCTAACTCGCCGTCGGTTCTCGTAATCATTGAATTTGTTCTATCTTGGTAATTATTCAATTCTTCATTTTTTTAAAAAAATTTAAATTCTCGTTCACCGTTGTTTGCAATTTATATATAACGAAAAACATATTTATATATAGTCTTGTTTGTTGGGTTTGTGTCAACATGTAATTTTATAATTTTAAGATACAAACATAACTAGTTATATTAATTTAAAAATTTTACCTTGACAAACATGAAAGTTGAACTGTAACATTATTTTTTATGAATCGAAATGTAGCAAGCAATAAAAAATGGAAAATTTGATAGAAATAATTTCAACTTTCTCACGTCTGCACATTTTGGTCCATACTTTTGATTAACTCAGTATAATCTTAAGTATCACTCTATCTTCTTATTTTGGTCCAGTTGACTTGTAACCGGTAGAACAGGTTAAAACCTTAGCTTTTTTTCCTCCTCCTTCATTTCTCCGATTTTTCTCTCTTTCTCTCTCTCTCTTCCTCCTTACCATCTCTCTCCTTCTTCATTTCTCAGAACTCTCTCTCTCTCTCTCTCTCTTCCTCCCCATCACCACGAGTCTAGGCCCACCATGACCAGATGCCCCACCACTTTCCTTCTCTATAGCCACCACCATCACTGCCGTCATCGCCCTCTGTTACCGCCGTTGGGATTGTGGTTGGTTTGGGTGTGGCGATTCTTTGGGTGGGGCAGTGGGGAGGTGGTTATAGGGGTGGTTTGAGGGGGCTTGTTGGCAAGGGGGGCTGGAAGGGGGAGGGGTGGGGCAAGTCTGCAAGAGTGGGGGCAGGGGTGGGGGGTGGGGCTAGGGAAATCTGTAGACCAATATGGGGGAGGTCTGCAGGGTGGAGAGAGGGGGAAGGGGGCTGTGAGGAGGTTCCAGGGGGTTGTGTTATTAGGGAGGGGGGATGTGTTAGGGGATGGGGCAGGTGGCGTGGTGGTCGTGGTGGTGGGGCAATGTAGTGGTGGTTGCTGTTGTTGTTGTGTTTGCTGGTGGGGTAGTGGGCAATGGAGGTGGTGGTTGCTGCTGTTGTTGTGTTTTAGGGTGGTTTGAGGGGTGGTCGTGGTGGATAGGTGGTATTATATTAATTAAGTTAAAAAAATTTAATTATTTAAATTATTACCAATCATAGCCAAATTAGAATTAATTTTTTTTAATTAAGCCAAATTAACCCATTTAACAAGTTACCATTACTAATCAATAGTTCATGGACCAAAATAAGAAGACAAAGTGATACTTGAAATTATACTGAGTTAATCAAAAGTAGGGACCAAAATGAGCAGACGTGTGAAAGTTGAGAGTATTCCCATCAAATTTTCCATAAAAAATTAATAGAGTATATTGTCGTAACATTATAGAAACGTTTCTTGTAAGTTTCCAAGGAGTTTTAAAGTTTTCGAGATTTCGATTTGTCGAAACTATAGGTCCTAGTGTCCTACAAAAGTTTGGTGCTTCATAGCTTAATGTACAACGGCCTGTTTGGTTGTTGATAATAATAAATTATGGTAATGGTATTGAATTTATAGTGTAATTTTGTTAAGGAGGAACCTTATAATCTCCATGAAAAACAAATTTTCATTCACATGCTTCAATTTTTTTCTCATTTTTCATTCCCATCCATTACCATTGAGGAGGGTGGTATTTGATGTGAATGCATATTTATGAAGAAAATTAGATAAATTGAAGCTAAGGTAGCACCACCATGGGAATGGATTTTGATTTCCCTTCCAAATTTAGTTATAAATTCATTCTCATTACTATGATTTATAACCGGATACCAAATGAGCCCTAAAGAATTTGCATCGTATAGGAAAATAAATCACGAGTAAATGTTGGTAAAATATGACAAATAGTGATAATAGTTGATTTAAAATAATTTAGTGGATGAAAGTGTAAATTGAAGAACAATATAAGAAGATTGCAAGAGTAAAAATGTAAAATGGTAGCTTACATTTTATATGAGATGATTAGTTATTATAGATATCTTTTTATAAAAGTTTATAAGGAATTGCATGATGAAAGTTTTCTGGAAACTAAAAAGAGATATTCCATGGAAAAGCAAAGAAGATGGAAAATGACATTGTAGGTTAGAAAAAATCCGGAGTATATCATGTATACACTAATTTAGTGTAATACTTTAAATTATTGTATAAATACGTATTAGATTTAGGGAAATTTTCAGTGGTACAGTCCTGTTTTCAACAATTTTTAATGATAAACTCTTGTTATTTTTAATTTGAACGGTACCGCTTTGCTTTTCATATGTTCTCAAATGTGACTTTTTCAGTTAATTTTTTGCTAAATTGAACAGATAAATTAATGTAGATGATTTAAAACTGCAATAAATTGAGGAGAATTTGATCATTTTTTTGCAAATTTCGACCTCTAATTTGCAATTTGAAGTCATTTTAGCTCTTAATGGGTACCGTAAAACGAGACATTTTTGTAGCTTAAAGTAGTCAGAAAAATATCCTCTAAGTCAATTTTTTTATCTAGGTTAGTGTAATTTTCATCCAGATTAGAGTAGTTTTCCTCCATCTCAGTGTTTTTTCCTTGAGATTAGTGTTTTTTCATTCAGGTTAGTGTAATTTTCATACAAGTTAGTTGCAAAAAAAAAACCAATAAATACCAACCTTTCTTCTCCTGTATAGATAATGAATTAATGATATATATATATATATATATATATATATATATATATATATATATATATGACTATATATAATCATATATATATATATATATATATGACTATATATAATCATATATATATATATATATGACTATATATATATATATAGTCAGGATCTGCTAAAAACCTATGTTAAGTTGAAAACTAAAAACTTTCGGTTATGACCGTTAGATGTAGATCAAGGGTTGTGATTAATTTTCGGGTGAAAAACACTAACCACCCAAAGTTACCATTTTTTTATTAAAAAAAAAGTTTCAGTCGGGTTTTTATAAAAACTACTTGATTGAACCAGTTCATTCACGCTAATTTCACAGATTTCACGCTAATTTCAAGAAACAATTTAGGTTTTTGTGATTTTTTTTAATAAAGTTTGATTTTTTTTAAAGTGTAGTTCTTCATATTTGATTTTGTATGTACCCTTGTATCTTTGCATGTACCCCTTTATTATTTACCTGCACCCCTTAATTTAATATGTTTTTGTGCATTTTTTTATAAAATTCGATTTTTTTTAGTATAGTTCTTCGTGTTTGATTTTGTATGAACCATTGTATCTTTGCATATACCCCCTTAATTTAGTATGTTTTTGTGCATTTTTTTATAAAGTTCGAATTTTTTTTAAGTGCAATTCTTCGTGTTTGATTTTGTATGTACCCTTATATCTTTGCATGTACCCCTTTATTAATAACATGTACCCTCGAATTTTAGTATGTTTCTATGCATTTTTCTTGGAAAGTTCGAATTATTTTTAAGTGCAGTTTTTCGTGTTTGATTTTGTATGTACCCTTGTATTTTTGCATGTACCCCTTTATTATTAACATGTACCCCTTAATTTAGTATGTTTTTGTGCATTTTTTGGTAAAGTTCGAATTTTTTTTTTAAGTACAGTTCTTCGTGTTTGATTTTGTATGTACCCTATCATTGCATGTACCCCTTTATTATTAACATGTACCCCCTTAATTTAGTATGCAAGATTTGAATTAATCTGGAAATTAATATATACTTCCTTAAATTAACATGTACCCCTATAATATTAACATGTATACCTAAATTGTACTACCTCCGTTTTTTTTAAAGTTTACTTAGTTTGACTTTGTTACTATTTACAAAGTCTACTTTGACTATCGTTTGTGATTTATACATAAGATAAAACATAGTCATGTGGGGTCTCGTTGGATTCGTTTTAACATGTAGGTTTTTAATATCTAGGTTTTATAATTTTTACAAACACACAATTAAAGATATTAATCTTCAAAGTTTTGCATCGGCAAGTGTGAAAAGTGAGGTGAGTAAATTAAAAAAAAAACAGATTTTTTTTTCTCTGATTTTTTGTAAAATTAAATCGACGGTTATGATGGGCTAGACAAAAATCAATGGCCAGGATATTTAGTTTTTAGGTTTTTACATAATCCTGTTCCTCTATATATATATATATAGAAGTAGGCTCATGTGAGAAATGTAGTTTTGGTGAGAAGGGTGAGAAGTAATCACAACCCTTTGATCACCAAATGAAGGGCTAAGATTAAATTTGATTTTCCTTCCTTACTCCTTTGATAGTTTGGAGTCAATGTATATATGGTATAAAGTCAATGTATTTTTACTCAATGTATTTATAGTGTATGGTGAATGTACCTATAGTTGGTGCTCAATGTACCTCTAGGTTATAGTTGATGTATTTATCTCTTCTCACATTTCTCACCATAAGAAATTTCTCACCGGAACCCAACCCAGTATATATATATATATAAATATATATATGCGATAAAATTTTATGAAACCGCACATTTCAGATTAAACTCCATTTTCAATCTCTATTCTCAACTTCTTCGAGAGTAGTACGAATCAGAGGTTAATAGTTGGTACAATGGCAAACTCAAAGGGTACGAATTCGCTATGCGTACAATTCAATTTGGTGAATAATTAATTGGTGCAATAGATGAATTCAAAGACAAAAGCAAAAGAAGAAGATGATACAGTGTCAACAATGATGCAGACGAGAATACGTGAGAGATGAATTAAAAGAAAAGTGGTTTTTTTTTAATGTTTTAATTTTATCATTAGCCGCTACTTCGAGCAAACAACGAGAAAGGGTGAATTGGGTCATTCGTCTGATCAATTTGTTGGGTCAAAGAGTCTGATGACCGAATACTTTCACAATTTATTATGGGGTAGCTAATTAGCTATTAACATAATTGAGGTAACCTAAATTATTAAAAGTTACCCCATTGTAATTGAATACTAACGACAATTTGATTTCCATTTTTCCCCATGGTGACCCTAGGTATTGTTCATATGTCAACTATAACCACCTTGTTTCAACTATAACTCCGCCAGTGGGGTTTCCTGCTATCGGTCCTAAGCCCGGATAAAGGAGCTGAGGAAAGTTGCGGTAGGCCGGTGACAACCGGTGTAAAAATATGTCACATCCAGGCGCATCGTTGGACGAGAATAGTACTAGGATGGGTGACATCCTGGGAAGTCCTTATGTTACCATGCCGCCGACCCCACCGATCCCGTGGTTGGCCGAGAATAATACTAGGATGGGTAACCTCTTAGGAAGTCCTCATGCCATCACTTTGGGATTAAGGTGCAACGCAAGAAGTTGAAAAAAAAAAAGCATAATCATCATAAATCTTATTTGATTCATTTCATTTTTACTTTTCAAATGTATAATTTATAATTTTTTTCTTGCACACACCTAATCATATTAATATTTGAACTCATATCTTAGAAAATTTAAAAATGAAAGGAAAAAACAAATATAGCAAATAGTTTTGGATGAAGCGAGTAGAATACATTGTGGTACGAAGAGAACACTTTTTTTATAGGATAATGTGTGGGATAATAGGCCTTGAATCCGGGTCCTACTGCAGGTCACCCGGACCAATTTTAGCCAACACACGCATCTGGAAGGGGGGATAATAAGGAATCCTCGCAAATGAGTGCGGTGAGAATCGAACCCAGGACCTCGTGCCTGGAATTCTGAAGCCCTAACCACTGGGCTATGACTTCATCCTTGGTACGAAAAGAACATGGTGTAAAATGAGTATATAAACTTAACGTATACAATTTGCATTAGACTTAAACTAGTTCCAAATATAGATAAAAAAAAATTAGACATAATTGTTTCACTAAGTGAATTATAGTCGGTAAATTCAATTGTAAATAACACTTTGCACATATTTATATGCTAAACTCAAACCATATTGACCTAACCTAATTATATATTTGCCCTTGTAACAGGTTTTTTTCTCTATCAGGGATATCTCTCCTACTTAATGGTGCAAATCGTAATGCTGCCTCATCTGGATGCTCGGTTTTAGCACCAGGCTTTTTCTCTGGCGGTGCGGGGTTTGGTTATTATTGTGTGCATTGCGAACATGTTCGCCTACCGCTCGTGGTTAAACCACAATCTGCAACCCACTAATACACCCGCAACAACTCCTCAAAATAATCAACAAGGTGGCCTTGCCATGGGACAACATCCGTTTAATAATCAGGGTGGTGTTCCTATAGCACAACCTCAATTTAATTATCCCCAACAAGGGGGCGTTCCCATGGGACAACCTCCGTTCAATAATAATCCACAACAAGGTGGTGCTCCCATGGGATCACAACCTCCGTTCAATAATAATCCTCAACAAGGTGGTGCTCCCATGGGATCACAACCTCCGTTCAATAATAATCCTCAACAAGGTGGTGCTCCCATGGGATCACAACCTCCATTTAATAATAATCAACAGGGTGCAATTCCTGTGGGACAATATCCTTTTAATAATCAACAGGGTATGAATCCCATGGGACAACCACAGTTTAATAATCAACAAGGTGGCTTTCACATGAGACAACCGCAATTTAATAACCAACATGGCGGCGCTACTCCCATGGGACAACCGCAATTTAATAATCAACATGGCGGCGCTGCAATGGGACAACCTCCGCTTATTAATCAACAGGGACAAAATATTCAACAAGGTGGTGCTCCCATAGGACAAGCACCTCCTAATATTCAACAAGGCGATAATCCCATGGGACAACCTCCATATAATAATCAACAAGGTGGTGCTTTCATGGGACAACCTCAATATAATAATCAACAAGGTGGTATTCCCATGGGGCAACTTCCGTTTAATGATACTCCCACTCCAAGCCCCTACCCCAAGAAAAAAGAAAAAAGACATCAACAAAAAAATCAACCACAACAACAAAAACAAGAGCAACAAAAAGAACATCTAAAACATCAGCAAAACCAATATGATACTATTTAATTTGAATAATTTTTTTGTTGGGGTAATATGTATGATTTGAATTGTGCAAGGGTTTTTTTTTAACATGTTTTTGAATTCATTAGCTGATTTCAATATTTGGAATGAATGGTTGCTAACGTTTTTGTAACATAATTCTATGAGTTGTGATAATCCTTTTTCTTGTTGGGCATTTTATGTACCGTTGAAGCGTTATACATTAACTCCTAGCTACTGTGTGTCTTTTTTTATTGATAGCATGCGTTACACCTTATAGGATTACTATACTAATTAGTATATGTGATTTCTTGACTAATTGACAGTTTAGTACAATTCTGTTCACCACTACATAACTGAGCAAATGCAACTCCAAATTACCATTGCAATAGGCTCAAATTTAGTGGCGTTGTAATAGCTTTAAGGCAACAATGATTTAGTTCAGGTTAATGGTTACTTTTTTCACCGTTGCAATAATAGGGCTCTAATATAATAGTAATTTTAGGTTATGGCAACACTTGCTTCAATTGGACGCATATAATAGCTTTGGCACCATTGCAATAGCTATACAACCATGGTTATTAGAACCTATTGAATGGTGGATCAATATCACATCCATATTATTCAGGCCCTGTTGCAACGATATACATTATTGTATTAAGACCCTATTGCAATGCTTATTGATCAATACAAATCATTTTTCATAAATTTCATTTCAATTATTGTATGTATAAACTCAAATAGCCAATATATAGTCCGACTTTAGATGGCATGAATAGACCTAAAACAAACTCTTTCACCTGTATAGACCCAATGTAATACATCGAGTTTGAGGCGCGTTAAAAATTAAAATTTGAACTTAAATAAAAGGGATCGAAAATTTATATTCAATTTAGAGCCCAATGTTATAGTTTTGGGATAATTAGCCCAAATAGGTTAGGCAATCTAAGAGAATTTTGTGATGGCTCATCTATATCTATACTACTATTTTAAAACAGGATTATTTGTGCCACATGTCACTTTTGTGATTTAAACTTCAATTAACGTTTTTTTCAATTATCTTCCATTAAGAGAAATTTCAAAAGACACACTATATCTTAAACTATTCATGTTACAATAATTTCCTACACTAATGAACTTATTTTCTTTAAAAAAAAATTAATATCACTTTTTAACATTATGAATTTTGTGTATAAAACTCGTGCATCGAACGGGTTCAAAAACTAGTTTATTTTATTCATGGTATATTTATTTTATTTAATTTTATTTACTCTACCTATTCTATTTAATTATTTATTTTGTCTGTGTATTTTATTCTATCTTTAAATCTACTCCTTGCGTTTCCTTTTGATTGTCTTGAATGGGATCTGGGAATGAATTAAGAAAAAAGAATCTTTGGAGAATAGTCATTAATAAGGATTAAGATTCTGCTTTGTAATACTAAATATAAAAATGAGAAAAAAAATGCAATTAATGTTAATTTGGAATAATGCAAAGGCCACTGTAAGTATATATTTTTCTTTAATTTGTAATCAACGTCCACAATTAAAAGCCTTATAAGTATCCCTAAAAAAATCTACTCTAAGTACTCCATTTCAACCATTGATAAATTGTCATGAATACATTCGAAATTCTCACCCTTTTTTCCTTTAAAATCTGATTTTATCTTTTTTACAATCCACCATGCTTTTTTTCTTTAACTTCTGAGTAGATGAAATTTGTTTTCCTTTTGGGCTTTTGATGGACTTCATTGGACTTTTTTAACACCCTTGTTCCCTCCAATAAAATGAACTGAAACTGATAGGTGTTGATGAATTACTATTATCGTCATCTTCATGCAGATCATACACGCTCATCTTCTCTCTCAAGACTTGTGCATTCATATGAACCTGATTCCATAGCTTCAATAGGGTCTTTGAAAACTTCATCAGGGTCTAAATAATTTGTGGGGATCCTGATTAGTTAAAACATTCGATTTTTTTAAGGGATCCATAGTGTTTAGATGAACATTTAACAAATATTTTTGAAGTTTTTAACATTCGATTTGGTTCGTATTTGTTGGCTTTGGTATTTTTTAGTAAATGTCGTATGACTTGTTTATTAATGAATTGATATATCTTATTTTAACAAAAAAAAATTGATTTTTATTATCTAGAATTATCTTTTAAATTATTCAACCTATCTTATTTTATCCATTTTATGTTCTTATCTATTTATTTATTTACTTAATCTATTTTACTCAATTTAATTTTAAAGAAAATACCTTCTATGATTTTTCTTCTCTATTTTTTTTCTTATTTTTGTGATGGTTTTATTTAATGTAGTTATTTTATTAAAAAAAATTTTTTGTGAAAAAGTCTTTTAAGGCTAGTGATTCATTAAGCAAACATCCTCGGCTATTACATCCTCAAGCTCATTTGGCACACTCCAAGTCAAGCTTTAACATCAGAATCACCCGGATCAAGACGAGTCATAGTATGAGCCGCTTTATTAGCTTCTCTAAAAACATGAGCAAAGACAATAAAATTAAAACAAGGAACTAAACTTAAAGCTTCCCTAATAAACACACCAAGGTAAGAACCATCTATCCTCACACATATTCTTTAACAAATTAACAACTCGAATGCAATCACTAATCTCAAGCAAAACATCTTTGACTCCACCACTGCTTTTGCCTCCGTAATTATCAGCTCCAGCACCTGTTTGCAACGTCCCACCACAACTCTGAAGACCTCCCCATGTAATCACACACCACAACTCCAAACCCAAACACGCATATGCCCAATATAGCAGCATCAACGTTCATCTTCCTCGCCTCACCTTACGGTGGTTGCCACACCACATTACTTCGACACTCAGCCCCACCCCCTGCCTCTTGTCCATCCACCGCCATCGTCCCCGCAGATTGGAACGCTTCTAACAGGTACATGGCACGCCCTACGTACCATCACTTCCCCACACGTTACATCCCCACCATGGACAACCTCATTCCTTTGATTCCAAATCCCTAAGCTACCATACAATATTTTTCACTCACGTTCTCATTTTCAAAAACTAGCACCCACTCTAACCATCCAGCAACATTTTGCACCCCAATTCCCCATTCCAGTCCCTCCCTCTCTGCCACATCCCACACCCCCTTTTGCCCAAACACAACCCCACACCGCATGAAAACCATCCTTTACCCCACTCCCACACCGCCCACACATCGCCGACACTCCTTCAATTCTTTTGCCTAAGTTTTCCGCAGTAGGTAACCCGTTACAAGCAAGTCTCCAAATGAAACATGCGAATTGGCCTTTGGTGGGACATTCAGCTTCCATATAGCTTGCCACATTGTAGAAAGTGACGACGTTCGAGCACAGTCTTCCATCAGGTCCTTATAATAATTAATGAAAATAAAACATTTAATTGAAAACTATTTAATCTATTTATTTTCTCTATCTTCTAGAAACCAAAACCTAGCTTCTAGGAAATTAGTTTTGCTTTCCAAATTACTGTGCTTCCTTTTCCATGCATTTTTTTCACTTTAGTTTAATTATTTACCCTAATTCTAGAATATTCTATATGGTTGTGTTTGGTTGGTGGTATTAATCAGAGGGTATGAAAATCAATTGCCCCATTCCGTTTGATAGTGTTTGTTATGCCACTTTTGTCATTCCATTTCTCCTCCCTATTCTCCTATTCTAACACTTTCCCAAATCCACCCTCCTCCTATCTTTTCCACTCCCTTTCCCCACCTTCCACCCAACCACCCATTTTCTCATCCCAGCCCCACCCACCACACCCCAGCCCCACCCCACCCCACCCCACCCCACCCACCTAAACCCTGAAACAAAAAAACCCAAAATCCACCTCCACCACCACCAAAACCAACCACCTCCCCCTCCACCACCCATTTTCGAAGCCATCGCCCCACCCTCACCCCAGCCCCACTTTGCCCAGCCTCCCCACACCACCCCACGAAACCCTAAATGCGAAAAACAAAAAAAAACCCTAAATTCACCTCCACCACCGAAACTACACTGAAACTGCCCCAAAATCGCCTTTCCTCTACTCACGGCTAGGCAGCTGGTAGAGGAAGGGCGGTTTCGGTAGTGGAGGTAGTTTTAGGGGGTTTTGTTTTTGGGGTTTAGTGTTTTGTGGTGTGAAGTGGGGTGGCTGGGGTGAGGGTGGGGCGGTGGTGGCGGCGTCAGAAGTGGGGAGGGGAGGTGGGTGGGTGGTTTCGGTGGTGGTGGGCATGGGCATGGGAATGGGTTGGGGTGGTGGTGGTATGGTATGGTGGTGGTATGTTCATAATTTTATTTTTAACATACAACTAATCCCTCTCCCAAAAAAAATGCTCTATTAGGGTTTGAGGTGGGATTTTTGTGGGGATCCACTTTTTATGAAAAATAAGGGTAAAAATGAAAACTTATAAGTTGAAGTAGGTAAAAATTAGTGGGTATTAAGTGGTAAGTAAGGGTATAAATGTAAAGTTGTGTGTGGATTATTTGCCAAAAAAACAAATGAAGTGCTCCGTAGTAGTTATTTTGAGACAGATGAAATAGGGAAGTGGAGCAGTTATTTTGAGACGGAGGGAGTAATTAAATATAACATTTTTCCTTTCCATTTCCTCTTATTCTCATTTCTAAAGTGTTTCTCTTTCTCATTTGACAATCAAACGGCCTCTAAGTAAATCACAAATCAATATCACAATAAAAAAAATTATATAAAAAAAAACATAATGATTCAACATTTCAATTCAACTACTCCCTCTGTCCCTTTTTAAATGTTACATAGAGAAATTGGATGATTTTTAAGGTTGTAGTTGGTATAAGTGGGCCATTATATCAAAAGTAGTAAGTACAAATTTATAGGTGGACCATAATATCAAAAATAGTAAAAATATAATTAATTA